>OY756942.1:32026700-36826700 GCA_963580275.1 Crataegus laevigata | reverse complement strand
GCCTTTGATGTATAATATTTAATTTGGATGAAATTGATTATATTTTCCGTTGTTTTTTAAGGCCATTGTATGTATTAAGTTTGTAATAAAAATTAGGAACTGTTTTGTATGATTTTCTATATTCTTAATTGTTCAGCATAATAAAAAATAGGGTTTTTTTTGCTGTGCTGATTTTGATGTGCTCTGTATTCATAATTGTTTATTTTGTAAGGGAAATGCTGGATATGATAGAGATGTAAGTAAATTTCGAATCTTCATCTATCCAGTTTCCACTTTGTTCAATTCAATTTGATTTAGGCTCTTTTTTGTTGCTTTTGAGGAAACCAAATTAAATGTACCTTTTGATCTTTGTATATCATGCTTATGTTCTCCTTTATCGAGTTTTACATGACGATCACATTTTATATTCATATTGACTATTCCATGGCTTATAGATCTGGTTTGATAAGAACATGATCAAAGATGCACAGGCACACCAACGCTTCCATTTTCTGGTGAAACGTCACCACAGAACCACCACCACTCACTCCGTTCTACTTAGGACACAGAGGTGAAGGCCTTTCACTGTGCAGTGGCTACTGCCACTGTTCATTGGCTTCTCTTACGAGGCTTTGCCGCTCCCGACCTCGGTAAACCACCCTTACACTCCTCCTTTCTGTTTTCAATTGGGGACTCGAATTCAAGCTTGCATGTATTTTAGTTTTTCATACTTCTTTCGTCCAATCATCATCACCCTCTCTCTCTCTCTCTCTCTCTCGAAACAATTTCCAATTGGTTTTTAGAGAGATAAGGTAGTAGCAGCAGCAGTGGGAAAGAAGGTTTATTCATGTCTCTGTGATTGTCTCTGCAGTTCGAATCTCTAGGGTTTGGCTTTGGCTCTGTTAGCTGTTGAGGTAATTATTAATCCATACTTCGATTGTAATTTTTTTTTCAGTATTCAGTAAGTTTGATCAAATGGGTTTCTTTGGACTTCTTTCAATCATTTATTGGGTTCCTTTTGTATTATTGAGTCTTGGGTTTTGCTAGAAATTGTATAAATTTTGACCAAATTGCATAAATTATTGAGTTTTGTTTGGTATTTTTATGGCTACTGTGCTAATTAGTTCATACCCAAAAAGGAGCAAAGAATTAACTGTTCTAATCAGTAATTCCCCACTCTGAGAACTTGAGACCTTGGACTGATATGCATTTCTGAGATTTATTATTTATTTTTGTATAGAATTTAAAGGTGTTAAACTTTTAGTGTAATTATAAAAGTATGGGTATTTGATTCCATATAAATTGTTGTTTATATTTGTGAATTCAAGAGGGGAGCATTTACATGTGGAGGTAACAAGGAGGGGTGGGTTTGAGAAGGTTGGGCTATCTATTTTATATGTAGTTCTTCATTTCACTAAATTAAATATGAATTATTAATTTTTCAATTTTTAAAATGAAAGTAAAAGAAAATCATATGTACTTAATTATATATATGTGTGTGTGTGTGTGTGTGTGTGTAGATAGTTGCAAAGAAGAAATGGAGGGAAGTGGGAGGTGTTTTCATGTTGTCCCCAACACAACAAGTGCTTCATTTGTTCTGAGGAAACACTACTCAACCCTTCTCTGACATTACAAGCAGGTTCCTTCTTTCTCTCTGTATTTCTTTGGTGCTTACGTACATTAGTTCTAATGAATGTCTTTTCATTAGGTTGATGCTGATGGCAACGAAACCATAGACTATGATGAGTTCGTCACAGCAACAATGCGCTTGAACTGGATGGATAGAGAACATCTCTACACTACCTTCCAACACTTCAATGAAGACAGCGGCAGGTATGCAGAGATCATGATAGATGGGTTTTTTATTTTTTATTTTTTATTTTAAATCTTTTACATAATGCTCTTAAATTCCAATTACATAACACGAAGTAAGGTTATAACTCATCATCATCATCATCATCATCTTATTTATAACAATGTTGCCAAAATGCATTCTGATTATCAGGTATATCTAATTCCAGTTACAACCATATCTCACTCCCTCTGGTACTCTCTCATCTCTCGGTAAAATCTCTATTGGGTCTATCAATATGTCAATTTTTATAATTTAATTTTTGATGCGAGATTTGGTGCATTTGATTTGGGTTATGGTTTGAGATGTTATTTACAAGATTTCATTTTTGAGTTGGATTCATGGTTTCTGCTTCAGATCTCTTTTTTTAATTGTCGTTGTAGCTTGCTGTGCATGTAATATTTTCTTCCAGATCCAATATTATCCATATTCATTACTGCATTTCAAGAGCTTGCGACTTATAACTTCACTCCCAACTCCCAAGTGAGTCTTAGATAGCAAATCACCCTAATAACCTTTCTAAATACGTTAAATGGTGAAAGTGAGAGATGGTGAATCTAAATGGTGGTGTGGTACATCATGTAGAATCTTTTGAATTCAAGTTGTCTTTTTTTTTTCTTCCCTTTTTGTTAATTTAAATTGGGATTGGCTACTGATTTGTTTTTGCAGATTAGGAGGAAATGAGAAATCATGTGCATTTCATTGTTTTGGAGCATTGCAAATAAATACAATATACAATCAAATTAGGAAAAGATAAAGGAATATCCTTGATGACTGATTGGTTTATGGATTAGTAGTATTGTTTGTGGTGTAGATCATGGTTTTCTGGTCTTTTACAGTTTTAGTGGTTGTTCTTAAGGGTAGATGATGATGTAGGATGGAGATAGTTTTTAGAGAATGCTGGATTTACATTCGTTGGAGTACATTCAAGTAGTTTTGTGTCCCTGTGAGGTATTTGATGTTCATATAAATAATTGATATTTTTGGCATATCTACCATTAAATCATTGATATTTTTGTACCTTTTACTTACGGAATGATAATTATCGCAGGAGGAGAAGTAGAGGGCATTACTGCAAATGCAGTGGAGAGTTTTGGTAATAAGCCACAAGAGGACCAAGAAGTGAATTCAAAGAAGGTTGGCTTTATAATAGATAACTCTCTCTCTCTCTCACTCTCTCTCGCACACACACACACATCCACAAACACAGATTCAATTACTATAAGTTGTTTAGTTGCAGTTGATTGGATGTAGTAGTTAATCTTAATTTAAGTCCACATAAATTACTATGGCTGTGGAAATTGAACTAAAAAGTACATTTCTTTTTTAAAATTGATTTTTTTTTATTTTATGCTACCAGGAAATAGGTGGTTGCAAATTATTTACTCCACTAATGAAGAATTTGTTAAATTATTATAAGCTATTTAAATGTTTAATTTCCATTTGAAAACTTGGGGAGTTCTAGGTATGTTGTTTATGGAAGAAGCTCAATCTCAAATCCCTCAAACAATCTCTCAGTTGCCACTTTATTTTCGTAGGTTTTGGAACTTGATTTTCTCTATTCGTATGAATTTGTGCCTTAGGTTATGTTTATCTGCTAAGTCTGTATTTTGAAAATGCTTATTTGATGAATGCACTGGTATAATTGATCAATAAATTACTATGATCAGTGTGTTTCTGTGGAAGTGATTCATGAAGGTTCTAGATAACAGTTTTCGGGGTTAGATTTCTGAATCTATGTGATTTGCTGACAAAGAGTCTCCGATTTTAGGGAGGGGGAGCGAGACAGAGAAAGGGAGTTCATGGTAATGGTGGAGGATGCGCAAGATAGCGAGAGCCCTCTGAAAGAGGCACACGATATCCAATCCCAGATTAAGAGTGCTATGCAGTCACGCGTCCCTTGCTTCAAAGAACTATTCGAGTAATCTTTCTCTCTCTCTCTCTCTCTCTCTCTCTTCTCACTGAATTTGTGTGCTTTTCATGAATTTAATTTCAAATATTAGTTGTGATTTTTCTTTTCTTTTATGCCAGAATGTGTGGTATAAATTCATGCTGGATTGATTTGTACTCAAAGTTTGTAACTTTGATTTTTGTTTTTTAGGGTTTACTCATGCGTATTATAAATTAATTAAGAGCCACTGTGTAGACACAATTGTGTTTATGTGTGTGGTTAGTTGTTTTTGATATGGTTTGTGTTCTTAGGATTAGCATGTTTAGTTGTTTTGTTTGGGGTTCGTGGGGATTTTTTGGGTCAATATATTCTGAAGTTGCATATAAAAGCTTAATTGCAGAGAACCAGTAGTAAATAACTCACGGTATAATGATTTAATAGTATATGAATTATATGTCATTCTGCTTCATAAATCAAATTGCTAATGCAGTGTGTTTGATTTGTTTCCTCTTGAGGTACTTCTGAGGCTGGCTGCCAGCTCAATGCCACTGCAGAGATTAACTTCCCCAACTTTTTACTAATCTCCATCTACTGCGTCTAATTATTTAAATGCCTTAATCTCTCTTTTTTTGCTTTTTTGTTTAGCTGTTAAAACACGTGACTTGCCTACAGGGCATATATTTTGCCATCTTAACTTGAAGGGCAATATAAGTGTTAAATGCATGTTGCTTCTGTTTCTCAGGAAACAGAGCATTTTTTTTTGCAACTGTATCTTTTGTAATCAGCTCAGTTGAATGCATATAAAAGCCGAACTGCTCATCTTACTGACACCCTTCACTCATCTATCCCTTTTGTTCATTCATCATTATGTTGAATTCTTTTTTCAGGTTAACTGTCTTATTCATGTGGTTAAGATTGGTGCATTCAAGTCCCGCAGCAACGCGCGGGCATTTTTGCTAGTAATAAACTATTATGTGAGGGATAAATACTAAAAAGATTCTCTTAAAAATGAAATTTTTTATAAACTTTTTTGCATCTCATGTTCTTGGGGTTAATTTCACTAACACCTTCTAAAGTTTATTAAGTTTTCACAAAATCTTCTTACGTTTGAGATATTACGCTAACACTCTTTTAATGTAATGTCTCAAATGTAAAAGGGTTTTGTGAAAAGTCGATTAACTTAGGAGGTGTTAATGTAATTAATTTATTTTTGTGCAAATATTATAAAATATTATGCCAAATACATTAAATGGCGGATAAATTATAGACAATTTCACTTTAAGAGAGCCTCCTTACATCTTCCTAATGGATATGATTAGTGGAAAAAGACCATTACATAATTAAATATTGTGTTGTTGATTACTCGTCTCTCTATTTGGTTAAGTTCCTTTTCACATTCTTCTCTAAAAAAATGGTTCCGTTTCACATTATTACAATATTTATATTTATATTTTTACAAAAAGGGATTTGTCTAAATTAAAATTTTCAAAAGAATTCACATTGTGAGTGAAAGTGAAACACTCCCTTTGTCACATCCAGACTCTGCCGTAGCACAATATTGTTTGCTTCGGGTCATGCCCTCACGGATTTGTTATTGGGTTTCCACCTAAAACGCGTCCTGCTAGGAAGAGAAGGGCATGTACATATAAAGTCAGGGACCAACCCCCCACCCCGCCAATGTAGGATACTACAATCCACTCCCTTAAGGAGACTAACGTCCTCGTTGGCACATCCAAACGGACGGTGAATCTGGCTCTGATACCAAATTGTCACATCCCGACTCCGCTATAGCATGATATTGTTTGCTTGGGGCCACACCCTCACAGATTTGTTATTGGGTTTCCACCCAAAACGTATAAGGCTAGGGACCAACCCCCACCCCGCCCATGTGGGATACTACACCCTTTGTTATGATTATTACCATATTTATATTTTTACAAAAGGAATTTATCTAAATGAAAATTTTCAAAATTACGAAAAAAAATTCGAACTTTTGTGTATATGAATATATAGAGTAAATTGATCATGGCTGAAAATATGGCAATGGCTGTGTTTGTGTTGCCTAACGGATGATATTGAAATACCTAAACACAAGTCAAGCTCCTTCAGTCAACAAAAACAAAAATTTATAATATGATAATGTTGGCATATGGACTTGAGAAACAACACATAGGCCGGGAAGGTGCAGAGAAAGAGTAAGAGAGAGGAAAAGAGGAAAGAAACGAACATGAAAGAACAAAGACTATCGAATACATTATAAAACAATGACTTCTTGGCGGTCTTTACATCTCAACCATTAATAATGCATTATTTTAGGTTGAAATGTGGAAGCATTTAAGAAGTAGCATGACAACAACCATATAATAAACAAAAGTGGACCCAAATGTGAAAGAATAATTAAAAACAATTATTCAAGATGAGTGGTAACTGATTCAACCATTTACAAGATTCGAACTTAGAATCATGATGGATCATTATATTAACTATTAACATGTGCTATAATATAATTCTTAGGGATTTCACGGAGGCATATGGGGGACTGCATAATGTGCAATAGGATTAAACTTCTTTTGTTACTAGGCAAGTGAACCATATTGAAAAAAAGTTGAGGTTCAACAATAAAACTAATTAACAATATGAAGAGTAGCCAAACCTCTTATAAGTGCTTGCAAGATTTCTCTTTTCACCCATGTAGGACTCTTTTACCTTCACATCATCGGATATATAATACACGCAAATGGATGCCAATATACAAACAATGTTTTGAAAGGACAAGGGAGCTAACAGTGTCTTTTTATATGACTTGGACTTGGAGTACGGGGTGTCTTTTTATGTGACTTGGACTTGGAGTACGGGCTGCAAATTGCATGCAATGAGTCTCTTGGCGTTATAGGATGAAGCGGAAAGAAACTAGCACGAAACTGCAGAGATCCATTATAATATAAAATAAATATTAATATTTACGTATAACAAGTGTTCAGTAGTTGAAGGATACTAATCAACATCGATATTATCATCAACTTAATCACGAATAAGTTGAAGGGTACCAAAGAGAATCACAATGTTAGTTAACCACATCACAGTACAAAAGCACTAAAAGCATCCAAGTGAAAGTGAAAGTGCTTTCTTCTCATGTAGTTTCATTTAACTTAATTTTTCACAATGGTAAATATGTTTCAATGGTTCTGTTTTCACATGCCAGTCAGTCAGTCACATACTCAACTCCTTAATGGTCGGGCTCAATGGCACGAAGAGAGCTTCCACTTCACTCTGATTCACCTCCTCTAACTTTGACGGGTTCCACTTCGGATTCTGCATTGACAAGAAAGGCCAGAGATAAAGATTCGTTCTGATATACGGAAAGTTAGATGATTATATAACTGTAGGTCTAGTAGAGGCTGTAATGGTTTATGTTGCAGCAACTCAGTCAGCAAGTGATTTTATAGTAAGGAATCTTGAGCATAATTAACGAACCTGATCCTTGTCCACCAAAACTGCCGTACACCTTCAGCAAAATCATTCCGCAAAGACAATCTTGCTAGCCCAGTCACCACTGCAATAGAAACAATTTTATACAAAATACTTGACAGCGACATACAAGCCGCTCAATAGACAAATGGCATTAACAAACTTACCAGTAGCATCTGAACTCTGATGCTGCTTTTTAAGTTCATCAATTGTCTCAAGAACCAACTTATCTGCACCAAATGCTGAAGTTATTTGAGGTAAAATAGTCGTGAGTTGCGCTTCAGAATCTGGGTTGCTGGTGAATTTCACCACAGTTGTTTCAATGTCCTGATGGGGATCCTGGGAACTGCATCAAAAATGGAGTTGCTTTTATCTCAACAAACGCATTGGACAATGTGATGATGCCAACTAAAGTTAACCCCACTAAAGCATCGGAAATTGCGTCCGAGGATAGAAAAGGCATACCTGCAGATCCTCCTCCTCCCTGACTCTTTGCCTCTATATGTGAAAACCCATCCGGGAACAAACCAATTCCATTCTCTGGCATAGCAAGAACAGTCCTCTGAAGTGTATCCATACAAAGGTCGACGCACAAAATTCAAGAAGCCATTGCAATGTAATTGACAATATTGACAATCTCTGTCTAACAAGGCAATAATACCTCTGTAATGATCCGGTAGCGACTGTGACCTGATAGGACAATACCAAATCCCACTGTTATGCAAAAAAACAACACAAAAAGGAACAATCAAGTGAAAAAATAAACAACAAGACATGAAACAACACGAACATCAAAGACCAACAATCTATCGCGTCAGCACCTAAACAAGAAACAACTTTAGTTCAAAGCAAAGCGTAATGTAGAAACCTTCGGCACAAGAGGTGTGTTTTTGTCCTTTTGAATTTCGGCAACAACCACTTTAATATCCTTTCCTACATTTACCATGATTGGTCATTCTCAAAACCTTACCTAAGAGACCCAAAAACAAAAGTAACCTCCGAAAGAGCTAAACATACATATCTAGAAAAACTTATTTAACTACATGCTAAAATGAAAGTGTAAAATTGCCAAGAAAGATAAGAAACTATTCATATACGAATTCTGGGCATTACCGCCACAAAAGGCGCGAGCCGAGCGGCTATCAACAAGAACACACCTCACATTTGGGTCAGATTCCCATTCATCCAGACAGCTCTTGTACTTCACATCCATATCTGCATTTTTCAACAATTCCCACTCAAACAGAAACACAAAATTCTTCGAAAAAAAGCTAACTTCTTCGAAATTTGAATCCAACGTTTCGTCTTATAACAAATGCAATAACATAGATTTGTAATCAATACGATGCCATAAAGTTCAAGCTCAAAATTTCAAATCAGCTCCAAATCAAAAGCATTTACAGATACATACATATATACATATGCGTGTGTGTGTGTGTGTGTTTATCTACATACCTAGGTTCATGGCGTTGAGAGCTCGGGGGGCGACCGAGGGTGATGACGGCGACGCCATTTGGGTGGACGCTGCCCTTGACGAACGCGTCGGCGGAGGCCATGATCCCGAAGGTGCGGAGAAGGAGAGGGGTTATGGGGGTTTGTAAAGAGAAAGCTTCGAATTTGGATAAAGGAAGAAGAAAGCGGACGACGATTTGCTCAGAATTCGGGTCGCTCCTCCCACCGCTTGAGAGTAACCGTGTCAGTGTAGAGAGAAATATTTTTGGGGCGGGAAAAAGGAACTGCCGCGGTGGCAACGGAGGGAAAGTTGAAATCTGAAAGAAGTATGAAATATGGACTTGCCTTCATTTATTGAACTGAGAAATCGAAAAATGAAAGAGGTCTTTGACGAACTGATTGTGATTTGACTCAAACATGCGACGATGACGATGCATCACCACCTTGGTTGTGCCTCTGGATCAAAAACCTGCCATCACGATCAAAATCGTGCATATTTTCCTTCATAGGTTTGTCCCATACTAGATTAACTCCTGCTCTTGTAATTATCGCATTATAAAATATATCGTATCGCTCTGGCATTTCAAAAGTTATATCAACTTTATCCCTGCTTTGCAAATTGAGTTTATCGTTCGATATTTGTCCCTGCCAAAAAAAACATTTTTCACATATAACATCGCGCATTTTTATAACCCAATCTTCCTTGCCTGTGCAGGTCTGTAACTCAGTACGCCTGATATTATTTATATCAATACTTGCACGAGGATGACCATCGTTACATCTGATATAAGGGCTTGACTGATAAAGATTTGGGCAGTAAAAACATAACAGAGTCAGCCCTTCAAAATTACGACCATCACTTGGGGGGATATCAAAGCTGACTTTATTACCATCGTTGACAAACTCAAACCAATCAGGAGCGTAATGTCCATTGAAAAAAATGCCACCATATCCACAAGAAGTCCATCCCTATATATACAGTGCAAGTGTCATATCTATATATATACATGTACATGTGCGTTGTGTGTGTGTGCATGTGCGCAATAGAAAGACAATTAAAAGGAGAGAGATACCTTTAGGACGTTCCTCGTAAAATCAGCTGTGAGTTTGGGGCAGTCCCTCATATCAATCCATGTCATGGAGTTTAATGACTTATCCAAGTCTGGAACCTCAGTGAGTGCGCGTGAATCATATAAATTCAATTCTCTCATATTCAACATTTTCGAAAAATTGGGCATTGTTACCAAACAACAGCAACCAGACGCATCCAGAAATTTCAAATTTGTTGGTAAATCATAGATTGTATGAAGCCAGAAGCAACGATCTAACCACAGACTTTCAAGCTTTGAAAGATCACTGAGGCTGGGTAGGGTATGAAGGTTATAACAGTTACTTAACCGCAAACTTTCAAGCTTTGAAAGACCATTGAGGCTGGGTAGGGTATGAAAATCATCATATGAGAGATCTAAATTTCTTAAAGAGTCTAAGCCGTGTAACGAATCGGGAAATTGCATAGGAAACTTCGATTGCATAAACGCTAGAGATAAATGAGTGAGATTCTTCAATCTTACTATGGAACGCGGTACTTGTCTTATGGCTGTGTGAGATGCTTCAAGTACTGTCAATGATATCATCTTCCCTAAATCCTCGGGCAGTTCACTGAATTGCATACATAGATCAAGAACAAGAGTTTGAACGGATTTGGACTTGTAGAAATCCCCTGGAAGAGAAATAAGATTGTTGCAGCCTCTGAGGTTCACCAAAGAAAGTTTTTTAAGATGACCAATGGAGGGGTGAATATCAGACAAACTCTTACACCATTCCAATTTCAACTCTTCAAGATTTGGGAGATTTGAAAAGTCTGGTGATTTTTTTAAGTTGTTGCAAAATGTGATATTAAGGATTTTCAAGTTTTCAAGCGCCTGTTACACAAAATCAAAGGAAAATTAAAATTAATATTCAAAAGGAATATCTCATTAAAAAAAGAGAAGGAAATAAAATATAAATAGAAACATAACATCATTATGTGTAATCGATTGTACCTTGGAGCCCTCCCAAACTTGTATTAGTTTGCCAAACGTTATCTCTAAAATAACTAGTCTTGGTTGATCAAAGAAGTCATCTGGTATGGACTTTAAGGGGCATACTTCCCAACACAACCATATTAACTCTTTAGGGAGATGTTTGTATTCTCCATTGAGTTGCACGTTCGTGAGCTTGAGCAGTCTCAGTTTCTTCATATTGGCAAATGCTTCTGTACTGAAACTAGGCATGTTAGAGCTTCGAAGCCCAGGATCTGCAGGGAAATTTAGAGCAAGTCCTTCAACTTCTTCAGTTCCCTGTTAACAAAAGGTTATATTCATGTGTAAGAAACGGATTATTTGCATATGTTTACATGTATGAATAAATGCAAGTATTATTGTTGGCTAATTGAAATGAATGTTACTCAATGTATAATAGACATCCGTGAGTTATATATGTGCTTTTCATGTACGATGCGTTAATTTAGTATTTTATTGAAAATGTACTTACAGATTTATCTCTTAATACTTGAATGACCTCTTGACGGTTCCACAACCTATTCCATTCTCCAGGGTGACGAGGGGATTTTTCAGAAATGATTAATCTGGCCATTTCTCGAAGCAAATCATGCATTTTCAACTGGTTGTATTCAACAATTATAAGGCATCGTTCACGGAGGTCACTAATTCCTATTGTTGCAAAAAAGTTACATCCATCTAATATTTTTGCGACATAGTCCTTATCCCATCCAATAAAGAAACAAAATATGTCAAGGAATATATCCTTCTGTGTAGGATCTAGCCTTTCAAAGCTTACTCTTAGCGGTTTCATTATTCCTTCATTAGGAATTTTTTTCAATTTCTCCAACTGACTTTTCCACTCTATTGGGGTTCTTTCAACCATAGAAGAACCTAAAACTTCAAGGGCTAGTGGCAAACCTCCACAGTAAGAAACAACCTCTTTTGAGAGTTCAAGATATCCTTCATTAGGCCAACTATTTCCAAAGACATGCCAACTAAAGAGCTTCAAAGCTTCTTCTTCATTCATTTCCTTAAGCGGATATATCTTGTCCACTTTCATGTTCACTTGCTTTAGTAAACGTTCATCTCGTGTCGTTATGATAATTCTACTTCCTGGGCCAAACCAATCACGATTTCCAGCTATTGCATTTATTTGTTCCACTTTGTCTACATTGTCAATAATGACAAGTACCCTTCTACGTTGAAGATGATTTTTTATCAGACTGATACCTCCATCAACATTGGTTATCTTAGACTCAGTCTGTTTCAAGATGTCAGAAACAAGTTTTCCTTGCAAATCAACTAGATCATATTCACTAACGTTGGCAAGGAAACTTTTGAATTGGAACTTATGATGAATTTGGTTATAAATGGCTTTGGCAGCTGTTGTTTTACCCAATCCACCCATCCCCCAAATTCCAACCATGCGAACAACATCTGATCCACCAATTGAAAGATAACTGATAATATCATGAACGCGAGAATTGATTCCAACCGGGTGCTTGGCCACATGTAATTTGTTTGCGCTTAGAAGCCATTCCGGAATGATCTTGTCAACAATTTCTCTAATAAGCTGTGCTTCGCGCCTGAAAATTGAATTGGTAAGCTTAGTAGGCTCAGTAGGAGCTATTAGTACATAAACAATTTTCTTTCCTTCTTTCCTGTGTGTATGTGTGTGTGTGTATACCCTAACTAGCTACTAGCTAGTATGTGATTTTGTGACCAACTTGAATAAAAGAAACAAATTCATGCATTGATATTTTAAAGTTGGGTTTATCAATTAAACTCCAATTATGGTTTAGATTTTAGAGGAAATTAGAGAAATGATCTCTAAACTATAATCGAATTGTAGCTTTGGTTATTAAACTAAAAATTCATTAAATCTCATCCTGAACTTAACAAAATATAGAGCATTAGTCCCTCTATGTTAACATTATAAGATTTTTTATTCATTTGATGATGTCGTCTTTGTGGGCTCCATATTTTTGTTTAGTAGATTCCAGGTGGCTTTAAAATTCAAAATAAAAGAAAATAAATACAAACATAGAGAAAGAAAAAGAAATACTTAAATTACAAAAGTTAACTCTCTCCCATCCTCCCTTCCGCCTCACCTCCTCCAAACCCCAGCCACACCATTGTACCACTTTCCCAACAGCCAAAACAAAAGAAAGTTTCTAATCCAAATTTGGAACACATCTCCCTTTGTAAACGAATTCACCATGACATCCATCCACGCTTTCTTGAAAGGTAAGATTCAAGAAATTTGTGGGATGCGGGTTCAGGGTTCGGGTGAAGGTTGTGGTCCGTGGGCTACAGGTTGGGGTCCGCTGGGGAGTGGGGATTAGGGATTGGGGGTTGGAAGTGGGAGGTGGACGGGGTGTGAATCAAAGATTGAAGGTGAAGGGGTGGGCTGCGAGCCTGCAAGTGTTGGTGGGATGAGGTAGGCCTGCAATTATATATAGGTGCAACTAATATGTAAAGTTGTAAACATTATTAACTAAAATTTAAAGGAATTGGGGTACGAAGTAGAGATTTTTTTGGTGTGACTAGTACATGAGGTGATACACTACGTGTTACTATATAAATGGTGACGGGATATGTGTGCTAAAAAGTTAATAACTTAAAAAATAAAATTTCTCACCACTTTTATTAAAACACGTGGTGTACTACTTATATTCCCGTCACAATGAAAAAATTCTCAGTACAAAAAACTAACGCCCCATATTTTATCAAGTTCAGGGACAAAATATAATTAATTTTTAGTTTAAGAACCAAAGCTATAATTTTCTTCTAGATTTAATTAGAGTAATACAACTTAAATATTGAAAAGCAGGTGAATGATTACCTATTATCAGTGATTTGAAGGTGGTGGCCAGACAAATTTGCAGCTTTCGTAAGAGCCTCTCCCCACTGCTTTACCCCTTCTTGTTTAGCTTCACGTTTCTTGTCATCATTTTCTTCACCGATGCCTTCTTTGTGCTTTTGAAATTCTTCGGCTAACTTTGCAGCTTCTCTAAGAGCCTTTCTCCACTGCTTTACCGTTTCTCGTTTATCTTCACGTTTCTTGTCATCTTTTTCTTCACGGATGTCATTTTTGTGCTTCTTAAATGCTTGGGCAAAAACTCCGTTCTGCTTCCTGACATCTGAAGGATCAATGTGATAGAATATTAGCAAAATATGTCGCCCCAGTTTGTCTCTGCACTCCATGATCTTCACCAGCTCGTTAAGACACCAACTCGAATCCGCATACCTCTTTGAGAAGACAATAATAGAGACCTTCGACTCTTCGATTTCCCGATACAGTTCTTTTTGTATTTCTTCCCCTCTTTTTAGATCGTCCTCATCAATATAAGCCTGGTATCCCTTGTCTGTTAATGCCGCATGGAGGTGGCCTGTGAAGCCATTGCGTGTGTCAACACCGCTGAAGCTCAAGAACACGTCGTAATTCCAAAGTTTTGACTTGGAGGAGGATGAAGATGAGGCCTCGTGGGTTGTCATGGCGGTATCCAGTTATGGCACTGCAGTGGTTCAGATCATGACTGAAAAATGGCAGTGTTTGTGTTGTCGAACGGCTGATATTGAAATACCTAAACCCAAGTCAACCTCCTTCAATCAACAAGAACAAAGTTTATAATAGAATATTGTTCACATATGGACTTGAGAAACGACATATGCCGGCCGGAAGGTGCTGAGAAAGAATAAGAGAGAGGAAAAGAAGAAAGAAACGAACACGAAATGACAAAGACTATCGTATAGATTATACCAATGACTTCTTGGTGGTGATTACAACTATTCAATTTCAACCATCAATAATGCTTTATTTTAAGTTAAAATATGGAAACATCTCAGAAATAGCATGACAACAACCAGATAATAAACAAAAGTGATTAGAGAAAAGACCCATATGTGAAATGACAGCTAAAAACAATTATTCAAGATCGGTGGTAAATGATTCAACCATTTACAAGATTCAAACTTGAGACCACGATCTACTGAATAGTTGTATTAACTATAACTGGTGCTGTAAACTATTGCAATGGATCATTTTAAGCTCTTCCACTGCTAAAAACTACTGCAAAATGCCCATTAGGATTAAACTTATATTAGCTGCATTTCCTTACCAGGCAAATGAACCGTATAATACACCCAAATGGATCCCATATATAAACAATGTTTTGAAAGGACAAGGTAGCTAACAGTGTCTTTTTAGGTACGTAAGAAACAACCCTAAATCTTATTGGAGCTTTTAAAAGCCCTTACCCAAAATCCCGACCCAAGTGTGTTTATTTTCTCTTCTTTCCGTGTCTTCCTTTTTCCTTAACACTCTCGGAATCTCTCGAAAACTCTCAGCCCTCTCCCTCTCTCAGCACACTCTCCTCCACCGAGATAACCTCACACACAAACCTTCGATCTTAAACCATTCCACCACCAAATTAGTCATCTGGGTGACCTGGAATCATAGAGATGGCTCTGCATGTTCAAGGTGATAACTGGATGTGGGGGCTGATTAGGACAGCTCTATGTTTTCCGGCGAAGTTCAATTAATGAACGACGTTTCAGTCGTCGATTTTACCTGCCTCGGGTATTTTTCCTAGGTTTAATTCATAAATCGGTTCTATGCGAAACTCAGGTAGATTTCCTGCCCTAATTTCTAGTTGGTTTGGACGATTTTGAGTTCTATTAGGTTTTATGGTTTGTTTTGAACTGAAATTCGGGGGTTACACCCTTCTGTAGGTTCTGTTCTTCAAACCCCAGTTTCCAACGAGGGAAATCCGGCGAAGCTGGCTCGATCTCGAGTTGGACTCGACTTGAACTCGTCTAGTTCAATATTCTAGTATGTTATCTGAGCTTCTAGTGCGTTTTTGGGTGAAAATTTCGAAGTGGGTTGAGGTTTAATTTATGTTTGTGTCCTGTGCGAATTTGCAGAATTTGATGGCCCTTTGTTGGAAGCTAACCAGCTTCTGGAGTCGAGGCGCCGAAGACAGCAAGCAACCCTAACATAAGGGTGGTGTCTGAATCGAAGAAGGAAGAAGACGAAGGGTCATCGCCCAAAGGAAGAAATGAAAAGAAAGCCTTCAACGGCTAGTTTTGTTTAAACATGAGAGTGACAAATGTACACTCCAGATTAGATCACTTAAATCCCAATGAAGGGCTAGAATTTAATCTGGAAAAGTAAGGTGTTTAGTGTTAAATATTGTCTAAACTACCAACTCTTTTGTACACAAGCAGGGACGGATCTATTAAGGGACCAGGGTGGTCCCGGGACCACCGAAGCTCGGAAAAATAGCTGTGAGGATCTTCAAGGACCACCCAAGTCTGGGCAGTGATGGAGAAGAACAGCAGCCATGGCTGCTGCAGGCTGTGCGTTCCAGGGAAGGAAGAAGAAAGCAAAACTTTTTTTCAAAATGACTCGGCCAAAACGACGTTGTTTTGAGCCAAGTCATTAAAAAAAAATTTAAAACCTTACGTGACCCTCACACACACTCACACAATAGAGCAAATCAGCAGCAATCAAACCTTCACTTTACCAAATCTGTAACCCTTGAACCCTTTACCCTTCTGCATTTTTTCTCCGTGTGATTCGTGAAGCTCTGGTCTGGAGCTCAGGCTAGCCGCTGCCGCTGGTCCTCTTCTTCTTGGTCGAAGAAGAAGAGGTTTGTACTTTGTAGACTGTAGTACCCTGCTCTTGTTTTGTTGGTGTTATTGTTCTGCGACTTTTAGATTTTCATGATCGTTTTTATTATTTTTAATTATGTGGATTCCAGCTTGTTTTGACTTCTCTTTCCTAAAATTGTATCTAAGATTTAGGTCAACCAAAAAAAGAAAAAAAAAACCAAGAATTAGCAAAAAGATAAGAGTTCAGAAAAATGGACTTATTAGTTATTTCCTTTTTTTTTTTTTATATTGGAATATGCGTTTTTGATTACTGTTTGTGCTAGTAATGGGAGGTATCGGGACTCGGGAGGCGGTTTCAGTTTTTAAGAAAATGGAGGAAGAGGGGTGTAGCGTGTAGGCCGACTTTGATAACATACAATGTGATTTTGAATGTGTATGGAAAAATGGGTATGCCTTGGCACAAGATTAGAGCTCTTGTGGAGGGTATGAAGAGTGCCGGGATTGCCCCAGATTCTTATACATATAATACGCTTATTTCTGATGTTAAATGGGTGGGTAAAGATCGGTGCTTTCTTTAATATTCGTTTCGTATTTTTGAGTAATGTGTTGGCTATATGTATTGTGAATTGGAGTGTACAACTAGTTTGTGATGCTAACATGACACGTGTTCAAAGTATGAGATTCCGTCGTGGACAAATTTAGTATTTTTAACTTCTTTAGCACAAAGATTATGAATGAAAATTGTAGTTTGTCATTTATTTGTTCAATGATATTTTTGTCTTGTTTTTTTTTTTTTGAGCTTTTATATTGGGACCACCCTAAGTTAAAATCTTGGATCCGCCACTGTACACAAGTATGGGTTATGGAAATGAGCCATACCCTTACACTTTTCTATCTATTAATGAAGTATGGCTGCTGAAAATTTCAGAGCACAATCTTCAAAATAAAAAACACTCCAAAATCATTTCAATTCTCTCCAAAAAGATCCCAAGAAAACTGGTTCAACTAAGTACCAAAACACAAACTTTATCACCCTTCTCGGCCCTTTCCAGTGAACCCAGGGAGGTTTGGTCACCTAGTGATTTAATTTGTGTACAGGTAAAATTCTGGGCTTCTTGTATGAAGTTGTAGAATGAATTCAAAGGAATTCAAACTGATATGTGTTGTGTTTCAAGCCCCGGACTAAGCGAGCATCGTCGATGTTACTTTGGTGAAATCTCAGCAAACCCAAGACTATCAGTTCCTAATCCTCCTAAATTGAAGTCTTGGTAAGTTTCTAAACACATTTGTGAGAATTTAGTTTAATTTGGTGATCATGGGAAATGCTTAAATTCATATTTTTATTATTTTATAGGTGCAAATATTTTGAGGCACAAACAAGAAAATTAGGCACCTATTAAGGATTGTGCTCGCAATTCGGTGAGTGGACCCTTTCATAACTTGCATGGTTTTATAAACCTTAGGAATGCATGCATATGGTGTTTTATAAATTGAATATGGTTTAAAGTATGTTTTGCGGATTTTCATATGTTTTGGACTTGAAGAATTTATGATTTATTTACATTGCTTTATGATATACATTGGACCTATTTGATTGCCATTATATTAAAGATTATAAACTGTTAGTTTTATATATAAGAAACTTGGTGGATTTATGAGAAGAATTTAGCATGGGTTTTGAGACATGTTTTTGGATAAATATCTAGTGGGTTATCATACAGCACATCCACATAACACAGGTATTAGATGTCTATGGCCATGGGACACGGAGATGGGGAGGAGTGAGATATATGTTATAACCCCAGCTTCTCTGCCGAAATCAGTGTCGGAGAGCTTCACTAGCCACGGCTAGTGTCGGTGTGTGATGTTATAGTTTCTTCTTTGGCATAACCCGGAGTCGTACAGCTTCAACTTCGGGTGATGGGGCCTATCATGTTTCTTCACTAGCGTAACCTAGTGTCGTACAACTTCACATTTAGGTGATGGACAGATACTACCTGTGGGCGACTATGATACCCTAGAAAGCATAGTATTCTTGAGGTTTAATGGATGTGCCTTTGGGGGGAGGTTTTATGGTTTTGCCTTCGAACGGTTTTACTACCATCTCTGAGTATCGTTTTACGAATATATGATTTCCAAACGATTTCACAGCATGCTAGAGTTTTGAGAAACTATTATGTAGTATTATATATGTTTTCAAAATAGGGGTTATTATGTTCAGAAATAAAATGATTTTCGTATTATTAGTAGTATTATAAACTTTGGTTCACTCACATTTTTTGTTTTGCGCCCCCTCAGGATTTAGTTTCGAGGCACATGATCTCGGCATCATGACGCTTTGGCTTAGTTATTCTCGAGTGTTTCCCGTATAGGTATCATTCTTTGGGTCGCATATTTTCTTAGTAATGTTCTACATTATTCTTAATAGTTGTATGCTCTGAACACATTCCTGTTTGCTAATTGCATATTTGTTTAAATTGTATGCATGTTTAAAAATGGCTTCGTCACCTTCAGATGTCGGCCAGCACTTGCCTACCCTGATATTTGGGGATTTTAGGGTTGGGGCTTGTCAAAGCTAATTAACTAATGTATTATTATACAGTTGGATTCCTTAGCAAGTGGTTAACTATTTTTGTTTAGTTTAGTAGTCAGGTCATAATTAATTAGTCAAATCAACCATATAATACAACCAAATGGACGCCATATATGTATATATAAACAATGTTTTCAAAGGATGTAATGACTTTCTTGCCGGTATGGGAGGCAGAGGAAAGAAACTAGCACGAAACTGCGGGACCCTATCGATCCATTATAATAAATTTTCAATGGTCCCAAGTTGCAAGTTAATTGTGCAATGAAAAAACTTATTCACAGCTGTCAACTTAACCACCTACATATCCATGTAAGACATCGTCTTAGAAAACTAGGATTAAGAACTAAAGTTCTTCTACAACTCTATGCAATTGTAGGCAAGGCTCGCTCAATGGGGCTTGAGTTTTCTGTAAACTTGTGTATTTAGTGAGAGAGCAGGGACCTCAGTTTTAAACTGCATACGATGGAATTCGATAAGGATCCCTCCCATTAAGGGATCCTCATCAAAAAGTAGCCTTATCACCGTGAAACACTTATTCTGACTTGAAACTGAAAAGAAATACGACTCGTGATAAGTCTACCACAAGTGTCAACCCTAATCTCCTTATCATTCCACACATCTTTAATCAAATCACCAAGTGTTTGCTATCATATATAACTTACACAAGTCTCATGCAGTTTCATTCAACTTACTTTCCACAAAGGTAAATATATTTCAGTGGCTCTGGTTTTCACATGCCAGTCAGTCTTACGCTCAACTCCTCAACGTTCGGGCTCAATGGCTCGAAGAGAGCTTCCACTTCACTCTGATTCACCTCCTCTTACTTTGACGGGTTCCACTTCGGATTCTGCATTGACAAAAAACAGAAGCAAAAGATAACGATCCGTTCTGATGTACAGAAAGTAAGATGATTATTAACACTTATGCATTATATCAGCTAGAAGAGTTCTAGTTTTACCGAGAATGTATCTGACTTGAAACTGTAAATAAATACAACTCCAGATAAGTCTACCACAAGTGTCAATCCTTATCTCCTTATCATTCCACATGTCTTTTAATCAAATCACCAAGTGTTTGCTCTCATATAGAACTTACACAAGTCTTGTGTAGTTTCGTCTAACTTATTTTCCACAACGGTAAATATATTTCAATGGCTCCGGTTTTCACATGCCAGTCAATCACACGCTCAACTCCTCAACGTTCGGGCTCAATGGCTCGAAGAGAGCTTCCACTTCACTCTGATTCACCTCCCTCTTACTTTGACGGGGTCCACTTCGGATTCTGCATTGACAAAAAACAGAAGCAAAAGATAACGATCTGTTCTGACACAAGGAAAGTAAGATGATTATATAACTGTACGTCTAGTATAGGCTGTAATGGTTTATGTTGCAGCAACTCCGTCAGCAAGTGATTCTATAGTAAGGAATCTTGAGCATGATAAACGAACCTGATCCCTGTCCACCAAACTGCCCGCACACCTCCAGCAAAATCATTCCGCAAAGACGATCTTATAGCAACGCAATATTCAGTTTTCATCACACCAGTTTGCTGGTATGGGTCAAGTAAAGCGCATGTTACTCACTCAGAGAATGTGAAATACTACAACACAAAATCTATCAAAAGGATGCAACCATGCGATGAATGAAACGAAAAGGTAGAAAGTAAGACTCACTGGATAATTGATTGTCATTTTTCCCAAGCGCATATGCAACTTTGGAAAATTTTGCCCTTTTCTATTTCTGTCATCTACAGTAATTCCCATTTGATTACAGGAATGATTATTATTAGATGCGTCATTTCTTGGTCCTGCCTCATCATAGAACCGAGCTGGATGTAAATGTGCAAGGCCGGAGGATCATGATCGTAGAACCAACCTGGATGTGGGTTTTAAAACATAACCAGCTTTGTCCAAATCATGCATATTTTCCTTCATAGGTTTGTCCCATACTAGATTAACACCTGTTCTCCTCACATCACGAATTCTTGGGATTTCAAAAATTATATCAACTTTGTCCCCGCCTTGCAAATTGAGCTTATTGTTCGATAATTGTCCCTGCCAAAGATAATTGTCTTCATATATCATATCCTCCCAGTCTAGTATGCCTATGCAAGCCCGCAGCTCAATACGCTTAGTATTATTTATAATAGTAACGACAACACGAAGTTGAGGATCATAAAATGTACATTCTGGGCCGTGAAAGCAGAACAGAGTCAACCCTTCAAAATTACGACCATCACTGGGGGGAATATCAAAACTGACTTTGTTACTGTCGTTGACAAACTCAAACCAATCAGGAACATATTTTCCATGGAGGAAAATGCCACCAAATCCACAAGAATTCCATCCCTACATATTCAATGCAAGTGTCATATAATATACAAATACATGTACATGTGTGTTTGTGCGTGCATGCATGCGATAGGAAGGCAATAGAACTTACAGGAGAGAGAGAGAGAGAGAGACATATACCTGTAGGATATTCTTCGTAAAATCAGCTGTGAGATTGGTGCACCTTCTCAAATCAATCCATGTCATGGAGTTCAATGACTTATCCAAGCCTGGAACCTCAGTAAGTTCGGTTGAAGCACTTACATTCAGTTCTCTCATATTTGACATTTCCGAGAAATTGGGCATTGTTTTCAATGCAGGGCAACCAAACGCATACAGAAATTTCAAATTTGTTGGTAAATCAGGGATTGTATGAAGATTTCTGCATCCACTTAACCACAATGTTTCAAGCTTTGAAAGATCACTGAGGTTGGGTAGGGTATAAAAATTATTCCCTTGAAGATGCAAATCTTGTAAAGAAATTAGACTCCCAAGATCCTTAGGGATTTCATCATCAGCAAAATTGCATAATGAGAGATCTAATTCTCTTAAAGAGTTTAAGTCGTGTAATGAATAGGGCAAATGAATACGCCCCCCTAACCTTAGAGACAAACGAGTGAGATTCTTCAATCCTACTATGGAAGGTGGTACTTGTCTTATGACTGTTAACTCTACTTCAAGTATTCTCAATGATATCATCTCCCCTAAATCCTCATGCAGTTCACTGAGTTTTGAACATTGATTAAGATAAAGAGTCTCAACAGATTTCGACTTATAGAAATCCCTTGGAAGAGAAATAAGCCTGTAACAACTTGTAAGGTTTACCAAAGAAAGTCTTTTAAGATGACCAATGGATGGATGAATCTCGGACAAATTGCCACAGCCTTCTAATATCAACTCTTCAAGATTTGGGAGTTGTGAAAAGTCCGGTGATTTAATTAGGAAACGGGAATAACTAAGATTAATGATTTTCAAATTCTGAAGCAACTGTTGCCAAAACCAAAGGAAAATTGAAGTTAATATCCAAAAGAGAAGGAACTCCAAAAATAAATAGAAACAGAGCATCATCATGTGTAATTGATTGTACCTTGGAACCCTTCCAGACCCGTACTAGTTTGCTGTGCTGCATGTCTAAAACAGCTAATCTTGGTTGATTAAAAAAGTCATCTGGTATGCAGTCTAAAGGGAATTTATGCCAGCACAACCATATTAACTCTTTGGGAAGATGTTTGTATTTTCCTTTGAGCTGCACATTTTGGAGCTGAAGCAATCTCAGTTTCTTCATATTGGCGAATGCAACTGTGCTGAAACTAGACTTGTTAGAGCTTTGTAACCAAAGATTAGAGAAATCTAGAGCAAGTCCTTCAACTTCTTCAGTTCCCTGTTAACAACACGGTATACTGAGTAAGAAAATGATTATCTGCATATATTTACACATGAATGTTGTTTAATGTATAATAGACATACGTGGTTTACATATATGCTTTTCTTGTACGATGCATTAATCCAAAATTGTATTGGGAATGTACTTACAGATTTATTTGTCAATACATTGGTGACCTCTCGAGGATTCCACAACCTACTCCATCTTTCCGGGTGATCAGGAGATTTTTCAGAAATGATTACTCTGGCCATTTCTCGAAGCAAATCATGCATATTCAACTTGTTGTCTTCAACAGTTACAAGGCATCGTTCACGGAGGACACTGATTCCTACTGTTGCAAAAAATCCACATCCATCTAATACTTTTGCGACATAGTCCTTGTCCCATCCAATAAAGAAACAAGATATGTCAAGGAATATTGCCTTTTGTGTATCATCTAGCCCTTCAAAGCTTATTCTTAGTGGTTTTATTATTTTTCCATGAGGAGTTCTTTCCAATTTCTCCAACTGGCTTCTCCACTCTGCTATGGTTCTTTTAATTAAAAAAGAACCTAAAACTTCAAGGGCTAGTGGCGAACCTCCACAGTAAGAAACAACCTTTTTTGAGAGTTCTAGATATCCTTCATTAGGCCAACTATATCCAAAGGCATGCCAACTAAAGAGCTCTAGAGCTTCTCCATTATCCAATTTCTCAGCCGGATATGTCTTATCCACTTGCTTTAGTAAATGTTCATCTCGTGTTGTTATGATAATTCTACTACCCGGACCAAACCAATCATGATTTCCAGCTATTGCATTGAGTTGTTCCACTTCATCTATGTTGTCCATGATGACAAGTACCCTTCTACGTTGGAGATGCTGTTTAATCAGACTGATGCCTCCATCAACACTGCTTATTTGAGACTTCTGTTTCAGGATGTCTGAAATTAGTATTTCTTGCAAATAAACCAGACCATGTTTACTTGTAGTGTCACTAATGTCGGCAAGGAAAGTTTTGAATTGGAACTTCTGATGAATTTGGTTATAAATGGCTTTGGCAGCAGTTGTTTTACCCAATCCACCCATCCCCCAAATTCCAACCATGACAATGCCATTTGATCCACCACCTGAAAGATGAGTGATAATATCTTGAACGCGAGAATTGATTCCAACCGGGTGCTTGGCCACATTTAATTCGTTTTTGCTCGGAAGCCATTCCGTAATGATCTTGCCAACAATTTCTCTAATAAGCTTTGCTTCACGCCTAAATGTTGAATTTGTAAGCATTAGCTGGACTCAATGAACAGTAGGAGCTATCAGTACATAAACAATTTTCTTTCCTTCATAAATATATTCTAACTAGCTACTAGCTAGGATGTGAATTTGTGACCAACTTGATAAAAGAAAGAAATTCATTCATATATATATATATATATATATATATATATATATATATATATATTAACTAGCTACTAGCTAGGACGTGAGTTTGTGACCAACTTGATAAAAGAAAGAAATTCATTCATTAATTAAACTCCAACTACGGTTTAGGTTTTATATGAGAGGTTAAGGTGTATTAATTAAGCAGGTTAATTAATATGTAATTAGCTTCTGTAAAATGTTAATTAAGCATGTTAATTATATGAGAGATTAAGTCATTCACTAAAATGTTTCAAATCTTGAAAAGCAGGTGAATGATTACCCATTGTCAGTGATTTGAAGATGTTGGCCAGACAAATTTGCAGCTTCTGTAAGAGCCTTTCTCCATTGCTTTACCCTTTCTTGTTTAGCTTCACGTTCCTTGTCATCCTTTTCTTCACGGATGCCCTCTTCGTGCTTCTGAAATGCTTGAGCAAAATCTCCGTTCTGATTCCTAACATGTGAAGGATCAACATGATAGAATATTGGCAAAACACGTCGCCCCAGTTTGTATCTACACTCCATGATCTTCACCAGCTCGTCAAGACACCAACTCGAGTCCGCATAACTCTTTGAGAAGACAATGGTAGAGATCCTCGCCTCTTCGATTGCCCGGAACAGTTCCTCTTTTATTTCTTCCCCTCTTTCTAGATCGTCCTCATCGATATAAACCTGGTATCCCCTGTCTGTTAATGCTGCGTGGAGGTGGCCCGTGAAGCCATTGCGTGTGTCTACACCACTGAAGCTCAAGAACACATCGTAATCCCAAAGCTTTGACTTGGAGGAGGATGAAAAGGAGGCTTCGTGGGTTGTCATGGCGGTATCCACCGTTATGGCACTGCAGTGGTTCAGATCAAGACTGAAAAATGGCAGTAGTTGTGTTCGTGCCGTCGAATGGATAATCCTGAAATACCTAAACCCAAGTCAAGCTCCTGCAGTCAACAAGAACAAAGTTTATAATATAATAATGTTGGCGTATGGACTTAAGAAACAACATAATGTTAGCCGGAAGGTGCAGAGAAAGAGAGAGGAAAAGAGGAACGAAGGGACAAAGACTATCCAAAAGATTCTTGGCTGTGATTACAGCTATTCATAGGAGAAACAACGGACATATTTTCATAGAAGAAACAACCGGCCCATCTTCATATATAATACATTTCAATGGACATATTTTAATGGGAGAAACAACTTTAGTTTGTACTAGAAATTTTTACCCACGTTGCTACAGGATTTGAAATTGTATGAAAGATTTCTTTGAAATATATAATAGATTGCGTGATTGAAGATTAATACTATTTACATTGAAAACGTTGGAAAAAGTTTTACATACAAAAGATTTTACAATCCACATATAAATGATGGTAAATTTTTTTCTATCTACATGCATTATGTTATGGAATGATATATATATATATATATATATATATATATAACTAAGTTCCAGAATACGTAACCTTCATAAAGGACAAATAATCAGATTCAACTGTGGGATAGCAAGGTCGCCTATAAAGTTGTGAAGTCGTGGAAACATAAAGGACAAATAACAAATGAGTTTTAAGAAATTATTCCACCAATGTCATTGTGCAAAATGTATTAAAGACGAATGGTATAAGATTAGCAATCATGAGTAGTGTAACAACATCAACAAAATAACTATAAACCCTAGTTCAACATAATTCAAATTTCGTTTGCAAAAACAAAAGAAAAAGAAAACAGACTTACAATAACTCAGTCTTCAATCCTGAAGTCCTACTCAAAGAGCCAAACTTGAATGCAAGCTTTCTGAAATCTTCCAAACAATACAGATAAAAAGGTAACACCCTAGTCAAAAATGAACCGAGGTGCGAGCTTTCTAAGAAACCCAGACGACAAAATCAACAAAATAGAATGGAAAAATGACTTACACTTTAAGGCATGCTCGAATCTTGATCTAAAATTGGTGGTGGGTCGATTGTTGGTCACCAACTCTAAATGAAGAATTCATCAGAACCTAGAAATTTAAACAAAGAATTTTCCAAAATCAACATTTACTAAAAACCATTTACTTGGTTATCATGCATGACGGCTTGCCAAAGACTGAATTAAGGAATGCACAACTTTACTTTTATGATTATTTTCAATGACAGCTAAAAGGTCAGATCCAAATGAAAATAAAAGTTAGAACTTCACAAAACCAATTAAAAATCTAATTCCAACGTTACAAACACCAACCAAATGATTCCAGAAAGTTTTAAACTCAATGTCAGACCCAAATGAAATTAAAAGTTAGGACTTCACAAAACCAATTGAAAATCTGATCCCAAAGTTCCAAACACCCACCAAATGATTCCAGATAAAGTTTAAACTCAAAACACCAACAGAAACAAAAGCATTAGTGTGAATTAACTGTATCTAATTGAAGAAACTAAAACAAAAGTAAGCAAAGTATATACCTCAAAATGTCAAGCAACTAAGTTCTTCCTTCGACGACCCAAAACTCTGAAAATTCCACACAAAAAAAAGGTAAATCCATTAGCAATTCATAGCTTTCAAAATTAGCAAAAACTTGGTCAACAATAAAGATACGTTGAGAACCATCACTGTTTCTCCTTATGTATTTGAAAAGATATTTTATAAGCAGTGTATGTAGTCATTCTGATCATGTTGTATATTAATTCCTTTTCTACAGAGTTCAAAAATATATGGCAGTTTATGGCATCTGTTGAATAACATGGTTGAAAGATTTAAAATTGATACATTCAATTTTTATGTGTAAAACTATAACATATAGCTAAAGCTATTGGGTATATATATCCATATCAATCAAGTCGTAATTGAATGTTTGTCGATGTAAAAAGATGATTTCAGTCATGTGATAACATGTTTCTTGATAGTATACGCTGAAGTTTGGTCTAAGTTGGATACAAATCGACCAAAATCT
Organism: Crataegus laevigata; assembly: GCA_963580275.1. Taxonomy (NCBI): domain Eukaryota; kingdom Viridiplantae; phylum Streptophyta; class Magnoliopsida; order Rosales; family Rosaceae; genus Crataegus; species Crataegus laevigata. The sequence goes on along the minus strand of OY756942.1, from coordinate 36,799,777 downwards.
TAATATAAGACTCTTTTAACTTTTAACCAAAAAATAAGCACCACAATACTACACTTATAAGTTTTATCATGCACAAAATACGCAGCACTGATTGCCACTTTTAGAGCAAGAACAATACTTTACCAGAAGAAAACAACAAAACACTCAAAACCCAGAAACAGAAACACACTTAGGACTCAAACTCCTCAAAAACATGAGAAAGAGAGAGTGTGTGTGTGAGGAAAGAGAATAAAAAACAATATTATTTTTCACACAAACTCAAAATTGCTTATAAAATTACAAATCAAAACAAATGAATGCAAATCCAAAATTGCCCAAAATTAAATCTGATTAGTTAAATTTTTACCAAAAAAAAAATCTGATTAGTTAAATGTTTGTTGCCCTACAAATGTCGTTACACCCGACAAAACTTGCTTTGAAGTTGATATTTTGGTCAATCCAGGGGAAAAGGAGTTATTGGCGTTGGAGCAGTTGTCATGGAGAATACTATCTCCCTGTTGAATGATCTAAAACAGGACTTACAGCTTCTGCTGACCATAATAATTTAGGAGGCCCTTCTCTCCAGATTTTCTCAATAACTTTCTTTTTCGTAGCTGGTAAGATTGCAACTCTAAGAATTGCTCTGAAGAGATATATACAAACAAAATGAAACTAAAACTAAGCTATTGGAAGAAATTTAGAAAACACAAACACCATTACAACTCAGAGTTAAAGTCAACAAGGTGAAAGCACCTTGTTTTTCCAGCAAGAAAGCACCCTGTCTGTAATTCGTGAGAGGTTGGACAGCGAGAGAAGCCGATTAGGGAGCCAAAGAAAGCGAGGTTGGAGGCTGAGAATTGCGAGAGAGAAAAACGAAAAGGCAGGGAAAAGCGGAGAAGAAGTCACGATTATCGACGCGTGTTACAATTTATATTTATATTTTTACAAAAGGGATTTGTCTAACTTAAATTTTTCAAAATATCTCGTATTATGAAGTGAAACACTCCCATTGTTATGATTATTACAATATTTATATTTTTACAAAAGGGTTTTATCTAAGTTAAATTTACCAAAATTACGAAAAAGATTTGAACTTTCGTGTGTATATGGAGTAAATTGATCGTGGCTGAAAATATGGCAGTGGTTGTGTTTGTGTTGCCTAACAGATGATATTGAAATACCTATACACAAGCCAAGCTTCTTTAGTCAACAAAAACAAAAGTTTATAATATGATAATGTTGGCGTATGGGCTTGAGAAACAGCATAGGCTGGAAGGTGCAAAGATAGAGTAAGAGAGAGGAAAAGAGGAAAGAAACGAACAAGAGAAAACAATGACTTCTTGGCGGTCATTACATCTCAGTCATTAATAATGCATTATTTAGGTTGAAATGTGGAAGCATTTGAGAAGTAGCATGACAACAATCATGTAATAAACAAAAGTGGACCCAAATGTGAAAGTATAATTAAAAACAATTATTCAAGATGGGCGGTAACTGATTCAATCATTCACAAGATTCGAATTTAGAATCACGATGGATCATTGTATTAACTATTAACAGGTGCTATAATATAATTCTTAGGGATTTCAAGGAGACATATGGGGGACTGCAAAATGTGCAATAGGTATAAACTTCTTTTGTTACTAGGCAAACGAACTATATTGAAAAAAATTGAGGTTTTACCATAAAACTAATTAGCAATATGAGAAGTAGCGCAACTTCTTATAAACGCTTGCAAAATTTCTCTTTTTACTAATGTAAAACTCTTGTGCCTTCACATTCTCGGACATATAATACACCCAAATGGATGCCAATACATAAACAATGTTTTGAAAGGACAGGGGAGCTAACTGTGTCTTTTTATATGACTTGGACTTGGAGTACTTGCTGCGAATTGGATGCAATGCAATGAGTCTCGTAGCAGTATGGGGTGAAGCGGAAAGAAACTAGCACGAAACTGCAGAGGCTTTTGATCCATTATAATATAAAATAAATAATAGTATGATTATATGTAAGTAACGACCCAAATCTTATTGGAGCTAATTAACTAATATATGCTTATCAGACAGCTGGATTCCTTGGCAAGTGTTTAATCCCTACTTTCTTCACGCTAATAACCATTTGCAATGTCAATCAGCCTCACACCAATAAAAACTTTATCCCCGGCTAGCAAACTAATCAGCTTATCGTCCGATATATGTCCCTGCCAAAGATAATCGCCTTGTCTTTCAAATTTATTGGTAAATTGGATTGCGCGAAAATTTTCGCATTAATCTAAATATAGTGTTTCAAGCTTTGAAAGACCACTGAAGCTTTGAAAAGTTTGGTGATTTTGTTAGGTCATGTGTATGACTGACATTAATAATTTTCAACTTCTCAAGCAACTGTTACACCAAGTTAAATTTAAAATCCAAGAGGCCGTGATTACAGCTATTCAACTTTTGTAGGTTTTTCGGTTTTGTGAGATTGACATTCTTTCTCAACACAACTTCTGTTGAGTCCATAATAAACTATTATATGAAGGAGAAATGCTAAAAAGATTTTCTCAAAATCGGAACCTTTCGTGAACTTTTTAGTATCTCATATTTTTGGGGTTAATTACACTAACACCCTATGAGGTTTATTGAGTTTTCACAAAACACTCTTACGTTTGAGATATTACGCTAACACCCCTTTAGTGTAATGTCTCAAACATAAGCGGGTTTTGTGAAAATTCGATTAACTTCGGGGTGTGTTAGTGTAATTAACCCATTTTGTGTAAATATTATAAAATATTATGCCAAATACATTAAGTGGCAAATAGTCCATAGATAGTTTCACTTTAAGAGAGTCCCCTTACATCTTTCTAATAGATATGGACAGTGAAAAAAGATCACTTCATAATTAAATATTGTGATGTTGATTACACGTCTCTCTATTTGATTAAGTTCCTTTTCACATTCTTCTCTAAAAAAATGGTTCCCATTCACATTATTAGTAAGTGACCATTTTGAACTTTCTTGGCAGTTTGGGGGGGAAAAGAAAAGAACTAACACAAAACTGCAGATGCTGGATTCATTGTAATAATATAATTAAAAATAATAGTCATGTATAAAAAAATGATACGGTTATAGTTCTAACATATGTCTCCACCAAAGATAATCGCCGTGTCCTTCAAATTTGTTGGTAAATTGGGGATTGCATGAAGACCACCGAAACTTTGAAAAGTCTGGGGATTTTGTTAGGTCGTGTGAATGACTGAGACTATCGATTTTTAACTTCTCAAGCAACTGTTACCCAAAAATATAATTTAAAATCTAAGAGGAGGAATCAACATCAATATTGTATTCAACTGAACCACTAATAAGTGTAGGGTAAAAAAGACCTCATGCAATTAGTAGTTGAGCTATTCAATACAAAGAGAATCACAATGTTAGTTGATCACATCACATGGCCGAGGAAAACACGGTACAAAAGCACTAAAAGCAATACATCTTCAAAAAATTAAAACAATTACTTACTGGAAAAATCATAAGAATTAATATGAAAGTATACTTGCCGATAATGAAATTGGCAGTGATCTGTAGTCCAGGAATTCAGATATGTGATGATGTGGATGAGCTTGATGATGACAATGCAGCACCGGCCCTGATCTTGGCTCACCATAGAACCGATCTGAATGCCACTTAATCTAGACAAATGATGCTTTCACTATATAGTAATTCTCATTTGATTACTGGGATGATTATTATCGAATGCGTCATGGCTTGGTCCTGCCTCACTTTCATAGAACCGAGCTAGATGTGGGTCAGAAAAATAAACAGCACCATCCAAATCATGCACATTTTCCTTCATAGGTTTGTCCAGCACTAGACTAACCCCTGTTCTCTTCAATGTAGCAGATTCCGCAAAAGTTATATCAACTTCAACTTTATCCCGACATTGCAAATTGAGCTTATCGTTCAATAATTGTCCCTGCCAAAGATAATTGTCTTCATATATTAGATCCATCCAATATTCTCTACTCATGTGGCCCGCAATTCAGTGTGCTTGGTGGTATTATTTATGATAGTAATGGCAAGAAGAAGTGGACAACAATGGTCAAATCTATATTGCATGAGTGGTAAAAGTAGAATAGAGTTAGCCCTTCAAAATTACGATCATCACTTGGGGAATATTAAAACTGAGTTTATTGTCATCGTTGACAAACTCAAACCAATCAGGAATATAATTTCCATGGTGGGAAATACCACCAAATCCGCAAGAAGTTCATCCCTATATATACAATGCAAGTGTCATATATATACATACACATGTACATGTGCATTTTTGTGTGATAGGAAGGCAATGAGATAGAGAGATATACATGTAGGGTGTTTTTCCTGAAATTAGCTGTGAGATTGGTGCACATTTGAATATTAATCCATGCCATGGAGTTTTAAGACTTATCCAAGCCTGGAACCTCAGTGAGTTTGGTTGAATTACTTACTTTCAGTTCTCTCATATTTGACATTTTTTGAAAAATTCGACATTGTTTCCAATGCAGGGCAATCAAACGCGTACAGAAATCAATAGAAACCCCTCATAAGAGAAATAAGCATTTTGCATCCTTTAAGGCTTACCAAATAAAATCTTTTAAGGTGACCGATGGAGGGGTGAATCTCAGATAAATTGATACAGTGTTCGAATCTCAACTCTTCTAGATTTGGGAGTTGTGAAAAGTCGGGTGATTTAATTAGGAAAAAGGAAAAACTGAGATTAATTATTTTCAACTTCTCAAGTGACTGTTTCACAAACCAAATGAAAATTGAAATTAGTACCCAAAAAGAAGATGGAGAAGGAAATCCAAAAATAAATAGAAACAAAACATCATCATGTGTAATTGATTGTACGTTGGAACCCTCGCAAAACCTATACCAGTTGGCTACCCTGCATCTCCAAAACAAATAGTCTTAGTTGATTAAAAAAGTCATCTGGTATGGACTTCAAACGGCATCCATTCCAGCACAACCATATTTAACTCTTTGGGAAGATGATTGTATTTTCCATTGAGATGTACGTAGTTGAGCTAAAACAACCTCAGTTTCTTCATATTGGCAAATGCTACGTACTGTACTGAAACCAGCCTTGTTAGAGCTTTGATATAGAGCAAGTCCTTCAACTTCTTTAGTTCCCTGTTAACAAAAGGTTACATTGAGTAAGAAAAGGATTTTGTTTGCATATGGTTACGTGATTTTGCTTAATTGAGCTTTCTTTTTGCAACTACATGTACACGTGAACGTTTTTTAAAGACGTATAATAGACGTATACTGCACTAATCCAAAATTTTATTGGAAAATGTACTTATTTCTCAATACATCGTTGACCTCTTGAAGGTTCCAAAACCTACTCCATCTTTACGCATGATCAGGAAATTTTTCAGAAATGATTACTCTGGCCATTTCTCTAAAGCAAATCATGCATATTGATCAACTTGTTGCGTTCAACAGTTACAAGACATCGTTCACGAAAGTCGAAGGACACCGATTCCCATTGTTGAAAAAAATTCACATCCATCTACACTTTTGTGACATATATCTTTTTCCTTTATTGGATTATAACCTTTTGTGTATTATCTAGTCCTTCAAAGTTTATTTTTACCGGTTTTATTATTTTTTTCATCAAGAGTTCTTTTCAATTTCTTCAATTCACTTTTCCACTTTGCTATGGTTCTTTTAAACAAAAAAGAGCCTAAAACTTCAAGTACTAGTGACAAACCTTCACAGTAAGAAACAACCATTTTTGAGAGTTGAGGATATCCGTCATTAGGCCAACTATTTCCAAATGCATGCCAACTAAAGAGCTCCAGAGCTTCTCATTTATTCAATTTCTAAGCCGAATATGTCATGTCCACTTGCGTTAGTGAATGTTCATCTCATGTCGTTACGATAATTCTTCTTCATGGACCAAATCAATTATGATTTCCAGCTATTGCATTAATTTGTTTCACTTCATGTATATTGCCCATGATGACAAGTACATTTCTACGTCGAAAATTTTGTTTTATCAGACTGATACCTCCACCAACACTGCTGATTTGAGATAACATTTGCGTTTTATCAGATAACATTTGCTTCGCGCCTGAAAGTTGAATTCGTATATCAGTACCTGCTGCTGGCCCTGGACGTGAAGAAACAGACATACTGCCGGCCGGGAAGGAAAGGACAGAGACCATCCAATAGATTATAACAATGACTTGTTGGCGGAAAGGTCTAAGTCTGTTGGAAGATAAAAGAATATTTGCGAGCTCTTTCTTCTCGCTTCTGAAAAATATCTCCAAAATCAAAGAAAAGCCATGGCAAAATCTCTGGTCATCTTCTCTCTCCTCCTCCTCCTCCTCATCTCCCCGCTAACCGCTGACCCGAACACCCCGAACCCAAAATCGAGTCCATCTCCGGCCCACACTGATCTCACCAACTACGGCTTCCCAATCGGCCTCCTCCCCACCGCCGTGAAGAACTACACCGTCAACCGCACCACCGGCGACTTCATCGTCGACCTCGGCGGCGCGTGCAAGGTCACCCTCCCTTCCGACAACGTGGCCACCTACTCGAAGAAAATCACAGGAAAGATCGTCGTGGGCAAAATCGCCAATATCAACGGCATCAGCGTCCGGGCCTTCTTCCGGTGGCAGCCAATCACCGGAATCCGGTCGAGCGGCGACAACTTGGTGTTCGAGATCGGCACGGTCTCCGTCAAGTACCCCACTAAGAACTTCTACGAGAGCCCCGCTTGCGAGGGCCGCCACTCCTCTTAGCAGGTAATTCAATTTTCAGTTTTTTAAAGGGAGCTGTAAGGAAAAGTGCTTGGCTAAATTTATTTTAATAAAAAATCATCTATAAATTTATTTAATAAAAAGGATATAAATTTTAATAAAAATGACAAAATTTTAATATAATAAAATAAAAAATTAAAAGTAATAAAAACTGAGACACACGAGTTCGCGCATACACTATTTTTGAAATTGAAGGATACTACACTATTTTTATAAATCAATTGATTTTTGTGGAGTTTAATTGATTTATCAGGTTACTCAGTATTACGGTATGGTAGTATTTCTCTTTACTTGAAAGTGAAAGGTCTTAAGTTCGAATCTCGTGGATGACGAATTTGATATCGATGTACTCGAAAAAAAAAATTTGATTTGTAGAGATTCCATGTAAAATTTTGATTCAATTCTCTCGAAATTTCATAGGAAAATGTGAGATTTGTGGATGCTTAAAATACACTACGAAATCTCTCTAATTCCTCTACTTTTTCAAATTCTTTAAAATCAAATTCTAATTGAATGCACCTGCAATTTTATAAACTTCTTTATAATTCTAATTGAATACCCCCAGATTTCTAAGGATTTTAATAAACTATCCTAAAATCATAATTGAATACACATTGAATTTTAGAAAATCACTTAAAATCCTGATTGAATGCACCTAGATTCCTTAAAAGAATTAAAATCCTTTAAAATCCCAATTGAATACACCCCCGTAATTATTTTTGAAATTAAGTACAAGTACTACATTATTTGTGAAACTGAACACGAGTGCTACACTATTCTTGAAACTAAACAAGACACTGTTTGTTGGAAAATAATAGATTTAGGATTTGGGCTTAGCCCATTAGAATAATGTTTTGTTAGATAATAGGGTTAGTTTATTATAAATATAGTGCTTTGTTATTCATTAGAGAATAAGTTAGTCAAGATGTAGACTCTTCGGTTCATGTAGCCTTTTTGACAATTCAGTTTAATAAAGTTTTATATTCAGTTAGTTCGTTTGTTTGTTACGTACTCTAATTTTCAACTTGGTATCAGAGATGGTTCAATCATTCGGGATTATTGTTTGGTTTATTTTAATAAATTAAAAAGTTGTTGAATCGAAGTTTGAAGCCATGCCGGAATTGAGCCACCAGAGCCAGGTTGCGCTGGAGCCATTCCGCACCACTATTGTCAATCATTAAACTCGCACCCTCAAAATCGCATTCCTCGTTGCCCACTCGCCTGAAATCGCACCTTCCATAGACCACCGCCATACCTAATCGATTCCGTTCATACCTTAAATCGCCATCACCATCTCAGAACCATAACCACTTGTCGCAGCCGCCTCACATCTCTATTTGAACCACCGCAACCAAACCCATGCATCCATGAGTCTGATCCACTTACCTCGACCTGTAACCAGAAGCCTTAAAATTTCTTCCGATCCTACCCGCTGCTGTTGACTGAAACCTACCTCGTCGCCTGTAACCCAACCCTGATCCACTCCTACACCGTCTCCATTGCGACAAGAAACCCACTGCTTGCTTGTTGTTCCCATTGTTCGTTGACCAGAACTCGTGTTTGGTTTGCGCGTTCTGGAGAAAACCATTGGAAAAAAAAAGAAACAAAATAAAAACCAAAACGATTGTTCGAGTGATTGGACTGCTGATTACTCGAGTGACGTTGTGTAAGTGGTGAAAAGTTTGTTTGTTCAGAAGTTCACATTGGCATTGGAATCTTGCACTTGCACCGCTTAGATTGTTTTTGCTTGCTTGCTTGTTCGCTTGCTCACCTGTTTGCTTGCTTGATTGCTTGCTCGCTTGTCTTGTCTGCCTAACGGAGCTTGTCTATCCGTTTGTCAGAACATGTTTGTCCGCATTGTGGAGCCTGCCTGCCTGTCTGTCTGTTTGCGTTGCGGAGCTTGCTTGTCTGTCTGACTAACGAAACCTGCATCCACATCTACTTGTTGGCAAACTCATGTTGTTTATCGCTATGAGTTTGACAAGGGGTGTTGGAAAATAATAGATTTAGGATTTGGGCTCAGCCTATTAGAATAAGGTTTTGTTAGATATTAGGGGTTACTTTATTATAAATAGAGTGCTTTGTTATTCATTAGAGAATAAGTCAGTTAAGATGTAGACTTTTCGGTTCATGTAGCCTTTTTGACAATTCAATTTAATAAAGTTTTATATTAAGTTAGTTCGTTTGTTCGTTACTTACTCTAATTTTCAACTCTATTTATAAAACTGAATACAAGTTGGCGTGCAGTGACTATTTCTTAAAGTGAATATGGTACATCTCTAGTAAGTTTAACAACCATTCCTCTCTCCTCTTCTTGCATTTTCTCGGCACTTTCTCAACTTCCAAACACCTTTTCTTTTTCTAATTTTCTTCGATTCACATCAAATTTTCCTTGAATATCTTCAATTTTTGAGCTTTCTACACTAATTACTTAATTTTCTTCTACTATCCGCACATCTGCGGCTTCCTCTTCTCCTCCACCTACAATCTCACCTTCTTTTTCTGCAAAATAAAATAATAACGCAAATCAGATCAATAAATCGAATACAAAAATATCCATCAAACTCCAAATTTGTTAAAGGTTAAAGCCAAGGAAAGTAAAGATATTGGTGCTTAATTTCAAGCTGCTCAACATTGGAAAAATTAACCAACGAAGAAAACCCATACGCAAATCATTATCATCAAATGTACATACGTGCAGATCTAATATTTACAATATGTAATTGTTATAGACGAAGATTACTTAATAATTAATAATTATATATATATATATATATATATATATATATATATATATATGTAGTTAAACGCAGCCAACTTTGAAACTCGTGGCCACGCAAATCGCCATCACCACTAGAATCAAGCTGGCACGAGTCATTGTAATCACGCAGACCTGCAACGGTACCTTCCCCGCTGGCCAATCTTCTGTGCAACTCTTAGAAACTCATGCCTTATAAATCTATGGAACCTACCTCATTTCGTTAGGGCCATTGATCAATATAATAATATATAATGGCAGTTCTACATTGTGAGAAAGAAAGAGGAGAGGCGTTGTTCTTAGAGTGAGTTGTTGATGGAGGAGAAGGAGATGAAGAATGATGAGGCGATGGTGAAGCATTGAACATGTTTTCCTTAGGTTTTGTTTTAGTTTTTTTTATTTTTATTATTTTGTTCTTATTATTAAATAAAATTATAGGATGACTTTTGGTTAAAGTTTAAAGTTTTGAAACTTTTTTCATTAATTTTTTTTTTAATTAAGAAAATTGGTTAACTTGGGAGCTAGGGTTTTGAATTTGTGATTTTTCTGATTTGTATATATGCATGGATTGCGATTGGTGTGTGTGTGTGTAGCTATCAGCTGGATATGCCTTTTGATTTGTGGTTGTTGAATTGAAAGCTATCTGATTTTGATGAATTTTCTTGCTTTAAACTAAAGGAATCGAATCTATGCTAATATCTGTTAGAGATGTGTCAACAATCTGTGATAAATTTAATTAAGTTAATAAATAATAAATGCGGATATATGTATTAACAGTGTATGAACAATGAAATAAAATTATATAGAAACAATAAAGATCAAGGTTTGCGCACTGTAATGTCCTTGAAATAGAAATTTCGTCCATACTCAGTGCTTGTAGTTCTACAGACGTCTGCTTCACAAAGATTCAACGATCTAAGTTAGAATTCCAGCATCGAAAAACTAGACTTTTGGTGAATTTCTTTGTGGTACTCTTAGTATGCTTGGTATATAAGGATTGATGTTTAGTGAATTGAATGATATACAGATGCGTATATTTATAGTGAGCATATGTCTGTTCGCAACTGTTCAAAGCAAGGGGTGTGTTGCTCCATTTGTGTCTCTGATATTTTCATACGTTCTCATTCAAATGAAGAGTCCAAGCTTAAGGCCCGTCTTTTGACAATTGATTATATAATTATATATTAATTATAATTAGCACACTTTAAAGTCTAACTTCAAGGGTGAGCTCAATTTTAATTTTCAAGGTTCATCAATTCAATCACTTTTTATAAGGGACAAAGCCTTATAAAGTGATGAAACTTTTTTAGAATGGTCAATGTGGGACAATAAAATTTCTACTCAAAATTTCAAAATTTCCAACAATTATTACAGACCCACTGTGAATGTGAATATTCTCTTTAGCTTGAAAAGTTGCCGAACCCATCTCGAAATCGGATTGTTCTTAAGAACTTTTAAGGGGGAATACTTGTTAACTCGGATTGTTCTTAAGAATTCTGAAGGGGGAATTAATTGTTATTGGAGAACATTTGATCTTTAGAATCTTGGCTTGGTTTGGCCTCGTAAAGTCAGTGTCCGACTAAGATGCAAATTGTTACTCATGAATAATAGTTGTCCTTTTTAATTCTACTATTTTTGTGGGGATTGGTAGGTATAATTTTTTCTTCATAAGTAGCATTCAACTTAGAGAAAATAAGAAATTTGTCATCTATTTCGTCTTTTGAAATGCCTTAAATATAATATTAGTCTAATCCAAATCAATCATCTCTATTAAACGATGCCGTAGTGATTTTAGGTATCCTTTTGATTCTTTGCTTTTTACCTATTGAGCAGTTCATCACCAATATATTGGATCAAATATTTAAAGTAGTAGATTCCCAATTTTGTGGAGTAATAACATAGTTGACCTCAGAAATGGTGGAACTTTTGTGATTACCGTATTTAACATGTTTCATGTTAGTAAATTGATGTCAAAACTTTCTTTTTGTTCGTTATTCCCACCTTGCAGGTCTATAGTTGCGATGCTTCTCGTATGCGAGTCGTGACGAATGACGATGCCCAGTCGTTGACTCGAAGTCGAAGACCGATGCTATATGAGCAAATCTTTTTTTTTTTTTTTTTTTGTCAAATGATAGATTTTGTTAAATTAATCATTGACGGAATTAAATTCACGCCGTCATACAATGACTCAATATCTTACCTGTCTTGTATGTATACAGTATATATGCCACGGCCTGGAATGTTGCAACTTTCTTTACGATTGATCAAGAGTTTTAAGATGGCCAGGAATATTAATTAATTTATCTTAACGTTAGTTTGAGTATCTAATTATTTGTTTATTGCCTTGTGGGTTTTGAGGGATGGGCATGATTAGTATTTTTATAAGATTCTTGGTGCTTGTACTTAATCATCCACCCCCTTTTTTATTGGTCTTAATCATCTGTCTTGAAAATGATTTAGGGCTCATTTGAAACTGTTTTAAAATAGCTATAAAAAAAATTTGTGAATTTTTTTTTTTAGAACCAATCTTCAGTAAAAATGTAAGTGAATCCTGTAAAAGTACTTGAAGTGCATCTTACAAGAAGCGTATAACTGGTACTTCTTGCATGAAGCATTTTAAGTGTTTTTGGAACCCATAATCATTTTCTCTAAAAAGGCTTTTAGTCATCTTAAAAGCACTTCTAAACGACCTCTTAACTGATGTGATTGCATTTTAAGAGTCATAAATATGAAATAATTATTTTCATATCATTCCAACGATGAAGACTTAAATGGAATGGGAACACCATCACCACCGTGACGTCTACAACTCTCATTTGGATTGAAAGAACTCCTTCATTAGGGATCTCTCACACTCGATGAGACTAGTATAGAGTTTGGTGTAACCACGGTTGGGATCAAGTATTATTGATCGAGAACGTCATGGTGAAAATATACGTGTAAGTGTGTTGGGGGATATTACAAGTGACTTTATTAAGGTTTTGGTAGGTGATATCCATAAGTAGCTTCTGTTTTTGGTGAGGTTTAATATGCGTAATGCATCCACACTCTCTCACTTAAAGGCAATCGTCCTTGTGTTTCTGACAACTGTGATTACTTGTGCCGTGTGTGTTCTCAACCACTTTACAGCCATCGCCAGCCGCACAAGCAAAGCAATGGTTTGGTATGTACAACTCACAGGACTTCTTGCCGGCCATTCAATTTTGGTCCTATTGTCAATAATCGTCTCCAACCGAGGGTTAGGCCAGAGAGAGGGCTGGCCCATTCCAGTCAGCCAGTCAGTCCCGGGCTGGACTAGAATTTTTTTTATTCCTGTCGGATATAACCAACAGTAATAGTTATGATTATTCCTGTCAGATATAATCGACATGAATGGTAAGAAAAATTTGAATTTAATGGCTAGTTACCGTTGGATTGAAATTTAAAAATTTCCTTTTTTCCCTTATAAATACCTAAGTCATTCCTATACAATTTCTTATATAATTTTTACCATTCCATACTATCTCACTTCATTCTATTTCAATTCTTCACATTATATTTTCTTAATTTTTTTTTTCAATTTTTCACATTATAGTTCTTCACATTACCTCTTCACATTATAATTTTTTCAACTTTTTATGCTGACGTCACTTAGCCGTTGGATTTGAAAGTTATAGTTTTTAAATAATAAATTATGTTTGGCCCTATGACTCTTTAGCTCTCGGTTGGAGACAATTTTTTGTGACAGGGCTAAAATGAGCTCTATGGTACTTTGGCCCTCGGTTGGAGATGAAGGCAAATATGGCCTTGCAGTGTTAATTAAAATATTAATATCTTGGAGGGTCAGAGGGCTAAAACGAGCTCTCAGACCAGTCCTCGGTTGGTGATGGACTTACCGGTGTAGATGCTTCCGGGTATGCGCTGAGTGAGAACTTTGGTGGTGACCTTCCCACTCTTTTGCGATGCGTGACAAACATTGTCAAGTTTAAACCTGTATCAATAGTGTCTGTTACTCATTGCATCGCATTGGCAGGAAAGTCCCCATTGAAATTTTTATCCAAGTGAATAATATCCAAGCATGATTGGCAAATTGGCCAGGGACGCTTTGACCCAAATAGGGGAAAACTTTGGGTCATGCCACTCTGATCATGTTATTTGAACGCAGGACATTTTTATTAAAGTATGACTGACCCCGATCGAACACATTGATCTCACTCAATACGAGAAATAACCTAGAAAAGCAACTATTTTTGTCATTAAGTACCTTTATTTGACACATTCAATCCGCCTTTCCTTTTCTCAGAAACCAAACAATGGGCGGCAACAAAAAGTCCACATTTTGGTCTAAAATTTCATAGCTTGTAAGGTGGATGAACAACAAAAGCAGATAGACAAAAGAAAGACGGAAGTTTCTAATGAAATTCTGAGTCCATTGTATTGTACCCTCCCATCTCAGCATGAAATAAATTAAAATAAAGACTTGTCATCTCCAACAACTCAAATCACCCACCAAACAAGAAATTTTTCAGTGTATTCCGAACATAAGTTGGTATACTTTGTGTTATAATACAAGTAGATGGACAGTGAAATAGATGAAAAAGAGAGATTTTTTAGTGTCCTCAAAACACGTCTCCGCAAACTACATATCATAATACAAGTGAATAGATACTTGAAATTTTTTTTTTCTCTCCACATACATTATGAGCTCATTAGAATGCCTTCAAAAAGACCCAAAGTGCTTTTAGGAAAAATGTTTTTGAATTCTAAAAGCACTTAAAAGTGTTTTTCAATTTTTTTTTCAAGGATTGAAACTCAAAAACATTTTTACAAAAACTCTTTCAATAATTTTATAAACATTTCCAAATAAACCTTGTACATACAATGTAGGGTCTTATGCTAATTACATAAAAAAAATTTAGACAAAGAAATACCGACTTGTGTTCTACGTACATGGAAATAACCCCTCCCACCAAACCGATCAACCAACCCATACCACAAGAACGGTTGAGGGATTTCAGCACAAAAGTGCTTCTGCTGTTGCACACAGTACACGAAAAAGCACAAAAAGGACTAAAAAGTAATAAATAAATAAAAAAGTACACCAAAACTACGATTTGACGTGTATCTTCGGCTGACCGTTTCTTTCCTTTGCATTGAACTTTCAAGATTCTTTAGCCACGTGTAAATCATACGATTTTGGTTCAAACAACCATGACTATTGACTTTTAATTACTTTCATTAATCATGATTGATTCTTCTGTTCAAAAGTCATGAGTGAATTTAGGGATTTGATAAATTGATATGATTCGTCAGTCAACTGTTTCGAAACGAGTTGAGTTTTACCAAAGAATTAGATCCAACGATTGAGATTCGACAGCCACTAAGAGTTGCTATAGGGTCGTATTCAAAGAACTTATTTGTATCAATGTATTTGTGTCGTTTTTGTGTAAATCAACGAGTTGGTCAACAAATTAATCAATACAATAATTAGGAAATGTATCTAGGTATGTATTTGGTACCAAAAGTTTATCTTCTACGGTCTGTATGCATAAACTTTCAAGTAAGCGTCGTGTTTGAAATTGCTACCTCTAATCATCATGATACATATTTATATTAGTGTATCCACGTGTTCTTGACAATCCACAAATTGGTCAACGAACAAATCGAGACAATAATTTACGATTCACTAAAATAGAAAAAAATTATTACAGTATAATAAACGTGAACAATGTTAATCAAATTTAATTGATAGCTAATAGTTCACAGATCAAAGTCAATATTCGCACAAATTTTAATTCGTCCGCGTCTAAAATTGCCAACCCTAACTATCAAAAGATTTTTAATTTAGCCGAAAAACAAATATGTTATATGCTATTATATAAGTCAAGAGAAGTTTTTTTTTTTTTTAATGACATTTTTTTTTCCAGCAAGCCCTGGTGGCCAAATAATAAAATATATAAAAAGGAAAATTAAACAATATGGATAATGCACACTCACGCGCCTATAAAGCACATACTACCGAACCGACCAATCACATCGCCGCGCAGTGCTCCTTGTACTTTTCTGCGCGGCAGAACCAATCCCGCTCCCGCGTCCGCCACGCGACTATCCCGCGCGTGATACCCCCCCAGCGCCTCTTCTCCAAAACGCGAACAACTCGTACAAGCTGCTTCTCTCACAAAATCAGCTAACAACGGAGTCTCTCTCTCTCTCCTCGCTCTCTCTCTCTCTCTGACTGATTCTCTGCTCCGCGAAAGCAAATTCTTCGGCCGGGGAGCGCCAAAAACCCTAGGGTTCCGCCCCCATTCTCCGCCAGGTCCGTCTCTCAATCCGCTGTCGTTTCGCTTCTATATTTTCCCTTGAATTTTTCCGATTTGTTACCTCTCTCCGAGCGCAGATCCATATTTCTGCTTTCGGTTTTCTGCGTTTTCTTGTTAGCCACTTTTCGTTTGCTTGAAAATTTCAAATCTTTATTTATTTTATTATCCATTTTAATCTAATAATTCCTTTTCTTAAAGTAAAAAGCTTTGATTTATTTAAATTCATACAATGTGCATGCCAAAGATTTATTGGGTTAGCTTGTTACATCAATTTTATATATGCATTTTATATTTTTTAATTTTGTATAAAAATTACAATTTGTATTAATAAGTATATTTTGTAGTTGCATGGTTGGTAGCTAGCTTGTTTACAAAGCACATTTAGTTCTTTTAAGTAATGGGAAATTAATTTTGTTTTAAATTTTTGTCGCATCTAGTTTTAGCTACAAGTGTTGTTTGGTGCGGTTTTCGGGTTTTTTCGCTTAATCTACTAGCTACATTATGCCTACTGATGAACTTGTATGAACCCTTCAATTGTTTTGTCCATGTTTTTATACCAATTAATTGGTGCAGGGAGGTCGGATATCATATAACTATTGCATAACATGGAATTAGAAGATAAATTTGTTGGTAAAGGTACGATCTTTGTCTTTCGGGTGCATTTCTTTTAGTGAAGTCTGAAGTTTTTATCCATGATGGTTTCAGGATGAACGTTTTTATCCATGGTAGCCTAGTGATATGTTGGATATAACCAAACGATATTGAACACGCTCATCGCTTCTACATTTGTGACTTTTTATTCCCAGACACTTGGGTTGTTTTCATGTTAATTTTGTTTCGTCTTTCTTTTTATATGCAAATCGTTATTCTTTTTTAAACAAATGTTGAATTGCATCTTGAAGTATTGAACTTTTCCTATTCAGAAATAAAGTTTGTGCAGATGTAGTGTTGTACATCATTTTTGATTTCTTGCTTAAGCGTCGCTAGGGAAGGACAGATTCAGGTCAGATTTCTCGGACAAATGCATAAAGCTATTGTTGTGAAGTGGGGTTAGATGTTCATTTCCTACAATATGTGAGATGATATTTTGACTTACGTAATCGTTGATGGGATTGTTGATAGTTTGTTGAGTTAATAGATTAGGAAGGTAAGATAAGGAATGAGGCCAGAGAGGAGATGTAGTTTTTTGGATATTGTTGGGGATATAAACAGAAATAAGCAAAAGACCGACTGAAATGAAATGTTTTATGTGGTGAAGAGAAATGAGAAGGATAAAACGGAATTTCACCACTCGATCTCAAGAGCTTCTTTTTCTACAGTTTCTTGCTAACATTTTTCCTCTTTCTCTTATCCCTTTCTTATTATTGGGTTGTAGACTTGTAGTTCATTGTTGCTATGATATATCATATATGTGCCTAAATTTCATTTTCTTTTTGTCATTTTTTTTCCACTATCCAGTTTCTGGTGTTCAAAGCCTTTCCTCCAGTGTGCAGAGCACTCCTGAGAAGAATGGGCATTCAGACGATGCTTCACGAAGTCCAGAGCTTCTTCAAGAGTTTCTGAAATTGGGTCCCAAGAAGGAACTCCTTCGAACTTGCTTTGAAAAGGACAAGAAAAACTTGAATTCATCAAAAAATAAAATGACTGAACCTTTGAAGACTTCAAAGACAAGTAAGAAGCAGGATTCAAAGAAAGCTTCTTCTAGTCCAAATAATCTTCCTAAAAAGCAAGCCAGAAAGGGGGAAAATCCTATGCGTCTCGCACCAGCTTCTGATCAGTCTCCAGACTTTGGATCTTCAAGCTCATGGATCTGTAAAAACTCTGCTTGTAGAGCTGTTCTATCCATAGATGACACATTTTGCAGGAGGTGCTCTTGCTGTATCTGCCATTTGTTTGATGACAACAAGGACCCTAGTCTTTGGTTAGTGTGCACATCTGAATCTGGTGGCGGAGGTTCCTGTGGGTTGTCTTGTCACATCGAGTGCGCCCTTCAACATGCAAAGGCAGGAGTCGTTGATCTTGGGCAATTGATGCAGCTTGATGGTAGTTACTGTTGTGCTACTTGTGGTAAAGTTTCTGGGATACTTGGGTAAGTAATTCTCTCTAACTGTGAGTTTAGGTTGAAATGGCAATGCTTAATTTGACAAGGGCTATCATTTGTCATCTTTCTCAAGCCCCACAGTCCTTATATTTTGGTGTTCTGTATAAACCTTTTGGTTATCGAGTTAAACATGTCCAACTCATATTGGCTTGTGATAGATAAGTTAAAATACTAGGGAGTAATGCATGTAGACTTCTGTATTGTTCCTAATAGGTTTCTAGCCTTGGGCTGATGTTACTGGTGTCATTTGCTTAATACTAGCAGAAGTTGGAAGAAGCAGCTCACCATGGCAAAGGATGCTCGCCGTGTTGATGTACTCTGTTATAGGATATACTTGAGTTACAGACTCCTGGACGGGACTTCAAGATTTAAAGAACTACATGAGATTGTAAAGGAAGCAAAGTCTAAACTAGAGAGAGAAGTTGGCCCAGTAAATGGCGTTTCTGCAAAGATGGCACGAGGGATAGTCAGTAGACTATCAATTGCTGGTGACGTGCTGAAACTCTGCTCCCTTGCAATTGAGAAAGCAGATGAATGGCTGGCCAATGTTTCTAATGCGGATCCAAATTGTCGAGGTAGGAAACTGTACCACTTGGTCTATTTTCTCCTTCTACTTCCCATTGTTTATGCATGGAAAACTTGAATGATTACTTATTTTTTCTGTCCCTCATTTGCAGAGGATTCACTTCCTGCAGCTTGCAAGTTTCTTTTTCAAGAAGTAGCATCATCCTCTGTTGTGATTATATTGATTGAATTGTCTAATGCATCATCTGACAATATTAAGGGCTACAAGCTCTGGTATTACAAGAGCGGAGAAGAATTGCACGCAAAAGAGCCTACTTGTATCTTTCCAAGATCTCAGAGAAGGATTTTGATATCCAATCTGCAGCCTTGCACAGAGTATACGTTTAGGATAATATCTTATACGGAGGCTGGTGACTTGGGTCACTCAGAGGCCAAGTGTTTCACCAAGAGTGTTGAGATAATTCGCAGAAACCCCATTTCACCGGTTTCTGGGAATCCTAAGAAAGAGAATCCGATCATCGAAGCAAGTTCTAGTGGCAAGAGAGAATCTGAAACTACAACAGCAGTTGGTCCAACTTCTGAGTTTAAAGTTAGAGATCTTGGGAAGGTACTTCGTATGGCTTGGGGTCAAGAGCAAGGCAACTCTGAGGGGTTCTGTAGTGCCAATAAGGAAACATGCTGTGGAGTAAGCAGCACAGTAAAAACTGAAACTCCACAAGAACCATTGCCTTCTGTTTTGCACAGGCTTGACTTAAATGTTGCTTCAGTACCCGATCTAAATGAAGAGCTAACCCCACCATTTGAATCCTCCAGAGATGAAGACAATGGATGCACTTTGCAGCGTGCTGTTGAAGCAGATGATGATGCTGCCTCTCATGACCTAGTGAAGAATGGTTTAGCAAGATCACATGGTAGTGGTGATTCGCAGACCTGGACTCACGGGCTTAACGGAGATGTCCCAGCTGTTGATTCCCGGGCAGAAGTTGGCAGGAAGAGGGCAGCAAACACAAACGAAGAGATCTATGATTGTGACAGCACACTAATAAACGGGCCACCATTGCTTATTTCTAATGATTCATATTGCTTGGACGAGAACTTTGAGTACTGTGTGAAAATAATCCGATGGCTGGAATGTGAGGGTCACATTACTCAGGAATTTAGGTTGAAATTGCTAACATGGTTTAGTTTGAGATCGACTGAGCAGGAACGCAGGGTGGTCAATACCTTTATTCAGACTATGATTGATGATCCAAGTAGCTTGGCAGGACAGTTAGTTGACTCATTTTCAGATATCGTATCCAACAAGAGGCCACGGAATGGATTCTGTAGTAAGCTGTGGCATTAAACAAGGGCGGGCCGAGGCAAGGCCTTGCATTCTGATAAGATATCGCGAGGCCTTGCACTCTGATATTGTTTCACATTGAATTTATATTTCTCCTGAGATAAGTAGCCTCTCATTAATTTTGCCAGTCTTTGTACAGGCATTTTTTCTTTAGTCATTGTCACAAGTGATTTAATTTGTACTGCGGACAAGATTTGTCCGGCTCATTGATCTGGAAGACGCTGATTTTCGTGGGAAGGAGATGCTCAGATGCACAAGGTTTCTGGCCGTAGGTGGTGTTTCATTCCCTAAGTTATCGTAGTTACATTTGAAGCTGTAGAATTTAATCATTGAGGATATAGTTATAATCTATGCTGTCATTGCCTTCATAAAATTCAAAGAGGGATACATGAATCTATTATTTTCCTTCTCAGTGGCAATTTCTTACGTTTTTATTTATTTTTATTCAATCTTCACCTTTTTATTCCATGATGTGGTATTTGGAAAATTAATGTGGTTTGTGATTCTTGCCTTGCAAGTAAGGTAACAGGGAGATGGGAATGGATGTGGCAATGAATTTTTATTTTTTTAATGAAATTGATGCTCAATTTTCAGAATTTAATTTATGTGTAGTACGAAAAATCATTTAACTAAGGATATAAAAGGGCGGGCAAGAGGCTTGCAACTCGGTTTATTAAGAGTATTCTTCTGTAAAAAAAAATCTAAGCATTGTATATAATTATATTTATATTTTAGTTCTCACAAAATGTGCATACAATCTGTGATTATGCAACCATGCTTCTATATCTCCGATCAAGTGAAGAATCTCTCTTGCACCTGCCGTATTTTTTTGACTTTCTTAATATCACTTGCATCGGAGAAAAGAAGGGAAATTAAAAGGATGGTAGAGAAGTTATGGAGAATCGGAAGTAAAATGGCATGTAGTAGTAGTTCATTTGAAAACGTCACGTCGTTTATAGTTCTAGGAACCAGATTAGTGCCAAGTAGCAGACAAGGCAATCAGATTACATTTACAGACACACAGATGACTCAAATTTTCTAAACATGAGGTTCACACTTCACTCACAGAAGCCACTCATCATCACTTCCTCTCTCTCTCTCTCTCATCAACTCCTCACTTCCTCTTTCTCTCTCATCACCTCCTCACTTCTTCCTGCCTCATCACCTCCTCACTTTCTTAATCTCTTTCTCTCTCTAAAACAAAAAACATGCAAATTCTTCATGTCGCTTCTTCGCTATATCTCTCATTTCAAAACGTAAAATCACATGAAGATGCAGGTGAGTTGAAGACGGACGATATTCTATATATACTACTCTAGAGGCACTTATATTTAAGCTGCTTGCTGGGTTTGCTGAAAAAAGAAGGTAGGGAGAGAAAGTGCTTTTACCTTCCAAAGAAGCAGCTTTAGTAGTAAAGGAGGTAATTACCACCTGCACAATCCGTCAAGTGTAAGGTTTTATCATAAAAGGTCTTGGTGTTAGTTAGAGTGAGATTATGATATTTAAACTACTACTTTTCATTTTGTATAGCCGATGTGAAATTTAACACGCCCCCTCACGTGGGATCCAATTAGTGGGTCACACGTAGGAGATCTATACATCGGCAACCACGTGATGCCAAGGGAACTTACCCTACACGTGGGGCCAAGGGACCCACCATCATCGCGTAGGGCCAAGGGGACCCACTCATCACGTGGCAGTACAGTACGTGACTGCTCCCTTGCTCTGATACCATGTAGAATTAACAGAGAGACGAGCCATATGACCCACTTTCAACAACAGTGATATTGTCCACAACTTGGTAATTACTACCTGCACAATCCGTCAGGTGTGAGGTTTTATCACAATAGGCCTCGGTGTATGTTAGAGTGGGGTTAAGATATTTAAACTATTACTTTTCATTTTGTATGGCTAACATGGGATTCAACAGATTGCACAATTCACTTTATTAGTATGGAAATAGCATGTGTTTGTATTTTGTGAAGATGTCAAAAGTTGTCCTATATTGGAAAGTTAAGTACCTTGCATACGCATGTAAGGGGTTCAGCTATTTCCTGTTGCTAGTTGGTTTTATTGTGAAATCTCAACTTCGAGATTTAAAGCTCTTTAGAGACATATAATGAAAGCAATAAAATTTATGAAAAACACTACGCAGGAATTTATCTTTTGAAATATTTAGCAGTTGAATTTATGAGTAATAATTTTGGGATTTTTTTTTTCAAAAAACATCAGTATATTCATCTGATGATATTGCTTTCTATCTATTTTACGTTTTCCTATTCCTTTTGTTCAGATGCAGTTGGAGCTGATGAAATTTTGAAGGCGGAAGCTGAGAAAGATGTACTCAAAGCATTGTCTCAGATCATCGATCCAGACTTTGACGGACATTGTCTCATGTGGATGTGTGAAAGATCTGGACATCAATGATGCTTCGGGAGAGGTCTTTTAGAGCGTGTATGGGAAATTTTTCAGTGCCAGACGTATAGAGCATAATGTCCTTACCAAAATATACTGACCTTTTTGCCTCAGGTTTCATTTCGGTTAGAGCTCACCACACCAGCATGTCCAATAAAGGACATGGTAATTGACACAATCACCGTTGTTTTATGAGGACTCTCATATGTTTGATATCGTAGATTTGATTCATATTCCACTTGATATTCCCTACTAATGGAGTTATGTGACGTTTGGCGTATCATTTCTTTTGATTCCTTCCTTTTCCGTTTCATAAATTATATCTCATGGAAATATGCAAGTGTTGCCATCAGTTCCATTATTTTGATCTTCTATGATCAATGGCAAAAATTAATTTATTATGCTTTTTTAGGAGCATTTTAGGAACCAGCAAACATAACAAGCTTCGTTTGTGTAACAGTTTGAACAACAGGCAAATGAGGTGGTGAAAGCTCTTCCTTGGGTCAAGAATGTCAGTGTGACTATGTCAGCACAGCCAGCGAAACCAATTTATGCCGGGCAACTTCTGTCACGGTTACAGACGATTTCAAATATTATAGCAGTTTCTAGTTGCAAGGTAGACTCTGCACTTCCTTTTAGGTTCTTTTCTGTTGCCGGTATGTGGCTATTGCGCTCTTCATGGTTCAGACCAGTTCTTCATGTTTGATTTTGTAACACTTCCGATGGAGCCATTTCTTTTAGCTTGAATTCTGTCTCTTCTAGTTGTATTATACCTGGGAGCATTGCTCTTTGTGGTTCAGTTCAATTCTTACCTTCATATTAAAAAAAAGTTACCATTTTCCTCGTGCTTCTAGTGCTAAGGAAGTCGCGATTCTTAGGATTTGTTTTCCTCGAAAGGAAAAGCTATATTTGCAACCCGTTAATTTAAGAAAAATGTATATGAAACAGGCAGCCTACATTTGGCAGGGAGTTACCACCATTAGTGTATACTGCTAATTCTGTACTGTTTTTTTTTTTTTTTTTTTGCTGTTTGTAAATGAGAGCAGGGAGATGTGGGAAAATCAACTGTAGCGGTAAACTTGGCATACACTTTGGCTGGCATGGGTACTAGAGTTGGTATATTTGATGCTGACGTCTATGGTCCAAGTTTAACGACAATGGTCTCCCCTGAGAACCGAATACTAGTGATGGTAATATAAACAAATTTAGCAGAATTTTCTCATAATTAGTAAGGTGCTGCAATTCTGACAGTTCCAAAACTTCCTCTAGAACCCAGAGAAGAAAACCATAATTCCTACCGAATACTTGGGAGTGAAATTGATGTCATTTGGATTCCGGGCAAGGGCGTGTAAGAATTACATAAAAAGTAAGCTAAAAATATTACCAACATAGTGTTAGGATTACCAACATGAACAAACAGATCAGTAACAACCAAATCATAGCATCACATTAGTCGCAAGGATGACTTACCTGATGGAGTCGCCATTGAATGAATAACAGAAGTAGTCTTCTACTTCCAATACCTCTTTATGAATTCTACTAGCGAAATAGTTTTGTAGTTTTGTGAGATTCAGACGGTATGGAAGCAGGGACTGCTTCTTAGTTATATAACTAGGGTTTCAACCAATTCCACCCTATTATCGGAAAGGATATCCACCCTAATCTTTTCTAATCAATTAGAGTCCCATCATATCCACCCTAATCTTTTCTAATCAATTAGAGTCCCATCATGACTCTTATACCTTGTATTCTCTTAATAAAAGGCCCATAAATTGATTGCAAGTAATTAGGACTCCAATATGTTTATTCCTTTTAAGGCTCCGAGAATCATAAAAGATTTCATTAACTTGATTACCAATTCAACTACTCTCTCAAAGATTCTCGGCATAATTCATTGTCATTCACAAATGGTTTTACAGGGCATGCTATAATGCGAGGCCCTATGGTTTCTGGGGTCATCAACCAACTTCTAACTACAACTGAGTGGTATGGAATTCTTTTTTGCACAAAACTCTGCCATTATTGTTAAGTATGGTTCTGGTCATATCTGTTGAACAAAAAGAGTATCCAAGATAACTCTAATTATCCCAAGAAGAAGAAAATAAAGCACACTCTAAAGAAAGCTCACAAAAACACTACTAATTAGCAAAGCTTTTCTTATTTAGCACTTAGCTTTGTTTTTCTTTTGGATGAATTACAAGGCTTGGGGACTAGGGTATTTATAGCAAACCAAATGAAATCTATACCACACACTTAATCAAACTTTGCCTAACTTTGCCTAACACACACTTATTCAAACTTTGCCTAACTTTGCCTAACACACAACCATACCTAACATTGCCTAACTTTGCAATTGTAAGCAATTACATCATCAAACTAGATATGGACTTGGGCTTTAGATTGGGTTGTGGGTTACTTATTGTTTTGGGTTGACATTGATTCTCAACACTCCCCCTCAATGTCAGCTCTCATTCTTTGCACTGTACTGAGCAGACATCGAAAAATTTCGAGCTTGCCTGTACTCAAACTTTTTGTGAACAAGTCTGCAACTTGATCATTCGTCTTGACCTGTCTCATCTCAATCTCTTCTTGCAGAACCTTTTCTCTGATAAAGTGGTAGTGCACTTCAACATGCTTAGTTCTTGCATGAAAAATTGAGATGAGACAGGTCAAGACGAATGATCAAGTTGCAGACTTGTTCACAAAAAGTTTGAGTACAGGCAAGCTCGAAATTTTTCGCTGTCTGCTCAGCACAGTGCAAAGAATGAGAGCTGACAATGAGGGGGAGTGTTGAGAATCAATGTCAACCCAAAACAATAAGTAACCCACAACCCAATCTAAAGCCCAAGTCCATATCTAGTTTGATGATGTAATTGCTTACAATTGCAAAGTTAGGCAATGTTAGATATGGTTGTGTGTTAGGCAAAGTTAGGCAAAGTTTGAATAAGTGTGTGTTAGGCAAAGTTAGGCAAAGTTTGATTAAGTGTGTGGTATAGATTTCATTTGGTTTGCTATAAATACCCTAGTCCCCAAGCCTTGTAATTCATCCAAAAGAAAAACAAAGCTAAGTGCTAAATAAGAAAAGTTTTGCTAATTAGTAGTGTTTTTGTGAGCTTTCTTTAGAGTGTGCTTTGGCATCCCGGATGTGCTCCAACATTTCTTCTTCAATTATGGTCTTTAAAGCAAACATTGCTTTGCCTGCTTTAATTTTCCACTTTCGCAAGACGTCATTGGCATCTTCTGCCGCCGGTTGTGTAACCTCACCACCACCGACAACCTCCCAAAGGTCCTGACCTTGTAAGTAGGACTCCATACATGTTGACCACATGTTGTAGTTTTTGTTGTTGAGCTTCTTGATTCCTCCAACTACTTGAAGGTCACCCATCGTGCCGGCAAGACTTCGACTATACCGATCAAGCTTGACTAACAAACTTGCAGAGTACCAAACTCCTCACGACTCAAGATAGCTCCACCAAGAACGATCCCTGACCGACTTGGCTCTGATACCAACTGTTGAACAAAAAGAGTATCCAAAATAACTCTAATTATCCCAAGAAGAAGAAAATAAAGCACACTCTAAAGAAAGCTCACAAAAACACTACTAATTAGCAAAACTTTTCTTATTTAGCACTTAGCTTTGTTTTTCTTTTGGATGAATTACAAGGCTTGGGGACTAGGGTATTTATAGCAAACCAAATGAAATCTATACCACACACTTAATCAAACTTTGCCTAACTTTGCCTAACACACACTTATTCAAACTTTGCCTAACTTTGCCTAACACACAACCATACCTAACATTGCCTAACTTTGCAATTGTAAGCAATTACATCATCAAACTAGATATGGACTTGGGCTTTAGATTGGGTTGTGGGTTACTTATTGTTTTGGGTTGACATTGATTCTCAACAATATCATCATCTAATCCCGATTATTTCACAATGTAGGGGAGAGCTGGATTACCTTGTTATTGACATGCCTCCAGGAACTGATGATATATTCAGCTTACTTTGTGCCAGGTCCTGCTTTTTTGCCTAAGTTACTATCATTCTGTAGTTGGTATCTTATGACGTATGTTTATGTGGATATTCTGCGCGAATATTTTTTTACTTCGAGGTTTTCTACGTTTTGATACAGATAAAGTTGGGTTTTCAGGTTGTTCCATTAACCGCCGCTGTTATTGTTACCACCCCTCAAAAGCTAGCTTTTATCGATGTTGCAAAAGGAGTTCGTATGTTTTCCAAGCTTAAGGTGTGCATTTCCGTCACACAATCATCCATTACTGCAAAGTACTTCCCGATACCATGTAACCAATAATCTGTTCTAATTTGTTTCAAAAGGATGAAGGTGGGATTATTTCTTCGTTTATAGTGATATATTGATGTTGATTTCATCGACTACCTTCTTCTCTAAACATTCGTACTTTTGTTTCAACCATTCAGGTGCCGTGTGTTGCTGTAGTAGAGAATATGAGCCATTTTGAAGCTGATGGGAAACGCTATTATTCATTTGATAAAGGATCAGGCTCGCAGGCAAGCTCACTATTGAACAATTTACTTTTTCCATAGAATATCTGAATAATCTGAGTGCAGGAAATTTGTGCACTACCAGTACAACCTTATACGCAAGCATATGTATTTGATATAGTTTGATCCACATGTTTGCAGATAGTCCAGCAGTTCGGTATCCCGAATCTGTTTGATCTTCCCATTAGACCAACCGTAAGTCCTATCTCTTCCGTTGATGTTCGATATGTCTTGCGCAGGAACCTATTTTAAATTTTGATAGCATTTATCTGGCAGCTATCTGCTTCCGGAGATAGTGGAACGCCCGAAGTGGTAGCTGATCCTCTAGGTGAAGTTTCGAAGACATTTCAGGGTCTCGGAATATTGTTGTGCAACAGTGTGCTAAGATTCGCCAACAACGTATCCTATCAAAAAATTTATAGAAGGTTATCATACTTCCAAATTTTAAAATCAAAATGTAGTCGTGATGAATGTGTTTCGCAAAAGTTTAGAGGCTTAAATTTACTCGCTGTTCGAACATATTTTTGAGTTTGTTATTTTTTCATTACAGTTTCAACAGCTGTGATGTATGATAAATATATCAGGGCTATACGAGTGAAGGTACCGGATTCAGATGAAGAATTTCTTCTTCATCCTGCAATTGTGAGACGGAATGACCGCTCTGCCCAAAGTGTGGTATGCGGAGACTTATTGCTGCTTGATAATATGCAGAATATGTGACATATCACATATGTGACCTTCACCCTTCAATTCAATGTTTTTGCCATTCCACATCAACGATAACGATGTTCTAAAACACGAGGAAGGACTAATCCGGCTATCAAATTCTTACATAACTTCAATAAAGTCGATGGATTAATCTAGATTCGAAGTTGAAAATTGAAATACATGTGACAAAGACTTTGAAGACCCTAATTGATGGGGAAAGTAGAAGTGACCGGATTCTTTGTAGGACCTTTTGAAGAAAGGCCTCGAAAATCATCCTTTAGTGTTGAGTTTTGTTTATTGATATCATAAGTTCCAAATAATCTACATGCCTGACTTAATCTTTCATCCTTCGAATTTTGAGTTGCTAAATTTGTGCTAAATCAGGATGAGTGGACAGGAGGGCAAAGGTTGCAGTTTGCTGATGTTCCGGAAGATATAGAACCTGAAGAGATTCGTCCCATGGGAAACTATGCCGTGTCAATAACGTGGCCAGACGGATTTAGTCAGGTAAAAAACATTTTGTTTGAATTGATCAAACAAACATATCGCATCGTGAAGGATTTTATTGCTATCATACTTTACAAAGTTTTCAAAAAGGGACCACCATGATGCAAAAGATTAGTGACAACTTCATGAGAGTCTTGGCAACCTAACTCCTTTTGACTGAATGCAAAGCATTGCCAAATCTCTGCCAGTAGTGGGAAATTTACTTCGTTGAAATCGCAGCAGTGCTACAAAAAAAAAAAAAAAAAAAAAGGATTTATCCAAACGGTTAAATCATCAGAAAATATTAACCGGTGCCACAGCGGTCAACTAATGCATTAAATTTTCTATGTTATTGCGCAGATTGCTCCTTACGATCAGTTGCAGACAATAGAGCGGCTGGTTGATGTTCCTCGACTAGTTCCTTACCAGGCAAGTTACCATTCTTACCATAGTTTTTCACTGCATCAGCCTTAAGGGGTAATAATAACAATGCTGTTTTTTCCTTCCCTCATACAGGTTTGATAACTTCAAGTTATAGGTTTTGACAGATCCTTCTACACACAGTTATTAGTTTTTACTGTAAAAATTAGACTGGCGTTGTGAAGTTACTGGATTCAGCGAATATTTGTATGAGACCACTCCAATAGTAACGATCTTACTATATTCAGTGCACTCTCTCGTCCTGTTGAATTCTTCTTCGGACTCTTGAGCGCACATCCGGCTGATAAATTCTGCAATGTATGTCACATTATTTTATGTTAGAGTTTTCGATAGATTATTCTTAGCAAATTGTATTGGATCTTTGACTAGTAGTTCTGCTTCATTTACCTAGATTGTTCATATACTGCATTTTTCATTTCTAGCTTTCCATCCATATAATTTTTCAGCATATTAACATACGTCAGGAAACCTGCAGCTGCAGAAATATCTGTTTACCGATCTTTTTCATCTGCTTCAAGAAAACTGAGACAGCCTAAAGCCATCCACAGACCAAAATGGACCACTTTGAGGAGAAAAGTCGCCTACACCCACCATTACATAAAACAAGCGTCTCACATACAATAAGATCATGCCCCAGTCACATCACATAGCAAATATGACATACCCGTTTCATGAAAAGAAGGATTTTGAATTTTGAAATTCACATGTGTGGCGCATGAGCCTATGTGTGAGACATCTATTACACATCTCACCTACACGTGGGATGTCACGATAGCAGTATTGCAATAAATAATGTTTATCACGTGTTTTAACTTTTTCACATATCAATAAAAGATGACGTCACATATGGCACTACATGATGAATACTGGCACTATGACATTTTCTCGTGACAGAAAAGTTCATCTCCCAACATATAATGCATATCTCCTACTGGCCTCAAAATTAATTCAAAGCAAAGGGCGACTGGCAGACATCATAAGAGTGAAAACCCGATTCCGAAACCAATAAACAATTCTAAAAGAGATTTGCTGGTTATCGGCAGAATTGAACCAAATCAGGAGCCGTCCAATAAATGAGCAAATCTGCATAGAAAAAGATTTTTTCCCAGAAAGTGTTTTAATTTCACAAGGAACTATAAATGTCATTGTTCAACTGTTCTTTCATTGGGACCTTTTTGCATTTAGTTGCCACCAGTCCCCTACTAAGCTTTTAATTTTCATACTAACTTTTTGTCCTTTTCTAACAGTCAATGTTCTTCCTTTGAATGTGTTGGGCACCTTTTGGCTTTAATGGCGACCGCAATAGAAAGGAGTTGTTCTTGCAGGATGTAAGGCATTGCTTAAACTTGACCATGCATGCATGCACCTTTTGGAGCTTTTCTCTTGACCAGTTGTATCTCAACGCAGTTGTAGCCGTTAGATCAGTGTAAAATTGAGTCCATTTAGATCGACTCGAGCAATCAGATCGTGTTTAAGGCAAAATAATATTGTACAAGGACTTCTCACACACCCCTTGTTAATTTATGTTCGTTGATCTTCTTCAATTCATCCGATCTGACGGCCGAAAATTAGAAAGATATGTAAGAAATAAAATGAGATGTGTAGATATCACACCCCTTACATAAATATTATCACATGCAATGAGCATATGCGACTCATTTCTCTCAATAACTGATCACACAGGCAATGAGCAAACCATCTATGAGAGGGTTAATTTGTATTCGTCAGCTGTACAAAAAAATTTCTCTTTAGTTCCATAAACGGCATGTTGAACATGTCACATAGGTTACAAATTTTCATTAATTTTAAAAAAAAAATTAGGAAAGTACATATCAATCATTTGAGTTGATTTTATTGAAATTTTATCGGGACACTGAACTTTTTACCGACTTTTTTTTTTGAAAAGAGTAGCAGTACTTTGATAGATCCTCAATAGTAATGTTGGATTCCAAAATTTAGTTCAAACTGCAAACCAATTTGTCGCAGATTGGTCAAAATTTTCAGAGAAATGTTTTTGTTTTTTTTTCCTCCGGCTGGCTTTGCGGCTTCGAAAGAATTCTTGTGAAACATGTTTTATTGGATATATATATATATATATGTTTGGCAAACTAGGCCTTACTTCACAGAGCATAACTGGGGCCTCCATGCAGTGTGCATTCACACACAGTAACACTGACCAGATTTTTTCTGCAAGTTGCCAATTGAACACTTTAAACAATTGAAGTTATTGTCAACTAAACGATAATACCTTTGCTTGCTATTAATTGTCGGTTTCATGAAACTGGCAACTCATATTTGTTTTTTTGTATGAGTGATGCATGAGATTATATGTGAGAAACCGCGTCCAAGAAACGGGAGTTTTTCTGTTCTCAAAAATGCTTTTTCTAATCATTTAAAAAATCCCAAGAATCCAGTATGTTCTTAAACTATATTCTAGCCATTTGACCCAGACATCTATTTCTCCCCATCCAAACAAGATAGCATTCAAATTAATGATGTCTGTTGTCGCAACATGGATTTATATCTGATAAGGTTTAGTTTCATAGAGCCAATGAGATATTCTAATTGGTTGAAATAAATCTCTCCCCCTTCAATGACAAGTTTTGGGTGGTCTAGCTCTCACTTTGAACTTGTGAAAGAAAAGGGCAGACAATATTCATACATTATGAGAAACTCTAGAATCAGTTGCGTATGTGAACATGAGCTTATTCTGTTTGTTTATTATGCTTTACAAGTCTAAACATGATTGACCAGGATATAGCACTGCACCGCGCATAAGTAATGGTGAGAATGAATTCTACATTGATGAGAAGTTTGGATTACTCCCCCTATTACCAATTAGTATTATAGTGAAACCCCAACTTTTTTCATGGTATCAGAGCAAATTATTTCATGTGTGAATTCCAACTACCACACATGCTCCACGTCACCTCGTTTGTATATTGTTAGCTTATTAGGTTTGAAACACGTGAGGGGACATATTGAGAATGAATCCCACATTGATGGGAGAACAAACCTTAAATAAACTAATAAAAAGTTAGGCTACTACCCATATTGGTACACATGAATGAGCGTGTTAAGAATAAATCACACATTGATAGGAGAATGAATCTTGCATAAACTTATAAAAAACTTGGCATGCCCCATAATATAAATTAGTTTTATGGTGAAGCCTCAACTTTCTTTACCCAATTGATCCTCGCATGCCTCTCATATACATACAAAATAATGCATGCCAATAACTATTTCAACAAATTGATGTGATCTTATTTTCCAAGCCAATTAAAAACAATAATAGAGTTTTTGAGACATGCAGACAATAGAATTCTATTTCATGAGATGCCTTGTTGCAGGCTAGCCTGTAGCTGCCTCACATGATACATAACATTACCTCTTTTAGCTTTCTATTTTCTCATTTCGTTATGTTTCTATTTTATTCCATTTTACTATTTACTTTGACAAAAGAATCTTCTCCAAATCTGCTGAAAAATATTACAAAATCCATTGCTAGGGTTCTGTCCGTAATATATAGAAAGTCTAGGGGCCTTCCCATTAATTAGTGGCCTTAATTAGTAAACTAATTTTAGATCTACAATCAGACTATTGTGGCCACATATTGAAGTTGCATATTCTGTTTTATTGGTAAAAAAGTTACGTCACTATAGTGTATTACAATCAACTACTACGCTCAACAAATATATATTGTCTTCGATCGTCTTCATAAAAATTGAACATACAAACGATACCAGCTCCTCCAACCAACTGAAGACAGCTGCTGTATCCCATTTATAAATATCCTATCGGTTGTCCAAAAAGTAGATTAAAACATAACATCGATGAACATAACAGTTCATGTCTCGATGATCGGTACGCAATTCATGTACCTGCTCATCTGGTTTAAAATTGTGATAAGGAATGGGGTGTGCCAGCTTTAATGGCGGAAAAAGGTTGGTCTTGGACTTATCCCAACCCCCTCTCTCTCTCTCTCTCTCTCTCTCGTGCGGTATGCCAGCTTTAATGGCGGAAAAGGTTGACCTTGGACTTATCCCAACCCTCTCTCTCTCTTAATCAACGTAAAAATACAAATGTCTCCTTTTTGGCACATACATACTAGATTCTACCAGTAAAGTTAGTTTTTCATCTTTTCTCTCTTCGATTTCTTGTGGTCACGCTTACTTCATTTGATAGTATTATTGACCTAACTCGATCTCAATTGGTAAGTAAAAGGAACAAAAAGTCAAGGCCATGCACTAAACGACCCCAACAGCCGCCATAAATTCCTCAAATCTTGTTTCTGTTGTGTTCTAATCAGCCCCCTAAGTGGTCAAATCAGTATTAGTTTTATGTATTAGTGTGGCTCATGAGATTGATTTTCAACATGCATTACATAATCATGAGTGTTGTTGAAGCGAAGTTACTAAAATACGCATCTCTAATTTATAAGAAAGTCTTACATACAATAAAATATTTTTTTTATATATCTATAACTGTAATCACATAATGCGTGTAGCTAATGAGAGTTGTTGAAGTAAAGTTCCTAAAACATGCATCTCTAATTTATGAGAGATTCTTACATACAACCGGAGATATATCTTCTTGTATCTACAACTTACATAACATGATGAATTTTTTACACGAAGTGATTACATAGCATAATCTCCTTATTTTATAGTGGTGTACTACTTAACAAAATTCCATATGTCTACTTTGGGGTGATTCCAAAATAAAATAAGGATTAAGGAAATGGTAAATCACTACTACATATATCATCAGTTAACCATCAACAATGGTGCTCCCCAACCGCAAAAACTATATGTAATAATTTCACACATGCTAAAACCAATATCTGGTCAAATACAACATGCTATTTATTCACCAAGCAATACACATCTCAATCATTAACCACACTTAGTCTACCTATTTATCTTCATTTTCCCAATAATTAATCTACTCCTTGGCCCTATATAATGGAGTGAGCTAGGACCAGCACATAGAGTAAAACACTACCAAAACACAATTTGTTCTAGCCACCCCCATCATCTCTCTCTCTCTCTCTCTCTCTCTCTCTCTCTCTCTCTCTCTCTCTCTCTCTCTCTCTCTCTCTCTCTCTCGCGAGTTTGCTTCATTAAAAAAACCACAAAAATGGTGCTAGAAAAGACCCTTTCGACCACGATGAACGCAAAAATCGTGGGGTCGGGCGGCGAAGCGGTGGTTTTAGCACATGGCTACGGAGGAGACCAGTCTGTATGGGACAAAATCCTGCCCTACTTGTCTCAGCATTACCATGTTCTCGTCTTCGACTGGCCCTTCTCCGGCGCTGTGAATAATAAGGATGGTGATAACCTGAAACTGTTTGATCCAGCTGGGAAATATTCCTCCTATGACGCATTTGCCCTTGACCTAATTGCTCTCTTAGACGAGTTTAACCTAAAATCTACTGTCTTTGTTGGTCATTCCATGTCTGGTATGATTGGATGCATTGCTTCAGTTAGAAGACCTGACCTCTTTAAGTTTCTCATCCTCATTGGAGCTTCTCCTAGGTACTTTCTCACTCTTATATGCAACTTTCTCTCTCTAATTTTCTTCTCTTTTTTTTTTTTAAAAAAAAAAATTTCAAGCATATACATCGCTATTTAATTAGCTAGGCTAGTTATTTGTTCAAGGTTTTTTCCATCATTTTAATTCTATCCTTGTCCCATTTTTTGTGGTTAGACACTACAAATATCCAATTAATCATATATAACTCTCTTATCCAAACATTAATGTTAAGATTCGAACACGAACGAAAAAACCTAAAATTGAAGCTAGACATTTGTGATGATGGACTGAGAATGAAACAAATTATATCGTTAGTTGATCAAAAAGAACAGTCTGGCCACCGGTATAGACATCCGCACAAAAGACCGGCATAAGGTCCGTAGAGAGAATCATTGTATATACATATGTACATACGTATACATATGTATTTATATTTGTGATTACAAATTAATTAATATCAGTGATATATATATATATATATATATATATATATACATACATACACACATATGTATATGTATATATGTATATATGGTTCCACAATTATTTGAAGAAAGAAATCATTAATTTCAACATAAATATATATATTTGTAGGTACATAAATACAGATGACTATGAAGGTGGATTTGAGATATCAGATATTACACAAATCATCTCAGCCATAGAATCCAACTATCACAACTGGGCTGCCAACTTCGCCACACTTGCTGTGGACACAAATGACCCTCCCTCTGTCGAAAAATACGCCAAGTGCCTGCAGAGAATGAGGCCTGAAGTTGCCCTCGCCTTGGCCAAAACCGTCTTTTACAGCGACCATAGAGACGTTATCGACAAGGTCTCGACTCCATGCACCATCGTCAGCACCAGCTGCGACATTGTTGCTCCAAAATCGGTTGCGTTCTACATGCAGAAGAAGATGAAGGAAAACTCTAATGTCGAGATTATGAATACAAATGGGCATTTTCCGCAGTTGACTGCCCACCTTGAGCTTCTTGATGTGTTTGGAAAAGTCTTGGGCCTTAAATTTGATCATGATCCTTAAGATTATATATGCTGATGATGTTAATTAGTTAATTTCTAGTTTGTTGTTAATTTCTCTAGGTAAGTAGTAGCTAGGTAGCTAGAATAATTTGTATGGTGAAAAAGAAGTGTCCGCTGCAAGGGGTTTATAGCTCAAGTAACTACGTGTATTTGTTATCGCACTCAAGATTCTATGTTTGATTTATCAATCATTTGTATCAAATGTATGGTTAATATGTGTCGTGTTTTAGTTTCAGAGTTTTTATTTGCTAATGGAAAATGCTTAGCTTGTTCCTTTATAAGTAACCATTTATTCTTACACGTCAATCAAAATTTGACGTACACATGTGGTGAAACTTTTATTTGCTTTATAAGTTTTTTTCTATATACTTGTGTGGTGAAACTTTTTTTATTTTATTTTAAAAGTTATTTCTACATACGTGTGAGACTAAACTACAATATCCTTCAAATTATTTGTTTTGTTCCAGTCTCAACAAGCGAGTAGCAAATCATCTTGTGAATTACAACTATTATCAGCCTTAAAGGGTAATAATTACAATGCTGTTTTTTCCTTCCCTCATACAGGTTTGATAGCTTCAAGGTATAGGTTTTGACAGATCCTTCTACACACAGTTATTAGTTTTTACTGTAAAGATTAGACTGGAGTTGTGAAGTTACTGGATTCAGGAAATATTTGTATGAGACCACTCCAATAGTAACGATCTTACTATATTCGGTGCATTCTCTCGTCCTGTTAAATTCTTTGTCAAACTCTTGAGCGCACATCCGACAAATAAATTCTGCAATGTATGTGTCACATTATTTTACGCTAGAGTTTTCGATAGATTATTCTTAGCAAATTGTATTGGATCTTTGACTAATAGTTCTGCTTCATTTATCTAGATTGTTCATATACTGCATTTTTCATTTCTAGCTTTCCATCCATATAATTTTTCAGCACAGTTAACATACGTCAGGAAACCTGCAGCTGCAGAAATGTCTGTTTACCGATCTTTTTCATCTGCTTCAAGAAAACTGAGACAGCCTAAAGCCATCCACAGACCAAAATGGACCACTTTGAGGAGAAAAGTCGCCTACACCCACCATTACATAAAACAAGCGTCTCACATACAATAAGATCATGACCCAGTCGCATGATATAGCAAATATGACACACCCGTTTCATGAAAAGAAGGATTTTGAATTTTGAAATTCACATGAGTGGTGCATGAGCTTATGTGTGAGACATCTGTTACACATCTCACCTACACGTGGGATGTCACGATAGTAGTATTGCAATACAATCACGTCTATCATGTGTTTTAACTCTCTCACATGTCAATAAAAGATGACGTCACATATAACACTGCATAATAAATACTGGCACTGTGACATTTTCGTTACAGAAAAGTTCATCTCCCAACATAATGCATATCTCCTACCAGCCTCAAAATTAATGCAAAGCAAAGGGCGACTGGCAGACATCATAAGAGTGAGAACCCGATACAGAAACCAATAACAATTCTAAAAGAGATTTGCTGGTTATCGGCAGAATTGAACCAAATCAGGAGCCGTCCAATAAATGAGCATATCTGCATAGAAAAAGATTTTTTCCCAGAAAGTGTTTCAATATCACAAGGAACTATAAATGTCATTGTTCAACTGTTTTTTCATTGGGACCTTTTTGCATTTAGTTGCCTCCAGTCCCCTACTTAGCTTTTAATTTTCAAACTAATTTTTTGTCCTTTTCTTACAGTCAATGTTCTTCCTTTGAATGTGTTGGGCACCTTTTGGCTTTAATGGCGACTGCAATAGAAAGGAGTTGTTCTTGCAGGATGTAAAGCATTGCTTAAACTTGACCGTGCATGCATGCACCTTTTGAAGCTTTTCTCTTGACCAGTTGTATCTCAACGCAGTTGTAGCCGTTAGATTAGTGTAAAATTGAGTCCATTTAGATCGATTCGAGCAATCAGATCATGTTTAAGGCAAAATAACATTGTACATGGACTTATGATTCTATTTTTGCCTTTTTACATAAATATTATCACATGCAATCAGCATGTGCGACTCATTTCTCTCAATAATTGATCACATGGGCAATAAGCAAACCATCTATCAGAGGGTTAATTTGTATTCGTTAGCTGTACAAAAAAAAAATTCTTTTGTTTCATAAACGACGTGTTGAACATGTTACATAGGTTACAAATTTTCATTAATTTTCTTTAAAAATTAGGAAAGTGCATATCAATCATTTGAGTTGATTTTATTGAAATTTTATCGGGACACTGAACATATTACCGACTTTTTTTTTTTTTTTAAAGAATAGCAGTACTTTGATAGATCCTCAATAGTAATGTTGGATTCCAAAATTCAGTTCAAACTGCAACCCAATTTGTTGCAGATTGGTCAAAATTTTCAGAGAAATGTTTTTGTTTTTTTTTTTTCCTCCGGCTGGCTATGCGGCTTCGAGAGAATTCTTGTGAAACATATATATATCTGTTTGGCAAACAAGGCCTTACTTTACATAGCATAACTGGGGCCTCCATGCAGTATGCATTCACACACAGTAACACTGACCAGATTTTTTTCTGCAAGTTGCCAATTGAACACTTTAAACAATTGAAGTTATTGTCAACTAAACGATAATACCTTTGCCTGCTATTAATTGTCGGTTTCATGAAACCGGCAACTCATATTTGTTTTTTTGTATGAGTGATACATGAGATTATTTGTGAGAAACCGCGTCCAAGAAACGGGAGTTTTTCTGTTCTCAAAAATGCTTTTTCTAATCATATAAAATCCCAGGAATCCAGTATGTTCTAAGACTATATTCTAGCCATTTGACCCAGACATCTATTTCTCCCATCCAAACATGATAGCATTCAAATTAATGTCTTGTCCGTTGTCGCAACATGGATTTATATCTGATAAGGTTTAGTTACATAGAGCCAATGAGATATTCTAATTGGTTGAATTAAATCTCTCCCTAGAACGACAGGTTTTGGGTGGTCTAGCTCTCACTTTGAACTTGTGAAAGAAAAGGGCAGACAATATTCATACATTATGAGAAACTCTAGAATCAGTTGCGTATGTGAACATGAGCTTATTCTGTTTGTTTATTATGCTTTACAAGTCTAAACATGATTGACCAGGATATATCACTGCACCGCGCATAAGTAATGGTGAGAATGAATTCTACATTGATGAGAAGTTTGGATTACTCCCCCTATTACCAATTAGTATTATAGTGAAACCCCAACTTTCTTCATGATATCAGAGCAAATTATCTCATGTGTGAATTCCAACTACCACATATGCTCCACGTCACCTCGTTTGTATATTGTTCACTTGTTAGGTTTAATACACGTGAGGAGACATATTGAGAATGAATGGGAGAACGAATCTTGAATAAACTTATAAGAAGTTAGGCTACTATCCATATTGGTACACATGAAGGAGCTTGTTGAGAATGAATCACACATTGATAGGACATTGCATAAACTTATAAGAAGTTTGACAATATCTCATAATACAAATTAATTTTATAGTGAAACCTGAATTTTCTTCACGCAATTAATTTTATAGTGAAACCTCAATTCTCTCACATACATGCAAAATGATCCATGCCAATAACTATTTCAACAAATTGACGAGGTCTTCTTTTCCAAGCCAATTAAAAACAATAATAGAGATTTTAATTTTAAAGTCATTTTTCAATTTTAAGACAACATGCAGACAATAGAATTCTATTTCATGAGATGCCTTGTTGCAGCCGGCAGGCTAGCCTGTAGGTGCCTCACATGACGCATAACATTACCTCTTTTTTTTTTTTTAAAAGAACTTTCAATCTCGTTATGTTTCTATTTTATTCCATTTTTAGTATTTACTTTGACAAAAGAATCTTCTCCAAGTCTGCTGAAAATATTACAAAATCCATTGCACCATAATGTATAGAAAGTCTAGTGGCCTTCCCATTAATTAGTGGCCTTAATTAGTAAACTAATTTTAGATCAGACTATTGTGGCCACATATTGACGTTGCATATTCTGTTTTATTAGTGAAAAAGTCACGTCACTATAGTGTATTACAATCAACTACTACGCACAACAAATATATATTGTCTTCGATAGTCTTCATAAGAATTGAACATACAAACAACACAAGCTCCTCCAACCAACTGAAGACAGCTGCTGTATCCCATTTATAAATATCCTATCGGTTGTCCAAAAAGTAGATTAAAACATGACATCGATGAATATAACAGTTCATGTCCTGATGATCGGTATGCAATGCATATGCCTGCATATCTGGTTTAAAATTGTGATAAGGAATGGGGAGAACGTGGTCGTGGGGTCTGCCCGCTTTAATGGCAGAAAAAGGTTGGTCTTGGACTTATCCCAACCCACTCTCTCTCTCTCTCTCTCTCTCTTAATCAACATATAAATACAAATGGGTCCTTTTTGGCACATACATTCTAGATTCTACCAGTAAAGTTAGTTTTTCATCTTTTCTCCCTTCGATTTCTTGTGGTCATGCTTACTTCATTTGGTAGTATTATTGACCTAACTCGATCTCAATTGGTAAGTAAAAGGAACAAAAAGTCAAGGCCATGCACTAAATGACCTCAACAGCGGAATTGGATTCTCTCTTCAGCACAAGTTCAGAAACCTGCTGACCAGAGCATGTAGGTCGTTGGATTTTAATCAAATGACTATAATTATTATAACTTTTAGAGAGACCTCTTATTTGTAGTCGTTGGATCAAAATCTAACGGCCCGCGTATGCTGGTCAAGAGGCTCCTAAGCTTGTGCTCAAGAGAGGATCCAATTCTCCCAACAGTCGCCATAAATTCCTCAAATCTTGTTCCTGTTGTGTTCTAATCAGCCCGCCAAGTGGTCAAATCAGTATTAGTTTTATGTGTTAGTGTGGCTCATAAGATTGATTTTCAACATCCATTACATAATCATGAGTGTTGTTGAAGCGAAGTTCCTAAAATACGCATCTTTAATTTACAAGAGAGTCTTACATACAATAGAAAATATACTTTCATATATTTATAATTGTAATCACATAATGAGTGTAGCTAATGAGAGTTGTTGAAGTGAAAGTTCCTAAAACATGCATCTCTAATTTATGAGAGATTCTTACATACAACCGGAGATATATCTTCTTGTATCTACAACTTACATAACATGATGAGAATTTTTTACATGAAGTGATTACATAGCATAATCTCCTCATTTTATAGTGATGTACTACTTAACAAAATTCCATATATTTACTTTGGGGTGATTCCAAAATAAAATAAGGATTAAGGAAATGGTAAATCACTACTACATATATCATCAGTTAACCATCAACAATGGTGCTCTCCAACCAGAAAAACTATATGCAATAATTTCACACATGCTAAAACCAATACCTGGTCAAATACAACATGCTATTATCTTCATTTTCCCAATAATTAATCCACTCCTTGGCCCTATATAATGGAGTGAGCTAGGACCAGCACATAGAGTAAAACACTTCCAAAACACAATTTGTTCTAGCCACCCCCATCCTCTCTCTCTCTCTCTCTCTCTCTCTCTCTCTCTCTCTCTCTCTCTCTCTCTCTCTGTTAGTTTGCTTCATTAAAAAACCACAAAAATGGTGCTGGAAAAGACCTTTTCGACCACCATGAACGCAAAAATCGTGGGGTCGGGTGGCGAAGCGGTGGTTTTAGCACATGGTTACGGAGGAGACCAGTCTGTGTGGGACAAAATCCTGCCCTACTTGTCTCAGCATTACCATGTTCTCGTCTTCGACTGGCCCTTCTCCGGTGCTGTGAATAATAAGGATGGTGATAACCTGAAACTGTTTGATCCAGCTGGAAAATATTCCTCCTATGACTCATTTGCCCTTGACCTAATTGCTCTCTTAGACGAGTTTAACCTAAAATCTACTGTCTTTGTTGGTCATTCCATGTCTGGTATGATTGGATGCATTGCTTCAGTTAAAAGACCTGACCTCTTTAAGTCCCTCATCCTCATTGGAGCTTCTCCTAGGTACTTCCTCACTCTTATATACAACTTTCTCTCTCTAATTTTCTTCTGTTTTTTTTTTAATTTTTAAACTGAATATTCAAGCATATACATAGCTATTTAATTAGCTAGGCTAGTTATTTTGTTCAAGGTTTTCTCCATCATTTTAATTCTATCCTTGTCCCCTTTTTTTGTGGTTAGACACTACAAATATCCAATTAATCATATATAAAACTCTCTTATCCAAACGTTAATGTTCGGATTTCGTGCGGATGTGCCCAAAACACAAACGATAAAACCTAAAATTGAAGCTAGACATTTGTGCTGATCGACTGAGAATGAAACAAATTATATTGTTAGTTGACCAAAAAGAATAGTCCGGCCACCGTTATAGACATCCGCACAAAAGACCAACATAAGGTCCGTAGAGAAAAACATTGTATTTATATTTGTGGTCACAAATGAATTAATATTATATATATATCACCGTTCTAAAAATTTCCGTCTAGCGCTACCTAGCCCTAGGCATTTGAAAAATAAGAAAGGATGCCTAGACTTGCTGAGATGCCTGTCTAGCCCACTCAGACATGCCTAGGCATCCGCCTAGGTCGCGACTTACTTAGACAAAAAATATATAACTTTTCTTTTTGCATTTTTATTGTTTTCAATATATTGTAAGAGACTTGTTGCATACTTAAATGAACACACTTATATCCTTGTTTCCCATGTTTTCATTATGTTCCAATGCTTCATAATATGTATGTCATTCTATTTTATAGTTTATGATGAAATTCTGTGTATTTTTAAGTATAGTATAAGCACACTTATTTACACAAAATATAATAGATTTATTTAAATCCGCTTAGGCGCTAGGCTCTAGCCTGCCGCCCGACTAGAGTCTAACGTCTTTTAGAACCTTGATATATACACACACATATGTATATATATTTGTGATCACAAATATATATATATATATATATATATATATATATATATATATATATATATATATATATATATATATATATATAGACCCTTTAAGGGAAGGGATCCAAATCTAACGTCTTGTCCATTAAATTTGGTTTTAATGAAATTCTGTGGTTGAGATTAAATCATAGGCCACAGAATTTCATTAAATCCAAATCTAACGGGTAAGAGAATGTCCCAATTTTTTTGAAAAATGGAGATCCCTTCCCCCCTCTCTCTCTCTCTCTCTCTCTCTCTCTCTCTCTCTCTCTCTCTCTCTCTCTCTCTCTCTCTATATATATATATATATATATATATATATATATATATATAATGGATTGCCTTTATTCTGTATTGTCTCTATGCAAAATACATTTTTGGGTCCACAATTATTTGAAGAAAGAAATCATTAATTTCAACATAAATATATATATTTGTAGGTACATAAATACAGATGACTATGAAGGTGGATTTGAGATATCAGATATTACACAAATCATCTCAGCCATAGAATCCAACTATCACAACTGGGCTGCCAACTTCGCCACACTTGCTGTGGACACAAATGACCCTCCCTCTGTCGAAAAATACGCCAAGTGCCTGCAGAGAATGAGGCCTGAAGTTGCCCTCGCCTTGGCCAAAACCGTCTTTTACAGCGACCATAGAGACTTTATCGACAAGGTCTCGACTCCATGCACCATCGTCAGCACCAGCAGCGACCTTGCTGCTCCAAAATCGGTTGCGTTCTACATGCAGAAGAAGATGAAGGAAAACTCTAATGTCGAGATTATGAATACAAATGGGCATTTCCCACAGTTGACTGCCCACCTTGAGCTTCTTGATGTGCTTGGAAAAGTCTTGGGCCTTAAATTTGATCATGATCCTTAAGATTATATATGCTGATGATGTTAATTAGTTAATTTCTCAAGGTAAGTAAGTAGTAGCTAGGTAGCTAGAATAATTTGTATGGTGAAAAAGACGTGTCTGCTGCAAGGGGTTTATAGCTTAAGTGTATTTGTTTACGTACTTGAGATTTTATGTTTGATTTGTCAATCCTCGCATATCTTTTGTATCAAAAGACAAGAAAAAGGAGACAATGATATGTATGGTTAATATGTACACGTCAATCACAATTTGACATACACGTGTGACGAAACTTTTATTTGTTTTGTAAGTTTTTTCTGCTTACGTGTGTGGTGAAGCTTTTATTTTGTTTTGTAAGTTATTTCCGCATACGTGTGAGACTAAATTACAGCATCCTTCAAATTATTTGTTTTGTTCCAGTCTCAACAGGGGAGTAGCAAATCGAATTGCAACTATTGAAAGGAAAAAGAGATATACCCAACCAAGTATTGGGCTAGTTCTGTCATTTCCGGCTGAACCAAAGGACATTCAAGTTTTGGGCTAACAATCATTTCTTAAATTGGGCTTCGCTTTTATATTTAGCTGGCCCAATAACGAGCCTTACAGGCTGGTAATTCATGAAATACCCACCACGTTGAAATCTCCAATCACTGCCCACCACCGCACTACCACAACCTTCCCCGCGTAGCCACCGCGGCGGTTCTTTTTCCCGGTAATTAACCGAAACATCAAGGGCAATCCGGTCCAGAAGCACCATCAATCTCTCTCTCTCTCTCTCTCTCTCTCTCTCTCTCTACACTGACGCTGACAGAGTCACTCTCAAACCGAAGTAATGCGAAGTTTATTGGGCGGAGCGACCCAAATTCTGAGCAAATCGTCGAACGCTTTCTCCTTCCTCAATCCAAATTCGAAGCTCTCTCTTTGCAAACCATCCAAATCCCCTCGCCTTCTCCGCACCTTCGCGATCATGGCCTCCGCCGACGAGTTCGTTAAGGGCAGCCTCCACCCAAATGGCGTCGCCGTCATCACCCTCGATCGCCCTCGAGCACTCAACGCCATGAACCTTGGTATGTAGATAAACAAACACACACACACACACACACACACATATATGTATCTATGTATATATCTGCAAATGCTTTTGATTTGGAGCTGATTTAAATTTTTGAGCTTGAACTTTATTGCATCGTATTGATCACAATTCTGTGTTATTGCATTTGTGATGATACCAAATGTTGGATTGAAATTTTGAAGAAGTTAG
Organism: Crataegus laevigata; assembly: GCA_963580275.1. Lineage (NCBI taxonomy): Eukaryota > Viridiplantae > Streptophyta > Magnoliopsida > Rosales > Rosaceae > Crataegus > Crataegus laevigata. The sequence continues at coordinate 36,755,735 of OY756942.1, read as the reverse complement.
CTTTTTTTGAAGAATTTTGTGTTCCTGTTTAAGTGGGAATTGTTGGAAAATGCAGATATGGATGTGAAGTACAAGAGCTATCTGGATGAATGGGAATCTGACCCAAATGTAAAGTGCGTTCTTGTTGATAGCAGCTCGGCTCGTGCCTTTTGTGCTGGTAATGCCCAGAATCCGTATTTGAATAGTTTCTTTCTTGGCAATTTTATAATTCCATTTTAACATGTAGCTAAATAAGTTTTTCTAGAGATGTAGGTTTACCTCTTTCGGCGGTTATTTTTGTTTTTGGGTCTCTTAGGCAAGGTTTTGAGAGTGACCAATCATGGTAAATGCAGGAATGGATATTAAAGGGGTTGTTGCCGAAATTCAAAAGGACAAAAACACACCTCTTGTGCCTAAGGTTTCTACATTACGCTTTGCTTTGAACTAGAATTGTTTCTTGTTTAGGTGCTTACTTGATAGATTGTTGGTCCTTGATGTTCGTGCTGTTTCATGTCATGTTGTTTATTGTTTCCCTTCATTGTTCCTTTTTGTGTTGCATTTTTGCCATATAGAGATACACGGTGTCCGGTAAGCTGGCATGTTGATTCTTTGATAAGTAATAACCCAGATTTTAGTTTTCCTGCAGGCGGTGATGTGAAGCAGATAACAGCCAAAAACCAACTACCGGATATGATTGAGGTTTAATTGTGTCCTTTTAACTATATACAATAACAGATTTATAACCTTACACAGTTTGCCAAAATCCAGATAATATAAGATGACTTCCTTCACTACCATATTAGATATAATTTTGGTAATTTTCATAGTGAAATAGAACTCTAGCAGTACATTGACCCTTGCAAAACCATTGACGATTAAGCCTTACACAAGCAAAGCAAGCCCCTTTTAACAAAATTCATGCTTAGAATTGTAATAATGTATTTGTTGATAGGCCTAAAAATTCAAGGTGAAAATCACCTATATAGGTTCTGCTATTTCTTTAATTGCTTCGGTGATTCAATCCCCTATAAATGTCATAAATTGCGGCTAACATTGTGCTTTCAGCATGTATTTATTAGTGTTCAATACATACGAATATTTTTTTTTCTTTTATAATTTCATGTTTGACATTTTCAGGCAACTTACAACATCTGATCATTTGTTTAGTCTTGATTTTGCTTGAACTTGGGTAATATGATTTGTATTGGTTGGATAGGATTCATTTCTTTTTTAAGCTACCATTTGTAGTTTTCTTAGGATTGAGAGGCTACCAATATGATTTTGTGCTGCACGTTTTTCAGGTATTCACTGCTGAGTATTCTCTAATATGCAAAATCTCTGAGTACAAGAAGCCCTATATAAGCTTCATGGATGGCATAACAATGGGCTTTGGTATTGGCCTATCAGGTCATGGTCGCTACCGGATCATTACGGAGGTAGATTGCCTTGTCAGACAGAGATTGTCAATGTTGTCAATTACATTGCAATGGCCTTTTGATTTTTGTGTGTCTAACTTTGTGTGGATACATTTCAGAGGACTGTTCTTGCTATGCCAGAGAATGGAATTGGTTTGTTCCCAGATGTTGGGTTTTCACATATAGCGGCAAAGAGTCCAGGAGGAGGATCTGTAGGTATGCCTTTTCTATCAGAAAGTAAATAAAAACTAGATATTTTTACTAAAGTATTTCAGTAATAAGGAGAAACTGTTTAGATTATAAGAATATAAAGAGAATGGCCTATGCAATTTCTCTGTTTGCTTCATGCATCAATTCTTAGTTCTGTGTTTGTTTTGACACTGTTATGTCTTTGTAGGTGCTTATCTTGGACTTACTGGGAAAAGGATTTCAACACCATCGGATGCACTATATGTGGGTCTTGGGACACATTTTGTCCCATCTCAAAACTTAGGTTCTTTAAAGGAGGCCCTTTTGTCTACCAAATTGTATGTTTCTCTTCTCTTTAAATTCATTATTTGTTTTCTTTTGGTTCAAATTTCCAATGCTTTAGTGGGGTTAACTTTAATTGGCATCATCGCGAGATAAAAGCAGCTCCATTGTTGATTGCAGTTCCCAGGATCCCCATCAGGACATTGAAACAGCGGTGGCGAAATTCAGCAGCAACCCAGATTCTGAAGCGCAACTCAAGAGTCTTTTACCTCAAATAACTTCAGCATTTGGTGCAAATAAGTCGGTTCTTGAGACAATTGATGAACTTAAAAAGCAGCAGCAGAGTTCAGATGCTACTGGTAAGTTTGTCAATGCCATTTGTTCATTGATAATGAAATGGAATCTGTCATACTCTTCTATTGAGAGGCTTGTTGTCGCTGTGAAGTATTTTCTATCAAATTGTTTCCATTGCAGTGATGGAGTGGGCTAATGAAGCTCTTCAAGGTCTTGGAAAGGGTGCTCCTTTTTCACTCTATTTGACACAAAATTATTTCTCCAAAGTTGCATCTGCGCTTGGGAAAAATGAGAGTCAATTATCCACAGTGAGTCTGAACTTTGTACCTTTTCGTTTTTTTCGTCTTGTGGTGTCATTCTTTTGATAGGTTTTGAGTTGTAGTATTTCACATTTTCTGACAGTAACATGTTGCTTTATTTGACCAATACCAGTTAACTGGTGTGATGAAAACTGAATATCGCGTTGCTATAAGATCGTCTTTGCGGAATGATTTTGCTGAAGGTGTGCGGGCAGTTTTGGTGGACAAGGACCAGGTTTGTTAATTATGCTCAAGATTCCTTACTATAAAATGGCGTAACAATGCGGAGTTCTTGAAATTAGGATTATGCTGGAGACCCTTGAGAGTTAATCATCCGAATTATATAGTTTCCCTTCGAAAATCACTATACCTACAGTTCTATAATCATCTTACTTTCCGTATATCAGAACGGGTCTTTATCTTTGGCTTCCGTTTCTTGTCAATGCAGAATCCAAAGTGGAACCCGGCAAAGTTAGAGGAGGTGAATCAAAGTGAAGTGGAAGCTCTCTTCGAGCCATTGAGCCCGAACGTTGAAGAGTTGAGTGTGTGACTGACTGGCATGCGAAAGCGGAACCATTGAAATATATTTACCGTTGTGGAAAATACGTTAAATGAAACTGGATGAGAAGAAAGCACTTTCACTTGGACGCTTTTAGTGCTTTTTGTACTGCGATTTCCGTGGCCATGTGATTAACCAACATTGTCTTTGTGGTGTTCAAAAGGGGCTTCTTGTTTGAAGGCCTAGTACACTAAGCAACCAAACAAGCTCCTTAATAGTCTCAATAAGTTTGGTCCCATTTCAACATGACATAAACATTGCATGAGGTCTTTTGTACCCTATGCTTACTGATTAAGTTGAAGACAATATCGATGGTTATTAGTGGTGGATTGATTTTTATTTTATTTTATCGTATCCTCCTCTTGGAGTCTCGAAGAATTGATATTCGAAGACTGTAAGAGTTTGTTTGAGATTCACCCATCCGTTGGTCATCTTAAAAGACTTTCTTTGGTAAAATATTACAGATTGCCTAATGCTTATGCATCTTCCGAAGCACAAATTATTATCAAATGAAGAGTGTCACAAGAATATCGATCAAAATTGAAAAAAAAAGAAAAGATATAAATCACAACGAATAAGATTATTTTATTACATTAGAAACAATGCCAGATTTTATGAAAATGTCAATTATGGTAGAGTTGTAAATAAGTGATTCGACCAAACTCACTGAGGTTCCGGGCTTGGAAAAGTCTTAAGAGAAATGCTAAGGAGACTCTGAAAGTGAGATTTTTTATGGATTTTCTGTCATTTCATAGTTTAACGTTAATTTATGTGCCAACATCATAAAACATTGTGCCAAAAACATGAAGTAACAGAGAGTTTATGAAGAGTCTCACTTTTGAGAGTCCTTATCATTTCTCGAAGTTGAGTCCTTATCATTTCTCGAAGTCATTAAACTCCATGACAATGATTGGTATGGAAGAGTGCACTAATCTCACAGCTGATTTACAGGTCTCTTCCCCTCTTGGCTCTCTCTCTCTGTCTCTCTCTCTCTCTCTCTCTCTCTCTCTCTCACATACAACTGCATCAATACTTTCTCTCAACTCGAATCGCACCACATGCACAACACATCTATGAGTTGAAATCTACAACAAACTTGTCGAAGCACAAATTATTAACAAATGATGAGTGTTACAAGAATATAGATTACAACTGATGAAAAATAAGATCTTAAGATATTAATCACAACTAATGAATCTAAACTAAAAGAAATAATTAACCACTTGCTAATGAATCCAATTGTCCAATAAGATTATTTTATTACATGAGTTAATTAGCTCCAATAAGATTTGGGGCCGTCATTTACATATATAATCAGATCATATTTTATACCTAAAGATTATTATTTCTTATATAGTATAATGGATCGATAGCATCTGCACTATCGTGCTAGTTTCTTTCCTCTCCCCCATACCGCCAAGAAAGTCATATTGCATGCAAGTTGCAGCCAGTACTCCCAAGTCCAAGTCATATAAAAAGACACCGTTTATATATGCATATATGGCATCCATTTGGGTGTATTCGGTGCGGAGTCTGAATAGGATAATCGGTCGTTTTTTTACTTCAACAACTTAAAAAATATCCTGTATATATCTGTTTATGTATTGTATTTGACCCTTATAAATAGTTAAGACCTCTTCCTTCTATTTCTTCTATCATATTTGTCTTCATTTTCTCTCTTCTTATGTGCGACTCTATTGTGTACATCATGTGCTCAATGAAATATCTTAGTTGACAAGATTTAGCAGTCTTCAAAAATACTCCACAGTATCGTGCATTCACCATCGACAAGACTCTGTAAATAATCACTACTACAAAAGGAGTTTATAGTGTCAGTGGGTAGTGTCGGTTTAATCTTATATAGTGGCGGATTAGACTGTTGCGACACTAATTGAATATAACGTCGGTTTTCCTGTCGCTTATAAGCGTCACTAAAATACTAGTGTCGCTTTTGAACCGACGTAAACATAATTTTTAATGTTTTTAAATACTAGTGTCGCTTTTAAACCGACAGAAGCATAATTTTTAATGTTTTTAAATCCTAGTGTCACTATTAAACCGACGTAAGAGTAATTTTTAATATTTTTAAATACTAGCGTCGCTTTTAAACCGACGTAAGAATACTTTTTAATGTTTTTAAATACTTTTTAATGTTTTTATTCTTTAAATTGTATAATAATGAGTTTATTTATTTAAAAGTTCTAATTTAAGTATTTAGATAAATTTCTGCTATTTTTGTTAAATTAATAATTATTTAGTCGAATTACTTAATTTTGTGACTTGAATTGCTATGAAAAAATGGAAATAAATAGTATTTATAAGTATTTATGTGAAATTGACATATTAAATATAACATAAACCTATAATATTTAGTAATATAAGAATATATTATGTTAACTTATAATATTTAGTAATATAATAATATATTATGTTAAGTTAATTTGTTTTGCACTCTAATTGTTATTTTAATTTGTTGTTATTTTGATAATTTTGATAACTTTTGGTTGTTATTTACTAGAATGGATTAGATGAGCATAATTTTGATAACTTTTTGTTATTATTTTAATTTGTTTTTACTATAATAGGTGTTGAAAATTAAAAGATTGCAATCGTGATAAAGTTCGAGGGTTGAAATATAGAAATTGAAAATTCTAATAGGTGTTTATTTATACTTTCATTAAGTATAACATAAAATTTTGTGGTATCCACCTGTATAAATATTTTAAATTGAAGATCGAATTCATTCATTGTATTCATATAAGGTCAAGGAGTGTAGCTGTAAAAAATCATCAAAATCGGAGTTAAAATAACCGTTAAATCGTGATTTTTCGTTTATAACCGTCGAAAAGGTTTGTCCTGTTACTTGATCTCTAAATGTTTGTTTTTTGTGATTTTTTGTTGATGTGATCTCGAAGCATATACATACAAGTTTGACAGTTGTGATCGTTGAAATTAGTTTTGGAGAATTTGTATCTCATTAAAACGATAGATTCACTAACACTTAAGAGTTTATTTATAGTTTCATTAAGTATAACATAAGATTTTGTGGTATCCACTTGTATAAATATTTTAAATTGAAGATCGAATTCATTCATTGTATTCGTATAGGGTCAAGGAGTGTAGCTGTAAAAAATCATCAAAATCGGAGTTAAAATAACCGTTAAATCGTGATTTTTCGTTTATAACCGTCGAAAAGCTTTGTCCCATTACTTGATCTCTGAATCTTTGTTTTTTGTGATTTTTTGCTGATATGATCTCGAAGCATATACATACAAGTTTGACGGTTGTGATCGTTGAAATTAGTTTTGGAGAATTCGTATCTCATTAAAACGTTAGATTCATTAACACTTAGAGTTTATTTATACTTTCATTAAGTATAACATAAGATTTTGTGGTATCCACTTGTATAAATATTTTAAATTGAAGATCGAATTTATTTGTTGTATTCATATAGGGTCAAGGAGTGTAGCTGTAAAAAATCATCAAAATCGGAGTTAAAATAACCGTTAAATCGTGATTTTTCGTTTATAACCGTCGAAAAGCTTTGTCCCATTACTTGATCTCTGAATCTTTGTTTTTTGTCATTTTTTGCTGATGTGATCTCGAAGCATATACATACAAGTTTGACGGTTGCGATCGTTGAAATTAGTTTTGGAGAATTCGTATCTCATTAAAACGATAGATTCACTAACACTTGGAGTTTATTTATACTTTCATTAAGTATAACATAATATTTTGTGGTATCCACTTGTATAAATATTTTAAATTGAAGATCGAATTCATTCATTGTATTTGTATAGGGTCAAGGACTGTAGCTGTAAAAAATCATCAAAATCGGAGTTAAAATAACCGTTAAATCGTGATTTTTCGTTTATAACCGTCGAAAAGCTTTGTCCCATTACTTGATCTCTGAATCTTTGTTTTTGTCATTTTTTGCTGATGTGATCTCGAAGCATATACATACAAGTTTGACGGTTGCGATCGTTGAAATTAGTTTTGGAGAATTCGTATCTCATTAAAACGATAGATTCACTAACACTTAGAGTTTATTTATACTTTCATTAAGTATAACATAATATTTTGTGGTATCCACTTGTATAAATATTTTAAATTGAAGATCGAATTCATTCATTGTATTCATATAGGGTTAAGGAGTGTAGCTGTAAAAAATCATCAAAATCAGAGTTAAAATAACTGTTAAATCGTGATTTTTAGTTTATAACCGTAAAAAAACTTTGTCCCGTTACTTGATCTCTGAATGTTTGTTTTTTGCGATTTTTTGCTGATGCGATCTCAAAGCATATACAAACAAGTTTAACGGTTGGGATCATTGATATTAGTTTCAGAAAATTCGTATCCCATCAAGTTTAATGAATCAATGGTGTGTATTTATATCTGTGTGTGTATATATATATTTAAATCTATTTATTTCGTACCTATAATTAAATTAACACGTGTTAATCATTATAAAAATAGTGGGATATTATATGTGTGATAAAAAGTTAATAACTTAAAAAAAAAAATTTCTCACCACTTTTATTAATTTTCATTTTTCCCTCTCTTTTTTGTTTTCTTTTCAACTTTTCTTATAATTTTCACTTTTCCCTCCGGTAGCCTACCCATTTTTTCCTAATTCCCTCTCTTTTTTATTTTATTTTCAACTTATTTTATCATTTTCATTTTCCCTCCATTTTTCTTCAAAAAGGGCGGCACTTTAAAGTTTAAATGGAATCAAGATGAATGGATTGTCTGTTCGATGGTTGGACTTGGATTGGAATATTGGATGCATCATGCATTGCTCATCGATTCATGCATATTATTAATTAATAATTATTATAGTTTTATAAAATTTAATATATATATATATATATATATATATATATATATATATTAAATTTTATAAAACTATATGCTTCAAGATTGGATACTTGACAATGAAAATTTCCTTACAACGTGGATATTAGCATGTGATGAGATATTATATAATAAAATTAGACTATGTTTCAATTAGCATGTGATGATATTTTATAATCAAATTATATTTATCTTTTTTATTACGTATTTTATTCAAGTTAAATTTTATTTATTAAAATTATAAAATGTTATATTAGATAACACAAAAAAATAGCTGGTTATTTTTTTTTTCTTTGGGTTAAACATTAGGCGGGAAATGGATGGATATCTTGAAATATTAGGTGGGAAATTTCCCAAAATTTGGGTGGGAAATTTCCCAAAATTTGAACCGTAAGTATGCATATTTAAACTCCCTTCTTTCCCATTTCATTTGTGCTTTCATTTTCCCCCAATTTCAGTCTTTCTTCTTCTCCTTCCCCATTTCATCCGTGTGTCCATTTCTTCCTCCTTTTTCAGTTTTTCCTCCTCGTTCGTTAAGCACAACCCTCCCTCCACTTTTCAACATTTCGATAAATCTCAGTCCCAGATTTTGTTTTCTGAAAAAATAAGGAAAGATTGAATCTTTTTTGTTTGCAGGAGGAGGCGAGGTCGATGGGGAGCTTGAAGAGCAAGAGGCTGGCGACATCTACAACTTTGGCGTCTTCCTGCTGGAGGTATACAATTTTCAGAAATATTGTTTACTGTTTCTGAGAGTGTTTCCTTCATTCCCAATTATCTCAAGTACCCGACTTTCCTACTCCTCAGACTCCTTTCTCTTCTTATCTGTAAATCCGCTGGAAACTAATGCAGAAGAAGAAGAAGAAGAAGAAGAAGAAGAAGAAGAAGAAGAAGAAGAAGAAGAAGAAGAAGAAAAGGGTTTTTTGGGCGGAGAAGAACGAAAAAAAATATACAGAAAGTTAGAAACTTTGGAGCTCCGGTGATTGCACGAATGGAATGAAGATGGAAAAAAATATACAGAAAGTAGTGTCGGTTTAAAGCGACACTAAGTATGATATTTTAATTATTTTCTTGTACTTCACTGACATGAAGATTAGTAAATTTTTTATTTTTAATAGGTCTAGTGTCGCTTATAAGCGACGTTAGTTTGAGTATTTTATTTATTTAACTATTTTTTTTATTTTTAATAGGTCTAGTGTCGCTTATAAGCGACGTTAGTTTGAGTATTTTATTTATTTAACTAAAGTAGCGTCGCTTTAAAGCGACACTAAGTATGATATTTTAATTATTTTCTTGTACTTCACTGACATGAAGATTAGTAAATTTTTTATTTTTAATAGGTCTAGTGTCGCTTATAAGCGACGTTAGTTTGAGTATTTTATTTATTTAACTAAAGTAGTGTCGCTTTAAAGCGACACTAAGTATGATAATTTAATTATTTATTTATTAGGTAATGTCGGTTTAAACCGACGTCTCTGTCAGTAGTGATGTCGCTTTTAAGCGACGTAAGACCCTATGTCGCTTTTAAGCGACGCTGTTGTTCTTTTTTTATTTTATAATACTTTCATTCTTAGTGGCGGATTAAGGTGAATAAGCGACGCCAATACCCTTTAGTGACGGTAGTATTGGCGTCGGTTTCTCTATGCGACATTGCACGATTTAATGTCGGATTTTTACCAAAAATCCGACATTAAGTGGTTTTTTATGTCGCTTTTATAGCGCCACTAATATGCCATTTTGTAGTAGTGAATAATAGTTGTTGACATATGTTAGAAGGAATTGACAGGTGCATACTGAGTGTTCGACGAAATGGCCCACTAAAACTTTTGGTTGATATCATGACCTCTTTGTTTGAAAATTCTGACTCCGCTCACAAGTGTATTACATGATTCTTTTGACTAGTGAAGAAAGATAGCCAATAAAAGTTTGACTTGGATTTAGGTATTTCAGTATCATCCGTTCGGCAACACAAACCCAACCACTACCATTTTTTCAGTCGTATCTAAATCACTGTAGTGCCATAAAGGTGAATACCGCCATGACAGCCCACGAAGCCTCCTCTTCATCCTCCTTCAAGTCAAATCTTTGGAATTACGATGTGTTCTTGAGCTTTAGAGGCGAAGACACGCGCAAGGGCTTCACTGGCCACCTCCATGCGGCATTAACTGACAGGGGATGTCGGGCTTATATCGATGAGGACGATCTAGAAAGAGGGGAAGAAATAAAAGAGGAACTCTTTCAGGCAATCGAAGGGGCGAGGATCTGTATCATTGTCTTCTCGAAGAGGTATGCGGATTCGAGTTGGTGTCTTGAAGAGCTGGTGAAGATCATGGAGTGCAGATCCAGACTGGGCCGACATGTTTTGCCAATATTCTATCATGTTGATCCTTCACATGTCAGGAAGTAGGACGGAGATTTAGCCAAAGCATTTCAGAAGCACAAAAAGGGCATCAGTAAAGTAAAAGATGGCAAGAAACGTGAAGCTAAACAAGAAAGGGTAAAGCAGTGGAGAAAGGCTATCACAGAAGCTGCAAATTTGGCTAGCCACCATCTTCAAATCACTGACAATAGGTAATCATTCACCTGCTTTTCAAGATTTCAATCATTTTAGTGGACAGTTTTAGACGAGTGAGTATCAAACACAAAGTAAAAAAAATTATGAATTTATAAAATTAAGAAATAGATCTGAAATTTAGACATATTTAAGTTGTACTAGAAAAATTGCCCGCAATTCACAACAGATATGAATCATTTTCACTGAAAGTGACACAAAATCTGGATAATAGTAACATGGCAATTAATCATACTCAAACGGCAGCAACAAAACTATCGCCTCAAGCGCACATTTTACTTTAGTATATCCCACAAAACCGCAAATCAACACAACTATCTCCAAATAATTCAAAAACTAAATAGATAGTTGAATCGACATGGTAGAATAAGTATTTCAATTTGCATTTACATTCTATTCACTTTACATCAACAGATAATGCAAAGTAAGAAAAAAAAAAGAATTTGGGTAAATTACACAAAATCACCTTAACTATTGAACAAACCACAATCTCATACCTTATGTTTTAAACATTAAATGTCATATCTCAACTTATGAATGTGTTGTAATGTCAGACATCCGTTAAATTTTCTATCAACTTAGCTGTTAAATGATACCTCGGTAGGAGTGGGACCCATTCCTTCCCTAACATAAATAAAAAATTAACTTATTTTTTATTTTTTATTTAACAATTGAGATTAATTATTTAAAAAATATTAATTTTTTTATCCTTTCCTGATCTTTCCCTCAGGATTTGTTGTTTAAAAATTAACTCATATTGAGCTTTCATCGAGTCCCACTAATGCTCACGAATTCATTTTTTAGGCACGAAACAAAGGTTATTAGAGAAATCGTTGACAAGATTATCACGGAATGGTTTCCAAATGCAAACGAACTAAATGTGGCCAAGCACATGGTTGGAATCAATTATCGCGTTCAAGATATTATCAGTCATCTTTCAGGTGGTGGATCAAATGATGTTGTCATGCTTGGAATTTGGGGAATGGGTGGATTGGGTAAAACAACAGCAGCCAAAGCCATTTATAACCAAATTCATCGTAAGTTTGAATTCAAAAGTTTCCTTGCTGACGTTAGCGACACTACAAGTAAACATGGTATGGTTTATTTGCAAGAAACACTAGTCTCTGACATCTTAAATCATGAGTTTAAAATAAGTAGTGTTGATGGAGGTATCAGTCTGATAAAAAGCCAATTTCAACATAGAAGGGTACTTGTAATTATTGACAATGTAGACAAAGTGGGTCAACTAAATGCAATAGCTGGAAATCATGATTGGTTTGGTCCAGGAAGTAGAATCATCATAACAACACGAGATGAACATTTACTAAAGCAAGTGGATAAGAAATATCCGGCTCAAAAATTGACTAAAGGAGAAGCTCTTGAGCTCTTTAGTTGGCATGCATTTGGAAATAGTTGGCCTAATGAAGGATATCTTGAACTCTCAAAGAATGTTGTTTCTTACTGTGGAGGTTTGCCACTAGCACTCGAAGTTTTAGGTTCATTTTTGTGTAAAAGAGCCATAAAAGAGTGGAAAAGTCAATTGGAGAAATTGAAAAAAAATCCTGATAAAGAAATAATAAAACCACTAAGAATAAGTTTTGAAGGATTAGATGACACACAGAAGGCTATATTCCTTGACATATCTTGTTTCTTTATCGGAAAGAACGTCAACTATGTCGCAAAAGTATTAGATGAATGTGAATTTTTTGCAACAATAGGAATCAGTGTTCTCTGTGAACGATGCCTTGTAACCATTGAAGGCAACAAGTTGAATATGCATGATTTGATTCGAGAAATGGCTAGAGTAATCATTTCTGAAAAATCCTCTGGACACCCTGGAAAATGGAGTAGGTTGTGGAACCCACAAGAGATCACTGATGTATTGACAAATAAATCTGTAAGTGCATTCCCAATAAATTTTTTTATTAATGCATCGTACAAGAAAAGCATATATGTAACCCAGTATAACGAAAATATATGCAGATAATCCTTTTCTTACCCAGTATAACTTCTTGTTAACAGGGAACTGAAGAAGTTGAAGGACTTGCTCTACATTTCCCTTATGGTTGGTCGCGAATCACTTTTCCTAGTTTCAGTACAGAAGCATTTACCAATATGAAGAAACTGAGATTGCTTAAGATCAAATATGTTCAGCTCAATGGAGAATACAAACATCTTCCTAAAGAGTTAAAATGGTTGTACTGGCATGAATTTCCTTTGAAGTCCATACCAGATGACTTTTTTAATCAAGACAAACTAGCTATTTTAGAAATGAAGTATAGCAAACTGGTACAAGCTTGGGAGGGTTCCAAGGTACATTCTGTTTCTATTTGTTTTTGGATTTCCTTCTTTTTTTATGAGATCTTCCTTTTAAATATTAATGTCAATTTTCTTTTATTTTTCTGCAAACAGTCACTTCGGAACTTGAAAATCATTAATCTTAGTCATTCCCATCATCTACTTAAATCACCGGACTTTTCACAAGTCCCATGTCTTGAAGAGTTGATATTGGTAGAGTGTGAGAAATTGTCCGAGATTCACCCTTCCATTGGTCATCTTAAAAGACTTTCTTCGGTGAATCTTTACGGATGCACAGAGCTTAGTTCTCTTCCAAGGAATTTCTATAAGTTGGAATCTGTTGAGATTCTTTGTCTTACCTTTTGTTCAGGATTCAGTGAACTGCATGAGGATTTATGGGAGATGATATCATTGAGAGTACTTGAAGCAGACTTCATATCCATAGGACAAGTACCACATTCCATAGTAGGATTGACGAATCTCACTCGTTTATCCCTACACGGTGACGTAAGCGGAGAAAGTATTTTTCATTTTCCCCATTCGTTACACGGCTTAACCTCTTTAAAGGAATTAATAGTCTCATCGAGCGACTTAGCTGATGATGCAATCCCTAAGGATCTTGGGAGTCTAATTTCTTTACAAGTTTTGAATCTTTCGTTGAATTATTTTCATACCCTACCCAGCCTCAATGGTCTTTCAAAGCTTGAAACATTGCGTTTAGACGGATGCAGCTGCCTTCATACAATCCCTGATCTACCAACAAATTTGAAATTTCTGTATGCGTTTAATTGTTCAGCATTGGAAACAATGCCCAATTTTTCGGAAATGTCAAATATGAGAGAACTGGACCTAAGTAAGGCATGCAAACTCATTGAGGTTCCAGGCTTGGATAAGTCATTACAATCCATGACATGGATTGACATGTATGGGTGCGACAATCTCACAGCTGATTTTAAGAAGAACATCCTACAGGTATCTCTCTCCCTTTTCTAAGTTCTAATTGCCTTCCTATCGCGCACATGCACACACAAGCGCACATGTACATTTACATATATATGACACTTGCATTGTATATATAGGGATGGACTTCTTGCGGATTTGGTGGCATTGTCCTCTCTGGGAATTATGTTCCTAATGGGTTCAAGTTTGAGAACGATGGCAATGAAGTCAATTTTCATATTCCTCCAAGTGATGATCGAAAGTTGGAAGGGCTGACTTTGTTCTTCTCTTACCTCTCAAACAATCCACATCCTGATCCTATTCCTCTTGCCGTTACTGTTATAAATAATACCAAGCATACTAAGTTGCGAGCACGTGTAACCAGCACAAGTGATTTGAATCGTATTGAGCCCTTTTATGAATGGGATGGATTTTGGCAGGGACAATTATCGAACGATAAGCTCAATCTGCAAGGCGGGGATAAAGTTACAGTTGAAATAGGTACAGCGTACTCTTATTTAGCGGCTAAAGGTAGGAGAACAGGGGTTAATCTAGTATGGGACAAACCTATGAAGGAAAATATGTATGATTTGAAGAAAGCTGGTTATGTTTCTTATCCACATCCAGCTGGGTTCCATGTTGAGGCAGAGCCACGCCACGATGCATTTGATGATTATCATCCGAGCGGAAAGGAGTGTTACTTTTGAAGTGAAGACGTCATTTGTCTGGATTAAGTCACACCCAGATCGGTTTTACAGTGAGGCAAGATCAAGGCGGTGATGCATTGTCGTCATCAGGCTCATCCTCACCATGACATATCTGAGCTCCTGGACTGCAGATCACTGCCAGCTCATCATCACCAAGTCGATATTTCATATTTCTTTCATATTCATATGATTCTTCCAGTAAGTAGATGTTTTGAATTTTGAAGATATATTGCATCCATAAACATTTCAATATTACAAAAACCAATATAAGACGCGCACCGGATGATTCGAGAAATACTACTCGAATTCACAGAAATACTTGCCCTACAAATGCACCCACTGTTTTCTTGTCAAATGCACTTTCTCGTTTTAAGAGCGTACCCATACTTAATATCCAGCACTGGACGTTACATAATCAAGTTACTTGTACACATACTTAAACAGATCGCATCGATGATAAATACAACTTCATGGAGATAAAAGCAACTGTTGTCCTTCTCTAGTTTAATCTTTCATTTTCAGGTTTACATCCACTAAAAGTCCGAACATGTCAGATGATACCTGGACAACGGAGTGATGGCCGCTTCCTTGAAAGCTTGTGTGTTTATACACACGGCATCAAATGAAAAATACTATTGCATACGAACATGATTTGAACGAAATAGGAGCCAGAAGAAAGAAACTCCCACCATCCTGTTATGAACTGTTTTTATGCCCAACTCTTAACAACTTTGGAAAACGTCTGACATTAAAAAGGAGAGAGATTGTCTGCTCTTCTTTTCTCATATACTTCTCATTCCTTCTTATTTGTGTGGTTACGGTTAAGCCACATCAACATTTTATATTGATTTTTTTAAAGAAATAATAAGACAAAAAGACGTGACTTAACCGTGACCGTACAAATAAAAGAGAATGAAAATAGAAAAGCAGACAATCTGCCTTCCAAAAAAAAAAAAGATCAGAATGATTGTTATCCAGATTAAAAAAAAAATGAGCTCCATCGCTGGCCCCATTCTTACATACAAGCCTCTTTTTTTTTTTTTTTTTTTGTTAATCCGGCCCATTCTTGACAACACGACAAACTTCTTACTGGGCAATCCTACAAGCCTAACCATGTGTCACCTTGATTGAGTATTCACTAATTCAAGACTCCAAATATAGGTTGTGGCATATTTACTCTGGCTAATATAGTTACGATTTGTAATTAGATAAACTACTTTTGCATACATGATAACTTTTTATCAGATGAACATAAAACAGCACACCGACGCCTGTAAGTATACTTGAGTTTAACTATTAAATCTCTATATTACTTAGACAAGTTTCATATTCGATTCACGCAGATGCAAAGACGATACATATTTGTAGTAATTTGATATAATAGTTACCGCTTGTGGGTTGGATTGATGACCAATCATAGAAGTAGCAGGAAACATTAACGAAAAGTTCATGGTACTGTTTACTTTAATGAAAAACTACATTTTTACACTAATAAGTCAATCCTAGTACTATTTACTTTGTCCTTTATTTTATTATTATCGTTAAAACTCTCAAACTAATTTCATTAGTTTTCCTTTATAAATATCATATCGTTTATCATATATGAAGTTTCATATTTGATTCAAGCAAACCAGAGATAGAATCTCAAAAAATATATATATATATATATATATATGACAATTTTTTTCTCTGTCTTTATTCCTCTATGTGAAGTGAGTTTTCTGTACATTTCTACAACGAAACGTATTACAAACATGAAAATATTACAAAGAATTTCACTAAAAAATTATCCACATGTATATATTTATATCCAGCTGCTCTCCCAACTAAATATATTTCCATCCAAATTCACCCCGGTCCTGTTCTTAGCTAAGCCCCCATGCCTGCAAACCAGCAGAAAGGTTTTAGTTGACAAGGTAAAACCATGAAAAATTGAAAATTCTCTCATTTAAACTTATTGTGTACATACACATATCAAATGTTCAAGGTTCGATCATGAAAATACGATCAACATAAATACATGCTTAGACGTGAACAAGTACATATTACGTAGACATGCATGCACGTATATGTACGTAAAGATTTCTGTTTAAAGACAAAATGTTTACCCAAATTCGGCCATCAGAAGTTCCAGCGACCAAAACTTCCTCATTGGCATCAAGAGCCAAGCAAAGGACCTTACAATTGGTACCAGTTTGTAGGGTGTCCATTCTGTTCTGCTTATTCCTATCCCATATTTCCACACTTCCTCCTTTACCTCCCAAATAAATTAGTTCCGAGTTTATGGCCATCGCCCGCACTTCCAATGTAGTCGGAAGCGATCCAACCATGTCGAAGTTTGCAGCATTCCATATCTTCACATAGGTATACAAATCGAACAGTTCAGTAACTAAGAAATGGGCTAAATGAATATATTCAATCTTTTTCTTAATTTTATTTAGATTTTATTTTAGTAACTGAAAATTTGACGTGGTAATATGTTCTGAGGTACCTTAACAGCTGCTCCATCCACGGAAGAACTGGCTGTATATATAAGTCCACTGTGAACTTGAATAACATGGATAGGGTTGGCTTTCGTGAGCAGTTTCCGAGTGCCATTTTGAATGGTACTGAGTGTTCCCGTGGCCAAATCAATCTCCTGAAAGTTTCACACAAGTCTGATTAGGGTGATAAAAACAGCTATAGCTGGATTTAAACTACAATAACCACAGAAGAATCGTACCTGAACACCACTGTCATTGCATCCACAATATAATTTTCGGTGTACTAGAGCAAAGCACTTCACATGGTTACTTGGATTTAACAATTTGGTTCTTCCATTCCACGAATGAACCTGCCAACGAGTAGTGAGCATCACATTAGTTACATGTTCATGTTACTCTTGCTTTGTAGTTTAAATTAATTTCGTCGGCAACCTAATGACCATCTCTTATGTACCTTAATACCAGTACTTTGTGGAATGAAGTAAGCAAGGCTATTCGTGACGGCTAAACTATGAACTTGATCCTTCATATCATGTACTTTTACACAGTGCATTGCTTCATTGCTAATAGACCATACCCTTGTAGTTCTATCAAGTGAACCACTATATAAAACTTCCCCCGATGGCAGAACTGCCAAGCTAGTAACTGCCTTCATATGTTCTCGAATTTCTTGGATGAGATGAAGAACGCTACCCTTACCCGTCCATACCTTCAGAATTTGAAAACATTTTTTTTTAAAATACCAAACTATATATAAGACTGAATAAGACCAAGAAATTAGTTACCTTTATAGTTCCATCGGAGTGACCCGAAACTATTTTATCCTCGAAGCAAATGACTGAAAGAACCTCTCCATTCTCGTTGCAGTCGACTTGAGCTAATTCTTTATGATCCCACAGTTCCTGCTTAGTCAATACATGAACATATAGTTTTGTCATGGCCCTTCTTTCAGAAACAAAGGTATATTACACAAGATTCCTATGATTACTTACGGCGCTAGAGTCTTGTCCCTCAGAGAAGAGTTTTAGCATTTGAAATGCCAAGGGAGTCAATCTCTTAAGCTCTCTCAGGCCCTTCACTATATCCTTTATGCTATAAGTTACCTCCTGCATGCCCTCTGATATTCACAACGTCAAGAATATATATGCAATTCATCCAAGACTTTAAAGTTATTAAAGTAAAAAATGCATACGAACAGAAACCCATGGACGAATGACGGTTCTTACCAGGATCTTGTATGAAGCTGCTCAACCCAAGCATAGAGAGAGCTTTGTCATCAATATCTTTAGCAGATTTGAATATCGACACGTAACGTTTGAGCAAGAAGACCCGTGCTGCTCCACGTATTCCTGCGTCTGGAAGAACACTGAACATGTGTACGAGCCATGTGGCTGACACGAAGCAGGCTGAACATAATTCTGCGTATCTGCTCTTCAAGCCTTCTGCTAAAGCCTCGAAAAGTAGACCAAACTCATGGCTTGCTAAAGCAAAAGCCATTTTTCTTTCCCAATTATCAGCCGCCTTCTCTTCCTCCTTTTGATGTCGACCAGAAAAGTAAACCGATAACTAAATAGATTGCGCAAAGATGATCAAGTAGCCAAAACGAAGCAAACGAAAATAAGGAAATATTAAAAGCCAAGTAATGCAGTGCAAATCTCACAAGAGTTTCGTCATCTCCAGAAAAACTGCTAAATTGATCCATTCGTACGCGACTTTTGTAACTTTTGTCAAGGCCGGCACGCTTGAGAAGGCAAGCCCTGGTGAGAGGCTTTCCGGATGTCGAAAAACTCCCTTGCAGCGACATAATTGTCTCAGCAGCAGCAATTTGGGCATTAGGGAAGTCCGCATTTCTGAGACATGAGATGAGCGTGTCTATTGCCTCTTCGCGGTATATGCTCATCTTTCTCGGCTCTGCCTACAAAACAAACTCAGTGATCATTAACTGACTATCTAGTACAACGAATTCATCAATGTTAGTAGTTAAATGCAACGTGACTACTTCACGCAATCAGCAAGCGTACAATTTGATCGAATCAATTAAATATTTCATGAAGATCTAAAATAGATGAAAGATTAGAGAGAGTTCCATACCAGAAGATCGAGTTGAAGTAGTAGACCGGCCACAGTAGGACACTGATCTTGAGGGGCAGTCTGCAGATAAATAAGAAGGGTGTGCATTGTGCTGAGAAGGCCTTCATCCTTTATGATATGCAGGATTTTTTCATTAGATGTCCTTCTGTCTAACACGAAGATTTAATTAAATCTGCCACGCTAGCTCAAGTTCTACAATCATAGAAAAATTGGATGCACAGGAGCAAACTTGAGAATTGAGATGTATATACCTCTTTAATTTAACTAACTCGAAGAAAAAGTGAACTATCTCAAATTTTTCTCCATCACTTGCGCCGACAAAGCTATCCAAAACAGGAGCCACCTCACCTTTATCAGCTATTGTGTTCCTGCACCTTCCATCTTGCTGCATACATCTCAACAAGATCCTAACTGCTGCAATCCTCTCTTCGGTCGATTCAGATTCCAAACTGCTAATAATTGTTTCAAGCGCTTTTTCAGATACTACTGTGTTAACAATCGAAGAGGCAATGCCTTCTCCACTGCCACCAAGAATCAGCCCGAGTAAAACCACTGCAGCTGTTCTCGGCTTGAGGCACATGTTAAGCAAAGCATCGTCTTTCCTTTGGATAACTAGTAAGAGAGACTCCACCATGTCCATCTCAATTAGGTTCAGAATCGAATGCCTCAACAGATATATCGGCACCACAGCCTCCATCAACCCCTTTTTAAAAAGCGCCACAATGCGTTCGACATCAGAATTAACAAGCGTCAGCGTCTGGATCACAGTATTGTCTCTTGACCCCAGCTCAGACAGGAGAAAAACTGCAGCTAACAGGACCCTGGGATCAACAGAATGGAAAAGAACCTCCACAAAACCGTTGATCACTGGAGGATTTGTGAGCAAATTCTGAATATCCCATCCCACATTTGCCTCCTGCCAGAACCGCTCAATTTGAAGTACAGCCATTTCAGACTCCTTGAGAAATTCTGACATACAAAGGTTCGTAATTGCAAGTCTTAACTCGCCAACTACGCCCTCAAACCCGCCTTGGATTACACTGTCAGGAGAAGTTGAACGCATTATGGCCTTCCCAACCGGCTCAATCAATGGGCTTGTACTCTCCGATTGGGTCAACACTGCACTAGGATTCTGTTCTTGCCAGCTTGCAACAAGCCTTTCGAGCACATAGTTGGTCTTAGGCAGTTGAGTGCTCTGCAAGTTCTGGCTCGTAATTGGGCATGTAGAGTTCCCTCTTTCGATCCAGTCCTGGATCGCTTTTCACTCAAATGTCTGCCCCGTCTCAACTCTCAAGTGTCACAGGATCATCAAAGTGCTAGTAATGGGACACAGAAAATCCTTGGGAAGTGTATATACTTTTCCCCCAACAGAATTGTTATGACAATCTGCCATGATCAGCCCGTCTGGAGAACTAACAAACAACAAGAAATCCAAAACTTTCTGCGAAGAAATCGATAGTGTGACGCTAATGTCTGATGATTTTTCAATACTTTCAATACCAAATAGATATGCTCAAAATCCAGATAAGTTTGATGGGTACATACCGGCTCGATTCTGCAGAAGTGGGTTGCTTTAGCTTCTGACTTTGGCTCTGTGTAGCCTCAAACAATTCCATTCTCTGTTGTTTTCCTACAAAAACTCAAAAACAGCCAACACATTAAAAACAAAAAACATAAGAATTAAAATACAAAAAACAAACATGGTAATATCAAACCAGAGTTTTATGTTCTGTGTTCTTGTAAACATCGGAAAAATCATTACCTCAATTTCTGCTCCGGAATCCAAGGAGGAAGAAGAAGAAGTTACAGAAATATCCTCCAGGGAAGACTCTGACTCATAATCTGAAGAATTCACATTGGGCGAAGCTTCCAAGTTCCAGGAAGATTCCTGTTCCTAGTTTTTGAGGACATTGTTGATTGAAACTCTTTGAGGATAAAAAGGTGGAGACTTTGGTTTTCTTCTGCTGCTGAATACTTCCAACTGGTCCTTCGGCTTCAGACCATATTGGCTGTGGAGGTTTCAAACCAAACAGAGAACTTAGAAGTTGACTCCAAATGTCATGTTTCAGAAGAACATGCAGAGACAGTTTAGCATGTCCAAATACTTGTTTTAGTCCTCCTAATATTGCATATCCCAATTGTTTGTTTGTTGTTATGTGATTAATAATAGGAGTGTGATATCCACACACTCCTTTTTTACTTCTCACACACTCTTTGTTAATTTATGTTCGTTGATATTCTTCAATTTATCCAATCGAATGGCTGAAAACTAAAAATATGTGGGAGAAGTAAAAAGAGTTGTGTGGACCCCACACCCCTAATAATATTCATGCAATACCTAACACTCTTGTAAAATGTTCTAAAGAATTCAATTACAATTAGGGCTTGAATAAAGAAATGAGTGTGTGAAGTTAACGCACAAAAGTATTGGAGCGATTCTTGGGTGGCATATGATGTATGTAATTAGGTGTTTATCTTTTATATCACATGATGTGTTATAACGTATTGATGAGAGATGTTTTCTTATTATTAATTTCGTTATTGATTTGATGAGGAATGACGAAACGGTAAATTCCCTCAATTAAAACATGATGAGAGAGATTTTTTCTAATATAAGAGGTGTTTTACCATGCAGTTAGTACCATATAAAGTGACATCATAAATTTGACTTTCGGGTCACAAGATATGCAAAAGCAAAGTCGGTGGTCCAAAGATGCATCCGTGAAAGTTTGAACTCAGATTGGAGCTCCAAACTTTTATTCACTTTTCACTAGACCAGCCCCTTAACCTTGAGGTTAACGTGATGAGAAAGATAAAAAGATGAACACATATGAACCAATGTTCTCAACTACATACAGGGTGTTTGATGTGGCATATGTATTATGGTATCATCAGTGGGAACAAAACAATGAAAAATGATCTCTTTCCTTCCCCATCTTCCCAATGGGCCAAAACCACATGGAAGGGAGGACGTTACGTTACATTATGTGACTGCGTCGAGTCAAGTGGTGAACTTTCATTTTTCGTTTTTGTTTTGAATGTGGAGAACTTGTCAATGTCAAAAATGGGCTGAAACAAAAAGAGACCACAAAATATGGGCATCGATTCTCAAGTAGACAAGGTGATTGGCAGCCCAAAGATAATCTTGAGATGCGAAAAGTTTGCTAAGATCTTAATTAATCTAAGCTTGGAAAATCCCGGTTGGAAAGTTTGCTAAGATAATTTAGTCCCACTGGCCCTTGTTAATGGATCCAAATCCCGGTTGGAAAATTAGTTTTAGTATTATTGCTTCTTTTCTTTTTTTTGTGTGGGCAAGAATTAGAATTATTTGCACGTTAAGTATATGATTTCTTGCCCGTTAAAAATTAGGATTTGCTTTAAGTTTCTCTATAAGTATTAGGGGTGGGCACTTAGAACTGAAAACCGAAATCAAAACACGAACCAAATCGAACCTCACTGAACAGTTTGATTTTGCAGTTTTGAAACCGAACCGCAACATAGAAAACAGTTTGGTTTCGGTTTTGGCTTTTGAAAACCGTACTGTAAATATTAATAAACATTTAATTAAATGTCCATATTAGATTTCATGTTTTAATTGGTCGTTTGTTAAAATCCATACACTTAGTATGGACTAAACCACGCTAGGAATAGAATGACAGAGAATTGTACTCCGTTGAAAACACTCATAGACGAGTAATGCTACATTTACCATATATTTGTACTATATCTCTAATAGAGGTAGGGCTCGCCAATGCATGTGGGTCTCATCTTTATTAGTGGTACAAATTATAATACAAATAGGTAGTAAGAGTTGCATTTTGCTCATAGACCTCTCCATAAAGTCCTTTTTTTTTGTCAAAATGTTGTCATAAACACTTTTTATTTTATTATATTAAAACAATTTTAATCATTTTAAAAACACGTTCAAATATACCAACAAAAAAAATTCATAAAATTTAATAAAACCCCTAAAAGGCAGTAACAAGGAATTTGAAACCCTCCATCCATGTTAAAAAGGGGCCAAAACGGATTTTGAGATTGACATAACTCCTTACTTTTTTTTCTTCGTCAAACAAAAGATTTTTTTAATTAGATGTTAGATTAGGAGCCGACATGGTTCGAACCCATGTCGTAGTGTAAAGGCAATACTCCTCTCCACCACTGTGGTAGAGGGCCACTTTCTGGCATAACTCCTTACTTTAGTCCTTCAACTTTGAAATCGATAGAAGTAGTCTCTGAGTTTATGCACCATCAATCATTTTGGTCATGCTAGGTAATTTTTTCGTTGTTACTATAGTGAAGCCACCAAAGAAATTTGTAGGTGTTGAAAAATATTTGAGATGTCCTAAATTAATTTTAGAAAACATGTGGTGCGACTAAAACGTCTCAAATTTTGGTTTATAATGAATCTTGTAAAAGTTCTTAAAATCGATTGGAAAACATGAGTTATAACTTACAGTTTTTGTGAAAAAATTAAAATTGTTAGTTTTAGGAAATATCTTACGTGGGAATTAACGAAAATGTTGCAAGACATTTGGATGTGATTTTTCCTTTATTAGGTCCCGAAGCTATTTTTCATTAATTTTTAAAGTTGAAAAGAGAAAAAAATAATGAATGCTAATAGTGGAGCCCCCAAAGAGATGTGTAGGTGTACGAAATCTTGGAAATATCTTAAATTAACTTTAGAAAACATGTGATGTGAGTAGAATGGCTCCAACTTTAGCTTATAACGAACGTTGTAAAAGTTCTCAAAATCAATTAGAAAATTATGGATAACTCACAGTTTTTGTGTGTTTTTAGTTTTAGGAAATATTTTGCATCAGAGTTAAGATCTTGCAAAACCTTTGGATATGATCCTACCATTTATTAGGTCTCGGAATAATTTTTTATTGATTTTTTAAACTTGAAAAATAAAATAAAAAATCTTTAAATTTAGATTTTAAATCGTTGATTTCAAGTGTTTAAAAATGAATTAAAATATATTTTCTATAGAAAAAACATATTTTGAAGAACATGAATATGATAGTTTGTTGTTATGATAAGAGAAATAAAAGAAAAATTAACAAATATTAAATGTATGTAGTCGCTAGAATTAACATGAATATGAATTATGATGTAGTCGCTAGAAATATAGCGACTTATTATGGAAACAGTCGCTATCTTACTAGCAACTATACAAAACGAAAATCGCTATCCAAGTACCGATCATATATTTTTCTATTTTTTTAAATTCTTTTCTCTATTTTTCTTTTAAAAAAACTAATAAAAATGGTTTGAAAACTTAAATACGTTACTTTATTTAAATTTAAATACTTTTAGATTTAAATTTAGATTCGTATCTTGTTTTCAAATTTTTTGACATGGATTATAAGAAACTATTCTGCATTTCGGCATCTACAAATATTTTTGGGGCCTCACCATTGTTTATTAAATTGAGAATATTTTGTCATTTTAATTCTTATTTAAGTAAATTTTTTATGAAAATGATTGATGGTGGACAAATTCAAAGAACATTTTTAACTATTTCGAATCTCAAAAATGAGAGTAAAGAGTTATGTCAATCTCGACAATTTTTGGCTAAAAGAGAGGGAAGGTCGTTGTTGGCAAAATATTTTGTAAGATCTCACATCGCCCAAGGGTGAGGATCCTGTAAGCCTTATATGTACATGCCCACCTCCAATTAGCACAAGGCCTTTTGGGAGCTCACTGGCTTCGGAGTTAGTCGAAACTTCGAAGTTAAGCGAGTTTGGGTAAGAGCAATCCCAGGATGGGTGACCCACTAGGAAGTTCTCGTGTGAGTTCCCAGAAACAAAACCGTGAGGGTGTGGTAGGGGCCCGGGATGTGACATATTTTTCAATGTAATCGCAACACGAGATAGTATACCACGTATTATTGTATAAATAGTGACAGGTGGTAGACTTGTCCCCCGCCACTCTCTCTCCCTCCATGCGTCTTTTTCCCAACCTTCCCTGCTTTCTCTCTGTGCGCCCCTCTTTTTCCCAACCTTCCCTGCTCTCTCTCTGTGCGCCCCTAATTTTGGCTCGCAGGCTCTGTTGTTATCTCCATCTCTGACCCTCCCCTTCCAAATTCTGTTACCTCCCTCTCCTACAAAGCTTCACCTATAAAGCTTCACCATACAAAGCTTCACCCAAAAAAGCTTCACTTTCAAAGTTTCACCTACAAAGCTTCACCTTCAAAGCTTCAAAGCTTCACCCTACAAAGCTTCACTTTCAAAGCTTCACCTACAAAGCTTCACCTTCAAAGCTTCAAAGCTTCACCTACAAAGCTAAGCTTCACCTTCAAAGCTTCACCTACAAAGCTTCACTTACAAAGCTTCACCTACAAAGCTTCACATTCAAAGCTTCAAAGCTTCACCTTCAAAGCTTCAAAGCATCACTTTCAAAGCTTCACCTACAAAGCTTCACTTTCAAAGCTTCACCTACAAAGCTTCACTTTCAACGCTTCACCTACAAAGCTTCACCTTCAAAGCTTCACCTTCAAAGCTTCAAAGCTTCACCTACAAAGCTTCACTTACAAAGCTTCACCACAAAGCTTCACCTTCAAAGCTTCAAAGCTTCACTTTCAAAGCTTCACCTACAAAGCTACAAAGCTTCACTTTCAAAGCTTCACCTACAAAGCTTCACTTTCAAAGATTCACCTACAAAGCTTCACCTTCAAAACTTCAAAGCTTCAAAGCTTCACCCTACAAAGCTTCACTTACAAAGCTTCACCTACAAAGCTTCACCTTCAAAGCTTCAAAGCTTCACCTTCAAAGCTTCAAAGCTTCACTTTCAAAGCTTCACCTTCAAAGCTTCAAAGCTTCAAAGCTTCACCCTACAAAGCTTCACTTACAAAGCTTCACCCTCCAAAGCTTCACCTTCAAAGCTTCACCCTACAAAGCTTCACCTTACAAAGCTTCACCTTCAAAGCTTCACCTACAAAGCTTCATTACAAAATTTCAACACTAAAACATGCAAGAGCTTCACACACTCTTGATCAAGATAGTATGAAGCTAAACCAAGTTTTATGTCCTTAAAATAGCTTCAACCATTCAAGCTATACACCCAAATAAAAACCCACAACAAAAACCTACATTCAACAAACCTTACCTATTGAACTATACACACTCCGATCTTTAACAAATTTCTGCAACTCATCCTCTTCTTCAATGGAGCTGAATTTTAGACATCTTATAGTCCTTGAGCAGATTAACAACTTTCAAGAAGGAACTTTTTCTGTTTAAGCAACGAAAATTAGAGTATTGAAGCTCCAAACAAGACGGTCGGATTTCTGCAGATTTTAACGGTGCTACAGTGTTACAACGATCTGGAAATATTTAACTGTTAGTTTGTTCTGAATTGTTGATATGTTATGGAAGAGATGATAAGGAAAAACTTTGATGAAGAAAGTATATTGATCTAAGAAAGAGAAGATGGAGTTTCGAAGCTCACAATAGGTCTGACTGGTTGACAGGCAAATAATGAACAATCACTGATCATACTTGAATTTCTGGAGTTGTACTGCTCTGATGGGTCTCAAATTTGGATATGTTGTAGTTAACGAGTTAAGGAACAACTTTCATGAAGATTTCTTTGCAATTTGAGCTACATAGGATGGTGTTATATTGCAGTGACCCAGGATGATTAGTGGAAACGAAAAAGAATTCCACCAAAAAATGAGCAGTAGCAAAAAGTGGCAGAAACTTGGTTACTAGCAAGACACCTCATTCGTCAACTTTTCGCCCGAAGACTTGGGGGACTCCTACCATATGCTACTACGCTTCGGTAATCAAAAGTTTCACGACTACTCAATACCTTGGAGCTTTCAAGTCCCCAAGCGAGAAGCTTTCCTCACTTGGGAAACTAGGATAGTACTATTGCAACCTACATGATCCACCCACGAAGTTTCGACATGCAAACTTCAACAAAAGAAAAGATTCAAAGAACTTAGCAAAGGATGCCTTAGGGCATTTAACACAATATGCTAAACAAAGTAAAGCTTGTTTATTGGAATTTCTGATAAATTACATACATGAACATACACAAAAATCAAAACAAACAAAAAGGATGGAGCCTTCACAAGGTTACTCGTGAGAAGCCTTAATACTCGGCAGAGCACCAAAAAGATGAGGCACTAGAGGTTGATCAGTTGGAGCTTCGGTACGCGGTAAAGCTCCAGAAGACGAAGGCAGTAGATGCCTTTGGAACAAATCCACAAGCCTCTGATGATTACTCAGAATCTGACTCTTGGATTCCTGCAGCTGGTCAAGCTTTCTCTTCATGCCCGTGGAGTAGTTATGTGCAATCATGTACAACTGTCTATTTTCATGCTTCAGCCCCCTAATCTCTTGTTTGAGACTTGCCACTTCCGCCATCAATGACTTAACTTGACAGGTTCAAGCAAGCAAGCGTTGGCCCATATTAGACACATAAACCGCACACTGAACACTGAAAGCCAGAGAATCCTGAACAGCCAACTCATCAGATCGTTTGGAGAGTATCCTATTATCTTTGAGGGTAAGAAGATTCATGGCCACCACAGTAGCGGTCATATCATTCTTCATCACAGAGTCCCCAATGGTAAGAGAACCAGTAGAGGATAAAAAGGATGGATGCCATATGTTGTCTTGAGAAGACATAGATGCCTCTTCCACAACATTCAAATCAAAACGACGGTCGGATGGTCAAGCCATTTGCAGAAATGACGAAGGAAAAATGAGGCACAATAAATCTCAGAAGTACAAAAATGAGAGGGAACTTCTAGAAGCAGTAACTCTCTGAATGTACTCTTTGAACACAATTGGGACCCCTATAAAAGGAAGGGCAACAGGGCCACATGTTCAAAAATCGAAAAAGCACCATACTCTGAATTCTGAGAGCCAGGTCCTCCTGGATAAAAAATTTTGGCAATCCCCACACGCAAAATCAGCTCATCAGATACCACAGATAACTTGGGCAAAGATCTCTGACAAAGGTAAGGCACACAAATTTTGAAGTGCCAGCTACCTTACTATTACCCACAAGGGCAAAGGAAGGACACCACTACTTGCTAAATGGGAAACCCCTCTATATGTCAATTTTTGTCCTCCATGGCAAAGCAAGCTTAGGAAAAGGCCTACTTTTTCATCCTCCCCGAGAATGCATCTTCAACAAAGATCTACGTGTTCAAAAATCGAAGAAACACCACTCTCACTGATTTCGAAGAGCCATACCTTCAACAGATCTGCTTGTTCAAAAATCGAAGAGACACCACTCTCCGGATTTCGAGAGTCAGGTTTTCCTGGATAAAATGTCTCGACACTCTTCACACGCAACATCAGCTTTCCGGATACCACGAACCACTTTACCAAAGGTATCCGACAACACGTGAACCTTGCAACTCCCACTACATTGCTATGACCGAGAAGGGTAAAAGAACAATATTACCACTTATTGTTGGGGAAATTTCTATATATGTCGACCTCCATCTTCCACAGCCAGGCAGATTTGCAAGAAATGCTCAACCCTTCCTCACTTCCAAGATGGCACTCCCAACGAAGCCTCTCGAAATATTCAGTTTTCTTTCCCCCGATAACATCTCTGCAAACAAGCCACACTAGAGCAAGCGTACCTTATATCATCAGGGTCAAAAACAAGAGTATCCTATATCATGTTTTCTCCCTGTCCTTGTCTTTGTCCTTGTTCTCACCTATAGGACAAGGAGAAAGAGAGCAATCAGTTGGAACCTGAAGTCAGAATTTCAATCTGGAACTGATTGCCTGGAACCCTTGCCTGATTGCTTCCCTAGCATTGCTCTCGACTATTCATCCTTAACTGTTTTCAAGGTCACGAATTCCTCTGACAAATACCTCATGACAATTGATCAGATATTGGCTCTTTACATTGAAGCTGTCAAGCATGGATGAGTCACTAAGAAGTAGTGTTCTGAATGACCATTCAAATGCAAAGGGTACACACCACTTCAACTATGCAAAAGATTGAAGCAGAAGGGTCAACGATGAGCTGGAACAGGTCACTACGGCACGACGCCCTTCTTACAAAACCGCATAATCCAGATAGAGGAGTCTAAGTCAAAACCAAGTTCGGCATCACTGCCCCATCCAAAGAACTCGAGAAGCCTCAACAACCTTTCGCTGGCACCGTCGCCGAAGCGCAACAGTATCCTATATCATCAAGATTCAATGTACTCTATATTTGATGGAGTTGTTTTGACCCTCAAATTCTCGAGTCGGCTCGCTCATTTGGAGGAAACCAAAAAACCCTTCAACCTAGTTCAAGAATAAGCCTATGGAAAGTCAACAAGTACAACAAAGCATGTACCGATTCATCCGGTACCTCTTCAAAAGCAAAAGTATCTTATATCATCTCTTCTCCCTTTGCTTCTCATTATCCTTCATGCAACCTGCAAGACAATGAGAAAGAGAACGAGCAGCTAGAGTCCGAAGTCAAACCTCCGATCTGCGACTGCTTGCTTGAGACTCTGATTGCTTACCTTGTTTGTCACCTCATTCGGCAGATCTTCTCAGTCAGAGACTTGGGGGACTCCCACTATATAATTTGTATCGCACTTGACCAAGCCTGAAACTACAAGTAAGCTTCAAGTGAAAATGATACATTACATTGTGCATCAACATATGTTCAAGATACCACTCCTATCTATGGGACAGAGGCAACTGAAGATGATACCACACTTCGACACGTAGAAGTTTCGCGATTACTCAGTAGCTTGGATCTTGCAAGTCCCCAACCGAGAAGCTTCTCTCACTCGGGAACTTAGGGGAGCACTGTTTGTACCATACTTGACCAACCCCGAAACTACTAAGCACCGGTCAACATTATACCGTCAAGGACCCACAAGAGTTTCCCTTAAATCAGGAAACCAATCACAACGCGACACATGTCAACGTCAGAGGCCAATCACAGCACGACACGTGTCAACATCAGAGGCCAATCACAGCACGACACGTGACAATATCATAGGCCAATCATAACATGACACGTGTCAATGTCAGAACAAAACTAGAAACTCTCTTCTATAAATAGGGATCATTCTCCCACAATGAATCCCTAATGTCATTTGTACTAAATCATTCACTAGACTCACAAAATGAGAGCTTGAACCTATGTACTTGTGTGAACCCTTCACAATTAATGAGAACTCCTCAACTCCGTGGACGTAGCCAATCTGGGTGAACCACGTACATTTGGTGTTTGCTTCCTTGCCTCTATATCTTTACATACTTATCTGCACTAGTGACCGAAGCAATCTAGCGAAGGTCACACACCTGACACTTTCTATTGTACCAAAGTCCTCACTGATTTTGTGTATCAACACGTTTATTAACTTGAAGGACCTTTGTTATTTTATACCATCACACACACACATATATACAAGGGTGGACTAATCTTGTTATCAAGAGTCGAACAATGATCTAATGAAGTCCACTCATTTGAAGCATGATATCACATATTCTAGTATGAAAATTTTGTTCACGTTTAATGAATTCAAATTTATTCAACTTGTTTTATGAAAAACATTGTAAGGGACACCCTTTTGTTGCACAAACATGTTTTAACATCACAACTGCATGCAACATGCTAATTGTTTACATAACAAATGTCTTTTTTCTATTATTATTGGGAAATGCTTATTAATATGTTAAATTGCAAATTGTACATTTTTTTCTTAAAAACCAAACCGAAACCGTTTGAAACCGCACCGAACCAAACCGCAAAAACTTGCAATTTTGGTTTTGGTTTCACTCAAAACCGCACCAAACCGAACCGCGCCCACCCCTAATAAATATGGTGCTTTCTAACTCGTGAAATAATAAGTCAGCCAAACTGTAGTTTTTTAGTTTGTAACCGTCATTACAATATCTTTCTACTTAATAAAATTAGGATAGTATTATCCATACACCATTTTATCTCTCATACTCTTATTAATTTTTGTCTATTAATCTTCTTTAATTCATTCAATTCAACAACTGAAAATTGAGAAGAGCGTGTGAAAAGTAAAAATAAGTACGTAAATAACACTACTGTAAAATTCATATTCATTTAATCTTCAGTTTGTTAGCCTGTTCGTTATACGTACTCTGATTTTCAACTGTCCCATCTCAATTAAGTGAGACTAGAATATATTGCACATTTCGAGCACTCCAATTCCAACCCCGATTCCCACATTAGGAAAAACTAGAGAACTACAAAGCCAATGAATCTATACTTTCATTTTGTTAACTTTACAGTTTTAAAAATATTATGTTTTCACCTTATGGAACTATGCGTTAAATTTTCTCAACTGTGTTAAGAAACTGTACGTACGCATTATTTGTGCAATTATAGTCAACAAAATCGTATATCATGGGGCAATAAACCAAGGATTTTTAAAAAGTTGTATAAAAAATGGTTCCCTTTCTATGTAGGGGAGACTGAGGAGTTTTAAAATTCCAAAGAATTCAACTCTTGCACCGATTCTTCGCCCCTTAAATAAAAAAAGAAAACTCATCTAAAAACATCTCTACGGGTGCGTTTGGTACGCGGGACGGGACGGAACAGAGTGGGACGGACGCGTTCCGTCCCACGTTTGGTGCGTTAAAATAATGTGGGACGCGTGTCCCACAGAACGAAAATGGGTTAAATTTTGGTTCCCTCTTCCCCCCTGGAACAGGTTTTTCCATTCCGTGGAACACAAAAATCATAAATTTTAAGACAAAAATACTCCATAGCTTTTTCAATATTTACACCTAAATCATACAACAAACCCAAAAATCTATCATCTTCTTCTCTGCCGCTATGATCCCGCATCTCCCTTTCACAACCCAACTACTAACCTAATCCCAGCAAACCCATTCGAACCCAACTATGGTTGTGCCTTCTTCTCCGGCGCCTTCACCATAGCCAAGCCGACAACGCTGCACAGAGGATGATGACAATGCTGCAGGGAGGACGATGACGAAGCAAACCCATCCGAACCCAACTATGGATGTACCTTCTTCTCCGGCGCCGTCACCATAGCCAAGCCGACGACGACGAGTGGACGGTATGTCGTTCAGACCAAGCTCGGCTGGGGCCATTTCTCCACCGTCGGGCTCGCCTGGGACACCCAACACTCCATACTCCTCTCTCCCTCTCTGTTCTCTTTTTACGACACTGCATTTTATTGCTTTTTGATCTGAGGTTGTAGATATTAGTCGTTTGAGAATGTGGGGGAAAGTAATTGAAATTTTAGTTTGGTTCTTGGTTTTTTTGATCTTTGACATGCTTAGTTTTAAGTAAATTAATGGAGGATTAATGACAAATGTGTTTTGTTTTTGTTGGGTGGGTGTTGAATTGCACAAAAATACCAGAGATTTCTTGCTCTGAAAGTGCAAAAGAGTGTTGACCACTACACCGAGGCGGCCATGGATGAGATAACTATCTTTAAACAGATTGCAGAGGGAGGGAGACCCACATGGGCGGAGCCACTATAGGCCCAGAGGGGGCGGATGCCCTTACTCAGTTTTTTTTTTGTTTTTTGGTGTGCTACAAAAAAATTGTTCAGTTTTGCATCCAAATGATCAACCCTAAATACAGTATAATTAAATTTTATATGTTAATTCTTCATATCAAGGGAAATGCTAAGGAGATTCTTCTAAAAGGGCCTCTTCATGGACTCTTCGTCATCACATATTTTTAGCACAATTTTTGTACCAACATTATAAAACATTATGCAAAAAACATGAGGTAACAGAGAGTTCATGAAGCTCACTTTGAGAAAGTCTGCTTAGCATTTCTCTTGGTATCAATATGACTGACTTCGACAACAATGATTATAAGTGTTTTGTGTTAAAAACTTTGTGAATTAAAAATGTTTTGTTCAGTAATTTTTTTTAACTATGACTTTGTTGTTTGTGGATGCCCCCACTAACACAAATCTCTGGCTTCGTCCCTGGAGACCCAAATGATAAAAAATGTGTGGTGAAGCTATAATGGAACAAGGGTAAATTAGTCATTCAATCTTTTGGTTCCTTTCCGTCCTTCGTGTACCAAACGCAAAAAGGAACAACCATCCCATTCCGTCATGCGCGTACCAAACATAACACGAAACCTTCATTCTGTTCCGTCATGTCCCGTCTCGTCCCGTCTGCGTACCAAACAGTACCTAATAGAGATGTTAAAAGATAAATATCAAATGTTAATTTGATGACTAACGTTTTCAAATTTGATTTATTACCACTTCTAACTTATAATTCTATACGTTTTTCAAATTCGTTCATCATTTAAAAAAAAATGTTAATCAACGTGCACATGCAAGCAAGTCCAATCATGCTAAAGCAATGTTCCATCTTCCATGCCACCATTTGACGGATGACACGTCTCAAATCATGAAAAAAGCCGTAGTATTATTGTTGGATGGAATTCGCATGGGGTCGCATGTTGGGATAAAAGGGTTAATTTTTGTACCTTGGAATGCCCTTTTCTTCGCTTTTCCTCTTGGAATATATATTACATCAATGCATCTAGTCACCTCAATATATTCTTGTCGAGAATTTTTGTTATATATCTTCACTATTTAATATATATATATATATATATATATATATGAAACTTTGGATGATCCTTAATTATTAATGTTTTTTTTATTAAAACCTTTGTGGTTTTTAATTTTTTATTGAAATCCCTTGCATCAATGTAATAATGTATTTCTAAGTAGGTTATTAAAATTTAAATTAAAAATGAATTATAGTTATTTATATTAATGAGATGCACATATACACATGGGTACATTCATCAAAACTAACCAAAAAATTATTGTACCAAAACATGGGTACATTTTTTCAAAAACACAAAAAAATAAAATAAATAAAGATATGAGGCTTAATAACATTATTAAATTTCTTTTATTAAACTTGACATGGATGCATTCTCAAATCAACAAAATAGAATTACAATATAAGTTTAAAAAAAATGGATTAGAAAAAAATGAATGAATTTTATATAAAAAAAATTGGGTACATTTTATATTTGTTAAAAAAGGTTACATTTTACATATAACAAATTTTTATATATAAGATTAAAAAGTTGATTTTTTTATAAAAAGTTAATAGGTGCAAACTTATTCTAATTTTATTTTTTATATTTTGAAAATGTTTTGAATTGAAAATTAATTAGGAGTTTAATAAGGGTGTGAGTATTAAAACACTAAATCAATTACTAACTTTATTTTTAAAAATTTTGTAACTAACATGAAATTCATTAATAAATTAATGTTAAGGACTTTGATCAAAATTTAAAAACTAATAAGGTCTCAATTAACGAACATTAGAAATTAGGGACCGAATTACATCAATACCTCTAGTCACCTCAACATATTCTTGTAGAGAATTTCAGTTATATATATCTTCATTATTCAATATATATTGCTTTCTATTATTCAAAAGAGATAGCTAAGTAAAAAGAACGGAAATTCGTAGTAAATGTATTAATGGTAAGTGCCAGGTTTTGAACTATGAGCTTAGAAGTACAGTTATTTTTGTGGTTATGCATGTAGTATTACCAATTCACTCATATTACGATGTGTATATTTATTTTTTTATTGCCTTATGCCAGTGACAAGACTGAAGAAGATGAGGTTCATGCCTCCTAACGTGTGGCGAATTTTCAAGCCTAGCGTGTCGATAAGACAAATCAGGTGAGGTGGAGTAGGTGTGGTTGTTGGGTTTCACACGATGGACACCCTGCTCGGATACCATGAAAAAGTTGAAGTTCCACTATAAAACCAATTGACAATATTGAGAGTAGCTCAATTACACCACATGCAAAATCCCTCTTTTTCTCGATATGGAATTGATACTCTTAACAAGGACAACTATTATATATAGTTAAAAGTATGATGAATAGAATTCAATTAAATGATGCTTTGCAACATTTAAAACGGCTAGGGCTCCTACTAGTTAGTAGTGCTGGATAGACATGAGCTAACATTGCAGCAGCAAGAGTAAAATTAAGCAAAATAGAAGATAGATAAATTAAACTTAAAATGAAAGGTTTAAGGACTTCGTAGTCCTGCCAAATTTAAGCACACATGCATGCGTACGTATGTAAACGTACAGATTAACTAAATATTGTATAGCATCATGAGCAATCAGCCTTTTGAATTTAGCAGAGTGACTGCTCATGATGTTATATCATTCATTTCCATGAAGCTCCATCGATATCTAGCTTAACTACTAGAGTAGTAGTAGGCCACCAAACGGTTAATTTACTGAAAACCTCCGCCGCTGAGCGCCGGAGCCCAATAGTCAGCTCCATTATCGCTCCCAACTTGGAGTGTACATGAAACTGGAACCAAACACAAGCCCCTACTCCTCAGGTCCTTTTTTGGCTCTTCATGAGGATCCTAACAATGTGTAACCAGAAAACCAATTTAATTAAGTATAGCTTAATTTCATTGTAATTACGCAAAGTTAATTGTATATAATTAATGAGTAAAAAGTTATTTAAAAAAATATAACTAGCAACTGGCACACACACAATACATGTGCAATTAAATTTTCTTTTTATTCTCTACGTTTCATCACATCCACAAAACTACAGCACATTTTATAAAGTGTCAATATGCTGCCGAACATAGCCACCGTACTAGCAAAACAATCCTCTTCATTAGGGTTAATTGCGACAAAAAGTCAAACTATACTTTGTCTAAGTTGTCCGGTAGTGAACTTTTTTCGGTGGAAGAGATTTTTCAGTGTGACCGACACACGAGGTGGTACACAATATGTCACTATCAAAATGACGGGATATATGTATTAAAAAGTTAATAATTTAAAAAGTTAATAAAAAAAATGTCCGTTGATCTTCTTCAATTTATTTGATCCGACGGTCGAAAATTAAAAAAAATGTGTAAAAAGACGCCCCTAAAAAAATTTCCTTCATTGGGTGGTTTTAAGAAAGTGAAGGGGTTGAGCGTGAGGAGAATGTGGGAGAAGCGGTTGAGGATGTTTCTGGCAAGAGATGCAGAGAGAGAGGAAGAGGAGACAAGTTGGTTTTTTTTATAAATAAATTTAATTTTAAATAGGGCTGCTATGTGTACATAGCTGTGAGGTTCACCTTAAAACCAGAAATTTGGGTTCATGTATTATTAGATTGGCCATAATTTTTGTTTCGGTTCAGTTTTGATTGGAGGTTGGAATGGTAATTTTCTGAAATTTTGATTGACAATCAAGATTCTATTAATATGTAGTTTCGATATGAAAAGGTTAAAATTAATAAAGCATGCATGGAATATATACCTGCTCAGAAGCTCCTTTCCTCTTCATGCAATTGTCATTGAGCAGCTGTGATCAGAACAACATATAATACAAAAGCCTTAGCAACTTAATTAGCATCGACTAATTAATTAGTTTGACCTTAATAAGATAATATTACATGATAATGTATTCCTCTCTCATTTTAATCTTTATTTAAAAAGATTGAAAGCTTTAAAGATGATCATGGCTTTGTATATTTTTCACGTGTTAAAAAAATAAATCATCCATCCAAATAAATTGGTGACAATATATAATCTCTCCAACAATACATACAGAGTTGTATCGCTTTGTAGGTTTTCCCAAGTTCAATATGTAAATATGGGTCCAATAAAAGCTAGCATGTGCGTGTATACCTGACCAGGATCTTCAGGGAACATACAATTCCTCTCCCCATGAACCTAATTAATAAGAAGCTTTTAATTAATTCACCATTATCAATCAATTACGGGGCTAAGATATAACTAATGCATATTAAGAACACAGTCTTGCACGTGCAAGAAGAAGATAGAGGAAGGGGGTGGTGATGTTGCTTGGGGAAGAGAGAAAAAAAATAGATTAATGCTAGGAAAACTATTTATCTAAATTATATTTTATAAATCATATGACGATGCCACATGTTTTCAATTTTGTTTCTTTTTTTTATTTACTTACTGCAGACTGTGGCTGCTGCCGCATGTTTCCGGATCCACTGCCCAAGTAAGGTAAACTGAGGGCCTGCATCCAAGGGGAGAAAGAGAGACGCATGAAACGAATCGTATTTTTAGCACTTCAAAAACTAGAGAGAGAGAGAGAGAGAGAGAGAGAGAGAATATTAATTGAAAGGAATAACTAAAGAGAATGGAACTTTAACGGTGTGTTGTGTGCCATCACGGCCAATTGCAAGTACCAACTAATGGCCTCTGGAGAGAGAGAGAGAGAGAGAGAGAGAGAGAGAGAGAGAGGTTACCTCAATTTGACTCTGAAGGAATCTGATGTACCCAATAGCTTCTAACAAGACAGAGGCTGTGTCAGTCTGCAAAAGAGATAAAAGGCCACACCACAACCCTCCAAAGTCATACTCATACTTTGCTTGCATGTTTTCTTTAATGCTTAAAGGTAAAAGAGAAAGCCCTTCATTGTATAGTAGTAATAGTATATATAAATAAGGGATCGTTATTGAAACTTAAAAAATTATCACACAGTATAAATTTATATAAAGTATAAGGGGAAAAAATTGTATATGAGAGTGCAGGATAAAAAGTTCACTTTATAAGTTTCTAGAGTAAGAATTCGATAAGTAATGTGCAAACTATACAATATTTCATTTTTAACCACTAATCTTAAACAATTTTTTAGGCTTGTTGGCTGCATACGATAGAGGGTAGAGGGCGAAGAGCACTGGCGTACGTACCTTCCCAAATGGAGAAACTAGCTGATGAAGGGCTGTAATTCTGTCACCTAATTTCTCCTTCCTCACCTGAATGTAGACAGAAGCTATCATAAATAAGAGGTGGAGGTCTCTTTTGGTTAAAACACAAGAGATTAAGAATCATCATGATTGATCAGAAATGGACATTCGAGAAAGACAACTATATACTTCCACAGTTCCACCTACAGGTGCATGTGTGTTTGTGCCTGTCTGTTCTTGTGTGAAAGAAGTAGTGAGAGAGAGAGAGAGGGAGTAATTAGTTCTGTTGCAAGCGTTACCTTGAAGGTAGTTGGGGTTGAAGAAGGTTGAACCCTTGCTCTCTTAAGCGCCCCACCATTGTTACACTTCACAAAAGAAACAAAGAACAAAGAAGAGAAAAAAATGAAAAATGAGTACAATTTTCTGCCAAAGAAAAGGAGTACATTGATAAATATTAATTAAAACTCTTCAGTGAATTTTATTGATCACCCGGTATTAAGTTCTTAACCCATTAGCACTTTAATTAATACTAAATAAAACAGTTTATGGCTATTTGAGGGGAAAAACGGAAACTGATTCATTTCATTACCATATATTAAGGACTTAATGAACTACTTAAAGAGAAGGTAAAAAATCTTAAAAGAGAAAAGCACCACATGATAAATAAATTATAATTCATTTGATGACTCCATATCAATGCGCATATATTGAGATTAAAGACGAGTAATGATATTCATACTATGTTTTTGTACCACATTTTCATACCACTTTAAGTGGCATTTGATGTAGACAGCCACATCATTTGAATTAATCATATTTTTAAATTTAGTTCATTATTTAATAAACTAATAATTAAGAAAAACTAGTTAATTAAATAATGATTGTGGTATACAAGGAGTCTTTATCCTTCCCTTATTTTGCAAACTTTTCAAATAATGTGGCTGTCCATATCAGATGTCAACTAAGGTGATATAGAAATGTGGTATAAAAAAATGGTATAAATAACATTACTCATTAAAAAAATTAAGCTCATCTCTCATCACATTCAAAGCATGTATTTAGAATAACTAGTTCAATTTATTTGAAAGAAAAAAGAATGAATAATTTTGGAAAACCCTAGAAAATCAAGAATGTGTAATTTTCGCATCGAAAGAGAATTTATCATGGACTTCCTCTCTCCCTCTCTCTCGGGTTATTTACTTGTGTGTAAAAAGTGTTAATTACCTGATCAGAGGATCGATGTGGTGGTGGATGCCTCACGTCCGACTTGCTAGAAAAATCCAACATATTGTTGTTGCTGAAACTCGTCACACACGATGACTTAGGAGATGAAGCTGCAGATGGAGTAGTTGATTGCATAATCTGAGACAAAGAAGACAAAGCTGCAGCTGATGGGTTAAAATCTTGGATGTGATCATTCCCGTTATGATGATGTCCGTACATAAAGCCGCCGCTGCTTCCTGAGTTTTCTTGCTTCACGTCCACAGTAGGAGCATTTGGAGCTTGAGTGCTATTTAATATTTGCTCCTCCCAATTTTCCAATTTCTTAGCAGCTTGATGAAATTGTTTCATGATTACTCCTTTCTCATCTTCACCTACCAATCCACCCCTGATAATTCACAACCACACATCCATTAATAAGTCATTAATTTATGAAAAAAAATTTCAAAATTAATAATTAAGTACTTGATGATCTATATATAACAAATAGAGTTATTATTCGCACTTCAAAAATGTCATTTTTGTATTCTAAAATTTGATAAGAAAAAAAGAGAAAAAAATTGTATAGAGAGAACTGCAAAATGACACTTTTAATAGCACCCATAACAAATATCAAAGTTTGAGTCCATGCATGCAAATCAGCTATGTATTTTATGTTGAGATAAAAAGGAGTGCTAATTAAGAAAATATAATTACAAGAGAAGTTGGCTCCAAGACTCTGGAAGCTCCTGGTTGTTACTTTCAATATGCCAAGAAGGAATGGCAAGTCCTGAAGAAGAAATTGTTGAAGAAAGGGGGGAAGTGTTGTTGTTGTTGTTGGGTGCAAATTGTGGGATTAAAAAATTAGGAGGAAGAGAAGAAGGGGGATGAAAGAAAGGAGACATATTCATAGATGGTTGGGTACTTGGTGGCCTCATGCTGTTGATACTCCACCAATTAGGGTTTCCGGCCATCATTTGTTGCACCGGTGAGCTCTGGCAACCACCTCTATTCATGCCTCTCTTTGTCTTCTGAATGAGAGCTAATCAGCTGAGCAAGCTTCCTATCTACAAGTTAGGATTTCCCAGCTCCCTTAGCTTTTTGGATCTTTTTCTGAAGCTCCCAAAACAAGTCTGTAGAAACTTTGAGAGGTCTGCCTCCACTGGGTTAAGTAGTAGTGGTATTGTATACTAGCAAGAGGGAGAGGAAAACCCAGGTCCTGCTTTTAAGAGAATTTGAATAATCATGGAGTTTTGAGAGCCTTTGTCGTTGTTGTTTCCTCTCTCTTTTATCTTGATAGCTAGCTCCTTTTTTTATTACTCTGATCTGCTTTTTTCTTTCTTCCCTTTCTTTTATGTTTTTCTTTTTCTTCTTTACTTTTTCTCTACTTTTGCTTTATCTCAAAGTGGGACAGAAAAGGTGGTAGCAATTCCTATTAATTAAGTAAACAAAAAATTCGATCTCACTAGCATGAGTCTTGAGTACACAATATATTTCTCTCCATCCCATCAACCTGCCTGCCAAGGTTCATATACAAGTATCATAGGTGTATATTTATTGCATTGGGTAATTGGGATCCACCATCCATGTATAGTTGTTTTATTTTTTGGTGAGTTAGTTTTAAGGTAATTAAAATTTATTAAGAAATCATAAAAAGCGTACATAGAATTGGCATATATATTACTTTAACAAAATGAACGTTGAAACAACCATTCACTTATAATAAATTTAGACTAAAGGTGTGCTATTTTCCATGATTCCGTTTTTGACCAAAAAAATAAGTTGAATCACACGAACGTTCAAACAACAATTCACTTCACATATAGTGGTTTAGATTATTAATTTAACAGCATAACAACTTAAATAATTTAAGCAAAAGACATGGAATTTCGACTTTATACGAATTTTGTAAAACTAGATAGTTAAGTTTGTGCAAAGATCCTATATATATATATAAATTCTCAATTTCAAAATAATGTAGAGACTAAGTTCCATGCAAGCATATAAAATATCGATTGTGACATGAAATCAATAAATGATAAGTCATGTGAGTTCTTGTCTCACTAGTGTGGTGTGAGCCACCCTCTGATGACTAAGTTAGACATAGTAGAAAGACTTAGGTTTCTTGGTGAACAAACACTTACCTCTTATGGTGAGAACTCATGTCAGTTAAAGTTGAGCACAATGAAAACTTGTATAATTAAGTGTATGTGCATGGTATGCGTTCATTGGTGGAATATGATCATGTCTATTAATTCATTAGTCGTTTGACTTGCAGAGACGTAATGATTAATATAATTATGAGCCATTGAGTCTCGAATCTCTGAATACGTTGTAAGTTTTGGCCTATGATTAAGTCATAATTAACGGAAGTTTTATCCGCTACTTGATCCTAAGGCTCTCGGCCATTTTTCGCTTGAGCATATTTGATATGCAAGTCCAACAAAGGTGATTTCCTCTTCTGGATTGTGGTCCGAGGCATTACCCGCTTCGTTGAATGCGGGTGGGATCATGCATTTCTTTCCGCGGGAATCGAGAGGCCTCTCCTAATTCGCATGCAATTATTTCACTGGACGATGAAATGAGTTTAACAAGTAAGATAGGAATTCTCCTTTTTTTCCCTTTAAATATACCTCTGAAAATAAAACGAGAAATGCTATGAGGATTCTTTTAAAAGTGGGACTTTATTGAATTCTTTGCTATTTTACAATTTAACTCTAATTCTCATACAAGATTATAAAACATTGCACCAAAATATGAGACGACAAAAAGTCTATGACAAGTCCTACTTTTGAGAGAGACCCCTTAACATTTCTCAAATAATTAAAACTCTTAACTTAGAATTACGATTTAGAAATATTTTTTTTTACTTGTAAGATCACTTATAATTGAGAGATCCTATATTTGAATATCGTGAATTTTAGAGTTCAATACAAATTTCTCCTCTGACTGTATGTCGTTCTATAAAAAATACAAAAAGAAAGGACTTTAATAATTGTACGTGAGGGTTCATGTAATTAATTAATAGCCTTAATTAAATGATCTGCTAATTAAATGATAAGAAAGAATGTTGAGGATTAACTGAAACTCTTTGCCAAAAAAACAAAAAAAAAAAAACTCATTGCATGATGAGTCATTTGTCAGTGTAGGAATTATTCAAAGATAGCCACCTTACCCTGAGTCACTGCAAGTAGTTTCGTGATTGTCTTGCATGCATGGTTTGAATTCTCTTCTTGGTTTTTTGTGTTTATGTGTTTCCTGCAAACTTTTTTTAGGTTAATATGGATACGGAATTTATGAATTACTGGTACGTACGTAACTCCAAATTCCATTTCGGTCAGCGCGCAGTGTTGTTGCGGATTTAGGAGAGGCCAGATATTTAAGACAACATGAAGAAGTTCTAACTCCTGGTCAGTACTAAATCAGCAATGTAAACTCGTAGAGTTATTCTAATGAAATGCAAATCTTGAAAGTAAAAAGAAAGAGGATGAACATAGGTTCATACGTGGTTAGGACATGTTGTAATTAACACTCTAAAATACACAGCCCGCGTAATTGTATCCGTAATTAACGTCCAGATGTAGATTTTTTTTTATTTTTTTTTATTTTGGTATACGTATGGTTTAATGTTTTAGTAAAATCTAACAAATAAAATTCTGGGGTGTAACAATGTTACAAGTCATCTTCTCAAAATGAATCTTGGCCCCACCAAAAGACTTTGTTCAAAACGAATTTATTTGTGAATTGAAGTTTACAATTATAATAATAACAAAGCTAATTATGAGGATTACAGAACTGATAGTCAGGATGATCAAAATTTAACATCGGCATCACTAGAATTGTTGTCACCCACAGAGACTATTGTGGATGATGTATGCGTTGAAACTTATCTGCTTGTAGGATTGCTGTAACCCTAAGTGTCTAATTAAGTAATTAAATAGGTAATAAAAATGTGGTAAATGTGAGGACGACGACCCGTGAGAGTATAGAGACGACCGACATTCGCACAGTGTACACTTTTCGAGAGGTCAATATCTAGGGTTTGGAGATCCCTAATCTCAGGTCTTCGAAGAGAATGATTGCAATTTCCCAGGATTATCATTCTATATATTTGGACTCCCCTCACCTTGGAAATCCCTAAGCAAAGGTGAGGAGGGATTTCAAATTAAAAGCAAACAACCATAAATTGCATATTTTTTTTAAGAAATTAATATTGGCATTTTAAAATTTTAAAAATTTAATTTGTAATCTAAATTTTTTATATTTAAAAAAAAAACTGACGCGTGCACAATTAGATTTTAAAGTACAAACAATAGTTTTTTTTTTCTTTCTTTATTCTACTTTTATTTACCGAAGCGTTCAATTTTTTAATTTAAAAAAAAAAAACTGAAGAACTCAAATCTAGCCAAATTTGAACACTCGTAAAAATAAAAAAAAAGACTTGGCTCCTTAAGATTGAGGAGGAACTTCTCCTCAATTCAATTAGTGCAATTTCATGTTTATGATCTAAACTGTTCATATTATATATCACTCTGTACAGATCCATCTGTAAAAAAAAAATCAATTAAAACTAAAATTGCTTGGTCACCAAGTTTCGTGCTTATGATCAAAATCGTTCATATTATAAATCACTATGTAAAGATCATTCGTAATTATTTTACTCAATTCGTCCATTTGTTTTTATATAGTCCAACTACTAAACGATAATCAACTTTTTGTATAGATGGTCTTTATAGAATGATTTTTTTGTAATATGAATGGTTCAAATCATAGACATGAAGTTCCATGAATTGGTCACGTACTAAATTGAGGACGAACTTCTCATCTAATGAGGAGCCAAATAAATTCCTAAAAGATAGTTTATTCAGTTTTAGTTTTTGTATTTTCAAAAGGATCTAATGAGGAGCCAAATAAATTCCTAAAAGATAGTATCTTCAATTTTAGTTTTTGTATTTTCAAAAGGTGAAATTGAATGGTTATCAAACAATTCCTATACTTCATTCATTTGAACTAAATTAACAAAAAGTTATTTGCGCATATTTATATATATGTTGCAATACTTTTTTTGGCATGTATATATGTTCCTTATAGTCACACAAAACTACTTAATTAGTACTATACATTTATCCAATAAAAGACTTACTATATATATATGTGTGTGTGTGTGTATGTATATGTATAAATGGAAATCAATTATGTAAAATATAGGATCAAATTCATGAAAGTAAAAGAAAGATATGAATCATATAATTAACAGTATGGTGGTACATATTTTTTGACCTTGTGATGTCTAACAACAATACAATATCAAAGACCATAGGCTATATATTTTATTCCCTAATAAAACGTAAAGAACCAGTTCTTACTTCTTAACATTGA
The DNA here is from genome assembly GCA_963580275.1 of Crataegus laevigata. Lineage (NCBI taxonomy): Eukaryota > Viridiplantae > Streptophyta > Magnoliopsida > Rosales > Rosaceae > Crataegus > Crataegus laevigata. The sequence goes on along the minus strand of OY756942.1, from coordinate 36,711,520 downwards.
AATTGGAAGTGCCCAACTCATCAAAAACCTTAAGCCCACGTCTCGTTTGAAAGTGTTTAATTTGATTGAAAGCAAATTTAGTGAAAAAATTTTTGGTACAATTATTAGTAAAAATTATGTGAATCATGAAAGAACATTTAAAGTGTCTTCTGAAAGAAGCACATAAATGATGTTTCTTACAAAAAGCATTTTAAATTTTAAGTACTTTTAGAACAAAAAAAAAACCACCTCCTCTAAAAGCTTTTTCAAATTTTTTAAAAGCACTTCAAACTAATCATAAATCCTAATTGCAACATATTAAAAAAAAGATTAAAATTATTCTCCTCGTATAATTAATGATTTTATTCCACGACATACATTCCCTTAAACCGCATTTTAATGCAACAAACAAACAAATAAACAAACCACCCTTAAATCTCGAGCTTGCCTGAGGAATAATAAATTAGGGCATATGAGAATGGGCGTGTCTACTTTCTTACTGCCAAAATCTTTGTCGGGGGCGCCTTGTCTTTTCCATCACCCCCACTTTTTTCCACTGTTTATTTTTCGTCTTTGGCCATCTCCAATGTCGACCAACGATAAAACAAACAATGAATAAACACTTCCCCATTGTCCTCACCCTCCCTCCCTCATATTCTTCTCTGCGTAATGCTAATATAGTACTACACTTTGATTATTCTTCAAACCAAAAGGTTGAAGGTCTTGGCACATTGAGGGCTAGCAAAGATATGTGAACTTGTGGCTCAAATTTGATGTAATATCATATACTTTATCTACGAGTTTTGATATATGTATTTTTCATCATTTGCACGTCATATTGAATATCACAGTATATGAATGATTGTCAATCGTTAATATATATGCGAGTTTTCTTGCAAATTATTCAATAACAAGACGACACATGCATGTACAGAAATGAGCAATTGTAATTAATTAAACATAAAATCTAATGGTATATCTTATATGCCTTAACTTTTCTCATAACATTAAATATAATTAAATTAATTAATTAATTAATCTTTTCCTATAAAATTAGGACTTCAAATTTCACTTGTGATGTAACACTCGGTGGAGATTAACTTCTGATGATCAGCCTTCACATTAGTAATACCCTAATAGGACAATTTTTCCCCATTGCGGCAGCATATGTCTCACCATTCATGCATGATCATCATGACCTCTATGTTTTTTTTTTTCTTGTTTTTTTGGCCTAGTAGGCAATATATTGCTGAATGAATAGTGTGAGTAGATGCATGTGTTTCTATATCATACAGATTAATTAATTTCATAGCTTAATTAACAACTGCTTAATGTAGTCGACATTTTTGAAACTTGGCATGTCGTTTCCTTGAAGTCGAATATTAACTCCATAAAAGGATGTGTTCTTTTGTTTCATCTTGTTCATGCTTGATCATTGGATTCCTCATCACATGCTTTATGATCCCTTAATTCCTAGTTAGGATCCCTAGATTTATAGTTTATCTTACAGAATAAGTGCTGTAAGGTTAAATTATAACCCAAAAGGTAATGCTAGCAAATCCCCCATCTATGACAATGAAGACAAACACTTTGAAACGATAAAACTTTTATGTTTTAAAAAGAATATCTCCTGTTGTGCTGTTCTATATGAATTTGGAATTCCACTAGCCTTCCACAATATATATATATATATATATATATATGACACTAATTTTTTACACAACTTTGGACACATGTTTTTATAGGGTACACTTTGTAATGTATTGACGATCGAACTGTTTATAAAAAATCACAAATCTTAAACCATATGACCACTGGATTAATGATTTAGGATTTCCTTATAGAACCGTGTTCGTCTGTTTTCTCACTAAAAATGAATGTCTTAATAGTTTCAAACTTGTCTAAAGTGTTGCAAAGATAATTTATGAATGATGCTGTAAATAATATACGATTCAATTGATATATATATATATATATATATATATATATATATATATATATATATATATATATATATATATATATATATATATATATGAACTTTCACTTTGCAAGGCATACAGGTTAAGACCCTACGATTTTTATTTAACTTCCCCTTATTTTTACTTTGGTACTGATATATGTAGAAAAGTTTACTTTCATGGTTAACAAAAGGACATGTTCAAAACTAAGATATTACAAACCCCATAACAAAGGACAATGCTGGAGAGATTAATTTTTTTTAAAATCAAATTGCAAACCAAATTATATGTTACTAATAAAAAAACAAGCATGTTAATCCATACTTAATTAATAATTCAATCATCTACAACCATATCACTTCGTTTGTAAATTTAATTAGTTTAAAAAATTTAGTCTCCCTAGCATTATCTTGTAACAAACCTTACTTAGGAAAAACCAAATTTGAAATTAATCACCTTGGAGTGCGTAGAAACAAGAGATCACACATGCCAAAAGACACATCACAACTCTTTAGCAACGGAACTCACGTTCATCCATCATATATATATATATCAGATATGTAACACTCATGAAGGCTAAACCTTGCACACCGAAAAACTACCGCAAAGACACTATATGATGGAGACTTCTATATATCAGATATGTGTTTGGGTCATTTACTATAATTACTAATTAATTTTATGGTAAAATTTTAACTTCCTTCAACACTAATATATAGAACTCTCCCCAATTTCAGCGACCATTGTTCATTCATTCTCGTGATTTAAATTGTTTCCATACAGGTCTTTCCTTTTTCTTTTCTATTCATGCTGCTCTCTCTTATCACGTACCCTAACATAATTATTTTTCTTTATGTCTAACATATTCAAGTTTTCTGATTCGGTAGACACTGATCATTTCAACCTTAACCTCAGGAGTGGGCATTGTCATATAAGTTTATATAACCTCTAAATAGCTACTTTCGTTCCTATTTAATAAAAAAAATATTGGACGTAAGAAACTCATGTCCTTCAAGTTGCACGTTGCTTTCTACCACATCGGCTCAAATTGTTACGTCTTTTGTGTGGGTTAGAACTTATTGGGCACGAAATTTTGCTACGTTAAGATTATTATAGTTACGGCCGCCGTTTACTGGGACTTCGTTTGCCGGCTCCACTGTCATAAAGTCGCCATCTTTCTTAACCTTCCAGCACTGGGCATGCGTCAACCCCAGCGACACCTCTCTGCGGGTGCTCCTCCCTCTCCACAAGAAGACAAATTCACGTAGGAGAAAATAAGAGATTTTTTAGTCTGTCGACCTTGGTACATCATACAAATAGTTAGATACTTTAAAAAAAAAAAATAACCATGACACTTAGTGTATAGAACCTTCTTTCCGACATACTGAAATTTTTCTCGGAGAAAATGATGTTTATGGGCTCAATTGCATTTTATTGGCTTTGCGTGCACGCATTTCGAATCATGTTTCCAATCTATCCTTATCCTAATTCATATATATAACATGGTTTTTGTTTTATATATTATGTAGATCAATCAATCATATTCCTAAGTGTTTGCCATTCTCTCATGAACTAATTCCAGTCGAGTTTACTTAATTTGTTAGAGATATTTGCCACTAAATTTTAAAAAAAAAATGTATGCCTCACAGTTTACAAAAACACCAAAAACATTCTTCGTTTCTTTTTTGGTAGAGACACCAAAAATATTCTGCAGTGGCATTAAGTACTACTGATGCAACTTAAGAGTTGCTAAAATGTATTATTTAAGTAAAGTGACAAGTTTTCCAACAAACAAAGAAGTAAAGTAGCAAATTAATTCATGTAAATTCTTAGAAAGGAATAATCTTGGAAGACAAGCAAAAGACCATATCTCAGTAGACATAAACAAATCCTTCAATCATTCTCGGTTAGAAAATAAAAAAATCAGATTCCCACTTAAACAAAGCATAATACTGATCCCAATAATCTTCATACGCTTTGTTTAATTTAATATCACATAAGTTAATTTGTCTTCTTATATATCTAAATATTGAATTATTCCTACTTTCCAGTTTTTTTGCCCCACTTCTGCTTTTATATAATAATTTCTATCTGTACACAATTTATCAATTATTTTGAAGCTAATTATTTCAAGGCTTGCTTTTGATTTTTTCCTTGCATATGTCAAAACTAATGCCCTTAAAGAGATGAAAAGTCACATGAAAGTGAAATTAAAATGTTTAAGTTACCCTAATCCTAAGTTAAGCAATGAGATCCAACATAATTTTAGGTGTCGTAGTCTAAAATAATGATAAATTAGTGAGATTTGTCCTTTCTTTCCTGCACATTGTTGAGAATGAATTTTAGATTGATGGGATAGTGGATCTTGCATGAGCTCATAAGGAGTAGGAGTTGATTCCTCTCCATATTTTAAAGTTGTTTTATGATGAAATCTCAACTTCTTTATGATATCAGAGCAGATGTATCACATGTAAAGCCCAACAGCCTGTCAGCCACACGTACTCTATGTCAACCCGTTCGTATTGTTCACATGTTTAGCTTAAAACTTATTCGCATATGAGAGAGTGTTGAGAATATAGGAGAATTGACCTCACATAAGCTTATAAGAAGTTGAACTCCATATTTTGCCAATTAATTCAAGGTAGAGCCAAATTCGATTAGTTTATTCTTTTACAAGGGAAAAAAACGAAGAGACACGACTAGAATGGGACAATCACTTTCAACGATTTTTTTTAAATACTACAAAAACAATTCACATGCTTTAATTCTATTGTCCTAGCAATGATAGAAAGAAAAAAGAATCAAACTTAATACATGGGTTTTCTTTGACAAGTATGGCCAAAGTTTAACAACCACAAAATTGCAAAATGAGGAAAAAATTCTAGTCACACCTGACTAAACATTTAACATTCTATTTAGATGAAGAAATTTAAGATCATTAAGGAATTTTAAAATGATAAAAATTGAAATGACAGAATTTATTTTCTAGAATTTGTGAATTTTCTTGTTTAGTTAACCTAAAAGAAGAACGGAATTGAATACGAAATTTATTATTGTGAAACCCTCAATCATAGAAATTAAGAAATGACATTTATTTACATGGAATTTAAACTTGGGAATTGGATATTCCAAATCTCAAGTTTTTTTTTCCACGAAAAATTCTAAATTTCTATGTTTATGAAGCCAGACAAGAGAATTTGTACATATTAATTTATAAATTCTGACTTTTATCCAAATTTTAAGTTTATTTCTCTCATCCAAATATAGCGTAATTTCACTCCAATTCGAAATACAAATTATATAACTCAAGAAGAAAGGAGAGAGAACGAGAAATCGACGGCGGTTTTGTAGGGATCACCAACTGATGGTGGGAAACGATGGCGGAGGTTGTGGATATTTCATAACTTCTATTTTTGGTTCTAAATATTTTTAATAAGCGTAAAATTGGATTTTAAAAAAAAATTAGGGTGTGTAAATAAAAAATAGTGTTAAACTTATTATTTATTTGTATCATTATTTGTACCATCCTTAATAAAGGTAGAGTCCATCTACACATATAAATCTCATCTCTATTAGTTTGATTGTGCAAATTACGTTACAAATATATAGTATGAATAACATTTTTAATAAATAAAATATCTCAATAAGAAAAGAAAACAAATTAGGTGAATGAAAATAACTCACATGCTAGATCACGTGCGTTAGTCCGATCCACGCCGCAAGAAGACGAGCGTCAACTGAGATGGGGAAGCGGCCCACATGGTGCAACACGTGTAAATCATGAATATGCAAAAATACTTTTCATATATTCTTTTAATTTTTGACATTCGGATCAGATGAATTGAAGAAAATCAACAGATAGAAATTAATGAAGAGTGTGTAAGAAATAAAATGGAGTGTGCGGATAGCACACCCCATAGAATATTCGACCATAAAAAAAATAAAAAAAATAAAAAAGAGAGAGAGTAAATACTAAGTAATGGGAACAATGGGATTAAAACAAAATTGAATTTTTATTACCGGAAAAATCTTATTCATAAATTTTCTTTCTCCATTTATGAATAATATCTTTAGACTGTTAATACTAAGTCGATGTATTGGACTACTTAGTACTACAGTCTAGTGATATTCCTCTTCACTTGTAAATGAGAGGTTTTAGATTTGATTTTCGCCAAATGAAAATTAGAACCACATTATTACTGGCTCATTGTGAGGCTAAGCCACTCATCTTCCTTTAGTATAGATAATACCGTCTATTAAAAAAAATTGATGATTGGACACGTTTAATTTGTAAAATCAGTATTATGTAAAGAAAATGTAATAATTTATGAGTAAAAAAAGGTAAAAAAAATTAAGCACTTTAATCTTTAAAATTTAAAATCGATATAAGTGGTTCTTAAAATCATTTACCATCATTTATTTTCGTCGTTATGTGAAAAATTTATGTTAAATTTAAAAAAAAATCTCAGCTAAATCTGTTAAATTAATTTTTATTATTATTTCTGTTAAATTAATAAAAATATTTTCAATTTAACCGAAATTTTTCACATAACAAACGAAATTGTTTTTTAACATTTCAAATTCAAAATCTATTAGCTGAAAAAGTTAGAAACGCGGTTGTGGGCCCGACCTTCCCCAGGAGACTGAAGAAGTTGTATACGAACAGAATTCTTCTCATTGGGCTTTTTACACGTGAGAGGGACTTAAAGTTTTTGGACCATATTGTCCCTATAGAGGTGGGCCCAGGAATAGGCCCACTACCAGCCATTTGCACCCCTTCTCACAGCCTCTGGATGGGGACCTTTAACAACCTCCCCACTTGTATTTTATGTTTATTTTTCTGTCCCATAATCAACCTTGGTCCCACACTCTAATAATAGCTTCCTATTTTTTTTTTATTAAAAAAACTAACATATACAGATGACGTTTCACATCAGCACAAAACAATTATATACTCTAGTGCAAGTTTGATTTACACAGCACAAAATAATCATGTACTGTGGTGTGAATTTAATTTCTATCGATTTTCTTTTTTTTAACAACTAAGAATCTAACTCACTAATGCTGTCGTGTAAAAAAATTAAAATTTATATATATAATTGTTATCATAATGTAATTTACATTTACATTTTAATTATGACGTCACCCACACGTTAGCTATGACATCTTATGCACCATTTTTCTAATGAGGGAAAAAACAAAGAAATAGCATGCTCGGTTTGGCATGTGTTGACTCTGGTCAACGTGGTATGGGTTTTACTATTGTGGTTTAGTGATGGGGTTAGCACCTAATTACGATTATGTGCATTAATCATCAGTACTTGTAAAATGTGAAATTTTTTATTGTTTCGAACACGAGTATTGCAGCACTTGTCATTATATAAGTGGAGGGAAGTTTTATATTTTAAAATTGTTAATTTTTTAATACAAGTTTCTCACCACTTGTGTAGTGACGTGTGGGGTACTATCCCCGTGTTTCGGACTCACTGAAAAATCTCTCGTACAAAGTGGGTAAAAGCCTGTGAAAACTATATTATTGAAGGAAAAGACATCTTAATTATTTGTTACTAGTATGAGTGTACAACTTGGACGTTTGTTAAATTCAACAGAGCAATTGCTATCCTCATTACAGTTAAGTATAAATTCTTTCGCCGTAAATTATACTGAATTAGTGCATTTGATCGAATGAAAAGAAAATAACATTAAGTCACAAAACGACTTGTTCAGAAAGAAAATTATTGTTACGTGCGATGACCGAAAGTAAAACGTTCAACACTTTTTATACTTTTTGCTTAAGAATATTCTATATGAACTTTATTTTGGAAAAATATCTCTTATTACATGGTGAAGTACTTGATGAAAATGACAATTATAGTCAAATAGACAATGAGTTGTACTCAAGAAATAACTTTAACACACTTTGAACTTTTATGTGATAAAGTTGTTCTTCTTAATCTTAGCTTGACCTTGAAGAATCAAAAATTATGAGGTTGACTCATGAGTTTTTGGTTGAGAGTTGGCATAGATTTAAAGAGAGAGAGAAAAAAAAAATGATGATCCATAATTTCCAAAATTTACGGAATACTATATTGGAGTTGTGGAAAATAACGGACATGATCATTTGATTTTGCGGCTCCTTTTCCTGCCCCAAGTTTCTTACTCTCTTATTAGAGTTTAACTTATCACTTGATTCGCTAAGTGGCGTTCCTCGTGTTGAAGGACTCTCCTTCAAAAGTTAGCCCAGCAGAGTCAAACATTTCAATTCAACAACTTACTAATCCAACACGTATTTGGTCTAACAAGCTTAATATTTGCATTGTTGAAGAGGTCGTGAATTCAAATTTCGTCAAACTCGGAGTTATTGAAAATCAACCTAATTGTGTTGAACTAGATTCTTACAAGGAAAAAATATAGTACTGGATTTTAACACACTAGACTCTTATTTCACCCATCATTCATCAAAATGAAACCAGTTGACTGTGGGCTTTCAAAGCCCAAAGTTCGCATATCAAATCAAAAGATCCAAGTCGGGCCCAAAACGTCAGACACATACATGGGCCGGGACTCCAATTCGGACCCTGAAGATTCACCCGCAAACCTGAAAAAAAGAAGCACCTTACGCCTCAACTACGGATTCGGATTCGTTTAGATTTTTTTTTTTCATAATTAAAAGTATTTTTATAAAAAATATTTTTAAGTTCTAAAAGTATTATTTTTTTTAAAATTTATATTTTTATTAAAAATTAGTTCTAAAAATATTTTAACCACGATTTCAATTATTTTAAGAACACGAATTTTCTTCGGCCACACTCGCACCCTCCACCACCTCGATCAAATTCATACATCACCCAAAAAATGGCGTTTCTTCAAGCTCGGACGTGGCTTTCCAGAACCCTCTCGACCGTCGCTTCTCAGCCTCTTCGCGTCTGCGTAGTCGGAAGCGGACCTGCTGGCTTCTACACTGCTGAAAAGGTAAGCACTTTTTGTATTTGTGCTTTTGCTTTCGATAAACTGTTTGATCACTGATTAAGCTTATCGAAAACCGAGATTTATTTCTAGCTAAGTTTGATTAAGCATTTGAATTTGAATTGAATTGAGCTGAATTAGATGCTGAAGGCGCATCAGGAAGCAGAGGTGGACATCATCGATCGGTTGCCGACGCCTTTCGGATTAGTCCGCTCCGGCGTCGCGCCTGATCATCCCGAAACCAAGGTGACCGCTTTATTGCTAATCTCAGTTTTTTGGCTTTCGTTTGAGAATTTTTTATTGAAATAGTTAAGGAGAATTTGGATTTTGTGAACTCACACATTGTAGAAAATCGATTTAATTTTCGCGAATATGGAGCTTCTTGTGGATTTTATTTGTTTGTTTTGCTGAAGTGTTGGTGTGGCGGGAAATAGATGCCTTATTTGAGCTTATTTTATCAGAAAACTTGCAACAGATTGTGGTGAACCAGTTTACGCGGGTTGCGCAACATGAACGCTGCTCGTTCTTTGGAAATGTCACCCTTGGATCCTCTGTAACTCTCCCGGAGCTACGTGAGCTGTATGATGTGGTGAGTTATGATTCAGTACGTGTTAATAATGCTGGAAATGTCATTTGTTGGAATGGCTGTTTGTTTGTGACCACCATTATGTGCAATATGCAGGTTGTGCTTGCCTACGGTGCTGAAAGTGATAGAGTTCTTGGTATTCCTGGAGAAGTATGCTTTTCGTGTTTCAATTTTATTTCTTTAGAATTATGGCGCTCTATGGTCAATAGAATGTCCCAATTGGTGAAGTCCCTTGTTTCACAAGTGACCTGATGTAAAATCTAGCATCCATTAGGGTTTAGGGGGAATTCGGAGTTTCCTGTTTTTTTGTTTTTTTGTATTTGAAAAAGAAGCATTTTGTAAGTAGACTTGCAACTGATGTTTATACATTTTTTTTAATAGTTGGGTTTACTCTATTTTTAGGATTTGAGTGGCGTATATGCGGCCAGAGAATTTGTTTGGTGGTATAACGGGCACCCAAATTGTAGATACCTAAATCCCGACTTGAAGAGTTCTGATACAGCTGTAATTCTTGGTCAGGTATTTGCCTTCATTGTTGAGGTTACATGTTAATAATTATGATTATCCTTCTAAGTTACTGACATGAGGTCAGTTAATACATGTACTTCGCAATCCTTGTCATCACACATATAAATTCCTGCGGCTTAATCCATATTTTTTACTTAGTTCTGCATTCAGTAAGGTTGAAACTATATGGACTTGTTGCCAGGCAATTGGGGTTCTGCAAAATATAATTTTGACATGTCATGCAACCATCTTTGAAAGGTTGGGCCAAGAATTTGTTTATTTGAAGTGAGGATGCCAATGAAAAATGAACAGTGACTTGAAATGCGTTTAGTATGGGTCGGGTAATAAGAATAAACCATTGGTGAGATTAGTAGTAACTGCAGGTTTACATATTCAGAAAGTATAAACATTCTTACTCTTATTACATAAGAGTTTTATCCCTACCAAACACAGCTTCTTTTGCTTTCAGGGCAACGTAGCTCTTGATGCTGCACGTATTCTTTTACGACCAACAACAGAATTGGCCTCAACTGATATTGCAAGCCATGCATTGGAAGCTCTTGAGGATAGCTCTATAAGGTTTGATGATACCCCATATTTTGAGATTAACCAGTTGCATTAAACTTGCAGCTTTTTCTGGGTTTCAATTTTTTTATGGCATTGATTTCATATCAGGAAAGTGTATTTGGTTGGAAGGCGGGGACCAGTCCAAGCAGCTTGCACTGCTAAAGAGCTGCGTGAAATTCTTGGTGAGTCTTAACGTCAGACTAATTCTAGTTCTAAGTGAAGCATGGCCTTTTTGAACTAATACCCGCCATCAGATTTTGTTTTTATATTTTGTCATGGGTCATTGGTGTAATTGTGTCATCATCCTCTCACGTAACAAATATTACTGATGTTCATGTTTGCTGAGCTTTTTTTATGTGCAGAATAAAAAAAAATTGTTGTCTTTGTTCTTCAGGTATCAAAGATCTACGTGTTCACATAAAGGAAACTGATCTACTCACAACTCCAGCAGATGAGGTATCTCTGTCCTAAAGCTAGTCATAGTATGAATATGAAGTATTCTAAGTTGCTATTGATGGTTTATTAATTCCCTTATTGATAGTAATTTTCTGTCCATTGGTGTTTCTGTGACTTATTGCTATCATTTGGTAAGGAAGAGATGAAGAATAATCGAATTCGGAAAAGGGTTTATGAGTTGCTCTCTAAGGCAGCCATGACTAGACCTTCACACCCCAGCTCAGATCCACGTGAACTGCACTTTGTTTTCTTTCGGAAGCCAGATAAGTTTCTAGAGTCTGATGAGAGAAGTGGCCATGTTTCTGGTGTCAGACTTGAGAAGACAAAACTCATAGGTAACTTATCCTGCATAGACATTTGTAGTTAAAATGTTTCATGTGTTTTGCTATGAAGTGAGGCCATATCACTAGTCACTGTACCTTTGGTTGGTGTCATGAATGTTGTCAATAACGTACGTAAATAATTCTTTGTTTTTGGTCATCCAACTGACAAAGACAAAATCACTTCAACTTCAATTTCTAGGTACTGGCCCAGGAGAACAAACGGCTACAGGTACTGGACAGTTTGAAGAGCTTGGATGCGGGTAATTTCTTCTAAAATTCAAGCTTTGCAAATTTCATTACTATAGGCATATGCCTGCAATGTTCATGCAGTTGAATGTGATAAAAATAAAAGTTAAAAGGTGGGCAGGGGGAGAGAGGTGAGGTACTGACAACATTGGTAATATGCTGTCTTTCTTTTTCCAGGATTGTGTTAAAGAGCATTGGTTACAAATCAGTACCAGTTGATGGCTTACCCTTCGACCATCGGAAAGGTACGTAGATGTTGTTAGAGGAAATGAAGTCTATTATTCTATCTGGAGCTTAGGTTTTCCACAAAACTCTGTTTTAGCATCAAAATTGGTGATATTGTACAAAACACGAAACGAAATAAGGATGATAATGATGGCCTCATGTCCTTCTTTGCAGGTGTGGTTCCAAACATTAGAGGGCGAGTTCTAAGTGATACATCTGGAAATCCAACACTGCTTGAGAAGGGTTTGTATGTATGTGGATGGTTGAAGAGAGGACCAACTGGGATCATTGCTACAAACCTCTACTGTGCAGAAGAAACTGTAAGTGGTGTTTTGCATTACTTAGATGGAAAGGTATTGGTTAATAAGGTATCTATTCGTATCCATCAGTGTTACCGGCTTTCCTCACGTCACCGATTGACATGGCAGGTTTCGAGTATATCTGAAGACCTTAGGCAGGGAAAACTGACATCCTCGTCTAGCTCAGGCAGGGACGGCCTCCTCCAACTGCTCGATAACCGAAATGTCAGAGTTATACCATTTGGTGAGTGGGAAAAGATAGACTCAGAAGAAAGAAGGCTCGGGAATTTGAGAAACAAGCCGAGGGAAAAATTAGCAACCTTGGAGGAGCTTCGGAAAGTAGCAACAGAATAAATACCCAATTCAGGGCTTCTGTTTCCCCTTTTTTTTTTTTGAGGATTTATTGTTTGAGCCAGAGAGATATATTCCAATAAATCGAAAAGCAAGCATAGCGAGATGAATTTAACATTCAGTAACAAGCTAGATTCAATTTACCAGAATTTCCGTTTCACTAATGCCCGAGTAATCAATATATCATGTAATGTTTACATATCAAAAATGCCGAGTAATCGATATATCCTGAAATGTTTATTTATCAAAAATGGGTACGAGAAGAAAAACAAAACGTTCTAGTTCTTGACTATTCCCACACCTATCAACACGTAAGTAATCAGAAAATGTGGGCCTCATGAACAGAATCGTTCCATACTTTGTTCGTTCTTGAATCTTGATGAGGATACATGCATAAGTTCAACGTTCTTATCAAACAGGTTATGACCCTTCTGAACTCCGTAAACTTGTTATATTTCGGAGCATTTTGGCAGAATCAGTTTTTGTCGAGCACAAGTGTAGTTGACATTTGCTTTTAGGTATGTAGGCTCAAAGTCAAAACCCACCGAGGTTTTTCATGCCAAGCACTTCAAAAGCTGCTATCTTGAAGTGAACTAGCAGCTGCTCAAAAGTCACATAGTATGCACACACTTTATGCTGAATCCTAGCAAAAAATGATTCAATTCTGGAATTTTGGCGGCTCTCAATGTCACGCCCACATGCACTTGTTCCACTCAAAAGCTTTTGCCAAATTCAGCTGGGCAAACGCTACTAGGGCTCCCAATTTTAAGAAAAGTTATTGTACATGTCCTCTTATATTTTTATCCCAGAAGACGATGGTGACTCCAAAGACGGACATGCCTCATGCGATCCTTAGTCGTCAAGCCACGCATCCTCACACGATTGATCAAAATCTAACCCTACCATTGTACGTCACATACTTTACAAATATTACGTGAATTATCATCTTAAGTCGCACCGAAACCTTTTGAGATAAACTCAGGAGCAAGAATTCTGAACCTATGAATCAAATACAAAAAAATGGCGTGTATGATCTAGATTATCACCCACTTTTCATTTTACCTTGTTGAGTTGCCAAGTGATTTGATGTAGGATGGCAATTGTGACATTGACAAACCACTAGTTGTAACTTTGAATTATTTTGCTGGTAAAGATTCAGGGCCGCTGCACCTACTGTACTCCAATAATTTTGTGACAGATTTATTTGGACCCCATTGCTGTGGATTCAAGTACTGCTATTGCAACACTACCTGCAAGCTTTTTGTTGGATGCAAGTCACCTATGAACAGTTCCAGAATATCACAGCTGGAATCCTAGTCTTCGTTAACACTTGCAAGACTTGCAGTAAAAAGGTGCAAATGGAGCATAGGACTGAACAGCCTGTAACTTAGGTCTCGGCTCGACGAGAGAAACCTACCTGTCATGGGGATGGGAATTGTCTGCCCTCCCACTTTCCATTTCTTTCCATTTGAGCAGTCACGATTAAGTCACGTTAACATTTTATATTTATTTTTTTATAGAGATAATAAGACAAAACACAATAGGACTATAAAATATTGACGTGACTTAATCATAACCGTACAAATAGAAGGAAATGAGAAGTGGGAGAGCAGACAATCCCTCTCCCTGTCATGGGGGTGTATATCATTTTCTCTTTCTCTGCTTACGTGATAACTACGTGAAGAGAGAAAAAAAAATACACATACAACCTGTGACGTGACATGCAAATTATTCTCTTATGCATAACCCTAGCTTGCTTCAGTTTTATAATATGAGAACCAGTTCAAACCAATATAGCAGGATTTGGGTACTATTAGAAACGTTTCTTTCCTTTGCTTTTTGCTGCAGGCCAATCACCTTGCTAGCAGATTCTAGTGTAAACTGGGAGGCTTTCGTTTCACCAAGTCTTACTAAACGATTTCTGATAGTTACAAACTTATAATGTTTGTCTTATACTTGTAAATCTCTCTCTGCAAAACGATGCATTTTGTAGCTAGGTCGGCAGCGCATTGGAGATCTTTGGACTTTCCGATGGATGTATTTTCGGTTGCATGCAAGAGAATCTCTGTGCGCATACTGATGTTTACACTAGAATCCCTCTTACAAATTAGGGTTCTTCCCAAATCTCAGAATCATGCAATTGATAGTGTTATACAACTAAGGATAAGACTTGGGAGGTGGGACTGAACTGCGAAAAAAGGTTAAAAGCAGTGTTAGGATGAGTCGCACGCGTGCGTAGACTAATTACGAAAGATCGAAATTAACTCACACGTGCATGTGTAACTAATGGTAGCATTTTCATAAAATAAAACGAATTAATGTGACTTCGAATTGACTTGAAAGACATCTATAAAACATCATAATTCACATTCCAGACATATTTCTAAGGTAAAACCAAATGTGACGTGTTACTTTTCTAGTGCTAATCCACAAGAACACAAGATTACAAAAGCTTTTCTGGTTATGGATCTGCAGTAATAATGCCTCATTAGTACTAGGGTTAGGGTTTTCCCTCTAATTCCTCTCCATGGAGTGGTGTGGTGGGCTCCATTTGGCCTCTCTTATCAAGTGTGTCTGATGTGCAAGACGTCTCATAATTCATAGATAGCTATGATGGATTTGCCATTTGGGGACTAAAAGAAAAAGGCTATTTATTCCTTTTCATGTTTAATCAAATACAGAATGGGGTCATGTGGGTGATATTTTGAAGATTCATGCTGTCTCCTAACCCTTACCAGAAAGTCTTTGCTTTGATTGTGACAACCATTTGGGATGTTGGAGGAGCTGGCCATCTTTTTAAGGCCTTGTATTGTATGCTTCAAGTAATTAATCAATATGTGCACTGGGGGAGAAACCTACACCTTGAGATGTTACGCTGATGGTATCTCAACCCGTTCACAAATTGTTATGTATTTTAATTTTCATGTATAATACATACTTAGGTTATTTTTATTGTAATCTTCAAGTGCATGGAAGTTTGTCAAGTATATGACAATATATCATTGACTCAATATACCTTCATTATACCGCCTCAAGTGCATAAAAGTTCTTCTCGCATATCAAGTTATTGTTGATGCTCAAGATTAAGATTGACTGACCATGGCACTAAAAGGATTCAAAACTGTGATGATCATGACATGCAGTTGTGTCCACCATCCGAAATACTGATGCCCTATAATTTGAGTATTGAGGAGAAAGATTAGAATCCCTCGTATTGGTGGAGGGCCTAGCTATACCTTATCTCGTGGGATCACTGTAGCAAAAGTGCAGGGCACTGTGGACCCACAACCTGTCAATCACCACCAAAAATATGGAGATAGTTCACCAGTTGGGCTTGGCCGAACACCAAGAGAAAAGCACAGTATATCACATCTCACTGGGGATGTGATTCATGTGCAGTTTTGATACAATTGGTGTTAGGGAAGAGAGATTCAAACACGAGTTGTTCAGTGAACAAGTAGACACTCTTAATTATGTGAAGTGCAAGATAAACGCTTTTAATCACATAAACTGCAATTCACGGATGTGAAGCAAGTTTTAAGACATTGTGATTAAAACTTGAAAGGGAGTGGAGATTGCTTCGGCTGCTTGGAAACCACTATCGTTTATCCGACACTGCTCTATGGAACCACACTCCAGCCAAAGCCTTTGGAGGCCCACCACAAGAGGCAACAAGTTTGGTACTTGAGGCCCGCCTAACACTGTGGGTCCTCTTTGGGAGATTTCCTTTCAACATGCTCATCATTTTGAAAAAAGAAAATGTGAAATTATTACAACTACAAAACATGTTTCCTCCTAGTTAAAAAATGTTATTAACGTTTCAAAAAAGTTATCACACGTCCATCCGTTGTAAAAATTTAAAGAGAAATTGTACTCGAGAAATGATAAGGGGTTATTTTTATTATATCGGGAAATATAAAAGCGGAAAGAATAATTATTTAGAATAAAGCGGAAATTTTGAAAATATTTTATTTTGAGGAATAGGTGGAGAAGAAATTCGGGTTTACATTATGGTGTTTATTTCTTCATTGGTAAGTGCTTAAGCATGATATATCATCATCAACACCAGTTAGAGTATCAAAAATTAGAATTATCCTAATTGTTGACAAAATTCCAATGCTTGGGATGAAGTTGAAGAAATTCTGCTTTTCAACTTCCGGATAAGTTTGGATTAGAACATAAATTAATTGCAACTTCCACTCCATTATTTGGTGACCCCACAACACAAAACTTCATTCTCAAAGTGTTACAAAAACGATTGTTCACAAAAAAAAAATGTGTTACAAAAAGGACGATGATATCCACTTTGGGTTTTTATGTCCAGAGCCAGCGGACCAAGAGATTCAGATTATTCAAGAAAGAGAAAGAGACCGGGCAATTCAAGTAATTTTTTAAATTTTTGTGAAGTGGGTCAGTGGGATGGCTAATGGGGACCGTATTATTAAAATCGAGTAGTATAGATCTCTCGGTCTATGGGTTTCTGACTCAAAGATCTAGAATGGATCTCAAACAAAAAAAAAGGGTTCTATCATGAATAAAATCATGGATACTTTTTAATATGATAAAAATCAAAGAATGTCATTTAGCATTGCGGTCTAATGCTTTTTCTTTTTACTTTTAAATGAAAAGCCTCGAGCTTGACTTTTATGGATCGTAAGTTTAATACCAAATTATTATAGTGTCGTACAATGTGATCCAGGACAAAATTATACATGTTAATGTAAATATGTCGTTAGTTCAAAACAGATACTGATCATTGACATTTACTGGTTTCAAAATCAATGAAATTCCTTGCATGCAAAGGTTTGAAGGAAAGCAAAACAGAAAATTGACCTTTACCCAAAATTAATATATATATACACACACACACACTAGAAAAATAATGAAGAAATTAGAAATGTAAATTTTGTGTTTTGAAAATATAGAAAAAATTAATAATATAAATATATAATTTTTAAATGATAAATTTTATTAAATTAAACATTAGATTGGCTAAAAACAGAGTTTGTACTCATGTTGTTATGCAAAAACTCAACCATGATAAAAGGCTGCTTGCGAACAAAAAAAATTAAATAAAAATTGAGGGGGACTTGTTGCTAACGGGTTGCCGGTTGCTTTAATGTGTAGTGTCATCCACAGTAACACCACAATCGTAACGCCGTTTGTCCCCCACCAACCCCTCTTATTTGTAACCGTGCAAACTTTAGTGCCGTCCACTCACTTCCTCTGCTAAAATATCCAATGTGATTGACGGGATAAGCACACATTTGGAATTTTTAAATATCCCTTCTTTACAAAAATAAAAATAAAATAAAAATTGAAATATACGAGCACAAAATGTCGTATTTTGTGATTTAGTTAAATTGATAAACACAATATATATAGTATTTTTGCAATGTGCATCGTTACATTTCTTTAATCTCTCTAAAATTCAACTCAAATTTCACTTAACTCTTTAAAATTCAAGTCTTACCCCTTATACTGGCGGGGCCACATTAAAGGCTACCCTGGGCTATAGCCCAGGTAGCTTTTGATAAAAATAATAATAAATTTTACATGTAATTTTTATTGATTTTCTAATATGGCTCACCATATATTTAGGGGTGTGCTATCCACACATTCCTTTTTACTTATCACACACTCATATTACTTTTTATCCGTTAGATCTTCTTCAATTCATCTAATCCGACGACCGAAATCCAAAAAGGTGTGAGAGAAGTAAAAAGGGGTGTGTGAATATCACATCCCTATATTTAGTCACTAATATGAATTATCTCAGTTTAATTATATAATACAACTTACAACTGAATCTTTTTCTCATCGTTTTTTCTATATGTACAAGTTTGGATTTGTTTGAATTTTAACACATTTGTTCAATAACGAAATTTTTTAGCTTGCCGTGTGAATTTTTTTTAAAGCTAGCTGGTATAGTGAAAAATTTAGTATTAAGTTTATTTGTTTATAAAGATTTAAATCTTTTAGCTAACCCAACCGGTGAAAAATTCCTAGCTTCGTCATTGACCACTTAGTATTCTAAAACTCAATTTGAGTCTCATTTTCCCTCTTATTGTCAAATTCTATCATAAATACATCAAAACAGTTTATGCCACACAAATAAAACCAAATTGTTACTGAGATGTAAGTCACATAAGTGTCATATGGCTAACAAAAATTCTTTTGTCATTACAAGTAAAATAAAAATTTTGGTTCAACAACAATAGGTCTTATTTATACAACTTAAACCATTTTAGTGATTTGTTAACAGAGTTTCACATTATGAGAAAAAATGAGATAGAGTTTCACGACGTTATGAGAAAAAAAAAAGATGGAAATTGAGCTTGTATAATATTAAGTAACAAAATAAGCCTAATAGAAATGAATACATTGTTGATAAATTCTGTCATTTTTTAATAACTAACTATTTAACTAACTAACGCACTTGTTTTATTGAATAAAATATCCCGCAACCAAAAAAAAATAAAAATTCTTTTCATTTACATTTTCTAATATTTTTTCTTGGTTAGCAGATCAACCTGTGACGTTGAAATTCCAAAAAGAAACATTTATTGTTTTTTCTCTTGTATCTGTGCTGTTTTTCCGGTAAAAACGACTCTGCTTTCCTTCCATTCCCCCGTCTCTCCCGTCAAAATTTTCCGGGAAAGTTTTCAAAAATTTCCGAGCATCCGAACGACAGCTAGCTGCCGGGACGGCGAACACAAATCACACAGAGTCACTTCCCCATCAACCCGACTCTCTTCCCAATTTTGACAAACAAAAAACTCTCTTCCCAATTCATCAAACTGCCGTCTTTTTCGCCCTTTTTTTTTTCGAGCATCTCCATCGGTGTCAGCTTTCTTACAAATTCTCTGACTTTCCCACCCGACTTTTCCCTTTCTTTCCCGCAATCCAAACACCGTATCCGCCAAAACAATCCCCCCCGGCCTGGGATTTCCCTATCCGCCTTGAAAATTCCGACTGTTTTTTCCAGTCCCGTCCCTTTCAGTAATTTCCCATTGCCGGCCACACGTTCACGTCGCGAATACCAATTTTTCTGTTATTTTTGCGAAGGTTTTTTTTTAAATTTTAATATTGGAGAATAATAAAAAAAATATATTGGGGAATAATATAAAATTGGAATAAATAATAGAAAAGGAAAGTTTGCCAGGAACTTTCTGTGACTTGTCGGACTGGCTGCCCCCAAAAAAGGGTTATTGTAGAAAATTATAATTTAGTTATTATAAATTTGTCCCCTGAAATTTTGGACTGGTTTCATTTGGTCCTCGAACTTTTTTCGTCTTAAATATTTTTAAAATGTGGTAAATGTGGTCGATGGTGATTATGAAAAAAAAAGAACAATAACATTATAGTGACTGTAATTATAAAAGTTGCCACAATTTGATGTAGTTGTTCAATTTGGTTGTGTTTTGTTTCAAGCAAACTACGTGTTAAATTCCATTTTCAAATTTCTAGAGGTAAAACATCCAAACCAACTGATTGATTCGAGTTGGTTGGTTTGGTATGTTTCATTATACAAAAGTGGTCGTGTGCTAGTAAATAGTGAGCATTTGAGCAAGTAGATATTCATAAAGTGGTCACATGTTATTTTATCAACTTTTGTGACAAAAATCACTTTATTATTAGGCATACACAAAAGTTTAAGAACTAATTTAAGACAAAATAAAGTTAAAAGACCAAATTGAGTGAACGTCAAAAGTTTTGGGGGAAATATGAATAAAAAAACATTATAGTTTATATTATTATTGTTAAAAAAAAAAGCCAAACCCAAAGGTTGGCACTTTTTATTTCTCAAGCTGTCTATTTAATAATCGACCAAAAAGAAAAGCTGTCTATTCAAATTTAATTAAGTAATTCCCACATTTTCCTTGCTTTTTATTTTATTTATAATTCTGTTTTTATTAATTTTCTCTGTTGCAGAGTACTTAGTATCAAGGTATAAAATATCGATGATATTGAAAATATCGGTAGTCTAAAAATATGGAAATTTCGATGGAAATATCGGGATGTTATCGATATCGAAAAAAATTGAAGAAAAACCACAGAAATTGTAAGAAAAACTTGGAAATTTTTATTGAAACTTTGCAGGATGTTTATTTAGTCAATTATCTATTAGTTTATCACAAAAAATTGGAAGGAAATGCATTGCATGATAAATTTAACTGATTTAAGTTTATTATATAGCGAGCTGACAAACATTGTGAGTGTAGAAAATATGTAAATATTTTATTATATTTTCACAAAAACATAAGTGATATGGTGGTCAAGGTGTTGAAGGACTAAAATGGGAGGGTTCGAATTCCTTTGGTGTATTTTTAAATAGAAATTTAAAAAACACAGAAATTTTGATGACATCGAAAATATCGGTAGTTCAAAAATGTAGAAATTTCGATAAAAATATCGAGATATTATGAATATTTTAGACGCTGATTAGTTCTGAGAGAGTGTATTTTACATACAAACAGGAGAGAGAGAGAGAGCAGCAAAACCCCAAAGAATCTTCTCATTTTCTTCATCTTCTTCTGCAAAACACCAATTTAATCTGAAAGAAAAGCTGTCAACTTTTAATTTCTCTGGTTTTAAATCCATTTAATGCTTTCTGGGTTGATATATTTTGATGTCTATATCTTTGGAGCATGATTACATAGGCTTATCTCCTTCAATGGAAACCTCTACCAAGTCTGCTGCTTTGAACCTCAACCTCAAGGCCACTGAGCTGAGGCTGGGTTTGCCTGGCTCTCAGTCTCCGGAGAGAGACAGCGGTGGTGGTGGGGTGGAGGAGAAGGCTGCTGGGTTTTCAGTCTGTGGGGTTAAGGGGTTTGTGTCTGGGGCCAAGAGGGGATTCTCAGACGCCATTGATGGAGCTTCTAGGAAGTGGGTTTTCTCTGGGAGTGGTGGATCTGAGGTGGAGTTGGGCAAAGGTGGGAACTTGCTCTCTCCCAGAGGTGTGAATGCTGGGAAAGCTCTTGCTGCTGGGTGCGAACCCAGCAATCAAACCGGTTTAGCTGGCTCTGCTGTGAAAGATGGTGTCCAACAATCTCCAAAGCCATTGCATGAGAAGAAACCCCAAGGGTCTGCCGGGTCTACTGCCCCTGCTGCAAAGTAAATAGTTTTCTTTCCCTGCCCTTTTCTTCTTTCTTTAATCTTTAGAGAACTTTTCTGCAGAATGATGAATATTTTGTTTGCTGAATTGTGGTATTATATTTCTGATGGGTTTTAAGTTTTGTTCATATCTTATTAATTAGTACTCTTTTCAAAAAAATATCTTATTAATTAGTAGTACTAGAGAAAATTGTGGGGATTTTCTTTGTCTGTTCAGGTTAAATTGAAGAATTGGTTTTGCATGCTCTTTATTTTGTAGATTGGTTGTTACATTTCTCATGTTGCATACAATTTCCCTTTCCGTGTTTGGAAGAATGGCATAAGATTGTGTTAAATTTCAATTGCTTCGTTGCACGTATGTTTCTAAATTTGCCTCAGAACAGTAAGAGTTTTTCGACTGTGCAAGGCTGCCAGCCAAGTCTTTAATCTGTTAGCTTGGTTTCATTGTTTTGAATTTACTGCTTTCTGGACTTCTCGAGCCGAAATTGCACCGTTATGTACTTTATATAATCGTAGATTGGATAGTGCGAAGTTATAGCAAATCTTATTTAAGATTTCTTTGTAAATTCTAACTTGTTTTATGTCGTGTGTTACAGGGCACAGGTTGTAGGATGGCCACCAATTCGTTCTTTTAGGAAGAATTCAATGGCTTCCGTTCCTTCGAAAAATGATGATGATGCAGAAGGCAAGATGGGAGCAGGGTGTCTGTATGTTAAGGTCAGCATGGATGGTGCACCGTACCTGAGGAAAGTTGATCTCAAAACCTATGGCAGCTATCTAGATTTATCTCTAGCTCTGGAAAAGATGTTCAGCTGCTTCACAATTGGTAATTTCTCTTTGTAACTCATCCTCTGTCCGTATTCACCTGCCATAAATTTCTCCTTCCGGCAGTAGTATTATGTGATTCAAATTAGTAGTATTATGTGTAGCAAATCATCTTTTTCCCTCTTGTAACAAATTTACCTTAACAAGAAAGTTGTTTTGTTCCTTCTTTAGTTGGAATATCGGAACTGTAAATTTGTTACAAGAGTTGGGTTGAATGTTTGCATGTCTCTGGGTATAAGTAATTCAACTCGTTGATATTTCGATACATATAGACAAGAATAAATCCTGATCCAACTTGAAACAAATTCCGATTTATTTATTTTATCTTTTAATCGAAAACTTGTTCAGCAGGTCAATGTGGCTCACATGGAGCTTCAAGGGATGGATTGAGCGAGAGTCGATTGATGGACCTCCTACATGGTGCTGAATATGTCCTCACCTATGAAGACAAGGATGGCGATTGGATGCTAGTTGGTGATGTTCCCTGGGAGTAAGTGATTTTTTCACACAATTTGCAAATTACCTGTTCGTATTCCAAGAAACATACAATAGTACCAAATAGAATAGCTTTTCATTTTCAAAGGAGGTTTCTCCACGCAAGAATGTTCACTTAATTGAGAATCGCATCTTAGTTTTGTGACTGTTTGTTCTTCTAGAATGTTCACCAACTCGTGTAAGAGGATGAGGATCATGAAGAGTTCAGAGGCTATCGGTCTAGGTATCTTCGGTGATCCATTTTTTTCCATCTAATTCATTTCCTTTCCTGTCTATCACTATGAAGATCGGTTTTAATTTTTTTAAGTTGTATTCTTACACGAACAGAATACCAAAAAATTTCGTGATGGCATGGTGATTTTGGCTTTTGTTTGTGAAATGAAGTCCTTAGATTATCCTCATGTTTTTCTCTCTATTTCTTACAGCCCCAAGGGCCATGCAGAAGTGCAAAAACAGTAATTGTCAACCATGAATGGATCAAATACTCTAAGCAAGTGAGGTTGGAGGGAGCTGCTGTCATGATCGAGGTCAAAGGGACTGAACGGTTTGCAAAATCGGGCACTCTGTTTCTTATCAACATACGCTTCTAAGATATTGAATATTTAGTGTAACAAAATATGACATTCTAGTAGGAAATATGTTTCTGCAAGCTGGTCTAGTTTAATTAGTTCTCTCTCTCTCTCTCTCTCTCTCTCTCTCTCTCTCTCTCTCTCTCTCTCTCTCCTTTATTTCTGATAGTTGGCCACTTGAAGTAATTGTATTGTGTATGAAAAATGGTTTGTTTGCCATGGCAACTCCATCAGGACCATGTCTCTACATAAAGCAATGTAATTAGCTGCGGTATTGGATTACTAGTTTGGTTTTGCTTTGTATCCTGTATTGCAAGACTTGCCATAAAACGGAAAGTTTTAGTGTGATTGCCACGCTAATTAGACCAGTGATGTTATTAATTCACGTATTGTAATATGGGTGTGAAATATGTTTATATTTCAGAGAGTAGTACTATTATGAATAGAATGAGTGGCGTAACATGGATGAAATTGGAACACCGCGTATAGCTGATGGTAGGGAAGTGCATGGGAAATGGCTCCATGTTAGAGTAGTTTAGAATATCGTCTTACACAAGTCTATTTTCAAGGCTTAAATTTTAACCTTCGTTTGGTGGAATAGCTACATTTGCTAACGGGTTCAAACACAGTTAGGAGGATCCTCTCCTGATCCTCTTTGTGAGGGCCCTGGAGATCTTTAAATTGTGTGTTGTTCATCGTATATCGTGCGATCAATTTTCGTTAGGTACTATTTATATTTAATTTAAAATAAAAATATTTAAAATGATTTCTGACTAAAGAGGATTCGGAGAGGATCCTCACTCCAAACACGGAGACCATTTTAGCATTTAAACATGAGAATTTTAATAAAACTCTCGATACTGTTCACTTTTAATTACACCTTTATTTGTTTTTTTAATTAAAACTAAAGTTTCTAAGGACTTTTCGTTAGTTTTCTTTTTAAACATTTTAAAATAGAATCCATATATCAAATTTAATAATAAAGTAATATTTGTACTTCTATAAAACTTACAAACAAACTAAATTTAAAATGAAAAAAAAAGCTAATTAATCCCAAGTGCTTGTGAGGTCAAAATAAAATCATAAGAAAATTTTACAAGAAAAATGAGAAGGGTTAATGGAAATATTCCACCAATAAGGTATCATATTTTAAAATAGAAAATAATTGAATTCCATTAACAACAACAAAGTCTTATCCCGCTAAGTGAAGTTAGCTGTATGAATATTAGAGCGCCAATACACTAAGTTTTGCGTCAAGTCTTTTGTTAGCTCTAAGTACTTCATGTCTTTTCTTAAAATCTATTTTCAAGTTTTTCTAGGTCTTCTTCTATTATTTTCGCCTTGAATCTTTGTCTCATAATCAACTTTTTAATTCGAATGTATGTAGGACATCGTTTTACATGTTCAAATCACCTTAATATTTTATTTTTAATTGCGACCACTTATACATATATCTTATTCATGCCCATTTTAAAAGAATTGATATTGATCAATTTTTTTTAAGAACTGAATTACATCACATTTTGATAATTATCTTGGAAAATCGTTAAAATTATGGTTTATAGGGAAGAATTAAAAAGGGAAAACCAATAGAGGAACAAGTCAACTTTTGGGAAGGTGGAATCTTTGCATCTCCCCGGCGTTTCGTCCCCTCAAAGCGAAAGATGAAGCTGAAGCAGTTGGAAGGCCACCTTGGCGGTCTCCAACAGTTCTCCAATCCAAAGGTCTCTCTCTCTCTCTCTCTCTCTCTCTCTAACACACACAAACTGAATACCGATGGATATTCTTCTTCACTGCAGGTGGAGCTGGAGCAATACCCAACTGGACCCCACATTGCTTCTCGCATGCTCTTCACTGTAATTGCTCTGCTCCCTATTCCCTCCTTTTTGTTTCTCTGAAATTTCATAGGCTAAATTAATTAACTAGCTCATTGGTTCTTCTCAAAGTCTCTTGACTTTTTGTTTAAAGTATTGATTATTCTGCTAAATTCTTGAACTTGGGGTTTATTTCGTCCCGTTGGTAACGTGGGTTTTCGATTGATTAGGCGGAGAATTCATTCGGAGACGTGATTGGGAAGGTAGTGGCTGATTTCGGTTGCGGTTGTGGCACATTGGGTGTTGCAGCTGCACTCTTGGGCGCAGAGTGAGTTTCACCTTTCCGAATGTGGGTTTTACTTGAGTATTAGTTGAATTTCGATAGCCCTTTTAACTTGTTAGTCGAAATTGATGGGTATTACCGATCAAGTTTGTGAATTTTGTGTCCATTTTTGTTGTCGGTTTAATGTGTTCTTGCTTTGAACAGACAGGTGATTGGCATTGACATCGATGCTCAGTCGCTTGAAATAGCAGCGGAAAATGCCGAGGATCTTGAGGTACTGTTACTTCCTTGATTTCTACGGTAGTGATGTTCATAGTTTTAATGGTTTGCTCTGCTTCGAAGATGTATTCATATAATCGATTTTATGCAGTAATATGGCTTTGGCTAGTAATTATATATTTGTCTTTAATAGAAATAGGCATTTCATGGATGAAAATAGCTCCGACAATTTGCTGTATTGAATCATTTTGTGCATTGGTGCTGATCGTCTAATATATTGTTCTGTTGGTAATCCCGCAGTTGGACATGGATTTTATTCAGTGCAACATTAAGAACTTAGGATGGAGAGGTAAGAGAACCCTTCTCTTCAGTGCCCTTTATACGTATGTATTCGTAGCAGAAACAATTTATACGTAAGCACACATGTGTTGGTTCTTTTCTGTTTGATACAGTCTGTAGTGAAATTTTGGCTCCTTTCTCCCTTCAAAGTTTTATGTTTTGTGAATATCTGCGTGATATCTGTTATGCGTTTTTTACAATCTCATGTTTCAATTGGAGTCATAAGCCTTCAAATTCTATCTTCGTCTAATGGTCTTTATCCTCAATATAGCTAGCGTTGTTGATACTGTCGTAATGAATCCTCCATTTGGAACTCGGAATAAGGGTGCTGACATGGATTTCCTCTCAGTAGCTTTGAAGGTAAGTGCATCAGCTGATCTCTGATTTTCTTTTGTCATGTAATGCGGTTTGTAGCAGTTATTATGCTGGGTCGGGTTAAGTTGAATATCTTCGATCTTGTTTGTTCTTTCTAAATGTTTCCTCATATTGTTTCGTCTGTCAGATTGCTTCTCAAGCTGTTTATTCCTTGCACAAGACTTCCACGAGGGATGTAAGTCACTTACACACGTCTTGCGTTGACATGCAATTATAATTTACTTTCTGATACCCTGAGTTTGGAGGGTTTTTTTACTGCGACCACATGATGAGATCACTTCCCTTTTGGTAAATTGCAGCATGTGAAAAGGGCAGCCTTGCAGAACTTCAATGCGAGCAGTGCTGAAGTTATATGTGAGGTGGGCAACGCTGCGATTATATCTGTTTAAAGACATCACCTAGCATGCTTTTGTTGTTGACTCAATATTAAAGTTATCGTCTTCTTTGTTTGCCAGCTTCGATACGATGTACCACAGCTGTACAAATTTCACAAGAAAAGGGAGGTGGATATTGCCGTGGACTTGTGGCGATTCGTCCCCAGGAGTATCTAGCACCACATCGAGATGGTATATGGTGCATTTTTATTTTTCGGCCAGAGGTCAGGTAAGTTGTATAATAGGTGAACAAACACGCCTGTAAAAGTTGATGTAGGAATTTGTTCTGTTTTCCTCAAATTTTATTGGATTTCTTGTTACCTTCCGTAACAGTTGAACAAAATTCTTCACCCTTTAGATTGCAATCTTCCAAGTTTAGTGGCAGGTTGAGATTCAATAGTTTCCATCACGTTGATTAGATCCGTAATCTTGTTCTTAAATTGGATCAGAAGCAAGAAATATTGTGGGGAATATCAATTCTGATATAAACGATATTGGAAATGGAGACTCGAACTCAAGACCCCGAGTGCAGGAGGTGAAGTTCTTATCGAACAACTCAACTACAAGCTCCTTGCATTTTATAAAGAGAATCGAGTTTCATGTAAAGATTATACACTTTTTTGTTTCAAAATGCCTCAACAGAACTGTATTTCCAACACCGGTACAACAAAAAAAGTCTCTTTCCGACCGTATAACACATTGATCAGCCCTAAGCTGCAGATGGAGACTAAAACCAAAACAAAAGTCTGTCTTTCCGTCTAAAATTAGTTTCGCCAACACTTCTATCCTTTCTTCAGCTCGATTCTAACTCGAAGTTTTTATCTTTTCTTCATGCTTCAGCTTCTGTGTCCTCAACTGCCTCAACTGCCTCCCCAAGAGTGAACCGAACAAACCTGCGAACTTTTATGTTCTCACCGAGAGCAGCAACGGTCTGCTTCACTAGGTCCTTCACCAAAAGACTCTCATCTTTAATGAAAGCTTGCTCTAAAAGAGCCAGCTCCCCAAGCCTCTTTGAGATCCTCCCCTCCACGATTTTCTCTCTAATGTTCTCGGGTTTTGACAGAAGGTCCTCCCTCTGCCTCTCAAGCTCTTTTTCCTTGTTCACAATGCTCTCTGGAATGTCTTCGATGGATACATATTGCACCTGCGGGCAGGCCACGACTTGCATTGCTAGATCATCAACTAGCCCCTTGAAATTTTCACTTCGACCAACAAAGTCAGTCTCACAGTTTACTTCAATCAGAACTCCAATGCGGGCGTCATGAATGTAGGATCCAATCCTGCCTTCAGCAGCAAGCCTGCTGGATTTCTTTTCAGCAGAAGAAAGACCCTTCTTCCTCAGGTACTCTTGAGCCTTCTCAAGGTCCCCTCCAGTTTCGGAGAGAGCTTTCTTGCAGTCCATCATCCCTGCTCCAGTTTCATCACGCAGTTGTTTAACCAAAGCGGCAGAGACGGCTACAGTTGGTGCCCTGCATGTTGTTAAATACACGTCAGCGACATACACAAAATATACATCCATATTGGCATGCGTTGGAACTCTCGTTTTCACCACAGTAACATAATAAAAATTCAATTTATTATATTAAAGACCCAGCATTAGAGACTAATATAAAAGCAAGACATGATAGATGGAAAGCAGTTGCTTACTTCTCAACAGCTTCCTTGACTTCCACTACAGCAGGCTGCTCTTTTACTTCCGTGGCCACTGGTTTTGCCGCAGTTTGGGCAGCCACTTCAGCAGCAAAATCCTGACTCTTCTTCTCCAAGCCCTCTCCAAGATTGTAGCGCACAAACCTCTTCACTTTTATGTTTTCTCCAATAGTTGAAATGGTTTGCTTGACCAAGTCCTTCACCACCACCTTATCATTCTTAATGAAAGGCTGCTCAAGCAATGCCAGCTCCTCAAGCCTTTTCCTTATCCTCCCGTCAACAATCTTTGATCTAATCTGCTCCGGCCTTGACAAAAGATCTTCTTTCTGCATCTCAATCGCTCTTTCCTTGGTCACAAACTCTTCAGGAACATCTTCTGTAGCAAGGTACTGTACTTGAGGGCATGCAGCCACTTGCATGGCTAAATCATCAACCAGCTCCTTGAAAATGTCACCCCGAGAAACAAAATCTGTCTCACAGTTTACCTCTAGCAAGATACCTATTCTGCTATCGTGAATGTATGAACCTATTCTTCCTTCAGCAGTGGCTCTGCTGGCTTTCTTTTCTGCACTTGCTAAACCTTTCTTTCTGAGGAACTCCGTAGCTTTAACAATGTCCCCGCCAGTCTCTGACAAAGCATTTTTGCAATCCATCATTCCAGCTCCTGTTTCTTCACGCAGCTGCTTTACAAGGGCTGGTGATATAGTAGCTGTAATCCACATATAAAAACATACAATTACAGGCAGATACATCTTGTAATAGAAGACCACAATTGCAACGTGAAACGGAAAATCAATGAATTAACAGAATTCTTCAACATATTTAAGAGGATTTTATTCATCCTCACTCACCCACTAGCAACATTATTCAGCATCAGATGGAACATGGTGTTGCACAGTAAAACAAAATATATGTGTGTGTGTGTGTGTGTCTGTATATGATTCAAGCCAACAAATCAATATAACCATTCATTCCTTTCCCCTATCCTACACATTCTCCTTAGAATTTAGTCCAGATCCTCATAGTTTTCAATGGTTTAATTTTCATCTTGAAAGCAAAAAGTTTTCGGATCTCCTTGTACATGATATTCCATGAACCATACGCCATCAATTTTCAGGCGTTTACTAATCGTTTGTTTACCTGGTTTAATGTAGAACTTTATGAATTGCATTAAAATGAGCAAGATGATCAGGCAAAACAACCTTTAGGTTTACTTTCCTTCGGGGAAGGATTGTCAGATTGTCCATTTGAATTAGAAACACTGCCATTCTTCTTGGGAGAACTGTCCACTTTGTCATCTTCCACTTGTGTGATAGAAGGCAATTCACTCTCAGCAGCAGATGTTCGAATCTGGGCTTCCTCCGTAATGTTGTCAGCTAGGTCTTCTACAACTTTGGTGGCCTCACTTTCTGTCAAAAGGACATCATCATCAGCTAATTCTCCAGAGGGATCGGGAGTTCTATCACTTTCTGTTCCATCTATGTTTTTACATTTTAATTTTGTTGTAAAAAAGACAATATGTCTCTATAACATGAGTGTTTCAATGTCTAAATGTTAAATGATGCAAAGTTTGAGCATATGTGGTCACAAAATAGCATATTATTTTGCACATTATGGGCATCTTATGTTTCTTGTAACCATCTCGGACTTGGAGCAAAATTTTGGAATTCAATTGAATGAAATGTAAATACTAAACAAAAAAAAACCTAGTTATGAACCTTTTGGTTCTTCAGTTAGTGCAGCAGAAGGAATTTCGCTCTCTGAAGTAGGTGGTTGCAGTTCAACTTTTGCTATGGTATCATCCACTTGAGGCTCTATAACCTCTCCGCCTGTTGGAATTTCTGAAGCCGATGTGTGAGCTATTTCACTAGACGAATCTGCGCTTGCATTTTCCACTCCATCCGTGGTAGATGTACTCCCTTCAGGAGCCAAGATATCAGAACTCACCTCTTCTTTTCCTATGGTTTGTTCTGTTTCTAGTGCAGCGGAAGGAATTTCGCTCTCTGAAGTAGGTGGTTGCAGCTCACCTTTTGCTATGGTATCATCCACTTGAGGCTCTATAACCTCTTCGCCTGTTGGAATTTCTGAAGCCGACGTGTGATTATCTATTTCACTAGACGAATATGCGCTTGCATTTTCCACTCCATCCGTGGTAGATGTACTCCCTTCAGGCGCCAAGATATCAGAACTCACCTCTTCTTTTTCTATGGTTTGTTCTGTAGTTTTCAGTGTTTCAATTGTACTAGAAACTGGGCTTTCCTGGCCCTCTGAAGAAGCACCATCATTTTCAACAGTTTCATCCACTGCTGCAGGGACACCAAGTGCTCCCTCCTCGCTGCTTGCTTTTTCATCCAACACTTCAGGAGTACTGGACTCACTGCTTGGAATTGCTTTAGCTGCTTTTTCTATTTTCTCTCTTTCGTCCAAAAATGAAGCAATATCCTTGTTTTGGCGGAACGCCAGAACGAATGGGTTCGTTGCAGTGTGGATTACTCCTTGACTGACCTGCGAGTCCGACTTTAGAATATCTTCTTCTTTCTTCATTGTCAAGGTTACTTGTCCTCTTGTAGTACGCAGGACACGGACATTTATTTCTTGGCCAAGCTGCAGGGAGGTCTCTCCCATGACGTTTGCAAATCCATCGTCAGGTTCCTCCGATGTAGGGAGGAATCCTTCCTCCCCCTCGGGAAGAGATATAAAAGCACCGGCCCTGCCGAAATTCTTTACAGTGCCCACTAGGTCCTGCCCCTTTTCAAACTTTGTAGTTTTTCTCACCTCATTTTTTCTATCGCCTTTCTTTGGGCCACTCCTTCTACCAGGTCCACCCCTATCACTACCAGCAGAAGCATCTTTCCTTTGCTGCGGCTTACTGCCATCGTCACGTTCACGCATAGTGAGAGAGATTCGCCCAGTCTCCGGATTGGCTTCAACTAATGTCACCTTCACCTCTTGCCCAACAGAAACAACGCTTCCAACATCCTTAACGTAACTATCACTCAATTGTGAAACATGTACGAGTCCATCTGTGAAAGCTCCAAAATCAATAAAAGCACCAAATGGCTGGATTGATCTTACTTTCCCAGTAAAAGTTGCACCCACAACCAGCTCCTCATTCTTCACTGGCGGCATCTCACTTTTCCTAACCGGTTTTGTACGCTTTGGTTGAGCATCTTGAGATGGGCTGGGATTATCATCAGAAGATTTGGCTTCACTAGAAGCTGCATCTGCGACTGGTGAGTCTGCTTCCTCAACTGCTACATCAGTTCCTGTGGCAGATACAGGCATTCTACATTTATGATGCACGGGGCACCTGCTGTGGTACAATGGAAAAGATTTGACAGAGGTCGAAAAAGGTAAAAGAAAACTCTGTGGGGATAGAGTATGTCTTGCAGATTTCCCCGAAAAACTGAATTTTGTTAAACAATTGTTCTTTCTTGCAGTAAAGGCAGTTCCAGGTATATGCGAGACATTGCTTATGGAATACGGAATCACAGGCGTCATATTGACTTGAAAAAGTAGAAGTTGAGTCCTGCTAGCATAAGACTTTCATTCCTTGCACACCTGCACAGCAAATCAAAACGATAAACAAAACGGAAAGATTCATCCAAACTGCGATGAAATAAACCGTTAGGAATAACGGAAAATGATACTGATATCAAGCAAGTAGTGTCATTATGAGCATAAAGATAGAGATAACATATATCAACTCAAATGCACCTGCTTCACCTGAGTCATAAAATTCCATGCATCGCGAATGTTGTTTCAAAACATACATTACAAGTTCTAACACAACCGAAACCACGAGAATACATCCTCTCATGTTTCCACCGAAAGTAAGTACATATACAACTGCTAACATCCCAAGCCATGAAAACACATCCTTCCACGGTTCCATCAAAAGCACATTACAAGTGCTAAAACATATAGACTTGATAGCTTCCACTAAAATTATCAAGTGCCGATTACCTAATTACGTTCAGCGGAGCAACGAAAAATTCGACTATCGAACAAAATCAACACTCGTATTTCGAACTAATTTATATCCATATCAAACCGAAACACTGGACAGACAAACAATCATCCCAATCCCCCAATACTGTGTGCAGGGTCCATTCATAACTACTGTAAGCTCTCGCTGAAAAAAAAGAACCAAACTCTCTCTTCCATTTCAATGACACCTTGAAGTAAAACAAGAACACTGAGCAAAGATTACAAGAATCCAGTATTTACAAACAGAACACAACCAGCCAAAAAGTGAGGAAAAAAAACGGAGAAATTACAACATCCAAAGGCAAAACCATCAAAACTAACAAAAAATCAACACAAAATCAAAAACCCATTACTGAAAACTCATCGAAACGCAGAAAGGAGGAGAATTTAAAACACCCAATTAGTAAATGGAGCTGAATTTTGTACCTTTGAAAAAAAAAATTGAGCAAATTGGAGTTCCCAAGTCTGAAGCTTATTCTATCTATGCTGCTGGCGAATGATATGAGCCTACTGAAAGGTGGGGCTTTAAATCCTTATCTTTTTTGTTGTGGCACTGGGTCTGCCTGCGTTGCTCAAAGATTAGGCAGCCTCTGGCCGGTCCGGTTTCAATCTGCTGCGTTGGGCCGTTTAAACCGGAGCCGAAACTCACTAATGGGATGGACTCAAAAGGGTCGAAGCCTATTTAGGCCATACATGCTAAAGCTAGTTGGTCCATTTTATGATCACATCTGAAGAGTAAAATTTGTCGAACAATTTTTTTTTTTTTTTTTTGATTTTTAGGTAAAATGGTCTCTGACATTAGCATAACTCTTCATTTTAATCTCTAATAATGAAAATCAATAGAAGTTGTTTCTGAGTTTGCCCATCGTAAATTCATTTTGGTCCTTTAGAAAAAAAAAATGTAAATATCCTCAATAAGTGCCAAAGATGTCGTCATATGACAATTTAACGAGAATATTGACAACTTTTTTTCGGAAGTACAAAGTCCCAAAGTAAAACAAACACAGTACAAAGTAAAATCCAAACCGATCGTGCTACTTGCACTTTAAACTCTCCCATAATCCTAACCAAATTGCCCATTCTAATATAATTATGCAATATCAGCCCAAGTTTAAAACCAGTTATGTCATTGTGTTATATAAGCATTGAACTTCTTAAACTGCATCATGAGAAACCTTTTCAACACTCAGAAAATCAACAGAAAGAAACAAAGTTACATGATAAACAACTAGAGCAATAAGTATAACGTTTATAAAATTGAAATGTGACCACATGCATGCATGCAAGCAAAATATAAAATTGTGAACTTTACAAAAAAAAAAAAAAAAAAAAGAAAAAAAAAAAGGCATTGTTGGGTAGAAAAAGCAAATTCAATAGATTCATCAACACCAGAGTAGCTAATAAACAAACATAAGCATGGGGAGATATAAATATATACACACACCCATATATATATATCTTATATATAAAGCCAACAGCCTAATGAATACTGTTTTTTTTGGGTCACAAGCTTCATAAAAAATAGTTGGACGGAAATGCCGCTCAAACAAAAAATTTCAAAAGCAAACCAAAATAATGCAAGGGTATTTTCGTCATATAAACAGTGTTTTTTCAATAATTAATTCTTTTTGTACATTTTTTGGGATACTTTTTTTATAATTAGTATCTCACAATTGATTAGTAATAATGTGATTAAATCAATTGTTTATTAAATATTTTTTTTAAATATGTTCAAAATATTTTAAAAGGCACGTAATTCAAGCATGAAGATGACATCATCACTAGTGTAGTTTGAATTTGTTAAGCAAAAAAATCTTTATAGTCAAGATATTCTCAATGTCATATGCCAATTTAAAAAGGTTTCCAACACGTGTAAAAGAAAAATATATATGGTACAATATCATGGGGTTTAGGCTTGTCTAGCATAACTTGATTGTTTTTAACTTGAACACATTTAAAATCAAATCATTTGAGAAATATAATTAGGTTGGATCGGGTTTATATTCGAGTTTTCATATGGAAGCTTAATGCTAGGCTCAATAAATTTGAAATATATGATAGGTTGGATCCGGTTTATATTCAAGTTTAAGTTTGAGTTTTCATGAATGTATTCTATCATGACCCAATAACTTTTTGTGATATGGGAGAATATTTTGCTGCATGTTTTGAGCTTATATACTGATTATATAGATTGATTGTTTCGAACTTGAAGACTTTTAATCCCAAATCACATTGGAAGATACAGGAAGGGAAAGAATTCCAATTATAATGAGAAATCCCCTCCAAATATAAACACAATCAAAGCACACCAAACAATGATCATATTGAACAGTGAATTATTAGAATTT
This sequence comes from Crataegus laevigata, assembly GCA_963580275.1. Taxonomy (NCBI): domain Eukaryota; kingdom Viridiplantae; phylum Streptophyta; class Magnoliopsida; order Rosales; family Rosaceae; genus Crataegus; species Crataegus laevigata. Next base: position 36,676,656 of record OY756942.1, on the reverse strand, counting down.
AAATTATTGAAGATTAGGGGTAATCACAATTATCAATTATTAAATGAAAACAAGATCATAATTCAGAAATGATATCCAAGATAGATCATAAGAGCACTGAGTATGTTGGTTTTGTGATTAAGGAGGAGACAATGAGGACAATTGCATTAATGTTATGCTTCATTTCCAAGTCATGAGTAGGACCTTTAGGGTGTGTTTGTTTGACATCCCTAGCTCTCACTAGACTGGACTGGATTAACAACCAATGTAGTCCAGCGTTTGGCAAAGCAAGGGATTAGCTTTAATGACGTTAGCTCGGACTCGCCTCGACTCCGGGCCTCACTAGCTGTCGTTAACTAATCCCAACCAAAAGCATGGTATTAGCTAGGCCTAGATGTCGCTGCCGCATTCTCTCCAAATCCGTCTCAAGCAACCTTCTTCAGTGACCGCAGCCCCCAACCTAAAATCTTAGAATCTGGTGACCACCCATAATCTGATTACCACTCAGGGAGTTGGACGGGAAAAGAGGCAGAGGGAAGAGAGAGAGGGTTTGAACGGAAAAACAAAGGGAAGAGAGAGAGGGAGCTGAACAGGAAAACTCACCATGGCTGCCATTGAATTGGCGATGCTAAGCTTGAGAGGGGAGGGGTTGGGGTTTTTTGGGGGAAGGCAAGTCTCCATTTTTTGTGATTTTAATTTGAATCGTGTGCAACAGAGGAAGAAAATGAGTGAAGAAATTTGGATACACAGAGGGAGAGATTAGAGTTTGATGGATAGGGGGGAGAGAGACAGCGCAGAAAAAAAAATGAGAGGTTAGTGGAGAGAAGATGATTCCCGAATGGTTCTAGAAAATAAGAAAAAGATAAATTAATAATAGAATATTAATAAATATATATTAAGTTAATAATAAAATATTATAGATATATATTAAATAATATAATATTATAGTCCTACCTCTTTGTCCGACACTGCAACAAACACTTCACTAAATCAGTCCAATTTAGTCTAGTCTAAGCCAGTCCAGCTTAGTTCCTGAAGCTAGTCCAGTCCGAGATAGTCCGGTACAACAAACGCACCCTTATAGGATTTCTTACAAGACCTACATATTTAAGAGAGATTCTTTAATGTACCGGGAACACGGTTGGGTATACTAAATGTCATATTACAATTGGTTGAATTTTTTTTTTCAAGTTTCTAGCCAAGTGTATTATGATAATTGACATACCGAACCGTGTTTTTGGCACACTGAAAAAAAATTTCATATCCAAAGTGAGGTGAGAGGCCAAGTGTTGAATTCTCTGGCATCTCCACATGTGGGTTAGGAGATCTTTGTAGTTTCCAAGGTCCCCATATTCCGGCTGTGCCCTATAAATTTATAATTAACCATAATTATACAAGTCCTTTAGACCCTTCTTGCACTTTGGTTTGCATAAAAAATATAAGGGGATCTCCGACCCAGTTTTAAACATTGATTCATGGGGTATTTTATAATCCAATTAGCTCACCATTTGGCTACACAATTATTACTAGCATATATAAGAGATCTAGGTATCTAAAAGGTTTTCTTCAACTACTCAATCATGCATCTCAATATAAAAATAGGGTCACCAGCAAATCAAAGCAATATATAAAAGCGCGCCCACCCCCCTGCATAATCAACCAAAACCATAAGTTGTTACAATGGCATATATAAGTAATTTTCGATCCATACATGCAAGATCTTGGACCTATTCATCTTTAATTTATTTAGAAGCACTGTTCTAAAAATCTCCGTTTAGCGCCTCTTAGGCGCTAGGCAGCTGGTCACCGCCTCGATTAATGCCTAGGTGTTTGAAAATTAAGAAATGACACCTAAACCTGCTGAGGTATCCGCCTAGACCGCCTAGCCCGTCCAAACCTGCCTAGGCACCCGCCTAAGTTGCAACTCACTTAGATAGAAAATTAATAACTTTCATTTTGAATTTTAATTTTTTTTAATAAATTGTAAGAAATTTGTTGAATACTTAAATGAACGCATATTATAGGCTTGTTCCCTATGGTTTCATTATGTTCCAATATGTAATAATATATATGGCATTCTATTTTGTAGTTTATGATGAAATTATATATATTTTTAAGTATAAATAGACATTTATTTGTATGAAATATAATAGATTTACTTAAATTCATCTAGTCTGCTTAGGCACCCGCTTAGACCCCAACCCGTCGTCCGACTAGTGCCTAACATTTTTTAGAACATTGTTTAGAAGTATGATTAGGGTTTTATTTACTTTCCGTTTTTTCTTTGCAGTGAAACAATAGCAGTTTATTATAATAACAAGAAAATGTACAAATTTCAAAGAGAATATACAAGTCTCTCTAAACCAAAAGGACTTGAAAACAAAAACAAAAAAAGTCTACAGGGGTGACAAGCACGAGAAGTAGTAGATAAACCCAACCGAAAAGGAACACAACTAATCACCAAGAGGAGACTAAAATGCCTCTATAAAAAAATTTAGTCTGTAAAAAAATATATTAACGTGGTACAGCTAATCTCTTTTTTGGCGAAGAAAAAAAAAATAAAAGGAACACAACTAAACTCTAGGTGATGACATCATATGTTCTTTTCAGAAAATAAAAAGTGATTTCATATATTAATATTTTCCAAGATTTGTTATTTTGCTTTGAAGATCGTTTTTATGGTCAACGGATAAATACTTATAAAAGAATAAGTATGGCATGAGAGTAGTAGCAGCAAAGCTAGTGTGGCATTGGATCAAACTTTTATCAAGATCATTGATGACTCTTTTCAATTTTTAACTGATCCAACAAAAGTTTATGGAGAGACAGAGAGTTTAATTTTGTATAGAATATTATCAGTCCCATGTAAAATCATTTGTGAATGACAATGAATTATGCCGAAATTTTTTGAGGGAGTAGTTGACTTGGCAATCAAGTTGATGAAATCTTTTATGATACTTGGAACTTTAAAGGAATAAATATTGTGGAGTCCTAATTAATTGCAATCAGTTTAGGACAAGATATATGAGTCATGATGGGACTCTGATTGATTAGAGAATATTAGGGAGGATATTCTTTCCGTTAATAGGGCAGAATGGACTGAAACCCTAAATATATAACCAAGAAGCAGTCTCTGCTTGCATACTGTTCGGATCTCAGATAAGCTACAAACCTATTTCGATAGTAGAGTTCATAAAGAGGTATTGGAAGTAGAAGACTACTTTGAGCTTGCACCAAATACACTTATGGTGACAGGTAAGTATTTCACGTTCGCATGCATGCATGTCATTAATGCCATGCCGTATGCATATGCGATTGTTAATCTGCATAATGTTCTTTAGTAATCCTAATACCATGCTGTTAGATCTTTGGGTTATTCTTACATGTGGTATCAGAGCCACATAGTATGGTTAGGGTTTAATATTAGGTTTTACAGATATGATCCATGGACAACAGATTCCTGTGATAATAAGGTTCCGCTGCACTGCTGAGATATTCCTTGTCATACTCATGCATAAAAGATCCATGGACATCAAATTCAAATGAGTTAGTGTATAATGGAACATGGAACTGACAAGATTATGTAGTCTATCTGCTCAAAAGTGTTGGATATATATTGCCCTTGTGTTCTATGTTTGGATTATGGAAAACTAATATAAGCAACTTCAGTCCAAAGATGTTAAATATGTTGTTGAAGAGATGAGGAAACTTGTACTAAGTTTTCTCCATATCTGTTATGATACTTTATATCAAATATTAATAAATTAATTGTTTACTGATGCATTACCTCACACCACATCGCTCAATTTCATCAGTATTGAGACATTGACTGGTTTGAATTTTAAGAAGTAGAAAGAGGACATTGAGATAGTGCTAGGATTAATGGATCTAGATTTAGCTTTGAGAGAATATCAGCCTGCAGCACTTACTGCTGCAAGCATTGTAGACCAAATAATCAAGTTTGAAAAATGGGAGAGAGCAAATAGGATGTCAATGATGATAATGAAGAAGGCCATGGCTCAGCCAGTGAAAGGAGGAATACCAAAGCATACCAGTGCCAAGGGTTTTCTTGTTGCTATTGGGGAAAATTCAAATAATCAGAAATGGCTGAGACTGGCACCTTTCTCACTCAACTCACTTCCATGAAATTCGATGGAGTTGGGAGTGTGCGTGAGCACATTCTCAAAATGGCAGACATTGCTCAAAAACTCAAAGACCTTGAAGTGGCTGTAACGATCAATTTCTAGTGCACATGGCACTAAATTCACTACCTGCAAAATATGGTCAGCTTAAGGTGTCTTACAACACTTCGAAAGACAAGTGGGGCATTGATGAGTTAATCTCAATGTGTGCTCAAGAAGAAGACAGGCTGAAAACTGATAAGAGTGTGGAAGTGCATTTTGTTCAAACTGAAAAAGGCACAAAGGCTCTAAATACAGGTCCTATGAATGCTGCTAACAAGAAGACAAAGTAGGTCATTTCTTCCATTTCAATTAAAAATACTAACACTTTTAAAGGATCTCACAAACTTAAACCTGTGAACATTGGAATTGATAAGGAAAATGAGTGTTATTTATGTAAAGAAACAGGCCATATGAGGAAGAATTGCACTAGTTTCAAAAACTGGCTTGTTAAAAAAGGTAAAATCATCAATGTTTTTGTTTGTGTTGAGTGTTTTTATTCCTTCTCAAAGCTGGTGGCTTGACACTGGATGTTCCATCCACATAACCAATTCCTTGTAGGGGTTCTCAAAAACAAGGGAGATAAACAATGAGATCTACAATGTTTTTGTGGGAAATGGGAACAAGGTGGCTGTGGAGCCTATAGGCAGTGTCAAATTTGTTTTAGCGTCCGGTTTCATTTTGAATTGAAGTCCAGTTTTATTTGTACCTTCAATGCGAAGGAGTTTGATTTCAGAATCAAAGTTAGTTGAGTCAGGAATCACCTTTGTTGGAGACAATGGAAGTGTAAAGTTTTTCCATTCAAATAATATTAACACCTTGCTTGGCAGCACATTTCTCAAAATTGACATGTGGCAAATGGATTGTAGCTACTACAATGAATGTTTTAACGTGTCATTGAAAGGTTTCAAAAGCAAAATAACTTCTGAAAAAATCATCAATACTTTGGCATAAAAGATTGGGACACATTTCAAAAGAGAGAATGTTAGCACTGTCTCAATAACATCTGTTGCCATAGCTAGATTTCAATGATTTCAAGGAGTGTATTGACTGTCTTAAAGGAAAACTTACGAATACAAGAAAGTTAAGATCAAACAAAAGTCAAAACTTATTAGAAATAATTCATACTAATATTTGTGGACCATTTCCAAATAAAACAATCTGTGGGAACAGTTATTACATCACTTTTATTTATGATTTTTCAAGGTTTTCTTATGTGTTTTTTTGTTTCTGATAAGTCTTTAGCACTTGATTGTTTCAAGATATTTCATTTGGAGGTTGAAAAACAACTTGAAAAACAAATTTAGATTGTGAGATTCGTTAAAGGTGGTGAGTATTTTGGCAGGTATACTGAAACTGGACAACATAAGGGGCCTTTTGCAACTTACCTTGAGCAAAATGGCATTATTGCTCAATATACAACCCCTGGAACTCCACACCAAAACGGAGTGGGAGAAATAAAGAACAAAACTCTCAAGGACATGGTTCGTTCAATGCTTGCACATTCACAACTGCCAAATTTCCTTTGGGGAGAAGCATTGAAGACTGCCAATTACATCTTGAACCGTGTTCCAAGTAAGTTAGTGAAGTTAGTGCCTTTTGAATGTTGGACAGGCAGAAAACCGAGGTTCAATCACTTCCATGTGTGGGGGTGCAAAGCTGAGGCCAGATTTTAAAACCCTAATGAAAAGAAGTTGGATCCAAGAACAACTAGCTGCTAGTTTATTGGCTATCTAGATAAGTCTAAAAGATTCAGATTTTATTGTCCCAATTTTAGCACTCACATTATGGAAACTAATAATGCCAGATTTATCGAAGAAGATTCCATCTGTGACTCAACTAGAACAGCACCTGAATTCGATGTAACAACAAGTTATTCATTACTTGATCTGCAAGAAACCACTGCTCGGGTTACTAAAGCACCTCAACCAATGTTGCTCCAGAGTGACATAATTAATTCTCAAAAGTGTGAGACAGTGTTTTCAGACAACATTGATAATGTAAATGTGTTTACACCAAATGAAATGACTGTAGCATTGCCCTTTACAGTAAACAATAAAGCAGCAGCTGCACCTTTCTCCATACCAATTGAAGTTCAATAAGAAGCACAACATGTAAAAAGATCTTTAAGAAATCGAAAAGAAAACATTTCCTCAGACTTTGTGTACCAAAATGAGGCTGAGCATAATGTAGAAGATGATGATGATCCTGTTTCTTTCAACCAAGCACTCTCAAGTGCTAGGTCAAAGCCATAGCATGCAGCTATGGAAGAAGAAATGCAATCGATGCACAAGAATAATGTGTGGACCCTAGTCCCAAATAATTTGCAGGTCACAAAAGTGGTAGGCTGCAAATAGGTGTACAAAACAAAGAGAGACTCCCAGGACAAATTGAAAAACATAAAGCGAGACTATTGGCTAAAAGGTTTGCACAAAGAGAAGGATTCGATTACAATGAAACTTTCTCTCTGGTGTCTACCAAGGATTACAATGAAACTAGCTCTCACTACACATTTTGATCTCGAGCTTCATCAAATGGAGGTCAAGGCTACCTTCCTCAATAGAGAATTGGAGGAAGATATTTACATGGCGCAACCACCAGGATTTTTTGAAAAAGGGAAAGAATCATTGGTATGCAAATTAAACAAGTCCATCTATGGGCTAAAATAGGCTTTAAGACAGTAGAATAAGATGTTTGATAAAGTTATGATGGCAGCAGGTTTTCAAGAAAACAAGACTGATGAATGCCTATACTTAAAGGTTAAATATGTCGATGATATACTGCTGGCAAGCTCAAATATATCGTTATTACATGCAACCAAGAAACTGTTAACAGAAAACTTTAATACGAAAGATTTGGGTAAAGCTCAATTTGTGCTTGGTATTGAGATAATACGAGATCGTAGCAAGAGAGCTCTTGGTCTTTCTCAGAAACAATACATTGGTAAAGTCACCAAAAGATACAAAATGGAAAAGTGCTTTAGTAGAGAATTGCATATTGGGAAAGGGGATAAAATGAGTACTAAACAAAGTCTCAAAAATGTGTTGGAGAATGAAAGCATGAAGGATAAGCCCTATGCATCTCTAGTTGGCAGTTTAATGCACGAGTTTATACTAGGCCTGACTTGGCATTTGCAGTAAGTGTACTAGGAAGATTTCAATCAAATCCCGGCACAGCTCATTGGACTGCAGCCAAGAAAGTTCTCAGGTATTTGAAGAGGACAAGGGACTTAATGCTGACTTATAGCCATGTTGACAACCTGTAGTTAGTGGCATACATAGATTCGGATTTGGCTATATGTGTGGATGACATCAAATCAACCAAAGACTACATTTTTTTACTCGCAGGTGGAGCTATCTCGTGGAAGAATGCAAAGCAAAGCTCCATTGCATCTTCCACTATGGAAGCTGAATTCATTGGATGTTATACAACAACTAAACAAGCTGTTTGGTTGAGAAATATGGTAAAAGAACTAAGGGTTGTTTACGACATTGAGAAACTACTAAGGATGTACTGTGATAACAAGGCATCAGTGAAGAAAAACAAAAGATCGTTAGCTTGTAAACTGATGGACATAAAGTATCTAAAAGTTAAAGATGAAGTGAGAGAAGAAACTGTGGATATTCAACACATCAGCATTGAGATGATGATAGTTGATCCTATGCCAAACGCTTTATCAGTGGGAGTCTTTAAATGGCATGTTCACAATATGAGGATTAAAGAGACTTTTGATTCAGTTAATGAGTGGAAATAAGCACTCAATTAATTGATAGTTGTTTATTTCAAGTTATTTTGAATTGTTGCTTGATTGTTGCATTGAGAATTAATATTTGAAGTTTCTTTGACAAATAATTTTGTACTGATAAATGAATCAGTTTGTATTATAGGGAACTTGAATTTTGATGGCCAGTTCTATACATCATGATCTCATTAGTGACAAAGTACCTTTGAGATAAGTGTGTATGTGATCATGGAGGAAAAATACAGTTTTATTTGTATTTTTATTTCCTTGGTTCTGCACTTATTTTCAAGGGTGACAGGTTACTTATGAAAGGGCATGATTGCAGACTTTAGTGGACTCTAGTGATCACCATACATTTTTATTTCATTAAGGGGTTCTTATTAACATTCAATTAGGAGAATGTAAAACCATTTGTAAATGACAATGAATTATGCCGAAAATCTTTGAGGGATTAGTTGACTTGACAATCAAGTTGATGAAATCTTTTATGATACTCAGAACCTTAAAGGAATAAACATTGTGGAGTCCTAATTAATTGTAATCAGTTTAGGGCCTTTTATTAAGAGAATACAAGATATATGAGTCATGATGGGACTCTGATTGATTAGAGAATATTAGGTAGGATATTCTTTCCGTTAATAGGGGGAATGGACTGAAACCCTAAGTATATAACCAAGAAGCAGCCCCTGCTTCCATACCGTCCAGATCTCAGATAAGCTACAAACCTATTTCAATAGTAGAGTTCATAAAGAGGTATTGGAAGTAGAAGACTACTTCGAGCTTGCACCAGTTACACTCATGGCGACATGTAAGTATTTCACGTTTGCATGCATGCATGTCATTAATGCCATGCCGTATGTATATGTGATTGTTAATCTGCATAATGTTCTTTAGTAATCCTAATACCATGCTGTTAGATTTTTGGGTTATTCTTACATCCCACACACACACACGTACGCGCACCAACCCGACCCATAATCCCTCGTCACTTGCTTTTCTCGAATAATGCTAAGGATGTTATTTATTAAATTAAATTTATAAATCTTACGATGTGTTATTAATAATTAAATTTTAATTAACATATTTATTTTTTTTATTAATAAAACATCACATATTTTACAAATTTAAATTAATTAGCGTACTTAATTTTTCTAACACTATCCTTCCTAACATCCTTAACCAGTTGAGAAGTTATGGTGCAACTCCCCATGTGCTGTATTGGAATACTATTTAATTCTGGGAAATCCTATGGGATTAAGGCTGATTTGAATACAAATAGAAATGGGGGATGGTGGACTTGGCGAAATTTTACAACGTACTGTAGCATGGTTTTACTTTAAAAATAAAATATATCAATTCAATCGTTTATTTATTATTTTAAATACACGTAAAATCTCTCGTAGAATTGGCTTTTCAATTTACAATTCCTGAAGACACAAAAAGAAATGCTAATGAGATTTTCTCATAATATGATTCTCTATAAATTCTCTAATATTTTACAGTTTAACGTTAATTTTTGTACCAAAATCATAATACAATGTACTAAAAATATGAAGTAGTAAAAAATTTATAAAAAAGTTTACTTTTAAAAAAACCTCCTTAACATTTTTTAGACACAAAACAAACACAGCGTTTTCCAAAGATCGTTTCACCTCTCCTTTTCTTTCTTTTTCTATTGCTTTGAAAATCGTCTGGAGTAATCCACTATGTAAGTTTGCATGTGCCTCCAAATCTACAGTAGATATCATATATTCCCTGCTCCACTTCCCTTTGTCTTTCTTTATTTATTTATTTATTTTCTTACTATTATATTACTGTACTAACTCCATCACTCATCAAATCAACTCCAATTAACATATATATTCCCCCATTTTTCCACTACCCTTACTACTATTAAAATCCTTTTATTCTCCTAGTAAAAAGTTGTTTATGCCTTTTCTTTTTGGGTTCTCTAACCCAAATTAGGTTAAAAGCACTTTGAAAAAAAAAATTACGTTAAAAGGACCGCAAAATTATAGCCAATTTAGGGTTTTTTTTTCTTTTTCCTTCTTCTTTTTGAGTGTTGCAGACAAATTCTAAAAGTGACTTCACATGACTAATTGATTTTTTTTCTTTTGATTAGATCGATTAAACAAGCAAAATATATCTGAGTTTAAAAAATCACGTAACTGTTTAAATAAGCAATTGGTGTGCATCAAACAATGTTAAATATTCTATCATTGAACATAATCATGGAAAATGTGCTTGAATGAAACGCCTCATACAAAAACACTTCAAAATTAATAAGCCATAATTTTACAAGGTACATTACATACACAATTTGTGTATGACACGAATGGTATGTTTACATAATCTAAAATCTAGTTTCTTGTACGTTTTTCTTTGTGAATATTGAATAAGTATTTCTTCTCAAATTGTCAAAGGAAATATGTAATATTATATGTATGTTTACTAATTATATGTTAACATTATTGGTAAGTAAGAATTGTGGACGACAGTGCCTGATGACAACGTTACACATGGCATAGGGCATAGTATTACCCAATTAAATTATGTGACCTTTGTAGATATAATTGTTTTTAATCATATGATTCACGACATGTATAATTTACTCATGCAGTTGAATGTCATGTAGATTATAGGCAGTCTACTTAGTAATGCTCATGTATTTATTATAATAATGTTTCTAATTAGAGATGCATTTTGTACCGAAAATGATTTTCTCACCTTCAAATCTCCTCATTTTCAAATTAATATTATAATAATATTAACGTAACTTAACAACCGTTTAAATAAGAAGAGATTGGAAGAAAGAGAGATTTGGAAGGAAAATAATCTTGCTTCATTTTACACAGCTGGTAGCTTCAAGCATCGGTTAACTAATATAATTTAAAGAGTAATGCTGGAGAGACTCAATTTGTAGATTAAATTTTGTAAATTAAATGACATGAAAGTTGGTGATTGAATTATTACTTAATCGTTGATAAACATGTTTATTTTTTATTGGTGACATCTCATTTAGTTTATTAATTTACTCCACAAATTTAGTCTTTCTAACATTACTCTAATTTAAATAAATAGCTATGGTTGAAATCGTTGCATCCACACCACAAAAATGACGTTTTGGATTTCAACGTGTTCTTAATTTTTTTTCATTTATCTTTCTTGTTTCAAAACCAAATATGAACGCTTTCCGTAATTCCACCCCATCATGTATTGGGCTCCATTATTTGACACAGGCATAAAGCTTGACTTAGATCAGCTGAGTTGTGATTATCTTCTAGGTTAATGGTTATTTCATTATTTAGAATAAGTCGAATAATCTAACTTTTAACCATGGTGGGGTGACTTAGTGGTTGAGGATGAATTTCAGGCCTATATTTCACATGGTTCAATTTCTGGCACTGGTGAATCGCACGATGGTGGCCATGATGAAGAGTTAAAATGCCTTTGTGAGTGTATCCGGCCCTTGAAAGAGTGGACTGCCGTAGCAAAGCCACCAGCTGATCCTTTTTTCTTGAAAAAAAAAATTTGAACTAACTTTTCTCCCCAACTTAAATCAATACCACTTGTTAAAAATTCAAAATTCTCTACAATCTCATAATTCTTAAACACAAACTCAATTATTTTGTTCTTTTTCATAAGAAAGAATTTATAATAGTACACGGGAGCAATAATAAAAGGGGTGTGCTATCCACACACCTCATTTTATTTCTCACACATCATTTGTTAATTACTGTCTGTTGATCTTCTTCAATTCATCTGATCAAACGGCCGAAAATTAAAAAAGTGTGTAAGAAGTAAATAACACCCCTAATAGAAAATAGATCAAACAAACCTTAGTCCACAAGGACTAGGGGAAACCTAGACCTTTAATAAAATAACATAACCCCTAAGTAAATATAACCTTTATTTATTTATTTTTCCAACGCCCGTCTCAAACTCAAGATCATTAATTTACCAGAAGAAGAACAAATATAACTTGAAACTTTGTAAATTCAGTAACATGCACTAGATATACGTATCACATGTCATGTACATCGTTTATAAAGACGATATAATTCTATTAGGTAGATATCTATACAATTATAGTCTCAATTATGTAAAGATGTGATTTATCAATATGATTTCAAGACGAGGAACTAATTTACAAGGGATTTTTTGGGTACCCGAAGTTTTAAAACTCTGGGTGTTTTAACAGGTACTCCGAAGCATCTAAGAATTTTTGAATTTACAAATTAATATTAGAGCATCTCCAATGGGCTTTTTAAATGAGCTATTATCTAGAATTTACAGAGGAGTTTTTAGACAAATTAACTCCAATCATGCTCTCTATCTACATTCTAAGAAAGAGATTCATCTAGAAGGTCCTAGATATAGGGAGGGAGAAATGAGCTCTTAGTGGCTCTCTACAATTCTTGCTAATTGTTTTAAATAAATAAATAATTCCTATTAACTATTTTTTTTTCTTTAAAAAGTAGGTCAGCTGGTATCTTCGCCACGACAACCCATCTTTCCTCACGACAGTCCATCATAAGTGAAGAGGAATACTACTAAACCGTTATACTAAGTAGCAACTGCATAACATGTTTAATTTGAGGAAACCTCAAAAATGAGGTTTTCAGTAATTGCATGAGTTTACATGTCTCTTTAAGAAAATGGAGCGGACTAGAATTCTTTCCCCTTTCTTTCCATCCCCTTCCATCATCTTCTCTCACATTCTCTATTTTGTCTTTCTCTTTCTATAAAAAATTAATATAAGATGTTAACGTGATTTAACTATAATCGTTCAAATAAAACAAAAAGAAAGAAAAAAGAAAAAAAGAGGATATAGAATCCTACTCCAAATGGAGCAGCCTCACCTTCCACCACACAACAACACATAAAATGAGACCCACAGATCATGCGTGGAACAGCTCAATTAGATTTAGTCCCTTAAACCATTCACAAACAAACATATATATAGATATGTTATCTAATCGAATTTCTCACCATATGTTGGTCAATTCTCCATATTTAACCATTCTTTTCGAGAAACTACTTAAATTTGAGAATTTTAACAATATATATATATATATATTACATTTATCTCTCTTAATTATCTTATATGGAAAAGATTAAGGTGAAATTTAATTAATTAAATATATAAGATCGATCCACACGTACAGCAAGTTAGCTGCTTGAGAAGCCAATATTTTTTTATTATTATATGTAATCCTCATTAGTAGTAGACAATCCCTATGAAGCTGCAAAAAAGACTTCTAGAATCTAAAATTAAATGTGATTTGGTCTAGCTTGTCATATAATATATATTTTAAGAGTAATGTGATTCATACTATGCATTTGTACAATATTTTTATATCATTTTAGGTAACATTTGATATGAACAGCCACATCATTTGAATTAATCAGATTTTTAAATTTAGTTCATTATTTAATAAACTAATAATTAAGAAAAACTAGTTAATTAAATGATGATTGTGGTATACGATGAGTCATTCTCCTTCATTTCCTTGGGTTTTGTAAATTTTTCAAATGATGCGGGGCTGTCTACGTTAGATGCCACCTAAAGTGGTACAAAAATATGGTATGAATAACATTACTCATATTTTAAACCCTTCTCTTTTCTTAATAAGTTGCTTAAAGAAATCTTAAGTTGTTAACAGCTGGGGCTTTTATTAGGGCACCGTAAGCTGCCATACAATTTTATCATGGAACTGGAAACCACAAGCAAATGTGGAACCCACCTTAAGTTTAAACCTGTACAATCAGCAGAAATGATATGCTAATGGCGGATTGTTTGATGAATAATACTTGATTATTCAAATGATGAGTTGAAGATTTTATTTAAAATTATTCGTTGCCAATTTTTAGAATTTCGTGTTTATGGTCAGAATCAATTCTTATTATAAATCACTCTGTAAAGTCACATATATAAAAAAATCAATTAAAATTAAAGTTGTTTAGTCATCGAATTATATAAAAACAGATGAACAAGATTGATAACAATATTACGAACCGTCATTGTGTTTGCTATAATAAATTTACTAAATAACTTTAATTTTAATTCATTTTTTGCAGAGATGATCTTTATAGAGGACTCATAAATTATAAGCACATAACTTTGTGATTCAAACACGAACAGTTTAAAATAGGAGTTCCTACTCATATTTGAGTAGCTAAGCATTGTTCTAATGGTTTGATTGACAGAATCCTCGTTTTAACTCATCGTTCTGAATTATCCATAACCTCTTCAAAATAATAATATCGCTTGTAATAAAATCAGAAAAGATATCCATAAAAAAATCACAAGAAGTAATATTTCTTTTTGCATTCATTTGATCAAATAAAAGAAAGTTTTTTTGAATTTCCACTATCTGTTATTACCAATTACATATACCTGCATTTCCACATATCCTAAAGATGCTACTGTAAAAAAATATGTAATAAATATGACAACCACCATAAAAAAACTGTAGGATAATTATTATAAATTGTTCGGGAAGCAAAATGTTCATTGTTAATTAACTTAATTTATCATTAAAAAAACTAAATGTTTATAATAAAATTTGCAGACAGCATAAACTAGTGACATATGCAACTCATTTGCAGCGCGTGGTGGGGTAGTTTCTTGTTTGATTGATGCACAATATTTTAACACTTGAAATCATATAGACAATCGCTTTCAAGTAGTAGTCTATAAAGTCCACATCTAAAGGAAAAGAAAATATTTGATAAATGGAATACAATATTGTAGGACAATTATATAAAAAATATGGAAAATATTAAAGTAATGAAATTATATGAGTTATGAAATTACTGGAAAAAAGAGAAGGAGTATAAAATCTAAGTATATAAACATAAGAATCTACACACAATCTGATCCAGCGATGCAATAATTACTGGCTTTGCAAGCCAGCTTAAAGGTCACTGGAGATCTCTGATTTCTCAGAGTAGCTTGCCACAAAGTTTGGGATTTGCAAAACCAATCTTCTCTTTCTCTCTCTACTTGCTATATCTCTCTCTCTCTCTCTCTCTCTCTCTCTCTCTCTCTCTCTCTCTGTGAAAGGGCTAGTCTGATACATTCGTACATACATAGCGCGAGGAAGAAATCGAAATTAAGAAGATCGATCAGATGGGGAGCAGTTATTTTGGGGAGCCAAACATGGGAGGAGGTGGTGGTGGTGGTTCTTCTTCTTCTTCCTCTTCTTCTTCAAGGAAAGGAAAGAAGAGTAATTCAGACAAGCCAAAGCAACCCCAGAGAGGGCTTGGAGTGGCTCAATTGGAGAAGATCAGATTACACGGTCAAATGGGTTCCACGTATCACCCTTCCCTCCACTATCCATACTCCACTAGTTTCAACAACGTACGTACGCATACACTTTCTCTCCATCTTTGAGTAATTCGTAATTGGGTTCATTTGCAGAGAGATAATTTTAGGTCTCATGGGGTTTTAATGTAAATTCATTATAATCTTGCAGGAGGACACCAGAGTGCAAACAGCGTATTCATCCCTACCATCATCATCTTTCCCTTCTTCACCATCCTCCACATCTTCCCCACTCTCTTATGGCTTCCACCCCAACTTCATGGTGCGTTTTGTGTAATTTCCCACAATTTTCGTTAATCGTAATTTCGTTTCCAGTTAATTTGTTGATGGGTCACCATGCACATACATTTATGTTGATCAATGATTGTGAAATCATGTCCAACTCATCACCACCCACAACAAATGCTTACAATTCAAACAGTTTTACCCAATTGGAGCAATTCTTTTCTTCCTCCTTTTCTGAGGTGAACGATAATGGTTTATTAGAAACCATAGTGGTTTTATTAGAACAATAGTGGTTTTCCCCCCTCAAAATGATAGACTTTTCTTACATATAGGAAATTACTTATTTTATTTGTTATTTAGCTCCAAACCCTAGTTAGTTGCAGGCCATATGTTGCAATAAATCCAGTTTCTATAGTCAAACCTCATTACCTTTGAAAAACCACACTCTTGATCAGCCTTAATCAGACTCTGAGTTCTTAAGAGGCACTTCTTAAAAAGAATGAAAACAAGTCTGGCCTTCATTGTAGCTGACTTCTGAGGTTCAATTGTCGATGTGTGAATCTCTACGTGTGAACCACTAAATGAGATTACATGTGAGGGGGCATATTGGCAATCCCACATCGGTGGGGAAAGTCAGCAAGGGTGCCTTCAATATGATTACCCTACTCTAAACACTCGACGAATTAGGCAAGTGGTAAAGTTTGGAACATTATTGGTGTCATTAGAATGAGACCTCCTGGGCTTGTCGATCTAAAAAAAATTTCAACAAGTAGTACTTCTGATCAATCTTATGGAGTTTCTAATTAATTAAATTCCTTAAAATTTCCCTGGTATTGCAGATGGGCAGTCTTGGCGAATATGAAAGAGCAAACATGATATATGGTGGTGATCATAATTCCCAACTTAGTACAACAGCAGGGTGCGTATGCTTACTCTCTCTCGAATTCTTTGTGACTTCTGTGAACTGTTTTTTCTTTTCCTGAAATTGTTTTTGTTTCTAACCCGTACGTGAAATTTCAATTTCTTAAAACCAGATGGGACGTCATCTTAGACACCAAACATTTTGTGCAGCCGAGCATGACCGGAGACCTTCTAAGTCCACCTCCAGTAGAGGTACTTATAATTAATTACACGCTTTCTCAGCTATCAAATGTAGATCTACTTTGACACATTAATTCCGATAATATGCAGCAAAATTAATAGGTGATAGATTTCCGCACACCCATTTATTTAACATGCACAATTGCACATCCCTATCCATTTAACATTTTGCTTGATTAAATCAAAAGAGACTCAATGAACAAAAATAGGCAGAGTTGTGCAAAAAGAGAAAAATTAGATGCGAAAATCATTTCTCAATTGGTAAACTATCATTCTATTTATTTCACATTTCTATATATATGCACTGGTGATCCAGGTTTGAATTGATATGGTGATCTTATTATATCTGTAGGACTCTCAGCACAGGAAGAGCGGAAAACATAGAAGTAGCTCCATGGGCTCAAGCAGTCACAACTCTGAATCAAGTGACACCCAAGATCTAGATTTGGAGCTCAGACTCTCACTTTAGTTTGCTCGAGTCTGTATGGGTTCATAACTACATGCGTACGTACGTTTTACTTGCAATTTCAAGCCGATCATCAAAATATGTGGCGCTTCAAATTGAGCATAGGCAACAAATTAATTAATTTTCATTGTCTTGTGGAAGAGCTCATGTAATGCAAGTTTATTGACTATGTCTGCATAATCCAGTGATGAATTTTTCTTCTTGAACCGTTGAATTAATATTGCCTAAGAAAAGAAGGAACAACATTGGTACTAATTTTTTCCTTGATACATGGTACAACTTTCTTGATATCTTGGTTTGAGGAATGTTTCTATTCTCTCTATATGGTACAACTTTCTTGATTTCTTGGTTTGAGGAATGTTTCTATACTCTCTATGTCCTATTGATCAATAGTGACAAGTAAGCTTTTGTACGAAAGTTAAAAAGTGAATCAATTAAGAAATAAAATGTGTTCAGGATATGATTAACTACTATTGAGTCAAGCGGATTCTAAATCTGTTTAGTAAAAGTAAAATTTAATAATTAGTTTGACATCCGAATGATTAGAAGAAAACAGTATTTCTCTTCCGCATATTATGCTTATTCATGTCCGTTGATTTCAAAAACCAGAAATAAACATGATGCAATAGTGTGAAAAACGCTTTCCATTATTTACACATACGCAGTGACAAAAAAGAGCATAACAATGCTATTTCAGAAAATATGAGTAGAGAACCTTGTTGTATACACGACCTAGATCATACAATTATTTTCATAATACTCAGTGGTTTCTTTATTATGATTGTCTATTGACATTAAAAAAGTGTGATTATACAAGATGAACGAATCCAACCCATAGCATATATATTCCATTAATTTGCTTATAGAAAGTAAATAAAACTGTTGCCTTCTTAGTTTTCTTCAGATCATGTAGCAAAATATAGAAATCAACTCGATGATTACATATGCAATGTCGGAAGTAAGTTGCAGAATCTTGATTTGGTTTCAAATTCATGCAAAACATGCATATAAGGCGAAGAGCTGGCTGCAATTAAGATCAAGATCTAGCTGCTTATGGGTGAATAATAACATGCATCAAGTCTTCATATTGTTTGTTTTCAACCAAAAAAAGAAGGAAAAAAAACATTTGGATTCCCATGGCTCACAGGTTGAGAGTGTTTTTCTAATGAAAAAACTTGAAAAGTACCGTTAAGGTTCCGGAGTCCGGTCTTGCTTTTAAATTGAGGGTCCTCCCTGCAGGACTTGGATCCTCTCCGGATTCCCTCTACGGGGATCCTAGGAATCAAGCTCTGTGGGCCGTTCATAAAAAATCGTGCGACTAAAATTAAATGATTTTTATATTTTTAAAAATAAAACAGTTTCATTTTGCGTAAAAAACATTTATGAACGGCGCACGAGGCTTGATCCTAGGATCCCCGTAGATAGGATCCGGAGAGGATCAAGTCCCTCCCTGCAAAAGCTGGAAAGTATATAGCAGAACGATACCTAATCGAATGTCTAACTTGGCAACCGACGTCCTTTTTCAACAGTGTGCATTGTTCAGTGTTCTTAGTTATGAATGGACAATCTGTCAGAGGTTTATTTGTCGGCACTCTTGATGCGTTGCCCTGATTTCGTACAAAGTGGGATCTGGATTAGATAACGTTGTCTACTTTTATGCGGTACCGGTTTGAGCTTAGGTGTCAAAGACTCGATGGTTCGATCAGTTAAAGGTGAAGAATGAAGAGCCAAGATTGTGCCAGATGTCAGCAGATTATACAACTGGTTTTGTAAATCAGTTGGGAGTTAGTTAAAGAAGGGAAATAGTGGCCTAAGGATGTAGAGTTTGCTAGAAGGTGTTTGTTGTCCCAACATGATCTTCTCCGGGTTTTTTTATGATCATTCAAAGATTTATAAATTGTGTTCGTTTATCTTATATTATGAGATTAATTTTTATAAGTATTATTTATGTTTATTTTTAAATAAAAATATTTATAATAATTTGACCGCACAATATACAATAAACAAACACAATTTACGAATATTTAAAAATCTCACAAAAAAAATCTCACGAATTCTTTGTTGCGTGAGATATACATCAGTAATTATCTTAACAATTCATTATTCTCTTTCCAATAAAACTAGCAATCAGCACTTATCCTCTGCGCGTGCAACTAAGTCGTCTTTTTATTTTACTACGACTTATTGTGAGTCGGGATTGTCATTGAAAAAAACAAAAGAAAAAGGCAAAAAGGAAACGAAGAAAAAAGAGAGCAGTGAACTGATCCTTGCTACTCCCTCTTCTCCGTCTTCCCACGTCCATTCGCACAGTATCAAACAACCGCTAGCTGCACCTTCCTCTTCTTTCCGTAAGCCTATTATTCTATTTTTTGTATGATTGGAGGAAATGTTTCTGGTTTTTAATTTAATTTTGAATTTTTAAACAGGGTATGTTATTATTACATGGTTATAATGTTCATGTAAAAATAGTAAAATTCGTGTTTATGTAATTACTAAATTGCTCATCATTTTTATTTATGTTCAATTTTAATTAGAGAATTATAATGGCAATTTCCTAAAGTTTTGGTTGACAACTTGGTTCTATTAATATGTAGTTTAGATTTAGTTCTCTTCCTATGACATGTTTAACATAATGTCAAAACAGGTTGCCCCACCTATAAAGTTCAACGTACACACGTACTTTGCGTTATTCTTGGTTTGTGATTTTTTTTGGGTTTTCTCTTCTTTTCATTTTGTGGAACTTTTTTAGAAAATTATTTTAGTTTGACATATTATTCGATGCACAAATTAATTTGACACAGTACTAAATACTCGACTAATTTAATCAGTATTATTTGATGACTATTTATCCTATTCGACTGAAATAGTCAGTACAGTCCAGAGTTGCCAAACGAGACATAAACAAAAATATGATACACGAAGTCAAGAAACAAAGTTCATCGTTAATTTATAATGTTCGAGGAAATGTGTATGTATATAAATATGTGCAACATTCATTGCCAAATTTATCATTTGTGGAGGGGTCTCCAGTTAATCGTCATTGTTTTCGATTTACCAAAAAGGAAAAAGAAAATTGCTGTCAACTTATTTGGATACTATATAATTTTAAAAAAAACTAATGAAAATTGCTTGAAAACATTGAGTTTTAACGATAAGAACAAAATAAAGGGTAAAGTGAATAGTATTAGGATTGACTTTAAAATGAAAAAATGTAGTTTTTTGTTAAAATGAACAGTATCCGGAAATTTTTCGTTAATGTTCTCTATATTTTAGACCCAGCTACTAATTAAGTGTGCACATCGTTTTCTATTAAAAAAAAACCATTTTTTGTTGTACAATTGAAGTTTATATAATGAATATCGTTAGTTAAAAAAAGTTTGTACAGAGATATGACATATTCAAAGGCAACTAATATGATTAGAAAATTAACACTAAGTACTATGGTCTGGTGGTATTTCTTTTCACTTGAAAATGAGAGGTTTTAGATTCGAATCTCATAGATGGTGAATACGATACCAAATTAAGTTGTCCATTGTGTGGCTTAGCCGAACTCTCCCTCCTTTAGTGTAAAAATATATAGATGTACTAAAAAAAGAGATTCGGAAATTACTTTACGATGGGATTAAGGGGTAATTACCAAAATTTAATTGTCACAAAAAAAATAGCAATTGCTTCTTGATCGATGGAACTGCTATAAATGGGTTTTCACCACAGCCATTAGTTTACACCCCTAAAACGAACTGGTGCCTTTGAATTAACATTCAAAATTAAGGGACGATACAAATTGAAGAAACGGTGATAACCGAAAAAAATGATTAGTAGCCACGATTAGGGGTGCCTGCAAACAAGGATTAACAACCACTTGCTATTTTTGCAAAAGGTCTTAACCGATTGGTGGCGATATATGCTTACAGATTATAAAAGGAGAGATGGAGGGTTAAGCTGGGAATCAAAACAGAGAAGCACAAAGCAAGGAAATTGAGGAGCTATTGGAGAAATTTTGAGTTCTTCAATGGCTGCCTTGCATTACAAGCTTCTCATTTTTTTCCCTCTCCTCTTTATAATTAATAGGATTGACGCAGAACCTCATTTTACTCATTTGCCTCATTTCCCTCAATTCCCTTCCTTCCACCCCTTGGGTTTCGATGAACGAGATAGCAATGGCCGGTTAGTTGAGGGCGCGGATTTTACTTCTGCTGAAGGCTTTGATCCAAGGCCTGATAGGCCAGAGCCCCATACTGGTCCTACTGCCGGTAGGGCAGAGCCCGCCGTTGATCTTAAACACAGCAGGCCAGACTTCTACAGTAGGAAGCGTGCCATGCCAGTGGGCGCTTTTCCCAAGCTTGACTTGCCAGGACTACCCGGTGTTCCTCAGCCTGGCAAGCCAGCGGCAGATGTACCTTCAAATGACTTCCCAACCCAATTCACTGGGGCGTGGCAAGTTGTCCAATTGGACTCAGGCGTGTCGGCCATGCATTTGAATTTGCTCCCCAACAACAAGATCCTGATGTACGATGCCAGTGCCTTCCGTATTTCCAACCTCAAATTGCCTAACGGACAATGCATACCCTTCAAGAATGACAAGGGCGAGCAGTTAACAGATTGTTGGTCTCATGCAGTTGAATATGATGTTCAAACCAATGCAGTCAGGCCGCTAAAGGTTCGGATCACATGCACATTGCACTCGTTCAACTTATGCATATATTACAACATGAATAACGTGTTTTTATCAGACTTATATAAATGCTTACATTTGGTTGATTGTGAATCTCGACCATACATAAGCATTTCATGTTCTATTTCCAATTACGGGCTACAGTGACGGTGGTGATCTGTAAACAGGTCCTTACAGACCCATGGTGCTCATCAGGAGGGCTGACCGCCGACGGTAGGTTTATAAGCACCGGTGGTTGGTTGGATGGAACTAGAAGTGTTAGATACTTCGATGCATGCCCCACATGTGACTTTAGGGATATCCCCGACGCTTTGGCAGAACCAAGATGGTACGTATACATTATTGGACAATCCTATTAGTTTCTCGCGCACCAAGAATTGGTTTAGGGCTTCCACTAAAACACCTCGAAACATTCATTTAAATTAAACGTTTTCAAACAAACGATTATTTATAAGGGAATTTTAACGAAAAGCTCCCAGTACTGTTCACTTTAACGAAAAATTACATTTTTACACTAAAAAGTCAATTTTGGTACTATTCACTTTACTCTTTATTTTGTCCTTATCATTAAAACTCAAAGTTTTCAAGCCATTTTCATTAGTTTTCCTTATTTATAAACTTGTGTTAATTAAGATTTTTTGTTGTTTAAATCATAGGTATGCAACACAAGTTACCCTGCCTGACGGTAGATTCATTCTAGTCGGTGGCCGCAAGTCATACAGCTTTGAGTACGTTCCACGGGAAGGACAAGTCAACAAGCAAGCCATCTTCTTTCCAATGCTCGACGAAACCACCGACCTAGACGAAAACAACCTCTATCCCTTCGTCCACCTTTCGACAGATGGCAACCTCTTCATCCTCGCCAACCGCCGCTCCGTCCTGCTCAACCCTCAGACCAACAGAGTAATCAAAGAGTTCCGTGTGTTGGGTGGTGGATCGCGAAACTACCCGGCATCTGCGATGTCAGCCCTGCTGCCGATAGACCTGAGTGTCCCCAACCCTCAGCTCGTCCCTGCTGAGGTTATTGTTTGCGGCGGTGCAAAGCCCGAGGCTTATGCCCTTGCAGGCAAGCAGAAGTTCATTCCCGCGTTGCAAGATTGTGCCAGGCTTCGGATTACAGACGCTGACCCTAAGTGGGTTAAGGAAAAAATGCCCTCTCGCCGTGTCATGGGAGATCTACTTATCCTCCCAACCGGAGACCTCTTGCTTATTAACGGTGCCCAACTAGGTATGCTTGCCTCAATCTCGTAAAGGTTTTTCTGAACATTATCTTCCCTGGGGTTTTTAGATTTTCATCATTTGGTAATTAAAATGGTTTTCTTGATTAAGTTCGGATCTTAAATTAGAGTTTGATTTATGTCATTTGATTAGCGTTAACGCCGTTTAGTTATTATGATAATGATGGCTTGCTTGGAATTACTTCGGTAGAAAACACTTACGCTGATTGTCTTGGTGCTCCAAACGAAAAGAGGAAAACACTCATCCATAAGCACTTTTGTTAAAAATATTTTTGTTAGAATCACTTTTGAATTAAAGCTTAAGTGTTTCTACTGCAATTGGGGGAGTGCTTCTATGACGTAAAGGTCATTTCATTTTTCCAGAAGTAGTTTCAAAACTTGAAAAAAAACCCTAAACATACATGCAATCCTTATAACAATTTACTTGTACCCTAAGAACCATAATCAAAATCTAATCTAAAACTAAGGACCATAATCTAAATTTCTAATATATCAAGTAAAATAAGTCTGTCAAAAGAACAATAACAATTAGTGGTGCAAAATAAATACAGCAATTTGTAACCCTAGTTTTTTTCTCAACAGGTGCGTCAGCATGGACTTTGGCAGAGCAACCCAACTTCACTCCTGTGCTTTACAGTCCCAACAACAAACCAGGAAACCGATTCAAGAACCTGCAACCGACTCTGATTGCAAGAATGTACCACTCAACCTCCGCACTACTCCCTAATGGCAAAATCCTTGTAGCAGGCAGCAACACCAACCCAGGGTACCAGTTCCAGGCCAAGTACCCAACCGAGATGAGAATCGAGCACTTCTCGCCGCC
Source organism: Crataegus laevigata (assembly GCA_963580275.1). Classification (NCBI taxonomy): domain Eukaryota; kingdom Viridiplantae; phylum Streptophyta; class Magnoliopsida; order Rosales; family Rosaceae; genus Crataegus; species Crataegus laevigata. Next base: position 36,652,896 of record OY756942.1, on the reverse strand, counting down.
TTACCTGGACCCGGCATTGGCTATCCACCGCCCTGCCATCATGGACAAGAACTCCGACATCAAGTTGAAGTACGGCAAGCCATTCAGCGTCCAGTTTCAGCTCCAAGACAAACCCGTGGCCATTGCAGACATCAAGGTGACAATGTACGCGCCGCCTTTCACTACTCACGGGTTCTCGATGAACCAGAGGTTGGTTATTTTGGGAAAGAATGACTTGAAGAACGTGGCACGGGGTGTTTACAAGCTTCAAGTGGCGGCGCCGCGTTCGAGCGTGTTCGCTCCTCCAGGGTACTACCTGCTTTTTGTGGTCTATCGCGGTGTGCCTAGCGTGGGAATGTGGGTGCAGATTCTGTAATTAATTAGGGCTGGCTTAATTTCCCTGCTTCATGATCGCCTGCTTCACTCATGTTTAAATCAAAATTAATTAATTATTTTGATTATACCATGATATCTTTCTCTTTTCTTAATTTGCTTTGTCATATTAACTTTGATCGATGTACGTCAAGGAAAAACAAACCTTGAAGTATATAAAGAAATTACCAAACACTATTATCAAAGTTAAAGTCCAAGTCTATTAAGTTTGCTAATTCCAATTATAGTTTGCTAAGCAAATATTGATGCTGTGATTGGCGTTCAAATTTATAACGAAATTACAACAATAACAAAAAAACATTTTCCTACTAAGTGGGCTAACTTTTGGATGACTCGACGTCATTATGCTAGTCCAAACAAAAATTTTAGTTGAAGGGGTACAAAATTGGTGTGATAACTAGAATCGAGTTAAAGTTGTTGATTAGTGTAACATTCTCACCATTTTGAATTTTCATTCGAGTTCAAACCACCATTTTCATTAGATATTACCTTTCCGGGAAGAAAAGAATATTCAAACAAAAATGAAAAACAAAAAAGCGATTTCAAATATTTTCTTTAATTTCTTCGTACCCTTTTGATCACCAAAACAAAAATGGTAAGTTTTATTTGCTTGCAGCCCGTTGTTACTCGTGAATATTACTTGTGACCGTCCGTTTATATTATTAAGGTTAAACGGGTACATATAATCCTAATCTATAATTAGGATACTCTTAATTATCAATTTTAAAGGGTCAGATTACCGCAAACACTAGTATCTATGATTATTTTGCTCATGATTAACAACTAAAATATATATTATCTTTAATTTATAACCGAAAAGAAAATGGAGTTGACGCCTGACAAAATATGTTTGAGAGGATGAACGCGACGATTAAAATGCTGGAAGAAGTATCACGTTTGAATCTTCTTTCTTCTGTCACTCACAGCGGGGGCCAAGCCGTGCAGGCTCAACCAGGCAAAAGGGAACCATTTGATCGAATTCCTTGAACAAACCTTGTAAGCACCAAATATATAAATAGTTGAGAACTTTGTATAAAACCCTTCTGCAGGGCTGCACGTCCGGCCAAGCAAATTAAGAAATCGTCATTTCACTGCTGGCCAGCCCAGCAGTCCCCACTACTTGCATTAGTCCCATGCACGATGTTCTCCTAAACTCCTAATCACACTGCGTCCCAGCCAATGACACCCATTCTCTCCTACCCTTACAGCATCTATGACATTTGCACCACGACCCCACGAAAACATCGGAAATGAACAGATAATTAGAAGTCAAACGTATTAATCAATGATTTTAGCGTTTATGGTCATTTCCTTTTTAGTGTTATGTTTAATTTTTGCATTATAGAGAAATATATGAGAGAAATGAAATCGACCTTGAAAATTATGTCGTGTGGTCACAAAATGAAAATGAAAAACGTCAACGAGGGTTGGCTCAATTGGTTATATCCCTGCTTTGTGTGTCGTTCCACCTTGTTTCGAGTCCCACTACCAGCAGTCCTCATTAGTGCGCGATCTGTAAATTCTTACGCAAATTTAATTCATACCCTTGGCAGCTAGTAGTTAGGTGCCAAGTGTGAGTTCTTTAGGTTCGAACTTATGGGCATGCTCTGGCGCTGGTGTTGAGAGTAACCAATCTCCACCTAAACTTTTTGTTACAAATAAAATGAAAACTCACTTTTAAGATTTTGTTTTCAGTTATTCATCTTTGTTTCTTCCCCTCCTCCCCACCACCTTACTAGGCAATGTCCTTTTCTACACTCAAATTCAAATCTGGCTAAAATAGTTTGACAATGTGCTCTCCTCTGTATCCAAGTTTGGATCCCCTCCTCTAGTTTAAATTTATTAGAATATCGCTTGAATAGAAATAAATAAAAAATGTATTTGCAATATAATTGGTAAGTTTTGACTTTTTGAGGAGCATGCTTCAACGTTTTCTTCTAGAACAAGAATGTCAAAAACTATGACTACGTCGTAGGTGAGCATATTTTGCTCACTGCAAAACAAAAAGTTGTATAAAGCCATCAAGAATCCAAAGCAAGACGCGTCGATCGATCCCATTTTCAACAAGTAAATTGTTGTCCTAGAAAAAAAAAAGAGAAGGAAAATCTAGTTGGGACTGAAGTTGAAATGGCAGTTTTGCAAGCATTCCTGTTAGCTCTATGCATCACTGTGTTCCATCAAAATGTAGCTAATGCAACTGCTGCAAAGAGCATGTATCTCACCTGGGGTACCCAACACACTACGATTCAAGGCGAGAATCTTAATCTTGTGCTCGATCAAACGTCAGGTTAGAACAATTTACTCCTTCGATTTCTTGTGCTCTACGTGCATAGATCAAAGAAAACGAAGCAAATAAATGCGTAATGATCAAGTTATCTCCTCTAACCAGACTACATTAATACTGCCTTTGCTTTACAGGGTCTGCTGCTATGTCAAAGAGAAATTTCTTATTCGGAAGCATCGAGATGCTGATTAAGTTGGTACCTGGGAATTCTGCCGGGACAGTAACAGCCTACTATGTAAGTTAATTACTAACTGAAGCAAGATAGATAGCTCATAAAAACACCCAAAAAAAACCAGACCGAGATAATCTCTTTTCGTTGACAATGAATCCCCATTTCTGGGGACCTACACCTCAGATCAACGTGTGCTAACTTGTTCATACTCAATTTGTGCAGCTATCGTCAACAGGAACCAAACACGACGAGATAGATTTTGAATTCCTAGGGAACGTTTCTGGACAACCTTACATTGTCCACACAAACATATATACACAAGGAAATGGAAGCAAAGAGCAGCAATTTTACCTCTGGTTTGACCCGACCGCTGATTTCCACAACTACACCATACATTGGAACCTACTGAAGTTGTGTAAGTTAACCAACGACCGAGGCGCCTTTGCCTTCAATCTCAACAGGGTGAAAAAAAATCATCCTTAGTTCTATGAGTCATGGAACCAAACAATTTCTAAACTTCAGTTCACTTTTATGATTTCAGGTGGTATGTCGATAGCTTGCCCATTCGTGTTTTCCGAAACTACGAGAACCAGGGGATTGCTTACCCCAACAAGCAAGGGATGAGGGTTTACTCCAGCTTATGGAATGCTGATAACTGGGCAACTAGAGGTGGGCTAGAGAAGATAAATTGGACTGGTGCGCCCTTCACAGCCGGCTTCAAACACTTCAGGGCAAGAGCCTGCAAGTGGAATGGAGCCGCCAGCATTAGTGCATGCGCCGCCACTTCCCGGGCTAACTGGTGGACTTCCCCTATATACAGCCAGCTGAGCAACAGTAAGCTCGGCCAGCTGCAATGGGTCAGGAATAACTACATGATCTATGACTACTGCAAAGACACTAAACGATTCAACGGAAACATGCCACCTGAATGTTCTAAGCAACAATTCTGATTTGAGGCTAAGCAATCAAGCTACAGTAAGAAACCCGAATCCGGTTTCAACCAGACGACTGATTCTGCAGCCTTAATTGGCTTTCCTCTTCCAGTTCACAACTGAAATAAATTTTCCTCGTGGTTTTTATCTGTTTCGATTTTTCAATTATGTTGTATTCTGCTGTTTTGTATCATTCTTTTACTTGTATTCCAGTTACATGGATCTATAAAGTTATATACTTTCAAAGAAAAATAAGTATCAATTAAATGACAAAGTTCCTGTTGATTTTCCTTTCTTTTCTCAGCAGCCAAACACTCAAACATCAATAACCAAACAAATCAAGCTAACTATGCCCCTTGGAACTCGGTTTTAATCAAACAAAACAAGCTTGCTAGGCAACACAAGTAATCTAACGGATATTTAACAGAATAAATTTCACTTTCTCTTACTTTTTCAGTTCCTCAGATCAATAAATTTCAGAGAAAAAACAAGTAATAATAAAATGACAAAAATTTCCTCTTGATTTTCCCTCATTTTCTCAGCAGCCAAACACTCAAGCATTCTGTAATCGAACAAAACAAGCTAATCTACGCATAAAATTTATACAAAACATGAAAATCCAATTAATTGATACAAAGCCAAATGCCTGAAACAATCAAAGCCGTACCGAAAATAGCGAGGCCGAGGTGGGTCTGCTCCCCCAAGAGCAAGCCAAACGCGGCGGTGGCGGCAAACGTTGTCGCATTAGTGACGGGGACGGCGAGCGAGATCGGAGTGTGGCTGAGTATGGCGAAGAAAGTAGCGGAGGCGGAGAGGTTGACGAAGAAGGGGACTGTGTACTGCCAAATTGCGAGGAGCTTGAGCCAGCTCGTGAGGGAGGCGAGAAGCTTGTGGTGGATTGGGCCGGGCTGGGCACAGGCCTGGGCTGAGGAGGAGGATTTGAGGGCTCGGTCCCATAGGAGGGCGCCGCGGCGCATCAGGGCGTTAGTGGCGCCCCAAACGAGGCCCACTCCGATCATCTTCTCGACGTCTCCGATCATCGGCGTTGATCTGATCTTTCTGTGTGTGTCTCTCCTCTAGTCCTCTGTGTTGCAGCTACCTGAGTCGTATGGTCCGGTGGTGGGAAATCAACGAATGCTACAACTAAATGCAGTTAAACGATGCCGTATTGGATTATTCGTTATTTCGGTTGCGTAATAACTTATACGGGTGAATGTTTTGGGTAGTGCCGTTCACCCAATTTTTTTGGGTCCCGCAAACTTTTGTTAATTTTTATCTATTGATTTTTTTTAAATTTATTTGATTCGAAAGTAAATAATAAGAGGGTGCTTGAAAAATAAAAATAAATATATGAATAGCACCATTCTCTTTATTTTCAAAAATGTGAATTCAACTAGCTGATCAAAACAATTTATTACCTAATTACATCAAACTTCGAGTGTATTTTTGTTCACCACTTTTTAGTAGTGATAATATTCATTACACTACTACTTTTGAAAAGAAAAACTAATGAAAAATATTCACAACACTAATATTTTCGTTAAAAATGAACAATACCAAAAGTATTTCGTTAAAACTATCTTAATTTAAATTTAAAAATATATATCTACCCACTATACATATTTCAAAATTTAAATTTGTTAAATACGGTTGTAAACATCGCCGTCAATTGAAGTTGGTCACCAAAAATATTCCCTCAAACATCGAATCCCCAAACATAAAGCGAAGGGTAGCACTGTAAACCAGCTCACATGTTATCGCATGTTGTGGTCCACGTGACCAAATCTTGTTGGCAATAAAACAAGACAGCGACGGCGGTAAATCCAGATCCTCTGCAAACGCTCCCATATTTTTCCTAGAACACCAACGCTTCTTCCCCAATCAGAAAAAATGTACAACCTATAAGAGCGCGCATCTAGAAAGGAATCTACAAACGACGGCAGAGGAATATACCTGCGCGGGAATCACGTGGCTGCACTCCCAGATTTACCCTCCATCTACCAATTTATTTACCGAACTGACACCGACACATTTGGCGGTAAAACTACTTTAGTTGACAACAATACCCTTCGTCAAAAACCAAAATCCCCAAAACTCTCTGTCCAATTTCGACACAAATCTCCGCAAAGTCAACAAGTCAACGGCCTCCACCTACCGAAAGTTCCGAAACTACCCTTCTACCTTCGTTCTTTATCCATCCCGCGACTGAACCTCTGTCTCTTTTGCTGGCGGAGCCGTCGCCTGTGTGTGGCTTCAGTTTTTCAGCTCCAACGTATACAAATCCAAATTTCGAAAATTTTAATTTTAATATTTTTTGTCGATTTCTCGGGTTTCCGATTCGGATCCAAAATCCGGAAGTCTAAGAGTTGAGTGCCCCGATCCGGGAATTCGGACATGGAGCGGGTCATCGGCGGCAAGTACAAGCTCGGCCGCAAGATCGGCAGCGGATCGTTCGGCGAAATCTTCCTAGGTGAGTTTCGTGTTGAATCTGAGCCGTTGATCGCACAAACAGTGGCTGAATCCTGTAAATTGTTTGAATTTCGTTTGCAGCTACTCACACCGATACGTTCGAGATCGTCGCCGTTAAGATTGTAAGCTCCTAATTATACCTCTCTGTTTTTTTTTTTTAAATTTAATTTATGTTTATGCCCTTCAATTGTCGTCAAATTTGAAGTCTTTACCGACTTAAGTAGTGAAGAGAAGCACTTTTTAGCTTAATTACTTTCAGGTAATTAAGTTGATCTTAATATCTGGTCAATGCAGGAGAACAGCAAAACGAAGCATCCACAGCTGCTTTACGAGGCGAAATTATACAAAATCCTTCAAGGAGGAAGTACGTGCTGTATGCGTATTCGAATGCGTATATTTTATACTAGCACATATTGGTTTAGTGTTTCTGTGAGCAATTGAGCGTTACTGTTTTATTAATTTGAGTGTTTGTAATTGTTCAGGCGGTATTCCGAACATAAAATGGTCGGGAATCAACGGCGAGGACAATGCGCTGGTTCTCGATTTGCTGGGACCGAGTCTTGAGGATTTGTTTGTGTATTGTGGGAGAAAGTTTTCGCTCAAGACCGTCTTAATGCTAGCCGATCAAATGGTAATACATTGTGACGAGTTTTAAGTGGAGCTTACGCGGCGCAGAGCTCATGCGTCACTTGCATTTGCATATAGTTAATCTGCTTTGCTACCTTACTCTCTTTTCAGATCATTTTCCTTATGAAAGTTGCAATTTTTCGTGATGAAATTTCTTCCCTTTATGAAAGTTGAAATTTTTTCAAGAAAAGTTCGTTACTTTTATTGAGTTTCACTTTTGTACTTTGCATTCTTCATGTCACTGAATGATACAATGTTTATGTGTGCGCGTATCAAGATTACGAGGATAGAGTTTGCGCACTCGAAAGGTTTTCTGCACAGAGATATAAAACCTGATAATTTCCTCATGGGTCTTGGTCGAAAAGCAAATCAGGTGATGCATCTTCGTTGTCTTTTTATTGTTTAAGATGTACTTCGAGTTTATATTGCCATCAATCTGTTTTCACTTTTATTAGGTTTACATAATTGATTTTGGTCTTGCGAAAAGATATCGAGATGCGACAACCAATCGTCATATCCCATACAGGTATTTCCAGTTTCATATCAAGACAATCTCTCATTTTCTTCTCTGTGTGCTGAGACGCTCGAGGAGCAATTGAAATATAACATGAAACTATTTTAGTATTATATTGCTTTATATTACTATTTTTAACACTTGCCTCATACAGGGAGAATAAGAACTTAACAGGAACCGCACGTTATGCAAGCTGCAATACTCATCTTGGAATTGGTAAGCTGCTCGGTGTTAAAATCTTGTAATCTGTTGGCATAAATACTCGTTAACCTTATTTCTTGTTTTGTTCTTAGAGCAGAGTCGGCGGGATGATTTGGAGTCTCTTGGATATGTTCTTCTGTATTTTCTCAGAGGGAGGTACTTATTCTGTTTCCACCCATTTTTTTACTTTTAATTTGTAGAAAGGAATTGAAAAACTTATACAGTAGGAGAACCCAATGATATATTGTTCACGCCATATTATGTTTCGACCCCATTGTCCCCTGACGATTTTACTTTTCCTGCTTATAGCCTTCCGTGGCAGGGTTTAAAAGCTGCCACAAAAAAGCAAAAATATGACAAAATTTGTGAGAAGAAGTTATCAACCCCTATTGAGGTTTGTGTCAACTACTCTGTGCACTTTGAAATTTTTATCTGGTGTCAACTGGTCTGACTGCTGTTTTCTAAAGGTTCTATGCAAATCTCACCCGGTGGAGTTCGCGTCATATTTCCATTACTGCCATTCACTGACATTTGATCAGCGACCTGATTACGGATTCTTGAAACGCCTATTCCGTGATTTGTTTTCTCGTGAAGGTATTGGTGTTCAAACTTTCCTGTTTTTTCATCTCTTGTAAATTAAGTTCTTCACGTTACATTGGTCCTGGGAGCTTGAAGTCAATGTGCTTTCATATGTTTGATTTCCCAAACTTATGATAAATTATGTTATATACGAACTAATATATTTCATATGTGTCTCTGAAACATTTTAGAGCTTTATTTTGATGCGGATTTATTATTCTGGATGTTGGTCTCCAAATGGCAGGGTATGAATTTGATTACGTATTTGATTGGACCATCATTAAGTACCAGCAATCACAAAAGAATGATTCTGTAAGTGCAATTGCTGTTCAGTCTTTTCAGAATTTTTTAGTTGTATGACTCTGAGAACATTGGGTTACTGCTGCGCTTCTAATTTGAAGTCCCACATGTTCAGCCGGTTCCTGGAGGAAGCAACAGTCATGCAATGCCAGTGCGTGTAGATAATCATCAAGGTTAGATCTTCGTGATGGACTTTTGCATATCTTAAATAACTGACTTCTCTAGTACAGCAGCGCGAGCATTTTCCTTGAGTGAAAACTTTTGCATATCTTACCCAGCTGAGGTCACAGATCGAGTTAGATCAAGCAATCCCACTGGTCCTGGTGTCCGCATGCAATTTAAATCTCCAACAACGGGCAGGAATTTAAGTTATGACAACCCTCTTGAAAAGAATGTAAGTCATATTACTGTCCAGTAACTACTGTGATAAAAAGATATTTTTTCTTCTCACTCCTTTTATGCAGTATTATTACTCTGTTACATTGTACAAAATTTAGTTCCGAATATAACTCACGGATAAAAATTTCCCTTTTTAGATTGCGAATGAAGCATACCCTCCTCCGTCTACTTCATTTTCCGGCACCTCAAGGAACCCCACAAAACCTCTTTTGCCCGCTGAAGCTACTGGTCATGGACATGGCAATAAAGTAGGTCCTTCAAGTAGCTGGATTCAATCACTGCAGCGCATCTCTTCAGCCAAGTAGTGACCTTTATGGTAATTCATTTGGTTCGTACTTGAGTCATCGTTTGGTTGGCTGCTTTTGTAATAACAGCTAATGCTCTCGTCCATCGTCTTATGCATTACCGTTGTGTTTTAGCAACAGGTTTGCTCTACAAGATTCTATCACATCTTTGAAGCTTCAGATGTACGGTGATTTAATTGTCAAATATGCGATGTATCTATTCAGTAAGATCTTACGGACTCATCTTCGGAGACATTGAGTTTGTACCTTGTTTTGTGCAAGTGTTTTTCCATAAGGTGACTAGATACAGAAAACCCTAAGCTTGGATTCTGTGCTGTACATAGTTCTCATAAGTAACACAGCCGTGTCTTTGTATTTAAGTTTTTCTCGTAACACAAATGATGTGTGATGCTATTTTTTTTTCTCATTGTTATTATATAATACGTAGTCTCCATGCCATTTGATGTTTATTTACAGTGTTTCTTTGTTTTAAGATTCGTAAAATTCGTCTGAAATAAATTTGCTTTTCGAATGAAGCAGCTTCAGGAGCTGATTGGCTTATGATGGAACTGTTTTTTACTTTTTGTGTGTGTAACTAAGTTATCGGAACCAAACATTTCTATTTGACATTTTCACATGTTTTCGGCTATATTTTAGAAACTTTGTGAGAAGTTGAAAAAATGCAGAAAACAGGTGAGAGGCACTTATGTTACATAAAGGTCTTTTGGCAGGTATGACAGATTTCTTTCCCAAATTACTCGAATTCCTATTCAGCTTCTTGGATGTCCATAGTAAGGTACGCATCTCTCTCTCTCTCTCTCTCTCTCTCTCTCTCCGGTCTCTGCTAATCATTTAATTGATCTCAGTCACACGCAGACATGCAACGTTTTAATCGATCATATATGTGCTTAAACTGTAGATCGTATTGGACTGCCCAGGATTGTTCAATATTTTGTCTTTAAATAAAGTCGATCTTTGCAATTTAACTTTCCCTTGCTTGAGTATAAACTAATGGCCATTGTGTGACATGGGAGTGGAATCTGTTTTTCTTATATAAATATTTACTTAGGCAATGGAGGCTTATTTGTTAAAGTGGTATTCGTTTGTTGGGTTTCAGGGACATCCATTGAACTAGGAGAGTGCATATATGGCGATGCTGGTGCTGGTGGTCAAGTACCTCATCTATGGGAGATTCTAGCGTACACCCGAGGACATGCCTCCCTCTTCCTATACAGATTATGTATAGGAAGTGGGAGGGCCAGGACAGCCAAGATCGACTACCACACAACCTGTGGATCTCCTCATCATTCGTTTCTAACGGGTACTACGATTGTTTGCCCCTTATTCAACCATTCCCAGTTTCAGTTTCCTTGTAAACTTCAAATTTAGCTGTAAATCTAGTTCTGTAATGCTTTTTGACATCAAAAGTTCACGCGTGGGAGTGGTTGATGAACCTTTCCACCATCGTGAAACAGTACGTAAAGAGTAAAACTAACATATTCTTCAAAATTTGTAACCCGCTTATACATTATAATGTATATGTACAGAATACTAGGAGGCTAGGAGCAGATGCAAAATTGGGACAGGACATGTTCCATCCATTGGCACATAAACAACGGCTTCTCAGACGGAACAACCAACCCTACTCCCGGAACCGCATTACTAGGTATGTCATTTGTGGAACACTAAAATTGGTCTGTTGAATCCGGTTTTGCTGCCCGACACGCTTGAAGTGATGTCCTCTACTTTTCTGAATCCCACCTGTAATCATATTAGTATCAGATATTCCCAGATCTTAACCGATTGTTAGCAAAAATACCTGAATTCGAACTCAAGACGATTCAACGTACCTTATCCAGAAGTAAGTCTTGAAAATCTTTCGGATAGAACATAAGATTTCTATAGTTTTCTTTAGTTGTCTGCACAAAGGAACAAATAAATCTTTGGACCCAATTCCAGTAAAGCAAGGAAACCTAAAACTCGAAAAGTCACAAATTCCGTAAAAGACGATTACCTCAGATACTCTATAATTCTTTTCGTAGGACGTCCAAGGTTGAGGTTCCAACACAAAAATTCCGCCCTGCTCACACGAAGAAAAATTCGTCACACTTTTCCCCGCAAGGTTATCATGTTACTAGGGGACGTTATAAATCAAGATTATCTTAAACTAAAATTCCATGCTTAGTTGACAGAAGGCGAGAAAAGAAAAACGAAACAAGCATGGCATATCAATGGTTATAAGAATTACCGGACGAAGTAGACTCCAAACCCTTGTAAATAACTTGATCAATCCATCGTCACCCCAATTCAGATGAATCCATTTCGACACGCTCAAACTGTATTCGAGAACAACACAGTAAGGAATGTAATGTTATACTAGCAAACGCGACGTTATGACTGCGTTTAGAAAAGCACGCGTCAAGACGCAAATTTTGCGTCAAGACGCTCAAACCCAATGCTAAGGTGGCGGAGGAGCTCACCATATAATGGTGTCGTAATGATTTTTGTGTGGATCCCGACTGTTAACAAAATCTTCTTTTCGGAAAGATACTGTGTCGAGCAGATCTTTCTCCTCAGAAGAGCCGTTTGCAGCCTCCAATTTAGGAGCCTTTCCGGGCGCCTTTCTAGCATTCTCCGTTCTCAAAAATTTCCTGGCGTGCCAGTACGCATCCTGAATTCGATCTGAAAGAAAACAACATTGAGATATAACAACAGAATTATGCATACACGAGCAAGCCGTCTACATTTAGAAGACAAAGTAAAGAATTTTAAACTTGTTTGAACTTCAATGAGATGATATTAAGAATCTAAGATATGATCAGAATCTTACTGGCGTCGATGTCAACACCGAGAATGCTCCGGCAGCAAAACTTTTTGGCTGCAGGCAAGCACGTAAAAATGTCGATGTCACTGCGAGAAGAATCACACTCGAGAACCACATACGTAAAGAAAGCATTTCAACCCGCAACTACAAAAGAGCCTAACTCGACAAAACCAAGACGTCCACCACGTTTGTTTACGAAAGATAAACAGAGACGATACAGTATAATCAACAAACTCGTAAAACATAAATTTCGAATACGATTTAAACTGAGAGAAAAGTACCAATTTGAATGGTCATGATTCCAGAATTGCAGCCAATGTCAAGACAATCCTTTCCTTCGAACCATTCCTTCTTGAGAACCTTCAATCTAGCATCTTCCTCCATTTCTTGACCAATCTAAAACACAATATAAAGGCACTAAGATTCCACATTCTTATCGAGAGAACAAATATCGAGATGGTTAAACAAATATCCATTGTCATTCAAAAGTGCACAAGTCACAAACATACAAAAAAAGAAATCATTCATCCAAATTCTCTTCATCTAAATCAAAGGTAATACCATTCATCGATTAAAAAAAAAGGCCCAGTCGGACCATGTCCAGGCGAGTTTAAGCCAACTCTCGCTGGGCAAAGGTGTTTTCATCATCGTCTCGCCTCTAAAGCCGCCTAGCCGCGTTTTTTAAAACACTATTCATGGCGAAATTTAGCTTAAGAAATTTTCAAAACATAAATCCAAACAGTATCCATAATATCTAGGGAATGAAGAAAAACCCTATTTTTTTTCACTTAAACCTTTATTTGTCATTTTTCATTAAAACGAAAATTTTTGAGGACTTTTCCTTAGTTTTTCTTAATATCAATCCGACTACTTAGAAGCTTCACAAATGCACTGCATTTATAATCCAGAACACCAATTCCCACATAAACTCGAACGAAATACCATAATTTTAATCAAATTTGACAAAACACCTAGTTGGGTACCCTTAAACTCAATTATACATAAACCCCATCAGAGCTAATACAACATTCAAAAGTTAAAAATTGTGGGGGGAAGGAGGGGATTCGACTTACCCGATAGCCGTAGTAGCTTTTGTAGTTTCCGTAGGGGAAAATCTCTTTCCTTTTCTTATTACTGATCTGCCCATGTTGCTGTTCGCCTTCCTCTGCGCCCTTCTTCTCATTCTGTGAGCTGGACATGGCCAAAAACGGAATTTCGTAGCAGAAGCGCAGTAAAATTAGAGTCTTTCAGAGCTTCTTAGGTCGAAGGAAGGAGGGAGAGAGAGGGAAAGGGGAGTTTAGTTGCTTTTATATGAAGGTTTATTATATGAACCCCTGATTTAATTTTAAATTTTTGTCTGGGAAACAAACGGAAAATAACAAACGGTAATTTAAAATTCCTCCGCAACGCTACTTCTTTTATTTGGGTATGCGCCAAACTTTGGTTGGAGAAATGTTAAAAGGAGACTCTAAAAATAGACATCTTTCTAAATTATTCGTCAACTTATATTATTTGCAGAATTCGTATGCCAATAATATATAATGTTGTGTAAATATTATAAAATATTATGTCAAAAACGTGAGAGGGCAGAAAGTCCGACTTTGAGAGTGAATAGAATTCTTTCTCCTCATATTCTCATCTCCTTATCTCACACTTTGTTTTTATCCTATTGTCTATATAAAAAATCAATATAAAATGTTAACGTGGCTTAATCATAGCCGTTCAATTAGAGGAGAGGGAAGTTAAGAGAGATTAGGAAGAGAGAAAATCATCCTCCATTTTTAAAGAGTCTCCTTAGCATTTCTCTATTTTAAGTTGGACCAGCGTATTTTTACGCATATGAACTGAAATTATTTTGATTCAGTTCACCTTTTTAACTTTTCCCTTCGGATAAAAAAAGTGTAAGCTTTCTTTTAAAATCCGTAATCAAATACCTCAAAATCAAGAATTAGATCGACAAAGAAAAACTAATTGACCCGACTTCCTTTCCTTACGTCTCCTATTTTTAAGCTCTCCAATTCCTTTCTTTTCCTTTTTCCGTGATCCATGATTCCAACAAATTTCACACCAAAAGAAATACACGCCCTACTCACTTCCCACCAACCCAAATTACAACAAAATTAGGGTTTATGTCGTCACTACTCACTTCTCACCAAGCCCGGGTCCAAGGAAAGACCGAAGGTGGCCATACCATACACAACCATATTAATCTCCTAGTAAATATGCTTAATCTCAGACCGCCAGGAAAGGTCTCCGGCGAGCAAAAACCAAGGGGAGCATTATGTATATGAGCCTGTGAAACTAAAACAACTGTTTGAGCAGAATCTGAATCGACCAGAAGTTTTGAGAGGATAACTTCCCACAGCAGCAGTGACAGATGAATTACCAAAAAATAATAACGACATCTCAAACCAACAATACCACTGCAAAACTAATCGTTGTTTTCCTTTTTCTTACAATGTCTGCAACACTAATTGTGAGATAAATATTTACTACAATGGTTATTCAAAGCTGATTATAATTTTATCTACAAAACGGGATTCAATGCGGTCGTTCAGGAGAACAGCTTCATAGAATCACCTTGGCCAGAGATTTCAGTTTCAGTATCACAAGCATGGGGTACGTGTAAGCCACCTATAACTCACTCCAATTCCTTGAGGAAATCAACATTATCCACGAAAACCTGCAAGATGAAGATGAGAGATGAGACCTTGTAATCATGGGGTAATAAGCAGCCAACCAACTTTCGGTTGTCAGGGTGCATATATACGTAAAGCAGGCATGAGCCATACCGACTTCCATCCGTCAGGATCCAAGCAAGCAGTGATCTTTGTGTTGAGACCAGGTAATGGCCCAGGTTCCCGGGTAATCTTGCCCCCGCAGAGTTTAATTGCTTCGGCAGTTTTATAGACATCATCCGTGCCTATTGCTATCTGTTGAGAGAAAAAAGAAACCATTCCACAAAATTAGTCAGAAAAAAAGTTGGCAAGAAAATATATCATTTTCATGTGGTATTCTCACAGCAACGTGATAAATCGCAAGAAATTATGCATGCGTGCATAAGAAAACCATTTTACAACAGAAGAGGGGATGTAAGCAAAAGAAGAGGTAGGGAGAGGTCCGGTGTCTACCTGAGCATAAGCATTTCCTTTGTCATATTCGGTGACCCCATAATTGTATGTCAACTCCAGAACGGCACTTTTGTCTTCGGGGCCATAACCCATCATTGCTATGGTATACTAGAAGTAATGAGCACAATTATGTCAATACGGTATAGTGACGTAGAAGACAAAAGCTATAGCATTTTTGTGTTACTAGAGTATACTAGAAGTAATAAGTACGAGAGAAACGAGCACAAGGCTATGTTATTCAGGTAGAAACACTCTATACACTATTCCTATAAGTAGTGACAATTGTGACAACATGAGAAGCACAAATCTCTAAAAATACTGAAAAAACCACATATCTCTGAAAAAAGCAAAGTTACCTTGTATTCCGGATTATCTCGTTTGCGAAGGAGCTCCATGCCAAAAGCCTAGACGAATGGAAAGGAAACAAGAATTGAGAACCAAAAGTAAATGAGTTCGAAAACAAACTAGCAATGAAGAGTAAAAACTTGGAAGGCAAACAGCATATTTCTGTCCAAACAGCTCTTACCTTCTCATAAAACGTTATGGATCGGTCAAGATCACCCACACGAAGCATAACTTGACACAGGGGCTCTGGGCTAGGCCCTCTTTCCAAAAGTTCAAATTTATAACCATCAGGATCTTCAACAAATGCGATTACTGTTTTGCCCCCTTTGACCGGACCAGGTTCGCGAGTTACCTTGCCACCCTTAGCTTTTACAAGCTCCACAGTCTTGGCAACCTAACCACAAAAACATATGTAAGGTCGAAGAAGATGTCCTTTAAGAACAGACAATCCCCAACAGTCAACAAAACTATTAACAACAGGAATATACCAAATTGCCATAAAATTTTGCCGCATCTGGCATGCTTAAAGAACAAAGTTTAACAAAAAATAATGACTTACATCCTCAACAGCAATACCAAAATGACCAAATGCAGTTCCAATATCATACTTGTCAACTCCATAATCTGGAAGTGCCATCAAATGAAAAGTGCTTATGGAAGTAGTTCAAAGCAGGTAATGCTTTCATTTGGAAAAAAAATTGATGAAAACTAGTTGGATGCCTTACTGTAAGTGAGTTCAATAACAAAGTGGGAATCCTCTGGCCCGTACCCAAGAAAAGCATTGGTATACCTTTCCTCGGGTATGTCACGTTTTCGCAACAATTTCATTCCCAGACACTCTGTGTAGAATCTGCAGGGCACAACACAATACTATGTGTGAACTCTGTGCTGTCTCATTATAATCATAGGAAAACAGAACATAATACATCAAATCAACAGGATGGTTCAAGTTGCATTGAGCAGACATACTTTATGGTCCTGTCCAAATCTCCAACGCGGTAAACAACATGGAGCATCCTCCGCTTGTCCTGTTTGACCCACTCAAGGACATTTTCGGGGGAAGCTGTCGTGCTAGCTTGTGCGGCATTTCCAGCAGCAGCCACCCCCGTGGTTTTACCATCTCCTCTCAACAACTTAGAAGCTTTCAGACCGAAAGACGGCGACTGAGGCACAGCTGGTATACAATTCAAAATCATCAAGCAGGTCGAAAAGATCACAAAACCTTATCAAATCACATTGTCAATGCCGTAACTTGATTGTCAAGAACAAATACAGCCTCAACAATTAAATCCTAAACTTTCTATAAAATTTCCAATCGAGTACTTCCACACTAATCAAATTACACATATATATACAACAAAATTAACATCCCCACAACCCCAATTCAACCAAAAATCGACGAATTCAGATCAAAAGACAGCAAATTTATGGTTTAACACAAAAGGGTAAGGAGAAAAAGGCAGACTTTGCATATATATATTTACCACTAGCGAGTTGGAAGCAAGCGAGTCGCCGTGAAGGAGTGAAGGAAGCGAGGGAAAGGCCCATGCGAGAAGCTCCGGCGAACCTCAACGTCGAGAGCGAAGGTCTGATTGAAGACGCCATGGGAATTATCCCCACCATCTCTCTCTCTCTCTCTCTCTCTCTCTCTCTCTCTCTCCCCTCTGTGAGCTTGAAGAATTATTATTTTTTTGGGAAAAAAAGCAGAGAGAACAAAGAAATGGGAAGGTCTGGTAGAGTGAAGTGAGAGGAGAAGTATTGCCGCTTCGTATTCCGATTCGATTGCGATTTTTTGGAGATCCAACGGTCGTGGACGAGGTTGGCTCTGATATGATATGCTCTTACCCTGTGGGGTAGGGTGGAGCCACTTCTGGTTTGTTTTCAAGTTGGGCCCAGCCCAAGGCCCATTAATAGCCTCATTTCCAAATACGGAATCCGATTGGGTAGGTAGTTTTTGGGCACATGAAAGCCCAAGGCCCAATAATTTTCCAAGTGTATTGTTATTAATTACTAGTGTCTGGAAAGCACACAAATAAACATGTATAGGAAGCCTGCTTAATCTTATTGGGCTATATCTATTTGTGGGTTTGAAAGTCTAGCTGGTAACATTGAGTATTTGACTCAACTAATACTATTTTTTTAAATTTATTTATTATTACAGAGTAAAGGAAGAATTCAAAATTGTTACATTAATGTAGAATATATGAGTGTATCAAAGCCAAGACCGCAAGACGCATGAGTAGAAACTGAATACCATATTTACCACGACATTAGAGCACATGTCTTGACTCAACTAATACACATGACAACATTTTCTTAAAAATGATTTTGTTTATTACCTTACAAGAAAACCTTTTTTTATTTTATTTTTCATTTTATTTTTGTCTTGAGGTTTTGTATACGAATTCATTTCTCAATAGTTTAAATGAATTCGTGTAGATCCTATTAGCAAACTATTTAGGTCTAGCAGGTCTACCACCCTATATCACCGATATTGTCCTAACTTAACCATATATTGTTAGGCATTAGATTGTATCACAAAAAACTTCAATGACGTTGATAGGCATAGAAACTCTTATATAGTAAACTCCCTCTAGTTGTACCGAAATGGTACATCCCATGCAATATGCATGAGTTACGACCGACCAATGAGGAAGAAACACGTACATGCATATATCATATAACATATATGTACATGCAGATGTTGATCTAAGTAGCTAGGTCATGGCGGTGGCCATAAATTTAAGTTGGGGGTGCGAATTGTGGGGTTTAGGGTTTGTCCGAAGCTGATGTGATACATGCAGCAAATCGCTACTTTGATGAGGATTGACATCTACTTGTGAATCGAGAGGATCATGATGCTTGAATTTTAATTTTACGATCACTATTAGCTCATTCTACTAATCCACTTCATAAAAATTCAAAAATTTGAATAATCCAAATCACTTTCTCTCTCTTAAACGATCCAGATCTCTCGATCGACAAGCTCTAGAAACAGAAATTCGGAACGAATCTCATTCCCTCTCACGAGTCACGGCTCTGATCACTTCCACCGCACGGAATGGTAGGTCACTCATCTGATCTCCACCACCATTGAAATTGACACTGACTGGCAATTTAGTCACAAGACTCACACAACCCTACCCAAACTATGTCATAAAGTCTCCATCTCACAATTTAGACATGTCTATCAAAATTCTTTATATCACGTTGACTTTTAGATACATCGATACCTAAATTATCTAATCAACTTTTTAATATGTCGATACATGTCGTAATTGACATGTTATTTAGAAATGTCATTTGTGCATGCTTAGTACTACATCGATCATTTGTGTTTTTACTTTGCCTTGTTAGAGACTTAGAAAGTTTCGAATGCTGAACTTTGCGTATTCCTTCATTAATCAACCTACTCTTACAGCCAGTGGCTTAACAATACGTGCTTATGGTAAAGCGTAAACCTTGTTTAGGGAAGAACTGCCGATTATTATCTATTTAATCTAATTGAAAATCATGATGACAACTTTATTACAAAACCCTATTTAATTTGTTACCTGCTGAGTGTTCACTCATTCATTTGTACTTGTCCCTTTCTTTATAATTTTTCTTCCCACATAAAGCAAAGTAAAAGAACATTAAGAGGCCACACCATCCACAGCTGCACATTTACACTTTTTCTGGTTGCTCCACCATTTTCCCAGGCCCACAGGAATGCGATCATGATCCATGTTCTCGTCTTAAAAGTATAAGCTAGAAAGCAGAAGCAGCGTCACACACTTTCTTGTTTTTATAATGTGCACGTAACTTATAAGCTCACCACAGAAACTTTTACATGGTTTACTTGAACATATCAGGAAGAATCACGATGTAAGTAAAGCAAAGAATTTAGTTCTTATCACTTGCTTGCAAGCAAAGTCTAAAAAGGGAAGAAATCGCAAATCTCGTGTAGTAAAGTTGGTTGAGGTAACGTGTCCTCTTATGTACAAGTTCAAATTTTTAGTAGTTTAGACCAAATTATTGCTAGTATCACTTGAATAAAGAAAGATCATACCGTTTGTTTGTTTGTTTTTGTCAAAGCATGAGGTATCCCACACCCGGCAGTGTATAAGACTAATTTTCAGTGGAACTCGAAAAGGCTAGGCATTTCCGCCCACCTTTGGTCACATTTAAACAACACACATCCTCCCAAAAAGAATTTTCAATTTAAAAAAAAATGGACTAGTTGGCAGCTTGATTACGATAGTCTACTATTTTGGAGCCCTGAAAAAAATCAATTAAGGTTAATTCAAGGGGGCATGCATATCTTTTTGAAGTGAAGGGCCACTAGGGAAAGTTTATGTGATTATGAGTGAACGTGGGAGGCTTTCTCATTCAAAGTATGGAAGATAGTCATATGCACACACACTTTGGTAAAAGCATAATTCAATTATTGCATGAAAAAAGAAAGCAAAGTGTGACAAGGGACGCATTCTACAAAGTCGTTTTCATTTCCCATATAACCACTAAATTTTTAGTTTACGAAAAATGGTAGGAAGACTATTTTACATACTATATTTTGTAAAAGCGGCACTGACGGTTGATTGTTGAATTCCTTGTTTAAATAATTAAAGAAAGAATACAATCAACAACTATCGCATCATGTGGTATGCAAAATATAATTTAAGTAGATGATATATCTCTAACATTATCCTTAATCTATATATGCAAGAAAACCTAGAGAATGCTCGCATCATTTTTCATCTATCATGATCAACAAGTTGTATTGCCGAAATTATTATTAAAGTTTGAATATTTTGATTTTTTTCATGACTGGACGCCATTTGGCACACACTCTCGTGACTTGGACACCATTTGATATCATCTATTGACAGAATTACTAATGATCAATCTAACAGAAGTACAAATATGAAAAAAAACGTAATTTTATATATGAAATTGAAATAAATAAAAAACTTAATGAATAAAAGTTTGAAAAATGCGATGCTTTAAAATAGTGACGTGAGAATTACTCTAAATTTACTTTTCCAAACAAATATACCATTAAAACATGTAAGTGAAGAACACTTCCCGTCACGGCGCGTGGAAATAGCATCGTCCACAAAAACACATGCAGTGACAATTGCATAGGCCAACACTGACACGTGACACCGGCCTAATCCGCAACCCGCAGCCCCACCACTCTCTGTCCCCACGCGCCTTCCCCCTATCCCAAACTCTTCCCCAAAGCACAAGCGAAGTACCTGCTGAGCGAGTCACTCGAGCAAACAGATTTCTGGGCTTCCTCTGCAGAACCCAACTCTCTGTTTCCCAGTATTTCACGATTCAGAAGTGCTTTTCCAGAAGTGCGTTTAGTTGTTTCTATTATTGTTGTATTTTACTGTAACGGTTGCTGTGAGAGGCACGGTAGATCAAGAACGTCGCTTTCCAATTTGCTGTACAATATCTAACAGTTTGAATATCTCATAAAGGCTTTGAAAATTAATACTTTTTGGGGGGTCGGTTTCCTTTCATTCTCTGAAAGTGTAGTTTTCTGGGCAGCTGTGGAAGATAAGGCTGGAGAAAAATCCAACAAACTCATATTTATTTTGCTCGAAGAAGCAGAGGAAGCAGAGTCATTGATCTCGTTCGAACTCGAAAGCTCGAAACTGATGAATTTTCACCTAAATTTGGCAACTGGCTTCGATTCAATTTGCATTTCTGAATGATGGGTTGTGTAGTGATTGAGCTCGTTCAAACTCGAAGCTGATGAATTTTCTGGTAAATCGGCATTTGGGTTCCTTTCGATTTGCTTTTTCGAGTGATGGGTTGCAGAGTGATTGAGCTCGTTCGAACTTGAAACTGATGAATTTTCAGGTAAATTTGGCATCTGGGTTCGATTCAATTTGTGTTTTTGAGTTATGGGTTGTGTGTATTCGAGAGTTTGCATTGGAGAGGTTTGTACTCCGAGAGTTCATAAATTGAAAGAGAATCAGGATGTGAGGAGCACTGAGATCCCAGTGTTCTCTCCTACTTCCTCCGATGGAGAAGTAGGTGAGCTTCAAGACCAGTTCAACCAGTCTAGCTTGACTGGGGATGCTGAGGTGGGTATCACTAGGCTCCGTAGGGTTTCATCACAGTTTCTGCCTCCCAATGGGTCAAGAACTGTCAAGGTTCCTTCGGGAAACTTCGAAATGCGGTATTCTTATTTGTCTCAGAGAGGTTATTACCCTGATGCTCTTGATAAGGCTAACCAAGATAGTTTTTGCATCCACACGCCATTCGGGACAAATCCGGATGACCATTTCTTTGGGGTCTTTGATGGTCATGGAGAATTCGGAGCTCAGTGTTCGCAGTTTGTGAAAAGAAAGTTGTGTGAGAACTTGCTTAGGAATAATAAGTTTCAAGTGGATGCTGTCGAGGCATGCCATTCTGCGTTTATTGCAACCAATTCTCAGTTGCACGCTGATAGTTTGGATGATAGCATGAGCGGGACAACTGCAATTACGGTTTTGGTTCGAGGTAGGACAATATGTATTGCGAATTCGGGTGATTCAAGGGCTGTTATAGCAGAGAGGAAAGGGGATGACATCGTGGCTGTGGATCTTTCAATTGATCAAACCCCATTTAGAGTGGACGAGCTTGAAAGGGTTAAGCTTTGTGGTGCAAGAGTTCTTACATTGGATCAGATTGAAGGGCTGAAGAATCCAGATGTGCAGTGTTGGGGAACCGAAGAAAGCGATGATGGTGATCCACCTAGATTGTGGGTGCCAAACGGAATGTATCCTGGAACAGCTTTTACGAGGAGTATTGGTGATTCGACTGCTGAGACAATTGGGGTTGTTGCCAACCCTGAAATCGTGGTTTTAGAGCTTACACAGAATAATCCTTTCTTTGTTCTTGCTAGTGATGGAGTTTTTGAGTTCCTTTCTAGCCAAGCTGTGGTGGATATGGTAAGGTATCCTGCTTTCTCTTTGTTGCAATTCAAGTGTGGAATCTGTTAGACTTATTTATCTCTGATTATTGAACGCTTATAAGTTCGTTGCCACTGATTATGATTGTTTGTTTGCTTTCTCATTGTTGGGCATGACGAGTTTAGTTTGGTTGAGTATTTCTTCATGGTTTTTTCTATTTTTTCCACTTCTCTTGATTCTGTTACTATATTTACAGGTTGCAAAATTTAAAGATCCCCGTGATGCTTGTGCTGCAATTGTAGCTGAATCATATAAACTCTGGCTGCAGTATGAAACTCGTACAGATGATATTACAGTGATCGTTGTGCATGTAGATGGGCTGACTGATGTAAGAGGACTTGCTGTCCAAACAATGACGTTTTTCGTGCATTGTCTTCATGTAAATATGATTTTCTGAAATGTAGTCAACTAATAATGTCTTTTTATTATAGACGTCCATCGGTCAATCAGTAAGCCCTGCTGCTGCTTTACGACCAACTGTTCCTCAAGTCGTAGAGGGTACAGGATGTGAATCTCCTTCACCCACTGGGTGGAACTCTAGCAACCAGCGCACCAGACATGATTTGTCAAGGGCACGCCTTCGTGTGATTGAGAGTTCTCTAGAAAATGGGCAAATTTGGGTTCCTCCACCTCCATCCCACAGAAAGACTTGGGAGGAAGAAGTATGCTTTCTGTTCGTCGTGAATTGTAATGAAAGAGCAGAAATGATACCAATTTCTTTACCTCGAGTTCTTACTTTGAAAATTTGCTTGTGGTAAATAGGCACACATTCAGCGGGCTTTGCACGACCATTTCCTCTTCAGAAAGCTTACTGATTCTCAGTGTCAGGTGTTATTGGATTGCATGGAAAGGGTTGAGTTCCAGCCTGGAGATGTTGTTGTTAGACAGGTTCGTTTTCTTTAATTTTTCCTTTTTCTTGTTTATGGAAAGGGTTAAATGTTACGATTTTGTGTGGTTATATTACTTGTAACACTTATTGTATTTTGTAGGGTGGTGAAGGTGACTGCTTTTATGTTGTTGGCAGTGGAGAATTTGAGGTGTTGGCGACCCAGGTTTTAAATATATCCTTTTTCTACTTGAAATTCATTTGGGTAATTTCTCATGAGGCCCCACAGCATTTTTGTTGACTGGATACGATCATGGCAGGAAGAAAAGAATGGAGAGGTTCCGAGGGTTCTGCAGCACTATACAGCTGATAAGCTGTCATCCTTTGGAGAACTAGCGCTAATGTGAGTTAATTATTTCAACCTTTTGGGTAAACTGCCAATTTAGTCCCTGAATTATCACCTTAGTGAAAATTAGGTCCCTAAACTATTTTTTTCAGAAAAATTAGTCCCTGAATTATAAAAATATGCCAATTACATCCCTAGTGTTATATTCGAAGCTACTATATTCAATTTTCCGTCAATTTAATTACGTTACTTGCATGTCATACACATTGGAGGGTAGATTGATAGCTTTTCATAAAGAAATAGTGTATGGAGTTAACTTTGGAGGAGAAATTGGTAGTTTTTCATAAAGAAATAGTGTAAGTTAACCTTTAGGGTAAATTAGACATTAAATTCGCAACCTATATGAAATGTTAAGCACTTGTAGACAAGAAAATGATGGTATTACACTCTAAAGTGTGTCAAGTGACTCAAGTTGACGAAAAATTGGATAAAATAGCTTTGAATATAATAGTAGGGATGAAATTAGCAACTTCTAATGAATTTAGGGACTTATTTTACTAAAAAAAATAATTCAGGGACCTAATTTTCACTGAGGTGATAGTTCAGGGACTAAATTAGCACTTTACCCCTACCTTTTTTATCTGTTGGTTTAGAAAATGGTTGTTTAGGTTTTCGTTGGTCCGTCTGATTCCTCTTGTAATAGTGCATCATATGTTTTTCTAGTTTCTGTTTAATTGATTTTGGGATATATGGTACTACAGGCATAACAAACCACTACAGGCCTCCGTTCGTGCTGTGACCAGTGGAACTCTTTGGGCTTTGAAAAGAGAAGACTTCCGTGGAATTTTAACGTCAGAGTTTTCTAATTTGTCATATTTGAAGTTGCTTCGATCAGTGGATCTTCTATCGAGGCTGACAATCTTACAGCTGAGCCATATAGCCGATTCTCTGTCTGAAGTTTCCTTTTCAGAAGGCCAGACAATAGTCAATAAGGTACTTTATTTTCGTTAAGAATATCATTTACTCTTTTCCTATATATAATGTGTATTTCACATGTATATGCAGAGTGAAGACCTAGTTGGTTTATATATTATCCAGAAGGGAAAAGTGAGGATTACTTTTGATGCAAATTCAGCTAGTAGTTCAGTATTCCGGAGTCTCAAGTCTGACTATCAAAAAGAAGATGATCATCCTCAGAGCAGTAAAGAGCTCTCAGTGGAGAAGACGGAGGGAAGCTGCTTTGGTGAATGGGCACTTTATGGAGAATATATTGATTTGTTTAGAGCAGTTGCTGTGGGAGATGTCACCTGCGCTGTTTTAACAAAGGAAAATTTTGATTCAGCCATTGGCCCTTTGACAAAGATTTCTCAGGATGATCAGAAGTATGTTACTCTGGAAGTCTCAGTTCATAAATTTTACTAATCTTCCTTTTTGAAGTCCATGGCTAACAGTGGAACTCTCTAATGGCATGTGACAGTTTCCTAAAGTTCTTTTTTTATTAGACAGTATATCTCATGACTGTTGCATATTTCTGATGCTGTTGGTTGATGTCATTTGTAGGTCGAGGGATTATTCTTCGGAAGTTCCAAAGGAATCTGCCAAGAATATTGATATGTCTGCTCTTACTGAAGTCCAGTTGTCTGATCTAGTATGGAATTGAGTGTGCTGCTTGTTTATATGTTTCTGAGTTTCTAAGAATGCTTAATTGAGTTCTTGTGTCATTCGTTGATACTATATATTTTTTTCATTTTAGGAATGGAGAACAATTTTGTATAGCACTGACTGCAGTGAAATTGGAGTTGTTCGTTTAAGAGATTCAGGTTGGTTGTTTGTGTTTTAGGGTTCGTTTCAGTTTTTGGTTTTATTTTGTTAGATTGGGCTTCTACATGATGCAGGATTTATGTTGAAGTAATAAATGATGTATCCTTTGTTAGACAAAGAAGTCGATAACATATACTGCATTGAATGGGGGAGACCTATTAGTAGATGCAACATTTTGAGAAGAATTTATTTTTGTTTAAAACAGTACATAAGCTAACGGGAATTCTTCTTGTTAAATCTGATTGCCTATCAGAAAAATTGCTCAGTTTGAAAAGGTTTTCAAAGCAAATGGTCAGAAGGATGGGAAGGGAAGCGCAAGTGTTAAAAGAGAAGGATCTAATCAAGAGTATGAGCTCTTCAGCGTGTGTGCCACAGTTTCTGTGCACGTGTGTTGATCAGACACATGCTGGCATACTGTTTAATACTTGCCTTGCTTGTCCATTGGCTTCGATACTTCGCGCTCCCCTTGATGAACCGTCTGCCAAATTTTGTGCAGCCTCTCTAGTTGCTGGGTTGGCAGACCTCCACAAGGTCCATCGTCTGGAAATAGCTTATTCCACCATTTTGTTTTTAACTCCTAGTCCCATGACTGTTTAAGTAACATCTTTCTTTCTCAACATCTCTCATTTTATTTTTCTTTGTAATTTGACTTTCAGAATGACGTTCTCTACAGAGGGTTGTCTCCTGATGTTTTAATGTTGGACCAAACAGGATATTTACAGGTTTGTATTGTTTTGTTTTTCATACCGAATCGTGTTCATTCATAGTATCTAGATTGACGTTGGAATAATTGAAGGGGGGAAGATGAAATATGCTTAATTACTAAAATTTTGCTATATTGTAGCTAGTGGACTTCAAGTTTGGGAAGAAGTTATCGGGCGAAAGAACATATACAATTTGTGGAATGGTGGACTTTTTAGCTCCAGAGGTAGTCCAGGGAAAGGGCCATGGTTTTCCATCTGACTGGTAATAAGGCAATACATTCTTTGTTTATCCTAAACTAGATATTCTATACATCACTAAAAAATTTATGTAGCTTTTCATGAAAATGTGAAATAAATTCTATAAGAAGTAAATTATTCAGGATGAGACAGTATGGAGGCTTAGAGAATTTGCGAGAAATTAGAGGAAAATGCTCGACAGAAATATTCATACAACATCAACAACAACAACAACAACAAAGCCTTATCCTACTAAGTGTTGATATAAAATTCTCGACAGAAATATTCATAAAATTACAAAATCAGTATTAGGATTAATGGTATAGTGTGAATATATGCTAGAGGACTTGAGTGTAATTGCAAGAAGATGTGATTCTCCTAGGAAACCCGGTGAGATATGCAAGTATCTAGATTTGTTTAAGATCTCTGGGAAAAGTTTTAAGATGGAAACAGATCCCTTCTTTTGTTGGTAACGGCGGAATTATTGAAGTTTTAGACATTGAGATATAAGTTGTATATATAATTATATTTCAATATTATTTTATTTTATGGTTGTCTTGACAGTATCTTTCTGAGACCTCCTGCAGTCCTGAACTTGTTTGCAAATTTGCAGGTGGGCATTAGGTGTGTTGATATACTTCATGCTACGGGGTGAAATGCCATTCGGCTCATGGAGACAAAGTGAGCTTGATACATTTGCAAAGATCGCAAAGGGACAGCTAACTGTACCGCAAACTTTTAGTCCTGAAGTTGTTGATCTCATCACTAAGGTATTGTAGGAATCTTTTTAGTCTCTCTCCCGCTCTCTCTCTCTTAAGGAATTTTCACATGCTTCTATTTATAATAATATGTTCAGTTACTCGAGGTTGATGAAAACACCAGACTAGGAAGCCAAGGTTATGAATCTGTCAAAAGGCATCCCTGGTTTGATGGCACTGATTGGGAAGGGATCAAAGACCGTAGTTTGCCCGTTCCTCATGAGATCACCTCTCGCATAACTCAACATTTGGGAAGTCACTCAGAGGACTGTTCTGTTCCTCTAGCTTCTCCATCTCTAAATGGAGAACAACTCGACACTCCTGAATGGTTTGACGACTGGTAGAAGGATAAAAAATACACGAATTCCCACATTTGTAAAAAATTTCCAGGTGGGGGTTCGTCTCTGCTGTGAGATTTGACTCACAGGACATACTAAACCCATGGAGGAAATGCAGAAGTTTCAATCCTGAGATTCACCTTGCTTTGTTCCCGTTATATTTAACGTGATTACATAGTAGCTACATTAGAAGAGTACATATCTTCTGGGATCACAGGCCCCTGCTGATAGCCATTTGACTAGTTCATGGAGAGGCCGGTTCATGAATTTTCTGTTCCTTTCACTCTTTTTCTTTTCGGCGAATTTCTCCCCTCTGTAAATACATATATGTGTGGATGAATGAGGGGTCATTCCTTGATGAAATTATACTTTTCCAGTTGTACTTTCTGCGGCTTGCGAGTCTCCTAGTATCCATTGTTCTTGTCGATTACTATTGGAATTCGCTTGTATCATTTTCTTATGTGTTGTAAATACTTGGATCTCTGATTTATGGAAAACCTTACTGGCTGATCTCCAGCAAGTTTTATTAAATCTTGTTCTCATTTTCTCTGATGCTTTGATTGTTCATATTCTCATATAGCTTGTCAATTTTAAGGGCCAAGGCTTAAAAATGTTTGGTTGTTCGGCCATAGGGTGGGGACACCATCGCGGACTTGGGTGGTGTTGTGTGTGGGACCGAACATGTTCTTGAACTCTTGACCATGAACTTGCTTCACTTGTTGCAAGTGCCACTTGGAGCTCCAAATGGAAAAAAACTCTTGGGGTGATCCGATGTATCTCGGTACTCCAAATGTTTTAATTGTTAAATTTTTAGTTTTGTATTTTAAAACAAAGATATAATGGTTAAAACAACTGAAATATCAGGTATGTTAGAGCATCCTAAAGAGCTGATGGAACCAATCTTATCATCTTAAAATGTGGGGTCTGCAACATTCATCAACATGATGTGTTTACTTTGTCAAACTAATTTGTTGGTGTTTTTTCTGATCTCTACGTATTTCACTGTTCTATTTGAAATTCTCTCTGCCCCTACCGTACTCCAGTTTGGTAGTTTCCCCCGCCTGTCCAGGGTTGAGCCTGAGATTCAATGGAGGACTTAAAAAGTCACCTACATATGCTTTATGCCCAATTATTGCGGGTAACGCTTGCTTTTGTAAGAAGTACTTGCGTTTATCCGGGTTCACTGGTTCATGGTAGAAATTATCTTGGAGGGTAACAATTTTTGTTTATTTATTTATTTTATTTCATGAAGAATCTAGTAGAAGTATTTCTTGAAGCACATTGTCCACAAAACATTGAAAACTGCTTTAAGAATCAAGAATCACTTTTAATTATTTTTGCCAAATATTGCTAAAGCATTCTAGTTATCAAAAAGCGCTCTTAACCATTGTAAAAGGATTTTCAAAGAGAGAGAAGAGAGCACCTATTGGATCCTATTCCAATTAAGAAATTATCGAAGTACTATCACAAATGGGGTCATCATATATTTATATAATGCATGAATTATTATTATTATTATTAATATTTATTTAAATGGACAATTGGTGACAAATTACGGTTATTCTGAATTAGACAACAACAAAATTAAATTAAAGGAAAAATTACTCATAGAATATACTTTTAATACTTAATTGTATATTGAGACAACATTTTTTAAACATTTTAAGGAGAGACAAAAATTAATACATATAGAAGATGACCTCATAGACTTTCTATGGAGTGTATACAAAAATACCCTTTATATATAATAACCCTTTCTTTTAAAATTTAAAAACATAGAAATCAATATGTAGATAAACCAACTGTTATTCAAAAAAACAAATTAGATAATTGTTGAGATATCATGAACCCACGAAAAGTGGCTATTCATGCCCGTCGAAAAGGAATTGTTGAGGGGGGCTTTTACCATTTTCTATTAGGAGCTATATCTCCACATCCAAGTTTTTTTTTATTAGTTTTTATATTTATAATAATGAGATGGTACTTGAAGTGATTAAAATCAAACCCACATTTAATTTCTAATAATATTCGTGGCAACCCATATTTGACATATGGGAGCCAACCAAGGCTTCAACCATTTCAGTGTGCCAAAGGTAGCAAAATGTTCGTTGCCCGCCTCTCCTCATGTTTAGTTGGAGGTTTTTTTTTATTGAATGGCAACACTAGTCAAATATCAGTTTTGAATCAAACTCTTTAATTGCGTGTAAGTGTTGTGAATCTAAGTTTTGTGTAATGAAATGCTATATATTTTATGAAAAATATGATGAATCTTGCACTGCTTAAAAGTTTTAGCTTACCGGTGTATTTTGTTACGCATATTGTGAAAGAAAATCAATATTACTTAATAATCGCTAACGTGCATAGATTGAGTACAACTAAGATCAAATTAAGATGTCTAGAAATAAAACGAACCAAGCTAGTACTAAATACAAAGACCAACTTATCCAAGGACCAACTAGGCAACAAAGTAAACTTAACTAAGCACTAATTATGCAAGCATCAATCCACTAGATACACTTTAGCCTCCAGGTCCAGAGTCCAGAGTCCATAACAGCAAGGCAAACATGTACCAAAACACATACCCACTAAATAAACTTGAGCATCTTTATAGCTCTAATTGAAATTATAAAAATTATAAAATAAAATAAAAATCAAAGATGTACAAGGAAGCATCAGGACTCTGCTAATTGGCATTATTATTTAGATTCCAAAAATGGTCAATAACGGTTAAACTGATTTTGGAAAAATGATTGAGGACTGATTGAAGTGATTTTGCAAAAAAAGTCGAAGACGGGCCAAACTGATTCTGCAAAAATGGTCGATGACGAGTTGAACTGATTTTGAAAAAAAATGATTGAGAACGTGTTGAATTGATTCTGCAAAAATAGTCGATGACTAATTGAATTGATTTTGCAAAAACGATTGAGAATGAGTTGAACTGATTCTGTAAAAATGATCGTTGGCTGATTGAACTGATTCTGCAAAAATAGTTGAAGACATGTTGAACTAATTCTGCAAAAATGATCGTTGGCTGATTGAATTGATTCTACAAAAATAGTCGAAGACATGTTGAACTGTTTCTGCAAAAATGATCGAAGACTGATTGAATTAATTATGCAAAAATGGTCGAAGACTGATTGAACTGATTATGCCAAAATTGTTAAAAACGGGTTGAACTAATTTTGCAAAAATGGTCGATGATGAGTTGAACTGATTCTAGTAATAAATGATACAAACTGATTCTACATATAATTTCAAAACTGATTCTGCAGAAATAGTTGAGGATGGTTTGAGCTTATGGCACATTAATTTTGTTGGAGTTGTGAGGTTTAAGTTCGATTAACAGCCCTAAAGTTTTAGGGTATGACTGATATTTTAAAACATTGTTTTCATGTTGTTGGGTTGGGCTTTAACTATTTTTATATTTTTGTATTTTCTTGACATGTTTAAAAACTAGTGGAGTTCCTTAAAATATAATGAAAGTTTTTGTCTTTATATATAAAACTCCCTAAATTAAAATATTGTTTAGAAGTGCTTTTAAAATAGGTGAAAATGCTTTTGGTGAATTTTTTAAAAACCAATATTTAATAATATGCAAGTGAATCTTAAAAAAACTGTACTTTTAAGTGTTTTGATACCCAAAAATATTTTATATAAAAGCACTTTAAATCATTTTAAAAAACAATTCAATACAAATCCTAATTCAATAACTAATTTCATAATATAAGAACTGCAGAAAAATATAAAATAATAATTAAGAGGGATCAAGCCGACGACAAATTGTAAGGACAAAAACAATAAAATTACGATAAACATGCAAAGTTGATTAGTGGCTGCTTTCCTCGAGGACAAATGAGGCAGCTCAGCTCTGACATCATTACCACAACCGTGACCAGTAATTTTGTTGACTTTGTAAAAAATAATGATAACATTTCAGGATTCTAAATTTCATGAGAGGACAACAAGAGACTGATGAAAGTTGAATTTTTCCAACCAAAGAGATCAAAACGGTCCGTCCGATGGTTTCAAAGAGCATCATCTTCGTAAATCTTTTCATCAAAGTCGTTTTCAGATGTGATCATCATTAGACACGATTAACCATGACATTTTAAGTATAAGGACTAATTAGATTAACTTACTTGGCTTAAAAATGTGGGAGCTGTAATTTTATAAATTTTTTAAGTCAACTGCAAATAAATTGATGTTGGCTTAGTGTAAATTTAGGAAGATTTAAAAAGAGAGTCTAAAAACAGACAAGAAGTACTTAAAGCTAATAAAAGACTTAGCACAAAACTGAGTACAGTGTCGTTCTAAGATTCATACAATAAACTCCACTTAGTGAAATAAGACTTTGTTGTTGTTGGTTTGTGTAAATTTGGGTGGCTAACAATTTCATCATTATTTCATCAAAGAGTTTGAAATATAAAAAGAGATTTCAACCATTAATTGTTGAAACTGAGGGAAATAGCATGATTTTTGTTCATGGAACAAGGGTGGTTTTCTTGAGAAAAACCTAAGTTCGAAGCCCCCACCATGTAGATTAAAGTAGTTTGTGATATCGTCTTGTCAAAGTACAAAAAAAAAGGACTCAAGAAGTTGGTACTTGAAATTTGATAGCAATTATATTGAACTTGTGAATAAAGAACCTAAAATCTATGGAAACTGAAAGCATGAATTGATACCAAAATCATCATACATCTAAGGGCTGTGGACACCTTTTCTCTCTATTGGCAAACGACTGGACTGTTCTTCGGGCAATCGGCATCCAAAGCCGCCTCATTCTTTCCTCTTTCGCATTGTTTTCGAGCAGTGAAGGCTCTCTAGTCCTGTTCTTGGAGCCCAAGTTCCCAAATCTCGAAAGAGCAGTGATTTCGGACATTGATCTTTTCTCTCCTAGATTCTTAGAACTCGATGCATGAGCTGAAGTTGCTGTACTATCTGATGCAGAGGGAACAATTGAGTTTGTAGCTGAACTGTTTTTGTTCATTGTGCTAACTTTGTTCTCAAACAATCTTTTCATCTCCATCTCCTCCCTGATCTTCCTAATCTCCTCATTTCCCGTTGCTTTCGCAGACAAAAGCTGCTCATCGTTTAATTTTGTGGGAGAGAATCTATTGCTTGACACTGTGTTGAGCATCTCCGAATTCAAGAACATAAGATCAGATGGACTCAGATTGCTCCATCTGTTGTTGAACTCGAGAGCAGAAAAAAGAATTTTGTGTTTGTGCTTGTGCAGGATTTTGTCATCCTCTTTTGTCACATCACTACAAGCAGCTTCTTCCTTGATTAACAATTCATCTTCCTTCTCAACCACCCTTTTGCTTTTTCGAAAGCTGCGTCCTACGCTGAATCTCAAAGAACCGCGGCGATCTTCCTCTCTCTCAACAAAGAGATCTATGCTCGAGTCCTGTCGATGCTCTGATTGGTTATTCGACAAGACCCTCATGTTATTCGATAAGGTATCGAATGTAAGATCCTCAGAGCTAACCCTGTGCCGGCAGAGAGGACAGCTTGAGTGCTTTTCCAGCCAGTGATCAATGCAGCTGATGTGAAAGGCATGTTTGCATTTTGGAAGCAATCTGAGAATCTCAATATCTTCAAATTTTGAT
This sequence comes from Crataegus laevigata, assembly GCA_963580275.1. Lineage (NCBI taxonomy): Eukaryota > Viridiplantae > Streptophyta > Magnoliopsida > Rosales > Rosaceae > Crataegus > Crataegus laevigata. The sequence continues at coordinate 36,619,874 of OY756942.1, read as the reverse complement.
AGGCAGACTGCGCATTCGAGACCTTCCTTCGACCCCTTGAGAGAAGAGAATCTGAAATAAGGAAGTGCCTCAATCACTGTCTTGTCAATCCCCGAGAACCGAGAGCTACTGCTGATAAGTCCTGTTTCCAGGAGACTGTTTTGTCGAACAGGACCTCTTCTATAGCAGTATTTGGCATACACTAGGAGCGCAAAAGTTAACGAAAACATGATAGATAGAACACCGATAACTATACGAACACCTGACTGATATTTATTTCCTTCATCAGAAGACACATCTGGGGCTTGTGCTTCAACATGGAAGACCACACAGTTGAGAAGCAAAACAAACAAGCTTGAATGAAACATTGGAAGATCAAAATCTTGAAAACTCGAAATTTTAATCATCTTTTCAAAGCATTCTGCAAACGAAAAAAGGAACTATATAGACATATATGTTTGTGGGAGAAAATGAAGTTTAAGGGAAGTACCAACCTGGTTTGTGATGTTTCAGTTTTCTTGGTTTCTTCTTTGGCAGTTCTTGTGTGTCCTAATCGATAAGTTATTTTCATATTCCAGTATATTAGGGTTTAGACAAATGTGGCTTCTTATGGATTTTCTTTTGGAATCATCCTACACTATAATACAAACACCAGCTGCCACATGACATCAGTCGTGTTAATACAAACCATTAAGCTAATGCAGTCATTAGCTCGACGGATGAAAACCAGTTACACAAATTGAAATTTTTGTTCGAGCTTTTCGCAGGTAACTTGTCACCTCTATGTTTCGGTTCAGTTTGGTATTTGATTTATTAGTCTTTTTAAAATTTTGGTAATTTCTTGCAGTTATCCGAATTCCTTTCTTGGCAAAGAAGCAATATGTTCTCAAAGCAAAAGCAAACGACAATATATAATTTCATTGATGCAAGAAGTTGATATTTGTATAAGAATTCTATTGACATCTATAAAAGCTATATGTGTCCTTCAAATTTTAGAATGATGTATTGTTACAAAGGAATCGAAAAATTAAACAGCGTTGAAAGTGCGTGTGTTCCTCTAAAACTTCGAAACAAACTACCTAAATCCTATGAAACTTAAATCTTCTGTTGATCCAAATTATACATCTAAAGGCCGTTGAGGCCGTGGAGACCTTTTCTCTCTATTGGCAAACCAGTGGACTGTTCTTCTGGCAATCGGCAACCAAAGCCGCCTCGTTCTTTCCTCCTTCGCATTGTTTTCAAGCAGAGAAAGCTCTCTAGTCCTGTTCTTAAAACCCAAATTCCCAAATCTCGAAAGACCAGTGATTTCGGACATGGATCTTTTCTCGCCTCGATTCACAGAACTTGAGGCATGAGCGGACGTCACAATGCTATCGGAAGCAGAAGGAACCGAAGCTGAACTATGTTTGTTCATTGTACTCAATTTTTCCTCAAACAATCTCTTCATCTCCATCTCCTCCCTCATCTTCACAATCTCTTGATTTCCTGTTGCTTTCGCGGGTGAAAACTGCTCCTCATTTAAATCTCTGAAAGAGAACCTATCGCTTGACATCGTGTTAAGCATCTCAGAATTCAAGAACAGGAGGTCAGAGGAACTCACGTTGCTCCATCTGTTCTTAAACTCAAGATCCGAAACAACAATTTTGTGATTGTGCTTGTGCAGAATTTTCTGATCTTCCTCTGTCACATCAGCAACTTCTTGGATCAACAGTTCCTTATCAATCGCATTTTCAACTTTTCGAAAGCTGCTTCCTACACTGAATCTTGAAGAACCGCGGTGATCCTCCTCTCTCTGAACAAAGAGCTCTATGTTCGAGTCCTGACGGCGCTCTGATTGATTAATCCACCTCATGCTGTTTGAGTAGGTAATGGAAGTTAAGTCCTCAGAACTAACCCTGTGCCTGCAGAGAGGACAGCTCGAATGCTTTTCAAGCCAGTGATCAATGCAGCTGATGTGAAAAGCATGTTTGCATTTGGGAAGCAGCCTGAGGATTTCAGTATCTTCGAATTTCGACAAGCAGACTGCGCATTCGAGGCCTTCTTTCGACCCTTTCAGTGAAGAGAATTTGAAAAAGGGAAGGGCCTCAATCACTGTCTTGTCAATACCAGAAAATCGAGCGCTTGCGGTGACAAGTCCTGTTGCCTGGAAGTGGTTGTTTCCAACCACATAAGCGCTTCTGTGGCAGAATTTCACATATATAAGGAAGATAAAAGTCAGTGGAAAAATGATTGCTAGAACTCCAATCACCAAAGCAACACTTGGTCGAAAATTTTGTTGTTCATCAGTAGAATATTCTATGCCTGTAGGTTGTGCTTCTACATGGAACACCAGAAAATTCAGAAGCAAAAAACCAATCAAACTTGAATGAAACATTAGAAAATTGAAATTTTGAGACTGACCCAGAATTCTAATCATCTTTGGAAGCTAAAAGGAACTACAAATACATATGTATGTATGTATGTATATGTGTGTGTATATAGATATATGGTTGTCGAGGAGTTGAGGTTTAGGGGAAAAGGGTGGAAATGTCTGTTCCTGGAAGGGTATATATCAATCTGGTTTCGTGATGTGTTAGTTTTCTGTGTTACTCCTTCGGTTGTTCATGTCTGCTTATTTGATAAAACCATTTTTATATTATTGGAGTTTATTAATTATTAATTATTAATATAATTGAGAGTTGGAGCATGTAAGCAAATATTGCTTCTTATGGTAGGCTACATTATTTTCATAAGCACCACGTGCAACATGACATCAATTATGTTAAGACAAATCATAAACTAATATGTTGCATATACACGATAGGTTAAACTCCGACTAAAAAAAATAAAATGTTAGCCTCGCCCGTTTACGCGTAAGTTTTTTTATAATGTATTAGCGGTTGAATATTATTACTCACAATTTATCATTAATTTACGTTATTCATGCTCGTGTTAACGACTAATGCTAACGTAACTCGATTAGTAAGGTGAAATTTTCTTACGAGGTTATCACATGTAATTTGTCCCCTCAATTGGATTACTTTGTCTTCTCAAAAGTTTAGTAATGAGACCACTAATGTGTGATTTGACTAATTTTAAAGAGCTTATTAGGGTTTTTTAACTGGAGGATGAAAGTCAAAGTTGTTAGTTGCGTATGGTGCATGCAAATTAGCTGAGAAAGTCAAAGGGTTGAGTTGTTGAATCGAGCTTCGGTGACCTCATTGCATAGAGCATCAATTAGGGATTGAAACTTACTCGGATAATGATTTTTGTGTTTTCTAACTACAACCTTGAACTGGTCTGAATTTGATATTGAGTTGAAATTCCGGTATAAACAAACATACCGTGCAGGAAGAGAAAACGGAAGTGAAAACCACAGTTGGAAAAAAATAATGTTGAGACTAGTTTAGCTCTTTATTCGACAAAATTGATAATATAATTCTTTACTATTTTGCATCACATAATTACACCTTGACGAATGTGTTTAGTTTTCGATTAATTACAAAGAAGAAGGGCAAACATCCTGTCAAAGACTTACAATTAAGTTTTCTAATTTAAGCATGCAGATAAATGAATGAAATTAAAAAACTAAGGCCAAGTATTTGCTATCATGTAGTGATCTTCACTTTCTCGTTTTCTCATTTGCACTTTTGTGTGTTTTTGTTTCAATATTTTGATTCTCTTTTGAATAATATAATTTAGGGAATTATTATTAGCGCTCCAAAAATTTCAATTCGCACTCTAAACTTTCTATAATTAAAAAAAAAATACACTTGCGAGGGGTGTAGAATGAGATTTTTAGAGTGCTAATAACAATTCTCATAATTTAAAAGCTATGAAGAAAAATAGGAATGCCGAGAGACAGAAGGTATGCTCCGATTGTGAGATATTGTTGGTTGAGAAGAGGGGACCTCTACAAGGTTGTTGACGGGCAAGTCCTCAGGATAATTCCACCTGAACAGAGGGCAGATATGACCGTATCTCTTAAAACACAGAAAATTACAACCCTTCTGAGGCCTCTAAAAAAAAGTCAAAAAATCCGCCAATAAAAATAAAAGGTGCTTAAATCATTTTCCTTCTCTCATAAACAAGAGAAATGCTTTGTCGTTACCAGTAATTAAACAATTCTTTATATTTTATTTCCAAAAAACACAATTTTTAAGAGAATCATTTTTCGTGACACAGAAGCAACAAATCCGCCAATGTTTCCATCATGTTACATGGAGGATGGTGAGTGAACAGAAAAATCCAAGAGTTAAATGATACAAAATAGCAGCTCAACCCTAACCTAAGTATCGACTCTTAATCCATGAATTCTCCATTTGTAATGTATTCGTAGATTCCTAATCTGAAACTAATAAGAATCATTAATCAACTAATCATCTTTGCAGGTTTACGTATACAAGTTTTCGGTTTTGTATTTTCCGGTAGTATATATGTATATGTATATATATATATATATGTGTATATATATATACACACACCACAAAATAGAGTAGAACTGAAATACTTGGCCTTCATATCACAAATAGAATAATGATGCAATATTATTACAGACACCTGCAATTCTTGATTGCAGCAGTTGAGAGAAAACTGAGAGGAACCGAAGAAGGTTATTACTACACAAGCACAAAGACGAGTTAAGCGTTCAAAAACATCGCCAGGATTTCCAGACCGCGTATAAATATTTATTAGTCTGGTGAAACGTACCGCGAACATGGTACAGAATCAGGTCTGAGCCGAGGCAGCGGGATTGCCATTTGGAAATGTTGCCAAACCAGTGCCGCTTTCTGGATTAGAAGGCTCTTCGCTTGCATGACGAACAAACTCTTCATGGGACATGTGCAAGCCATGGCAAGCACAAACTATTCTGATTTGGTTTGCGCTGTATCTGTAAGTTACACCAGAAATTGTCTTACCATTTGGGCCTTGACCTTTGGTAGAAACCCATGGTAGACTCGGGGAGGAACCAGATCCCCCAAATTTTATGTCAGCAGCAATACCTGGCTTTATAGATGAAAAATCAAGAGATAAGTCCTCTGCCGTTGGGCGGTCAGGTACCTCTTTCATCCTGAGGTTCACGCTGCTTATTTTTGTGTCTTCTTCTGCCTGAGAAGATGCATCCTCTTCAGTGACATTCTTTTTGCCATCACCTGTCGCCCGTTCTAACATCCTCCCATCATATTGTGCAATATCAGATGAATTATATGAAGCGACATGCATCATAGCTGCATCAACACAAGAAGGATAAGAATCTGTTCTCAACCATCTGGACTTAAATCATAGTGAACAGATCACATTCAACTGGAGAAGAAAAAAAAGCATCACTAATATTATTTTCTTTTGGTCAAGTATCACTAATAATATCAGTATAATTTTGGACAAAAGAACGCCCCCAGAGTGCTATTCATGTATGGAAATGGAAAATATCTATCAATAAGATATAACATATCCAACATAAAGAGATGCGTCCAATACGTTTTATAAAACAGATGAGTACACCACAACCGTAAGGTGTTTCCATGCTCTCTAGTCCAACATGCACAAAGAAGTTCCAATCCATATTATAGTTACCTGAGTTTGGAGGATTTCTGCCAGCATAGGCAGAATGGAATTGTTGAGTATGAGGAATTGCACCCCAGGCATTATCTTTATCCAACATTGGGAGCTGGACAGGTGAACAGCCAAACATAACTGGCAAGTTTTTAGGATTCATAGGTTGAGTCCCTGTTCGCTCACCAGTAACTGTAGGCATCGCCTGCATCATCCCATGCATTGGATGTCCTGATGTGGTGGTCGCACCAACTGAATTAGATTCCTTTGTCGGGAGAGAATAAGGCGTGTTCATCATCTTTACTGATTGCACTGAGAATGGACTCCCATACACCATATTCCCAAGCTTGTATTCATTTTCTGATGAGATATTAAACCCCTTCTGTCCATTTATGTCCACAACCTTGGAATCAAAAAACCTGGGAACTTCCTTCTGAGCATCAGAAGAGTCACCAGATCCAACAAATCGCTTGGCAGCCTCAATATGTTGAGAAATTGGCACTGAGGATGAACCCTCCACTTCAGAATCTGCCACGTCTTCATTTTCAGCAGTTGAGCCATCTTCTGTAACAGAAATTTGTGATGCTCTTGTCTTGTCATGCATATCAGAGTAATGAGCTTCTCTCTCATGCTTCTTTTGATGGTTCATCTCGTCAAACAAATTCTTGCGTTTATTAGCAGCCTCAGTCCATTTTTCCTCCTCTGTTTCATCAGACTTGTTATTGTTTGCACCCCAGACTCCTCTCCCGTTCAAGTTCATTGATGCATCCGCATCAACACTGGCCTTGGAAAGGTCATTGAAGAAGTTTTCTTTAGGTTTCACTGAATCACTTATTTGAGAGCTACTACTAGATTCTTGTTTTTGAGCCCCACCATGAAGAAAGTCCTTAAAATCATCCACTAGTTTGTTGCTTCTACCACCTTCTTCTGCTCTAGCATTTGGGGAAGCACCATTTTTACCCTTGGCTTTGGCAGATGATCCACCAAAAGAGAGACCCAAACTAAGTTCAAGTCCATTATCATCCTCCATTTTTTTTTGGACAGAGAATAACTGTCAATAGAAATCGAGCATAACCCTCTCAGATCCTCTATTCTATCCAGAAGATATCTCCAACCACACTGACACCAACACAAAGAGCAATCATTCCAAAAAGTGATTCCTGCACAAAAGTAATTTGAAAGAGATGAGACCACGCCATGGTATGCATTGCAAAGAATAGACCAAAAAGTAAACATATGAAACCATCAAAGCAAGCTAAGTATCAACATATAACTAAACGTAGCTTGGTTAGGCTAAACTCTTAAGCATTAACAGCAACTATAACATTGGGGGCGATTCGATCATCTGGTATAGTGGGACTACCACCGAAAGAATGGTTTTGCAAGTGTTCTAAGACTAGAACATTAGCTATACAACTAGGTCCAAACTTCAGAATGGCGGAAATCGTTAAGGAGATTCCCGGTATCAGTCATATGCGAGCCATAATCAACCATTACAGATATTTAGACAACAATTTAGGAAATCAGTGTATCACAAAGAGCAAGCAATCGCACACTCGCAATGACACTTCTTATTAGTAGAGCTAAACTACAAAAGCACTCAGCAAGTTATGCCGTGAACAACCGAGGATCGAATACATCTACTCTACAATATAAACAAAAATTCGGAGGGATGTGCACCGTTAATTCGATCCAATATCTTAGAGTCCATCTAGTAATAAGTACTAACATAACTACGGAATGAAAAAAAACAAAAACAAAAATTTCAATCTCAAATTGTTTGCCGATCTTAAAAACAAAATCCATGCAACTGAACCTAACTAATACACAGCTCGGCTGAGCCAAAGATTTCAATTTACTGGACACAAAAGCAAAAAGTCACAGAATTTTATAAAGATTGATTTAACTACGTTTTCTCGGCTACCAAACAATGGAACCCAGATCTGCTCCTCACCCAGATTACCAATGAACGCCTATTTTTCAACTAGATAGGACATTTTCCCACGAAACCGAAAGCTAGGAACTTTCAACAATGAAATTAAAGTTCAATTAAACCAATTTACAATCGGATGAGATGAAAAATTAGCTAATTAATGCGATTCGATCCTTTTCTGGACCGATTTCCCTAATATTTCACGAAAAAAAAAAGATTAATTAACGATTTAATCAAGCAATTGGAAACTTTAGCATAAAAATACGAAAATACAATGAGGAACACAAAATACGGAGAGAAATAGAGACCTTGATTCGAATAAAAATGGTGAAGCCCTAAATCGAGCTGCTTGGTGCAGAGAAGAGTGAGGGGGCGGAAGAAGATGTTCAAAACATCTGTTACTTTTTTTTTTCTTTTGCATTTTATTAAAAAATTTTAGCGCACGTGAATATTATGAAAATTATGTATTAAAAACCATCTGTTACTTTTTTTTTCTTTTGCATTTTATTAAATTTTTTAGCGCACTTGAATATTATGAAAATTATGTAATTTTCATTGACACAATACTTATTTTATTTTATGTCGTCCTAGTTTTTGTGTTGGCCTTGGATTATTTTGATTTGCACCAATAAAAAATCTGACGATTTGTTTGGATAAGAAAATTTTAGACTATTAAGGAATTTTAAAATAAAAAAAATTTAGAATGAAGGAATTTTAATTTTAGAATTTGTAATTTTTTTTTGTTTGGTTGACCTAAAAAGACAATAAAATTTTACTACAGATTTTTTTTTATTTTATAAGTTCTGACTTTTGTCAAAATTCAAAGTTCATTTTCCTGATCCAAACATAGTGTAAATTGTGCAACTGGTGTATTGTTGTGATGGTTATGATTATCTTCCTTGACTCACTCTGTCCAAAATTTTAAAATTTCTTTCCTTGCCATAGTTTATAAATTATAATTACTATAGTACTGCTTATACTATATCTCACTTATTTGGAGACAGAATAGTGGATTGGTTGATAAGGTGCAGGAGGAATAAATTTGGAATGGAGACAAAATAAAATGCAAAATTAAAATTATTTATTTTTTGTCTAAGTAAGAGTCGAGATTTAAGATGTCTAGACAGGGCTAGACACCTTTTCTTTAATGTTGAAGATATCCCAAAACTTTCTCATTTTCAGCTTGCTCTAATCATTTGTACATGCAGGAACTATTTCCTGAACTGAAGGCATTTCTTGTAGGCCCTAACTGTTCCCATCTAAGTGTCATTTTTTAATTTTCAAACGTTTAGAAATTAAAGCTTAGATGGACCCTAAGCGACACTAAGTGAGGATTTTTAGTACAGTGCTACTAGCATATCAGATTACAGAGCTAGGGTTTCCATTTTTTTGGGTTAATTAACACCCACAAGGATTAAATTGAATTTTTGTTCTGTACCAGCTGTCTACCAGATGATCTTGGTGGAAACTATTCGTGCCTGCACCAGCAATATTGTGATAATACGTTGTGACCCGAATGCCTTGCTTATGATGTTCATCACCATCCAATAGTGAGTACGGATTATGCAGACGTGAGCAAAAGGTGGACCATAATTTTGTTAGGGTTTTAACCAAAATTTTTGTTAGGGTTTCTGTTCTTTTTTTTAGAGTCGCCTTTGTTTTTTCATTTCATAATAACTAATGAGAACAAGTAATGTGTAAAATATAAGTTTAGATAATTGAGTTGGGTTTCCACAAGCGCGACTTTTTTTTTTTTTTTTCCAAAACAAGCGAGGTAGTTTAGGAACTAATGTTTTGGATACAATTAAATAGATAATAAGTACATAAATGAAATAGAATGTCGGTATAGAGAATAAGTTGGATGTAGAAATAGATAATAAGTACATAAATAGAATAGAATGTGGGTATATAATAAGTTGGGTGTAGAGATACAAAATATGGATTCAAATAATTTTTTTTACAATAATATCTTGACACTAAGGGTGTTGGGTAATAAATCCATTACCAAGATTTAAATCTAAGATATCTCATAGTCTCATTTCAAGTGATAAGAAATATCACTAGTACTAAATGGCTAGACAAAAACAATAATAATCCACAAATTCTTAGTTTGCATTTTATCATTTATTTGTGCCGTTCTTTCATGATGACTTTCGTTGTTAGATTTTCATTTAATTTTAACCTTGAAGAAAAGCTGTAATCTTTTTTAGCAAAATTTTTATAGCTCAGTTGGTTTAGAATTTTTAACCTTGCTCTCAAGATCACATGCATATAATAATGGAGTGTGCTATCCACACATCTCATTTTACTTCTCACACACATTTGTTAATTTATGTCCGTTAGATCTTCTTCGATTCATCCGATCCGACGGCCGAAATCCAAAAAAGTGTGAGATAAGTAAAAAGGGGTGTGTGAATATCACACCCCATAATAATAACTAAATTCTTTACACGCACTATCACACGCACATGAGTGTTTTTTTATAGTCATGTGCGCTATGCATGACTTTCAAATTTCTCCTCATCTTTTTTCAGTTTACAACAAAAATTAGTACTTTCCTCTCCTTTACGAAGCCAGATAAAAGAAAAAATCCATAAAATAACAAGCATCCACAAGAGTTCAACAAGATCTCTACCATGCTGCTTAGGTGCCTCTTGGCGAAAAGAGTTTGATGCTCCAGTCACAATGAAAATTTTCTCGCAGTAGGAGAGAGGAGTTACACAGTAAGGTGAGAGAGAGAGAGAGAGACGGTGGTGCGCAGTGATTGGGGTCGGGGGAAGCGTGTACCGCTTAATTAAGTGGTCATGGAGCCCAATTTCTAAATTTGGTATTAATTATAAGGAATTGGATTCCCTCTGAGGCAAAGCCTCGGGATCCTGCTGATCCCGTGTTGTTTGGTCAGCAGGATCCCGAGGCTTTGCCTCGGAGGGGATCCAATTCCTAATGATAATATCTAAGCATATAAAAATATTTTCTTTAAATTATTTTGCCTATGTGGCATATCTAAATTCTAATACTAGAGAAATTAAATTTGCAAACCATGATGTATCACCGATAATAAACAGGCACGCTAATCAAAATTTAATTAATAATACAATCATTTACAACCAAATCATTTGGTTTGTAAATTTAGTTTAAAAAAAATTAATCTCTCTAGAATTACCCATTTATGACATACAAGTTAGCACAAATATAGGTTTTAAGTTCGCCACATCATTACTTAACAGTCAAATAAATAGACTAACGTATGTATGACATTAAAATGAAATAAAAATAAATGTATGAAAATGAAACATTTTAAAATTGTTGTATTATGTTACAATTGCACCCAAGCTTGGAGGCCCAAAATGCAATTTAATCTAAACAGAAATATCAAAGGTTGTTTTTTTTTCTTTTCCAAAAAATATCAAAGATTGTTAGATAAGTAGTAATTTGTGATAAGTAAGATTCTCTACCAACTAGCGATAAGTTAGTTTTGTTAAAGATTCTGTAGAAACAAGGTATAAAATATCGATGATATCGGAAATATCGGTAGTCCGGAAACACGGAAATATCGGAAAAATATCGATATCGATAAAAATCCAATGGAAACCACGGAAATTGTAAGAAAAAGTTGGAAATTTTTATTGAAACTTTGCAGGATGTTTATTTAGTCAATTATCTATTAGTTTATCACAAAACATTGGAAGGAAATGCATTGCATGATGGATTTAACTGATTTAAGTTGATTATATAGTGAGTTGGCAAACATTGTGAGTGTAGAAAATATGTAAATATTTTAGCATATTTTCACAAGAACATAAGTGATATGGTGGTCAAGGTGTTAAAGAAGTAAAATGGGAGGGGTTCGAATCCCCTTGGTGTTTTAAAAAGGGAACGGGCCAAAGGCCCCAAATTAAAATGGCCCAAGGCATTTTAAACAATTTAAATAAAAACAGAAAAGGAAAAAGAAATGGGTTGGGGCTGCCCAGATTTTGGGCTTGGCAGGAACGGCCCAAAGGGCCTAAGGTTGATGTGTCGCCGGACCCAAGGAAGAAGAAGGCCGGAGTTCGGCCGGAATTCTACCCTAACTTTGAACGTCCATAACTTCTTCGTTACTCAACCAAATTAAGTGATCCAAACATGAAAGTTGTAGTACTCGAAGAGATGAAGAGATTGATACCCTGCACGCCGGCCAAATCGCCGTGGGTTGGCCGGAAAACGCCTCGAAAGGGGCGGTGCTCGTCGGAAAACCCTAACTTTGAACGTCCATAACTTCTTCGTTACTCAACCAAATTAAGTGATCCAAACATGAAAGTTGTAGTAATCGACGAGATGAAGAGATTGATTCCCTGCAAGCCGGCCAAATCATCGTGGGTTGGCCGGAAAACGCCTCGAAAGGGGCGGTGCTCGTCGGAAAACCCTAACTTTGAACGTCCATAACTTGTTCGTTACTCAACCAAATTAAGTGATCCAAACATGAAAGTTGTAGTAATTGACGAGATGAAGAGATTGATACCCTGCAAGCCGGCCAAATCGCCCTTTTTTGGCCGAAAAACGCCTCAAAAGGGGCGGTGCTCGTCGGAAAACTGGGTTTGGGGCCGAAGGTTTGGGCAATTTTCAAAGCTTTGTAACTTCTTCGTTTCTTAACCAAATTGAGTGATTCAAAAGCTAAAATGTAGTTAGGAATGTGGAGAAGAGGTGAATACCAAGTTAGAACCGAGTGGTGGCCGGCGTTGACCGGAAAATGACCTGAAAGATGGCCAAACGACCACGGTTTATCGCCGGAAACTGGGTTAGATTCAAACGAGTATAACTTCTTCAATACTCAACGAAATTGGGTGAAACAAAAAGAAAAATTGTAGTTCTCGAAGAGACGAAAAGAGTGGTACCTCACACGAGGTCTAACTCGTCGTTGTTTGGCCAGAAACTGCCTCTCCGTCCGGCCTCGTCAAATCCTCCTCGTCCCACATTGCCCAAGTCTCCAACCACAAAGCTTGTGTAGAGCTATAAAAAGTACCAGAGGCCTGGCAATACTTACATCTATCGAAAATATTGTGATAATATCTAAAATTTCGCGATATTATTGATATTATTGATATTATTGCGATGTTTTGACGATAATAAAAAGATAAGTAAAAAAATGTCCTCTTCTTAAAAAAACGATAATATCGGTGATATTTCGCCGATATTATCGATATTTTGGTCCATGTGTAGAAATGAGTCGGTTGAGTAAAATGCAACATCTTCTTTAATTCTCTTTTTCTTCCATGAAGTTCAATATACTTCTCGATCGATCAAATGATCAATTCTCAATCTGTTCTTCTGAAAAGTTCAATAAATATCCTTCTTGATATCGTTCAAACGTTCGATCGTTGATCTGTTCTTGTTAACTCTTCCAAAACTAGAAAGCCTGATTCTTTTCTCCTTTCTGGGTCATTTTATCAAGGCGGCGACAAGGCAACAGCTTGACGAAGTGAGACTTGATCTGTTCTTCTGCTTCCAAAAGAATAATGGTTATCTTCCATCAAGTTAGCGACAATGCAGCAGCTTCTGAATGCGAATGCTGACGAAGTAAGTACTTCTGAAATTGGGGTTGAATGCTTAGATTGCTCATATAAGTGGCTGTCCCAAATATAAATCTTGTTATTCTTAGTGTCATACAGTTGTATTTGGATCATTTTCTAAAACAGAGAGAAACGTTACCTCATGTAAGCCTCTATAACTTCTTGTTCAAGTTGCCGCATTTCAATTAAATCCAAAATACTACTTTTTTCGAGGAACACAATCCTTGAGTGATCAAGTGCTTGATCTCGCAGCGAAATATACAAGCAAACCATGTGTGACCAACTCGAAAAAAGTAGTATTTTGAATTTAATTAAAATGCGGCAACTTGAACAAGAAGTTATAGCAGCTTATATGAAGTAACATTTCTCTCTGTTTTAGAATATGATCTAAATACAACTCTTCAGGTAAAACTGTATGTGCAGTTGCTAAGAATAACAACACTTATATTTTGGACAACCACTTATATGAGCAATCTAACCATTCAACCCCAATTTCAGAAGTAAGATTTGTAGATCCCGCATATGTTTGCAATACTAGGAATGAGAAGATCCTAGAGATTCAAGAGCAAGTGGACCGGCTGACACTACAACTGATGCAAGTGACATCGAGCAGTATCTTTCTCATGTTAATTGTTTTGAACTCAGAGTTTACTGAATTCAAAACTAAAACTGTGAAGTAAAATTTCTTCAAGATTTGATCACTATAAATCTTTAAACACGGTCATAAAGATATGAAATTGTTTCTTATTACTTGTAAAAGAAGATAACCATTATTCTTTATTTCGTATGCCTAAAATGCACCATTAACATTGCAAAGTAGTTTTTTACAGAAAAAGAAACAATCAAGAAAGTACACAGAGGCTTACTTATTCGCATTCAGAAGCTGCTGCATTGTCGCTAACTTGATGGAAGATAACCAATATTCATGGATATGAGGCCTTTATGCACAAAACAAAGCAGAGATAAATTTTTAACTGAGTGTTCACCTTTGCTTTTTGTGGATCTGGGAATAGCATCCATGTTTTGCTCTGAGAATGGAGGGTTTGGGTATGAATGTTCCTACACGGATCAAACACATGCATGAGTTCATTGTCATTTTTGAAATCCAACTGTAACGAAGACTTTGGGAAGGCGGGCTAGATTTTACCGTGAAATTTCTGCTGTTCGTATGTTCTTGCTATGTGATGGACCATTTTTCTGAGGTTTGAACAGCAATGTAGCTATGGAGGCGCAGCTAGGGTTCTGAGAGAAAAGAGAGAGAGAGGGCTGAGAAAATGGGAGAGATAGAGTCATTTCAGTTTGTATAGAGAGTATTGAGGCGTTGAAAGAAATGAGAAGCCTTTCGTTTTCTCTAGGGAGAGAGAGACTTGGGGTTTCCAAAAACACACCTTCAGAAATGGGAAAAATGGGGTTTATTTTAGCTTTTAATTTGGAATCCTATGGGGTTCACTACACGGATGCATGACACGTGTGCACATCGTGTGCATCCCGTATCTCTCTGAGGAAGGTGGTTTTAAAATGGCGAGGTCCTAATCCCTCATTTTATTTGAACGGTCATGGTTAAGTCACGTCAACATTTTATATTAATTTTTTATGACAATAAGACAAAAAAATAATGTGTGATAGGAAAGGAAGAAAGGGGATAAGAATAGGAGGGGAGAGAATTCTTCTCTGAGGTAGAGAGTCGTTGGCTCTGAGCTCGATGACTGACAAAGACTGAAGACTGACAGCGATTTTTCTTCTTCTGGTTTGAGAACTTGAGACATGGGAACCAGCACACGCCATTTTCAAATGGAGCTTTTAGATTTTAGGACTTTAATAAGATTGTTTTTAGATTTTAACTTGAATGGTTTTCAAAACCTAATATAAGTCCTTATTTTTATAACTTACCATATTTAAGTAATTATAGCACATTATTATTATTTATAAACTTACCATTCGAAATTCTTTACCCATTCATAATTAATGTATATTTTTTGTGCTCTAATCATATTAATAGATACAAATTCATTTAAAATTCAAATTATTATTATTAAAAAAATTCAACAACAAACTAAAAACAATTTATGCATAAACTTTCAGTACCTTATTTTATTAATAGGTACGGAAGTATAGGTACGAATGTATCGGTACGAATGTATCGGTACATAATTTTAAGTACATTATTTTACTCATAGGTACAAAAGTATCAGTACGTAAGTTTCGGTACAAATGTCGATCTCTATTCGCAAGACGAGTGACCAAGCAAAACTGGGGGGTCTAGTAATAACTTTTTGTGGGGTGTTCTTGATTGGAAAATATAATGGCCCCACGATCGCAGCTCGTATACTTGTCAATGAAAACTGTGTTGAATCATAATCTTGTCTTGGCCCAAAAGGAATTGATCCAAGCCCATAGAAAATTCGTGAAGTGTGCTAGAAATTTCTAGCAAAAGATTGTTGGTGTGCATGCTAGAAAGGTCTAGTTGATTGTAAACTTGTGTAGTGTGTGTGCATGATCATACACTAGAAGATTCTAGTGATGGCAAAGCATGCCTATAAATATAGGTATGTGTGTGTGTTGTGATGTAAGAGCAAGAACAAAAAACAAGAGAGCAAGTAGTGAGAAGTGAGAAGAAGCAACAAAGCTTCTAAGAGTGTTTGAGTGTTTCCTCTTGTATTAAGTTTGTGTGAGTGAATAAAGTTTTTTGTGAATTAACTTGAGTATTCTTTCTTTCTCTTGCCTATCAAATTCCGCTGCGTCACAATCTTCTTTGTGAGATAAACATCTCCAAAGTAGTGAAGTCCTTTTAATCCCCAACAAAGTGGTACCAGAGCCATGGCTAGCAACGCAATGGCATCCTTCCAAGTTCCAATGCTCAACAACAAAAACTTCGACAATTGGAGTATCAAAATGAAGGCCCTTTTGGGAGCACATGATGTCTGGGAAGTCGTGGAGAAAGGCTACACTGAGCCAGAAGATGAAGCTACTATGTCCCAACCCCAGGAAGAGAGTTTGAAAGACTCAAGAAAGAGAGACAAGAAGGCTCTCTACCTCATCTACCAAGCATTAGATGACAATGGCTTTGAGAAGGGCTCGAGTGCAACCTCCGCCAAGCAAGCATGGGAGAAGCTTCAAACCTCTTACAAAGGAGCCGAACAAGTGAAAAAGGTTCGTCTTCAAGTATTAAGAGGTGAGTTCGAATCTCTACAAATGAAAGGGTCTGAATCAATCTCTGATTATTTCTCAAGAGTCTTAGCCGTTTCTAATCAATTAAAAAGAAACGGTGAAAAATTGGAAGATGTTAGAATTATGGAGAAGATACTACGCTCGTTGGACCAAATTCGAGTACATTGTTGTGACGATTGAAGAAACCAAAAACTTGGAAGAAATTACTATAGAGCAATTAATGGGTTCACTGCAAGCATATGAAGAAAAACATAAGAAAAGGCAAGGGAATGATGAGCAGCTCCTCAAGACGCATGTTCAGCCAAAGAAGAAAGAAGAAAACTTCAACAACGAGGGAAGCCAATACGAAAGAGGTCGTGGCCGAGGTCGCGGACGTGGGCGTGGACATGGACGTGGACGTGGTTGGAACTTCAACAACCATAGCAACTACGAAAGAGGAGAAAGCTCAACTAAAGGTCGTGAAGGAGGACGCTCAAACTCGAGGTATGAAAAATCTCAAGTTCAATGCTACAATTGTCAAAAGTATGGGCATTATGCTTGGGAATGTAGAGCTCCAAGAAACAGACCTGTTGAGAAGGTTAATTATGTGAAAGAAGAGAAAGAAGAGAATGGCGTTGTGCTACTGGCATGTAAAAACAATGATGGAGACCAAGACTATACATGGTATCTTGACACCGGCGCCAGCAACCACATGTGCGGAAGAAGAAACATGTTTGTAGAGCTCAATGAATCGGTGAGTGGCAACGTTTCTTTTGGAGACGAATCCAAAATACCTGTAAAAGGAAAAGGTAACATCCTTATTCCCCTGAAAATTGGCGGCCACCAATTAATTTCAAATGTCTACTACGTGCCAAATATGAAAAGCAACATTTTGAGTTTGGGTCAACTCTTAGAAAAAGGTTATGATTTTCATACGAAAAATTATATCCTTTTTCTTAGAGATGACAAAGGAAGATTAATTGCCAAGGCAAAAATGTCAAAGAATAGGATGTTTCCTATGAATGTTCAAAACGATGTTGCAAAGTGTCTCAAGATATCTTACAAAGACACATCCTGGCTTTGGCATCTTCATTTTGGGCATCTTAACTTTGGAGGACTGGAGTTATTATCCAAGAAGGAAATGGTGAGAGGCCTACCGTGCATCAGTCATCCTGATCAAGTTTGCGAATGATGTTTACTTGGGAAACAGTTCAGGAAAAGCTTTCCAAAGGAGTCGACCACAAGAGCCCAGAAGCCACTCGAGCTTATTCATACCGATGTGTGCGGTCCAATAAAGCCAAGCTCTTTGGGTAAAAATAATTACTTCCTTCTCTTCATTGATGATTTTTCAAGGAAACCCTGGGTATATTTCTTGAAGCAGAAATCAGAAGTCTTTGGAGCATTCAACAAGTTCAAAGCAGCTGTAGAAAAGGAGAGTGGTTGCAAGATCAAAGCCATGAGATTTGATCGAGGAGGAGAATTCACTTCAAAGGAATTTCAAGAATTTTGTGAAGCCAATGGAATTCGTCCACCTTTGACAGTTCCAAGATCCCCTCAACAAAATGGTGTGGCAGAAAGAAAAAATCGAACTATCCTCGACATGGCTCGAAGCATGTTCAAAAGCAAGAAACTGCCTAAGGAGTTGTGGACAGAAGCTGTAGCATGTGCTGTCTATCTATCTAATCGGTCTCCAACAAGAAGTGTGTGGGGAAAGACTCCGCAAGAAGCATGGAGTGGAAAAAAGCCAGGTATCTCCCATCTAAGAGTTTTTGGAAGCATAGCCCATGTACATGTACCAGATGAGAGGAGAACCAAACTTGACGACAAAAGTGAAAAGTTCATCTTCATCGGCTATGACACAAATTCAAAAGGTTATAAGCTGTATAATCCGAAAAATGGGAAGACGGTGATTAGTCGAGACGTGACGTTCGATGAAGAAGAAGAATGGGATTTTGGCCCACATGCAGGTGATCTTCACTTTTTTCCTCAGTTTGAAGAAGATAATGAACAAACAATAATGGAGGAAGCAAGAGATGTTCAACAACAATCCACTACTCTACCTGCTTCACCAACATCAACCAATCATGGTAATTCACCAGCATCAACATCATCAAGTGGGAGTCCAAATGAGAGAGATGTTCCACGCACAAGGAGTTTACGTGAACTCTATGAGGTAGCTGAAAGACTTGATAATCCTACACTTTTTTGTCTCTTTGCTGATTGTGAACCAGTCGACTTCCAAGAAGCAGTACAAGATACTAAGTGGAGGAAAGCAATGGATGAAGAAATCGAAGCAATTCAGAAAAATGACACATGGGATCTCGCTATTCTTCCGAAAGGGCACAAAGCCATCGGAGTCAAGTGGGTGTACAAGACAAAGAAAAATGCCAACGGAAAGGTCGAAAGATACAAGGCGAGACTAGTGGCAAATGGCTATAGTCAAAGAGCCGGAATCGACTATAATGAGGTATTTGCACCTGTTGCTCGTTTGGAAACTATACGATTACTAATTTCTTTGGCAGCTCAAAACAAATGGAAGATTCAACAAATGGATGTGAAGTCCGCCTTCCTAAATGGAGTCCTTGAAGAAGAAGTCTACATTCAGCAACCATCAGGCTATGAAATCAAAGGGCATGAAGACAAGGTTTTGAAGCTGAAGAAAGCCCTCTATGGGTTAAAACAAGCGCGAAGAGCAGGGAATAGTCACATCGACAAGTACTTTAAGGAGAACAACTTTATGAAGTGGCCTCATGAACATGCTCTCTACATCAAAGTTAAAGATGGAGATATTTTGATTGTGTGCTTATATGTGGATGATCTAATCTTCACTGGAAGCAATCCAAGCATGTTTGAAGAGTTTAAGAGAGTGATGACTAAAGAATTCGAGATGACCGACATTGGGTTGATGGCATACTACCTAGGCATTGAAGTCAAGCAGAATGAAAAAGGCATTTTCATCTCCCAAGAAAGTTACACAAAGAAGATACTGAAAAAGTTCAAAATGGACGACTGCAAGCCCATGAGCACGCCAATGGAGTGTGGAGTCAAGCTAACCAAGCATGACAAAGGAGAAAGTGTAGATCCAACATTTTTCAAAAGTCTAGTTGGAAGCTTGCGATACTTGACATACACAAGACCAGACATTCTCTATGCCGTCGGATTAGTCAGTCGCTACATGGAGAATCCCACAACTACACATTTGAAGACGGCCAAAAGAATTCTTCGATACCTTAAAGGTACCGTGAACTTTGGCTTGTTCTATTCAAGTTCTGATAACTACAAACTCGTTGGATACAGCGACAGTGATTGGGCAGGAGATTCTGACGATAGAAAAAGCACTACTGGATTTGTTTTCTTCACGGGAGACACTGCATTCACATGGATGTCGAAGAAGCAACCGATTGTCACTCTCTCGACCTGTGAAGCTGAATACGTAGCTGCTACCTCATGTGTCTGTCATGCAATCTGGTTGAGAAACTTGCTGAAAGAATTAAGCATGCCACAAGAAGAGCCAACAGAGATCTACATCGACAACAAGTCTACAATAGCTCTAGCGAAGAATCCAGTGTTCCACGACAGGAGCAAGCACATAGATACCCGCTATCACTACATAAGAGAGTGTATTGCAAGAAAGGATGTGCAAGTGGAATACGTGAAGTCTCAAGACCAAGTCGCCGACATATTCACCAAGCCACTCAAACAAGAAGACTTTATCAGACTAAGGAACTCAATCGGCGTCACAAGACAAGATTAAGGGGGGATGTTGAATCATAATCTTGTCTTGGCCCAAAAGGAATTGATCCAAGCCCATAGAAAATTCATGAAGTGTGCTAGAAATTTCTAGCAAAATATTGTTGGTGTGCATGCTAGAAAGGTCTAGTTGATTGTAAACTTGTGTAGTGTGTGTGCATGATCATACACTAGAAAATTCTAGTGATGGCAAAGCATGCCTATAAATATAGGTATGTGTGTGTGTTGTGATGTAAGAGCAAGAACAAAAAACAAGAGAGCAAGTAGTGAGAAGTGAGAAGAAGCAACAAAGCTTCTAAGAGTGTTTGAGTGTTTCCTCTTGTATTAAGTTTGTGTGAGTGAATAAAGTTTTTTGTGAATTAACTTGAGTGTTCTTTCTTTCTCTTGCCTATCAAATTCCGCTGCGTCACAATCTTCTTTGTGAGATAAACATCTCCAAAGTAGTGAAGTCCTTTTAATCCCCAACAAACTGGACCTGGCCATTGTGTCTTGTGATCGCTTCAGTACTGTGCTCAGCTTGCCACAATGTACTCATGGTAAGAATATTTCAATTTTAGATCATAAGTTGATTAATAATCTTTAAAATGGTTTTGGTCTATTTGTTTATTAATGGCTGTTAAACGTGGTGGAAATTATATAGTTCTTCTTTCAACTCTGTTTTTTTAGGAAAACACTATGGAGAAGTATGACGTCAAGGCTCTATGGCTTGCAACCATAGTACGGTTTTCAGCTATGATCCCCAGCCTCATTATTGCCCTGGTCACCACTCGTGGACGAGCCTACAAGTGGGTTATGGGTTGGGACTTCAACACGTTTTGCTGGGTATTCGCGGTTAGTTTCATAAACTAACAACATCTATATTATGAAGCAACTTATGTTAGTATACAGTTTGTAATTTGTTTACCCTTCTCTTGTAGGGCATTTCTGCTGGTCTAGTGCAGTATTTGGGGACCAATTTGACGAAGAAGACGGATGCTGTATTTGCACCCTCATTTACCCCGATATCCATGATTTTTTTTATTGGTCCCCAAATACAGCATCCGTCTTCTTCGTCAAATTGGTCCCCAAATACTGCACTAGACCAGCAGAAATGCCGAGGTAAAATACAGCATCGCATAAAAAAACCAGCATCGCATAAATACAGCATCCCAAATACAGCATCGCATAAAAAAACCGAGGTAAAATCTGCAAACTTAATTCTAATAGGCATTAATTGAGTTATTTATAAAGTTGATCGATAACAAAGTGCATCATTGAATTTTCAGTATTGGGGGTGTCATAATGATCGTGATTGGGCTTTGCATTTTTCATTGGGGAGAATATCGATCAACCTCTAAGGAGGAGGCTCGAGCTGAGGAGGAGCGTTTGAGGTGGAGGCTCAATCTGCGGAGGAGGTTCAAGCTATGAAGGAGGTTCAAGCTGATGAGGTAGTTACAGTTACAGTTATCGTTTCTTTTATTTTTATATTTTTTTAATCTAATTATTTGTTGTTGTTGTTGTTTGTTCATACAGGAGGAACCTTATGCATGTGCAGAAGGAGGAGCATTCTGTATGAACTGCTTACCTCCACCATAACCCAAACCTCTGAAAAACCAAGCCCATGAATAAAGGCATGACCAGAAAACTGCTAAAGCCGTCACAGAACCACAGCCCAAGCAGCTTGCCATGTCCCAAGATGACGAATTTCTTGACAAGGAATTAAACAAAAGCATTCCACCCCTCTAACAAATTTCTGTTTGTAACGGTTATATATGGATAGCTATATTTCGCATACCCGGTCTTGCATCTTGTGGTGCAATGTTTCCGTCACATAACTTCTGTTTGGTAATGGTTTGTTTCTATTCTATGCTTTCCTAAACAGCCGGGTATTCTTGATAGAGGAATACAGATTGATGGTCATGGTATAAAGATCTAGAATTTCATGTGACATGAAAACATCGTTCTTTTAGGATTTTAATAAGATTGTTTTTAGATTTCAACCTGAATGATTTTCAAAATCTAATATAAATCCTTATTTTTATAACTTATCATATTTAAGTAATTATAGCACATTATTATTATTTATAAACTCACCATTCGAAATTCTTTACCCATTCATAATTAATGTATATTTTTTGTGCTCTAATCATATTAATAGATACAAATTCATTTAAAATTCAAATTATTATTATTAAAAAAATCAACAACAAAACAAAAACAATGTATGCATAAACTTTCTATACCTTGTTTTATTCATAGGTACAAAAGTATCGGCACATAAGTTTCGGTACGAATATGTCGGTACATAACTTTCGGTACGAATGTATCGGTACATAACTTTAGGTACCTTATTTTACTTATAGGTACATAAGTTTCGGTACGAATATATCGGTACATAACTTTTGGTACGAATGTATCGGTACATAACTTTAGGTACCTTATTTTACTTATAGGTACAGAAGTATCGGTACGTAAGTTTCGGTACGAATATATCTGTACAAATGTGTCAATACGTAACTATAGTAACTAAACATACATATGTACGTAATATGCATACATATATATATATGGAGAAATTCATGCACAATGAAAAATATATGATAATATATGACTTTTCTTATTGTGGGAACAATGATAAATAACATTTTTATTATTTATGGGAATCAATATATAATTGTTGACCCTAAAAATTACCAAGCCTACGTGACGAGTAGGCCGAGTAATTAATAAGCTAACTACGTCCTTCAGTTATATGCGGGGCGTGCCAACTCGTCGGCCGAGCTCGATCGGGGAGTAAAATGTGTTGCGTTGAGCGCGTTGCTGACTTCTTTATCTTGCGACTACGGCCGATGAAGGAACACATCTTGACCTTCGAGTTCTAGAGCCTGAAGACAAGGCTGCTAGATTTGCGAAGTTCAATATCAAACTCGGCTTTCAATGTGCCGAATGTAGTAACCTGGTAATACCCCACTTTGCCGAGAAGGCTGACGAGATGACCTCTGTCAACAAAGACTCGAAAATTCTTGATGACCGAGACTTGGATAAATAATCAGCCGGTCTTGAAGCAGTGTCGTTTATCCAAACTGAAGGTGCTCCTCGGTCGGCTGATTCTACGGTGACTCCTCGGTCGGCTAATTCTACGGTGATAGTGCTGTTTATCTAAACTGAAGATGTATTGGCGAAAAAAGAAAATAAAAATCTCAAGGTTGTTGAGAGGTTTCACATAGAGCGAGAGTTTGCGCAGGGCACTTTGTGTGTTGAATTGGAGAGAGCTCATTCAGGTGCCACTGCCTCTATATTTATAACATTAACTTAGCATAAAATCTAGCCGTGACCATCAATCACCACAAATAATAATCATTATGCGGAGATGATTATCCAATGAGAGTCGTGGCACTCAATTTCTTTGGTGCTAACCATGCATTTCAGCCAAAACCACGTAACAAATCATGACATGGCAATTCCGTCTTTGCTAAAGATAAGCATTGTCGTTCAAACCTTAGTCCCAAAGCCCTGGCATATTAAGCTTTATCCACATAATATTCACTTCACCTGTTTGGCAGCCTCGAGTTTGCTAATAATTATCCCATGCATGCATCACATTGGCTTACTCCACGTAATTAATCTTTCAAGTTGGACTCCACCTTGGTTACCAATTGATGCCACCACGTACTAGGACTCTTCTCATAATGCATGATGCTCAATCTCCGCGTTGAATGCTAAGAATCCCAAATTAAATCGAACTGTTATGATTGCTTCAATATAGTTTGCGTCACACTTATCTCGTATAAGAAAAGTGTCAAGATAATTCATTATTAAAAGATAATTATTATGATTAAAAATCATAATATTATCCCCTAACAACAACAAAATTATCTTAACCTCCCTATTCGACGGTGTGGAACTATGCTCACTCAACGATCTTGATTGCACTTACCGATGGTGTAATTTTGGATCCAAACAATAACCTACAAACAAAAAACTCAATAGTTATTACAACTTATTTTATATTCAAAAATTACAATTAAATGCCAATGATTAAAATTAGTTTTTAATCTTAGATAAGGTTTTATTCAAAAAGTAATCTTAGACAAAGATTAAAATAGAATTTTTCGTTTTCAAATTAGCATGCCAGCTGCATGCTATTCAGCCATCTCATGGGAATCCAATGTTCATCTTGGACCTTTGCTTTGCGTGCTGGATTCAAACCCAAAAGGTAATCAATTGGCCACGTGTATAATCTTGTCAAGGCCCAAAGTTTGTCAAGCAAGGATGGCGTGTAACCCCAGCCCAGGTGTGACATGCTCCGATATTTTGTTATTTATTTTTTTTGTTCTATTTCCTTTTCTTTTGTGTTTTCTTTATTTTTTTATTTTCCTTCTGTTAATTTTGTCGTTTTTTTTAGCGTCCGTTAGGTTTATGTCTTCTTTTTCTTTTGTTGTTTTATTTGGCTTTTGATTATTTTTTCACGACTTGAGGACAAAGTGTGAAATAAGTTTGGAGGTATGTTTAGGAAAGTAAAACTTTAGGTTTTTAATTTTTGTGTCAACTTTAAAATTTTCATTCTTTTTAAGTTAATATTCATATAATATTTTAAACGTTAGAATAAATGGACATGATGAAGGTTAATCTCACAATAGAATATTTTCTATTTATCGTTGCTTAGACATAATGAATTATACTTTGAAATTTGCACATCACACTAACATGGTTTGTGGGGGAGTGAGATTGAAACACTTACTTTTACTCTAAGTTCATTTTTAATTTCTATTTTCAGTAGAATAAAGTTAGTATGTGTTGTAAAGTAATAATTGTTCCACCCAAGGCTTTGCCTAGTAATCGGGCTAATCCTGCCTAATCAACAGTGATTCTCGCGTCAAATGGTATAGTTTTGGCATGGAGGGTGGTTAGTTGGTTTCGTAGCCTTTTCAGCTTGAGTTAGTAAGTCCTTAGGGGTGTTCTACACCTAGTGCCCTAAAGCCCTTGTGGTTTGGGAGTCATTGACTTAAACCTCGCTACATGGGTTGGATCAAAAGCTTAAGTGAACTGACATTGCACGACCATCATTGTTACTAAAAAAAATAATATGAAGTGAAAAAGAAGAGAGAAAAATTGAAAAGAAGAGAAAAAAATAATAATAGCTATATGTAAATTTAGTACGTGTGAAATAAAGAATGACGAGAGATAACAGTTTTAGTTGAGTCTCCTTAGCTATGTTGGTTCACTTTACACCAAAGGAAGTTTGTGAATTCTTTTCTAATTGATTCTAAATGGCTTAGACTCTGTGGTGGGATTGGTTGACACTTTTGAAAAGATGTTTTGATTTTTAACGTATTATATGGATTGCAACTTTGAAGGTGAAATTTTTTCTTAGTTAGTTTTAGTTAAATTTCTAGTTTCTTAGTTTTCTATTTTTATTTTGCTTGAGGACAAGCAAAAAACTAAGTTTGGGGGTATTTTGATGAGTCAATTTCATATTATATATTTTATCCTATTCTTAGTATGTTTTGATAATTATTTTGGTAGAATTTTGATATTTTGATTTATATTTTCAATATTTCAGTATAGGACATTCGACTTCCTATGGAGCAAAATGTGGTCAAACAGACGAATTTTGGAGTGAGTCAAATTGAAGGATGTTTGTGTGTCTCTTGGCGTGTTCTTTATCAAAATTTAAGATTTTTCTACCAAATGGTTATTTTCTGGTGATGGAATAAATGACTAGTGTGCAGTGCTAGAAATGACATTTCTGGGCTTAAATTGTTTTTTTGGAGTTTGAGATGACCTATGATGGGTTCGTGGCCTTCTAGAGAAGTATTTAGAATATTTCAAACCTTAAATCCAATTGTATTGGGCTTGTTTTGGAGCAGTTTAAGGGTCCAAAATGTGGTTGTTCAGATTTTAGGCGAATTTTACCATTTAATTTAGGGTTATGTTTCCTATTTTATTCTAGTATTTAGTTACCTAGTTGGATTGGAAGACCTTTTATTAGGAGGATTTAATTTCTATTAGGTTAAATAAGCTTGGCCGACCATATTCCTAGGGTGAACTTCTTCTCCGTGCGTTCTTGAAGAGAGGAAATTGGCCAAGCGTAGAGATTTTCAGACTTTTTCATTTAGGGTATTTTCGATCTTTTATTATTTGAATAAAGAATTTTGTGATTTTTATTATGAATATGCGTAACTAATTCTCTTTTTGCTAGGGTGAGGTCATGAGTTTTAGCAAAATATGTAGTTTCTCTTTAATTTGATTATGATTATATGCATGCAGGTTTTTGAATTATTAATCACTAGTTTAAACTATCTAATTGTCTTGATGCTTGATCACCATTAGGATGTTTAGAAAAATAATTTGATGCAATTTTGGTCGGAGGTCGGTCCTTGAAATTGACGAAGACTTCTTGTGATTAATATGTGCAAGTTTACTTAAGATGAATACGTCTTAAGAGTTGCATGGTTTTTCAAAAGGTTTCACAAAAAGTCATGCATCTTTAGATTTGATTTGAATACCACAGACGGATTGCATGTTTGATATACGCTTTGTGCTCAAATAATACTTAAAAATAGTGCCACGAATTTTGTGCTCAAATTTTAATAGGCACAATTACACTTAGTTATGGACACAAATTAATGTGTCTTTTTGTTAGAGGGCACATTTGAGATGGTTTTGTGTTCAATGCAATTCAAAAAGCACAAATACACATTTGTGTTGAATGACAATGCAAAGTTTCTTGTAGTGATGATATCTACTTATAAGTGCATATGTTAATATTAATATGTAGTTTATTTTTCACATTTCATTTTGATCAAGGTATGAATCAAAAGCTCCAAAAAATGTAATATAATTTTGACATCTCCCAATAATCATTCCTAGAACCCAAAAGTTCTTGCTCCTTTGACAAAGCGCAACGTACCATAATAAGCCCTCGCACCTCGAGTTCTAATCTTGTCAATAAGGTGTCCAGCATGGACCCTGTAATAGATGCAGTCTTCTACAACTATCCTGACTAGCCTTAATCCTTCGAATGATCCCGTAGCGACAACTGTTTCTGTCTTCCACTAATCATTTACGTGAAAAAAAAATAAAGAATCATCAAACAGAAGAAGGTAGTGTCTAATGTATTATGTAGCAACCAAAACTCCAAACAAAGATTAACACTTACATTAACGACGATAAAACAACCTGTCAGTTCTGTAAGTGCCTGCATCCCAATCATGTATGGTAAACAAACAGCTAGGCGAAAGAATTAACCAACTATTCATTTTCCTTCGTGTTTATCTTTTTCGTTTTAAGGCTCAAGGTTTAAAATCTTAAGTAACTTTTATTCACCTTAATGTAGATATCATCGGGGCCTATGAGAAGTTCCTTCCATTCACCAGGTTCCCCCTGCACGCGATTGAAGAGATTTACATAGGCTTACTCTATTCTCACAACATTAGTAGTTCAAAAATTTATTAAACCTTCTTGATTCCAAATTTTGACATAAGCCCGTAATCTTGATTCCCAAACTTGATGATCTCATATTGCCTTGCATTCAACAAATCTATTGCCTGAAATAAATGAAAAATTGTTACTCTAATCATTAAAAAAAAATACAAAATAGACATCACAGAGGAGAAAAGGATAATTTCATTGGCAAAACAAAAAATAAATTATGTGACAGAATAGATGACAGGTTAGATGCAAGAAAACAATAAAATTAAAGATGTCTTATGTACCTGAGGTGCCCGATCATTTGGCAAAAGGTCAAGAACGACCCTAGCCTTATCAAAAATATCCTGGTCCACATCCCTTTTCGCTCTTGAGATTGTCATAAAACTCTCAACCTTAGGTGCCAAATTGTTTTTTGTACAAGACACAAACCAAAGAAGATATGTAAGAAGCCAATTAAGGTGGCCAAAATGTCCATAACCTTAACCCTAATAGCCAAAACATTTGAAACAATGTAACCCCTTTGAAATTTATGCTAAATTAAGTCTCTAACTCTCTAGGGTAGATAATTTGAAACAATTAACAAGGGCATCTAATCTAGATCGTAGATGTACATATTCACTAGAAGATTTGTCATAATGAATTACCAGATGGAGTTCGCATGAAATACCATGCTCTTCTAAGAAAAATTTCACCTTCGGCCAAGCTTCTAGCACGTATTTTTCTGCATATAACGATGAAGTTTTATTTGAAATCAATAATCTCAAACAGTATGATTCTAATTTATAAAAATTTAAAACCACAACCAGATCCAAATTCCTCCATCCAAACGGACAACAAATAATATATGGAGGTCACCTTTATCTTTAGAGAAATTTGTACGGTAATAGATGTTATCTCCACAGCTGTTCGACTCCTCTTCACTTGGCTTGGAGTTGTCGCCCTTCTGGGGGATGCTGTTCTCGTCCACCTCCAATGGTCCCTGTTGTTTGTTTTGAAACCCTACCGGAAATCAATTACTCAAATTAACGAATATAAATATTGAAAATAATGAGAAGAAAAAAAGACGGATGCAATTACAAATCACAACAATTCAGATAGGCGAATCTTGAATACCATTCATCACCCCAGCAGAATGAACACCCGCCTCTTTAACCCTATCGATAAGGTACTCGGCAGCAACACCATAAACAAGGCAGTCTTCCACAATCATCCTGACTATCCTTAGACCATTAAATGAACCCGTAGCAAGAACAAAGTCTCCCTATTCATATACAAGAATTTAAAACTGATTACATTAAAAACTCACATCATCTCGTGGTTCAGTTTAAGATGTACAAAACCAGAAAGAGGTATACAACCCAAACATTAATAGGAAGAAAGAAAAAAAGGAACAATACTTACGCAAATAACGATAGAACAACCCGTCAATTCTTGTAGATCCTGCACGCCAATTATATTGTAAAGCAAAACTAGAAGAAAGAATTAATTAAATATGTCCATAACAAAGTGTGAGCTATATTTTTGCCTTATGGTGTCTCTATTTGTGAACGGGAACAGTGAAAAACATGGTTTCAAATTTAAATCCCTCTATGCACCTTTAGATAGCAGCATCTGGGACCATGAACAACTGTCCTCAGTCCATAATAACAGCTCTGTACACAGTTATTAGACCAATATGATCAAAAGGGAGTTTCATATAATAAGAGTCTACCACTTAAATTTATTTCAAGAAAAATTGGCAGACACCTACAGAAAAATGGATCGAAATGTAAGCAATACACACCTCTGGGATTGCATATTTTGAGCAAAGCCCGCCCGCTTGATTCCCAATTTTGATAATGTCATATTGCGGATTGTGGAGAAATTCTAGTGCCTGCAATCAAATTTAATGCGCACAAGTCAGGAAATTTATACAGAATAGATCAAGTTCATTCATATGCTGTTTCCAGAAAAGACAAATAAAGCATTGAAAAACTAACTTCAAATCAATTGAACTCATATCTTACAGATAGCAAGGGATCTGCCGATTGAAACTTGGCTACTTTCGGATTAATATTTTCGAAAAAAAGGTGAATAACAATGTTAGCCTTGAGGAAAATGTCTTTGTGCACATGCCTTCGGAGTGCCGACAATGTCATGAAACCCTCATCCTGACCATATATTTGAATTAACTCTCATCAATCTTGAGTGGATTGCGCAAAGGATATAAGTTTTGATTTATTAGGACATACCAGATCTAGTGTGCATGAAATATCATAAAATTGTAGAGCATGTTTCAGCATGGGCTGAGCTTCTAGCAGGCCTTCTTGCGTAAATAGTCATGGAAAGGTTCATATGTCAGAGTATTTGTTTTAATAAATGGTAAGGATAACAATTAACAATAATAAGAACAAGAGAGGACGTTACCCTTGTTTAAGTAATCATACTTAGCAAAGAAGAAATCGGACGAGGGGAAATCCTTCTCGATTTCCATTAATTCCTGTGCTGTTTTTTTCCCAAGTAGGTGAGAGACCAGACGGATTGAAGATTTTGGTGGAAAAGTTGCCAAAGGTAATGGCTTGGAGAAGGTATTTTTGTGGGAAATTTTGGGGAAGAAGAGGAAAATTCAGGAGCTTTTATGGTTTTAACGCTGCAAAATAAAAGGAGAAATAAGGTTAGGGTTTTAAAATTTTAGAGGTGTAGTCAAACTAGAATTTGAGGAGATTTTAAAGGAGGAGCTCCTAATCTCTCTTCACTTACATCTCCTCCTACTTGAACGGTTACAATTAGATCACGTAAATATCTTATATTGATTTTTTTATAGAAATAATAAGACAAAAAAAAATTATGAGAGGAGGGGGAGAAAGTGATTAGAATACGATGAGAGAGAATCCTTCCGATTTTAAAAGATTACATGTTCACCACACATTTTAAATCTTGCCATGTGTCTAACCAAGGTTAACTTTTATATTTTATGTTTCTTTTTTAATGTTGAAAACATTTCGAAGACAAAACCCAAAAAAAGTCAAGAATCACTAATTACTATCTATTGTTCATAAGAAAAATAAATAAATAAAATTAGGGAAGGGATTACCCACCAAGTCCCGAATGATGTCCTGGTGGTGGGAGAGAGGCAGGATTGGCGGCGGTTTTCGAAAACGACGATGACGGTAGACGATGATATAGGGCGCGTCTAATAATATATTTCAATTTTGCAGAAATCATAGGTTTTTGACCATTACTAATAAAAGATATAGTGTATGTCATTAATTCGCTTAATCATCGGCCGCTAGATGTTATCAATTCGTAAGTTGGTCTATAATAGCAAGTTATCCAAATTTGTGATAAATATCGTACTGGAGTGGAGAATCCTACAGATATCTTAGGGTTTAGGGTATTATATCATTCGATTAGTTGATTGCACTATCACTAAGACTTTAATACACACCTTGGTGTACAAATGCAGGTCACTCCTCAACAAAAACGTGGGTTAGAATGTGGCTATTTTCTGATATTATACATGAAAGAGATAATTGAGATCCATGCCCTGTCGTTTCACACTAAGGTACTATCTTTTGGTGCTAATTTGCATTTATTTACTAAAAAAATTGACTTCAGGAGTATGAATTAGATGTCTGAATTTGTATAATTAGTTGTTTTTGTTTAGTTTGCTTGAGAAGAGGGTTGGAATAGAACTTACTTATTATACTTATTTCAGTTTGCCAACACCATACACCCAAAAGATATTGACTCAGTACGATATGAATGGGCAACTGTCTTCCGCAGCAAGTTACCTCAAGATACAAGTTCTGAATTCTTATGATATGTGTTGTATACTAAAATAGAAAGGAACGAATTTACCCGAAAAAAATGTAGAAGCCTTGAGTAGTGAATGATTCTTGGGATGAGTCGCGGACTAAGTTGCTCTCTTTAAGACGTTTCGCAGCTCTGCCCAAAGTGTGCAAGCAGTTCACAAACACCACGTCGTCCCAAGAATAAAACAGCCTAGAACCTTCTTCTTCTGATGAGGTTCTTCCTTGCACATCGGAAGAACCTTCAGACTTACACATTTTCAATATGTTGCTATTAAACCAATATATGTAAAGCTTCTATTTTTTTCCAAGTTTTTAAGGGGAGGGATTCATAATTTTCAAAAAAAATGGGACACGCTCCCACCATTGAATTTAACTTTAATGAAATTGTGTGGTTGGGATTGTGTGACTTGTGTTTTAATCTCAACCACACAATTTCATTAAAGCCAATCTAATGGTGGAGAGCGTGTCTTCATTTTTTTGAAAAAATGGAGATTCCTCCGCTTAAAGGCCATATATATATATATATATATATATAATAAAGAAAGAAACGTTAGGATTACAAAACCGTAAGGAATCAAAACTGTAGGAGTTTATTTTTTTTTGAAGACTAGACAAGACAAAGCCAGGGCACAGAGGCCAAACAAAGAAGGAGAGCCATCCAAGAGGCAGACACAAGGAGAACAAACCAAAGGGCAGTGCCTAGGGCTACAAGCAGACACTTTCACTAAGTGAAAATGTCACCCCACACACTCCCAAAACACCTAAGGCGGGCAAGGCAAGCCATCATTACACAAGACATGAACTAACGAAGATGGGGGTCTATCGACCCAAACAAAATTGCACATCTCCGTAAGACAAGCCGATGCCAGAACATCCGCTGCACAATTAGCCGATCTTGGGACCCAAGACCAGCGACAGAACTGGAAAGCCCCACTAATACGCTGAACCCTATCTAGGATGGGGAAAGCCTCCCAACTGCCAGACTTTAAAGGCCCATTGAGACAAGAAATATTCTCTTTAGAATCCGATTCAACAATCACAGAAGATGCACCAAGCGAAGCACCCAATTCGCAGCCCTTGAGCAACGTCAAAGCTTCAGCAACCGCAGGAGAAGGAGCCGAGATTGGGTACCTAGCAGCAGCCACAAAGGCCCCTCCGACCTTACGGGCGACCACCCCAACAAACCCGGACCCTGAAGCTTTGGACCAACTCGCATCCACATTTATTTTGATGAAAGGAGATAAGGGGGGGCACCAACTAATAAGCCTAGCAACTCGGCTGCCCTCCGCCAAAACTCCAGGCCCCGTGAGCTTAGTTACAAGGAAAAAAGAACTCACCGCATTAGAAAGAGCAAACAACACCTTAGAGGGAATAATAGGGACTTGGTTGAAAACAAAATTGCAGCGGGATATCCAAATGAACCAACAGGTAAATGCAACATAGGAAGAAAGCGAATCCCGGATATCCGAAGGTCCCAAAGTGAGAAGCACAGTTTGCAGCCAAGAACTCCAGGAGGGAACATCACCATTCACCTTATAATTAAGAACTCCCCCAAACCAAAGGGCCTCCACCCAAGGACATCTAAGAAATAAGTGGTCGAGTGACTCATCTTCGCCAAGACAGATGGGGCAAGATGGGGAAATATTCACCCGTTTTTTTGCGAGAGCCACCATAGTTGGCAGCGCTTGATGGAGAGAAAGCCACAGAAAGTGCCTAATTTTTTGTGGCACCTTCAAACGCCAAACCGCAATCCACAAATCCTTCGGAATCAAACGGGCAGCGGGAAGGCGCACATCCCTCTGCTCAAGATTTCTAGCTTGAGTCCACTTATAGCCCGACTTAACCGTGAAGATCCCATTCCTACAAGCGGGCCAAACCAGCCGATCTTTAGTAGAAGATTCACCGATCACCGTGGTAGAAATAGCCTCGACTTCCTCCACAGATAGGAACGGGCGCAAGAAATCAATCTCCCACTCACGGGAAGAGGGGCCAATAAGAGAACTAACCTGCAGATTTTTCGTCACCGCAACCTCACCCCCAGGAGTGGGGTGCCCCGCCGGAAGAGAAGGCAGCCACCTATCCACCCAGACCCGTACATCTGCACCCCCCAAAATTTGCCAGTGAGAACCACTGTACAGCAAGTCTCTGCCCGTTAAAAGGCTGGTCCATGCCCACGACGCACGACTCCCCTTTTTTGCCTCCCAAAAAGAACAATGTGGGAAGTATCGGGCTTTGATTACTCTAGCCCACAACGAGTTCGGATCCGAAATTAACCTCCAGCACTGTTTGGCAAGGAGTGCGTCATTAAAATCTTGAAAATTTCGAAAGCCTAAGCCCCCAAAATCCTTAGGGAGGCCTAAAAACTCCTTAGAGACCCAGTGGATGCTTCTCATGTCCCCCGAGCTTCCCCACCAGAATTTCGCAACCAAAGAATCCAGTTCCTGACACAGAGTAGTAGGGAATTTAAAAATGCTCATGGGATATGCAGGGATAGCCTGGACCACCGCCTTAATAAGAACTTCCCTTCCAGCCTTAGACAACGAACTCCGCTTCCACCCTTGTAGCTTTCCAAGTATGCGCCCCTTCACATATGCAAGTCCTCGTTTCTTTGACCTCCCCCAAATAGCAGGGACACCCAGATAAGCTCCCGGATTGTCCACTACAGTCATACCGAGAATGCAACCTAACTCGCTAGCAATTCCCAGTGGAACATTAGCACCAAAAAACACACTAGATTTCTACAAATTAACTTGTTGCCCAGAAGCATCACAATATCTCCCCAGAATCTCCATTAAATTTCTGCAATTTGAAGCATCCGCTCTCAGGAAGAGAAGCGTATCATCCGCAAAAAACATGTGAGAGATAATCGGCCCCGAGAAGCCACACCTCACCCCAACGAGCTTATTAGAATCAACCGCTTCCTGCAACAAACGCGAGAGAACCTCCCCAATCAAAATAAAGAGATAAGGGGATAAAGAATCGCCCTGTCTAAGACCCCTCGATGGCGCAAATTTATCCCCAGGCATCCCATTAATAATGACATCAAACTTGACAGAGGAGACACAACCCATGATCAGCTTGCGCCACATGCAGCTAAACCCCATTCTCTCCATGATTGCATCGAGAAAGTCCCATTCCACCCGATCATAGGCCTTCTGCATATCGAGCTTCAAACCTAATTCAAACTTTCTCTTCGCAGTTCGCCCTTTCAAAAAGTGAAACATTTCATGAGCAATCCCAATATTATCTTGGATTTGTCTCCCCGAAACAAAAGCATTCTGAGAAGGCGAAATCAGGCTAGGCAAAATCACCTTCAACCGATTAGCTAAAATCTTCGACAGAATCTTATAGGAATAATTACACAGACTAATGGGCCTAAATTGCGAAACCAATTCCGGGTTAGGAACCTTTGGGATTAAAACAATATGGGTAGCATTAATCAATCTCGGGCAGTAAGACCCCGACAACAGAGCTCCCACCAATGAATTCACATCCTCGTGAACATTCTCCCAGAAAGACTGATAAAATATCCCTTGAAAGCCATCCGGGCCAGGAGCCTTAAGACCACCCATCTTCAGCGCCGCATCCTTTATCTCTTCTTCAGACACCGGCAACAGAAGAGCCTCATTCATTTCCTCAGAGACACTCGGGTGAAGACAATTCAGAAGAGAACCCCAATTCCGAGACCCCGACGATGTGAAAGTCTGAATAAAGTGATCTTCCACCATCATTCGAACACGACTTGGGTGCTCCACCCAATTCCCATTTGCATCCAATAACTTGATAATCTTATTCCGTCTCCTTCGATGCAAAGTCGATTGATGAAAGAACTTTGTGTTCGCATCCCCATCTTGGAGCCATCTAATTCGAGACCTTTGAAGCCAATAACTTTCCTCCTGAGCACGTAAATCATCAAGAAGGCTAGAAGTGGCCTTAATAGCTTCACAATTCTTTCCCCAATCCAATTGGAGCACGTCCAACTGTTGTAAAAGCTCATGGATCTGCTGACCCCTATTTCGAAATTTATTCCTACTCCATCGCAGAAGTTTGGACCGACAGTCATTTACTTTCTTGGCCCACATTGTCAAACAATCTCCGCTCTCCCTGCGCTCCCAACACGATTGAACCAACGCTTTACACTCCTCCTCCTTGGCCCAAAACGCCTCAAACCGAAACACCTTTTTACCCCGTAAGCCCACCAAGACTGGGCTAATAATAATAGGGTTATGGTCTGACCCCACAGCCGTCCCATGCGTGACAACCGAGTTAGGCCACCTTTCCTGCCAAAGACCGTTGAACAGAGCCCTATCAATCCTTTCTTCCACGAGAACCCCATTTCTCATACCTCTCCAAGTATATGGAGGGCTATTAAAATCCAAATCCATCAACTCAGAAGAGAGCATAAATTCCTCCAAAAATCTGGGCTGGTTGTACAGCACCTGCACTCCACCAGATTTCTCATGATCCCAAAGAAACTCATTGAAGTCGCCAGCGCACAACCAAGGGATGTCAGTTGGAGGAAAGTGACTCTTCATCCAGTTCCAAAAACCGGTTTTTTCTTCTCTATACGGAGTACCGTAGACACCGGTCAAGCGCACCCAGCATTGATCACCATTATGCCGCAGTAAGGCATCGATAATATTCTTAGAAGAAAACAAAATTTGCACCTCCATTCCGTCCTCCCACCATAGACTAAGGCCACCAGCCCTACCAATCGGGGAGACATTGAACCCATTGAAGTAGCCCATACGTCTCCGAACTCCATCAATTCTATGATCCTTCATTTTTGTTTCTGATAGAAAAATCATAGCAGGCCTTTTGTTTCTAATAAGCCCATGAAGGGCCCGAACTGCCGTATCCGACCCAAGACCACGGCAGTTCCAGAAAATGTAACTCATGGCTCACGTGCGGCTGTTGAGGGCCAGCCGCCACCACCCCGAGCCTGAGAGCCCGCACCAATCTCCCGCCACTGACTCCCAACGTCATCCTGCTCCTTATCCCGAGCCTCAGCCAAGTCCTTTAATTCACAGGGTTCACCGGTAGCCCCACCTTCAGTATAAAAAGTCCGTTCCACCATTAGACATCGCTCCTGAAAACCTAAACCCTTCCACTGCTCAACCATCTTGCCTTTACTGTTCTCCTCATTATTAATACCCTTTACCTTCTTCGTAGGAGAAGCAATAAGTGATAGACTCGGAGAATCCACCCTCCTTTTCATCCCACCATCGTCTCTACACATAGGAATAGCGGGCATCCCATGCCGTCTCTCCTCCTCACAGGATTGCCCACTTTGGTTGTCCCCACTCAAGGAATGATATATGTCTCCAACTCCTACCTGAATCAATCCCGGATGTGCAACTGAGTGGGGATCCAAACCTCCCAACTCGCATACCGTCCGACTGCTACCCTGCGAAACCAACCATTGAAGCCGGGGTGGAAAGTCCATCTCACGCTGCAGACGACGCCATTTTTTTGTTACACTTGGCTCAGAGGTCTCCGTCCTCCTCAACTCATAAACCCCAGAATCCACTCCTTGTTGCACCGTCAAACCTGGATCCTGACTTTGTGGTGCAGAGTTAATTATAGTGCCGCCACGAACCGTTCCGGCTTTCCTCCTTTCGCCTAGCCCCATAGGCACAACACTTGCCTTCTCCGTTATATCACGACATGGGGGAGCTTTCATCCATTCCCCAAAACTAGCCAACCCATTAGAATTCACCTCAAAGGAACATTCATTATTGCTATGCCCAATACGACCACACTGATAGCAAAAATCCTGAAGTCTCTCATATCTGAACTCCACCCACGTTTCCCGATTGGCCTCCCTCCTCAGCCAACAACCAGAAACTAAGGGATGTGCCGTGTTCACTTCCACTCTCGCCCTTAAAAAGCCCCTAGCTTTGGCTGGATCCTCCCACTCCAGTAAGATCCCGAGCTCCTTGACCAATCGAGTAACATTTTCTAGAGTAGCCAGTCCCAGTGGAACTCCTCTGATTTGAACCCAGAAAGGAACATTCCCCAGGTCAACCTCCTCCAAAGCAAGATCATGGGGCCACTTCTTGACAACGAAGTTTTTCTTCATCATTGCCCATGGTACTTGTTCCAGAATCTTGGCTGCCATACTCTCATCCTGCACCGAGATAATGAACGAATTCTCACTGACCCACTTGATATCCACTGCACCAAACCCTTTCCAGGCCGCCTGGAGTATATTTCGTATACCCCATTTGTTTAAAGGTTTATTCACCAAAGCCTTCCCCACAAGTTTTACTCCCTGCTCCATAGCAGATAAGTCCATAGATTTTTCCAGGTGGACTACGAGCTCTTCGACACCCCGATTCTGCATAGTACTCCAGTAGTAAACCGTTAGTTTCTCGCAGCGAACCTTATGATAAGCCTGAATCGTGCTAATAGCCTTGATAGAGACTTCAGTTGCCCCTGTATTTCTTTTTTTCAAAAGCATCTGAGGCTTAGCGCCTTTAATTCGGCCTACCGTCCCCATCTGATACCCATAAATGTTCTGCCAAGAGTTAGTTCTTTTAGTGCTGAAAATTCCTTTTAATTCTCTGCTGCGAGAGTACCATCCCTTCATTGCTTCGTCCTTGCTTCCGAAAAATTTAAATATTGAACAGTGCCAAAAACCCCCAAATTGAATACCCATGAACAACCCCAACCACCAAGATATGGAATAGGAGGCATAAATGCCCGACCCCCTCTTCATCGGGAACCCCCCGATCCCACCAGGCCGAAACACCTACAGCTCAAACCCGAAGCAAAAGGAATAAATACACCAACCACAATCACAGAGAAGACCCACTTACCTTCGAACAGAGAGGAGAAGAACACGCTGACAGCCAACCAAAACAGTGGTAACAGAAGCCCCAAACCACAGAGAAAGGAAGGATCAGCGATTTGTACAAAGGGCTTGGCACGCACAACGGCGGAATCTCACGGGGGAGGAAACACTCTCACAGCGGAGAGAAAAGATAATAGACAAGCTTATATCAACTGTAGGAGTTTATTTGGGGTGCAAAACTGTAGGTTCAAAACCATTGGAAACCATAAAGAAAAATTAAAACGGACGAGATCCAAAACGGGAAAAAATCAATACGGAATGATTATGGATTAAGACTTGTTCTTTTTCTCTATACAGAAAAGGAATCTCAAAACATATTTATGTGGTGCCAATTACTCCTTATTAACTGATAAGGTTAATAGCAATTAACAATTATATACTTAATATTTCTAATAAAACAAAACATAAATATATATATATATATATATATATATGAATATTTAAATAAAAATATAACTGCTCCAACAATATGAGATCAAGAAATGTTCTGTGTAATTCTTTCTGAGATTTTGATGTAGGATTATGTCTACTAGTTTGTAAGCGAGGTTTGAAAAAGGAGTACCAACTAATATGGCATATATGCATGATCACTATCTTCTGTATGTATGATCGATCAATGAGGTTGAAAAACGATGAAAGCATATGATACCTCCATTTTAGGGTTAATATACATGTATGATGTTAATATGCCTACGTTATAGGGCAAACACAAAAAGCTTTAATATTTTTAGAAAATAAAATTGATTTGTATTAAATGAAGGTGGATTACATTATAGAGCAAACACAAAAAGAACTTACGAAAGAGGTAGATTAAGAAAAATGTGGTACTGAAATATATATTTAATAGAAAACTTCATTTTAATCCTTAAAAATGATGAGTTTTAGACTATAACTATGTGTAAGATTAAAATCCAATTTTAGTCCATTGTACATTTAATCATATCATTTATTAGTTATATTTTGATGTTTTATTTATCTTTTTATTTTAATTTTAATATATTAATTACATTTAAATTTAATTTTTATTTCATTCATCATAATATATTTTAATGTCTACATTTAGGCAACTAATTTTTTTTATAATATGTATTCCGATAACAATTTTATATGTTCTTCATTTAGGTACATTAATACATTTGAATATTTTGATATATCCATCGGTACAAACATATAGGTACATCGATTCAATATAATGCATTTCGTTACGTACATTTTGGTACACACATTCGAGTATTGACTTTTACGTACATTAATTCAATATGTTAAATATTTTCGGCACATACATTTAAGTACGTACATTATAGTACATACATTTCGGTATTGACATTTAGGTACGTACATTTTGGTATTGATGTTTAGGCACATTAATTCAATATAATACATTTCGGTACAAACATTTAGGTTCATTATAATACTTTTTGGTACAATCATGTAGGTACAAATATTTCGGTACAAAAAAAAAATCAATTTTATATATTTCAGCACAGTCATTTCTATACACTTATGTATTTATATATTTTTGAGTCACAAATTTCTTTTAATATTTTCTCATTTATATTCATTTATAATTTAAAAACTAAATATGTGCATATTAATAAAATTAAAATTTAATATGGAGATATTAAATAAAAATACACATTACATAACAAAAATTGAATGTAAATTTTGATAAAAGTTCACTTCAAGGGATTAAATTGAATATGTAATCTAACACCAGGTTTTTTTTTTAATTTTAATCTTTTGCATTGACTAATGTTCAAAACCCCATTAAATCTACAACACATATGCCCCAATGATAGAGACCAACAATATCTACCTATAAGTGCATATGTGATATTAATGTGGTTTTTTTCTTCCACATTTCATTTGTTAAATGGGTACAAATCAAAAGCTCCAAAAAAACGTAATGTTGACATCGCCCAAACTCATTCCTAGAACCCAAAACTTTTTGCTCCTTTGACAAAGCGCAACGTACCATAATAAGCCCTCGCACCTCGAGTTCTAATCTTGTCAATGAGGTGTGCAGAATGGATTTTGTAATAGATGCAGTCTTCCACAGCTATCCTGACTAGCCCTTATCCTTCGAATGAGCCCGTAGCAACAACTGTTTCGGTCCTTCACTAATCATTTACATGAAAGAAAAAAAAAATTAAGGATCGTTAAACAGAAAAAAGGTAGCGTCTAATGTAGCAACTTAATTTACAAATAAAGATTAACACTTACATTAACGACGATAAAACAACCTGTCAGTTTTCTAAGTGCCTGCATCCCAATCATATATGGTAAGCAAACAGCTAGGAGAAAGACTTAACCCCAAAAAAGTAGCAATCCCAATTCAACAAGGCTCCTTGCTTTACGAGGGTCGAGGTAATGTCTATTGTACGCAACCTAACCTTTACTTTGCAAAGAGACTGTTTTCACGACTTGAACCTACGGTAGCCAAAGTTGGCCTTACTGTCTAATTCGTCTAGTTGTTGGTTCTAATCAATAAAAGCAAACAAGTGTGCCTTTGATACTCATTGGAACTTAAACAAATAAACACATATAATGCGCTACTAGAACCATAAGAATGAGTACTCAAAAGATCAAAAGCTTATTTGGTGTAAAAAAATACACAATTTTTCTATTAGGAATGCATTTAGACTGTTTTCGACATTAATAATAACAAATTAAAAAAAATTAGGGAAGGGATTTCCCACCAAGTCCCGAATGATGTCCTGGAGGTGGAACAGAGGCAGGATTCGCGGCGGTTTTAAAAAACGACGACTATATTTTGCAGAAATTATTGGTTTTTGACAATTATTAATAAGAGTAAAGATATAGTGTGTGTCATGAATTCGCTTAATAATCGGCATGCTAGAGAAAGATCATAATCGTCCGACACCCGCACTATTGGTGGTGTATACAAATATATTTGTTGGAATTCTGGACGGCAGTCATGAAATCCATGAAACTTTGAAACGTGGAGATGATGGTGTGAAATCGTCGAATGATCGAACCACACCACAGACCCATGGTGGATCTGTGGCTTTGATACCAATTAATAGAATTTTTAGCCAGGAAAGGAAAATACTGAAAGAGAAAAGCTAGGAAAGAGAAATACAATAAGAGAAGGTGCAGGGAAAGGGAAATATCCATGGTGGTATTTGCTTCATGTGTTTCATATTGTTTCGTGTGTTATACATTTCTATCATGTGTTTTATGACTTCCTTGTACATATGTAGAAGGTATTTTCTATGTTAGTCCATGAATTACATAAAACACATGTTCCATGGCTTTAATGTTTCATGGGGTCGGTTTAGTGATTGTTTATTATTTATATTGGAATTTAAATATTTTTAGGTTCAAATATTAATTAAAAATAAATTAAAATAATCTACATAAATTTATTTTTTTAAAAGTTACAAAAAAAAATCAGCCTAAATTCATTATTTAATAATCTTGCATTGAAGGAGAAAAATTACTTTTGAGTTTTTTTTAACAAACGATATTATCTATAATAAGGAGATGATGAGGTGGGTTTAGCCTCATAATGGACCGCTAGCAATAATTTAGTTCAAACTCGCATTTGGCGAGAATCGAATCTAAGACCTCTTACTTAGTACTACGATTTAGTGGTATTACTCTTCACTTGTAAATGAGATATGGTCTTACTTCTAATTAATGATTGTAATTGGGTTGAACCCCCGAGGGTGGACTTAATCCTTGATATCCTCCTTGAGGATTCCCCCCCGCCATGATTGACTTGTTTTTCATAACAGAAATTTTATATGAACTCATACAACCTCTTTCTACACACAACTTACTTTTAATTAAACTATTAATATCTCTTTAAACTCGAATTTATTATCTAAACTGCCCTCACAAACTAATTTAATATGTAAACTTGTCTTTACACACATTTGAAAAATATAAACTAAAAAATTTGTCTCTCTCACATATTTGTCTCATCCTTAATCCTTTTTTTACTGATTTTGCTTGATCTCATATATGTTTTCTGGATGACAACATGGCCAAGAAACAGTGCTCTTCGTGGTAGCCCAAGTTCATATCCTTTCAATATTTCAGTTATGATCATTACTATTAATTAATATCAATCACAGAAGAAGGTTAGTGATCCCAATCATGCTTGTTGTTCTCCTGATCAAAGGACGTGGACGCTTCCTAGGGCTGGAAAAAAATCCCAAAAATTCCAAACCAAACCGAAAAAATTCCGATCCCAAACCAAAATTCCTGAATTTTTCGGTATCTTATCCCGAACCAAACCGAAATTTTCGGTACGGGATTCGGTTTTGTATCTCCATTTTTTCGGGATTCCCATACCGAACCGAAATAAATATTATATGTATTATTTTTTTAATTATAAGAGA
The DNA here is from genome assembly GCA_963580275.1 of Crataegus laevigata. Taxonomy (NCBI): domain Eukaryota; kingdom Viridiplantae; phylum Streptophyta; class Magnoliopsida; order Rosales; family Rosaceae; genus Crataegus; species Crataegus laevigata. The sequence continues at coordinate 36,577,554 of OY756942.1, read as the reverse complement.
ATTATTTCAACCGTTCATTGTTTTGGATTTAATCTGTGCCGTTCATTTGTTTTTAGGTCAGATCGCCCATTTCACTTCCGTTCCATTGATTCCATCGAACTCGAATCGAACTTGAATTCCTTCACCACACAGCCTTCCTTCACACCAGCCTTCCTTCGAATCGCCTCTGACTCTTCAGCGGCCCAGCCTTCCTTCACGAATCACCACTCAGCCACCGCCACGCCAAAGCATCAAAGACAGAACTCTCCAGCCTTCCTTCACGAATCGTCTCTGACTCTCGCGATTTTCTCTCACAGACAGAACTCTCGATCCAGCACCGAGTCCGAATCTCACTCTCACCCCAAATTAGGTAATTAATTAGTGTTTTGAAATCTAATTTCTGTCACTCATCCAAAATTTAGTGCCCAATAGACAGTAGGGATAGTTGAAGGGCTCGAGGCCGGTTATGGACCCGCTGATGGCCTAATTTATTCATGCCGTTGGCATTTTTTTTTTGTGTTTTAATACTTGTGCATCGGTGCTTGCTGTTTATTTATGTTTTGTGTGTTAATACTTGTGCATCGCCGACTACAACATCCAGAAAGGTTAGCATTTTCGTATCCCTTGTTGGTTGGTCAGAAACTGATGGGTATGTTTGGTTGTAAATAATTGAATTTAATCTTAAAATGTCCATGTTTATATATATATATATATATATATATATATATATATAGTATAAATTTGGAAAATGATTTTTCGGATTGTTTTCGGTTGCTATTCGGTTATGTTTGGATCATTTCACCTTCACAGAAGTTTAGTAGCCAAATCTGTAGATTTTGTCGAGCGAATTATGTTTCCTGTTGCTATGCGATTATGTTTGGAGTGTTTCACCTTCAGATGTTTGGAGTGTTTCACCTTCAGAAGTTTGGTTTGTGTGTGTGCGTGTGTGTGTGTGGAATTTCTGAATGATGGCTTTGTTCTTGTGTTGGAGGGTGGTGGAAATAGTATGACCAAAAAACACTTACCGCATGACTCAACTAACGATGTACAGAACAAAAAAATTGAAGGAATCGCGGGTTTATGGAATTTTATGCAAAATTGATTTATTCAGATGCCAACATACAACCAAGGATGACATTTTGATTTTAGTTTTCTTTAATTTAATATGACGAATAATATTCGTGCTATGATCTTCAGGGAGAAGTGTTAGCAGGTTTAGCACTGCTGTAGCAATTGAGGAGTTAATCATTCCACCTGTTCAAATTAGTCACACTCAGCACCTAATTAATGGGAAATTCGTTGACGCTGCGTCCGGTAATATTTTTGTTTTGGCTATAGAATCTTAGATACATGGTCTTGCTTTAATGTTTGATAGCAAATCAAGTTTTGTAATTCTGTTTTCTTTGCAGTTGTATATTTATATTTTGGACTAAGGTTACTTTATTACATTGCTTGGAGATCATCAGATTCTAAATCTTCCCAGAAGAAAGAAATTGAAGAAGTTTATTATATGTTTTCACTTTTTAGCCTTTATTTGATTTGTATTTATTTATGATCTCTAGATAGATGGATGGTAAACTAGCAATGCTTGGTGCCTGTACTACCCAGTTTATGGATCATAATAATCAACCTTTAGATTGGATAAAGCAATATTTAATTTTTTCCAAGACTTTGCTTTGATGCTTTTATGTGAATGAGGGAGGTCTTCAGAAACCTCCGAAAACAACCTCATCTATATAGTGATAAAGATTGCAAAACAACCATTTCGGGATTCCCAATTTGTCTCGAAATCCCAAAACTATTTTGGGATTCCCGAAAATTGGGATTCCCGAAAATTTGGTTTGGGATCGGTATTAAAATTGGGATTCCCGAAAATTTCGATTTGGGAATCGGGACAAGGATTTCGGTATGGGATCCCATACCGAACCACCCCTAACGCTTCCCTAACAACATTTCTTAAATTATGTAAATTCTTCCGAATGTTTATTCAGTATGTGTTTTAATTAGTCCTTTATTTGCTAATTTTTCTTAATCTCATATAGAAAAATAAAATAAATGGTTTTTAATAAAATCTTATATATGTGTTTAATAGTAATAATGCTTTGAAAAAGATGTTGATTTTGTTCCTAAATTCTAAAAAAAAAAAAATTCAAATCAAACGAATATATTGTTCAAACTCACATTTGGCGAGAATTGAACCTAAGACATCTCGCTTAGTACTACAGTCTAGTGGTATCCTCTTCACTTGTAAATGAAATATTGACTTTCTTCTAATCAATCATTGTAATTGGGTTGACCCCCCCGTTGGCGGACTTAATCCTTGATATCCTCCTTGAGGATTCCCCCCGCCATGATTGACTTGTTTTTCGTAACAAAATTTTTATATGAACTCATACAACCTCTTTCTACACACAACTTACTCTCTATAGTTTCATTATAAATAAAAAAAATTAAAAAAAAGACCATTTGAGAGCAAGCTAACAAATTCCTCTCGTCTCAAAGTGCAGCAGCTGCTGCCAAAAAACTTCCTTCTAAATTGGTTTCCATCTTCCCAAAAAACCAAAAACTGGTCTTTGCAGCCAAATGTAAAATTGCATTTAATTTATCATTGATCGATCAAATACAAGCCTAATGCCATATAATGTTGCTGGTGAACACACACATAAAATACTAAAGTAAGGAAAATTTCTATTATTCATTATTTTCTTTTTATCAGGAGGGTAGGTTCATAGACTCGTAGGGAATTCAAACTTAGGACGTTTTCCAACATCGGAGATGGTATTACTAGACCTTGATAGAACTGCATTAAGATATTATCCTTGATCCTTCAAATACAATTTTTTGTGTGACGTTTTGATAGATTGAACTGATTTGGACCTTACGAGTCCATATACGTATATCACATCAGAAACAAGAAAGATATTACCATAATAAAGCCCCAGCGCCCCGAGTTCTAATTTTACCGATAATGTCGACAGCAGGAATTTTACAAACAATGCACTCTTCCACAATCATCCTGACTAGCTTTAGTCCTTCAAACGAGCCCGTAGCTATAACAGTATCGGTGTTCCACTAATCATTTACCAAAAAAGGTCATTAAAGTAGAAAAATAAATGTCCAATGCAATGCGACCATCAAAATCAAAAAGAAAACATCAACACTTACGTTAACGATGACAAAACATCCTGTTAGGTAGATATCATTTGGTAAAAAATCAGAAAACATTTAGCAGAAAGAATTAAACTATTTTGAGCACATGCTTTAAATTCAAGTCACTTATAGGCACCTTTATGTAGATATCATCTGGGCCAAGGAGAAGTTCCTTCCGTTCATCACATTCCCCCTGCAATTGATAGTAGTATATTTGGAAAGAACAAACCGAAAAGTGTGAGTATTTGCATATCACCAACTTATTAGAAAAACGTCCTGGGTCTGACTAGGCTCATTGTATTCTCACAACATTAGTTTCATGTTTCTTTAAGGCTACATAAACTTCAAACCTTTCTAACACGAAACAAAAGTTTCAACTTATCAACATATTAAAATGCAGAAACTGATAGCTCCTGCAACACAATTAAAAAGAATGATTCAAACACATAAACGACAAGAGTTTAGTAGCTTATATTTCTTGCATGGAAAAATCATAGAAATGTCCAGGGTAATTATACTGGAAGGGATTTTAAGCAACACCTCATCGATCCCAAATTTTGCGATTAGCCCGTCATCTTCATATCCAATCTTGATGATCTCATATTGCCTTGCATTCAGCAGTTTTATTGCCTGGAATCAAAATGTTGTGTACTCAAATCAGAAAAAGAAATTTAAAAAATGCAAAAATTAATCATTTGTATACAGTCTCAACAAAGGAAAATTTCAGTGCAAGATTAAAGGGGTTGTTTGAGACTTTCTTTGTACTATGTCTACTATAACCATGCCAAAATATGTATTCAAAATATACGTGCTTCATGAAGAAGCACCTACCAGGTTGTTTTCATGCAAATTAAGATGCTATTCTTACAACATTTTTATACCATCTTAGGTGGCAAGTGAGTTTGACAAGCTACATCATTTAATTTTAATTTTTTTAAATGATGATTGTGATATACGAAGAGTCTCTTTCATCCACCTAAGATTATTTAAGTGTTTTAATTAATAAAAAGATTGAAATTAAATGATGTAACTTGTCCAACTCACTTGCCACCTAAGATGGTATACAAATATGGTATAAAAATGTGGTAAGAATAGCATTACTCTTTAGTAAAAGTGTTTTTAAGTTTCAAAAGCACCTTATCTTGGAAGAAACACCATTTACATGCTTTTTTTTGCAGGAAACACTTCAAATACCTTTTTAGGATGTACTTTCATCTTTACTAAGGGTTGGTTCCAAAAATACTTTCATCAAAATCGTTTTCAATCATTTTAAAAACACTTCTCCATAAGCATTTTAAGTTCTTCCACTCATTACTGAGAAGAAGTACTTTTACTGGTTAGAGAACACTTTTAACACTTTTAAAAGCAAATCCCAAATAGGTCCAAAACTAATTATCTTCTAACCTTAGAACTTACTTCAAACCATTTGACCTCGTAGAATAGATGATAGATGCATAACAATTAAAAGATACGTACCCAAGGAGCCCGATCACTTGGCAAAAGGTCAAGAGCAACCCTAGCCTTATCGAAAATATCTTGCTCCACAGTCCTCGCTATTGCAATTGTCATGAAACCTCAGCCTGCCCATAATTTTTATTTTTATATATAAGAAAAACAAAACTAAAGAGATAATCACAAGCCAAGATGGATCCATATACAAAACAAGCCAAAAAAATATAGCCTAAACCATTTTAACCACATTTTAATGCATTCTGTATTAGCTTCCAAAAATGAGTGTATGTAACGGAGATGAAAATGTTTCGTTGGATAAGTTAATTTATTTAAGGATTTTATTTAATTTGCAATGTTGTCTTAAAGAATCTCACACACACAAATATAGTTACTTACTAGGATTCCTGTGTTCGGTGTTTTTCTTGGTGTTTGAAGCTAATGGTCTATTTCTTTTCCCTCTTTTCCATTGTTTCATCCATGGCAGCTCCGCCACGGGATGTGACAGCTCCGCCACGGGATGTGACAGAACATTTAGTTCTAGATGGCGACATGCATCAGCTTCTTAATGAGATAAGGGATAGAACATTTAGTTCGAGATTGCGATATGCATCAGCTTCTTATTGAGATAAGGGATAGAGTAATGGATGAGCCGTCAGTCCAAGAATTAATCTTTTACTTCTTGAATAGGTGGATAAACGGTCAACCTTAGCCTTCTCAGTTAGTTGCCCAGATAGATACCGATGAATTTCATAGCCTAACTCCCGAACAACTTTGCAGTAATGATTTGTGCTCTCTATTCTATTTTATTTTATGAATTGTATATATTTTTATTATGTATAAATTTCTATTTTTTGGTTAAATGTGATAGATGATCTACAACAACTATATTTGTATACAGCAATAGAGCGGGGGCCCTGCGGTCATGATCTTCTAGATCGACGAGTCTACATTGGACAAGATCTCTTGGATGATGGATCTCTAAGATATCTAAAGAAAACATATTAGGAATAAGCACGGATGATCCTGAAGTTTTCTTTAGATATCTTAGAGATCCACCATCCAAGAATTCTGTTTCTATCCAAGGGATTCTGTCCAATGTAGACGATCCGGAAGATCATGACCGCTGGGCCCCCGCTCTATTGCTGTATACAAATATAGTTGTTGTAGATCATCTATCACATTTAACCAAAAAATAGAAATTTATACATAATAAAAATATATACAATTAATAAATAAAAAAGGAAAATATATATAGAATAGAGAAAATCTTGGAAAACAAGAATTAAGCACAAATCATTACTGCAAAGTTTGTTAGGGGGTTAGGCTACGAAATTCATCGACATCTATCTGGGCAACTAACTGAGAAGGCTGAGGTTGACAGTTTATCCACCTATTCAAGAAGTACAAGATTTGTTGATGCACAAAATCGGGTCGATCTTGGAACAACATAAATCTGACCGTGAATCTGCACAAACACACAAGAACACAAAGATGTATTGTGGTTCACCTCAAGTTGAATATATGGAGGCTAGAGGTAGTGTTTTCTCTCTGCCTATCTTCTGTTGTGTTTCTCCCTGCTTCCCTCTTTGGATTCCTCCCCTCTGTTTAGTCTCTCCCCTTTGTTGTTTCGTTTGTGTGTATTTTCTAAGTGAGGGTTAGGAGGCCTTTTATAGAATAAGGGTCTTCTTCCTTATTACATAAATACTGGGCCGAGTAATTAGGCCTAAATATTAAGGCCCAATATATGGTACAACAAGATTAATTCTTGGTCTGACGGCTCATCAATTACTCTATCCCTTATATCGTTAAGAAGCTGATGCATGTCGCCACCTCGAACTAAATGTTCTGACAGATCCGGTGGCGGAGCTGCCATGGATGGAACAATGGAAAGGAGGGAAAAGAAATAGACTATCTAGCTTCAAACACCAAGAATAAAAACACCGAACAAAGTTGTTTTCAAGCTTTATGCATGTAATACTAGAGTAACTATATATATGTGTGTGTGATTCTTCAAGACAACATTGCGAATTAAATAACCTCCTTAAATAAATTAATTTGCAACAAAAAAGCAAAAGTATTCGTGCACTACCTCAAAAATAAGGTAGTTAGTGTGTAGTACTACGTAGAAAACATTGATCACAGGTTACACACGTGCAGCTGTTGTTGAAGGTCAGACCGACAGATGTGACTCACATGCGTTGGCGGGCTCTACTTATATTAGAGAAATTTATAAACATGTGGTAAGTGTAGCGTTTTTGTTTTGCCATGAAATTATCATTTTCTTCTATGTGATCTCTATTTTGTATTCTTTTTAACAAATTTTTTTTATTATTTCAGGCAATAGAATTGTTGAATGCAAGGCAGTATGAGATCATCAAGTTCGGGAATCAAGATTAGGGGCCTATCTCAAAATTTGGAATCAAGAAGGTTTCATGAATTTTTGAACTACTAATGTTGTGAGAATAGAGTGAGCTTAGGGCTAGTTTGGTATTGCTGTGCTTTGAAAAAAAAGCTGATTCTGCTGTGCTGTGAGAATAAGCAGCTGTGAAATAAAGCAGCAGAGTGTTTGGTAAACTTTTTTGTAAAAGTGCTTTTGAAAAAAAAACAGTATTATAGTGTTTGGTAACTTTTTATGTAAAACAGATGTGAAAAAAGCTAGTTTTTCAAAGTTGGATTTTGCAGCTACCTATCTTTGGCTTTTTCACCCAATACTGTGAAAAAAAACTGAAGCTGAATGTTTACCAAACACAAAAAAGCTGCCAGCTTTTTTTTTTTTGATAGTAACTTTTTCAGAATCACCTCAGTACCAAACCAGGCCTTAGTCAGCTATGTAAATCTCTACAATCACATGCAGGTGGAACCTGTTGAATTGAAGGAACTTCTCATAGGCTCCGATGGTATCTACATAAGGGTGAATACAAGATGCCATATGTTATCTCATATGACTTTCTTTTCATCTGAGCTATTTCACTTCCTATTTCACAGTTCAGTTTCTGTTATTCAATTATTCTTGAAAACACGTAATGTATGCCTAAAAAGACCACACATCCAAGTCATGTATTTTATACAAAGAACGATTTGTAATTCTGCATGACATGATACAATAAAATAAAATTGTAATGCTTGTTCGAATTGATAGGGTAGGGCAAGCAAATACAACTCTGATCGCATGTTTGTATAAGTGACAAACAAGACTTTCAAAATTATATATAATTAAGTATTTACAATTGATTTAAACACTTCAATTTCGGTGAGATACTAGTGCAAACTATAGATTTTCTAAATATAATTTAAGTACAATCAAACAAAGCTCAGATTTGTTCATCCTGCAAACTAAAGATTTTCTAAATATAATTTACGTACAATCAAACAAAGCTCAAGCGATGACAACGACGACAGAAGGACGAAATTCTCACACACCGGCGCAAGCAGAGGGAGATGAGAAAGGGAAAAAAAAAAAGGTTTCAGAGACATGAGCCCCAAAATGGGTGAAAACAGCGAGAACAACAAAGAAAAACCTAGAACCAGTGAAATAATGCGAAGTAGGGGATGATAGACGCGTGGCCAACGAGGGCAAAACCGTCATTTTACTGTGAAAAAAAGAAAAAAAAACCACGCTACAGACCAATTTGGGGGGCATTTTCGTCCATGCACTGTCTGAACAGTGCACCCGAATTTGGGTTTTAGTATAGGAATAATTTTTGATACCGTACAATCTATCACATGTCAACCCTTTGTCATTTAGCTTTATTAGTTTGAGATGCTTAAATTTAAGGAAAGATATATAGCGTCTAATAAAATATTTTCAATGTTCTATACTGGTTTTAACTATTATAAATGAGATTTAAGATATATATAGCATATGTGATGGACTCGCTTACTCATTAGTCGCGACACATTGGATTCAATTCCAAATTTTATGGTATATATATTTGTGAATAAACTAATAAAATAAAAAGCAATTTATGTAAATTTCGTACACTCCACCAACATCGTTGTAGCAAAAAAAAAAAAATACATTGAACTGCTAATAAATACTGAACATTATGCCCAAAATCTGATAATCCTAAATGGACATATTATGCCAGAAATCAGAAATATTGAGAAAAACCATTAATCTAATCTCATTAACCCCTTTTATGAGGTCCGATCCACAATCTCAATTACTCCTCAATCTTCTTTTCTTGATGGTTTCATACACCGGCAACCTTCTTGAACTAATCACAAAGCAAAGGTTTCCATTCTCGGCATTCCGGAAAACCCACAACGTCACAAAATCTTGCTTCTCAACGAGTCCATGATCATGAACGAAGTTTTTCCAGCCTCCAGTGAGGACATGAATTTTACCCGCCCAAAGTTTGAATACCATCGGGTAATCGTTACCGTCCACATCATAAGTTGTGACATGGATGCCCTTGCTAGTGTCTTCACCTTTCTTCAACAACAGGAAGATGTGGTTTTCGACGTCTTCTTTGTTCATGGCGAACCTGCACTGGTTATCCCTCACATCGCTACTTGTGAGTTGTTTCTCAAAGGGCTTGCTGCACACTTGAATTAAGTGCTGTATTCTAGGAACATGTGGCACATCAGGAGGGGCATAGTTCCCATAGAACAAACCTTCTGCTTCAACTTCCTCTTCTTTTAGTTTTTGTAACTCTCCAGTCAAGTGTTGTTGTCCTTGTGCAGCAGCAACATTATAAATGGCTTCTAGGGTTTTTGGGGCTTCAGTTTCTTGAATTATACGTTTCCTCTTCGTTCCTTCATGTGAGTATTTCTTCTTCCAATAATTTGAACCAAGAAATTTGAATTTCATATCTTCCAATTCCCTCGCACTATCGGAATCCAAAACCTTATGCTTCATATGTAAAAGAATTAAAGCACCTTCCTTCATCTTCATCGATTTGTCTTTACAATCAGGGACTTCTTCATGGTCTCGATCATCCATGTCTTGCCTAGAGCTCTCTCCCAATCTCGTATTTCTCTTGGGATGGCGAAAGGAAAAATTTCTCGGCTGGTTTTGTGAAGACTCTTCACAAGTTGTTAATGTTTGGACGAGGGAAGGAAAAAAAAGAGAGAGTTAAAGAGGAATTAGGGCATTTACGCTGTTTCTTGACAAAGAAGTAACTGTGGGTTGGAATCAGAATGTGTTTGGCGACCAATGACTAATGAGGAGGTGTTGTCTTACAAAAGTTATGCTACTGTTTTAGATTTGTTTACGGATTCGAATCCCTTTCTTAATCTTCATATGGAGTGTGCCTAATTAGGAAGGCCAAATTACCTCATTTTCTAGGTCGATTTAGTTGAAAAGCTACCAGGCCCAAAGATGAACCCATTAAAGGCCAAAGCCCAAATAACAAAGCTCCATAAACTCTCTCAATTTTGGTAAAATTAAAACTCTAGTAAGGAAGTCATAGGATGTGATATAACCAATCTACAAGTGTTATAACTTATAATTACATAAAACTTGCTTATTAGTTACCCTAAAATATAAATTCGTTATTTATTCATATCACAATATATAAATTAATAACATCAAGAGACAATTTTCCGACCTTGTCTAACAATATTTCATCTAAAAGTTTATAGGGCTTTGGTCAAACACAATAGTAGGGTTTGATGTTTTGTGAGTACAAATCAGAAGTTGCCAACCGCATATATAATAAAAGTGACATATCATCTCTCACCATCATTTTCTGACAATTGCCAACTTTTGGTTTGTCAGTTATGATTTGCATAATTTGAGAATAAAGTTTCAAAAATGATCATATTTGATCATTTAATTTGTTATCAAGGGATTTTTTTTTCCTTTTTGATTCAATCAAGGTCTATATTAAGAATATATGGGTTTTACTTTTCAATTTTAATTTTGACAGTGTATTTTTTTTTTTGTTAAATTATAATGTTATTTGTTCATCCTCATCAAGCAAGTGCAAGGAGACAGGCGACTCATGGAAGATTATATCAACCAAAATTTAGTGTGATTTCTTATGGAGAAAATAATAGTCCTATTAGTAATATTTCTTCCTAGAATTGCATGGTTTACCAGATTGGATAAATGTATTGTGCCAGTCATACACTCAGACTTTGGTCATATTGTTTCATCTTCTTCCTTAATCCTTATCCCTTATCCCTTATCCGAATGGCTGTGGACTTGTAGTTGTAGGTTGACAGTTAAGATGAATAACGTAGCCGTTATTCTGCTTTCAAGTTTCATCCAAATACTGGATAATATCCGAAATGCACTCCTCCTCATCCCCCGTCATGCGGCTTCACACAGAAACATTCAGTTTTGGTAATCTTCCTTCCATATACGATATTATCTTCCAGTTTACTATTTTTTTTATCAACTTTCCCATCAGACTTACAATTTTATTTATAAAATAAGATTGAATTAATATTATGATCAGTTAATTTAGTCATCGGGGAAGTGTGACCCAAATTTAAGCCAAAGTTTGGCTCAACTTGACGAAAAAAGCATGATGAGTCCATGACCTAGTTGAGTTGAATTCTTGAATGCTTAAATTCAAGATTCTATTTATTAAAAAAATGGTGATAATCTAAAACTATATTAATGAACTTTCTTTGTTAACCAAAAAAGGATAAGAATACATCTTTGTCTTCTATCACAAAAAAAAAAAAAAAAAATTAAAGACAGGAACGTAATTTTATAAATCAAAATTTTGTTGTTTTTTTAAACCTCACTTACATGTAAAGTTTATCATCTCTAATTTTAAAAAATTACATTAATGAAACTTTTTTTGTCAACTGAAATAGAGTGAAAAGACATCTTTGTCTTCTATCACAACAAAAAAGTTAAGGATACTAACGTAATTTTACAAAACGAAATTTTGCTGTTTTTTTTAATCTCACCTACATGTAAGTTTATCCATCTCTAATTTTTTTTAAATGAAATTTGTAGTTATTTATATTAATGAGATTTAAAATAGAATCCCATAATTTATGGGATTAAAAATATTAAAGATAAATTATACTCTCCAATATATTGTGTGTGTGTGCGCGCACACACACACATGGGTACGTTCATAAAAAACTAACCAAAAAATTATTGTACAAAAAACATGGGTACATTTTTCAAAAAAAAAAGAAAAAGATATTAGGTTTAATAATACTATTAAGTTTCTTCTATTAAACTTGAAATAGATACATTATCAAATTAACGAAATAGAATGTATCTATATAAGTTTAAAAATAGATTAGAGAAAAGATTGAATGGATTTTATATAAAAAATGGGTACACTTTATATTAAAAAAGGGTACATTTTTCATATAACAAATTGGTATATTTAAGAATGGATACATACCAATTTTTTATAAAAATTTAATAGGTACATGTTGTAGGCATAATTTACTAAACAATTATGGTGGCCATAGAGAGAGGGGTGGTGCGGCTATAGAGAGAAGAAGAGAGAGATGTGTAATTGTGAGGTGTGTTTTATTCACCCCATTGTGCCTCTATTTATAGTAGTAGAAAGGGCAAACCCTTTCCCATAAGGATTACAATACTTAATAAGTAATCTACTCCTAATAGGAATATAAGATACATTCCTAATCTATTAGGATTTACACAATCACATTCCTATTCTAAATAGGACTGCAACACTCCCCCTTGAGTGTGTAAATACTCAAGTAAATGGTACATCAGGCCTTCAGTGATGAAGCATGTACAGTTGATGAAGTCGTCGGCACAATGAGCGAATGCGAGTCTCAAATCAACAGAAGAATGCATAAAAAGTAAAACTCACAAAACCTCGCTATGGTAAAACCCAAGGTGGGGAAAAACCCATAGTCTAAGGAGAAAAGTGAGAAGTTGCATTAAGTCAAAACTATACGTCTTTTGGACGCAAGTAGAAGAGCTCTCAAGGGTATGATCAGCCCAGGATGGGTGCCTCGTTAAAACCTAGTTAGGTAGCAAAAACCCAGTGGGAAAAATGCTCCTAATCGTAGGGAAAAAGAGTACATTAAGATCAAGTGAGTATACTTCTGGATACTCCCCCTGAGTTTGACATAACTTCCAAATGAGAACTACAAGCATTGCATATGATAGTTAGGCATACCAATTCCTCGGACAAGCTTCTGGAAGGTTGACTTCGGCAGTGACGTCGTGTAGAGGTCGGTAAGGTTGTCTGGGATCGGCTTGCATGACTTCAATCTCCTGATGCTTTGCTGATGTAGATGTAGAAGCAATATGTCTTGGCGTTGACTGTGTTGATGTATCATGGCTTGGTCGGGTGGATACATGCGGCATAGTCTTCATGGATCGTTGTTGGGACTCAACGATGGATGAAAACACAGCAAGTACTACGAAATGCTCAACAAGAACTCCTAACCATGTCTCACTTGTGGCGTAGTGAAGTGAGGTGAGTCTTGGAACGATTCGAAGATTTCGCAACTAAGGTCATATCATGGACCTCCAAGATATTGCGATGTCCCTAATGGTAAAGACATAATCATTTGGGAATTTTGCCTTGTGCGGGTTTGATAAGTAACCTGCGTCAGCATAACAACAAGGCAAGCATCATTTCAAGGATCAGGGGGTCGGATCCACTAAGATGCGTTGGGATTTGCCCTCATAATACCTTCAGGGTATATCTTTAATACCAATTCAGTGGTTGCGTGTAGGCGCGATGCTGCATCTTTACCAAGATCAATAGCGAATGAGATGTCTTATCTAAATACAATGAGCTAAGTACAACGAAGCGCAAAGTTGAACTTAGATATGAAATTTCGGATTCCATAACCTCTTCAAGGGTCTCATTTGCATATAACGTATGGATGATCAAAGGTATACTCAAAAGTTACACCTTCGGTGTGTAGTTCGACTGGTAGACCAAAATATCGTCAGAACAATGCTTTGAACTTCATGTCAATGCATAAACGAGTTTTCCCAAGATCTTTCATCTCAAATTCCATCTTCGGGTGCGAGGCAGTTTTCTCAAGCTCTTCTAGAGTCTTAGTGAGATTCGTGTTAACAACATAAACTGTAACTCTAGCAATTTGGAATAAGACTTCATAGTTTAACACGCAAGGGCATAATTCATATCCCTGACTGATCAAACAATCACTTCGATGGGTATACCACATTCGTCAGATTTAAGTGAACGCCTCAAAACAAGTTAAGAAGGTGTTCCGTGGTTTTGGAACTTTTTGAACCAGTCCATGTAATTCTTCGGGAACTTACATGTCAATCTCCGTATCTATATCCCCATGGAGAAATACTAACCACATTTCATAATGCTGCTATCAATCACATGACGTTTGAGAGAAACCTTGCGTCGTAAGGCGTGCATCATATCGCACTATTTCATTCATCTCATAACGCTTCCTTTCCCACTTGTAACACAATAGGGTTACCTTGGGCAGTGTAGGAACGACAGGTTCAATACACACTTTGGTAAGGAATTTGACCTAGATTGTAATCTCAGTTGTCCAATCAGTTCTACGTTGTCACTTAATCAACGGAACACGGTTCGATATCGTCGCTTTTCATTTATGTCGGTAGCTACCATATAAGTGAAAACATCATCGATGATAATCTCATTTCAATTCCATTTTTCTCATCCAAACTAGTATACTGGACCAAAAACTTCATGTCTCGAGAGTAATCCGGATTAATCTCATGAGATGGAAATGATTTGAGACAGCGATCGAGTTTAGATTCATAGTTGTGTCGTGTCTTCCTCTTCTAGGGAAGTGAATCCTACGAACCGAATGATCTGTCGTGCTCCAGGCCAAGACAGATTGATTGGCTATCCGCCGTTGTACCGGACCGTCCAACAGAGGCGTCCAAACTGTCCAACAGGGACGGCACACCCTTCAGGGATGTTGACTCGACGTCTATCCTTGCAGGCATGTTTACAGCTGGTATATGATCTCGTCACTTTTAGTTAGATCAAAGGAATGCGTATGGAGCAACATTTTGAAATCTAGAATTCATCGCACTTGCTTATCACACTTGTGCGGTATGAGGATTGAGATGAGACATAGTGGGCAACGTCCACGCAACTTCGTGTCGTTCTACAGGAACGTTGACGTTCTTATCTCCCCCTAACGGCGGGAAGAGTGTCTCATTAAAGTGACAACCCGCAAATGAGCGGTAAAGAGATCGCATGCAAGGGCTCGAAGAGAGCTAGTGTGAAGGAGAATCATGATCGACAAAAGATACACATCCTTCTTTGAGGACCCATGGTGGTACATTGCGGCGGCGCAACTTGGCACATGGACTACGCACCCAAAAGATACCATAAAGGTTGCGGCATGCAAGCCGTGGTACAGTGAGGCCCAGCAAGCTATCCTTGCGGTTTGTGGAGCAGCAAACCCTACAGGGGCTGCACAGTTTTTCCAAAGGCATCCGTGTGATGGCATCCCACAATGAGACCAAGAAAATTACCCAATTTTCAAACCTAGGGTTTTAGAAAAAAAACCGAAATTTGCTTCTAATTTATTTTCAATTCTTTGACTCACAAATTCCACATAGCAAAATATAATTGCGTAATGCATGGAACAAATATATATATTGACAAATATATGAACATATACAATATATATATTGGAAGGTAAATATAAATGTAGGGGTTCATGCATCATGGGGAATGTTTTCATGCTTCAAGGTCGTTTCAAATATCTTACTTTATTTTAAGCATACCTGATTGGCAGAAAATTTACAAAAGCCTTTGAATTTGTAGAAGATCCTTCTCAGAATGCCGAAATTGCGTCTCCAATGCGTTATATCACGTTCAACACAGAAAAATTAAATTGAATCAATAGCATGTAGATTAATTCAAAATAATAATAAATTAATCACAAAAAGGAATAATTAAAACGTAATACTCCCCTGATTGAAGAATAAACTCTCTTGTTAGCGTAGCGTCAAGAGCGTGCTGATAACGTGTTGTAGGCATAATTTACTGAACAATTATGGTGGCCATAGAGAGGGGTGGTGCGGCTATAGAGAGAAGAAGAGAGAGATGTGTAATTGTGAGGTGTGTTTTATTCACCCCATTGTGCCTCTATTTATAGTAGTAGAAAGGGCAAACCCTTTCCCATAAGGAATACAATACTTAATAAGTAATCTACTCCTAATAGGAATATAAGATACATTCCTAATCTATTAGGATTTACACAATCACATTCCTATTCTAAATAGGACTGCAACAGTACAAACTTATTCTAATTTTATTTTTTATATTTTAGAAATGTTTGAATTGACAATTAATTTTTATTATAAAAATTATGTAACTTACATGTAATTCATTAATATATTAATGATAAGGACTTTGATGAAAATCTAAAAACTGTTGTAAAGTAATTAAAATGGATGACCACCCATCCCACTACCAATCCACCATTTATCCCACTACTTGTTTTTAATGCTTATGCTTTGCCTATAAATCAAAGAAGAGTTTCATAATTGAAGGGTGTTCACGGGTAGAGATAGAGGAAAGAAGAGGAATGAAGAAAAGAGAAGGCAGAGAGAAGAGAGAGGAAAGAGTATAGAGAGTTTGCTTTGTACTCCTACTATTTTAGATTATAATAAAAGCACTACTGCTGCCCCGAGGATGTACTCCAGTCACACTGACTGTAGAGGAACCTCGTAAATTTTGTGTCTTGCTTATTTATTCCACTGCACACATCGTCAATTTTACAACACGTTATCAGCACGAGAAGCTCTCGTGTCAGTGGAAAGCACAACGCCACAAATCATGTTCATCTCTGTCGCCTGGAATCTCACAGATAAGAAAATCTTTTCATTTCATCTTAAAATATTTGTACTACTGATTTTCTTGAAGCAAATATGTATATGTTGTTGTATAACTGTATATCATCATTTGCAGAAGCAAAATGGTACGGACTCAAAATCCGTAGAAAATCTAATAGCCATGGAAACAGCCTCGGAACTCCAACTTGCAGATCTCGGATTGAAAAACTTTCTTCTTGAAAGTTGTCCATCCGCCCAGTATCTACAACATATCAAAATCTCAGAAAACTTTAACGATGCGATAGTCACAGATGTCTGAAATACCAAACCAGTTTCCAATTTCCGTAGAAAACTGGACAGCCATCTTATGAGTACCAAAACTCTATTTTCAGTAGCTCAGATCGAAATTGTTTCTTCACGAAAGTTGTTCGGTATCCTCTTATCCATATCATATTAAAATTTGAGCTAAATCTAACGGTTTGATCTTCTTATAAGTGGCAGACAAAGAAAAGGTTTTGGAATGGTGAGTTGCACCATTTGAAAAGAGAAAAAAAATTGATAGAAACTTAATCATCACCCTTTTCTATTATTGCTTTATTTATGTGAATGGTGTTGGTTTAAAATCCATTCACAAGTTTTATTTACTTTAAAGCAATTTATTTATCATGGACGGTTTTACCGCCTACTGTTTTAAGTTTTGATTTATGTGAATGGTGTTGGTTTAAAATCCATTCACAAGTTTTATTTACTTTAAAGCAATTACTTACCATGAACGGTTTTACCGCCTACTGCTTTAAGTTTTGATTTATGTGAATGGTGCTGAATCAAATCCCTTATCACAAGCTTTATTTACTTAAAAGCAATTTATTTACCATTGTTGGAATTACCACTTATTGCTTTAATTTAATTTATTGTACTTCTTTTGTTACGATGAGTATAACAAGGACCCGAAGTTCCTTGATCAGATTAGAACCTGCAGTTTCTTGATCCTCATCATATAAAAATGATTGGACCAGAAGTTCCATCATGCAAAAAGATTGGGCATGAAGACCCTTGATCCTCAGAGATCAGACATGAAGTTTCTTGATGAGTACTTTAAGTTTGAAGAGCCGAAGTGCCACAACTTAATTGTAATAAAAACCATGAAAGTACCAATCCATATGCAATTAAATAAAGACTAGAAGTTCCTTGATGTATGTAAATGATAATATAATACATGTTTGCTGGAGAGCTTACATCTCGAAGTTTTGATGATTATTGCATAACTTTGGGCATTGATGTTGAACATCATGTTCCTCGTGTCCGTACTCAAAATGGTTTAGCAGAAGCATTTATTAAACGGATGCAATTGATTACCCGTGCTCTGCTCATGAAAACGAAATTGCCAAGTTTTCTACATGGGGACATGCCATGTTACATGATACATTATTAGCTTGGTTGAGACATGTTGCCAACCACTAATACTTCTCAGTATAACTCGTGTTTGGGCACTAATTAAACATTACATATTTACGAGTTTTTGGTTATGTTATCTATGTGCCTATTGCAATGCCACAAACGTATTAAAATGAGGCATCATTGCAAATTAAGAATTTATGTTGGATTTGATTTATCATCCATCATTCAATATTTTGAACCCTTGACTAGGGATATATTTACCGCATGATTTGCGAACTATGATTTTAATAAGACAGTTTTCCCACCATTAGGGGGAGAAAATAACATCGTTCCAGAAGAATGATGAGAAAAGACCGTTCCAGAAGAACGAAGAGAATTTGTCTTATTTTGATTCACGAATAAATCAATGAGAAAATGAAGTAAGAATAATTGAATGATGTAACAAAAGTGATGAAATCACATATACTTGCTGCAAATGTGCCTACAAGAATTGATGTCTCTATTGGACAAAATAATGTGGCAGCAAATGATTTATCTGTTGCACGCTTGAAGCGTGGCAGACCCTCAGACTCAAAAGATTCAGTCCTTCGAAAAAAGAAGAGTATGGCACTACTGAACTATTGCATTCTCGAAGCATAACTGTTGCATGCCGGAAGCATGACAGTTGTTGCATAGATACACGTCCCAGAAAGCACAATCCGCGGACATGGGAATTTTGATGTCTCATGCATGAAGTATGATAGACGTATAGATTCCAATGACTCAACTCCCGAAGTGGAGATTAAAATCCAAGCTTTGTAACGTTCAAGAAGAGGTTATGATCTGCATTCTCTAAATTATGGTTATCCTGGAAGAGATAGTGTAATGCCCTTGAATAGGCAATGGATATCCAAAGAAATGAAAAGCTTTTTATGCATGCGCATGCACATGAGAATATGGGATCACGAATTGATGATAACCAATGGTAAATTTGGTTTTTATAAGTAGCTACTAAATTTCATCAATAAGCTGTGTTGATAATGAGTCACGTTCTTTTGTTCGTCGACGAAAGGAAAAATTATTGGCAAAAATGGAGAAAGGCAATTCCATTACAATCTTGTAAGAACGTGGAAAAATGGATCTATATATTTGAATATAATACAAATAGCCAAAAGATGTTGAACTAAAGAGGTTACATATGGGCATTTGTAATACAGTGAAATACACTCACATGATATGACACAAGGTTACTAATTGAAACCTGAAATTATACTCCTGTAAACGAGTTCATATGAATGGATAATTATATACGAAGGGTTGTGAGTCACCCACATCATATCTCCATAAGTAAATCCCTCAAGTATACATGGGAGCAAATTGCTCTGTATAAATTCCAAAAGAAAATGTGTCATGAAGTGTAGAAAATCCCTGAAGGATTCAGATTGCTTGAAGTAAGTCCTAGAAGGATAAAGCATAAATTATGTACTTAATACCAATGGATGGTATAAATTGCCTGAGTGAGTATTATCATAATGATATTGTTGCAACACACTAAAATCTCTTGCAAGAGTCGATAACATTAAATTGGAACTCCTGAAGAGTCGATAACATTAAATTGGAACTCCTGAAGAGTCGATGATACTAAATTAGAACTCCTGAAGAGTTGATGATACTAAATTGGAACTCCTGAAGAGTTGATGATATTAAATTGGGATTCCTGAAGAGTTAAGAAAGATTATAAAGTGTTTAGAGAAATATTGTCTTGAACTGCAGAATCGAACAATATGCCAACACGAATCTTATCCATGATATTTATGATATTAAAGAATCATATGGATTGAAGATTATGAGTTGAATACTCAAATGATTTAGACACTAAGAACGATCGTTTATCTTCACGAGGGAACTGATAAATTGATATTTTGTCTAGAAGTACCACATTTTAGTGAAGAATATGCTTTATTGTATTTAGCACAATACACTGAATGAAATAAAGCTTATCTATTGATATTTCAAAGAAATTACAGATATGTGCATACACATGAGCTACAATTGTGAAAAAAATATATATATATACAAAGTGCAGATAAACATGAGGGAGCCTTCATTGCTCATGTGGAGCCTCAGCAGTCGATGGAGCTCCTGAAAGACAAAGAGCCAGAGTTGGATTCTCCGGAGCCTCAACATTTGGTGCAACTCCAGATGACGAAGGTAACATAAACCTCGGGAGTAACGCCATAAACCTTTGATGATCACTCTGGATCCGACCTTCAGACTCCTGCAGCTGGTCCAACTCCCTATTTTCATGCTTGAGCCCTCGGATCTCTTGTCTAAGGCTCGCCACCTCAGCCATCAGTGACTCAACTTGACGAGTCCGAGCAAGAAGACGTTGGCCCATATTTGATACAGAGCCTGCACACTGAATGCTGAAGGCTAAAGAATCCTGAACAGCCAACTCGTCGGACCGCTTGGAAAGAATCCTGCTATCCTTGGGGGTGAGAAGATTATTCGCTACCACCGTAGCAGTTATGTCGTTCTTCATCACAGAATCCCCAATTGTAAGAGGACCATTAGGGGATATGAAGGATGGATTCCAAATGTTGTTCGGAGAAGACAAGTCATCATCTTCTCCGACATTCAAGTTAAGGCAACGGTCAGAAGGGCAAGACATTTTTCGAAGGTGTAAAGAAAGAAGAGATCGGAGAGATGAAGATTTCACAAGTGCAAGAAGAGAGTGTTTTGGCAATTCAGGGTGCTGTGGAACCAAATGAGTGCCTCTATAAAATAAATAAAAAAAAGAAATCGATGAGGCATCACTCAGCAATCGAAGAGGCAAATCTCACAAATCGAAGAGCCGAGTTCCTTTCTAAAAAGCCGGACTCTATTCTCAAAAGTCAGACGCCTCTCTCAAAAGCCGGGTCTGCTCAGAAATCACGAGGCGATCAGCTTTTCCAGAATTGTTGTCACTCGTCACATGCACTGTCAGCTTTGCGAAAATTACGGACAGCTTTGTCAGAAAGCGCGTAACTTGTATTGTTCATCCATCCACCGGCTGCCGACAGGGGTAAGGGAATAGTTCCGGTTGTGAAGAATTATTCCTATAAACGTCTACCTTCGCCTTCCATTAGCAAAGGCAAACTCCCTCAGCACTTCTTCATTTCCGAAAATGTATTCCCAAAGAAAACTCTCGAGTTACTCAGTTTTCTTTCTCTTTGAGAATACCTCTCCAAACAAGCCACACCAGAGCAAGAGTATCTCATATCATCAGGGTCGAAAGCAAGAGTATCTCATATCATGCTTTCTCCCTGTCCTTTTCTTTGTCTTTGTTCTCACCTGCAGGGCAAGGAGAAAGAGAGCAATCAGTCGCCACATGGAATCAAGCTTCCGATTTGGGACTGATTATCTGGAACCTTTTCCTGATTGCTTACCTAGCATTGCTCTCGAGTAGTCATCTTCAATTGATGTTGGAAGCTGCCAAGCATGATGAGTCGTTGAGAAGTGATGTTCTGAAGGACCATCCAAATGCAAGGTTTGCATTCAACTCCTGCATCAGAGGGAAAATACTGCAAAAGAAGATGCCAAACCTGCATGGGGAAAAACTAGGGAAAATACCACTTCTAAAAGGGGAGCAAATAAGGCAAGTGAAAATGATACATTGAAGCATGTGGAGACAAGCACGGCAAAACACATGCCAATTCATCATCGACAAGTCTGATTCAAGATCAAGTGTCCACCATTCTTGAATCAAATTCAGTTCCAGATTAAATGGGTAAATTCAGACCTTTGGAGGAAGTCTAGTAGAAGGCCCTCCAGCCCAGTTCAAGAATAAGCCTGTGGAAAGTTAACTACCAGTAAAGCACATCTGTTGGCAACTCTTCTCACTAAGAGACCGAAATTGAGCGATCAATGATCAGCCTAAATGATTTGAAATCAGGGGGAGATACTCATCAGGGGGAGCATAAAAAAAAAAAAAAAAAAACAGATCAAGATTTTAACGGGTCAATCAAAGACTTGTGGCCATCCAAGGGGGAGTGTTGTAAAGTAATTAAAATGGATGGCCACCCATCCCACTACCAATCCACCATTTATCCCACTACTTGTTTTTAATGCTTATGCTTTGCCTATAAATCAAAGAAGAGTTTCATAATTGAAGGGTGTTCACGGGTAGAGATAGAGGAAAAAAGAGGAATGAAGAAAAGAGAAGGAAGAGAGAAGAGAGAGGAAAGAGTATAGAGAGTTTGCTTTGTACTCCTACTATTTCATATTATAATAAAAGCACTACTGCTGCCCCGAGGATGTACTCCAGTCACACTGACTGTAGAGGAACCTCGTAAATTTTGTGTCTTGCTTATTTATTCCACTGCACACATCGTCAATTTTACAACAAAAACTAATAAGGTCTTAATCAATGAACAAAAATTAGGGACCGGATACTAATTTTTCGTATATATATATATATATATATATATATATATATATATATATATATGTATGTATGTACACACACAGACACTTGTGCTCCTCACTATGTATATATTGTCCTTGTTCCCCATCATTCCAAGCAGGTCAATAGTTCTACTGCCATAACTGACATATTAGAGAGCGAGAGAGAGAGAGAATGGCTGGAGGATTTGGAGGTGGAGTAGTATCTGAAAGGGCTCATCAGTATGAGTACAGAATTACTGGGGTATTTCGTCTTTGCCTTCATTGTTGTAGCTCTTGGAGGCTCCTTCATTGGCTATGATCTTGGTGTTTCAGGTCAGTTTTCTTCCTGGTCTATTCAAAATTTTTAAAAGATTAGATTCTTTATTTATTAGGTAGTAATTTTCACTCTCATTTTCTTTCATATTCACTCTTCGTTGTTTTTTTAGCATTTTGATTGAATAAATTAGAGGAGAATTGAGCGACGGGATTGTAAAAATCATTATCTTCTGATCTGCCATATATCTGTATTTCATAGTATCATCATATCCTGTGAACCAGATTTATTTGACTGATGCTTTAGCTTCAGTACTAATGTTTTTATAGAACTAATTTTAGAGATTAAAGGAGGTGTCTGAAATATGAAATTTTGAGTGTTTATGGACATATGAAGACAAAGATGAAGACTTTTTATTGTTCAGAAAAAAAAAAAAAAAAAAAAAACCAAATGATGATGTAAGGCTTTTATGGTATATTTCAAAGTAATAAATAGACATTTTTTCACTCTTGTATTATTTGTTACATGATAGTGATTTTCACGCTCTCGTTTTCTCTTTGCGCTTCTCATGTTTCCATCCCTTGATTCTCAGTTTATTTATTCAATTCAAAGGCTGGAAAAAAATGGATTGTTGCAACAAAACAATGCAATCATTTTCCTTTACTAAATATCCAAATTGCTGCAAAAATCTTTCAATGATATACCTTAATTGCAACAAACCATCAGTGATGTGCTCCTCACCTAACATTGGAGCTTATCCTTTCCATGATTCCCTTCTGATAAAAATAGACAGAAGTCTTTACAAATTAAAAGTTACCATAACAAGTTACTCTCTGGTAAATTTCAGGTGGAGTGACTTCCATGGATGATTCTTGAAGGAATTCTTCCCAAAAATATACAGAAGGAAGCAACTGCACCTCAATGAGACAGACTACTGTAAATATGATAACCAAATTTTGACACTCTTCGCATCCTGTTTGTACTTTGCGGACCTCATTTCTACATTCGGAGCTTGTTATGTTACCCGAAACAAAGGAAGAAAGGCAAGCATTCTTGTTGGAGCAGTCAGCTTGTTTTTAGGAGCAGTCCTGAATGCTGCTGCAAAAAACATTGCAATGTTGATCATCGGACGAATATTTCTTGGTGTTGGCAGTGGATTTGGAAAACTGGTAAGCCTAATGCTATGCTATCCGTCAACCAAAGAAAAATAACAACGTTTTAATTTCTGATTTACTAACAACTTTCTTGTTCTGTAATCCAGGCAGTTCCCTTGTATCTCCGGGAAATGGCTCCTGCAAAAATTCGAGGAGCAGTTAACCGACTTTTCCAGCTGACAGCTTGCTTAGGTATCCTGATTGCTAACTGGACAAATTATGGAACCGATAAAATCCATCCGTAGGGTTGGCGATTGTCTCTTGGATTATCTACAGTCCCAGCAGTTCTTATGTTTGTTGGGGGTCTTTTTCTTCCTGAGACCCCAAATAGCCTTGTAGAGCAAGGCAGGTTAGAAGAGGCAAGAACTATACTTGAGAAAGTGAGAGGTACCAAAAAGTTGACTCGGAGTTTGCCAACCTGGTTGATGCTATCAATGTAGCTCAAGCCATAAAGAACCCGTTTAGGAATCTACTCGTGCGAAAAAATCGTCCCCAATTGGTGATAGGGGCCTTGGAAATCCCTGCATTCCAACAGCTCACTGGCATGCACTCGATCCTCGTCTATGCACCTGTCATATTTCAGAGCTTGGGATTTGGCTCAGGGGCAGCTCTTGTTGCTACATTCATTTGTCTTCACAAGTGGAGCATTTCTTGTTGCTACATTCATTTCAATGGTTTATGTTGATATGTTTGGTAGAAGAGCTTCCTTCTTAGCAGCTGGAACTGAAATGATATGCTGCTTGGTAAATCCTCTTACTTTAATTACCTGAATGCCTATAACTGGGATGCCACTGTGGCAGTATTCCAAGTCAATCAAGTACTGTTGCATGGGAAAGTTATAATACACGCCAGTGTTTGATTAGCTTGGAATACCGCCACATTGACATCCCAATGGTACAGAAGTTCTTCTCCAGACTTCAAATAAATTACTCACTAGAATGTCTGAATTTATGCAGGTTGCTGTGACCATAACCCTAGCCCTGAAGTTTGGACAAGGAGAAGTCCCCCCAAAAGGGATAGGAATCTTCCTTGTTATCGTCATATGCATATTTGTTTTGGCTTATGGAAGGTCATGGCGTCCTTTGGTGTGGTTAGTTCCAAGTGAGCTGTTTCCTTTAGAGATGAGACCAGCTGGACTGAGTGTCGTTCTCTGTGTCAATCTCCTCTTCACGGCTTTGATAGCGCAGAGCTTCCTCGCGGGGCTTTGCCATCTTCAATATGGGATTTTTCTGCTGTTTGCGGGTTTGATAATCATCATGAGTACCTTCATCTTCTTCCTCTTGCCAGAGACAAAGCAAGTCCCCATAGAAGAAATATATCTTCTGTTTCAGAAACATTGGTTTTGGAAAAGAATAGTAGGAGATGGGGAGCAAATTGGACCCAATGGGAAGCCAAGCCAACCAGATGGGAAGTCTGGAGCACAAGTTTAGAATCAATCTCTCTCTAGCTAGTATTACAAAAAACATTGTTTAGATTTCTTTTCCATAGTCTGTCTTCTGAAACCCAGTTCTATAGATAATTAGGGATTAGTTTCAACAATTTTCAAAGTTTAAATAATTGATGTCATTTAGGTTTTGGACAAGTCCCTAAGTCTTAACTAAAATGTGGAAGAGTCTCGTTCTTCCGGACACCATGTGTTGATTTGATATTAAGAGTTGTGACTGAAACATTAAAAGCACATTCATAAATCTCCACTCTTGATATCAAATCAAAGGGTCGAAATATGGAAATGCCATATGGGATGGTGAAGTATGCATAACCTTTAATTCAGGTGATTCGTGGTACCATAGGATTAGCCTGCTTTGATACCATGATAAAGTTTATGAGTTAGTCAAATGGCCCGTTATTAATCAACACCGATATTGTCCCCAACTTCCCGGTTCTCACCTCTGCAGTCCAATACATGTGGGGTTTTTTGTTTTCAAGACTAAAATAACAGAAATTGAAAACTGAAATGGGAAGTGAAATAAGATGGAGAGGAAGTCGGTGAGATAATGTGTCATATTTCATCACCAAAAGCTGTGTTAACATTCATAAATACATCTCAGGAACTCATGCTAATAGCTTAGCAAGTTCATCAACTCTCAAACTTCCCTGTGGTACAACATTATCTAGTAGATTTTCATTAAAATCTCTTGTCCTTTTAACTTTACTACCCTTCTTCTGAATCTTCTCACTTCCTCTCTTCACAGAAACTGTTATCTCTTTCACTTCTGAATCCCCGGCATCTTGTTTCACAACCTTTACTCTCTTTAAAACTGCTACTTTCTTGGGTCGTTGATGCTTAAACACGGGGCCAGGGGGAGCAGACTGCGCTAAGGCAACTGACCGTTGATAAATAATATCGGCATCCAAGGATGACTCATCTAAAATAAGTGCACTCCCACTACCAACAGCTTCATTCAAGAGTAACAGCACATTTTCTGTACAAGGTGCACTCAATTTTGCTGGCTCACCAGGAATTTGTGAGCCTATTGAAGCATCGTGAGGATGCTCGTCACTTCCAGGATCTGCCGTTATGGAATCCAACCTGGTTTCAGCGCTTCCAACAGGCACTGCCATGGTCCCAGACCCCATTACTGCAGTTAGTGATGCTTCATCAGCACAGCTTGCATTAGCCAACATGGGATCAATTTCAGATGTAAGGGGCGTAGTTTTTGACTTATCAGCACAGTGGATATTGTCTTGCATGGTTGAGCTGTTACTGGCATTCATTTTAGCTTCTGATTCATTGTTTATATAGCCTTCAACATCTGAAATGGGTTCGTTTTCAGAGGTTCCTCCAATGGTAGAAGCCGCCCCATCAACTGTGGCATGTGGCTCAACATATAGTGACGGCGAGAGATCCTCACTTCCCTCTGCCCCCACAACTTCAGAAGTACATGATGTTGATGCAATTGAAGTTGAATCATCAACATCAGATTCGTTGACTTCCTTGAGATCACTCTCTAGATTTGGAAGAGAAGACTTCCATTCCCGTCCTCTCCACAAAAGAATGTGCTCAAGTTCAAATGAGATTAACACACAAGGGACAAGATCCTGCATTCACATGGCAAAGACTATTGCTCAACATGCTTTGTTATGAAAATCATCATGGCTTGAGAAATGTTACGTTAAACAAAGAAACTATAAATTTAGCATACCTTTAGTTTAGCACCTATTTTTCGGTAGTCACTCCCGTTCATCCCCTGACAATTTATTCGAACTAGCTCACACTCTTCGAAGGCCTCTCTGACATTTTTTACCAATTCAGAGTACACACCATTTTTCCCTGTTAAAATCAAACAACACATTATCAGTATACTTTGAGGCCAAACCTTAAACATTCTTATTGCCATTCAACAGATTAAATTCAAGGCATAAGCACGTTACCTAGCTTGCATATTGGTATCAGATTCCGTCCCTTCTTACGCATCTCAGATGCTTCTTCTACTGTTAGACCCTCGGGAGCCCGCTGAACCAGTCTAGGATATACAGGAGTGATAGGTCTCCAAAGCATGAGAGGAAACTTAGGACGAGTTTTATAGTTGTAGTTTCTGCCTCGGAAAAGGTATATCACTCCACCTTTCCTGTAAATGATCTTCCCTCCAGTTCTTTCCTGTCAAATAATATATGATCCAAGAATAATTAACTTAAAAGAAAAACTGGAAGTAAAACACAAAGACGAGCATATTCAACTAAACTGGAAGAAAAAACATCCCCAAACATCCATTCAGCAATCAGCAAGGAGAAACCAACCTCTAATTGCTCGCACACGTTCTCCATATCGACTGTACAAACACCTTTGCATTTAATCTTGCACACTCTCCGGCGCTTCCAGTGAGCATGTATGTTATCCAACATGTTGTGGGTCAAACCATCTCTACCTACAAATTCCAAATGAACTGAATCAGTAACCACAAACTCATAACCTGTCCTACTATTTTCCTGCATTTCGAAGCTCTAAAGTCGGAAACTTTCATCATCGAAAACCCAAATCGAAATGCTCTCCAATTCACAAATCTCATTAAGAATCAATCAAATGAATCAAAATCCGAAATGAAGATTATCTATAGATATACCCATATTCAACTGCCTCTTGGTTTTGATGCACCCTTTAACTAATTCCTTAACTTCCTCAACTGTCAGCGGCTCCCCCAAAATCTCCTCCCTGGACTTCACATACTTAGGACCCGATCCGGCCAAATACGGACCCGGAGATTGCACCGGCTTAACCCCCTTCTTGTGCGGCGGAGGCAGCTGGAAAGAGTCGAATTCCTTCAGTTTCTTCTTGCTTGCTGGCAACGGGGCCCGACCCGTCCATGGCCGGTCCATCGTGGTGGGCCCAAATGGCACGAACGGCGGCTCCCGGAGCTTAACGGGCTTGATTTTAGGAGTCTCGGTGTAGCTGTACTTGAATTCAAAAGGGGCTCCGTCGATGACGTAAGAAAGCCCATCGTCGCCGATGGAAATGTCGGCTTTTCTGTCGACTGCCGGCTTTTTCTCCCTCAAAATTTTCGAGACCTTCGTGGGTCTTATGATTCGGCGAAATGCCGGGTGCGAATCGTTAGGGTTAGGGTTTTTGGAGTACTTGGATTTCTTGCCCGGGATTGAAGGGCTCGAGGGATACGACGGCGTGCCGATGGATTTAAATGTTTCACTACTCGTGGTGGCGTTGGCGGCGGCGGCGGCGGTGTCAGTGGCAGAGTCGGAAAGAGTGGCAATTCTGGTGGCGGACTCGAATCGCCGCTCTCGGCGAATATCGTCCTCGATTTCTTGCTGGGCCCTCCGGCGCTGGTTGAATTTCTCAGCGTTGGCGTTGTTCCACCGTGCGAATCGGACCTCCGTTGGCGGGCGGTGCTGGGCCGGGTTGTGGGTGGGGCTCGGGTTCAATAGTGGCGCGAAAATCGGACAGGAAGTGGGCAAATTTAGCGCCATTTCTTGCTGGGTTCCTCAAATTGAAGCCGAAAGCTTCAAACTTGTAGCAGATAGGAGTCCTTTTGCTGGGTTCTGCATATCAGTTAAACGACGTCGCAGCAGCAGACAGTAGGGGGCTTTCAAAGTGAGAATCTTGCAGGGAAGAGCTGAGGAAGAGAGAGGGAGAGGGGGCTAACAGCCAACGGCCATGTCCCTTCGAGCGCGAGAACTAATTGAACGACATGCCGTTTGACGAAAACCTGGCTTTCACCGTAGTAATATGCAACAGCAAGGTTACGGTCGGAGTCCCCGTTAAACCCCTAAATTAAGGGCATGTTTGGTACCTTCGTAGATTCCATTTTCTGTTTTCAAAACTAATGAGTACTATCTAACTAACTATATTTATAACTTAATACCAAACATCCCCTTAACTAAAGTACTCAAAAACAATGATTGATTCGTTTTATTTGATCGTGTAAAGAGTTTAAATCAATATTTGCATTCTTGTTCTAAAGTAGAATTTTCTCATTCTCTTATTTTTCTCATTTTTTTTCGTTTTATTTAAAAAAATTACAATTAAATCGCGCCAACATCTTAAACTGATTTTTTCTAATGAGAAAAAAAAAACAGAAAAAAAATGTGAAAAGAGGAAACAAAAAGGGAGGGAAATAGGAGGGTTTCTTTCCTCTCGCCCATGGAGACGTCTTTACAGTGCGTAAAACTCATGATGGCCGACGAAAGAGTGGCTTCACCGTAAATACTAGTAAACAGAAAGGGCATTTTTGGCTGTACACTACCGCTTCCACTTCCAGCGTGGAGCATTCTGGGATTATATAATAATTTGGCCAAGCAGTAGCAGTTTTAGTTGACCGAAGGCTACAGAGATCACTTCTGAAGTCGGAGCTCCCCCTTCAAGGTGCTCAATGCAAGCAGTGATTGTAATTTCTCATTTGATCTTGTAAAGTCTTTAAATTTATGGGGGGTTTTTCTCAAATTTAAACATATTAGGTAGGCTGCTTTTTAAATCATAAATCTTTCCTGTTCTGAAATCTGAATTTGGAAAAGTTATGTAATTTCTTGATGGAATGCATAAAGATTTCTGGGTTTTTGTGGTGCAAATTTATAATCTTTCTTCCAGCTTTTGAAGTGTGTTCACAACAGTGAGCCAAATCCTCATTTGGTTTTGTAAAGTCTTTAAATTTATGGGGGTTTTTTTTTTTTTTAATTTAATATAGTGGGTAGGCTGCTACTAAAAGTACGAACCCAAGCTAACAAAGCTCCCTCTTTGTGAGAGTGGGGAACGTCTATTGCGCCCTTATCTTTGCTTTGTAAAATTGCTGTTTTCTCGACTTGAACCCGCGACCTTTGAGTTACCTTTCCATTGCGTCAAGGCTCGTTGCAAAAATCCTAAATCTTTTCCTGTTTTGGATTTGGCAATATTTGTGTAATTTCTTGATGGCATGTATTATGTATATGGATATCATAGTTTTGTGGTAAATGTATAATCTTTTGTTTCAGATGTTGTGCATTTTGTATGATATGGATACTGCTGCTGCTCGAACCCAGAGATTTTGGAACATTGGAATCCGGAGACTGCTGTTAATAATCGGCGGGGCGGTTGCCGTTGTAGTTGTATCCCAGTGTTTTGAGCTTCCCTATGACACAACTTTTTTCTTTTTCCCTGCTGATGTTGGTTCAATTTCAACAGCCACAATGTTTGCCAATGTTGGTAGCTCAAACATGTCAAAGTCTGGCAAGTTTAGTGTTGGTGGTGTAGAGGGCCTGGTGGGTAATGACACTGAAGTTTCCGATTCGGAGGAAGGATCCAGGCATGGGAATGATACGAGACAACAGACCTGGGTGTGTGGATTAGCACTAGGTAATGACAGCAGTTTGACCGGGGAGTCCATGTTAGAGAATAATGTAACACTTGGAAAGAGTTATCTGGTGGGAACGGGTGGAAATGAAGATGGCATATTTATCCGGGGAAAGACAGATTTTAAAAATGGTTACTTACAGACGGCTAATGAATCAGTTGACGGTTACAGGGAAGACAACGAGCCTGGAATCAGCTCTGGTTTGAAGGTTAATGAAGTTAGAAATGAAGTTGGTCTTGTGCCAGTTGTATCACAGGAAAGCTCTACAAAGAGAACGGAAAACTTGAACGTAGATTCAAAGGGCAATGTCGAACAAAATACAGAAACCCAAATTGGTCACCAGAAGATTGAGCTACAGCAACCTGTTTCAGTCACCTTGGATGATAATTCTACAATGACTGATATAACTGTAGATTCTGTACTAAGGAAATGGAATCGACGACCAACATCAATATCACAGATGAACTCATTATTGCTTCAAAGTCCTGTTTCTTCTCGTTCAATGGTATGAATTTAATTTTGAGGTTCCAATTTGGGAAACAAAGAATGAGTTAAGGTTTCTGGATCCTCACTTGTACTTTTATTGGCACTAGAAACCGCGGAGGTACTCAGCACGTGATCGTGAACTACAATCCGCAAAACTGGAGATTGAGAATGCTCCCATCATAAGGGACAATGCTGGACTTAGTGCTTCTGTTTTCCGAAATCTCTCCAAATTTATAAGGTAAGCCAGTTTGTTTATATATAAGCTGTCCACTCCGTATATGCATCTAGTAAATGTTTTGTATTTTATATTTTCTCTTTATGGATGCTTGTAAGCTGCTTCCATTGTGTCTGTATAAATATGGTACTTGTCAAATAACTGATTATCGTTGAAGCTTATCGTCTCTATAGTCTATACAGATATGGAATCCTTCGAGAGTAAAAAATTTGAAATGTAGGCTTCTTTTTGGAAACCCGTGACAATCTTGAGATTTTATGTGTACTCTACTGCAGGAGTTATGACTTGATGGAGCACATGCTCAAAGTTTACATTTACAGAGAAGGTGAAAAGCCGGTATTCCATCAGCCTTTGATGAGAGGAATCTATGCCTCAGAAGGATGGTTTATGAAACTAATTGAAGGAAATAAAAAATTTGTTGTGAGGGACCCCAAGAAAGCTCATTTATTCTATTTACCCTTCGATTCGCATATGCTAAGGTTGACTATTCCTAGACACTCTATCCATGGTAAGAGTAAGACGGTCCTAGAAGAAGTTTTGAAGAGCTACGTTGGGTTAATTTCTAGAAAACATCCTTTCTGGAACAGAACGGAAGGGGCAGATCATTTTCTTGTTGCTTGTCATGACTGGGTATGATTCTCATGCATCAATCTAGTTTCTATTTCATACTGTCAAAGTCGCTAATCTTTCTATGCTGATGAGGTCCTACGGATTATAGACTATCTTCAATCGATGCCTTAATCTAACACATCCTTGTAATTGGAATTTCAGGCCCCCAAGCTCACAAAACAGTGCATGAAGAATTGCATCAGGTCTCTTTGCAATGCTCATGTCGATAGAGAATTCGAAATTGGCAAGGACACCAGTCTACCTGTGACATATATACGTTCTGTGGAGAATCCTCTTCAGGATCTTGGAGGAAAACCTGCTTCAGAAAGATCTGTCCTGGCCTTCTTTGCCGGGGGCTTGCATGGCTATCTCCGACCAATCCTGCTACACTACTGGGCAAACAAAGAACCCGACATGAAAATCTTTGGCCCAATGCCGCATGATATTGAAGGCAAAAGAATGTACAGGGAATATATGAAGAGCAGCAAGTATTGCATATGTGCCAGGGGTTACGAGGTCCACACACCTCGAATAGTTGAGGCCATATTCTACGAGTGCGTGCCAGTCATCATATCAGACGGTTACATGCCTCCTTTCTTTGAAGTATTTAATTGGGAGGCATTTGCAGTTTTCATACAAGAGAGGGACATCCCCAATTTGAGAAACGTTCTGCTCTCAATCCCGGAAGAGAAGTACCTTACAATGATGTCCAGAATAAAGTTGGTACAACAACATTTCTTCTGGCACAAGAAACCCAAGAAGTACGACTTATTTCATATGGTACTTCACTCAGTCTGGTACAACAGAATTCTTCAGTTAAAAACCAGATGAAGATGCAAGTTTTTCAGGTTCTTTGACGCTGAAAAAGAAGACCGGTGAGTGCAGATTAAAAGGTTTCTGTAAACAAGCAGCAAAGAAAGAGATACACAGAAACCACACTGACTCTACTGAATCTTATGGCATTGTAATTGAATTTGAAGCTGACAGAGGGATTCATTCAAGTACAAGGAAATGGCCAAGACAACACGGCTGCAACGCTATTCACCCTGCCGGATAGGGATCCTACTGCTGGTTATGTTTCCTTTATTATCTGTAAATGGGGTGAATTCAGTCGTCAATTTCAACTCCGATAGCGAGGGCAACGTGTGTAAATGATTTGGACAGAACATTTCACCCCATGGTACATATTTCTTTCAAATATCAAAAGTATGGACATCCAACTGAAGTTAAATACATCATAATGTTCACTCTCATCAATCTTAGTTTAGAGCGTAATGCGACTAAAGTTCGATAGAATTTACAGTTAAAAGAGAAACTGCAAAAAATAAAGACTACGCAGAGTAAGTCGAACAAGTGATACAAGGTTCAATATGAAGGGAGGCAAGAGATGTACGGTTCCCCAACCAATCTGGAAAAGCCTCCAGTCCACTAAAATATTGTATCTTCAAAGTTGTTACTCTTTCGAGTTGAGACTCGAGCCTGGGCAACCCCCACAAGTCTTAATCTTTCGAGTTGTGACGAAACTTGAAGGTTGAAAATCGGGGAAAGAATCGAGCTCCTCCCAAAACGCACCGATTGACATCTTTTCAAACCATGGACATACTTGGGATCAAAATAGCGCACTGTGCCCATGACCGGTGCCACAACATGAGTCTCATTGTCACTGGAAAAAACCATGGACAGACCAAAATCTGCTATTTTTGCATCCAAGTTTTCGCTTAAGAGAATGTTGGCAATCTTTACATCTCTATGCAGAATACGTGGATTGCATCCCTTATGCAAGTAATGTTGCCTGTGAACCAAATTTTACAATGTACATAAGTTGTAACACGCAGCACCAACCTAACGCAATATCTAATGCCATCCAATGTCTCATATCCCAAGTTACATGCGAGCTTCTATCTGCATCTGCAACCATTAACGTGACACTTCAATATTTTGAAACCCTCTTATGGAGGACAATGCTTATAAAACACAGAACTACATACTTGAGAGATATTCTGTTAGGTTTCCGTTAGGCAAGTACTCGTATATAAGTGCCAAGTTGTCGGTATCATCACAGTATCCAATAAATGAGGCCAAGTTTCTAGATGGATTCTGATCAGGAGCTCAACCTGCAGCGATAAGGAACTCATCAATCTCTAACCAACGAGACAAGGCATTTAACTTGCATTCCAAGGAATTAAATTATAACTGTCAAACCTCTGTTTGGAACTCCCTAACTCCTTGCAATGACGATGGAGAAAGTATTTTAACCACAATTTGAGTGCCATCTTTCAAGTAGCTATGGTATACAATCCCAAATCCTCCTTTCCCGATTTTAGTTTGAAATTTTTCGATGTATTCTAAAACCTCGTCGTAAGTGAACTGGGACTTCTTTGATGCTACAGGTGTTTAGTTATGTTTTTCTTCATCTGCAGCTTAAGCAGACAAAAAAATATGAGTTCTGACAAAGTGGATAGGATCATAGGAATACCACTAGGCACTAACCCATAGTAGCAGCGTTGGTTCTAACTGAATAAGTATCAAGCATATAAAATGGTACCTGGTTTTCTTTTTCTTCTAAGCTTCCATACGAGCATGAGGACTATAACTAGAACGAGAGGGCCACTGCTGATAGTTATGATCCAAGTATTGGAACAACTTGCACTTGCTTGAATCTGAGCTAAAAAAAGAACTTATAAGCAGATAGAAAATATAAATCTGAAGGATGCAATACCATTCGCTTTTGTTAAGGAAAATGCTAACCTATTTGGCGCTCTCCATGAACGAAACTTGCACAGAGCAGTAGGATGAGGAAACCAGTTGCAATCTTCATCTCTCTTTGTCTCATGCCTATGAACTACCTGGTATTTAAAACATGCGACAATGTCCCGATCAGAAAAATGTATATGACAGTGTGGATTTGTAATTTCATGCTGCACAACTTGCACAATACATATATGATCCTTATTACATGGAGATGCCTAGTCTATGACAATCATTGGATCATGAAATGTTCATACTAAGAGAGCAATTTGGTCAGGCCAACGTATTTTCTAGTCAAAGCATTTCAAACATTGTTCCTGTTAGGGTTATGTGGTGTCATACAAGTCAGGGACACAACCCAAAGTATTGCACCAAAGTGATTAAGTCGAGGACAATACGGATATATACTAGTATTTAGCCTACACTGATTCATTGCACAACAAATCCCACACCCATTTTTAAACCACCAAGTTTTGAACATGGGATGAATGAGATAGGTTGTAGGAACCAGCAAAGGTAAAGCGTAACTAGCTACCTAGCATGGTGCTGTCATGGAACCCGCATCTGTGGAATCTGGACATATGGAAATCACTCTATGTGAACTCTGGAATGGTGAAATAGAAACACGAGTTTCTTCATTTGAGCCTGGAGTTCTTTCTCAACGCTTAGACACCTCTGTTTCCAAACATTGTGTTAGTTGACACAGCACAAAATCAATGGTGGCTCTATGTTGGGCGGTGGAACCGTGGAAGTTGTGCATGCCATTGCTGTTTTAAGGCTTTCCAGACCGAATCCACACTAAAATCTCCTAAAATCCTTCAAAATAAAATAGTCGTAAAATCCCTTTGCAAGAATTCAGGATTAACCCACTCCACTATGTGGACAAGATCATCACTTTCTATGATTGCAGGTTGTCCAGTAAAACTATAAACATCAAATTTCTTTATGCAACCATTATAACATGATAATAAGGTCTAATAGAACAAGGAAATTTGAACATACTCTGGATCAAGATAATCAGTTGTGCCCATGACCGATGTCAGCACACAAGTCCCATTATCACAGGAAAAAACCATGGACAGACCGAAATCTGCTATTTTCGCGTCCAAGTTTTAGTTGTTCTGCGCTTGCTCTCCTCTCTTAATGCAACTCTCTTACTGGATTCCCTTGTTAAGTGAGCTGAAATACAAATCCAATTTATCAGTGATTAACGTATTCTAGATAACTTGACATGATTATTTTCGAGGATGAAAGATGGAAGAAAGAAGTTACATATTAACAAAACAGATTACCTTCCACAAAATTGGTCTAATAAAAGCGTGTTAGTTGGGTGAACCTGCACACAGTGAGATGAAACACAGCCCTGTACGAAAGTGTATCTGCACCATAACAACCAAATGGAAATAAGCCGAGAAGAGAGCAAATCGTGAATTACTGTTTCGGGAAAGAAACCTACACTTGGCTGTCTGAAATGTGAGAAAGGTTGGGCCAGCGGGGCAGGTTGCATCTTTCTTTTAATTTAGAACGCAACAGTTAAAATTG
Source organism: Crataegus laevigata (assembly GCA_963580275.1). Lineage (NCBI taxonomy): Eukaryota > Viridiplantae > Streptophyta > Magnoliopsida > Rosales > Rosaceae > Crataegus > Crataegus laevigata. The sequence continues at coordinate 36,541,634 of OY756942.1, read as the reverse complement.
AACCGGCTTCCCCACTGCCGTTGATACTTAAGATTCCACAGTTCAGCAATCAATCTAGCATTTATTGCAGAAAACGAGAGTGAGTGAACAATATTGGACAAAATATATATGGATAATTGATTGGAAATAAAAATAAGGGCTCCAAAAATAAAAATTACCATTGATATCTCTGGAATGTGAGAAATCTTTGGCCATTCTGGGCCGCTGTCCTTGGCGCATCTTTCTTTTAGTCGGGGACAGTATCTGATAATTAGCTTATGTAATTTGGTTAGGCGTTGCATAGCTTCGACCGTAGGCAGATACATCAGGTTCTTACAATCCCAAATTTCCAACTTAGTAAGAGATGTGAGGTTGCCCAACCACTCTGGAAGAGCCTCCAGACCATCGAAACCAGAAATGGACAAAGATGTTAGAGAAGCAGAGTGTTGAAATTGCTGAGGCAGAGACTTGAGCTTAGGCCACCCGTACAATATTAATTCTTCAAGTTTCGATGGGACCTCAAAATCAGGGAAAGAATCGAGCTCTTGGCAGAAGGCACCGATCTCCATCCTTTCCAAACGAGATAGAGAGTGCAGCCCCTTGGGCAAATATTGTAATTTCTCACATGCCCGTAATCTTAAAGAGGAAAGAGATTGCAAGCTGGACAAATTGTGATCCGCCAGAGATATCAAATTGCGGCAACAAACGACAGACAAACGGGTAAGAGATGTGCAGGATGCAAGCCCACACGGTATAGTTGTTATTCGACCGCAATTCTGAATCTCCAACTTAGTAAGGGATGTAAGGTTGTCTAAATTGGGAATAGCCTCTAGATCACGGCATCCCTGGATAATTATTACTTCAAGAGATACGGGGGTTTGTAGCCCATGACACGACAATGTCCTCAAATTTCGACACCCCGAGATACTCAGAGTGCGAAGACTAGTACAAGAATGGAGCCCACTCAGTATACTTGTGAATCCATTGCATTCTTCAATTCTCAATTCACGGAGGGATGTGCAACCGTTTAAAGATAAGTTATCATCCTCCTCCTGTTGTTGCTGCTGCTGCTGGAGAGTAGGGCTGGTCGTCGACTGTAGATTTTCCGACTCAACACGAGGCCAACGTACTTTAATAACCAATTTGCAAAGTGAAGGCAGAGTGTGAATTGAAGTGCATCTTAGCTCTGGGCACTCCTCTATTCTCAACTCCTTAAGAGATTGGGATTGTGAAATTGAAAAGGATTTTAGATTGGTGCAATGTTTAATTAAAACACTTCGAAGATTCGGCAAGTGTCCGAGTGGTGGGACTGCTTCACATTCTTTGCAATTGTTTAGGATAATCTCTGTTACATTGATTGGCAACAAATCACTCATCATCCATGATGCAAATTTAGTACCCTTGAAGTTCGTAATCGTCAAGCTTTTTAAGTTGCGGTGGGGTTGGAGTCCTTCAAGAATATCCTCGTCAAGATTCGCAGAATGGTCCCTCCCCCAGTCTAATTCCAATTTTCGTAGGTTTGCTTTTCCCACTAAATTTGATTTCATTGCTTCTTTCTTGTCTCTCACATATTCCAATGCTCCAATAACTAGTTGCCCTTTCAATTCATTTAACCCGCCCAGCTCATCAAGTCTATGACGCCCATCCTTATCCAAAATAAAGGAAGATAGCGTTTGCAGATGAGTCAATCTTGTCATCCCAAATGGAACTTCCTGAAACTCATTGAAATAAACATGTCTCAAGTTGATCAAATTTTCCATTTCCCTAGGATACCTCCCGTACGGTATCCTTGGCATTCTTAACGTCTGAAGATTATAGAGCTTGCCAATAGATTTGGGGAGTTCATTTATTCTTGTCCCTGAAATGTCGAGATACCTTAAGTGTTTCAACTCTCCAATTGAGTTGGGCAAATCCTTTATTGCAAACTTGGATAAATTCAACGTCCGTAAAGCTCTAAACCTTTGGAAGATGTTACTAGGGATCTCCCAATCAACAAACAACGACCGCAATCTCCTGACACTCCCTTGTGGAATTCTTTCAAGTGTCGTGGAAGAAATTCGTGCAACATGCTGAATCTCAAGTGCATCATCCATCTGGTCGGAGTCCCCCATCAAGCTTTCAGATTTAAATACTTCCTCTGCAAGATCATGCACAAGATCGTGCATCTTGCATTCGGTAATAACACCGTACTCATCTTCTATAGCATCTTGAAATAAGGAGTTTTGCAATAGAATATTAAAATATTCATTCCCTATATCCTCCATGCTCATGTTGGGAGAGGAATGGAGATATCCTTGAGCCATCCAGAGCTGGACCAAGTTATCTCGTTCAATTTTAAAATCTTTTCTAAACATTGAACAATGTGCAAAACATTGTTTCAAGAATGGCGACTTCAAATTATCAAAACTTAACTTCAAAACCGACATGATTTTCTCCTCTTCATTTGGTAATTCCCATATCTTACTTTGTAGAATTGAGAACCATTCAGGTGTACTATATTTAGAACGCATCACGCTTCCCAAAACCTATTAACAAATAAATTTATAGTTTAATACTTGATTAGATCAGTTAAATACAAGTGTTAGAATAAAATCATCATGTATATAACTTAATAATTGAAGAGTTCGTAAAGGCGGTAGTTTGAAAGAGCATTTTGTAAAATGCAAGCTATACCTAGATTAAGAGTACTGTTACTTACCCACTTGTCCACTTGTCTTATTTCTCCACCCACCATCCAATTTAAAAAAAATATGTTTTTGAAATTTAGTCCTTAAATAAGATTGAAATCTAATAACACTAAAATAATAATAAAAATAACTTTAAAAAATACATAAAGTGAAAATAAAAAACAAATTCACAAATAAAATGGAAACAAAAAATGAAGATCGGGAAATATCAAGTGGCCGGTGAAGATAGTTGTGGATGCATCATGATAGTCTATACCATTTCAGCAACCTCCACGACCTTCTTCTCGATGTTGGCTAATTGAGTTGTATGGTGAAGTTAGTGGTTGTGAGTTAGGTTTGGAGGTGATGGCATGATAACGGTGGCAGTGACTGTTAGTTGGTGGAGACCATGCTTCCATAAATTTATATTGATTTTGGAAACAAAGTAAGCCCTAGGTGATTAAATAAATTTAATTGGGGCATAACATATGTGACATTTGCAGTAGGTTTGACACTTGTTTGAAATGTTTAAAAAGGTTGAGACCAATTTGGAATGACACTAAAAGGTTAGGCGTTTAGGTACTTTTTTTTTCTTTTCAAACAAACAATATTATCTACCCTAAGAGGGTGAAGGAGTAGGATAAGTCTCACAATGAGTTAGCAATGATGTGGTTCAAATTCGCCTTTGACAAGAATTGAACCTAATATCCCTCACTTATAAGTAACGAAGAACCACTAGATCGGAGTACTAAGTGACGAAAGGTTTTAAGTACTTAATTCTAGATTATATATTGATTTTAGTCCTTTGACTAGATATTTAATGTCTTTCATTCTAAAAATTATCCTCATAAATATTTGATTTTATGCTTAACTTCATCCAATTATAAATGAGAAAATATTTCCAAAAAAAAAATATTAGTAATACAAAAAATGACACACCCGTACCCGAAAGTAGGGCATGCTGGCCGTCACGTGAGTGTGACGTAGCCAAGTGCACTGTGCGGAAGCAAGGATCGATAACGAAGTACGAAATAATTCAAGCGAAATCTAGCAACCTAAAATCGAAAGTGTGCTAGAGGCATAGATAGGTACTTATACATAACCAGAGCGTACTAAGTTTAAGTGCAGTCAAGCATGAAATAATACTAAATAACACCCTCGGTGCCAAACATATGTCAAATCTGTCAGAAGGCCGGTGGTTCCTCGAAGTGTCAAACTCAGAAATCAAGCGAGAAGGGGGCTAGAGCAATCCCAGGATGGATGACCTCCTGGGAAGTTGCTCGTGAGTTCCCAGAAACAAAACCGTGAGGGCGTGGTCGGGGCCCAAAGCGGACAATATCGTGCTACGGTAGTGGAGCGGGCCCGGGAGGTGGTTGCACCCGGGCGGGGATGTGACAAAAAATATGCAAATCCATAAGTGTATATAAATATATTAAAAGATGTACTAAATGTTTGTACCAAAATGTACATTAATGTACTTAAAGTGTATGTAGCAAAATATTATATGAGTTAATGTATCTAATTTTTTGTATCAAAATACATAAATGAATTAATGTACCTAAATGAAGAACACAAAGTATATCGAATTATATTGTTTAAAAAAATTAATGTATCTAAATGTATATATAAAAAATATTATGATGAATAAAATGAAAAATAATTAAGTGCATTAACATAATGTGAACAAATGGTATTACTATTATAGCTAGGAGGAAAAGACTAATAAAACCTCAAATTATAAATAATAGGTGAGGTAATTAAATGTATTTTGACTTGGATATTGAGTAATGGGACTTAAATTAGATTATAATCTTACACAAGGTATTAATATAAGAGTAGTTTTTTTCAACGATTAATTAAATTTTCTATTTAAGGATAGGGTTTTACCAGATGGTGAGAGTTAACCTTTCTCAGAACGTGCCATATGGTCGTGGTAAATTAGTTTAACTTTTATATATTTACCAAAAAATAATTTGATAATTTCATCAATTCCTTCCAAATTTGTTTTCATCAAACTTAATGGTAAAAGGATTCATAACACGTAAACAAACAAAAAGAAAATTTAGAAAAGTGGATGCCAACCTAGAGTTTGTTGTGAGGTTGGACGAAAAACAAAATTAAATAAAAAAGAACGTAACACAGACTCCAAGGCCTTTTCTAAGGTACTCCATGATATTCATAAGCTTCGATCCCACAACCACCAGTGATATAGTTTGTTTTTAACTTAGTTTATTTAGTTTATGTGTTATTAGCATTGATGATTTCTAACATTTAAAAAAAATTAAGTTTTTTTTTCTTTTAAACGAACAATATTAGTTACACTAAGAGGAACGTGGTAGGCTTAGCTACTAACAATAATGTGGTTCAAATTCGTCTTTAGCCAAAATCAAACTTAAGACATCTTATTTATAAATAGAAAAAAATATCACTAAACCGTAATACTAAGTAGAAAAAAATAAATATTGATAATAGACAATTGTCTCAAGATTTGATGAGAACAAATTCAGAAGGAATTATAATTTACTTATTAAGTTATTATTTTATATGTATAAAAATAAATTAGTTAATTATGGTTAAGCCACGAAGCATGACGTGTACTAAGAAATGTGGCAAAGCTCACCGCTTAACAGGGTTGGTGAGAAAATTCAAACTCATGCCACTACATTTTATTAACGTTTCTCTCTCTGACACATATTATTTGCCTTGATAAGGCATTAAAATCTATCTAATTAGTCTTCCAAATCTAACTGTCTAATTTCGTAAACATAAAACAATAGATAAATTATGTTTTTAAAAGCAGTAGGTACATTTTTTTCGTAAAAATTAAAGATAGGTAAATTATATTTGTAAAAATAAAACGTAAATAATTTGTTTTTTCGTAAAAAAAAAATAAACAATAGGTAAATTATCTTTATAAAATATAAACTAAAATTCATAAACAAAAAATAGTAGATACATCATCTTCATTAAATTAAAGGGTTAAGTATGTGGAACCATCCAACCTTTTAGAGGTAATTTCACATTGATTTCAACCTTTTTAAACATTTCAAATAATTACCTAACATTTTGAAAGTTGGGCATTTGTTAGGTCACTAGGTGTAAGTAACGACATGCACAAATAAACTAAAAGGCATGCTTAGATTTTCAATAGCATGTTAGCTATAGAGTTTTGAAGTTTGTAACAAATCAATTTTAGCCAAGGTAAACCCTAATTTCATTTGGCTAAAAGGTGTAGTTTTGACAATTTAAAACTCCATAAATGACGTGATAGTAAAAAGGGGTTTTTGAACTTTAATCCTTCAAGAAGATTAAAATTTAAAAAAAAACCTGGTGTTAGATTGAATATTGATTTTTAGTCCCTAATGTGTCCTTAATTCAAAATAATTAATGTGTATTTTATTTAATATCTCCCATTAAATATTTAAATTTATTAATACACAAATTTTAATTTATTTTTTGACCAAAAAAGAGTTTTTTAATTTATTAATTTTATTTAACATTCTTCAAACTTGAAAGACTCAATTAATGTACTTAAATGTTAGTATCGAAATGTGTGTACCGAAATATATTATATTGAAATAATATATTTAAATGTTAGTACCGAAATGTATTAATATTAAATTAATGTACCTAAATGTGTATACCGAAATGTATGCACCTAAATGTGTGTACCTAAATATATGCACCGAAATGTATATACCTAAATATATGCACCGAAATGTATGTATCTAAATATATGCACCGAAATGTATGTACCTAAATATATGCACTGAAATGTATTAATATTAAATTAATGTACCTAAATGTGTGTACCAAAATGTATGCACCGAAATGTTAGTACCGAAATGTATGTACCTAAATGTATGCACCGAAATGTGTGTACCGAAATGTATGCACCGAAATGTTAGTACCAAAATGTGTATACCTAAATGTATGCACCGAAATGTATTATAATGAATTTAATATACCTAAATGAAGAAGTTACAGTACATCGAAATATATTGTATAACAAAAATTAGTTTATCTAAATGTTCATAACAAAAATATATTACAATGAATGAAATGAAAATAAAAATTATAATGAAATAAAATTAATACATTAAAAATTAGAAAAGAAAAAGATAAATAATTAAAAAAATCAAAATATAATTAATAAATGAGGTTATTAATGTATCAAGGGACTAAAATTAGATTTTGATCTTACTCATGGTTTTAATCAAAAAATAATCTTTTCCAAGGACTAAAATGAAGTTTTCTATAGTAAAAATTTGAACGTGCTCTTCAATTTATCTATTGTGTCATCATTTTACGCTGGTAACGTTATCATCGGTGACCTAACAAATGTCTAAATTTCAAAACATTACCAATTTGTTTAGAATATTTTAAAAAGTTGGGACTAATTTTAAATCCACCATAAAAGTTAGCTAGATTTATATGCTTGACCCTAAATTAAATAGTAGGTAAATTATATCTATATATACACATTATTTTTGTAAAAATTAACCACAGGTAAATAAACAAAAATTAAATTAAAATCATTAAACAAAAAGTAGTAGATACATTATCTTCGTAATTAAACAATAGGTAAATTATTTTTGTAACATTCAAATAATAGTAATATTATAGTGTTTTTTCATAAATTTATTTGCAAATGTAGAAATGAGCACTAGGAAATGTAAGTATTGTTTATTTTCTTATTTATCATGAGCTACTTAATACTACAGCCTAGTAGTATTCATCTTCTATTGTGACGCTTCGGCTTAGCCTACCCTCTCACCCTCTTAATAAATAATATAGCTTGTTATTAAAAAATTAAAAAATAAAAACGCTTGGAGGTCACCTATATTTTCCCATTACACCCAAAAAAAACCCCACCCATCCTTCTATTTTTATATTTATGTTATTAAAATAGAATTTCAAATACTTAACAACAAGGAGAAATATAATAATATATCAATGCATACCTTTGCCGCCAATGGTACACCAACACACTTTTTAGCTATGTCTTTTCCAATGCGCTCTTGCTCTGAATCTAGAGGAAAAATATTACCATTTGATAATGCTTCACTCTTTAATATGGACCAACAATCCTCCACCGGTAGGAACCCCAAATCACACCTCGGCATTGTCTCCGTGATTGATGCAACCTTAGCACTGCGGGTGGTAACAAGGGCAATGCTTCCCGGGGCAGAATTGAGTCCAGACAAACAACTCTTAAAATTGCTCCATAAATCCTCATCTTCATTCCAAACATCATCAAGTATCAGAATATATCTCTTCCCTGTCAACCTTTCTTTGAGGTTCTTCAGCAATGCTTCCCGACGTTTAAGTCCAGCGTTTTTGGGGTCGAGCAATTCAAGCATCCCATCTAGAATCAAATTGACATCAAAAGTGTTGGACACACACACCCACAATTTTTCCTGAAAATGTTTACCAATAGCATCATCATTGAATATTGATTTTGCCAAAGTCGTCTTTCCGAGTCCTCCCATTCCCACAATGGCCTTAACCGAAAGATTCTCTTCCTGATTCTTGGACTCGATCAACGTTGCAATGATATCCGACACAATCTTCTCCCTTCCGATGATCTTCTCATCATGACCGAAGCTTGAGACGGTTTCTCTGTTCCCCGTACCCGGAAGGGTTGGATCTACTCTCCTTGCAACTAAACCAATGAAAGATGCCTTACTCTTGAGAACCGCCAGTGACGCACTGATGTTCTTAATCTTGTGTGCCATCTTTTGACGAAATAAAATGGGATTGGAGAGCGAAAAGAAGTTACGTACCTTCTTCTTCATGTGGTCTTGAATTTCTACTTTACGCCGGAGAACTTCATAGTTGATGTCCTCCAAGACTTCATTGGCATCATGAGCTACGTCTTTCAGTTTCTTGAACCAGTTTCTGACTGCCACGCCCCGATCCTGTGGTTGGTGGGCAACATCGCCTAAGTACTCTTGAATTTCAATTAACGATTCAGAAAGCTCATCTAGTTCTTTTTTGAATCCCCAGAAAAGACCGATTTCTTGAACAGCAAGTGAAGCGACCGACTTCAGTATTCCCTCAACCGGAAAAGTGTAGAGAACTTCTAGCACCTTTACAGGATCCATACCCGCCCGATAAGGGGAGATTAGAGAGAGGAATGCAGAGAATGGAGAGATAGCCAAGGAAGGACACAAGAAGAGCGAATAAGATGAATGAAAGGCTTAACAATAATTCAAGAAAATGTGGTATAAGAAGAAAGGACCCCTTATAATTGACGCCACTTTACACCTGTGAGCGTCAACGTGGAGTGTGTTCTAGCAATATAAAAGGAAAACTAATGAAAATGGTTTGAAAATTTTTCTTTTAACGAAAAGTCATTTTTAAAGGTATAATGAATAGTGACAGTTAAATGTAAAAAAACGATTTTTCATTAAAAGTAAACAGTACCGGAGTTGTTTTATTAAACCTCCCCAATATAAACCCATCTTATCAGCAAAGATTCTTTCTAAACCACTTTAGGGGGCCGACCTTAATAAAGTAACGAAGATTGAATTGAAAAGATAAAAAGAATATCATGTTATTTAGTATTATGATTTAGTAGTATTTTTTTAATTTATGAGTGAGAAATATTAAATTTGATTTTCATAAAAAATAAAGTTGAACAACATTAGTGTTAAGCTCACACCCTTTTTCTTAATGTAAAGAATATCGTTTGTAAAAAATTTAAAAAAAAGAACAAAAATATGAACCCATTTTGTTAACAAATATGCTCTCAAAATTAATTACCTAGCATTATTCATAAAATTACCATTTTGCCTTCTTTCTGTAAATATTGTGTATAAAAAATTATGGCAAATTAAGAAAAATTGAGATATGATTGTCATTTTGTTAAAAAGTACAAAATTGGAAAAAGCAGGGGAAAAAAAGTTGACATGGATCTTCTCATAATATAATATATATATATATATACAAGCCCCTTCCTAAGAGGGATCCCAATTTTTCAAAAAAAATGGAGATCCTCTCTTAACCGTTAGATTTGACTTTAATGAAATTCTGTGGTTGAGATTAAAACACAGGACACAGAATTTCATTAAAGCCAAATCTAACGGTTAAGAGGGGATTCCTATTTTTTTTGAAAAATGGATCCCTCTTAGACCATCTCCAACCCTTGGGCTAAAAGCCAAATTTTTTAACCCAAAAAATTTAGCTTTTAGCCCAGAAACAGTTTTTCTGCTCTAACCCTTTCTAGCCTAAAATTTTAGCCCGGAATTATTAAAGAATAAACTTAAGCTATTTTTTTTCTTAAATAAATTTTTTTTAAAATAAATATGTAGACTATCGTAAATTAATTTTATGAACATTTTAATCAAAATTTTTTTTAATTTCGATAAATATTTTCATTCAGTTTGGTGGAGCCTACACCGATTTCTGGGCTAAATTCTGGGGGGGAATCTGGCCTTGGTTTAGCATTTAGCATTTAGTCCGAATTTTCCCCTTGGGTTGGAGTGAGTTTGGGGGAAAATTTTGGGGAGTAATTTGGCCTTTAGTCCAGAGTTGTAACTCAAGGCAGGGGATTAATTAACCGCCATCATACCATTCATTTCGATGAATATATTGATATAATAGGAGAGAAGTCCAACAAAATACCTACGTTGGAATTCACAAGCAATTTGAAACCATTAAAATTTGAAAAAATCTCAAAATCTACTGATTGAATAATATACAAGAGATAATGCTAGAAAGATCATCTAATTAAACTGTGATAATGCTAGGAAGACTATCTATTTAAACTATGTGACGTGGTTGTTGATGATTGAGTTATTACATAAATATTAATTAAAATGCTTATTTTTTATTGTTGACATACCAGATTACAAATAGCACAACAATACAGCAAGCAAAGAATCCTTCGTAGTAGCATCATGCAGAATTACATACAATAATTTTAGTATCAAACAAAATATAAACTTCATTGTGGAAACAGCCATGGTGAATGAAATAATGACATAAAAGAAAATAAGAAAAGAGCTTGACCTAATATAGATATTTCATATCCAAAATGTCTTGACGATTAAAACCAAGTTGTAGCAAAGAGGTTTTCATTAGACCCCTCCAAAATTTATTGATTGAATAATATATAAGCTCACAACTCTAACACTTAGACTTTATACAAAATTACTCAAAATAATACCCTAAACTCTTAGAATGCTGATTTAACTTGGTAAAAGGAGAGAATTCGACTTAAAAAGCTCAGACATCACGTCAAAGTAGTGGGTTGAATTTGTGACATTGTTCTTTTTGAAACGCAAGTTTTACACATAAATATCATCGTGAATTAATGATAACAACCAAAATTCTCCTTTAAAGCAGCATAGGCAAGTTCATGAGCAGCATGGTACTTGGTTACATGAGAATATTTCTTTCTTAAAATTGTGACATATCAATGCCGGCCTTGAGGGTAGCCCAAGTAGGCGCCCGCCTAGGGCCCCCACTTCGGAAGGGCCCCCAAAATTTTTTTATATCCTGTAATTAATATATAAATATAAAAAAAGTACGAAATATCATAATTCATTTGTTAGTGCAGTGGAAATGTTGGCTTCATTTTTCTTTGGGGTGTTGAGTTTGAAACACGAAGCTGCCTTTCAATCACTAGATTTTTCTTTATTTTCCTTGTTTTTCAAATTTACTATCAATTTATTTGTCCAAATGCATATAAAGTTATAAAACTCAAGTCTCTCAATATTTTTTCTTTCAACTTCTAATTTTCTCCATTTCTATCGAATGTTTAAACCAACTTCCCATTCTCTCCATTTCTATCGAATGTTTAAACCAACTATCATATGGTCTTAAAGATTGTACTTTAAGGTAATCAAAACTTTGAATTATATATTTTTCTTTTCAATAACTTTTTATTCAATGGATTATTTTAATATTCAATTTGTTATTGTGATGTTGATTTTAGAAGAAAAAAAATACAAGAGAAACAATTGGCGTTGAATTTATTATACTCGTCAATCAAGTTTTATTGTTATTTACTCTCTTGATCATCAAGTTTTATTGTTCTTCACTCTCAATCTTAAACTCTTGACTGCAAACATTTAGTACATTTGTGTCTAAAAACGTGAATTGTGTAATGTTTAAATAATGTTTGTATATTTATCTTCTTTTGATATTAATTTTTAATGATATTTGATGTGAAAATAGAGCTTTTTATGTATTTAGCGAATTCTTTTTTATACAAATCAATATACAAAGAATTGGAGATCAGAAAATTTTAGGGCCCCACTTCGAAGGCTCGCCTAGGGCCCCCAAATTCTCAGGTCCGGCCCTGCATATCACGACTTTCCGTACTTAAGAATTTCTTGTGTACCAAATGATTTATGTTTGAGTATGGAAATTTTTAGTATACACTGATGTTCTTAGGTATTAGATTTTTTTTATCACACTTTCAATTGTATCACAATATTAGATTCTCGTGATTGCACATTCAACTATACTACAGAACTCAACTGAACCAAAGAAGTATAGTAGAATTTTGGAAATTTCGTTATTATTTATTTTAAACAAAGATTTAACTGTACCAGCTACTCAAGAGTCTAGACACGACATCTTTGTGGTACGTGAATTGGAATTCAAGAAAAAGGGGGAGTATCTATGAAATCCTAATCTAGGCTTGTTTCCACCTTTGGATTTCTGTTTACCTGACATGTGAGTGATAAGCTTTGTGATCCGACGGTGGAAGATTTGTCAACAACATGATAGGGTTTTAAGTCATTGAATTGGACTTGGATAATTACTATGGTTGATTTTGAATGTATGAAGTAGGGTTTGTTGGAAGCATTATTAGAGATGGAATAATGACATGAAACTAATAATAATTTCTGAAGTAAATTTGATAATTTTCTGAGTATTCCACCGACTTTTTGGAAGGAAGCTGCCTTTGGCTTTTTATTACTTGTTGAATCTACCCGCTTCTGCTGATTGGATTCACGAAAAATGAATTTAATTACAGAGAAACTATGCACCAAATCATAAAACTTAAATGAATATAAAAGCTTAACAATGTACTAAGAAAATAATTTCAAAGAACAGTGTAGGAACTAGGAAAGTTAAAGCCTAAATAGCTACGTAGCAAATGGTGCTGTCATGAAACCTGCATTTGTGGAATATGAACGTATGGAAATCACTCCAGGTGGACTATGCCATGGTATTGTGAAATCGTACCACGAGTTTCTTCGTTTGAGTTCTTTCTCGATGCCTAGACACCTCCATTTCCAAACATTGTGTTAATTAGCACAGCACAAAACCCATGGTGGCTCTATGTTGGGAGGTGGAATTTGTGCATGCCATTGCTGTCTCTAATGCTTTCCAGACCGAATTCACATCGAACTCTCCTCGAATCCTTCGATCCAAAATAGTTGTTAAATCCCCATTCTGGAACTCAGGATTCACCCACTCTACTATGTGGACAAGATCATCACTTTCTATGATTGCTGGTTGGCCAGAAATTAGCTCAAACCCAAAACTATAAACATCAATTTTTTCATTCAACCTTCCATATTCATGACTTGAAAACTTTCAGTTTTAACGATAAGGACAAAATAAGGAATAAAGTAAATAGTATCAAGTTTGACTTTTTAGTGTAAAAATGTAATTTTTCATTAAGTAAACAGTACAATTGGCTTTTCGTTAAAACTTCCAAAAAAGCAATTCATAAATCACGCACCCCTCATAGCTTGTTACCTAACTGTTATATGTTGGATGTCAAGTTTTTATTAGAAAATATTCTTGTATATAAAAGGAAAACATTTTTAATTTCATTATTTATACATGTCAATGTCACTGGCAATTTGACCAAAATTTATATATACTAAAACCCAAACTCAAGTGTTACTGTTCATTAACAGTAAAGTGACGAAAATGCTCTCAAGTTAATATTTAGCCATTACTTTTTGTCTTTTTTTTTTTATATAGTAAAATCCCAAATTTGCTCTTTCTATTCACCCGTTCTTCCATCTGTAGAGTTTTTCTTTTAGTCTTTTCTTAATTTTTTAAACCCGTGTATAGCTGGAGGGTAGACAAAAAAATATTTTAAAAACTGTGATTAAAACCGGACCACGTAATTTGTAGCGCAACAAACAACAAAAATTGATACCTTCTTAATTTTTAAACCCATCTATAGCTGGCTGGTGGGAAGACAAAAAAAATATTTAAAAAATTGATTAAAACCGGGCACATGGTTTGTGGCACGATAAACAATAAAAATTTTACCTTCTTAATCTTTTAAACCCCATGTATAGCTGGTGAGAAGACAAAAAAAATATTTTAAAAATTGATTAAAACCGGGCCACATGGTTTGTGGCACAATAAACAATAAAAATTTATGCCTTTTTAATTTTTTAAACCCATGTATAGGTAGGTGCTAGGAAGACAAAAAAAAATATTTAAAAAATGTGATTAAAACTAGGCCACATGATTTGTGGCACAACAAACAATAAAAATTAATATAACTGGCGGGAAGACCAAAAAAGTGTGATACACAGTGAAAATAACAGAAGGAGGCTTCGTTCGAAAAAATAAAAAAACAAACAGAAGGAGGCTAGAAAAGTTGGGGGAACCGAGGCCTCTCTCGTATCCTTGTTGGGGGGTAGTCTTTGATTCATTTTAAAAATCATCCGTATGGTAGTTGGTAGAATTTTTTCATTTGAGATTTCTTATTGTTGTGGTAGATAGAGTTGTGTTGAGATTTCTTTTGCTATCTGATATTTTGCTATACATTCTTTACATACAATTTAATATGTCCATTTATGCTCTTGAAAATTGATAAAATATATATTTTGGTTCTGCATCTTTTTAACAGAATGGACAGCCTCATGTGATTTGTAAGCTTTTAAACCACCAAAAAAATAAGGTTATCTGTGCGTAAAGTGTGGAGAAGTTAAGGCAGGTGAATTTCAAAAACTCATGTTTGTACAAGCTGTTATAATTTGAACAAGTAACAATTATATATTTTATGCAAATACTTGGTACATGTTTCATAAATTCTACACACAATTCTTGCAACATATTTGTTCCCTTATGTAACATTTATATACAATTCTTACAATATATTCGACATTCCCGCAGCAACGCGCAGACAAACTTTCTAGTGGCTACTATTTGGTGTTTTGACTGCAAATGCATGAAACCTGCGTGCTTCCTCAAACGCCAACGTTGACCATTCTCAAAAGGGTTCCTCTTCGGATCCTTTCTTCCTAATCCATCAAATTCAGAAATCCGGGCCATTGAAATTTGATCTAACGGCTAAAGTTATTATAACTTTTAAAGTGGGCTCCTGTTTGTAGCCGTTAGATCAAATTTTAATAGGCTAGATTTTCGAACTTCGTAGATTAGGAGGAAGGAATCCGGAGAGGATCCCTTTCCGCCATTCTCTCTTTCCCATTAAACAAAAAATGAATAAATATGGCGTCAGTCATACAAAGTCAAGCTTTCTAAACCTTTTTTATGGACATGTGCGGATTTCACGGTTCGAAGCTCAACCAGCAGGTAATTCGGACTATTTAAATTGAATTCGATAGTACTAATTAACTCATTATGTTGCCTCACTTTACACAATTTAAAGACTTCAACGTCTCTTTCACACAAAGGGCCCAAATTTTTTCATCCTTAAACTCTGGACACTAATATCAAGAAGGGATCCAAATTCCTCTTTATTTTCCATCTGTCAAATTTTCAACTGTTGCTTCAGCTTGTTGTCCTAATTTCTCTCTTCCTCATCCTCCTCTAGCTAGCTTTTCCGAATCACATGTCCATGAAGCCCTAGACACATTAAAGTTTACCTAAACTCCACTCCCCTCTCCCACCACCTTCATGGCCCAACACCTCTGGTTTTCAGACGAAATAATTTCTCCATCTAGAGAGGTTCCTGTGTCTGAAACCCCAGCTAAGCTTAATAAAGGAGGGGTAGGACCATAATTTGGTGTATCGTGGGCCTCACAATCAGGGAGATATAGTGCTTTTTTGGTGTCCAAGCCATAGGGATCAGGCGGTCCGGTTGCTCTAAACTAGAATTTTATCCTTATTTGACAAATTAACAATGGTTAATTCAAACATTATTGACGGATGGTGAATGAGAATGATAATTCAAGAGTATTGAGAAAGATGATTGGTATTTAGTCTTTGGTCACTATTATCTTGAAAGTTGATGCCAAAATGACAACTGCCTCCTCTTCTTTTGGCTGCAACAGCAGAAATAGGATGCTTACATGGAACCTGCATTTGTGGAATATGAACATCTGGAAATTACTCCAGGTGAACTCTGGTATGGTGAACTCATAACACGAGTTTCTTCATTTGAGCATGGAGTAATTTCCAGATGCACACCTCCATTTCCAAACATTGTGTTAATTGGCACAGCACAAAACCCATGGTGGCTCTATGTTGGAAGGTGGAAGTTGTGCAGGCAATTGCTGTCTCTAATGGTTTCCAGAACGAATTCACGTCAAACTCTCCTCAAATCCTTCGTTCTTAAATCCCCGTTCTGGAACTCAGGATTCACCCACTCCACTATGTAGAGAAGATCATCATTTTCTATGATTGCAGGTTGGCCAGTAAAACTCTAAACATCAATTTTTTTCATTCAACCTTTGATAATTATAGTACCTTCAGACCAAATAGAGTAATCATAGATCATTCACTGCTCATAGATTTGTTTGTTTTTTTAAATCAAAATTCTAAGAACACGAAATCTGAACATACTCAGGATCAAGATACACCGCTGTACTCATGATTGATGCCACCACGAGTCTCACTGTCACTGGGAAAAGCCATGGACAGGTCGAAATCTGCTATTTTTGCGTCCAAGTTTTCACTTAAGAGAGTGTTGGATACGTGGATTGCACCTTAACTAGTGTTATCCGAAGTCTCATTTCCCAAGTCACATGTGAGCTTCTATCTGCATTTGCAGCCATTGACGTGACACTTCAATATTTTGAAACCCTCTGATGGAGGACAATGCTTATAAAATATAGAACTACATACCTGAGAGAAATTCTTTTAGGCTTCCTTTAGGCATGTACTCGTATATAATATAAGTACCAAGTAGTCGGTATCATCACAGTATCCAATAAATGAGGCCAAGTTTCTATGATGTATTCCCATCAGGAGCTCAACCTGCAGCGACAAGGAACTCATCAATCTCTAACCAACGAGACAAGGCACTTGCAATTCCAAGGAATTAAAATCCTAACTATCACACTCCCTAGCTCCTTGAGTTGACGATGGAGAAAGTATTTTAACCGCAACTTGAGTGCCATCTTCCAAGTAGCCATGGTATACAATCCCAAATCCTCCTTTCCCAATTTCAGTTTGAAAGTTTTCGGTGATTTCTAAAACCTGTTCATAAGTAAACTGGGACTTCATTGATGCTACAGGTGTGCTACAGGTGTTTTGTTATGTTTTTCTCCATCTGCAGCTTCAGTACAAAAAGTAATCATAATAAACAACTCACTGTTCATATATTTGTATTTATAACATGATAAACAATCTAATAGAACACGGAAATTTGAACATACTTGCGATCAAGATAACCCGCTCTGCCCATGACCGATGTCACCATATGAGTCCCATTATCACTGGAAAAAACCACGGACAGACCGAAACCTGCTCTTTTCGCATCCAAGTTTTCGTTGTACTGTGCTTGCTCTCCTCTCTTAATGCAATTCTCCTATTGGATTCCCTTCTTGAGTGTTGCTGAAATACAAATCCAATTTATCTGTGATTACTGTATTCTAGATAACTCGTCATGATTTTATTCAAGGATGAAATATTAAAGAAAGAAGGTGCATATTGACTAAACAAATTACCTTACACAAAATTGGTCTCATAAAAGTGTATCTGCACCATCACACCATGTGGAACATGTCTTAGAACATATTCGAATGCACATTGGACGTTATAACATATACAGAATGACCACGGATTCGTAAACAGTTGCAAATGTACTTCTATTTACTCATACTTAAGGACTAAAAAGCTTAATTTCCACAGAAGTCTAAAGTGCTGTTCCAAAAAGATTGTGAAAGCAAAGAAATTAATGTTTTTCCACGAGGCTAGAAAGTGTATGATTTTGCAAACTAAATGCAACTAAGATAAGAGAACAGAACCAATCACGAATTACTGTTTCGGGAAAGAAACCTACACTTGACTGTCGGAAATGCAAGAAATCTTGGGCTAGTCGAGCAGGTTGCTTCTTTTAATTTCAAACACAACAGTAAAATTTGGATTGGCTTCCCTACTGTCGATAGATACTTCAGGTTCCCACAACGGTGAGTAGATAGATCGTCGACACATGAAAGGTTCCGTCATCACACTGGTAAGACCCTTCTGAATCATCAAGTGCCCTTGTTGATAGTAATGATCCAAGTATTGGAACAACAATATTCTTCTTCAGCTTGCTTGAATCTGATCCAAAAATAACTTACTAGCAGATAGAAATTATATGAGTGTGGAATTGTAACCTCATGCTGCAAACGATCCTTATTACATGGGAATGCTTAGTGTACGTCAATCAATGGATAATGCAATTTTCATACTAAAGCAATTTGGTCAAGTCAACGTATTTTCTAGTCAAAGCATTTCAAACAATGTTCCTGTTAGGGTTATGTGCTGTGATACAACCCGAAGTATTGGACAAAAGTGATTAAGTTGAGGACAATATAGATACATACAAGTATGTAGCCTACACTGATTCACTGCATAACAGATCCCACACCCATTTTTAACCCACCAAGTTTTGAACATGGAATGAATGAGAGTTTGTAGCTACCTAGCATGGTGCCGTCTTGGAACCTGCATTTGTGGAATCTGAACATCTGAAAATCACTCTAGGTGAACTATGGTATGGTGAAATCGTAACACGAGTTTATTCATTTGAGCCTGGAGATCTTTCTGGATGCCTAGGCACCTCCATTTCCAAACGTTGTGTTAGTTGACATGACACAGCACAAAACCCATGCTGTAGACCAAAAAAAGTAATCATAAACCACTAACTGTTCTTACATTTGTGTTCATAACATGATAAAAAGGTCTAATAGAACAAGGAAATTTGAACATACTCTGGATCAAGACAGTGAGCCAAATCCTCATTTGGTTTTGTAAAGTCTTTAAATTTATGGGGTTTTTTTTTTATTTTTTAATTTAATATAGTGGGTAGGCTGCCACTAAAAGGACGAACTCAAGCTAACAAAGCTCCCTCTTTGTGAGAGTGGGGAACGTCTATTGCGCCCTTATCTTTGCTTTGTAAAATTGCTGTTTTCTCGACTTGAACCCGCGACCTTTGAGTTACCTTTCCATTGCGTCAAGGCTCGTTGCAAAAATCCTAAATCTTTTCCTGTTTTGGATTTGGCAATATTTGTGTAATTTCTTGATGGCATGTATTATGTATATGGATATCATAGTTTTGTGGTAAATGTATAATCTTTTGTTTCAGATGTTGTGCATTTTGTATGATATGGATACTGCTGCTGCTCGAACCCAGAGATTTTGGAACATTGGAATCCGGAGACTGCTGTTAATAATCGGCGGGGCGGTTGCCGTTGTAGTTGTATCCCAGTGTTTTGAGCTTCCCTATGACACAACTTTTTTCTTTTTCCCTGCTGATGTTGGTTCAATTTCAACAGCCACAATGTTTGCCAATGTTGGTAGCTCAAACATGTCAAAGTCTGGCAAGTTTAGTGTTGGTGGTGTAGAGGGCCTGGTGGGTAATGACACTGAAGTTTCCGATTCGGAGGAAGAATCCAGGCATGGGAATGATACGAGACAACAGACCTGGGTGTATGGATTAGCACTAGGTAATGACAGCAGTTTGACCGGGGAGTCCATGTTAGAGAATAATGTAACACTTGGAAAGAGTTATCTGGTGGGAACGGGTGGAAATGAAGATGGCATCGTTATCCGGGGAAAGACAGATTTTAAAAATGGTTACTTACAGACGGCTAATGAATCAGTTGACGGTTACAGGGAAGACAACGAGCCTGGAATCAGCTCTGGTTTGAAGGTTAATGAAGTTAGAAATGAAGTTGGTCTTGTGCCAGTTGTATCACAGGAAAGCTCTACAAAGAGAACGGAAAACTTGAATGTAGATTCAAAGGGCAATGTCGAACAAAATACAGAAACCCAAATTGATCACCAGAAGATTGAGCTACAGCAACCTGTTTCAGTCACCTTGGATGATAATTCTACAATGACTGATATAACTGTAGATTCTGTACTAAGGAAATGGAATCGACGACCAACATCAATATCACAGATGAACTCATTATTGCTTCAAAGTCCTGTTTCTTCTCGTTCAATGGTATGAATTTAATTTTGAGGTTCCAATTTGGGAAACAAAGAATGAGTTAAGGTTTCTGGATCCTCACTTGTACTTTTATTGGCACTAGAAACCGCGGAGGTACTCAGCACGTGATCGTGAACTACAATCCGCAAAACTGGAGATTGAGAATGCTCCCATCATAAGGGACAATGCTGGACTTAGTGCTTCTGTTTTCCGAAATCTCTCCAAATTTATAAGGTAAGCCAGTTTGTTTATATATAAGCTGTCCACTCCGTATATGCATCTAGTAAATGTTTTGTATTTTATATTTTCTCTTTATGGATGCTTGTAAGCTGCTTCCATTGTGTCTGTATAAATATGGTACTTGTCAAATAACTGATTATCGTTGAAGCTTATCGTCTCTATAGTCTATACAGATATGGAATCCTTCGAGAGTAAAAAATTTGAAATGTAGGCTTCTTTTTGGAAACCCGTGACAATCTTGAGATTTTATGTGTACTCTACTGCAGGAGTTATGACTTGATGGAGCACATGCTCAAAGTTTACATTTACAGAGAAGGTGAAAAGGCGGTATTCCATCAGCCTTTGATGAGAGGAATCTATGCCTCAGAAGGATGGTTTATGAAACTAATTGAAGGAAATAAAAAATTTGTTGTGAGGGACCCCAAGAAAGCTCATTTATTCTATTTACCCTTCGATTCGCATATGCTAAGGTTGACTATTCCTAGACACTCTATCCATGGTAAGAGTAAGACGGTCCTAGAAGAAGTTTTGAAGAGCTACGTTGGGTTAATTTCTAGAAAACATCCTTTCTGGAACAGAACGGAAGGGGCAGATCATTTTCTTGTTGCTTGTCATGACTGGGTATGATTCTCATGCATCAATCTAGTTTCTATTTCATACTGTCAAAGTCGCTAATCTTTCTATGCTGATGAGGTCCTACGGATTATAGACTATCTTCAATCGATGCCTTAATCTAACACATCCTTGTAATTGGAATTTCAGGCCCCCAAGCTCACAAAACAGTGCATGAAGAATTGCATCAGGTCTCTTTGCAATGCTCATGTCGATAGAGAATTCGAAATTGGCAAGGACACCAGTCTACCTGTGACATATATACGTTCTGTGGAGAATCCTCTTCAGGATCTTGGAGGAAAACCTGCTTCAGAAAGATCTGTCCTGGCCTTCTTTGCCGGGGGCTTGCATGGCTATCTCCGACCAATCCTGCTACACTACTGGGCAAACAAAGAACCCGACATGAAAATCTTTGGCCCAATGCGGCATGATATTGAAGGCAAAAGAATGTACAGGGAATATATGAAGAGCAGCAAGTATTGCATATGTGCCAGGGGTTACGAGGTCCACACACCTCGAATAGTTGAGGCCATATTCTACGAGTGCGTGCCAGTCATCATATCAGACGGTTACATGCCTCCTTTCTTTGAAGTATTTAATTGGGAGGCATTTGCAGTTTTCATACAAGAGAGGGACATCCCCAATTTGAGAAACGTTCTGCTCTCAATCCCGGAAGAGAAGTACCTTACAATGATGTCCAGAATAAAGTTGGTGCAACAACATTTCTTCTGGCACAAGAAACCCAAGAAGTACGACTTATTTCATATGGTACTTCATTCAGTTTGGTACAACAGAATTCTTCAGTTAAAAACCAGATGAAGATGCGAGTTTTTCGGGTTCTTTGACGCTGAAAAAGAAGACCGGTGAGTGCAGGTTAAAAGGTTTCTGTAAACAAGCAGCAAAGAAAGAGATACACTGAAACCACACTGACTCTACTGAATCTTATGGCATTGTAATTGAATTTGAAGCTGACAGAGGAAATGGCCAAGACAACACGGCTGCAACGCTATTCACCCTGCCGGATAGGGATCTTACTCTTGTCTGATTGGGTTATGTTTCCCTTATTATCTGTAAATGGGGTGAATTCAGTCGTCAATTTCAACTCCGATAGCGAGGGCAACGTGTGTAAATGACCAATGGTTAGGACCAGCCTAATCAGCTGCAGGTTTTGGCCGCACAGTGTTCATAAATCTCAAGGCCGGCCCAGCCATATGTTCACCTAAGAAAAACAATAATCTCCTGATTGAAAGTTTTCAATTTTCTGCGTATGGATTTTATTTACGAAGGTGGAGTCAATCGTTTAACATATATTTGGACAGAACATTTCACCCCATGGTACATATTTCTTTCAAATATCAAAAGTATGGACATCCAACTGAAGTTCAATGCATCATAATGTTCACTCTCATCAATCTTAATTTAGAGCGTAATGCGACTAAAGTTCGATAGAATTTACAGTTAAAAGAGAAACTGCAAAAAATAAAGACTACGCAAGAGTAAGTCGAACAAGTGATACAAGGTCCAATATGAAGGGAGGCAAGAGATGTACGGTTCCCCAACCAATCTGGTAAAGCCTCCAGTCCACTAAAATATTGTATCTTCAAAGTTGTTACTCTTTCGAGTTGAGACTCGAGCCTGGGCAACCCCCACAAGTCTTAATCTTTCGAGTTGTGACGAAACTTGAAGGTTGGAAATCGGGGAAAGAATCGAGCTCCTCCCAAAACGCACCGATTGACATCTTTTCAAACCTGTTAGGGAGTGTAATGATCAAAATTCTAAGAACACGAAGTCTGAACATACTTGGGATCAAAATAGCGCACTGTGCCCATGACCGGTGCCACAACATGAGTCTCATTGTCACTGGAAAAAACCATGGACAGACCCCAATCTGCTATTTTTGCATCCGAGTTTTCGCTTAAGAGAATGTTGGCAATCTTTACATCTCTATGCAGAATACGTGGATTGCATCCTTTATGCAAGTAATGTTGCCTGTGAGCCAAATTTTACAATGTTCATAAGTTGAATTAGGCACGTGAACTTACACAAATATATTAGCGTACGAAGTAACACGCAGCACCAACCTAACGCAATATCTAATGCTATCCAATGTCTCATATCCCAAGTTACATGCGAGCTTCTATCTGCATCTGCAACCATTAACGTGACACTTCAATATTTTGAAACCCTCTTATGGAGGACAATGTTTATAAAACACAGAACTACATACCTGAGAGATATTCTCTTAGGTTTCCGTTAGGCAAGTACTCGTATATAAGTGCCAAGTTGTCGGTATCATCACAGTATCCAATAAATGAGGCCAAGTTTCTAGATGGATTCTGATCAGGAGCTCAACCTGCAGCGATAAGGAACTCATCAATCTCTAACCAACGAGACAAGGCATTTAACTTGCATTCCAAGGAATTAAATTATAACTGTCAAACCTCTGTTTGGAACTCCCTAACTCCTTGCAATGACGATGGAGAAAGTATTTTAACCACAATTTGAGTGCCATCTTTCAAGTAGCCATGGTATACAATCCCAAATCCTCATTTCCCGATTTTAGTTTGAAATTTTTCGGTGTATTCTAAAACCTCGTCGTAAGTGAACTGGGACTTCTTTGATGGTACGGGTGTTTAGTTATGTTTTTCTTCATCTGCAGCTTAAGCAGACAAAAAGATATGAGTTCTGACAAAGTGGATAGGATCATAGGAATACCACTAGGCACTAACCCATAGTAGCAGCGTTGGTTCTAACTGAATAAGTATCAAGCGTATAAAATGGTACCTGGTTTTCTTTTTCTTCTAAGCTTCCATACGAGCATGAGGACTATAACTAGAATGAGAGAGCCACTGCTGATAGTTATGATCCAAGTATTGGAACAACTTGCACTTGCTTGAATCTGAGCTAAAAAAAGAACTTATAAGCAGATAGAAAATATAAATCTGAAAGATGCAATACCATTCGCTTTTGTTAAGGAAAATGCTAACCTATTTGGCGCTCTCCATGAACGAAACTTGCACAGAGCAGTAGGATGAGGAAACCAGTTGCAATCTTCATCTCTCTTTGTCTCATGCCTATGAACTACCTGGTATTTAAAACATGCGACAATGTCCCGATCAGAAAAATGTATATGACAGTGTGGATTTGTAATTTCATGTTGCACAACTTGCACAATACATATATGATCCTTATTACATGGAGATGCCTAGTCTATGACAATCAATGGATCATGAAATGTTCATACTAAGAGAGCAATTTGGTCAGGCCAACGTATTTTCTAGTCAAAGCATTTCAAACATTGTTCCTGTTAGGGTTATGTGGTGTCATACAAGTCAGGCACACAACCCAAAGTATGGGACCAAAGTGATTAAGTCGAAGAGACTATGGATATCTACTAGTATTTATCCTACACTGATTCATTGCAGAACGGATCCACACCCATTTTTAAACCACCAAATTTTGAACATCAGATGAATGAGATAGTTTGTAGGAACCAGCAAAGGTAAAGCCTAACTAGCTACCTAGCATGGTGCTGTCATGGAACCTGCAATTGTGGAATCTGAACATGTGGAAATCACTCTAGGTGAACTCTGGTATGGTGAAATCATACCACGAGTTTCTTCATTTGAGACTGGAGTTCTTTCTCGATGCCTAGACACCTCCGTTTCCAAACATTGTGTTAGTTGACACAGCACAAAACCCATGGTGGCTCTATATTGGGAGGTGGAACTTGTGCATGCCATTGTTGTTTATAAGGCTTTCCAAACCGAATTCACACTGAACTCTCCTAAAATCCTTCGATACAAAATAGTTGTAAAAGCCCTTTGCTGGAACTCAGGATTTACCCGCTCCACTATGTGGACAAGATTATCACTTTCTACGATTGCAGGTTGTCCAGTAAAACTATAAACGTCAAATTTCTTTATTCAACCGTTGATAGTTATAGTATCTGCAGACCAAAAAATACTAATCATAAACCACTCATTGTTCATACATTTGTATTCATAACATTATAAAAAAGAACTTATAAGCAGATAGAAAATATAAATCTGAAGGATGCAATACCATTCACTTTTGTTAAAGAAAATACTAACCTATTTGGCGCTCTCCATGAACGAAACTTGCACAGAGCAGTAAGACGAGGAAACCAGTTGACATCTTCATCTCTCCCTCATTGCAGCCTATGAACTACCTGGCATTTAAAAGGTGTGATAATGTCCCTATCAAAAAAACAGAAAAACGTATATGACAGTGTGGACTTGTAATTTCATGTTGCACAACTTGCACAGTACATACATGATCTTTATTACATGGAGATGCTTAGTCTGCGACAATCAATGGATCATGCAATGTTCATACTAAGAGAGCAAATTGGTCAAGCCAGTGTATTTTCTAGTCAAAGCATTTCAAACATTGTTCTTGTTAGGGTTATGTGGTGTCATACAAGTCAGGGACACAACCCCAAGTATTGCACCAAAGTGATTAAGTCGAGGACAATATGGATATATATTAGTATTTAGCCTACACTGATTCATTGCACAACAGATCCCACACCCATTTTTAAACCACCAAGTTTTGAACATGGGATGAATGAGATAGGTTGTAGGAACCAACAAAGGTAAAGCGTAACTAGCTACCTAGCATGGTGCTGTCATGGAACCCGCATCTGTGGAATCTGGACATATGGAAATCACTCTATGTGAACTCTGGAATGGTGAAATAGAAACACGAGTTTCTTCATTTGAGCCTGGAGTTCTTTCTCAACCCTTAGACACCTCTGTTTCCAAACATTGTGTTAGTTGACACAGTACAAAATCAATGGTGGCTCTATGTTGGGCGGTGGAACCGTGGAAGTTGTGCATGCCATTGCTGTTTTAAGGCTTTCCAGACCGAATCCACACTGAAATCTCCTAAAATCCTTCAAAATAAAATAGTCGTAAAATCCCTTTGCAAGAATTCAGGATTAACCCACTCCACTATGTGGACAATATCATCACTTTCTATGATTGCAGGTTGTCCAGTAAAACTATAAACATCAAATTTCTTTATTCAACCATTATAACATGATAATAAGGTCTAATAGAACAAGGAAATTTGAACATACTCTGGATCAAGATAATCAGCTGTGCCCATGACCGATGTCAGCACACAAGTCCCATTATCACTGGAAAAAAACATGGACAGACCGAAATCTGCTATTTTCGCGTCCAAGTTTTAGTTGTTCTGCGCTTGCTCTCCTCTCTTAATGCAATTCTCTTACTGGATTCCCTTGTTAAGTGAGCTGAAATACAAATCCAATTTATCAGTGATTAACGTATTCTAGATAACTTGACATGATTATTTTCGAGGATGAAAGATGGAAGAAAGAAGTTACATAATAACTAAACAGATTACCTTCCACAAAATTGGTCTAATAAAAGCGTGTCAGTTGGGTGAACCTGCACACAGGGAGATGAAACACAGCCCTGTACAAAAGTGTATCTGCACCATAACAACCAAATGGAACTAAGACGAGAAGAGAACAAATCGTGAATTACTGTTTCGGGAAAGAAACCTACACTTGGCTGTCGGAAATGTGAGAAATGTTGGGGCAGTGGGGCAGGTTGCATCTTTCTTTTAATTTAGAACGCAACAGTTAAAATTGAACCGGCTTCCCCACTGCCGTAGAGACTTAAGATTCCACAGTTCCCTCATCACTCTGGCAAGAGCCTTCTGAATCATTAAGTGACAATGATTCCGATTCTTCAGAAAACGAGAGTGAGTGAACAATGATTTCAAATCTTTCGCGGACTAATGTCCCGTTTACTGCAGAAAACGAGAGTGAGTGAACAATATTGCAACATGGATAATTGATTGGAAATAAAAACAAGGGCTCTAAAAATAAAAATTACCCCTGATATCTGGAATGTGAGAAATCTTTGGCCACTCTGGGTCGCTGTCCTTGGCGCATCTTTTTGACAGACGGTGACACCTAAAAACCTGTAGCTCATGTAATTTGGTTAGGCGTTGCATAGCTTCGACCGTAGGCAGATACATCAGGTTCTTACATTCCCAAATTTGCAACTTAGTAAGAGATGTGAGGTTGCCCAACCACTCTGGAAGAGCCTCCACACCATCGAATTCCCTAATTTGCAACTTAGTTAGAGAAGCAGAGTGTTGAATTTGCTGAGGCAGAGACTTGAGCTTAGACCACCCGTACAATCTTAATTCTTCAAGTTTCGATGGGACCTCAAAATCAGGGAAAGAATCGAGCTCTTGGCAGAAGGCACCGATATATAACTGTTCCAAACGAGATAGAGAGTGCAGCCCCTTGGGCAAATATTGTAATTTCCCACAATCATATAATTCCAAATGAGATAGAGATGTGCAGTATGCAAGCCCACTCGGTAGACTTATTAATCCATCACATCCCCTAATATTCAAATTAGTGAGGGACGCGAGGTTGTCTAAACTGGGAATAACCTCTAGATTAGGGCAACCATAGACAGACAAATGGGTAAGAGATGTGCAGTATGCAAGCCCACTCGGTAGACTTATTAATCCACGACATCCCCTAATATCCAAACAAGTGAGGGACGTGAGGTTGTCTAAACTGGGAATAGCCTCTAGATTAGGGCAATCCCATATTTCCATAATCTCGAGAGAGACGGGGGTTTGTAGCCCATGACCCGACAAAGTCCTCAAATTTCGACAACTCTTGATACGCAGTGTGCGAAGACTAGTACAAGAATGGAGCCCACTCAGTATACTTGTGAATCCATTGTATTCTTCAATTCTCAATTCACGGAGGGATGTGCAACCGTTTAAAGGCAAGTCATCGTGCTGCTGCTGCTGGAGAGTAGTGCTAGTCATCGACTGTAGATTTTCCGACTCCTCAAGAGACGTACATTCATCAATAAACAATTCACGGAGTGAGGGCAGACTGTGAATTGAAGTGCATCTTAACTTTGGGCAACGAGCTATGCACAACCGCTCAAGAGATTGGGATGATGAAATTGGAATGGATTTTAGACTGGGGCAATCCTCAATATGAATACTTCGAAGTTTCTGCAAGTGTCCGAGCGGTGAGACCTCATCACATTGTGTGCAACTGGATAGCTCAATCTCTATTAACGAATCACTCATCATACATGATGATGCAAATTTAGTACCCATAAATTCCACAATCCTCAAGCTTTCTAAATTGGGGGGCGACTGAAGGCCTTCAAGAATATCCCGGTCACGAAATCCTCTTTCCGCAGAATGGGTCCTCTCCCTGACCCATTTTAATTCCAATTTTCGTATGTGTTTTTTCCCCACTAAATTTGATTTCATTGCTTCTTCCTTGTCTCTCACAAGTTCCAATGATCCAATAACTAGTTTCCCTTTCAATTCATTTAACCTACCCAGCTCATCAAGTCTATGACGCCCATCCTCATCCAAAATAAAGGAAGATAGCGTTTGCAGATGAGTCAATCTTGTCATCCCAAATGGAACTTCCATATACTCATCGAAATAAACATGCCTCAAGTTGATCAAATTTTCCATTTCCCTAGGAAACGTTGTAAGCCTCCACATCCTTGACATTTTTAACGTCTGAAGATTATAGAGCTTGCCAATAGATTTTGGGAGTTTTTTTATTCCTGTATCAGAAATGTTGAGATACCTCAAGTGTTTCAACTTTCCAATTGAGTTGGGCAAATCCTTTATTGCAGCCTTGGATAAATTCAACGTCTGTAAAGCTCTAAACCTTTGGAAGATGTTACTAGGGACCTCCCAATCAACAAACAACGACAGCAATCTCCTAACACTCTCTTGTGGAATTCTTTCAAGTGTCGTGGAAGAAATTCGCGCAACATGCTGAATCTCAAATGCATCATCCATTTGGTCGGAGTCCCACATCAAGCTTTCAGATTTAAATACTTCCTCTGCAAGATCATGCACAAGATCGTGCATCTTGCATTCGGTAATAACACCGTACTCATCTTTTATAGCATCTTGAAATAAGGATTTTTGCAATAGAATATTAAAATATTCATTGCCTACATCCTCCATGCTCATGTTGGGAGAGGAATGGAGATATCCTTGAGCCATCCAGAGCTGGACCAAGTTATCTCGTTCAATTTCAAAATCTTTTCTAAACATTGAACAATATGCAAAACATCGTTTCAAGATTGGTGACTTCAAATTATCAAAACTTAACTTCAAAACCGACATAATTTTCCCCTCTTCATTTGATAATTCCCATATCTTGCTTTGTAGAATTGACAACCATTCAGGTGTACTATATTTAGAACGCATCACGCTTCCCAAAACCTATTAAAAAAATAAATTTATAGTTTAATACTTGATTAGATCAGTTAAATACAAGTGTTAGAGTAAAATCATCATTTATATAACTTAGTAATTGAAGAGTTCGTAAAGGCGGTAGTTTGAAAGAGTGTTTTGTAAAATGCAAGCTATACCTAGATTAAGAGTACTGTTACTTACCCACTTGTCTTACTTTTTCTTGAATCATGCATTTTGTTTCAGTTGTTGATTTTGTTGACAAGATGCCACCACAACCTGAAGACAACCCTCGCACACCACAAAATGCCCCGGATGAGCATCATGTCGATTTACTCAACGTCCAACCAAACCCTCAAGTTAATGCACAACAAATGGCTGAGTTATTTCAAGCCTTTTTGGCTAGTCAACTAACAAACCAACGAAATGAGGAAGAAAAAGAAAGTGAGCGAGAGGCTGCCTATCTCGAACGTTTCTTGAAGTTGAAGCCTATGAAGTTTTTGGGTACATCTGATTCTGACAAGGCGGAGACATGGATCAAGAACATAAAGAAAAAGCTTGATATTTTGAAAGTGCCAGCTAAGAATCGAATTAAGTTAGCTACTCATGTAATGGAAGGTGAAGCTGACTCATGGTGGGATACCGTTTGTGATCAAAATACAGATAAAGAAATGACTTGGGATGATTTCGAGCAGTATTTTTATGATAGATACTTTCCGGTTGCTCTGAAACAAACCAGAATTAAAGAATTCTTTGAGCTGGAGCAAGGCAATATGACAGTGGCTGAATATGTCTCTAAGTATACAGAGTTGGGTAAATATGCTAAGGCTCTAGTAGCTGATGAAAATATGAAAGCAGTAAAATTTATGTTGGGCTTGAAAGATGGCATCAAAAGGTATATCGTGGGTCAAGGAACCAAGACTTATAGGGAGATTGTAGATGCTGCTTATGCAATTGAGCAGGATCATCTCAGCTTTTTGAAGAAGAAAGCCTCGGCTGCTGCATCTGGGGGAAACAAGGGTAAAAAGAAGGTGAGAAAAGAATCTGGAAGTTCTAGTGGCGGTGGAAGACCAAACAAAAGGCAAGCTGGTCCCGAATGTTATACTTGTGGTGAAATTGGGCATATTAGCCCAAATTGTCCCAAAAGAGAAAGCTCTGGTTCTGCAGTTGTTAATCGATCTCAAGTTCAGCAAGGAGCTAAAACAGAAACGGTTCAGCAATCACAACGCAATCAGCAGGCCTTTCAGAGGACCAACCGAGGGAACCAAGATCGAGGAGCTCGAAATCGTGCAACCGCAAAGGAAGGTGGCAGAGTGTATGCTTTGACTGAAGATGATGAAGCTACTGCAAATAACAAGATTGTGCTGAATGGTACGATTCTCTTCTCAAATACTGAAGCCAGAATATTGTTTGATACTAGTGCATCACATTCATTTATATCTATATGGTTGGCTAATTCCTTAGGGTTGAAATCTGAACTAGTGATGAAACCATTAACCTTAAGTGTACCGTTGTTGGGGAAAATATATATAAATCAAATCTTTAGGGGGTGTAAGTTGGTGGTGAAAACTCAAGTTCTTACAGTAGACTTGTACCCTTTAGAAAAGATGAAGTATGAACTGATCCTAGGAAGGGATTGGTTAAGAAAATACCAAGCCCAAATTGATTGTGGAAGGGGAAAGGTTAAATTAGTAACCCCTGAAGGGAAGGAAATCTCCTTAAAGGTGAATGAAAGTTGCACGACTCCGAGTTTATTATTAAAGAATTGTTTCCAGAACAACAAAGTATTATTATGTTATGCACTCATCATGTCTACTGAAGAGAATACTAAGGAGTGGATGGTGGTCCCTGTAGTAGATGAATTTCCTGAAGTGTTTCCAGAAGACTTACCAGGTGTTCCGCCACATCGAGAAGTGGAGTTCAGAATTGATTTGATACCAGGAACTGAACCCATCTCTTTGCCAGCATATAGGATGACACCGGTGGAATTGAAGGAACTTAAGGTGCAATTAGAAGAGTTACTCCAGAAAGGATTTGTAAGAGAAAGTACTTCACCTTGGGGAGCGCCGGTTCTATTTGTAAGGAAACAAGATGGAACCTTGAGATTGTGCGTCAATTATCGAAGGTTGAATTCGGTGACGATAAAGAACAAGTATCCGTTGCCAAGGATTGATGAATTGTTTGATCAACTTGCTGGGGCACGGTATTTCTCAAAGATTGACTTAAGGTCGGGTTATCATCAGTTAAGGGTTCGAGAAGAAGATATTCCTAAAACAGCTTTTCGCACTCGCTATGGTCTTTATGAATTCGTTGTTATGCCGTTTGGATTAACGAATGCACCTGCTGCATTCATGGATCTCATGAACCGTTTGTTTCGACCCTACTTGGATAAGTTTGTGATTGTGTTCATCGACGACATTCTTGTGTATTCTCAGACACGAGAGGAACATGAAACTCATTTGCGGATAGTTCTACAAACTTTGATGGATAACCAACTATATGCAAAGAAGTCAAAGTGTGCTTTTTGGTTAAATGAAGTGCGTTTTCTTGGGCATGTAATTTCTGGAGAAGGAGTTTCAGTTGACCCAAGTAAAATAGAAGCAGTGTTGAATTGGGAAAGACCTAATAATGTCTTTGAGATTCGAAGTTTTCTTGGGTTAGCTGGATATTATCGAAGGTTTGTAAAAGACTTCTCCAAGATTGCAACTCCACTGACTTGTTTGTTGAAAAAAGGGGTAAAGTTTGCATGGAGTGAAGATTGTGAATCTGCATTCAAAGAACTTAAGACAAGGTTGACTACTGCTCCAATACTGGTGTTGCCAAATAATAAGGATCCATATGAAATATTCACAGATGCGTCGGGACAAGAATTGGGAGCCGTGCTGATGCAAAATGGGAAGGTAATTGCTTATGCCTCGAGACAGCTGAAAACACATGAAAAGCATTATCCTACACATGATCTAGAGTTAGCTGTTATAGTTCATGCCCTGAAGATTTGGAGATGTTATTTATACGGTAGTAAATTTTATGTGTATTCAGATCACAAAAGCCTCAAATACTTGTTTACTCAACGTGACTTGAACTTAAGGCAAAGGCGATGGATGGAGTATATAAAAGATTATGACTTTGAATTGTTGTATCATCCTGGAAAAGCCAATGTAGTGGCTGATGCGTTGAGTAGGAAAACGAGAAGTATGTTGTCAAGTTTAATGTTGGCCGAAAATGATATGTTTGAAACTATTGAAGCATATGACATTGAGGTTCTGCGTGCAGGTGTTTTGACTAATCTTCAATTGGAGCCTCAGTTAGAACAGGAATTGATTGCAAAACAGAAGGACGATTCAGAAATTGAGTCATTGAAGCGAAAGGTAAAATCTGGAGAAGCCTCAGAAGAGTGGAAAGTTTATGAAGACGGTGGTCTAAGATATAAAGAAAAATTGGTTGTGCCTAAAGATAAGAGAGTAAAAGAACAAGTACTGAAGGAAGCTCACAATACTCGATTTGCAATGCACCCAGGAAGTAATAAAATGTACAGAGATTTGAAGAGAAGGTATTGGTGGAAAGGGATTAAGCGAGATGTGGCCGATTATGTTAGTCAATGCTCAATATGCCAACAAGTGAAGATTGAACACCAAAAACCATCTGGTATGCTACAACAATTGGCTATTCCAGAATGGAAGTGGGAAAGCATTACAATGGACTTTATTACTGATCTACCGAGCTCAAATAAAGGGCACAATGGAGTTTGGGTGGTTGTGGACAGACTTACAAAGAGTGCTCATTTCTTGCCCGTGAAGATGAATTCACCTATCGACTACTTTGCTAAGCTCTACATTGAGTGGATTGTTCGATTGCATGGAATTCCTAAGACAATAGTTTCTGATCGAGACTCTCGATTTACTTCACGTCTTTGGGAATAGTTACAAGAGGAATTGGGCACAGAACTTAACTTGAGCACGGCATACCATCCACAAACTGATGGACAATCGGAACGGGTCATCCAAATTTTGGAAGATATGTTGAGAGCTTGTATTTTGGATTTTGGAGGAAATTGGAGTGTATATCTTCCACTTGCTGAATTTGTCTACAATAATAGTTACCAAAGTAGTATTGGTATGGCACCCTATGAGGCTCTGTATGGAAGACCTTGTCGATCACCAATTTGTTGGGTTGATGCAAAAGATCGAATAGTTTTGGGTCCAGAGATCATAAAGGAAACAACTGAGAAGGTTAAACTTATTCGTGATCGACTCAAGACTGCACAAAGTAGGCAGAAGTCTTATGCAGATAGGAGAAGAAGACCATTGGAATTTCATTATGGTGATTTTGTATTTTTGAAGGTAAGCCCTCGAAAAGGAATACATCGATTTGGAATGAAAGGAAAATTGGCACCTAGATATGTTGGTCCCTTCAAGATAATTGGAAGAGTAGGGCAGGTTGCTTACAAACTGGAGCTGCCACCCCAACTTGGTCATATTCATAATGTATTTCATGTCTCCCAATTGAAGAAAAGTGCTCCAGAAATTCAGCATATTAAGCCATGGGTAGACTTGCCGTCGGAGTCGAAGTGTATCACTTGTCAAAGTAAGATGGCAACATCACGGAGTTGAAGAAGCTACATGGGAGTTAGAATCTGAAATGAAGCAAAAATATCCCCACTTGTTCGAGTAACACTGAAAATTTCGAGGACGAAATTTATTTTAAGGGAGGTGGAATGTAAAACCCTAGAAATGTATATTAGTTTTGAAAAAAAAAAATAAAAAATAAAAAATAAAAATTTAAAATGGTGGAGAACACGTGTGGGTGAATTAGGCTTTCTTTCTTGGTGGTTTCGGTGCCCTATTTCCAATAAGGGGGCAGAGTGGAAGAACCTCAGTTTGGGGATTCTCTTTGGGTGTCGAAGAAGAAAAAATTGCATAGAGAAATTTCTAGACATCCGGTTTGCAATCCGTTTTCGCCTCTATGATCACAACGTCGAGTAATACGAACGAAGGTAAGAATTTCAAGCTTATTTACAGATTCGAAAGTATAATTTAGTTGGGGATTTTATGTTAATAACTTTGAAAATTCATATTTGAAGTGCTAAATGGTTGAATTGGGAGTTTTGGAAGTCTCAAAGTGGGTCGAACAGTATTGCTGAAGAAGATTGAGGTAAAAATTTTACTTGATTTGAAGTTATGAATTCAACTATGCATTGGTTGTTAGATGACTTTCGATATAGGACTCCTAAATGGGTTTCAGGGAAAAGTTGATTAAACTGTGATTCATGGGATTAAATAAGGATTTGGTTATTTTGGGGATATGCATGCACGGTACAGGTGGAAATTTGAGACATATTAGTCTGTTGGTGCATGTGAACTATATGTTAATATTTTTTTTTCTTCAGAATAGGTACTCTTGGCTTAAGCAAGATCAAGAGATAAAAAGTGAACAGATTGTGGAACTAGTTAGTACCTGAAGCTTGGAATATCAGGTAGGGGGGACTCACAACCTGGTTAGTGGTTTTCGGTGTGTATTATGTATGTAGATATGGATGCCTGTAAGCTATGCATTGGTTTTTGGTTGTGGTTAGAACTGCATGTTAGGAAAATGGAGTTTGGTTTTTCTAGCATATGATGGATGTTATTATAAATTGTAATGACAACCTGAGAGTGAAGGGAGCTGTGTGACTACCCTGGGCTTCGATCCCTTAAACCTCCGGAGGGTCCTATACTACGGACTAGTACCATTAACCGTAAGGGGACGGTACTGATGTCTATGTGGTATAGATGGTAAGTGGACACTCTCACTACCCTACCTTGTGTTAATATTACTTGAGAATTTATTTAGGTGGTAGTTGGCCGCGTGTTCGGTTGTCAGTACAAAAAGAATTTAGGGATCCCACTATAGTTATGTGTATGAGCATGAAATAAATTTTAACTCAAGCCAAAAGATTTTGTTGTGCAAATTATTTCCTTTCTACGTAGTACAAATGTATATTTATTTTCAAACCTAGCTAGGGTGCCTCCCGAGGGGGTGCAAATGATTGTATGTGATGCTCACCCCTACAATTTCAGGTGTTGTGCGAGGAACAATGGAAGAGTTGGACTAAGGTGTGCAGGTTGTAGCTTGTTAACTTAAAAGCTTCGAATCAGAAAATCAGCTTTTGAAATGTAAATATTGATTTTTCTGGTTTTAGTGAAAAACTGTTGGTGTATATCCTCTTTGCTTCTGTATATTTGAAAACCTATCACTCCTTTGGCTTTTGTAAACAGAATTTTGGAATTTTGGTTGTAAAAAGTTGCTGATGAAATGGTTGAAACGTTATGGTTTTCACTTAAAACTCTGATATCTATTTGATATAAAAAATAATAATAAATTTTCAGCCTTGCGTATTTTAAAAATATATGGGAATTATCATGTTCTAAAGCATTGGAGCATATAAATCTCATTTGTTTTTAAGATTCGTGGCGCTGTTGCGATACTTTTTGGGTCGTGACAGTTCCGACTCACTTAGACAAAAAATAAATAACTTTCATTTTGCATTTTATTTTTTCAATAAATTGTAAGAGACTTATTGAATACTTAAAGGGAACACACATTATATACTTGTTCACCATGTTTTCATTATGTTCCAATAACTCATAATATATATGTTATTCTATTTTGTAGTTTATGATGAAATCATATATATTTTAAGTATAAACAAACATTTATTTACACAAAATATATAGATTGAATTAAATTCGCCTAGTCCGCCTAGGCGCCCGCCTAAACCCCGCCTAGCCGCCTAGGCGCTAGGCCCCTACCCACCGCCCGACTAACGCCTAGCGTCTTTTAGAACCTTGATTTAATATACCTAAATAAAGAAGTTACAGTACATCGAAATATATTGTATAACAAAAATTAGTTTATCTAAATATTTACAACAAAAATATATTACAATGAATGAAATAAAAATAAAAATTATAATGAAATAAAATTAATACATTAAAAATTAGAAGAAAAAAGATAAATAATTAAAAAATCAAAATATAATTAATAAATAAGGTTATTAATGTATAAAGAGACTAAAATTAGATTTTGATCTTATTCGCCAAAGATTAAAATGAAGTTTTTTAATAATAATATATGAATGCATACCTTTGCCGCCAATGGTAGACCAGCACACTTTTTAGCTATGGCCCTTCCAATGCACTCTCGATCTGAATCTAGAGAAGAAGCATTACCATCTCGTAATGCTTCACCCTTTAATACAGACCAACAATCCTCCTCCGATAGGCCCTCCAAGTCACGCCTCGGCATTGTCTCAGTGATTGATGCAACCTTGGCACTACGGGTAGTAACAATGGCAATGCTTCCGGGACCAGAATTGAGTTTCGATAAACAATCCATAAACTCCCTCCAAAAATTATAGTCTTCATTCCAAACATCATCAAGTATCAGAATATATCTCTTGCCTTTCAACTTGTCTTCGAGGTCATTCAGCAATGCTTCCCGAGCTATAAGTCCTGTCCTGCTTGAGTTAAGGGATTCTAACATCCGATTTAGAATCGAATTAACCTCAGAAGTGTCGGATACACACACCCACATTTTTTCCTGGAAATGTCCACCAATAGCATCATCGTTGAATATTGATTTTGCCAAAGTCGTCTTTCCGAGTCCTCCGATTCCCACAACGGCCATAACCGAAAGGTTCTTTTCCTGATTCTTGGACATCAAGATTTTAATGATATCCGACACAGTTTCGTCCCTTCCAATGATCTTGTCATTCGGACCGAATCTCGCGTCAGTTTCTCTGTACCTCATAATTGGAGGAGGGGTATGATCTACTAGCTTTGCGGCTAAGCCAATGGAAAGTGCGTCACTCTTGAGACCCGCCAGGGACGCATTGATGTTCTTAATCTTGTGTGCCATCTTTTGACGAAAACAAATGGGATTGGAGAGCGAAAAGAATTCAAGTACCTTCTTCTCCATGTGGTTTTGCAGTTCTACTTGACGCCGAAGATCTTCGTAGTTGATGTCCTCCAAGACATCAACAGCATCTTGAGCTACGTCTTTCAGTTTCTTGACCCAGTCTTCCACCGCCTTGCGCTTGTGAGGTGGTTGGTCCGCAACATCGCCTAAGTAATCTTGAATCGCAAGTGACGATTGGTGAAGCCCAGTTAGCTCTTTATTGAATCCTCGGAAAAGACTGATTTCTTGAGCAGCAAGTGAACCGACCGACTTCAGTATTCCCTCCACCGGATGAGTGATGAGACCTTGTAGCACATCCATACTTGCGCGACAAAGGGAGATTAGAGAGTAGAAAGCAGAGAACTGAGAGAAAGCCAAGGAAGGACACAAGAAGAGCGAATAAGATGAATGAAAGGCTTAACAATAATTCAAGAACATGTGGTAAGAAGAAAGGACCCCTTATAATTGACGCCACTTTACACCTGTGAGCGTGAACATAATAATGTTCAAGAGTGGAGTGTGGTCAACCTAGCCCTAATTTGGGAGTGAGGTGCTTTAAAAAAAAAGTACTCATGAAAAAAAACTGTAAGAGTTTTAGGTGTTTAGTAAACTAAAAGAAAAGAGCTTATTTTGGAAGTTGCTGTGAGAATAAGCTGAAATCAAAGGAAAAAGCTGAAGCAGCTATTTGTAGCTTTGGAAAACTGGTTTTTTTTCAAAGCACACAGAGCTACAGTGCTTCCTTAATAAAAAGACCCACTATCAAACTGCTTTTTTTTTTCAAAAGCACTTTTACAAAAATGTTTACCAAACACTCAGCTGATTTATTTCACAGCTGCTTATTCTCACAGCACAGCCGCTTATTCTCACAACAGTTTTTTATTTCAAAGCACAACAATACCAAACCAGCCCCTAAACCCATCTTATCAGCAAAGATTCTTTCTATACAACTTTTAGTCAATAGTGGAGGCCGACTTTAATGAAGTAACGAGGATTGAATTGAACAGCTCAAAATAAAAAGTTATTATATTATTTAGTATTATGATTTAGTGTTATATTTTTTTATTTATAAGTGAAAGATATTAAATTTGATTCTCTTCAAAAATAAAGTTGAACAACATTATTGTTAAGCTCACACCCTTTCTTTTGATGTAAGTAATATCATTTGTAAAAATTTTAAAAAAGAACAAAAATATAAACCCATTTTGTTAGCAAATATGCTTTAAAATTAATTACCAGCATTATTCATATAAAAGATAAGTGATGTGGAAAAGGGAATTGTATCCCCTCCCTATGAATTCCAGTGGTCAAGCCACAAACCCTGTTTATTAAAAATCGTGCGATTATAATTAATTTTTTTAACAAAAAAACGAGATGGCTTTATTTTTCAAGATATAAAAAGTATCTAATTGTAATTCTACGATTGTTAATGAACGGTCATTATTGTTTTATTAAGGGAAAGGATCCTCGCCGGATCACTTTCCTAGGGATTCTAGGGATCCCGTAATCTCAACCGTTCATCGTATATCGTGCGGTCAGAAATCATTAGATACTATTCATATTTAAATTTAAATTTAAAATTTTGAAATGATTTCAGACCGCACGATATACGATAAACGGGTGAGATCACGGGATCCCTAAGATCCCTAAGAAAGGGATCCGGCGAGGATCCTTTCCCGCTTTATTAACGGCCATAGATCGGAGAGCATCCAAATCCGTGGAAAAGAAGATGAGAGAAACATGACAAGATGTAGGACCCCTATAATTGATGCCACTTTACACCTGTGAACTTGATTTGGTGAGACTGAGCACATTTCACGTGGTGACTCATTTATTGGCTTTCAATTATATTGATTAGTCAATATTTATTGGTCTTCCATGAATTTTTGTCAGAACTCAGTACTGGTGACTATTCCACTTACTCGGTCTTGTCACTTCATCTTCAACATGATTTAGCATAGGCAGTGGTATTTACATCGTAATTTTACTGAATGAATTGAAAAATAATAATTATACAAAATTAACAAAAATGTGTTAGAAATAAAAATGATTGTGTGAATAAGACTTTCACATAAAATGTGTTCTCTTTTACACAGTCGAGCTAGAAACTTGTCTCTTATACATCGAATTGGCTAGTAATTTACACTAATCTTTCTACCTTTTTTCATTGATTATGGTAAACCTAAACCTAACGAGAAAATGTGGTAGCTATTACAATCGAACGCTAGGAATTCGTCTCCAACACTACACATATCTGATAAAGAGCGTTTAAATTGGTCTTGATTTTAGCAGTTTATAAATACGTCACATCCAACGAAATCAAACCAAATTAATTATAGTTTGATTTAGTTCAACCTAAAATTGCATTTTTTTTTTTCATTATAAAAGTCATACAACTTCTTAGATTGATTTTTATACAACGATATATATATATACACATAGCTAAAAGTTAGATCAAAATTTTTTGGATTGGGGTGTGTAGTATAAATTTGTATCGAACTCGTCATTCATGAGATTCAAACTTAAGACCTATTATTTATAACTAAAGAAAAATATCGTTAG
The DNA here is from genome assembly GCA_963580275.1 of Crataegus laevigata. Lineage (NCBI taxonomy): Eukaryota > Viridiplantae > Streptophyta > Magnoliopsida > Rosales > Rosaceae > Crataegus > Crataegus laevigata. The sequence continues at coordinate 36,502,058 of OY756942.1, read as the reverse complement.
ATCATAATATTAAATGATAACCTCTTGGATGGTTTAATTTGAACAATATTTTCATACAACGATATATTTACATTAAATTGAGATAAAATGGACAAGAATGTTGTCCGGATCCTTATTTAGGAACTTCCACCACTATTTCTCAGAGCTTATTTAAAGATTTTAAGGAAATATTCGGGTCTTTAAAAAAATATTGTTTTTTATGAAAAGTTCTTATAGTGTAATCTTCAGATTAATATAAAACCTAAACTATTGAAAAATTATTATTCATGGATGAAAAAAAACTAAAAAAATATCTCTACCCTTAGTTTTTCAACAATTGAAAAAAAAAATTACGTGAAAACCTAAAATGAAAATTTCACGTGGGTGGGATCAACAAACAAGGTAAAAGACAAAAAACCAGTGGGTGTGGGTCAATTTTCACATTTGAGATTTTCTTTTGTGTTGAAAACATTGGCAGTTGAAAACATTTGCAATGTTGACAAGGTTGGCATATTATTGAATGCCCACATAAGGTTTTCAATGCCCATGAAAATGTGAATGGACTTTGGAAACAAAAGGGAGTATTTTTCAAAACCTGTAATGTAAATTTTCAATGTAAATTTAATGTATGAGTATCGAAGCTGCTCTATAAATAGAGCGCTTCGTATGCTTTTAAGAAAGACAAGAAAACACACAGAGAGAAAATATGCAGAAAGTTCATAGAAGAGGAAAAGAGAAAACAGAGGAAGAGGAGAGGAGATAATAGAGAGAGTTATTTTGTACTCCTATTATTCTAAATTATAATGAAAGCATCAATGCTGCCTCGAGGATGTACTCCAGTCACACTGACTGTAGAGGAACCTCGTAAACTTTGTGTCTTATTTATTTATTCCACTGCATACACCGTCAATTTTACAACACGTTATCAGCACGAGAAGCTCTCATGTCAGTGGAAAGCACAACGCCATAAATCAGGTGAAGCACTATCTACCTCTCACCTCTGTCAGCTAAAATCTCACAGAATAAAAGGTATGTCTATTTTTCATCTTTCCCAACGCGCCAGAAGCGCCCCACTAAATTCCAGTGAGAATTGAAATTTACAACGACCTGTAGTCGTCACGAGATAAGAAAACTCGTACTTGACAACTGGTTTCAAGAGATCCAGAAGAATCTCGTTAGACTTGGAAACCCAGATCGCGTCTTTTTCGACGGATCTCGAGAACTCCCATGAATACTCGGTTGTCTGAGATGGTGATGGCAGGACTGAATCCACATAGTCCTCCCTCTCTTATACCTCCATCAACCTCGTTGTCATCTATAGGGAGGTTCTTGCTTCGTGATGCCATGTTCCTTGGGTCATGCAAGAACAACGCCAGTCTCTGGTAGGCTTTTGGGATTGAATTTAATTTGGGCAACCTCCACAACAACTCAGTTGGCCCTGAGTTTCAAGACTGGCAGAGACAGAGAAAGAAAATGATGGTGTGTCAAATACCATGTGGAAACTAAGAAAAAGTAATAAAAATAAAAATAAAAAACAAAAAGAGTAAAGACTTTTTGGATGGTGTCATACCATATGAAAAGAAAGAAGAAAATATATATATTTATGTGAATGGTGTTGGTTTAAAACACTTTCACAAGTTCTATTTACTTTAAAGCAATTTATTTATCATGGACGGTTTTACCGCCTACTGCTTTAAGTTTTGATTTATGTGAATGATGCTGAATTAAAGCCCTTGTCACAAGCTCTATTTACTTAAATGCAATTTATTTATTATGGTTGGAATTACCGCATATTGCTTCAATTTATTTATTATTACGATGAGTATATATAGGACCCGAAGTTCCTTGATCAGATTAGAACCTGAAGTTTCTTGATCTTCGTCATATAAAAATGATTGGACCAGAAGTTCCATCATGCAAATATAAAAATGATTGGACTTGAAGTTCCATCATACAAAAAGATCAAGCACGAAGTCCCTTGATCCTCAGGATCAGGACATGAAGCTCATTGATGAGTACAGTAAGTTTGAAATGCCACAGTGCCTCAACTTAATTGCAATAAAAGCCATTAGAGTCTCAGTCTACATACTATTAAATAAGGACCAGAAGTTCCTTATGTCTATACTCAAAATGGTTTAGCAGAAGCATTTATTAAATGGATGAAATTAATTACCCGCGCTCTGCTCATAAAAACGAAATTGCCAGTTTTTACATCAGTACATGCTTTTTGCATGATGCAGTATTAGTTGGGTTGAAATTTGTTACCAACCATCAATACTTCTCAGTACAAATCGTGTTTGAGAACCAGCCAAACATTATACATTTACGAGTTTTTGGTTGTGTTATCTTTGTGCCTATTGCACTGCCACAACTTACTAAAACGAGGCATCATCGCAAATTGGGCATTGATGTTGATTCACCGTCTATCATTCAACATTTGAAACCCGTGACTGGGGATATGCTTACCGCGTGGTTTGCGGACTATGATTTTGATAAGACAGTTTTCCCGGCATTAGGGGGAGAAAATATCATTCCAGAAGAATGATGAGAAAAAACTGTTCCAGAAGAACGAAGAGAATTTGTCTTATTTTGATTCATGAAGCGATCAATTGAGAATAATTGAATGATGCATCGATATGCAAATCAAGTGCCAGATGCATTTAATGATGCAACGAAAGTAATGAAATCACATATACTTGCTGCAAATGTGTCTACAAGAATTGATGTCCCTGTTGGACAATATAATGAAGCAGCAAATGATTTATCTGTTGCATGCCTGAAGCATAACAGATAATGTGGTAGTAAATGATTTATTTGTTACACGCCTGAAGCGTGGCAAACTCTTATATTCAGAAGGTTCAGTCATTTAAAAGAAGAAGAATATGACACTACTGAACTATTGCATTCCCAAATCATAATTGTTAACATGCCGAAAGCATGACAGTTGCCGTATGGATACACATCCCAGAAAGGACAATCCACGGACATGGGAATTTTGATGTCTCATGCATGAAACATGATAGACGTATAGGTTCCAATGACTCAACTCCTGGAAGTGGAGATTAAGATCCCAACTCTATAACGCTCAAAAAGAGGTTATGATCCGCATTCTCTAAATTATGGCTATCTTGGAAGAGATAGTGTAATGCCCTTGAAGAGGCAATGGATATCCAAAGAAATGAAAAGTTTTTATGCATGCGCATGCACATGAGAATATGGGATCACAGATTGATGAAAACCAATGATAATTTTGGTTTTACAAGTAGCTACTAAATTTCATCAATGAGTTGTGTTGATATTGAGTCCCGTTCTTTTCCACCAACAAAATTTATTGGCAAAAATGGAGAAAGGCAATTCCATTACAATTTTGTAAGAACGTGGAGAAATAGACCTATATACTTGAATATAATACAAATAGCCAAAGGATGTTGAACCAAAGAGGTTACATATGGGCATTTGTAATACAGTGAAATACACTCACATGATATGACACAAGATTACTAATTGAAACCTGAAATTATACTCATGTAAACGAGTTCATATGAATGGAGAATTATATATGAAGGGTTGTGAGTCGCCCACATCATATCTCCATAAGTAAATCCCTCAAGTATACATGGAAGCAAATTGCTCTGTATAAATTCCAAAGAAAAATGTGTCGTGTAGAAAATCCCTGAAGGATTCAGATTGCTTGAAGTAAATCCTGGAAGGATAAAGCATAAATTATGTACTCAATACCAATGGATGGTATAAATTGCCTGAGTGAGTACTATCATTATGATATTATTGCAACATATTAAAATCTTTTGCAAGAGTCGATTAGAACTCCTGAAGAGTCGATGATATTAAATTAGAACTCTTGAAGAGTCAAGAAAGATTATAAAGTGTTGAGAAAGATATTGTCTCGAACTGTAGATCGAACAATACGCTAACACGAATCTTATCCATGATGTTTATGATATTAAAGACTCATATAGATTGAAGATTACGAGTTGAATACTCAAATGATTTAGCCACTAAGAATGATCATTTATCTTCACGAGGGTAAAGATAAATTGATATTTGGTCCAGAAGTACCACATCTTAGTGAAGTATATGCTTTATTGTATTTGGCACAATACATTGAAAGAAATAAAGCTTATTTATTATTATCTCCGAGAAATTACAGACATGAGGAGGGATAACTTCACAAAAGTTGCTCATGTGAAGCCTCAATACTTGGAGGTACCCCAGAAGGGGAAGGCACCGTCGGTTGATTATTTGGAGGCTCAATACTTGGTGGAACTCCAGACTGCTGAGACAATGGGTGTCTTTGGAATAAAGGCTCGAACCTCTGATTGTCATTTTGGGTTCGACCTTCGGATTCCAGCAGGTGGTCGAGCTTTCTTTTCATGCTTGTTGAGTAATTATTTGCAAGCATGTGTAACACTCTATTCTCATGCTTGAGCCCTCTAATCTCTTGTTTAAGACTTGTCACCTCAGCCATCAATGATTCAACTTGGCGAGTTCGAGCAAGTAGGCGTTGCCTCATATTAGAAACAGAGCCCGCACACTGAATACTGAGAGCCAAAGAGTCTTGAACGGCCGCCTCATCTGACCGGTTTGAAAGGATTCTGTTATCCTTATGAGTGAGAAGATTCCTAGCTACCGCTGTAGCAGTCAAGTCATTCTTCATCACAAAATCCTCAACCGTAAGAGGACCATTAGAAGATGAGAAAGACGGGCGCCATATATTATCTTGACACGGCTCATCGGTATCTCTCCCGAGACTTAAATCTAAACAAAGGTTAGATGGGCAAGCCATTTCAGAAATGATGAAAAGAAAAGAAGGTCAGATAAAATCTCAGAATTGCAAGAAAGGGAAATTTCTACAGGCAGCAATTTTCTGAGTGTATCTGAACAAATTGATATCTCTATAAAAGAAGAGGCAACAGGGTCAGATATTCAAAAATCGAAGGGACACCGATTTTTGAATTTCAAAAGCCGGATTTCCCTGCATGACGTCTATCAACATTTCTCAGACGCAATCTCGGCTCTTGGATATCACGTGCAACCTTATCAAAGATCTCTGATAAAGTTGAAAATGCGTGAATTTTACTATTCTTATTACACCGCAGCTGCTGACAAGAGTAAAGGCACAGCACCACTACCTGCTATTGGAAAATCCCTATATATGTTTACCTTCGGTCTTCATGGCAAGGCAGACCTGCAAAATATCTAACTATTCTTTCTCCTCTCCGAGAATGCATCTTCAACAAAGCATCTCAAAATATTCAGTTTTCTTCCTCTCCGAGAATACCTCTTCAAACATGTCACACCAGAGCAAGAATATCTCATATCATTAGGGTCGAAAGTAAGGACATCTCATATCATGTTTTTTCCCTACCCTTTTCTTTGTCCTTGTTCTTACTTGCAGGACAAGGAGAAAGAGAGTAATCAGTCGCCACTTGGAGTCAAGCTTCCGACTGATTGTTTGGAACACTTCCCTGGTTGCTTACCTAGCATCTCTCTCGAGTACTCATTTTCAATTGTTGATATGATGATAGCTGCCAAGCATGATGAGTCGCTGAGAAGTGATGTTCTGAAGGACCATCCAAATGCAAAGTTTGCATTCCACTCATGCATCAGAGGGAAAATATTGCAAAAGAAGATGCCAAACCTGCATGGGGAAAAACTAGGAAAAATACCACTTTTGAAAAGGGAGCAAGTAAGGCAAATGAAAATGATACATTGAAGCATGTAGAGACAAGTACAGCAAAACACATGCCGATTTATCCCCGACAAAGCCGAATATCACTTGCTGCACGAAGCTCTTCATGATCCAATTTTCATTCAAGATTAAGCCTCGACGACCCTTGAAGAAATCACAAGTCTGATTCAAGATCAAGTGTCCACCACCCTTGAATCAAATTCAGCTCCAGAAAAAAAAAGGGAGTAAATTCAGACCTTTGGAGGAAGTCTAGCAGAAGGTCCTCCAGCCCAGTTCAAGAACAAGCCTGTGGAAAAGTTAACTACCAGTAAAGCACATTTGTTGGCAACTCTTCTCGCTAAGAGACCGAAGCAGAATGATCAGCCTAAATGATTTGAAATCAAGGGGAGATACTCATCAGGGGGAGCATCCAGAAATAGATCCAGATTTTAACGAGGCAACTAATGTTGATATATGGGCATCCAAGGGGGAGTGTTAAAAACATTGGCAGTTGAAAACATTTGCAATGTTGACAAGGTTGGCATATTATTGAATGCCCACATAAGGTTTTCAATGCCCATGAAAATGGGAATGGACTTTGGAAACAAAAGGGAGTATTTTTCAAAGCCTGTAATGTAAATTTTCAATGTAAATTTAATGTATGAGTATCGAAGCTGCTCTATAAATAGAGCGCTTCGTATGCTTTTAAGAAAGACAAGAAAACACACAGAGAGAAAATATGCAGAAAGTTCATAGAAGAGGAAAAGAGAAAACAGAGGAAGAGGAAAGGAGATAATAGAGAGAGTTATTTTGTACTCCTATTATTCTAAATTATAATGAAAGCATCACTGCTGCCCCGAGGACGTACTCCAGTCACACTAACTGTAGAGGAACCTCGTAAACTTTGTGTCTTGTTTATTTATTCCACTGCATACACCGTCAATTTTACAACATTTTGAAGTTTTTGGTGAGTTTTTATATATTGAAATACTTTTTGACAAAAAAAATATGGGAATATTTTAAAGATTTTAATTTCGACTCTTCAAAAACTTTTTGTCGCTATATCTAGCGATCGTACTATCATAAAGACTTTGTTTAGTACAATAATTTTAGTATCAAACAAAATATAAACATCATTATGGAACCAGCCATGGTGAATGAAATAACGACATAAAAGTAAATAAGAAAAGAGCTTGACCTAATATAGATATTTCATATCCAAAATGTCCTTATGATTAAAACCAAGTTGCAGCAGAGAGGTTTTCATTAAACCCCTCCAAAATTTATTGATTGAATAATATATAAGCTCACAACTCTAACACTTAGACTTAATACAAAATTACTGAAAATAATACCCTAAAATCTTAGAATGCTGATTTAACTTGGTAAAAGGAGAGAATTCGACTTAAAAATCTCAGACATCACAGCAAAGTAGTGGGTTGAATTTGTGACATTGTTCTTTTTGAAACGCCGGTTCTACACATAAATATCATCGTGAATTAATGATAACAACCAAAATTCTCCTTTAAAGCAGCACGGGCAAGTTCATGAGCAGCATGGTACTTGGTTACATGAGAATATTTCTTTCTTAAAATTGTGACATATCACGACTTTCCGTACTTAAGAATTTCTTATGTACCAAATGATTTATGTTTGAGTACAGGAATTTTTGGTATACACCGATGTTCTTAAGTATTAGAAATTTTTATCACACTTTCAATTGTATCACAATATTAGATTCTCGTGATTGCACATTCAACTATACTACAGAACTCAACTGAACCAAAGAAGTATAGTAGAATTTTGGGAATTTTGTTATTATTTATTTTAAACAAAGATCTAACTGTACCAGCTACTCCAGAGTCTAGACACGACATCTTTGTGGTACGTGAATTGGAATTCAAGATAAAGGGAGAGTATCTATGAAATCCTAATCTAGGCTTGTTTCCACCTTTGGATTTCTGTTTACCTGACATGTGAGTGATAAGCTTTGTGATCCGACGGTGGAAGATTTGTCAACAACATGATAGGGATTTAAGTCATTGATTTGGACTTGGATAATTACTATGGTTGATTTTGAATGTATGAAGTAGGGTTTGTTGGAAGCATTATTAGAGATGGAATAATGACATGAAACTAATAATAATTTCTGGAGTAAATTTGATAATGTTCTAAGTATTCCACCGACTTTTTGGAAGGAAGCTGCTTTTGGCTTTTTATTACTTGTTGAATCTACCCGCTTCTGCTTATTGGATTCACGAAAAATGAATTTAATTACAGAGAAACTATGCACCAAATCATAAAACTTAAATGAATATAAAAGCTTAACAATGTACTAAGCAAAGAATTTCAAAGAACAGTGTAGGAACCAGGAAAGTTAAAGCCAAAATAGCAACGTAGCAAATGGTGCTGTCATGGAACCTGTATTTGTGGAATATGAACGTATGGAAATCACTCCAGGTGAACTATGCCATGGTATTGTGAAATCGTACCACGAGTTTCTTCATTTGAGCCTGGAGTTCTTTCTTGATGCCTAGACACCTCCATTTCCAAACATTGTGTTAATTGGCACAGCACAAAACCGACGGTGGCTCTATGTTGGGAGGTGGAAGTTGTGCATGCCATTGCTGTCTCTAATGCTTTCCAGACCGACTTCACATCGAACTCTCCTCGAATCCTTCGATCCAAAATAGTTGTTAAATCCCCATTCTGGAACTCAGGATTCACCCACTCCACTATGTGGACAAGATCATCACTTTCTATGATTGCTGGTTGGCCAGTAATTAGCTCAAATAGAACTACCCCAAAACTATAAACATCAATTTTTTCATTCAACCTTCCATAATTGTAGTACCTGCAGACCCAAAAAAACAAAAGAAAACTAATGAAAAAGACTTGAAAACTTTGAGTTTTAACTATATGGACAAAATAAAGGGTAAAATAAATAGTATCAAGTTTGACCTTTTTAATATAAAAGTGTAATTTTTCGTTAAAGTGAATGTGGGGTTTTCGTTAAAACTTTCAGAAAAACAATTCATAAATCACGCACTGCTCATAGCTTGTTACTTAATTGTTATGGGGTGTGCTATCCACATATCTCTTTTTACTTCTCACACACTCCTTGTTAATTTTTGTCCGTTGATCTTCTTCATTTCATTCAATCTGACGGTCGAAAATTAAAAGAGTATGTGAGAAATAAAAAGAAGTGTGTGGATATCACAGCTCAATTGTTATATGTTGGATGTCGAGTTTCTATTAGAAAATAGGGAGCTTTAATAAAACACCCCTGGCACTGTTTACTTTTAACGAAAAATCACTTTTTTACCTTTAACTGTCACTATTCATTATACCTTCAAAAAGGACTTTTCATTAAAACTGTCACTATTCAGGGACTTTTCGTTAGTTTTCCTTAGAAAATATTCTTGTATATAAAAGGAAAACAATTTTAATTTCATTATGTATACATGTCAATGTCACTGGCACTGGCAATTTGACCAAATGGCTACTACTTGGTGTTTTAACTGCAAATGCATGAAACCTGCGTGCTTCCTCAAACACCAACGTTGACCATTCTAGAAAGGGTTCATCTTTGGATCTCTTCTTCTTAATTCATCAAATTTGGAGATCCGGACCATTAAAATTTGATCTAACGATTAAAGTTATTAAAACTTTTAAAGTAAGCCCCTATTTGTAGTCGTTGGATCAAATTTCAATAACCGGAGTTTCCGAACTTGGTGAATTAGGAGGAAGGGATCTAGAGATGATCCCTTTCCGCCATTCTCTCTTTCCCATTAAACAAAAAATGAATAAATATGGCGTCAGTCATACAAAGCCAAGCTTTCTAAACCTCTTTTATGGACATATGCGGACTTCACGGTTCGAAGATCAACCAGCAGGTAATTCGGACCATTCAAATTGAATTTAATAATACTAATTAACTCATTCTGTTGCCTCACTTTACTCATTCTAAAGACTTCAACGTCTCTTTCACACAAATGGCTCAAATTTTCTAATCCTTAGGCTCTGAACACTAATATAAGAAGGGGATCCAAATTCCTCTTTATTATCCATCTGTCAAATTTTCAACTGTTTGCTTTAGAATCTTGTCCTAGTTTCTCTCTTCCTCATCCTCCTCTGGCTAGCTTTTGGAATCCGGCATCCAGATCACATGTCCATGCAGCCCCATACACATTAAAGTTTACCTAAACTCCACCCCCCTCTCCCACCACCTTCATGGCCCAACACCTATGGATTTTAGACGAAAGAATTTCTCCATCTAGAGAGGTTCCTGTGTCTGAAACCCCAGCTGAGTTTAATAAAGGAGGGGTGGGACCATAATTTGGTGTATCGTGGGCCTCACAATCAGGGAGATATAGTGTTTTTTTAGTGTCCAAGCCATAGGGATCAGGCGGTCCGGTTGCTCTAAACTAGAATTTTATCCTCATTTGACAAATTAACAATGGCTAATTCAAACATTATTGACGGATGGTGAATGAGAATGATAATTCAAGAGTAGTGAGAAAGATGATTGGTATTTAGTCTTTGGTCACTATTATCTTGAAAGTTGATGCCAAAATGACAACTGCCTCCTCTTCTTTTGGCTGCAACAGCAGAAATAGGATGCTTACATGGAACCTGCATTTGTGGAATATGAACATCTGGAAATTACTCCAGGTGAACTCTGGTATTGCTGTCTTTAATGATTTCCTGACCGAATTCACAATGAACTTTCCTTGAATCCTTTGATCCAAATTAGTTGTTAAATCACCATTCTGGAACTCAGGATTCACCCACTCCACGATGTGGACAAGATCATCACTTTCTATGATTGCAGCCTTGCAGGTTGTCCAGTAAAACTCTAAAATTCAACCTTTGATAATTATAATACCTGCAGACAATAAAAAGTAATCATAATAAACAACTCACTGTTCATACATTTGTATTTATAACATGGTAAACAATCTAATAGAACACGGAAATTTGAACATACTCGCGATCAAGATAACCCGCTCTGCCCATGACCGATGTCACCACATGAGTCCCATTATGAATGGAAAAAACCACAGAAAGACCGAAACCTGCTCTTTTTGCATCCAAGTTTTCGTTGCACAAAGCTCCCTCTTTGTGAGAGTGGGGAACGTCTATTGCGCCCTTATCTTTGCTTTGTAAAATTGCTGTTTTCTCGACTTGAACCCGCGACCTTTGAGATACCTTTCCATTGCGTCAAGGCTCGTTGCGAAAATCCTAAATCTTTTCCTGTTTTGGATTTGGCAATATTTGTGTAATTTCTTGATGGCATGTATTATGTATATGGATATCATAGTTTTGTGGTAAATGTATAATCTTTTGTTTCAGATGTTGTGCATTTTGTATGATATGGATACTGCTGCTGCTCGAACCCAGAGATTTTGGAACATTGGAATCTGGAGACTGCTGTTAATAATCGGCGGGGCGGTTGCCGTTGTAGTTGTGTCCCAGTGTTTTGAGCTTCCCTATGACACAACTTTTTTCTTTTTCCCTGCTGACGTTGGTTCAGTTTCAACAGCCACAATGTTTGCCAATGTTGGTAGCTCAAACATGTCAAAGTCTGGCAAGTTTAGTGTTGGTGGTGTAGAGGGCCTGGTGGGTAATGACACTGAAGTTTCCGATTCGGAGGAAGAATCCAGGCATGGGAATGATACGAGACAACAGACCTGGGTGTATGGATTAGCACTAGGTAATGACAGCAGTTTATTCTATTTACCCTTCGATTCGCATATGCTAAGGTTGACTATTCCTAGACACTCTATCCATGGTAAGAGTAAGACGGTCCTAGAAGAACTTTTGAAGAGCTACGTTGGGTTAATTTCTAGAAAACACCCTTTCTGGAACAGAACGGAAGGGGCAGATCATTTTCTTGTTGCTTGTCATGACTGGGTATGATTCTCATGCATCAATCTAGTTTCTATTTCATACTGTCAAAGTCGCTAATCTTTCTACGCTGATGAGGTGCTATGGATTATAGACTATCTTCAATCGATGCCTTAATCTAACACATCCTTGTAATTGGAATTTCAGGCCCCCAAGCTCACAAAACAGTGCATGAAGAATTGCATCAGGTCTCTTTGCAATGCTCATGTCGATAGAGAATTCGAAATTGGCAAGGACACCAGTCTACCTGTGACATATATACGTTCCGTGGAGAATCCTCTTCAGGATCTTGGAGGAAAACCTGCTTCAGAAAGATCTGTCCTGGCCTTCTTTGCCGGGGGCTTGCATGGCTATCTCCGACCAATCCTGCTACACTACTGGGCAAACAAAGAACCCGACATGAAAATCTTTGGCCCAATGCGGCATGATATTGAAGGCAAAAGAATGTACAGGGAATATATGAAGAGCAGCAAGTATTGCATATGTGCCAGGGGTTACGAGGTCCACACACCTCGAATAGTTGAGGCCATATTCTACGAGTGCGTGCCAGTCATCATATCAGACGGTTACATGCCTCCTTTCTTTGAAGTATTTAATTGGGAGGCATTTGCAGTTTTCATACAAGAGAGGGACATCCCCAATTTGAGAAACGTTCTGCTCTCAATCCCGGAAGAGAAGTACCTTACAATGATGTCCAGAATAAAGTTGGTGCAACAACATTTCTTCTGGCACAAGAAACCCAAGAAGTACGACTTATTTCATATGGTACTTCACTCAGTCTGGTACAACAGAATTCTTCAGTTAAAAACCAGATGAAGATGCAAGTTTTTCAGGTTCTTTGACGCTGAAAAAGAAGACCGGTGAGTGCAGATTAAAAGGTTTCTGTAAACAAGCAGCAAAGAAAGAGATACACAGAAACCACACTGACTCTACTGAATCTTATGGCATTGTAATTGAATTTGAAGCTGACAGAGGGATTCATTCAAGTACAAGGAAATGGCCAAGACAACACGGCTGCAACGCTATTCACCCTGCCGGATAGGGATCCTACTGCCTGATTGGGTTATGTTTCCTTTATTATCTGTAAATGGGGTGAATTCAGTCGTCAATTTCAACTCCGATAGCGAGGGCAACGTGTGTAAATGACCAATGGTTAGGACCAGCCTAATCAGCTGCAGGTTTGGGCCGCACAGTGTTCATAAATCTCAAGGCTGGCCCAGCCATATGTTCACCTAAGAACAACAATAATCTCTTGATTGAAAGTTTTCAATTTTCTGCGTATGAATTTTATTTACGAAGGTGGAATCAATCGTTTAACATATATTTGGACAGAACATTTCACCCCATGGTACATATTTCTTTCAAATGTCAAAAGTATGGACATCCAACTGAAGTTCAATACATCATAATGTTCACTCTCATCAATCTTAATTTAGAGCGTAATGCGACTAAAGTTCGATAGAATTTACAGTTAAAAGAGAAACTGCAAAAAATAAAGACTACGCAGAGTAAGTCCAACAAGTGATACAAGGTTCAATATGAAGGGAGGCAAGAGATGTACGGTTCCCCAACCAATCTGGTAAAGCCTCCAGTCCACTAAAATATTGTATCTTCAAAGTCGTTAATCTTTCGAGTTGAGACTCGAGCCTGGGCAACCCCCGCAAGTCTTAATCTTTCGAGTTGTGACGAAACTTGAAGGTTGAAAATCGGGGAAAGAATCGAGCTCCTCCCAAAACGCACCGATTGACATCTTTTCAAACCTGTTAGGGAGTGTAATGATCAAAATTCTAAGAACACCAAGTCTGAACATACTTGGGATCAAAATAGCGCACTGTGCCCATGACCGATGCCACAACATGAGTCTCATTGTCACTGGAAAAAACCATGGACAGACCAAAATCTGCTGTTTTTGCATCCAAGTTTTCGCTTAAGAGAATGTTGGCAATCTTTACATCTCTATGCAGAATACGTGGATTGCATCCTTTATGCAAGTAATGTTGCCCTGTGAGCCAAATTTTACAATGTACATAAGTTGAATTAGGCACATGAACTTACACAAATATATTAGCGTACGAAGTAACACTCAGCACCAACCTAACGCAATATCTAATGCTATCCAATGTCTCATATCCCAAGTTACATGCGAGCTTCTATCTGCATCTGCAACCATTAACGTGACACTTCAATATTTTGAAACCCTCTTATGGAGGACAATGCTTATAAAACACAGAACTACATACCTGAGAGGGCAATGCTTATAAAACACAGAACTACATACCTGAGAGATATTCTGTTAGGTTTCCGTTAGGCAAGCACTCGTATATAAGTGCCAAGTTGTCGGTATCATCACAGTATCCAATAAATGAGGCCAAGTTTCTAGATGGATTCTGATCAGGAGCTCAACCTGCAGCGATAAGGAACTCATCAATCTCTAACCAACGAGACAAGGCATTTAACTTGCATTCCAAGGAATTAAATTATAACTGTCAAACCTCTGTTTGGAACTCCCTAACTCCTTGCAATGACGATGGAGAAAGTATTTTAACCACAATTTGAGTGCCATCTTTCAAGTAGCCATGGTATACAATCCCAAATCCTCCTTTCCCGATTTTAGTTTGAAATTTTTCGGTGTATTCTAAAACCTCATCGTAAGTGAACTGGGACTTCTTTGATGGTACGGGTGTTTAGTTATGTTTTTCTTCATCTGCAGCTTAAGCAGACAAAAAGATATGAGTTCTGACAAAGTGGATAGGATCATAGGAATACCACTAGGCACTAACCCATAGTAGCAGCATTGGTTCTAACTGAATAAGTATCAAGCGTATAAAATAGTACCTGGTTTTCTTTTTCTTCTAAGCTTCCATACGAGCATGAGGACTATAACTAGAATGAGAGAGCCACTGCTGATAGTTATGATCCAAGTATTGGAACAACTTGCACTTGCTTGAATCTGAGCTAAAAAAAGAACTTATAAGCAGATAGAAAATATAAATCTGAAGGATGCAATACCATTCGCTTTTGTTAAGGAAAATGCTAACCTATTTGGCGCTCTCCATGAATGAAACTTGCACAGAGCAGTAGGATGAGGAAACCAGTTGCAATCTTCATCTCTCTTTGTCTGATGCCTATGAACTACCTGGTATTTAAAACATGCGACAATGTCCCAATCAGAAAAATGTATATGACAGTGTGGATTTGTAATTTCATGCTGCACAACTTGCACAATACATATATGATCCTTATTACATGGAGATGCCTAGTCTATGACAATCAATGGATCATGAAATGTTCATACTAAGAGAGCAATTTGGTCAGGCCAACATATTTTCTAGTCAAAGCATTTCAAACATTGTTCCTGTTAGGGTTATGTGGTGTCATACAAGTCAGGCACACAACCCAAAGTATGGGACCAAAGTGATTAAGTCGAAGAGAATATGGATATCTACTAGTATTTATCCTACACTGATTCATTGCAAAACGGATCCACATCCATTTTTAAACCACCAAATTTTGAACATCAGATGAATGAGATAGTTTGTAGGAACCAGCAAAGGTAAAGCCTAACTAGCTACCTAGCATGGTGCTGTCATGGAACCTGCAATTGTGGAATCTGAACATGTGGAAATCACTCTAGGTGAACTCTGGTATGGTGAAATCATACCCCGAGTTTCTTCATTTGAGACTGGAGTTCTTTCTCCATGCCTAGACACCTCCGTTTCCAAACATTGTGTTAGTTGACACAGCACAAAACCCATGGTGGCTCTATATTGGGAGGTGGAACTTGTGCATGCCATTGTTGTTTATAAGGCTTTCCAAACCGAATTCACACTGAACTCTCCTAAAATCCTTCGATACAAAATAGTTGTAAAAGCCCTTTGCTGGAACTCAGGATTTACCCGCTCCACTATGTGGACAAGATTATCACTTTCTACGATTGCAGGTTGTCCAGTAAAACTATAAACGTCAAATTTCTTTATTCAACCGTTGATGGTTATAGTACCTGCAGACCAAAAAATACTAATCATAAACCACTCATTGTTCATACATTTGTATTCATAACATTATAAAAAAGAACTTATAAGCAGATAGAAAATATAAATCTGAAGGATGCAATACCATTCACTTTTGTTAAAGAAAATACTAACCTATTTGGCGCTCTCCATGAACGAAACTTGCACAGAGCAGTAAGACGAGGAAACCAGTTGACATCTTCATCTCTCCCTCATTGCAGCCTATGAACTACCTGGCATTTAAAAGGTGTGATAATGTCCCTATCAAAAAAACAGAAAAACGTATATGACAGTGTGGACTTGTAATTTCATGTTGCACAACTTGCACAGTACATACATGATCTTTATTACATGGAGATGCTTAGTCTGCGACAATCAATGGATCATGCAATGTTCATACTAAGAGAGCAAATTGGTCAAGCCAATGTATTTTCTAGTCAAAACATTTCAAACATTGTTCTTGTTAGGGTTATGTGGTGTCATACAAGTCAGGGACACAACCCAAAGTATTGCAACAAAGTGATTAAGTCGAGGACAATATGGATATATACTAGTATTTAGCCTCCACTGATTCATTGCACAACAGATCCCACACCCATTTTTAAACCACCAAGTTTTGAACATGGGATGAATGAGATAGGTTGTAGGAACCAGCAAAGGTAAAGCGTAACTAGCTACCTAGCATGGTGCTGTCATGGAACCCGCATCTGTGGAATCTGGACATATGGAAATCACTCTATGTGAACTCTGGAATGGTGAAATAGAAACGCGAGTTTCTTCATTTGAGCCTGGAGTTCTTTCTCAACGCTTAGACACCTCTGTTTCCAAACATTGTGTTAGTTGACACAGCACAAAATCAATGGTGGCTCTATGTTGGGCGGTGGAACCGTGGAAGTTGTGCATGCCATTGCTGTTTTAAGGCTTTCCAGACTGAATCCACACTGAAATCTCCTAAAATCCTTCAAAATAAAATAGTCGTAAAATCCCTTTGCAAGAATTCAGGATTAACCCACTCCACTATGTGGACAAGATCATCACTTTCTATGATTGCAGGTTGTCCAGTAAAACTATAAACATCAAATTTCTTTATTCAACCATTATAACATGATAATAAGGTCTAATAGAACAAGGAAATTTGAACATACTCTGGATCAAGATAATCAGCTGTGCCCATGACCGATGTCAGCACACGAGTCCCATTATCACTGGAAAAAACCATGGACAGACCGAAATCTGCTATTTTCGCGTCCAAGTTTTAGTTGTTCTGCGCTTGCTCTCCTCTCTTAATGCAATTCTCTTACTGGATTCCCTTGTTAAGTGAGCAGAAATACAAATCCAAGTTATCAGTGATTAACGTATTCTAGATAACTTGACATGATTATTTTCGAGGATGAAAGATGGAAGAAAGAAGTTACATATTAACTAAACAGATTACCTTCCACAAAATTGGTCTAATAAAACCGTGTCAGTTGGGTGAACCTGCACACAGTGAGATGAAACACAGCCCTGTACAAAAGTGTATCTGCACCATAACAACCAAATGGAACTAAGACGAGAAGAGAACAAATCGTGAATTACTGTTTCGGGAAAGAAACCTACACTTGGCTGTCGAAAATGTGGGAAATGTTGGGGCAGTGGGGCAGCTTTCTTTTAATTTAGAACGCAACAGTTAAAATTGAACCGGCTTCCCCACTGCCGTAGAGACTTAAGATTCCACAGTTCCGTCATCACTCTGGCAAGAGCCTTCTGAATCATTAAGTGACAATGATTCCGATTCTTCAGCAGACTAAAAAATACTGTTTACTGCAGAAAACGAGAGTGAGTGAACAATATTGGACAAATTATACATGGATAATTGATTGGAAATAAAAACAAGGGCTCCAAATATAAAAATTACCCCTGATATCTGGAATGTGAGAAATTTTTGGCCATTCTGGGCCGCTGTCCTTGGCGCATCTTTCTGCCAGACGGGGACACCTGTCAATCCTTAGGGTCTGTAATTTGGTTAGGTGTTGCATAGCTTCGACCGTAGGCAGATACATCAGGTTCTTACATTCCCAAATTTGCAACTTAGTAAGAGATGTGAGGTTGCCCAACCACTCTGGAAGAGCCTCCAGACCATCGAATTCCCAAATTACCAACTTAGTTAGAGAAGCAGAGTGTTGAAATTGCTGAGGCAGAGACTTGAGCTTAGGCCACCCGTACAATATTAATTCTTCAAGTTTCGATGGGACCTCAAAATCAGGGAAAGAATCGAGCTCTTGGCAGAATGAACCGATCTCCATCCTTTTCAAACGAGACAGAGAGTGCAGCCCCTTGGGCAAATATTGTAATTTCCCACAATAAGACACATCTAAATAGGAAAGATGCTCAAATGGGTAAGAGATGTGCAGTATGCAAGCCCACTCGGTAGACTTATTAATTCATCACATACCCAAATATTCAAATTAGTGAGGGACGCGAGGTTGTCTAAACTGGGAATAACCTCTTGATTAGGGAAACAAGAGACAGACAAATGGGTAAGAGATGTGCAGTATGCAAGCCCACTCGGTAGACTTATTAATTCAAAACATCCGTCAATATTCAAATAAGTGAGGGACGTGAGGTTGTCTAAACTGGGAATAGCCTCTAGATTAAAGCAATCCGAGACAATCAAATGGGTAAGAGATGTGCAGGATGCGAGCCCACTGGGAAGACTTGTTAATCGTTCACAATCCGCAAAATTCAAAGTAGCGAGGGATGTGAGGTTGTCTAAACTGGGAATAGCATCTAGATTAGGGCAACCCCATATTTTCATATCCTCAAGAGACACGGGGGTTTGTAGCCCATGACCCGACAAAGTCCTCAAATTTCGACAACTCTTGAGACGCAGTGTGCGAAGACTAGTACAAGAATGGAGCCCACTCAGTATACTTGTGAATCCATTGCATTCTTCAATTCTCAATTCACGGAGGGATGTGCAACCGTTTAAAGGCAAGTCATCATGCTGCTGCTGCTGGAGAGTAGTGCTAGTCATCGACTGTAGATTTTCCGACTCCTCAAGAGACGTACATCTTTCAATAACCAATTCACGGAGTGAGGGCAGACTGTGAATTGAAGTGCATCTTAACTTTGGGCAACCAGTTATGCACAACCGCTCAAGAGATTGGGATGATGAAATTGGAATGGATTTTAGACTGGGGCAATCCTCAATACGAATACTTCGAAGTTTCCGCAAGTGTCCGAGCGGTGGGACCTCATCACATTGTGTGCAACTGGATAGCCGAATCTCTATTAACGAATCACTCATCATACATGATGATGCAAATTTAGTACCCATAAATTCCACAATCCTCAAGCTTTCTAAATTGGGGGGCGACTGAAGGCCTTCAAGAATATCCCGGTCACGAAACCCTCTTTCCGCAGAATGGGTCTCCTCCCTGACCCATTTTAATTCCAATTTTCGTATGTGTTTTTTCCCCACTAAATTTGATTTCATTGCTTCTTCCTTGTCTCTCACAAGTTCCAATGATCCAATAACTAGTTTCCCTTTCAATTCATTTAACCCACCCAGCTCATCAAGTCTATGACGCCCATCCTTATCCAAAATAAAGGAAGGTAGCGTTTGCAAATGAGTCAATCTTGTCATCCCAAATGGAACTTCCTTATACGCATGGAAATCAACATGCCTCAAGTTGATCAAATTTTCCATTTCCCTAGGAAACGTTGTAAGTTGCCATGGCATTCTTAACGTCTGAAGATTATAGAGCTTGCCAATAGATTTGGGAAGTTCTTTTATTCTTGTATTAGAAATGTTGAGATACCTCAAGTGTTTCAACTTTCCAATTGAGTTGGGCAAATCCTTTATTGCAGCCTTGGATAAATTCAACGTCCGTAAAGCTCTAAACCTTTGGAAGATGTTACTAGGGACCTCCCAATCAACAAACAACGACCGCAATCTCCTAACACTCTCTTGTGGAATTCTTTCAAGTGTCGTGGAAGAAATTCGCGCAACATGCTGAATCTCAAATGCATCATCCATCTGGTCGGAGTCCCACATCAAGCTTTCAGATTTAAATACTTCCTCTGCAAGATCATGCACAAGATCGTGCATCTTGCATTCGGTAATAACACCGTACTCATCTTCTATAGCATCTTGAAATAAGGAGTTTTGCAATAGAATATTAAAATATTCATTGCCTACATCCTCCATGCTCTTGTTGGGAGAGGAACGGAGATATCCTTGAGCCATCCAAAGCTGGACCAAGTTATCTCGTTCAATTTTAAAATCTTTTCTAAACATTGAACAATGTGCAAAACATTGTTTCAAGAATGGCGACTTCAAATTATCAAAACTTAACTTCAAAACCGACATGATTTTCTCCTCTTCATTTGGTAATTCCCATATCCTACTTTGTAGAATTGACAACCATTCAGGTGTACTATATTTAGAACGCATCACGCTTCCCAAAACCTATTAACAAATAAATTAATAGTTTAATACTTGATTAGATCAGTTAAATACAGTGTTAGAATAAAATCATCATGTATATAACTTAGTAATTGAAGAGTTCGTAAAGGCGGTAGTTTGAAAGAGCGTTTTGTAAAATGCAAGCTATACCTAGATTAAGAGTACTGTTACTTACCCACTTGTCCACTTGTCTTATTTCTCCACCCACCATCAAATTTAAAAAAGATGTTTTTGAAATTTAGTCCTTAAATAAGATTGAAATCTAATAACACTAAAATAATAATAATAATAATAATAATAATAATAACTTTAAAAAAGACATAAAGTGAAAATAAAAAACAAATTCACAAATAAAATGGAAATAAAAAATGAAGATCGGGAAATATCAAGTGGCCGGTGAAGATAGTTGTAGTTGCATCATGATAGTCTATACCATTTCAGCAACCTCCACGACCTTCTTCTCGATGTTGGCTAATTGAGTTGTATGGTGAAGTTAGTGGTTGTGAGTTGGGTTTGGAGGTGATGGCATGATATTGGTGGTGGTGACTGTTAGTTGGTGGAGACCATGCTTCCATAAATTTATATTGATTTTGAAAACAAAGTAAACCCTAGGTGATTACATAAATTTAATTGGGGCATAACATATGTGACATTTGCAATAGGTTTGATACTTGTTTGAAATGTTTAAAAAGGTTGAGACCAATTTGGAATGACACTTAAAAGGTTAGGGGGTTTAGGTACTTTTTATTTTATTTTAAAACAAACGATATTATCTACACTAAGAGGGTGAGGGAGTAGGATAAGCCTCACAATGAGTTAGCAATAATATGGTTCAAATTCGCCTTTGACAAGAATTGAACCTAATATCCCTCACTTACAAGTAAAGAAGAACCACTAGACCGGAGTACTAAGTGACGAAAAGTTTTAAGTGCTTAATTCTAGATTATATATTGATTTTAGTCCTTTGACTAGATATTTAATGTCTTTCATTCTAAAAATTATCCTCATAAATATTTGATGTTATGCTTAATATTAGTAATACAAAAAATATGCAAATCCATAAGTGTGTGTATATATATATATATACATATACAGAGAGCTTAAGGGGAGGTGTTGCAGCCCGTCCCGGAATTATTAATTCCGAAGATGTAAAATTACAAAAATAACCTTGATCGGGATAAAGGTGCGTAATGTGACGTTGGTTTTAATTTAAGTTCCTACTTTTGGTTAATGTGATTATTTGTGGGTTAAGAACTTAGGCTTAGATTTAGTTTGTTTGGTAATAATTTTGTAGTCAAATTTGGGTAGGACCTCACATGGGATCCCCACCCCTCAAATTCCTCCCTAAAACCCGTACGTTGTCTCTCTCTCTCCTCAAACTCAAACACTCGTCTCTCTCTTCCTCTCGACCGTGAACCATCACACTCAAATCCACCAAAAACATTAACCAACGCTGGATTTAAGATCACCATTGCAACCCTGAGGATTCCACGATCACGTAGACATCATTTTCAGCTTGTAGGAAGCTTGGTGAGGTTCTAAGGAAGCTCGGAGTGCTTCGTTTGGAAGGATTGGACGTCGGGATCATCTAGTTCGAAGGTAGGCCGGATTTTCGTGTTTTTGAAAAGTTTGATCTTGTAGTTTTTGGACCCTAAAACTAGTTCAACGTGATTCTACATGTTAAGGGCTTCAAATTGGTATAAAATTCGAGAAATTTGGACGAAAAACGAGTGAGAATAGTTAGTTTGAAAATTTCCCAGTTTTCCGGCGAAACCAGTCGCCGGCGGCCGGCGAGGTCGCCGGAGAAGACGACGGAGAAGGAATATTTCGTCAACTCTGACGGAATATTCCCAACGCCGTTAACTAACGCCGTCAACTGACGCCGTTAAAGTTGACGGAATATTCCTGACGGCGTCAACTGACGCCGTCACTGTGCAAGGCACGTGGCCGCGCGTGGGGGCGCGTAGACCCGTGCCCAATTCGGCGCGTGAGGGCGCGTGAGACCTAGAAAAATTATTTTAAAAATACTACGATGCTCGTGAGGTTGTGTAGATCGCGTTAGAGTATTCATTTGTCAAAATTGAGCATCGTATGAGGATTAATTGCCTAGTTTGGTTTACGTGCGTTAAATGTGCGTTAAATGACGTTGTTTTAGTGGTTTCGCCTTTAGGTGGAACTTATAACGAGGACGAGCACAACCAGGGGCGTCAAGGGGGTCACGACCCGGCAACATACCAGTGAGTGGGCATTTGCTTTTTATATATACCTATATACTCGATTTCTCCCAAAAATCAAACGTAAATGAAAAGTATGTTGAAATAAGATATGAAATGTGTTTTGATTGCCATGCATAGAATTTCATGAATATTACGAATTGTTGTATGATGCATATATGTGAAATGGTGCGGCGGACGTACAGGTAAGTATCAGGTGAGTATTATTATTGTATGATGATGTCGAGATATGTTGAGCTCATAACCTGCACCATGATATTAGTGCTTATAATATTCACCGCATCGCACGCTCGCCTTGGATCCAAGTAGATGCTAGTCGTACAGACCATAGGAGGTGGTTCCGACAGGCCAGTCGTACAGACCTTTAGAGGGGTTCCGATTGGTGGGTGACCTTAGATTATGTGCACAGATGATTGATGAGAAAAGCACTAGAGCGTAATATTAAACATTAAGTCATACAGACTACATTAGGTAGTTCCGACTCATGTGCAGAAGGCCGTACAGGTCACAGTTGGTGACTCCGGCAAGATGAGATTTTGAGCTCTAGATTCAGCCGTACAGGACCATTAGAGGGTCTCCGGTTGATTACTTTCTTTCACCTGACTTGTATTATGTTAATGCATTCATACTAAACTGTTGAATTTGGCATGGTATGTTCTCTATTGAATCTGTTATGAAATTGATGATTGAGATGGTTGAGATATATATGCTTATATACTATTTTTCTGGGAAAGTATACAGGTTTTCAAAGAGGGGTTATGAATGTGGATTTATGAAATGATTTGAAAAAGCTTTATTTTCGCCCACTCACGTTTTCTGTTTTGCGCCCCTCCAGGTTCTAGTTGATAGTTGAGGCGTTGGTGGCCTACGAGGACTCCTTCGGCGTTCTGACAGACTAAATAAATGTAAGATTCACCCGAGGGTGTTGTAAAATAGTTATGGTCCTACTTGACTGCACCTAGATGCTTATGCTCTGTTTATGTGTGTTTAGTACCCCTTTTATGCACTTAGAACGCTTGGTTGTTTATAACTGCAATTAGTGGGTTTTCTGATTTAAGTTGGCTCGTATTTTGTTATATTATCGTTTCCGCCTGCACTTATGGTTACGTCACGCTCACGTGACGGCCAGCACGTCCTAGTCTTCGGGTTAGGGTGTGTCAGGAGGGATCCCCATTTTTTCAAAAAAAATGGGGACACGCTCCCCACCGTTAGATTGACTTTAATGAAATTGTGTGGTTGAGATTAAAACACAGGTCACACAATCTCAACCACACAACTTCATTAAAGTTAAATCCAACGGTGGGGAGCGTGTCCCCATTTTTTCAAAAAAATGGGGATCCATCCCCTTAAGCTCCCTGTATATATATACAGACCCCTTCTCAAGAGGGATCCCCATTTTTCAAAAAAAATGGGGATACCCTCTTAACCGTTAGATTTGACTTTAATGAAATTTTGTGGCTTTTTTTGAAAAATGGGAATCCCTCTTGGGAAGGGATTCATATATATATATATATATTAAAAGATGTACTAAATGTTTGTACCAAAATGTACATTAATGTACTTAAGTGTATGTACCTAAATGAAGAACACAAACTATATCGAATTATATTGTTTAAAAAAATTAATGTACCTAAATGTATATATAAAAAATATTATGATGAATAAAATGAAAAATAATTAAGTGCATTAACATAATGTGAACAAATGGTATTACTAGCTAGGAAGAAAAGACTAATAAAACCTCAAATTATAAATAATAGGTAAGGTAATTAAATGTATTTTGACTTGGATATTGAGTAATGGGACTTAAATTAGATTATAATTTTACACAAGGTATTAATATAAGAGTAATTTTTTTCAACGATTAATTAAATTTTCTATTTAAAAATAGGGTTTTACCAAATGGTGAGAGTTAACCTTTCTCAGAATATGCCACATGTTCGTGGTATTACTATGATTAATTAGTTTAACTTTTATATATTTACCAAAAAAATAATTTGATAATTCCATCAATTCCTTCCAAATTTGTTTTCATCAAACTTAATGGTAAAAGGATTCATAACACGTAAACAAACAAAAAGAAAATTAAGAAAAGTGGATGCCAAACTAGAGTTTGTTGTGAGGTTGGACGAAAAACAAAATTAAATAAAAAAGAACGTAACACAGACTCCAAGGCCTTTTCTAAGGCACTCCATGATATTCATAAGCTTCGATCCCACAACCACCAGTGATATAGTTTGTTTTTAACTTAGTTTATTTTGTTTATGTGTTATTAGCATTGATGATTTCTAACATTTAAAAAAATTAAGTTTTTTTTTTGTTTTGTTTTTAAACGAACAATATTAGTTACACTAAGAGGAACGTGGTAGGCTTAGCCACTAACAATAATGTGGTTCAAATTTGTTTTTAGTCAAAATCAAATTTAAGACCTCACATTTATAAATAGAGAAAAATATCACCAAACCGTAATACTAAGTGGCAAAAAAAAAAGATATTGATAATGGATAATTGTCTCAAGATTTGATGAGAACAAATTCAGAAGGAATTATAATTTACTTATTAAGTTATTATTTTATATGTATAAAAATAAATTAGTTAATTATGGTTAAGCCACGAAACATGACGTGTATTAAGAAAGGTGGTAAAGCTCACCGCTTAACGGGTTGGTGAGAAAATTCAAACTCGTGCCACTCCATTTTATTAACGTTTCTCTCTCTTACACAGATTATTTGCCTTGATAAGGCATTAAAATCTATCTAATTAGTCTTCCAAATCTAACTGTCTAATTTCGTAAACATAAAACAATAGATAAATTATGTTTTTAAAAGCAGTAGGTACATTTTTTCGTAAAAATTAAAGATAGGTAAATTATATTTGTAAAAATAAAACGTAAATAATTTTTTTTTTTCGTAAAAAAAACTAAACAATAGGTATATTTTCATATAAAAAAACAATAGGTAAATTATCTTTATAAAATATAAACTAAAATTCATAAACAAAAAATAGTAGATACATCATCTTCATTAAATTAAAGGGTTAAGTATGTGGAACCATCCAACCTTTTAGAGGTAATTTCACATTGATTTCAATCTTTTTAACATTTCAAATAATTACATAACATTTTGAAAGTTGGGCATTTATTAGGTCACTAAGTGTAAGTAACGACATGCACAAATTAACTAAAAGGCATGCTTAGATTTTCAATAGCATGTTAGCTATGGAGTTTTGAATTCTGTAACAAACCAATTTTAGCCAAGTTAAACCCTAACTTCGTTTGGCTAAACGGTGTAGTTTTGACAATTAAGAGCTCCATAAATGACGTGATAGTAAAAATTTGAACGTGCTCTTCAATTTATCTATTGTGTCATCATTTTACACTAATAACGTTATCACTTAGCGTCGATGACCTAACAAATGTCTAAATTTCAAAACATTACCAATTTGTTCAGAATATTTTAAAAAGTTGGAACTAATTTTAAATCAACCATAAAAGTTAGGTAGATTTATGTACATGACCTTAAATTAAATACTAGGTAAATTATATCTATATATATACATTATTTTTGTAAAAATTAACCATAGGTAAATAAACAGAAATTAAATTAAAATCATTAAACAAAAAGTAGTAGATACATTATCGTCGTAAAATTAAACAGTAGGTAAATTATTTTTGTAACATTCAAATAATAGTAATATTATAGTGTTTTTCATAAATTTATTTGCAAATATAGAAATGAGCACCAGGAAATGTAAGTATTGTTTATTTTCTTATTCATCATAATCCACCATAATCAATTATTTTCTTATTCATCATGAGCCACTTAGTATTACGGTCTAATGGTATTCCTCTTTATTTGCAAGTGAAATGTATTATGTTCAATTCTCGACAAAGGTGAATTTGAACCACATTATTATGGCTCACCTATTGTAAGGCTTAGCCCACTCTCTCACCTCCTTAATTGATAATATCGCTTGTTATTAAAAATAATAATATATATATATATATATATATATATATATAACAAAAATGCTTGGAGGTCACCTATATTTTCCCATTACACCTAAAAAAACCCCACCCATCCTTTTATTTCTATATTTATGTTATTAAAATAGAATTAAAATACAGAACAACAAGGGGGAATATAATAATATATTAATGCATACCTTTGCCACCAATGGTAAACCAGCACACTTTTTAGCTATTTCCCTTCCAATGCGCTCTTGATCTGAATCTAGAGTAAAAACATTACCATTTGATAATGCTTTACTCTTTAATATGGACCAACAATCCTCCACTGGTAGGAACCCCAAATCACACCTCGGCATTGTCTCCGTGATTGATGCAACCTTAGCACTGCGGGTAGTAACAAGGGCAATGCTTCCGGGGGCAGAATTGAGTCCAGACAAACAACTCTTAAAATTGTTCCATAAATCCTTATCGTCATTCCAAACATCATCGAGTATCAGAATATATCTCTTTCCTGTCATTCTTTCTTTGAGGTTATTCAGCAATGCTTCCCGACGTTTAAGTCGAGCGTTTTTTCGGTCGAGCAATTCAAGCATCCCATCTAGAATCAAATTGACATCAAAAGTGTTGGACACACACACCCACAATTTTTCATGGAAATGTCTACCAATAGCATCATCATTGAATATTGATTTTGCCAAAGTCGTCTTTCCGAGTCCTCCCATTCCCACAATGGCCATAACCGAAGGATTCTCTTCCTGATTCTTGGACTCGATCAAGGTTGCAATGATTTCCGACACAATCTTCTCCCTTCCGATGATCTTCTCATCATGACCGAAGCTTGAGACGGTTTCTCTGTTCCCCATACCTGGAGGGGTTTGATCTACTCTCCTTGCAACCAAGTGAATCCGAGATGCATCATTCTTGAGACCCGCCAGTGACGCATTGATGTTCTTAATCTTGTGTGCCATCTTTTGACGAAATAAAATGGGATTGGAGAGCGAAAAGAAGTTAAGTACCTTTTTCTTCATGTGGTTTTGAATTTCTACTTTACGCCTGAGAACTTCGTAGTTGATGTCCGCCAAGACGTCATCGGCATCATGAGCTACGTCTTTCAGTTTCTTGACCCAGTTTGTGACTGCCATGCCCCGATCCTGTGGTTGGTGGGCAACATCGCCTAAGTACTCTTCAATTTCCATTAACGATACAGCAAGCTCTTTTGCTTCTTTTTTGAATCCTCGGAAAAGACCGATTTCTTGATCAGCAAGTGAAGCGACCGACTTCAGTATTCCCTCCACCGGAAAAGTGTAGAGAACTTCTAACACCTTTGCAGGATCCATACTCGCGCAGGAGACGACGGAGAGAAGAGGAGAGCAGAGAATAGAGAGATAGCTAAAGGACACAAGAAGGGTGGAGGCGTAGAGTGTTGGAAGCTGATGAATGAAAGGTCTTGACAAATGACAATAATAAGAGAGGAGAAAGATCCATTACCATTACTTGTTCTTTCTGCAAAGGGAGATGCTTTGCTTCCCCGTATAATTAACTGGTCTTTACATAAGCATAAAAGCATAAAAAGCATAAAGCTGCTTCCACCAAGCAAGACACAATGCTCACAGCCCCGCCTAAGTACAATACTTTACCCAAACCATAAGCCTAAAGCCATTCCATGCACACATTTAAAAATCATCTACGAAGAATTTTTTTTTTAGAAAACTTCATTAGTCTCTGAATATATTTATTAATTATATTTTGATTTTTTAATTATTTATCTTTTTCTTTCTAATTTTTAATGTATTAATTTTATTTCATTATAATTTTCAATTTCATTTCATTCATCGTAATATTTTTTGTTGTGAACTTTAGATAAACTAATTTTTGGTATACAATATATTTCGATGTATTTTATCTTCTTCATTTAGGTACATTAAATTCATTATAATACTTTTCGGTATACACATTTCAGTACATGCATTTCGATACAAACATTTAGGTACACACTGTCACATCCCGACCCGGGCCCCCACCACTTCCCGGGCTCGACTCCACCACAGCATGATATTGTCCGCTTTGGGCCCCGACCACACCCTCACGGTTTTGTTTCTGGGAACTCACACGAAAACTTCCCAGTGGGTCACCTATCCTAGGATTGCTCTCACGCGCTACTCGCTTAACTTCAAAGTTCCGACAGAACCCGAAGCCAGTGAGCTATCAAAATGCCTCGTGCTAGTAGGTAGAGATGAGAATATACATATGAGGCTTATAGAATCCTCTCCTCTTGGCGATGTGGAATGTCACACACACATTTCGGTACATACATTTCGATACAAACATTTAGGTACAATAATTCAATATAATACATTTCGGTACACACATTTAGGTACATTAATTTAATATTAATACATTTCGGTACATATATTTAGATACTAACATTTAAATATATTAGTTCAATATAATATATTTCGGTACACACATTTCGGTACTAACATTTAGGTACATTAATTGAGTCTTTCAAATTTGAAGAATGTTAAATAAAATTAATAAATTAAAAAAAAAACTTTTTTTTGGTCAAAAAATAAATTAAAATTTGTGTATTAATAAATTTAAATATTTAATGAGAGACATTAAATAAAATTCACATTAATTATTTTGAATTAATGACACATTAGGGACTAAAATTAATATTCAATCTAACACCAGGTTTTTTTTAAAATTTTAATCTTCTTAAAGGATTAAAGTTCAAAAACCCAAAAAAAAATTCATTTTTTTTTTCTTAAAGATAATATTTGGGTACTTACATGGGAGGAAAAAGGATTCTCTCTGGATCCATTATGCGGGGATTCTAGATATTCTTACTTCTCAGTCGTTCATCGTGTATCATGTGGTCAAAAATCATTTGACTTTTATTATTTTAAATTAAACACAAATAATATATGACGAAAGCTGACCACATAATACATAATAAACGAATGAAATATGAGGATTCCTAGAATTCTCACCTAATGGGTTTGGAGGGTATCCTTTTCCACTCGAGAGTATCCAATTTACTGTCCAAATGACATGACCCAATATAATCAGCACAGCTGTCCCTTTAATTCTTTATTAAACTTTTGCTATGTTAAAAACCAAACAGCCCTCCTCTTCCTCCCATTACCACTGCCATGGCATATCTGGACAAGTCCTATCCTCCTCCAACCTCCATCAACCCCATCCCATGGCCTCGTCGGCTTCGGCATCATGTGCAAGCTTCAAGCTCACTAAATCCTCTCGGATTTCGTCGGGGCAGTCTAGCAAATGTTTGCTAACGTTGGTAGCTCAAACGTGTCAATGTCTAGCAAGTTTAATGTTGGTGGTGTAGAGGGCCTATAGTTAATGACACTGATGTTTCGGATTCGGAGGAAGAATCTGGGCATGGGAATGAAACTAAACAACAGACCTGCGTGTATGGATTCGCACCAGGTAATGACAACTTTTCTACCGGGGGCGTCCATGTTAGAGAATAATGTAGTACCTGTTAGATTTACATAGCCAAGATCAAGATTTAAGCCACAGTAAACACAACCAAGAATACACAAAGTCTATTTCATATGAACTACCATATTATACTAACCTGATGAACTTCCATTGGCCATTGACATGGTTGTAGCAGACCTTGCACCCTGCACTGCAACTCTTCTCCTCTCTGGCAGAACCCTCAAATGCTCTAACTAAGAATAGGGCTTAGTCCTTTTAGAGTATGTCTGTGAGAGCAGAGATTGCAGCATATGTGTATATATAAACATATACCTCTCCCAATCCAATGAGGATTCCCTATTATAATCCTCTTAGGAAACAACCTATGTTTCCTATCCCGTAGCAGTTCTTCCTCATGATAGTATCCTTTATCAACAAGAACTCTAGCTAATCTTCTAGTAAGGCTTTCTTAAAACCAATCGGTCCAAATAGCTTCATGCCAATTCATCAACCTCATGTTCATATCTTACATTCTCCCACTTGAACATGAGATATAAATCAAGCACAGCTTTTGCCGATTATAAGAAGTGATCACAGTGCCTTATTCAAGATTATCATGACTAAAGTCTATTGCATTTCAAAATACAGAAATCAAGAATCTCAGACTACATCAAGGTCATAATTGATTCGTGACTCACATGTATCCAATCTGCAAACCTGACTCATGATCGATTCAAAACTAAAACATGCTCCCACTTTTCTAAAGATCACAACACATATCAATCTTTAACGAAAAGCAGCATTTTAATAGCTGGAAAGTTTAATTACAGATTTTGAAACAAACAAATCCAACCTTCTAATCTAGCTCATCATTAAAATCACAACACTTCAAAACGAAGCTTTGAATTTTAAGATACTTATTGAAAACAAAATAAGCTAACTAACATAACTTAAATAAATCATCTCAGACTTAGATTGCATGCACAGCTCAAAACAGAACTACTCACATATCCGCAACCTTCAAGCCTTTCTGAACCACATCCAGTTACTCCCACTGATCAAGACTTTCTAACATTCCCATCCGAGACGTATGTTTCTGAAAATCGCCAATAGGAAGCGCTTTAGTCAAGGGATCAGCAAGCATCTCAGTAGTGCTGATATGTTGTACTTCTATCATTCCTTTCTTCACTTGTTCTCTGACCTTAAGGAATTTTACATCCATTAACCTCGAAGCTGAAGTTCTTCTATTATTTTTGGCAAAGAACACGGCTGAGTTGTTATCACAAAACATTTTCACAGGTTTTTGGACTGAATTCACAACTTTCAGTTCTGACAGAAAGTTCTTCAACCAAACAGCCTGTTTCATTCCTTCAAAACAAGCTACAAACTCTGCTTCCATAGTGGATGTGGCAATTATGGTCTGTTTGGCACTTTTCCAAGAAACTGCACCACCATACAACATGAAGATGTATCCTCCTGTTGATTTTCTATCATCTACATCACCAGCTAGATCCGAGTCAGTGTATCCCTCAAGCTCCAAGGATTCACCTTTGCCATAAACCAACATAAAATCCTTGGTTCTTTGCAAATATCTCAGAACCTTTTTGGCAGCTATCCAATGTGCTTCACCTGGATTTGATTGAAACCTTCCTAGCATCCCAACTATAAATGCAATATCAGGCCGTGTACATATAGTTGCATACATAAGGCTTCCTACTAGAGAAGCATAAGGCTTGGATTGCATTTTTGCTGACTCTAAATCAGTTCTCGGGCATTGAGTCTTTGAGAGCTTATCCCCTTTGTTTATTGGGACTTGTCCTCTACTACAATTTTCCATATTGAAACGGCACAATACCCTTTCAATGTAGCCCTTTTGTGATAGGCCGAGCAATTTCTTCTGTCTGTCACGCACAATCTCAATCCCCAACACATAGTGTGCTTCTCCTAAGTCCTTCATATCAAAACTTTCACTGAGCATCTTCTTAGTTCTTTGCAACATCTGAGAACACGAACTTGCTAAGAGGATGTCATCAACGTAAAGTACCAAGAAGATGAATTGTGAACCAGAAAACTTTAGATAAATACAATCATCTAACTTGTTTTCTTCAAATCCCTGAGAAGAAACAATCTCATCGAACTTCAAGTACCATTGTCTGGAAGCCTGTTTCAATCCATAGATCGAATTATTGAGTTTGCACACCATGTCTTCCTTCCCCCTTTCAATAAATCCAGTAGGTTGTTTCATGTAGATACACTCCTCTAAGTCCCCATTAAGAAAAGCAGTTTTCACATCCATCTGATGCAGCTCTAAGTTGAAATGTGCAACTAAGGCCATGATTACTCGCATTGAGTCTTTAGAAGATACTGGGGAAAAGGTATCATTGTAATCGATCCCTTCTCTTTGAGTGAAGCCCTTTGCCACCAATCTTGCTTTGTGTCTCTCAACACGACCAAGAGCATCTCTTTTAGTCTTAAAGACCCACTTACAACCTATAGGTTTAATGTGAGGACTAGACTGCACAAGAGTCCAAACATTGTTCTTATACATCGAATCAAGCTCTTCTTTCATAGCATTCTTCCATAGAGTTGACTGTGAACTTTCAATGGCCTGAGAGTATGAAGTAGGGTCATCGAGATCACCAATGTCAAAATCTGCTTCTTGTAGGTAAACATAATCACTTACAGCAGTTGATTTTCTGACTCGAGTTGATTTTCTTGGTTCTGCACGTGGTGCCATTTCACTGGACCCTTGCTGAGGTGATTCTGTAATATTTTCAAGTGATGATGAGACTGGATCCACTTCCATAGAGTTGTCATTTGCAGGAACTAATTCTTCTTTTGCATCTTCGATTACTATTGGCCTTGGTTGAGTGAATAGTGGCACTTCATTATAAGTTGACTGTGTAGTATGAACCGGTTCCATCTCTTCAAATATAAAGTTTTCCCTTGAAAGATCTGCAATGTCTTGTTCCTCCAAGAATGTTGCATTGTGTGTTTCTTGGATCCGAGTATGATGTTGAGGGATATAAAATCTGTAGCCTTTTGACTTTTCAGGATATCCAATGAAGTAGCAAGATTGAGTTCTTGGATCTAATTTTCTCTCATTGGGATTGTAGAACCTCGCTTCTGCTTTGCAACCCCAAACTCGAAAATATTCAAGATTTGCTGCTCTTCCATGCCATAATTCATGCGGTGTTGAAACAACAGATTTGCTAGGTACTCTGTTCAGAATATAATTTGCAGTCTTCAAGGCTTCTCCCCACAAAAACCCGGGCAATTTAGATCTGGACATCATGCTTCTTACCATACCCACTAGAGTTCTATTCCTCCTTTCTGAAACTCCATTTTGCTGAGGTGTTCCGGGTGTTGTGTACTGAGCTATAATGCCATTCTGCTCTAAATATCGTGCAAATGGTCCCTTTTGTTGTCCTGATTCTGTGTACCTGCCAAAGTACTCTCCTCCCCTATCCGATCTAACAATTTTAATAACTTTACCTAACTGTTTTTCAACCTCAGTTTTGTAAATTATAAAACACTTAAGTGCATCAGATTTTTCATTAATCAGAAAAGTATAGCCTAGTATGGAGTAGTCATCAATAAAATTAATGAAATACTTGTTTCCACATATTGTTTTGGCTGGAAAAGGACCACAGATATCAGTATGTATTATCTCAAGCAGCCCTTGACTTCTTTTGGCTTCTAGCTTTCTAAAGTTAGTCATTTTTCCTTTCAAGCAATCAACACATTCTGTTGTAGTAGCAGAATCTATTTGGGGAATTAACTCAGCTTTGGAAAGTTGAAAAATCCTTTCTTTAGAGATGTGCCCTAACCTTTTATGCCAAAGAGTATAAGATGAATCCTATTCTAATAACCTTTTGGTATTGACATTCAAAACGGACTGATCAACAAACTCAACTTGACACTCTAGACGCCAAAGATTTTCAGACAAGAGGGCAGTTCCCAAAACTTCATCAAAACTGTTTTTCTTGAAGAGTTTTAAACACACATCATCAGCAAAGAATGCAAAACCATCTCGAATTATTTTAGAGGCTGAAAGTAAGTTCCTTCTCATTTTAGGCACATAAAGCACATCTTTAAGTTGCAAAATAAAACCAGAAGCCAATGTTAGATTCACTACCCCAAAGGAATGTACTGCAACTTTAGTCCCTTCCCCAACATATACATGGTACATAGTATTTCCTATTTCCTTTTGCTTTCGAAAACCTTTTAGGGAGTTAGTTATGTGAACCGAGCAACCCGTATCAAACCACCAGGAATCAATAGGTACTTCACAAAGGTTTGACTCAACACAAACAAGTACTTGTTCCTTCTCTTTACTCTTCACATAATCTTTAAAAATCTCACAATTCATCTTTAAATGCCCTTTAGTTTTGCACCAAAAACACTTAAGTTTAGACACATCTTTAGGTTTAGCTTTAAAATTGATAGATTTTCTAGGGGAGTCCTTTACTTTAGCAGATATGATGGATTTGTTAGAATTCTTAATAAATTTAGAATTCTTACCAGGACCGGAGGACCCTTCAGTGTTGAATGCTTTCTTTGCTTTTCCAAACTTTGCATAATTAGCTTCTTCAATCTCCTTGCCCCTCTCTTGCTTTTGACGAGTCTCTTCTTGCACACACTGTGCAATTAATTCATCTATGTCCCAGGTTTTATCCTGAGTATTGTAAGAAACTCTCAACTGGCTATACTTGGTAGGTAGAGCTTGAAGGATCATGAACACAAGCTGCTTCTCTCCAATGTTTACATCCATGGAGTTTAATTTCTCAGCAGCATCAGACATCTTCATTATATGATCTCTTATCGAGCCAGAATCTTCAATCTTGTACTGAGTTAGTACAGACATATACTGGCTCACTTCTGCCTTCTCAGATTCCTTAAACTTCTTTTCAATTGCAGCCAAATATTCCACAGCAAGTTCTGGTTTCTTTATTCCTCCTCTGATAGTGTCAGTCATTCCAGCTTCTAGGATGGAAAGAGCCACCTTATTAGCTCTTGACCATCTCTTAAAATCTGATTTCTCAGCTCTAGTGCTTTGATCACTAATGACAGGTTTTGGATTTTCAATTGCTATATCAAACTCATTGAGAGTCAATAGCAAATTGATATCCCTTCTCCACTTCTTGTAATTGCCACCACCAGTAAGGATCGGAATGTTTGCCAAGTTTAAGGTCTTCATTGATATTGCAGACATCGATGAACCTGAAATCACCATATGAACATTCAAAGTTCTGATTTCGTTTCACAGTCTATTGCACATCGAAGCTTTATATCCAATATCCATATATACAATCTTAACAACAAACAGTTGGTAGGCGCATATAGGATTATCGGTTTAAGAATAGATCATGAACTGATCACCATATAATTTGAACCAACCATCAATTTACACTGAGTTGTTCCATACATCTCAGTTTATGATTGCAATAGCGACAATAAATTTGCATAATTTCAACCAGATATAATCATCTTAAGAATGATTTCTTTCATTAAACAGACCACAATGCAAGATTAATGATATTCATATTGCTCATCTGAGTTTTGAAGATCACATACCTCATTAAAGAAGACAAAATCAACACCGAGCAGCGGAAACAATTAAAACAGATGTCGAACACTTAATAACAAGATTTGAATTTCCTCAGATGCTTATGATGAGTCGGGATTAAAGAAAACAAGATGAAGTCTTCTTTTAGCAAGGAACTGACCCAGAAAACCAACAGTCATAACATTCTAACCAAAACACACCGTTTTTAAGAAAAACTAGAACCGGTTTCGAAACCAGATGACTGTAATTTTCTGAGAGTTTTTTTTTATTTTTTATTTATTAACTTTGTTCGATTGGTTTTAAGAACTCAAACCCATGGCTCTGATACCACATGTTAGATTTACATAGCCAAGATCAAGATTTAAGCCACAGTAAACACAACCAAGAATACACAAAGTCTATTTCGTATGAACTACCATATTATACTAACCTGATGAACTTCCATTGGCCATTGACATGGTTGCAGTAGACCTTGCACCCTGCACTGCAACTCTTCTCCTCTCTGGCAGAACCCTCAAATGCTCTAACTAAGAATAGGGCTTAGTCCTTTTAGAGTATGTCTGTGAGAGCAGAGATTGCAGCATATGTGTATATATAAACATATACCTCTCCCAATCTAATGAGGATTCCCTATTATAATCCTCTTAGGAAACAACCTATGTTTCCTATCCCGTAGCAGTTCTTCCTCATGATAGTATCATTTATCAACAAGAACTCTAGCTAATCTTCTAGTAAGGCTTTCTTAAAACCAATCGGTCCAAATAGCTTCATGCCAATTCATCAACCTCATGTTCATATCTTACATTCTCCCACTTGAACATGAGATATAAATCAAGCACAGCTTTTGCCGATTATAAGAAGTGATCACAGTGCCTTAAAGATACAAGCACATTATCTTTTCAACTGATATCGCCTTAAAGATACAAGCATACTATCTTTTCAACTGATATTTGCGAGCTTTATACTAAAAAATAGAGTAAAATGCGATCATTTTAGTACTAGATCCTTAATCATTAAATATTTAAGTATTGAATCCTTGACACACATTTTATTATTGAATCATTGTTACACTCCAACTCTTAGTTCAGTCGATACGGACTATACCCAGGAGCAGTGGCGAAGCCACGTAGGGGCGGCCCGTGGCGGCCGCCACTCCCCTCGCCGGAAAACACAACCCCAGCGACAGGTTCCGCCCCTCCCCTCCTGGAAACCCAGCCCCTCCCCCCTCGCTCGACTCACTCTATGACTGTCTGTGCTCTGTTTTGTTTATGGGAAAGAAGATGAAATGCAATAGTTTTTTGTTTTTGTTTTTTTTAATCCAGGCCAAAACGACGTCGTTTTGGACCTGGTATAAAAAAATTTAAAACCTGACGCCAAACGGCGTCGTTTCGTGCATCAATTTTGAAAAAAAAAAAAAATAGGGTTCGGGGGGGGGGACCGCGTGTCCCCCATTCAAAGTCTCACTTTATTCTCTCTCTCAACCCCCTTACCAATTACAGACAGAGGAGCAGCAAAGCTGCCCCCCCCCCCCCCCCAAATCCCAGTAGCAGAAGCGACAGGAGCCACCCCAGTGACCCACCGAGCCAGCCAACTCCAAGCCAGCCGTTTCCTCTATTTCACTGTCTCTCCAGTCTCCACTCCAGCCCCACAGCCGAGCCTCAAAGTCAGACAGAGCCAGCCTTCAAACTTCAAACTAAGGTAAATTTAAAATCCCAACCTACCTAACCCTAAATAATTATTTAATACAAAATTAATTTAATTGATATAGAAATAGAATCATATTCATATAGTAATAATGCACTAAGTTGGTTATTGGTTGTTGATTATTGATATGAAATTAATTTTTAGGGTGAAAATTAAAATTTGAATTCTTACATAATTTGTATCATATTCATATGGTAATGCACTAAGTTGCTTATTGGTTGTTGATTATTGGTATGCTATTTGGTATTGATTAATTTGTATGCTATTTGGTATGCTATTTGGATAATTTGTATGCTATTTGGATTAATTATTATGCATATTAGTATAGTTTACTCTAGGATTAAGAGTCTAAGATTTTTTTTTTCTTTTCATTTTTTAGTTACTTAATGGAACAATACTATAAGAAACAATGCTTAAATCCTCCTTCAAACATTTCGCCCCTCCCCCGAGAAATCCTGGCTTCGCCACTGCCCAGGAGAAGAGTAAATTTTTGAAAACTTAGAGCTCGTTTGGACGTGCTTTTAAAATAAATGAAAGCGTTTTTGGTAAAAATATTTTTAGAACCAATCATTAGTAAAAATGTAAGTAAATCCAGAAAAAACACTTAAGAGTGCTTTCTATAAGAAGCACATAATTGGCACTTCTTACAGAAAGAACTTTAAGTGTTTTTGAAACTTAAAAATATTTTTTCTCAAAGTGTTTTCAATCATTTCAAAAATATATCTAAACGAACGCTTAATTCATTTCATAAAAGTTTAGGGAACCATCCGGCAGGAAAACAATTTAATAGACAAAAGAAAATAATACTTAATTCTGGCACCTATACTTAACAGTTAACGGTAGTTTCTGAACAGTGTCACAGTAAAACCGGTATTTTATTTAAGGAGAAAATATTTTAATATAATAAGTGGATGTGAATGTGACTGATGAGAGAGATTCTCTCTTTCTTCTTCAAACGGAGTTCCGAACGGCCAAAATCCCAGCTTGGAAAAGCCCTGTTCTTTGCAAAGTTTTCATCTTTGGGTCCTTGTGTTCTTTGCAAAAAGCTTCAACCGATCGGTTTTCTGTTTGGCTTCTGAGAAAATCCAGTCTCAAGTTTTGTGCTTCACTGTACTCAGGTCAGTTCTAAACTTTCATTTTCTCGGCAACCAAACAGGAAATAGCATTTCTTTTTGGCTAATGCTTAGTGGGAATGCAACTGTTACTCACTCTCATAAAGCATAGATTCATTCATAGATTAGAATGCCTGCTAATTGCAACTGAAATTTACACTGGGATTGCTTGGATTCTGATTAGCATTGTTGAGATTAGTCTTAATTAATCAGTTCTGACTATGCATGTTACGAGTCTAGTGTTTAATTAGCCTGAATTAACAAGCTCTACTAAGCAAGATCTCACCTTTATTTTCTGTGATTAATTGTGAGTGTTCTGGAAGTGCTAATGTGCTAATTCTTTGTTCTGCAGAATTGCTAATAACTAGTGAATTTCAACCTCTTTGTTTCGGTTTTCGCTATGACCCCGATTTCAGGACAGATCTATGATCTAACTGTTAATGAGCTGCACTGTTGGATTTTGATTGTGCATAATTTGTGCTGTTGTGGGAATCTATGCAGGCTTTGGTTTTGCAAGTGAGTCGATTTCCTGTTAAGATGTTTCGGTAGTTTCTGAATTATCTGCATTGCAAGTATTAGTGCCTAGTATGGAGTACACATTTCAATTTCCTAAGCTATGCAATATAGAGAGTCGGAGATGGCTTTTTCTTCTCGGGATAGTGTCTGTTACTTATTTATCGATTCAGTCGCTTTTGATTCCCTATGGCATTGCTCTTCGGTCTCTATCGCCTCAC
Source organism: Crataegus laevigata (assembly GCA_963580275.1). Taxonomy (NCBI): domain Eukaryota; kingdom Viridiplantae; phylum Streptophyta; class Magnoliopsida; order Rosales; family Rosaceae; genus Crataegus; species Crataegus laevigata. The sequence continues at coordinate 36,463,250 of OY756942.1, read as the reverse complement.
AGTGAGGTTCCAGCACAAGTCAAAGGTAGTGTCCTCCCTGTTCATTCCTCTGCCAAGTCCATGATGGTTCGCAATCCTCTCATGGTAAATTCTTTGGATTCGATTGATGTTTCTATGTTTGGAGGAGATGTTAGGCAGGGTACTGAGCCAAAGGGAAATGATGTATCTAAGGAAATTGATTTAATGGTAGAAGAAAGAGAAATAGACAATGATTTTGAAAGTGACATTAATCGAAATGTAGATGATGATTTCCCGTCTGAGAATGTTGTAGTCGTAAATGGAAGTCTAGCATTCGTCAGCATTAAGAATCGAGAAAATGTTACTATTTTGCATAAGGCTGACGAAACTAGGCATGGCTTCCATTTGGAGAAGATTGTGTTGACGAACTCTGACATTACTAGGGAGAATGCTTCAAAAGAAAATTCAACCGTGACAGCAAAAAGATCTGATGGTGTCAAAACTGCTTTTCCATCGTCTCCACTCATTTTACCTGCAGTGAATTTGTTAGAAAATAGAAGCACTTCTGTTGGTTCTACTTCCTTGAAAAGTGGTGTTGTGGCTTCAAAAAATGATTCTGTAGTGATGACAAGACCTGGGAAGAAGAAGATGAGGTGTGAATTGCCACCAAAGTCGATAACATCAATATCTGAGATGAACCGTATACTAGTGCGGAAGCGCGTTTCTTCCCTTTCACCGGTAAGATACTGCTGCTGCTAATCTAATCATCCCCCAATCAATTTGTTAGGGTTCCTAACTTCTTCCATTGATTGTAGAAACCACGATGGTCCTCTGTACGTGACCAGGAGATTCTAGCTGTGAAGTCACAGATCAAGTATCCTCCTGTTGCAATAAATGATCCAGAACTTTATGCTCCTCTCTTTAGAAATGTTTCCATGTTTAAAAGGTAGTTGGAATTAAATTTAAGAGGTAAATTTGATTTTCATGCTAAACGAGTGATTCCTTTTACCATAACATTTTGTTCCATTCTCAGGAGTTATGAACTTATGGAACGCACGTTGAAAATCTATATCTACAAGGAAGGAAGCAAGCCGATCTTTCATCAACCAATACTCAAGGGTTTATATGCTTCAGAAGGATGGTTCATGAAACTGATGCAGGGATATAAGCGCTTTCTTGTGAAGGATCCTAGCCAGGCTCATCTGTTTTATATGCCATTTAGTTCGCGGATGCTAGAATACGCTCTATACGTACGTAACTCTCACAACCGTACAAACCTACGCCAATTTCTGAAGGAATATTCCGAAACGATTGCAGCAAAGTATCCTTATTTTAACAGAACTAGTGGCGCAGATCATTTTCTTGTTGCTTGCCATGACTGGGTATGCTCTCCATGCACCTTTATTTTTTCTTGCTTTTTCCCGCGTGACTAATATCTGCTTTGTTATTAGCGATAAGATACTACGATAGTAAAATGGGATTCCACAAATGGTTTTGAGATTCATACGTAATGCCAAGATTCTCATGAAAATGAATCCTATCATATTGGACATTGAGGTTTACTTATTTCAAAAGTAGAGTACCATATGTTGTCTATAAATGTGTACTGTTTCCGCCCACGCTAATGTATTTCTTACATGCGTGTGTCTCAGAGTGCATGCCTTTCTAACATGTGAGGTTGACTTTGATAGGCTCCATATGAAACAAGGCACCACATGGAACGCTGCATCAAAGCGCTTTGCAATGCTGATCCAACTTCCGGCTTCAAAATAGGAAGGGATGTGTCTCTTCCAGAGACGTATGTTCGTTCGGAGAGAAATCCCCTTATAGATCTTGGAGGCAAACCTCCTTCTCAGAGGAAGATTCTTGCCTTTTATGCTGGAAATATGCACGGCTACTTACGTCCAATTCTGCTAGAGTACTGGAAGGACAAGGACCCCGATATGAAGATTTTTGGCCCAATGCCTCCCGGTGTTGCAAGAAAATTGAATTACATTCACCACATGCAGAGCAGCAAATACTGCATCTGCCCCAAGGGTTACGAGGTCAACAGTCCGCGAGTGGTTGAAGCAATATTTTATGAGTGCGTACCTGTGATCATATCTGACAACTTTGTGCCGCCGTTTTTCGAGGTTTTGGATTGGGGGGCATTCTCTGTGATTCTTGCAGAGCAAGACATTCCAAAGTTGAAAGAGATACTTGTTTCGATACCAGAAGAGAAGTATCTTCAGCTGCAACTCGGGGTCAGGAAGGTTCAGAAACATTTTCTGTGGCACGCTAAACCCCTCAAGTACGATCTCTTCCACATGACGCTTCATTCGATTTGGTACAACCGAGTTTTTCAGTTAAAACTCCGTTAAGTTCTGCTGAAATTCCCCGACGAACAGAGGCGGAGATGCTAGCACATGAAATAGAAATGAGGCAGTTTCCGATCGCTTCTTGTTCTACCTGCGAAGCTGTAGAAAGTGTGTTTAAATGCTTTTCAACTGTTTTGTAAGTAACATATTTCACATTTTCCTGTTTTGTAAATAATTTCTTTCTTCTAATCCCGGTAGCTGAAACTGTCATTACTAGTTGCTACCAGTAAGAAATTCACACCTCAAAGCTATCGTTTTTTAGTTAAAGTATGCAAAGTGATCACCAAGACAGATGAAGTTGGTAAAGATAAGTTGCTGTGTAAATGACAGTTCGATATGGAACGAAAACCAACGTGACAGTGTTCCGTGCCATGTAAATTGCTCAGTGACTGAGCTTGACGTAGGATTCCCAGCCTGGTTCATTGAGCAACGAGATATCTCCACGCCAACCCAAAAGAGTTCGTTCCCAACACGCCGCGTGTTTCTTCTTCTCTCACGCACGAGCGAGCTATCCACTTTGAATTTTGATTTGAGCTGTCACTGAGAAACATCGACGTCTTCTTGGTGGGTCCCAGCTGTTCCACTCGCTGACTGATTTCTGCACACGCCAGAAAAGCACCACGTATGCTTCTCCATCTTCAAAGTTCAAACCTTGTCCCCATTGTTACCCTATAGTTGTCACTGCTTCCGAGTCTCGATCCTCAATTTCTGGTTTTTAGTGTTATGAGGGCAGTTTAAAAATTATTTTTCCATTTGCCAACGATTTTATTTGTTTTTTATTAGTTTTTCAAAATACTCGTTTGTTGCTTCGAGTTGGATTAGGAGATTGTTGAATGACGAAATGAATTGCAACTTATACATATAGTTCTCACTGCTCCATCTTCAAAGTTCAACCTTGTCCCCATTGTTACCCTATAGTTGTCACTGCTTCCGAGTTTCGGTTTTTCATGAAAAGGAATTCTCTCCGGATTCCTTCTACCTAATCTTTCTTATCAAACAATTCAAACTTTTGAAATTTGATCCAACGATTAAAAACGCGAGCTTACTTTAAAAGTTATAATAATTTTAGTCGTTTGATCAAATTTCAAGGCCACAGATTGTTTGAAGAGAAAGATTAGGTAGAAGAGATTCGGAGATGATCCCTTTCTATTTTTACTGTTATGGCGGCAGTTTAAAAATTATTTCTCCATTTGTCAACGATTTATTTTTTTTATTAGTTTGTTCAAAGTATGTTTGGAGTTGGATTAGAAGATTGTTGAATGACGAAATGAATGTCAACTTATACAAATTTGCCAATTTGAAGACAACTTTCTCTTCTAATTCTCATAAAAATGGTAAGACGTGGTTTTTACAAAGTAATGCATCTTCTACTTTCAGTTGACATTAAAAGTTTCCGTTATTTTTTCATTATATAATCATTGGATCGTGTTATATAAAAACTTTAAATTTAATTCACTCAACATGTATCTTTGCTAAAAAAAAGACTATGATGTTAGAGAAGTCATTATAACAATATCGTAAATCTACTATTATCATTCAGAGATATTAATAGTTTACGATTAGTTTGAAATGGAGTACTAACGAGAAATTTTTAGTTGTAATAGGAACACGGATGGTACACTACGTATTTTTATGCAAGTGGTGAAAAATTTTAATTTTTAAGTTATTAACCTTTTAACACACATAACCCATCATTTATATAAAAATAGGTAATGTACCACCTCGTGTCACTGTCGTACTGAAAAATCTCTATGTACTAACATGTAGTTAAAGATGAGTCATTTCCCTTTGCCACCTTGGCTGCTGTTAGAGTCCTATGATGGGCCAGAGCATCCACGAAATAAAAGTAACTGGATATCGATAATCTATTGCTCCATTGTATCCCCCACGACAGCTCTTTTCTCATTCGGTTGGTACCATTCCCAATATTCCAGTAATCCACTTCTCTCTCTTGTCCTTCTCATTCGTTAACTTCACTTTTCGACTTCGAAATTTAGTTTGAACTTCATTGGAAATGGGGTCTGTAGATTCTTGTCCCTCACTCTTCCCTCTATAAGTTCAACTGGCTTTGCTTCTGAACAGGAACCTGCTTCTGGGGTTTTCAAATCGTCCTCCTTTGACTGTAAGTTGCTATCCTTCTGCTATTTTACTTGCATTTTGTTTGGAATAATGGAGTTGTTTTGTTGTTTTTTTTTCTTTTTGTTCCATATGATTGATTTGCTCATCTGGGTTTTTGTTGTTGTACCTTAATAGTGTCAAAGTTCCAACCTTTTAAGTTTTCTTGTTGTGAATTCAGGATTCAAAGAGTTAATGGGCGATGTGGTTTTTGAGAATGATATATCTGAAATGCCTGTCACAGTAAGTACTTTCAACTTCACAATTCTGCATTATTGCAGACAATCTCTACTTTTTCTGTGAGTGAGTGTATATTTTGTAATCTCTTCTCTATTGTAAGTTTGTAACTATTATTTTTTCGCCTTTCGACTTAATCTTCAATTCATTCCGCCATCTGATCTACGTCAACATGTTAAAATTTGGAAGCAACTTCTGGTCCATATTGAGATTAGCAACAAAGTTACAATTAACTTATTGAGTTGTAATTTCTTTAAAGTTTGTTTTTTAACATCTATCTGTAGTTTTGTGTCAGTTTGATTTCAAACATTGTGTTTAAAGTGCTAATATAGGTAATTGTATCAGGTCTATAATGATACTGTGAGGAACAAAAGTTATCTTTTGGATAGCTTGGGATTCTATTCGTCGATGGATGATATATACACCCGTCTATTGTCATTGGCTAGTTATATTAGTCATCGATTTGTTCAATTTATCGGTGAGTAGTTTCTTCTATGCTTACATGTATGCATAGTTGCATAATGTATACTGATGCTGATGTTATATTCTCATAACATAACGAATGGATTTGGAAATGGTGTTATTGCAGAGGATCTCGCACGTAGAGATGCTGATAGATGTTCAGATGATTTGCTGGTCAATTCTGCTGGACAGTATTTAAGATCATTGAGACACGGTGTTTGTAATTCATTTTTTGAAGGTGGTTCATCGTCTTCAAAATCTTGTATTTCCGGTCAAAACCCTGGAATCTGTGAAAGAGTCTCAGAGCCCAGGGAAGACGCTAGAACTGAAATTGTAGCAGCAAATTCCAGTTATGCAGTTGTCCCATTCATTTTTAAAGGGTAATACCATTTGGTCCAATTACAAGAAAATGTCATGATCCCATCTAAAGTTTTAAACTGAATGATAAATTTTAAATATGTAATTTGTTGCTTCATCCTGATGTAGGTTAGTACTGCCATTACATGGTTTACAATTTGCATGGAGGTTGGCAATGTCTTGTTGCAGAAGCTCTGTGGTATACATTAGATGTACTCATCTTCGAATTTGTAGGTAAACAAGCAGATTTTAGTTATACAAAATTGCAAACTGATGAATCCATAATCCATAGTCTATGGATAGTTTCTTAGTCTATGGATAGTTTCTTTTAGTTTGAGTTCAGATTGGATTTTATTTTACTTCGAGTAAGGAATTTTTTGCTTTTACATGTCATCATTCATTGTTTTAGGTTCTCGTAGGTTAACATTCATTTTGCATTTGTCAGCATTGCATCTCGAATACAGAAATCATTGCGAGGCTCATCAGATGATATTGGATGGTTGCAGCGCACTGATGGCATGCCTGGTGTGGAGGATGGTACAGCAAGATTTTTGGAATTGCTTGCAGGAATTAGGTACCAACTAATATAATAAGCTTGACTGCACTAGACGGTTGGATCTGTTAAGAACTGGGTTCAATTTGTTTTTATGTGCTGTTCAGATATTTGATCAATTGTGTTTACTAGTGTGTTCATATGTTTATATATTCTTATTGCTTGTATGCCATGCTGTATACTTCAGGAATGGAGAGCACAGACTTCCCAGCTCATATGTCTATCTACTAATTCCCGGTACAGAAGATCTACTTTTCCCTGAGTTTTGATTTTGTTCTTCTCACCCGTTCAATCCACATTTATCGTTTTGCTCATATGGTTACAGGAACTTTGAACTTTCAGGCCTCTTTAGCAATCACGGCCCCTTATACTTTGTTGGAACTAAGAAATTCTTTTCAAAGATGGGTCTAGGGTGCCATATTGCAAAAATTCACAGCGAGGTAATTACTTATTACTGACCTTTTAAGGATCTACTTAACTTGTAAAAATATGATATTAGTCTTCTTTGTTTTCATGTTATTTTTGTACAAAGGCATCAGTTGCGCACAATGCATGGGAACTCAAGCAATATATTGAGGAACTATATTGGGGATCCGGTAAGCGTGTTATGCTGCTAGGGCACAGCAAAGGTGGTGTGGATGCTGCAGCTGCATTATCAGTCTACTGGGGTGATTTGAAAGACAAAGTGGCTGGTTTAGCACTGGTACAGAGCCCATACGGCGGCACTCCATTGGCTTCTGATTGTCTTCGTGAAGGCCAGGTTGCTGATAAAGAAACCCGCCGGATCATGGAGCTCTTGATATGCAAGCTAATTAAGGTAATAGCAACTTTTTACAAAACACAAACATCACGGCATTCCCTGTTTCGAATTTTATAAACTCAATCTAGTACTATATGTTTTCAGGGCCTTTCCTAATAGGTTTCTGTTTTCAATTATTCGCTGATCAATGTGTTGTTACGCGTATTTTTGTTACATTAATTTCCAAATGCATAATCATGGAAAGTTTTTCCTTCAATTATCTTGTCGGGGTTTTGTTCATTGCCCTCTGTTGCACTGGAAGGGTGACATTCGGGCACTGGAAGATCTTACATACGAGAAGCGAAAGGAGTTTATCTTGAATCACAAACTTCCTGCAGAGCAAATTCCTCTGATTTCCTTCCACTCTGAGGCCAGCATTGCTCCCGGCGTCCTTGCAACAATGACACACATAGCGCATGCAGAACTTCCCTGGCTCCCCCTACCAAACTTTGGCAATAAAGAGTCAGATGACATCATTCAAGCAGGGCGTCAGCTGCCGATAGTGATTCCTTTATCCGCTGCCATGGCTTTAACTGCACTTCATCTCCAACTCCGGTATGGGGAGAAGAGTGACGGGTTAGTGACCTGCTGCGACGCTGAAGTTCCAGGTTCGGTTGTGGTCAGACCGGACAGGAAGCTTGACCATGCCTGGATGGTTTATTCTAAAAAGAGAAAGCACCCTAGTGAGGCTGATGCCTCAGAAATGTGTGAGGCTATTTTGACTCTGCTTGTAGAGCTTGGAAAGTTAAAGGAAGAGGCAAAAGCTATGAACTGATCTAATCCTTCATACAATTTCTTTACTTTAGCATTTTATTAATGTTGTTTTTGCTTTGATTTGCCATACATTCTGTTATTTAAACATATATTCACAGCAATCAATGGCAAAAGAGAAAAACTACTGCCTACATGTTCTCTAACAAAAATCATGGAATTTCCTATATTTTGGTTTCACTTAACTATGTGTTAATTTTTTTCGATATGAGAACCTGCCTAATCAGATAGCTTTGACGAAGTTTCTCTCTGTATAAGAAAGCCCAAAACTATCTGCTAGGCCCAATTAACAATAAATTCTGCTTGAGTCCATCAACAAGTAAATCTGCTAAATCCAAGCCAATAAATTCTTGTAGGCCCAAACCGCCACCTACCCATTAGCTAAGACCCAAAATTTTCTTAATTGAACCAGCAAGTTAGCAACAAAGCTTTTTAGCCAACAACCCATAAATTGTTAATGAACAATTGAAGCCTAATATCCTCATATCATAAGAAAAGAGGCATACCAAAAATAGCTTCATTTTTTTAAACAAATGATAGGACAATCTACATTTAATTTATCTAAACTACTGACAGGAGAATTTGAACATAGAACAAGAAGCGAACTGAGTCGTAAGCCACTTGCATCAAAGGCAGCTTCTTTTGAGATATATTTATTTTCTTTGAGAATGTTTATAGTTGAGGTCAGATTTTACGCCCCCTTTATTGTAATGTTTCTTAACTAACTAATAAAACGTTTCCTCGCATCGTTGAGTCTCTCTTAAGATTTAAAAATAAAAGAAATAAAAGAGTATGATCCGTTGCCATATCATAAGGTAGGAAAATTAAACCAATTCTAAAACTAGGAGAATCCAACAAGTTTCTTTCTTCATGATAAGTATGGGTGACGCATGGATTGCATGTGTATGAGGTTGAAGAACAGCAGGGCTTAGCATTTATATTTTTAAAAGTCGAAATTCATGAAGTTATCAGTTGGCTCAAATGACCACAGAAAAAAAAAATCAGTTGGCTCCACATATTTAATGGCTCAATGGGTCTTGCTGTGCACAACTACTCCTCAAACGTGAACGCAATCATATATAAGAAAACTAATATATATATATGGCAACCAATTTATAAGGCTCATTTTGTAATGTATTTCAATTTTAATGATCCAAACTGTTTATATTTTAATACATTATTCATAGATCATTTTTACAAAAATTAGATAAACCCAAAACGATCAAAATATTCATTTTTAGTAAAGAAAATAAGCAAATACGATTTTACAAAGAAACACTAAATTTGATCCGACGGTCATATGATTTTGGATTTGAAATTTTTTGGTAGAGATGATCTTTAAAGTAAAACATAAAAGATGGACGGTTGGATCATTGAAATATATTAGTGAACATGGAAAGTATTATGAAATAACATCACATTGTCTGGTGCTACTGAAGCAGTGAATAAAAGCTTCTTTCTGTTTTTGTGTTAAGAGATGGATAACTTTCTGGCTTGCATGTCGATTGCTTCCATGGATGTGGCTGCTATTAAAAGTTCAAACCTTCACACTTTCCATCAAGCTGAAACCCTAGATCAATTCACGAGAACATCATTTTTCTTCTTATTAAGGCCTAAAAACCAAGAGAAATCTCACTTTCTGCACTAGTAAATTGACATCCTAATTACATTTCAAAATCCAATAAATAAATACTCCTGTTTCGATTATGTTGTTTTTGCAGAGAGAATTTTTAAATGCTGGTTTAAAAGCAAATTTTTTTTGGTCGAAGTTTAAGAGCAAATTGTTCTCACCATTGCACGAATGATTAATGCATGACAATTTCTTGTATAACGTATTAATTATTTGACATGAAACGATTCAAACGACACAACTTAATAACTAATCGAGTCGTTATCGAGTCACCTAATAAGAATCCGTTAAGATAACGGATTTGACACGACTTGTGGAATTGGTTTGTTGGCCATATTATTTCCTTACAAGAAAAGTTCAGAATTAGAGCATGATTTTCTCATTCCAATTCCACAAAACGTTCACTATTGGCTTTAATTCGATACATTCTACACAGCAATGAATATAATTTTAACCCTCCAAAGGTATACGTACCATCGATTTTGCATCAAAACCATATGTTGAATACTGGTGGACACTTTCCAGTGAATATAGGACCCCCAGTATATGTTACATTATTTCAAGCTTTTCAAACCCTAGCTAGCAAAGCGGACCCAATTGATTACTACGTTCCAATTCCAAAATTGGAAAGGAAACAAATCGAAACACATTTTGCAGATCTTGTTTTCGAGTCTGGCCAGCTCTACAAAATCAATTGGTGCATGCATGGGAAGTTAGTTTTTGGACCGCATATTCTTCATCACATTGTATTATTATTGTTACAATCTTCTGGAGTTATGCAGAAAAGAAGAACAATGTGGAAAATGAGCCGTATAGCTCGTTGGTATATAAGCTAAGTCTCAGTCTGTACTTTGTTCGAGGTGGGGGACGCATGAAAAAGCAAATTTATTCAGCATGCATGAGTGGTTGATTCATTGTCCCATAAATAGATAAATTTAATTGCACGAACATCCTCCAGAAGAACGATTACTTTTCGTTCGGTTTAGATCATGTATTTTCTGTTTCTTTGGGTTACATTAGGAAGAAAATCGAACCCTTTGACCTAACTTGATCCTAATTGAACCCTTATCAACATGATGCCGATATATAAGATTGGAAGAGAATCGAACTCTTGATGATCCAACCTCATTCAAATCGAACCCTCAAAAACCTATACCTATTAGACCATTTGGGACGTAGTAAAGTTCTCATTAGAACTTACTTTAATTTCTTATTCGTCTGATTTTCCAATAATTCAAATATCTACAAGTAGGGCTAGCTCGAAGGAAAGTATGAGTTTGGTTTGTAATATTAAGCAAATAAAACAAAAATCTAAAAAAAAAAAATGGAGCTTGAAAATTAATTCAAAAGTTTGTTGCGTTAGAGTTGCCTAATGGTCAATCACTGTTGAGAAAAGATGCTAATAGCACAATATATGAAAGGGGTGTGCTATCCACACACCCATTTTTACTTTTCACACACCCCTGTTAATTTATGTCCGTTAGATCTTCTTCAATTCATCCGATCCGACGGCCGAAATCCAAAAATGTGTGAGAGAAGTAAAAAAGGGTGTGTAGATATCACACCCCTGTATAAAACTGACGAACCCAGCTGGACCATCTTATATATAGGCTAGTACTCTCTAGATGCCCGCATTATTATGGCAAATTAGCAATAAATGTTGGAACCCTCATTTGTCCCATCCGACAGAGCGAGAAGAGAAGAGTATTTTAAATAGAATTACTTTACTCTATCTAATACGGATATTTTTGTGATAAAATTTCATACTTGAAGATTTGGCAGGTAATAAAGTGAGAACAGTATCAGTGTTGCTGGAATGAGTCACCGACTCATTAACCTGAAAAATTCCACAATAAATATGTGGTTTCCAGCTTGCTTTTGTTTTCGTTTCAGACCAAATGATTCGAAAACTCATACTTTACGAGGCTCGTTTACTTTTGCAAGATTTATGGATATCTTCTAAAAATCAAAGATATCGCGTTAAATTACGAAATAATGGTGGAAATAACTTCTTCGTTTTTTTTTTAGTGTTAAAGGTGATAAGTTTTTGTCGTAAGTATTCAGTCTATGTTTAAAAAAATAGAAAACTTCATTTTAATTCTTAAAAAAGATGAGTTTTAGACTATAACTTTATATAAGATTAAAATTCAATTTTAGTCCTTAGTGCATTTAATCATATCATTTATTAGTTATATTTTGACGTTTTATTTTTATTTTTATTTTAATGTATTAATTACATTTAAATTTAATTTTTATTTCATTCATCATAATATATTTTAGTGTCTACATTTAGGCAATTAATTTTTTATAATATATATTCTGATAACAATTTTGTATGTTCTTCATTTAGATATATTAATACATTTGAATATTTCGATATATCCATCAGTACAAACATATAGGTACATTGATTTAATATAATGCATTTTGGACAATATAATGCATTTCGTTAAGTACATTTTGGTACACATATTTGAGTATTGACTTTTAGGTACATTAATTCAATATATATATTTTGGTACATATATTTCGGTATTGACATTTAGGTACGTACATTTTGGTACATATATTTCGGTATTAACATTTCAGTACGTACATTTTGGTACATATATTTCGGTATTAACATTTCAGTACATACATTTCAATATTGACATTTAGGTACATTAATTCAATATAATATATTTCGGTACATACATTTAGATTCATTATAATATATTTCGGTACAATCATGTAGGTACAAATATTTCGATACAAAAAAGTCAATTTTATATATTTCGGCACAATCATTTCTCTGCACTTATGTATTTATATATTTTGTATCACAAATTTCTTTTAATATTTTCTCATTTACGTTCATTTATAATTGAAAAACTAAATATGTGCATATTAATAAAATTAAAATTTAATGTGGAGAGATTAAATAAAAATACACATTAAATAACAAAAATTGAATGCAAATTTTGATAAAAGTACATTCAAGGGATTAAATTGAATATTTAATCTAGCACCAGGTTTTTTTTAAAAATTTTAATCTTTTGCAAGGACTAATGTTCAAAACCCCCAAAAAAATTGTGGTCACTTATTGTTCGATTTAAATCCAATAGTGGAAGAGAAGAATATACAAATTGGACATCTGCAAGACTGCAATATTTGTCATGGAAATTAACAGTTCTAATTATATTATGTTATCTCTAGTGTTTAATATATTGGTATCAATAAAAATATCGATATGCACATTTGTGGAAATATCAATGCCAACAGGATCTTTTAGGAGGATCTTTGAAATTCGTAAATCGTGTCTGTTCATCTTATATTATACAGTTAGTTTTTATCATGTACTATTTGTGTTTAATTTTAAATAAAAATATTTAAAATGATTTTTTATCGCATGATGTATGATGAACGGACACGATTTACGGATTCCCAGATCCTCACAAAGAGGATCCGACAAGGATCCAGATTCATATCAATGAATATATCCATATCGATTGTTTGCCTTTAATGAAAATGATGAGAATTTGCCAAAAAACATCGAAATTGAAAATAAAACTTTAAAAAATGTCATATGGTAGTTTGTCGATATTTAATAGGTATGTCTAATAAATTTTAAACACTAGTTATCTGTTGGATTCTTAGAGACCTGATGGATTTGCCATTTCTCTGCTGGGACCTGAACAAATTAAAAGCCAATGATCTTAATTTATGAAGCCTGACTTGGTTAAGTGGAAACAAATTACAAGGACACTCATGACTCATTTTATTAGAAAAGAACAATGAAACCGTACAATGTACTATAATATAGGTAATTTATTTACAGTATTATTGATTAGATGGTAATAACTGGGAATGGATAAATGGACTTCGAAACAATGAGAGACTTTTAGGCGTCACTAATTGTATACATTCGTATGTGTATTTCTCTCATCGTAATAATTGAGGATGTGAAATATTCTTTATTTTATAGTCCATTGTAAACATTTATGTGTCTATTTCTTTAATTACATAACAAATCGGGAATAGGATAGATAATTCTCTAAAAAACAAATGTGTTTCACATCAATGTATCTCTTTCTCAAATCACATGACGAACCGGAAATAGAGCAATTTCTCTAAAAATCGACTAATTTTATACATCTATTCGTCTATTTCTCTCGGCACGTGACAAACCATGAATAGGGCAGCTTCTCTAAAAAATAAATGTTGGATACACATTTGAGTCTATGCCTAATACCTCTCATCACATGACAGACTGAGACTAAGACAGACTCTAAAAAAAACCGAGTTTACATATAGACTAAAAATATTTTATTTTTCTCAGCACGTGACAATCGAGAACACAGTAAATTGTCTAGAAAAAAAAACAAGGCACGAGCCCAAGAGTACACTGAAGGGTTTTGCAGGGCAGTAGTCTAGCTGTTAAGATTGGTCCGGCAGTGGCTGTGGGGTATGGGGAGATTAATGAATCAACAAATTTTGAAGTCTAGGTTGGCTGAAGAAGTAGAAGAGTTTTAATTATCGCTGGTGCTTAATGCTTATGGGGAGAAGGGGAAAGAAGGAAAGATTTATTAGCAGGATTGGGTGGTGCACAACGAAGGCCTAGCCCATCCTAGTCTGGTAATCTTAAGGCCATCTTCAACCAAAATGATTAAGGGATGTGATATCCACACCCCTTTTTACTTCTCTCACACCTTTTTGGATTTCGGCCGTCGGATCGGATGAATTGAAGAAGATCTAACGGACAAAAAGTAATAGGGGTGTGTGAGAAGTAAAAAGGGGTGTGTGGATAGCACACCCCAATGATTAAATATAGTCTCATTCAAAATTATAGTCCTACAAAAAAATTATTTTAAAATAAACAATGTTAGGTCATATTCATATATCATCTCTAATCGAATTGACTAAATATAACCCCTTCAATAATTTATTAGTTTTAAGTTTATACTTTAAATTTATTAGTTAAATTAATTAAACTACTGTTAGATGTTTTCAAACTCAGCCGTTGAATCAATTATTGTTGTAGATGAGCTATACCCCAAAAAAAAGCTAAAATGGGTGCTATACTTAAGTAGCTTAATGTCTTTTTGATTACATATTAGTTTAGTGGGTTTTATAGAATTATAACCCAATCATCCATTAGTAATGAATTTTTTTTTTAAATCAGTCCATTTTTGGCTTTGGACCTTTAGCCTCTCTGTTGGAGATGGTTTAATTATTGAGAGATTTTTTAATGTACCAGAAATATAGGACGGTATATTATATGTTATTATACAACTGAGAGAGATTTTTTTTTTCAAGTATCTATGTAGTTATATAATAACATATGACGTATATGTCTGTTTTATGAGTACAGTGAAAAATATCTTCCAATTGCCCCCAGACGGCTGTGTAGCTGTGCCAGCTCTGCTTTTCCGACCCTTGGAGCTGTCTCTGACATCCTAATCTATCCGTACCATTTTCTCTTTTTACACTCCCATTGCTTTCTGCTTTCTGACCGTTTCTTGTTTCTTTCTCTCTACGCACTGCGTATCTTCTGCACAAACTTTACTTAATTACAATGAGATCGGTAGTTTGGAAATTGAAAAAAATGGAGTTATATTTTAGGAAATGCCTGGGTTCAAAGTACTTATTTCACTATTTCTGCTAGGTCTTTCCTATGGTGCTATACTTTGGAACACCATAAATTTTTTCTTTATTATCTTATCAATCATAGTTTGACACTTGAGTATAAATTTTTCTTCTTTGTATTTTTATAATAAGTTATTTTTACATACGTGTCAAATTAGGTTGCAGAAATGAGAAGTCGTCGTTGTTACGTCTACCACAAAGTCATTCATGAGGAAAGTCACTCAACTGCTAACCGTTAATTTGACCCACCGCACAATGTATTAGATGATTTGAAATAACTATTTTATAGACTATGAGCGTAAAATCATTCTTACAAAAACTCACTTCAATTGATTTCAATTTAAACTCAAAAGACTAATGTAGATTAGAACATTATATTGCAAGTAGACTCCAATGAGAACATGTTTCATATTTAGCAAACTAACGGATCAGCGCTGAAGCGGTATAATATTTTTATATACAGAAAGATGAAAACGATGGGGGTTGAAGGGAGTCAGACCAACTCAGTGTTGTTGGCGTGGTCACTTAACAAAGAAGCCCCACGTATTTCACTTCACATTTCTTCTGTCAATCTCTCTCTCTCTCTACTAAAGCCCCTCACTTGCTCTTCTTTCTCAATTCCCCCCTTCTTCCTTTCCCGTTTCCCTCACTCACTCACACGCAACAAAAACGCACACTTGCCGACTCTCTCTCTCTCTCTCTCTCTCTCTCTCTCTCTCTCTCTCCAGCATGACCCTATATATAATATAACTCAGTCACACTGGCTGAAGGTCACAAAAGCCAACTCCTTTCCACTTCCCAGAACGCATTCTATTTATAGTAAACCAGAGAAAGAAACGAAAGCTCGAAACTTTTGCCTTGGTTTCTTTTTTTAGCATTTCACCGAGTCCACTACTCATCAACAATAACTGACCCAACTCACTCGGAGACCGAGTCGAGCTTCAACTCCTCCTCACCCTCCCCTCCTGCCCCGTCCTCATCTGGGTTTTCCCACTCCATTCCAAACCCCGGTCAAAACCCACTTCCCGAAATGTCCAACTCGCCAGACCCGGATCAGAAGCGGGACAAGCGAGCCAGAGAAACCAGCAGCAAGCACCCGGTTTACAGAGGGGTCCGAATGCGGACATGGGGCAAGTGGGTGTCAGAAATCCGCGAGCCCAGGAAGAAGAATCGAATCTGGCTTGGTACATTCTCGACACCCGAAATGGCCGCGCGTGCCCACGACGTGGCAGCGCTGACCATCAAAGGCAACTCCGCGATCCTCAACTTCCCCGGACTCGTCGGGTTGCTGCCTCGACCCGACTCGAACTCTCCCCACGACATACAAGCCGCGGCTTCCAAAGCCGCTTCCATGGAAACTCTAAACCCGCCGCCTCCTCCACCGTGGCAGTCGTCTTCATCGTTGTCGTCAGCATTGTCACAGTCCTCACCATCATCCTCAATGGTGGGTGCGACAAGTACGAGCGAGGACGCAGGAACGCCGGAGGAGCTGGGGGAGATAGTGGAGCTGCCGAGCCTGGGAACGAGCTACGAGTCGGCCGAGTCGGGGAGCGAATTCGTGTTTGCTGATTCGGTGGAGGGGTGGCTGTATCCTCCGCCGTGGTGGCACAACAGTTATTTCGAGGAAGATTATGGGCATAATAGTCTTATCAACTGTACTATTAGGGATGATCAAATGTTAATGCCTGAGCCACCAGCTGCTGAGTGTGTTGAAGTTGAGGCCTTACTGTGGCATCATTAAATATGAACCGCTGGATCTTATTTTCTTGTTAGTTGAGTTCATTTAGAGCCCTTTTTAATTTTCATTTTATTAGGATATTTTGAGTATTTTACCCCTTTTGTCAATAGGAGTTGCTATCCACTAATCTATTTTTATTTTCACACACCGTTTGTTAATTTATGTTATTTAATTTTTTTTAATTCATTCGATTCAATGATCAAAATTTTTAAAAATAATGTGAGATATAAACCGGGACATATAGATACCGGCACCCTTGTTGAAATGGTCAATGGTCTACTATCCACAGTCCACCAACAAGTTTTCAGTTACTTTCTTAATTTTTCTTCTTAAATATTTATACTTTCTTGAATAATAAAATACAATTTGGAGTTGAGATTTTGACTTCCCTCTTCATTGAAATCAAAAGGGGCCTTTCTAGATACAACGAAATTCGAGCAGAGAATTAAGTCGCGCAATGAGTCGGTCAATATTTGATAACGAACTTATCATCAAAGAAAATTAAACTTAATATTGCTATACTATTGTTGTCCTTGTTTTTCACTACTCGATCATTTATATCCTATGAGTCAATTAAAAAAAATTATCCAAAGGTTTAATAAAACACAATAAATTAGTTTATTTATTTATAAAAGGACATTCTACAACCTTCTCAAAACATCAAATTAGTAATTTATCAAAATTGGAATTATTAATCTACTAAAATTAGAAACTCTGGTTTTTTTTTTCTTTCTAAACTTTCAGGCATGAGGCAAATTTGAAATTTCACAACCAAATGGCATACACTCTAACATATGTCTTCTTTTTGTTGAAATATCGAATAAATACATTAATAATTTTGTTACATGCATTATTGCCCCCGCCCGTGTACTACATGATTTTGGCCACGTGTGCATGTAATGCATACATGTAAAAGAAGGAATAATATGAATTAATTATATTTTTTTCATCTATCGTACGCAGTTTTATTTTTATTTTACAAAGAAACTGTTTTCATAATTCGAATTTGTAACCTTTTGATTACAAAGGAGTAACATTTTCATTATACCAAGGCTTACCTTCCGTTAGAGTTTTACATATGTAAATTAATTTCATCTCATTTAAGATTGTGGTTACTTAACTAGGTAAGTGCGTTATTTGGAATTCCATAGAGGTATGTCGTTATTGGTCTAGTTACGAATAGATTGTACAGTATAACACAGTGTGTAACGATGTAACCCCTTACTATCACATTTCTCTGCTAGAGAGCATCTCCAGATCTCTCCCACCAAAACCATCAAGTTCACTTATTTGGACCCTTGAAATTTGATTACACGGCTACAATTATTATAATTTTTTAAGAAATTTCCTACTTGTAGCCGTTAAATCAAATTTTAAAAGTCCAGATGAGTGAACTTGATGACTTTAATTAGAGGGATCCGAATAGAATCTCTTTCCATTTGTAAAAACAATAGAATACAATGGCATCGTAGTACCTAAAGAATCTCTCCTGGTGAGAGATTTATTGCAGACTGTAATATATATATATATCGTTATATCTACATCTCTAATTAAGTAACGAGCGAGTGTCGCCGAAACACAAAGATACATCATCAGAAAAGTACGTAAAGAATCTCTCTCCCCTTGTGAGGGGACTTATTGCAGTGACAATTGCGTTTCTGCTACTACGCAGGGGACGGTCTTTTTGTGTTCTTCTGAGAGTATTCTGACATCTTCATATATTTACTCATATCTTTATAATTGCACGGTCAATGCTCTATGCCTGCACTTTTTGTTTTTCTCTTGCTGTAACTTGTTTCAAATATCATACTGAATCAATGACATCAAATCAAGGACATGCATATAAATATGGTCAGAAAATATAATATTTATAAACCAAAGTTCCAATACAAAAGTTCATAGGGTTGTTGGTGCTAATATTTACAAATTTTGTTGCTGAAAATGGTTGTTGGTGCTAATATTTACATTTTTTTGTGGAATTGTTAAATTACTGATCAAGGGTTTACATTAAGAAATTAAAATATGTGGGTTGTTTTTAATAAACCCTAGTATTTTTGGGTTCATATCTGGTTTTTTTTTTTAAATTTAATTAAGGGAACAATAGTTGATGGGTCAAACACAATTACTCAAACATAGGAAACAAGGAGTTAGAAGACAGCATGTTGATTTGGTTGGTAAAGTATTCAAACTTGAGAGTAGAGCAGTGGTGAAGTCAGAATTTTTAAATAACGGGATCATGATTTTGATTATATAGAAATAAAATAAAAACTTCATTTGACCATTTTATAGAGTACCTAGTAGGAACTTATCGATTCTTGCAAACATTTGGCGCCGAAGGCTTATGCCAACATATGTCAATAACTACTATGATTTGTAGAGCCTTGTCGACGATGGCTATAGTAAATGGTGGAGTAATATTGAAGAAGGTCAAGGTTTATCAACTGAAGCATATCATCGAGCACTTGGTGCGTACAATAAAATTGCACACAAGAAGAGAAAAAGGAAATACAAGAATGATAGGAAAAAAAATATAGAAGTACGAAGAGAAGGTTATATGGTTTGCCCTAATTGTTTATAGAGTGAAATACAATACACATACAAATATTCATGGAGTTTTTGAAGTTGTTGAGATCATGGACAACCAATGATCCTATGCTGGCTCAGCTCCGCTACTGCTATAGAGAAATGAGTACACTACTCTAACCAACTTGGCCTGCTCAATTTCAGGTCTTCATTTTAAACATTATATTTGATCTTTTTGTTGTGAAAACAAAATTACAAATAATACCATAAAGGCAATCCGATCATAAACAATCAAAGTTGAAAGGCATAACTAGAACAATGCTAATGAAGTTGTACGATTCCATTTTATATAGTATATATAGTACAAACTTTTATTATACAGTATAAACTTTGCTTAAAAAATAATTTCTAGGGCTTGGAAGCTGTCAATGGAGTTTGTTAATCAACCTCATGAGCTTCCTAAGTGCTACGCATTGCGTAAACATCTCAGCTGCTGGCTCAAAGCCAAGCTCACGTACTATTTAAGTTTGTGCTTCCATTTACCGACAAAACAAAAAAGTACTATTTAAGTTTCTGCTATCTAAGATCTAGCTAACCTTTTGCACAAAATTTAAAAAGGTTTTTGGTCAACTTTATCTCCACATTCTCCCCATAGTTTTTGGTTGGAGTTGATTACAAATGGAAACTTTTCATTCAATCATCTGTCGACAAGAAAATCCTAAACCCAACCACCTCGGATTGGCCAAGTAATCGAAGATGAATTTTAAGTATATGTTTTTTTTAAGATATGTCTTGATTCTTAAAGTTAGTGAACTACTTGATAATGATCAAGAGAAGACTGAAATACCTATGTGAATCTTTATAATCTTTTAAAAAATAAATTGTCATGACGAAATTTATGACTAATCTCTTTAAAATGAAAAATCATACAACCCCCTTGCCGTATGTTCTCACTGAAGCCCTGAGCTGCGTCGTTGGTCCTCCATCGATTACAAAAAAAAAAAAAAAAAAAAAAAAAAAAAAAAAAAAAAAAGATTGAAAATTGAAGTCAAATATATGCGACTCCACTGCAGATTTTGCATCGCTGGAAGATGTGAGAGGAAAGCAAATTAAGGACCCCAGTTCTTTGATTAACATCTTTGTCTTCTAACTAGGATTATGATTATTGTTTTGCAAGGTTCTGGAATATTATTTTTTGTGGCTGGAAATTGGGAGTCCTTTTTATTTAAGTCTAGCTCGTAATATGATTGAGTCATTGCAAATCAATATCAAAGGACCAATTATTTATAAATTTATAAAAATAGCCAAGACAATAGTTGAGAGTCAATTCTATATTGAAAAAAGAAAGAATATCGCATGTGCTTACACGATATTGGACTACTCCTCAATTGTCAATTAGATTTATGGTGGAACTCTAACTTTTTTTTCATGGTATTAGAGTAGATTGTCTCACATGTGAACCCTAACGGTCTCAAGTTATCCACGTCATCTTACTTGTGTTGTCCACGTGATTGCCTTGAACATTCACCACATGTCAGAAGGTGCGTGGGAAGTGAAACCCAAATCAAAGAAATGAGAAACTTTACATATATTTATAAGAGATTAAACTAATCCTTATATTGCCAATTAATTTTATAGTAGATTTCTACCTTTCTTTGACAATCTTCACTGTTTAATCCATGGTGATGAGAAAGATCGTATAATATTCATGTCTATTACCCTCGACCCGAATTGGATCCTCTCCTGAATTTAGGAGGCTGAGCCTTCTGAGCAAAACACACGAGACGTTGAATTTTGATCCAACAAGTACAATTATTATAATTTTTAAAAAGTCTCATGTTTATTGTCATTGAATTAAAATCTAATAATTCAAATACCCCACGATCTCATTCTCATTACATGTATGTCTACTGTCTACATAGACAAGACGTCTCCCCTTTATAAAGCTCTGCACCAATATTATTGGTACTTGTTTAGATATGAAAAGCAACGAGCTAAGGACATAAAATGGTATTCGTACTTTTGGAGAATTTATTGCATGTGCCAGCATATGACCACTTACTTGACAAAAATGTTGTGTTTGTATCGTTTTCGTGTCATATTTGTTATCTTAATAGGTTCACATATTATGTAAGATTATAAAGGTTGTGTTTATAATCTTAATGAATTTTTAATAGGTGACTCGATAACGCCCCGATTTGTTAATGGATCGTGTCAGGTTAACATATTATGTAAGAAATTATCATGTTTAATGTTTAAATTTGGAAAACGATATCTTATTGGATTCTTAACAGTTGGTCTGAAAAGGGCCTGGCTCATTAACAGATTGACTAAAAACCTGTTATTTTTATGTTGAATTAACGAGTTGTGCAATAAATTGCCAAACTTACATTATACATATATTAATTATACCACGTAATCGTATTTCACTATCTTACAAAGAGTTTCTCCTACTTTACTATATGAATACTAGTTTATTTACCAGTTTGCTTCAAGAACATAAGGCATCCATCTGCTACAATCAAGATTAAAAAAGTGATTGGGTAGTGAGTTGTAGTAAATCTGTCACACGTGCACTTAAATTCGGAAGTTGACCTTTGATTATCTAAGCAATTGATCGGGCATCCCAAAACCCATATTACGCATTTGGTGTGTTGTTTCATACCTGTATTTTCCATGTTACCTCAATTTTTTTTAATTAAGATTTTAATATCCCAAAGAATGTTGCAGACTTTGCAGTGCTAAACTCTAAATTAATAATTAAGGTTTTACGAATAAGTAAAAGACTTTTTTATGTGACTCAGTACTACGATTTGGTGTATTTTTTTTCCGCTTAGAAGTGAGAAGTTTTAGATTTGAATCTCGTGGATGACATATTCGATGCCAAATTAGACTGTCTATTGTGTGGTTTAGCCGAACTCCTCCTCCCCTTAGTGTAAAAATATCAATGTACTCAGAATTTTTTTTTTTTTTATAAACAGGGTTTTGCTTCTGCTCATCACCATTTTCATATAACTGAAATCTGTAAATTAATCACCTGCATTAAAAAAATAGATTGATTAGTGTAATCTAATTAGGCGTCCGACTGGTTGGTGCAAAGCACTAACTTCGATGCAAATTTTAGGTCAATGGAGAATATACTGTTTCTTCAAACGTAATAAACTAGTTAATTTGCTTTCTAATCTTTCGTTGTTCTAAGTCAAATCATCTACCAATCATTCTTCATTAGTATTTTAGTGTATGTGTGTATATATATATGATCATCTTACGCATATCTAATTTAGAATTCAAATTTTTTGCATTTATTTTGCATGTGGTCTTTCTAAGTTTCTATGACTTCTATCACTGATGGATACATCTTTATAAACGCAACCTTCCTAACTCTATCGTACATAAACTTAACACGTATCAATGACACAAATCACAGAGAGGTCACACACAAAATAAGAAGAAAAGATTTGAACTCCTTATTTGGAGCCACAACTTTGTAACTTTTTTAATTGTTTATCGTGATTTACATTAGGGTTTCGTTAGGATTTGGAGCAAATTAAGAAGTTTCAGGGGCACATGCTTCTATGGAACCTTTGTATGCACTCGAAATTGACGAGAGTGGAGTAGTTGCTTCCTTTAGTGTGATGATGATGAAAGATTATCACATAAAATGGTGATCGAAGAGACCCTGATGCAGGAGAAGCATGTGTTTTAATTATATTATATTATATTATATTGAGCATACACTGACTTCATTAGTAAACTTGTTATACATAAATCATATTTTTATGAATGTAAAACCAAAATGCATCTATATATTGACTGTGAAAACATATATTATTGTAGTTAAAAGTTTTGGTCAACGATGTGTCCATGAAGTCTTATATAATACTCTCTTAAAAAGAAAGAATCTGTCGTATAATCAGCTATATATTTTATTGTGTATATGTCTCTCATCATGATATATAAACAGAAATAACTATAATTTTATCCTCCTTTAGTCACTGTTTATAATTTAATTATCAAATGTTACTGTTTGGACATTGACCACCTCCTTAATACGTTCCATATGTATAGGTGAAGTCCATCTTGATTAAATTGCTCATCAACAAGGTGATCATTAGTGAATGTAAAATAGCATTAGTGTTTCTGTCTTGCTTTTATTTTTAAAATTACTAAATTACAAATGTCTATTGCATCATTAGTTATGATATGGCCAAACTGATAAAAAAAAATAGTTGAAATTCTCTCCCCGAGTCCAAAATTCGTCAACAATTATATTGAAAAGTATAATATACATACAGGCATCGAAAGTAGGGAGGTAGACCTATTTGTGGCCCATATACATTCATGAATACATGACAAGTCACGAGTACAAAAGCTTTATTTCATTAACTTAAGTTGACTATATAAATCTTAAAATGTCACTGTATTTGGTTTTGCGTTAAGTATTCTGTTAGCTCCAAGTACTACATATCTTTTTGTACAGTCTCTTTCGAAGTTTTTCTAGATATGACAAGTCACACATATACATGATAAAAGCACCCATGGACATTCAATCATTCAAATACAATATTTCATATAACATATGAAATTATTCATTTACATATATATAGCTAGATGTTTTGATGAAATCTAATGCATATGCACCCTAGTGAAGGTGGTTGGGATGATTTGATGCTACATATTCTCTTGGAAGAGAGACCATAATGTAAAGGGATCATTATATCTTTCTGAAAGGTATTTCCCATGCCCTTAGGACTAGTCTTGTAATGCAATTTATGGGGTCTGTGTATCAAAGGATATGTAGGACAACAATGTTCCAGATCGAGCGACGTATACAATAACAACGATGTATATCCATACACAATTGATTGGTTTTCATTTGCTTTCGGAAATTCTCATCCAAGTAGCTAGCTTCTTATTTTTATTACTTATATTAATGGCTTTTTATCCAAAATGGTGAGATTGGCACCTCACTTTGGTCTATGAGATTTAAAATCAATAGAAGTAGTTCATAAGATTGTCTATCATCATCATTTTGGTTATTATGTGAGAAATCTCTATTAAATTGAGGATATTTTGTCACACTAATCCTCCCTCTTAAACTAGTGCTTTCTTCAATTTAACAAAGATTTTTCACAGAATGACCAAAAAGATTGGCGATAGACAATCTCAAGGACAACTTCTATCGATTTAAATATTTGAGATTAGAGTGAAGAGTTATGACAATCTCAAAGATAATTTTAAAAGGCCAATATTAGTTCGGTACAATGTTCAGTTTCATCATATCTAACTTGCTACTAGATTTCAAACAGCTACAATTAACAAAACTTTTTCATCCGTATGAAATGTACTGGTAGTTCGTTTGCCTCGTTTTCTAATAAAATAACTTTTGAGTTGTGCGATATGAAGTAATATAGTGCATCAAGAATAAAGATCAACTTACGTGCGACTGAACGTATCATTTTCCATTAATGTTTAAGTAGTTGCAAAACTATTTGGATGGTTACGTGCAGTACATGCATAACAATATCGTTGAATCAATTAGTTAATTAGAATGCAAGATATTAATGTGATAATTAAGTACTTACAAATTATCGGGGCTAGGTTCTAATTGATCTTAAATTAATTAATTTACGGGCTACAGCCTTCTCTAACTTCTTCCAAGTAGTTCGTAGGTCATGCTCGATCTTTAGGCACAAATTATCGAGTTTGAGTACCTTAATTAGCACCAATAACATATACCAACTTGCTAACTCGCTCTAGGGTTCTAGCTTAGCTTGGTCCTATCTTTTGGGGGGCATCAAGCTTTATGGCACATTATCTTCTTCACGGCCGCAATCGAGTTTGCAATTAATTATGGAAGTATGATTCTCTTCCATCTAAATTTCTTCTCCTCAAGTCCCCTCCTCTCTGACTTTTCTCTTTTTTTCCCTATAAAGAAGTTAACATGATCAGATGTTGACGAGGTTTAATTTTAACAGTTCCGTTCAAATACGAGAGATTTGGAAATGAGGAGAGGTTAAAGAGGAGAATTACCTGATATGTGTGATTAGGTTCCATTTTGAAGTATGTACGTAGTCTTGATTATCTTCTTACTCTACTTTGGAGATGTTCAAGAAGTTTAATTACCTGATCCGTGTTTACCCTCAGTTAAGTCTGATTGTGTGTGTGTTTGATGCATCTCATTCCTCTCGTGCCTTGTGCTTCCGGTAGTTATAAAAATTTATCCAGCATACATTAAAGTAATCGAGGTATAGTAGGAGCGGTCTCAATTGAAGATAAAATGAGTAAAAATATGTTAAAGTGATTTGGACACGTGAATTGAATATCCATAGATGCCTTACTTAGAAAATGCGACTTTGAGATGGATGGTCAGGGCAAAATTGATACAGAAAAACTTTAAAAGAGACTTAAAAAAAAAAATACAAAGCACGCTTAAAGCTAATGAAATACTTAACTCAAAATAGTTCACAACGACGTTCTAAGATTTATGCAGCAGACTTTACCGTAGAAAAAGATTTAATTGTTATTGTTTGTATGCATTAAACTAATGGGGGTTTAATAAAACACCCCCGGTACTGTTTACTTTTAACGAAAAACTTTTTTTTTGCCTTTAATTGTCACTATTCACTATACCTTTAAAGGTGATTTTTCGTTAAAAAAAAAGTTTATCCTATTCAAAGTATGATTGGCATTATATCAACCTGTTTTCATCGATTGATAAATGACCACTGAACTGCATGCAATCATTAGAGTAACCTTTTCAGATTATACTTTTAATATAAAATTAATTAAAACTCGTTAAATCATTCCATATAGTTGTCTAAGATTTATGCCGCAGACTTCACTGTAAGAAAAGATTTAGTTGTTTTTGTTTGTATGCATTAAACTAACCCTATTCAAAGTATGATTGGCATTATATCAACCTGTTTTCATCGATTGATAAATGACCACTGAACTGCATGCAATCATTTGAGTAACCTTTTCAGATTATACTTTTAATATAAAATTAATTAAAACTCGTTAATCATTCCATATAGTTGTCTAATCAATTGGTATGACTAGTTCACCAATTCAAAGACCACTAGCTTTTGTCAAATGGAAAGTTTCGATTAATTTTGTATGGTATGATCGCAACAAGAAGATAAAAACAAAAGGAACAAAATTAGAGCATGGTATCTTAATTTTTAGGCAACTTTTGGTCACTTATCCCAAATCAGATATAATTACCACTGTTTTGTTGTCAAATTTTCATAGATCCTTCTTTCTTTTGACTCAGCTGCCTAAGCTCAATCTCCTGTTTAAACCCACAAATGATGCAGGAAGGGCAACACGTGTGCAATAAATTGTTAAACTCCATGTTGTCCTTTAATAAAACAGAGCAATATTTAACCTTTAATTGGCCCCATATCAATATACGTGGACTTAAACATCCAATATGTGTTATTGTTTTTTGTCTATTCTATCGAATGAGAATCCTCGGATTCTCTTTGTGAGGATCTCATAAATTCTTCAATCACATTCGTTCATTATACATTGTGCAGTCAATTTTTGTTAAATACTGTTTATATTCAATTTTAAATAAAAAAATTACAATGATTTATGACCGCACAATGTACGATGAACAGATGTGATTGGAGGATCCCCGAGATCCTCACAAAGAGAATCTGGCGATGATCAGTTTGCTATTCTATCAATAGGGTGTTTGGTTGCAGAGAGTGCTTTAGGTTAAACATCCAATATGTTTAATCATTAGCTTAACAACAATGTTGATTTCAACTCCAATTACAAAATACTAACCAATGAATGTTAACAACTTTCTCATTTGAACTTTTTCAAAAGTCCTTCTCATCCCCAATATTGCACAGTGATTCTAATTTTCAATTTTCTTGATCATACTTTAAAGATACCACAAATCAACAAAATTTGAAATAGTTTAGTCATTTAACGGCTATCGAAAAATGGACAAATCATAGTATTCAATTAAGTATTGAAATTTTAATAGCGTTAATCAAAGGTTAAAATATTTCTTACTTGGTTGATTTTTTTGTAAGATATTCTTTAAAAGTTAACTAAAAAACAAACGATTATGATCATTGTATAACATTGTAAGATTAAAAAAAAAAACCAAAAAAGTAAAAACGAAATAGTCAGACTAAAAAGGTCCGTAACATCTCTTCTTACTTTTTACCTGACCAGGTATAGCTCCAAAATATTATCACTAACCCCATAAGCATGATGAATGAGACTTGGTTCCCGGAATGCCACCTCATGCATATTTGAATTTGCTGTAAAATTACCCAGAGAATTAAAGTAACAGCTCAAGTTAAATCACTTTGGAGTTTACTGGAGTAACTATAAGACAAATACCAACAGCTGTCTTCAATTCCCGCACATCGTTGTGTTATGGGCTGACCGATCTCTTAAAACATGCAAAACACAATTTGGTAGTTAATTAAGTGAGAGATACTGAGGGTGTTAATCTCACATGAAAAATAAAATAAAATAAAGGATTTTACATGTGCTTATAAGTAATTGAGCTATTTTTATGGGGTGTGCGGATCACGCGCCCTGTTAATTTTTGTCTGTTAGATCTTCTTCAATTCATTCGATCCGACGGTCGAAATCTAAAAAGGTGTGAGAGAAGTAAAAATGAGTGTGTGGATATCATACCTCTTTTTTATAGTGCCAATTATAGTTTTATAGTAAAATTTAAACTTTCTTGATGATATTAAAACAAGTTATTTTACGTGTAAAGCCCAACGGCTATATATGCTCTACGTCACCCGATTTGTGTAGTTCACTTACAGACTTGAAAATTCACCACACAAGAGAACGTGTTGAGAGCGTTAATCCAACATTGAAAAAAAAACCTTACATATACTTATAAATAATTAAACTCCTTATCGTATTACTAATTAATTTTATATTGTAACCTCAACTTTTTTTAAAAATAGATTGAGTGCTCTTCTTTGACGTATGAGCTAATGATCATGAAGGATTGACATCTGCCTACATCCAATCCTTTACTGCGACAGTGCCATACCTACATCCAATCCTTTTCTGCGACAGTGCCATACTTTTTTTACGATCTCCTTTTATGTCATATCGATAAGATAACCAATCATTCTCTTTCGGGCGAGGATATCTCAGGCTTTGAGAAAGAGAAAAAAAAAAGCATCATATAGAAACAAATTATCCATAGTTTGGATCAATCAATTTGAATTTGTGGGGTAAATGTATTTTAAGTGGATTATATTTTGTAGTTAGATTCCTTGTTGCACAAGTACTGTAGTAAATTTAGTTTTTCTTATTTTTCAAATAATCTTAATTCTTAGTTTTTCTTGAACTTTGATGAAATTTAATCCTTAAAACCCAATGCTTGTCATGTACAAAGAAATTTACCCTATGAATAAAATCAACTAATTCCATATTACTAAAAGTGAATTTAATATTTTAACTTTCTCAAGAACCAAGCATTGTTTCTAGGGAACTTTAACGAAAAGCTCCCGGTACTGTTCACTTTAACGAAAAACCATATTTTTACACTAAAAAGTCAATCTTGGTACTATTCACTTTACTCTTTATTTTGTCCTTATCATTAAAACTCAAAGTTTTCAAGCCCTTTTCATTAGTTTTCCTTTGTTTCTACTGCTTTTTACTAAATTTACAAGTGGCCACTGTATATGTAAAAGAAATGTTAAGGAGACTTTAAAAAAAATAAGACTCTATGGACTCTCTGTCATCTCATGTTTTTAACACAATGTTTTATAATGTTGATACAGAACTTAACGTTAAACTGTGAAGTGACAAAGAATCTATAAAGAGTCATACTTTTGAAAGAATCTCCTTAACATTTAAAAAAATATAGAGTGTTTTCCGCAAGCAAATGATGATGATGATGATGATATGTATTGACTTGAATGCATGGCACGTCTTGACAATAAAAAAAGTTGGTGCCATTTTGGTATCATTTTTTACTTTCCACACACTTTACGTTAATTTTTGTTATTTGATATTTTTTAATTAACTCGATGTAATGGTTGAAAATTAAAATAATTGTGTGAAAAATGAAAAAGATTCCGCGGATAGCATCTTCCTAAAAAATTGATGGCACGTAGGTAGGACACGTTAATATGCAGGGATAGGAGTCCGATAATCATATCGACAAAAAAGTACAACCAACCCAACTAGAACTAGCCATGCATACACTGCGTGCTGATAAACAGCAATCTTCGCACAATGATGAAACATTAATCATTACTACTGATCGAGCATATATATTACAAGATTGATGAACCCAAGACATGTAAAATTACTTAAGGAGGAAAGAAAATATTGAGTTCGGAAAGGATATTTCTTTGCTGTATATGTTTATTAACTCTGGTAAGAGGTTATTTGTACCATCTACCATGTTTGGTAACATAGATGGAGCCCCTAGGCTTATTGGGGGCGGATGATCCCACTCACATTGGTTCTTAAACAAAGAGTACACGTAGTATCAACTTTCAAGCTAAAATCTCACTCAATAACCACTCTATTGAAATAGAATATTCACTTACATTTTGCCAACAACACCCCACCCTTTTTTTATGCCATACACAATAGAAAAGAAGCATAATGGATCTGATTGTAGGCATTGAGTACAATACTTACATGTATTTAATACAATAATCAACTAACAATTAGTATAATTCATGTAATTAAATGTATTTAATAGAATCACTATCCGACTGTCGAGGTGGGTGACTTGTATTAAATATATGTAAGTATTATAATTTTATTGTAATTTGAAGTTTTTTGTTTTAATTGATTTATGTTATCATTTTTGTTTCCTTGCTCTATTTGTTGTGTTTCTCTTCTTGTTTGTGCATATTATTTACTGGATTTAAAAATGATTTCAATTTATCAATGTTGGTTTTTATTTTATTTTATTTTATTTTATTTTATTTATAAAGAACATTGATTTTCACAAACATAAAATATTATGACTTAACATATATGTGGTTCGTTTGTATGCTGGGTTGAACTTTTTAATTTTACTTTGTTATTTTAGGATGCCCCCATTCAAAAAAATATCTAACTTCGTCCCTGTTTAGTAAATGTAAATTACCATATTTGATGTTTGTCTTTCCCATGGAATATTGAAGGGAAATTTTATTTGAAATAAAATACTGAAGGGTTTATTTTCACATGCACTTTTTTTTTTTTTTTGAAAGAGTACATGCACCTGTTGAGTGATGTTGTTTTATTTGTTTTGGACGGAAATTAAACAACTACACAATTCTAATTTTTTTTCTTGTTAAATCTTTGTTTTTTCTCTAACGGTTGTGATGTTTGGTTTGCTTTTTTTATTCACTAAAACTCAATGCGTATAATTTACCATTTTACAATTACCCATGAGTCCCAAATTAAGAGATAAGGCGAAGCTGTTACTGAGGAATCCAAGAGAGAAGAGAAGACATACGAAAAATAGTAGAGAGAGATTGTGGTCGCCGACGACATTGGAGAAGGGTTGCCGGCCAGCGCTAGGTTGGGTTCACCGAATTAAATAAAAAGGTGTAGAGAGAGTATATTGTTGTTGTTTGTGTTTTGTAGTTATAAGGTGATATTCCTCTTTACTTGTAAGTAGGTTCGAATCTCGTTGATGGTGAATTCGATACCAAATTAAGTTGTTGTTTGGGCCCAAAATATTGGTTTAGGCCGAATAGGAAGTGTTTCTCGGCCCATAAGCTTAGAAGGTGATGTGAGATATTCGATTGGTGGGCCAGCTAGTTAAGGTAGGCCAAGTCCTATTAGAAAATGGAGTCGTCCAGACGGAGATAAGGAAGGCAGAGTTCTATTGTGAGACGAATGGATGGGGGGTAGGATCCTATTGCAGTGAGGACTCTCGACAAGACTGGGATACGAAGACGTGAAGGAACATGACCGAGTAGAGGGCTAGATTCAGAATCCTGGTGGAAATGGGAATGGCATAGATAAGGCCGGATCAGAGTAAGGAGTCCGGATCTAGGTGGAGTTCCAATTCAATCAAAGGAAATTTGTTACTATAAATAGAGGGGTGAGGGCACCGTTCATGGGACCTCCAACTCAACACACAAATTTATCCTGCGCAAACTCTCGCTCTACGCAAAACCTCTCAACAACCTTGAGATTTTTATTTTCTTTTTCCGCCTTCACATCTTCAATTTGGATAAACAGCACTGTGAAAACCGGTGACATCTTCAGTTTGGATAAACAGCACTGTCGCCGTAGAATCAGCCGACCTCGGAGCACCTTCAGTTTAGATAAACAACACTGCGTCGAGGCCAATTGATTATCTATCCAAGTCTCGGTCGACAAGGGTTTTCGAATCCTTGTTGGTAGAGGTCATCTCATTAGCCTTCTCGGCGAAGTGAGGTGTTACGAACTATTGGGCTCAGCATATTGAACGCCGAGTTGGTTTATGATCGCATACTCACAAGTGGAGTTTATAGTTTGGCATTTAGACGGTCGAACCACATTCACCATTAAGACTTATATCCGCTTTGAGTATTTGTGCCCCTATACTTTGGTGTCAATTCGGCATGAGTTTACTTTAACGAATTCCATCATTGTGACCGAAGTCGACAACGACAATTTGTGAACTTCGTAATTAGTAGCCTTGCCTTTAGGCTTGAGAATCCAGAGGCCAAGACGTGTTCCTTCCTCGGCCGCAATCGCAGGACATAAAAGTCAATCACGTGCATCAATGCAACACATCAGCATATTTTACTCCCCGACCGAGCTTAGCCGATGAGTTGGCACGCCCCGCACACATCTAAAGGACGTAGTTAGCTCATTAGTTACTCGGCCTAAGCGCCACGTATGCTAGGTAGTTTTTAGGGTCAACAGTTGCACATTGTATGGCTTAACCGAGCTTTCCCTCCCTTAATGTAAAATATATTGTTGTACTAAAAATAACTTTTTTATTTATTCAAGGACAAATTTGGATGTTTGGTGGATAAGTTTTTTTTTTAGTTAAAGTGTAGAGAAAAAAAAAGGTTCAAATAAATTTTTTCTGCTATTGAATTGTGGGAGAAACACAACCTACATATAGAAACGATAGAATTTTATTACCATAAACAACCACGTACAAGGATGCCAAATGAATACATATGCTCTAGTGATCAATTTCTTGATCTGGAGGTAATAAGCACAAAATGCAAATAATTTTAAACCTCTATACGACCATCACACAAATCACACCACTAGAATGACGAATTTTGAGACAGATATGTACCATAGACAAGACGTGACATACCCAAAACCATTGCAAGACATTAAGGCTACAAAATCACCTAAGTGACACAAACCACTTACTAAAGCAGCACAGACCAGTCATAAAACTAAATAAAAAAAATAAGGTGATGTGTCCACAATGGAGATGCAGTTGAAAAAATTGACAGTATGTATGGGTAGCAGAGGAAGAGGCGTGTGCAGCATTGTCAGGATGTGTAGGACGCTAGCTAGTGCTGAGACAAACTCAAAGGGGTGGGGCTAAATGGGATCTAGCTAGAGCCACCAAAGTCGTCGAAATGCCACCACAATCCAAAAACCTGCATAAAACATGTTAGCACCAAGAGCATCCAGAAATTTCCTCCAACTGATTTTGGTCAAAGTTATGGCACGAAATAGCGGCAACAACATGGATGGTAGATGGGTTGCCAAACCAAGACCACCCACATTGTTGCACCGCTATCCCCACCACCACCACAAACCCAAAGAGGACAAAACAATAATTCCAAGGGCAGAGCCCTCAGAAAGCCCAAACAATCCGGAGAAATTTCTGACGACAAATCTGCACACCATCACTACGGGCACCTAGGAAGCCGCTGGCGGGAACACTCCATGTGCAACCCCACCCAGAAAACAGAAGTTACATGAATATGAAAAAATGAAACCTCCATTAGGCTTGGCAGCCACCAAATAGGCAAATAGAGAGGATCCGATCCACAAAAACAACCAAAAGACCAACTCAAACATGTAGATCTAAGCCCCAAACAAGGGTGAAACCCTGTACGGCAACAAAATCTAGAACATGGGTCGGAGGACCGCAAGAAAGCCTTGAAAATGGGATGCGCACATGAGTGGGGGGAAGAAGGTGATGGGTAGCACCAAGGAATAGAGAAAAAAAGGAAAGTAGCGGGGATGGGTCAGGGGGCGTGGAGAGAAAAGAAAGTGTGTGGTTCACAGACGAGATGACAGGGGGGGTAAGAAGCAAGGGGTGGAAAGGCTAGGAGGAGAGGGATGCTAGAAGGAGGTGGGAAGGGCTGCCGCTGGCCTAAGCCTAAGCAACGGACCGGCGACTGTAGGTTTACAAAATTAGGGTTTGTGGTTAGGTATGGGATAAGATTCTTTGTCGCATGACAAAATATTTTTTAAAATTTGATTTCCAATATATGTAAATTAGTTCACAAATTTTTTAATATGTTAGTGACATACGTTAAGTGATGATATTAACCCAGTATAATACGAGTGAATAGTAAAGTTGATATGTCAAGATTAAATAGACTGGCTTGCTAATTTCTTCATGGGACCGGATATGTTGACACTTGCCATAACTTGGTATTGATGGGATTTTATAAAAGTGCCTTGACTGATGATATTTTTCTTAATTAATCTAAATGCGATTACATTATTAGGAAATATAATTTGTATTTCACCATCGGAATAATATTACACAATTGATACAAGGCACAAAACTTAGTGAGTAAGTTAACTAATCATAACAACTGGCAAAGCTAACTGCTATACTAGCTATTGTATCCTCAAGTTACACTTCAAGGACACAGTTACATTTTTACCCTTAATATACATATGGCATGCTATTGCCAAACAAACGTGCAATCACGTTTAATTAACCCAAAACAACAAATATGTACATGTGCCCAGCTGGTATTTATCATTAAGAAGAGACAAATTTGTTACTATAGAAAAACTAATTTGTGGCCAAAGCATCAGCGTCGCAGCCGTGTTCGGTGGACACGGTGGACGGTGGAGCCTGGAGGTGGTGCAAATTGCAATCTGTCATAACAATATTTATTATAAATGAGACTTTGGATGCGGTCCATAGCTATCAATATTTTTTAGTTGAAGTTTTATTCAATTTTTTAATGTAATAAATTATTTCTATATATGTTATTATATTTTTTAAATTAAAAATTAAAATATATAGTTGTTTATATTAATGAGATTTTAAATAAAAACTCATAATTTGTGGGATTAAAAATATTAAAATATAAGTTAATACTATTGTGTGTGTGTAATATATATAAACATGGGTACATTCATCAAAACCACACAAAAAAAAAGAAGATATTTTAAAAACATGGGTACATTCTTCAAAACCATACAAAAAAAAGTAATAGATATTAGGCTTAGTAACACTATTAAATATCTTCGATTAAACATGACATGGATACATTCTCAAATCAAAAGAAAAGAATGTACCCATATAAAATTAAAAATGAATTAGAAAAAAAAAATTGAATAGATTTTATATATATAAAAAAAGTACATTTTTACATGTCACAAATTGGTATATTTAAGATGGGTACATTTTAAGATTAAAAATTTGAAAAAAGAATTACATGAATGGGTGCATATAAGATTAAAAACTTGAAAACATTTTATAAAAAACTAATGTGTACAAACTTATTCTAATTTATTTATTTATTTTGGAAATGTTTTGAATTGAAAATTAGTTAGGAGTTTACTAAAAGTGTGATTATTAAAATTCTAAATCAATTATTTATTTTTATTTTAAAAAATTATATAACTTACATGTAAATTCATCATTACATAAATAATACTACGAACTTGGATCAAAATCTGAAAACTAATAAGATTTCAATCGATGAACATTAGTAACTTAAAATCGAATACTAATTTTTTCTTATTATAATTAAAATCACCAATTAACAGGGTACTGTCGGCAATTCCCAAGTCATTCGTTCTCAACGAGTGATCATGCATATCTCACACTGAACAGTCAACTCTCCATCCCTGCTCAATATTTCAACTCATTAGGGTTTCGAGTTCATATCTTCTCACCGGTTTTTCTAAGTATGCACTACGTACGTACTACGTACGTAATACATACCATAATTTCGTTGAATTCTTGATCATTGGAGCATTGATTACGTTTTCAGCTTTTTACTGTTTCGAGGTACGTCGTGTACCGATGTATGGTAAAGATTTTGCTGTGCAGCTCCTGTTCTCATCAAGCAGCTGAGCCTGAAAGCGAGTTTGTCCTTTGGATGAAAGTGAAAGTGAAGTCATGTTGCAGCTGCTGGGTGGCATGGTCCCCATGCAAGAGTCAAATATAGTAACCTTCCATGCATGGGGTCCCACTGATCATCCTTTTTTTCTTCCAATTATTCATTTTTAGCCCCCCACAAAAGAGTCAAAGATAGTAAAATGATCATTGGGTCCCTGGGCCATGCATGCATGGGGTCCTACTGATCATCCTTTTTTTTCTTCTTCCAATTATTCATTTTTTTTCTTCTTATTGGCTTCAAGATTTAGCAGAAGTCAGAAAATATACGTCACCAAAAGTATGGCTTGGCCTTACTGTCGCCAGGAAGAAGGGAAGGCAATGACAAAACACATTAAAAAAAATACTGTTTCTTCAGCTTTTCCACGACGTATTCGTATGGCCTTTTGTTGGCCTTTCTCCCTCTCGTTTTGCAGTGCTTGAAAGTTGACACACTGACCCCAACCTATTCGGTTTTTATTTTCTTAATTAACAAGTGGGGTTATTGGGGCCGTACACGGTACATGTTTGAATCTTGAATGTAATTATCACCAAGTCTCGAGAGTTATCTGACTCTCGAGACTTAATGAATATACGATTGATTAGAAAGTGTTGAGTTACACATTTTAGTTATGGGCTAAGCACTTTTTCTGGGTATACCTTCAATAAGAAATAATATTGAATTACGACATACACAATCATAGTTGTGTCAAAGTATCTGATATACTATGATGTCAGAAACAACTAAAAATGTGAAATTCATGCAAAATGTGAGAAAGCATTCATCATTTGAACGCTCTCACATCCAACATTTGAGATATTCTGAGTTTGTGATTTAGTATATACTAATAGCTAGCACTTTTGTAGCCCATATAGTTTGCATTTGTAAAGAGTTGTAGGACAACAATAAAGTGTGGTATTACGATACTATCATAGGATATAATCAATTCGGGTATTGCATATGATGTATATTGAATACATATATATGTATATATATATGAACAAAAAGTCATATTATGTGACGTCATTGTAATACCGATTAATAATTTCTCTTCAATTTTACTTAAAAGTCCAAAAGAACCTCCCACCGTCTCCTTTTTGGCGTGTGCATTGAGCACTATTTTTAATCTTTTGGAAGCAATGTGGACTAATTTCTAATGTGGCTCATTTGAATTTTTTTTTTTTTGAAATGGCTGAAAAACGCTTTTAGAGAATATTTTTGCATTTCAAAAATACTTGAAGCACTTCAAACGTTTTTTTAGATTCACTTATATTTTTATTAAAGATTTTCAAATTATATTTTTATTAAAACGCTTTCAGTCATCTAAAAACAATTCTAAATAACTCAGAAGTGATGAGATACCATACTCTAATAATGAAGAAACATTTTTGCTTCATTATTAAATGTTTTATGCGTCATAGGCTTCCATCGGGATTCACATATCTTGTTGAATAGAAAGTTCAATCTGTCTGGTGGTGGTGGAGCAATAGAAAATTGTCGGACATGTATTTTTTTTCCACAACTTTCATGAAAATTATACAAAAGGCCAAGCCTACAAAGACATCGGCAACCTAATCCTACTAATTTCTAAACGAAAAAATGATGCTGACAGCGTAACAAAAATATTCCCTTCCCTTCCATTCCATTCAGCAGGCTATTTTGGTGGCAGACTACAACCATCTTGGATGATTAAGTGTATTGACTATTGAGTGTTACAACCCATGTTCAAAGGATAAAATGTGGGTTCAAATGCCTGCAAAAACCCAAAGTTTACGGCTTCCAATTTTGTTGTGACATACTCATCGATTGTGAAATGAAAATTACATGACATATCCTCGATCATTTTCAATGTACTGAAGTAACACAATAATTCATATATATATGGACCATTGCCATTGACATAAACTTAGATTTTTTACATTTTCAACGTGGAATAATTGAAACTACATTACAAAAAGTGAAGGGAGAGTTCGATGAGTGCTTAAGAGAATTTACTCAAATACTCGATTTTTAGTGTCAATTATTCGTCTCCTAATATAACTTGCATCAAAGAAAATTTGATTGCAAATCCAATTAAACTTACAGTCTTTTCACTACTTATGCATTATAATAAGTGAAAGAAAAGTAACAGATGCAAAACTTGTAAGTCAAGTAATTAAAAATAGAATCGTTCTAATTTATCATGGAATTGAACAGTTTCAATTATAAAACGTTGTGGGTTGGGCTTTTAAAGTATTGATGGGTTGACCCACCTACTAGGGCTATATGTCGACCCAATAGTTCTTTTATTTCATTTTCTCCCTTTTTACTGGAAGAGAATCATCTCCCTCCACTTTGGGGGGATTCCTAACTTTTTATTGTACATCATGCGGTCAATTTTCGTCATATACTATTTGTATTTACTTATAAATAAAAATAAAATAATTTTTGACCGCATGAGTGCTAATATTCCCACCTCGATGTCTTATTTTTCCACCCATCATTTAATGAAAATGTTAATAACATATTTATCCTTTTAAAAGAAGACTCTTAAACTCCTATTTAATTAAGTACTAAAATTTTGAAAAAACAAAAATAATTTAAAATAATAAATAAATAATGGTGGGTGGGGTGTGATATCTTTGGTGAAAAGAAGTTGGGAAATATTTGGGTTAGAATCGACGCAAATGTTGGAGGAAGGAATGGGTGTCTACTAGACGAAGGCGAGAAACTTCAATGGAGGAAAAAGAGATTTGGGTATGAGATCTGCGGTTTTGACAAAAAAGGAGGAAAAAGAGTAGTTTAGGGATCCGAAGTCTTTGGAGGGCGGTGATAGGTGTAAAGGAGATGATGAATGTCCAGGTCTTAGGTCTTTGCATTTTCTTTTATTTTTATTTATAATATTATTTAAAGATATATTAGAGTTATTTAAAAAATATATATATTAGGGTTATTTTGGAAATAAGGTGAGTGGAAAAATAACATTTTACTATTTTAATTTCTTATGGTGGGTGGGATTATTGTGACATCCTATATCGCCCAGGGGAGTGATCCTTAAATGTATATTCTCATCCTTACCTAGCACGAGGCTTTTTGGGAGCTCATTGGCTTCGGGTTTCGTAGGAACTCTGAAGTTAAGCGAGAAGGGGGCTAGAGCAGTCCCATGATGGGTGACCCATTGGAAAGTTGCTCGTGAGTTCCCAGAAACAAAATCGTGAGGGCGTGGTCGGAGTCCAAAACGGACAATATCGTGCTACGGTGGTGGAGCGGGCCCAGAAAATGGTCTGCCCCGGGCCGAGATCTAACAATTATTATGTGGGTGGGCAAATAAGATATTAGGGTAGATTTAGTAGCACTCTAAGGGTGCGTTTGGTACGCGGGACGGGACGGGACATTCCGTCCCGCGTTTGGTACGCCTAAAACGAGTGGGACAAGGCGTTCCACGGGACAAGTTTTGGATGATTTTTGGTTCCACCTCCCCCCTGGAACAGGATTGTTCCACGTCTGTGTGACAGAAATTTTTAACATTTTAGGACAACAATGCCCCTTGTCTTTTTCTAAATTTACAACATCCGTCCCGTCCTGTCCCGTCTGCGTACCAAACGCAGCCTAAATTATGTCAATGAAATACAAAGGACCAAAGCTACCTATAAGATTCTACCGACTTCCTACAGATTACATGAGCCAATAGGAGCGTGCCGCCCCAGATTCTGATTAAAAAAAATACGTGTTCTGAGCCGTCAGATCATTGCAGTCACATTCTGCCGACCTTTATTGGATGGATCACTGTCGTGGTCAAAGTTCAACGTTCTTCTCCTGTCATGAAATACACGTGGCAGTGAAAAGTTGGGCGGCTTTGTGACCTTATGGTGAGGAGCAGTGTAGGGACCTCAGGATTTGCGGCGTCTACGAATACTCGGACAGTCGCACGCGGGTATGAATTCATCGATCAAACCCACGTGTGGAACTCCTCCCCGACACCACCTGTATATTCGCCTAAGCGGCTAAACCCACGAAAAGGCCATCTTATTATTTCCCAAATAAGTTAAGTTTTTTATTTTTATTTTTAAAATTTTGGTTTATTGAGGAAAGATTATAAAACCAACCCACTACGACAATTATCATGCAGTAGTTCAATGGTTGGATGAATTCTAAGTCCATATTTCACACAACGTGTCCTAAGTTCGATTCTTGACGCTGATGAATTGCATGATGGTGGCCAAAAGAGGCTGAAATGCCTATGTGAATCTTCTTGACCTTCGGAAGGGTGGAGTCGATGGATTGCAGTGACAAAGGCACCAGCTGGTCCCTTAAAAAAAACCCCCACAATGACCCAAATCGATTGAAATTAAAAAACAAAATAATTGAAAGCGGAATTGGGTGCTCCAACATTTTGATTCAAATGATGAATGATGGTGGCTAAAAGAGGTTAAAATGTCTTTGTGAGTCTTCCTAATATTTGAAAGGGTGGAGTCGATGGACTGCAGTGACAAAGGTACCAGTTGGTCCTTAAAAAAAAAAAACATCCCACAACCACCCGAAGCGATTGAAATTAAAAAGCAAAATAATTGAAAGCGGAATCGGGTACTCCAACATTTTGATTCAAATTTACAGAAAATGATTGTGTGTCATACACTGTTTTATTAGTTTCAGATACTGTTACAATTTCGATGGGCAAGGTTCTCTTCTCTTGCGGACGCCAAAGCCTCCTGCTGGGCTCTCCTCTTAGGGCTACGAGTAGGTGGATGTGAGCTCTTGTGCAATCTTATTTTGGGCTTGTAAAGTTGGGACACTTTTTCTTTCTATGGATTCGGCTTAGATGGATCTGGCCCTATAGGCTTCAGTGGAGGGCCTACCAAATGGGATATCCAAGTTGAATCCTCCACTTTCAAGTATTGGTTTTCATCAGCAGTTCTTGCAGGAGCAATTCCCATCATTAAAATCATGAAACCTTTTTGAATCTCTCAAGAGGAAAGCCCTTCCAGTAGCTTGAGAAAGCTTCATAAACTCATCGGAATCGCCGCAAACACGAAGGTTCTTTATAATCCTTAAGGGTATCCTTCCATTAGGTTTTTTTGTTAAACCAAATGCAAGAGCAAGTTTCTCACTGTGATAACAGATGGACTGAAACTTCTCGTCCCCAACATTGTGAAGAACCAGTTTCGTATTGGGAGTAAAACCGGGATCCTGCAGTTTTCTTATCAATTTGTTCAGCTCCTGATAAATTTGTTTGGTTTCCGACGTGAGCAAGTTACATCGACGCCCAGAAATAGGACAATGAAGGAGAATGTTTTCTTTTACCTAGGCGGCGTTAGGCGGTTGGTCACCATTTTGATTAATGCCTAGGCGTTT
Source organism: Crataegus laevigata (assembly GCA_963580275.1). Lineage (NCBI taxonomy): Eukaryota > Viridiplantae > Streptophyta > Magnoliopsida > Rosales > Rosaceae > Crataegus > Crataegus laevigata. Next base: position 36,422,520 of record OY756942.1, on the reverse strand, counting down.
GAAAATTAAGAAATGACGCTTAGACCTGAGGCGCCTGCCCAGACCGCCTAGACACACCTAGCCCGCCCAGACCCGCCTAGGTTATGACTCACTTAGACAAAAAATAGATAACTTTCATTTTGCATTTTAGTTTTTCAATAATTTGTAAGAGACTTGTTGAATACTTAAAGGAACACACATTACGTACTTGTTCTCTATGTTTTCATTATGTTCTAATAGGTCATAATATATATGTCATTCCATTTTGTAGTTTATGATGAAATCGTATATATTTTAAGTATAAACATACACTTATTTACACGAAATATAATAGATTTAATTAAATCCGCATAGTCCGCCTCGACGCTCACCTAGAACTCGCCTAGCCGCCTAGCTGCTAGACCCCAGCCCGCCACCTGACTAGTGCCTAGCGTCTTTTAGAACCTTAGTTGATGCTAACAAGTGATGGTTTGTAACGCTTGTGAACAACGTCTTTCGATTGTTTTCAGATTGTGATTATTCGTCACGAACAAACTGGAGATGTATATCTCCTTTTTTACATTTTGGATAAACAAGTATACTAATAACATTCACCAAAATGAAGCGTAAAAATAATTTTTGAAACTCGGTTTGAGTTACTTTCTATTATTCAAGTAACATACACATAAACAATGCCTGTTCTCAATCACTCTCGCAGATAAGTGACCGCAGTAACCTCTTAATTAAGTTGTTGACACCGCTCCAGATCGGTGTTCCTATTTTGACTTCGCAATTTAACATTGTGTTCAAGTTTTTCCCTCGAAATATCTTCAAAACAGCTCACATTGTGGCTGCCCATGTTTCTAAAGAACATTGTGTTTTTCATTGGGATAGGTTTGAGCTTGTGTGACTCTTGGATATCTTAGCTTCTCATAGATAATGATTTAGCTAGCTTTTGACAAGACTACATTTTTATATTTAAATTTAATTACACATCTCTAATCAAGTTTATGTGAAGCAATTCCATGTGTTGGCATCTCTTATAATACGTAAATGATTCGATTTCTTAACCGGTGGCATGAACACTCATTAAGTTAACACGCGAAAAAATCAACACGCGCGTTTTCACCCATTAAGAATCATAATTACAGTAAACAAAAGTATATTTTCCAAAAAAAAAAAAAAATTATATAAACTGCGTTTTATCAAACAGGTGAAAAGTAATGTGTTGCTACGTTGAACCTGCATTTGAATCTTGTTCAGGCATATGTTAAAAAAAGATAAAAATCTCTGCAATTGGTGAATTATCATGATAGTTTGAAATTTTATTTTTTCAACGCATTACGTCTTTAGTTCAAACCCTCCGCTCTCTTTTTAGTGGGGCACGAAAATAATTAATTATGGATAAAAGAGACCTAAAAAGAGATTAAAAATAAGTTTAACCCACCGGAAGCAAGACGGTTAAGTTCGTTAATGGTCTGGGAGTCCGAAAGCGAAAAGTTAGTTAATACTGTTAGCAAACGAAACTAACTAATTTCTCGGTACCTATAGTCTCTATCTACTTAAAAAGCAAATTTGGGCTCCATTTCTTGAAGAAAAATCTCACAAAATCCAAACCCCAAGAGCAGTTTCTCTTCCAGAATCAATGAAAAAAGGAAAATCAGGAAAACGGACTTCCCGGCGGACCCCCAGCAGCTCAGGCACGGCCAATCAGCCCCAGAACCCACCTCATGAAGCAACTGAGGTCGTTGAAGCTCTTCTAGGACTGACTTCCGGGCAGATCCCCAGCACCTCAGGCACGGCCAATCAGCCTCAGAACTCACCTAAAGTGATTGAGGGCGCTGAAATTCTTTGTTCATTTACCGAATCCGGCGGAGATCATCGGCAAGAAGCAGCAGAAGCGGAGCAAGAACTGGAAGCACAGCAAGAAGCACCGCAAAACCAAGGAGGAGAAGGAGGAGGAGAAGAAGAAGTAGAACAACGCTCGTTCTATGGAATTGGAAACTACGTCCCTACTCGTCTGCCGCCGCTCCCGAACCACCTGCTGGGTTTGATTCAAGGACAACAATGCAGCAAGCCTTTTGAGAAGCAGATGACAGAGACTGACGCGAACAACCGCTACCAGCGGCTCATCCTCTATAGAAGTGATGTGAAAAGATACCTCTCGCCATTGCTCAATGAGGAGGAGAACCTTGAGAAAGGAGTTAACGTCACAGTTTACGACACCGACGGTGTAGATTACATGATGGAGTTGAGCACTTGGAACTGTGGTACTCGTGTTCTTGCTGGGGAAGGATGGAAAAACTTTCGCATGGCTCGTGGTCTGATGGCGTACCGGGATTTTTTAACCGTTTGGATGTTTCGAAATGCCGATACGACAAAGCTTTGCATGTTCATCAGTTGCAGAAGGTTGCCAGTGGTTCAGACCATCAAAAGACAGGGAAGACGGTAATCTTTGAATATAGTTGATTAGCGATAAGATCCATTTTATTGATATGAAGATTTGGGATGAAGCAAGAACATTAGGAGTATAATTGGTTGTAATTCATTTCTTGGATTGATTAATTCTTGGGTTTTGATCGATCTTTCTTGGATTGATTAATTCTGGGGTTTTGATTGATCGATTAGGTTCGTTTTCTTGATTAGGAGATTTGAGATTAATGCAGGATTGGGACTTAAAGGTTTAATTTCAGAAGAAAACTGAGCGTGTATATTTGGTTTTGGTTTCGTACTAAAGATCATTGCTTATTGCCTTTGAAAGGTCCATCTTTTTATTGATTTTATTTTATATTTTCTGCTCGTCTTTTTCTAGCAATGCAATTATATCAATATCATACCTGGATGATTTTGCTCAGTTTGTGCCGGAGAGAGAAGAAAGGGGTACAAATTGATTCTCAGTTTTTTTTTAATTTATTACATAAGGTGATTTGCTAACCGTTTATTGGGGCCAGGTCACACCCTACTAACTTGAGAGATTAAAACGTGCTTAATTTGACCTCAACATGAGGTGACAATAAATCACTCACCCACTTAACTCTTTCGTCATATAACCAATCACTTTAACTTAGTTATAAGTCCATGCTACTAGAGTTAGCATTGATTCTTAAATTTTGGTGATAAAAGTTAATTTACCTTTTTAACCATATGTCAATGAGTACAGTCAGTGAGATGAATAATATTTTTTAATGTTAATTTTGGGTTTAATTTGTTTTGTTGCAATCACACCATCACCAGGGAATCGATTAATTGGCGAACCTCCATGCAATGCAAATATACCATTTGAAAATCTTTATTTATTTATTTTTAAATTCACTTAAAATGAGACCCTTGAATCATGCATGTATATATATATATATATATATATAGGGAGCTTAAGGGGAGGGATCTCTATTTTTTCAAAAAAAATGAGGACACGCTCCACACCGTTAAATTGACTTTAATGAAATTGTGTGATTGAGATTAAAACACGGGCCGCACAATCCCTCCCCTTGAGTAATTCCTATATATATGTATGTATAATAAATCAACGGTGATAAATCCCATTGGTCGCCAGAAAATATTCTGTCCAACCCCAGTGTTACTTATTCATCAAGAAAACAGCATATATACCCTAATTTTCCTTTTTTTGCTCTCGACAATCCTAAGAAAAATATGAGATTATCGGTCTGTTATTAATGTACAAGCTCAAAGTGCAAACTTTTCATGTGTGTAATGAATGAATTTACTTTCGTTTTTCATTTTTTTCTCATAAAATCTGTACAGCGTTGTGGCTAGCTTACTTTATATAAATTTTGTCGGTAACGGGATCAAGGAATGCGAAAAGTTGTAAGTAATCACCTTGACAAGATATTATTAAAGAAAAAGAAATTGGAAGGTAAACGGTGTGAATTTTAGGACAATACTGCGCTCAGCTTTGCGTCAAGTTTTTTACTAGCTCTATGTACTCCATGTTTCTTCTTAAAGTCTCTTTCCAAGTCTTTCTAAGTCTTCATCTACCGCTTTTGCCCTAAGCTTCTATCTGGTAATCGCATCTTGCAGACATCACAGTTTGGGTAAACCGAACAACTAAGTTGACCAAATACGAACAGCAACTCATGTGTTCACCGGATAAGCAACATCGTAGCTCAAACATCGGTATAAGGTAATGCCATAAAAAAGAGAGTGTATTTCGGTTAAATTTATATGTATTAGTCTTCAGTTCACATATCCAAACCACTAACTTATTTTCTCTTATCTTATGTTTAATTGCGAGGCCTCCTTGTCGAAGCAAAGTCCGGTGGAGTAATCCAGAGAGTATGATCCTCCAGAGGGTTTTGACATTGAGATATAGGATGTGATCTAATGGTTCCGTCCTCCAAAGATATCCAAGTTTATCCTTTCACGAATGATGTATGTTGAGTTTGGCTAACATCCGAAAAACTTTGAAGCCGAAACAGGCATAGATTGAAATTATCTTCTTCGTCGTTGAACGCCAACTTGTTAACCATGAACTTCCCCTTTGATACACGCACCTATAGGTCTCTCTTGGTCCCTTCACCAATGATGTATGTTGAGTTTGGCAGACATCCGGAGAACTTTGAAGCCGAAACAGGCATAGATGGATGACAACCCACGAAATTATCTTATTCGTCGTTGAACGCCAACTTGTTAACCATGAACTTCCCCTTTGATACACGTACCTATAGGTCTCTCTTGGTTGATTCCACTACACGTCATATCTAATTATTCTCTCCTTGTTTCAAAGAGAGGTGCACCGTGAGGAAGTGGCTGTTGCTCACCCGAAAAGATTGTACGAGGTCACAATTCACCTATCTATTCACCTAACATGATAATCAGGGGAGAACAATAATGGGGATCGGGACGTTGTGTCACATACCGACTCGGGGTTCACCAGTGGCGAAGCCAGGATTTACCGATGGGAGGGGCGAAATTCAAAAGAGTGTAAAGTTCAATCGAAGCGGTTGCTTTCACATTGGAGAGTGCAAAATTTTGAGTTAAAATTCATAGCAAAAAATAGTCTCTCCACCAAAACGGTTGTAAGCAATAATATCAAAGCTAATGTAAGAAGCATAAATTGGCTAGGACAAGATTGCTTTTACATTGTTTGAAGGATGATTTATGCACTGTTTCTTATAGTACCGTTCCATTGCCACTAGGTCTGCCAAAAATGCTTCAAGCTTTAACACAACCTACAAACCCAAAGACTAAATCATAAGCTGCTATAGCACCTACTACATTTACATTGTTCTCCAACATTTTAATGGTGCTCCTAGTTACCTCCAACTGATCAAATGATATCCACGAAAATAAAACTTCGAAAATCGCAACAACTTAATAAAAGGACCAAACTTTCTAAATTCCAAGGATCAAATGGAGAATGCACATGGATTCATTACAAATACTAGAACACATTTAAATCTAAGCCAAGGATCAAATGGAGAGTGCCCTACTGAGGTGTTACCGCAAACATATCACATATTTTGGTCTAAGCCTGTGGCATTGTGGAGCAACGAGTTTCTTATGGTTGACAAGGATCGACGCGTAGTTTGCTTTAATCTCGTTTGCTACCTCAACATCAACAACGGTATACTCAGAATTACCACTATTTCATTCTCATTTTGATTCACATTGCCCCTGGGGACTGATTCATCAGATAATTCATTGAGGCATTAAATCAAACACATGGAGTGTGTATAAAGACTAGCAAAAAGCAGTATGAGAGAGATGGAGGACGACTATCAAACACCTGGAGATAGGTGGAGGAAGACGATAAAACTCTGCCGGCAGCCCACTCCTAATTCTGTTGTTCAACGGCGAAGCATCAGACGCCTAGGGTTTTAATATTAACCGATCAATCAAACAAAATCTCACACAAATTTAAGCAACTACTCAATCCAGATAAAACCCACACTAATGTTGTACGGAATTTACAAATTTGGCGCAAAAGAACCAAAATTAAAGGAAAACTAAGAGCTTGCAAAATCCTTAGTCATATCAAAACCCACTGAAACGCAGGGAAAGCAGCTCAGAGTGGACTAGATCGTAATTAAAACAAAATGGAGACCCAATTTTTCATCTCAGCTGTTACCTTATAGATGAATTTATACAGGAAGCTTCATCAGTCGCCGTACATCAGACACGCGCAGCTCAAAAACCCCCTTTCCGCCATGGCTCCAAAACCGTAGAAATCCCAACTCTGCAAAATGGAACACAAATTAGGGTTTTCACAAGTACCAGAAGAAATAAAAGAAATTGAAGAAATCAAAACCAGCAGAAATTTACATTCTGCAACAAAGGTAGCAGTGGGAAAATTTGGGTTTGCTTCGGGGGCAAAATCGTCCAGAGAAAAACACAGTGACAGAAGCACTGATAGCACACCCAATATCGTATCTGGTAGAGAGCGAAACTACAAAGACGAAGGCTTTGGCTTCCAAAACAGAAGAATCTGCAATTTGCTGTGGGAAAATGTTACAGCGACCCCCCAGTGCTTTATGTACTGCGACAACGAACCGCGTCGCGCCACGTACTAGAGGCGGAGGTGGCGGCTTTTGTGGATTGTGCAGCGAAAAACAGCGAAGAACAGAGGCAGATCTGCAGAGCGGAGCGGCTGGGTTTCCGGGAGGGGAGGGGCGAAACCTGCGCTGGCCCAGTGTTTTCCGGCGAGGGGAGTGGCGGTCGCCACTCCTCGCTCCTATGTGGCTTCGCCACTGGGGTTCACCACACTCTGGGCTCGACTCCACTATAGCACGATATTGTTCGCTTTGGGCCCCAACCATGCCCTCACAGTTTTATTTTTGGGAACTCACGCGAGAACTTCCCCTATCATGGGAGTGCTCTCGCGCGCTACTCGCTTAACTTTGGAGTTCCGATGGAACCCGAAGCCAGTGAGCTCCCAAAAGGTCTCGTGCTAGGTAGGGATGTGAATATACATATAAGGATCACTCCTCTGGGCGATGCGGCCCGACGTCCTCGTTGGCACACCACGACCAGGGTTAGGCTCTAATACCAAATTGTCACATCCCGGCCCGTGGCGGATCACTTTCCGGGCCTGCTCCACCACCGTAGCATGATATTGTCTGCTTTGGGCCCCGACCATGCCCTCACGGTTTTGTTTTTGGAAACTCACGAGCAACTTTCCAGTGGGTCACCCATCATGGGAGTGCTCTAGCCCCCTTCTCACTTAACTTCGGAGTTCCTACGGAACCCGAAGCCAGTGAGCTCCCAAAAAGCCTCGTGCTAGGTAGGGATGAGAATATACATATAAGGATCATTCTCCTGGGCGATGTGGGATGTTACACGCTGGCCAAACTCCCGTCAATGGCTGAGTTATTCAGTCGACTCCCTTCCCCTTTGTGGGGTCCCTCTATAAAATATAACATCTCTAATAACCATTGTTTCAAAGTTTCAATTTGTCTTCCAAATTTAAAGAAGTTAAACTTGAAAGCTGAATCGCCAATGAATAATACCATAACTGCATAATCCATTCAAAGTGAGATCGGGGACAAGATAACCTTCATCTGACAATGATTTTTTCCCTCCATTTGTGGAGTAAGATATTCAAAGTATTATGTTTGTTACGAACTTGTACTCGATATGAACACTTAGAATTATAATCATCATCATACTGCGTCATCATACTGCATTGAATGTCATATTTGTCGCTTAAATAATACATGTGGCGGGCCAATTAAGTGGGGTAGAAACTCAACGGTCTACCAGATCACTTGCTTGGTTTAAATACGTTATTTGATGTGTCATTTGTAGATCTTCATGGCGACCAAAATCTGGGATGGTGGCCCTCTTCTTCTGGAGGAGAAAGTCTTGGTGAGCTCCAACACAGCTAATAGATTACATGGAACACACGATTGAGATACCGCGACGGCAACGTCTTAGCTGATTACGAATTAATTATATATACAATCATACAAATACAAACAATGTGTGTGTGTGTGTGTGTATATATATATAAATCTTTTTGACGTGCAAAAATTTGCCAAATGGAAAATATTGCTCCTCCCAAATTCCCCATATTACTTACAATTTTATAACATTATGCCAAATGCAGGCCTGTGTTTCATTTAGTCCTGCCTGCCTAATTTGATGGCATCCACTTTCAGAATTACACATGTCATGTCATTTGTGAGATCGGTGGTGTTATCCATAACCTCTTTTTATCTCCCACATATTCTTCTTAATTTTCGGCCGTCAAATCGAATGAATTAAAGAAGATCAAATGACATAAATCAACAGAGGATGTGTGAGAGGTAAAAAAAAATGGTGTGTAGATAACTCCACTCTTGTGAGATTACTAATTCGAATGGCATGTTTACTTATTTCGGAAAAAAAGATGTGTTTACTTATTTTGAAACGAAAAAGTTTGAGTAGAAGAAAGACTAAATGGATATGGATCAACTATTAATCCCTCTGTTTAATCTAATTTATGGTTTTTAGGTTTTGAGTTACGGATTGTGATTTGTTTGTTGGGTAATACTAGGGAGACAAAAAATTTAAACTAAAATTTGTAAGCCAAATGATGTGGTGGTTGATGATTGGATTATTACTTAAGTATTGATTAACATGTTTATTTAATATTGGTGACACATCATTTGATTTAAAAGTTTGGTTTTCCGCATCATCCTTGTTTGATTATGCAGGTATATATATTGGTAACACATGAAAAGTTTTTGGGTAATGCTAGGGAGACCAAATTTTTTTAACTAAATGATGTGGTTGTAGATGATTGGGTTATTAACTAAGTGTCGATTAATATGTTTGTTTCTTATTTGTGACACGTCATTTGGTTTACAAATTTGGTCTCTCTAGCATTTGTAAACACGAAAATTTCCTGAAGGAACAAGAACACGTGTACAAAATAATATTTTGTATTAATGAATTTGTTTGGGGTTACAATCTCTATTTGTTTTGATCCTCTGATTCGATCTCCGTGAGATATTGATTTGTGGGTTTGATGGGCTGTTGATCCGAAGGGCCGTTGGGGCTTGATTCTTTGGATAAACTGTTCTTCAAGGGCCGTTGGGCCTGATCTTGAGGTTTGGCGGATGAACGCTTCTTCAGGTGCCTTTGGGGTTTGATTCTTGAAGTTGGATGAACGCTGAATGACAGATGGATCTTCAGGAGCTGTTGAGGCTTGATTCTGAAGTTGGATGATTTGTTGATCCAGAGGCCGTTGGGGCTTGATTCTGGAAGATGGATGAATGACGAACGAAGAACGATGAACGATGAACGATGGATGAACTTCAAGGGGCTTTTGGGCTTGATTCTTGAAGAATGAATGTGTGGATCCAAGGGCCGTCGGGGCTTGATCTTGGAAGATGGATGAATGTTGCTTCAAGGGCCGTCGGGGCTTGATCTTGAAGGTGGATGAACGGATGAACGATGAATGGATCTTCAAGGGCTTTTGATCTTGAAGAACAGTTGTGTTGATCCAAGGGCCGTCGGGGCTTGATCTTGGATTAAGAATCGGCACGTGACCAAGGTGCTTGTTGATTCTTCAAAGGTTTTGGCGAAGTTTCTTCAAGGGCTGTTGGGCTTGATCTTGAAGGTGGATGAACGTTTCTTCAAGGACCGTTGGGGCTTGATTCTTGAGAACGATGAACGAAGAACGAAGAACGAAGAACGAAGAACGAACTTCCAGAGAATTCTCTTCCAATTTGGGAGTAGAGAAATGTATTTGTGAATTGGTGAATTGAAATGAATGAAATTGGCTTCTATTTATAGAATTCCAAAACTTGATTTTTGGATTTAAATAATCAGATGAAATAAGTCGTCTCTGCCAGGTGTTGACACGTGTCCTGTTTGACAGCTTTTCGGACTCTTTTCGAATTTTCGTCGAATCATACAATATGTGTACAATTTATGTAATACATGAGCGTTAACATTTTGACCATCGGTCAACATTTTATTTATCGAAATTTCACTGTCTACAAATGCCCCCACTTCAAGGCGCGCTGCATACATGTGTTTGTCACGTGTAGAGGGTGCGTTTTGAAGTTTCTTTACTGTAGACGTTGATCCAAGGGCCGTCGAGGCTTGATCTTGGATTGGGCCGGGATCTCCTTCAAGTGCCGTCGAGGCTTGATCTTGAATTGGGCCGAGACTATTTTCAACTTTACTGGGGTGAATCGGCATGTGTATTTGTGCTTGTTGACTTTCCACAGATTTCATCTTGAACAGGTTTTGATTCAGAGGTGATGAATACCTGATCTTGAATCGGATTTGTAATTTCTCCAAGGGCCGTTGAGGCTTGATCTTGAAGGTTGATTCAGGGGTGTTTGGACACTTGATCTTGAATCGGGTTTGTGATTTTTCCACAGCTTTCATCTTGAACTGGTTTTGATTCAGGGGTGTTGGACACTTGATCTTGAATCGGGTTTGTAATTTCTCCAAGGGCCGTTGCGGCTTGATCTTGAAGGTTGATTCAGCACGTTGTCTCCACATGTTTCAAGTAATCGGATCTTCATGCAGGTCTGGCATCTTCTTTTGCAGTATTTTTCCTCTAATGCAAAAATTCCCATGAAAGCAATTGGAGATACCGCTCCAAAACATTCAATGTGGAGATTAGCTATGTTGCAAAAATTCCCATGAAAGCATCAGAACATCACTTCTCAGCGACTCATCATGTTTTCCAGCTTCCAACATTAGTTGAAGATGACTGCTCGTGAGCAATGCTAGGTAAGCAATCAGGGAAGGGTTCCAGACAATCAGTCCCAGATCGGAAGCTTGACTCCAAGTGGCGGCTGATCTCTCTCTTTCTCTTTGTCCCTTAGGCAAGAGCAAGGGTAAAGGAAAAGCATGCCATGAGATATCTTTGCCTTCGACCCTGCTGATATGAGATACTTTGGCTTTTGAAGAAGTACAAGTTGATTTTTGAACTGGGTTTGGGAGCCTTTTTACTTGCAAGTGCTCCTCAGCTTAGTTGTGGATGAATCAGCACGTTGTTTCCACATGCTTCAAGTAGTCCGGTCTCCACGCAGGTGTGGCATCTTCTTGAACTCTTGGATCAACCCCGACTCATCTGCTCTTCGAAGCAACTCAGACTCCTCCTGCTTCGTCTGTGAGGTACTTTTGCTTTTGAAGAAGCACCTCTACACAGGTTTATTTTTGAAGTGGGTTGGGAGGGGTCTGAGATGAGTACTCGAGAGCAAGACTAGGTAAGCAATCAGGATCTCACTTTCTCCATGTTCCTCAGATGAAGGTGAGGAGAAAGCGTGATATGAGATATTTTTGCTTTTAACCCTTTTGATATGAAATATTTTTGCTTTGGATGATTTGTTTTCTGGGGTGCTCCAAGGAATGAAGAACACTGAGTGACTCGAAAGGTTTCTTTGAGAATACATTCTCGGAGATGAAGAGAGGTTGAGAGTTTGAGAGGGTGTGAAGGTGTGCCTTTGATGTGGAAGGCGAAGGTCGATCTTATAGAAATTTGGCTTCACAACCGGAACTATTCCTTCACTATTTGTCGGCAGCCGGTGGATGGATGAACAGTGCCCGTTACGCGCTTTCTGACAAAGCGTCCGTAATTTCTGCGAAGCTGACTGCGCATGCGACGAGTGACGACACGTCTTGAATGATGATCTTTTAAAAACCGGGGTTCAAATCCGGGTTCGGCTCGTGGTTTTCGCAACGCTCCAAGCTGCGTGTGACGCATGTGACGAGTGATGACAAACTGGAAAAGTTGATGCCACGTGATTTCTGAGTCAAGCTCAGCTTTTGATAGAGGAACGGTTCTTTTGAGGCAGGACTCCGGCCTTCGAGAAAGGAGCGTCACTCTTTGATTTGCGAGAGGAGCGCTTATTCGATCTCTGAGGAGCGCCTTTTCATTTTCTTCTTTTTATAGAGGCATGAATTTTGTTTCACCTCATACTTGAACTCCCTCCTGTAAACACTTCCTTCTTGCACTTCTGCAATTTTAATCTTTCCGATCTCTTCTTTCTCAACACCTTCTGAAAATGTCTTGCCCTTCCGATCGTCGCCTTAACTTGAACGTCGGAGAAGATGATGACTTGTCTTCTCCAGACAACATTTGGCGTCCGTCCTTCATATCCCCCAACGGTCCTCTTACAGTTGGGGACTTAATGATGAGAAACGAAATAACCGCTACGGTGGTTGCTCGAAATCTCCTCACTCCAAGGGACACTAGGTTGCTATCCAGGCGGTCAGACGAGTTGGCTGTTCAGGAATCTCTAGCCCTCAGCGTCCAAAGTGCAGGCTCAGTTTCAAACATGGGCCAGCGCCTTCTTGCCCGATCTCGTCAGGTGGAGTTACTGATGGCTGAGGTGGCTAGTCTTCGGCAAGAAGTTAGAGGACTCAGGCATGAGAACAAGGAGTTGCACCTGCTTGCAACTAGTTACTCGACCAGCATGAAGAGGAAGCTGGACCAGCTGCAGGAGTCGGACGGTCGGATCCAGAGTGACCATGAAAGGTTCATGGCGTTACTCCCGAGGTTTATGTTGCCTTCATCCTCCGGTGTTGCACCAAGCGTTCCCGCTCCGGAGATTCCAACTCTCAATAATTTTTTTTTATATATATATATATACATATATATATATATATATATATACATATATATATATATATATATACATATATATATATATATATTTTAATTTTATTTGTGCCAGATGCACCCAAAATTATATATATATCTTTTTTTCTTTTGCCTGCTTTCACTCACATGGTGCCTATGCACTTTCATTATTACCTTCGCCATTTTTTTTTCTTTTTCCATGGTGCCAGCACCATGTTGCTCCACCATCTCATTTTTTATTTATATTTTTTTCTGTATAAATATGGGCGATGAAGTGAAGAATTTGCAGGAAGGACGAAGACGATGGAAATGGAGCTTTGATGTTTCTTGAGGATGGTGGAGAAGACTTGCAGCCAACCACCGTGCTCGACCACCGAACCACTGAACGAAACTTCTCAGCGAGAGTATCCGAGAGATCAAAAAAATGCCTGGCACTCCTCTCCATCTTCAATTGATTCCTCCACGGCTGCGCAGATCGTTTGGTGAGTCGACCAGGACCAAAGGTTGAGACAGATATAGCGCCAAGAGCTTCAATCCCGCTGGCATCAGACCCAAATGATGAGGAGTTCTCAAGTATCGGCAAATCGGGGACAAAATGAGCGTCCTGCCCATTGCAAGCTCGTTTCTTACGTGTGGTAGCTGCCGATGCTGAGTGCCCAAATCGCTGCTGCCGTTGGATTGCTGGGCCATGTATGAAGTTTCGAGTTTATGGAAGTCGGCGAGGGATTGAGAGGGACTCTGTGCTTTTTTGGTTTGGGGAAGGAGATGGGGCTGCTTCTGCATTTTCACTGCAATTTTGTCATCTCTCAGAGGTTCTCGAGGATACGGCAAAGTCATGAGCGTTGGAATCTGGTCCCCTGCCATTCTTCGTTGCTGCTGACTACAACATTTGATGCACTGCCTCCTCGCTGGACTGTATTCATCCTATCCTTGCTGCACGCAGGGGAATGCACGATCCGGTGCTTCAGATCCGGTGAAGATCGCAGTGATTTTCTGTGGATCCCATGATGGCGTTGATCAGTCCGTCGGCGTAGAACGAGAGGGAGCCCCCACAGCAGCTCGGGATGGGACTCAGATGCTCTGGTGCGGATCAGATCGGAGTCCAGATCGGAGGCCGAATTCGGGTTTATCATATAACGCCATTGACATGCACAGTTTTGGTAGCGTTGTATGAGTGCTTCAGGAGCAGGGTGGCGATACGGAGGCGCGTTTTGACTTCGACGATGGGGAAAAACAACACGTCGCTTTGGCATATGGCTTCCAGGCACCTCACCGCCTTCCCGATCTCCCCTTTCTGCTCCTGGTGGTCCGCCAGCGCCCACAGCCCCTCCGCCACCGCTTCCATCCCTCTCTCTCTCAATTTTAATTAATTAAGTATTTTAATTTTAGTTAATTAAGTAATTTCATGGAGAAGATCGGGAATTTGGGAGGGAGAATCACTGAGTTGCAGAGTTATGGACTGTTTGTGTTCAGCCTCCGAGTTTGAGATAGTTGAATTTGTCCGAGTTGGAACTGTCGCTGCTGGAGGATTCTGATGAACAGTTTAGACTTTGGACTCCAACATCGACCCGTATCCGTCGAACACCGAAATCACGGCCTCAAACTCCGTCACCTGCTACTCGATGACGTCGATCTGCTTCACGTACTCCTCAAAACTGCCGCTTTTGGCCTTGAGCTGCTCCACGAACACGTTCAACCCCGCCGCCGCGTCGCTGAATTCCTTGTACTCTTCGGTGATTCGCAGGTTCATCTTCTCGAGAAGATCGAGGTGGTTAGTCGATCCCTGGAGCTCCGTTTTGACCATGGCGGAGACGTTGCCTGAAAATATTGTTGATAGATTTGGCGAGCTCGTCCCTTTTTGCTCTTCCTTCCCAGCAGCATTTATTGGAACTTTGGGTTCGATTCGGACCCTACTGTTTTGGGTTCATCTGTGGTGTGGGAATGGGAGAGATGTCAGAGGAGAAGACTTGGGCTTCTGACTTTTGGGCCTTGGCGAAAGGAAACAGAGATCCCTGGCATTTTGGACCGCTCCTTATGTGGATCTAAATTTTTTTTTTTTTCAAATACATAAAACATATGTATTTTTTTTTTCTAATAAAACATTATTTTTTATTTTGATGTGACTGAACTCAAACATTTGAATATTTGAGATGCCTACGTACCCTTCCAATGAAAGGGATCAAGTCAAAACGTAGTTCAAAGTACATGCATTTTTTTTTTATATTTTCTTTTGGTGCCGTTTGCAGTTTTAACTTATGCAAGCAAGGAGCGTTCGTGTCGCCTTTTATGCTCGTGTAGATTAGGAGCCTTGTGCCACGCAGTTTGGGCTTGTGCGGGCGAGGAGCCTTTGCTTATGCAGTTTAGGCTCGTGCGAACAAGGAGCATGGTGTCTTGCAGTTTAGGCTCTTGTAGACAAGGAGCATCACACGGATTTGTCAAGCCATTTTGGAGAAGCGTTCCTCGCAATCTTTGTAGCAAGGAGCTTTTAATGGGTGTTTGAAGAAATCTTCCGGGAGGAAATCGCGCATCGTGATGGGGATAGGCGATCTTTGTGTTGAATTTCCATCATCTTTAATAATTTCCCGTTGCTTTGGAGATTGGCAAAAGCTGCTTTGCCCCTTTTCCGGTTGGTGGACTTGTGGTGGAGGCGTAGGCTTCATGTGCCATTTCTTTGGAGTAACATGAATCCATCCTTCATGTTTGCTTGATTCGGAGTATGCCCCCATCGGTGGCAATGAAGACTTCGAATCGAATGTGCCAGAAGTGATGGTGGTATAATTTGTCTTTACCACATCGTCGAGATCCAGCTCGATGATCCCTTGCTGGGCCAATCTTACGATGAGATCTTTTAGCACAAAGCATTTTCCCGTCGGATGACTGACGAAGCGGTGGTACTTACAGTACCTTGGGTTGTCGGTGCGATTTATTTCTTCCGGCCATCGGCATTCGGGTAAATCGATCACCTTCTTCTCCAATAGGTCATCCAGCATTGCGGCCACGTCGGAGTCCGGAAAAGGATATATCCTCTGCTCTAGTTCCCTCAAGGTGTTTTTGTACTTGTCTTGGGTGCTAGAAGGCTCTCCTTTCTTTATCTCCCTTGTTTTATACTTGGACGGGATTTTGACGGGCGCCGATGAGATTTTGACAGGGGCGGCGTTAATGGTAAAAACTTCCTTAGCTGGCTTCTTCCCAGTCTCGTCTACCTTCGGAGCAAACACTTTCTCTTTGAAGTTGGTGGTTGGCTCCCTTCTTCCATGGTTAGCGATGCTTAACTCCATGTCATGGGCGCGGGTTGCTAGCTCTTCGAAGGTCCGCGGTTTGATGCCTTGGAGGATGTAGTGCAATCCCCATTGCATGCCTTGGATGCACATCTCGATCGAAGAGCGCTCCAAGAGTCTATCTTTGCAGTCAAGGCTAAGGGTGCGCCATCGATTGATGTAGTCAACGACTGGCTCGTCCCTCCACTGTTTTGTGCTTGTCAGCTCCAGCATGCTGACTGTACGGCGGGTGCTGTAGAAGCGGTTGAGGAATTCACGCTCCAGTTGCTCCCAGCTGTTGATGGATTCGGGCTCAAGATCGGTGTACCAATCGAAGGCGTTACTTTTCAGCGAGCGCACGAACTGCTTGGCAAGGTAGTCCCCTTCAGTGCCCGCATTGTTGCAAGTTTCAACGAAGTGGGCGATGTGCTGTTTCGGGTTCCCCCTTCCATCGAACTGCATGAATTTGGGTGGTTGATATCCCCTTGGCATCTTCAGGGCATCAATCTTTTTAGAGTAAGGCTTGGAGTACAACTCGGAGGTATTTGAGCTCCCTTGGTACTGTGCCTTGACTGTGTTGGCGATCATCTCTTGCAACTGCTTGATTGAGAGAGATCCCATGAGCGGCGCTGCTTGGTCTGGTTCTGGCTTTTCTTCAAACTTCTCCACCGAAGGCTCTTCCTCTTCGTCACCACCTTTCTTAGGGCCAGAGCCGGATCCTTCATCCTGCCTTGCCCCCAATTTGCTCACGAGCATAGCAATCTTCAAGTCTTTTTCTTCTAGGGTTTTCGTCATCATCGCAAACATCTCCTTCATCTGAATCAGCTGTTCTTCGATGGAGGTGGCGTCGATGACTTGTTCCTTGCCTGAAGCCATTGTGCTTGAAGTGTGCTTTGGATTTCTTGAACGGGGAAAGAGATGAGAGGTAGAGATAGTCCCACTGGGCGTGCCAAATTTGTAAACACAAAAATTTCCTGAAGGAACAAGAACACGTGTACAAAATAATATTTTGTATTAATGAATTTGTTTGGGGTTACAATCTCTATTTGTTTTGATCCTCTGATTCGATCTCCGTGAGATATTGATTTGTGGGTTTGATGGGCTGTTGATCCGAAGGGCCGTTGGGGCTTGATTCTTTGGATAAACTGTTCTTCAAGGGCCGTTGGGCCTGATCTTGAGGTTTGGCGGATGAACGCTTCTTCAGGTGCCTTTGGGGTTTGATTCTTGAAGTTGGATGAACGCTGAATGACGGATGGATCTTCAAGAGTTGTTGAGGCTTGATTCTGAAGTTGGATGATTTGTTGATCCAGAGGCCGTTGGGGCTTGATTCTGGAAGATGGATGAATGACGAACGAAGAACGAAGAACGATGAACGATGGATGAACTTCAAGGGGCTTTTGGGCTTGATTCTTGAAGAATGAATGTGTGGATCCAAGGGCCGTCGGGGCTTGATCTTGGAAGATGGATGAATGTTGCTTCAAGGGCCGTCGGGGCTTGATCTTGAAGGTGGATGAACGGATGAACGATGAATGGATCTTCAAGGGCTTTTGATCTTGAAGAACAGTTGTGTTGATCCAAGGGCCGTCGGGGCTTGATCTTGGATTAAGAATCGGCACGTGACCAAGGTGCTTGTTGATTCTTCAAAGGTTTTGGCGAAGTTTCTTCAAGGGCTGTTGGGCTTGATCTTGAAGGTGGATGAACGTTTCTTCAAGGGCCGTTGGGGCTTGATTCTTGAAGAACGAAGAACGAAGAACGAAGAACGAAGAACGAAGAACGAACTTCCAGAGAATTCTCTTCCAATTTGGGAGTAGAGAAATGTATTTGTGAATTGGTGAATTGAAATGAATGAAATTGGCTTCTATTTATAGAATTCCAAAACTTGATTTTTGGATTTAAATAATCAGATGAAATAAGTCGTCTCTGCCAGGTGTTGACACGTGTCCTGTTTGACAGCTTTTCGGACTCTTTTCGAATTTTCGTCGAATCATACAATATGTGTACAATTTATGTAATACATGAGCGTTAACATTTTGACCATCGGTCAACATTTTATTTATCGAAATTTCACTGTCTACAGCATTATCTAAAGTTTTTTTATTTTATGAAAACACGTGAAAAGTTAAGAATTCGACTAGTTTTAATATACATAAAACTATTCCATGTTAAAAAACTTTAAGAACCATGAAATTTAGGTCCTTGGCTTCTTTGAAAGAGAGATTTGAGCTCTTGATTTGTGTGAGGTGAGTTAGAAAAATGAGGTAATGAGGACTGTCAAATTTAATTTGAATGGTCGAAATTACCTAGTCTTTGAGCTCTAGACAGTGAAATTCAAATATAACCTTATGTCCTTGGTTGTGATCATGGCAGCAGAGCAATTCATTTGGCTCGTGACTTCCCAACTAACAAAAGAATTTAAAAGGAAAACAGAATAAAGAGATGTAAATCAATAAGGTTGAAAGGTTGAAGAAGTAAATCGAAAAAGGTTTGGTAGGTAATATTTTATTTTCTGTGCTTTCATTCACAAGTGGGATATATGAGTGGGTTGGAATATGGTGTAAATGTACATGGAAAGTGACATTAAAGCAGTCACCTTTGTTGGCTGAACCAACCGAACTACACAATCAAACATTCCCCTTTTTGCTTTACTATTCCGGTCTACAAGATCTGAGAGTAGCCGGCTTCTTCGCCGGAAACTCTTACTCTTGCCCCGCTAGAGGAGATAATGCACCCAACGCCAAACCTTTATCTTCATCGTGCCTCTGACTGGCTAAAACATAAATAGAAGAGGCCGAACGAGAGTTGACGAGGCTTGGGTAAAGTGGATCTATTGACGAGCAAGAAAAAGAGTATTTTGAAGCGTTTGTATCATGCTAGACTTAAAATAACAGGTTATATTAAGAAATGACTTATACATTTTTAAAACGGTGACGTCCAAAAATAATTTAACATTACCACATAACATATATTATTGGTATGAAACGTCACGATGAAGTTGCTCGTAAGACTTTTGCTTTGGAAAAGACAAATACAAGACTTATTTTAAGCTTTTTCCATAAAATAAAAAAACCCCTAGTGCAGAACTACCTTAAAAGTTTGGAAGCAGTTGACAGATTTAGGACCAAAATCCAGGAAACAACATGGTACCACCCACAGGCATGTTCCCCCTGAATTTCATTGGTGGGCTCACCTTCAAGTTTCAAGTACGCAAAAAAATCTAGAAAATGTAAATTGTGTTCTTAACTCCCAACTAATTGCTATTATTTATTATTTTGGCTTGGATAAAGACCAAATTTTTTAACCTTACTCTTGGTGCGAAAAATTTACTTATCGATAATGTTACTGTAACATTATCATAAGTTAGGGGTGTATTTAATTAAGAATTTAAGAGACTTTAATGGATTTATAAATCTATGAGTTTTTATGGAGTTTAATTAATTTGTAGAGATTCCATATAAAATTTTGATTCAATTCCCTCGAAAGTCTCATGGAAAAATGTGAGATTTGTGGATGTTTAAAATACACTATGAAATCTCTCTAATTCCCTCTAATTCCTCAATTTTCTCAAATTCTTTAAAATCAATTTATAATTGAATACATCTAGAACGTTATAAACTGATTTAAAATCCTAATTGAATACATCCGGATTTATAAGGTTTTTAATAAATTATCTTAAAATTCTAATTGAATACACCTTGAATTTAAGAGAATCACTTAAAATTCTGATTGAATACCTTAAATTCATTAAAAGAATTAAAATCTCTTAAAATCTCAATTAAATACACAGTGTCGTTCGCTTTCGTCACGTGTCTTGATTTCTTCACAAAATAAGAACGATTCTTTTGATATACTACTTCAATTATAGTTCAGTTAAAGAGTACAAAACTTGTAAAATGAAAACAAAAAGACAAGAATGTTTAAAATGGATGATGACAAAGAGACCCATCATCACATTTTAATTTAATTTTTTATACTAAGATAGAAAAGGTAATTTCTCATGCATCTCAGATTCTTCAAACAAAAACACACAAAAACAAAATCGAAACTACTAAATTCCAATTTCTATACGCGCCTTGACTCTGACTCAACACTCTCTCTCTCTCTCTCTCTCTCTCTCTCTCTCTCTCTCTCTCTATATATATATGTATGTAACTCAGATCCTTTTATATCCTTATCCTTATTTTTTTCATAAAAATAAGAAATAGTTGTGGGGTTCATTTAATCTTGAATTTCAATGATTCGAACATTTATTTTGTAAGTTTTGATTTATAAGTCATCTTTATAAAAATTCAATTCAATTCAAAACCATTTGCCAATAATTCAGATCCTTTTATATCCTTCGTTTTTCGTAAAAACAGGAAATAGTTGTGCACATTTAATCTTGAATTTCAACGGTTCAAACGTTGATTTTGTAAGTTTCGATTCATAAATCATCTTTATAAAAATTTAATTTAATCTAAAATCATTTGCCTGTTTAATTATCACTTTAAAATTTTAATGCTCTTTAGAGAACAAAGTGTTCCGTCATTAAACTCAATTAGATGCTTCAGATATTTTCGATTTGACTAATATTTTGCAAAAATGATCTATAAAGAGCAACTTAAAAAATAAACGATTCAAATCGTTAAAGTAATAAAATTCGATGTGATGTAGGGCTCACAATAAATCTATATTTTAATAAATAAAATAAAATAAAAATCTCCTTCCTTAAAAGCTTTCCTATATATATAAATTTCCGTTAATAAACCAAATCTAAACTCCCCATGCTAAATCTTTTTCTGTTTTCAGATGAACTCAACCCCTTTCTTCTTCCCCTTCCTTAAATCCAATCCCATCAAAACTCTCTCTCTCTCTCTCAAGATTTTCTGATTCGATTTCCTCATTCTGCACCTTAAAAGCAAAAAACCCCACATCTTCACTACCTGCAAAACACACACACACACACACACACACACACACACACACACACACTCTCTCTCTCTCTCTCTCTCTCTCTCTCTCTCTCTCTCTCTCTCTCTCTCTCTCTCTCTCTCCTTGAAATTCAGAACCTTTTTTAAATCACACTTCACCATCATGGCTTCCTTCAAAGTCAAGCAAGAATAACAGAAACCCCGAAAGCTTCTTCCTTTTTCCTTTTTTCCCTTTTTTCCTCACGCGCACAAAGCAAGCAAAAATGGCCCAGATTCTCAGAGACAGAGTATTCGGAAGCTCCAGACGACACTCCCAAAACTCCAATCCAATTCCAATTCCAGTCCAACCCGCCATGCCCTTTCACCCAGTTGAAGCCCTACCCAACCCCTTTGGGGAACTGGGTCTTACCCTCTCGGACTCGGAGCTCCGGGAAACCGTCTACGAGATCTTAGTCGGAGCCTGCCGGAGCTCCGGGCCCAAACCGCTCACCTACATCCCACAGTCCGAGAAGACCGACCGGAGTGCTCGGACTTCGCTCCCGTCGTCGCTTCAGAGGTCGACGTCGTCGGCGGCGAGCCGGGTCAAGAAGGCGCTGGGTTTGAAGTCGTCGTCTAGCAGGAGACTCGGTGGCGGTGACTCAGTGAGCCAGGGGAGGAGTAAGCGGACCGGGACGGTTTGGGAGCTCGTGAGAGTTCAGATGAAGGTTTCGGAGCAGACTGATACGAGGGTCCGGAGAGCACTTTTGAGGGTTGCTGCTGGTCAGGTATGTGAATTTTGATTTGAAAGACTTCCTTTTTATTTATTTTTTAATTTTAAATAATTGGGATTCTGGGTTGTGTTTGGTTGCTGAGAAAATGATGGAAAAGATAGGAAGATGAATTATGAATGATAGACTTTGGTTAAAAAAAAAAAAAAATATGAATGATAGAAAAATCGACAATTGTTGGGAAGGAGAAATCAAAGCTTCAACCTTTTTGATGTCTAGTGCTCAAGGAATCAAAATTTGGTTTTAATTTTGGACACTTTTGTTTTGATACAAGCGATAATCTATAATAAACTAATCTAAGAACTCGGTTGCACATGGGAGCACATCCGCTCTAGCCAATGTGACGCAATTTTTGGTTATTTGTGTTATCTCTAATCCAGCGTAGTGAATTGTTGGTATTTGTTTATATGTTTTAGCTTGGACGGCGAATAGAATGCATGGTATTGCCCCTTGAGCTATTACAGCAGTTCAAGTCTTCGGATTTTCCTAACCAACAAGAATATGAAGCTTGGCAGAGGAGAAACTTGAGGGTTCTCGAAGCCGGACTTCTTTTGTATCCTTATTTGCCTTTAGATAAGAGAGACACTGCTTCTCAACAACTCCGGAAGATTATTCATGGGGCCTTAGATAAACCCATAGAAACTGGAAAGCACACTGAGTCGATGCAAGTTCTTCGCAATGTTGTTATGTCTCTTGCTAACAGATCAGTTGACGGTTCTGTTTCCGAGACGTGCCACTGGGCTGATGGGTTTCCGTTGAACCTGAGGCTCTATCAAATGCTACTAGAATCGTGTTTTGACCCGAATGAAGAAACATCTGTTATTGAAGAGCTTGATGAGATTTTCGAACTCATAAAGAAGACCTGGGTAGTCCTCGGAATAAACCAAATGCTGCATAATCTTTGTTTCTCGTGGGTTTTATTTCATCGTTATGTTACAACTGGACAAGTGGATAATGACCTGCTGCTTGCGTCCAGTAACCTGTTGGCAGAAGTTGAACAAGATGCCTATGCCACAAAAGATCCATCTTATTCGAAGATCTTAAGTTCAACATTGAGTTCGATATTGGGTTGGGCTGAGAAAAGGCTTCTTGCTTACCGAGATACTTTCCACAGTGGCAATATTGAAGCAATGCAAAACGTTCTCTCTCTGGGGTTATTATCAGCAAAAATACTGGTTCAAGATATTTCTCATGAGTACCGTCGGAAGAGGAAAGAAACTAATGTGGGTTATGACAGGGTTGATGCCTACATAAGATCATCAATACGCACCGCTTTTGCACAGGCAAGTTCCCATATTATTTTTGGGCTTCGATTAAATAAAGAGGCCGTAAACAATGTATATTATGATAGGAAATATTCTTTTTATGCCTTTTTTTGTTGTCGATGATCAATTGGAAAATCAGGTTGATAAACTTTAGCTATCTAAATTTTGGGTATAAATATACTGATCAAGTTTTTGTATGTTGTCTTAAGGCAGAAACTGGAAAAGGTAGGTTCTAGTAAGCGCTACTCGAAGAGCCAAAACAATCTTCCTGCCCTTACCGTCCTCGCACAAGAAGTTAGTGAACTGGCTTTTAGTGAGAAGGAGATATTTGGTCCAGTGTTGAAGAGATGGCACCCTCTTGCAACAGGCATTGCTATGGCTACGCTGCATTCTTGCTATGGAAATGAGCTGAAGCAATTTGTGGCTGGTCTCAGTGAGTTGACACCAGACACTATACAAGTGCTGAGAGCTGCTGACAAATTGGAAAAAGATCTTGTGCAGATTGCCGTTGAAGATTCAGTGGATAGTGAGGATGGGGGGAAATCGATCATAAGGGAGATGCCTCCTTACGAGGCTGAAGCTGTAATTGCCAATCTGGCAAAGACTTGGATAAGGACGAGAGTAGACAGGCTGAGGGAATGGGTTGACAGAAATCTGCATCAAGAGGTATGCATTTTCTGTTTCCACACACCAAAAATGTTGACAAACAAGAGATGCAAGCCTCGGTGCTTGCTTTCTAACATAAAAGTATATTTTGCTGAAATTTCTTTGGACAGGTATGGAGTCCAAAGGCAAACAAAGAGCGGCTTGCTCCTTCTGCTGTTGAAGTTTTACGCATTATAGATGAAATGTTGGAAGCATTCTTTACGTTGCAGATACCCATGCATTCTGTCTTGGTTCCAGAACTGATGACCAGTCTTGACAAATGTATTCAACATTATGTCTTGAAGGCCAAATCTGGATGTGGTATAAATATTAATTAGCTTGCGCTGGTACATTGAATTTTAAGTTTTTGATCTCCATAATGACTGCCAGTTCTCCTCTGTTGCTTGTGCAGGGACCCGAAGCACTTCCATACCCGCTTTACCGGCTTTGACCAGATGCTCAGCAGGATCAAAATATGCTGTGTTCAAGAAAAAGGAAAGGTTGCATATAAGTCAGAGAAGGAAATCTCTGGTTGAAAGTACAAATGGGGACAGCTCATTTGGGATTCCACAACTTTGTGTGCGCGTTAATACTTTGCAGCTTATTCGAATGGAATTGGGAGTTTTCGAGAAGAGGATAATTGCCCATCTTGGGAGCTCAGAGACCCCTCAAGGGGACAATATGGCAAACAGAGTGGGCAAAATGTTTCAGCTTTCCGCATCTGCTTGTGCTGAAGGAATCCAACAACTTTGTGAGGCAACAGCATACAAGGTCGTTTTCCATGACCTAAGTCATGTCCTTTGGGACGGCTTGTATGTTTTGGGAGTTTCGTCGTCTAGGATTGAGCCATTTCTTCAGGAACTTGAGCAATACTTGGAGATTATTTCGTCAACTGTGCACGACAGAGTTAGAACACGAGTCATTACTGATGTAATGAGAGCTTCTTTTGACGGGTTCTTGTTGGTTTTGCTAGCTGGAGGACCTTCTCGCACTTTCACGCAGAAAGATTCTGACTTGATCGAGGAGGATTTTAAGTTTCTGACTGATTTATTCTGGTCAAACGGGGATGGACTGCCGGCTGATTTGATTGATAAGTTATCGACCACTGTTAAAAGTATTCTCACTCTGTACAGTATTGATACCGACAGCCTTGTTGAACAGTTCAAACGTGCAACTCTGGAGAACTATGGACCCTCTGCTAAATCCCGGCTTCCAATGCCTCCAACTACAGGCGAGTGGAATTCCAACGAACCAAACACACTTCTACGTGTTTTGTGTTACCGGAATGATGAGACTGCAGCAAAGTTCCTTAAGAAGGCTTATAACTTGCCTAAGAAGCTGTAACAACTTTGAAAGGATTGATGGAGGATAAATTCATCGGTTGAGTAAGGATCATTTCGGCTTGGCTTGTTCACGGCATCACCCACTGAAAACTCTGTTTTCATGTTTCTGTCAGAAGATCTGTTCAGTTTTGGTGCAGAATATAGAGAATCAGAGATGTATAGCATATTTATTGGTCCACATTCTTTCTGTTTAGAGCTTTCACCGTCAACTTCAAGCAAAGCAGTGGACTTGTTCCCAGTGCATAGGATTAGTGAGGGTTTAGCAAATACTTATACTGCTCGTTATTTAATGTGTCGATTACATCGTGTTTGCTAAATGCAGTGGGGATGCTTGAGCTTCCTTTCTCCGTCGCGTTGTTCCTACTACGCCACCAGCATCGCACGACAGAAAAACTGCACGATATGGGGAATGATAATCTGAAATCTAACTGGGTACGAGAATTCGGACACAAAGAGGCTCGAAGAAAACTGCAGATTTGAGTTGTAACTTTGGATGTGTACGTAAATAAGTCATGGTCTGTAAGATTTATTCTTTTGTTGGCTTGAAGTTCTCTATGTCCGAGTTGTGAACCCACATTTTTCCGATTGTTTTCGCCCTCGGCTTGTTATTCTTCGTAATGAAAATAACGGAATATCTTTCTGTTCGTTTTTACGTGTTGGATGCGAAAGTATACGGAAAATGATTCACCGGACTGAACTGGAAAAACAATCCTGTTCGCTTCCAGTTATCGCCGGTGTAAGTAGTCTGATTTTGCCAGTGGTTTTTCGCCTAAACAATCTGTTAAAAGATTATGCTGTAAAACGAGTATACAAGTCAAGATCCATATCACAAGTGGCTACAAAATCTTTTGATCGATTTGCGTTTCGTAAGAAATGATCAACTAAAACTATGCCTGATCTCAATCACTTTCTCCAGAGGCCCTCTCAGCGTTTCTGTATATATGTTATATGAGATTACAGATACGTGACCACAGATTAGTGCCAAGGATTCCTTTTCGTTCCGCTCTTCTTTATGCTACTCGTTGAGCTTGATTTCTGCGAAGAAACAGATTTAGTTCCTGTTAGATCGATAGAACTGACAGCCTTTACAAATCGACAGGGTACTGAGGAAGAGCGATGATCTAATACATACCGATTTTGACTTCTTTGTCTTTCCTCGGATCCTGTTCTTCGGCGGTTTTAGTTTGTATAACCGAACCATCCAATGGTGAGTTGTGAACACCTACGTTGATTAAGATCCACAACGTAATCAGAAACCGGCTTGTTTAAGTTTTGAATAATCATTTGACGTCACATTACTCAAATATATATTGTTGCAGACAAAAATCTCAAACTAAAAGATCGTCTGACCTCTTCAAAATGAGTAAGTTTGAAATGTTTCTTTCCGATTTCTGTTTGCCTCACCCTATCAAAGGCTTTGCCGTCTGTGTCCACAAACCTAAAGTAAAAGGACACAAGATGCCCTGAATTACTCACAGCAGGAAACAAAGAATTTAAGAAAAAAACTCAACAGATCAGCAAGCGATGTTACGAAAATGCAGACCTGTAATAAGAGAGCTTGTACATGAGACAATTTAGCATAGTGGGGGTCGCCTGATTGTCAATCCGATACTGGCCATCCCTCTTTAGAAACGAAGACAATGTAAGACATGGTTAGTGACTCCACGATAACATCGCTAATAACTCAACGTCTCAAATTCTAAAAAAGAAGACAAAAGAAATCAGGGACTCACTAAGTAATCAGGTTCCTTGATATGAGGGAATACGCCCCCTCCAATTCGGACCATCCACAAGAACTTGTTAATATCATCACTGGGGTAGCCAACAAGACCTGATAGGTAAAGTTTATCTATCAGAATAAGGTTTTACTTTCTTTTTATACTATCATATCATGCCAAAAGGAACAAACCTCCAAAAACAACGAGCACATATTTTACATCCAACGAGTTAAAAATTTCCCAAGCTGCCTTTTCTGGTGAAGACATGGCAGTACCCACGGTTGCAATATGCGTGTTGTTCCATGTATTATTGTCAACAATGACAGTGCGATTAGCCATGGCAGTAGTTTGGTACCCATAATCCCACCAAGAGGCAACCTGCAACAAGTTTATAGAAAAAACGAACATTAGTTAATGTCTTCATTTGACAAACAGCACAATTTTTCTGTCAAATTAAACTGAGTTGATACAGGGGATAAAAAGAATATGGCGAAGAACTCACTTTATCATCCACCTCAGTGTTGTGGCTTAGCCACGCATAAGCCTCTCTAAAATCATCAAAAACATGAAGACCATCATGTGAATGAGATGTTAGAACAATAGACGGGGCCGAATAAGCTTCTGCTGCTGCCCAGACACAATGAACCTACAAAATGAATGATAGCTCAACTTCAGAGTCGTCGCATATCTTTTAACCACAGGTCCTCAATTAACTCACTGTTAAAGTTTATAAGAAAGATAAATTTTCCCCGGAAATTCACTAAGGTTTGAATAATGTATAACTTTGAGTGCCATAATATACTAGAGCATACAGAATGCATATGTATCGGAACCAGATCTGAGACGTGATTTAAATCACATAAAATGGAGAAAGAAGAAAGTTTATATACCACATAGAAGGCTCCAAGCAACACAAGTAGAAATATAGCAAGAACAGATCCCTCAAATGGTAAAACCAGAAGCCTCTTTTCAATTTGAGATTTAATAGAAGGCTTTTCAACTGGTTCCTTTTCCTTCCTCCTGTTCTTTCTTGAGGGTCTCTCCTTTAATGTGTCTGCACTTTTATCTGTTTTTGGCACTTCATTCTGGGATACAGTGTTCTTGGAACTGGTTTCCCCTGCCTTGAAAGTCAAAAAGACAAAATCAATGCTATCCCTGAATAACTTATAAAAACGGCTGGGCGAAGCTAGACCAGCAGTGGAAAGAAAGAAGCTTACATCAACTTGGGAAGGCACTGGAAAACCGGGTAACTGAAACTTGATTGATCGTGTGAGAACGTCAAAAGCTTCAGACAGAGCAATCCCAGACATGATGCACGCTGCTGGAGCAAGTACTAGCATAAGTCGCACCTGTAATATTAGTGAACAACAATATTAATATGAAATATCATGAAAATGGGAAGAAAAATTGAACTTAACCATGCCAATAATAGTTCCTTACCATGACTCCAGAGAAATATACTGATGTTACAATATAGAGGATCACAAAAGAGCTTGCATCTGATAAGGGTGAAAAGCATGCCTACCAACAGATATAAACCATAAAAACAGTGGTAAGGAACATGAATATATGAATAAAAATCAAAATACAGTGACTTGAGAAACTAAAAGAAAAGTATGGTTTTCAGATTTGATTCTTACAATAATTCCAGCTGGAACCAAGAAGGCCAACACATTAATGTCCATAAAGTAAGAGGGCCAAGTAGGAGGCTGGTGCTCACTAACACTAGCAATAATTGGTATGTACTTGCTCGCATAAGTTCTGAAATGAAAAAATAAAATACAAACATATAAAAGTTTCTTTGTCTCTCAGTTAGGCAGCACAAGTATTCATGACAAGTTATAGAATACAAACAGGTCAAATGGTAACTAACATCTCAAGTTGGGACGCTGCTGGCCTCAAGGGACCAGAAGGGGGGTGAATTCTAAAAGGGCAATACCTTTTTTTTTTTTTGAGAAGATAAAAGGGTAATACTATAGACTCCAAAAAGAATCCAAATTCTCCTAGTGATCCACTTACTTTTTCCTGTGAACCCCATTATGTTAGCAAATACGATATTACCAAGTAATTTACTAAATTACTTTGGAATTCCAAATTTGAGATGTATTTTGGTGCTTGCCTTATTATGCATTCTAAAAGAATTAGCTTGCCGCATCAGGCACTCTGAATAATATATCAGACCAGAGCCAGATGTTTGGAAAATTTCGGAACCAGTTACTCCAAATTAAGTTGCAGCCCCAATTAAAATTTCTGCTTCAGTCAAGTCAGTTCGTCCATTAAACCAAAAGGTTAACAAACAAAGAACACATAACTAGCGAATTATGTACTTACGGATCAAGTAGACTTAGACTTCGCCCACTCCATCCCTTTGTTGGGCTGGAAGCTACCAGAGCCACGAGTACTGCTACCACAGCTAAACATACAAGCCTGGAAAAAGTAACGCGAGAGGCATAGAGATCAATTGTGTGTTCAATGTTTGAGAACCTTAACAAATTTTGAGGACAGAACAAGTGAAGCATACAGGCCAATGGATACTACAAGCGTGACAGCCACTTTGAACATTTTCGGAGAGAGAATCCCTTTGATATAGTACACAAGAGCGACCACATGTAAAATAATAAAAACCTGCAGAAGAAAATATAGCAGCAAGAAAAGATATTGTCAATATATACAACTAACATGAAAGGCAGTGATACAAAGTACAAGAAATCTAGTTTATGGACAAAATGAAGAAAACAGACTGGACCGCACCATATCGTTGACATATTCATCTCAACTCTTATCTATATTTAACTTCTAATCAGTTCCTTATTTATACAACCTTTTCTTTAACTTCTACTCAATCAAAGCTTGAAACCCTTCAATTGGTATTATCAAATATCAAAGTCCATAAAAGCACAACCTATATTTTACAACTGCTTTATGAAAGTCAAACTTTTATAAGTGGATCAGTCCAAGATATCATACAGCCTTATGAGTTCCAGGGTTTATGAAAAAGGTAGAATAATGGTCATTACAATGCAAATCTAGAAACAGGCGAGGAAGCATCTCAAGAACATACTATCACAGTAGGAAGACATTTACAGGCCGTAGCTAAGACAAGCTCCCGCATCATAAAATCAGAAGTCAATGAGAAAAGAAAGTTGGGAAATGCTCACCAAAAAGGAAGCAAAATGTTCTGATGTCATGACTGCATTGAATCCAACCACCGGCACCAAAGCCGCTAACAACGTTCCCAAAACAACCTGCATTGAGAAAACTATAATTAGGAACCAAAAATGTCATTTTGAAGTAGACAGAACTGACCTAATGTCACGTCCTTGACAATTATCCCAGTGTTTCAAAATTCAGAGAGAGGTGTCAGAAAGTTCAAAGGGAAATCAACTATGTACTAAGCTTTTCTCACATCTTAGTAAATGATGAAAAGAGAGAATTAGCATGTCAAATTCTTTATAAAAAGTTATAAAAAAAAAATCAACAATGTAAATGAATCTTGACCAAAGTATTTTACAATCAGACAGTATGACTAAGAATTTAATAATTTTCCTATTAACCATATGAATTTAATATTCACCCTTCTTTTCGATCTAGTATTTCTAGCTCAAAAATGTTAAAGCATGAGAATGTTAATATGCATTCTTCAATTTTAGTGCCAAATGCATGTTCCTCTTGTTTTCAATCATAGTTTGCTTCAGTAGTATTGCGGATACTTACAAGAGGAGCATATGCAATGTATAGACGAGAAGAGTAGCGGCCAGTTACAATGCAAAGAAGCACATGCATTGGAATAAGGTTAATAATAAATGTGTAGCCTCCCCAAGAGCAAACCTGAAACAATGAAACAAAATGCAATCAAAATAAATATCAACTACAAAACCAAAAACAACACGAGTACATATACTTACCATGTAAAAGTATGCTATGGCATTAAGAGTTGCATAGAAGAGGGATCCTGTATTCAGAGTCTGCATATGATGTATAATGTAGTGAGAAAATATTCAAGCATTATTTTTGAAGCACATTATAGATTATTCCTGTAACATATGCCAATGATATAAACTCATTAGTGAACAAAATCCGATCATTATTCATAAACCACCACTGCATTTTGATACATTAATAGAACACGAATGAATTAAGTATTCATTTCGAAATCTAACCTTTATATAAAGATAGAAAGTGAAGATCAAAGCAAAAATAGCCACAGCTTCATTGTCATAGCTTCCAGCCACCGACCGAGAAATATATGACGGGACCTGCAAACAAAAACATAAAACAAGCACAGCTAAGCATTTGCTTTTACCTGTTCCAAATGTTGTAGAGTTAAAATTACCCGCTATGTAATTTACCATGGCTATAAGAGCTGCAGCTGTTAGTCCAGCACCAGCACCCTTAACTTCCTGAAGAAAGAGGCAATTGAAATCATCATAATATTGGAGGACACATACCAAAATCTACAAAATAACTAAGGCTTGAATACAAACCCGAGTCAGCAGGTAAGTTGCCCACGATGTGAAAGCAGAGAATATAGGGGCAGTAAATACACAGATAGTTTCCACGGAAAGAGGAATGTTCAATGAATTCAAAAACCTGATAAGAGAATAAGAGGGCAATGAATCGTAAATATTGGCTAAAACAAGAATCACTGTAAAGTAGGTCCTTTTTCTCTTCTCCTTTTCTCCTTTAGGGTTGTGGGGAACACATACTCAGTGGTTAAAATCCGAATGAAAAGAAACTTTTTTTCTAGCATTTCTAGTCATGCTCACCACCATAGGGATCCTGCTGTCAAGGTCAATCCAGGGTAAACAGTTCCACCAATCACACGACCAAGAGGATACCTAGAATGTAATTTTAAGAAAGTTTAAATTCATATTGCTGAATTACGTAATCTAAGAAATCAAAACAAGAACCCTGCCATGAGGTTTGACAAGCCAGAAAAATTCGAAATTACCAGGTTCGGTCATCAAACCAGTTCCAAAAATCGTATATTCCATTCTTCGTCAGAAACTGAAACCAACAAAGAAAGCTGTTATCTTCTATATAGCCTCCCGTCACTACATTATAATAAGATGAATCGACACATGCACTCATAATAAATTTCAAAACTTTCAAGTACATATAATCCACTAGCAATGCCATCTTATTCAGCTAGAATTATATATCCAAGTGCAAGACAGGTTAAACTGTATTTAAGCAAAAAAAATAAAAAATCGGTATACTTGACGGTAAACCAATCTTAAATCAGATAAAGAACCAAACCTGAGTGACTCTGTAATTGAAGTATGGATCAAACTCGTGAATTACACTCTCGTACTTAATAACCTGTAGATCAATTACCGAAACACGAACATGAGGACTATATGAATACATAGTTACACTCCTTTTGATTACTGATAAATGTAAATGCGAATGACAAATCAAAACTACAACAACTAGAACTCAACAATTTACAGATAACACGAGTCAAACTAATTACGAAGCACCATTCGGCTCGGTAATTCACAAGAGTAAATAATCAAGTGCAAGGTGGTATAATTTGTACAATTTAACCACACACACACACACACACACACATCAATAGA
Organism: Crataegus laevigata; assembly: GCA_963580275.1. NCBI lineage: Eukaryota > Viridiplantae > Streptophyta > Magnoliopsida > Rosales > Rosaceae > Crataegus > Crataegus laevigata. Next base: position 36,390,531 of record OY756942.1, on the reverse strand, counting down.
TATACAATTTCAACATTGATGCATTTTCCTGCATTTTCTTGGCTGTCAAACGAGAAAAGCTGGATTTTGATATCTGTAAACGATTAGATCCAGATAATAATACAATGATCGAAGAGCTCACAGAGAAGAGCCGGATCGAAAATGCGAGGACGCCGATCAGGATGAGGATGAAGAAGGAGAGGACATTTCCAAAAGCGTGCCTCAAGGTCGTTCCGTTTGAGGTCTCCGAGGCCGCCATTAACGGCCAGATCAAGCTCCGAGCTTTTGGAAGAGCGATGGAGGAGGAGACTGAGGTCTGAGGACGAGGAAGGGTTTTTGCGGGCAACGACTAAACCAAGTGGGGGAGAAGACTTCGTAATGCAGAGGGAGGGGATAGAGGGGAGAGGAATTGATGAAATGACTAAACTGCCCCTGGTGTATTTTGACAGAAGTGTCCTTGTGCGTATATATACGTGGCATTTTGTTGTAGTTATTGCATGAGTAAAAGCTCGTGATTGGTTTCGCGCTCCGCAATATGTCACGTGGCGTGATATGATAAGTGGAGTAGGTTTTAATAGTGAGATATTTAATGCGGCTAAAATACAATAGTGTTATAACATAATTGTTTGAAAACTTAAAAAAAAAAATTATAACCAATTATATTATAGCATTTAATATTTCCGAATGGCTTAGTGAGTTTCTTTTTGATGACCGACTGGTAGCGGTGCAATTCATTCCTTACAACGACTTTGGGCCCAGATCATTGAGTGGTTTGGTTTTATTTGTTTCGATTTTTTAGTTAAAATTGAAAATCAAATCAAAATTACTATTTGGTTGGGCTTTTTCAATTTTGGATTTTTTTTCTCTGTTTTTTTGTTCGATTTAAAGTTAGGAGAATTATTTTTTTAATCAGAATACGAGTAATACATTACGTATTTTTATATAAATTATGAGAAATTATATTTTTTAAGTTATTAACTTTTTAACAAACATATTCACCATTTGTATACTGACAAATATTTATATAGTGACTCATAATGTACACCTAGTGTTTCCGTCTCAGTGAAAAATATCTCTAAAATTAGGGTTTCATACTTTTGGTCTGCTTTTTTTGGTTACGTCCGTTTGCTTTTTGCGATTTAGGGTTCGAAGGAGCCTTATCACCATGTCGGCTTTGACACAGCGTCGGAACATAGACTTCGGCAATGGCGGTGCTTTTCCGGAGATTCACATGCCTCAGTACCCTCTCGGCATGGGGAGGGATAAGATCTTAAAACCCGGGACGAAGATTCTTCCGGTCACAGTTGATGCCAATGGGGAAATTGCGTATAATGTTCTTGTAAAGCAGTTTGAGAATTCGAAAAAAATTGTCTTCTCCCAACACAATGATCTCGTGCCAAAAATTTTGAAGGGTGAGAAGATGGATGAGGATGAGAAGGAGGAGGAGGAGTTGCAGGAGGTGACTAGAGCGGAAACGAAAGCGGCAATCGAGAAAACGCTTAACGTATTATTAAGCGCTGCGCAGCCGAACAATGTGCCCATGCAATTGTCGGACACGAAATATTTTAAGTTCACTACGTCGGAGAAGTCAGGGGCGTTTAATTCCGGCCTCAACGGGAGGATGATAAAGATGGTGGAGAAGCCCGTGGACCCACTTGAGCCGCCAAAGTTCAAGCACAAGCGCGTTCCTAGGCCTTCTGGTTCCCCACCCGTGCCAGTCATGCATTCACCTCCCAGGCCTGTGAGTGCGAAGGACCAGAAGGAATGGACCAAGATTCCGCCATGTACTTCAAACTGGAAGAACCCGAAAGGGTATACAATTCCGTTGGACAAACGTCTTGTGGCTGATGGGAGAGGCCTTCATGATGTTCTGATTAATGATAACTTTGCAAAGCTTGCCGAGTCTTTGTATGTAGCGGAGGAGAAGGCGAGGGAGGAAATTGAAGCAGTAAATCAAGTTAAACTAGAATTCAATAAAAAGGAGAGGGAAAAGAAAGAGAGGGAGTTGTGGGAATTAGCTCGGAAAGCTCGTTCTGAAAGAGCTGGAATGGATGCGGATGCGCCAAAGGAGACGGTAGAGGAAAGACAAGGGAAGTTGGAACGGAATAAGATTCGCGAGGAGAAGCATGGAGAGAGGAAAACGAAGAGAAGGTTAGAGGCAAAAGATGGAGCAATGGGGAAGAAAAGTAAAACTACTAGAGATAGAGATCGAGATCGAGATATTAGAGAGAAAGTTGCCCTAGGCATCGCTAATGTTGGAGGAGCAGGCAGCGGAGGGGGAGAGGTTATGTATGACCATAGGCTGTTCAACCAGGAGAAAGGAATGGATTCAGGGTTTGCCACAGATGATCAGTACAATGTTTACGACAAGGGCTTGATTACGTCTCAGCCTACAATTTCAACCCTATACAGGCCTACGAAAGATGATAGCAAAATGTATGGCGGCGCTGATGGGCAGTTGGATAAGATTAGGAAGACAGATGGCTTCAAACCTGACAGAGGGTTTGGAGGAGCTGATGGGAGGGCAGCAGGACGAAGAGATGGACCGGTTGAGTTTGAGAGGGATGTTGCTGAAGATGCCGATCTATTTGGTCTGGACCGATTAATAACAAAGATGAAGAAGAAGGGCAAGAAAGGCATGGACTAGGATGGAACATGAGGGACATTGAGAACAAGTGTTGGTGGGTTGTGGATGCGAAGTATTGATCAAACAGGGCTCCAGCAGAAGAAATCGTATCGACTTTGAAAGGGGTGGCTAATTAGCTGTTCTGAATCTCCATATACATTTATATATATTTATGCTATTCAGTGCTTAATTGTCTTTGTTTTCATGGGGTATTATATTTTCAGTAGGTCTTTTCTAGCTGCTATATATCTCAATCATGATTATTTATCAACTCAAACCTTCTTATAACATATTTTGTCTATTTCAGATGGTGGATTCGTATATCGTTTGTGTTAGCTTTTATTTTGTATCAATATTTATGTGGATTAGTTGACAAATTGGCTCTCGTTTAACAATTTGCTTCAAGTTGTTTGTTTCACCTATGCTGCTATGACTTCCTAAGCACACTCGTGTGTTTTATTTGACTTCTCCAACACACTTTGTTTGGTGTGCATTTAGTTTTGCGTAGAGAGCATTAAGAAGTGGTCGAGGGGGAGTCTTTATATTTGGTATTACAAGAGCAAATGGGAGGGTGCAGTTCGAAAGCACAGAGGAGAGAAATACTTTGACAACACTTCTTAGGGTTTGGAAGACTGAAAGTTCTTCCTGCCAATAGTTCGCGAGGAGATTGTTCCTTGTGTTGGATATGGTTGCGTGCTGCAGCTTTGTATTATTGGATATTGAAGATCGTCGACGGGGTAAAGTGTTGGTGTGTAACCCTTGAGCTGGTATTTTGGAGCCAAAGCTACAAGTTTGTATTTTCATTTCCTTTATAGTGTTTTGAATTTCTTGTTACAAGTGAAAACACCTCATAGGGTGATAGAACCAAAGGCTAGGATTGGTCCACTGTGTAAATCTGTTAGAGAAGCATCTTGCTTCTCTCTTCTCTAACGGTTACATTTGTTAGTGGAATGTGAAATGAAACAGTGAGCATTTTTATCATTTTTGCTGCATCATAGCAGCTGCATTTTCTCTCTGAAATTCCTCCTCTTCCCAAACACACAAAATACTCATAACAAAACACCTAAAACTATGAATTCTAACATGGCCTCAGAGCAAGGTTCGGTTGCCTAAACTGGGCGTGAATCTGTGAAAGCTGGAATCGATTCGAGCTGCGATCGAGTTCATTCGACGATCGAGGTGGTGTAATCTCCTGAATCCAATGTCTAACATGGCAGGATCGGGCACTGCTGAGCTTCGCACACCAGTTTTCCATGGAGAAAACTATGAGTTCTGGTGCATCCGGATGAAAACAATTCTGAAATCTCATGGGTTATGGGATTTCGTTGAAAATGGTTTCGATGCGTCAGATCCAAAGAAGGAGAAGAAGAAGATAGAAGAGATCGAGGTCACTGAAGCAGAGACGCCAATGATGGCTGAAGTCGTGATGAAGGATGCTCGCGCACTTGGGTTGATCCAAAGTGCTGTCTCAGATCAAATCTTCCCCAGAATTGTGAACGAAGAGACCTCAAAGGGTGCTTGGGACATTTTGAAGCAAGAATTCAGAGGAGATAAGCAAGTGAGGAGCGTAAAATTACAAGGTTTGCGCCGAGAATTTGAATACACTCGTATGAAAGATAGTGAATCCTTATCTGTGTATCTTACTAGACTGTTTGACATAATGAATCAAATGAAGAGTTATGGTGAGGATCTGTCCAGAGAAAGAGTTGTGCAAAAATTATTGATTAGTTTGCCTATATCATATGACCCCATTTGCTCTGTGATCGAACACTCTAAGGATCTTGAAACCCTTGAAATTCAAGAGGTAGTCGCCTCACTGAAAAGTTTTGAGCTCAGATTGGATAGACATACTGAAAACTCTACGGAGAGGGCATTTGCTAGTCTAAATGTTGGAAGCAGAAATCATAAGGGTGTAGGCTATTCTGGAAATCAAAAGTTTCAGAACAACTGGAAATCTAGAGGGAAGAAATGGGATAATAAGCCAAATTTTCCTCCCAAATCAAATGTCTCTAATGATGGAAACAAAACAGCTTGCAAACACTGTGATAAACTGCATTATGGAAAATGTTGGTTTGAAGGAAAGCCTAAATGCACAGGTTGTGGAAAGTTTGGACATGTGCTCAGAGACTGTAATGGAAACAAAACCATACAGAAGGTGAACTATGCAAACCAGATCGAAAAAACTAGTACTTTGTTCTATGCATGTAATGCTGTGACAAATGTGAAGGTGAATCACTCATGGTACATTGACAGTGGTTGTAGTAACCACATGACATGTGATGAAGGGTTATTAGTCAATGTTCAAAGGAATATGACCTCCAAAGTGAAGATGGGAACTGGAGAAATTGTTCAAGTTGCAGGAATGGGAACTCTTGTGATAGAGACCAAATTGGGAAGAAAGCACATTCAAGAAGTGATGCTTGTCCCTGGACTTGAAGAAAATTTGCTCAGTGTTGGACAAATGATAGAGTATGGATACTATCTACTATTTGGAGGAGGTGTAGTGAATATCTTCGATGGTTGGTCACTGGACAATCTGGTTGTCAGAGTTCAGATGACAAACAACAGATGCTTTCCCCTCACAATGATGCCTGCAAATCAGTATGCTCTGAGAGCAAGTGTGACACATTGTCTGCAAACATGGCACAAGAGACTGGGGCATCTAAATGACAGAAGTATCAAACTGCTTGAAGTTCAAGAAATGGTTCATGGGTTACCTCATTTGGAGAAAACTTCTGTTGTGTGTGAAGGCTGCATGCTAGGAAAACAACACAGAGATTCTTTTCCATCATATTCTACTTGGAGAGCCAAATTTCCTTTGGAATTGGTCCACACAGATATCTGTGGACCAATGCAAACTGAATCTATCTCTGGAAATAGATACTTTCTGTTGTTCACTGATGATTGTACTAGGATGTCATGGGTATACTTTCTCAGGAACAAGTCTAATGCATTTGAATGTTTCAAGAAGTTCAAAGCTATGACTGAGCTGCAAAGTGGATACAAGGTGAAATGTTTAAGAAGTGATAGGGGTGGAGAGTTTTTGTCAAATGAATTCTACAAGTATTGCAATGAACTTGGAATTCAGAGACAACTCACCATGGCATATTCCCCTCAACAGAATGGAGTGGCTGAGAGGAAGAATAGGACTGTGGTGGAGATGGCAAAGTCCATGATGCATGAAAAGGGCCTTCCTTATGCATTTTGGGCTGAGGCTGTGAACACTGTAGTCTACATACTTAATAGATGTCCTTCAAAGTCTCTCAAGAAGATAACACCATTTGAAGCATACACTGGTAGAAAACCAGGTATTGCACATTTGAAGATCTTTGGATCACTGTGCTATGCACACATCCCTTCACAGCAAAGGCATAAGCTCGAAGAAAACAGTCATAAATGTATCTTTGTGGGTTATGGACTCTGTGAAAAAGGATACATGGTGTTTGATCCAATTGCAAGGAAGATCATCTTGTCCAGAGATGTGATCTTTGATGAGAATGCTTCATGGAAGTGGGAGAACCCTGGTGAAAATGAGATGGTAGTTCCCATGATTGCTGAGAATCAAGTAGCAGATTGTAGTGAAGAACAGAAACAAGTTGATGTTTGTGAACCAAGTCAAAACTTGGATACACCAATTCCAGTGGATGGAACAGTCACAACACAGATTGATGATGTTCTTGAAAGCACTCAAGCAATAGATCATACACCACAGAAATGGAGAAACATTAATGAGATTATGGCTAAATGTAACATGTGTATTGTAGAACCTGAGAACTATGAAGAAGCTGCTCTAGATGAATCATGGACAGATGCAATGAAGTCTGAGTATGAAATGATTGAGAAAAACAACACATGGAAGCTAGTTGACAGACCATTTGACAAGCCAATCATTGGTGTTAAGTGGGTCTATAAAACTAAGTTGAACCTTGATGGATCTGTGCAGAAGAACAAGGCCAGATTGGTGGCAAAAGGCTACTCTCAAAAGCCTGGCATAGATTACAATGAAACGTTTGCTCCAGTTGCAAGGTTGGACACTATTAGGACTTTGATAGCCCTTGCTGCACAGAAGGAATGGAATCTATATCAGCTAGATGTAAAGTCTGTTTTTCTGAATGGAGTTTTAAAGGAAGAAGTATATATTGAACAGCCACAGGGATTTGTAAAGGAGAGTGAAGAAACTAAAGTATACAAGTTGAACAAGGCTTTGTATGGGCTGAAGCAAGCTCCAAGAGCCTGGTATGATGAGATAGACTCCTACTTTAGCAAGGCAGGTTTTAAGAAAAGCTCAAGTGAAGCAACACTTTATGTCAAAACTAGTGCAGTCTCAGGTATCATTATTGTTTCACTCTATGTGGATGATATTGTATACACTGGGAGCTGTCCAAAACTACTTGAAGAGTTCAAAAATGACATGATGCAGCATTATGAGATGACTGATCTGGGTTTACTCCATCATTTCCTTGGCATGGGAGTAGTGCAAACAGACAGACATATTTTCATTCACCAAAGAAAATATGCAATGAAACTCATTGAGAAATTTGGGATGAAGGATTGCAAATCTGTGGCAACACCACTAGCTGTGAATGAAAAGTTGTGCAAGGAAGATGGCAGTGAAGCAGCAGATGAGAGTGAATACAGGCATATTGTAGGTAGCCTTCTATATTTGACTGCCACTAGGCCGGATATAATGTTTGCATCTAGCTTACTTGCTAGATTCATGCATAATCCTACAAGGAAGCATATGGGAACAGCCAAGAGAGTACTGAGATACATTCAGGGTACTCTTGACTTTGGAGTTGAATTTGTTAAAGGGAAAACAGCTACTCTAATAGGGTACTGTGACAGTGACTGGGCAGGAAGTGAGGATGATATGAGAAGCACCTCAGGATTTGCATTTACACTCGGATTAGGCATGTTTTCATGGGCATCAATCAAACAAAACACAGTGGCACTGTCCACTGCTGAAGCAGAATATGTCAGTGCTGCAGAAGCAACATCACAGGCAAAGTGGCTAAGATTTGTGCTTGAAGATTTTGGAGAGGAGCAAGTGGAAGCCACACCAATTCTGTGTGATAACACCTCTGCCATAGCAATGGCAAAGAATCCAATCCTTCATCAAAGAACTAGGCATATCAGTCGAAAGTTTCACTTCATTAGAGAAGTTATTCAAGCAAAAGAGATTGAACTTATCTACTGCAAGACAGAGGACCAGATTGCAGACATATTAACCAAAGCCTTGCCAAATGATCGATTTGCTTACCTAAGAGAACTACTCGGTGTGAAATCAGCTAAAGGGTTAGAAGGGAGTGTTGATGTGTAACCCTTGAGCTGGTATTTTGGAGCCAAAGCTACAAGTTTGTATTTTCATTTCCTTTATAGTGTTTTGAATTTCTTGTTACAAGTGAAAACACCTCATAGGGTGATAGAACCAAAGGCTAGGATTGGTCCACTGTGTAAATCTGTTAGAGAAGCATCTTGCTTCTCTCTCCTCTAACGGTTACATTTGTTAGTGGAATGTGAAATGAAACAGTGAGCATTTTTATCATTTTTGCTGCATCATAGCAGCTGCATTTTCTCTCTGAAATTCCTCCTCTTCCCAAACACACAAAATACTCATAACAAAACACCTAAAACTATGAATTCTAACATAAAGTATAGGAAAAGAAAACAAGAATTGGGATACGAGGGAGAGAAAGTTTTGGAGTTTGGGGGAGAAGAAAACGAGGGGGTTTGGGGAAAAAGATAGGAAAGAGATGAATGAGGAGAAGGGAGTGAATCTAGGATTTCAAAAAATCCCGAGAACTCTTTGCGCAACGAAGTCTAAAGTTTGCATTTATTTTTTGCCATAATTGTCTCGCCGATCATTTCAAACACTTTTCGCGACGAAGGCTGGTGTTCGTCCCACCAGACACAAAAAAAATGAAGATTCGGCGCCACTTCTTTTTTTTTCTTTTTTTAGGGGTCGTGATCAAACAGTTTTTTTGTTTTGTTTTGTTCCTGGATCATTTGTTTTCTCTTCTATTTGTGAGTATGTAAGCTTAGGTGTATTTGGGGTTTGGGTTTGTGAGTTATACACTTTTGTAATCTCCATGTGAAATTAGTGGAATTTTCTCTTCGTTTTTGAACTGGACGTTTTTATCATGTTTTGCCTTGTTAAATTAGTGGCCTCATATCTGAAGCTTCCGCACAACAGCTTGGTGATTTACAACTACAACTACGCTTATTGAAATGCAAAAGGCGGTTTAGTTGTCCGTTTAATTAGATTCAGGCGGTTAATGCGAGTATTTTTCCAAATTGTATAAGGAATCCTTTTTTTTTTCGTTGGATACAAGCTGTATGCGGAATCCTAATCCCAGAAAGATAAGGAAATTAAACTTGTACATCTATCTATATAAACGTACGTACAAGCTGTATATGGAATCATAATTTTCGTTCGTAGTAGTCGTGTTCTGGTTTTCGTTTTCGTTTTCTTGTTTCTTTCGCAGTCTGGTTTAGGTTGTGATCACTTGAGTAATTAAGACATGGCGGCTCTGAAACAGCTTCTTCCGCGTCCGGCGGGGATCGCAGCGACTTTCTACGACCACCTGAATGAACCGTGGGTCAAGCAGCGCTATGGCGGTTCTGCCGTGGCGGCAGAAAGACCTGCTGCTGCTGTCGTCAAACATAACCCTATACCTCAATACCTGAAGCGTAAAGGGTTTTTTCCTAGGAAGGTGGAGGACTTTGGCGACGGCGGTGCGTTCCCGGAGGTTCACATAGCTCAGTACCCTCTCGGCATGGGCAGGGACATGTTGAAGCCTGGAACGAGTATTGTTCCAGTTTCAGTTCATGCCGACGGGAAAATTGCGTATGATGCCATTGTTAAGCAGAACGAGAACTCGAAAAAAATTGTCTACTCCCAATACAAGGATCTCGTGCCGAAAATTTTGAAGAATGAGGATGAGGAGATGGTCGAGAAAGATGAGGACGAGGAGTTGCAGAAGGAGGTTGAAGAAACTACAGCAGAAACGAGAGCGGCGCTGGAGAAGATTGTGAATGCGAAATTGGGCGCTGCACAACCGAACAACGTGGCAAAGCAGTCGACAGACTCGAAACTGATCAAGTATAGCTCGTCGCAGAAATCGGCGGCATTTAATTCTGGCGCCAAGGAGAGGATGATAAGGATGGTGGAGATGCCAGTGGACCCACTAGAGCCTCCGAAGTTTAAGCACAAGCGTGTTCCTAGGCCTTCCGGTTCCCCACCTGTGCCGGTCATGCATTCGCCTCCTCGTCCGGTGAGTGAGAAGGACAAGAAGGACTGGAAGATTCCTCCGTGTATTTCGAACTGGAAGAACGCAAAAGGGTATACCATTCCGTTGGACAAACGTCTTGCGGCTGACGGGAGAGGGCTTCAAGATGTTCAGGTGAATTACGATAAGTTTGACAAGTTTTCCGAGGCTTTGTATGTAGCGGAGAAGAAGGCTAGAGAGGCAGTGGCTATGAGATCTAAAGTTCACAAAGAAATTATTATCAAGGAGAAGGAAAGGAAGGAGCAGGAGTTTAGGGAATTAGCTCGGAAGGCTCGTTTTGAAAGAGTTGGTGGCGTATCGGTATCCGTTAACCCATCTGGCAAAGCAGGAATGGAGACCGATACGCCAAAGGAGACAAGGGAGGAAATAGAAGGGAGGTTGGAGCGGAACAAGATTCGCAAGGAGATGCATGTAGAGAGGGAAAGGAAGAGAAGGTTGGAGGCAAAAGATGGCGCAATGGGGAAGAAGAGTAGGGTTACAAGAGACAGAGATCGGGATGTTAGCGAGAAAGTTGCCCTAGGCATGGCTAATGTTGGAGGTGCAGGCGGCGGAGGGGGAGAGGTTATGTACGATCAGAGGCTGTTCAACCAGGAGAAAGGAATGGACTCCGGTTTTGCCACAGATGACCAGTACAATATATATGACAAGGGCTTGTTTGCTGCTCAGCCGGTGCTCTCAACCTTGTACAGGCCGAAAAAAGATGTTGATAGCCAAATGTATGGCGGCGCTGATGAGCAGTTGGATAAGATTATGAAGACTGATCGCTTCAAACCGGACAAAGGGTTTGAAGGAACTGCTGAGAGGGCATCAGAGAGAAGAGATGGACCTGTCGAGTTTGAAGCCCCTGTCGAGTCTGAAGCCGATATATTTGGTCTAGACCGGTTAATGACAAAGATGAAGAGCAAGGCTGAGAAAGCCACGGACAAGGTTAGAACGGGAGGGACAATGAGAGCAAGTGCCTGCGGGTCTTCGATGCAAGACGGTTATCAAACGGGCTCCAAAAGAAGAACACGCATCAAGCTTTTCTGAATGTGATCCACCTGATTGGATTGTGAAGGTTAATTGCTCGTACTTCTTATTTGGAGGATGTTTGCTTTTGCATTTTTGTTTGTATGGAATTGTTTTCAGTTTTTATTTTAACAGATTTTTTTTTTTTTTGGGTTATATAAACCTATTATTTCTTATTCTTCTTGCTATTCATCAGTGCAGGATTGCAGAAAGTGCATCTCCACTTTTCGTGTAAGCTGATTCCAAACAGTAATAATCCAACTTTTATTTTAATTTTCAGTTATATTCGAGGGAATTCAATCATAAAACTAACCAAAACTTTCATGAAAAATCCAGTTACAAGTAATTTCAAGTACTTGGAAGACTACTTTGTTGATGTTGTTGTTGACAGGACTTGGTCAGGTCTACCGTAGGAGTCATGGCCCTGTGGTGTTTTGGGTACAACCGCGCAAGAGAGCTTTTCTCGAAGATGCGAAGACTTAAACTAAGCGATGGAGCTAGAACCCGTGACACGGGTCCTTGCCATGAAAGTCCTTCTCGTTAACGCACCATACTGGAAAGTATACCATCAAATCGACAATGGCAAGCACAGCAAGGAGCTACATATTGAAACATTAAAGTTGTTAATCCAAAGCCGCTTACCAAGATTACCAAGGACAAGGATAAGGATTAAACAACATTACCTCATAAAAACTGAAGTAAAAAAGGAAAATAACAACAGTAAGAGTACTATTAACACAGTTCAAAAAATCTTAAACGAATTGCGAACGAGTGAGTGAGTTTCAATCTTGAACAAATCGCAACTGAGAGAGAGCGAGCTTCTCTCTCGAACGAATCGCAACTGAGATATATATGGCTCCATTACAGTTCCTGTATATCTAAAGCAACACATTCCGCAGTGGAAGAAGTTATCTGGAGGGTAAACTTATAGCTTGAGCTTCAAGTAAATGATTTGACAAGTCCAACAAAGAAAATTTTGTTTTGGTTCCAGCCCAAATCGAATATGAATTGGATCAAATCAAACAAATGCTTCTTTTTTTATTTTTCGGCCAAGGTGAACCAGAACGAACCAGACTGTGTCTACTCGTAAGTTTAAATACGTAACTAAGATATATATGAACCATGTCTCCAAATAAAAAGATACTAAATCTGTATATATCATTTTATTACTATATTATACTAATAATCTTTATAGTTTATCGAATTAATTTCATTTTTCTTTTAACACAAACCAAAACTTTTCCAACTCATATCTTTAAGGGGGTATATGAGTGAAGGTGAAATCGAAAATGAAATCAAAAACTAATAAACTGTGAGTAAGGGTGAACGCTCTTATTAAACTGAGATACAAGTTCCTTGCATCAAAACTAGGTTTTTCAAAATAATGATGACGTGGACAAGAATGAAAATATCAACTCATTTAAAGTGCAAACAAAAATAAACTCCAAGGACAAAATTATAATAAATAAAAGTTACAGGACAAAAATGAAATCAAAATAATTTCAGGGACTATTAGTGCAAATTGATCTTTTATATCAACTCAGTCATCGATCGATTAAGCCACCGCCAATCTCATCTCAGAAACCCTTCTTCGACCAACACAAAAATCTCAGAAACCCTAACGCTGTCAATCAGGTTCGCATTCGATTATCTCCCTCCGCTATTTTATTTTTCCAATTCAATTTGTTCTTATTTTTCGCCCGATCGAAGATTAGGGTTTTTCATAATTCGTGTTCTAATCGCGGTCTTAGGGTAAATTAATCGTAAATGATTGCTTGTTTGATTAATATTTGCTTGTTAATTTGAATATTTTGAGTTCAATCTGATTGGATATCGACTTGAATCTATGAACTCGATTTATTTGTTTAATTTTAATTTTTGCTATTCGAAAGTTTTGATTTTTTTTATATTTATTTTGGTACCATGTGAAATTGGAACAGTTTGGGGTTGGAGGAGGAGGAGATTATCGACCATGACGTCTCTGAAGGAGCTGATTCCGCCGCCAGCGGCAACCACAACGACTTATTACGACCACTCGAACGATCCGTGGTTCAAGCAGCGGTTCAGTTCTGCCGAGGCAGAAAGATCTGCAGCTGTCGTTAAACCTAATCCTGTGCCTCAGTACTTGAAGCGTCAAGGCTTTGTTCCTAGGAAGGTGGAGGATTTTGGGGAAGGCGGCGCTTTCCCGGAGATTCACATTGCTCAGTACCCTCTTGGCATGGGCAGGGACAAGTTGTCGAAACCTGGGACAAAGATTCTTCCAGTTTCGGTTGATGCGAATGGGGAGATTGCATATGATGCTATTGTTAAGCAGAATGAGAACTCAAGAAAGATTGTGTATTCTCAGCATAAGGATATTGTGCCGAAAATTTTGAAGGATGCGGAAGAGGAGATGGAAGAGGATGAGGATGAGGAGGAGCAGAAGGTGATTGAAGAAACTACGGCAGAAACAAAAGCTGCGCTTGAGAAGATTGTGAATGTGAGATTGAGCGCTGCACAGCCGAAAAATGTGGCCAAGCAGTCGTCAGAATCGCAATACATCAAGTATAAACCGTCACAGAAATCGGAGGCATTTAATTCTGGTGCCAAGGAGAGGATTATCAGGATGATGGAGATGCCTGTGGACCCCCTTGAGCCTCCTAAGTTCAAACATAAGCGTGTTCCGAGGGCTTCTGGATCCCCACCTGTCCCGGTCATGCATTCCCCTCCTCGGCCGGTGACTGTGAAAGACCAGCAGGATTGGAAGATTCCACCTTGTATTTCAAACTGGAAGAACCCGAAAGGGTATACAATTCCATTGGACAAACGTCTTGCAGCTGATGGGAGAGGCCTTCAAGATGTTCAGATTAATGATAATTTTGCAAAGCTCTCTGAGTCTTTGTATGTAGCGGAGCAGAAGGCTAGAGAGGCAGTTGCTATGAGATCTAAAGTTCAGAAGGAAATGTTGATGAAGGAGAAGGAAAAGAAAGAGCAGGAATTGAGGGCATTAGCTCAGAAAGCTCGTTCCGAGAGAACAGGTGCTGCGCCCCCTGTGGCCGTTCCAATGGCTTCTGACAGAACAGCCATGGATACTGATATGAGAGGGGATTATGAGCATCCGACAAGGGAAAGGGAAACGGATTATCCAAAGGAGACAAGGGAGGAAAAAGAAGAGAGGATCCGGCGGGACAAGATCCGCGATGAGCGGCGCAAAGAGAGGGAAAGGGAGAGAAGGTTAGAGGCCAAAGATGTAGCAGTGGGGAAGAAAAGTAAAATTACGAGAGATAGAGATCGTGATATTAGTGAGAAAGTTGCCCTTGGCATGGCTTCAGCGGGAGCTGGCAAAGGGGGAGAGGTTATGTATGATCAGAGGCTATTCAACCAGGAGAAAGGAATGGACTCCGGGTTTGCCACTGATGACCAGTACAATGTTTACGACAAAGGCTTGTTTACTGCTCAGCCAACACTCTCAACTCTATACAGGCCTAAAAAGGATGTTGATGGTGAAATGTATGGCGGCGCTGATGAGCAGTTGGATAAGATTATGAAGACTGATCGCTTCAAACCCGACAGAGGATTTGGAGGAGCTGCTGAGAGGGCAGGGCCAAGAGATAGACCAGTCGAGTTTGAGAAGGATGCTGTGGAAGAAGCTGATCCATTTGGTCTTGACCAGTTCTTGACAGAGGTGAAGAAGGGCGGCAAGAAAGCGCTCGATAAGATTGGAACAGGAGGAACAATGAGAGCAAGTGGCGGTTCTTCCATGCGAGATGACTATGAAGGCGGCTCCAGCAGAACTCGTATTGGCTTCGAAAGGGGTCGCTAAGCTGTTCGGAACTGCCTTTTTCAAAGTTGATCTGTATTAACTCTTTAAATTTACGTATCTATTTTGGTCTCGTGGAAAGTTATGAATGTGGCTCTTTAGTTCTTGACAGCATTTGGCTGCCTACGTTTGTGGAGATAAACGATCGCACTTCCATTTGTAAGATTTCTTTACAATTTTCTTTGATGCAGTTTTTGGTTACGATCCCTACTTTATGCGACTCAAGCAAAATTTCGTTAGTTCTCTTTGGTATGCTTCTTAGGTATTGCATAATCCCGGAGTTTTGATTCCGAAAAAGTCATCATGCACTCTTCAGATTACTTTATAAGGTAAAGAATGTGTGACAGAAAGTTGCGAATACTCAACGTGCGATGTACCGGGCCGTGTTGTCGACGCATAAAAAATTTCTCGGCGATGTGGAGGCTGATGGAGAAGTAAATCTAGTATTACATCCGTAAGTTAAAAGCACCTTCTCGGCATCCAAAAATGATGCAATCAAAAAGTCATGTACTAAGGGTTGATAAATGATAGATTCAACATTACACACATAAATTAGAAAGATGAGGGTGGTTTAAATAACTTCAGAAAACAACGCGGAAAATTCGTTTTGCGGAGTCTCTTTTCAAATTCGGCACTCTGGCACTCCGGAAGCAGCCTTCCGAGCAACAGTTTACCTGCTGCAAACAACATCCACGAACATTACAAGTACGTTAATTTTGAGGAGACACTGCCATAACCACGGTACATAGTCGAGAAAGAATACCTACATTGTAATTTTGTATTTGCGGTGGCGCTCCATGAAAATTTTGTTGAGAGAGCTGAAGCCATGAAAACTTTTATGCAAACATATGAGAATCAATTTGCTCGATATTTGGGAAGATTTGTCTCAAGTCAGTAGCATAGTTTGGAGACTTTGCCTGCAGTATGAGATGCATGACCAAATATAAATAATTTTAAAGCATATGAAACGCGTTTATCAGCAAACCTAAAAAAGCATATCAACACAGAAAGGAATACGGAACCAATCATATATTTATGTACGTTGTCGTTATCTGTTAGACAGTCTTCTCCGTTACTTAAATTTGATAACTCATCTCAATCATTTACCGTACACCAGTTCATAGACACATAGTATGGCCTTCGTGATAACCCTAAAGGATGTAAGCATGTATATATATCAGCTGATTCAGACCTACAAAAACTCGCAACCACTTATTTGACCAAAGCATTAGGCTTGCATGAACTCTCGTACCACTTGGCATTTATTAACACGCTAATTTTAAACTTTCTTAAACAGAATCTAAGCATGTTAAATGAATACAACAGTAAAACTTAAAATATAGTATGTTTGCAGGTTACAGATAAACATACACATGGGTTTTTTTCGAGATAGATGGTAGTGAGCTTCTCTCTTGAACCAGCAAGAACCTCGGCAAAGCCTTCAAGTGACTCTATGCTGTTGTCATTAAGCCATAGATCTTCTAACCTATAACACAAGATTCCAATAAGAAGGTAGAACAGACAATACCAACATCAAACCCAATAGCGATAAAGTGGTCTAATACATACATTGTTAGGTTTTCGATACCCTCCACCGATGTTAGCTTATTATTCGATACATCCAGGACACGTAGGTTGACTAACGTTGAGAGGCCTTCCATTTTCGAAATACCGTTATGGCTCAAGTACAACTCCTCTAGAGCAACGCACTCCTTCAAAAGGTCGAGCGATATAAAGTTTCAATATTTATACAACAAATGCATTTGAGATTTCTGCCTCACACAAATCGTGGTGGCAAATCACTTACCTCAAATCCCGTCATCGAAGTTAACCGATTGCTTTGCAAGCTCAGCTTCTTGATGCATTTCAACCCACACAAGTTCACCACCTTAATCCGATTCCGCCCCAGCCACAGCTCCTGCAACTTTGTCAAGTTCTGCAAATTCTCCATCACCTGATTTGCATTTCATCACACAATCATAACAAGCCAGATGCTAGTTTTGCTACATTATCAATAACTTCCATGTACATAATCTCAAACGCTCAATAGAACTAACCCGCAATCGATTCGAACCGAGCTCGAGAATCAGAAGCTCGTGGAGGTGCTCAATTTCTTCAATCTTCGTAACTTCATTTTTCGACACGTAGAGCTCCTTGAGGGTACTGGTGACCTTCGACAATCCATGTAATGACGTAATCTCGTTGAACGATACGTCGAAAACCAGAAGCTTCGTGAATATGCTGACATCAGGTATTTTCCCGAGCTTATTATCCCTCAGCACCAACTCCTGCATCCCTCAAAACTGTTAATTTGCCCGGAAACCAAACAAACCACCGAGAAAATCAAATTTAATTTATTTTCCCGGGAACCAAACAAACGGCCGAGAAAATCACATATTTTTTTTTAATATTTACCTCGAGACCGGCGAGGGCGTCCCAGCCGGAGATCGGTTCGACGGCGGCGTCTTCGATGAGGTTCTGGCGGAAAGAGAGCTTTTTGAGTTTGGAGAGGGTCGCAATCCGAGGGTCCAAACCGGTGAGGCGGTTCGCCGTCACGTCCAACTCTGTTAGACTCAGCGGTAACTCGACCGATTCGAGGTCGTGGAGCTGGAAGCTGGTGAGATCGAGGACCGTCGAGGAAGGATCGTCGTCGGCCGTCTGATCGTCGTGATCTACGGGATTCGGACCCGGCGGTGGCGCTTCAGTCTGATCAGCCATTGAAGTGAACGGTATTCGCTAGGTTGCGTGTTTGTTTTTTTTTTCGGTTTGTTTTTATTTCCCAGGTATTTTTATTTTATTTTATTTTTGTTGATTTTGCTTCGCGGACGGAAAGTTTTGGGCCCGTCATATGGCAGGCCCAATTATAAATTGTCGAGTCATGTTTAACTAATAAATACATCACTTGATTCCTTGATGACTTTCGAATTTATCTACTTGAAATTTATTGATATAATTATTAAAATTATACTAATTATGGTCTTCCCTTGTGTTTGCTAACTCATAAAACTGTACTAAATTTAAACTTCTTTTGTCTTTATTAGCACGTATAAAATAAGTGGTAAATTGATTTGGTGGTTGGAGTCTTATTTTTTAATCCATTGATTCGGATATAAACTACCTCCTCATTTTAGTTTAGAAAATCATTTATGCTATGACAAAAATAAAATATATGATTCTCTTTTAATCGCTTTTATCGGTATTTTTCAGATTCTTTAATCATGTCAATTCAATCGAAAATCGAAAGATCAGACGACCTAGACGGCATCAAAATAAGAAGAAGGTGCGATGGCAGCAATAGCTCAAAGGAGACGACGACATTGTCGAGATTGTACATGGGATTAATGGCTCGGCTGCCCTGCTCGAGGAATGAGAAGAAGCTGCGATGGCTTCGCAGCCTTGTTCAGGCAAGGCATGCAAGCAATCTTAAAGGATTGAGATGGAAGGGATCCGAAAATATCATTTTCCTGAAAGAACTAGAAAATTATTTATTCTTGACCGTTACAAGATTATCGCCCTTTTTCATTATTTATTTTTTGGGACGTATTTTGAAATCAAGAAAAAAGAGAAGGAAAAATAAAATAAAAAGAAAAACAATGTCGCCTGACGCGTGATTTGAAATGAGGAGATCACACGTGCCGCCCTGATTTGAACCCAAAACCAAAACCCCCCCTCTCGCTCTTCTCTCTCCCCTCCCAATCAGAGCAAGCAGCCATGGAAGCGATACTTCGAGACTGTGTCCAGCACAGTCTCCGCGATTTCATGCACCGGAACGCCATTTTCGTATGCGAACGCCTCTGCGCCGAGTTCCCTTCCGAGGTACGTCTTATCCACCTACTCTCTCTTTCGTTCATCGCCTGCTTGTTTGGTTGCCGAGAAAATCCCATGAAAGAAAGACAAAACGAGGGATATATGACGTATTCGGAATGAAATTTCTTCTTTTTCTAGTGTTTGGGGGAACATTACCGCTTCTATTATCTTGATCGACGCTTCGTGTTTAATTTACCAGTAATTTGTGAAAATTTTACTTATGCCTGGGTAATCTTAGTGTTCTGTAATTTGAGAACTAGGGTTTTTTTGCTTTAGAATCTTTAAGGGTATTTGTATTTACCCAGAGCTCAAAATTTTCTTTTCTGGAATAAAATGCTTTCTTTTAAGGTTAATTAGTTACCTTCAGTTTTTTTTATGAGCTTTGAATTATTGGCGCTCTGGGCTGCAAATTGTTTATGGTAGCTATTTTGGAATGAAGCATAAAGGTGTGGGCTTTTAGATACTGGGATTTCTAAATGGGGTTTACTTACTACATTGGTGCTATTTTTGTTAGCATTAATCGGATCTGTTATGGGATTTTCAGAAGTTGACATGAAATTTGTTAAATGGCAGACGAATTTACAGTTGTTAGCTGGCTGTTACTTGCAAAGCAACCAAGCTTATGCTGCATATCATATTTTAAAGGGTAAGCAAGTCATATTAAGTACTCCCCTTTTTTTCATTGTGGGTTGTCGTTGCTAATTTATTATTTCCATCATATTATTTCTCATCCACATGGACCTCTCTTCTTTTTTCTGATGATTTATGAAGGAACACAAGTGGCTCAATCCCGCTACTTGTTTGCACTATCATGCTTTCAGATGGATCTTCTAAGTGAAGCAGAAGTAGCGTTATGTCCTGCTAATGAGCCTGGTGCAGAGGTATTGAACTCTATTTTATTTGGAGCATGATTCTAAAGTAAAACTTACGTAGTTACTTTTTCAAGTCTTGCTTCCTAAAACATTTTTCATTGTTTTCTACATAATAGGGGTTGAAATGAATGGCATTAACCCTTTAGACATTATGTAATTTCTGCTAAGTGTTCCAAATGTTGATATTGGTATTCAGTTTTCAGCCTGTTCGTGTGGTTTCTAACAGCAGATGACTCGCACATTATTCCTTTGGCAGGTTCCAAATGGCGCAGCTGGTCATTACCTTTTAGGGCTTATATACAGGTTTGTCTCCTGTCTTCTGGAGCTTCTATGTATGCCTTACCTTTGTTACAGGGATACTTTATAAGTTTCTTGAAAAGGATTTGTTTGTGATGATGGTTAAAATTGATGTAATCAATCTATATTATGAGGCTGAACCAAAACACATGCGCGCATGTAAGATGTGAATAGTAGTAGTAATGTTGTTGTTCCTCCAAGAAATATCTTTTGGGGTCTTTAGGTTTGAATCTTCTTCCTTCTAGTAGTGTTAGGTGAACTATTGATGGTGATTGTGAAATTCTTTTGATTGGCAAAGTGTCCTCTTCTAAAATGATCCCTCTGCCTCTCTGCTTGCATGTTTCTTGGGATAGAGGACTTTGTTGTGTTATACTAAGTTAGGTTTGTTACCTTTTAGTGGAATTTGTAGTGTGTCATCTTGCAACTACTTAAGTATCTCTTTCCTTATTTTACAGTAATTGTGTGCTGGATTGTATGATTATGGCCATTTTCTGTTTTTTTTTTCTATCAGATTATATGTGTGTGATGCATGCCTCTCATGATTTTATTGTTTATGATTGGTATTGTTCTAGGTATACTGACAGAAGAAAAAGTGCCATCCATCACTTTAAGCAGGCTTTGACTATTGATCCTTGTATGTGGACTGCTTACGAAGAGCTGTGCGTATTAGGTCCGTACGGTGTTACACACATAAAAATAATATTGTAGGCAGATTAGAGCCTTTTGTTCTATATGAATGTACTTTTAGAGTGCCCCCCATGTCCACAATTTTACTTTTGGACGTTTTTTTATTGATATAATTTTGGCATCTTGTGAACATAATACAGTTTTTTTGCAACTGGTTAATTAATGGTTTTACTAAATCGAAAATTCTGTGTTGATTATTTATGGCAATTTGATGCCTTCCGATGCATATTTAAGTTGAGGCTTTGTATTTTCCGTTGTTTAGGTGCAGCTGAAGAAGCAGCTGTAGTTTTCGGTGAAGCTGCTGTTCTTTCCATACAAAAACAGTATCTACATCATGGATTAGCTTCTCAAAGTTTACTTACCCTGAATGAGGACTACAATTTAGTTTCTGGCAGGAATTTTAGCTCCGAAGATATTGGCCAAAGACAATTGAAACATGTTCAAGGAAATAATATAAGAGATTTGTCTGGAAATTCTCATGTTAGTTTGGGCGGAGTGTCTGGTCATCCTGTAAATGGCACTTCTGGTTCATCTTTCTTTAACACTCCTTCCCCAATGCCCATGCAGGTATATATAAGTTGTCCCTCCCAATTTTTCTCTAGCAGTCCTGCATTTATTGCTGTATCTCTGTCCTTTCTACCACTGCTTACTCTTATCTTACTATTGGTATCAAATAATATTAGGTCTGTTATGGCTTCGTAACTATGTGTCTGGACCACTTCAGTTAGGTTTTGTCTTGAAAGGAAGTATTTGGTTTCTTTACTGATATGTTTGGTCTCTTTGTAATTAGACCAATTAAGCAGCATAAGTATTGCCTACAATTGGATATGCCAGGCTTTAGGATTTGGAAAGTTGTGGTCGAAAGACATAAGGCTGTAGGAGAAGAGGTTTATGATTTGTAAATCAAAGTATGGTTTGAATATGGGTCAAAAGGAGGGAAGGAGGGGCTGATTTGAGGAAACCTGGTTGCTGAAATTTCGCACAGCAGGCAGCTAAGGTTCCCAATTAAGACACCTACCCAATAAGCACATTGCTAACCAAGATTCATAAAAAAATCATTTTACTTCTTAAAAATCTCTGAAAGCCTTGAAGCAAAGATAATTTGAAGAATATAAACTTATGGGAATCTCGTACTGCAGGCTACTGTTATGTATAAACACCCACGTCTCTAAAATTAAGGACCAAATCTAAAACAAATTCAATGCTAGAGTCAATAGGACATAGTCACTCAATATATACGATTTAGTTGTCATCTCATGTTGCTTGTGGGTACCTGAAATAAAACATTGAAACTTATATTTGTCAAAATAAAAATATGAAATTCTTGTATCATCTCTGATCTGTCCCTGTTTGCAGTTGTCAGGTGTTGCTCCACCAGCTCTCTGTAGAATTGGCCAGCCAAATGGCCCAAACCCGAGCACAGGTACTGATAGCTCTCTGAAGTCAAATGTGAACTCTACAATTCAAGCCCCCAGAAGAAAGTTTGTTGATGAAGGGAAACTCCGCAAGGTACAGACTCCACCTATTCATAATTCAAATAATTTTATTTTTTTCCATTGATACAATTCTTAATGTCACTGATTTCGTACTTTTCCTTGCTATACGTTAACTATTTGAGTACATGTAATGTAGTTCGGTATTGTTTGAATTTCATGTCCGTTATCATGTGAGTCTATGCTTTCTTGTTTTTGTGGTTTAATGTAGGCTTACAATGAGATTATTTATTTGGTGGTGATGTTGCCCTTGGCACCTTATTTGAGTAATTAGTTATAAATGGGTTTGCTTGTCTCTGTATATTACCTGGTGACATTTTCATGTTGTTTCTGGAATGTTGAGGTCGATGACTTCTTACAATTATTTGTCTTCCCTTTGCAGATTTCAAGCAGGTTGTCTTTTGATTCTGGCAACCGGCGGAGCAATAGACTTGCTGCTGAAGCAGGGGCCAACACTAATCTCAGTGCCTCAGTGATAGCCGGAAATGGAACTACCAATTCATCTAAATATCTTGGAAGTTCCAAGTTGAGCTCTGTTGCACGTTCCTTGGCAAATCGTAAGGGTCAGCCGTGGCCCAATGAAAATGTTGATGAAGGTGATGCATCTTCTCATTTCTCAGTCATTTGGTGAACTATACTACCATATAGAGATTAGCAGGCACAAGAAGCCATTTTATCACCATACTTAATTTCTTCTCTTCTATTAATAGAGAAATAACAAATTGCATTATAGTGATTCAAGTCTTTTCACTTCCTTTGCTCATATAAGTTTAATAGCGTTTCCTGGATAATATAAGTACAAACTTTCCGCTCAAGGATACCCTTGATTCTTCTACGCTTGTTATGTCCAATGGATTTTTTGCTAATAGTTGTGAATTCCAAACTTGGGTCCTATTTAGGAATGCGCAATGAAAGATATGATGATTCCCGTTCAACAACTGCGATAGTAGCTTCTGGTTTTACTCCTAGTGATACTAGATATCTTGAACAAGAAGGAGCAACCTTGTCAAGTACTGGTGGTATTATCAATGTTTCAAGAGTTGCCACTGGTGCTTCAGAAATATTGAGTCTTTTGAGAACCCTCGGGGAAGGCTATAGACTTTCCTGCATGTACAGATGTCAGGTACTATTTGGTTACTGTGGAATAAAATGAAGTAATATTTTTTCCTAGGTTGAGGTTGTATTTTGTTATCTAATATTGACTGTGTTGCGCAGGATGCACTTGATGTCTATCTCAAACTTCCATACAAGCATTACAATACTGGATGGGTGCTTTCCCAGGTAGCTTTTATAGAAAACTTGGCCGTATTTCTATATAGTCTCCTGCTGTGATGACCTTGTACACAGCACTGGATTCTTAGTACAGGATTCCATTCACCTATTTTCTGCTGTTGGTGGATGTCTGTATAAGTTAGTTAGCTAGTTTCAAAAACCAAAAGGAAAATAATATCTTTCTCATCAGATCTGAAAAACACGGGATGTTTCACTTCATTGTTACAAATTTCTGCTATTTGTTTGATTTCCCGCTGTCATCAGAATTTAATTAATTTGTCTTGTCGCGCGTTTATCTCATCTTTAGACTTATTTCATTCGCTCTTTTGTTACATTTCATATAGTCTACCGTGATTTTTTGATACCAGATGAGTGGTACGATTTGTCAGAGTCTTTCATGGCTTTATTTGTAATTAGTTCATTCTCTCTTTTGTTACAATTCAGATAGTCTTCCATGATTTTTCTATACCTAAGCCTATGTTTTTCAATAATTTCCAATAATTTCATGTTCACCACACCAACTCAAATCCCTTGCAGCTGCTCCCTTGAATGATTTTTTCCCTTACATATTTTAATACTTGCATATAATTGACTATTTTGGCATTCTTCAATTGCAGGTTGGAAAAGCTTATTGTGAATTGATAGACTATTCAGAAGCTGATCGGGCCTTCAGTCTTGCCCGTCAGGCATCACCTTACAGTTTAGAAGGGATGGATATGTATTCTACAGTTCTTTATGTGAGTCCCCAAATTGATGTAGCTCAAAAACCTTTGAAAAAAAATTGTTTTGTCTTATGACTTGGATAAAAATAAAAGTGTTGTAGTTTCCAGAGGATGCTTTCGTTATACATTAGATGGTCAGTTGGTTTGCTCTCCTGTCCGGCTAATCCTTCTGAAATCAAGCTAGGCGCTAATTTTTCATTGTTGTGTGGCTTAGCTTTTCTCTGTACTTTACTGTTAATAATTGCTGTGCACTGAGAGTATTCTTACTCTTTGCAGCATTTGAAGGAAGATATGAAGTTAAGTTACCTTGCTCAAGAACTGATATCAACGGACCGCTTAGCTCCTCAGTCTTGGTAGCTATATCATAATTTTGGGAACTAATACGTCATTCAAATCACAATTATCTTTTTAGTATCTCTTGTCAGTCATAAAGACTTATTTCTTTCTTATCGAATGGTATTGCAGGGTTGCAATGGGAAATTGCTATAGCTTGCAGAAAGACCATGAAACTGCTCTGAAAAATTTCCAGCGAGCTGTTCAACTTAATCCAAGATTCACATATGCGCATACCCTTTGTGGTCATGAGTATGGACAAGACTTTTCCTTCCCTTCATCCTTTAATTCATGAAATTGAAGTTCCTCGTAATTTGATGGTTAGTTCCGACCTTGTATCAGATAGTTACGTTGTCGTGGAATTATCTATCTGCAGATATGTAGCTCTAGAGGATTTTGAGAATGGAATAAAGAGTTATCAGACTGCACTACGTATTGATGCAAGGCATTATAACGCCTGGTATGGCCTTGGAATGGTATATCATCGCCAAGAGAAGTTTGAGTTCTCGGAGCATCACTTCCGGACGGCTTTCCAAATCAATTCACGTTCTTCTGTTATTATGACTTATCTTGCCTCAGCATTGCACGCATTAAAGGTTACATTCGCATATCCATTCTAACTTTACGGCCTAGAAATCTTTTTATTTACAAAATGATTCTTATTTTTTTATTCAATTGTCTGAAATGTGTTTGTATCATACGACAGAGAAGCGAAGAAGCTCTAGTGATGATGGAGAAGGCTATTAGGGCGGACAAGAAGAATCCACTTCCAATGTATCATAAGGCTAGTATACTAATGAGCTTAGAAAAATTCGATGAAGCTTTAGCAGTCTTAGAGGAGGTTAAAGAATACTCTCCTCGTGAAAGTAGTGTCTACGCTTTGATGGGTAAGATCTATAAGCGGCGTAACATGCATGAGAAAGCAATGCTTCATTTCGGTTATGCATTGGATTTGAAACCATCCACAACTGATGTTGCTACCATTAAGGTGATTTGAGCATATTTCTTATTCTCTATTAACACCCCATATCGACAACTTTCCATATGTGCTTTGATCGCAACACAAGCATAGCTTTCATTTGCATCTTACTCCAAGGCTCATCTCTTGATTTTCCAACAGGCTGACATTGAGAAGCTACATGTACCTGATGAACTAGACGATGAGTAGATCCATCATGTCGGAATTCAGTTAAAGAGAACATCGTGCAAGTCATCTGGCTGAAAAAGACTCTGCACGGAGTAGCGGTCTGCTTGTGCTTTCGAAGGTGTATGAGTGGCCTAGTTCGTGAGGCTCGCCTGCTCATTTGGGCACCCGCATCCGGTCTGCATACTGTAGAACCTGACCTCAGTTTTGTAGGTGATTCATGTACTGGTAGAGAACAAGATGTGAGGCAAGTACTAATAGCTGCTGTACTTGTACGGATAGTTGTATCATGACGTTGAAAAACTACTTGTATCATCATCTTTAACCCTAATGTGTAGGATTGTAATCTGCCTTGCTCTTTCACCAAAATTGTAAAAATCCATACGTGATCTTCCCGTCAACGAGTCTGAATTGTCGAATTAACTCGAATTCAAAACTAGGGTTCTTTTGTTTATTTCAGGGACACCTTGTGGTGTTCACTCTGTAACTTTTTTCAACGATCAAAACTGTATATATTTTAATTCATCATTCACAGATCATCTCTCCAAAAAAATAGGTGAATTGAAATCCACCTTGAAAAAGGGGTAACTACTCTTAAACGACTGGAGCTACAAGTCTGACAACTTATCAACCTTACTGGATTTTATTGCCGATTTTATAGCAGGGTTGTACAAATTCTACCAAATCACTTTTGTGTTTCCAATTATTCAACTTGGAGTTGAAGAGAGGCTTCCATTCTGCTAGCCCTGACTTGCAAGCCAGTGCCGATGAGCAGGTCCAGATCCTCCGGCCTCCATCCCTCCACTGGTTCAACTTCATACTTCCACACAATCGTACACCCGGCGTCCTTCGGCACCACTTGAAGGGTCAAAATGTACGAGTTAAACCCAATATTCCCATCTATGATAGAGTAACTATATGTCATTTTTGCTGGGTCTATACTTAGCAGCTTCTGCTTAGTCCAGTTCACCTTCTCTTGGTCTTGGTTCTGGTCACTTTTAGGATCAACCGGAGTCTTGAACCCAGCACAGAACCGCACGCACCCGGCTACCCCCGATGTGCCTTCAACACCAAGGCAAGTTGTGAGAGTTGGGAACCACTTGTGCAGGCCAAAGAAGTCCTCCAAAAGAGGCCAAATTTGCTCTGCTTTGGGGCCTTTTAGCTCTGCACTTGCCTTGCCTTCCCATTTCAATTGTTTCTCAAGTGCCATTTGGTTTGCAGGACAAGAAAGCTAATAAAAAATGGATGCTTTGTAGAATGTTTCTCTCAATAGGCTTTTATACAGAGGCTTCGTCTATATGGGTGCTGTTGTCTGCACTTCACGATGCAACTGTTCCTTCTAATAAAAACACTTCGAAGAATTACGTGTGAACAATTGTAGAATAACTTTCTTGAAGTGCCAACGATGGCTCTCTATGTGCATATAATTTCTAAAATATGAACTTACGGTCACGAGATCTTGGTGAGATAAAGCAGAGTTCAATAAGACGAGAGATACTCTCTTATCACCAATTCACTACGTGACAAGCGTTTATTGGACGGGTGATGCCATCACAAAGAAAGAAAGAGAGAGAGAGAGAGAGAGAGAGAGAGAGAGAGAGAGAGAGAGAGAGAGAGAGAGAGAGAGAATTTGTCCAACGAGACAAAGCACTCGTGTATCAGAAATTTGGAGAAAGATAAGGACTGCTCAATGCCTAACAACTTTGATCAGCACCACAAGCACTCGTGTACCAGAAATTTGGAGACAGATAAGGACTGCTCAATGCCTAACAACTTTGATCAGCACCACACGTCAGAGATATTGAGATAGATTTCCTCAAATTTATGTGATAGAATTTGAAGATTCTCCCTCCTTTGTATAGAAGAAACTAGCGTTTGTTTGCCCTCGTTAAAGTTCATTGGACTGGACAAAATTAAGGGTTAGTCCAGTCCCATGTTTGTTCCCAGCAAGGGTTAGCTTTAGTGAGACTACCTCTCACTCGCCTTGATAAAAGGCAGGACTATCTAGTCTTGGCAAGTGCCCCTGAGAACCATGAGACTAGCTAAGACCATCATCTCTCTCATACTTGTCATGCTTGACGACTACTCACGGCCACTCTTTGTGACCTCCGACCACACACTGCCTTTAACTTTCCGATTCGACTATCATTTTCAAATACGTTTCACAACCAATTTTCACATAAATATTATACCAAATTGAAGCTGGGAGTGACGTGATTCCCCTTCTACCTGAATCAAGGTCAAAAGGTGGTCGGAGATGGCCGGAAATTGGCCTGGAAGTCTTGGCATGTTTGGGTATTCGAGCATGCAAAGCTTCGATCTGTGTCCAGGGATGGAGAGCAGTTTGTTGGTGGTGCTAACCTCATCCAATTCGACGAGGTTTGGCAGGAAAACACGATGGAAAACCTGCAACTCATAAAAAAAAATGGAGATGTGAGGTTTCATCGAATAACATAGAGCTAGTCCGGTGCAACAAACGCACCCGAAAAATATACAAAACATCATTATCAATTCATATTTGACAGCCCTGCAATAATATTGAGATGCAACTGCGGTTGTATCTCAGGCCAATCATACATTGTTACGTATACGTAAATGGCTTGGGATGCCGCCATACTAGCATCTTGTTATAGGCAAGTTTTATCCTCTTACTGATCCCTAGTAAGTAGTGATTGATAGTAGGCTTCATCTTGATGATGAGATCATTGAATCAGAAGAATAGTAATTGCACAAGTAAAAAACCAGCTCGAATGGTAATATTAACTGAAACCGAAACTTTATTTCCGTAATAGCACTGAGAATGTAAACATTTTAGTATGTATGTATGACTTTTCGACATCAAACTATCGCCTGTTCTCGGATCTAAGGCCAAGAAAATGTCCAACGACTTGGAAGAAAACTCGAAATTAGACTGTACAACGTCACTCAAGAAGAAATACTACTACTTCAACTCACTTTCTACCTCTAGTTTCTTCTGCTTGTGCAGATACTAGCATTGTTAATGACATTTTGCTTCTGCTATGAATCTGAAACGGAACTGCCTCCCTGTGTAGTCTCTTAAACGCTATCGATCCTTGAGGTGTCTGAACTTGTTTCCACCTTCGATTTAATGTCAATGTTCGAGCCTTGTACTGAGATTTTGCTTTTGGCTTCCAAATCAGCACCAGTTGTTCCTTCTTTAGACCCAACTTCTTCATTTACTGCGTTTTTGCTGATTTCACTTTGATTGTTTGAACTCGAATTCATTTCCTGATGTCCGGCAATTGCCTGATCACCGCCTGTTCCAGTCACTATGGATTCTACGAGATCATGGCGATCTACTGGCACGCCATTCACATCATCAAAGCCATTGACCACTCCGTCTACCACTGAATTATGGCTCTCAAGAGAGTCATTATTACTTTCACGCGTGGTGCTGAAATGTCCTTGTATGTAGTACTCTTTGGCTCCTTGTCAGTGGTACTAGATTCCTCCAATCTCTTTGGCTCCTTAGCTTGTGGTGTTTGCTCCTTGTCCACTCCTACTTCATCATGATCCACATGTTTCGCACCATCTTGGTCAGCGAAAACTGCCTGCGCACCTTCATGCCCCTCTTGGTAATTTTCTTCATGCGAAGAACTCTTGTCGAGCCCCACCGATTCATCATTTCCTTTAACTTCACCTTCAGAATCATCATCTTTAACCCCTAGCGTTTATGATTGTAATCTGCCTGGCTCTTTCACCAAAATAGTAAAAATCCATACGTGATCTTCCCGTTAACGAGGCTGAACCGTCGAATTTACCCGAATTCAAAACTACGGTTCTTTTGTTTGTTTCAGGGACACCTTGTGGTGTTCACTCTGTACTTTTTTTCAACGATCAAAACCGTTTACATTTTAGTTCGTCATTCATAGACCATCTTTGCAAAAAAATTAGGTAAATTTAAATCCACATTGAAATAGGGGTAACTACTCTTAACGACTAGAGCTACAAGTCCGACAACTTATCAACCTTACTGGGTTTTATTGCCGGTTTTATTGCAGGGTTATACAAATCACTTGGCATTATCTCTACTAAACAATAAACACCCCAACAGCGGGGCTAATAAATCACTTTTGTGTTTCCAATTATTCAACTTGGAGTTGGAGAGAGGCTTCCATTCTGCTAGCCATGACTTGCAAGCCGGTGCCAATAAACAGGTCCAGATCCTCCGGCCTCCATCCCTTCACCGGTTCAACTTCATACTCCCACACAATCGTACACCCGGCGTCCTTCGGCACCACTTGAACGGTCGAAATGTACGAGTTAAACCCAACATTCCCATCGATGATAGAGTAACTAAATGTCATTTTTGCTGGGTCTATACTCAGCAGCTTCTGCTTAGTCCAGTTCACCTTCTCTTGGTCTTGGTTCTGGTCACTTTTAGGATCAACCGGAGTCTTGAACCCAGCACAGAACCGCACGCACCCGGCTACCCCCGATGTGCCTTCAACACCAATGCAAGTTGTGAGAGTTGGGAACCACTTGTGCAGGCCAAAGAAGTCCTCCAAAAGAGGCCAAATTTGCTCTGCTTTGGGGCCTTTTAGCTCTGCACTTGCCTTGCCTTCCCATTTCAATTGTTTCTCTAGTGCCATTTGGTTTGCAGGAAAAGAAAGCTACTAACAAATGGATGCTTTGAAGAATTTTCTCTCTACATGCTTTATATAGAGGCTTCATCTGTATGGGAGCTGTTATCTGCACTTCACGATGCACCCGTTCCTTGTAATAAAAACACTTTGAAGAATTACGTGTCGCTTAGTACTATGTTCTAGTGGTATTCTTCTTTATTTATAAGTGAGAAATCTTAGGTTCGATTCTCGCCAAAAGCGAATGCGAACCACATTTTTATGACTAGCCCATTGTTACATTGTAAGGCTCAGCCAACTCTCCTACTATTTTAGTGTAGATAATATCTTTTGTTCAAAAAAGTGTAGAATAACTTTCTTGAAGTGTCAATCACCACTCTCTATATGCACAAACATTTGTAAAACATTTATGGTCATGAGATTTTGGTGAGATAAAGCAGAGTAGTCCAATGACACAAAGTACTGGCCCTCCCTCGTTTGGGGCCACCTCGGGATAACTTGGCTAACTTTCCTACTCTGATCACAAAGTCGTGATTAAGTTGTTGAACGCGCAACCAGAGAGGAGAGGATTCTCCCTCCTTTTCAAATTAGGGTGTGATATCCATACACCCCATTTTATTTTTCACATATTTTTTTAATTTTTCGGCTATTAGATCGGATGAATTGAAGAAGATCAACGGACATAAATAATCAAGAGTGATGAGAAGTAAAATTATACAACACGTCACTATCAATCCACATTTAACTGCCCTGCAATAATACTGGGATGTGTCCGCGGCCTTATCTCAGGCCAATCATACACCGTCAATCCACATTTAACCCACGTTTAACAGCCCTGCAATAACATTGGAATGTGACCGCGGCCTAACTCGGGCCAATCATACACCGACAATCCACATTTAACCGATGTTTAACAGCCCTGAAATAATATTGTGATGTGACCGTGGCCGTACCTCGGGCCAATCATACAGTCAATCCACATTTAACCCACATTTAACAGCCCTGCAATAATAGTAGGCTTCATCTTGATGATGAAATCACTGAATCAGAAGAATAGTAATTGCAGAAGTAAAAAACCAGCTCGAATGGTGATATTAACTGAAACCGAAACCTTTTTTTCCGTAATAGCACTGAGAATGTAAACATTTTAGTATGTATGTATGACTTTTCGACATCAAACTATCGCCTGTTCTCGTGATCTAAGGCGAAGAATGTCCAAAGGCTTGTAAGAAAACTCGAAATTAGACTGTACAATGCCACTCGAGAAATGCTACTACTACAACTCACTTTCTACCTCTAGTTTCAGTCTGCTTGTGCAGATACTTGTAATGTTCATGACATTTTGTTTCGGCTATGAATCTGAAACGGAACTGCCTCCCCGTGTCTCTTCAGCGCTATTGAGCCTTGAGGTGTCTGAAGTTATTTCCACCTTCGATTTAATGTCAATGTTCGAGTCTTGTACTGAGATTTTGCTTTTGGCTTCCAAATCAGCAACATTTGCTCCTTCTTTAAACCCAACTTCTTCATTTACTGCGTTTTCGCTGATTTCACTTTGATTGTTTGAAGTCGAATTCATTTCCTGATGTCCGGTAATTGCATGATCACCGCCTGTTCCAGTCACTATGGATTCTATGAGACCATGACCATCTACTGGCACGCCATTCACATCATCAAAGCCATGGACCACTCCATCTACCACTGAGTTTTGGCCCCCAAGAGAGTCATTCTTACTTTCACCGCGTCGTACTGAAATGTCCTTGTATGTAGTACTCAATTCCTTCAATCTCTTTGGCTCCTTGTCAGTAGTACTAGATTCCTCCAATCTCTTTGGCTCCTTAGCGTGTCCCTTTCCATTTTCTTGCTCGTCGTGCTTATCTTGTGGCATTTGCTCCTTGTCCTCTCCTACTTCATCATGATTCACTTGTTTCGCACCATCTTGATCAGCGAAAACTGCCTGCGTACCTTCATGCCCCTCTTGGTAATTTTCTTCATGCGAAGAACTCTTGTCAAGCCCCACCAATTCATCATTTCCCTTAACTTCACCTTCAGAATTATCATCTTTATTGTTTAATTCTTTTTTCTGAATTTCTGCTTCCTTTTCAACTTCATTCGCTTCGTTTACATTCTGCAAAGATTCTTCTTCATTTTTCTCTTCAACATTTCCATCTTCATTCTTTACACTTACTTCTCCTACATGTTTCGGATCTTCTGATGCAGACACAGATCCACCTTTTGACCACCCTGCACTCCCCTTACGCCCTAAAATATCAGAACCGCGTTCTTCGCTGGCCTTGTCCTTTGAACTTTCACTATAGTCCTTGCCATGTGACTGCTTCATCTGGTATAGCAACCAGAAGCAAACAGCCAAAATCAATGCAATCTGAATTGCCTGTTTCACCTTCAACCCTTTGGCGGGTCTCTGGTTGCGCCCGGTAGACTGGTTATTCATCAAAACTCTGTACAACTGCTCAAAAGACAAGCTCCTTATGAATTCCCGATTAATTATCACAACGATAAGTCAAGGTTTCATTTATGTAAGACCCCCCCAAAAAAAAAACCAAAAACCAGCAATTAGGGTTTTGCTATCAACATCAAAAAAAAAAAAAATTCCCAAATTATTATCACCAATTAGGGTTTTGAAAATTTCCAATCAGAGAACTCCCCTTCCCCATCAAATTCAGACCTTAATATCCTTGTTAATTAAATTTCCTCCTGACAATGTTCAACGATCTACTAACTAAACCAAAGTTTATGAACAGAAAACAGAAAAACCAGATAACCCTCTGTTTGGTTTCCGAGAAAATGCAGGGAAATAAACTAAAGTTTGAATCTTGAAGTCAACTAAGTCCAAATCCAAGTCAAATCCATAACTTTCAGGAAGCTTCCAATATTTCTGGTAAACAAAAGCATCGAACTGGAAAATTCAAAACTTGGATTTCTTCTTTTCCACTGAATTTCAACAGCAATAAGTTCACAACAGCGATCAGAAAGTTCAATTACTTGAGCAATAAACATACAGATTATTCAGAAATTTTGACCAAATAAATAAATAAATAATTCACATCAAAATATAAAGATTTAAATTATTTAATGAGTTAAAATCTTACCTTCTAATCAGGAATGGAAATTCAATAATCTGACAGCGACTGTAATTTTCTTCTTCTTCGTCTTCTTCTTCTTGTGATTTATTTCAAAAGTTTGTTCTTTTGGGGAGGAAGAAATGCTCGAAAAAAATACGAAACAGCGGTTACTTTTTTGTTGTGAATCCGAAAATGCCCTTCCTGACAGGCTGACAAGAAGCTTTCACAGTCGTGGTTTTTTCGCAAATATCTTGGAGTATTTTGGGCACGGAAGAAGAATGAGGGGTGCTTTCTTCAACGTTGTGCTTTCCTTGCCGCCTTCGGAAACGACGGCCTACCTTTTTCCTCCGCCGGTTACGGAAATGAAAGACGGCGATTTGGGCAAATGGGTCGTCGACACGTCTACACTCTGCTTTTTTACTCTCACCACGGCAAGAGATTCCCTCCCGATCTCTCCCACCAAGTCTTAAGGATTCAGAGATCTGTAGTTTTAAAATTTGATCCAACCGTTACAATTATTATAATATTTAAAAAAACCTCTTATTTGTAGCTGTTAGATTAAATTTTAAGGGTCCGGATCTCTGAATTCCTAGGATTTGGTGAGAGAGATTCGGAGGGGATCTCCTCCCCACCAACATCACCGATTTTTTAGTGTGCCGGAGAACGACTCAGTATATAAAGTGTCATAATACAAGTAGTTACTTGAGAAAATGATTACAAGTTACAACTACTTGTGGTATGCCATTTATCACACTAAAAATTTCTCATTACGAAAATAAAAAAGTGATTTTCACAACATTGTTTTATTTCTTATTACTAATAGAAACGTGGCCTAAGGTTTAGTGTTTATGGTTATGTTTCTGAACTTCAGAGAAGGATTTATACATTTTGGATTTCTGGTAATAGTTGTAGAGAGAATGTAGAAGATGATGATGTGTATATTGCATTGATCTTTCGTACAAGAAGTGTGATATTACCGTCAGGGGAGAGAGGAAGGGAAATCTTTCTCTGGTTTACATCAAAACAAATCTTAGTCATCTATTTTAGTCGCCTAATGAGATGTTTACACTTATTATAATCTATCGCTTAAAAGAAAGGTTAACTAGAGAGGACGCTCGAACTATGATTTAACGACTCCCCTACATCTCAAGAAAAACATTATAAAATGAAATTCAAACATTTCTTTTAACACAAGAAATCGGCTGGAGGTTTATACACCAACATAAGGCCATTCATTAGGGGTGGGTTCAAAAAACCGAAAACCGAAAAAAACCGAACCGAAACCGAAAAAACCGAACCGAATGAAAAAACCGAACCGAATTGAAAAAACCGAACCGAACCGAATTCTTTTGGTTCGGTTCGGTTTCGATGGTCTAGAAACCGAACCGAACCGAACCGAATTAATTAAATTAATATTTTTTAATTTTATTTATTTAATTATTTGTTTTGGGTATTATTTTTTAAACCCAATTTGTAATATTTTTAAACCCATTTTTTTTGTTTAATCATTTGTTTTGGGTACTATTTTTTAAACCCAATTTGTAAGCCTAATGTGTTGCCAAAAACTTACTACCCTTTTCTCATTTTTCTCACACTCCAATTTTACTTCTAATTTATTTATGGTTTGTTTGTTTCATCACTAAACCAATTGCTTTCCATTTATCTCTTGATCAATTATGTTCTTTTTTGTTTGTATTTTTATTGTTTGAATTGAAATTTTGAGTGATTTGGAGTAATAATCACATAGTAATCAAACAAGGATTAACCATGTGTATATTTTGTTTGTTTGCTTGATGTGAAAAAAAAATAATACCAAGAAAAAGAGAATTTAAAATATCTTTATTTTTTAAACCCAATTTTTCAAGAACCAAATAAGGATTGACCTTGTGTATACTTTGTGTTTTTTTTTTAAAACCCAACCGTGATGTGAAAAGAAAAAAACTGAAACCGAACCGGAAAAAACCGAACCGAAAAAAAATGAACTGAATCGAAATTTCGGTTCGGTTTCGGTTTTAGCAAAAAACCGAACCCACCCCTACCATTCATCAGTTGTGGGTTATTCTTCCTCAAAGGACACTTTTGGACAGTGGCGATAGCTCAAAACCCACGGATGAGCCACAAAACTCCATCTCATTGGAGTACAAGAAGTGTGGCCGATCAATTTCGGCCACACTTTGCACAAGAATGTTGTGTGTGTAGATAACTACAATTGTGTACCTCTGACATGTACTAAATATCTAAATTTTTTGAGTGTGATGTTGCGTCCTATAAGGCTTTATACTACTACTGTTTCCAGAAGCCTCGAAGATAAGGCTTGGCTCTGTAAATTAATGGCGGAGGTGGACGTTTGTTCAGGCCGCCAACACACCACCAAGGCATAAGCCACATGGCAGCTCTTAAGGCCATTACATGCAGCAGAGCCCACCATGAATATAACTAGTTGTTAATCGAAGCTCTCGTAGAGCTGGAAGATCGAATGGAACAGGTCGATGGAAAAGTCCCAAGAGCAGATGTTGAGTAGAAGCCACCATCAAATTAATCATTATTATGAATCTAAAAATCTCACTTCGCGTAGGAAAATCGGTTGAGGTGATTTAAATAAGTGAACTGAATACCTACGATTTTTTTAAGTAAAAAATATAACTTTGCGTTCAAAGATTTATATCGCGAATCTCACAAAATTAGGTACCCCCTAAACCTAAAAGCAATTCAAACCAATCGCAATTCATAAAGTCCACACATGAAGGGCCTCATTTGAATAAATAACACACTATGTTCTGCATTTCCACAGTCCCACTCGAAGCAGAGACAAAAAGTAGCCTAAAATTAAATGATTTATAAAAAGAAGTGAAAAAACATGCAGTGCCCTACTGATGTTGATGGGTTTTGTTTTTCCTGTATTAATAGTACTATAAATCAATTATAAAAGCATAAAGGATCCCAGCAAATTGAAACCAATTTAATGTGATTAACTTAAACTTAATCAAGTTTGAGCTAAATAATTAACTTAATTTAATATTTCTGTCACCTTTATTTTTCCTTCCCGGAAAGGATGCAACGTTACAAAAGCAAAATGAAAAACATACTTATTCAATTACTCTTTACGAAAAAAGTAATGTTAGAGAGGCTAATTTGTAAATAAATTTTTACAAAATAAATAATATAGGAGTTAATGATTGAATTATAACTTAAGCATTGATAAATGTGTTTATTTCTATTAGTGACACAGTATTTATTTTACAAATTTTATCTACAAATTTATTTTCACTTGCTTTACCCTTATGAGAATACATTCGGAGACTCTTTTTAATTACTGTTAAGATTTTGACTTCTTTTTTTCTTTTCTTTTTTTACCAAAAGAAGAGAAAATAACTTTATCTTCTATTGTTCGTTGCATACTATACATTAGAAAATAATAAAATTTTCACAAATATATACCATCAAAAGTAAATGAAAATGTATGTTTCGTAAAGTACTTTATCCTTCAAATAATTAAAATATAAAGAAATTAATGGAAACTTAATTGTACAAGTTACATCCATGACAATTTCCATTAAAATTATATAGGGCAAAAAGGAAATTTCGAACTTGAAAATTCACCATAATCATGCAAAATATATTAAAGAGAGAGCAAATAGTTTGATAAAAACCATACCCCATGAATATGATATTGACCCCAAAACCCCACCAAAAAATATCAGAACAAAATATCGCTTACATGAGCACGATGATTATAAGACAAAAAATCTAAGCAAACGTCTAATATTTTGAATGTTTTAATCGTTAATTTTTTTATATTTTAAAATAAAATCTAACGATTAAAACATTTAAAATAACAATTGCTTTGGAACACTAAAAAAAATACTAATCATATAAAGTTATTTCCAATCAAAGCTAAATATAATTCCGTCTAAAATATAGCCCTTTTGATCAAATTAGATAACCACTAGGCAATAGTAATAGTAGTTGACAGATGGCATTAGGTCCCCGAAGCTTAGGATTCCTTCGTGGCTAATTCTCATTGGTGTGATTTATAAAAGGAATAAAGGGTTTTGAATGGCTTTTAAGTTCGTGGGTCGTGGCCCAACCAGAAAGGAAATTTCACTGAATACCCTAAAAATAAGATTAATTTTTCATTTAAATTCTTATCCAAAGTCACCTTTTCTTCCTACTTTTTTCTTTTGAATACAAAGTAAAATATATGTTAGCTGAGTGGGAGTAAGAATGTGGATCAATCACCACCACAACAATAACAGAGTGTTCTGTGATAAATTGATCGACGCCCGAAGTGAAGAACGTTCGACCAACAATTGATTATGGATTATAGTTCTAGAAGTTGAATTTAGATCATCTCCAAATCTATGCGTTTGGAGTTGATAGATTAAAAAATTTGGACCACTCATTTAAAACTTTCGGTCTTCATTAGCCTATTCCAACTTCACACAAACCTAGAGTTCAAATCTCTCTTTCTCTCTCTTCAACGGTCTAGATTTTTAAGTATTTGAACTCCAGACGCATTGATCTAAAGAGAATCTCGACTCCTAGAAGCTAACTATTCATATTATTTTTTATACAAGCGATAATGAGGAAGAAGAGATTCAAACTCGAGAGCGTGAATTAATACATGAATATTCAATTGTGCAACAAAATGATGCATCGATATATCAATTTGAATCCATATTAATGTGTCACGTGCCTTCCATTTGCATGCATGTGTAGAATTCGGCTACAAATTTCTGAAAGTGAGAAATTGTGTGATGAGAACCAATTGTAAAGGATGTTTATAGCTTTCACTTCAAAGAACTTGGAAAGTACACATGCCCAAATTGCATTCCTAATTAGATAGGTATGTGACTTAATCACTAAACATAATTAACTTGCACACATGTTTAATCTGCATTAAAACGATAAGGGTTAATCTTAAAGATTCAACACATCCTCATGTGTTATACATGCAATTGATTCATATTGTTAATGAGTATGAGTTAATATCGTTAATGAGTACGAGTGAATCACACAATAATTCTCTTACACATATGGTTTATGTAGAATTATAAAATTATAAGGCTATGCGATTGATGCAAATCATTGCTTTTCATTAATAATAATCAAGTATAAATATACAAAGTCTGCTAGGGTTACAGAGAGTCCTAAAGGGACTGTTTTA
Source organism: Crataegus laevigata (assembly GCA_963580275.1). NCBI lineage: Eukaryota > Viridiplantae > Streptophyta > Magnoliopsida > Rosales > Rosaceae > Crataegus > Crataegus laevigata. Next base: position 36,352,352 of record OY756942.1, on the reverse strand, counting down.
ACACCTAATACAAGTTCTATCGTGGTTATAAGACTCCAAGATAAGGTGATAAACACAGATGAGATAATGATGCTAACTATGATAAGGTGGAGACGTAGAGGAGTCTCTGCCTGGTAGAGACGTAGAGGAGTTTCTGCTAACACCCCCCCCCCCGCGCAAACTGGGCAACCCTGGTTGAACAAGTTTGGACCGTAGTAAATGATGACGCGCCTTGAGTAAGCCTTTGGTCATTAAGTCTGCAGGTTGATCAATGGAAGGCAGAAAACGAACCTGGTGACTTCCTAGAGCAACCTTTTCATGTACGAAATGATAGTCGAGTTCAATATGGCGGGTGCGAGCATGGAAGACGGGATTGGCAGCCATGTACGTGGCACTGAGATTATCACAGTGAAGATAGACAGGGAAGGGAATATAGATGTTGAGCTCATGAAGGAGGTAGGTGAGCCAGGTTGTTTCAGCGCAGGCGTGAGACAGAGCCCAATACTCGGATTCAGCGCTAGACCGGGAGACGGTGGGCTGCTTTTTGGAGCACCAAGACACCAAATTAGAACCATGGTAGATCAGATAACCGGTGGTGGAGCGGCGAGTGTCAGCGCACCCTGCCCAGTCGGTGTCGGAGTATGCGGAGATACGAGAAGAAGCAGGTTGGTGGCGAAGAAGTAGCCCTTGATCAATAGTGCATTTGACATAGCGTAAGATGCGTTTAACGGTCAGCAGGTGAGTCGAAAGAGGGTTGCTCATGTATTGAGCAACGGTGTTGACGGCAAAGGATATGTCAGGACGGGTTAACGTCAAGTATTGCAAGCAACCTACTAACATACGATACTCAGTTGGAGAAGACAAGGGCGCACCATCACGAGCTGATAAAGGAAGTTTGGCAGCAACATGAGTGGAACACGGTTTGCATGCCAACATGTTGGCCTTGTGCAATAAGTCATAAGCATATTTGACCTGGGAAAGATGCATGTCGTGGTCAGTAGTGGTGACTTGAAGACCCAGGAAGTAATAAAGAGGACCAAGGTCCTTGAGTTCAAATACACGACCCAACGCCGTGATAAAATGTTGCAAGAGGGAAGGGGTGTTGCCAGTTAAGACAATATCGTCGACGTATAAAAGTAACCACATGCAAGAGGAGCCACGATTATAAATGTAGAGAGAGCTGTCAGCCTGACTTTGGGAGAAGCCATAGCGGAACAGATAGGAGCTGAAACGATGGAACCAAGCTCGGGGTGCCTGCTTGAGACCGTAGAGAGCCTTGGTGAGACGACAAACATGATGTGGACGTTGAGAATCAATAAAACCTGGGGGTTGGGACATATATACCTCCTCTTGTAAATGCCCATGCAAAAAGGCATTTTTGACATCAAGTTGACGAATGGGCTAACGATTCGAGACAGCAAGGCTGAGCACCGTGCGGATGGTTGCAGGTCGGACCACGGGACTAAAAGTTTCATCATAATCAACGCCCGGTTGTTGGTGAAAGCCATTGGCCACCAAACGGGCTTTGTATCTGTCTATGCTTCCATCGGAGTTCCGTTTGATGCGATAAACCCACTTGCAGCCAACTTTATTCTGATTTGGTGAAGGCGGGACAAGGACCCAAGTGTGGTTCTTAAGGAGGGCATTAATCTCCTCGGTCATGGCAGCCCGCCATTCAGGTTGACGATTAGCCTGTGTAAAACATGTAGGTTTGTCAGGGGTAAGTAAAATGGAGAGAGCATGAGGGAGATGATACCGAACGAAGCCATCATTCCAGGTTTTAGGTTTTCTGGTGCCAGTTTTGGACCTAGTGACCATGGGATGGGACGGAGGCGCAGGCAGCTGTGAGCGTGTCTGGGAAGCAAGAGGTTGCGGTGGGCTTGGCAGTGTAGGGAGACTCGATGGTGAAGAATGGAGAGCCGAAGGTGGGTCATGAGGAGAGGGGGCCCAGCGGCAAGGGATGAGACCAATGGAGCAAGGGAGGGAGGACCCACGGAGGGCAGGGGGTCAACTCGTGAGGTGGCTGTGGCGGGGTAAAGAATGAGTTCCACGTATTCAGGGGATTGGGAGCCGAGAGAGGTGGCAAATGGGAAAACGTCTTCGGCGAACACAACGTGGCGAGAGATGTGAACACGACTGGTGGCACGATCAAGGCACCTGTACCCTTTATGAGAGATACTGTAACCAACAAAAACACACTCAACAGAGCGGGGCATTAGTTTATCGTGAACATAACTCCCTAGGTAAGGAAAACACATGCATCCAAAGGTACGTAAGTGAGAGTAAACTGGGGGTCAACCAAAGAGAAGTGTGTAGGGAGTGGACCAAGTGAGGGTAGGGGTGGGAAGAAGATTGATGAGGTGGACAGCTGTGAGCGCAGCTTCAACCCATAAGGTGAGAGGGGCATGAGCCGCGGCAAGCAAGGTGCGAGTCATATCAGCGATATGACGATGCTTGCGCTCAGCAAGGCCATTTTGTTGGGGTGTGTGAGGGCATGAAAGGCGATATTGGATACCGAATTGACGGAGAAAGGCGGTAAATGAGTGGTTGACATATTCAGTGCCGCCATCACTTTGAAAATATTTGATGGAAGCGTTAAAAAGGTTGCGAGCCATGGCAACAAAGGTTTGAAAGTGGGTACAGACTTCAGACTTCTTTTGCATGGGATAAATCCAAGAATTGCGAGAATAATCATCAGTGAACAAGACGTAATAGCGAAAACCAGAAGTGGAAGAAGTAGTGGACATCCAAACATCAGAGTGTATAATAAAAAATGGAATAGTAGCCCTTGCATTATTTAATTGAAAAGGAAGTTGTGTGGACTTGGCCAAAGCACAACTTTTACAAAAAAACTTGGAAGAAAAAGACTTTGAACCTAAACTAGAGCTAAGACGAGACAGAACGGAGGACGAATGGTGACCGAGACGATGATGCCAAGTAGAGGAGGAGAACACGGCAAGGGCTTGGGGTGGGGAAAACGACAATGGATAAAGTCCATCTTTACATGGGGCCCTGAAACAGGAAGGAACCAGTGCGTAAATCATAAATACGATAAAAGGAAGGAAAGAAACAAATGGCAACATTGTTGTCATGGGTAAAACGGGCAACAGACAAGAGATTTTTACGTAAAGACGGAACAAGAAAGACATTTCGAAGAGTAAAGGGATGAGAGTTGAGAGAAAAAGGAATAGTACCAGTGGATGTAATATTAAGTGAATCACCATTACCCAATTGAATGGAATTAGGGCCACGATAAGGCTGGGTTTGAGAGAGAGCCGTGGAATCGCCAGTCATGTGGTGGGTAGCACTAGTGTCGGGAAACCAAGTGTTGGGGTCTTGATAGTAGGCAACCTGAGAACCCGCAAAAGGGGGAAAGGGTTCTGGGCCGTCATAACGGTGGGGGCAGTGAGCAGCGAGATGTTGCGAAGTGGAACAAGTGGGGCACCAAGGGCCGAGGCCTAGTAAACCAGATGAAGGGCGACCAGAGACACCACGGGGGCCGGACCAAGGAGGAGGAGTGGGGGAGCCAAACCAAGGATGGGGATAATTAGAAGGAGAGAGTCCATTCCAATTCTGGTGGTTACGGTGGGGTTGGGTGCGAAGGGATCGCCAGCCAGAAGGGGGACGTTGGTGGCTGCCAGAGTGACGTTGAGAACGACCGTTCCAGTTGCCGGTGCGAGGGCTAGACGACTGCGATGAAGCACGAGGTTGCTGGGTGGTGATAAGAGCGGTTTGAGAAGCAGCGGGAGTGGCGGAGGGGCGGGGTTTCTGGAGATCAAAAGCTTCAATTTTGGAGTGCAACTCCTCAAAAGTGGGAAGGGGAGTAACGTTGATGATAGCAGTCGTAAGGGTAAGGTAGTCAAATCCAAGGCCGTGAAGAACAGCAGTGATGAAGTCTTCAGGATCAACAGGACGACCAATAGCGACGAGTTTGTCAGCAAGAGATTTAGCATGCTGAAGGTATTCACCAACAGATCGAGAACCTTTGGAGAGATCAAGCAATTGGTAACGGATGGCAGCGGAGTTGGTGACAGAGCCATGGGCGAAACGCCGTTGAAGACAGGCCCAAACAGCTTGGGCGGAGTCGTGACCAACGGTGAGAGCAAGAACAGGTTCGGTCAGGGTGGCAGTTATGTAACTGACGACCAACTGGTCTTGTTGATACCATTGGGCAAAGGCAGGGCTGGGAATAATAGAGGGGAGAGGTGCGTAGGAGCTCTCGGAGTCAGAAGCAGCAGAGGGAGGGATGGTAGGGATGGTGAGATTGTCAGGAGGAGGTGGGTGGGAACCATCAACGAACTTCCACAAGTCATGACCAACGAGGAAGGACTTGATCTGACGAAGCCAGGTGAGGTAATTAGAGTCATTGAGTTTGAGAAACTGAGCGACACCAGGGCCAGGGAGTCGGGAGGGAGAAGACATGATAGAAAGCAGGATCGAGAGAGGTGGTTAAGCCAGGAGAAGGGATGATACCATGTAGAATTATAAAATTATAAGGCTATGCGATTGATGCAAATCATTGCTTTTCATTAATAATAATCAAGTATAAATATACAAAGTCTGCTAGGGTTACAGAGAGTCCTAAAGGGACTGTTTTAACACCTAATACAAGTTCTATCGTGGTTATAAGACTCCAAGATAAGGTGATAAACACATATGAGATAATGATGCTAACTATGATAAGGTGGAGACGTAGAGGAGTCTCTGCATGGTAGAGACGTAGAGGAGTTTCTGCTAACAGTTTAAAAGTCCTAACAACTCATAACTGGTTAGAGTTGAACATTTATTTATGCAAATCTCGCAACAAGTCTCGCACAAACCAACAACTCAAAGTCATCCAACTTGGAAGCAAAACTTATTACGATCAATCATTAATGAGTATAAAATAATTCTCATACAAATCGACGTAGTTCTAAGTCGCCAACATATATATGAATAATTGTCAATTGCAATGTGTGTAGGTTTTACTACATAAACAACTTAGAATTGCTATTACCTTGACTCCTTGTTATGCGAATATTGCAACGTATCTCCCACACATCAATAACTCAAAGTCGTCCACCTTGGAAGCAAACCTCAAAACATGGTACATTAGCGGGCAAAGCGAAGTAGTTTTGCAAAGTGCATTTCCTAGCAATTGGTTAGGTGGTGGTCGATCGTGAAAGGAAAAGCATAACGTTTGGAGTTGAAAAAAGGAAAGGCATTTCCTAGCAATATGGTGTGGGGCTACTGCTATTTATGCTTTTCTTGACCAGGTTGAACAATGTGTGTGATTACTTATTAGCATGTATATTTTAAAAGGTTAGCTAATTTATTGACCAGACCAATAATCTCCTTCGAGGAGAAGAAAAGAGAAACATAGAACAATAAAATTAAAATGTGATTAGGGTTTAGAGGTCCCCAGGGTGTCTTGCTCTTGCTTTCTTCATCTGAACGCCCAACTTTAGGGTACGCAAAAAGGTAGGTTTTCGTATATGCGGCCTCCAATCAGAGGGCCACGTATTCAGAGTAGGTGCCTCTAATTCAATCATGTCGACCGTGTCAGGCTGGCTGGGTTCCATCCAATCCCTTTCATGGGGGCCTGTAGCAACTAAGATTATTTTCCACGCCATTGGCTAAATGTCTGCAGCTTGAAAGAGCAAAGAAAAAACACTCAGTTTTGAGCATCGTTAGAGTGATCCGACCGTTGTTAATTCATTGCATAAATAAGAATTGACATTAACAATTAATTACAACTAATCATAATTGAGTATAGATGTGACATGTATATGATATATATAACAATTAACAACTAATCAGGTAGCACTCTTAACTATCTGTAGAATTACTTTTATTCTTTAATTACAATGGCGTTTTTAGGACCTTGGATTGTCGGAGACTAAGGTAGACCGAGTTGAGAAGTTTTTTAGAAAAATATACACCACTATATTGTAATTATTTTCATAATCATGTTATGAATGTGAAACCCTAATCTACTCATCATATTAAGCATATGGTTAAATGGTTCATATTAAGCATATGCTTTTGATAATATCAAAGTTGCTTTTGTTTGAAGACATTTTTTCAAGTATCGGGTATTTAAGCGATACTCCATATATCATAATGTAAGTACAGGAACTGATATATTTTTCTGTGTCCCTCCAAACTTTAATGTTGATCACTTAGAAAAAATTCTCTATCTAAACATATTTTGTGCATGCAATAAAAACACACCTAAACAAACCACTACTAGCTATCATTTCTTTTAAATATCAACCTCTTTTTTCATATATTTTTATGTTCTAACTTCCATCAGTGTGTACATAATATGATCTTTCAAAGATATGATAGATCTTGCACACCGTCTAATGAAATTTGATTTTTCTATAGGTCACTGTTTAGTCTGATTTGAGAATCCTGGTAATGTTATATAGAATATACTCACTCAAGAATTTGTATTTGAATGTCATTTAATCAATAATATTGTTACTATTTCCTAACATATACACTCTGAAATTCTAATCCATGAACTTAATGCTTGAGCCTTGAACATTTCAAAGCACCAAAAACACCAGTTGAAGGATTATTTGAATTTCACAAGGAAACAAATGGACAAAGTTAAGGTGCAAATACCTTAATATGTAGGGCAAAGGCTGCGTGTATTTGACACTTGGGACCTTCCTAAGATATCTTTAATCGTTGCATATGGGAGCATACTTAAGTAATTTGGTTCCTATCACAGGGACCTTCTAGTAATTTGGCGACGCCAACCATAGGAACTTATATATATAATTTGGTTCCTATCACAGGGACCTTCTAGTAATTTGCCGAAGCCAATCATAGGAACTTTTATATATGCACTAACCAAAATATTAAATCAATAAAATAACAAATAATTAAAAATACCAATTCCTATCCCTTTAGAAATGCCAATTCACTCACTCATCACACCGCGTGAAACAAACTCTCCTACTTATTTTGCATTTCTTGATCTTTCTCTTAAGATTGTAACACTCACTTGCCATAGAAGAGAATGATATAAATCTCTACAACTTCATAATTATCAACTTAATCTATTTATTTATTAAATAATAATTCCTAACCCCTTTATATACCTCCTTCCCCTTCCCCTCACAAGCTCGAACCAACAAAAAAGACCTTCTTTATCTCTCTCTCTTTCTCTCCTCTCTCTCTCTCTTCTCTCTGACAAAAATAAAGCCTCTCTCCCTCTCTATCATCCTATTATACAAATGGAAGTAGAACCAAGCCCGCCGGTTGTGGCAAAGAAATTGTGGAACTTAGTACGCATAGCGTTCTTCATGTTGCGCAAAAGCTTATCGAAGAGCAAGCTTATTGTCGACCTCCATTTGATGCTCAAACGTGGCAAGCTAGCAGGCAAGGCAATAGCCAACAACCTCATGCAACACCACACCTCCGCCTTCAGCTGCCGCTCAAACGAGGCCCTATCCTTCGTCACTCCCCGAGAGTACGAGTTCAGCTGCAGCAACAGCCCCGCCGTTCACAACCTTTTTCATTTCAACAAGCGCAACAAACACCACAACCGCTATTTTCCCAAAGCAACCAGTGCGTGCCAATACGACGACGTTAGCACTATGAGTGCGGTTCAGAAGGTGCTTGAGATGTTGAACAATGAGATTGCGGTGGAGGCCTCGCCGCTTGTGACATTGCCAGGGTTTGGGAAGAGCCCTATGGTGAGGCAGCTGAGGATAACGGACTCGCCGTTTCCGTTAAAGGACGAAGGTGATAGCCAGGTGGACAAGGAAGCTGAGGAGTTTATTAAGAGGTTTTACAAGGATCTCAAGTTGCAGAAACGATCGGCTGCCCTTGAATCTCCATCATACAATGCCATGCGTGGTCGATGAGATGAGAGAATGGACACAAAATTTAATTTTAACTCGGTTAATTCATTTCCTTGAGTACTCCACGGTTAATTTGTTTCTGAGCTATTTTGTGATTTGCACATAAATGTATATTTCCACACACGCAAAGGATTTTGTATGTGCCGGTTATATATGTAACATCCCTCAATCAATGTACGTATAATCGGATTCTGAATGCATAATATGAGAAAAAAGTTTTATATATTACTGGCACATATTATTATATATTTTTCACGCACGCTAAGTATTTACTTTTAATATTTTTATTAAAAAAAATATAATGATTTAGAAATTGGGTGTTAGTTTGCTTAACGTTGATATCTACTAGTTGCTTTTAGACTTTTTAAACTTTTTTGTTGTCTTCACTTGTGAGTCTTCATGAATGTCTTGGGTTGTAGTTCTCTTATTATTTTGACCTTTTTATGTTGTGTTTACTTTGTTTACGTTGAAATTGTGTGTAATATTTCAGTGAGCCTATGCAAGGATTGTGAAGCCGAGCTATACACTTCATAGACTTTTGAAAGTATATAATTTGATTCCATCAATCTTTTCCTCGAAGTTTCACCTATCACAACAATTGCACTGTTTCGAATTTGTACCGAGATTTATCTTTTCGAAAAGAAAAAAAAACATGTTTGCTGGTAAGAAAAGGGAAAAAGCGAAAGGGTGCATAAATAAACATGTATATGTGTGAATCTCTCTCTTCTTTTTATAAAGCTATGGCCTTGTACCTACTGCGACTGTAGTTTGCAACTTGCAAGGTAAAGAATACTTAAAGAGAGAGCGGTATGTTTGTCTTGGTCTCTCGTCTGTGTGGGATTTTAATGTATTGCCTTTTCAGGTTGGTGAGTAGGAGCTTTGGATTTATTAGGGTTTGGCGTTTTTGTCTGTGTAGTCCACTCTTTGTGATGGTGATACTAGTGGTTGATCTGGTTCGAAATTTGATTACGTTGTTAGGGGAGCTGCAATTCAATTCTGCCGATCGATGGCCCATGAACTGAAAAATAAAGACAGCCACAGATTTTCAGATCTAGCTATACTACCATTTCGATGAGTTTGTCCAGATATTTTGGCCATTTGCACTAAATTATATATGTCAATTTCTTGTTCTTTTCGTTTTTAGGTTAGTGGTTAATCAAATTATGGCTGTGATTTCAATAAGAAATGTTGAAGTTGATTGCAAAGTCTTTGTCGCCAATTAGCCTCGACTAACACCATGAGCTCTTGTGATAGATTTCCAGTCCACAAGTTGGGGCAGGTTATTCGTATAATTAAGACAAATGGGGTAATCAGTAGGCATCTTCCTTCCTTTAACGGAAAAAATGCAAGAATTTTGAGAGAGAAAAGAACATTATTACAAATTTGATGGGAGAGAAAGTTGTGAACATCGATTATTGTGTTATATATGTGTGCGGGGAGCTGGATTTGTGACACCCACTTTTTTACATAATTTTTTACGATCATTTTTATGAGGCTTACTAAGTAATGTATTTTAATGATCGAATTCATCTATCTTTTAAAAAATTATTCATAAATCATCCTTACAAAAAATTAAATAAATTCAAAACGGTTAAGACATTCATTTGTTGTGAAGAAAATAGATGAATACGGTTCTACAAAAAAACCCTAAACCCTTAATCCAACTATCATACGGTTTTAGATTTGTGTGATTTTTCGTAAACATAATGTTTGAGGAAAAACCTAAAAAACAGACTATTTGGATCATTGAGCTTTGAGCTTCACACCTAAAATAACCTTGTCCTTGTACCATGAAAAAAAATTAGAATTACACCATCAAATCAATTGGTATCATTCTATGCGTATCGGCTTCAGGGATCAACTCCAATTCTAACTTTTCTTTTCCTTCCCATTTATATATTCTTCGTTTTTCATTTCAGCTATATTTAATTTGTATGATAGCAACTGAATGGTCCATCTCATATTTTCTTTATTTCCATATTTTGATCACTTCTCCAACGTAAAAATGATATGTGGACGTGCAAATCTTAACAAAGAAAAATCTGAGAAAGTTATCTTTGTAATACATGGAGAACAAAGTAGTTTCTTGAAAAGAAACACAAAAATAACTTGAGTCCGCTGAAGATAATTAGGTAACAACACATGCATGCATACGAAGAGGAAATAAATTAATATTTATTACCCAGCATGCTACTATGATGAACTGATAAACCCACTGAATAAATTAACTACTATATATTTACTGCTCAATAAACTCGCCTATACATATTTTATTTTTTGAAAAATCGAAATAACATTACAAAGAGAATCCTCGACGAATCTTAAATTAAAACCATACAAATCAAACTTTAACCTATGCAATGTTACATTTGGAAAGTTAATTATTAAACCAGATACAAGAATGATCGTAATTATAACCTAATTCAAGAAGCAAATCCATATGTCATATTAGCTTCTTGATAAATATGATTAAGGGTATACTTCAGAATTTGCTGAAGAAGTTGTCAGATATCTTGTATTGGTTAAAAAAAGGAGGTGAAAGATTGTCAGAAATAGCTTTATATAGATCTCGAGGAGTAAAAAAAGGAAGAAACAAATCGTAAAATAAAAGAAGGGAAGAAAACGACTGTAATTACAAAGAGTAGGTGAGAGATTGCGATGTATAGTTGCATGATTGCCGAATCGTCTCTCTCAAGCAGTAAAGAGCCTCCTATCACTCTCTGTCTTTATCGATCGATGCTTTCATCCTATGCTTATCTTGCAAATGCATACAACTAATATATATGAATCGTCATCGCGTGTGTGTATATGGGTGAAGCGCCGATTTAGTCTCTGAATTATCACCTCAGTGAAAATTAGGTTCTTGAATAATTTTTTCGGTAAAATAAGTCTCTAAATTCATTAGAAATTGCTAATTTCATCCTTATTATTATATTCAAAACTATTTTATTCAATTTTTCGTCAACTTAAGTCACTTGACACACTTTAAATGTAATACCATCATTTTCTTGTTTATAAGTGCTTAACATTTTATATAGGTTGCAAATTTAATGTCTAATTTACCCTCAAAAATTAACTTACACTATTTCTTAATGAAAAACTACCAATTTCTCCTCAAAAGTTAACTCCGTACATTATTTCTTTATGAAAAAACTATTAATCTACCCTCTAATATGTATGACACATAAGTAACGTGACTTAAATTGACGAAAAATTGAATATAGTAACTTCGAATATAACATTAGGGATGTAATTGACATATTTTTATAATTCAGGGACTAATTTTTCTGAAAAAATAGTTTAAGGACCTAATTTTCATTAAAGTGATAATTCAGAAACTAAATTGGCAATTTACCCTATACACATGTGTATTAATATCAATATCAATATTAATATATATCTTTTTTTTTTTTTCGGTTTAATTGCTGAAATTTTGAGGAGCCAATGGCACAGCCGCCCTAGTAGACGCGTGCCATGCATGCATTAATGATTTATTTGATATGGACTTGTTTGATTTGGACACAATTAAATTGTTAAGCACTTTCTCTTCAAATCTTCATACTTGATTGAACTTTTATATAATTAATGTACGTGCACTACTATTGATCTTGATCAATCAGCAGAATTCTCAGAAGCGCTTTTATTTTAAGCACTCAGGAACATCATGTACTCATAAGTGCTTTTTCTTGAAGTAGATTCCAAATTATTATTATTATGAGAAAAAAAGGTGTTTTCTAAAGCATTTGAAAATGCTTTTGAAGAGAGCGCTAAAAACGCTTTTACAATCTACAAGCTCTTTTAAGTGTTTCTTCCAAATATTGCTAAAAGCATTTGTGGAGCCAAACGTTTGTTCGTCTCAATATACTTACCATTTTCGAACAAAATCAAGTGCCCATACCCTTTTTTCGGTTACAAAATATTAAATTTAGGTTGAGGGAACAGGGTCAAAGCATACCACAAGTCTCTTTGAGAACTTACAGATGGGGTTTTAGCTCATCTTTTGGTTTTTACGGTTCACCCACTAAGAGGTATTGTCGGCAGTCGCACTCGAACCTAGGTTTTGGTTTAGCAAAGAAAACGATACTTACCAACTCAATCAACTCTTGTTGGCAAGTGCCCAACATTTGACCTAGGAAAAAAAGAGAGTATATCTATCAAAATATTATAAGGTCCATATAGTTTTAGGCCTAAGTTTTGAACCTCTAACAACATTTGATGGGCCAATAGTTTAAGCCGAGTGATGTTTTATTTGGTCCAAAAGCCCAATGATGAATCCACAAGACCAGTCAACGTCACAACGTTGCCCTTACGCATTATCCACGTGGCAAAGAAACGTCCAAATACGGATACGGTGGTCGTGATCTCACCTGAACAAACTCGTCTCTGTTCCTTCAGTTTTACTCGTTAACGCAAAACCTTCTTCCCAACTAACGAGTCACGACTGAGCCACAACTCACCCGAGTCACGACTGCCTTGACGCCGCCCCGAGCGAGTTGAGAGGAGGACGCATTTCACGCAGATCGCAGGAAGCTTTTACGCCATCGAATTCGAGCTTTTCGGTTTGGCAATCTCTCGAATTCGAGCTTTTCCGTTTGGCAATCTCTCCTATTTCTCCCATGGAAGCTGCTCCATTGGTCAGTCTCTAAGCCGCGGTTGTTGGTAGATCCGAATTCGGTTTCGTAACAATGGCTGCGTGGCTCAAGGCTGCTGAAGGTTCGGATCCTCTATGTTTGTTCCTATTAATTTTTTGTTTTTGTTAATTAATTTGGTTTGCATATGGATTTTGAATGTGTTTTGGGTTTGATCTTATGCTTAATCACTAATTGTAATTATTTGAGGTGTTTTATGGATAATATGGTTGCGATAACCGGGTTAAGTGTGGATTTGCATGTTTGGTGATTCTGATGTCATTGGCATTGGGCATTTCTTTATTGAATTGTGTTTAGAACTTCATTTAGAAATAGAAATTTTAATTTGGAGTCATCATAAACCGAAAAATGGCGACTAAATAGTAGTTTTGAATATATTGTATGTAGTGGGGAATCCGCATTTCATGAATTCTGCAAATTTGATATGAAAGTGAGCCAGATAAATCTGGCTAGTTATTCATATTAGCATGTGCGATTGATGTATAGCTGCAGATCTAGTGGTGAATTATCAGCAGAGGAACGTGTTCTTCTTGGGTATCAAACCAGTGTTGTCAGTTCGGTTTAGTCCATAGGATACGACTGATTAAGCAGTTAATAGTCATAATCCCTATTCTAGCACCTGCACCACGCATCTTATACCATCTACGATCGTTTACTATACAGATCATCCCTGTAGAAGCTCCACGTTAGAGTTCCTTGTATTACTGTGACATTTCTTGTGCCCTTGATGTGTAAAGTTTGTAACTTTTTTCTTTGGCCTCAGATTTGTTTGAAGTTGTTGATCGAAGGGCAAAGCTGGTTGTCAGTGAGTTGGATGATCAGTCGCCTTCCCAGTCACCAGGTATTATCTTCGAATTGTCCTGCATCTTTTTATTTTTGTTTTGGTTTGGAGTCAGGACGCTGCCAAAAGACTTTACCCACTAATGAGTTGGTGCCTCCTCTTCGTTGTTTTTACATATGCTGTTAGGATGCAGTTCAGAGCCTTATTAATGGGTCCTAGAATGTCCATCCATCAGCCCTTACTTCATCAAGTTACTGTCTTTAAGATAACTTGAAGACCACCTAATTGTTGCAAATTTTTGTTTATGTTTTCCTTTTCTGAAGCTTCTAATGGGCAAGGATCTCAAGCCAAGAGGAAAAAGTCGAAGACCAAGGTATTGCCAGATTACTCATGAAAGTACAGCGTGCTTTATTTCACGCATGGGTATATATATAAAGTTTGTGGTCTACATTGGATATTTTCAGGCTCAAAAGAGACAGTCCACAAATGAATCTCAGAAAATGAGTGATTCTGCAAGTGAGCAGATTAGTATGTTGACATCACAAACAGACGTGACACCTGAAAAAGACAGTGATGCTCATCTAAATGAAAATGACGGGGCACCCTTTGCAGATTCTACAAGTCAAACCATCAATGAGCAGCAACAGAATCATGAGAAAGATCCCATAATAAGCATTCCCTTAACAGAGACACGGGCAATTGAAGTTGGTGAAAGTAATGCTGAACAAGCAGAAGCTTCAACAACTCTTACTGATAGGGAGGCTAATACATCAACTTCTAATGGTAAGCTTGTCAATGAGATTGACTCAGATGGTCGTGAAGAACATCCTTTGCCGTCACCCGCCAAAGAAGTAAAGGTTGTGGATGAAAACCATCAGGTTGAATCAGTTGATGCTGGCCAAGATAACAAATCTAGAAATTCAGATGTTCATCCAGAAATTGACCAAGGGAGAACAGAGTCTATAAATACTGATGCCATCAGTAACAGAGAAACCCAACCGAAAGTCGCTGATGGCAATGAGGAACCAGTTGTTGAGAAAAGTAAGCTAATTGAGCATAAATCTTGTAGCTCTCCTGTGAAAGTACAGGAGCAGGATCAAATTGAGGAGGTAAATTATTTATTACGAGGTGATATCTCGTGTGCGTCTATGCTTTTTGCTTTGAATCTAGTTAACTTGCCATCTAGGCTATTATTGAATAGTTTCTTTAGTTGGTGTACAGGCTCAAGGATTGCTTAAAACTGCTGTTTCCACTGGTCAGTCTAAAGAAGCAAGGTTAGCGAGGGTAAGCTCTACTGATTTCTGTTTTTCTTTCTTTCAGCTGATCTCTCGTAAAAGGTCACCATAAGTCGAATAAGCCTGTTTCACATTTGCTCTAAGAAGCTTTCTGCCCACTTTAGAAATTTCTTATTGGTTTGAAGTTTTCTGTTTTAGGTCTTTGTTAATCTTTTGGTTATTATTGATTATTAGGTTTGTGCTGGACTTTCATCACGACTTCAAGAGTACAAATCTGAAAATGCACAGCTAGAGGAGCTTCTCGTGTCAGAGGTGAGATACATTCCTATTTTATATTTCAGGTTATGTGAAGTTTCAACCTTTGAGGTATATGAATTGATGTTATTGGTATCTCATGTTACTGCTATTTTGATAGAGAGAGCTGAGTAAGTCGTATGAGGCTCGCATAAAGCAACTACAAAAAGATTTGTCCACATCTAAAAGTGAAGTGACAAGAATAGAGTCAAATATGGTTGAGGCCTTGGCAGCAAAGAATTCGGAAATTGAGGCACTTGTCAGTTCCATGGATGGACTTAAGAAACAGGCTGCCTTATCTGAAGGGAATCTGGCATCGCTGCAGGTTCATTACATGCACCACATTTAATTATTAATGCATGATATTCCTCTCTCTCTCTCTCTCTCTCTCTCTCTCTCTCTCTATGCCTGGTTTGTGTGAAGTACCTTGTTCGACTTTTTCATTATTCTATTCATGCAATTATGAATGTTCTTAACTTAGATTTTTGACCAGTTTGAGGCTTAAATAATAGCTTGATTATTATTATTATTATTATTTTCCAATCAGGCAAACATGGAGTCTATGATGAGAAATAGGGAGCTGACAGAGACAAGGATGATGCAGGTTAGAGTTTATGATTTTTCTTCTTTGCATTTATTTGGATCTTCGTTTGATCCTGAAATATTGGGAAAATATTCTTCAGGCTCTTCGAGAGGAGTTATCTACTGTAGAACGTAGAGCAGAAGAAGAGCGTGCCGCACATGGTGCAACCAAAATGGTATGTACTTACAACATTAGTTTTATCAGTAATTTCTGTACTTCTCGTTATTTCCTTGAACTGCGATAACCACTTTCTGGTAAAACAGGCTGCCATGGAAAGGGAAGTAGAACTGGAACACAGAGCCCTTGAGGCATCCACAGCCCTTGCAAGGATCCAGGTAAAGTGAGCGCTTCTCAAGTTTGTGACTCTTTGCTATGCACCATTACTTGATAAAAAAAAATTTATATACCATTATATTTATGAATTTTTTGTTCTCTTTCTTCTCTTTAGAAGCTTATGATTACTGAGATTCTTAGTTCCTTTATACATGAAATAGTGCTTGCATATTAGGTTTTTATTTCCTGATGAACTTGTTACAATATTTTGAATTTACAAATTTTGTTTCGTCAATGAGCATTTTTTTCCAGGAGTTGAATCTATGATTCCATGTTCTGTCTCTGAACTCTGAAGACATTGCATTTTCATGCTTTTCTGGGTTTTCAATGAATTATACATATGTGAGTTTGAGCATAATATACTGAACGTTCCAAGTGCTTCCCTATTCAGAGAATAGCAGATGAGAGGATTGCAAAGGCATCAGAGCTTGAGCAGAAGATGGCATTGCTTGAGGTAAAATGAACATTCTATATTATATTTGTACTAATGTTTTTGTTCATGTCTGGAACATAATACTGTCTCAAGGTCCTTGGATAATTAACATTATGTGCCATCAGGTTGAATGTGCCAATTTAAATCAAGAGCTGCAAGATATGGAAGCTAAAGTTCGGCGTGGGCAAAAGAAGTCGCCAGAAGAAGCAAATCAAGCAATTCAGGTATTATTTGTGATTTCCATTTTATTTCTGCATTTTATTATAGTCTAAACTTCAAGTGTGATTTCTATTACTTGGTAGTAAGTATCATCTCATTGTCACATGGGCGCCCAGCCCAGCCCAAATTAGTTGAGCATATTTAAAGCTTCCCCACGGTATTATTGTACTCACTTACAGTTGTGAATACTAAGGTGCAGGCATGGCAGGAAGAAGTGGAACGTGCACGCCAAGGTCAGAGGGATGCAGAGGGCAAGCTTTCTTCGTTGGAGGTGAGTCCTTTGTTTGTTGCCCAACAGTGTTGTTATTATCAGTTTATAGCTTTGTGCTCTGAATTTTTTGCCTTGTCAAACAACTTGTTTATATAACACTTCTTGAAATGCTTGATTTCAGGCCGAAGTACAAAAAATGAGAGTTGAAATGGCTTCTATGAAGAGGGATGCAGAGCATTACTCACGCCAGGTGATACCTCTTTTCATATATCTTCATCATACGAAGATTTTTACTAGGTTATCTCGAGCTCTATGTTATTTACAGGTTATATTTTGCACTTTGCAGGAACACATGGAGCTAGAGAAACGCTATCGTGAACTCACTGATCTACTGGTAATGTCACTCAAGAATACTTATTTACATGGTCAGATATCGCGTCTTTATTGACACGTCTTGTTCCATTTATTTTTCAGTACTACAAGCAAACACAATTAGAAACCATGGCTAGTGAAAAAGCCGCAGCAGAGTTTCACTTGGAAAAGGAAATTAAGCGTATCCAGGAAGCACAGGTCTGTTTCTAGGTGTTTTATGCTGCTTACATGATAGTTTTTTTATAGATTCGAGAGTCCATTTACTTTTAATTTTACAGTCTCATTTGTTCCCTTCTCTATATGAATCCATATTATATACAGGTGGAGGCCGAAAGAAGTAGAGTTTCCCGTCGGGCATCAGCATCCTGGGAAGAAGACGCTGAAATGAAGGCACTTGAGTATGTTGACTCTTTTAAAAGGAATTTTTACATGATTTCCCTTCATTCATTTCGCATCTTGTTAAGTACCAAGTAAATTGTTCGTCTTTGGAGGGAACTTAACAAAAATATAACATCTTCAGGACTCTTCCGTTGCATCATCGTCATATGGCTGGAGCAAGCATACAGGTAAATAATTTTCTTACATCTATCACCATTCTTGTTCTCCGTTCCTCACTCTTAAGTTTCACCTCGTCTCATGCAGTTGCAGAAGGCAGCAAAAATGTTAGATTCAGGAGCTGTCAGGGCCACAAGATTTCTCTGGCGATATCCAACAGCTCGACTTATCTTACTATTCTACCTGGTAAAACAGTTAAACACGTGGTTTAAAGACAGACATACTATTTGGAGCATATTGAATTACAAAATAACCGGAATAAATCATATGCAGGTATTTGTACATCTCTTTTTGATGTATTTGCTGCATAGCCTTCAGGTATGGATACTACTTCGGCATTACAATTTGTATGAGAAGCCGACATTCGGTCATGATGCAATATCGTATGTGTATCTTCTAAATGTGGATTCTATATGCAGGCTCAAGCAGACAATTTTTCCGCTAGAGAAGTCGCAGAGTCCATGGGACTTGGTAACACTAACTTACCGTGATTTGGTAGTTGCTTGCTCCATGCCAGAAGCTACTTCCGCAAAAATGACAATCATAGAATGCGTCGTATGTATGAAGGTATGTCTGGTTGCTTTTATCTCCATTCTTTGTCGAAGATACGCGTATGCAAAATGTCGATCATACGTATGTTTTCGAAGTTAACAGGCTCCAGTGAAATAACGTATGAGTCACTGCTTTGTTCATCTTACAAACTTTGCTTCTGCTCTGCAGATGTGAAGGTTTTCTTACGTATATATACTTGGCGACTTGTGATTCTTTCATTGTATACTCAATTTTTTTGTGTTGTCAAGAAATATTTGTGACCTGATTGAATGAAGTTGTGAATGTGAATTACGCATGTATATTCATCGTTGTTAAAGGTTCAAAACTTGTTTCAAAGTATCACTGAGTTGATATTTTATTCTAAACTATTTTAACAGAGTTGTGGTATTTTGATTCAGGCCCAAAAGGATGTAATCAACCGGTCTAACTCGCATCGGTAACACATCACCTTAAATCTTCTTTTTGTTGTCAAATAAGACATAATGTAATAAAAGTGGCCCTAACATTATGTTTGGATGAGAAAAATAAACTTGGAATTTGAATAAAAATTAAAATTTGTACATACACCAATTCCCTTATTTGGATTCATAAACATATGAATTTAGAATTTTCGCGTGGAAAAAAACTTGGAATTTGAGACCTCTAATTCTCAAGTTTAAATTCCATGTAAATAGATGTCATTTCCCAATTTCTATGATTGAGAGCTTAAAAATAACGAATTCCATATTCAATTTCATTGCTCTTTTAGGTTAACCAAACAAGAAAATTCACAAATTCTAAAAAATAAAATTTCGTCAATTCAACTTCTGTCATTTTAAAATTTCTTAGTAATCTTAAATTTCTTCAAAAAAAATAGTGTAAAA
This sequence comes from Crataegus laevigata, assembly GCA_963580275.1. NCBI lineage: Eukaryota > Viridiplantae > Streptophyta > Magnoliopsida > Rosales > Rosaceae > Crataegus > Crataegus laevigata. The sequence continues at coordinate 36,333,434 of OY756942.1, read as the reverse complement.
TGTTTCAATGAATTCAAAAATAAAATAAAAAAATAAAAGTGGCCTAAATTAATAATATTTGTTAAAAGACAGAAATTGATCGTACTTTTTGAATTTTTGAATTTTTGAATTTTTTTGAACATTCTTGTTCAAATTCTCCAATTATATTTTATTCCAATTACTATATTATTGGTACTTGAAAGGTCTTTCCTAGTCATAATTCCATTTGCATATGGTGTGAGAATCTCAAAAGTCCGATTTGACAAAAAGCATTAAAGTCAACTTAGCATTAAGAAAAACTCAACTTAGCATTAAAGTCACTTCCTTTTCGGCCAAATATAAAAGGTTTTTTTAAAAAAAATTTTAACTATTGAGATTCGACTTTAATTTTATTTTATCTTTTGTAACTCAAACGTCATTATTTTATTTTTTAAAACTTATTTATTTCTGTTTTTCCTGTTGAATTCGCACTATTTTAATCCCATTTTATTCACCGAAACTTGAAAATCAAAATTTGCTTGCTTTCTGGCGTCATTTACCTATCATTACAATCTCCATCTCGTCGGCGAGAACTCTCCTCCTCTCCTGCCCACTATCAACCCAGCTTCTCCCTCTCAGTGTTTCTCTGGATTGATTTGATATCCGTCGAATTGAAACAAATGTCATCAGATGGGTATCATTTGAGTGCACTAGGCTAATCAAATTCTTTTTTCTCTTTTTTTGGATCTCTGCATCTCAAACACATCAACCCAAAAAAAATCCAATCTTTAATTTCTTCATTTAAAATAAATATTTTCTGACTGTTGAATGTGGAGATATAGTAGAGATTTATAATCAAATTCATCTGCACCATGCATTAACATTCAAACAATTCATAGTGGAAATTTATAAAACGACAACTTTTATAGTTTTAAGGGGCAAAGTATGATAAAAATCGTGTTTTAAAGAGCAAAGTGAAATCAAAATCGAGTTCCAAGATACAAAGTGAGGTCATATCGAGTTGTATGAGGTGTAGTTAAAAATGAAGCTGTATTACATTTTTATCCATCCACGTCTGCAACTTTAAAGGCTAGTTGATTGAAGAAACCAAAATATGATAAAATAGAACGAATTTTAAATTTAAGAAAGTAAAACGAACTTTTGACTGAGTTACATAGAGTGATATCAAAATCGAGTTAATGCACAACTAAAAATAAGCCAATGTAGAAAACTATGTGAGCCTGAATGATTAATTAATAAAAACCAATGTAGAAAGCTAGTGTCACCCCAATTAGATGCAGGTCGTATGAAGAGAAAATTTTAATTGTGACAGAAACATAGAGTGATACATTACGTGTTTTTATGTAAGTAGTGAAAAATTATATTTTTTAAGTTATTAACTTTTTGACACACGTATTTTACTATTTATATAATAACAAGTAGTGTACTAACCCGTGTGATAATTACACTGAAAAATCTATCGTCGTGTGAATTCAAAACACGAGAAGAAATGGCATGAAGAAGTAACAGTATAAGTAGTAGCTCCTTTTAAATAGACCTGTAAACGGGTCGGGTTGAACCCGACCCGTTAAGCTAACGGATCACCCGAACCCAACCCGTTAAGTTAACGGGTCACCCAAACCCGACCCGTTAAGCTAACGAATCTCCCGAACCCGACCCGTTAAGTTAACGGGTCACCCGAACCCGACCCGTTAAGCTAACGGGCCACCCGTTTTACCCGTTAAGACCCGACCCGTTAAGTTAACGGGTCGGGTCAAAAATGCCACCTCTACTTTTAAACCACCTGCTCCGAAATCAACTGGATTTTGTCAGCAAACTTCCGTGCCCGCCATTATTTAATTTCACACACACTCTAACCCCGAACTCAAAAAGCTCCAGTCTTTTGAGATTTCTTTGGTCCTTCCTTCCTTCCTTCCTTCCTTCCTTCCCAGTTAATTACAAAGTTAATCAATGTATCATCCGCCTAATTACGGTCCCAGCAACTCCAAATGCAGTTACACAGAGTTTGCGGATGTTGATTTCGATGACCCCGTCTTCACAAATCCCATTGGCTTTTCCCCGCCACACCCAGCAGCCGCGGCCACGCCCGGTGACGATTGCCCACAACCGCAACTGCACGTGCCTCTGCCTCCGCGGGTGCAGCAAAAACTGAACAGTATATGTGGGGAGAAACAGCAGCCGCAGCCGGACGACGAGTTGAGAAGGAAGCTGGGTTTGCTGGGGGAGGAGAAAGCACTCGAACTCCTTGGTGAGATTTACAACATCAGCACCGTCAGTGGATGCATTTGGTTCTTGCTCCACCAAGAAAAGTACCAATGTACCCCTCATTCTCCTTCTCCTTCCCCTTCCAAGTCTGGCCCTGCAGCTTCTCAAATCACTCCTGGTCGTCAAGGTCAGATTTTTACTTCATGGGTTGTTTTGTTTTGGTTGATCAAACCGATTTCTGCTATTTCTGTCGAAGAATGCGAGAATCCCACGTGGGAAAATTGCCGGTTGATAAAATGAATTATAATGTATAAAGAATGGTTTCACTTCTAATAATGCCGATGCCTCTTTATGATAGTTTTCTTGTTTGGTTGTTGTAAACTTGGGACAATATCGGTGTGATTAGCAGTGGACCGTAAGTCCATCTCATTGAAATCTTGACACTTCCGTTATGTGAGTTGCAGGGAGTACTAGCGGTGGACAGAGGCAATTGTACTCCTATTTCTCTGCATCTCCTTCAAAATCTGCACGTGCATCTCTTTTTCAAGGCCCATCATCTGCTCCTATCACTCCTGTTCGTCAAGGTCAGGTTTTCGCGTTGATTTTCTTTCATGGGTTGTGTCATTTGTGATTGTTTTCCTTTTAACCCATTTTTTGTCTCGATTATGTGAGCAACCTGCAGACTGTAGAGGAAGAGTGAGGCCATTAGATTCCTCCTGTCCCTCGAATTCTCCTTCAAAAGCTGCCCGTACTTCTCTCTTTCAAGGCCAGTCTTCTGCTTCTCCTACTTCCAAGTCTTCTCTCACTCCGGTTCGACTTTTTCAAGGTCAGATATTTTGCACTTTCTCTGTTTCATGATTTTCATTCATCGTGATCAACTGTTTGTTTGTGATAACTATCTATTTTTGAAGCTCTGACTAATCAGTCCTTGGTTGTAGATCAACCAAGACACGATGGGCAGGCACAATTAGAAGCTCTAGGCGAACTTGAATTCAGGAGACAGTTTCTGATATTAAATTACGCTGGAGGGTATGCGAAAGTTGGACTGTGGCTTGTTTGGTTTTACTTCTGAATTTCTTCTTGATAAAACTGTATACTTACCTTCTTTTAGGTGTCTATACTAATGTATCTATTTTTTTAGAATGAAGTTAGAAGATGTTCTAAAACCAGAGACCATTAGAAGTTGGAAAGATATGCCGATGCAGCAGTTTGAGAACACAATTTGGGAAACTTTGGGTAGGAAATATGCTCGCAAGGAAAACCGACAATGGGTGAGTATCACTCTCAAAGCTGGTTTATGTTTAAGTTAGTGAATTACCATAATTTTTGCTGGTTGGTTTTCACTCTTGTCCTACTTTTTATTCAAGTTCCTGTGAAGAAAATTGGACTTTTAACGCTGTTCACTGCCACTGGCTTCTTTAGTACTGGCATCAGCCAACCTTATATCCATTACTTTTAGTATATATGCCTAATGCCCTAATGTCCCTTTCATTTTTTCGGTGGGATGTAGACTTTGGATTGGGAGTCTGGAAAAGCATATGTCTACCATTGTGAAGTTGCTGTGGATGGGAGCTACAATTTCAAGGTTTTTACTCCTACCCCCAGTATATATGTGATCGCCCACAAACATGTGTCTCCATGCTTGCATATGGTTAATCTGTTTATAGTTCCTTTCTGGCGTTGAATACCTGATATATTGTTATTTTGCAGGGCCCCTATCTACACACTGCAAAAAGAACTCTCCTACAGAAAGTTTTAGGAGACGACAGTGTTTTAATGGTGAAATTTGCCGATGTGAAAGATCCCTGGAAGCAGAGGTGCCTTTATGCTGACTATAGCAAGGTTGCTAGAGAAGGGATTCTTGTTGGTTTGCGCCGATATTGTTTCTTTGGTATGTCTTTACTTAAGTGAAATTTGAATTCACAATTTTGAAGATGTTTTACTTCCTTAACCACTTTGATCTTATTCTTTCCCGCATTTTTCTTGATTGGCTCATAAGTATAGTTTATCATGTTACTTCACATACTGGAAATAGGACGAGAATGATCACATGGTTTAAACTTGGGATTCTATATTCAGAAACTGATTTTTATGTTATTTAGACCATTTATCACTGGTGAACTTTTAACGTGTATTCGACAGTTGAACCTGTTGCGTTCATTTCATTCAGTTGTTGAAAATTCTAGTACAATTGATCATTATTTTTGTCTTTCGTAATATGGTTATGAATCAGTGTTCAAAGATGGTGGCAATAAAGAAAAGAAAAAAAGCCCGACTTCATCACCTGTGAAGTGTTATTTTATCCGTGTGGACTCTACTGCTGCGATTGACAGCAGAGAAGATTATAAAATATCTAATAAAACGATTCATGAAGCAAGATGCATTTTCATGCATCCACATACTGTCTCCACTGTGAGCAACTACATGATTAGGTATGTCGTTGTCTATTACACAAAGTTTCTTTTTTGATGTTGTATGGAAGCATTTTTCCTTAAGGTTCTAAGCTATCATCTTTCTCGGGGATTCAGGTTTTCACTCATTTTGTCTAAGACGGAGAGCTTAGAAGTAAAAGATTGGTCTCTTGTGAGGGTTGACGACATTGATGATGAGTATTGTCTGGTACGATCCTCAAACTATCTTTTCCAGTATTCCTAATTATATTTAGATATCCTTTTCTTTTGTTTAATCTTAACATGCAGTTTATTTATTTATTTATTTATTTTCTTTTGTTTTCTGTAAACTGCAGGATGCATATGGTAATCGTATCTATAGAGACGGCAAGCCTCTTATACATTCAGACGGAACTGGATTCATATCTGAGGATTTGGCGTCACTTTGTCCGAAGGAATTACTGAGAAAGGAAGAGTTGAGCAATGAATACTATGAGGTTTGTGATTCTTTGTTTTAGGTCAGTTTAAGTTTGGAGATTTTGAATTAAGTTCGTTCAATATATTCTTATATCCTTTGTGCTTTTGTTTTCCCCCTGCTTCCCTCCTGTAGCCTTTGCTCATGCAGTTCCGACTTTTCTACAAGGGCCGTGCTGTGAAGGGAACCTTTCTAGTCAATAAAAAGGTAAGATTTCTTTCATTTACTTATGGAATGCCCCCATCAGTACAGAAGTAAATCGAAATAATACAACCCCAATTACAGGTTCATGCATGATAATAGAGAATAGTTCTGTTTAACATTGTTTTCTTCAATCTCTAATTTTCTGACATTGTATACTATTTACAATCTTCTATGTCCAATGTTGTAGCTGCCACCAAAAACAATCCAGATTCGACCATCAATGATTAAAGTTGAGACAGATCGACAGATGCTGGATGGTCAAACAGTTAATTCGTTGGAGATAGTTGGAGTAAGGTAAATCCGTTATCTAGCATGTATGTTTGCATAGTTTGTATTGCTTTTGCCACCTACAGTTGAGAATTTCACATACGGAACCAGTTATTGAAGGTGTAGTTTTTAAGTTGACGTTTTCATCTTCAAGTACAAAGCCTAGGAATACAAAATTTTCGAGGAATTTAATTGCCCTTCTATGCCATGGAGGGGTGCCGAAAGAGTATTTCATGGAGTTACTTATGAAAGATCTGGGAAATACTCGTGGTGTTTTCTGCAATAGGCGTGCAGCGGCCAAAAGTAAGCTGATATTTCTTTCTTTTCAAATGGTTGCCAAATTCTTGTTTTGATACATGTCCATGGATTAAATAACATTCTATCAAATTCATTTTTCCTTTCACTATTTCTAATTCCTTGATGGGTTTTGTTCATACTTCTTCTGTATTTGCAGTTGCCTTTTGCTACGGCGGGATGGATAATAATTACAACACATTTAAGATGATCTTTTCTGATATTCCTCTAGAAGAATCATATTTGCAACATCGTTTGTCATTCCTGAAGAAAGAGGAAAATACCAGTCTTAAAAAAGGGAGAATTTCTAGTCCTCAGAGTTACATGTTGATGGGGACAACGGATCCAACAGGGATTCTCGAAAAGGATCAAGTTTGCGTTCTTCTGTATGTTCAATTTCTGGCATTTTTTATATCCTCTCCTCTTACAAAAAATTTATTAAATAATTTCATGAAAATAGCTATAAAATACAGTTGCTTGAATTACAAGTTGTATGAATTTATTAAATAATTTCATGAAAATAGCTATAATTTTTTTTATCCTCTCCTGTAATTGCAATGTTTGTAGTTTGGTAAAAAGTTTATCCGAACAACTGAGACGTAAAATCTTTGATCTATTTTATAAGATGGTATTATATGGTTATGCTGTACAACTTTCTGTAGTTTCTTGCTTTAAGATTTATAGTTGCACTAATGTGTATTATGGTTCAATGAATTATGAACTAAAATTTCCATGTAGAATTTTACTATATGTTATAACTTATGATATGGTATTGTTTTGATTGTTTTCTGTTCCATTTGTTCTAAAGGCGTTACTCTGCATTGTTGCTTTCTTGATCCATGCGGATTTTAGTGTCAATGACTCAATAGATATGGTTCACTTACAGTTTGAGGGGCTGTCTTTCGGCACAATGATATTTGCAGTGACAGCGGGCCAATTCAAGGAGAGGTGCTAGTGTACCGGCATCCAGGTTTGCATTTTGGTGATGTTCATGTTTTGAAGGCCACCTACGTGGAGGAGTTGAAAGAATTTGTTGGAAATAGTGGCTTTGCTATATTCTTCTCCCGCAAAGGTTCACGTTGTGTAGCAGATGAAATGGGTGGTGGAGATTTTGATGGCGATCTCTTTTGGGTCTCAAGAAACCCTCGGGTTGGCATATACCAAAAGCATGATTCATTTGTCATTATTTTAAAACTTCAACATGCACAGACCATCTAGAACTAGTTAACCCAGTTTATGCATGGCATGGAAATAATTTTGTTCATCACTAATTCTTGGAATTATTTCAGCTTTTAGAATGTTTCAAACCAAGTGAACCTTGGATTGATACTTCATCAACGCCCAAAGCTGCCACCACCTTAGCACCAAGTGCGCTTTTGCCCAATGATATAGAGGATGCGCTCTTTAAACAATTCTTGACAACTAGGTTTGAACCGAGGTACGGTGAATCTGTATTTAGACCCATTTCGGTTGAATTACATTGAAATTCTGGTTTTATTTAGGTTCCAAATGTGTTGTAGTTACTATTTTCTCGTTGGTTAATGCTCTTAGCTTAAGTAGAACCTTTTGATATCGTTTTAATGCTTTAAGGTAGCATAGTTCAGTAATTCTACTGGCAAAAGGAAACTTTAAACTAGAATTTCCCTTAGTAACGTTTACTACGTTATTGACCGTTACAAAGTATCATGTAATTGTTGAACCTCGTTTTAATTTGGTTTCCATTCTTCTCGATATGATATCGGATGGTAGATCTCCCTATTTGTTGAGACTGAGATGGCACTCGCTGGCTATGGTTCATGCTTAATTGTATTAAATTTGTTTATAAATCGAACATTTCATCCACAGCCAGTCTTATGCTTCTGGTACTCAAAATAATTTCTGTTTTTTCAGTTATGCGATGAGTATGGCTTCTGACAACTGGTTGGCTTATATGGATGAATATTTGACCCTGGGAGATGGTCATGAGAAAACCCTTACGAAGGCAAAAATGCTGCCGTTGATTGATTTATACTACGATGCTTTGGATGCTCCAAAAAAATGTCGAACGGTTAGTTCTGTTGTTTTGTGCTTCAGTCATGTTATTGGATGATATCAATATGACTTTATTATTATCTTACTTTCTCTCCTGGATGTTATACAAATGGAACTTTTGTCCATCTTCGATTACCCTTTGATTCGATTGCATATGGTGCAAGAATGCAAGAACAGTCTCACCCTCTAGCTGTTTTAAGTTCATGCATTGGAATGGGAACTCAGTAGCTAGTGTTTGGTTATTTACTGTTTGTGTATGATCTCCGACGATTTAAAACTTGGATTTCACTTCTGAGTAACAGGTCGAAATCCCCAATGATTTGAAACCGCGGTTATTCCCTCATTACATGGGTAAGCCCAACTCCTACAAATCAACTTCCATTTTGGGATCAATTTACGACGCAGTGGAGGAATATCAACCGGAAGACACTTCTGACAAAGGTGATGAAATGTTTTTCTAATATTAGCTAGTCATATTACATACGTTGCAATCCATAGAAAAACAAGAGTTTTGACTTTGCTCTTGTGCCCTTATGCAGTAGTGGAAAAACTTCCGTGTTTCGATGTTGAAGACCTCCCCGAGCAGTGCTTGAAGAAGTGGTACGAACTCTACGAGCAGTACAGGAGTGAAATGAACTCTGCCTTGCAATACGACGACAAAGAGGGCAAGAATCAAGCTGCCGATAAGATCACAAGACGGTATAAAGAGGTAAAGATTAATGAACAAACATTCCGGGACTTCTTGTATGTTCCGGTGCCTGTTCTGCTCTCAATGGTTTTTCTCAAATTATTTTGACAGATTCTGTATGGCTGTGAGGACTTCGAGAAGAGCACGAGGCCCTTGGATGAAATATTCAACGAGGCACTCGCCATATATCGTTTCGCATATGACTACGCTTGGAAAGAAAACGATGTAAGGAGATGTGGGTTTGCATGGAAAGTTGCAGGTTCAGCTCTCTGCAAGTATTACAAGACCAAACACGAGGACCGCGCTTTTGAAGTCGCGTCCTCTGTTCTCAAGGACATCCTCTAATGAAAAGGGTACGGGGGCTCAAGATCTTCGGATGAAATTCATCCGAGGACCGAGGCACGTCCGCTCGCTATGTATCGTCTGTGTATAACTTGTGTACGTGCTTGGGGGGCAAGAGGTGTGCAAGTAAATGTTGTATTAACTTAAAAAAAATCATTTAATAACACTTGAAATTCAGTTGGAATGTAAGAACAAAAATTTGAGTGAGTTTTGCGCTATTTTTAAGAGTTTGGAATTGTCTTGATGATTAGAACACTTGTGAAAAGACATGCAAAAATATATCCGATGGAAGTAATAGGTTGGTGTGCTGCCACCAGTGAGCCCAAAGTGTTTGCCTTGTTTAATATGCTTATGAAAAAAATCTAACAGAGGAACCAATGAAGGTTGGTCAGAGTGGAAGGGGTTCTTGTCGCTTAAGCAAGTAGTCTATGTTTCGAGTCCTTGTGGATGCAGAAAACTTTCTTGGGAGAGTTCCCCGCATATGCGCCCGACCATACCTTGAAGGATTAGTCCCGGGCTTTGCCTGGGGATACCTTGGGAAACCTAAAAAAAAAAAAAATCTAACAGTGGACTACTGTGTCCCTGACACTAGGGCTCCCAATTTTATTTGGATTCTTCCATTAGTAAAGCTAACGACAAAGTTAACTCTCAGAGTGAAATTGTTTACGAACTTTCTATCACTAAACATTATAATATTAATTTTTGTTTAATATTATAAAATATTATGTAAAACATACGAAGTAACAAAAAATTTATAAAAAATCTCACTTTGCGAGATGTCTCACTAAAATATCTCTTGTTATATTATTTATTGGCACTTGAAAAGTCTTTTCTAATCAAAATCCCATCTGATACACAGAATCTCAAAAGTTAGATTTGACAGAAGAAGAACAGGGGAGAAATCTTAAGCTGCACATGAAGATGGAGGTAAAGTGGTTCAGCAATCTTTCGATAACGTCAAATGTAAAAGAATTTACACAAAATATTATTATTAAACTGAACACAGCGATGATAAACTCTTGGTGTAAGGACCATATAAAATAGAGGTTTTCTTAGTGTTTGAAATTGAGTCAGATGGGTTCAAAAGTAGTGGATCAGTGGAGCATGCATAAAAGAGCGAAAAAGGAAAAGAAGGATGATAGACTTGGTGACGGAGGAAGATTTTCTGTTTTTTTTTTTTTTTTCATAACCTTTTTATCAATTTAAATTTGTGCGGTCACGATTAAATCACGTTAATATTTTATATTAATTTATTTATAAAAATAATAAAATAAAAAGACGTGACTTAATTATGACCGCATAAATAAAAAATGATGAAAAATGTATGAAATAAAAAGAGGAGAGTGACCAAAGTAATGTAACTTCTCAAGGAAGTCATCTTTTCTATCGTTGAAAAAGGAGGAAAAAACCACTTTACCTTGTCGGCGCATGGTTCAACCTGGAGTCTTGGTCCAACCAAAGTCTCCGTGCACAGAAATCTTGGTCGGTTCATCCCAAGATCAAAAAAGTGTAAAATATAAGAAAAATTAACGAAAAGTTAAAAAAAAAATTAGTTTTAATAAAATGTAATTTCTCTTTAAACTCCTTAAATTATAAACTTGGTCTGGTTCACATGGCAGAGGGACGCGATGTGGATTCGAAGCACAAGAAGAAGAAATGGAATGGAAAAAGGAATAGTAGTAGCTCCTTTTAAATCACCTGGTCCGAAATCAACTGGATTTTGTCAGCAAACTTCCTTCCTTCCTTCCCAGTTACTTACAAAGTTAATTAATGGATCATCCGCATAATTACGGTCCCAGCAACTCCAAACGCAGTTACGCAGAGATTGCGGATGTTGGTTTCGATGAACCCGTGTTATCAAATCCCGACCTTTCCTCTCTCAGCTACTCTCACAGCCCCACCGCCGCCATTGGCTTTTCCCAGCCACACCCAGCAGCGGCGGCCACGGCCGGAGACGATTGCCCACAACCGCAACTCCAGGTGCCTCTGCCCCTGGCGGTGCAGCAAAAACTGAACAACATATGTGAGGAGAAAGAGCAGCCGCAGCCGGGCGCCAAGTTGAGAAGGAGGCTAGGTTTGCTGGGGGAGGAGAAGGCACTCGAACTCCTCGGCGAAATTTACAACACTAAAAAAAATAAGATCAAAACCCTTAGTGGATACATCTGGTTCTTGCTCCGCCAAGAAAAGTACCAATGTGCCCCTCGTTCTCGTTCTCCTTCCCCTTCCCCTACCAAGTCTGGCCCTGCTGCTTCTCCGCTTCTTCACAGCCCATCTTCTGCTTCCCAAACCACGCCTGGTCGTCAAGGTCAGATTTTTACTTCATGGGTTGTTTTGTTTTGGTTGATCAGTGATGGGTTTCTTGGCTGATTATTTTTAAAACCGATTTCTGTCGAAGAATGCAAGAATCCTACGGAAAACTATCAGTTGATAAAATGAATTAAAATATATAAAGAAAGGTTTCACTTCTAATAATACCGGGACTCATTTGTAATACTTAATAAATGTAAGTTCTCGGACAGTATCAGTGTGATTAGTAGTGAACTGTTATGATTATATGGACTGTTAATCCGTCTCTTTGAAACTTAGCACTTTGGCTTTGTGGGTTGCAGGGAGTAATGGTGGAGGACAGAGGCAATTGTATTCCTATTTCTCTGCATCACCTTCGAAATCTGCACGTACATGCCATTTTCGAGGCCCATCATCTGCTGTTCCTATCAGTTCTGTTCATCAAGGTCAGATTTTCGTTCACGGATTGTGTCATTTCTGATTGTTTTTCTTCTATGATTGCTTTTCTTTTCCCGTCTTCTGCTCCTCTTGGCGTGAGTCAACATCCTAGGGCGATTAGGAATATGGAGGCAGATTTTCTTTCCTCCCACTTCCTATACACTCTCATAATTTCCTATTTTGTGCCACGATTAAGCCACATCAACATTTTATATTAATTTTTTAGAATGTTGACTTAATTTAACCATAACCGCGCAAATAGGAGGGGATGAAAATGAATGGGAAGTGGAAGGGCAAAGAATCTGCCTATAGGTGTGTTTCCTACTTTGGTTGTAATTCCTTTAATATTCCTTGTATCACAAGGTTTGGAGTTGTATATATATTACCTCCGGGAGAAGAATAACAAGAAGCAACTCTGATCAAAGAGAACAAGGCAGGTCTCAAAGCAAGAGACTTCCAGACCAGAACCAAACCACAAAAGTACAAAATCGTGCCGCTCCAAATGGCTGAACATGAAGTTGGGTTTCCCATTGTAGGTCCAGCTCCGGTGTCCAATCTGGGTGCTTTGCCGTTTGGATTCAAGTTAGGGGATTCAAACTACAAAATTTGGTCAAAGATGATGGAGGTTCATGCCGCGGGTTTGAACAAGATGGGATATCTCAATGGGCAGATTTTGGCTGTGGAAGAAACCGATCCTGGTTTTTCTAAATGGCGTACAGAGGATGCTATTGTCCGGGGTTGGTTACTGAAAACCATGGAGCCGCATCTTATGGGGCTATTTATCGACTTACCGACTGCTCGTGATATTTGGGAAGGCGTTACTCAGATGTTCTATGATGGGGATGACGAATCTCAGTATTACGAGTTGAGGTGCAAGGCAACAAGGACAAAACAGAACGGACGCCCAATAAATCTATACTTTGCAGAACTAAAAAGCGTGTGGCAAGAGATGGACAAGCGACGTCCAAATAGAATGATATGTGCTGCTGATTTGAGAAGCATAAAAGAAGATCTTCAAAAAGATAGGGTGTATGATTTTCTTGCAGGATTAGATGACTCCTTGGATGCAGTTCGCAGCACTCTCTTACGAATGAAGCCCGTCCCTGGGATAGAAGAGTGCTGCAACACCATTCGGCGTGAAGCACAAAGAAAAACCACCATGCTTGGAGGAAAGGAAAGTGATAGTGGCCCTTCTACGGCCATGATCAGCAAACCTTCATCCGGGCCATCACGTTCTCTGCGCGAATTAGAGGACGCAGAAAAAGACAAACTTCGATGCACCCACTGCAATGGAACTCGCCGCACAAAAGAGACGTCCTTTGAAATTCACGGCTACCCGGAGTGGTTCCTGAAGCGTAGAAAGCAACGAGGTCAGGGAAGACCGAATAGAAGAGCCGCGCAAGCCAAGGTGGCAGACTCGGGCCCTGGGCTTGCGGCCTTGATTTCCAGCGGACCAAGTATTTCTCTTCAGCGCGTTGGGCTGGCTGAGCCTAAAGCGCAAAGCCAGGCGGGGCAGCAATCAAGTGGAGGCGCTAGCAACAACGCTGGCGTCAGCGAAGCAAACACCTTGGGCCCATCTGCAGACTTCAAGCAGATTGTGGAATCAGATCCGGACAACTTGGCCCAACAACTATCCCTATTAAATTTAATTGCCTCGCAAGAAAAAACCCGACAATCCAGGTAACATTGGCATAGCCTTAATTTCATCAGTTAATACCGATACAGGTTGGATTATTGACTCTGGTGCTACTGATCACATGACCTTTGACCATATTCTTTTGAATTCCACAACAACAGCCCAACGAGATAGTATTCTCACTGCAAATAGAGGTGTTGCAGCGGTCACAGGGGCGGGTTCAATCGCACTCACTCCTACTCTCTTTACACAACTATTTACTCATCCCTACACTTTCTAGCCATCTGTTATCTGTGGGACAAGTCACTGAGCAATTAAACTGTGTTGTGCTATTGTTTCCGTCTTTCTGTTTACTTCAGGATATCCGGACTCAGGTGATCATTGGGCGTGGTACTAAGAGGAGGGGGTTGTACTATGTTGATGATGTTGCACATGGCCGTGTTCATCAGGTTCAAGGCCGTGACAATGGAAAGTTCAAGACTGTCTAGTTATGGCATTGTCAGCTAGGTCATGCCTCCTTTGGTTACTTGTGAAAATTACTCATGTCATCATTTAGGAATAATTCATATTATTCGTTAAAGTGTAATGTTTGCACTTTAGCTAAAAGCCATCAAGCTTCTTATTCTCTGAGTACGAATAAAAGAACAGTTCCTTTTGAGTTAATTCATTCATATGTGTGGGGGTCATCTCCAGTTACTACTCAGCATAGCGTTGGTTTGTATTGATGACTGCACTAAAATGACTTGTACCTCACAAAAAATAAGGTAAATAATTGTTTGTCTTTGGATGGAACTTAACAAAAGCGGTGTGATATGCACACACCTCTTTTTACTTCTCTCACACCTTTTTAGATTTAAGTCGTCGGATCGGATGAATTGAAGAAGATATAACGGATAGAAATTAATATGGGTATGTGAGAAGTAAAAAGGGGTACGTGGATAGCACAACCCTAACAAAAATATAACATCTTCAGGACTCTTCCGTTGCATCACCGTCATATGGCTGGGGTAAGCATACAGGTAAATAATTTTCTTACATCTATCACCATTCTTGTTCTCCATTTCCTCACTCTTACGTTTCACCTCGTCTCATGCAGTTGCAGAAGGCTGCAAAAATGTTAGATTCAGGAGCTGTCAGGGCCACAAGATTTCTCTGGCGATAGTATCCAACAGCACGACTTATCTTACTATTCTACCAGGTGACATCTTCAGGATTCTTTCATTGTATCCTCAATTTTTTGTGTGCTGTAAAGAAATATTTGTGACCTGATTGGATGAAGTTGTGAATGTGAATTACACATGTATATTCATCATTGTTAAAGGTTCAAAACTTGTTTCAAAGTATCGCTGAGTTGATATTTTATTCTAAACTATTTTAATAGAGTCGTGAAATTTTTACTCGGGTCCAAAAGGATGAACATGCTACTGTAATCAATCGGTCTAACTCGCATCAATAACACATCGCCTTAAATCGTCTTTTTGTTGTCAAATAAGACATAATGTAATAAACGTGGCCCTAAATGTTTAAATGAGTTCAAAAATAAAGAAAAATAAAATAAATGACACACCCGCCCTTCAATTATATTTAAATTCTAGAAATTGACTCCAAACATTTTTCAATTATTCATTTTAATCCCTAAAATTTTGCAAATGTTCATTTTTAGTCCCTAAACCCTATCACCCCTCCTTTTAATTTTTTTTAAATTGTTTTGGTCTTAAATGGTGAGCCCAATGGGCCCACCTATTTCCGTCCCCTTCTCCCGCATACCTCTCTTTTCTGTCCCTTTCATCTCTTTGTTCTCTCCATTCTTCCTCTCAATCTCTCTCGAACTCTCTCATAAACCCCTCACCTCATGAACGCACGCACGCTCAGCGCACTCATCCCCATCTCCCATCTGCGTCTCTCTCTCTCCTTCTTCTCGTCTTCTTTCTCTCGGGTCACAGCAAAGGGCAACAAAAGCCCAGAAATTCTCCAGTGAGAATTTCTTCCATTTCCAGCTAGGTAAGCTCATATTTCCCTCTAATTTCGTTTTGGATGAAGAATAGATGAATTTTAACGAGTTTTATCTCGTTAATTTGAAGGTTGAGGACGAGATTAGCACGGGGGTGCGCACACCCCTTTTCTCCGACGAAATCTGTGAGTCTCGGGGGCTTTTTCGATTGCCTTCGGTGGTTCCTCGTCAAATTGATGGTATATATCTCTTCATCTCCCTATGCTCTTCCTGTTGATGTATAAATTGGACCTTTAATTTATGTGTGACGAACGGCCGGAGCTGGGAAAGCCCCGGCATTCTTCTCCGGCGAGCAGAGCCTTCTAGACCATGGTAGGGAGCCCAGGCCTTCGGACCTTTTCAAATAACCCACGGGCCTTAGGCCCGTTTCGAACCAACCCGCAAACCCAAGCCCTTTGGGCTAGAACCCGAACCCTTTCGGGCCTTAGGCTTGTTTTCAAACCCAACCTGGATCTAACCCAACCCAGTTGACCCGGGTTGACCCAGTGACCCGTGGACCCTGACCCGTTGACCCGTGACCAGGTTGACCTGTTGACCGTTGACCCGGTCAACGTTGACTTTGACTTTGACCGGTCAACGTTGACTTTTTCGGGTTCCGTCCGGGACCCCTCCTAGGCTAATTTTGACATCCTGGACCCGTTTTTGAAGTCCGTTTTCCCAAATTAAATCGTTAGAATAGAGTTTGACTAAGTTGTACCCTTTATGTGCTTAGGGGCAACTATTGGGGCTTTTCTAGATTCGCTAGCAGCGCAGCGTTGGACGGCTAAGTACTGTGAGTGGACCCCTTCTAAAAATACATGTTTTATTAGTAGAATTGCACGCATGAGAAGCATGAGTTTATAAGAATGATGTATGACATTACTTGTTCATAAATGTATGTGCGATAGTTATGATATTACCTATCGGTCCATGTTTCCGATACGGGATGTAGGGATAAGGTTTCGGTCCATCCCGGACGACGGTTTAAGTATGTCCACATTTCCGCTACGGGATGTAGGGATAAGGCTCCGGTCCATCCCGGGCGACGATTATAGTATTGGCATAGGGCCTAGAGTGTGTTTCCTCTGTCTATTGAGCACAGGGACGGGGAGCTGGCATAGGGCCTGAAGTGATATTTCCTCTGACTGTATGCTCAGGGACGGGGAGATGGCATAGGGCCTGGAGGGATATATGTGGACATTTGACATTAGTAATTATTATGATATGTGAGTTAGGACATGAGATATTGCACGGCATTCTAGGTTCAGAAAACCTATGTTTATCAAGATATAATTGTGTTTTCATAAAACTTGGGGGATAGTATGTTGATAACTGTTTTCTTATATGTATATCAAATTGGTCCACTCACCTTTGTTTTGCGCCCCCTTCAGGGTATAGAATCGAGGCATGCAATCCCGGCATCAAGGCACTTTCTCATCGGCATATTCGAGTCCTCTCGGTGTAGGACCCCATTCTTATGTTTATTCATTTTGTATTCTTTCTTTTAGTATTTCAAATTAGTTGTATGCTCTGAACACGTTCCTTTAATACCTATTAAATGTTCTAATTAATTCTTATTTCTTGTCCTTATGCATTCTAAATAGCTTGCATCACCTCTCGGGTGTCGGCCAGCACGTGACCACCCCGATGTTTACAGGACATCGGAATCGGGGCGTGTCAATAAAAGTGGCCTAAATTAATAATATTTGTTAAAAGACAGAAATTGATCGTAATTTCACCTTCTTCTTTTTTCTTTTTTTTTTGCACATTCTTGTTCAAATTCTCTAATTATATTTTATTCCAATTACTATATTATTGGTGCTTGAAAAGTCTTTCATAGTCATAATTCCATTTGCATTATGGAGAGAATCTCACGAGTTCCATTTGACAAAAGGAGAACGGAATAAACGGATGAAAAATCTGAAGCTGCACATGGATAAGGAGGCAGATTGTCTGCCCCCTTGTTACCGTGCCATTCTCATCTCCTTCTATTTGTGTGGTCACGGTTAAGTCACGCCAACATTTTGTTTTGATTTTTTTATAGAAATAATAAGACGAGCAATAGGAATATAAAATATTGACGTGACTTAATCGTGACCGCACAAATAAGAAGGGATGAAAAGAGCACGGTAACAAGAGGACAGAACATTTGCCTCCCATGGATAAAGTAGGTCACTAATGTACATATAGCAGATTCATCATTACGAAAAAATTCAACATTGCATTAAAGTCACACTTCCTTTCGGCCAAGTATAAAAGGTTTATTTTTAACTATTGAAATTTGATTTTAATCTTATTTTATTTTTTTGTAACTTAAACGTCATTATTTTACTTCTTAAAACTTAAAATGTTTTGGTTTTTTGTTTTTTTGTTTTTTGTCAAACTTGCTCTATTTTAATTTCATTTTGTTCACTGGAACTCGAAAGTCAAAATTCACTTGACTTTCTGGCGTCGTTTACCTACCATTACCATCTCCATGTCGCCGGCGAGAACTCTCCTCCTCTCTTGCCCACTATCAACCCAGCTTCTCCCACTCAGTGTTTCTCTAGATTGATTTGATATCCGCCGAATTGAAACAAATGTCATCAGATGGGTATCATTTGAGTGCACTAATCAAATTCTTTATTATTTTTTTTGGATCTCTGCAACTCAAGTACATCAACCCAAAAAAATTCCGATCTTTAATTTCTTCATTTAAAATAGTGAAGATTTTATGACCGTTGAATGTGGACACATAGTGAAGATTTATAATCAAATTCATCTGCACCATGCATTAACATTCAAACAATTCATAGTGGAAATTTATAAAACGACAACTTTTAGAGTTTTAGGGAGCAAAATGAAATCAAAATCGAGTTCTAAGATACAGAGTGAGATCAAATCAAGTTCTACGAGGTATAGTTAAAAATGAAACTGTATTACATTTTTGCCCATCCACGTCTGCAACTTTAAAGGCTATTTGATTGAAGAAACCAAAATATGATAAAGTAGAACGAATTTTAAATTTAAGAAAGTAAAACAGACTTTTGAGTCAGTTACATAGAGTGATATCAAAATCGAGTAAAACAGACTTTTTTTTCGGTTCGGTTTTTTTCGGCTTCGGTTCAGTTTGGTTTTCGGTTTTTTTCGGTTTTCGGTTTTTTGAACCCACCCCTACTAAGGGGAGTGTATTCAATTGAGAATTTGAAAGACTTTAATTGATTTGTAGAGATTCTATATGAAATTTTGATTCAATTCTCTCAAAATCTCATGGGGAGATGTGAGATTTGTGGATGCTTAAAATACACTACGAAATCTCTCCAATTCCCTACAATTCCTCAACTTTCTCAAATTCTTTAAAATCAATTTCTAATTGAATACATCCGAATTTCTAAGGATTTTAATAAACTATCTTAAAGTTCAAATTGAATAAACATTGAAATTTCAAAAAATCACTTAAAATTCTGATTGAATACCCTAGATTCATTAAAAAAAATTAAAATCTCTCAAAATCTCAATTCAATACACCCCCATAAAAATAAGCCAATACAAAAAACCTATTTTAGCCTGAATGATTAATTAATAAAAACCAAGAGCGGTAGTGTCACCCAGTTAGATCATTAGATGCACGTCGTGTGAATTCAAAGCACAAGATTTCAGAAATGGCATGCAGAAGTAACAGTATAAGTAGTAGCTCCTTTTAAACCACCAGCTCCGAAATCAACTGGACTTTGTCAGCAAACTTCCCTCCCTGCCATTATTTAATTTCACACACTTTAACACCGAACTCAAAAAGCTCCAGTCTTTTGAGATTTCTTCGGTCCTTCCTTCCTTCCCAGTTAATTACAAAGTTAATCAATGTATCATCCGCCTAATTACGGTCCCAGCAACTCCAAATGCAGTTACACAGAGTTTGCGGATGTTGATTTCAATGACCCCGTCTTCTCAAATCCCGACCTTTTCTCTCTCAGCTACTCTCACCGCCCCGCCACCTCCGCCATTGGCTTTTCCCCGCCACACCCAGCAGCCGCGGCCACGCCCGGAGATGATTGCCCACAACCGCAACTGCACGTGCCTCTGCCTCCGCGGGTGCAACAAAAACTGAACAGTATATGTGGGGAGAAACAGCAGCAGCCGGACGCCGAGTTGAGAAGGAAGCTGGGTTTGCTGGGGGAGGAGAAGGCACTTCAACTCCTTGGTGAGATTTCCAACATCAGCACCCTCAGTGGATGCATTGGGTTCTTGCTCCACCAAGAAAAGTACCAATGTGCCCCTCATTCTCCTTCTCCTTCCCCTTCCCCTTCCCCTTCCAAGTCTGGGCCTGCTGCTTCTCCGCTTCTTCACAGCCTGTCTTCTGCTTATCAAATCACTCCAGGTCGTCAAGGTAAGATTTTTACTTCATGGGTTGTTTTGTTTAGGTTGATCAAACCGATTTCTGCTATTTCTATCGAAGAATGCGAGAATCCCACGTGGGAAAATTGCCGGTTGATAAAATGAATTACAATGTATAAAGAATGGTTTCACTTCTAATAATGCCGATGCCTCTTTATGATATTTTTTTTGTTTGGTTGTTGGGAACTTGGGACAATATCGGTGTGATTAGCAGTGGACCGTAAGTCCATCTCATTGAAATCTTGACACTTCCGTTATGTGAGTTGCAGGGAGTACTAGTGGTGGACAGAGGCAATTGTACTCCTATATCTTTGCATCTCCTTCAAAATCTGCGCGTGCATCTCCTTCAAAATCTGCGCGTGCATCTCCTATCACTCCTGTTCGTCAAGGTCAGGTTTTCGCGTTGATTTTCTTTCATGGGTTGTTTCATTTCTGATTGTTTTCCTTTTAACCCATTTTTTTGTCTCGTTATGTGAGTTACAGAGCAACCTGCAGACTCTGGAGGAAGAGTGAAGCCATTATATTCCTCCTATCCCTCGAATTCTCCTTCGAAAGTTGCCCGTACTTCTCTCTTTCAAGGCCAGTCTTCTGCTTCTCCTACTTCCAAGTCTTCTCTTATTCCGGTTCGACTTTTTCAAGGTCAGATATTTTGCACTTTCTCTGTTTCATGATTTTCAATCATCGTGATCAACTGTTTGTTTGTGATGACTATCTATTTTTGAAGATCTGACTAATCAGTCCTTGGTTGTAGATCAACCAAGACACGATGGGCAGGCACAATTAGAAGCTCTAGGCGAACTTGAATTCAGGAGACAGTTTCTGATATTAAATTACGCCGGAGGGTATGCGAAAGTTGGACTGTGGCTTGTTTGGTTTTACTTCTCAATTTCGTCTTGATAAAACTGTTTACTTACCTGCTTTTAGGTGTCTATACTAATGTATCTATTTTTTTAGAATGAAGTTAGAAGATGTTCTAGCACCAGAGACTATTAGAAGTTGGAAAGATATGACAATGCAGCGGTTTGAGAACATAGTTTGGGAAACTTTGGGTAGGAAATATGCTCGCAAGGAAAACCGACAATGGGTGAGTATCAATCTCAAAGCTGGTTTATGTTTAAATTAGTGAATTACCATAATCTTTGCTGGTTGGTTTTCACTCTTGGCCTACTTTTTATTCAAGTTCCTGTAAAGAAAATTGGACTTTTAACGCTGTTCACTGCCACAGGCTTCTTTAGTACTGGCATCACTTTTAGTATATATGCCTAATGCCTTAATGTCCCCTTCATGTTTTCGGTTGGATGTAGACTTTGGATTGGGAGTCTGGAAAAGCATACGTCTACCATTGTGAAGTCGCTGTGGATGGGAGCTACAATTTCAAGGTTTTTACTCCTACGGTCCTACCCCATGCTTGCATATGGGTAATCTGTTTATAGTTCCTTTCTGACGTTGAATACCTGATATATTGTTATTTTTCAGGGCCCCTATCTACACACCGCTAAAAGAACTCTCCTACAGAAAGTTTTAGGAGACGACAGCATTTTAATGGTGAAATTTGCCCATGTGAAAGATCCCTGGAAGCAGAGGGACCTTTATGCTGACTATAGCAAGGTCGCTAGAGAAGGGATTCTTGTTGGTTTGCGCCGATATTGTTTCTTTGGTATGTCTTTAATGCCTTCTTATGTGAAATTTGAATTCACAATTTTGAAGATGTTTTACTTCCTTAACCACTTTGATCTTATTCTTTCCTGTACTTTTCTTGATTGGCTCATAAGTATAGTTTATCATGTTACTTCACATACTGGAAATAGGACGAGAATGATCACATGGTTTAAACTTGGGATTCTATATTTTTGAAACTGATTTTTATGTTACTTAGGCCATTTATCACTGGTGAACTTTTAACGTGTATTCGACAGTTGAACCTGTTGCGTTCATTTCATTCAGTTGTTAAAAATTCTAGTGCAATTGATCATTATTTTTGTCTTTCGTAATATGGTTATGAATCAGTGTTCAAAGATGGTGGCAATAAAGAAAAGAAAAAAAGCCCGACTTCATCACCTGTGAAGTGTTATTTTATCCGTGTGAACTCTACTGCCGCAATTGACAGGGGAGAAGATTATAAAATATCTAATAAAACGATTCATGAAGCAAGATGCATTTTCATGCATCCACATACTGTCTCCACTGTGAGCAACTACATGATTAGGTATGTCGTTGTCTATTACACAAAGTTTCTTTTTTGATGTTGTATGGAAGCATTTTTCCTTAAGGTTCTAAGCTATCATCTTTCTCGGGGATTCAGGTTTTCACTCATTTTGTCTAAGACGGAGAGCTTAGAAGTAAAAGATTGGTCTCTTGTGAGGGTTGACGACATTGATGATGAGTATTGTCTGGTACGATCCTCAAACTATCTTTTCCAGTATTCCTAATTATATTTAGATATCCTTTTCTTTTGTTTAATCTTAACATGCAGTTTATTTATTTTTTTCTTTTGTTTTCAATAAACTGCAGGATGCATACGATAATCGTATCTATAGAGACGGCAAGCCTCTTATACATTCAGATGGAACTGGTTTCATATCTGAGGATTTGGCGTCACTTTGTCCGAAAGAATTACTGAAAAAAGAAGAGTTCAACAATGAATACTTTGAGGTTTGTGATTCTATGTTCTAGGTAAATTGGAGATTTTGAATTAAGTTCGCTCAATATATTCTCATTTCCTTTGTGCTTTTGTTTTCCCCCTGCTTTCCCCCCTGTAGCCTTTGCTCATGCAGTTTCGACTTTTCTACAAGGGCCGTGCTGTGAAGGGAACCTTTCTGGTCAATAAAAAGGTGTGATTTCTTTCATTTACGTATGGAAATGCCCTCATCATTATCGAAGTAAATCGAAATAATACAACCCTAATTACAGGTTCATGCATGCTAATAATGAAAACTTTAGAGAATGGTTCTGATTAACTTTGTTTTCTTCATTATCTAAATTTCTGACGTTATATACTATTTACAATCTTCTATGTCCAACGTTGTAGCTACCACCAAAAACGATCCAGATTCGACCATCAATGATTAAAGTTGAGACAGATCGACAGATGCTGGATGGTCAAACAGTGAATTCGTTGGAGATAGTTGGAGTAAGGTACACCCATCATCTGGCATGTATGTTTGCCTAGTTGTATTGCTCCCCCTACAGTTGAGAAATTCAGATGCAGAGCAAATTATTGAAGGCATAGTTTTTAAGCTGACGTTTTCATCTTCCAGTACAAAGCCTAGGAATACAAAATTTTCGAGGAATTTAATTGCCCTTCTATGCCATGGAGGTGTGCCAAAAGATTATTTCATGGAGTTACTGATGAAAGATCTGGAAAATACTCGTGGTGTTTTCTGCAATAGGCATGCAGCAGCCAAAAGTAAGCTGATATTTCGTTCTTTTCAAATGGCTGCCAAATTCTTGTTTTGATACATGTCCATGGATTAAATAACATTCTATCAAATTTATTTTTCCTTTCGCTATTTTTGGTTCATTGATGAGTTTCGTTCCTTTATCTTCTGTATTTGCAGTTGCCTTTAGCTACGGTGCGATGGATGATGACTACAACACATTTAAGATGATCTCTTCTGATATTCCTCTAGAAGAGGCATATTTGCAACATCGTTTGTCATTCCTGACGAAACAGGAAAATACCAGTCTTAAAAAAGGAAAAATTTCTAGTCCTCAGAGTTACATGTTGATGGGCACTACTGATCCAACAGGGATTCTGGAAAAGGATCAAGTTTGTGTTCTTCTGTATGTACAATTTCTGCCATTTTTAATCCTCTCCCGTTACACAAAATTCATTAAATAATTTCATGAAATTAGCTATATAATACAATCGCTTGATTACATGTTGTACGATAGAATCATAGAAGGAATGAATTAATCTGCAACGGCAATATTTGTAGTTTGGTAAAATGTTTATCCAAACAACTGAGACGTAAAATCTTTTATCTATGTTATAAGATGCTATTATCTGGTTATGCTGTACAAGTTTTCGTAGTTTCCTGCTTTAGGAGTCATAGTTGCACTAATGTATTATGTATATTATGTTTCTACGGATTATGAACTAAATTTTCCATGTAGAACTGTTTTTAATATATGTTATAATATGGTATTAGTTATTTGGATTGTTTTCTTGTTCCATTTGTTCTAAAGGTTTTACTCGGCATTGTTGCTTTCTCGATTCATGCGGATCTTAATGTCAATAGATATGGTTCACTTATCGTTTGAAGGTCTAATTTTCGGCCCAATGATATTTGCAGTGACAGCGGGCCAATTCAAGGAGAGGTGCTAGTGTACCGGCATCCAGGTTTACATTTTGGTGATGTTCATGTTTTGAAGGCCACCTACGTGGAGGAGTTGCGAGAATATGTTGGAAATAGCGGCTTTGCTATATTCTTCTCTCGCAAAGGTTCGCGTTCAGTAGCTGATGAAATGGGTGGTGGAGATTTTGATGGCGATCTATATTGGGTCTCAAGAAACCCTCGGGTTGGCATTTACCTGAAGCATGCTTACTTTGTCATTATTTTGAAACATAACCAGTGTATGCATGGAATGGAAATAATTTTGTTCATCATTAATTCTTGGAATTACTTCAGCTTTTAGAATGTTTCAAACAAAGTGAACCTTGGATCGATACTTCATCAACGCCCAAAGCTGCCACCACCTTAGCACCAAGTGCGCTTTTGCCCAATGATATAGAGGATGCGCTCTTTAAACAATTCTTGACAACTACGTTTGAACCGAGGTATGGTGAATCTGTATTTAGACCCATTTCGGTTGAATTACATTGAAATTCTGGTTGGTTAATGCTCTTAGCTTAAGTAGAACCTTTTGATATCGTTTTAATGCTTGAAGGTAGCATAGTTCAGTAATTCTACTGGCAAAAGGAAACTTTAAATTAGAATTTCCCTTATTAACGTTTACTACGTTATTGACCGTTACAAAGAATCATGTAATTGTTGAACCTCGTTTTAATTTGGTTTCCATTCTTCTTGATATGATATCGGATGGTAGATCTCCCTATTTGTTGAGACTGAGATGGCACTCGCTGGCTATGGTTCATGCTTAATTGTATTAAATTTGTTTATAAATCGAACATTTCATCCACAGCCAGTCTTACTCTTCTGGTACTCAAAATAATTTCTGTTTTTTCAGTTATGCGATGAGTATGGCTTCTGACAACTGGTTGGCTTATATGGATGAATATTTGACCCTGGGAGATGGTCATGAGAAAACCCTTACGAAGGCAAAAATGCTGCGGTTGATTGATTTATACTACGATGCTTTGGATGCTCCAAAAAAATGTCGAACGGTTAGTTCTGTTGTTTTGTGCTTCAGTCGTGTTATTGGATGATATCAATATGACTTTATTATTATCTTACTTTCTCTCCTGGATGTTATACAAATGGAACTTTTGTCCATCTTCGATTACCCTTTGATTCGATTGCATAGGGTGCAAGACCATTCTCACCCTCTAGCTGTTTTAAGTTCATGCATTGGAATGGGAACTCAGTAGCTAGTGTTTGATTATTTACTGTTTGTGTATGATCTCCGATGATTTGAAACTTGGATTTAACTTCTGAGTAACAGGTCGAAATCCCCAATGATTTGAAACCGCGGTCATTCCCTCATTACATGGGTAAGCCCAACTCCTACAAATCAACTTCCATTTTGGGATCAATTTACGACGCAGTGGAGGAATATCAACCGGAAGACACTTCTGACAAAGGTGATGAAATGTTTTTCTAATATTAGCTAGTCATATTACATACGTTGCAATCCATAGAAGAACAAGAGCTTTGACTTTGCTCTTGTGCCCTTATGCAGTAGTGGAAAAACTTCCGTGTTTCGATGTTGAAGACCTCCCTGAGCAGTGCTTGAAGAAGTGGTACGAACTCTACGAGCAGTACAGGAGTGAAATGAACTCTGCCTTGCAATGCGACGACAAAGAGGGCAAGAATCAAGCTGCCGATAAGATCATAAGACGGTATAAAGAGGTAAAGATTAATGAACAAACATTTCAGGACTTCTTGTATGTTCCGGTGCCTGTTCTGCTCTCACAGGTTTTTCTCAAATTATTTTTACAGATTCTGTATGGCTGTGAGGACTTCGAGAAGAGCACGAGGCCCTTGGATGAAATATTCAACGAGGCACTCGCCATATATCGTTTCGCATATGACTACGCTTGGAAAGAAAACGATGTAGAGAAATGTCGGTTTGCATGGAGAGTTGCAGGTTCAGCTCTCTGCAAGTATTACAAGACCAAACACGAGGACCGCACTTTTGAAGTCGCGTTCAATGTTCTCAAGGACATCCTCTAATGAAAGGGGTACGGTTCATCCGAGGACCGAGGCACGTCCGCTCGCTATGTATCGTATGTGTATAACTTGGGGGCAAGAGGTGTGCAAGTAAATGTTGTATTAACGTAAACAAAAAATCATTTACTAACACTTGGAGCTGAAAATTGTGGAAAGACAATAAAATTCAATTGGAATGTAGGAACAAAAATTTGAGTTAGTTTTGCATTATTTTTTAAGAGATTGAGATTGTCTTGATAATAAGAGCACTTGTGAAAAGACGTGCAAAAATATATCTGATGTAATTAATAGGATGGTGTGCTGCCACCAGTGATCCCAAAGTGTTTGCATTGTTTAATAGGAGGCAGATTGTTTGTCCTCCCCTTACCATCTTTTTCTCATTTTTTTTAATTTATACAGTCACAGTTAAATCACGTCAATATTTTATATTAATTTTTTAATAAAGATAAAAGACAAAAAGTAATAAGAATATAAAATGTTGACGTGACTTAACTGTGACTGCACAAATAAAAGAGGATGATAACTAGAGGGTAGACATTCCGCCTCCTGTTTAATATGCTTATGAAAAAAATCTAACAGTGGACAACTGTGTCCCTGACAGTAGGGCAGCAGATCCCGATCCCAATTTTACTTGGATTCTTCCATTAGCAAATCTAACGACAAAGTTAACTTTCAGAGTGGAACTCTTTACGAACTTTTTATCACCATACATTACAATATTAATTTTTGTCTAATATTATAAAATATTATGTAAAAAATATGAATTAACAAAAAAATTATAAAAAATCTCACTTTGCGAGATATCTCATTAACATTTCTCTTGCTACGTTATTTAAAGAATCTCATCTGATACATAGAATCTCAAAAGTTAGATTTGACAGAAGGAGAATAGGAGAGAAATCTTAAGTTGCACATGAAGATGGAGGTAAAGTGGTTCAGCAATGTTTCGATAACGTCAAATGTAAAAGAATTTCACAAAATATTATTATTAAACCGAACTAGGAATGTGCAACAGTTATAGCGGGCGGATAACCGTGGTTATTTACCCATAACTGTTTATGGTCATACCCGCATAACCGTTTACCCATTGGATATTTGCATAAATGGTTATACCCATAACCATAACCGTTTATAAATGGTTATCCATACCCATAACCATGTATCCATTTAACCATAATCATTTACCCATTTAACCATAACCATAACTATTTACCCGTTTTGAACCTGTTTATCATTTTTCTGTGCAACATAAAACAGAAGCTACTTATGCAGATTAAACAAAAAAACACAACACGTTTTCAAAATTATGCATAATTAATCAAATATAATCAAAATTAGAAGGAATTTGATTATGTGTACTGGCGCGAACCTCGGGATCGTGGACTTGATCAACGATGCAGGGAGAGGTGAGGTGGAAGACGCCAGAGTAGCCATTGACGGCGGCAAGTATGGAGTTGTAGTCGGAAAGCGAATGAAATTGGAATTGGAAACAGAAAATGATGGCGTTTATTCAATTTAGACGGAAAGAGAATGGAATTGGAATGAAACAAATGAAGCCATATATTAAATTTAATGGGTAAATGGATACCCGTTATAACCACGGGTAATACCCATAACCGATGGATACCCGTTATAACAGCGGATAATACTCATAACCGCCCATTTAAATTTCACGGATAAACAGTTATACTCATAACCGTTTATTTATCTAAACGGTTACCCATAACCGTAACCGTCAACTTTAAATGGGCGGATAACCGCGGTTACCCAAACCCATAGTTATTTTGCCTATCCCTAAACCGAACACAGCGATGATAAACTCGTGGTGTAAGTACCATATAAAATAGAGGTTTTCTTCTTGTTGGAAAATGAGTCAGATGGGTTCAAAAGTAGTGGATCAGTGGAGCATGCATGAAAGAGCCTTTAAAAAAAAGAAAAAAAAAGAGAGAGCCTTAAAGGAGAAGGAAAAGAAGGATGATAGACTTGGTGACCAAGGTAATGTAACTTCTCAAGGAAGTCATCTTTTCTATCGTTGAAAACGGAGTAAAAAACCACTTTACCTTGTCGGCGCATGGTTCAACCTGGAGTTCTATGAGGTATAGTTAAAACTGAAACTGTGTTACATTTTTACCCATCTACATCTACGACTTTAAAAGCTATTTGATTGGAGAAACCAAAATATGTTAAAGTAGAACGAATTTTAAATTTAAGAAAGTAAAACGAACTTTTGAGTGAGTTAAATAGAGTGATATCAAAATCGAGTTAATGCACAGCTAAAAATAAAAAACCATTTTAGCCTGAATGATTAATTAATAAAAACCAAGAGCGGGCTGGTGTCACCCAGTTAGATGCACGTCGTGTGAATTCAAAGCACAAGATTTCAGAAATGGCATGAACAAGTAACAGTATAAGTCACCTGCCCCGAAATCAACTGGATTTTGTCAGCAAACTTCCCTCCCCGCCATTATTTAATTTCACAAACACTCTGACACCGAACTCAAAAAGCTCCGGTCTTTTGAGATTTCTTCGGTCCTTCCTTCCTTCCTTCCTTCCTTCCCAGTTAATTACAAAGTTAATCAATGTATCATCCGCCTAATTACGGTCCCAGCAACTCCAAATGCAGTTACACAGAGTTTGCGGATGTTGATTTCGATGACCCCGTCTTCTCAAATCCCGACCTTTTCTCTCTCAGCTACTCTCACCGCCCCGCCACCTCCGCCATTGGCTTTTCCCCGCCACACCCAGCAGCCGCGGCCACGCCGGGAGACGATTGCCCACAACAGCTGTCACGCCCCAACCCCGATATCCCCAAATATCAGGGTAGGAACGTGATGGCCGACACCCAAGGGTGACGAATCCACTTTTAAAGCATGCAAACCGATAAAATGGATATACTTAAAATAAAAATTTCTACTCCAGGAACTGGTTCAGAGCATACATTTCTATGAATAATATAAAAGAAGTTTTAGGAATATATATGAACAATGGAATAATACCGAAGTGGAGAGAACTCGGGAATAGCTGCGCAACTTGTCCTGACTCTGGAATCATGTGTCTCGAATCTAAACCCTAAAGGAGGCTCAAAAACAGAAAGGTGAGTGGACTATAATTTAATATAATAAGAATAGTACAAAAACCATTTTGTTTTCCGAATGTAATAACCCCCTGTTTTGAAAGCATATATAATATTATGTAATAGGTTCTCTGAAAACTCTATTATGCCATGAAAAAAAAAATCTCTCAAGTTCGTATGTAAACCTCCGTAAAACATGTATGAAATCCCGAGGCATTAGAACTGTATTATCACCCACAAAAGGCAAAACTATAATTCTCTGTAAAACTGTACTCTCCAGGGGTATCATAGTCGCTAGTAGGCGATACCTAACCATCACTAGAAGGTGAAGTTGTATGACACTGGGTTACGCCAGTGAAGAAACATGGTAGGTCCCATCACCCGAAGGTGAAGCTATACGACTCCGGGTTACTCCGGAGAAGAATTCTCTAACATGTCACACCCGACATTAGCCGCAGCTAGTGAAGCTGTCCGACACTGCTTTCGGCAATGAAGCTGGATAAAAACATGTTGTGTGAATGTGTTGTATGATAATCCGCTAGATAAAAACATGTCCAAAACTATATCTCAACATTTCAGAACTTTATTTTATAAATCCATAATCATAGCTCAATTCTCATACCAAAGTATCAATATCTCAATTACTAGAAACATAACCAAATATCAAGATGTGCAATTTCATAAAACATAGTATATCAAAATCTCAACTATACGCCAATTCGTAAATATATTTAAAGCATAATAAAATTCTGGAAGAATATGCATGCAATCCTAAGCTTTATAAATATAATATTTTAGAAAGGGTCCACTCACTGTCAATCCATAACAGCAGCGCCATGCGGTAAGGAATCAAGAATTCCCCCACTATCAACTTCACCTAAGCAGGAAAATGTAAAATTAATCATACTACCTAATGATAGAATTTTAGGAAATAGAAATGGGTCTTGGATTTGGATTGAGGTTTAGGTGTGGGTGCAATAGGATTGGGATCTATTGGTTTTGGGCTTTGGGTTCTAAGGTGTTGGGTTTAGGAGGGTTTAGGTGAAAAGGGTGGTTTGGGCCTAAACCCAAACCCACATGAGTACACCCACAACACACACCGTACACCCATGCATACCACACACACAAACACACGTTATACATGTACATATATATAATCCCCTCACCCACACACGTTATACATATACTAGCCTCTCCGCACGCACTAACGTGCGTGCGAGAGGCATTTTTGCATCACGGGCGCTACGCGCCCCTAAAAGTGTATTGTGTTAGTTTTTTTTATTATAATTGTCAAGATATAGTTTAAATGTTTTGTGCAAAACGGACTTTTATTTTTATTTTTATCATGCACGTCCTAAAAAGTTATTATCTTTTTCGTTTTTACTTTGCGTAAAATAATGATTTACATGTTATTCATGCACTTGTCAAATAACATGGGATTTTAGATGCAAGTTCCTACTTAAAGTCCATGGACAACAGTAAGTACATGTAAATGAAAATATTAAGTACTCGTACCAAAACACAAAACAACTTAAATGTCAAAATATAAATCCTGCATAACAATATGTACATTATTCACAATACCCATAGAGTCTATATGTCACTATTTGTTTTGAAAAGAAAGTTTACATATTGACATCAATGCTGCAATTTCCACCCATTTGTTCATGATTGATGCTTCAAATTTTCATTGGCAATCTACAAATGATAGTGAGAAAATTAAAAATCAAATAAAAAGAGTTAATTGATAAGTGAGAAATACATACTGAAAGGTTATCGTTAATAAAGTTGTTACCTTTTTTAATCACGGACGCTACGCACCCCTTAAGATGTGTTGTGGTAGTTGTTTTCTTTCTCATATGACGTCCTAAAATTAACATACAATATACAATTGCAAATAAAAAGTATTGGAATATAATTAAGTTGGGTGTCAAATGGGTGATAAAATAAAGGCTCCTTGTATGCACTGAAGCACATTTAAAGAGATTAGGAAAAAATAAAGGTAAAAATACTTCAAGAAATCAAATAATAATGTAAGAGAATAAATTAAACAATTAATCTATGGCTTTAAGTTGAAGAGTTACACTGACTTTTATTACATTTGTTTTAACATTAATTTTTGTTTAATAATATTGTGTAAATGATAATACTAGAAGATTAAATTTATAAACAAATTTTTGTAAAATAAATTACATGAAAATTGATGATTGAATTATTATTTAAGTATTGATATACGTGCTCAATTTATTTGTGACACTTCATTTAATTTATAAATTTAATCTCATCTAGCATTATTTGTGTATAAAAAATACAAAATGGTAAAAGAGTTTATAAAAAATTTCAATTTGAAAGAATTTCGGTAACATTTCTCTTATTATATTATTTATTGGTACTTAAAAAGTCTTTCATCATTATACAGAATCTTAAGCTGCACATGGAGATGGAGGAAAAGTGGTTCAACAATTTACATAAATCAGATTTACTGTTACAAATCAGGCGTAAAAGATTTTATACAAAATATTATATAATTAAATCGAACACAGCAATGATGAATTCGTGGTTTAAATACCATATAAAAATAAAAATATAAAATATAGGTTTTCATTAATTTTTGTATATTAAAACGCAATTTATGGTTTGAAATTGAGTCAGATTGGTTCAAAATTAATGGATCAGTGGACCATGCACAAAAGAGCCTTAACGGAAAAAGAAAAGAGCTGAAAAAGGATGATATACTTGGTGACTAAGGTACCGTAACTTCTCAAGGAAGTCATTATTTCTATCGTTGAAAAAGGATGAAGAACCACTTTACCTTGTAGGCTCATTGTTCAGGAAAATGATCGTGGTTGGATTCTTTTTTTGAGGATTTTAAGAATTCTGTGATGCAGTCAGAAATAATTTAAAATTTAAAATTTAAAATTTAAAATTAAATATAAATAGTACTTAACAAAAATTAACTGCACAATATACAATAAACGATCAAGATCACGGAATTCGGAGTATTCCTAGAAAAAGGATCCAGCTTGGTCCAAAGTCTCTGTACACAGAAAACTTGGTCCGGTTCATCCCAAGATCAAAAAAGTGTAAATATAAACTTGGTCTGGTTCACATGGCAGAGGGACGTCATGTGAAATCAAAGCACATGAAGAAGAAGAAATGGAATGGAAAAAGGAATAGTAGTAGCTCCCTTTAAACCACCCGGTTTGAAATCAACTAGATTTTGTCAGCAAACTTCCTTCCTTTCTTCCTTCCCAGTTCATTACAAAGTTAACAAATGGATCATCCGCATAATTACGGTTCCAGCAACTCCAAACGCAGTTACGCAAAGATTGCGGATGTTGGTTTCGAAGAACCCGTCTTGGAAAATCCCGAACCTTCCTCTCTCGGCCACTCTCAACCCCCCACCTCCGCCATTGGAACTTTTTCCCAGCCACACCCAGCAGCGGCGGCCACGGCCGGAGGCGATTGCCCACAACCTCAACTCCAGGTGCCTCTGCCCCTGCCGGTGCAGCAAAAACTGAACAGCATATGTGAGGAGAAAGAGCAGCCGCAGCCGGACGCCGCGTTGAGAAGGAGGCTGGGTTTGCTGGGGGAGGACAAGGCACTCGAACTCCTCGGCGAAATTTACAATAAAAAAAAGATCAAAAACCTCAGTGGATACATCTGGTTCTTGCTGCGCGAAAAGTACCAATGTGCCCCTTGTTCTCGTTCTCCTTCCCCTTCCCCTTCCAAGTCTGGCCCTGCTGCTTCTCCGCTTCTTCACAGCTCGTCTTCTGCTTCCCAAATCACTCCTGGGCGTCAAGGTCAGATTTTTACTTCATGTGTTGTTTTGTTTTGGTTGATCAGTGATGGGTTTTCTTTGCTGATTATTTTCAAAACCGATTTCTGTCGAAGAATGCAAGAATCCTACAGAAAAATATTGATAAAATGAACTACATTTATAAAGAAAGATTTCACTTCTAATAATGCCGAGGCTCTTTTGTGATGCTTCTCTCTTACAGTAATAGATGTAAGCTAGGACAGTATCGGTGTGATTAGTAGTGAACCGTTATGATTAGTAATGGACTGTTAATCCTTCTCTTTGAAACTTGGCACTTTGGCTATGTGAGTTGCAGGGAGTACTAGTGGAGGACAGAGGCAATTGGATTCCTATTTCTCTGCATCACGTTCGAAATCTGCACGTACATCCCTTTTTCAAAACCCATCGTCTGCTCTTCCAATCAGTCCTGTTCCTCAAGGTCAGATTTTCGTTCATGGATTGTGTCTTTTTACTCCTATCCCTCGAATTCTCCTTCGAAAGATGCCCGTACTTTTCTTTTTCAAGGCCCGTCTTCTGCTCCTCCCCCTACTTCTATCACTCCGGTTCAACTTTTTCAAGGTCAGATATTTTGCACTTTCTGTTTCATGATTTTCCTTCATTGTGATCAACTGGCAGGAGATACTACAGACAATCGATACTCCTTGCAATGTAGCAGAGCTTTAAACGTAAATGCAACTGCAAAGGTGTCAAATTACAAAAGTACTTTGGAAAAGGTATGTTGCAGAGGTTTAAAGTCTTTTTATGTTATGAGTTTAGTGTCATTGTCTTCTACTTTTCTACCATCTTATACAAATTTTCCCTTTAGTTCAAACATCTTCCTTTCGAAGTAATTCTCTGTCCTCCTAGTTATTGATGTGATTACTGACGAGATAATAATTTACATTGCGACTTGAGCTCTCATCCCATCAAAACTACTGCAATGCCATAAAAAACTGGGTTTTTCTCTACAAGTATGAAAGAATGTTTTGCAGCACACAAAACCATTTGTAAAGGGTTTTCAAATTCTTGGGCTTGCGCATTGTTCACTTTTTTCAAAATAAATACTCATTTGTGTGTTAAGTAAACAAGTGAGATTGGGCCTCGAACAGGGCCAATGTTACCCAGTTTAAATGTAATTAAGTAATTTAATTTTGGCTTAATCTAACGGGCAAATTTTAAAGGATATAAAAGCGAACACGCTGTCAATTTTCACTTCACCTTCAATTTCCAGAAAACTTAAGTCTTCAAAGGATCGAAAATTTCATCTTGCGAAAATTGAATTCGACTCTCCGTTCCTGGAAATTTCAAACTCTCAATCAATTCATCCATGTTGACTTCAACAGCTTCTCGTCATGAGTCTGATGAAGGTCTTACCAGCCTTAGAACTCGATTGAACACTCTACAAAGTGCTAGGTGGTCTGAATCTTCGAGTCTACTTTCATCATGGGAATTCTAGTATTTGGGCCTTGTGTGGAACCAAGAAGTGTCAGATGTAGTTGAGAACAATATGCCCTCAGCCACCTAGCTATCTCATTCTCCTTATTCGAATTCGAAGGGAATTTGCCCGACCAGGTGGAGTAACGCTTCTAGAGGTTTCCCGACCACCTCTGGTCAAGAGTGGTCGAAGTGGATTGATGCTCAAGAACCATTCTTTATAGCAATATGGGCACCGAAAGGATTAGTCGTCTCACTAGGACTTGCAGTCGAATAAGAAGAAAAGAGAAGTTGCGGCCACTCTACCACCAGTGAAGATTAAGTATCTATCTATAGAGTTTCAGGCTTGTGTGACCTACTACTTTGGCTTTCTCAGCTATTTTAAAAGCAAGTATGGTCCTTCGTACCTCTCTACCAATAGAGATCAAGATCACATGGACTTCTTACTCTATTATATTAATAAGTTCATGTTCCCCAACCCTTTAAAGAGTATGGAAGATAGTGGATCCCTCTCGTTGTAGCCTTGAATCAATATGATGACATAGCCATAGGCCTCTTCTTCCTAGCTCATATTTACGCCATGTTAAATAAGATGACTAGAAACTAGTCTTTTAATATCAATGTTCATGGACCATTGTCGATGGTTCAATTGTGGCTTCAGTGGTACTTCCCTGAATTTAGGAACAAAGACATACCTTCTCCGAGAGGACATGTCATACGAGGCAGCTGGCCGAAGCTCCTTTGACCTCGCACACCACTCTAGCATGCCTCTACTTTTTTTGAGAACATAGGACTAGAGGGCTTATACAGAGTTAAGGGCTTTGATTTTTATATCATATCCCTAGTTTGAAGAAGGGAAATTTCTTGAAGCTTTCTAGGGTTGCAATGACAAATGGGAGATGGAAAAATTCTTCAGCTGTGTCTAACCCAAAGACTTATCTTGGGGGGTTAAGGACTGATCGCACCTACACTCATGGGAAAAGGTTTATAATCCCAACTTCTGTTGCAGACATCTTGGGTTTTGACAATGCAATGCAGTTTCATTATTCAACATTGTGAATTGTAAAACTTACTACATAATCCCTCATCCCAATATTGAAGTTGTCCAAAGTATCAGGAGAAGACACGAAGTGGTGTCTAAGGTTCATTTCAAATAAACCGTTCTCAATTTTGAATACATTCTTGAATTTGTTGAGTGGTGGGAAACCTTTTTTTTTTAACAAGCACAAGGATGATACTTTCATAGCTCACGAGAGATTGTTCACAAGGATGCCTTTCAAATATGTCTCCTCAGACGATGTGTTTAGGCAATGGAAAGAAATTGTAGCTATAAAGAATCAACATCCATTGATACTTACGAGAACACAATCCTTCTTTTGATTAACCCTCTTAAAATGCACTTGCTACCGTTTTCTAACCGATTTATTTATCTTATGCCTCATCGACTAGGGATAACCACAAACTTCTGGATGATATTGAGGCCACGTTTGGCACTGATGATGAAGAGGCCAAGGACGAGCTACAAATGTTCCTCAAGTAACCTGTCAAGTGCTAGTTCTCAGGCTCGGACAACTTCTCCTACCTCTTCATATTTATCAGAGATACTCAGATAAAGGAGAACTAAGGCTAGGCACAACACTGTTGCCTCAAAGGCTTCCTATACTTCAACCAGAAAGAGGACTAGGCTCGATACTGGTCTCAAAATAGGTAAAACTTCTAGGATAGTTGGTAGGAAGAAGAAGAGAGCAGCCAATAAGTGACTAAATGCTTTTTGATGAGTTGTTAACCCAAATTCCTTAGATTTGTTGGTTTATATAACTTACTGATGAATTCTAACACAAAATTGTCCGAATTCAACTAGAGATTTGTTGGTTTATATAACTTACTGATGAATTCTAACACAAAATTGTCCGAATTCAACTAGAAAAATGACTAGGCTCGAGACTAGTCTCAAAATAGGTGAATCTTTTGGGCCAGTTGGTAGGAATAAGAAAAGAGCAGCAGTGAGTGACTAATTGCTTTTTTATAAGTTGTTAACCCGAATTTATTAGATTTGCTGGTTTCTGTAGCCTACTAAAGAATTTTGAAATAGGATTGCCCGAATTTCAAAAGACTAGATCTCCTTCCTCACAAATAAGCCAAAGAAGTTTGATAGTATCTGGTGGTGATGATGAGATGACAATATAGTGCTAGCAGAAGTAATACATCTCATCAATGTATCTTCCTGTCATATTGTCTTCAATTTTAACCTTATCAGCTTTTCAATTAACTAACTTCTCATCCCTCTAATATCTTTGCAGTCCACTGAGGCTATAAGGTCTTCTAAGAAAGCCCCTTTTAGTTTTGAGAATCTTTGATTGATTTGACATTAAAGTTAATTTCTTTCTCAAAGAAGATTATAGAGCTAAGATTGAAAGGTCTGTGATACAAAAATCACAAGAGGAAGGTTTTTCAGTTCCTTCCACCAAGGCAGCTTCTAGTGCCTTATTAGTAGAGATAATCACTACAGTGCCCAACACTCTTCCAATTACAATATCTCATTCAAGGGTGGTGACTTTTCCTCAAACTTACCAGAGAAAACCACAATAATAATACTGTTGCTGCTATAAGTCATCCTTTAGATATTCAATTTACATTTTTCTGTGGTTCACAAATCTTGATTTTCTCTTATGCCTCTTGTCCATGGATATCACTTGTTCTGGCAGGAACAAAAGAATCAAGTCATGGATGAACCTCTTCAAGATATCCCTTATCCATATGAGGTAGGGAGTTCAGGAGTTCATCCCTCAGGCCCTTCTGGTGCTGATGTAGAGCCTAAGATGTTAGTGGAGTCTTTCACTTTCCCTTTGGGCAACAACTCTCCTTCATCTCTTGTCGCCGAGCAATCAAATGTTGTTTTGATAGAGGCTGAAAATGTTGAAGTGCCTGTAGAGGTAGCAACAATTCCCGAACAGGTATATTCTTTATCACTTATCTATTTTTACTATTCCAGTTATCCTTTTTGACTTACCATGATTTTCATTGCCTCACACACTTTGATTTCAGGGTGTACCAGTTTCATCTTTACCAGCCACTCATAAAGATGCCTCTCTAACTATCAATATTCCCCCTACCCCAGCAATTGGAGAAGTGGATATTGACAGTTCGTCACGGGAGAAAGAGAAGGCCCTTAGCTCGACAATAGAAGCTCACAAGACATATTTTCTTGGTCATCCTTCTATGCCTGATGCTAGCAAGGAAAAGCTTAGCACACCATCTCAGAGCAACAAGCAAAAAGAAAAGGGTTCTTTCTCATCTTCCAACTTACCTGAGCAGCCAACTCCTCTAGCTGTGGTTTATCCTAACACATCCCTCTCTAAGGTCTTGGTCGAACTTCAGAAACTCAAGCAGAAGGTTGACTCCCCTAGCCAGAAGCCATCAGTCCAACAAGCTCAAGATCTAAAGCAATCTTTCAAACACTGGTTGGAAGGTGGTTTTGATGTAAACTTCCAACGCAACATGCTTAATCAAGCTGAGAGGACACTTGAGAAGCTGTATGAGCTTAATGAGATCTCCAAAGAGCTATTCAACACCTTCAAATCCTTCTTCAAGATTCTAAAGCAGTTGCAGGAACAGTACTTCCAAGCAGCCAAAGAGGTTGAGCATGTGCAACAAATGAAACTCCAACACTCTCAGTCCTCTACTCTTTTGAAAACCATTGTCGAAGAAGGAACTAACATTGGGGACAGTATTTTTGTGGTGGACCAACATATTCAGCAGCTAGAGCAAGAGTTAGCTAAACTGAAAGCTGAGAAAGCTAGCTTGGCTAGTGAACTAGCTGTAAAAGTGGTTGAGGCCCAAAGTGCAAGCCAACAAGTAGATATTTTGGATGCTCAGTTGGTCAACAGCAACATCGCAGTTAAAGAACCTGAGAGGCTGGAGATTGACATGAAAACTATGTATGCTAGGATTGTTGCCCTAGCTAAGGATGCTCATTTGTAATTTCTGTTCGTCTGTGCTTATTTTCTTTTGTTATTTCAGTTTTTGTAAAGCCAATTGCTGGCTATCAATACTTTTATGAGTAAAAGTTTGCCTTTCTAATTTTTTTTATTTTATTTTAAGTTTTGCTTCAAAATCCTTCTATTATTCTGTAGTTGTAGAAAAAACTTGTGAAATAAAGATGCATTGTTTAGGGGCTTTTTTGTTTGTTTGTTTTGCTTTGGAAAACCTTGGCGACATGAGGGAAATATATTGATAAGAAAAAAAAAGTTACACCTAGTTAGGGGTGGACGTAAACCTTACCCCTCATAGAACAAGAGAAACGAAATACAAAAGAGGGGGGACATACACCTTACCCCTTTTGAGAAAGGAACAACAGGAAAAAGAGGGGGGGGGGACATAGACCGTACCCCTCTTGGAAAAGAAATACAAGGAAAAGATTGGGTGGACATATGCCCAAACCCCTCTATAAACCTTAAAAGGTAAGAACTTGCAAGATAAGCTGCAAAACAAAAAAGGAAATCCAAAAAGATTAGGTAAAAAAGAAAATACATATCAAGAAAGAGAGACAAACCTGTAGGCTGGCATGCCCAAAAAATCTGAGTGCAGAAAAGGAAGGATCTCTATAGGGGGGAACGGAATGCCAAACAAGTGAAGATGAGAAAAGCCCTAAATTGGCTAATTTGTCAGCAACAACATTCCCTTCTCGAAATGTATGAGAGCAATGGAAAACCATGTTCTGCTAATGGAGAATACAATTGTTCCAGCGTGTCTGGAGTGACCAAGGGGGAAAGAAAGATCCAGAAGCAAAACAGGTTATTACACTAGAAGAGTCGCTTTCAAGCCACAAATTTTGTTAACCCTGTACGTGAGCCAATTCAATAGCAAGGATGACAGCATGGAGCTCCGCATAGAAAGAAGTACGATGGCCCAAGCTAAGGGAGAAACCACCAAGAAAATAACCCGTAGAATCTCGGAAAACCCCGCCACAGGCCGCAGGACCCAGATTACCTTTAGCAAGGCCATCAGTATTCACTTTGACCCAAGAAAAAGGAGGGGGATGCCAAAGAACAGGGACAATAGAATGAGCTTTACAAGACTTAGCCGAGATTCTAAGAGAGACTAAAAGTTGCCTATCCAAAGTGCCTCGTACATGACCAGGGGTGAGAGCTCCAACCTGCCTAATTCAGGCCGAGGTGGAGCAGCAAAGACGTGAGAAGGAATGGGGTTTGCTTTCAAATTTCACTTTATTACGGATCTTCCAAATAGCCATTAGTAAGAAAAACCCTGAAGCTAGCCAGACATTGCGAAGCTATGGAGAAAACTGCTTTGACACAAAAGCAAGCCATAAATTAGAGAGAGAGTCACTCAAAATTTACAATGTCAATTAAGGACAGAAAACTTTTGAAATGAAGTTTTAATATAGGCAATGTAGCTGATGCAATTACAAAGATGTCAAATTTCAAAGGAATTTGGAAAAGGTAGGATACAGAGCAAGTCTTTGTATTGTGAGTTGAGTGTTCTTGTCTTCTCTGCTGCGTTTTTGTTACCTTATATAGAACAGATTTTCCCTTTGAAGGAATTCTCTCTCCTCCTAGTTGTTAATGTGAACTGACAGAAGATAAGAATTTACATTGCAACTTGACTCTTCATCCCTTCAAAACTACCAAAAATGCAATAAAAAAAACTGGCTTTTTCTCTATAAAACCTGACTGAGGTAACTGTCCAGTGTGAATAGAGGGTTTTGCCGTCCACAAAGCCATGTGAAAAATGCTTTTAAATTCTTGGGCTTTCGCACCGTTCACTTTTATCAACATAAATATTCATCTGTGCGTTAAGTGAAAAAGTGAGTCTGAGGCTCGAACAGATCCAATGTTAATTTGAAGTCCAAACATGCCTAATGCCCTAATGCCCTAATGTCCCTTTCATGTTTTCGGTGGGATGTAGACTTTCGATTGGGAGTCTGGAAAAGCATACGTCTGCCATTGT
This sequence comes from Crataegus laevigata, assembly GCA_963580275.1. Lineage (NCBI taxonomy): Eukaryota > Viridiplantae > Streptophyta > Magnoliopsida > Rosales > Rosaceae > Crataegus > Crataegus laevigata. The sequence continues at coordinate 36,293,212 of OY756942.1, read as the reverse complement.
AACGTCGCTGTGGATGGGAGCTACAAATTCATGGTTTCTACTATTTACTCCTACTCCGAGTATCCGTGTGATCGCCCACAACCATGTTTCTCCATGCTTGCATATGTATAATTGTATGTCCACAAAGACTTAAGTTGATGAGTAATGCTATTCATACTTTTGTATCACATTTTTATATCATCTTAAATGGCATTTGATGTAGACGGCCACATCATTTGAAAAATTTGCAAAATCCAAAAAAATGAAGGAGAAAGACTCCTCGTATACCACAATCATCATTTAATTAACTAATTTTTCTTAATTATTAATTTATTAAATAATAAATTAAATTTAAAAATCTAACATCTACATCAAATACCACCTAAAGTAGTATGAAAATATGGTACAAAAACATAGTATAAATAACATTACTCTACGTTGATCGGTTACTTAAAGAAGCTGTCGTATAGGTTATCATAGTTTAACATCCAAAAATAAAATGAGGTACCAATACACAATATCAACAAACGCCCATCGGATACTGAAGGAATCAGGTCTTCTGGTTAACTAGGTTTTTTGGGAGGTTTCAAGTTTGAATCTTACCCCATATATTAGTAATTGAAACCTTTAACCTTTTAGATCGGATTTCATGTGTGGCCATTTGGTAGCAACTCATTTCTGCAATAAACGAGTGTAGTAGCGGAAAACTGGAATTTTCTTGTTATAACAGCTTAGAGTTCCGATGATTTTGTTTCATTTCTTCAAGGATAAAGCTCCCACTGAAAATGGCTAATCTGTTTATCGCTCCTTTCTGGAAAATGCATGTTTATGTTTCTGTTGCCAATGTTGATAGGTTATTTTGCTGACGTTGAATATTTTTCAGGGCCCCTATCTACACACCGCAAAGAGAACTCTCTTACAGAAAATTTTAGGAGATGACAGCGTTTTACTGGTGAGGAGCTCTGTATCAAACCAGCTAAGCTTTCGAAAGAAGACCTAGAAGAGGAGCTCATAAAACTGTTTTTGACAACTAGATTTAAACCAAGGTATGCATTTGACTTTGTTTTATAGCAATTTGGGTTGTATTACATTTAGTCCTGGTTGTTTTATGGATGGTGAATCTCTCTTTGTTGTCGGAGTTGAGTGAGCATTCTCTAGCAATCCATTACAATTCATTCGATTATAGTTCACAAAAGAATTTCTTCTGTTTCATTATGCAATGAGTGAGGCAGCTGATAGCTGGCTGGCTATGATGGATCGCTACTTGACCCTCAGAGATAGTAGCATTGATGAGAAGAACTTAGTGAAGGAAAATATACATCGTTTGGTTGATATATACTACGATGAGCTAGATGCACCTAAGAAAGGTGGAAATTAAGGTGATTAGTTCTACTTTTTGTTGCTTCACATGTGTAATTGGATGTTTCTCCAGTGCTTGGTCGTACAAAGAAATGTTCCCTCTTTTGCGCAATCCTTGATCTCTGAACTAGCATCCTTTCAAGTGACTGGCTTTGTCTTGAAACTTTTTTTTTAATTACTTTTGAGAACAGGTCGAAGTTCTCAAAGAATTAACGGTGTCAAAGCTTTCTCATTACATGGAAAAGATAAAATTTATATCATTCAACTTTTATTTTAGGATCGATTTATGACACGGTGAATGCATACCAAGCAAAAGGCCTTTCAACCAAAGGTATAAAAGTATTGGGTAAATTACAAAAAACTACCTCAATTATTGGGTCGAAAACAGTTTCATACCTCATCTTTAAAAAGTTTCAATGTCATACATTTGCTTACGAATTTGTTACAATGTCATACCTCTCGTTAGTTTTAGATGAATATCTTTCTCAATCTTATTCTTCTCACATAGAGGAATATATATACATATACAATCTCCTACAAACTAGGAAAGAAGTATCCCAAAACCACTAGGATACCAATTACATAATTTTATACCAAAAATATCTCTCATTCCTTATTCCCTAAGATTTCCTCACGCAACACTCCCCCTCAAGTTGGTGCGTAGATATCTCCTAGGCCCAACTTGTCAAGTGAATTCTGAAACACTCTTGTCGTCACTGCATGCGTTAACACATCAGCTAGCTGGTCTTCGGATCTCACATAAGGAATGTCAATTAGCTTAACATCCAACTTTTCTTTAATAAAGTGTCTATCCACCTCAACATGTTTTGTACGATCATGCTGAACTGGATTATTAGCTATCTCTCGCGCAGCTTGATTATCACAATATAAAAGCATCGTTCCATGTGGCTTGAACCCAATCTCTGTAAGAAGAATCCTAAGCCATAATAGCTCACAAATCCCATGCGCCATCCCACGGTATTCAGCCTCTGCCGTAGACCTTGCCACCACATTCTGTTTCTTGCTCCTCCAAGTCACAAGATTTCCTGCAACAAATGTAAAGTACCCTGATGTAGAACGTCTATCAGTAATGTTCCCGGCCCAATCAGCATCAGTGTACCCTTTTATCTCCAAATGCCCATGTTTCCTGAAAATCAACCCTCTTCCAGGTGCACCTTTCAAATAACTCAATATTCGCATTACTGCAGCCATGTGATCTTCACTAGGAGAGTGCATAAATTGACTTACTACACTAACAGCATATGCAATATCTGGTCTTGTGAGAGACAAATAAATCAACCTCCCTACTAACCTTTGGTATCTTTCCCTGTTTGCAGGAACCTGGTCCGGGTAGACAGCCAAATGATGATTCTGAACTATAGGAGTTTCTGCGGGTTTACATGCCGACATCCCAGTTTCAGATAAAAGATCCAGAACATACTTCCGCTGGGATAAGTAAATACCACCACGGGAACGAGCAACTTCAATTCCCAAGAAATACTTCAAACCCCCTAAATCTTTCATCTCAAACTCAGAAGAAAGATACTCCTGTAATCTTTCCATTTCCTCTGTATCATCACCTGTGACTACCATATCATCCACATAGATTATCAACAAGGTGACCTTTCCTCCCCTGCGTTTGATAAACAAAGTGTGATCCGCATTCCCTTGTTGGTACCCGTATTTCTTCATTGCATCAGTGAATCTTCCAAACCAGGCCCTTGGCGATTGTTTGAGTCCATAAAGAGCCTTTCGTAGTCTGCATACTTTGCCTGCTTTATTCTGAACTTCATACCCAGGTGGGAGCTCCATATATACTTCTTCCTCCAAGTCACCATGTAGAAAAGCATTCTTCACATCAAATTGTTTCAACGGCCAATCAAAGTTTGCAGCTAAAGACAAAAGAACTCGTATGGTATTCATCTTTGCTACTGGGGCAAATGTTTCCTGATAATCTACCCCAAAAGTTTGTGTGTACCCTTTAGCAACTAACCTTGCCTTGTATCTATCAATGGTTCTATCAGCTTTGTGTTTTATAGTGAACACCCATTTGCATCCCACTGGTTTTTTTCCTTGTGGTAATGACTCCACGCTCCAAGTTTCATTTTCTCGCAGGGCTTTCATTTCTACCTCCATTGCCTCTTTCCATCTAGGATCTTGCAAAGCTTCTTCCACTTTTGTTGGAATTTTGATAGCATCCATTGTATTCACAAAGGCTTGGTACTTGGAAGACAGTCGATGCGTAGAAACATACTTTGCAATTGCATATCTAATTTTCCCATCCGGAGAATACCTGTCAGGAGGTTTCCCACGATTTTGTCTCGGGGGCAATACATAATTACTTTCAATGTTAGTCAAATTATGAGCTTCATTAGATTGAAATAAGCTTACCTCATGGATATCCTCGGGCACACGGACGGGTACAACTAGAGGAGGGTTATTTCTTGAAGTGTTTGAGCTGTCACTACACGGCCCAGTTTGTGTGCTGCTGCTAGGTCCAATTTCGGTGCTGCTGCTCGGTCCTATTTGTGTGCTGGACTTAGGAAGGCTTTCGGCCCCTAAGCCCCCAGACCCACTTGTCACATAATCCAAAGTAGACAAGCCCAGATTGGGCTCACATAGGTTGTTGGACTCACGGCACAAGCCCAGATTGGGCTCATCAAATCTGCTGCACTCACGGCTACTTAAACCACTAGAACTCTCGGCTGGCTGGCATATGGTGTTACGGCAGGTGTCATCCACCTGTACAGTTGGCAGATCAATCCAACTATAATCTTCATTTGTGCTCATCTCCCCCTGAAGATTATAGTCAGTGTTTTCAGTGGGAAAAAACATCTCATGCTCGGAAAATGTAACATCCATGGTGACGTACAAATGCTTAGTTGGTGGATGATAACATCGGTACCCCTTTTGCTGACTATTAAATCCCAGAAAAATACAACGAACTGCACATGGATCCAACTTACTGCGCTGATTTTTATGGAGATGCACATATGCCACACAACCAAAGATACGTGGGGACAACTGAAGAGAAGAGGGTAATGTCACATGGTCAGCAAGAACTGCCAGAGGAGTGCGAAAATTATGCACGCGGGATGGCATGCGGTTCATTAGATAAACGGAGTATCTGACGGCATCCGCCCAATAAGAGTGAGGAGCGTGAGCACCAATGAGGAGGGCTCGAGTGGTTTCCAAAATATGTCTATTTTTTCGCTCGGCTACACCATTTTGCTGTGGAGTGTGTGGACAAGTAGTCTCATGAAGAATGCCATGCTCCTGAAAAAATTGAGAAAGTTCGGTATTGATATATTCCCCACCATTATCCGACCTAAGAACCTTAAGGGGTAGAGAGAATTGATTTTCAACCATGCAGTAGAACTGGTTAAAAATCTGCCCAACATCACTTTTATTCTTCATAGTATAGAGCCATGTCATTCGGGTGCAGTCATCGACAAAGATAACAAACCACCGAACCCCATGACTAGTGGCTACTGGAGAAGGCCCCCACACATCAGAATGAACTAGCTCAAAAGGAATTGTTCTTTTATTGAAACTCAAATGATAAGAAGTACGATGACTTTTTGCAAGAATGCAATCATTACACTGAAAATCAGAGTCTGAAATACCACGAAATAAAGACGGTAGCAATTTTTTCAAATAACCAAAAGATGCATGCCCTAATCGACGATGCCATAACCAAATTGTCTTATTCTTGTTCGGATGACCACTGCGCACTTGATTTACGTGACTTGCCGATACATCATCCACATAATATAACCCTCTCCTCTTAGTACCACGCCCAATTATCGCCCGAGTCTGGATATCCTGAAGTAGGCAAAAAGTGGGAAACATTAACACAACACAATCTAATTGCTCAGTAACTTGACCAACAGAAAGTAGATGATTAGATAATGTTGGAACAAGTAGTGCATTGTGAATAGACAAAGATGGAGTAAGGGAAATAGAACCCGCTCCCGTTACAGGAGCAACATCACCGTTGGCTGTAATGACATCTTCTTTAGATGGTGAAGTCATGTGATAAAATAATGATGCATCGTAAGTCATATGGTCTGTAGCTCCAGAGTCAATTATCCAACCAGTATCTCTCTTGGTGGAAGTTATTAAAACAGTACCGATTTTACCTGAATCTTCTGCGTTGTCACCCATTGGAATTTGATTGATTAAGGATAGAAGTGGGCCCGTTTCTGTCTCCTTGGAAGCTGCCTCTGAAATTGGCACCGCAAACTGGGCTGCAGCTATTGGACTTGACGGGCTGGGCCTTAGTTGACTCGCTGCAACAGCAGCTATCCCCCTGCTCCCGTCAGATTTCTCTTGTTGGGCATTGGACCCAGCTTGGCTCCCTGCTGCATTAGATGCGGCTCCTGATCCAGTGGCTGCCATACGGGCTTGTCCAGCCCGTTTGTTCCCCCGTGCCTTTAGCTCCTTCTTCCTTTCCCAGTACCATTCTGGGTACCCATGAATTTCAAAACAGGTATCTTCAGTGTGTCTTGTTCCATTACAATGATTGCAATGGAGTTTGTCCTTATCAATATCCTCATGGGTTCGGAATGATCGAGAACTTCCATTAGATGGTGGACGAGACCCAGGTGCCTTAGTTGCCATAGCCATAGGAGGTGCTGTCATTGTAGCTTTTGTTCCCATCATAGTGACCAGCCTTTGGGATTCACGTCGTACCAAATTGAAGCATTCTTCGATTCCGGGGATAGGTTTCATCCTTAGAATCTCACTCCGAACTTGGTCAAACACACCATCTAATCCCGCAAGAAAATCATACACCCTATCTTTTGCGAGTTCTTCTTTACGAGTTTTCAAATCTGCTCCACACACCATACGAAGAGGACGTCGTCTGTCAAGATCCTGCCACACACTCTTTAATTCAGTGAAGTACAAATTAATTTGACGACCATCCTGTCTCGTCCGTGTAGCCTTGCACCGGAGTTCATAGTATTGGGACTCATCAGAACCATCATAAAACATCTGGGTGACACTCTCCCAGATATCTTTAGCCGTGGGCAAGTCTATAAACAGGCCAAGCAGGTGGGGTTCCATGGTTTTGAGCAACCACCCACGCACAATAGCATCTTCCGTTGACCACTTCACATATCCTGGATCATCTTCATCGACTGCCGGGATTTTTCCCGTTAAATACCCTTGCTTACCGAGACCTGAAGCATGAACCTCCATCATCTTCGACCAAACCTTGAAGTTCGAGTCGCTCAATCGATACCCAAACGAAATGGAGTTGACGTTGGATGACTCACCTTGGACCGATATAGTTTGCATGGGAATTATATCTCCAGTTTTGATGTCTGCCATTGCACGGACAGATGTGCAGGTTATGTATATTTGTTTTTTTTTTTCTGTAGCTTTGTTGATTCCAAAGGCTACGGTGCTTTGGTTTCTGGGTTCAAGATTTGATGAACACCAAAGTTTTGACGGCTAGGGTTTTTTTCCGAGACGAGACAGGGTCGAAACCTGCTCTTGATACCAAGTTTAATTCTAGGTTTTAGATGAATATCTTTCTCAATCTTATTCTTCTCACATAGAGGAATATATATACATATACAATCTCCTACAAACTAGGAAAGAAGTATCCCAAAACCACTAGGATACCAATTACATAATTTTATACCAAAAATATCTCTCATTCCTTATTCCCTAAGATTTCCTCACGCAACATTTATGACACGGTGAATGCATACCAAGCAAAAGGCCTTTCAACCAAAGGTATAAAAGTATTGGGTAAATTACAAAAAACTACCTCAATTATTGGGTCGAAAACAGTTTCATACCTCATCTTTAAAAAGTTTCAATGTCATACATTTGCTTACGAATTTGTTACAATGTCATACCTCTCGTTAGTTGACTGTTAGTTTTGCAGTTAAATGCTGACGTGACGTGTGACGTGGCATACTTTTTATTAAAAAATTATTAAAAACTTTAAAAATATTTAAAATATTAATTTTTTTAAAAAAGGTAGCGCCTGCAACCCGAAGAAGAAGAAGAAGAAGGAGGAGGAGGAGGATGAGGAGGAAAAGAAGAAGAAGAAGGAGGAAGAAGAAGAAGAAAAAAAAACAAAGAGTAGCGCCTGCAGCCCTAGGAGAAGGAGGAGGAGGAGGAGGAAGAAGAAGAAAAAAAAGGTAGCGCCTGCAACCCGAGGAGGAAGAAGAAGAAGAAGAAAGAAAAAAAAGAAAAAAAATGTAGTGCCTGCAACCCGAAGAGGATGAGGAGGAAGAAGAAGAAGAAGAACAACAACAACAAAAAGAAAAAAGAAAAAAAAAGGGTAGCGCCTGCAACCCGAGGAAGGAGAAGGAAGAAGGAAGAAAAAGAAGAAGAAGAAAAAAAGGGGGACCGAACCCCCTGCAACCCAGAAGAAGAAGAAGAAGGAGGAGGAGGAGGAGGAGAAGAAGAAGAAGAAGAAGAAGAAGAAGGAGAAGAAGGAGGAGGAGGAGGAGGAGGAGGAGGAGGAGGAGGAGGAGGAGGAGGAAGAAAAAAAAAACAAAGGGTAGCGCCTGCAGCCCGAGGAGAATGAGGAGGAGGAGGAGGAGGAAGAAGAAGAAGAAGAAGAAGAAGAAAAAGAAAAAAAAAAGGTAGCGCCTGCAACCCGAGGAGGAAGAAGAAGAAGAAGAAAGAAAAAAAAAGAAAACAAATGTAGCGCCTACAACCCGAAGAGGAAGAGGAGGAGGAGGAAGAAGAAGAAGAACAACAACAACAAAAAGAAAAAAGAAAAAAAAAGGGCATCGCCTGCAACCCGAGGAGGAAGAAGGAAGAATGAAGAAAAAGAAGAAGAAAAAAAGGGGGGGGGGGACCAAACCCCCTACAACCCAAAAGAGGAAGAGGAGGATGAGGAACAACAACAACAACAACAACAACAACAAAAAGAAAAAAGAAAAAAAAAGGGTAGCGCCTGCAACCCGAGGAAGAAGAAGGAAGAAGGAAGAAAAAGAAGAAGAAAAAAAAAGGGGGGGGGGGGGACCGAACCCCCTGCAACCCAGAAGAAGAAGAGGATGAGGAGGAAGAAGAAGAACAACAACAACAACAAAAAGAAAAAAGAAAAAAAAGGGTAGCGCCTGCAACCCGAGGAAGAAGAAGGAAGAAGGAAGAAAAAGAAGAAAAAAAAAAAGGGGGATCGAACCCCCTGCAACCCAGGAGGAGGAGAAGAAGAAGAAGAAGAAGAAAGTAGAAGAAGAAGGAGGAGGAGGAAGAAGAAGAGGAAGAAAAAAAAACTTAAAAAATATATATATTTAATTAATATTTTTTAAAAAAAATTGAATAATTTTTTAATAAAAATGTGTCACGTCAGCATTGAACTGAAGACTTGACAGTCAGCTGATGGGAGGTATGATATTGCAACAAATTCGTAAGTAAAGGTATGACATTGAAACTTTTTAAAGATGAGGTATGAAACTGTTTTCGACCCAATAGTTGAGATACTTTTTTGTAATTTACCCAAAAGTATTCTAATAGGGGTGTGATATCCACATCCCATTTTACTTCTCACACACATTTTTAATTTTCGACCATTGGATTAGATGAATTGAAGAAAATCAACGGATAGAAATTATCAAAGAGTGTATAAAAGTAAAACGAGGTGTGTGGATAACACACCCCTTCTAATATTTGCTACTCATTAATGTTCCTGGCAATGAAAATATTCGTTTAAACTCGCTATTCCACGTTAACTCTCTTCGGGAGTTAACAAACTAGTAACATATTCGGATTTTTTATTGTAGATTCTGTACGGTGGTGATGGTTTCGACAAGAGTACAAGGCCGACGGGTGAAATATTTGACGAGACCACCGCGATATATAATATCTGTTATGAGTATGACCATGCAAGGAGTGCAGGAGCTGTAAGTAAATGCGGGTTTGCATGGAAAGTTGTAGGGTCAGCCTCGCTTCAAAATCTTGAAAGAACTCTTTAACTAAGAACTGGATTATGTAATCTAGCTAGACTTTAGCGACTGTTTATGGTCAAGAAATGTTGAACATATTGTAACATTTTTTTGTACATATAAATCTATGGTTCTCAATCATGGATTTTTAATTAGTTTGGAATGACAAACTCATTGTTCCAATGTTCATACGAGAATGAAATCTAACTATGAAGTGGTAACGGCAACAACTTTCTTATTTGTATTTGTTTTTTGTTTTTTTTGAATTCTCCTTACTATCCTGTAATTTGCATGAAGATTTGAACAGTCTATTTCTAAGTTATTTTTAAAAGATTAACTTAATATGAAATCATTTGATCACCCAAGTGTTATTCAATAAATAGACCAGTCATGTCATTTAGTTCAACATTGAAATTTTGACATGGTAATAGAACGGTTTAACAACTACAATTTCTATTTTAGTTGATAAGTAGACTGTTCCAATTACCGTGAACAATGCAAGATGAGAATGACAGCTGAAATGTCCAAATGAGAAGGTCTGTCCGTAGCATCCTTCATATGATTCAAGGGAATTCATATTCATAATGGGATGTGATATCCACACACCCTATTTTACATCTCTCACACCTTTTTAATTTTCAGCCGTCGGATCAGATGAATTGAAGAAGATCAATGGACAAAAATTATCAAGGAGTGTGTGAGTAGTAAAATGAGGTGTGTGGATAACACACCCCATTCATAATACCTTTGAACCATGGGGTCTAAGAAAATAAAACAAACCCACTTAAAAGGGAACTTTAAACCAGGTGAAAAGGAGCCAACCTTAACTAAAATTTGGAGTAAATGACAAAAAACTATCTCAATTATTAGTGTCACGACACCTCTATACGTCATCTTTTAAAATTGACAATGTCATACCTTATTTTACGAATTTGTGCCAATGTTATACCTTCCGTTACTTGGCCGTGAATTTTTCAGTTAAATGCTGACGTGGCTTGATTCGAGACCCACTTTCTATTAAAAAATAATAATATGTTATTCAAAATAAACACAGTTCATCCCTCCCCCTCTCTCTCTCTCTCTCCTCTCATCTTTCTGCAACCCAGAAAGAAGAAGGAGGAAGAAGAAGAAAAAAAAAGAAAAAAAAAACCCAAACCGAACCCAACCTAGTTCGTCCCCCTACAACCCAAAAAAGAAGAAGAAGAAGAAGAAAAGAAAAATGGAAACACAGTTCGTTCGTCCCCCTTAACCTGCAAAAGGAGAAGGAAACCAGTTCGTCTGTCCCCCCTGCACCCACCGTCTTCCCTCCACACCCATTCTGGATTTGGATTTTTTTTTTTTTTGGGTTGCAGGTAGTGGGTGCGAGGTTGGGTGCGGAGGGTGGGTGCGAAGGTGGGGAGGTTGGGTGTGGGGAGAAGAGGGGGTGATGGGGGAAGACAAATTGGTTTTTTTTTTTTTTTTTTTGGGTTGCAGGAAGGGGGAAGAAGACGAAGATGGGGAGAAGAGAGAGAAGGGAGAAGGGGACGAATTGAGTGTTGCTTTTTTTATATTAACTTTTCTTTATTATTTTAATATTTAAAAAATATTAAATATTTTTTAAGATTTTAATAAATTTTTAATAGAAAATGGGTTCCGGATCAAGTTACGTCAGCATTTAATTAAAAAATTCACGCCAAACTAATTCCGGGTCAAGCCACGTCAGCATTTAACTAAAAAAGTGACGCCAAACTAACGGAAGGTATAACATTGGCATGATTTCGTAAGAAGAGGTATGACATTGCCAATTTAAAAAAAATGAAGTATGAAAGTGTCGTGACACTAATAATTGAGGTAGTTTTTTGTAATTAACTCATTTAACACGGACCTTGGGAAGTGTTTGTTCACATAGGACGTATGTGCAAGGAGAAATTTTTCGGAGAGCCGATCACACAAGACAGCTAGAGTACCGAACGAATCATGAGTTGACACCTGTCTCTTTTGTTTTCTAATAACAAAAATGCCAAATAAAATATCTTACCAAACAAAATGTCTGAATTATCCCTATCACACTAATCGTCAACACCTTTTATTTCTCCACTATTTCTTCGACATAGAAGAGTGATGGATGTTTAGCGGCAACTCCCTCAGAGGGTGTCACTAACCGCCGATCTAATAGCTGGTTAAGTGGTAGGATTCCAGTGTTCTTCTCCGGCGAGAAGAGGAGGATAAAAAAAGGAAGATATGAGAAAGAAAGAGAAAGGACAATAAAGACGTGATGAGGAATAGGTGGGGTGGGGCGGACGGTTCGTGATCTTGAGAGGGTAATTTAGATTATTTATCTTCCTTTTTTTTGTTGAAGTTTAGTTACATAATTTTAATATCGTAAAAAATAAGTTTAAGGAGTGTAATTTTAAAAGATGATATTGTAGGTTTCAGATTGCAATAGGCGCGGAACTCCAAATGTCTTGTGTGTCAGTGGATCAAATTCCTTCCTGGGCAAAAGATTCGTGAGGTTAAAATTTAATCTAACGGTTATAAGCAAGATATTCATTTAAAAATTATAATAATTACAGTCGTTTAATTAAATTTCAACTGTCCGTGTAATTTGTTCAGAAGACCCAGTCTCTTAAGCTCACCGGTTCCTGTTCCGGGCTCCTGAAAAAATTTCTTCTGTGCAAGGACGTGATCGGGACCATCTCCACCAGATGTTATGCTTCAATTCAATCCAATCCAAACGTAATCTGAAGGAACAAACCTCAATCTCTTGTGAGCCACTTGGAAAAGGAAACTCACTGGTCAAACACTACTCGTCCTACCCTATCACAAAAGCAACTCTAATGATAAATTTTTTAGCAGATGGCGCTTTATATATTCTTTTAACTTTTAAATGATTTAGCAAAGTATTTTTTTTTAATATTTAAAGCAAAGTAATTTGAGATGATATTGTTATTAGGTGGTTAACGAGAGTGCTATTACTACGTATAAGAATCTAAACTCATTTTATTAAGTTGTTTGAATTTAAATTCATTTTAACTGGTGGATTTAAAATTTTTGACAGACCATTGTAGAACTGAAATGATTATTTGGCACATTTATAAGTATATAAGGGACATTTTTACATATGTATATAATAAAAAAATGGTGAAAATTATGAAAAGAAATGCATGCCGCGCATACATACTAAATTAACTTGTATCTAAAGGGTATAACGCTTACACGTACGGAGGGAAAGAGTTTCTTTTTTTTTTATTTTTATATATTTTGATTAGTTGAAAAATGCTAGTATTTTTGTCACATCCCGACCCAGGCGCAGCCATCTCCCGGGCCCGCTCCACCACCGTAGCACGATATTGTCCGCTTTGAGCCGCGACCACGCCCTCATGGTTTTGTTTCTGGGAACTCACGAGCAACTTCCCAGTGGGTCACCCATCATGAGAGTGCTCTAGCCCCCTTCTCGCTTAACTTCGGAGTTCCAACGGAACCCTAGTGAGCTCCCAAAAGGCCTCGTGCTAGGTAGGAATGTAAATATACATTTAAGGATCACTCTCCTGGGCGATGTGGGATGTCACAATTTTTCTCATTGAACTTTTTTAATCTCTATTATCGGTAATTCTTATTATGTGATTTCACATGATGATTTGAACAATTTGATTTTTATGTCACTCTTTAACTACCAACTTTTTAAAATGAATCAAATTTGAAATCATTTAGGCACATAATATTTATATAACAAACATACAACTCATTTTATTTAGTTAAAATTTGAAATATTGAAATCGTTAAACGAAGTGTTAAATAATTTTATAAACTTGTCTCTACAAATAAACTTGAAAGTAGATGATTTCGATAATAATATACTATTACAACTTAATAAGAGAACCAAAAAAATAAAAAGAAAAGAAAATAGTAACTACCATCCTATGTTACGAATTTCTTTAGGTTACATGCATGATTGACACAAATTTCTTTAGGTTACATGCATGATTGACGGACAGCAACGACAATAGAGGCAGCTGTGAGAGCCCGGCACAAGGGCCATGTGTAATATAATCTCATTATCCAAATGAACCAAACCCCACAGTCTAATATAATCTCATTATCCAAATGAACCCTTTACCAAAAAAAAATAATAATCCAAACCCCACCCCCCACCAACAACACAAAAATATTCCGTACCGACTCTCTCTACTCTCTCTACTGTCAGATTTCTTTTTTTGTGCCGAATACACTGTTCAGTTTTATAAAAAATTATTTTAGTACGAAAGGAATCATTTTGAATCTCTTTCTCTTAATCCACCAAGTTTGAAAATTTAGACTATTAAAATTTGATCAAACGGTTAAAATTATAATTTTTAAAGTGAATTCTTGTTTATGAACGTTTGATTAAATTTCAATGATTTAGATCTCTAGACTTGATGAATTGAAGAGAAAAAAACTTAACATGGTAAGCTATATTTTTTACACACTGTAAAATTTCTCATCTCCACCGTCTCTACCGCCGAACACAGACAAAATCCCATGTCTCTGTCTTCCTATCACTCCCACCCTAGTTCTCTCTCCTCCATCCTATCCGTTTATCCATGTAACTATTCCCTCGTTGTTTTTCCCACTGAAATCCTTGAGAATATCCCTCTAACTTTTCTATTATTTTCTGCAAATAATTAACTAAAAAAAGAGATTGAATAGTTAACTCGAACATGACTCTTTCGCGTGTACAAAAAGCCAAAATCTTTGGTTTGCATTGGTGGAAATGTAACATGGGTCGTTGTTTGTTTTGTTATTAAAAAGAAAGTAATGTTTTTTTTACCAAATTTAATATAAAAAAAGAGAATTTTTTCATATATCACAATTATTATTTTTAATTATTAATTTATTAAATAATAAATTAAATTTAAAAATCTGATTAATTTAAATAATATGACTATCCATGTTAAATGCCACTTAAAAAATATAATAAAAAACTTGTATGAATAGCATTATTTTAAAAATGTTATTCATACCAAATTTAAATTTTTTTTTTTTTGTATATTACAATTATTATTTAATTAATTAAAATTTTAAAATTTTAATTTATTAATTAATAAATTAAACAAATGACGTGAGTAACCACATTAAATGACACCTAAAAAATTTGATAAAAACTTGTATGAATAGCATTCCTTTAAAAAAAGAGCTTCAACCCAAAAGCAGAGCACTCCATCTTCTGCAACTACTACTTCTGCTTCTCTCATAAGCGCTTTTGAGCTCAAAGGGTCACTGAGAAAGGTTGGTGCTGAATCTGATCTTAAGATATTACTTGGGTCGTTGAGAATGGCGAGCAAGCTCACGGATCCTACGGTTAAGATCGACCCGAAATCCACCGTCGGCGGCGGCGTTGAGGATGTATACGGTGAGGACACTGCCACCGAGGACCAACTTGTCACCCCCTGGTCTTACTCCGTTGCCAGGTCATCATCTCTTTTCATTAAGTTACTTTTTACCGTCTGGTTTCATATATAGATCATAGTTGCAATCTGATGGATGGAGGATTGAGTTTCAGTATATCTGCTGTGGGCCCCACAGAATTCTATGATCCCTTGTGAAGCAGTTCTGATATCTGAACCTTCCACTTTTAGCCTCTGAAAAGTGAAAACTGGAAAGTTTGCAGTTGTGATGCTGTTTGTTTGTTTATTTTCAATAAAAATTAGGATTTTAATAACAAAAACAAACAATATATATTTATACGTGTAAGTTTCTTGGGAAATAAATGGGTTACAAATCTAGACCCTTTTTGTTTTAGTATTTCTTCGGTTAATATTCGATTTGGATATATCATCATGACCAGCACATGAGCACTTTTCAGTATTTGATCATATAATGCTTGATCGTTTTATCGTCAGTATTTGATTTTAACCAGTTCATGAATTGAGATCTGTAAATTAATTAATCATTTCAGTCAACTTTCAAAAAATTTATATTAGTAATTTTTTTTTTGACAAACAATATCGTTAGGATTAGATAGTTGTTAGGGAGAAAGAAATAGAAATCAAACTCACACCATAATGTATAAGCATGATTGCTTTCTGCCACGGCTTTCGTTCTCATTTGAATGAAGCACCACTTTTTGTGAAAGTTACATTGTTTTTTGTTTAATTTTTGGTGTGTTTTTTATGCAGTGGGTATTCGTTGCTGAGAGATCCTCAATACAACAAAGGGCTAGCATTTACAGAGAAAGAGAGGGACGCCCATTACTTGCGTGGTCTTCTTCCTCCGGCAACTATTTCTCAACAACTCCAGGTTTCAATTTTCATAACACTACTTAGTATTCATCTTAAGTTGATTTACATATATGGTTATGTTTTAACAACTCAAACATGTTGTTAGCTAGGTTAGACTAGTTGGTCACGACAGTGTTCCTGCCACCTTTCACTCGAGTTTGATTCCCCCTCTCTGCAAATTAGAATAGTTTAGAATATCGCTCAAAAAAGAAAATGTTGTTGGCTCATTTAACATGGTATAGTTCTGTTAACCAGGAGAAGAAGTTGATGAATACCATCCGACAATATCAAGTCCCGTTGCAAAAATATATGGCACTGACGGAACTCCAGGTACTTTTTCTTTTTACCAGGATCAGTTTAGTTTGAGGTTGATTTCGAGTTTATTTCTTGAAGTTAAACTCGGTTTCCATAAGATTGAAACTGTTTCAAGTGTGTTATATTTATTGGTGCAATGTGTTAAACATTTAAGGATGTAAAGGATCATTCAATTGCTTTGTTTAACAGGAGAGGAATGAGAGGCTGTTCTACAAACTTCTCGTTGATAATGTCGAGGAATTGCTCCCAATTGTCTACACTCCGACTGTTGGTGAGGCTTGCCAGAAATTCGGGAGCATCTTCAGGCGCCCTCAGGGTCTTTACATAAGTCTAAAAGAGAAGTACGAGTATTTGTTTACACCGTGATTTTTCAGTTTTCTCAACATGAAGTTCTAATAACATGAAAATCTCTTGAACATTATAGGGGTAAAGTTCTCGAGGTATTGAAGAACTGGCCTGTAAGGAGTGTTCAAGTTATTGTTGTGACTGATGGTGAACGTATCCTGGGACTCGGTGACCTCGGTTGTCAGGTAAGGTAGCGGAACGACATTTTTTTCCTTTGAGTTATAATAATTTTAGTAAAATAGCGACGGTGGAAAGTAACTTGACGCGCACCGCATTGTTGAACATGCTTCAGGGGATGGGAATTCCTGTTGGGAAGTTGGCTTTGTACACGGCACTTGGAGGAGTTCGCCCCTCAGCGGTAAGCATTTTCCTATTGACTAAATACTAATCATTGTTTACACTTCAACATGATGTGGTTGCATTGCAAATCATGGATATCATAGCATATTTATTCATTTTAATCAAGAATTCCGTGGACTTTTCTCTTCAGTGTTTGCCTGTAACAATTGATGTTGGGACAAACAATGAGAAGATGCTGGATAATGAGTTTTACATTGGACTCAGACAAAAGAGGACAAGGGGAAAGGTTTACCTTACTCTAGTCTCTAGTTTACGTGTATGTTCCAGAATTATAAAGCTTAACTTAATGTGAGAGATTTTGATCGTACTTGCAGGAGTACGAGGATCTTTTAGAAGAGTTCATGAGTGCTGTCAAGCAGAATTATGGCGAAAAAGTTCTTGTACAGGTTACTTCTTATGTTACATCATCTATTCACTGGATTTTTGGAGTAAAAAATTTTCACATTTTCTGAGGTTGTCTAGTCCCTTTGTATTGAAATGTGCAGTTCGAAGATTTTGCAAACCACAATGCTTTCGATCTGCTGGCCAAATATAGAGCATCTCATCTCGTATTCAATGATGACATACAGGTACAAATTAGATAACTGACTGAGCTTGCACAATAGCCTTTAGGGTGTGTACACTTTGTTTCTTTCCACCTTGAACCATTGTCTCCTTGTTTCAGGGGACGGCAGCTGTAGTTCTTGCAGGAGTTATGGCAGCACTGAAGTTAATCGGTGGTTCCCTGTCTGAGCATAGGTTTTTGTTCCTTGGCGCTGGAGAAGTAAGAATTGTTATATATTTTTCGATTTTTATCTTTACTACATCAGATTGGTAGAGAACTAAGAGTAGTCCAACTCTACAGCATAATTCTCATTCCACTGTTACTTCGTGATTGTAGGCTGGTACCGGTATAGCAGAACTAATAGCTCTTGAGATCTCGAAAAAGGTATTAACTTTCTAAAATCACGTCCCTGCCGCATGTCAATCCAGAGATGTAAAGAACTTCTAGTCACGATTGATCAATGTTCTTCCTTCATTATTTAGTTTTCTTCGTCTCTTGTAGACAAAAGTCCCTGTGGAAGAGACCCGTAAGAAGATCTGGCTTGTTGATTCAAAGGTGGGTAGCGTTCTCGATCAAGATTCTGACTGTCCCTTATCAATTTTTCTAGTTTCCTCTCATACATAACGCAGCACATGAATTGTCTTGCAGGGATTGATTGTTAGCTCTCGTAAAGAGTCTCTTCAACAGTTTAAGCAGCCTTGGGCTCATGAGCATGAGCCTGTTGATAATCTTTTGGATGCTGCCAAGGTTTGAATCATATGATATATACTTTTAGTGGATATATGTTAGTTTTATAATTCTCTGTTTTTGATCGTACATCCATACTTCATCAGGCAATTAAACCAACAGTTCTTATTGGATCGTCTGGTGTTGGAAGGACATTTACAAAGGAGGTGATTGAAGCAGTATCGTCCTTCAATGAGGTAATCCTCTCCTTTCTCTTACCCCTGTTCTGTGCCTATCTTCATGTACGTAGGCATAACATGTTCAGCATCGGTTTTATTGACATTAAGAAATGAATGCTGCAGAAACCTCTCATTTTGGCTCTTTCCAACCCAACATCACAATCTGAATGTACCGCTGAAGAAGCTTATACTTACAGTGAGGTATAATATTTACGCTTACTATTAATCTGTCTTTACTTGATTGAGGATTTATATCGAAAGTGAAACTAATTTCTCATTCATGATTCTTGTTCGGCTTCCATTACCAAGGGTCGCGCAATTTTTGCCAGCGGAAGTCCATTTGATCCTGTTGAGTACAATGGCAAAGTTTTTGTTCCTGGCCAGGTAATGCAAAAGTAGCTTGTAGTTTGAACTTTGAAGGCCAAATTTTTACACATTGGTTTGAGTATCAAACTATCAATAACCGAGATTTTTGTATCGTTCCAGTCCAACAATGCATACATTTTTCCTGGATTTGGTCTGGGTTTGGTTATCTCTGGAGCAATCCGTGTTCACGATGACATGCTTCTGGCAGCCTGTAAGTAGATGGCAAATTTTCAATGACGTAATTTAGAAAAAGAATGCAAAGTAGAACTTGTATCGCATTTTCCGACTTTTGCATTTACCGTTTGTTCAACTTTTTGGTTTTCTCCTAAAAACAGCGGAAGCCTTGGCGGGGCAGGTTTCCGAGGAGAATTTTGCACAGGGGCTGATCTATCCACCATTGTCGAAGATCAGAAAGATTTCTGCCCAAGTAGCTGCTAATGTAGCTGCCAAGGCATATGACCTTGGTAAGGTTTCTTCTTCCTTTTGTCACTTTGGTATATTCCGAGTTCTAACCCAAAAATATCATTTCTTCCATGCAACATATAACTCCTTTTCATCTTATGCTTTTGTAGGCGTGGCTACGCGTCTCCCTCGTCCTGAGAATCTTGTGAAGCATGCCGAGAGTTGCATGTACAGTCCCGTCTACAGAAGCTACCGCTAAACAGTGTCTGGCTCCGTCGTTTGTTGTGTGTTATGCTTCGCTTAATGTGTGTTTCTGAAGATGTGTGTATCAGTGCTTGTGAAATTAGTGAAAGATGACGCGTGTAAATTTTCTGTTTGTAAAATTCGAATAAATATGCTAATTGTATTTGTTCCTCCAGATCAAATGCATTAGCTTCCCTTCACATTTTGCTCTTTGATGTTGTCACGACGTCGCCGCCTGGTCTACAAATCATATGTTAGTTCCCCGATAGGTTCTCAAATGTGTTTGCTCAGAGTGCACTTTATGTTGTTAATACGAACTGTAAAACAAAGAATTAAACGCATGACCTCACTTGCAAGAGCAAATGCTTTATACCACATGAGTGCGCGCAAAACCCTACTTTCCAAAAGCAAATGTATTAATATAGGGGTGTGATATCCACACACCTTTTTTTACTTCTTACACGCTTTTTTAATTTTTGGCTGTCGGATTGGATGAATTAAAGAAGATCAATGGATATAAATTAGCAAAGGGTGTGTGAGAAATAAAAATGGGTGTGGATATCACATCACTTAATATAAGTGGCACTAACGACACAAAGGAGATGGTGGGTCATTTTCAATCATTCAACCATTGTAGCACTAACATGGCGAAAAGCCAAGTAAAGCTAGTGTTGATATGAATCATTTGAGGGAGTGCAAATGTGTGTGCTCAAAGAGTGCACTTATGTTGTTAATACGAACGATAAAGCAAAGATTTAAACATAAGATTTTGGTTGCAGGGTACACTCTAAATTACTTTAATTATAAGCCTTTTTGTGAGTGAGTGCGTACTTGTTGAAACGATATTTTCCAAAAGCAAATGGAACAATAAAAGTGGCACCAAAGACACAAAGGAGATGGTGGGTTCCTTTCCAATCATTCAACCATTACAGCACTAACATGGCCAAAAACCAGGTAAATATATAAAGTGTTGGTATTAATAATCGGCCTTTTACTCAAAATGATATAATTGGTATAACTCTTCGATTTAATTTCTAACATTAAAAATCGATATGACCCGTAAGTTTGTACACGTAAATTATTTTGGTCCTTATGTGATTTTTTTTCTTCAACATTCTAGTTAAGTGTTGGGGTTCGTTCAACTAAAATACCCTTAAGAAGGTAGTCACATGGTCTTTCAGGTGAAAATTTAACAAGGATATTGAGAGATTTTTTACGAAATGACCAAAATTTACAGTGGACAAATCTTAGGGGCCACTTTATTGACTTTAATTATCAAGTACTGAAGTGATAAATTATGTCAATCTCATAAACTATTTTGACTACAAATTCATCAATTATTTGAAGCAGTACACTCTTTAATTATAACTATGGATGACTTCCTACTGCACCCAGTTTTACCATGAACCCCGAATATGCAGGCGTACGACACACTCTACACTACCGTTAATTTAGAACGAACTATATGTTTCGCACGAGCTCAGTTAGATACAGATTCTGCTAAAAAATGGTTGAAATTTTATTGTGGTAGGGTACCAGATTACAGAGATATATGAAGTTACAGAGGGATACAATTTGAATAGTGACGTAGCGAATACCAAGTACAGCAATGGTTGAACTATATTGAAATTTATGCTAACAATCTTCGACAGAAGAAGATTCATCTTCAATTGCAGCAGAACTGACAAAATCATTTGTTATGTTCGGTGTAGACATTCAGGTCAGCGTGAGTATCGTAATAGCGCTGGCTCAGGTAAGTGCGGCACAAGATCGGGGGAAATCTGGAAAAGTAGACAGATACAGAATGCTATGAACAGTGAGAATATCATTCTAAATGCTTTATGTTTCGAATTTCAAAACCGCCATCCTTTGGCCGCATAAAATCTTTGAGTTGCTAAAATACCTATATAATAGTTACAGCATAATATTTGTGTCAGAACTTACTTGGGAGGGTTCTTTTCAGATTTGCACGTAGGCAAACACTCAACAAGACAATCGTGACTTGGTTCTACAAAGTATGCGATCTGCCAAAGAAAAGAAGCAAATGTGAAAGTTAACTTAACAAAAAAGGAAAAAAAAATTGGTATCTCATATGTGTGAAAGTTAACTTAACGAATGCCATCTAAATCCCGAAAAAAGAAAACAAAAATCAAGTAATTGAGCTCATGTACAATTCACAACAGATATAATAAGTGAACTCAACGGTTAACATTTGAACCGGATGATAGACATAACAAACAAGAGAATCTTATACAGCATAAAAACACTGGAAACTGATACAGTCTAATACGTCCATGAAATAGAAAAAGTAAAGAAGAAAAGTAGTCATACAGAGTATCTGTCTTGACCGTTCCCTACAACTCTATGCAATGTGGACCTGAGCACAAAAACAAAGTGGGAGTATGCGTCACAATAGTTGAATACAAAAATTCTAAAAGGAGAATGCACATATATAAAAATCCTAATGAATGGTACAGCTCCAGAATGCCAACATTCATCTTCTATGAGCAATAATGCAGACAGAACTGAGAGAGATGTGCAGTACTTGAAAATGCCGTTGCTCCAGCGTTCCAGCATGTCACCAATATTCACTATAAATGCTCTGAAATAATAAACAACAAAAAGAATGTTACCACACTGAATTAAAAACATGTTACTAGCAATGAAGCATATATCCGCAAGGAAGGATGTAACTATAGCACATATGATATGTGTCAGCCAGAATTAAGCCACTTTAATGATATCGATCACCCTCGGAGGGTAGAATGACTAACCCTTTTAGTGGTGGTACATATTCCCATATTTGAGGTTTCTCATCCTTATCCTTGCATATCTGCAAAGAGATATAGGTGGAATAACAGATTAATAATGCAATTAGTTATACCTGTCTTCTTAATAATGGTAATATAGCTTAAGTTCACAGCAGCACTCTTACTTGGAGACCTGCAACATCATCTGTTGCCAATAGGGTTATAAAACCAAAGTCCGAATGAGCTCCAGCTCCAAAAATTCCATTTGCTGGATCAGAAACTTGACCTGTATAATAAATGAACATTGTCTTAGGAGTTAAAATAGTTGTAGGATCAAATTAAAGTTACAAAACTTTTGATTGAAATTTACCATCGTAGTGCAGTAAACGCAGTGTTGCTATAGCCTCGCCAAGCATTTCTGGTTTGTCGAAGAAATGGATGTCGAGATCAAGAGCAAGGGCCACAAGCCTACCAACTGACCTAGCCACCTCCCTGAAATGATTTTCATGAAAACAGTTCACCTCATCGTATATCATCCACTCCAGAAAGAACTAATCTAGAAGAAGAAATATGGAAAAGGATAATTGAAAGTTATGAAACTAATCAATCATTCATCCTAAAACCTTGCCACTAACAAAAAGGATATTCTCATAGCAATCGGACACTACGATATTCTGCTGAACAGAGCTGCAAACTTGGCAGCAGATAAGAGTAAAGGCCGCTATTTAAAATGCCGACAGGGAAAACAACGATTTCTAACATGGAACGAGCATTGATCACATGCTTGTCGACACACATGCACAAGCACTCTGATCCTACAAAACATATGTAGTTGGTAAGTACAAGTGCACAACTTACAAGCATTGTCTATGATATTCCTCCATGGTCTCCCTCCACCCCGGCAACACATCTACAACGAAAACAAATAGTATGAAAAGATCAGTAGCACCCTTCTATTGCTAGATGCTAAAAGTACAGAAAGGCACTAGAAAACCAAATTTTGCTAGAAATCCAGCATTCAATTCTACATCTTGCAGTTATTTACCTGGAGCAGGCCAAACATTAGGCCCATAAAACGGCTTTTTAGCTTCTGGGTCATCTTCTTGTAGCTCAACTCCTATG
This sequence comes from Crataegus laevigata, assembly GCA_963580275.1. Classification (NCBI taxonomy): domain Eukaryota; kingdom Viridiplantae; phylum Streptophyta; class Magnoliopsida; order Rosales; family Rosaceae; genus Crataegus; species Crataegus laevigata. The sequence continues at coordinate 36,270,370 of OY756942.1, read as the reverse complement.
TAATACCCCTCCTTGTAATCTCCTACTCATCGAACAAAACCAGTTTTATGAAACAAGAACAAAAACCCTGAATTTTAATCCACAAAGAAACAACCATAATTTGTACTTTCCTAGTGGTTTAATACAAACCGTGAACTTGGTTTTCATGATCGAGATGCTCGTCGAGAGAAGGGGTATATCCCCTGTAATTCTTGTTCCTCAAAAGCTCCATTTTTGCACTCAATGGCAACCCGAAAAGCCTCCTGCTCTGATCAAACACCTCCACCATGAACTCCTCGCTTATTCCATGATTCACCAGGTAGAAAAACCCGCAATCCAAACACGCCTAAAACAACCCAGAATTCAGTTTTTCTTCACTACCCAGATTAGAAAAACAGAAAATCGTCGAACCCAGAAAAAAGTCGAAGAATTTATGCGGGAGTCGTAAGTTTCTAACCTGTTTGAGTAAAGAGACGGATTGGTGGGTGTCGGAGCTCGAGAGATCGATGCAGTTGAGGGCGGAGACTCTGGCAACTCCGTCGCCGTTTGTGATTTGGGTTGCCATTTTCCGGGGAAACTAAAGTGGAAGGAGTTGATAATTCAGTGTATGAAATCGATTGTGCAGTACAATCTTTTGGGTTTTTTATAACGAAAATGCTCGGGTGGGCAAATGAGAGCACGCACCATCCTCTGCTTCTTTGTGTATTTCTAGTTAGCCGCCTACTTTGCTGGCTTTGTTTTTTCCGGTTTATATACGTTGTTCTGTCACTTCTTTGTGTACGTGGAGCTGGACGGGTTTGCCACCACACATTTATATGAGTACCGTAACGTATAGGGGTGTGCTATCTACACACTCTTTTTTACTTCTCACACACCCCTATTACTTTTTGTCCGTTAGATCTTCTTCAATTCATCCGATCTGACGGCCGAAATTCAAAAATGTGTGAGAGAAGTAAAAAGGGGTGTGTGGATATCACACCCCTAACGTATATTTTGTACTCAAGTCAATTGGTACAGTAGAGCCGGTCGCCCAAAAATGCGTCTGTAGAAGTTGGAATTTGGGTGAGGAGTTTCAAACCTTTTCTCGACTTATGGTTAAAAAGTAAGGTCATCTCCAACCGATGGCTGGCCAGAGGGCTCGTTTTAGCCATCTGGCCCTCCAAGATTCTTCAAGATATTAATATTTTAATGAACAGTGCAGGGCCATATTTGTCTCCGTCTCCAACCGAGGGCCAGAGGGCTCGTTTTAGTCCTATCACAAAAAACCGTCTCCAACCGAGGGCCAAAGGGCCATAGGGCCAAACATAATTTATTATTTAAAAACTACAACTTAAAATTCAACCGAGGGCCAAAGTTTCATGTTACTTAATTTAATTTAATGTGGTATAATGGCCTAGGAAGTTATAGGAAAAAAATAGAATTAAAAAAATATGAAACAAATTTTGTAAAATAGAAGTTATATGAAAAAAAAAATATTAATCAAATTTTGTGAAATATAAGTTATAGGAAAAAAAATGAAACAAATTTTGTGAAATAGAAGTTATAGGAAAAAAATAGAATTTAAAAAAAATATGAAACAAATTTTGTAAAATAGAAGTTATATGAAAAAAAATATTAATCAAATTTTGTGAAATATAAGTTATAGGAAAAAAATGGAATTTAAAAAAAAATATGAAACAAATTTTGTGAAATAGAAGTTATAGGAAATTCAAACTACTAGCCGTTGAATTAAAAAAAATTTAAACTATTAGTGTCGGTTACAACCGACACTAATAGTAATTCAAAAAAAAATTTGCCTTGCATTCTTATTACTGTCGGTTATAACCGACAGTATTAATAAAACCTTTATTAATGCTGTCGGTTACAACCGACAGCAGTAAGAAAATAATAAATAAAAAAATAGCCAGCCCTCCAGCCCTCTAGCCCTCTCCGATCCCGTGGGGCCCTCCCAGATTCCAGAGCCCTCTGGCCTAGCCCTCGGTTGGAGACGGTTTTAGGGCCATTTTTAGCCCTCTGGCCCTCTGGACCATTCGGTTGGAGATGGCCTAAGTTGTCTTTGCTCAAAGTGAAACACAGAGACGATTCTGCAGTGATTCTGTTCCTTCTTACTTCATTCGGAACAACCCCCGAGCTTATATTTCAAGTTATAGTATTAGTATTTGCACATGTTAGAACGGTGATGAATTACTTACACCACACAGTTGTGTTTGGAGCCTCATCAAAATGTAAGTCGAGCAAATAAGATGTAGATCTTCTCAACTAACTCAGCTACAAATATTTTAACAACAAAACGAACATTTAATTGTTAAGACTAGTCAAATTTTTTTATTTATTTTGGGTCACCTTTTCTTTTTTTGGTAGATTATTCATAGGAGTAACCCAGCAATCTAGGCTAAAGAGGTAGTACTGATATGGTGCTGAGGTGTTTTTAATAAAAGCGGGTATCAAAAAAAGTTGGGAGTTTTTTTATGTTTGGTAAACATTCAACTTCAGTTTTTTTTTCTTCACAAATTTGAGTGAAAAAAAGCTAAAAGTTCAAAGCAGCAAAAGCTAGCTTTGAAAAACTGGCTTTTTTTGCTTTCACAACTTCTGTGCAAACCTAATTTGTAAGAGGTGCTGAGCCCTTTAATGAAACTTTCAAACACCCAAAATGACCTTAAACAATTAAATAATTACACATAATACCAACTTGAAAACGTCGACGACTTTAATTGGGAGGTCGTCCTCGTCGATCCTGCCACAACGCCGTTCACTCTCAGCTTCAACAATCACTGTTATTGACATTGAATTCCATACCCTAGGACGTTGTTTCTACTTCTGTCCTTCCTCCCATCTCTTGTCCATCCTCTCTCACTCCCATGCCGACAAAATCGCGCCGAGAAATACCACCATCTTTTCCTGTGAAGACCAGATTTGGTTTTGGCATCACAGATTTGCCCAGATTGCACCGCTTGCAGGCCACTGATTAGGGATGGCAACTGATCGATTTGGAGACGGAAATACTATATTTGTCCCCATAACCATGAAAATTAACCATATCCATAACTGCAAATTAACCATCGGGTATTATCCATAACCATATCCATCAGTTAACGGTTATATCCATCTTCGTTAATAAAAAAAATATATTCACCAAATTGACGCATGATAATTTAGTAAATATTAATTCCGTCATTAAATATTTGATGTATAAAATGATTTAATTAATGGATATTGTGGAGCATAAAAATTAAAGTTAAACATTGATAATGTTGGTTGATCTTTGATATCTCCCATAAATACCATTAAATTCTCATAGATTTTGATTCATATTAAAACTTTTGAACTTTGCCACAAAATGCAACTCACACAATGCAATTTTTGTATTATCAATGTAATAGATTCGGTGAATAATGAATATACATATATATATATATATATATATATATATATATATTATTTTAATATTATATATTATTCGGTTCGGATTCAGGTACAGATATGGATTGGGGACCCCTATAACCATATCCAAAACCATAACCGAATAATATCCACGGCTCTTCCCCATACCCAAAATATACCCAATTTTCATACACAAATCCAATCCATTTGGGTGGTTATCCACAGTTATTGGGCTTAACGGTTATAATTGTCATCCTGACGACTGATCTTCGTATTGCTGCAAATTTAGAGAGTCCAAATTGCCCAGACTAACACCAAAACTCAATCATTCCAAATACCCAAAATTAAATACAAGAAACTACTTCGTATGATCAAATTCACACATACCGTTTCAAAAAGAAAATATGATTAGTCCCGAAAAAAGAAAGAAACCAGCATCCTGGAGCGTTGGCCCTACCCGATGTATATAATGAACTCCTCGAGCAGCTAGACCATGCATGTACTACAACTCAGATGATAGGTGAGAGAGATTGAGGAATGGAGCAGAAAATAAAAAAGAAGAAGACGGAGTAAAAAAAATAAAAATTGAGAAAATTGGGGTTGTGGGGGAGACTTCTAGAGAGATGTTTTTGGTTTTTGGAAAGTCTGGTTTAGTAGTGGGGTAGTGGGAGAGACTATTCGATGCGGAAGGAGAAAATTAAATTAATGGCACATTTAGTATTATACATTTTTTTAGTCGTTTCACACAGTCACAGGTGTTCTACATAAAAGTTTACCAAACACTATAATTCTGCTTTTTTCCATAAACACTTTAAAAAAAAGTTTACTAAACACTCTGCTACTTTATTTCACAGTTGCTTATTCTCACATCACAACAGAAGCAGTTTTTTTTTTCAAAACACAGCAATACCAAACCAGCCCGTAATCAATCCATTTCCCCCATTTATTTTGAGTTAGTCGTGATCCAGAGTGGTACTGACTTTGGGCCAAAATGGTAATAGAAACTGTCCTTAATGGCCGTTGTCAATTTTGTTCTCTCTATATTTTTTTTGTCATCATGTTCTTCTATATTTTAATATATTGGCAAGATTTAGAGCACACAAGGATGGTAGCATTAAGAACGAGAATATTCAAATAAAGGAGGGGTGACTATAATTGAAGATAAGATGAGAGAAAATCGGTTAAGGTATTTTGGACACGTGAATTGAAACATATAGATACTTTTGTTAGAAGATGCAACCATGAAGGATGCTCAAGAAAAAAGGGATAGAGGGAGGCATAGAAAAACATGGAAATAAATTTATAAAAAGATATGGAGTACTTTGAGCTAACAAAAGAATTGATGCAAAAACTAGCACAGTAGTGTTCTTGAATTCATACAACTGCTTATACTCGTGAGACAAGACTTGATTGTTGTTGTTGTATATATATTGGTAAGATTGTGCTACATTTGACCAAGTGATGGTGATTGGTGGCTCTCAAATCCTATTTGTCTTTCTCCTATTAATCTCATTCTAGTAAGTTTACTTTTAATAATGGCTAAAAAACAATTGTATGATCAAATTCATGATGTATTTTTGGGATTTCTTCCCTAAAAAAAATTATAAAAACTGCGCAAAGTCACGTTTACTACTTTTTATCAACAAATTATTTTGATTTTATCTGTCAAAAATGTTAAAAGTGGTGGGAATACAAATTATTTAAATTTTTGTTGGGATTTCTTCCCTAAAACGTTATAAAATCAACGCAAACCCAAGTTCGCTACCTTTTAAGAACAAATTCTTTTGGTTTTATCTGTCAAAAAAATGTTAAAGTGGTGGGAATACAAATTAATTAAAGTTGACCATCCAAAATATATCTATATAATGTTCAACACACGGTTAGCCAATCAAGGTTGCATTTTTGAACCGGCACTGGCTGCTGCCTCCCAGGTTCAACTTTTTCAAGTTATTGTTATATCAGCATTTGTTGTTATCGCCCATACCTTATATTATAATTTATGACATTTAGCATAGCATAAATATTTGAAAACTTGAGCAATGTCCTCCCTTAAAATATTTTTTTTTTCACTTAGTCCTCAGTGTTGTAAAATCAACGGGTGGAATAAATAAATAAGACACAAAATTTACGAGGTTCTTCTACAGTCAGTGTGACTGGAGTACATCCTCGGGATAGCAATAATGCTTTCATTATAATTTAGAATAATAAGAGTACAAAATAACTCTCTCTATTATCTCCTCTTCTCTTCCTCTCTTTTCTCTCTTCCTATTCTATGAACTTTCTGTGTGTTCTCTCTATATCCTTTAACTGCAGTCAGAGCGCTCTATTTATAGAGTGACTCCATACAAATAAGTTCTTGAAATTTACATCGCATGTTTTGAAAAACAATCCTTTTATTTCCAAAGTCTATTTCAATTTGCAAGGGCATTGACAGTGTGTGTGTGGGCACTCATAACAATGCCAATGTTTTCAACACTCAGAATTTTCATTTTGGTTTTTCGTGAATTCTATGATGTACAGAGTATATGACCAACTTCAGGAATATTTGTCTACAAAGAGCTACAGGATGTAAAAAGCATATGACTAACTTCTGGAGTAATATATGGCAACAAAAAGCTACATTCACAACGAAATATGTAAATAATTGGAACTCTTGGTTGTTGAGTTATAAGACAAAACTTAGGAATTGAAGCTTAACACATATTTAGCAAATTCAAAGGTTTACACTATATGCAAGCGGTGGATTGCTTTGTGTTAGGGTCTTTATCTTAATTCACTACGTTTTGAATTCAAACTTCCCCTCTTTATAGTTGTGTACATTTGTATAAAATGCCACTTGCACTAAAAGATATATATATATATATATAAACTGACACACCCCGACCCGGAATGTCCACTTGGACTCCAAAATCGAGCTGTGTTGGCCAACACCTGGACGGTGACGAAGGCATAAAGTGTAGTGATGTGGAAAATGTGAATAAATTTAAACCTAAAAGTGCCTAGTCAAGAGAGTGTGCAGGTGAGCGGGGTTGAACCCGGGAAGTGGTCCCGCCTGGGCCAGAATGTGACAATTTGGTATCAGAGCCAAACCCTGGTTGTGGTGTGTCGACGAGGACGTCGGACCTCTAAGGGTGGTGGATTGTTAGATCCCACATCGCCCAGGGGAGTGATTCTTATATGTATATTCTCATCTCTACATAGCACGAGGCATTTTGGGAGCTCACTGGCTTTGGGTTCTGTAGGAACTCCAAAGTTAAGCGAGTTTGGGATAGGCTAGAGTAATCCCAGGATGGGTGACCTCCTGGGAAGTTGCTCGTGAGTTTCCAGAAACAAAACCGTGAGGGTGTGGTCGGGGCCCAAAACGGATAATATCGTGCTACGGCGGAATCGAGCCCGAAAAGTGGTCTCACCCGGGCCAGAATGTGACAATAACACTCTCAACTTGACAGAATAATTGCGAAGATATGTGACAATGCACAATGATGTAACAGTCACACTATAACAAATTGCTAGCCGAATGACTTGCTAAATTATTACGAAAAGGCCAAAACTTGATTATCCAATTAAATTGTCAACTCTCTGTTCAATCAACAAGAAAAAAAATGTCATCTTCATAAAAACAAATAAAATCGGGGGATACATGTTTGTTTGTAGTATTTTTGAACCATTCTTCTTTTAATAATAATTATTATTTGAAAAACACTTGAATCAATTTCTACTAAAGAGTACCACAAATTAATTTTGGTGAGGCAAACCAAACCTATAAATAATTACATAAACAAACTGCAGAAAAATTAAATGGGATGGCGCAACCTGCAAAGTCACTGTTCGACGGCGGGGATCATGGGGGAGCGGCAGAGAGGGCAAGAGTTGCAGGCGACAAGCCAGGAGGAGATACACGTGGCATGAAATACATGGCCACATGGGACTTGTTTACCAATAATATTGTGATCCTCCTCACCACCTGATTGCAGTCCTTCCATGCAAACCGCACAAACATCATCGACTGCAGTAACAGGACTTGGCATGCATTCAACTATCAAGGAGCTGCAGGTTGAATTCGATGCTGCAATGATACTGTTATTATTGCAGTGGGCAGAATTGGAATTCTCTGCAAAAGACAAAGTTAAAGCTTCATCCAGATCAAATTCATCAAGGTCGATATGGTAAGTTGATATGGTGTTGAGCAGTTGATCCGAAAATACAGTTGCCATGGAAAGTTTTAGGGGTTTTTTTGGCTTTGGACACGGATGAAAAAGATATCTAAATTCAGTGCGGAACAGGAGGTAGAAGATGCTATAATTATAGAGAGAGAGAGAGAGATGACGCCGTAAATATTTAAAGATGGAAGGATCCGGGAAGTAATTGACTATTATTTGGAGGAAAGTGGAACCTTACCAAGCCTGTCTGGCTAGCAATTGGGTCTAAAACAATGGGGTTTAATGTTTAATAGATTTAGACTCTGTGCAAATTTGACTTGTGGTAGTCTGACTCACACCCAATTGGATTAGTTAGTCAAGTACATTTATATATACATATATGTAGTGTACTTTAACTTGAAAGATAATATTTTTAATTAAATTTTGCAAGTGAGAGGTATTGGATTCGATTCTTGCCAAATGTGAATTTGCGCCACATTATTGCTAACTCATTATGAGGCTTAATCCACTCCCTCGCGCCTTTAGTGTAGAAATATCGTTAGTAAAAAAAAATTGCAAGTATTGTACCTCATATATATATTTAATGTCCAAAAATTACTGGGATAGTGAAATTGAATACTGTCACATGCGACATGTTATAATATGGGTGAAGAGATCATATTATGCTTTTTCTTTTGAAAATGATAAGATAATTACATTAAATTTAGTTAAACTAAAGAGAGTTTTGAAATTAGATGCAAACAGTGCAATGCTCTAGTTAACTTTACTAAATTAGGTTTGCAAGGATGAAATTATACTTTAGAATATCACAGTACAATGAATCAACGTGCTCAAAGTCGAAACATGTGTTTCGGTACCGCGAAATAGTATCTTGTGGGTGAAAAGTGTATAGCTAGTTAATAATGCATGTACGGCATAAGAGTTCAACTCCTCTACTAGCTAGGGTGTGGATTGAAGAGATTATGGGATGTGATAATCGGATCACGTGTTCGTATAAATCCGACACATACCCAGTGGTGGATCCACAGTGGGGTCAATGGGGTCGCACGACCCCTTGGAAGCCATGGAAACAACCTTAGAGACCCCTCGGAGCTCTGTTGGTGCGACCCCTCGGATGCACACCAAACGTTCGACGAAAGGTCTGAAAGACCTCAGCTGCTGTTGGTTGAAGAAGAAGGCCTCGCGCGCCTTTTTTTTTTCAAAAGAACCTGGGCAAAACGACGTCGTTTTGGGCCAGGTCTGAACAAAAAAGAAATGCCCAGCGTGTCCTAGGCAAATCTGAACAAAAAAACAAATACCAAGCGTGTCCTTTTCAGCCATATTTCACACAGATTCGAATTCATTCATTCCAAAACCCCCAAATTTTTTTTGTTTTCTCCTCCTCCAGCCCTATTTCACACAGATTCGAATTCATTAATTGAAATTCAATTCATATTTATTTTGATTATATTGATGGTTTGTTTATATTGTGAGTTTTTATTTTCATTTTTTGTATATGTAGAATATATTTAATTTAATTGAAACCTAATTCATATTTATTTTGATTATATTGTGAGTTTTTATTTTGATTATTTTGTATATGTAGAATATATTTGATTTAATTGAAATTCAATTCATATTTATTTTGATTATATTGATGGTTTGTTTATATTGTGAGGCATTAACAGGTGTGCAATATGTCTTTCTAAATGACTTCAAGCCTACTAAGACTCGATGAAATGACAATATATGCATGCTATTTCTGTTAAAAAAAATTTGCGCGCTACGCGTGCTTTTCTTACTAACCCCCCAAACATTATTTCCTGGATCCGCCACTGCACATACCACAATTTTTTGATTTGTCATGCTAACCCTGACACACTATTGGTTCCAACTCCCTCTCGCATTGTCCCTAGCCCCGCATGCCGTATAAAAGACCTTCTCTACGGATTGGGATACAAATTCGACTTTAAAAACCATGATTCGTGTCTACGTCTAAATACTGCTTTACACACCGCAGATGTTGAGGTAGAAAGCATGAGCTTGATGTATAATAATGAAACTAGGAGGGAACATAGTTTTCTGTACTTAATACATAAATTTATTCCCAAAGTATAAATTAAATACAATTTAAGGGAAAAAGTATTCGCGGGTTTACAAATTATTTAAATGTCAAACAATAAAATTCCAAACATGAAAAAAAAAGTACAAAAGTAGCGGCATGGCCAGTAGCCATAGCTAGTATTTAGAATAGGGAACTTTAACAAAAATTATGAAAATTTACAATCGGTGGGTATATCAACTTATTCAGATTTAGTTAAAATTAGAGAAAAATTTCTCAAAAAAATAAAAATTCAAAAGTTCAATGCAATGGTTACTGCAAAGTTTCGATAGTGTATCGGTGATATTGATTGATTTTTCAATATCTCGCTTATACAGGATGAATTTTTCATCTTACCCAATTTCTATATTGATCATTAATTTTTTGAATATTTCAACAAAGATATCGACAATTTTGTAAATATTTTAAACCATACTCATAGCTTATGACCTTGTATTTCAGGGACTCCACCAAACTGTTAGTTTCCGTGGAGCAAGCACTGTGAGTTAATTTACCACTTCTACAACATTACTTTCCTTCTATTTTCACTTTTTCCTCATTGACGGGAGGGGGAGAAACTCGAACATGACGGAAGAGGGAGAAAATCGAACTTGAGACATTTTTCGACACTGGAAAGAAAAATGTTACTAGAACAATAGTTAGTAGTTGGTATTTAATTTCTACTTACAGTTTGACATTGAAAGATGATGATGACATCGGTTACCTGTGTTTTAGTAGGGAGAGACCCCCATACGACACCAACAGACTTGATAAGTTTCTCCATCAGCTCAAAGGTAGCAGCGCCAGGTAAATATGACATTTAACAAGAGAGCATTTTTCTTTATATTACCATAAATATAATAATTAATTTTCAGGCTAGCATTTGAGCTTATATATTTTGATAAAACTCGAACTTGTTTTTGTATAATTTGTGTAATTAACTGCACTGTTTTGTCATACAGCGTTGGAGCTAACAAAGTGTGGACTGAGACCAACGAGATGAGGGAGGTTCTCAAGTCCGAACACGTTGAAAGGTGATGAGATACTACCCCCTTACTTTTAATTCATAACTTATATATATATATATATATATATATATATATATATATATATATATATATATAATTATATATGCATGTGTGTGTTTCTTTTCTTTTCTTAAACTCAAAAGTCAAAGTTATTTTGCCGTTACAGCCAATTTTAGTTTGCCTCTTCAAATTGTCGTTTTTGCAGTCATGTTGAGATTCGTGTCATGTGCACGTTTTTTATGTATTGTTAAACTTTTGTCTATGAATATTCAGAGGAAAGGTAAAGCGTATTAGACTAGGGGTCGGTCTTGGGAGAGCCGGAATCACTTTTGGGAGAAGCTCTTTTTGCCAATTAGTGATTATAAACTTGTCCATGAATGCATGTGTGTAGGACCAAGAGTCAGTTCCAGCTGGTTAAGAGGGCGCACGACTCTCAAAGGGAAAATGGAAACCTACTTTCATCTTCTGCGACAAGCTGGACCTGCAAATGCTGCTCAGCCCCCAGAGTAAAGGAAAATGATGAAGCAATGCAACAATGCATGAAGTCTATCTATTTAAGTAGAGTGATTTAGTTTAATGTTGGAATAAATCAGCAAGGTTGATCTTGTCGTTGTTGTTTTGTTTCTGAATTAAGGATATCTTAATTAAGGGTATCCTAAACCTTGTATGCTGTTGTAGCAGAGAATGAAAATCACGAACTTCAAGTTTCATGAAGTATTATTATTTCGATATCATCAATATTAATATCAACGACATATCTATATTCTAAACCTTGTATCCTAGTTATTTTCATAGACTTCATTAAAGTACAGTTAAGTTTATCGACGACATATCTATCATTCTATCAATTGTATCATCAATATTAGTATATTGACGACATATATTCATTTTTTAAATGTACACTTGCACAAGTACGAGAGTGATTGCTTCTCTATTGCGCCTTTGAAGTATGCTCATTCAGTGGGGTTCAATACTTACGATAGGCTTTTACACAAAAAAGAAAGATTGGTTGCCTGCATGAAGTTTAATCAGGTGAGGTTATGGTGATCTTGGTTTGTTTACCTTGGATGAAATCACACAAAGTGCGCCCTTAAGCCCTCGGGTTAGTAGGGTTTCTCATCCACCATAGTTGGGTAGCTAATAAAAAAATATATATAATAATAATAATAATAATCATAATTTTGCAATAACATTTTGGCTTTTGCAATAAGTTCCTATCTAAGAGTCAACAAATCCTTGCTGAAAGAACTGTGAATCCTCATGCCCAAAGCCACAAACCCTAACTTAAACAAGGTTCTGCCATAACCACTTGAGGTGAGTTGAAGCCAACATTTTACACCATTATTAGTTACATTTACCTAACTCTAACACGAGGCAAGGTTAAAAAAGGCACCACGCTTTTGCTGGAGCTGAGCATAAGTGCCTTTTTCCACCACCTTCCCATCTCCAACAACTGCAATCATATCTAGGTTTTTGATGGTGTTGAGCCTGTGTGCTATCACAATTGTTGTCCTTCCAACCATAATGCGATCCAATGCTTCCTGCACAAGCTGCTCTGATTGCAGATCAAGTGCACTTGTTGCCTCATCTAGCAACAATATTGTTGGATTCCTAAGTATTGCTCTTGCAATTGCTATCCTTTGCTTTTGCCCTCCTGATAGCTGCACCCCTCTTTCGCCGCACTCAGTGACGTACCCGTCCTTCAGTGACCTGAATCCAATAAACAGATGAACAGTGTTTTGGAATGATCAGGATGACAATCAAAGGGCTAAATGATTTTCAATGATCTAAATCAACTAGATAAGCATACACAATGTTTTGTGTGATGATAATCATATGGCTAAACGATTTTCGTTCAAGGAGAAATGTTTACAATGTGTATACTTACGAGATAAATTCGTGGGCATTGGCGGCTCTTGCAGCCTCTGCGACCTCATTTTCTGGTGCATCAAGCTTCCCGAACATGATATTGTCCCGGATGGTACCGGAGTATATCACCGGCTCTTGGCTAACAAGGGCCGTGTGTTTCCGGTACCATTGAATATCTAGTTCCCTTATGTCAACCCCATCCACCTTCACTGATCCCCTCCCTACATCATAAAATCTTTGTATCAAGCCAATCACAGTTGATTTTCCACACCCACTTGACCCGACAAGTCCAAAGCTTGAGCCTGCCTTCACCTCCAAGCTAAATTGGCACAGCACTAATGTCTCTGGCCTGCTAGGGTATCCAAAATCAACCTTCTTCAACTCAATCCTTCCAGTTACTTTCTCTAACTTGATCCAGTTTCCATTATTACTATCTCCATCCCCATCCTAGAAAAGATCAAAATTATACAATTAGCCATAAGCTAAAAACCAACTTTAGTTTAGGGTTTAGGGTTTCGGTTGCTACTTACATTATGAGAGCCCGAAATTAGTGAATGCCGGTCAAGAATCTCAAACACGGATGCAACTGCAGCCGAACCCTTGGCCAAATCCGAAGTCATGCTTCCAGCTTCAGCTATAACTTTACCAGTGCTAACCAATATGAAAAATGTTTTGAACACATCCCCAGCTGATATTTGCCCTTTTTCTACCAATGCACCACCATACCAGAAGTCCAATGCCCATGACATAAATGTTAGGCACTGAGCTGATCCCATTCCAAGCCCAGCTAGCCATGCCTTCTTTCTCGCTTCTTTCCGTGGTGCCTCCTGAGCCTCATCGAACAGTTGAAGTACTTTTCCAACGCTTCCGTATGATGTCACAATTCTGTGGTTATACACTGATTCGACTGCAATTTGAGTGCTGTGGTTTTGTGCTTTGATGAAGTTGGCTGATATGCTAGAGAGCAGGACTTTCTTAGTGTAAAAGCAAAGGATCGTGAGTGGTTGGACCGCGATCATAATTAGTGCGAGCTTCCATGCCACGAATAGCCCCATGATCATGGCTATTGTGACAGCTGAAGTGGTTTGGACTAATAAGGACACCCTGTCTGCCACGAGGGACTTAACCATGGAAGCCTCATTGCTCAATCTCGAACACAATGCCCCGCTCGAGTTCTGCTCCTCATCAAACCAAGCCGTTTCAAAGGTCAAGATCTTTTGAAGCATTCGTAATCGGATTCTTTTCGTGAGCTGCTCACCCATGTAAGCAAAATTGTAGTGTTGGAAGAGGTTCAAAGTCATAGAAATTAAGGAAAGTGCACAGAAAGTCAAGGAGTATGTGCGAATTCGAGCACGCATTTCCTCGTGGCTTTGCACAAAGAAAGCTGATATCATTCCACCTATGGTTAAGGCATAGACAGGTTGAACTGACCCGAACCCTATGGCAGAGAGGCTTCCGATTAGGCCTTGCTTCCATTCCGGGGAATTTAAAGAGAGAAGCCGGTAAAAAGAAGTCGGAGGATGTGACACAAGTTGTGGAGTCTCATTAGATAATGGCGATTTTGCAAACGCTGATGCAGGGCTTGATCTTGCCGTGCTTAGCCGGCCAGCGCTGCTTCTAGTGACTGAAGACACCGAAATTCGTTCTTGGTCAACGTTGTCAAAACTACTGAGCTGCCTCTGCAGCTTTGCTAGATTTGCATAGTGCCCGTTTTGGCGGTTGACGAGGTCGTTGTGCGAGCCTATTTCCTTGATGCAACCGCCACTAACCGCTGCAATTAGGTCTGCATTTCGGACTGTGGAAAGCTTGTGTGCAACAACCTGATCATGGTCCAAAAAATGTGAGATGATGAAAGGTACTTAATGTACTAATTGAGGTATATATCAAATCGATTCTTAATCAGCGTAACATTTATTTGATTAGTTACCATTGTGGTTCTTCCCATGGAGGCTTGATCAAGAGCATTTTGGACCACAGCCTCTGATTGAGAGTCAAGAGCACTTGTTGCTTCATCAAGTAGCAGAATCACAGGGTTCTTAATGATTGCTCTAGCAATGGCTATCCGCTGCTTTTGTCCACCAGATAAAAGAGCTCCTCTCTCTCCAATCTGTTGCATAAATTCCGCCATTTTAATCACAATTACATCAAATCTGATAACGATAACGATTTTCTATTCAAAGCGATATCCAACTTTAATCTAATTTATACTATAGTATCCCCAAAATCCTAGTTAACCTAAACTACAAAGAAATTCGAACTAGGGTTTCAGAAGGGTGCACATCCTAGCTATGCATCTAATCATAATTGGAATAAATTTTGCTTCACATTAAATACCATTTTCAGTTTTTAGACATATTCACCTTGGTCTCGTACCCTTCCGGCAGTTGCCTTATGAAATTGTGAGCATTGGCAGCCATAGCTGCAGCTGTGACTTCATCCATATTAGCATCAAGCTTACCAAACAAAATATTTTCCTTTATCGATGTTCCAAACAATGCATGTTCTTGGCTCACAAGTCCCATCTTGGATCTTATCCAATTCAACTGAAGCATCCTTATATCAACACCATCAACCCGAACAATGCCATCATCCGTGTCATAAAAGCGTTGCAGCAACGCAATTGCTGTGGATTTTCCACTTCCACTTGCACCTACAAGAGCAATGGTCTTCCCAGCTTCAACTTTGAGGTTGAAATCTTTGAGGACCATGGAATCGGGACGAGACGGATATGCGAACTTGACATCAATGAATTCTAGCTCGCCTCTAATGTTGTCTAGCACAATTCCTTTGGTGTCTTCACCATCAATCAAGGGTTTCCGGTCAATCCTGTCAAATATTCGGGTGGCGGCAACAGCAGCTTCTGTGAAGTACCTCAAATCCGGAAGTGCCATTCCCAGGGATCTGTTAACATTCATCAGGTTGTGTCAAAATATATCGAATGTATATATATTCACATCAGCAGAATGAAAATTGGGTTTTAATTCTAGTCAGAAAAATGTCTAAAATAAATTGTGAAAGATTTTACGCTTGTTGGCCAGAGCAGTGCATCTGCCTTGCACCCAACAAGTTCATGTTTCCCTCTCCGAATATACAGTTGTACATAAATTTCTCATGATTGAGTATACTAAAAAAACTATAATTAATTGCTAGTGATTTTCATTTAGTTAAGATATATATTCTAATATAAATCCAGAAGAAATTAGATAGCTATCTACATGCTTTTCTCATACATACTTTGTTCAATACACACCTTTCTAACATGAGCTAAGATCAATTAGTAGATTAACTAACTCCGCAGCAAGAACATCAAAAAAACATGCGTGAAACCACATTTTTACACTAAAAAGTAAATCATGATACTATTTACTTTACCTTTTATTTTGGAAAACTTTAACGAAAAGCTCCCGGTACTGTTTAATTTAACGAAAAACCACATTTTTACACTAATTAAAAAGTCAATCCTGATACTATTCACTTAACCCTTTATTTTGTCCTTAAGTTAAAATTAAAATGAAAACCCCACAAAAATTATGGTCTTCTTGATCTCAAAAAAATAATAATAATAATAATTGAGATAAGGTTCGATCAACATATTACATTTGACATATGAATTACCAAAACATGAATGATATATTATGTGACAATTAAATTTTTCCTACAGTGCATAATTATATAGTGAAGAATTGGAGTACAGATTAAAAGACCCCCATAATACAATTAAGAATTAGCAAATGTTACAGAGATTAAAATGAATAAATTGCACATTAAATAAGTAAACGAAATTAATTATTTAAACTTTTCTCATAGTCGAGCTCAGTTTTCTCAGTAAGCTGGTTGCAATATTATTAGTAAATATCTCCATAAATAATCAGAAATTAACATGCAATCTTAATTAAGATAACTAAAAAGAGACTAATTAAATACAAAATTTAGACACACAAAAAATATCATAAAATGCATGAGATGAGGGATCAAGAAACATACAGTCCACTCAATACGAAAGAGATGCCCGCCGCATAAATCCTCCCACCACTTTCACCTTTATACATGACCAAATGACTCCCATACCAAGCAAGAAATCCCCATATCGCAAAAGAAAGTCCTGTGCTTCCAACAGCCAACCCTTTTGCAATGCCTTGCTTTATCCCCAGCCTGCTTGTCCTCTCCAGTATTGCTGAATATCTGTCCACAATTCTCTTCTCGGCAGTGAACGAGTAAACGGTTTTAATGGAGCTCAATGCTTGCTCCACTATTGTGTTTGCTTCTCCGTACTCTTTGTACGATTTTTTAGACAAGTACATAAGGTACTTCCCATAGATCATTCCTGGTATGATTAGAAGAAGTAGTGTGGGTAATGCTACCAAGGCCAGTCTCCATGACAAGTAGGTGGAGAAGGCCAGGCCAGAAACAAAGACGGAGGAGTGCATAACGAATGTTGGCACCTGATGATCGATCATCGAAAATGAGAAACAAATGAAATCATAAAATTTAAGGGGATGTTATTCTGCATAACAAATATTGGCACTCGATGATCGAACACAAAAATGAAAAACAAATTGAACCATAGAATGTGAGAAAAATGTTATTCACATTCACAGTTTGTCATTCTACTCTCTCAATTAAAAAGGAATTAGACCATAAAATTTAAGTGAAATGTTATTCACACTTCCAATTTGTCATTCTACGGCTCTTTATCTTAGAAGAATATTAACTTTAGAGTGTAAAATATGATCCTTGTCAGTGAATAACAATAGCCCAATCTAGCTAATAACATAACTTTGATTTTGATCAATTTGATGGTGATCATGAGTACAACTACCTTTTCACTTAGAACTTCTTGTATGAGAGAAGTGTCTTTTGATATAGTATTGATGACCTCCGAAGTAGTGGCTTCTTGTGAATCGAAAAACCCAACTTCCTGCCTTAGAACAGCTTGCAAGTACTTGTAACGAATCTTCAGCGCCTGCCTCTCACTGGTTTTGCTCCAACAATAACCCTCTACAAATTACCATTAATCACTTCAATTAGTCTGAATTTTAATTATAAGTTATACCTCAAACTTTCAAATTTCATGGGGTTTTTTGGATCAGTGTCCCGCATTTACAAAATATAAACGGTCGATCGGTGAGTCCATATGCTTTAGAGGGTTTAACTTTAAGCCATTAAATAGGGCTTTTAGTTTTAGGGTTCCACAAAGATACTTCCTTTTTTTTTTCCTTTCTTCCCCTCTTTTCTCATAGTTTATTGAGATGCCAAGGTACCAACTTTTTGGTCAGATCGATGCTATTAGAAACATAACGAACTAGGTCAATCGCGGTTTCGCATTGATCGGAGTCCCTTTGTTCTTGGGAAATCAAAGCAAATGAGGAAAAAAAATAAAAAGAGAGGAAGTTTGAAATTACCCAAAAATGCCACCAGCATTACTGCTAATCCCAAGTATACAAAGTCTAAGCTGCACTGTTGACAAAAGCACAGACACAATTAAAAGATGGAAAATGTTAGACGTGAGGAAATGAGTTTGTTGTTGAAAAAGGAAAATTAACCAAAAGCACCGAGAGCTAATATGTTTGACTGAAAATTAGCAACTGACCTTTTCAGTTTCGTCCATCCAATTAGTCTCATGATTGTTCTGCTGGGTCTGACCATATCCCAAGTTGTTCATAAGACGGCTAGCGAACACCAGCAGGCAATTAGTAGACATCCCATCTCCTATTGCTCCCACTGTACCCAGCAACATCAGCACCACATCAACCCAATCAGCATATCTGAATATTTTCAGTACTGAATTTCCTCCTTTGCTGCTCTCATCTCCTTTCTCTGCTACCATATTCTCATGATTCTTCTCAGGAGAGTTCATTTTACTCATTCTCAAAAATTAAAAGTGGTGAAAATAATGCTGCATATGGTTTTGGAAATGGTTTACACCTACATGGTCTTTTTATATCTAAGCAAATTAAAGTGACTTTACAAAACAACCTTATAAAAAAAATTATAAACTTTATTGACACAAAAAAAATTAATATATTTCTGACACGTTCTTGAATATGGATGAATCTTACATATTATAAAATGCATGTGGGTCTTGATGAGTTTGTAAATATGTCATGTCTTATGTTGCTTTAGCTTATAAATATTAAGATATACTGATGGTGTGGTGGCTGTTACTTTCTCAACTGCTTAAATGAAGTGAATGAGACCAAGACAAGCAAAGGTTATTTAACCCATGTTTAGTACTGTTTAACAAAGTTGACTGACCACTGCCCTATCGGCCATCTTTTCAATTTCATTGCCTATAGGTTAGTTTCATTAGTTTAGTCTACTTTGAAAGCATGTCGTTTATACCGTGTGTTTTTTCATCTGTAGCTATTAATTATTCGTTAATCTTGTCCTTATTGGATTGGTTGTGGTCACTTCACCTTGCAAGTGCAGAAATACTATCACGTTAATAATCTAGGAACGGAAAGGGAGCAACCCAGTTTGACAACACTAACTCTATTTTCATAGTGTACGGTCTTGTTTGTTACAGAAAATTAGATTAAAAAATAGAAGAATATTTATTTTCAAGATATGCTGAAGAAAAAATTGAAAAAAAATTATTTAACTTGGAAGTAGAACGACACATCATGATAAAGAAAAGAAATCAACCGATAATCTTATAGAAGTAAATAAACTAATTTGTGAGAAAATGGGGGATTGTGGGGGTATCATTTTCTTCACCCACCTTCTCGTACGTATATAATTTACTGATGATCGGTCTTTAATCATTATAAAAAACAAGTCTCTCGTTGTTTTGGCCGTGATCAATAATTTATGGTAAATTTCATATAAGGGGTAGAAATTAAAAATCAAAAGTATATTCATAAGAACATGTTTTGATAACCTAACGACAAAAGAATATTTATGTAAAAAAATAATAGTAAAAAGATGAAACCACAATAAAGATGCTCGATCGTCTTCAACGAGTCAAAAACATTCAACCCCTACAAAAGCCAACATTCCACACGTTTTTTATTTGAATCATAATATGCAAGAGTGGATTAGTGTTAGTTAAATAATTGTAATGTATTTTTCATAAGAATCACGTGCCCCAATTGAGATTGGATAAAGGTTAATTTTATGTCTGATCTAGCAGAGATCCCAAGATAAAAAAAAATTTAGGTAATTAATTTTTTAGGTAGTGCTATTCGCACATCTCTTACCTCTTACATATTCTTGTTAATTTATGTTCATTAATTTTCTTTAATTCGTTCGTTCCAACGGTCAAAAATTAAAAATGATGGGTAAAACGTAAAATTAGTATGTGGATAACACTACTTTCAATTTTTAGTGGGTAACACTACTCTAAATTTTTATATTATAATGGCCAAGCCGGGCCAAATTTGATACAAAATAATATTTCACCATTCGCTGATTTCATGCAACCCTATGAATGTTTTGCGATTTCGAAGTTTTCATTTGTACATAAGAACGGATGTGACACTATTTTTTTATTTTTATGAGGCTCATTTGACAATGTATTTTATCGATTTAAATTATTTATTTTTAGGTCTTTCTTCAAACTTCACAGATATATTTAGTGGGTTCGTGAAAAGGTCACTCTAAACATTGAACTATGCAATTAATTCTAATTTTCATGTCTTTAATCCAATCAAATGCAAACGTGACATTTCTAGCAGGCATTTTTTTTTACTAGCAGGCAAGTTTGGTATAAAATAAAGGAAGATTATATTCACACACCCCAAATTACTTTTCCCACTCTTTTAATTTTTTAATATTTATTTATCAAGTGCTAGTGGTGTGTAGAAAATATTAAAAAATTAAAAGGGTGTAGGAGAAGTAATTTGAGGTGTGAATATAATCTCTCTAAAATAAAACGTAAGGTGTTCTGCTTCTGCTTTTCTGGTTGCTTTGCTTAAACAATAAATATTTCATGTACTTTATCTTCGTTGCATTAGACCAAAGAGGCGGCCAAAGGTAATCAAGGCAATGATTATATTTTCTTTGAGAGATTATAAACCATAAACCCTAAAGCTTTAAAAGAAAGTAAAGTTTTTTAAGGAAAAACCTTATATATACAAGTTCGTTGTTGAAGAAAATCAAATTCATCGATGTGGATAACTATCTCTAATCACATGAACTTATTCTGGTTATACCTAAGAAGATCTCATCCTTAAGGCAAAGTGCTCTCTCACTGGGTCAAATTTCGATTCACAATTACTAAACACATTAACTTGATGGTGTAGGTATGTACTTTGATAACAACACCAATTGTATGAAGAAATTACAGAGATGAAGAATGAAGGAAGCAAGAAAGTATGAAAAGCTAGAGAGAAAATGAGTGGAAGAAGAAAGGGTGATTGTATTGAATGAATGCAATTATAGTGGATTACATCAGTTATATCCCAACAATTCTAACTAACTTGCCTAGGTGGCAATCATCTACATCTCTCGTTATTTCTCCGTATCATACTCTAATTATTCAATAATTGCCACATGTAACCTTGGTACATTTCAGTTCTTATACTTGAGTTATGAGTTGGAATGTTATAAATTGAGAACTCGTAAGTTCTTAACTTGCATTTTAACTTGAAATGGACTATATTTGACATGGTCTTAATTAATATATTTTTGAAAAACTAAAATAAGTTACAGCGAAGATCCACGAATCTTAAAACTATACATATCAAAATTTAACCTAAACATGACAAAACTAGGAAAATCATTGAAAAGTTTTTTTCAAAAGAAAAAAAAAAAGAAAGAAGTTTTTATTTATTTATAAGATTTAAAAAAAATATATATGTGCATGTTAAACATGCATATTTATGGGTTTACTTGGCATTGGATCAAACATATGAATGTCGTAATCATCAACCATCAACATCTTAAACTAATAATCTACTGATGACAGGAAAAATGAAAATGTGGGATATCTAGAAAAGAGGTCGGTCCTACGCTCTTTAATCTCAGTCCGCAAGTTTCTCTGGCCGGGACTGTTCAATTCACTAATTATGATTATACACCAAAGTAAAAGTTAAGTTTATAGCTTTTGATATTTTATATATATTATGTATATGTATATATAATATAGTTCCATAAAATAAATATAAACGTGAAATATTAATTTCACGATCAAATAATAAGGGATAATTATAGCTTACGTAAAGTGTTTAAAGGTGATTAAGGGCCAAGGTGGGACTAAGGGAGCACCGCCAGTGCGGGTTAGGTTGAGCTTTGAAGGGGGCCAAAATGCTAGATTTTTCTATGTATATGCTACTTCAAACTAGAGTCATGCTCTCCTAAGTTCTTCATTTTGAATCTTTAAGGACGGGTGAGGACTAAATACTAGTAATACATATAACCATAAGATTATATTAATTTAAATTCAAAAGCTTAAAGTATTTGACAATTTAATAAAGCAAAACAAGAAAAAGAGTTTTCTAATGTTCATGATTTTTAAGTTGATTTTACTTTATTAAGTTATCAAATATTTTAAGTCTTTTTATTTAAACTAATATAATATTGTGACTAATATACATTTAGTTCTCACATGTTCATGTGACATCTACCATCATCCTTTGTCTTCTAATTATGGCAAAGCAAAAGAAAAGATTCAAATGGTGCCAAGCTCATAAATTAAAGCCTTTTAATTGGGTCCATGGTACCAACTCCAAATTCTTGATCATAATATTATATTTCTGGTCTTTAGGTTTAGAATAAGTTAGTCACGAATCAAGAAAGAAGAAGAAGAAAGAATATGAGTATGAACCAATAGCCATCATAATTGATTTTATTCCTAATTTTTCATGTATTGAATTACGAATTTAATGTAAAACCTACACCATTTTTAGTTCCGCAGTTGATATAAACATACAGAAAGTTAGAAATTAGTAAACACACGCAAAGAATCGAAATAATTCTGACACCTATTCCACACAAGTATACATACCATAATTTTCCAACCTTTCCACGGTTTAATAGACAAGCGTACTGTGAGATGGAGGAAGTCAAACATACCATATTGGGTGAAGAAGTAAATCTTTCAGTTGAGCTCCAACAACTCAAGATATGTTCCGTCTTATATATAAAAAGAACTAGGGTTTACGCTTCACATTTTAGTCATAAACAGCTCAACCTCAAGGCAACTCGATGAAATCCCCGAGTTGCTAATGAAGACTTGCAACAAAAATGTTCATTGACTTACAACAAACATGTTCTGCCATGCTTCTAAAAATAAAATAAATAAAAAATTTGTTCAGCCAAAGTGAATGAATGCAACTCTACTCTTCCCACTGGGAGCCTCATATCTTCTTTGTTCTCCAAGTCCCCCTTCTCTTTATTTGGTACAATGGTTACTCATTTATACAGCCACATGCCTGATGAGTTGCCTCCCTCTCAAAATTGCAACGTATCACGCCGCTGGACTTGTTAGTAAGCTTTGCAGATGTGGCCAGGAAACGATGCAACTTTTTTTGGCACAAATGCTTCGCTAATTTAGACAAAATAATTATGTGAGTGAAGGTCTAAGAAGGCCCGTTCTCTGCGCCAGCTCGTCCGCCATTAAGAAAACCAAAAACCTGCCTCAGGTTTCCTCTTGAAGGCCTTGCCTTGACTACATATTTACAGATAGTTACGAGTCTTCTCCGCATCTCCAATTTAGTAATGCATGTCTTGCTGAAGAAGCTGCCACCATCAAAGGTTCCTAATGACATTGTCGGAATGTCAGAAAATACTAGAGCAAAATATCAATACAACTTTCCTTGAATAAGATTAAATGCTGCAGTGCAGCAGTAAAACATGAATCAATATTGAACATCCAGGACAATAAACAAAATTTGAACCACAGAGAGTGAGTCAGTTACTACAAGCTAGCTTAGACAAATGTCATCTTATATACTAAAACTCAGTCCCCCTGGTCACTGTGGATGACCAGTGTGTGGACCGTTCTGCCTCAGTTTTTTCTCAATTTTCCTGGCTGGTTGCGTCTGCGTGTCACTCATCTACCGCCATTCTTTTTCGTCCGCGTTCTCTTGGATTGTACTCCAACTCCCCCTCTCTCGATGTGGGTTTTTGGTGCCTCGCGGATTCCGGCTGCATCCGCACCCGTGAAATCAGAGAAATCATCATCGATGAAGCCTCTATTTCGACTGTAGCATCTCAATTTTTATCTTGGTCTTGCTGATTACAGCTGCGTCCGCACCCTTCAAAACTTAGATACCAGTTCAGATCAATTTGCTGAAGCTTGGCTCAATTTTCTCCGGCTTAATTCACCTTGCTGTTCACAAGATCCAGTTGGCTCAATTTTCTCCGGCTTGGTTCTGCTCCTCGCCTTGCTGTTAACATGATCCAATTGTTGAGGTTCGTAAACAAAATCCTTCTTTGCAAATGGATTTCCTTGCTTTCACCGATTATTCGTCTTTCATGCATGTCGTTTTTTTTTTTTATATATTAATTTTGGTCATGTGCTTTTTTTTTGTTCTTCATTTTACTTGGATTTTGCGATTTTGTTTCTGTTCTATTTAGTTTTTTTGTCCCCCTGCTGAAATTACATTTGGTTAAATTTTGTCAATTTCTTTTTGTGTGTGTAGAAAATTTTAGTGTGTAGAAGATTTTAGTTGTTTTTATGCTGTTTTTGGATGAACCCATCTGTTGGTTGGAGTGATAGGTGTGAAAAAAATGAATATGGCAAGGTGTAAATAGTTGGAGGTTTATGGTATTTTGCAGGTTTTCTGTTGGTTCATGGCTTTGGCAATTTTGATTTCGTGAGAGGCATAGAGAGTATACACTGAGGCAGAGAGGTGGGAAGACAGATCAAGGGAAGGGGGAAATGAGAGAGACACGGGTTGGACTCATTTGATTTCTCTGTGTTTTCTTCGAAGATTGTTCTTCTGCTCAAACTTTGACGATGAACTAGCAAATAACCAAGTCGTGAGTATTCGGTGATGGAGGCTATGAGGAGAGGGCAGCTGTAGAATATAATTGTGTGGAGGGAAAATGAAGTTGAATGGTATTATATAGCTTAGAAGTGGAGATAAAGTCATAAAGTTCAAGGATATTGTGTAGGGAAATTAAAAAAAGTTAGGTACTTTGCATCTTCTTCCTTTTGCGCGTGCATGCCACATTATTACACAAATTTTACGGATGGAAGGTAGTACATGCTAAGGGTTTTTTTCAAGTGATTACTTAACGTGGTCTGTTGTTGAACTGTTGATAGCTTACGATTGTCATCAGTTTTCTTAGACAGGGAGGTAATGTTCAATTGATGGAATGCTTTTAAAAGATATTGCTTTTAGAAGGTTATTATGTTTTATATATAAGTATACTTTATACTGTAATGGAATTTTATATGAATGTTGTAATGTTTTGGATCTTAGACAGGCTGGTGAAGGGCATGGAGAGTGCAGAAGGAGAGAATCTGTTGAGGTATTCTCATTCATTTGAACTTAAATCACTTGGCCTTTTCTTTCTTTCTTTATTTCCTTCTTTTACACCAACAGGACAGACCAACTTGGAGCCCTTTCTGTCTCTCAGTAAAAAAGCATATTCAGATGCTGTAATATTGTGGCATAGCATATATAACATGTATCAACCCTAGCTACTAGGGTTGTTAGGGAGAGATAGCTACAGGGTCGACTATCAACGACCCTACTGGCCTAGCTAAATGGACTTCATTAGCATATCATTGATTAGCATTAGGTTTAGGGTTTATTCTTTCACAAGGAGCAAATGAACAGCCCCGATAATTAAAAAATGAAAAAAGCTGAATCAAACAGGGTAGTGGGTTCTAATCTCGACTAGCACATCAAGTAAATCTGAAGTAAAAAAAAAAAAAAAAGCATCGTCGCCATCTCGACCTGAATCCTTCTGCTTTAGCTAGAAGAGACAGTCTTGCTAGATTTGGTTATATAAATGGTTGTTTACAAAATAACCGAATCTGTTGAGCAAAGCTAATTGCTTACAATAGATAATCACTATAGGTGTTATTGTAATAGGTTAGTATTGTTTTTCGAATTTGATTTTTTGTGATTATCTTTTGATGGATATTTCAGGATTTGAGAAAGTGGGTCTGCTTTTATGAATTATTTCGTTGCTTTGTGTGATTTCGTTTACATGGATACCTTAGAGCTTAATTAGAAATTAAAAGTTTCGAATTTTGTAGAAATTCATTGAAGTTGTTCGTCATGTGGATGGTGTAGTGTGTATACAAGTAATATGCTTCTGTTCTTATGTTTATATTTAGCTTAGTTTTTGCAAAAAAAAACGTATGGGGTTCAAAAATTTGACTAAAACGGAGGATTGTTAAAAAGCTGCACCGACTGATAAAATTTGATAACTATGTTTTTTTTTTTACATTATGGCTATAAATGTTATTGTAATAGGATGCTTTTACATTTTGTGGTTAAATCAGATTGGTCGTCTAAACCGTGTAATGTGTTCCGTAACTCTGTATTTCTTATTTGTATCAGTGGGGTTTATATTTTTGTTTTTCAAATTTGATTTCCTTTCATTCTGTTTTGATGGATATTTCTGAATTTGAAAAGGTGGTTGTGGTTTCATCAATTATTTCTCTTATTACAAGAAACTCAATCCAACAGAACATTTACTACTCTTAAAAGCATTCTGTGAACTCCAAGCTCAGGTCAATTCTTAATTTTCATCTACTTTTTATTTCTTTATGTCTAGGTGGTTTACATGGTTTGTAACCATTAAATCACCTAACTTTATATTTACAATTGTGTTTCCCATTGTTGACTACAATAACTTTACTATTGTTTACCCACCAATCTCCTACCAACATCAAACAAGCACCAGTCCTCCAAAGATCAACTTATTACTCTGTTTTATCAAGCTCGGTATGAACATCTCCATTTTTTGCTACTGTTAGATACACACACATGGTTCAACACAGACAAAATAGTTTTTAGTAAAATACTTTACATTACGTAAAATTAAGATACAAAATAGTAACCACGAAATACAAACAGAACGCACATTGCATAATTAATAAGCTTTTGTGAAAACTTAATGTGCTTACCTTGCTTTTTCCAATTCTTATTCTCTATTGTTTTCTGTCGTGTAATTACACTATCAACTAATCACAAATATTAATATGATTTTTCCAATGTCTTGCGAGAGTTACTAATTTGTTTATGCATTTCTTTGTTGATTGTTTCTATTTTCACCAATTTTTCATCCTTTCCAAGTAGGTTTTTGTGAAGAGTTACTATGATTAGCTTCCTTTTTACAATTTCTGTCTTATATCATTTTCTATTATTTAATTAAAATGTCATGTCCTACTGAAAAAATAATATCACTGTTGATGACCCGCAGCATCGCGCGGGCATCAGTGCTTGTATATACTAAAACTCAAACCCTCTGGTCACTGCGGATGACTAGTGTCTAGACCGTTTTGCCCCGCAGTTTTTTCTCAATTTCCCTAGGCGCCTGTGTGTCGCTCGTCTACCGCCTTTCTCTTTCATCCATGTTCTCGATTTTTCTATCGAAGGGGATGACTCATTTTCCATGCACTTCTCCTTCTCTGTCTCTCAACCAGCCACACCATCCATTCACTCAAAATTCCAAAAATCTTAAAACATCATTTCCTCCAGCCAAAAAATCCCCATCACCATTCACCCGTGGAAATTTTCTTTGGAAAATTTGCAACGGAACTTTGCCACTCCTAATTCGAGAACTCCTCAGTCTAACTCCGAATTTCAATTTCCGGCTGTGTGTGCACTGATCAAACCACAAAAAACACCTCAGGTCAATTTTTAAAGGCTTCCATTCAATTTTGTTGGGCTTAATTCCATTCCTAGGCGTGCTGAGCAGAATATCAAATTCTCCAGGTTCGAAACCAAAAACCATATTTGCAAATGGATTTCCTCGCTTTTACAGATTAGTTTTGTGTTTGATGCATTTTGATTTTTTTGTTTTTAGTAATTTTGGTTATCTGATTTGTAATCTTTGTTCTTCATTCTTATTAGATTTTTAGGGTTTTTTTGTTCTTCTGAAATTACACATTTGGTTAAATTTTGTAAATTTCCCTTTGTCTCCGTATAAAATTCTTGCGCTCTTTTTGTGGCTCTTATATGATGGGGTGAGAAACTATGGATTTCCAAAATTTTCATTTTGCAGTATTTAACTGATAGGGAATTGCCTTTCAGGTGCAAGGAGGAGAAAGTAAGGTGTGTGAATCGCCTAGAAACAAAGTTGTGATCGTTTGAGAACCGAAAACAGAAACAGTTGTGTTGCCATCACTTTCGAGACTATGGGTGGCATTTGAGTAGCTATCACAGGGTTTACAGACGAGTAGAAGGTGATTGAAAAGGGGATTCTATCCAAGGTAGTGCTTTATATTTGCTGATATTGTTGTTGTTTACTGATTTTGAATGTTTTTGGGTACAAATTTGCTTTCAAATTTTGGGTTTGCCTCAATGCGTTGGAAAGTACATGTGTAGGATTGGTTATACCTTCTGTTTATTTAACATGTTTGTTGGATTGGTTTATCATTTATGCATGTTTTTTTACAATTGTTACATATTTCGTTCATATTTTACATATGTATATGCTTCACTTTTATCAAGTATGTACTTGAGAGATTGGTAGCTTAATTTTTGGGTGAGTTTTTGTCATCGTTTTTTTGTATGTCTGGGAACCTGTTGATAAGTGTTTAGAGTGTGTTTGTAATTTTTTGGAAGAAATCAGAGGAATGATTGGAGTTTGGATAGATTTGATGTTAGGTTAAAATTTCTTTGTAATTTTAGTCTATTGTGCATTATCCATTCGGAAATCACGCTTGAGTAGTGGTGTTACACCATTTTAGTATTTTGCAAAGTTCCAAGCTAGAGGAAGATCACTAACACTTTGTTTAGACAATACCGTTTGTTTTGGCCAGGTTTTCCTTGCTGACAGGATATTTTGCATTTTGGTTCCTTCGTTGA
This sequence comes from Crataegus laevigata, assembly GCA_963580275.1. Lineage (NCBI taxonomy): Eukaryota > Viridiplantae > Streptophyta > Magnoliopsida > Rosales > Rosaceae > Crataegus > Crataegus laevigata. The sequence continues at coordinate 36,241,935 of OY756942.1, read as the reverse complement.
TCAGTCGCAAATTTGGCAATGTCTTTACCGCCCTCTTATTTTTTGGATAAATCACCTTGCGCCAAAAACAATTTCCATGCTATTTTTAGCACTTCAGTCTCCTTGTTCTTCTTTATTATTGTATACCTTCTGTTTATTTAACATGTTTGTAGGATTAGTTTATCATTTATTCATGTTTTTATACAATTGTTGCATATTTCATTCATATTTTACATATGTATATGCTTCACTTTTATCAAGTACCTACATGAGAGATTGGTAGCTTAATTTTGGGGTGAGTTTTTGTCATCTTTTTTTTGTACGTCTGGGAACCTGTTGATAAGTGTTAGACTAGAGTGTGTTTGTAATTTTTTTGGAAGAAATCAGAGGAATGATTGGAGTTTGGGTAGATTTGATCTTAGGTTAAAATTTCTGTGTAATTTTAGTCTACTGTGCATTACCCATTCGGAATTCATGCTTGAGTAGTAGTGTTGCACCATTGTGGTATATTGCAAAGTTTCAAACCAGAGGAAGAAGATCACTTACACTTTGTTTAGACAAAACCGTTTGTTATGGCCAAAATCAAAAGAAAAAAAAATATTTTTAACCAAATGGTGTGTTTGTATCTCAAGGGTCGTGGGAGTCTAAAGTTTCACCGTTTTTCATTAAAAAAAAATAAAAAATAAAAAATAAAAAAAAACCAAAGTGTTGCATGTAAAGGGAGTCAATTTATCAATTCTAATTGTTACTCCCTAATTGACTGTCCACTTTACCAATTTTAATTGTGTTTGCTATCTTTTCTCTGCTACCATTTAATCTCTTATTTTTAAATTTAAGTAAGATTTGTATTTCAGTTTAAATTAAAATAAAATGTTAAATTTATAATATGTTATAGTTTTATTAGCTTTTTTAAAGCTTATGCAGGTTTTATAAATATGGAAACCATGACATATAGTGTTGTTCTAGCTTCTTGCCCAGATTTGAAATGGCATTTTTCTGTGGTTTTTTGAGAAACCTCCTTGGGACTATGGGGTAACATGGTTAGGTTTTTGCTTTTAATCGTTTAGTTTAATGCCTCTTTTCATCCTTAAAAGTAATCTTTGCTAGAATTTTTTTTTTCCCACAGATAATTAAGTTACCATAGACATTGTTATTCATGCAAAGTTTATGTTACTAATTTGTTTCAACATTTCGACATTCGTTCATTTGATTCAAGTATTCTTCTCTAACAAGTTTAAACTTTATTTTTCCAGTACCTTATCGCAAAATAATTCCACCTTGAACAAATTACAAGGTATGTTGCAATCTATGCTTTCATAAATTGCATTCAAATTGATTCCACTTAAGACTGCATTTGAACATGTTCAGTTTCATGCCCGCAGCATTGCGCGGGCACCATTGCTAGTGTTTAACTGAAAAGGGATGAGGGGGCGGGGATTATGCGCTATGTCTAATCTAAACACAAGAATTAAGAAAGATAAGAAGATCATCATTTCTTTTGATAAGAGAACAATAATTATTAATGAAATAAGAAGATACGCTCAATGGCCTACACTCAGGGCAATACATATATACGCACACATGCACATACAACACAACGAGAAAACAATAAAACCCATCAACTTCTAGAAATTTCTAGCAGCATAAGAAGGCATACCTCTATCGTCAAATAATGAAGTCAAGATTGCCAGGCATACACATACGCTGATATCTTCCCCTGGAATAAAGAGAAGATTGGAAAATATTAGCAGACACACGAACGGTAATCCAAGAACAAAAAATAATAATTAAACATTATGTCGTATAAGTTTCATAGAGTATAATTATCATAATAATATGTCGTTATCAACTAAGTTCAGCAAGGGCAAGTAACAGATCAAAGTGGTTAATGCAGATTATCGACTCTGAAGCCAGCATAATGTACTAAGCATGATAACTTCAGAAAACAAAATTTGACGACACCCCCCTAAAGTTCTTTAGATTCCATATAAGAAAAAAGATCTCAAATAAAATACAATCTTATGCACAGTTGAATGGTTTTATTTAAGGGAACTTTAACGCAAAGCTTCCGATACTATTTATTTTAATGAAAAATCACATTTTTACACTAAAAAGTCAATTCTGGTACTATTCACTTTACCCTTAGTTTTGTCTTTATTATTAAAACTCAAAGTTTTCAAGTCCTTTTAATTAGTTTTTCTTTTATTTAATGGAATTCAAATAAGCAAAGAGCTGTGAAGTCTTCACCGTTGTGGCAACTTATTAGGAGGGTCTTCCCTTCACTTAGATTCAACTTTGCAAAGTTCACAGCAGAAGGGAGATTATTCAACAAGGAAAACCGATCAAACTTTGATGTCTGCCAAGAAAAGCGAAAAGTTAGTGGAACAATTACACAACGACAATGAAAATAAGAATGTTATCCTATTATTTTTGAACTCACCACCATAGGAAGATGCATATATGCTTTAGCATTCCTATGAGAAGCAGAGATCGACTCTTGATCACAATTTAATATGCAATCAACTTTAGATACTGCAGCTGCAACAAATAAGGTAAACCGAAGGGCAAGCCAAATGAATTGACAAAGCAATGAGAAACAAAAGAGTGTTGTGGGAGACAGATGAAATATGAACTCATAACATTCAAATGCAATGATAAATGGAGCAAAAAATTAAGGGTCTGGTTGGATTTTGAATGCTAACAAAGCATAAGTAGTTTTGAACATACCGGTTGAAGATATGCCTACAGCGAGACCAGTTGAACCCAGCCACGACACAGGACAATCTTCATCACAAGGATTTAAATCCGTATCTGTGTTTGAAATATCTAAAGGCAATATCGAGTCATCGTGCAAACAATGAACTGAGTTTTCTACCAAATTTGGGGCCTTGACAGAAACCTGAGGAGCAATTTGTCCCCTTCGAGCACGATAAACACGATCCTTCTCAACTATATCAGCTACCATCTGGTTGCACAAAACAGGCCCTGCATCTATAATATCATAGGCATGTTTCCAGAAGAGGGTCGGTGTTAAACCCCTTGCCCAGCTTTCTTCATCGTCACCGGCTCCTGCTATGTAATTCCAGCTAAATTCCGAACTAGTCCTGCGTGGTACAACACCATTAGGGGCAGAGGCAGAAACAAGAATGATGGGTGTGAAATCCCATGATTCATGGTCCGGAACTTCATTCAACCAAATAACAGTCTTTTGTGATATCCATAGGGGGCGCAGCGGCTTTTTCAGTAAAGAAGCAAGAGAGGCAATGTCAGCACCACTGGCTTCCAACTGCTGAGTCCATTCGTCTAATCGATCCTCGATAGATGCCTTCTCTGTTTCTGAAACCCAAAGAGGAAGATGCAAGGAACAATCCCAATCAAAATTGGTCTGTCCATTCTCTTCAGAATGCTCACCAAAAGTACTTAGCTCCTGATCAAAAACAAGAAAACTTTAAGAACAGAAAGTCAACACATTGACAACTATATAATTTGGGCAAGAATGGTAAGTTGGTAACACACATCAGAATTGCTCAAAGAAACGGAGCACCCAATTAAGGGCATGTTTGGTACTGCCTCCGAAATGGTTAAAAGTCGTTTTAGACATCCAAAATCTCTTCTGACAACATTTGACAAAATGCGTCATAAAGACACTTGGTTGCTTCTTTAGGACGCACTTCCAAGTACTTTTTCAAGAATTAGTTGGATTTTCCATAAAATCTCTGACGATCCAACTAGGTAATGTAAAACCCTTTTGAAGTGCTTCCTTCAAAAGCCGTCCCAAACATGTTTATCACGCTATAATCCAACTGGGACAGGCTAAATTTTACTCACAAAAACATATCAAATTCTCTATCTTTCTATGCTAATGCATAATTCAAAACTACACCAGATTAAATTTTTTTTCTTTGTTTTCAATTTCAACTCACCTCATCATTGAACAAATCACTCCGGCGATCTTTCTTCAAATGCTTGTCAATCGCCCGATTCAAAACACATGTCCAAATCGGAATCGTCTTCGACATGCTATCCGGAAATCGCTTCCCCTTCCGAGTCGCATCCACAATAAAGCACCCTCCTTTCTGTCCTACCCAATTCAATAAAATCCCAGAAAAGATCAAATAATAATCAAACAAAAAAAAACCAGAGAAAATTTGGAATGTGGGGGTGCAGGATGTTACGGTGCACCTTACCAGCAAGTTGGGCGACGTGGAGGTTTAGGCGGGAGGTGTTGAAGGACCAGTTGTTGGTGTGTCCGTCGGTGGATTTGAAGTAGCAGGTGGAGTGGAAGTTGGCAGTCGGAGAATACCAGAGGCCGCAGCGGAGGTTGGCGAGGAGAGGGAGGTCCGGCCAGAGCTGGGAGATTTCTCCGACAAAGATTGAGTCGTCGTAGATTGATTTGAGGGCGTTGTAGAGGGTGTTCTGCCGTCGTTTTATTGTCCTCGCCGCCCTGTATATGCTCAGCTGCTTCGTGCCGTCGTCCTCTTCCATTGAAATCGGAAAGTGGAGTTCTGGGAGAGATTCTGTTTCTTAATTTCGTCGAAATAAGAAGCGGCGGCTGGGAGTTATGAGAGAACTGCGGCGGCTCAGACTGAATAGGTTGTCTTTGTTAGACCAAGTCATACTTTGCGTACAGTTTCAAGAGTTTGTGATTGAGTTGGACTGTTATCCAACAAGCGTCAGTTTCGGTTAAGTCTTTTTTAAAATATTCCTTTCTGTGTAAATCAATATTTGATATTTCTGTTGTATTGTTTGAAATTCAAATTCTCTCATTTAATCTGTAATGCAGTATAAATACATGCAGCCCATCACTGATTGGATATGCAATTAAGCTGAACCAACCTGAGTCTCTAAGTTTCACATGGTATACGAGCCCTAGCAGTCTAACGACGCAGATCCAATTTTTTTTTTCTCTTCTCCATGGCTGATTCGAGCAACGGTGCTTCCACCCAAACCACCTCCTTCACTCTCCCCACTTCCACCATGAACCTCTTCTCTTCTTTGACCACAGTTGTCAACATTAAGCTATATCGCACCAACTATCCTTTATGGTTGGCTCAGATCCTACTTGTCCTCAAGAGTCGGGACCTGATGGGATATGTCGATGGGACCGTCGTTTGCCCTTCACAGCAATTTCCTGGCTATACAACTACCAACCCTGCGTACATAACCTGGGTCCAGTACGATCAAATGATACTCAACTGGATTAATGGCTCTATCACGCCATCTGTGCTCTCGGTGGTGGCTAGCAAGCGGACCTCTCGAGCTACCTGGGAGGCTCTCAAGCAATGTTATGCCTCTACCTCTCAGAATCATGTCTTATTTATGTGGAATGAACTTGTACAAACCAAAAAAGGTGACTTGTCGATTGCTGATTATCTTGATAAAATGAATGTTATTTCTGATAACCTTGCCTTTGCTGGCACACCTGTGGATGATAATGAACTTGTCCAGATTATCTTGAATAATCTTGGGCCTGCCTATGAGATGACAGTGAACGCTGCTCAAGCACGTGATACTCCAATGATGTACCCTACGCTTGAGGCGCTCTTACTTACTATAGAAAAAAGGATGACTGAGCAAGCTGCTCCACTCGTGGAGGCTGCTCCTGCTACTACTTTTGTCTTCACTAGAGGTCGTGGTGGACGGTTTCGTGGAAATGGACGAGGAATGGTTCAAGTTGGACGTGGTGGCGCTGCTGGAAATCAGCGAGGTGCCAATCCCCGCACCAATAATTACAACAATGTAAGACCTAATTTTACGTGCAATGGTGAAAAGTTTAATAGTGCATGGGAAAGGATTACGTGCCAAATATGTGGAAAACAAGGGCATCCTGCCTTAGATTGCTACCAGATGATGAATACAGCGTATGAAGGAAGGGTCATGGCCAAGAAACTCACTGCCATGGCCACGATTCCGATCACTCTGAATAGACAAAACAATGGGCAGTGGTTGCTTGATACTGGTGTCAATGCACATGTTACTCCTGATCTTCAAAATTTGGTTAATCCGAAAGAGTATGACGGTAATGACAGTATTGGTGGAGTATGTACTGATTCTCGAATCTCTATTTCCCATCTTGGTTCAAATGTGTTACAAACATAATCTTGCTCATTTAAGTTGCATAATATCCTAAGATGTCCCACTACCTCCACACATATTATATCTGCTCATCGATTCACCTTGGACAATCATTGCTACATACTTATTTTCCCTCATTTCTTTCTTGTGAATGACCTTAAGACCCAGAAGACGCTTTTCCACGGGAGATGTGAGAATGGCTTATACCCATTTCTGGTGGCGGTGGACAGTTTAATTACCCTATTTCAGTGTGTGTAGGCATTCGAGTCTCGGCTCAAAAATGGCATTCACGTCTTGGTCATCCTGCTTCATCCATTGTCAAGTTTTTAATTTCCAATAAGAGAGTACCAGTCATTGGTGCTTCAAATGTAACGTTTTGTCAATCATGTCCCTTAGGCAAAAGTACTAAATTACCATTTAGTCGTTCAGAGTCTGTTTCTGAATTCCCTTTGCAAGTTGTGCATTCTGATGTTTGGTGTTCTCCCGTTATTTCAGTAGAAGGTTTTCATTATTATGTTTTATTCGTGGATGATTATTCAAGATACTCTTGGATTTTTCCAATGAGAATAAATTTGAAGTATTTGAAGTTTTTGTGAAATTTAAAGCACAAGTCGAAAACATGTTCAACAGTTCCATCAAAACTCTTCAATGTGATGAAGGTGGTGAGTATAAAAGTCATGTTTTTCAAAATTATCTTGCAACTCACGGCATTTCCCAAAGATTTTTGTGTCCAAAACATCCTGAACAAAATGGTATTGCTGAGAGAAAACATCGTCACATTGATGAGACTAGTATTGTCATGCTTTCTCATGCACAAATTCCAAATAAATACTGGGTGAATGCATGTTTAATTGCTACCTATTTAATTAATAGGTTGCCAAGTCGAGCCTTTTCTTATAAGTCACCGTATAAGAGATTGCATGCCAAAGTTCCACAATATGAAACTTTAAAAGTGTTTGGCTGCTTATGTTATCCTTGGTTAGTACCTTACGCACATAATAAACTTCAACAAAAGACAAAACCATGTGTGTTATTAGGTTACTCACTAAATCATCAAGGGTATAAATGCTTAGACTTGTCCATGAGATGAATATACTTGTCTCGCCATGTCCTATTCGATGAGGACACTTTTCCATTTAAGGAACTCACATCTCCTATGGACAACGTCGGCCACACAGGTAGTGTTACTTCCCTTGACTTGTTGTTTACGTTTCCAATTTTATCTCCTTTACTTTCACAACAAGACAATCTGTTATATCTTCCTTAGCCTTTACAATTTCTACCACAACCAAATGTAACCACATCAAAAATTACCACTCCTAATCCAAATCTCGATCTCCCACTTCCAAACACTGTTTTACATGATCCAACACCCTCGACATCAACAATACCTAGACCAACCTCTAGCCCTACCATTTCTTCTTCAAATGAGCAAGGGGCAGTCTAACTGCGTGACACGAACTAGTTTGTGAATAACGATGCACCTTCTTCCACACAACAGTCAGTGTTACCCCAACGAATGATCACTTGTTCCCAATCTGGTATTCAGAAACGTAATCCGAAGTATGCATTGCATGCTAACACTGATCATTCTTTGGTTGAACCAACTTTCTTTAGTCAGGCTATCAAGCAACCGGAATGGAAGACTGCAATGGTTCAGGAATTCAATGCCTTACAGAGAAATGGAACCTAGAAATTTGTTCCCTATCATCCACGCATGAACTTGTTACCTAGCAAATGGGTGTTCAAGCTTAAACAACGTGCTGATGGCTCGGTCGAACGGTTTAAGGCGCGGCTGGTCGCCAATGGCTTTCATCAGAAGCCTAGCATTAATTATACAGAAACGTTTAGTCCCGTGGTGAAGCACAACACAATCAGGCTTGTTCTGAGCCTTGCAATTTCAAAGAAGTGGCTCGTTCAAAAATTAGACGTACAGAACGCGTTTTTGCATGGTTTTTTTAATGAGGATGTGTATATGCGTCAACCTGCTGGTTTTGTAGATCAGCAGTATCCTAATCATGTTTGCAAATTGCAACGGAGTATATATGGCTTAAAACAAGCTCCTCGTGCTTGGTTTCATCGGTTTTCAGAATTTTTGCTCCAATTAGGGTTTCAAGCATCCACTTCTAATTCTAATTTATTTGTTTACAATCACAAAAGTGTTTACTTAATCCTTTTGATATATGTGGACGACATTTTGTTGACAGGAAATTGTTCACGGCAGATGGGTGGCTTAATCAAAAAACTCGAAACTTTGTTTTCCATGAAGAACCTGGGTCCGCTCCATTATTTTCTAGGAGTTGAAGTAAAATATGTGAATGATCAGATGCATCTGAGTCAAGCTAAGTATGCCTTGGACTTGTTGAAGCGTACTAAGTTCTTGGATGCCAAACTGATTTCGACTCTTGTTCCTTGCGGCCAGAAATTAAGTGCCACAGATGGTGAACCACATGACAATCCAGAATTATATCGAAGTGTAGTTGTCGCGCTACAGTATCTCACCATCACCAGACCTGATCTTTCGTATGTTGTGAACCAGGTTTGTCAATTCATGCACTATCCAACGACCACACATTGGACGGCAGTCAAAATGATTCTTCGTTATGTTAAGGCCACGTACAATCATGGTCTTTTGTACAAACCAAGCAATGCACATCTAACGGCATTTTCAGATACTGATTATGCTAGGGATCTTGACACTCGGCATTCCACTAGAGGTTTTTGTATTTACTTAGGTTCCAATCTAGTATCATGGAGCTCTAAGAAACAAAAAACGGTGTCTCGATCGAGTTCAGAAGCTGAGTACCGGCAACTGGCTTACACAGCTGCAGAACTTTCATAGCTGCGGGCACTTTTTCGTGACTTACATTTACATCTTGTGTGTCCGACTATTTGGTGTGACAATATCTCGTCCATTGCCCTAGCTTCGAATCCCGTGTTTCATTCGAGAATGAAGCATTTGGAAGTTGATTACCATTACGTTTGTGAGAGGTTGTTCGTGGTCAGTTGATGGTAAATTATATTTGTTCTCAAGATCAAATTGCTGATTTGTTCACTAAAGGCCTGTCTTTTACGCGGTTCAAACTTCTTGTTTCCAAGCTTCCAGTTGTTTCTGCCCCTGTCAGCTTGAGGGGGGCTGTTGGACCAAGTCATACTTTGCGTACAGTTTCAAGAGTTTGTGATTGAGTTGGACTGTTATCCAACAAGAGTCAGTTTCGGTTAAGTCTTTTTTAAAATATTCATTTCTGTGTAAATCAACATTTGATATTTCTGTTGTATTGTTTGAAATTCAAATAGCCTTGTAAGTAGGGATTTTAGTTCCCTTATGTAATCTGTAATGCTGTATAAATACATGCAGCCCATCACTGATTGGGATATGCAATTAAGCTGAACCAACCTGAGTCTCTAAGTTTCACAGTCTTGTCGTACAAAGAACGTTAGTTTAAGGGTGTACTGTAGAATCTAACACAACTGACGACCCCGTGTGCCATACGCAGTTTGAGCGACATGTCTTACAAATTTACCATGACCAGTAATCAAGTACATTCGCCTCAAAAAAAAAAATTATGCTATATTTAGCAAATATGGACGTAGTTTTTTTTTTGGGTAAATTACACCATACTTCCTCAGGTTTGAGGTCTATTACAACCCCTACAACATCTTTAAAACATTTCATTTTCATACCTCAAGTACTATTTTATTTCAATTTCATACATCTGTTACATTTTCCATCCATTGATCCGTTAAGTGCTGACGTGGCAAAAAAATAATTTTTTATTTTTAAAAAAAAATCTGAACTTTTATACCAAAAAAAAATAGAGCCCAGCAATCGGATCTGAAAGAAGAAGAAGAAGAAGAAGACGAAAAGAAAAAAAATTTGAACCCCCTCCCCCCCAGCGACTGCACTACAAGAAGAAGAAAGAATAAGAAGAAGAAAGAATAAGAAAGATAAAAATTTGAACCCCCCAGCGACTACAAGAAGAAGAAAGGAAAAAAAAATTGAACCCCTTCTCCCCCCTAAGCAACTGCAAGATGAAGAAGAAGAAGAAGGGAAGAAATTAACTTGAAATAGGTCCAATTTTATAAATCTCTTTTGATATGGGTCTAATTTTTAGTTACTTTTGATTTAGTTCCAATTTTTGTAGCCTAAAATTGTGTGCTTACTTTTGATTTAGCACGGATCAATAGATGGAAAATGCAACGGAGGTATGAAATTAAAATAAAATAGTACTTGAGATATGAAAGTGAAATGTTTTAAAGATGTTGTATGGGGTTGTAATAGACCTCAAACCTAAGGAGATATGGTGTAATTAAAAAAAAAAAAAAAAAAGCCCAGCGACCGAATCTGAAAGAAGAAGAAGAAGAAGATGAAAAGAAAAAAAATTTGAACCCCCCCCCCCCAGCAACTGCACTGCAAGAAGAAGAAACAAGAAGAAACAAGAAGAAGAAGAAAGAAAAAAATTGGAACCCCCCCCCCCCAAACGACTGCAAGAAGAAGAAAGAAAAAAAAAATTTGAACCCCCTCTCCCCCCCCCCCCCAGCAACTGCAAGAAGAAGAAGAAGAAGAAAAGAAAGAAAAAAAAAATTGAACCTCCCCCCAGCGATTGCAAGAAAAAGGGAAGAAATTAACTTGAAATAGGTCCAATTTTATAAGTCTCTTTTGATATGGGTCTAATTTTTAGTTACTTTTGATTTAGTTCCAATTTTTTTAGCCTAAAATTGTGTGCTTACTTTTGATTTAGCACGGATCAATGGATGAAAAATGTAACGGATGTATGAAATTGAAATAAAATAGTACTTGAGATATGAAAGTGAAATGTTTTAAAGATGTTGTATGAGGTTGTAATAGACCTCAAACCTGAGGAGGTATGATGTAATTTACCCTTTTTTTGTGGTTACAAAAATTTTCAAGCATGTATTTCAAAAACTACATCTTAAATTTGATTTTTAGTGCTAGTGAATTATGATGGTGGCCAGAAAAAGATTAAAATGCTCCATTAGTCTTCACGGCTTCAAAAAAATAAATTGTCGTGGCTAAGTCATTAGCTGGTCCCTTAGAAGAAAAAAAAATCAATGTAGTTAGCTAGAGCAATATATCTTCTCTATACTCAATTTCGAAGATTTTTTTTGTATTTTCTAGTCTAAAATACAGTAAAATATTTCTAGAAAAATACGATCTATACTTATTTAGAGTTAAACCACTCTAATACTTTTGCACAACTCAAATGGTTTGCTCCTCTACATGGAGATACTTATAGAGAACAACATACAAACCTAATCAAATAAGTAAACGTAATTGAATAAAAAAACCTAATTCCTTGAGGACAAGAAAACCTAGAGCTTAATAAAATAACATAAAACAAAACGTCTAAGTAAATAAAACCTTCCCTTTTCCTACATTTTCCAACGCTTAAGGGAGATGAATAATGAGAAAGAGACCAACTTCTTCCCCTAAACATTATAGTTCCATGTTTTTTCAGGTATTGGATTAATAATTAGGTTGTGATTGTTAACGGTAGATGTAGTTTTGTATTTTTCTTTTTTACTCTTAGGTTGCGTTTGTTACAAGGAACTATATATCTAATCCAATGTACTAATGCCGTCCAAAAAAAAATAGAGCCTAGCGTAGCCAAATCACACTCACACAAGAAATTAACAGACCAAGGGCAATGTGGATCGAATTTTGAATTTTATAAAGACGACTTTCAAGTTTCAGGCGGCAAAATGAGATCAGAATTGGATTCCAGGCAGCAAAGTAGATTTAACTATGAGTTTTGAATAGTAAAGTAGTGATTTTTTGAGTTAAAAGGAGCAAAGTAAAATTAAAATCGAGTTCAAGTTGGCGTAGCTAAAAATAAGCCAAAAAATTGAAGAAAAGAGTTTCAACTTGAAATTCCTACTATGCATTTGCTTGTTAACAGTAGGTAATCACGATTAGATTCAATCCAGAGTGGCAACTTTTTACACATCCATCAAATATCGCAACACTAATTAACAAATCACACATGGTTTTTTAAGAATCCTTGCTTCTATTTTTGACAGCATTCTTGACTCCTTTTTTGACAGCACTCTTGAGCACTCCTGTTTTGACAGATGATGCTGGATTGACGGCCTTTCTAATTTTGAAGATGTTCCAAGCAATGTTAGCACAATGCCCTGCTGTTGCAATCGCATCCTCGGTTGCCTCCCCGGCACTCTCCCCAAACCTGCCGGTTCTCAACATTACTAGCAATTCAACTCATATATCCAAGAATCAAAATTGTATATATAACGGGAAATATGCACAATGAGAACTGGTTATAATCTTTTTATAGAAAATAAAACTAAGAAGACACCAAACAGACTGTATGCTGTATATATAAACACGGTTTAGTACTTCATTACGTAGTTTCGTTCACTCCAGTTCTATTTTTGACTAAAAGTTTATAGCCGGTTCTATCTGCGTATATTGGTTATAATAGTCAAGACCCTTCAATTGTAATTTGTATGATTGGCCATTGTTACCTTTTGCTGACGATTCTACCTGCAGCACCTTTGGTAGCTGATAGGGCTTGTTTCTCTGCAACTTCAGCTGCATCCAAAATTTTATCTGCAGTTTGCAGGATGAACCATATTTCAATATGTAGCCTTGGGAATGTGGAGAATTTTTTGACTACGCATTCAAACAAACGGCTAGATTTAAATGTTTTAGATGAAACCATCATATATGACGGTATATTGAATCTCAAAACACAATGTATGGCAGAATTTTCGATGTAAAGAAATTATGAATTTGAACTTACTGATGGCATCAAGTGAAGCCAAGAGGACCTGTCCCGGAACCAAGGCGAAGAATGCCTTCCCTGCTTTAGAATTAACTACCGGCCCCATCACCGATCCGGTCGCAATACCAACCCCATCAAGCATAGCTTTGCTAAGCTTTGATGTCATCTTTGACAAATTTTTCACACTGAATCATGGCAATACAAAAGATCCATTCACTTGAGAACTTTTCAATACACGATCCCAAAATAATGTAAAGAAAATGTGTCTAACCGTTTTAAGTTCTTGTTGATTCCACTCTTCTTTTTTGCAGCAGATTTGCTGCTATTACTTCCTTGTTCTTTGACATAACTTTTCCCCTCCATAGGACGAGTCAATGTCGCTTCCCCTCCTTTTTGGACCTGTTTTCTTCTCCCATCATGCAAATAATTGTTAGAAGTTCACAAGAAATCAACTCAGATGATGTTTCTTATACATCTTACCATGTAGTTAACTAATTGCAAAAATATTGAGCTGAAACCCATCATTTGACACCCCAAAAAAAAAAAACCTAAAGTTGTCGCAGAATAAGATAGCAATGTATATCAAGCTTACATCGCCCATACACATTACAGTCCCGCAATTTGTCACTGAAACTTCATCAATTGGATTATAACTTTTGTTATATGTTGTTTTTAGGGTAAAAGGAATGTTGGATTGGCCAAGTTAACTAGAGTGTGTGTTTTCCATTAGAAGCGAAGTTCATATTCTTGGCACCTAATTTAAATAAATTTAGTGTAAAATACCAAAATTAAATCGCTTGTTTAAAAAATAAAAAAGCAAAAGCAAACCTGATTGGTGTAAGCATTGCTACACAGGAAGATCCCCCTCACAATCTGACCAGTCCCTCCTGCAATCGCCTTGGCCAACACATTATTATAATCTTCAATCCTTGGAGCATACTCCTTCCAATCAACCCCCTTATTTTTATTATTCTTGGTCGATGTGGCACTAAAGCAAGAGTGCTCCATCAAAAACGAATCCAGAAACGCCAACTGACTCTCACACTGGTCGGGAAAAGTGACACCGTAGCTCAGCGGATCGCCGTCTTTCATGGGGAGGGAGAAGAGGTAGTGCAAGGCGTCGAGCTTCACGACCGGCTCGTCGTTTGTCAGCGGCCACTGAAGTTCTTCGCCGACTTTGATTATGGTGGCCAGAGTAACGTCGTTTTCCAAGATGTTTTCGAGGACGAAGTCGCCGCTCGCGAGCTCTAGGGTTTCTCCCTCGTCCATGAGGTGGACTCTGCATCCTGGGATTTGGAGGAAGACTTGCTGCTGGATGTTTTTGGGTTGTTGGTATTGATCAGCGGGGTTTTGGGTTCCGTACTGCGGCGGAGGTGTGGTTTGGGGTTTGGAACCGCGCGAACGGCTGAAGCAACCCATTTCTTTCTTTTGAAGGAAACTAACTAAACTGTTTGTGGTTGTTTTGAGAGGGATTGGAGCAGCAAAGAAGGTGACGGAAAAGGTTGTTGTGTTAAAGAGGAAAAGTTGAAGAAATAATTGATGCTTGGTTTGCAACTTTATATGCTTTGATTGCAACTTTACACTATTCGTTTGCGTCAGCGTAATTATTGTGTGGCTTTCGGTGGAGAATTTAGAGGGTGCCAACTGTCGATATGATGCTGAATAATCAGTATAGCGCAAACCTTGCAGGTTTCAAAGAGGTTTGAAGTGTGAACACAAGTGCTTTTGTTTCGGATTATCGACATAAGGATATTATTTGTGCAGATTGTACTTGTGTTCCCTCGTCACTTATATAATTAATGAATTTTATTGTTAGATACCATTATCGAAGTAGTTTATTTTTTTTCTTAAAATTATATTTTTTTTGTTAAAATTATTTTAATTTAGAGATAATTTAGTTATCTATCTATGTTAAATCAAGAAATAATTTTGATAACAAGTAACTTTTCAGGACAAGTTAATCATTTGTTTCTTTTTTTTGTCGAGACGAGTTAATCACGTGTAGAATGAAGTTTACTATTAACATACTATCCGTTTTAATAAAATACTATCATATGTATAAGTCTTCTATCAAATAATATTATATTATCCTATTAGAACGTCTTATTCTATGTAAATTGCTCCTATTGCGCGTGAACGTGTACAGTGTGGGGTTGTTATGTTGATGGGTACATACATTGGTCATGATGTAATTTTATTGGAGTCATATTAACTTTTTGTAGAATTAAATATGATGTCTCTGTTGTTACTATACGGTACTACGATTTAAAAATATTTTTTTATTTATAAGTAAGATAATTTAAATTCAAATTTAGTTGATAACGAATTCGATATTATTGTTCATCGTGTGATTTAATCAAACTCTTTATATTTTTAATATAAAATATATAGTTATACTAAAAAAATTATAATATCCCTCTTGTAACCGAAAGCCGTAATTCATAATCTCCATCGTTGAATGTCAGTCACCCAATATATTAAATTGAATGGTGGGCGAACTTACAAGTATTAATGCATAAGTCCAAACGCCCACCGTAGCAAAAGCACATACGTGTGTGAGAGAGAAATTCCAACAATTTCCACACGCACTGGTGTGGTGTATTTATGGCAGTGCAACGCTTGCTGGAACAAGTGAGGGGCGGTGTCGACACTCTAACACACTTCAGATACGCCGCCGACACGATCAGCAGTTTGAACACGACCAAGACACGGCAGAGAAATTCTTGTAAATATAAATAACATTTTGCGGCAATTTTGTAAACCCAAAATTTGCCGATCTGGACAACAGTCGGTCCTCTCTCTCTCTCTAAATCTGCCGCGGCGCCTCCTTTCTTCAGTTTCTCTCTCTTTCGTCTCCGAACAGATATCCACGAATCATTGGCTGGGTTTTCCAAACTTTCCGCTGACGGACAACCTCAAATCATGAGTCAGTAACTCAGCACCATGACCCAACCAATCAGTCAGACAGGCACGTCGTCTCTGCAAATTGCTTGAGTGAGTTATGCATATAAAACATTTTTTCTTATCCAATAAAAGTCTCTTGCAGTTAATGAAAAAATAAGCATTCTCCTTGTTAATTTTTATCTGTTGATTTTTTTTATTTTGTGTTCATAATAAAAAAAATGTGAGATAAGTAAAAAAAAGTATGCGAATATCACACTCTAAAAATAAAATGTAAAATAGAAGTATATATTTTGTCTTCAAATAAGAGTTGTGACCTAGGCAAATTATTATCATTTTTTTATTTTTTAAATGCTTATAAATTAATTATGGCAGTGGTCACTAGACATGAGGTCTAGACTGAGACTTTTGGAACACTGAGCATTACATTATCCAAAGTTGCGCACCTTCTAGTTTAGGGTGTGTTCACACATTTTTTGTTACTTTTCATACTCTTATTAATTTTTTTCTGTTGATTTTTTTCAATTCATTTGATCTGACAATCGAAATTCAAAAAAGTGTGAAATAAGTAAAAAAAAACATGGATATCACATCCCGTATAAACCTAGGTGTACAATTTTACTTAGAAGCAGTGCTAATAACTTTTGTTCTCTACCAAAATGGGCAAATATATTTGTTCAAACATCCATCTCGTGTACAAGATTCCTGGGCCCATTAGGCCCAATACTAAACCATTGGCAGATATAGACCTGTCATGTTCATCAACAAAATCTGTACGGCCCACACGAGCACACAACGCAGAGTGCAGAGAGTCTGAGTCATAGACAATTCTCCCTCTAAGATCTCCAGAGGCGAATCTGCCTATCAAGCTCTCAGTCGCGATAGCCGGAAAATCCACTCCAATCTCCAGGTCTCTCTCTCTCTCTCTCTCTCGAATAATTGCTCTCTGCATCAAAATCTAGAATCTTTAGAAACATTGGAAACTCGGAACGCATTCTGGTAACTCGTACTTGCACGAACCCAGTTGGTCTTTCGAGTCAGCTAATGAACTGACTCAAAAACCTAGTAAACTGCTTGGTTTCAAAAAAATGTGAACCCCAACAAACAATGTCTTGTTTATTCTTTTGTTTATTATCTAGCTTAATCGAACAAGGATCTTGATTTCAGGTGAAATTTGCCACATTATCTCATCTGTTCTCGTTGGTGGGTTTTAGAATTCCGATTCGGAAGTGTAAAGATCTCAGCTTTGAGACATGATGATCGCCGCGGTGGCGCTGGTGGCGGTTATCCTTCTGGTAGCTTTCTTTCTGATCCCACGAGGCCCAAAATACGGTATTTTCTTCTTGGTTAATCTTGAAAAAGAAAATGAAGTTGTACTAGATTCAAAAGATTGAACTTTTATATATAAAAAAATGTTTGTTCGGAATCTTTCGATGCAGGGAAAGTAAAGAAGGTTCTTTCAAATGAGAAGGTAATTGTAATTGTTAAAAACATTAACACCCAAAAATTAAGATTGTTTTTTTAAGGAAGTGTTTGTGTTACCTTAATTTTCTGGTTTTCTTCAGCCGGCCAGAATGTACACGAAAGCTGATGTCTCGTCGCATAACAAGCGAACGGATTGTTGGATAATTATTAAAGACAAGGTAACATTTTGATTTTTCAGTTGCTTAGGCGCTCTTGTTTTCCATGGATTCACACTTGCATAATCCTTGTGTTAACAACAAATGTTGTAGGTATATGATATTACCTCGTACGTGGAGGAGCACCCGGGTGGTGATGCCATTTTAGATCATGCTGGGGATGATTCGACTGAAGGGTTTTTCGGGTGAGTATCGCTTGTTTTCGCTGTCACCACCAACTGATAATTTCATGATCGATTTCGCTGGATGTGTGTTAATTAATGTATGTGACTGCATAATATTCAGAAAAGCCTTGTCCATCTACTTGGGATTGATTACTGATGTATGTTTAGGAGAGGCTCCGAACATAGTGTCTCGTAATATGTTGTAATTGTTCTTACTTTGTGCAAAATCTGGATGTTTGTTACGTTGATAGTTCCGGTAAAGGAAAGGCAGAAGTTCTTGTCCTCCTGGGCTCTGTTTAAAACTAACCCGCGTGTTCCTTCTTAAATCTTTCCTAACCGAAATCTCAGAATCAACGGAATGTATGTAGACACATCAGCACATTCTTTTGCATTTGCAAGGTTATATCAGTTCCTGACATTTTCTTGTTATCTTTACTTTTCGTGTGGTAGGCCGCAGCATGCAACCCGAGTCTTTGACATGATCGACGACTTTTACATTGGAGATCTGGTGCTGTGACCAACTCGGAGTCATTTTTCTTTCTCTTTTGTAATATCGGTTGGAGAATGTACTTTGCCATGCCGTTTTTCTCTTTGCATTTCCATTTCTTGTTTAAATTTTGGAGATCGTGTTCATATTTCATAGTCAAAACACTTACGTTTCGTTCTCTGATTCAAACTTTCAGAGTTTTTCGGCTTTTGAGATTGGCATGACTTCTCACTTTAGTTCCTGAGATTTAAAATCGATAAAAGTAGTTTTTAAACTGGTCCGTCGTCAATCGTTATAGTCTTTTCATGAAAAATCTTCGTTAAATTCAAGGTATTTTGTCAAATCAACTATTTCACTTGAACTGGTGGATTCTTCAATTAAACGGAGTTTTTTTTTTCACAAAAGAATCAAAATGATTGACGATGAACAATCTCATATACTATTTTGGCAAAATATCTTCTTCGCTACAGATGAAAATGAAGGGAAGAGCCAACAGTGCAACACTGGAAATGGAATCAAATCTCTACTTGCTATCATCTGAATCTCAACTGTATAAGAATTTGAATTACATAACTTAAACGTAAAGGGTGCAAGTTGCAAATCAACCGAGGCAGGTCAGGTTTGAGGCTGAGGAACAAATGGATTGAATGGGGTTTTGAAAAAATGAGACTAAAATTTCTAAAACACTTTAAATCAATCAATAATTGAATGGCAAACCAATCTAACCCCAACAATTTTTTTCTTCTAACAATCTCGTCACCCATCCGATCTTTCAACGCCAGGCAAACCGATTGAAAGGCGTTTTCTCCAATCACATTCGCTAGATATCGTATTTCTTCGGCTGACGCCATTGTGCCAAACTTCTGGCCAAAGAGCTGAGGAATGATAGTTTCGGAGGTGCTCCTTTCTTCCCTAAATGCTTTCCTCCCAAATCTGTATATACTGGACCCATATCCTTGCTTCGTTCAATCTTCAGCGAAAACATACATAATATAATTCAGAACATGCAGCTCAAACGCTGTACATTATTTCCCTTCATATGTAGGAAAAACTAAAGTAGTTGAAGCTAAGAAGAAAGGCCTTAGACAGCATACCTTGAATATCTTCCCATCCCTTAAGTGATATCGAATACCAGACCAATTTATCGACTGAGAGAAATGAGAACGGAAGGCAGAGACGGGGTACAAAAAATTATCTACTATAAGTGCGATGAAAACCTGCCAAATCGAATAACCAGTGAATGAGCATTAGAGAATACTCAGTAGCTGTCATCAAGACGTTCCAGAGCTCCAACTAAGTATGAAGTTTGGATCTTTAAAGAGATGGAGATTACGAAACTCTGTTTTTTCTATGGTACTTCAAAATACTTTCAGTCAAGATATTTAGGTAAGTGCAATATACGGCATTCAAGACACAAATAATGAAATTCACAGTTCTTCGAGTCTATAGAGAGAGATGGTTACTTACAAGGCTCCAGTTGTAAGTAGCGAGTGAGAGTTTAGGAGCCTCCGGTGATAACATGTTGCATAAATGAACTTCTATCCTGGTCAAGTTCCACATTGAAAGAAGTTCGATAATTGTGCATATCGCTAGGCAGCCTACCAGTTTCAATCCTGAGAATGGGTGGATGAACATTTAAGAGTTCGAGAAACGTTTGGTTTATTTTAGGCAAGGAATCATAATCATATAAACGGGATAGAGAATCAAATTTTATCTTGCACACTGGTTTTCTGCATTAGCATTTGAATCAACGCTACTAACCTACCTAAAAGAGAAAAGAATGCTCACCACAAAAAGTGAAGGTTGTTTCCTCGATTGAATACCCCGTAATATACATTCGTAGGGCTGCGGTGATATGAATAATGGCCATTAAGAATGGTGTTACAAATACCCATGAGAGATAGCAGTGGACGGTAAACAATGCACGGTTCATAATCCAGTTAACCGTTGTTGTATATGATTCCAACACAAATGTCTGCTTCCTCAAGTAGTTCCAATACCTACATGAACAGTCAAAAGATATAAGCATGAAGTATAGCTGCATTTTTTTTGTTTTTTTTTTAGAAAACAAATATGACTGCATTTTAACTTTTTGAGAAAACAAGGGTGCATTACAAACCTTGGAAAACTAAGATCACTTGCAAGCGGATGGGGGAAAACGGCAACTGGGGGTGATGTGATGAGCCTTTTATGAGCTCCTGGAAAAGGTCAATAACATCAGCAACAATGCATGGCCACTTCAAACCGTGATGAACCAAATCATGCAAAAATCCCTGATGTAATGTCTCCCTTCCTTTGTAAACGTTTCCCCCCAAAGACGATCAAAAAACATGAAAAAAAACATCAATGAGTATATTACCGGCTATAGCTGCAAGAGTCATATCATCAGAGTAACCACCATTTTTAAGTCCTGTGACCACTCCATAGCGGTCGAGTCTAAAATCATTTGCATGCATCTGGAAGGAATTTAAAACAGTTAAAGGAGCAAGAAACTTAAAACAACTAAAACAGCATGACTATTTAACGCACGCAGGACTTAAAGAAGGTTACTACTACTTACCATCATGCATCCTCCCCAGAGAAAGAATGTCCTTCCGCCAGTAGCAAAGCCCATTGAGCAAGGCTGTACAAAATAAATTGAAGATGCCTAGGAGTCAGATGTCAATTAAGATATAGGAGGAAGCTTAAGATAAAATACAAAAAATAACTACTAAAAGTTATTTACACGTGTATTTTGATGTTAAAATACAGATACATGTATATGAAATTTTTTGAAGAACAAGTAGGTACCATATGATATTCATAAATGCAGTAACTCCCTAAGCTTCCTGAAGGCAAATCAAGGGGGTATCCAGTTTGGATAAATATCTGCACATTATTTAAAACAGAATTAACACCATAACAGAACCCACAGCTAACACACCACAGTATAAGATAGGACCAGCATACAAAAATCTTACATCAGGATTTTTCTCCATCTCGGAGGTTAGGGCTCCAATCGACCCAGGGTGAAGCCTAACATCATCATCCAAAAATAATACATACTTGCTGTCTTTGTGCATTTTTTCCACTCCAATCTGCAAAAAGAGATTACGGTCTAGTAATTGATATAATTAGTCACTACAGAATGACGTGCTTTAAAGTTCGAACCATGTATGCAAAGAGATTCAAACAAGACTAGGCCACAAGTCTAAAGCTCAGATTTCCATATCTACTTTCAAGTGCAGCTTTACTTTGCCTTTTATTCTACATGAATCCTCAAAAGAAACGTTACACAACAATGAGTCTGATGCTTTATACAGTGCAGACATATACCCTACACTATTAAGCATTAATAAATTTATATTCATGTATTTCATAAAGAAAAGAACCTCGTCATAAAGAACAATTATAGGTACATAATAATATGATAACTGATAACACGTTTGCACAAGCATAGTAGCAACGCGTAAATTATTTTAATCAGGTACATACCAATTGGTTGTGAATTTTCTGACTACAGGTTGTCGAAAGACCAGCCACAACAATCTTAGCATCAACCTCGTCCTGCAAGGAAATGAAGTTAAACTTAAAACACATCATCTGGTCACACATGTAACCATATACATGTTACACATTAAACTTATAGGGAAGATGAAAGAACAGCCACAACAATCTTATCATCAACCTCGTCCTGCAAGGAAATGAAGTTCAACTTAATACAGGTCATCTGGGCACACATGTTAGACATTAAACTTACGCTTCCAAGCATATATTATATGAATTTTCCTGGATGTTCTTATATTAAAGACACCATGATTATTGGGAAGTTGTGTATACCTTAAGCTCTGATAGTAGCAAAGATACAGCACGATAAGCAGGGTCTTCTGTGCTTTCCACGATAAACATAAATTCTAAGGGACCACCATAGAGAGAAGTGACCTGTGTTCGTTAATGAAACAAAACAGTTCAGACCATATTGAAAGAAAACCTTGGATACAAATTCAACCTATTAAATCAGTTAGCACAAGGATTTTGAACACTTCACCATATAATCTAATCATTTAAAAGGTGTTGAACATGTAATAATGGTTTCAACAACTTTTTTACCCAAACAAGAAAATATACACACACAAGAGCAGACCCTTTGATATGTAAATTTAGGGATTGGCTACAATACTTACATTTGTTTAATACAATCACCATCTCGACATGATGATTGTATTAAATATAAATATTCACATGAATTATATATGACATCAAATGGTGATTTTATTAGATACATGTAAGTATAGGAGCCAAATTCGTAAATTTATGTTGCCTTTATTGACAGGACCAAAGCAATGTGCCCCACTAACCTGGCTTCTCCAATTGTGTAAATTGTGTTCTCCAAACCCCTTCAAAGGCATAACAACTGTTACTCTTGGCAGTTTGAGCTGATTTGAGTGCTCAAGTTCAGTGATATCATGGCAAAGGAAAGCAAAGCTATTGCCACGATGCATACTATCCTTCATCCGATTAATCTCTCTATTCCTGTGGGGGGACACATGAAGAAAAAAAATGTGAAATATCCAGCACAGAATGGAAGTTTAACATCGAAGGAGCACGGAGGCCATGCTAGTAGTTGATATTACATTGAAGTCAGGATATAAACTCAAGTACCTGACATAAGCCGCACAAGCCCATCCGAAAGCAAGAACCAAACAGATGAGACATCCCTACAGCGCAAATACAGAAATTTAGACATGCCCACCAAAAGAAAATATAGTTTTAACTATGTTAATCTAAATCTCAGAGCCCAATAGAGTGTAATTTGAACTTCCTATGTAAAAAAGTAATCTTTCAATTCGAAAATAACACAAAGAATCGCCTAAGAAATTGCGAAATCAAGGAGTAATGTAAGTCGATTTTTGAAGCGCCAATAACAGCTCCCAATCCTAAAGCTGTTCACTTTTTTCAGTTTAAACCTCATTTTCTGGATTTATGACCTCTCTCTCACCAAAAATCAAATAGTTGACCTCCATTTATTGCAACTACAACGAATTTCACACAGAAATTCGAAAATTACTTTTAAACCAAAAAGCATGAACCTTTAATTTTTTTTATTTTTTTTTAATAATCGAAAATAAAAACTGGCGCCATAAATCGAAATTGAAGAAACTCAAACTTCGAATTTGAGGATTCGGCAATCCCAGAACCTGAGTTCGAATCAGCCGCGACGCCAAATTACAAATTAAACACAACGGAAAGAAAATTTCCCACTGAATTTTCTCGGCAACCAAACGGACCGGGATCTGAACGAAACATAAAATCGCGAAAAAATGGAAACTTGAAGGAAAAAAAAAAAAAAACAAACCTGGATCTGAAAGAAGACTGCTAGCGGGCTGCAGAACGCTTTGCTGAGAGAGAAGAGTGTCGAATCGAGAGGATCCAATGCAGACATTATTATTGTATATATTTACGGAAGTCCGTCTCTTTCTTTCTTTCTCTCGGATAGCTTGTTAGAGGTAGGAGGAGACAGAGATTGCGGCGAGGAGAGAATCCGCAGATATTCTCTCAGACCGCCATGGCCGACGAACAGCGTCGATAACAACGACGGAGGGACGGAGGTGAGAGAGAGTGAGAGAGGGGAGAAAGGGGGTTCGAGTGAGAGAGCGCGTAATTTTATATTTCGAAGGAGACGGATGAAAATTCCAATTGCCTCGCTGGAAGCGGCTCATTGACCACACAATATAACACTACTTTAAACAGCGTGCACTTTTGCTGGCGTTGCGTTTTAAGGAAGAGAAAGGATTGAAGAAAAGGACGGAGACCGAAACAGTTACATATTAATTCCTCCTTTTTCATTGGTTGTTTGGTCCGACGCTAATACCCGTAGCCTTATGTTATTATTTTACGAAAAACGACATTATTTACATTAAGTGATATATGATAAATTAGTGTAGTGAAACCACAAACTGGTGGTCTAATAGTAAAAGGCGAATTGCGAGACTTCATTCAAATTAAAAAATAAAGGTTTCGGTTCGATACTCGGTGCTGGCGTGGAAGCCAAACTTGTGGTTATGAGAGGCTGAAATGCATCTGTGAGTCTTTCTAATCTCCAAAAGGAGTGGATAACAGTGGTTTGCCACCAATTGTCTCCCTTTCTAAAATATAAAGTAGTGTAGTGATATCAAACTCTTCGTATTAGATATTCAAACTTACAGTCTCTCACTTATAGATAAAAAAAATATTGTAAAATGGTAGTATGAAGTAAATTGGGTCGTACAAACATCCTTGGGCGTAGGAAAAATCCCTATATGTAAAATAATATTCTCTATTTAGTCTCACATTATTGTTTGGAGAGATTTTTTAGTGTATTGGGTGGCACAACATATACATCAAGATCATAATTCAAGTGGTTGGACCGTCAAGTTATTGATTGTAAGGAAAGAATGGCTCTTTACATATATGAGCTAAGCATTTTTTGGGTAGTATAGATATGCGGAAATTTACTATTTCACGTGTCATTTTTCTCATTTTGCTTACGCTTTAATTCTCACTTGATTTATTCAATTAAAATATTGATACCAAATATATAGAATGCTAGAGATATAGAATGGGCCATATTTTATGTATCGCAACATAGACAGCTACGAGTTTCTATTTTCGGTATAACATTGATAAATAAAACACGTGTCATACCGAATAAATTGACAGAAGGATAAAAAAATATACTAAAACTGAGAAATTGAGACGGCCAATCAAAGGTCGTGAGGTGTCATCTTGTCATAAAAGGTAGATGCTTATTCAAGATCCGAATCTCCAACGTAGTGTCGTTTTTGAATAACATTAGTGTGCGCAAGGTATTAAATATCCATAATATCCCGATATTTTCATCGAAATTTCCGTGTTTTTGGACTACCGATATTTCCGATGTCATCGATATTTCCATCGAAATTTCCGTGTTTTTTAAATTTTTATATTTAAAAAAACACCAAAGGGATTCGAACCCCTCCCATTTTACTCCTTCAACACCTTAACCACCATATCACTTATGTTTTTGTGAAAATATGCTAAAATATTTACATATTTTCTACACTCACAATGTTTGTCAGCTCGCTATATAATCAACTTAACTTAGTTAAATCTATCATGCAATGAATTTCTTTTCAATTTTTTTGTGATAAACTAATAGATAATTGACTAAATAAACATCCTGCAAAGTTTCAATAAAAATTTCCAAGTTTTTCTTACAATTTCCATTGTTTTTATTCAATTTTTATCGATATCGATAATATCCCGATATTTTCATCGAAATTTCCGTGTTTTTGGACTATCGATATTTCCGATATCATCGATATTTAATACCTTGAGTGTGCGTCACTAAAGAAATTTTTTAGTGTGATCAGAACACAAGATGGTGTATTATATGTCACTATATAAATAATAAAATATGTGTGTTAATAACTTAAATATTAAAAAAATTCACTACTTATATAAAAACATGTGGTATATCACTTGTGTTCAAATCACAACGAAAAATTTCTTGCGTCACTGTCTTTATAAGCTACCAACCATCGCATATCCTTTATGTCGTTTTTCTTCTCTTAAAAAAAATAATGAAAATGGCTTGAAAACTTTGAGTTTTAATGATAAAGGAAAAATAAAGGAAAAATAAAGGGTAAAGTAAATAGTACTAATATTGACTTTTTAGTGTCAGAATGTAGTTTTTCGTTAAAGTGAACAGTATCATGAGTTTTTCGTTAAAATTCCCTTTCTTTAATCCTTGTCTTATTATTTAATTGATTGATTAATTAATCAACACCCAAAATCCCATTTGTTTTTGTTAACTCCACGACTCAATCTATCTCCTCTTTCATTTTTATTTTTATTCTTTCGGTTTGATTTAACACTCATTTTTAATTTTCACATCTTGAATCTAACTATTTGAACGTTTAGTTTGCCAAATTTTTTTAAATCAAAACTAAGTCAGTCTCAGATTTATTTCACAAGTCTTTAGACTTAGTCTTGAACAAAATAAATAAAGATTCTCTCTGCTAATGATTCAGGTATAGAAGTTAATTAATAAATCAAAACTGAATTGGTCTCAGATTTCTTTAAATACAGGCCATGTCTCTCCTCATTTTCCATTGATCATCTCCCATTGACAAGAAAAGAAGAAGAAAAAAAGAAAGAAAAACTCACGATGAGAAACGTACGTCAATCAAACGGCAAAAGATTGAGAGTAGGAGTTCATGTGGAAAATGGCTATCCTCAATTTGTAAAAGTAGTATAATATGACTCATGTTACTAGGTACTCAATATTAATATGAACCTTAAAAGATGAATATGAATAAAGTAGTTTAAATAATGCAGCTAACGCAAAATTAAATAAATATCGATGTCATTGAAATCACTAAAACAACGAAAAATATGAAGTCTTACTTCATGTGAAGCTTCCGAAACATCAATTTCATATTCCATTTGTCAAAAACAATTTTTCTCAATCAACATGTTTGTAGTTTCATTGGTTAGGGTTTTGTTCAACAATGGAAGATGAGATGGTTTTGGTAGTTGAAAAAATAAATAATGCGCTAAAAGTGATTTTGGGTGTATTTATAAATTATTTATTTTTTAAAAACCTAATAAGGTCAAAATTGTCATTGCATAGTGGAGTAAATAAGTAATTTAATATTAAATTTTAATGTGTGGTGCATTCAACATTTTGTGAAGTATTAATATAAAAAGCCAATTAAGAAACTAAAAAGAAAAAGAAGTTTAATATAATCTTTATTATTTATTGTGCAAAGCAATTATTGACCATAAATCAAGGCGGTTCGTGTACGCTAATTGAGCTTGCTAAAATACTTGTTTTGATTTATTTTATCAAATAACAATGGTAGACTGCTGCATGTTTTGAATTTGGATAGTCGGAGAAATGTGTTCTATTTCGACTTGAAATCGCTTTTGGTGAAAATGTTTTTAAAACAAATTCTTACTATAAATTCAAGTGGATCTTGAAAAAATACTTCATGTTTTTTTTTTTTCAAATCTCTTTCAAAGTCTTCGTAGGTATTCATGTACCCTTTTACTTTGACGGTTGACAATCTGTCTCATAGTCGTATTTTCTAACCGAATCATTTGTAAGAGTTCAGTTCACATGTCTAAACCATCTTAACCGATCACTAACTCTACAAATCAACCTGATTCATATGCTCACTCAATTCATTTGAAATTTGATCGATTGGTAGGTATAAGTAGCATTCATACAAACTTATGTTTCAATGTTTCATGTAACATCTTGAGTTACCAGAGACGACTTTTGGAGATTACTTTGGGTCTGGTGATGTATGAGTAGGACACACAACATTGGTAAGTCAAAGGAATAAATTGTACCAATCTCAACATCAGTATCACAGCCCGACTATCGGTTACAAATTATAAACCGACACGTAATATAAAGACAAAAAAAAGAATGTTTGCAGATGCGTTGAACCATAATTTATCAAGGAGCATAATAAGGAGCTAAGTATTTTTTTCAAAGTTAATTTAAGAGTTTGTTTAGAATTGCTTTTGAAAAGGTGAAAATTGTTTTCTATCAACAAAAAAACGCTTATGAATTGCAGTAGTATTTTATAGAGAAGAGTGTTACATGCTTTTTTGGAGCATATTTGGCACCACAAATATTTTTTACCATGTTTAGCAGAAAAAGTTAAAAGTGATGTGTTTTACATTGCACTTGCATTTTCATAAAAAAAAAAAAACTTGTAGTTAGTGAAAGTGCTTCTGAGTATATGCGTTTTTCAAAAATACATTTCCGAGGTGACCTTTCATGATGCATTTCCAAGAAAGCAATTGAAATTTTAATAAAATTTCTACATGTTTATAATAAAGACACTTCTAACAAAAGCGCTTATGAGTATAAGTGCTTCACATATAAGTACTTCCAAATAAGCCCTAAGAAAAAAAAAGATTTTTCATGGAACGAATTCAATGCCACTGTAGTTGTGACGATATTCCATGCAAGTTTTGCTGTCGCCCCTAAAGGGTTGGTTTAGCTTAATATTGGCAAGGAAAGGCAGCTGGGAAGATGGGGGGACCAAATCAGAACCTCAAACAGAGAGAGAGAGGGGTTGAGGAGGAGGCATCTTCAAGTATATACATTTGGCATCCTCTTCGTGAATCACATGGTCTTGCCAGATTTGAAGCCGATGGAACATGTTGATGGATCATACAACTAACATGGCAACATTTTATATTTTAATTTTTGTTCTTATTTTTTTACATTTGGGATGGTTGGATTTGGTATATTGTGATAGGGGTCCCTACAAACAAATCCTTCTAATTTGACTTGCACCTACAATTTTTGGTGGAAAGAGGACTGTTAGCTTTTTGAGGGCATTTTCAATGCAGAGAATGCAAAAGTAGGCCCCTCGTTGAAATTCGGTATGTCACGACCCATATTTGAACAACTAGGTATCAGATCACTGGGGGAGTTGTTTTACAACTAGAAGAACGGGTATCATTCTGATTCATGACTTCTCCGATTCACGCTTCAAACAGCACTGGGAATCTGGATTGGATGAGCTTTGGGATGGAAAGTAATGGACAGAATGTGACACAATTGGTATGGAGATCCTGTTCATCTATTCGGGTTGGCAAATTTTGCAAAATCTCGTTTGATCACACGCATCATATAAGATTCAGGAACTGGAAAACAAAAAAGATGGATGCCATTTTCGAACCACATATGCTCGAAAACAACTATGCATAGGCGATCAAGAAACAAACAAAAACTCATACGCATTTGACATCATCGCTATATCATATGCAGAGCCTACAGAACAGGTCTCATACTGCACGTTTAGTTGCAGAAAACTTAACTTTTAGCTGTAAATGCAGACAATTCTGCAGTGTAGTGAGTAACAATTGAAAGCTAACCATACTTCATATCATCGTGAGATTTGTGGTACTCATTCGTTAACATTGGAACACCACGCTCACAGATTAGAGGGAAATGTATGTGTTTTGTGATAGGGGATAACGGAAAGTTGCAGGAAACATGATGGCAGTCTCTGAAGACGATTAGTTGGTGTTTCTAGTTTCTATGAACAAATGTGAATAAGAGCTCCAAGCTTCAAATAAATCAGTAGTATGAACTGTGATGCACAATTTAATGATCTCAACTCGTTTAAGATAATCATTTTAACACCAAAAATTAGAGTTGTTATGGCACACATTTCTGATCAAGAGGCTATACGGAAATAAAAACTGTAAACATACTCCCAACTTTAGATAAAGCTCTAAAAAGTGCTAATATAAAGTACAATGTTTATGACGAACCTCAGTCAAATTCGTCAGTCTGCTGATTAACTGCATGGACATTCTCATCGTTATTGTTTCCTGTTAAGTGATGAAGCAGCACACCAGCTGCAACACTGACATTTAAGCTCTCCACGGCCAAAAATGATTGGAACTCTTCAACTAAGCATGCACGATTCCCTTCCATGGTTTCAGTATCATCAACTCCACCAGCAGTAATTTCCACGGGAATATTCCCCGGGATTCTAATTAAATCAGTGCAAGATCTTTCCACCAAAGGTCTCAACCCAGTGCCCTCACTTCCCAGAACAAGAATTGTTGGCACACTAGGTGCAACCTCATTCAAAGGTATAGCCTTGGAAGAAACAGAACCTCCAAGAACCCGCCAACCATTTTCAGCCGAGGATGTTAGGAACTGCATCATATTCTTGCAGTATCTCAACTCCATCAACTCAAGTGAACCTGCACTTGCTTTGCTCACAACGCCACTCAGTGGGGCTGAATTCTTAGCACATAACACCACCCCAGAAGCTCCAAAGAAGTAAGCCGACCTGATGATTGCCCCCACATTCTGAGGATCTGTAACCTCATCCAAAGCAATCCACAGAGAACCCTTATCTTCCCCAACTGAAACAGGTTCCAATTCATTAATTTTCACCATCTCCAACGGAGAGGCATCTAGAACCAGACCCTGATGAGGTCGATTATCAGTAGCCATATTAAGATCATGCTTAGAGACATCCTTTACGTTTAACCCAATCTTGTCAGCCATCATTAAAATTCTCTCAAAGCCCTTCTTGTCCTTCTTCTTCCTATTATTTTTGCTCAAATCCATCCCTTCTTGAATATACAATGCATAAAATTCTCTTCTTCCAGCTGACAAAGCAGCCAAAACTGGACCAACACCATAAACACTTTGGCCAATCATCCTAGGCACGGACGATTCAGTAGCCTCTTTCCATGTCTTCTTACCCCAATCTTCCTGCCTATTCCACCTTCGAAACTCAGGTCTCTCACGTCCAGGTTTTACATCTTCCATTCCCCTGAACTTGTTTTGAATACGATCCCACCTTGGATCATCAACTGCCTCCATTTCTTCTTCTTCTCCTACTTCTTCTTCTTCTTCTGCATCTCCTTCTGTCTTGGCTTCCTCCAATCTTCTGTCCCTCCCATGGTAATCACTTTGATAATCCTTTACCGCACTTCCCCTTCCAATTCTACTTTCTTTACTCCCATGCTCAAATGGACCACTTTTCCTAACATAATTTTTTTCTATGTCGGCTTTCCCCAATCTTCTGTCCCTCCCACGGTAATCATTTTGACGATCCCTTACCAAAGCTCCCCTTCCAGTTCTACCTTCTCTACTCCCATAATCTGATGCACCATTTTTCCTATCATAACTTTTTCTTGACACCTCCCAAGAAGCACGACCAGTTTTCGACTTTGTTTCTTCCTCTAACATACTTGCTGAATTGTCCCAAGACAACTTACTACTATCTCCATCTAAACTCTTTGCTGCTCCCCCCCAAGAACCATTATCACTAACTTCTTCTAACCTCTTTGCAGATTCCTCCCAAGACGAAACAAATGTCTTCGCCGTAGTTCCTTTCTCCAAACCTCGTGCTCCCTTAGCTTTTGCTGCCGGCAACCACGGCAGTCTTTTCCCAGCTCTTCCCACACCACTCCCTCCATTTACTTTCTGACCAGACCAACTCGAAAAACCTCGTCCTCTTACAAAACACCAATTCTGTGTACCACTTCTCATCCTAAACCCCCCAGAAACACTTCTGCGTTTTGCAACAATCCCCTTTTCCAGAATCTCACAATACGAACCGGTCGAAAACCGAACCAAATGTGACAACCCATAATTTTTTTCACCAAACCCGGATGAGGGTTTTGTGAGTTTGATCGGACTAAGGTTTATTGGGGATTTTGGATGAGACCCAATTTGTAAAGATTGAAACTTTGAGGTGTGAAACAATTTGGGTCTCGAACAAACCTTAATTGCCAAGGGAAATGCTTGGCCTTTTGCTAAAGTCGCATACATTGCATTCACTATTTCAAAAAGGATCAGAAAACTGAATCCGAAAACATAAAAGGAGGTACAGAGAAATAACAAAAACCTGATTCAGATACGATTTCTGAAGAAATTGGAGGCCTTTTGATTCCCTATGAAGCTTATCCGCAGTTCAAACGACATCGTATTGCTGTGCGGTTCCAGCCACCACTACGAAGCTTAACTGGAGAGTGAGGATGGCGGGGAGGCTAACGGCAGCCTTGGAAGATAAGATACTGTAAGCTGCTATACGAGTACGACGTCGTACTCTAGCACCTACGACGAACCCGACTGACATGGATTCTGATGGACAATAATGCCCCTTACAGGGACAAATGAGTCATTACAGCAGACTGACATTTGCTTGCACCGTAACCAAAACGTAACCGACCCGAACAACCTGCTACCCGGACCCGCTACATACACAAGGATATTTCCGTCAAAGCAGCCAAACAAAAACCTAGGACCAGAAGCGAAAGAGGCCCTCTTAGTTCGATCTCTCTCTCCCTCTCGCCTTTCGCCAAACAAAAACCTTTGAAGGCAGCGAAAAACCCTCTCCGCCCACCACCGCCTCTCGGCAGAAATATGGGGACTCCAGAAACATCCCGGGAACCGTGCCCCGACCGCATCCTCGACGACATCGGCGGTGCCTTCGGCATGGGTGCTGTCGGTGGGTCCGCCTTCCACTTCCTCAAGGGCGTCTACCACTCCCCATCCGGCGCCCGGTTCATCGGCGGATCGCAGGCCGTCCGGATGAACGCGCCGCGCGTCGGCGGGAGCTTCGCCGTCTGGGGAGGCCTGTTCTCCGCCTTCGACTGCACCATGGTCTACGTCCGCCAGAAGGAGGACCCCTGGAACTCCATCATCGCCGGCGCCGCCACCGGTGGCTTCCTCCAGATGCGCCAGGGGCTCGGCGCCTCGGCCCGATCGGCCGCCTTCGGTGGCGTTCTCTTAGCGCTGATTGAAGGAGCTGGGATCATGCTTAATAAGTTTATGAGCCAGCAGCAGCAGATGCCGGTTGTGATTGAAGAGCCGGCGAATATGCCCGGTGTGCCTGGGCTTCCTCCGATGGGCCGGGCGCCAGGTCAGCCAGGCCCACCGGAGATGGCAACGTCTGTCGGCGGCGGCTCTGAGGCGAATTCGAGCTCAGGATCGTGGTTTGGAGGGTTGTTTGGAAAGGGGAATGAGCCTGAGGCTAAGAGCAGCGGAAGCGAGACGAAGGTTTTGGAGAGTTTCGATGCACCGCCAGTTCCAACCTTCGAGTTTAAGTGATTGATCGAATGATTAAGGTAAGGATTAAGGAGGAAGGGTTTTGATTAGAAGGATGATGATTAGATTGTATTTAGGGAGAATGGATTGGTATTGAACTGAGGAATTTGGGAAAGTTAAGGTTTTTATTGCCAATTTTCGCAGAAAAGATATGTTTATGTTGTGCTCTGTCTTTTACTAGTTTTTTGGAATAACCAAGAAGTTATAGCTTGTATTATAACGCTTTTCGAATTCAAATTTGATTTCTTGCTTGAATTGTTCTTCGAGCCGCGGATTAAGTTGTGTATTGGAGATGCTTTTGATATGCAGAAGAATGCTTTGCAATAATTTTCGCCGATTAGTAGCGCTCGGAATTTGCATACATTGGATTGTTTTCGCCTAATTTTCGTGGACAATGTGATAATTTTGTTGTGACTTGGTTTAGGATTTGCATGCTGGCCTTGGTGCTTGTTTGCTTGATCATCGCTTTTCTGTAATTCTTGTGTTCATGAATTGACTATTTTACACAAATTTGTCCTGGTTATATGGATATTGAATGCTTTGGGAACCAGTTGTTGCGTTGAGGCTCGTAAGGTTCACAAAGAGTAGGTGTGCATAGCATCGTTCAAGTTTAAGTAACGCCCGGATTTGTGAACTGCTTGATGTTCTTGTTTATGCATGTCGAGATTGATGTGATCAATATGTAGAGAAGGAAATCCCCTTCCTTTGAGAAGTAAGCCAGATAGTTTATGTTTCGTTGTTCCTCTCAATTTCAAAGCAAAAATGTTGTGTGCGCAAAAATGTTGGTATGCGTTGTAGTCTATGATCGTGCAAATATTTGGATTTCTGAAACTACAGAGTGGCATTGTAGTCTGTGATTCTTTGATTTTGGTCATTGATTAATTGGTGGTTCTGTCTTTTCGTTCTTTCAGTGGACGAAGAGCCTAAAACAGTTATGCAATTTGCAGTTTTGTTTCGAGGCGCTTGAAGAGCAGTACATAGTGGAGACACAAAGCTCGCAACAACCACGTCGAAAGGAGATGGGTAAACTCAATCAGTTTGGTTTTCCTAGGTTAACTATTAAGATCATTGTTTAGTCTGGCTGGTGTACTAGTTCCAAATAATTATTTGAAGGTTATATTTTCGGGATTGTACGTTATACTCTGGCCGGATAACTAGTTCGAGGATGATTGTTACTTTCGTGTTTATTTGATAGTTAAATCCATTCGAAACTTCTGCTTTTCGATTTCTGCTTCGCCTCGTGGTTTACTATCAAGGACTAGTGCTACATTTTGCTTCTCCGTTTCGCCCAAATCAGACGAAATGACCAAGATGGAACCACGACTAAATTATCAAAATTGAAATCGAACAAAACATGACGATCGTAACGGATGTGTTTCTTATCATATCGAATTCAAACATGTGTAATCACGCATGTTTTGCTCGTCAAGTGACTAAGAGAACGGAGCTCGTAATTGGTTTATTTTTTCTCAAATCAAAGCCCAAATATGTATGTGCAAACCCCAATCCTTCAAACTTGTCCAAGCAGACCCGAAAGACAGTTGGGTTTGGCGGGTTTGAGGCCCGAGCTTGCGCGCCCACCTTGGATAACCCGCCACGTCACCGGTTACTCTAACATGAGCCGTTGGATTTTATACGAATTTGCAACAGAAAAGTCACCGTCGGCTTTAGATAACGCAAATGACAAAACTCAAAATAGTCAAAATATTTCCACTTCCACTCCTCCGTCCACTCTCTCGCTCCACCAGGACCGCCACTCTCTCCCTCCTCCGCCGTCGCCTCATGGCCACCGTCGCGTCATCCGATTCCCCCATAAGCCCGTCAAGCACCCGGGTCGGGTGGATCGGGACCGGTATTATGGGCCGGTCCATGTGCACCCACCTGCTCAAGGCCGGCTACGCCCTCACCGTCTTCAACCGCACCCTCTCCAAGGCCCAGCCTCTCGTCGACCTCGGGGCCCACCTGGCCGACTCCCCAAGCGCCGTCGCCTCCAAATCCGACGTCGTCTTTTCCATCGTCGGCTACCCCTCCGATGTCAGCTCCGTCCTCCTCGACCCCACCACCGGCGCACTCTCCGGCCTCCGCCCCGGCGGCATCCTCGTCGACATGACCACCTCCGAACCCTCCCTCGCCGTCGAGATCTCCTCCGCCGCTGAGTCCAAATCCTGCTCAGCTGTTGATGCCCCCGTCACCGGCGGCGAAGTTGGCGCCAAGAATGGAACTCTCGCGATCCTCGCCGGCGGCGACGAAAACACCGTCCGCAAGCTAACCCCTCTGTTCTCCCTCATGGGCAAAGTGAATTATATGGGCGGCGCCGGAAAGGGACAGTTCGCGAAGCTGGCGAACCAGACGATCATCGCTTCCACGATGGTGGGTCTGGTGGAGGGTATGATCTTCGCCCACAAGTCCGGCCTCGACGTGGGTCTTTTCCTAGATGCGATCAAACTGGGCGCCGCAGGGTCGAAGTCGCTGGATTTGCACGGCGGCCGGATTCTGAAGAGGGATTTGGAGCCAGGATTCTATGTGAACCACTTCGTGAAAGATTTGGGGATTTGCTTGAAGGAGTGCCAGAAGATGGGGCTTGCTCTTCCCGGATTAGCCCTGGCTCAGCAGCTTTATCTGTCGCTGAAGGCTCATGGCGAGGGCAGTTTGGGAACTCAGGCGCTTATTGTGGCGGTGGAGCGGCTGAATAATGTGTCACTTGAACATGCTCCTGCAAAATAATGACTCTGAAAGTGCAGTTTGAATATTTCTTATGATGGTATCGATGATGAAATTTCAGTTTTTTTTTTTATTTTTTATTTTTACTTTGTACTGTGATGTTTCTTGCTCCAATGCTTATATATAGTATGAAATGGTTTTCTCATAACAAATTAAGTAATTGTGTTTAGTTTCTTCAATCTATGGTTGAAACTTTTGCAGACGTGGGTTAGGCTAGTTAGCTAGGGTAGTTTGTCCGTCCCCGAAGTTTAGATTGCTAGATGGATTGTGTTTAACTGTATGTAAGCACCTGCTGGTGGGAAAGCTCAATGACTTTATCAGCAAGTGCTTTTGCACACTTTCAGCTTGATGTTTGACCCGAAAAACTAACAAATGGTGAAGCAAGTTTTAGCGGTTATTGTGAAACCAGTATATTGGTTCTTGCCTGGCATTAGATTGATTCTTGATTACCAGTTATAAACTTATAACGAGTGCGCTCTTTAGTGGCACCATTCTGTATTATCTGGGACTTCAGGAATTTGCAACTGGAGGTGAGATAACAGGTTCAGTCGTATGAGCTCGGTGCAAGCCTGACACGGGATCTCTGTTTGAAATATCAGTGAGGGCAAGCACGGTGGTCACGCCCAAATTTAGGTATTTCTTGTGTTCTTATGTTTCTTTTCCATATATCTTGTTAAGGCATGTCTGCATTCTTTCTGTCTAATCCTGGAGAAAGTAAGTTACTTCTGTATGTTCGCGGATTACCTTCGCAGGCATTACCTTTGTTCTTCTAAACTTGAATTGCAGTAGTTAAGATGAACTTGAAGCTAGCGAGTCTGTTAAATGTTGGGGTTATCCAAAGTGGAGGTGGCATGCCATCGTCCCGCGTTTCTTTAAGGTTAACCGGCTCGAAGGTTTTATCCTCTAAACTGAAGATACCCATATCACATGGTACTTGTCGCCTCAACCTCCTGCACACAATAATATACATCTTCGCTCTTGCTCTCGCCCTTAATAGGACCCAAAAAACTAGGATATAATGGTAAATGAATACGTCTGTAGAATTTCGCTGTATAGTATTCCTCTTAGCTTTGTACGAAATTCTGCAGGGATCATGAGCAAGAGTGGAAGTACCTTACGCCAGCGCTGTGTTATGAGATTAGTATTTTGCACAAAACCACCAGTCCTTGCAAACGGAAGTCTTGAACAAGGAAAATATATAGTATTAGATTTGGGCTAAAGCTACATAACGGGCAAGCTATAATTTGGATTGAACTTGTCTTTCAAGGAGTCGAATCTAAGAACTCTCCACTTACAAGTGAAGAGTAATGCCGCTTGGTACTAAGAGACCAAAGTAACAGTGGCCTGTGTTGAGAAAAAGAAATTTTCCTTCTTTTGAGTTTTTCGTCGCTCTACTCTTGTATACTCGTAGTTGGATTGTGCTTGTGTGTTTTTTCCCCTATACTGAGTACACAAATTGAAAGGAGAGATTGGAATCAAGGGCTTAACCTCCAAAACTGTAACGTTATGTGTTTGTTTCGTTATTGTTTTTGCGAACTTTATACCAAACTATACACTCACGTATCAAAATCACACAAAAGAAAGAATCACAGAAGAAAGAAATAATAAAGGAAACAATTTTATCTGGATTTTACTTGTTACACTAGCCTTCAGCCATAGCCATCTTATGAAAGAACATTGTTTTTTATTTTTCCTTTAGATGTAGGAGACATTCCGTAACTTCATCTCTGCAGTGTATACTTCTTCCCTGTGAATGCTTGCAATTTTGGCTTTTTGGCCTTCTGAGACTGCTCTTGACTGCTCTTCTCTGGGGCAACTTTTGGGGTTTCATTCGTGGGATGGTTGGCATTTGAACCAATTTTACCAAACACAAGCTTTCCATTAAGTCGACCTGCTGACACAGAAGTTGATGACATAGAGCCCTTGTTGGTTCTGCTTGAGAATTTCAGTAGAGGAAACCGGTGCAACCGATTGGTCCAATGCTGGTTTTCCATCCAATCGTCTTGCCAAACCGGTAAAGGGGATGAATTTCGGTATCTTCTCAGACGGTTCTTCATCCTTTTTGGCTTCTGTCGGTCTCTCCTTAGACTGAGTAGATGGCACTGACGGCTTTTGGGGCTCCACATAATCAAGAGGAGGGGCAAAATCAACCTCACAGTCGGTATCAATTATGCAGATTGCAGGGGACGGCTTTGTTTCAATTACGTCGATGTAGTACTCCTTATTGTTATAAGGGACCATGAAGGTATCACCAGTGGCTAAACAAGAGTAGCTCCTCAGTGCAGTCTCCAAGACGTCTTTCGGGTCTGGGAGGTCAAGAAAATCCATGGTGTGAGGCTGCAACTTCATGTATGTTCCCTTCACAAGGCTCTTGTTTTTCACCTGAACAAGATCGCCATCTTGCAAAAGCAACTTCTTCATCATCCAGTAGGGTAAAAACGTTAGGCCCTCGTCGGCAACAAATTCCAACACCCCACAGTGAGCAACTCTTCCAGAATTACCGGGATTACTGAGTTCAAACAACATGGGGTAACTGACCTGTAAATTCGACAAAAGGCGATCGAGGGCTGACAGCGGCATTATGATTTTATCGCCCTTTTCGAGATGTTCCTTGTTGAGGACGGAAACAGGGTAACAACGGTATAGCTGCTCAAAGGAATTAAAATTACTGCTACGTTCTTCAGGATCGCTGCCAGGAACAAAACATGACGATCGTAACGGTATTTACGGAAATACACGGTTCTCGCCCTTGCATTTGATATCAATGGTGGATAATAACAGATGTGTTTCTTATCATATCGAATTCAAAAATGTGTAATCACGAATGTTTTGCTCGTCAAGTGACTAAGAGAACGGAGCTCGTAATTGGTTTATTTTTTCTCAAATCAAAGCCCAAATATGTATGTGCAAACCCCAATCCTTCAAACTTGTCCAAGCAGACCCGAAAGACAGTTGGGTTTGGCGGGTTTGAGGCCCGAACTTGCGCGCCCACCTTGGATAACCCGCCACGTCACCAGTTGCTCTAACATGAGCCGTTGGATTTTATACGAATTTGCAACAGAAAGGTCACCGTCGGGTTTAGATAACGCAAATGACAAAACTCAAAATAGTCAAACTATTTCCACTTCCACTCCTCCGTCCACTCTCTCGCTCCACCAGGACCGCCACTCTCTCCCTCCTTCTCCGCCGTCGCCACATGGCCACCGTCGCGTCATCCGATTCCCCCATAAGCCCGTCAAGCACCCGGGTCGGGTGGATCGGGACCGGTGTTATGGGCCGGTCCATGTGCACCCACCTGCTCAAGGCCGGCTACGCCCTCACCGTCTTCAACCGCACCCTCTCCAAGGCCCAGCCTCTCGTCGACCTCGGGGCCCACCTGGCCGACTCCCCAAGCGCCGTCGCCTCCAAATCCGACGTCGTCTTTTCCATCGTCGGCTACCCCTCCGACGTCCGCTCCGTCCTCCTCGACCCCACCACCGGCGCACTCTCCGGCCTCCGCCCCGGCGGCATCCTCGTCGACATGACCACCTCCGAACCCTCCCTCGCCGTCGAGATCTCCTCCGCCGCTGAGTCCAAATCCTGCTCAGCTGTTGATGCCCCCGTCACCGGCGGCGACGTCGGCGCCAAGAACGGAACTCTCGCGATCCTCGCCGGCGGCGACGAAAACACCGTCCACAAGCTAACCCCTCTGTTCTCCCTCATGGGCAAAGTGAATTATATGGGCGGCGCCGGAAAGGGACAGTTCGCGAAGCTGGCGAACCAGACGATCATCGCTTCCACGATGGTGGGTCTGGTAGAGGGTATGATCTTCGCCCACAAGTCCGGCCTCGACGTGGGTCTTTTCCTAGATGCGATCAAACTGGGCGCCGCAGGGTCGAAGTCGCTGGATTTGTACGGCGGCCGGATTCTGAAGAGGGATTTGGAGCCGGGATTCTATGTGAACCACTTCGTGAAAGATTTGGGGATTTGCTTGAATGAGTGCCAGAAGATGGGGCTTGCTCTTCCCGGATTAGCCCTGGCTCAGCAGCTTTATCTGTCGCTGAAGGCTCACGGCGAGGGCAATTTGGGAACTCAGGCACTTATTGTGGCGGTGGAGCGGCTGAATAATGTGTCACTTGAACATGCTCCTGCAAAATAATGACTCTGCAAGTGCAGTTTGAATCATTTCTTATGATGGTATCGATGATTTTCTTCAATTTCGTGTTGAAATTTTTTTTTTTTTTTTTTAACTTTGTACTGTGATGTTTCTTCCTCCAATGCTTAGAGTATGAAATGGTTTTCTCATAACAAACTAAGCAATTGTGTTTAGTTTCTTCAATATATGGTTGAAACTCTTGCAGACGCGGGTTAGGCTAGTTAGCTAGGGTAGTTTGTCCGTCCCCGAAGTTTAGATTGCTAGATGGATTGTGTTTTAACTGTATGTAAGCACCTGCTGGTGGGAAAGCTCAAAGACTTTATCAGCAAGTGCTTTTGCACACTTTCAGCTTGATGTTTGACCCGAAAAACTAACAAATGGTGAAGCAAGTTTTAGCGGTAATTGTGAAACCAGTGTATTGGTTCTTGCCTGGCATTAGATTGATTCTTGATTACCAGTTATAAACTTGTAACGAGTGTGCTCTTTAGTGGCACCATTCTGCATTATCTGGGACTTCAGGAATTTACAACTGGAGGTGAGATAACAGGTTCAGTCGTATGAGCTCGGTGCAAGCCTGACACGGGAACTCTGTTTGAAATATCAGTGAGGGCACGCACGGTGGACACGGGAACTCTGTAGAATTTCGCTGTATGGTATTCCTCTTAGCTTTGTACGAAATTCTGCAGGGATCATGAGCAAGAGTGGAAGTACCTTACGCCAGCGCTGTGTTATGAGATTAGTCTTTTGCACAAAACCACCAGTCCTTGCAAACGGAAGTAATAGATTTGGGCTAAGCTACATAACGGGCAAGCTATCATTTGGATTGAACTTGTCTTTTCAAAGAGTCGAATTTAAGAACTCTTCACTTACAAGTGAAGAGTAATGCCACTTGTAAAGAGGAACACCGCTTGGTACTAAAAGACCAAAGTAACAGTGGCCTGTGTTGAGAAAAAGAAATTTTCCGTCTTTTGAGTTTTTCGTCGTTCTTCTCTTGTATACTCGTTGTAGTTGGATTGTGCTTGTGTGTTTTTTTTTTCCCTAAACTGAGTACACAAATTGAAAAGAGGGATTGGAATCAAGGGCTTAACCTCCAAAACTATAACGTTATGTGTTTGTTTCGTTATTGTTTTTGCGAACTTTATACCAAACTATACTCTCACGTATCAAAATCACACAAAAGAAAGAATCACAGAAGAAAGAAATAATAAAGGAAACAATTTTATCTGGATTTTACTTGTTACACAAGCCTTCAGCCATAGCCATCTTATGAAAGAACATTGTTTTTTATTTTTCCTTTAGATGTAGGAGACATTCCGTAACTTCATCTCTGCAGTGTATACTTCTTCCCTGTGAATGCTTGCAATTTTGGCTTTTCGGCCTTCTGAGACTGCTCTTCACTGCTCTTCTCTGGGGCAACTTTTGGGGTTTCATTCGTGGGATGGTTGGCATTTGAACCAATTTTACCAAACACAAGCTTTCCATTAAGTCGACCCGCTGACACAGAAGTTGATGACATATAGCCCTTGGTTCCATTCTCACTCTCCAGTTGGTTCTGCTTGAGAATTTCAGTAGAGGAAACCGGTGCAACCGATTGGTCCAATGCTGGTTTTCCATCCAATCGTCTTGCCGAACCGGTAAAGGGGATGAATTTCGGTATCTTCTCAGACGGTTCTTCATCCTTTTTGGCTTCTGTCGGTCTCTCCTTAGACTGAGTAGATGGCACTGACGGCTTTTGGGGCTCCACATAATCAAGAGGAGGGGCAAAATCAACCTCGCAGTCGGTATCAATTATGCAGATTGCAGGGGACGGCTTTGTTTCAATTACGTCGATGTAGTACTCCTTATTGTTATAAGGGACCATGAAGGTATCACCAGTGGCTAAACAAGAGTAGCTCCTCAGTACAGTCTCCAAGACGTCTTTCGGGTCTGAGAGGTCAAGAAAATCCATGGTGTGAGGCTGCAACTTCATGTATGTTCCCTTCACAAGGCTCTTGTTTTTCACCTGAACAAGATCGCCATCTTGCAAAAGCAACTTCTTCATCATCCAGTAGGGTAAAAACGTTAGGCCCTCGTCGGCAACAAATTCCAACACCCCACAGTGAGCAACTCTTCCAGAATTACCGGGATTACTGAGTTCAAACAACATGGGGTAACTGACCTGTAAATTCGACAAAAGGCGATCGAGGGCTGACAGCGGCATTATGATTTTATCGCCCTTTTCGAGATGTTCCTTGTTGAGGACGGAAACAGGGTAACAACGGTATAGCTGCTCAAAGGAATTAAAATTACTGCTACGTTCTTCAGGATCGCTGTCAGGATCTTCGGGCTTACTACCAAGTTCTTCAACATATCCGCCATAGAATCCGAAATCACTGACATGATCTTCAGAAGAATTCGTACTAAGTTCTTCAATATATCCGCCATAGAATTCGGAATCACTGACATGATCTTCAGAAGAATTACTACTACGGTCTTCAGAAGAACTGCTGCTATCGTCTGCAAAGGATTCACCGAAATCTTCAGAATCAGATGAATCTCTGCTGTAGTCTGCAGCATCAACAAAGTCTTCATCAGATGAATCGCTGAAGTAGCCTTCAGAAATCATATTTACTGTGTCCATGAAGTCGCAGATGGATCGTCTCCTTGTGATTTTGATGGATGGATTGACTGAGGTAATTCTGGTTTCTTGCGGCCTAAGGAACTGAGACTCTAAACAGTTAGGGCAAAGAATATTGCTTTGTTTGATGCGAATTGATGAGATGTCTGAAAACGAATGTGGCCTCCCTTGTACTTATACACAATCCAAAACCAAATCCTATAAGGATAAGAAAACCCTATCTCGCCGGAAAACCCTAATATTTGAAGAAAAAAGAGAATGAAGTCTTAATCTTAGCCGTCCACAATCCTTTAATTGGTAGCTAATCTTCTAATCGTAGCCGTTCCTAATTCTTTTAGGGCTTTTTGTAGTCTGATAATTAAGTAGCTAATCTTCAGGGCGTGAGAGTAAATGATGCGAGGTCTGAAAACAGTTGTCTCCTTAATAAGTTAAAAACTGAATCCTTTAGGAATTATGAAATCTAATCTCACTTGGAAACCTGAAATTAAGTAAAACGAATAAACAAAGAGTTGCTCTGTGTATACCCAAAATTCATCTCTAGACGCCCAAAATTTCGTATTAAAGAAATGTATAATTCACACGTGTTTGCGATTAATAATTTGACTTTCTACTCAAAAAATAAAACATTGACAATTTGACAGTGCCAAAACCCTACAATGGCACTGCGCGCCCTTTCTTCTTGTTAACATTAATTCATCAATATAAATGAAGTTACATATATTGTATTAAATAAGATGAACTGTAAGCTTAGCTAATAGTCTGTAAAATTGTGGCATAATCCACATTGCTTGCGGCACACGATCGTCCCAAGATGTTTTAGAGTAAGGTTGTGTAATGTAATGGTTCCATCCTCTAAATTAAAGATACCGATATCACCACGTGTTGTTCTGCCAATTTGAGAGAATGACAAGTGGGACATGTTATCACCTCGACCTATTGTGCAATCGATTTGTCTTTGTCGTTGAACACCAATTTGTAAACCTTGAAGCTATCAGTCATCCACAACTCGTCGTTCTTCGAACATACAATAGTCTCCCTTGATTGATTCCACAAGATATGCACGAGTAGCATAATGTTGGAACACATAGGTCAAGTGCCTTTGCTTGTGATGGCGCTAGCTAAAGAATCACTGGTGCAGTTCACGTCAAAATTTGACGACAATCGATCCACGCTTTTCGACTGCATAGCCTCGACCGTTATAAAAGATAGCACCAACAAAGAAACTGTCATCTAGGATGAGTCTCTCTTTTTTTTTGTGTGAGAAAGGGCATCAAAGGATCATTACAACAAAACATCTTTCAAAAGGGGGTCTAGAATCAGATCCGGGGGATCCCATTCCAGGTACAATTGGAATTTGAAAGAGGAGCATAGCGCTAGCCGGTGGGCACAACTATTTGCTTGACGACGAACATGGGTAGAAATTGCTCCAATGACTGGGGCAAGGAGCACCTTTGAATCCTCAATAATGTGGCCAATGATAGACAAATTAATGGAGGGATCATTAAGCGCTGCCACAATCTGGAGAGAATCGCTTTCTAACATGAAATTTTGAAAACCCCTTTGAGTTGCCAGCAAAGCACCTCTCTAGAAGCCAATGACTCACTAACCAGAGGAGAGCCAATATGATCAAAAGTTTTTGTCAATCCCGCCACAAAAACACCCTGATCATTCCGGATCACCACGCCAATACCTCCCCGTTTGGACCACTCATTCCACGCACCATCAGGGTTGATTTAAGCATGGGAGTGGGAGGGCAAGACCAATGACAAGTAACAGGAGGAGAAGGAGGGGAGGGGTGATAAGGCAAGGAGCGGTTATACTCCTTCTGCCACCAACAGAGACGTGCTTAGAAGAAATGTGGGTAATCTAATCGGTAGTATAGATTTTCAAAATCTGAAAAAGCAATGTATTTTCCCACCTGATATTGTCAATATCAGATTCTTTAACGGTGGATAATCTCTTTTTTGAAAAAAAATAAGATTAATTATGGGCTCACCTCATATTGACCTTCAATGATCCCAACTTGTATTTTTTATATTGCATTTTATGGACAATTCTTGTAAAATATTTGCCAAATTAGAAGTATAGGCATCTAGTTGAATTCAATGTGAAGAACATTATATTCTAATAAATACTGAAATTTCATTGTGACAATTAAATGAGCAAATAGTATCGGATTGAATTGAATTTTTGTATAAACGATCCATGAATCAAGATTTACAAAATAAACATTCGAATCGTTGAAGTTCGATATAAAATGGTTTGCACAACTAAGCACAGCAAAAGAGACTGGCGCTTAACCATTATACTGGGAAGCATGGACGTCATTAGTTGCTTTATATATAAGTAATTTAAAAACCAAATGATCCACGAAGAATTAGGAACTCCTAATCTCAAAGGAACAAGGAAAATATAACTAAAATATTTATAAATAATACAATTAGGGCAGTGACTAAATGGGAGCGGTGGTGACTGACTGGGGTGGTTAACATCACATGCCTCTAAGCAAAGAGGTCACGGCCAGTCATCAATCTTCCCAACGGTTTGCACACCAACATGTGAGTATATGACTTGGATATTTGAAGAAAATACTTGGCTTCTTTTTCTAAGTTGTCATTTTAATTTATCTGTTAATTACAGTTTGACACGTGAGTAAAAAACTGTTATTTTCGTCATTAGAGTAAATTGCATGCCCATAAGTTATGTACTTTTAATGAGTTACTATGGTCTCAAAAATTCAGACAAT
This sequence comes from Crataegus laevigata, assembly GCA_963580275.1. Taxonomy (NCBI): domain Eukaryota; kingdom Viridiplantae; phylum Streptophyta; class Magnoliopsida; order Rosales; family Rosaceae; genus Crataegus; species Crataegus laevigata. Next base: position 36,197,098 of record OY756942.1, on the reverse strand, counting down.
CCAATGTTCGTAGCATTTAATGATACCTAGCATGGAAGTTGAACGCGAAAAATAGATCAATTGTTTCTTCTTCTTCTTCTTCTCTTTTCCATAAAAAGTGATCAGTTAGTGGCTTCACCACGTCAGTCTATCATTACCGGGGCCGAGAAGACTCATAGAGATATTTCAACATCTTCCTAACTACCATCTTGTGAGTCAGCGACTCCTAAAATTGAACCCAAATTGGTCAAATATTTGGCTATTGATTTTGGAGGAGGATTCTCTCCTCCTTTTTCCCATACACTTCTATCCTCCCCTTGTTTGTGTGGTCACGGTTAAGCCACGTATTTTTGTCCTATTATCTCTATAAAAAAATCAATATAAAATGTTGATGTGGCTTAACCGTGACCACACAAACAAGGGGAGGATGGAAGTGTATGGGAAAAAAGGAGGAGAGAATCCTCCTCCACTGATTTTTCAGTATCAGTTTCTAGAAATAAGGGAATTCGTACAGTTGATGGTCTAAAACCGTGGTCAATTTCAGAGATTTTGTTTACATTAATACGGTCACTTTATGATCATTTTTCTAAAGGAGTTTTAACGAAAAGTCCACAATACTGTTCACTTTAACGAAAAACCATATTTTTACACTAAAAAGTCAAACATGATACTATTCACTTTACTCTTTATTTTGTCCTTATCCTTAAAACTCAAAATTTTTAAGTTATTTTCATTAGTTTTCCATGTTTTTAAGGGAACTTTAACGAAAAGCTCCTGGTACTGTTCACTTTAACGAAAAACCACATTTTTACACTAAAAAGTCAATCCTGGTACTATTCACTTTATCCTTTATTTTGTCCTTATCGTTAAAACTCAAAGTTTTCAAACCCTTTTCATTAGTTTTTCTTTTTTTTAAAGCATGCACTGAGTGTTCGAGTGAGTGGGTGGAGTAATATGTAGTCAATCCAATGATCACTTTCTCTTGTTTTCTCCTAGCGCCCCCCCCCCCCCCCCCCCCAATGAATGTTTGAATTTTTTGTGCATCTTCCACAAGCAAGTAATTTCCATACATGTTTTTTCTCCTCTTGCATACTTGGTATTTAAATTGATTAATCATATAGCTTTGTGTTGACCCTTAAAATTACCAAGCCTACATGGCGCGCAAGCCGAGTAATTAATAAGCTAATTACGTCATTCGGTTGTGTGCGGGGCGTGCTAACTCTTCGGCCGCCCGGGTTCAGCCGGGGAGTAAAATATGTTGATGTGGCATTGGGCACGCTGCTAACTTCTTGATCTTGAGACTGCGACCAAGAAAGGAACACGTCTCGGCCTTCGGGCTCTAGAGCTTGAAGACAAGGCTACTAGTTCTACTAAGTTCAATTTCAAATTCGGCTTTCAATGTGCTAAATGTAGTAACTTGGTAACACCTCACTTCGTCGAAAAGGCTGATAAGATGACCTCTACCAACAAGGATTCGAAAATCCTTGTTGACCGAGACTTGGATAGGTAATCAGTCGATCTCGAAGCAGTGCTGTTTATCCAAATTGAATGTGCTCATCGGTCGGCTGATTCTACGACTATAGTGTTGTTTATCCAAACTGAAGATGCCGGTCGGCTGATTCTACGGCTACATTGCTGTTTATCCAAACTGAAGATGTGTTGGTGAGAAGAAAGGGGAGAATGATAAAATCTCAAAGGTTGTTAAAAAGTTTTGCGCATGACAATTTGTGTGTTGAATTTGAGGAGAGTTTTCCATGTCGCACGACCTCTATATTAATAAGGACATGCCTTAATGAACCCACTGTGAAGTTGTTGCCGTGCCTTGGAGTATCCAATCCAAATAAATAATATTCCTATGAATATTACTCCAACGGAGCAAAGCCACACTTTGATAATTGTCGCCCACTTATGATAACCATGCAATCAAATCAATTTATAAACACACGGAACTCTTCCCATAGCATCCCAAATAACCATGCAATGTTTAGATCCATATTCACGTCCAAGTGCATGCATTACCAAAGTCTGAGCACTTTAGCCCATGTTGTGCTTTTCCCTTCCTTGGTAGCCTAATCTAACCAAAAGACTCCATCTTCCACTCATTTGTACAGGTGTAGCCATGCAATGCCACGCTAATTACTCATCAATTGCAATATTTATTTTATTCGGCAGTGTCACATGCTACGGCTTTATCACCCAGCTGTGTTCAGATAATGGTAAGTCTAGATAATTTAATACTATTAAGAGATAATCATTATGATTAAAACTATCATATTATCTTTTAATAATATTGAGAATTATCTCAACCAATTTGTCATCCAACATTTTAGAATTTAGCTCATTTAACGGCCTTGATTACTCGAGCCAATGAAGTAAAATCTGGTCCAAACACTTTGACATGAAAAATAGAGCACTGCCTGTTGATTACTTAACACCAATGTTCTAAACGATGCTAGGTGTTAGCCGGGCAGTGGGTTAGGGTATAGAGCCTAGGTGGCTAAGTGGAGCTTAGGTGGGGGACTAGGCGGATTTAAGTAAATTTATTGTATATCGTATAAATAAGTGTCTGTTTATATTTAAAAAATTCTGTTTATATTTAAAAAATACATAACTTCATTGGGATACATAAACTGAAAAATAGAAGGTCATGTAGTTTATAAAATATTATAACATAATTAAAACATAGGACACAAGTATATAATGTGTGTTCATCTAAGTATTCAACAACTCTTTTACAATTCATTGAACAATTAAAATTCAAAATGAAAGCTATCTATTTTTTTGTCTAAGTGAAAGTCACAACCTAAGCTTGTCTCTAAGCAGATCTGGGTGGGTTAGGTGAACACCTAGACGGTCTAGGCGAGCATCTAAGCAAGTCTAAGCGTCATTTTTTAATTTTCAAACGCATAAAAATTAGTCGGGACAATAATTAACCGTCTAGCACCTAAATAAAACTTAGGCGGCCTTTTTTCATTCCTCCAAATCATAAATTTCTGATGAAAAAAATGGATCAAAATCCTTGTCTTTTATTAGGTCAAAGTCTTCATTCAACAAAGACGTTCGTCCACGCTTCAGATTCGAGGAAACTTCCTTGCCATTCACGTTCGGCTAAAGGACAAAGGGTTATTGAATTTCTTGCAACCTAAAACTTTCTTAAATTATATTTTAACTTACAAGCATGTGGTTTCTGTTCTTTCTTTCCACTTTTGGTGTAATAACTATCACATATATTAAAGTCCATTGATGGGGTTTTTTTGTACTTTCTCCATTGACCATTTGTGACCCTGCAATGATTCTGGAAAATCAACATGTCCATTTAGATTCAATTTCATATCTCATAAAAAGGAAAGGATCACATCCTCTGAGCTCTAACTAACTTGTCCTGAACACAACCGCGGGAACCAATGAACTTCTGAAATCCCCCTCCCTCCAAATGGCTAAACACACCCCAACATCTTCTCTCCAAACTCACCTCCACTTCCTCCTCCTCCTCCGCCATGCCAACTCCCAATCCCTCCAAGACCAAGAACAAGCAGTCCTTCTGAAACTCAAGTCCTACTTACAGTCTCCACCATTTCTCAGCCATTGGATCCCATCTCAAACACTTCTTCCCACTGCTCCTGGCCTGAAATTTCCTGCACAAACAACTCCGTAACTCAATTGTCTCTCGTCAACTTGAACATAACCCTACAGGTTCCACCGTTCATCTGTGATCTCACAAACCTTACACTCGTCGATCTCAACTACAACTTCCTCCCTGGAGAATTCCCAAAATCTCTCTACAGGTGTTCCAAGCCCGAATACTTAGACCTCTCACAAAACTACTTTGTAGGCTCGATTCCTGATGACATCGACAGCCTGTCCCGGCTTCAGCAACTTATCCTCGCTGGAAACAACTTCTCCAGCGACATTCCTCCCTCGATAGGGCGGTTGCAAGAGCTCGAGAATCTTCAGCTGTGGATGAACCAGTTCAATGGCTCTGTCCCACCAGAAATAGGTAACTTGTCCAATCTCAAAGACCTGAACATGTCTTTCAACATAGAACTTGTGCCTTGGACCTTGCCTTCCAATTTCACCAAGTTGAAAAAGCTCAAGAATTTGACCTGAACATGTCTTTCAACATAGAACTTGTGCCTTGGACCTTGCCTTCCAATTTCACCAAGTTGAAAAAGCTCATGAATTTATCGACGAGTGGAAGTTAAATTCTTGAGCTTGTCTTTCAACATAAAACTTCCTCCCACTCGTCGATAAATTCTTGAGCTTTTTCAACTTGGTGAAATTGGAAGGCAAGGTCCAAGGCACAAGTTCTATGTTGAAAGACATGTTCAGGTCTTTGAGATTGGACAAGTTACCTATTTCTGGTGGGACAGAGCCATTGAACTGGTTCATCCACAGCTGAAGATTCTCGAGCTCTTGCAGCCGCCCTATTGCAGGAGGAATGTCGCCGGAGAAGTTGTTTCTGGCAAGGATAAGTTGCTGAAGCCGAGACAGGCTGTCGATGTCATCAGGAATGGGGCCTACAAAGTAGTTTTGTGAGAGGTCTAAGTATTCGAGCTTGGAACAACTGTAGAGAGGTTTTGGGAATTCTCTGGGGAGGAAGTTGTAGTTGAGATCGACGAGTGTGAGGTTTGTGAGATCACAGATGAAGGGTGGAACCGGTAGGGTTATGTTCAAATTGACGAGAGACAATCTAGTGACGGAGTTGTTTGTGCAGGAAATTTCAGGCCGGGAGCAGTGGGAAGACATTAGTCGAATTTTGGGTTCAATAATTTTGTTCTGTAGCAATTTGTAATCTGTTTGAAATGATTTATTTGTCCCTTTTTGTTAATTTTTTTTGTTAAAAGGGATAAAGGTCGAATTTTTTTTGTGCTTTCTGATTAATTAATACGATTTAGTTATGATGATGTGGAGTTAATTTGGTGGAAGTTATTAGAAGGTGTTTCTTTATTGGGTATAATGTGTTTGATTAATCCCTCCTTGTCATGGTTATTTCTTATATGTTGATGTTGAGCTCGTTCGATTTCTTGTGAAATGAATTTTTTTTTTTTATCTGTAGTTGATTGTAGGAATTTTTCTTTTTCATGCAGCTCCCATATGATTTTTCGCTTCGAAATCATTCCTTTAATATTTGATCTAACTGTAGAGATTAAAGTTTGATTTGCTAAAATTGGCGGTTTCCTTATCCCATGTGTGCTTCCGATGAGGTTTTCATGGCTGTCTTATTTGTTTCCGCCTTTGGTATGTTCTTCATTTCATGTGGTGTGGGCTGTGCTATTTTAGTGGATTATAATGTTCTACGCTCTACGGATCAATGTGCTTCTAATCTTTCTAGAGTGTCATCGTATTGAAAAGAAATTGACATCCTATATTGCAAATGAATATTTGATATACTGGGTAGATTATATTGGTGATTTGCGTTCGTAAACTGAGTGAGTGGCTGACTGTGTGAGCTATATTTGGTGTCTTTCTCCCCCCTTACTTACATGTTTGCCTAATTAGGCACGACTGTGTTAAAATAACGCCTTGCACTTGAACGTCTCTGGGGGACTATTGGTGCCGTAGTACATTCCTTTTACTTTTATCCTTATCGTTTCAGGGATGAGAAAGGACTGTTTTATGCATTGGACCTTGGTGGGACAAACTTCCGTGTCCTGTGTGTACAGCTTGGTGGGAAAGAAAAACACGTTGTTAAACAAGAATCTCAAGAAGTTTCCATTCCACCGCATTTGATGACTGGAACTTCAGAAGTTAGTATTGTATTTCTTCAGGCAATCTAACAAACCTGCTTAGATTTGTTCATAATTGGCGGTAATTTATCATGATTTGGTTTCAGGAATTATTTGATTTTATTGCTGAACCACTTTGCAAAATTTGTTGCTACTGAAGGAGAGGGTTTACATCCTGCACCCGGTAGACAAAGGGAGCTGGGCTTTACCTTTTCGTTTCCCGTGCGGCAAACGTCAATTGCATCTGGGACTCTTATTAAGTGGACAAAAGGCTTCAGTATTGAGGACGCGGTACTTTGACAGCTCTTGCTATATTGATTTTTGTTTGCTAGTTAGTCATGTAAATCATGCCTGGAGGACACTGTACCTGATACATTGGGCATTGGAGCCTTTATGTTGTCTTTTCTTTACATATGTTTTACCTAAAACATTATTTTCTACCCACTGGTTACCTAATGTGTTCTAATAATAAAATTAATTTAGCAGCTCTGGACTAATCTATATCGTGTGGTGCCCCCTTGTGACAGTTTCGTCTTGCTAATATTGGTGCAGGTTGAGCAAGATGTTGTTGGAGAGCTGACCAAATCAGTGGAAAAAATTGGACTCGATATGCGTGTTACAGCTTTGGTAAGTCCAGTTTGGTGTCTAATTTCAGCAAGTTGGGTGTTCCTGTTACGCTTTGAGGAGCTGATTTAAACCTTGGTGATTTGTTGCTTAATCATTTTGGACAATCCTAACTTGCCAGGCTGATGCAGTTCAAGAATTTATCGATACGCCAATCGAATGTGATTGGAGAGCTTCCTGAGACACTTGGGGAGATGGAAGCATTGGAAGTAATTGATTTGGCAAAAAACAGTTTGAGTGGGAGGATCCCGAACGGTTTGTTTACGTTGAAGAATTTGAGTACGGTCTATCTCTTCAAGAATTCGCTTTCCGGGGAGGTTCCTCAAGTGATTGAGTCATGGAACTTGAGCATTCTTGATATCTCTAAGAACACTTTTTATCAGGGACAATACCAGAAGCGTACGGCAATCTTACCAAATTAACAGAGTTGGCTTTGTATCTCAATGATTTTTCGGGTGAAATTCCGAAGAGCATTGGCCTCCTGCCAAACCTCAGAGACTTCAAAATCTTCAACAACAATTTTTCAGGAACATTGGCTCCTGAGTTTGGGAAGTACTCGAAGCTTTTAAAGTTTCCGTCAATAGGCTAACAGGAAAACTGCCAGACGAATTGTGCAATTGGGGTAAGCTGGAAAACGTTGTAGCTTATGTGAATTATCCGAGTGGAGAATTGCCAAGCTGTCTTGGAAATTTCAGCAGTTTGAAGATTGTCAAGGTTCAAGATAATATGCTGTCTGGAAACATTCCTAGCGGTATGTGGACGGCGCCAAACTTGACTACTGTGATACTGAGCAACAACTCGCTTACTGGCGAGCTTCCTGAGAAGACGTCATCAGATCTCACTACAAACAAAGTGTCATTAGCAAGGGTCAAATACTTATTTCCGACGGGAAAAAGCCCTCGCTGAGCGGCGGAAATTGTCCCATTAGAAATACTTTTGTTCTAACCAAACGTCGGAATTAATGCATTTTCGACACACATGACTCGTTGTTAATAGTTATATTTATGTTGGAAATGAATGTTCAAAATAGCAAACTTATTTTATTTTCGACATGAAATTTTGGTCGCAAGTACTTATAGAGTTGTCGAAATTACTTTTCAAGCGACAACAAATGTTTTTTGCGATCACTTTTTTCTGACCAAACAATTGTGTCAAAAAATCTTTTTCCAACAAAATCATCTTTTTTTTACAAGAGTGCACAATCATCGCAATTACAATTACCGACCATACAAGGTTGTCGAAAATACATAACGGCTTGACAGAAATAGGCACAAAAACATATTTGCTATGATCAACCGTCGTCGAAAATATGTACTTCCAATGGTGAAGCTTTGTCGGTAATACATATTTGCAATGGCAAGCTTCGTCGAGAATATATATATTTTTTACAATGAAGCCTCGTTGAATATATATATTTGCAATGGTGAAGTTTCGTCGATAATATATATTTCTGATAGTGAAGCTTCATTGGAAATAAATATTATTGACCATATTTAGTCGTCGCAAATTTTTGCATAACCAATATTTGGTTGAAAATGGGTTTTTCTTATATGAACGGCTTTGTTAGAAATGTGCACATTAATGAGAGGAATTTACAATCTAAAAAGCTATTATTCTATTTATAATTAAATTATATATTGAAAATAAAATATGATAAAAATAGGTATGTAATCTGTACTAATAAATTAACCAAACCATTGTATTAAATTTCTCAATATCCAAGCAAGATTATTCATAAAATTATTTTAAAAAGAAAATGGACAATAGTTATATTGGAAAAAGAAAAAAAAAGAACAATACCCCACAAATAAAACTTAACAAGTTTAGATATTTGGTAATATCAAAATGAAAGTACGATGCACTACTGAATCACTGATCTTCATGTTGAGCATCTAACCAACTTTCAACATTATCCTGCGAAACAAACAATAAAGAGAGTAAGTAAAGAAATAATATATTATTCAACAGTAAGACAAACAATAAAAATGAAATAAAACAATTTACCATAGAAGCAGATGGTCCTGAATGCGCATAATTATTTGAGTTGTTTGGCATCAGTCTTTCAACTAACTCTTGCAAAGAAACTTATCTGTTAAAGTGTTGACTTGGTCCTTCAATTGCTCATGGCTTTCTTCACGTTTATTACAATTTTGGCCATTTGATGGATATGCATCTTTAGTACTAAAGTCAACACCTACACCAAGAAGACAACCATGACTTGGGCCACCAATCACCTCCTTGTATATAACCCAATCATTTACTTCATTTTGTTCTTCCATAGTAGTATTCTTTTTGTTGTCCATTTTTTCCTTCAATAAAATTGTAATATGTAAGCATAGGTAATACACACAATATCATGTAAAAAAAAAGATTGAAATTATGATAACATACATAAAGTTTTTTAGCCTTTTCACTTGCCCAAGTTTCTTCACCTTCACTCTTACGCTTACTCATATGATTTTTTTTGAAACAATCAATCGGGCTAGGTTCAATTCCACTACGATCAAGCTATTAAGATTTTAAAAAAGAAAGTTCGTTAAATAAATTTTAAATATGCAAGAATGACGGTATGGAAACAAAGCATAAACATAGTATTTTTACCTCATCTTTTCTGTACTTTGCCATTTGAACTAAACCTGAACCTGTGGTGTGCACAATTGTGGACTGCTCCCTATTGCACGCGTTTTGCACACTTTGTTTCTGCATGAAAAAGGAAGCAAAATTAAAACCCAATCATCTCACAGTAAGCAGATACATGTACAAAAAATAATATATTAACCATCATAAGATGATATTTCTTATATTAAACTTTTACCTTCCATTCAGGTTTCTCCCACTTTTCAACCATTTTACACCAAACATCTTTAGATACATTTGATGGGCAGTTAATGTATCTCTCCCCAGTAGTCTTGTACTTGTGAAAAACGGAATTCCTCAATGTGCTCATCCAATCGGCATATCTTGTTTTAATATGTAGTTCAAAAGCAGCCCTCATCTCTTCTTCAGAATACGGGTATGTGTATCCAGTTCCCTTAAAACGATCATACAATTCATCCATTTGCTCTTTTGGATAATCTTTAAATGTAATCCATTTGCTTATTTGATGGGCAGTTAATGTATTCTCAATAGATGTTTATTGTGTCTCATGTATTTCGCTACCATGTGATGGTTGGGTAACACCAAGTTGGTTTGAAGAGGGTGTAAGTGAATGAGTAGTAGTGTGCAGTGCTCTATTTTGACTTATTCCTCTTGTTGTCGTGGCTACAATTTTACAAAGAAAACAAAAAGCTAAATAAGACATAATTATGAGAGAATTAGTTTCTTTTAACATAGGACAAAGTTTATAAAACAACCAACAACCTTTGAATCATGAAATTAAGCAAACGAAATATCACTCTCTTCTATCTTCAAGTATACTTTGAAGTTAGACTATACATTCCAATTATTTGCATCAAACGACGGCTAGGCTAAGCTTTTCCTATCAAATTGTAGCCTGCAACCTACTCACAGCATTTACGGCCAGAAAAAAAAAATTCTAGGATGACTCCATGGGTCTTATACTATTCTTTTCCATGCCAGTGCAACCGACATGTAGTTCAGACAAAATCAAAAATAATTTTTGATGGCCAAGAACCCAGACTTGATTAGGCAAAGACAAAATCCCATTGTAGCTTTTCTTTTTGTACATATAAATTAAAAATCCACATATAAAATTACCTTGTATATTTGCAAGTTGGGTCTCTTGTATTTCATTGTCATGTAGGTCAGTGGTGGTATCATGTTGGTTTAAAGAGAGTCTAGATGACAAATGACGTGTGCTTAATGAAGTTTTTTTGGCTCCTTCCCTTTTTTGCCATATCTATCAATCATACAAATACAAGAAAATTAGATGCTAATAGTACCTAAAGATAGAAAAATGAAAAAACGAAACCATGAAAGCTAAAATAAAATCGACTAGAATTAGGGTTTCAATGGAAGAAGGCAAAATAGATACATAAACCCTAATTGTTAGAAAATCCCAGCAGCCATGAAAAATGAATAAAATTGAAATTTAATATATATACATAAACCCTAAACTTAAAATTGGCACAAGGAGAACTCCTTGTCACAAAACCTAAATTGGACGAACTAGACAAACAAGATGACTTTAGGGTTACCTGTATGCTTGCGGTTTGTGTACTCCGAATATTGATCATGGAGAGTTTTTGTTGCCTCCTCTGAAGGTTGGAGGCATTAATATAAAGAATGGCATAGATGCAACCCTAATCTAATCAAGAGCACAATATCCTTAGTAGTTTCCCTCCTCTCTTTTTTTTGATTAATATAAAGAATGGCATAGATGCAACCCTAATCTAATCAAGAGCACAATATCCTTTGTAGTTTCCCTCCTCTTTTTTTTTTTTGGATGTGGGCGGAACAAATTCTAGGAAACATTTTTAGAAATTGTGGGAGAAAAGGGAGGGACACGCCAAAACCCTAATTAATTTGGAGAAAAAGCCAAACGGCTTAAATTCCATAAAAACAAGAGTTTAGGAATTGTAGGGAAAAGAAGAGGGAAGCCAAACCCTTATTTATTTCTGGAAAACGGCAAAACACTAAATTTTACAAACATTTTTTTTTAAATATAAAATAATATTGTTCCATACCATTCATTTGAGGAAAAGATCCAAAACCCTGAACATTATCATAAATTAATATTTCCAATTTGAAAAATTAATCTGAATGATCCGACCATCAAATTTATTTTTATATACCTCGATATCGCATATGGCAAAAATCACAAAAAACAAACATTCGAATATTAGGTAATGGGACTGAACCTTTCAATGGTTATAAATGAAAACTCATGATTTAATGGAACTTTGATTTTGATGATTTTTTACAAATACACTCCTCAACCTTATAAGAGTCGATGAATGAATTCGATCTTCAATTTAAAATATTTGCACTAGTGGATACCACAAATTATTATGTTCTACTTAATGAAAGTATTAAATAAACTCCAAGTGTTTGTTGAATCTATCGTTTTGAAGGAATACACATTCTACAAAACCAGCTTCAACGATCCAATCGTCAAACTTGTTTCTATATGCTTTAAGATCGCATACGTAAAAAATTGCAAAAAAATAGATATTCAGATATTAGGTAACGAGACGAGACCTTTTGACGGTTATAAATGCAAACTCACGATTTAACAATCATCTTAACTCCGATTTAATTTGATCATTTTTTACAAATATACTCCTCAACCTTATAAGAGTATGTTGAACAAATTTGATCTTCAATTTAAAATATTTGCACTAGTGGATACCACAAATTATTATGTTCTACTTAATGAAAGTATAAAATAAACTCCAAGTGTTTGTTGAATCTATCATTTTGAAGGAATACACATTCTACAAAACTAGTTTCAACGATCCAACCGTCAAACTTGTTTCTATATGCTTCAAGATCGCATACGTAAAAAATTGCAAAAAACAGACATTCAGATATTAGGTAACGAGACGAGACCTTTTGATGGTTATAAATGCAAACTCACGATTTAACAGTCATCTTAACTCTGATTTTGATGATTTTTTACAAATAACTTCTCAACCCTATAAGAGTATGCCGAACGAATTTGATCTTCAATTTAAAATATTTGCACTAGTGGATACCACAAATTATTATGTTCTACTTAATGAAAGTGTAAAATAAACTTCAAGTGTTTATTGAATCTGTTGTTTTGAAGGAATACACATTTTACAAAACTAGTTTCAACGATCCAACCATCAAACTTATTGGTATATGCTTCAATATTGCATACGTAAAAAATCACAATAAACAGACATTTAAATATTAGGTAACGGGACGAAACCTTTCTATGGTTATAAATGAAAACTCACGATTTAACGGTTATTTTAACCCCAACTTATTTTTTACAACTACACTCCTAAACCTTATAAGAGTACGACGAACGAATTCGATCTTCAATTTAATATTTGCACTAATGGATAATACTATTTTAATACGGTTTTGTGTTTTTTTTTTGTCGAAAATACAGTTTTATTGTTCAGTGCGTATGTAAAATTTTAGGGTAAATTACACCATACCCCCTCAGGTTTGGGGTATATTACAACCCCATACAACATGTTTAAAACATTTCACTTTCATACCTCAAGTACTATTTTATTTCAATTTCATACCTCCGTTACATTTTCCATCCATTGAACCGTTAAGTGCTGACGTGGCTGCCAAATGTGTGCCACGTGGCAAAAAAAATTTAATTTTTATTTAAAAAAACCTGAATTTTTACAAAAAAAAAAGAAAAAGAAAAAAGAAAAAAAAAAGATGAAGAAGGAAGCCTTAGAGACCAAAAGAAGAAGGGAAGAAGAAGAACGAAGAAGAAGAAGAAGAAGAAGAAGAAGAAGAAGGGAAGAGGAAGAAAAAAATCCCCCCCCCCCCCCCCAATGAAGAAGAAGAAAAAAAGAAAGAAAGGAAAGTGGCCCAGCAACCAGAAGAAGAAGAAGAAGAAGAAGAAGAAAGAAAAAGAAAAAACGCCCAGCGACCAAAAGAAGAAGAAGAAGGAAGAAAAAATCCCCCCCCCCCCCCCAGCGAAGAAGAAAGAAAAAAAAAGCCCAGCAACCAAAAGAAGAAGAAGAATAAGAAAGAAAAAAAAAAGAAAGCCCAGCGACCAGAAGAAGAAGAAAGAAAAAAAAACCAACCCAACCCTCCTCCCGTCCCCCATTGGGGACCCAGCTCCCGAGTTTTTTTTTTTTTTTTTTTTTTTTTTTTTGTAAAAATTCAGGTTTAAAAAAATTTAAAAATTGTTTTTATTGCCACGTGGCACACAGTTGGTAGCTACGTCAGCACATAATGGTTCAATGGATGGAAAATGTAACGGAGGTATGAAATTGAAATAAAATAGTATTTGAGGTATGAAAGTGAAATGTTTTAAACATGTTGTATGAGATTGTAATAGACCTCAAACCTGAGCGAGTATGGTGTAATTTACCCAAAATTTTAATACCCAAATTAATGTATACGATCCCACCACTTTAATACTGCTTAATTATACCCAAAATAAACCTACATATAATTTTAGTTGGGATAAACAACTCTTGGATTTGTGAACTCCTTCCTCCGTTCTATGGTTTGGGCATTCTTGACTTTCTCGCTCCATTCCATCGTCGGGAACTCTAGGTATTTCTTCCATCATCTAGACGTTCTTGAATTTTTTTTTTCTTCCATTCCATTGTTATATTATTTATTGGGTTGTTCTATTTTCCAATTAATTGTGACTTCAATCTTTATTTTTTCAGATTTACAGTATTGTGTTTGCGCGTCTGTGGGGTTGGGGGGGGGGGGGGGGGGGGGGGTGATTTCAGATTTACAGTTTTGTGTTTGCGAGTCTGTAGGGATGGGTTGGGGGTGTTGTGGAAATATATTTTTATTTGGGTCAAATTGAAAGGGTTGTCTTAGTCTTGCTAAAAAGAAGAGAAGAAACCGTGTACGGTTAGGGTGGGCAGATAAAGAAGGCTACATAATCAATTATAAATGTCTAATGCGTCTGTTGTGGAGAATTCTAGTAGGGATTGACTAAGAAGCAGGGATATGGGAGTTTGGTTGTACATATCTGAATTACTTTCAACTTTTTCTATATGTTTGGGGGGGGGGGGGGGGGGGGGGGGGGGGGAAGTAGAGTTAGCATTTGAGCGTGTGTGGAATTTTAATTATTGAGATTGAATTTGGTATTTTCTATTCCATTGAAATCTGTTTCTATGTGGTTCATGACTAATTGAGGTCCATGTGAGATTGAATTCAGAATCTTTATTTTTATTTCCATATACGAAGATCAAACAACTATACTATGATAACAAAGTTGATAAGCAAATGCTTTCGTTGGCCCTCGGTCTGGAAAGGTGAGTAAAATATTGTCCTGGTTACTATATGAGTGGTTTAGGTTTTATACATTGCAACGTGATGAGAATAAAAAAAAAACACAAAACGCATAAGACAATAGAGTTGTATTGTTCAATTGTGAGTGGTATGACATGTGCGAAAAGGAACAGGTTATAAGATAGATCGTTATGGAAGAATTAGTATTACTACAACTCGCAAGTTGAATACTAAAGAGCCCTTTGTGCTGGCAAACCAAACAACACAAGCTTTTTATGTGAGAGAGATTAAAAATAAGGCTTGGAGTTATGTGGTTGAAACGAAGCCTAGAAATGTTTATGAGATGCCTAATGTTGACGATGATGATGACTCATACCAAGAAGAAGAGGCGCATGGGGGTATTCAAGCCAACCAAAATGATGACGAAGATGATGAAATTGTGGGATAAACTCTCATTGTGATGTGTTTTTTTTTTTGTCTGAAAATTTAGTTGTGGAACTGATGTGGTTATACTTTGTTCAATGTCCATGACAAATGTTATGATTTAACAAAGGCATGCAAATTATTTCTTTATCATAGAATTCTATATTAAGTTATACACCTTTTTGCTCAATGGTTTTAATTTTAATTTTATGGTCCAATTTTCTCCATATGTATTCTAAGCTATATGATCTATTTATTGTAGAATTTAAATTAAGCATCAAACTTATTTCAAGAATATTCAAACGACACATGTGACCTTTAGTAAATAATTGATTCCAACAAAACCATATGCCTTCAAATTTATTCTGACAAAGAAAAAAATTTGTCGAAAAAAATATGATTACTTCCGACAACAAATAATCACCCTCGAAAATATAAAAGCATTACCAAGAGAACTTTTTTTCCCTCAAAAATATAAAAACATTACCGAGAGGACTTTTTTCTACTCGAAAATACTAAATCAATTTCGTCAACATGAGTAAACCTTCGGAAATAACCATTCTATTTCCGATAAGAACTTTACTCGTCGTTAATACAACTGGTGCCAATTCTTCCCGCCAAACAAAAGTGCAATTCCGACGAAACTTGAGACTTTTTCCGAGGACATCATGTGCGTTGGTAATAAAAATTTGTTTCATGCCATGTTACAGACGACTCATATTTTATGGTCACAAAATGTGCTTTTTACAACGTTTTTTTGGGCCCTCAGAAAATTTTCGTCGGTAATGACTACTTTTTTTGTAGTGTCTTTCGTGGTTGGAAATGAGAGACAACAAATTTTCGGGCAACATTCCAATCAGGGTGTCTACCTGGACTTGAAGGTTTTTAATGACGGTAATAACCTCTTTAGTGGTGCATTTCCTTGAGAATTAACTGCGCTTTCTAGCTTAATGACTCTCTCTCTTGATCAGAATCAGCTCACCGGCTCCCTTCCATCGAATATTGTGTCGTGGGAGTCACTCGCTAGTCTTAATTTCAGTCGAAATCAGCTCTCTGGAACAATTCCTGAGGAACTTGGTCTTCTGCCGGGACTTATTGCATTAGACCTTTCAGCAAACCAACTTTCTGGCGAAATTCCAGATCAACTCGGGCGTCTGTGTTGGGGCTTAAAAGGATTTCACTACTTTGGAGATGTTTATCTCACAAAGAAGATTGTGACGCATCGGAATTTGATAGGCAAGAGAAAGAAAGAATACTCAAGTTAATTCACAAAAAAACTTTTTATTCACTCACACAAACTTAATACAAGAGGAAACACTCAAACACTCTTAGAAGCTTTGTTGCTTCTTCTCACTTCTCACTACTTGCTCTCTTTCTTAGTTCTTGCATCACAACACACACACACACACATACCTATATTTATAGGCATGCTTTGTCAACTTAAGCCATCACTAGAATTTTCTAGTGTATGATCACACTACACAAGTTTACAACCAGCTAGACCTTTTTAGCATGCACACCAACAATCATTTGCTAGAAATTTCTAGCACACTTCATGAGTTTTCTATGGGCTGAATCAATTCCTTGGGCCAAGAAACAAGATTGTGATTCAACATCCCCCCTTAATCTTGTCTTGTGATGCCGATTGAGTTCCTCAGTCTGATAAAGTCTTTTTGTTTGAGTGGTTTGGTGAATGTGTCGGCGACTTGGTCTTGAGACTTCACGTATTCCACTTGCACATCCTTTCTTACAATACACTCTCTTATGTAGTGATAACGGGTATCTATGTGCTTGCTCCTGTCGTGGAACACTGAATTCTTCGCTAGAGCTATTGCAGACTTGTTGTTGACGTAGATCTCTGTTGGCTATTCTTGTGGCATGCTTAATTCTTTCAGCAAGTTTCTCAACCAAATTGCATAACAGACGCATGAGGTAGCAGCTACGTATTCAGCTTCACATGTAGAGAGAGTGACAATCGGTTGCTTCTTCGACATCCATGTGAATGCAGTGTCTCCCATGAAGAAAACAAATCCAGTAGTGCTTTTTCTATCGTCGGATTCTCCTGCCCAATCATTGTCGTTGTGTCCAACAAGTTTGTAGTTATCAGAACTTGAATAGAACAAGCCAAAGTTAACGGTACCTTTAAGGTATCGAAGAATTCTTTTGGCCGTCTTCAAATGTGTAGTTGTGGGATTCTCCATGTAGCGACTGACTAATCTGACGACATAGAGAATGTCTGGTCCTGTCCATGTCAAGTAGCGCAAGCTTCCAACTAGACTCTTGAAAAATGTTGGATCTACACTTTCTCCTTTGTCATGCTTGGTTAGCTTGACTCCACACTCCATTGGCGTGCTTATGGGCTTGCAGTCGTGCATTTTGAACTTTTTCAGTATCTTCTTTGTGTAGCTTTCTTGGGAGATGAAAATTCCTTCTTCATTCTGCTTGACTTCGATGCCTAGGTAATATGTGATCAACCCAATGTCGGTCATCTCGAATTCTTTGGTCATCACTCTCTTGAACTCTTCAAACATGCTTGGATTGCTTCCGGTGAAGATTAGATCATCCACATATAAGCACACAATCAGAAAATCTCCGTCTTTGACTTTGACGTAGAGAGCATGTTCATGAGGGCACTTCATAAAGTTGTTCTCCTGAAAGTACTTGTCGATTCGACTATTCCATGCTCTTGGCGCTTGTTTTAACCCATAGAGGGCTTTCTTCAGCTTCAGAACCTTGTCTTCATGCCCTTTGATTTCATAGCCTGATGGTTGCTGAATGTAGACTTCTTCTTCAAGGACTCTATTTAGGAAGGCAGACTTAACATCCATTTGATGAATCTTCCATTTGTTTTGAGCTGCCAAAGAAATTAGTAATCGTATAGTTTCCAAACGAGCAACGGGTGCAAATACCTCATCATAGTCGATTCCAGCTCTTTGACTATAGCCCTTCGCCACTCGTCTTGCCTTGTATCTTTTGACCTCTCCATTGGCATTTTTCTTTGTCTTGTACACCCACTTGACTCCGATGGCTTTGTGTCATTTCAAAAGAATAGCGAGTTCCCATGTATCATTTTTCTAGATGGCTTTGATTTCTTCATCCATTGCTTTCCTCCACTTAGTATCTTGTACTGCTTCTTGGAAGTTAACTAGTTCACAATCAGCAAAGAGACAGAAAAGTGTAGGATTATCGAGTCTTTCAGCTACCTCATAGAGTTCTCGTAAACTCCTTGTGTGTGGAACATCTCTCTCATTTGAACTCTCACTTGATGATGTTGATGCTGGTGAATTGCCATGATTAGCTGATGTTGGTGAAGCAGATGGAGTAGTGGATTGTTGTTGAACATCTCTTCATTATTGTTTGTTCATTATCTTCTTCAAATTGAGGAAAAAAGTGAAGACCACCTGCATGCGAGCCAAAATCCCATTCTCCTTCTTCATCGAATGTCACGTCTCGACTGATCACCATCTTCCCATTTTTTGGATTATACAGCTTATAGCCTTTTGAATTTGTGTCATAGCCGATGAAGATGAACTTCTCACTTTTGTCATCGAGTTTGGTTCTCCTCTCGTCTGGTACATGTACATGGGTTATGCTTCCAAAAACTCTTAGATGAGAGATACCTGGCTTTCTTCCACTCCATGCTTCTTGTGGAGTCTTTCCCCACACACTTCTTGTTGGAGACCGATTGGATAAGTAGACGACACATGCTACAGCTTCTGCCCACAACTGCTTAGGCAATTTCTTACTTTTGAGCATGCTTCAAGCCATGTCGAGGATAGTTCGATTTTTTCTTTCTGCCACACCATTTCGTTGAGGGGATCTTGGAATTGTCAAAAGTTGACGAATTCCATTGGCTTCACAGAATTCTTGAAATTCTTTCGAAGTGAATTATCCTCCTTGATCAGATCTAATGGCTTTGATCTTGCAACCACTATCCTTTTCTACAGTGGCTTTGAACTTCTTGAATGCTCCAAAGGCTTCTGATTTCTGCTTCAAGAAATATACCCAGGTTTTCCTTGAAAAATCATCAATGAAGAAAAGGAAATAATTATTTTTACCCAAAGAGCTTGGCTTTATTGGACCGCACACATCAGTATGAATGAGCTCGAACGGCTTTTGGGCTCTTGTAGTCGACTCATTTGGAAAGTTTTTCCTGAACTGTTTCCCAAGCAAACATCATTCGCAAACTTGATCAGGGTGACTGATGCACGGTAGACCTCTCACCATTTCCTTCTTAGATAATAACTCCAGTCCTCCAAAGTTAAGATGCCCAAAATGAAGATGCCAAAGCCAGGATGTGTCTCTGTAAGATATCTTCAGACACTTTGCAACATCATTTTGAATATTCATAGGAAACATCCTATTCTTTGACATTTTCGCCTTGGCAATTAATCTTCCTTTGTCATCTCTAAGAAAAAGGATATAATTTTTCGTATGAAAATCAAAACCTTTTTCTAAGAGTTGACCCAAACTCAAAATGTTGCTTTTCATATTAGGCACGTAGTAGACATTTGAAATTATTTGATGACCGCCATTTTTTAGGGGAATAAGGATGTTACCTTTTCCTTTTACAGGTATTTTGGATTCGTCTCCAAAAGAAACGTTACCACTCACCGATTTATTGAGCTCTACAAACATGTTTCTTCTTCCGCACATGTGGTTGCTGGCGCCGGTGTCAATATACCATGTATAGTCTTAGTCTCCATCATTGTTTTTACATACCAGTAGCACAACGCCATTCTCTTCTTTCACATAATTGACCTTCTCATCAGGTCTGTTGCTTGGAGCTCTACATTCCCAAGCATAATGCCTATACTTTTGACAATTATAGCATTGAACTTGAGATTTTTCATACCTCGAGTTTGAGCGCCCTCCTCCACGACCTTTAGTTGAGCTTTCTCCTCTTTCGTAGTTGTTATGGTTGTTGAAGTTCCAACCACGTCCACGCCCACGTCCGCGACCTCGGCCATGACCTCTTTCGTATTGGCTTTCCTCGTTGTTGAAGCTTTCTTCTTTCTTCTTTGGCTGAACATGCGTCTTGAGGAGCTGCTCATCATTCCCTTGCCTTTTCTTATGTTTCTCTTCATATGCTTGCAGTGAACCCATTAATTGCTCTATGCTAATTTCTTCCAAGTTTTTGGTTTCTTCAATCGTCACAACAATGTACTCGAATTTGGGGTCTAACGAGCGTAGTATCTTCTCCATAATTCTAACATCTTCCAATTTTTCACCGTTTCTTTTTAATTGATTAGAAACGGCTAAGACTCTTAAGAAATAATCAGAGATTGATTCAGACCATTTCATTTGTAGAGATTCGAACTCACCTCTTAATACTTGAAGACGAACCTTTTTCACTTGTTCGACTCCTTTGTAAGAGGTTTGAAGCTTCTCACATGCTTGCTTGGCGAAGGTTACACTCAAGACCTTCTCAAAGCCATTGTCATCTAATGCTTGGTAGATGAGGTAGAGAGCCTTCTTGTCTCTCTTTCTTGAGTCTTTCAAACTTTCTTTGGGAGAGAGTAGCTTCATCTTCTGGCTCAGTGTAGCCTTTCTCCACGACTTCCCAGACATCATGTGCTCCCAAAAGGGCCTTCATTTTGATACTCCAATTATCGAAGCTGTTGTTGTTGAGCATTGGAACTTGGAAGGATGTCATTGTGTTGCTAGCCATGGCTCTGATACCACTTTGTTGGGGCTTAAAAAGACTTCACTACTTTGGAGATGTTTATCTCACAAAGAAGATTGTGACGCAGCGGAATTTGATAGGCAAGAGAAAGAAAGAATACTCAAGTTAATTCACAAAAAACTTTTTATTCACTCACACAAACTTAATACAAGAGGAAACACTCAAACACTCTTAGAAGCTTTGTTGCTTCTTCTCACTACTTGCTCTCTTTCTTAGTTCTTCCATCACAACACGCACACATACCTATATTTATAGGCATGCATTGTCAACTTAAGCCATCACTAGAATTTTCTAGTGTATGATCACACTACACAAGTTTACAACCAGCTAGACCTTTCTAGCATGCACACCAACAATCTTTTGCTAGAAATTTCTAGCACACTTCATGAGTTTTCTATGGGCTGGATCAATTCTTTGGGCCAAGAAACAAGATTATGATTCAACAGTCTGAAGCTCAACCAATTCAATCTCTCTTCCAATCACCTCTCCGTGGAGATCCCTATCGAATTTGAAAACTTTGCGTATGAAGGAAGCTTCTTGGACAATCGAGGCCTTTGCGCACCTCGCTCAGCGGCAATAAAGCTCCCCATATGCAATTCTGAATCCCCAAAGTCCGGTAAACTTTCCTCGAAATCTTTTGCACTGTTCTTATCATTAGGCATACTATCGTGCTTGTTGGCTTTTTCCATCACGGCCATCATGGTCAGAAGTTATTGGAAGAGATATGGTGATTGTAACTGGAAGCTCAACTCATTTCAGAGGTTTAATTTCACAGTGTCCAGAAAATCCTATCGGGGTTGACAGAAAGTAATCTGATTGGAAATGGCGGATCAGGAAAAGTTTATCGCATTCCTGTGAATCACAACGGTGATGTTGTTGCTGTGGAGAAGATTTGGAAGAACAAAAATTTAGAAGAGAAGATTGAGAGAGAGTTTCTTGCAGAAGTTAAGATCTTGAGCTCAATTCGACATGCAAACATAATGAAGCTGATGTGCTGCATTTCCAGTCAGACTTCAAAACTTCTCGTCTACAAGTACTCAGATAATCAGAGCCTGGATCTATGGCTGCACAGGAGAAACAGGCCATCCAATCTCTCGAGGTCAGACCATCATGTCGTACTCGACTGGCCTAAAAGGTTGCGGATTGCAGTGGGGGCAGCTCGGGGCCTCAGCTATATGCACCACGACTGCGTGCCGCTTGTGGTGCATCGTGACGTGAAATCGAGCAACATTTTGTTGGACTCCGATTTCAATGCAAAAATAGCAGATTTTGGTCTGGCTAAGACGTTGGTCAAGCAAGGAGAACTTGCTACAATGCCATCTGTTGCTGGCTCTTTTGGCTACATGGCTCCAAGTAAACCTTATACCCCACAAATGCTGAAGTTCGGGCATGTCTGAGAACGAGCACTTCTTATAAGTACTGTCGCAAAAAGTGGTTTTCTCTTATGCTCATAAACTTCTGCTAAAGCAATTGACAAAAAAAAAAAAAAAAAAAAAAAAAAAAAGCTTCTATGACCCATAAGCACTTTTAAGTTTTTCTGCCAATAGCGGTTAGTGCCTAAAGAAGTATTTGTATTATCTTTCATTTCCATTAGCAATTTCAGTAAACTGGTTTTTCTTATCCCGAACGCAGAATATGCTCACACACAGAGAGGGGAAGAGAGAGAAGTCCACATGTGAGTGTGTGTGTGTGGTCCAGGTTGGCCAACCAACCAAAACAACAAAAATCTAAGTTTCTAATTGGGTCCAAAAACTTAGGAAGAAAAGAAATAGGCCCAAAACCTAGGCCAAAACACGTAACACACTTCAACGTTCAAGTGTAAAACCGTCATTTCCACGCTATCGAGAATAAAATTTTAGGACGGGTTGTCACCTTAGTTCTTTCAATGCATTTGATGATAAAATAAAATCAAAAGCGTATATATAAGTCGGTGCCGTGTTACTATGGGATTTGGTCAAAATAATATGCATTTGATGATAAACTAAAACCAAAAACGTATATATAAGAAGAAAACGCTGTTGCCGATGCTTTGGACCAGGACGTCAAAGAACCAAGTTACTTTGACGAAATATGCTCGGTTTTCAAACTTGGCCTCATTTGCAGAGAGAGACTTCCAGCTAGTAGGCCTTCTATGAAGGACGTTCTTCAAATCTTGCTTAAGCCGAAGCGTGAGAGGATTTTGGAAGACGAGAATAGTAGTTTGGCAACAAATGTCTGATGCCTTCATCAAATTCACGAAGAGGAAACAAATAAAAGGGAATAAGACTTTCATTTCGGGTCGGTCTTAAGCTGATCAAATGCATACTAGAGATGGAATTAGATAGTCATAGTGATCAGATGTACACTATAGTGCAGCTGTGCATCGTTTAGGATGCACGAGCTGCACTCTAGGCCACGAAACTGAAAGATTTAAGGATAACTCAAGGTTTACTTCAACTGCCTGCCTTATCAATCAAGGCTGCATGTATTTATATTACTTTCAAGATTACATCCTGGAAATCAAAACCCAAAAATACAACAGAAAAGGTTTCAAGAGAATGGAGAAACCTCCACTCTACCTAACTTAGCATTATCAAGGCTTTGTATTATTCTATTCTTCCATTAAGCTGAAAGCATTGTTCCAGCTATTGCATTCCTTGCATATTGCTATTCCAGCTATTCTTCCATTAAGCCGAAAGCATTGTTCCAACTATTTTTCCATTAAGGCCGAAATCATTGTTCCAGCTAATCTTCCATTAAGCCGAAGGAACTATGACATGGTCTAACATCCCCCTGCAAGTTGACAGACAGAGGGACAACAGGAAGCTTGGAAACAAGAAGTTTGAACCAAGAGGAAGACAGACCTTTGGTAAATAAATCAATTGTTTGATCTTGAGAACAAATATAGTTCACTAGTAACTCCCCACGAACCACCTTCTCACGTACGTAGTGATAGTCGACCTCCAAATGCTTTGTTCTGGAATGAAACACAGGATTTAAAGCAAGGGCAATGGATGAAACATTATCACACCAAATTGTCGGACTTTCAAGATACAAATGGAGATCACGGAAAAGAGACCTAAGCCAAGAAAGTTCAGCAGCTGTGTATGCCAGGTGCCTATATTCAGCTTCCGAATTGGATCGAGAAACCGTTTTTTTGCTTCTTAGAGCTCCAGGAAACTAAATTAGAACCCAAATAAATGCAAAAACCACCAGTAGAATGTCTTGCATCCGGATCCCCAGCATAATCGGCATCAACATATGCCGTGAGACTTGCAGGGCCAGGTTTATACAAAAGGCCATGGTTGTAAGTGGCCTTCACATACCGAAGAATCCTTTTGACTATCATCCAATGGGTATTTTTCGGAGAATGCATGAATTGACACACCTGGTTCACTGAGTAAGACAGATCAGGTCTCGTAATCGTGAGGTATTGAAGGGCACCTACAACACTTCTGTACATTTCTGGATTGTCATGCGGTTCACCATCAAAAGTACTCAACTTCTTACCACAAGAAACTAGAGTGGAAATAGGTTTGGCATCTAAGAACTTCGGGCGATGCAATAAGTCCAAGGCATACTTTGCCTGATTCAAATGCATCTGCTCACCAACATATTTGACTTCAATCCCCAAGAAATAATGAAGAGAACCCAAGTCCTTCATTGAAAAAGTTCCCAACTGCTTGATTAGGCGAGCCATATGAAAAGTTGTTTTATAAGTCTTCATATGAAGAGAACCCATGTCATAGTTCCTTTGGCTTAATGGAAGAATAGCTGGAACAATGCTTTCGGCTTAATGGAAGAATAGCTGGAATAGCAATATGCAAGGAATGCAATAGCTGGAACAATGCTTTAGGCTTAATGTTAATGACTGTGGTCATGGATGAGTAAGGATTCATGGTGGGAATGGAGTTGGTTGGAGTTATGAACGCAGCACTGTTGCTAGAATTAGCCATAAGGAGAAAAAAAATTGAGGATCGGTGTCGTTAGACAGCTAGGGCTCTAATACCATGAAAGATTTAAGGATACTCAAGGTTTACTTCAATTGCCTGCCTTATCAATCAAGGCTGCATGTATTTATATTACTTTCAAGATTACATCCTGGAAATCAAAACCCAAAAATACAATAGAAAAGGTTTCAAGAGAATGGAGAGCTTTCCTTGACAATTTTACTCCATCAGAAAATTAGCTGATTTCTTACACTGAAAACAAAAGGGTCAAAAATGAAATTAGCTAGTGTCTTGGACGAATACGCCTCATATGCACAAGTATCTTAAACCAAATTCATTCAATTTACAGATGTGAACAATTATCCCAAGAATTTTTCACTCCACCGGGGCAACTTTCTTCCACTGCAATAACCTAAGGCATTAACTTCCCAGCAAAATATTCGTGAGCAAATGCAAATCAATGTGCGATTTGGGGCAGTGATTAGAGCAGTGGGAATCAAAATGTTGCAGAAGCATCATGAATCATTTCTTGTGCATCAATGACCAGGAGAAACTGGGGCGCTTCCTGGAGGTCTAGGTTGGGTAACTCTTAGTGTCCCTCCAAGCTCCACCGGAACAAGAGGGACAAGAGAATGTAAAACATCTGTTATCAGAGGGCGGTAACTTGGTTCCGGTTGCACACATAACACAGCAACAGCAGCAATCTGTATTTAACGCATTGCAACAGATCAATTATAAGAATTGGGTCCATTCAGTATTCAGTAGTAACAGTCTATCAAAGGAATCAATACACAGAGTCAAGCAGGAGTCTATCATAGAGCTAATAGAACCCAGTGTACTAGATTTTGTATTTCACGAACCTGGTATAAGTGCTTCAAATCCATGGAATCTTTGATCACAGGATCCACAATGTTTGGAAGCTTTGATCTGTCAGTGAGCTGAGGCATGGCTTATGTTGATTACAGAACATTTGAGTTTTCAGTGGGAATAATGTAAATTAATTTAATGGACAGCAGTTCAGAGAAAGGCATACCCATTTGACTATAGATTGGCACTGAGTTGGTGCCTGTTTTTCAACAGGCCTTCTTCCTAGTAGAAGCTCCAGAAGCACAACTCCAAAAGCATAGACATCACTCTTATCCGTCAATTTACCTGAAAAATAACACGACCGGTTTTCTTAGACACTGCCAAAACATGATGTGATAAACAAGTAAGTTTAGAGATGTTTTAAATTGTGAGAAGTCTGGTACCGGGAAGCTTGCATAACTGATTATGTGCACTGTTGTGAATGTTATTGTCTAAATGAAGATTGAAAGTTCGTTGGGAATGTTTACCATTAAGCTGAATGATGAGAATTTTATCAAATGGAGTCTTCAATTTTGCTCTGTGCTTCATGGATATGATCTTCTTGATCATTTCACTGGTGAATTAGTTTGTCCTCCTAATTTTGTTCTTGATTCTGATCGTGGTGTTACAAATGAAATTAGTGATGCTTATAAACAATGGGCTAAGACAAATATGGCATTGCTCAATCTTCTTATTACTACCCTAAGTGATGATGCAATTGAACATGTAGTGGGTTGTAAAACTTCATTTGAGGCCTGGATAGCGTTGCACGACAGATATATGTCTGTTTCTAAAGCCAGTGTGAATCATTTGAAAGCAGAGTTGCATACTATGCAGAAGGGTGGTGATTCTATTGATAAATACTTGCTCAGATGAAAAGGTATCAAGGATCAATTACAAGCAGCGGGTGAAAAAGTGTTTGACAATGATCTCATAATTTCTGCTCTTACTGGTTTACCTCCTGATTATGATATGATTAGAACTGTTATATTGGCAAGGGATACTCCTATTACATTCAAGGAGTTTCGAGCACAATTGATTGGTGCAAGGAAGAATATTGAGACTATGGTTCAATCTTTAGTTCATAGTATGGCTGCCATGTATGTGAATGGTAATTCTTCACTAGGTGATGGTATGAACTCTTTTAATTCCTCAGCATTATATGTCACTGGTTCTGCTCCAGCCTCCTCACACTTTGGTTCTGGATTTACTGGTTCTAATCCTTTAAATATGTCCCAGTTATCTTCTCAAGGAGGCTTTCAGTCAAATAGTAGTGGTTCTAATACTGGAAATGGTCTTCTCTTCAATTCTAATAATGGTGGTAATCAAGGGCAGAGATATTATGGCAATAATTCTAATTCATACAGGCCTAAAGGAAATGGGAGTTATAAGCCAAGGTTTAATGGGTCTAATAGAGGTAATTCTTGGCAAACATGGTCCGGAGACACTTCCAATCGTTTTGATCAGATTCCTGAATGTCAGATTTGTTCTAGAAAATGTCATGTTGCAGTTACATGTTTGTACACAAATGATAGTGGACAGCAAATACAGGAGTGTCAAATTTGTGGTAAGAAAGGGCACATTGCACTAAATTGTAGGCATAAAAGTAACTATGCTTATCAAGGAACTCCACGTCCAGCTTCCTTATCTGCCAATTATGCCAATCAAGGGTTTTACCCTCAGAATGCACCATATGTTCCATTATTTCCCACTGCATCACAGTACATTTCTCAAGGCATTTTTCCTCAGTTTACTCAGTATCCATCTCAGAATGATGCAGTTCCATATTTATCACCACCAATGACACAAGGTAATTTGTCTTCTTCTCAACCTTTCTTTCCAACGATGACAACTCAGAATCCAAATGAGATTATAGGAGGCGACTCTTGGATTGTAGACACGGGAGCCTCTCATCATATGAGTCTTGATGTAACTGTTCTAACTCGAGCTGCTCCATATGAAGGCACTGAGAAGATTGTTGTAGGAAATGGTGAAGGTCTGGAAGTCAAACATATTGGCCATGGCACTTTACACACTCAATCTCATATGTTACATCTTAAAAACATACTTCATGTCCCTATGTTAACTGTAAATTTACTCTTTGTCAAGCAGCTTTGTGCAGACAATCACAGTTGGTTTATTTGTGATAAATCAAAGTTTTTTGTGCAGGACAAGGCAACAGGGGTGATTCTACATCAATGAAAGAGTAGCAATAATGAACTATTCAAGATTTATGTCCATGTTTTTCCAATAGTGTTAAACTCAGGTGGTATTCCATTTGCTTTCTTGGGACATCCAGTTAAATCATCATCGTGGCATCAGAGATTGGGCCATCCATCCAATGACATTTTAGCTACTATGCTTAAGGCTTCCAATATTTCCTGTAATACTGATGACACAACTAGAATCTGTTCACATTGTGTAAATGGGAAAATGTGTAGATTGCTTTTCTTCGATAAGCTTGATAGAGTTGATATTCCATTTTATAAAGTTCATAGCGATGTG
Organism: Crataegus laevigata; assembly: GCA_963580275.1. Taxonomy (NCBI): domain Eukaryota; kingdom Viridiplantae; phylum Streptophyta; class Magnoliopsida; order Rosales; family Rosaceae; genus Crataegus; species Crataegus laevigata. The sequence continues at coordinate 36,169,502 of OY756942.1, read as the reverse complement.
TAGGGTCCTTCACCTACTATTTCTTTGGAAGGGTATAGATACTATGTGTCATTTGTCGATGAAGCTACTAGGTTTGTATGGATATTCACATTCATAAATAAAGCTGCAGTTTTTGGTACATTTCTCAGATTTTGTGCTTCTATTGAGAATCAGTTTCATGCTAGAATTAAAGTGTTACAAACAGATGGTGGTGGTGAGTTTATGAGCACTGTTTTAAGAGCTATTTAGCCAATAATGGCATCTTACATCATATATCTTGCCAATATACACCTCAACAGAATGGATTAGCAGAAAGAAAACATCGGCATCTTATTGAAACGGCTATTACTCTTTTATCTGTTGCCAAACTTCACAAAAGTTTTGGTTTTATGCAGTTGCACATGTTGTTTTTCTTGTTAATCGAATGCCATGTAAGGTACTTAAGATGGATTCTCCATTTAGTAGGCTATTTGGTCAGAAACCTGAGCTGGGATCATTGAGAGTGTTTGGTTCTGCCGTCTACCCTTATCTGCGACCTTATAATGTTCATAAGTTACAACCTAGGTCCACACAGTGTGTCTTTCTGGGTTACTCTTCAGAGTATAAGGGTGCTCTATGTTATAATATCACGACTGGAAAACTGCTTATTTCACGGCATGTGTTATATGATGAATCCTGTTTTCCATATAAGGATTTGGAATCTGTTCACACTTCTGCTCAATCTCAATCTGCTGATACATTGAGATCAAGACCTGTCATTGTTACACTGCCTTTTTCAATTATCCTTAGTTTTACAGAGTCTCCTTCATCTACACCACTCTCAGCGCCTAGTAGCTCTCACAGATCAATGTCAGCATCTCAGGACTCTAGTTCTATTGCTGAAAATGGTTCAAATGCTACTCTTTGCACTCATACCCCAATGTTGCATGTCCTCCAATCTAATGATTCTACAACCCTACCCTCTTCACAACCTGATTCTCTTCCGCAAGGGATTCAAACTTGGTTGAAAACTAGTACAATTTCTAAGAAAGATTATTCAGCCTTCACTGCCATTTTTCCTGAAGTACAGTCATTAAATTTGAGTGAAGATCATAATTTTTCAAGAAGATTTACATTTATTGCAGACATTATTGATGCTTCAGAACCTACAACATTTAAACAAGTTTCTCAGATTCCTCAATGGCAAGCTGCCATGCAAGAAGAATTTGATGCACAACAAACTCAAGGTACTTGGGGTCTTGTCCCTTCTTCTTTTGGTAAAAATGTTATAGGCAGTAAGTGGGTCTATAAAATTAAAAGGAATTATGATGGTACAATATCCAGATACAAGGCTACGCTCGTTGCTCAGGGCTTTAGTCAACAGAAAGGTTTGGATTACACGGAGATTTTTAGTCCAGTGGTTAGGCACACCACTATGAGATTGATTTTAGCTTTAGCTGCAACTCATAAGTGGGAACTTAGGCAGCTCGATGTAAAAAATACTTTCCTCCATGGTGACTTGAATGAAGAGGTGTATATGTCTCAACCCAAATGTTTTGTCCATCTTGATTATCCTACACATGTTTGCAAGCTAGTAAAGTCTTTATATGGGCTTAAACAAGCTCCTCGAGCGTGGAATGATAAATTCACCAGTTACTTGCAAGCAGTGGGTTTTCAGCCATCTCTTTCATATTCTAGTTTGTTTGTTAAGAAGACTGGTGATGATGTGGTCATTCTTTTGTTGTATGTTGATGATATAATCATCACAGGATCTAGTTCTATACTGGTTCAATATGTGATAGACACTGTGGCTGAAGTTTTTTATCTCAAAGATATGGGTAAATTGGCTTTTTTTTTTTTGACTTTAAGTAGAATATAAGTCCAATGGTGATATACGTTCATCAGGCTAAGTATGTGAAGGAGCTTATACATAAGGCTGGAATGGATGACTGCAAACCTTGTTCCACACCTTGTAAACCAAACAACCAAGTTCTCAACACTGAGGGTACTCTTCTTTCTGATCCAACACACTATCGAAGTTTGGTTGGAGCATTGCAATATCTAACCTTCACTAGGCCAGATATTGCATTTGCTGTTAACATTGTTTGTCAGTACATGAATTCTCCCACAGATGTCCATTTTGGCATGGTAAAACGCATTCTGCAATTTCTGCAAGGGACTCTCACTTGTGGTCTCACATATACTTCAGGAACTTTAATGACATTGAATGCATTTAGTGACTCAGATTGGGCTGCTGATTTGAACACTAGATGGTCAATTACAGGATATGTGGTTTATTTGGGGGAAAATCATATCTCTTGGCAATCCAAGAAGCAAGCTTATGTTTCAATTAGCTCTACTGAGGCAGAGTATCGAGCTCTTGTGCATAAGCTGCTGATATAGCATGGATCCGATTAATTCTTCGAGATGTCCATGAATTCATATCTTCTCCTCCCTTGATTCATTGTGATAATTAGTCAGCCATCGCCCTTAGTTTGAATCCAGTTCAACACTCTCGCATTAAACATTTGGAAACTGATTTCCATTTTGTCCACGAGAGGGTTCAGAAGGGAGATCTAGTTGTTCAATATATTTCAACTAAAGAACATGTTGCTGATGTGCTCACGAAAGGATTACATCGTCCTAATTTCCTTCGCCACTGTTTCAATCTTAAGCTGGCCTATCCTAACTAAGATTGCGGCGGGGGGGGGGGGGGAGGTGTATTGGATATAGTTGCCAGGTCATTCAAAGTGCCATATCAGTAGTGGCTTAGGAGATAAGTCAGTATATGGTTGAACTGACTATATAGACTATAAATAGCTTTTTCATCCAAAAGTTGAACTTCGGTGACTACCTTTATCTTCTCTCATGTTCCAATTGGATCCACCTAAATGTTCTCCCCATCCCTAACTTCGATTGAGCTCGAGTAAAACAAGTCCGGAATTTCCTCTTCCAAACCAGAAATGGAATATGCCCCCAGTGGCAAAACATGTGCAGCAATGGACACAAGATAGCATAAATGCAATCATAAAACAGATTAATCATAAACATGAAAACCGAATTTTGTACCAAGACGAAAATGTACCCACCTATTTGAGTACAGCCTCAGTGATCAAATCTCCAGCCACTTACTTTGATTCGGAGATAACCGCTAGGTCCTTAGATACCCACTTCCTTCCAGATAGATGAATCGCAAGAGATGAAGGGAACTGCGCATGACAAATCAAAAGCACAGTTCACAGATCAGAAGTAGAGCAAAGCTTTATAAGAAATTATCCTTTACCTAAACCCAAATCAGAAGCAGCCCTTCTAAAAAAATGAATAGAGAAGTAATCAAACTTCTCTCTCAATTTTTCTTGTTTCCTCCACAAACCCTATTTTTTTCCCCAATTAATTTTTTCCACAAACCATATCACCTTCCCCAATTAATTTTTTCCCCACCCTCCATCCCCAATTGTTTTTCCCGACACCCATACCCTCATCCCTTTGCTCTTCCCACCCCTCTTTCCTCAATCTCCCATCCCCAAATTTAGAAATCCAAACAAATAAATAACAATTTTTTACAAGAGAAGCTTACCAAACGAACCTGGAGAAACTTGGAGAACGAGAGAGATCGCTAGTTTTTGGAACGAGAGAATGAGAGAGTCACTAGTTTTCCTGGTTCGGGTATGCGAGAGCGTCTGAAGGCGAGAGGAAAGGAGGGCACCTTTGGGTTATTGAAAATTTCATTAAATGCCCCACTGTTCACCTATGTTTTTTAATAAGCTGTTTTTGGAGGCTGCTATTTGCAGCTTCAGATTTTGGCCTTATTTTCATCTCAAACTTTGAAATAAAATTGTTTTTCAAAATTTACCAAACATGAAAACTCTTACCAGCTTTTTTTTTTAATCACCTCACTCCCAAACCTGACCTAAATGGGAGCGACAGTGACTGGGGTGGTTGACATCACATGCCTCTAAGAGCAAGTCCAGCGGTGCTGGTTGCTCAAGGGACAGGCGAAAAACAAGGGCCCAAGGCCCTGTGAATCTGCTCCAGCGTGGTCCGGCCCAAGGGAAGGTGGAGGCCCGAGGGACGGGCCCGTGAAAAGTTGACTGACCCAGCCACCCAGTGGATGCTGACATCAGCCTGACGTCACACTATTTTTTTTATTTTTTTCTGTCAGGCCCGTGCACCCCACGCGAGTGTGGGGGCTCGTCGCCCGACAACTTTTCAGAAGAAAAAAAAAACTTTTCAGTTACCGTTGGGAAGCCACGTGGCTTCCCACGGTCCGTTCGATCCCAACGGATCTTTAATTTGCACCGTCCGATTTTCAACGGTAATAAAAATAAATAAAAAACTTATTTAATATCAACCGTTGGATCTCAGATCAACGGTTGATATTATTCTGCTTTATAAATTTAAAAAAAAAAAATAGTTTAAAAAATCAGAAATGTTACCGTTGTGACACGTGGCACAACCTGGAGTGTTGGAATTCAATTTTTTTAAAATCCAACGGCAGAGATTAATTAGTTGAATAAAAAATTTAAAAAAAATCTGTAAAAAATTGTAAAAAATCTGTAAATTTTTTTTTTTTTTTTTACTTTTCTATAAATACCTTGTCATTAACATCTACCTTACACCACAATTCCATATTTTCTCAACCATTTCTCCTCACATTCCTATCTTTCTCTCAAAGTTTGAAGCCAAATTTTTTTTAAAACAAAATGAGTACTGCTGCAGGTACGAATTGGACGCTTCTTGAAGATGTTGCGTTGTGTGCTAGTTGGGTTAAAATTACTCATGATTCACTTTCAGGTAATGAGATGCAGTTGCAAGAACGATTAAAAATATCCAAATATTTTATTGTTATTGGCTTTTCGGATAATGACACGTGGCGCAACGAGAACGATTAAAAATATTATCTGAAATTACAAATAAAATTATTATGTATTATTTTATAAATAAAAAATACTAATATTTTATGCCAATTGCCAGGGCTATTCAAGTGCAGGGGTGGAGATGCAAAAGGCAATTGCCAGGGGAATACATTGTTCATTAAGGGCAATTACTGTTCACTAGGTGGATTGAATAGTGTATTGCCTGGAAGGAGGGCTCCTACATTGGAGTTGCTCTAAGCAAAAAGGTCACGGTGTCGGTGGGTCATCAATCTTCCCAACGGTTTGCACACCAACATGTGAGTATGACTTGGATATTCGAAGAAAATACTTGGCGTCTTCTTCTAAGTCGTCATTTTAATTCAGTTTGACACGTAAGTAAAAAATTGTTACTAATCCATCTTTAGAGTAAATTGCATGCCCATAAGTTATGTACTTTTAATGAGTTACTATGGTCTAAAAATTTTAGACAATCCAATGTTTGTAGCATTTAATGATGTGTAGCACGAAGTTGAACGCGAAAAATAGATCAATAGTTTCTTCTTCTTTTTTTCCCATAAAAGGAGACCAATTAGTGGCTTCGCCATGTCAGTCTACTATTATCGGGGCAAAAAAACTCACAAAAATATTTTAACATCTTTTTTACTGTTATCTTATAATTCACCAACGTTTAAAATCGAACATGTATTGATCGAAGATTTGGCTATTGATTTTTCAATATCAATTTCTAGAAATAAGGGAATCCATACAGTCGTTGGTCTAAAACCATGCATGGGGGTTATAAAATAATATCAGATATTCTGTTTACATTAATTTTGTCACTTTCTGATCATTTTTCTAAAGCATGCATTGACTGTCCGAGTGGGTGGGTGAAGTAATATGCAGTCATTCCAATGACCACTTTATCTTATTTTCTCCTAGCACCCCACATGAATGTTTGAATTTTTTGTGCATCTTCCAGAAGAAAGAAAAGTGAGTGTATTAGAACAAACACCACCTACAAAATCCCTTGTTTTCCAATGCCACTTGGTCACCTTCTGCCCTTGTTTTCGAGAAGTAATCTCCGTACATGTTTTTTCTCCTCTTGCGTACTCAATATTTAAATTGATTAATCATATAGCTTTGATATGAAAAATGGAGGGCCTCCTATTGATTACTTAACACCAATGTTCTAAACGAAGCTAGGTGTTAGCCGGTGTGGGTCAGGGCCTAGAGCTTAGGTGGCTAGGTGGAGCTTAGGTGAGGGACTAGGTGAATTTAAGTAGATTTATTGTATATTGTATATATATAAGTGTCTGTTTATACTTGAAAAATACATAACTTCATTGGGATACATAAACTGAAAAATAGAAGGACATGTAGATTATAAAATATTAGAACATAATTAAAACATAGGAAACAAATATATAACGTGTGTTCGTCTAAGTATTCAACAACTCTCTTACAATTCATTGAACAATTAAAATTCAAAATGGAAACTATCTATTTTTTGTCTAAATGAAAGTCGCAACCTAAAGTGGTGTCTAAGCGGATCTGCGTGGGTTAGTCGGGCACCTAGGTAATCTAGATGAGCGCCTACGCAAGTCTAAGCATCATTTTTTAATTTTCAAACGCCTAAAAATTAGTCGGGACAGTAGTTAACCGTCTAGTACTTAAATAAAACTTAAGTGGCATTCGGTGGAGATTTTTAAAACTCGACCGTCATAAAAGATAGCATCAACAAAGAAACTGTCATCTAGGATGAGACATATATACATATATATATATATATATATTGGAGTAAGGGCGATAGCATTTCATTCATTAAAATCAAAGTATCATTACAAAAAAAAAACATCTTTCAAAAGGGGGTCTAGAATCAGATCTGGGGGGATCCCATTCCAAGTACAATTGGAATTTGAAAGAAGAGCATAGCGTGCTAGTCGGTGGGCACAACCATTTGCTTGAAAACGAATATGGGTAGAAATAGCTCCAGTGACTGAGGCAAAGAGCGCCTTTGAATCCTCAATAATGTGCTCAATGATAGGCAAATTAATGGAGGGATCATTAAGCGCTGCCACAATCTGGAGAGAATCACTTTCTAACATGAAATTTTGAAAACCCCTTTGAGTCGCCAGCAAAGCACCCTCTCTAGCAGCCAACGCTTCACTCACCAGAGGAGAGCCAATATGATCAAAAGTTTTTGTCAGTCCCACCACAAAAACACGCTGATCATCCCGGGTCACCACGCCCATACCTCCCCGTTTGGACCGCTCATTCCACGCACCATCAGTGTTGATTTTAAGCATGGAAGTGGAAGGGCAAGACCAACGAGAAGTAACAGGAGGAGAAGGAGGGGAGAGGTGACAAGGCAAGGAGCGGTTATACTCTTGCCACCAACAGAGACACCGAGATAGGACAATATCAGGACTTTCGACCTTATCAGTCCAGAGCATCTCGTTCCTTGTCCCCTCTAATGAAAGGCAACCTGGTTGTTGTAAAACACCAGAACCACATAATTGTCCGGATTCAAAACAGGATCGGCAGAAAAAGTAACCCCTAGGAATGTAATGCTTGTAACAGTAAAAATTAAGGTTATTCATTTGCCAAATAAAATGCAAAGGAGGGATATCAATCGTCAACGGCATCGAATATTTAAAAAGGCCGTTGGTGAGAGTCACATTTAGTACTTTATGTTCACCACGAGTGTGTATTGCTGCCAACCAACCATGGCCGCAGCACAACATTTACTTTGCTTTGTTATACGGCGGCGAGTTTTTCCTTGGAACTGGATAGGGATCATGAGCATGGAGAGGAGGTACGCTACACCAACATGGTATGCCATTCTTTGCAGGCGACAGTGAAACCAACATGATAAATGGGTTAAAACAACTTATATAGAATCAAGAATTGAAATATCTCACATCAACTTTAAATATCATAATTTCACTTCAACAAATATTGAAGCGTTTTATTGATTAGGACGAGAAACTTAGCTTGGATAATTAACGAAGAACAATTCATTATCCAAGCCCTTTTTATTTATAGTAGATGGAACCCACATCTTATGTGCGTGTAAATATAAAAAAAAATTAAAATAAAAATATATATAATAGAGAGAGAGAGAGAGAGAATAATATAGAAGAGTAATGTTAAAGAGATTAAATTTGTAAACTAAATTTTGTAAATTAAATGATATAAAAATTGATAAGTGGATTATTACTTAAAAGTTGATAAACATACTCATTTTTTATTGGTGACATATCATTACTCTTAAGAGAAATGAGAGAGAGAGAGAGAGAGAGAGAGAGAGAACGTGAGGTATTTTTTTTTTAGTTTTTTTTTAATTAAATAGAGACGTGCTTAGAAGAAATGTGGGTAATCTAATCGGTAGTATAGATTTTCAAAATCTGAAAAAGCAATGTATTTTCCCACCTGATATTGTCAATATCAGATTCTTTTAACGGTGGATAAAAGAAAATTATATTCTTGTAAAATATTTTTTTCATATTGCATTTTATGGACAATTCTTGTAAAATATTTGCCAAATTGGAAGTATATAAGACATCTAGTTGAATTCAAAGTGAAGAAAATTATATTCTAAAAAATACTGAAATTTTATTGTGAAAATTAAATAAACAAATAATTTTGAATTGAATTGAATTTTTGTACAAATAATCTATAAATCAATATTTACAAAATAAATATTCGATTCGCTGAAGTTTGATATAAAATGACCTGCACAACTAAGCACGGCTAAAGAGAGTGGCGCTTAACCATTATACTGGGAAGCATGGACGTCATTAGTTGCGTTATATACAAGTAATTTAAAAACCAAATGATCCGTGAAGAATTAGGAACTCCTAATCTCAAAGGAACAAGGAAAATATAATTAAAATATTTATAAATAATACAATTAGGGCAGTGACTAAATGGGAGCGGTAGTGACTGGTGTGGTTGACATCACATGCCTCTAAGCAAAGAGGTCACGGTGAGTCATCAATCTTTCCAACGGCTTACACCCCAACGTGTGAGTATATGACTTGGATCAATATTTGAAGAAAATTCTTGGCTTCTTCTTCTAAGTAGTCATTTTAATTTATCTGTTAATTACAGTTTGACACGTGAGTAAAAAGTTGTTACTAATTCGTTGTTAGAATAAATTGCACGCTCATAAGTTATGTACTTTTAATGAGTTAATATGGTCTAAAAAATTCGAACAATCTAATGTTCGTAGCATATAATGATACGTAGCATGGAAGTTGAACCCGAAAAATAGATCTATTGTTTCTTCTTTTTTTTTCCATAAAAAGGGACCAGTTAGTGGCTTTGCCACGTCAGTCTACTATTACTGGGGCCGAAAAGACTCACATAAATATTTCACCATCTTCCTAACTACCATCTTGTTATTCACCAACGCCTGAAATCAAACCCAAATTGGTCAAAAATTTGGCTATTGATTTTTCAGTCAGTTTCTAGAAATAAGGGAATCCATACAGTTGTTGGTCTAAAACCATGCATGGGGGGTATAATATCAGAGATTCTGTTTACATTAATTTGGTCACTTTCTGATCATTTTTCTAAAGCATGCATTGAATGTCCGAGTGGGTGGGTGAAGTAATATGCGGTCATTCCAATGATCACTTTCTCTTGCTTTCTCCTAGCACCCCGCCATGAATGTTTGAATTTTTTGTGCATCTTCCAGAAGTAAGAAAATTGAGTGTATTAGGAGAACAAACACCACCTACAAAACCCCTTGTTTTCCAATGCCACTTGGTCACCTTCTGCCCTTGTTTTCGAGAAGTAATTTCCGTACATGTTTTTTCTCCTCTTGCATACTCGGTGTTTAAATTGATTAATCATATAGATCTGACATGAAAAATAGAGCGACGACTGTTGATTACTTAACACCAATGTTCTAAACGAACTTAGGTGTTGGCCGTGCGGTGGGTTAGGGTCTAGAGCCTAGGTGGAGCTTAGGTGAGGGACTAAGCAGATTTAAGTAAATTTATTATATATCGTATAAATAAGTGTTTGTTTATATTTAAAAAATACATAACTTCATTGGGATACATCAAGGTCTAAAATATCAATGATATCGGAAATATCGGTAGTCCAAAAACACGAAAATTTCGATGGAAATATAGGGATATTATCAATATCGATAAAAATTGAATAAAAACCACGGAAATTGTAAGAAAAACTTGGAAATTTTTATTGAAACTTTGCAGGATGTTTATTTAGTCAATTATCTATTAGTTTATCACAAAAAATTGGAAGGAAATGCATTGCATGATGGATTTAACTGATTTAAGTTGATTATATAGCAAGCTGGCAAACACTGTGAGTGTAGAAAATATGTAGTAATTAATGAAAGAAGTTTAAACACATCATAATCATTTATATATAATGAATTAGTACAATGGGAGGGGTTCGAATATTTTCACAAAACCATAATCATTTATATATAAAGAATTCAAAACAAAACCATACATATAAATATTTTAGCATATTTTCACAAAAACATAAGTGATATAATGGTCAATGTGTTGAAGGAGTAAAATGGGAGGGGTTCGAATCCCCTTGGATGTACAAGATTGAGACTTTTCAGCATTTTTCAAGTATTTTTGGGGTTCGAATCCCCTTAGAACATAAACTGAAAAATAGAAGGACATGTAGATTATAAAATATTAGAACATAATTAAAACATAGGAAACAAGTATATAATGTGTATTCATCTAAGTATTCAATAACTCTCTTACAATTCATTAAACAATTAAAATTCAAAATGAAAGTTATCTATTTTTGGTCTAAGTGAAAATCGCAACCTAAGCTGGTGTCTAAGCAAATATGGGTGGCCTAGGCGAGCGCCTAAGCGGGTCTAAGCATCATTTTTAATTTTCAAACGCTTAGGAATTAGTCGGGATAGTAATTAACCGTCTAGCACCTAAATAAAATTTGGATGATGTTCGATGAAGATTTTTAAAACAAGTCCTGACGCACTTCCCCTCCTCATTTGCCGTCTATATCAGTGAACCCAGGCGTGCTGTTTTTATTCCTGCAAATCATAAATTTCCAATGGAAAAAATGGATCAAAATCCTTATCTTTTATTAGGTCAAAGTCTTCCACAAGAAAATATAATAATTTCGTTCTTAGAAGTCTTCATTCAACAAAGGCGTCGTCCACGCTACAGATTCGAGGAAACTTCATTGCCTTTCGTTCCTTGCCTTTCACGTCGTTCGGCTAACGGACAAAGGGGAATTCTTGCAACCTAAAACTTTGGAAAATTATATTTTAACTTATAAGCATGTGGTTTCTGTTCTTTCTGTCCACTTTTGGTGTAACAACTATCGCATATATTAAAGTCAACTGGTAGGGCTTCTGATCTTCATCTCATATACCTTGACCGTAAAACTAAAACCTAATTCGGAAACAAAAATACGCTGCTCAGTCATATATTTTTACAGTTAAATTATAATCTGATACGTGAGCATAAACTTCTTCTTTTGTGGTTTTAATGAGTTATTTTTATCGAATATTACTATTAAGATCTTAAAATACTATTAGCTTACGTGTCAGAATCCAATATGCATGTAACGAGAAAAAGCAACCTAACAGCTAAATGATAGGCACAACCCCACAAGAATTGGTGGGTTTATTACACTTTCTCCATTGACCATAATCTTCCAAGTCCCCCACTAAAACTCCATACCATCTGTGACCCTGCAATGATTATGGGAAACCCCCCAATTTCTACATGTCTATTTAGATTCAATTTCATATCTCATAAAAAGGAAAGGATCACATCCTCTGAGCTCTAACTAACTTGCCCTCAACACAACCGCGGGAACCAACGAACTTCTGGAATACCCCTCCCTCCAAATGGCTAAACACACCCCAACATCTTCTCTCCAAACCCACCTCCACCTCCTCCTTCTCCTCCTCCTCCTCCTCCTCCTCCGCCATGCCAACTCCCAATCCCTCCAAGACCAAGAACAAGCAGTCCTCATGAAACTCAAGTCCTACTTACAGTCTCCACCATTTCTCAGCCACTGGATCCCATTAAACTCAAACACTTCTTCCCACTGCTCCTGGCCTGAAATTTCCTGCACAAACAACTCCATCACTGGATTGTCTCTCGTCAACTTGAACATAACCCTGCCGGTTCCACCCTTCATCTGTGATCTCACCAACCTCACACACGTCGATCTCAACTACAACTTCCTCCCCGGAGAATTCCCAAAATCTCTCTACAAGTGTTCCAAGCTAGAATACTTAGACCTCTCACAAAACTACTTTGTAGGCCCGATTCCTGATGACATCGACAGCCTGTCCCGGCTTCAGCAACTTATCCTCGCTGGAAACAACTTCTCCGGCGACATTCCTCCCGCGATAGGGCGGTTGCAAGAGCTCGAGAATCTTCAGCTGTGGATGAACCAGTTCAATGGCTCTGTCCCACCAGAAATAGGTAACTTGTCCAACCTCAAACACCTAAACATGTCTTTCAACACAGAACTTGTGCCTTGGACCTTGCCTTCCAATTTCACCAAGTTGAAAAAGCTCAAGAATTTATGGATACGCCAATCGAACTTGATTGGAGAGCTTCCTGAGACACTTGGGGAGATGGAAGCATTGGAAGTAATTGATTTGACATATAACAGTTTGAGTGGGAGGATCCCGAACGGTTTGTTTACGCCGAAGAATTTGAGCATAGTCTATCTCTACAAGAACAAGCTTTCCGGGGAGGTTCCTCAAGTGATTGGGTCATGGAACTTGAGCATTCTTGATATCTCTGAGAACACTTTAACAGGGACAATACCAGAAGAGTACGGCAATCTTAGCAAATTAACAGAGTTGTCTTTGTTTATCAATGATTTTTCGGGTGAAATTCCGAAGAGCATTGGCCGCCTGCCAAACCTCGGACACTTCAGAATCTTCAACAACAATTTTTCAGGAACATTGGCTCCAGAGTTCGGGAGGTACTCGAAGCTCTTAGCTTTTGAAGTTTGCGTCAATAGGCTAACAGGAAAACTGCCAGACGATTTGTGCTATTGGGGTAAGCTGGAAGACGTTGTAGCTTATGGGAATCATCTGAGTGGAGAATTGCCAAGCTCTCTTGGAAATTGCAGCAGTTTGCAGATTGTCAAGGTTCAAAATAATATGCTGTCTGGAAACATTCCTAGCGGTATGTGGACGGCGCCAAACTTGACTACTGTGCTGCTGAGCAACAACTCGCTTACTGGCGAGCTTCCTGAGAAGATGCCATCAGTTCTTTCGCGGTTGGAAATGAGAGACAACAAAATTTCGGGCAACATTCCAATCGGGGTGTCTTCCTGGACAGGTTTGAAGGTTTTTGACGCCGGTAATAACCTCTTTAGCGGTGCTGTTCCTCGGGAATTAACCGCGCTTTCTAGCTTGATGACTCTTTCTCTTGATCAGAATCAGCTCAGCGGCTCCCTTCCATCGGATATTGTGTCGTGGGAGTCACTCGCTAGTCTTAATTTCAGTCGAAATCAGCTCTCTGGAACAATTCCTGAGGAACTTGGTCTTCTGCCGGGACTTACTGCATTAGACCTTTCAGCAAACCAACTTTCTGGCAAAATTCCAGATCAACTCGGGCGTCTGAAGCTCAACCAATTGAATCTCTCTTCCAATCACCTCTCCGGGGAGATCCCTATCGAATTTGAAAACTCTGCGTATGATGGAAGCTTCTTGGACAATCGAGGCCTCTGCGCACCCAGCTCAGCGGCAATAACGCTCCCCACATGCTATTCTGAATCCCCAAAGTCCGGTAAACTTTCGTCAAAATCTCTTGCACTGATCTTATCATTAGGCATACTATTGTGCTTGTTGGCTTTTTCCATCTTGGGCATCGTGGTCAGAACTTACCGGAAGAGAAATGGTGATTCTATCTGGAAGGTCGTCTCATTTCAGAGGTCGAATTTCAGAGTGTCGAAAATCCTATCGGGGTTGACTGAAAGTAATCTGATTGGACAGGGCGGATCAGGAAAAGTTTATCGCGTTCCTGTGAATCGCAACGGTGATGTTGTTGCTGTGAAGAAGATTTGGAAGAATAAGAATTTAGAAGAGAAGCTTGATAAAGAGTTTCTTGCTGAAGTCAAGATCTTGAGCTCAATTCGACACGCCAACATAGTGAAGCTGATGTGCTGCATTTCCAGTCAGACTTCAAAACTTCTCGTCTACGAGTACTTAGATAATCGGAGCCTGGATCGATGGTTGCACAGGAGAAACAGGCCATCCAATCTCTCGAGGTCAGTCCATCATGTCGCACTCGACTGGCCTAAGAGGTTGCGGATTGCAGTGGGGGCAGCTCGTGGCCTCAGCTATATGCACCACGACTGCGTGCCGCCTGTGGTACATCGTGATGTGAAATCGAGCAACATTTTGTTGGACTCCGATTTCAATGCAAAAATAGCAGATTTTGGTCTGGCTAAGATGTTGGTCAAGCAAGGAGAACTTGCTACAATGTCATCTGTTGCTGGCTCCGTTGGCTACATGGCTCCAGGTAAACCTTATACCCCACAAATGTTGAAGTTCGGGCATGTCTGAGACCGCTTCTTTATAAAGCACTTCTTATCAGTACTTTTGCAAGAAGTGGGTTTCTCTTCTGCTCATGAACTTTTGCTAAAGCAATCGACAAAAAAAAATGCTTACCCATAAGCACTTTCTAAGTTTTTCTGCCAACAGCAGTTAGAAGTGTTTTGGGTTGTTAGAAAGCGCTTTTAGTCCTTCTAAAAGCAATCTCAAGCATGCCCTTAGTGCCTAAGGAAGCATGTGTATTTTCTTTCATTTCCATTAGCAATCTGCAAACTGGTTTTTCTTTCCCTAAATGCAGAATTCGCTCACTCAACGCGAGTGAATGAAAAGATCGATGTGTATAGTTTTGGAGTCATCCTTCTGGAGTTGACAACCGGCAGGGAAGCCAACGACGGCGATGAACACACTGCCCTCGCTGAATGGGCGTGGCGCCATGTTCAAGAAGAAAATGATATCGCCCATGCTTTGGACCAGGACGTCAAAGAACCTAGTTACTCGGACGAAATGTGCTCGGTTTTCAAACTTGGCCTCATTTGCACAGAGAGACTTCCAGCTAGTAGGCCTTCCATGAAGGACGTTCTGCAAATCTTGCTCCGATGCAGCCATCCAGTTATCAACGGTGGAAAGACCGAGTATGTTGCCGCTCCTCTGCTCAAGAACTCGAAGCGGGAGAGGAATTTGGAAGACAAGAATGGTAGTTTGGCAACAAATGTCTGATGCCTAGATCGAATTCACGATGAGGAAACAAATCAAGGGGAAATAAGACTTTCATTTCAGGTCGGTCTTAAGCTGATCAAATGCGTACTAGAGAAGGAATTAGATAGTCATAGTGATCAGATCTATACTAGAGTGCAGCTCGGCATCCTAGTGCAGCTCTGCATTGTTTAGGATGTCGAGCTGCACTCTAGGTGATGAAACTACCTTGTATATTTGAGTATGTATAATATCTAGACTGGATTAGCACATGCACAATAACGAGTAGCGAAAACCTCTCGAAAAATCAGCAAGTACCGATGGCCTGTAAAAACCTGTATTATTTGCAACAGAGAAACATGAGAGAATGTTCCGCAAAAAAGTACTTACTCCCAGTTTACATCCCCTATTTTATCAAGTAATCCAGGAGAAATAAGCTTCTACATTGATCAACAACACAACGCCTAAACATCCGTAGAGCGAAACAACGGTCTGCAGCAAGAAAGCTCAGCCGATTGCCTACTCCAACTGCCGATTATGATCCTACGCCAATTACCGGCTCTAAGGGTTCATAAATTACGGATGGGGTGCAAGATCTTCCAAACTAGGAGCTAAGAATTAACATGAATTGATCCAATGGAAATAGTGGGAAGATAGGGGAAACGAAAATACAAAAAAAAATTGAGAATGTCACACTTCATTCATCTACCCTGGTATTGACCATTTTATGACTCCTCTACCTCAAGGTACTGGGAGTGAGAGGCTGCCAGGAGGGCAGCTCCAATTCCGGAGCCATCGTTTGAGAGCTCGACAGAAATGTGCTTGGCAACTTCGTCGCCCAACAACTCCTTGAGAGTACTCTCCATGCTGGTGCGGAATTCAGTGTAGTGCTCGTACAAACCGCCATCCAGTGCTACCACCGATTTTTGCTTCTCTCCATCCTTAACTGTGTCTCTACCTAACTTCTTAAGCACTCCCAAGATCCCAGCAGCAGATAGGCGAGCCCCACGAGTGGCAACTATGTCACATAGCGCCACGACAACCTTTCTCATTTTCAACGAGGTGTTGGAGATCTACAATTATCAAAAAATCAAAAACAATAAACACTTGTCACCTGTCTTCAGATTGGCTTTGAAATTTTATAGAAAAATAGGAATTCTAGTCACTTTCTAAAAGTGCATGCTCAAGGATGATAAAAAAAAAAAAAAATACACAATCGTATCATGTCCACCCTATGAAAATGTTATTCAGTGAAATGTATAATGTCTTCAACCTTTTATCAATTTTACTTTTCTAACCACCCTCCCACGAGAATTATGAAAAGGAAAATAAATAAAAAACTAAAGTTGCAGAGCCAGATAACAAAATGATCGTTTTTTTCCCAAAAGAATGGGCAATTTACCTCAAGGATGTCCTTGAGTTTATTCCCGACCACCTTCAGATCCGGAGATGAGTCATGATGCATGGCAGACATGGCAGGAGTCCTGCAAATAATACAACACCATAAAGATTCAGAAAATTGTACGCTATTCCAAAGTTAAATGCACAATCCAAGCAAAAGCAATAGGTGAAACACTTTATTTATTATCAACCTTTTCATAGACTTTCATACAGACCTCAGTTTGAACAAAAAAAAAACGACAATTGGCAAGTAATCCACAATGGCAGAAGCATCAAGTTTTAATCTAGGCACCATTGAGAAGCAAAACAGACGTTATGACCATGTGGAAGTCACTTGCCATTCCGAATACATGGAATTAACCACATTATCTGATGCTCCATTGCGATGGTGTATTTTGATATTGAGTGTCAATCAGGAATAGACCTACCCAATTACTCTTGACAGTTGTCTATCAGAATCCAAGACATTCCCAGAATTTAATCCACAAACGCAATGGAAAGGCTGGCTACTTTTAAAGTTTCAAGTTTGTGGTTAGATTTTCAAATTGGGACAAAATCTGAGTTTCACACAACTCCAAGACATCAAGACACGGAATTCATAGTAGGCAACAAAGAACAAGAAGAAAAGCCGTAAGTGAAAATTAGAAATGCTTGCCAGAATATCAATGGGATAATGGGTCAGATTTGGTTTCTGGTTGTACGAGTTTAATTGTAAACTAGTTCAAGGCTTCCAGTGCATCATAGGTATACTTTCAATAAATTTTATTGACCATGCAAGTATGACCAAATATTGTACACCCAAGTATTTCACAGAAAAAGTTCCGCTCAAAACACAAATCCTCTTAGAATTCAGGAACACACAAACACGCCCAATGACATACTTCAAGCTAACAAGGTTTGAAAAATATCGTCTACAAAAAATGTTAGAATATACCTTAGTACAAACGGAATTTTCAGTTTTGGCGGGATAACATCACCAAAAAAGTCAGCTTCTTCAGCCATCTTGAGCAATACTCTGCGCACAATGTCCCCTAAATACATGCCAGAAATGATCTTCTCGAATATCTGCAAACAAAAACAAAATCCATATGATATATCCATCAAGCCATCTTCATATGCAAAATGCCAAAAACAAGTAAAAGAAAAAATCTTTACTTGCTCTCCAGGGTTTAAACTCTCAGCATCAAGTGCTTGATCGTATTCTGACAGTGGAAGGTGTGATGAGCGAAAGTTACCCCACTCCATGTTGATAACCTATTATAAAAATAACAAAGAATTAGCAATGTTCTAATTAAAGATCTAAACCTTAGCATCAGGCAACAAACCATAGTTCTACAATTACTAACCATTTCACCTGATTTAGGCAGAAGACCATGCCATTTTGGAATGGTATTCGCTTGTTCTACATAAGCAGCATTCGTTCCAGTGCCCAATATCACAGCAGCAATGACATCCTGATTGTGGTACCTACCACCTGCTAATGTACCAATTGTATCATTGACCTGCATCAGCCTGGCAAGTTAGGATTGTCCAGAATGATTAAGCAATAAATCAACAAGGTTTAAATCAGCTCCTCAAAGCACAACAGGAACATCGGACTTGCTGAAATTAGACACCAAACTGGACTTACCAAAGCTGTAACACGCATATCAAGTCCAATTTTTTCCACTGATTTGGTCAGCTCTCCTACAACATCTTGTCCAACCTGCACCAATATTAGCAAAAGGAAACTGTCACAAGGGGGCACAACACGATATAGATTAGTCCAGAGCTGCTAAATTAATTTATTTATTAGAACACATTAGGTAACCGGTGGGTAGAAAATAATGTTTTAGGTAGAACATATGTTAAGAAAAGACAACATAAAGGCTCCAATGCCCAATGTATCAGGTACAGTGTTGTCCTCCAGGCATGATTTACATGACTAACTAGCAAACAAAAATCAATATAGCAAGAGCTGTCAAAGTACCGCGTCCTCAATACTGAAGCCTTTTGTCCACTTAATAAGAGTCCCAGATGCAATTGACGTTTGCCGCACAGGAAACGAAAAGGTAAAACCCAGCTCCCTTTGTCTACCGGATGCAGGATGTAAACCCTCTCCTTCCGTAGCAACAAATTTTGCAAGTGTTTCAGCAATAAAATCAAATAATCCCTGAAACCAAATCATGATAAATTACCACCAAGTATGAACAAATCTAAGCAGGTTTGTTAGATTGCTTGAAGAAATACAATACTAACTTCTGAAGTTCCAGTCATCAAATGCGGTGGAATGGAAACTTCCTGAGATTCTTGTTTAACAACGTGTTTTTCTTTCCCACCAAGCTGTACGCGCAGGACACGGAAGTTTGTCCCACCAAGGTCCAATGCATAAAACAGTCCTTTCTCATCCCTGAAACGATAAGGATGAAAGTAAAAGGAATGTACTATGGCTCCAATAGTCCCCCAGAGACGTTCAAGTGCAAAGCGTAATTTTAACACAGTCGTGCCTAACTAGGCAAACATGTAAGTAAGGGGGGAAAAAGACACCAAATATAGCTCACACATAGTCAGCCACTCACTCAGTTTACGAATGCAAACCACCAATATAATCTACCCAGTATATCAAATATTCATTTCGAACACTCTTTCTAAAGCTTGTAGACTTTAAATTGCATTTCTTTTTCCATTTGCAATATAGCATGTCAATTTCTTTTCAATAGGATGACACTCTAGAGATATTAGAAGCACATTGATCCGTAGAGCATAGAACATTATAATCCACTAAAATAGCACAGCCCACACCACATGAAATGAAGAACATACCAAAGGCGGAAACTAATAAGAGAGCCATGAAAACCTCATCGAAAGCACACATGGGATAAGGAAACCGCCAATTTTAGCAAATCAAACTTTAATCTCTACAGTTAGGAATCAAATATTAAAGAAATAACCATGACAAGGAGGGATTAACAAAAAGGGACAAATAAATCATTTCAAACAGAAGACTAATTGCCACAGAACAAAATTATTGAACCCAAAAGTCCTTTTTTTTTAAAATCCAATCCCAGTTCAAATTACAAGTCTTTCCAATCCCAATCGATAAATAAAAAAATTAAGGGCGGGCGAGATAAGCAAAAATACCCAGTGGGGAGGTTATCGACGTAGCTGATGAGCATCTTGAGCTTGCTGCCGCCCTCGGATGCGAGGCCAGCGTGCATTTCCACAGTCATGGCGTCGGCCACCTGCCTCAGCTTCCCAATGGGGGTCCCGCACTTATCCTCGAACTCTTTCAGAATCGCCATCGTCCGGGCCCACCTCCCCGAGCTCTTCATGCGGTGCCGCACGACCAGCGCCGCCGCCGCACATACCGCCGCCGTGCAAACCACCGCCGCCCCCACCGCCACCTTCCCCATCACCGCCGCCGCTCAAATTACCAAATCTTTGATGGGTTTTTCAATTCTAAATCTCCAGAACCCGATTTTCTGGTCAGAGGTTGATGGGCCTATTTAAATGCTCGTGCTTGCATGAATGATAAAGTTTTGGAAGTGAGAGAGAGAGAGAGAGCTGGAGAGAAAGTGAGAAGTAGAGAATTCAAATATAATTTTGAGAAAATCCAAAAAGCCCCAAGCTTTATATAGGACTTTTGGGGAGGGATACGAATGGAAAATTGTTAATCAAGGAGTTCCAATTTCCAATTTCCAATTTCCAATTTGCAGCCTAATTTCTCGGGAAATTAAGCTATTTTTCAATTTTCTCGGAGAGAGAAAGTGCTTTTATGATTTTCTTGGCCCTGTTTGTTTTCTCAGAAAATTAGCCCCTTTTCTGTATTATTACATTTTCTTGGGGATTTTCTCGCACTTTCTCGGAAAATAAAAAGATATCCTTTTGGCGTCAAAAATGAATTTCTCCTTTTTTTTGGAGGAAAGCGGACATGGTTTTGAGTGAAAATTACGAGATTGACCTGTCATGTCAAGCATGATGCTGTCTGTGACTCTGTGTTGTATGGTCGAACACGATTTCTTGAGGTGGTTTGGTATTTTTGGAGTTTTCAGATTAAGGAAGGCTAAGTGTGAGGTTCTCCCTCTTTCCCATGCGCACGTGTTCACATGTTGTAACCCAAGGCTTGTAGCTCAGTTTAATTTGTTTTATATCTCATCTTGAGCGAATATAAGGATACGATAATCGTTTTATAGGCTAAAATATATGTGCTTCTAAGTTTCTAACGAGTAGTTTTATTTCAAGTAATTTTTCAGCCTATCTCGTCTTGAATTATTTTGAGAATTCGTATTCATTTATTGTTGGGAGTGCATATGTTTCTGACGAGTTGTTTTTATCTCAATGAGTAATTTTGATCTGTCTCGTCATAAGTGTTTTTGAAAATGTCATATTCACTTACGGTTGAGTACGAGTGGTTTTCTCTCAAAAAATACTTCTAACCCGTTACACGTCTCGTCTTGAGTGATTATGAGAACTCTAAAAAACACTTATGACTTAAAGTACGTGTATGAGTGGTTTTCTCTGGTAATCACTTGCAACCATTACTCTCATAGAGTATACAGATCTTGCCTTCGACTCCTTCCTCTATTAGAATATAGCTTTACAATCGAATCAAATCTTTATTGCAAAATATTAAACTTGTGAAATGAAAATATTTTTAAGTGTTACATTATAAAGTCACTTGATATTATGTTTGAGTGGTATTCTTTTTTATTTGTAAGTAAGAGATATTCGTTTTGATTCTCGTCAAAAACAAATTCGAACCAAATTATTATGACTAGCTAATTGTGAGATTTAATCCATTCTCTTACTCCTTTACGTAATATAGATAATATCGAATTAAAATTCATTTTTTAGTGTTATTTATGAAAGGGGTAGGAATAGTTTAGGAGATAAGGAAGGTGGACTTTCCCTTGTGTAATATACAATGAAATCAACCTCTCCAATTGTTTGTGAAAGTATGAAACATGGTGCCATGTCAAACATCATTTGTCTGGAACATTTAATCCACAGAATATCTGAAAGCTGATAATCTACAACCCTTGTAATTGTTCCATCTAGAAATTTTGGATCCACAATATTTTCATCTAATAAACAACTGCAGCCAAAAGGACAAAGAAAAATATATTTTATGAAATAAGGATCCGCCATCTCATAAAGTATAAAGAATAATGATATATGACACATGTTATATTCACAACTATTAAACAGTCCAAATTTGACCATGATCCACAAGTTGCTTTTGAGTTGTCACTTTGAATCTTTTATTTGCACCGTTTTTTGACTTCAGACGAGAATAAATTTCTTCTAATCGTGACATAGAAGACATTTTCATTTTTTTCTCTTAATACGGTAAATTAAACGATATGTTTTTTTTATTTTTCTAAATAACATGATCAATTAGTTGAAAACAGCAAAAAACATGTTTCGCCACGTCAACAAAAAATAATAATAGCAAAGATTTTGTTTGGTCCCTAAAATTGATTGGACCGAACAACTCATTAATTCAAGATATATTAAAGAAAGCAAAAAAAATGCGTCTAACTTGAATCTAAAATATAAATTACTTATTAAGAAAATTTATCTAGTTCCATCCCTATCAAGAATTAGAAGGAATAAGTTTCCTCTATCGCATGATGTGTTTCTACATTTTCTCAATCCGACTGAAATAGTCAACACAGTCTAACCTACCAAACGAGCCCTAAAATTGATTGGACTGAACAACTAACTAATTCAAGATATGTTAAAGAAAGCGAAAAAAATACGTCTAACTTGAATCTAAAATATAAATGACTTATTAAGAAGATTTATCTAGTCCATCCCTATCAAGTGAACGAGAATTAGAAGGATAAGTTTTATCGCATGACGTGTTTCCGATGGAGTCGATCGAACCCTCAAAAGGGATAAGTTTCTTATATCGCATGACGTGTTTCTGCATTTCCGATGGAGTCGAACCCTGAAAACCGTGGGCATCTGGTCCTGCACCTCTCAAACCACGAGAGCGCGCGCGCAAGCTGGAAGCACAAGCGACGTAGTTGAGGCTTGGGGTACTGTTAAACCTGGAGAAATAGTTCCAAGTTCTGATAGAAATACCGCTGTTAATAGAAATGCTCTTGCTAGGCCGGTTCCCTCGAGGCCTTGGGAGCCGAACCATGGAAGCAGCACCAACCATGGTGTCTGGAATATATGGTTCATATGGTGAAAGTCATTACTCTTTCGTTTTTGTTTTTCGTAGATGTTCTTAGAGGACAAAAATTCTTTCTGAATCTCGATGTTTGGAGCTTAAAAACCACTCAAATTGAATCTTACCGTCTACATTAAAGTAGAGAAATGGGTGAAATGGGATGGAGTTGACATCTTCATCTGCTCTTTTATTCGATTCTTGATGGAATGTTATGCTATGTTCATCAAAATAGCTTAAATTCTTTTATTTTCTTCTTTTTAATGTATATATTCCACCCTTCTTTTTTCTTCTTTCGCACAATTTGAAAAAATGTCATCAAGTTTATCAATGTCGTATCCACAATCATATCAACTGCATGTGAACAAGAATATCAATTATATTGATGAATACCCATATTTTTAACGAGTCAAAGTTAATCTCGTCCGACTCACGTCCTTCTTATCCTAATAACTTAATTAATTTCTAAACACAAGAACTGACTACTTTTACATTAGAAATTTATGGTTCAAGCAAAAATGCAATTGAAATGCAGATTTTGCAGAAGTTCTTGTTGACAGACACAACCAACAGCGGAAAAAGCCGGACACCACGGCCCTTATCCTCAAGAACAAGAACAAACCAATGCAACAGGAGAAGCGAAAACAACAACGAAACTCAATGTGATGAGAGAGACACACAATGTATGACAATCAACTGGTAATGAAAACCTGCAAAATACATGAATCATAGATGGGCACATTTCCTGTACAGAATCAACCAGTTAGCTAGATTATATGTGATTGCATAAGAAAGTAGCTAGTCGGCTAGTTCCTTGGCAGTGGGAATTACAGGAACAAGATAATTCCCGAAGGGCGAATCAAAGATTCTAAAGCTTCCGGTCGCACCATCCTTTTGCGCTTCTGCTACTGCTGCATTTTTGGCCTGCTGAATCCTCAAATGTACTCCAGCACTTATAGTTTGAGCTTCCGGTACCTAAAAACATAAAGCATTTTCCCCTCAAATCGACTAGTTACGGAAAAAACGCAAGCAAGGAGACCGATGAGGAAAAACTTCTTACAGTTGTTACTGAAGTTCCAACTCTGCTCTTCTTCTCGACCGGTGCAGGCACGTTAATCCCACTATACATTTACATAAACAAGACCGATCGGTCCAGTTAAGAACTAAACAATTTCTTCACTACTAGTCTAAAACGTATAGTTTGGGATATGATTTTCATACTTCCAATTTATCCCACATGCACTCAATTTTTTTCTAGCAGTTGGATTAAATAAACCGAAGGAGAATCAAAATAAAGAATCAACGGGAGGAGTGAAAATCACTATCCTGTAATTAAACAAAGGGCATTCATCATTTTCATTACTCATTTATTTGTTAAAAGGGCTCGCAGTTATAGAATACAATATTTTACAATTCAATATTCTAAACTATTTTGAGGACGAGTCTTGGTGCAACGAAAGTGTTGCTCTTTTGTGATCAAAAGATCACGGGGTCAAGTTGGGGAAACCAACCTCTTTGCAAAGCAAGGGTTGGGTTGCGTAAAATAGACTTTCCTAACCTCGCAGAACGAATAGCCTTGTTGGCTTAGAGTCGCTCTTTTAAAATTCTAAATTATTTTAATCTACTAAAAAGAATTCGAAATTGAACGATTTGGGACAAGAACATTGCCCACCAACTGGCCTTAAAGATGAAGATGATATATCATAACAACAGTTAGTTGTTATTAGTTTAGTTGTTATAAGTTTGTTACTCTTGTAATTAGTTGGTTTTATGTGATTGGTTTAGAATAGTTAATTGTAAATAGTCAAAGGCTATATATATGTAATTGTATTATTCATTTGGTCAATTAATCAAAGTCACAGATTTCTTAATTCTTAAGAAACCTCTCTCTCTCTCTCTTTTCTCTCTCTCTCTCTCTTTTACAAGAACCCAGAGCTTCTACATGGTATCCTTCGCCGTTTGCCTCACGGCTGATTCGATCCATTCTTCTGCTTCGTTTCTCTGATTCTTGCAGATTTCTTCTTCTGCAATTCTCGTTTCTGATAGTCATGGCGTCTCCGTCTGATTCTGCATCGCCTGACTCTTCTCCGCATTTTCCCCCAAATTCTTCGACAAACCCTAATCTGTCAAATTCTTATGCTTCGCTCACCATTCACAATATTGGAAGCATGGTGCCGATTAAGCTCAAGCGATCTAACTACCTTCCATGGCGTGCTTTGTTCGCACCGATTCTCCGGCGCTACAAACTTTTTGGTATTGTTGAAGGTACTGAGCCCTGTCCTTCGCCATTTCTTCCAGATCGATCAGTTAATCCGGCTTTTGAGCTCTGGTATGAGAAGGATCAGAATCTGTTGATTTGGTTAAATTCTACACTCTCAGAAGATGTCATTCCTTTTACTGTTGGTGTTTCTTCTGCTCGAGATCTCTGGATCAAGCTTGAACAACGTTTTGGTGGTGTCTCCGATGCTCACATTCATCAACTCCGGTCTCGACTTCAAGCGATTCAAAAAGGTGCTCAATCTATGGCGGATTATCTTCAACAACTCAAAGAAATTTCTGATTCTCTTTCTGCTGCTGGTGCACCAATTTCTGATCGCGATCTTATTGCGGCTACTCTTGCTGGATTACCTGATGACTTTGAATCGTTTATTGATTCTGTCATGTTGCGTCTTTCTTCCACGTCACTGGATGAATTACATGGCCTTCTTCTCACCAAGGAGCTTTCAATGGCTCGTCGCAAGAAGCTCTCTTCTTCCACTACTGAGTCTTTTCAGGCGTTCTCTGCTCAGTCTCAACCGCCTCTTCTTCCCACTCCACCGCCTCAAGCATATGTTGCCCAATCTCCCCAATCCTTTCGTGGTACTCACTATTCTCGTGGCAGACAAAACTATCGAGGTAATCACTATCATAATCCTGGCCGGTATTCTACCAATCGTGGACATAGAGGCAATTATAGAGGCTCTTCTTCAAATCGTGGTCATTCCCAAGGTGCTCGTCATTCTTCTTTTGGCAGTACTCATGGTCCTTGTCAAATTTGTGGCTCTGCCAGTCATGAAGCTATTGATTGTTTTGATCGCATGAATCCTGACATCTCTGGGAAGATTCCTCCTGCAAAACTCGCAGCCATGTGTGCCCATTATTCTTCCAAACCTTCTCCGTCTTGGCTGCTGGATTCTGGTGCCACGTCTCACATCACTAATGATATTGCCAACATTTCTTCTCCCACACCGTACACTGGCGAGGACAAGGTTTATGTTGGTGATGGTAATGGTCTCTCTATACATCATATTGGCTCTTCTTCTTTGCATTCCCCTACTGCTACTTTTCATTTGAGTAATGTTCTTCATGTCCCTCAAATGAAACACAACTTGTTATCTGCGTCCCAATTTCTCAAAGATAACTATTGTGCTTTAACACTTGACTCTAATGGCTCTGTTGTAAAGGATCGTACTACGGGGAGGACGCTTTTGCAGGGTCCCGTTAAAGATGGCTTTTATCCTCTGCGAACCTGTTCTTCTACTGCTCCATCTTCTGGTTCTGCTTCTGCTTTTGTCAGTACTCAAGGTTCAATCAAACTATGGCATAGTCGGCTGGGACATCCTTCCTCATCTATATTTCGCAAAGTAATCTCTAGTACTAAGCTTTCTATTAAGGGTACATCTTCTGTTGACTTCTTTTGCTCCAAGTGTGCTATTGCTAAAAATCACAAACTTCCATTTAGTTCATCTACTACTTTCACTTCTAAGTCTCTTGAGCTATTGCATTGTGATTTGTGGGGACCCGCTTCTGTCACTTCAGTGAGTGGTTTTCGATATTATTTTCTCATTGTAGATGACTTTAGCAAGTACAGTTGGTGTTTTCCTTTAAAGGCTAAGTCCGAGGTGTACTCTACCTTTGTAATCTTCAAAGCTTATGTTGAGAATATTGTTGGTAATAAAATCAAGATTCTTCGTTCAGATTCTGGTGGTGAATTCACTAGTTTACAGTTTAAAGCTTTTCTACATACTCATGGTATTGTTCAGCAACTCAGTTGTCCTCACACACCCGAACAAAATGGTTGTGTAGAGAGGAAACATAGGCATCTTGTTGAGACAGCTCGGACATTATTGGTTGAATCTGGTGTTCCTCATTTCTATTGGGTTGAAGCATTTACCACTGCCATCTATCTCATAAATAGGTTGCCTATCTCTGGCCATACTAAATCTCCGTGGGAGTTATTGTTTCACAGACCTCCAGATTATTCCAAACTTAAAGTTTTTGGGTGCAGTTGTTATCCATGGTTAAAGCCCTACATTTCATCTAAGCTTGAAGGGAAAAGTAAGCAATGTGTTTTCTTGGGCTACAGTTTACAACACAAAGGTTATCGCTGTTTGGATGTGGATACTAATAGGCTTTATGTCTCTCGCCATGTTACCTTTGATGAGGATTCCTTTCCTTTCCAAGCTGTTTCTTCTGTTTCATCTTCTGGTGCTCAGTCTCCTTCTACACCTTCATCTATTGATCTTCACTTTTCCATTCCTTCATCTCCTTCCCAACCCCCTATTCCTCTTTCCTCTAGTTCTATCACAGCCTCTGTGCCTTCCCATTCCCCTGTCCCTTCTCCTCATTTTGACACTTCTCATCCTACTATACCTTCTTCTGTTTCCAATCTACATCCCATGATTACTCGATCCAAAAATGGTATTCAAAAGCCTAAAGCTTTCACTGCTACTAAGCATCCTCTTCCCTCCTTCACTGATTATATTCCCAACACTTATCTTCAAGCATCTAAGTTTGCCCATTGGAGACTAGCCATGCAAAATGAATTCAATGCTCTTCTATCTACTGGCACTTGGACACTTGTTCCTTCTTCTCCTTCTCAGAATGTAGTTGGCTGCAAGTGGGTCTTTCGGATTAAGAAGAATCCTGATGGATCCATTGAGAGGTATAAAGCAAGACTTGTTGCTAAGGGATTTCATCAAAAGGAAGGTCTTGACTACACAGAAACCTTCAGTCCGGTTGCCAAGCCAGTCACTATTAGACTCTTGTTATCTTTTGCTGTCCAATTTAACTGGTTCCTCAATCAACTGGACATCAGCAATGCTTTTCTGCATGGTGACTTAAAAGAGGATGTCTTCATGGTTCAACCTCCTGGTTTTCAGGATCCCAGCAAGCCTACTCATGTGTGCAAGCTCAGGAAATCTCTCTATGGGCTTAAACAAGCTCCTAGAGCTTGGTTTGACAAATTATTTCAAGCTCTTCAGTCTCTGGGATTTAGTCAATCCTCTTCTGATGCTTCTCTCTTTGTTTTGCATGCTCCAACTCTGGTTATAGTTCTTGTTTATGTTGATGATATTCTGGTCAGTGGTCCTGATGCTACCATTTGCAACCAGTTCATAGCCCAGTTGAGCACTTTATTTCCTGTCAAAGATCTTGGTCCCTTGCATTACTTTCTGGGTTTAGAAGTTCATCGGACCACTGATGCTTTGATTCTTCACCAAAACAAGTATCTGCTTGATCTATTACAGAAAACCAATATGACTGGTGCCAAACCTTGCCGCACTCCCCTTGGTTCTACAAAGCTCGACCACAGTGGGGAATTACTTCCTAATCCCACTGAGTACAGATCCATTGTTGGTGCTCTTCAATACTTAACTTGGACACGACCTGACATTTCCTTTGCAGTGAATCAAATCTGTCAGTTTATGCATACACCTACAGTTCTTCACATGCAGGCTGCCAAGCGTATCTTAAGGTTTCTCAAAGGGACTACAACTCATGGTCTCTTGTTTCAGAAAGGCTCCTTGCATTTGTCAGCCTATTCTGATGCCGATTGGGCTGGTTGTCCCTATGACAGGCGTTCCACTAGTGGTTCTTGTGTTTTTCTGGGCACCAACTTAATTAGCTGAAGTGCCAAGAAACAATCAACCGTGGCACGATCCTCTACTGAAGCCGAGTATAGATCCTTGGCTCACACTGCTGCAGAGGTTACTTGGATTTGCAAGGTGCTCAAGGACTTTGGTTTTCCTATCTCTCACAAACCCACTCTCTGGTGTGATAATATATCTGCTATATCTCTTGCATCTAATCCTGTTTTTCATGCTCGTACTAAGCATGTCGAGATTGATTATCATTATATTCGTGAGTTAGTCCTTGCCAATCTGGTTGAAGTTAAGTATGTGTGCAGTCAATCTCAAATTGCAGATATTCATACCAAAGCTTTGTCTACAAACCGATTCCAGTTTCTGCAGTCCAAGCTTTCACTTGGAATCCTTGACTCTTCCAAGTTTAGCTTGAGGGGGTGTAAAGATGAAGATGATATATCATAACAACAGTTAGTTGTTATTAGTTTAGTTGTTATAAGTTTGTTACTCTTGTAATTAGTTGGTTTTATGTGATTGGTTTAGAATAGTTAATTGTAAATAGTCAAAGGCTATATATATGTAATTGTATTATTCATTTGGTCAATTAATCAAAGTCACAGATTTCTTAATTCTTAAGAAACCTCTCTCTCTCTCTCTTTTCTCTCTCTCTCTCTCTTTTACAAGAACCCAGAGCTTCTACAGGCCTAACCCGCAACTGCAACGCAAACTAATGTCAAATTGAACAACGATTGGTTTTGCCGTTTTGAAGAGGGAGACGGTGCGTTGTTAGTTGTCATTTCATAAAACGACATCCAAATTGGAAAGAACACGACGCTACTGCCTACACTGGATTGGATTGTCATCAACCTCTTGCCATAATCTCAGAGAAAGATAACATCTTTCGTTCTTACTTCGACTATTTGACAGCAAAATATTTCAAATTTCATGTCTTTTCACCCAACCGAAATAATTTACCACCCAAGGCACCCAGATAGCTCTTTTCAACAAGTAAATAAAAAGATAAAATACCCAAAATCTAAAACACAAAATATGTAAAATAAACAAATCACCAAACTGGGTTTTGATTAGTGATCACCTGAAAGACGGTGGCTCATCGGCTTTCCTCCTCCTGGGTTGAGTCGCCATTGTTGGCCCGGCAGCTTCAGCTTCAGCTCTCTCTCTTACCAAGAGCAACCGACCGACCGACCAAGTACGGGTTTAATGAAAGAATGGATTATGGACCGCAAACTTTGAAGTTGTTATGGGCTTATGGACCGGACCTTTTAACAAAGGGAGCTCTGTGTTTTATGGGCTGGGTTTTGGTGTAGAGTTGAGGGCCCAGCTCATGAAATCCTGGCCCTTAATCCATTTAACACCAGTCTCAGCAGGTGTTAGGCTTGATCATGTCCTTGGTGTGGGGAAAATATTGGTGTTTCTTGTCAACAAAACATCGATTTGACATGATTTGATATCCATAGTGATAATTTCTTGTGCACGTCACCGTTAACCCCACTCCTAATTCTGCTCTTTCAGCACTAATCACTCCAGAAAATTTGAGAATATGCCGCACACCTTCTGAATATTTCGTGTCAAGTATCCCTTTTGAGGATTTGGCAATCATTTCTCTCAAAACATTCCATTAATTTTCAATATTTCTAATTCTTTTCCCATTGCATTTCACGTAGCTATCATTTACTTTGAACCGGTCAGTCTTGACTCTTAAACAGTAGACTGGTTTCTCTTTTAGTCACCGCATACTCTAAGATACAATACAGTGTATTTCTGGTTCCACAACAAAATTTTCTATAGGTTACTCATGAAGTCGTATTGTTGTCCAACTACTTGTTTGACACGTGACTTTTGACACCTACTACTACTGCTTGGAGTTGAACCTGAACTGGTTAAGCATTCTGCTGGTTTAGTGTAGAGTGAAAGTGTTTTTTCAATCTTCTAAACTTTCATTTATTATGTGATATAGTAGTCTAGGGTTTTTAAGTGCTGCCCTCAAACCAAACAAAACATCTGTTTTTAAGCCATTGAAATTAGCTAGTGAACGTGAGTAGGATCATGGTTTTAAGGCTACCGATATCCAGGATTACCCTCCGTTGTAATAAAGAAAACAAAACATCTGTTTAACAACTTAACAAAGAATGCAGTAAGTTTTTAGAGAGCATGCATGCAATATTAAACATCAGTTATTGTAAAGGTTCTAAAAGACGCTAGGAGCTAGTCGAGCAACAGGCTGGGGCCTAGCCCCTACACGGGCGCCTAGGCAGACTAAGCGGATTTAAGTAAATCTATTATATTTTGTGTAAATAAGTGTCTGTTTATACTTAATATATATATATAATTTCATCATAAACTACAAAATACAATGACACATATATTATGAAGTATTGGAACATAATAAAAACATGGGGAACAAGCATATAGTGTGTGCTTATTTAAGTATTCAATAAATCTCTTACAATTTATTATAAAAAAATTAAATGCAAATTGAAAGTTATTTATTTTTTATCTAAGTGAGTCGCAACCTAGGCAGGTGCCTAGGCGGGTTTGGGTGGACTAAACGAGTGTCTAGGCGGTCTAGGAGGGCGCCTCAGCTAGTCTAGGCACCATTTTTTAATTTTCAAATGCCTAAGTATTAATTAAGACGGTGACTAGCCGCCTAGAACCGGAAATTTTTAGAAAAGTAGATATTGTTCAAGAACATGTACAAGAAAAACCGAGAATCACTCCAAAAAGTGAAGAAACATGTTTTTGACTTTGTTAATTTGCCATGTTCTGGTGGAAGCGGTAGCGGTGAGCTTTTTGCATTGGTGGATTTTAATTAATTCAACAAAAATAATATTAATGTGGACTCACCAATATAATTAATTAGTTCTCATTCAAAAATAGTCCAATCAAATATAATTCTCAAGAAAACTTGACCCCCCATATCGAACCAAATCTACTCTCATCATTCTGCAATTCTTTGTGGACGAACGCCTCCATACGTCTCGAAAAGCAACTTTTTCGTATTCGTGTTTCCATTTCATCATCCAAAAATACTGTTTTATTCTTAATTAGTGATTACTGAAGTGATTGATTTGACTAATTACTTTATATTTGACCTCATTTCGATTTAGGTACAACATTATTTAGGGTGATAATTAATTAATCTATGTGAACAAAGCAAATAATAGCTTGATTCGTGATTAAGATGTATAACATTCTCCTAAATAGACAGGTTAAACGCAAAGCCAATTAAGTTGGGCCACCATTAAGGCTTGTGGGAATACTAAATCGAGTCAAGTCTCAAGAGCAATCTGTACTCATGCAACTGGGGTTTGAAAATGTTGCTTGGTACACGCCTGTCATTCTTGCACCAATTAAGGAATCAAAATCCAAACTTTGCAAAGAACATATCTGTGTTTACTTTGTCAAAACAAAGCAGATCCTTTCACCCAGCTCTTCCTCTGGCCTACCCAGTTTTGCACGTGGCTAGGGCCCAATTTGCTATTCTCCATATTACAATATGCAAAAATGCTATTTTTATTGGGGTAGGATCAAGGGTGCGTTTGGTACGCGGGACGGGACGGGACGAGGCGTTCCGTCCCGCGTTTGGTACGCCTAAAACGAGTGGGACGAGGCGTTCCACGGGACAAGTTTTGGATGATTTTTGGTTCCACCTTCCCCCCATGGAATGGGGTTGTTCCACGTCTGTGGGACATAAATTTTTAACATTTTAGGACAACAATGCCCCTTGTCTTTTTCAAAATTTACAACATCCGTCCCGTCCTGTTCCGTCCCGTCCCGTTCCGTCCCGTCCCGTCCCGTCTGCGTACCAAACGCACCCCAAGGGACAAAGATTTTGACAAATATTGTTACACTTCTTACCAACGTTTAGATCTAGTTTAATCTAGCGGTCCTTAATTAAAACTTAAATTGTTCTCGTTGACATGGCAGTGACATGGAAATAGATAAATAAACTAATATAAGTAATTTTATTTTTACCAAAAAAAAAAAAAGAATCATGTAAAGAGAAAAAACTCAACACTCCTTCTTCTTCCTATTCTTCTTTCAATTTCCATATTTATGAAACCCCATATGTCGTAGATTATAATTGATTAATATATATATATATATATATATATACGCGCATTGAAACCAATAGATTTTTCTTAAGAAAAACATAAGAGTAGAATTTAATTATAGAAGTGCTTATGGTTTTAGCTCTTGAATTGCAAGAGCACATCCAAAAATTACTGAGGATATAACTTGTTCATCAAAGCCTAATCCCAACGTCACGATAAACAAGTTTCCAAAGCCTTCACTAAATGCTACTTTAGTTCGATTCATACAATATTCTGAAGCACACAAAGCATATCAAGCTATCACTTGATCTCTTAAATCTTTTATTAAATAAACAAAATTAAACCCTAAATTAAGTCTTCATTCTTAGTATCTTTGGGTGAGAATTGGGTTTTGGTAAAACTTTGATTTCTTCAATTTTAGATAGTTCTTAAGTTGTAATTACCACTCTTTATTCCTTTAGGTCAAATTGTCATGAAGAAAGAACAAATTCGGTTGTTTTGGGCAATCACGAAATCAATAGAGGTCTTCATCCTTCCCTTATACGTTTTGCAGATTTTATTTATTTATGATTATTTATATTCCATGTCATCATTCATGTTATTTATTGATTTAAATCCTCCACATCACTTTTAATTAGTACCATTGGATGCTATAAAATCTAAAGGTTGAAAAAAAGAGTAAAAATATTTGTCAAAATCTTTGTCCCTTGATCATATCCCATTTTTATTATATTTTAAATACTATATTTGTGTTGTTTCTCTAATAGAGATGAAATCCACGTGTGTTGTCGAGTCTTACCTTTATTTGAGAGATAGTACAAATACGATTTTAAAAATGTGGTAAGTATATCATTACTCTGCTGTTTAAATTTTAGTACTTGTTAAGTATTCTCCACAACGTGGCACAATCCTCATGCAGAAACCCTTTTATATTAGGTCAAACATAACAGTAATTAGAGGGTCCCTATGAGAGTTTTGTTCACTTGTTTCCTCCTTCAAAAACGGAATTTTAGTCCTGACCTTGATTATTAAAAGCAGTCAAGTCCAACTTATACGCTGAATAAGCAGCCTAACAACTGCTGATGGAATAAGATGATTATAAGATTGTGTTATTGTCAGTCGCTCATGCATGCATAAATGACTTCAAACTGTCATATTTGTGTACTCACATCTTATTAACTATTAGATTGTCTATATCAGTGTGTATACGACTCATCTTAGCAAAATTCTTTAAAAATTTCTTCGAAGGCCGTGAGGATTGAGGGGTTCACATTTTCGAATGAGTAGTGCTTAAATTAGGAATGCAGGAAAGGTCAGCAACACTGTGGATTTTGGACAAGAATGTCTCACGACCATGTGCACAAATGCCCCCCCACGTGGGATATGGCATGCGTGTGGGTCTCTTCCAAGTGGTTCTGTTTTTTGCATTTTTTGTGTGACTATTTTGGTTAACTACAGCACACTATGATCCCACAAATTTTCCAAGGAAGGAAAGTTCGAACTATATATAATCTATGAACTAATTGAAAAAAATATTCACACGTTTTATAATTATATTTGGCTACTTTTTCCAGATGATAAAATTGATTATTCTTCTTCTTCTTTTGTTTGAAGTGTTTGCTATAGAATTTAGAGTTCTACTTTTGTGCTACGTAACATTACATATTACGAGCATTTGCATGGTCTGAATTCACGAGATCAAAATAAAAGTAATAATCTAAATCAATTTAGATCATCCAATGCTTATAGAATTTAATACAACATAACATGGTTTTCCAGAATTAAAATGGATTTTAATTAGATGAAAATATATATAGAGATTGGAAATTTGAGCTGTGCGTATGAGACAAGTAGCTGGCCTTTACAAAGACCCATCCGCAACTCCTTCCCATATATCATGTACCTTTATATTTTTCCTTCTTTCTGTCCCTTTTTTCTATTCTTTAAGACAGAGATGAGTTACATCCTACATGGGCATGCACTAATGTTTTCCCTTTTTGGCAAACTTATAGTTAAATGTGTTGGTATACAGCAAGGCAGTGGCTGCTACTTATAATACTTATATATATCAGCTACCAAATCTAGCTAAAACTTACTTGCAAGTTGCAACAGTGTGTATGTATACGTTTTGTATCTTTTTCTCTCTTCACGAGTTGTACTAGATTAATTTAGGGTTTTAGGACAGAGGCACGAATGTGTATACTCTTCGTTATGGTCTCTCTCATGATGTGTTACGTAAGAACAGAGTAACAAATCTTGCTAAAACTTACCCTGCCCAACCCTAATGTATTACGTAATTAAGCACATTGGCATAAATCAGTATGTACACGCCCTTACAGTCTTTCTCACGTCTCACCAACCCTACTATCTATGCTGATTTGGACACCACACACAGCTTTCAATTCACCCAACCCAACTTTCTTCTTCAGCTCCATTTTATATTTTGGGTTTGTTAAATGATATGTTATTGTTTCTGCTCAACTTTAGAGTTGCTTTGCGGTTGCTTATACCTTTATGGAGATCAGTGTGATCTCTGGCTGGGCTTTTTGGCAAAAGGCAAGGTTAAAATCTTACGATCTGCAAAAGTGGCAGTTTTGAATGCTTTCTGTGCTCCTTTCCCATATTTGGGGTGTTGCCACGCGTCCCATATAGTTGATATTTTTGTTCTCTTTTTTTTCTGTATTTTTTTCGTTTTTTCTTTTTCTAGTTTCTTTGCCTTTCATGATCATGGGATGAAAAATATAACTTTTATTCCTTGTAATGTGATGGTTCTCACATATTGGTTGAAAAGAAATCTTAAAATACATGAGAAAAGTTTAAAGTACCACAAAATGCTATTGCCACATGCACTTTTCAAATCCATCCACAAAGAAAAAGTCAATCTAAAAAAAATTCAATAATTATATATGTTATCTACTGAATTATATATGTCAGAAAAATAATGCAAAAAAGGAAAAAGCCATAATGGACTGGTATACAACAGTTGGAGGAAGAAAAAGTTCAGTATAACTTGCTTGTCGTGTTCATTAACATGTTCTTGTAGGATAAGAAGCTGAACGACAATAGAATATAATTTTTGGGCTATCCAACTCTATGGTTTTGGAGATAAGGTTCTCACCGGATTCTCTTTGTGAGAATCTCGGGGATCTTTTAATTCTGTCTTTTCATCGTACAATCAGAAATTATTTTAAATTGAACACAAACAGTACCTAAGAAAACTGACCGCACGATGAACATGAATGAACAAGATTAAAAGATCATCGGGATCCTTACAAAGAGGATCCTATCTCATGGTTTGTACAAGGCATAGAATCTTAGTCTCTTCATTAGGTGATTTAGTCTCATCTTTCACTCTTTAGCGAGTAGGACGTATACTCATCTCTCCAGTAAACACTCATCGTACGAGCAATAACGTACGTGATGGATAGTTGTGAGAATATATGACTTCTAAGTCGATGCAGTGCAGCCTAAGTTTTTCTTTCTTTCTTTAAGATAGTAACAGTAAATATGTTTACGGTGACTTTATATGTTAGTTGTTCGATTGAGCACTTTTCATTTTATGATGCGAAACTTTGTGATTAAGAAAAGAATTAGATAAAAAATGTAGTAATTGGCTACTAATAGAAACAACCTTGGGCTGGAATGGGAAGTCATGCTGCAAGCAAGCTATCAACTAAAATGGCAATAATTTATTTATTTAAAGCTATCAAAAGACTCCTTTATGGCAGATTCAGGATTGTGGGGATCCCAGTTTTAAAGGGCTAAGTTTTCTAGATCGAAACAGAGCACAAAGCGTACAAAAAAATTCAATTTTTCACTAATTAAGGAATTTCTTCGAAAACTTGGTCGGCTTGTTGTAGTCGTTAATCAAACCATGTTGTGGAATGTGATGAGTGATATCAACATATGCCAAAGCAATTTGATGAGTGGTATTAAGTGAATTTGTCAAGTGATGCCAACGCAACCTGTCAAAATATGCATGACAAACATTACATCAAAAACTTGGTGGACACAAAAAGAACTCGTCCCAAACATTTGTAAGATTCTCAAAAGACCTTCAAATGTATATTTTTTGATCTTCAAATATTCTTGGGATCACCTTGGTCACAATGTACATCCAGCAATTTAAACAAGAAACAGCACTACTCTAGCTAAGTACTATATGTCCGTACTGCGCTCTAGGGTTCTTACCAACTCATGCAAAGCAGAGTATTTTATAAATTTGATGCCACTAAGAGTATACTGGTCATGTGCACCATGATCGATACACACACACACACACACATATATATATATATATATATATATATATATATATATATATATATATCTTGTGGCTATGATATATATGTTATATTGCTTACACACTAGGCATCTGCCGCCCATCACCCAATTAATAAAGATGCCCCACTAGGGTTTCTGATGTGTGTGACGAGGGGCCTACTCACAATCCACCCAATAAGAACCAAGATATTCCCTAGCACAAAGGCTTCTACTGTCACTGTTCAACACCAGTGTCGTTTCCCTCATCTCTTTATCATTTTCTAGTTTATTAATTTTTAATTAATCCTTTGGAAGAAAAAAAAAGATGAATTAACTAATCCTTTACGATCTTCAGTCTTTGTTTAATGCAAACCGAGGCAGAAAGGAACCATACATACTTTGTGCAATTGGAGTTGCATTGTAATTGTAAACTATGAGTATCTAATATACATTATTATGTCTAACTTATCATTGAGAACGAAGTTCATTCTCATCTACAAGTAGCTTATTACTTACCAACAACAAGCCTAACAAAAGGTTTAGATATATAAATTGTATAAATTTTCTGATTAAACCCTAATGTAATTTATTTGTTAAAATTTTAAAAGAGAGAACACATTATATATTTTTAGTGCGATGAATCACTTGCTTGATGGATGTTATTCATCTACTTCTCTTGTAAGGGTGGTGCTATCCACACAAATTTTACCTCTCACACACCTCTTGTAATTTTCGGCCATCGAATCGAACGAATTGAAGAAGATCAAGAAACAAAAATTAACAAAAGTATGTGGGGAGGTAAAAATGAGTGTATGAATATAACTACCCATCTTATAATACGTGTTATATTTACTAATATTTAACCTTAAAATGTAAATTAGTTGCTCATTCATATCATGGCATGTGAAGGTGCACAAATTTATGAGTACACTAATGTATGACACACAATGATGAATTTAACGATTGAATATTGCGTTGAAAATTGAAACATCCCAAAAATATATATAAATGGTGAATCTTAACCGCTTAGAATTCATTTTATAGATACATTAACTGATGTGTATTATAAGGACTCAGTGAAGAGAGTTAGGGCACACACAAAATGTCTCCGTTGGCAAGAAGTGGTGCACCGAGCACCGAAGAGGGGGAAGATGGTGTCAGATAACTGGGTTGGAAATGTGTGTGTCATATTCACTACAAGCCACAACCTAGCACAAGGTGGCTATCTCATCACTAGCTCTCTCTCTCTCTCTCGATCTCTCATCATCTGATTCTGAGCCACCCAGCCAGCACACCTCACCTTCACTATACTGTTTCTCCTATTTTCCTACTCCATATATCTTTCTATTTATCTATATCGATATATATCTTCAAGATTATTAAACATAAAACGCAAACGCATTCATAGAAAAAGACGATAACGCTAGTCAATTGCGCACAACTCAACAAGACAGTGAGTGAAAGGTACACGAGAGATAGTTGCATGCACAACACAGACGTAACAGGCTTATATTTTTTTGATAAATTAAATATGTATGTACAGTAATAATAATGATGCACTTTCGATCATTCATCATTGAAGGCATTTCTGTCTCCTTCCATCTGTTTGTGAAAACCCAGCGAGAAGCTCATGTGCTACGTCTCCCGGCCCCCATCCATCAGGCACGTATAATTTTGCCTTTCAACCTCACGAACCTGTCGACCTAGCTTGTATAACTATACATGCTTATCTATTCATAAATATATATTTCCTTCCTTCATAAGCAACTCAGTTATTTATTCACATACCGCTCAACTATCGATCGTACAGTCTCATAACACTACAAGAAAACTTGATGATAGCCACTGAATCAATAATGCTCATAATAGAATGACCTTATTTAGTGAGGGTTTCATTTTCCTTTAAGCTGGGGAAATTCATTAAAATATGACGCCATGCTACTTGAGTCTTGAGAAAATCAAAGTACGTAACGAAGTAATTAAAACTAAAAGACTATTAGTAAACTGGAAAAAATCTCTTTGTTTAAGGATAACAAGATCTAGTAAGTTTTATAACTAAAGATGTGATGATGATCATTTTAAAGTAGAGTAACATCCCATCCCATTAGTAAAATAGTAGTAAGTTTTTTGTTTTTTTTGTTGACAAGAAGCGATAGTGATTGCATTAACAACAAGAACAAGTATAAGGCTTATCACGTGGATACATTTATCAGTGACCAATTCAATTAACTAAATAATTCGTATGAAACAAGCATAAAGATAAGCTTCTAATTGGCTACCACAAGTACTACCATACTAGCACTACTGTAGATGAAAGTGAATTACACTATTGACAACAATTCACACTCACGACATAACTCTTTTTTATGGGGAGAAGTTACGTGAGATAAGACTTTGGAGGTGCAACATTGTCTATCGGGAAAAAGAATTTAATGGCTAAAATTATTATAACTTTTAAAATAAACTCTTATTTATAGTTATTAAATCAAATTTCAACGACTTCAATTTTTAAACTTAATGAATTAGGAGAAGGTATCCATCTCTTTCGGTCCATCGGCAGCATTTTTGGCAGTAAAATCAAGGGGATGCTTTTGCTGACGTTTAGAAGCCTGACCCTCTTTCATGTCAATTCAGAAAGTCCAGTCGCCCAATCAGATCATCCAAACGGCAACAAGGCCCACCCACCGGCCTATACTCCCATTCCCTGTCCTCCTCCTCCTCCGCCTCCCATTCTACCCTCTCTCCCTTTCTCTCTACATAAATATGACCCGATTTATCGATGTATCAAATTTTCAATTTTGTTTGCTGCAGAAAATTCAACTGAAAATCCATAGGGTTCATATGATTGATCGAGCCTCCAAGTGGTGCAAGTGTGAGTGAGAGTGACCTCACGTCTCTCCTCCTATGACTTTTGATACAAGCGGATTAATCAAAATCAACCAACCAATCAACAGCTCGCGATTTACGTGCCTAAAAAATTGTGGCTAGAGATATTGTTGTTCTTGACTATGCATGACAATTCCCAAGAAGCTTGTGCTTCCAATCAAAGTTCTCATGACACGATGATAGCTATTAACTAGGTT
Organism: Crataegus laevigata; assembly: GCA_963580275.1. Lineage (NCBI taxonomy): Eukaryota > Viridiplantae > Streptophyta > Magnoliopsida > Rosales > Rosaceae > Crataegus > Crataegus laevigata. The sequence continues at coordinate 36,129,616 of OY756942.1, read as the reverse complement.
GACAACTATACCCTAATTAACTTAATTATGGCTTAATTAAATTTTTACTAAATATTTGTAGTGCGTAATGCATTATGTTTTATATCATGTATCATGCATATATTAGTAAGATGACAAAATTGTTACTAGTACTTTAAAAAATTATTATGCACTTAAATTTGCAAACATATTATATGACTTTTTATCTTCAAAATGTGGGTGTGTGTGAATACAAATAAGAACAAGTTCTCCCACAACAAAAACTTTAGCCATTATCTCTAAGGACCATATCATGAAGTCCATGTCATTGTGCTGATGCCGCATGGCTCATCATCATACTCGGATGTTAGGAGTTTCATGTGCGATATAAGTGCATTGTTTCATACGACAACCTTGCTTAAAGCTTTGTCGCAATTTGTCTAAACGTTTCCACTAAATAGTAGAAAATCATTGATATTGAAAGAATTTTCTTTTACTTGGTGAGAATATATGAGTGTGCTTGGAAACAATATGTATACACAGAAGTTCCTTTCTTGGTTGCATTATATTGGCATTGCATCCTTTGGCTCCCGTGAGAAGGGGGAGTGTGGTCGAATCACTGGGATTTGAAGAAAAGCACACATTAAACATATCATCGTGAGAGAAAATCACCAGAACAATCTCCCTGTTTAAAATTTTACTTATTGGAAATTGAATCCTCTGCCCTGCACCAATAAATTCTGACAATCTGACGTCTCTTTTTTCAAACCACATAAACTACTAAACCCTAAACAATCGTTACCACATTCTCCTTCTAAATAATAAAATATCGATTCAATTAAATGAATAGTTTTGGGATGAATGAAATTTAGAGAATTAAACTGTTAAACAAAAAGATGATGAGAGAGATTCTTTCAAAGTGAGACTTTTATGGAGTCTGTGTTACTTCACAGTTTAACATCAAGCCTTGACAATATTATAAAATATTGTGCCAAAAGTATAATGTGATAGAGAGTTGATAGAGAGTCTCACTTTTAAGATAGTCTCCTTAACATTTCTTGTTAAACAAATTAGCCAATTCCCGTGTTAAACAAATCAGCCAATTCCAGTGTCAATAATTGTTTGGTAACTTGCTCATGATTGGTATTATATATGGCAATTTAAGTCGTAGTCCACGTGCTAAAAGAGTTTATAATCACAATTAGACAACATATTGAACGTCCTTTAAATTGATGACAAATTACTATGTTAGGATACAATTATACACATAAAGTATTGAAAGAGACTATCCAGAGGTTTTCGGCAAAGGTATAGAATGTATCATGTTGTGTTTATGAAGTTATGCACTATTGTTAGAGACAAAACACTCTTATGAGATACAAGATTCATTTGCGTAGAAGAAATGCTTGCAACATTTTTCTATCATTGTCGGCCACAATAATAGATATTGTCTAATACGTGATACATTTGGCCCATTACATTAGACTATTAGTAGAAATTTTAAAAAGTTTTAAAGGCCTTGAACACAATAGCACCAGAAATGATGTTCGAGTCTGGAGTAGCAGTGCCATCTAAAATAAGGAAAAGTATGAGGTTTTATCCTTACTTGAAGGTACATATGTACATATGGTTTGTATTTTTTCATTTTTATTTTGTATCTTCTAATTTATTCCAAAAGATAAACTTAATAACACTCTTTCAAGATTGTATTAATTGGAACTATTGATGCCACACATATCCCAACATCAGTGTCCGAAAGCAATGCATACAGTTATCGTAATCATAAAGGAGTCATATCTCAAAATGTATTAGCCGCTTGTAACTTAATTTGATTTGGAATTCATATACGTTCTTACCAGGTAGGAAAGATCAACTCATGATTCAAGAATACTAAATGATGCTTTGACAAGGAGGAATGAACTTAAAAGTGCCATAAGGTATCAAATTATCTTTTATTTTATTTTATTATTATTATAACAAATTTCTCATTAAGTAATTGAGTTGATACTAAAATATATATATTATCAAGCAAAATTTTCATAATAGAATGTGAATTTCCAAATAGACGCCAGTTCTTAGCTCCTTATCGAGGAATCCTATATCATCTCCAAGAGTATGGTCATCCAGGTTATGAGCCTAGAAACGAGAAAGAGTTGTTCAATCTTCGTTATGGTTTCTTAAGAAATGTCGTTGAGAGTTTATTTGGTATTTTTAATTCACGATTCTCAATTTTTAGGATTGTACCTCCATTTTCATATGCAACACAAGTAGAGCTAGTATTAGGTTGTGCAACAGTACACAATTTTCTTTGACCAGATGAACTTCCTATTGTATTGGATGATGAACCTTCTTCGCCTCCCTCATCTTCAGTTTTAGAAGGGGATCTTGAACAAAATTCTCAACCACAAGAATAACAACGAAACATTGCTAATGAATAGAGACAAAATATAGCTTTGAACATGTAGAATGACAACAATGTGAATGAAGGGTAATGAGTTGTGAATAATGCTAGTGTTGTGACTGTTAGGAGCACCGTCTGAAGGTCGAGGGAGCAAAATGAGGGTTAAAGCTGCATTATTATCTTGTTTTCGTTGAAACTATCTGTATACTTTTCTTAAATTTTGATTTATGATATTGTATGTACTTGTATTGACTTTGACTACAAGATATATTGTTGAAATCATCTATATTGTTTTTGTTTATACGCCCAGAATGATACAAGGTGGTTCTTGCAATCAAATGGTTACTGACAAATCATTTGGATGTGCTTTAAAAATGACTGAAAACGCTTTAGTGAAAATATTTTTAGAACCAATCATTAGTAAAAATACAAGTAAATTCTAGAGATGAACTTAAAATGCTTTTTGGAAAAAGTACATAACTAGTGCTTCTTGGAGAAAACACTTTAAATGCTTTTGGAACCAAAAAAACATTTTCTCTAAAAACGCTTTCAGTCATTTTAAAACTACATCCAAACGAGTCTGAGTCAGTGATCTTTGTTTTGGTGGGTTAAATTATTTTAAAAAACAAAATCACAATTTAAATGAGAAAAGGAAAAGATATAATTGGTTGGTTCGTATTTCCATATGTTTATGTCCTTTCAGATTGTGCACTGAGGAATAAATTCATTTTATGTTATAGAAATCAACTAAATTTTAAGAATTCCATACAAATATGTAGAAATTTATAATAGAAATTTATGAAAAGAATTCATAAAAATCTGTAGAAATCTATAATAAAAATTCATATAAACATGTCAAAATTTATATATAATTGAAAATCTATTTTTTTTAATTTATCATTTAAAAAATTATATTAAAACCCTCTAAAATTCGAATGTATTACTCCCTAATTAAACTGGAGAGGCATGAAGAATGATAAACAGAGTTCAAAGGCAAGTGAGATGAGAAGACGGAAACACCCCTCCTCGTCCCCTCTATTTATACTTGTACATCCCTTGCATCTACGCCAAAAAACAACAATCCATCTATCCATCCCCCATTCATTTGAAGTCATTAGAGTGCTCTCTACGAGAGTATCTCCTTCTCTCTCCTCTCGTTTTCTCTCTCTAAAAAAACAGAGCATCGTTCAAAAGACAGAAACAATAATCATCACATACAAACGAAAATCATTTCTTTGTTTTTCATCGTTGAAGTTCTCTGTTGTTGTTCATCAAACAATCATGTGTAATCCAAACACTTCATCCACAGCCAAGAAACCAGAGCATCACCACCATCAACCGCCGCCGCCGCAGCCCCACTTGTTCCTAGACTTCTTATCCGTACCCGAAGCTCCAAAGCCGCAGCCCCACTTGTTACTAGACATGGTCAGCGAGACCAAGTCCTTGTTCCAGCTCGCCTTCCCAATCATCCTCACTGCCCTCATTGTCTACTCCCGCTCGATCCTCTCCATGCTCTTCCTCGGCCACCTTGGTGAGCTTGAGCTCGCTGCTGGGTCCCTTGCCATCGCCTTCGCCAACATCACTGGCTACTCCGTCCTATCCGGACTAGCCCTTGGCATGGAGCCTCTCTGTTCCCAAGCCTTTGGAGCCCAACGTCCGAAGCTCCTCTCCTTAACCCTCCACCGCTCCGTCATCTTCCTCGCCGTCGCTTCTCTGCCCATTTCGCTCCTCTGGGTCAGCATGTCATCAATCCTCCTGTACCTCCGTCAGGACGCGGATATCACCGCCGCGGCCCACACCTATCTCATGTTCTCCCTCCCTGACCTCTTCACCAACTCCCTCATTCACCCAATCCGCATTTACCTTCGGGCCCAGGGAATCACCCATCCGCTCACGTTAGCATCCTTCGCCGGGGTGCTCTTTCACCTCCCGATGAACCTCCTGTTAGTCACTCGGCTCCAGCTCGGCGTGGCCGGCGTCGCGGCGGCTTCCACCGCTTCCAATCTATTTGTTTTACTGGCCCTCGTTTCGTACGTGTGGACCACGGGTATCCACGTGCCGACGTGGACGAAGCCAACCAGCGAGTGCCTCACAGGCTGGAAGCCGCTGCTTCGGCTCGCCGCGCCGAGCTGCGTTTCCGTGTGCTTGGAGTGGTGGTGGTATGAGATCATGATCGTCCTGTGTGGGCTCCTCGTGGACCCCAGAGCAACCGTCGCCTCGATGGGCGTGCTCATCCAAACGACGGCGTTGATTTACGTGTTCCCATCCTCCTTGAGCTTCGCGGTCTCGACCCGGGTCGGGAACGAGCTCGGGGCAAACCGCCCGCACAAGGCGAAATTATCCTCTGCGGTCTCGATTATGATTGCGTTCTTGATGGGCTTATCCGCGATAAGTTTCGCGTCAGGGATGCGGGGGAGCTGGGCGCGGATGTTCACAAGCGACGCGGAGATCGTGCGGCTGACGTCGGCGGCGCTGCCCATCCTAGGGCTGTGCGAGCTTGGGAACTGCCCGCAGACAGTGGGGTGTGGCGTCCTCAGAGGTAGCGCGCGCCCGTCCACCGCTGCTAACGTGAATCTCAGCGCGTTCTATCTCGTGGGCATGCCAGTGGCCGTCGGACTCGGGTTCTGGGCTGGAATCGGGTTTTGCGGATTATGGGTCGGGTTGCTGTCAGCCCAGGTTTGTTGTGCAGGGCTGATGTTGTATGTGGTTGGGACCACAGACTGGGATCTCCAAGCTAAGAGGGCCCAGTCGCTAACGTGCGCTGGTAGTGAAGTCACATTACCAGATTGTCAGGTTGTAGAGGAACAGCAGCCGTTGGTTATTAATATTATTACGGTGCCTCCTCCTCCATGATTCAAAAATTCCAGATTACATGCAATTTTTGCCACAAGTTTTTTTATATAATTATTTCTTTCTTTTTTCTGTGAATTATTTTTTTATTAATTGTTTGGTCTAGATATTGGAATTCTCGAAAATAAACAATCAACAACTTTGTTCTCTCTTAATTATGTGCGGATGCATTGACTATACCTTTGACAAAAAAAATAAAAATAAATTATGTGTGGATGCCGAGTGGATTTTGCCCTTTATTCTAAGTATGCTGAAGAAGCTAATTGTTTAAATTAAATTTTGATTTATAACGTGATTGTTCATGATTGAACAGGCTTTGATTTTATTAACAAAAATCAAAGCAAAAGCTTTGAAAATACAATACTCTTATTATATTACGGGTAGTGTTATACACATATTTATTTTTATTTTTCACACACCCTTCTCAGTTTTAATTGTCGGATTGAATAAATAAAGTAGATCAATAACAAAAAATTAACAAGGGTGTGTGGAGTCAGCTTTCTTTGTAGGAGACAAAGAAATGTAAATTCTTAATACGGAACCAACATTAACAAAATAAAGTCTAAAAATACGATTAATCTATAGAGATCAGCATGACAGTATGTTGATCTCCTCATTGAAATATATCTATGTAATTTGGAATAGTTTAAAATATTAGGTCGTAAAAGGACTACTGAATTAATCATATTGTTTTGTAGTTGTGCGTGACTCAAATGTTTGGTGCGGTGGAGAGAGCAATTTGTGTTTTTACTTTGACTTTTTTGATTAAATTTAAGACGATATTTTTGACAGAGACAAGGGAGTACAGTGAAGACTGGTAAGTGTTTTGGCCAATTGGGATATGTCTCAGAAATTCGGACATGTTCGATCTTTTCCTTTCATGAGCATATTTTGTTGGGTGGACAAGGGCCTTACGAAACTATCAGATTAGGTTCCATCGAATGAGATTTTAACACGTCGCACTGCGTTGTCCAAACAATGTCCTGTTAATGGACTTTTGACCCTATCGATTTCTCTCATGTTGGTCCCCAGGTTAAAACCCCCCAACTAAAACATTTGAGTTGGATATCATTCATCATATTCATCATATCTGGATATTATATGTTGCCAGTCATGCTAGTTTTGATGAATCAAAGTATGCATTGTCGATGGTGGGACAAGATTTTCAACGTGACTCAGATGTCATTATGGCGGTATCTTGAGTTTAGTGTCTTGGGAGCACGACTTAGTTCACTGAGTGTTATAATACAACTATTTAGATTCTTTAAAAAAAAAATTTCAACCACTTAAATTATGGCACTTGGTATACCGAACCGTAATCCCGATATCCAAATTTTTTTCTCGAATTGATGATATTTTAGACTCTTATTAGTATTTGAGAAAAATAAAATGCATAAAAATGTGATCTATTTAAATATGAAATACCGTCATAATACTATCTTGTTGTTAGTAGGTTTTCCTCTCTCGATAGTGAAGGATGGTAGTAAAAGTACTAGAATAACTTGGAATTCATTTTGTGAAGAAACATGCATGCTCAAAAACATGAAATGAATTAAATAAAGGGAACTTTTATGAAAAAGGTTTAGGCTAAGTTTATTTTAACAAAAAAATCATACTATAACTTTATTTAATGAAAAATCCTTAAATTTTAATAAAAAGGACAAAAAAAAACTTAAATTTTAATGAAAAGGACACAATTTAAAATAATAAAAAAAATTGACCTTACACTGTTTATTAAATTAAACACTATTTATGAAATTGAACGGTACTATACTATTTATTGGTCTAATGCATTAATAGATCCTAGTTTTTTGTCCACTTTTATAAATAGTGTCTTGTTATTGGTCATGTTTCATAAATAGTGCCTAGTTATTTGATCCAGTTTCATAAATAATGTATAGTAATTGATATAGTTTTATAAATAGTGTCTCTTTATTGGTTCGGTTTCATAAATAGTGTCTAGTTATTGGTTCACTTTCATAAATAGTGTCTAATTCTTGGTCATGTTTCATAAATATTGTCTAGTTTTTACTCTAGTTTCATAAATATTGTATAGTCCAGTTCATAAATAGTTTCCACCTATTGGTTTAGTTTTATAAATAATGCCTAATTCTTGTTTTTGTTTCATAAATAGTGTTTACTTATTAGTCCAGTTTCATAAATAGTATCTACTTATTAATTTAGTTTCATGAATAGTGTCTACTTGGTAAAGTTTTATAAATAGTGTTTAATTCTTGGTTCAATTTCATAAGGTTTGAAAATTAGACCCTTTTTGGTCCTGTAAAAGCACCCATTGTGCCGAAAATGATGAACCCATAAGTGACTATTTAGATCAAAACCTTTTTGGTCTAGTTAATTATATTTTAAAAGCTATTTTCAATTACCAAATTAAAATTTCGCCACATTTTTTACATACCTACAATAATAAATGTAGCTCTCCATCCAATTTCTTGAGTTTGGGTGTCATCTTGGAGAATTTTTTCCTTGTGCCCATAACACAAATGGTATACCACATGTTATTATATAAGTGGTGGAAATTTTTATTTTTTATGTTATTAATTTTTTAACACAAGAATCTCACAACTTGTATAGAATGTACCACCCAATGTTCTGAGCACATTGAAAAGTTTCTCGTCATCAAAACAACTATTGGGAAACAGCACCACAAAACTAAAACTAGAGAATGTAATTCAATTTGAAGTATTTTTCTTATTCTAAGAAAAAAATTAAAAAAAATCTATTAATGTAGCTGACAATGAGAGAAAAAGGTGGGAGAAAAAGTGGAGTGTGGAGGGGTAGGGGGGTATGCACCCCAGCGCAAGTTGGGTTTATTTTTAAATTATTCTTTTGTCATTATTATTAAATAAAATTAGTAGGTCGTTTTTATTTATTTATTAAAATGTAAAGATTTGAAGCCATTTTCCTTAATTTTGTTTTAAATGAATGCATGCACTTCATACCGAAAGACAATGTTATTGTTTTGGTTAGGGCTTATTTGATAACCATTTCGCTTTCATCTTTTTAAAAATTGAAAACTCGTTTAATAGCTATTTTTAATAATTAGTTTTTAAAAAATTGAAAAAAAAAAAATAAACCGAATTTTGTTTTTTTTTTCCGATCGGTATTCATTTTTTTAAATAGAAAAATCTAAATAAGTTTTCAATTTTCAAGAAAAAGTGAAACAAAAACTAGAAACAAGATGGTTATCAAACAACCCTTGAGTTAATATTCAATTATTTTCAAATATTCGAATATCAAATTATTACATATTTAAGATTTTTTTAGATCATACTTCAATGTATTTGATACGGTATGTGTTGGCCGTGTAAACTAATTTTTCGTAACGTTTATACTATATATGATCCAAAAATTCTTGAACCTGAGTTTACTTAAATAACTTATAAAAAAATTAAAAATTTACTTATAGTTTAATATGGGAGTTAAGCTAGGAAATCAAACTATTATATAGAATATCGTTGCCCACTCGGATCCAAATGGCAAATACCATTTTGATAAGTTATGTTTTCAGTTTTGACACTCAAATTAATATTCCCAATCATGCTTACTACACATGGGAAGAATATGAACTAGTACATTCATAATCATAGAGTTTTAGACGCATTAGTGTATTATCTGAAGACACGTTTTTGCGTTTCAGTTCATGCACATCTCCCTATCAAAGTGATAAGTACCATAGGAAACAAACGACCCGAATACCTAATATTCATAAGGTCATAATTTGTTACGTACAAAGTTAAAGCCTGCCTAAGATATGAGAGGTTGGTATTTTAAGTCCTTTTTCTCACACATTAGCCTCGATTCGATGGATTTGAATCCTCTCCTGAGTTCATAAATCTGATCTTCCTGACCAAATCACATGGATCGTTGGATTTTAATCCAACAGCTCTAAACAGAAGGGTTTCTCTAAAAATTATAATAATTGCAGTCGTTAGATCAAAATCTAACGGCCCATATCATTTGATCAGGAAGCTTAGATTTCTGAGCTCATCAGAGGATCCAAAACCCATTTCGATATCAACCCTAGTTTAGGTTCATAGGTAGTTAGAGTACTGATATTTTGCTTCCCAATAATAGCTAAGTTCAAATTTATGCTCTCCTGGTAGTACGTAAAATGCAATCATTGTAATTACAGTGTACGTTATTAGAATTCGAATTTTTTGCTCTCCCATTAGTATGTAAAACGCAATCATTGCAATTACAGTATACGTTATTAGATTTACATTGTCTCGTAGTCCCATATTTGACTTATTTGGACAAAAACAGAGAGACACGTTGTTACATACGTTCTCATGACGTGTTCAGAATACATGGAATTTAGGTCCCTATGATGTGGATAAAAGGAAAATGGTGCAGAGGGAAACAAACAATGGATATGTACAGTGCAGAAATCAGTGCTCATTAGAAAAGACGTCCACCACTGTGCTCTTTAGAAAAAAAGAGTGTGCGTGTTGTCTGTTATGAAGCAACATGCATACTCTATGTGCGCAGAAGGAGCACGAGGGGGAATCAGCCCTTTCATGTCAGTTTTGTCAATGATCTCAGTGGGACTTGTTTTCCTACGTACTGTATTGTCTTCTAATCCCCATTTTTTTTCTTAAGCAGCTAGCTCTTTCTACAAGCAGTTAGCTCTTTCTACAAGCAGTTAGCCTACCTTGTGTTCGGCCAAACTCCTGCTACTTCAAAAGCTGACGTCCCCAGGCCAACTTTTTTTTACCTTGTGTTCGGCCAAACTCCTGCTACTTCAAAAGCTGACGTCCCCAGGCCAACTTTTTTTTTTCCAAGCCAAACCTGTGGGTTCCATGCAGTCAAATCAATGAAAGAAACCAAAACCAAATTATTTTGCTAAACTGCTAATGGATTCTGGATTTCGATTATTAAAATATTTGCAAAGCCGGCCCTAAAGCAAGTCTGATCAAGAAAAGTCTCGGTTTTCTTAATCTTTGATTTGAAAAAGGGTTGTACATACTCTTTATTAATTTATGTCTGTTAATCTTCTTTAATTTATTCGATTCAATTGCTGAAAATTTAAAAAATGTGAAAAAAGTAAAAAGGGGTGCGTGGATATCACACCTTAAAAAATAGCTCCAACCGTCCAACATCTCGGTTCAACTCCATATGCTTATACATTTAAAGTTCCATTCAACCCTAATCCATATGGTTTTCAAAGATCTTTTGCTAGTTGTATCTACGGTGAGTTAGATACTGTGTTCATCTTAATTCAACATGTTTTTATTGGAGTACTGGCTAGTTTCAAGCACTAACCGTTTGGTTCGACTCTCCAAATGGAGAGGGTTGAAACTTGAAACCAATTTAATATACCCCACACTTATTGTGTGCCTTAGCCAAAATCTCATATTTTTTTCAGTATAAAATATTGTTGTATATCAGAAAACAAATACCTGAGTTTGATATTTGAGAGGTAGATGCTTTGATTCTTAGTTCTTACCTACCTTGTTAGTCGCTAATAATTTTCTTCGTTGACATTGTATTAGTCAACACCGTTTTCAGGGCAAGAACATCCATAAATATTACATTCTATAGAATAAATGGTACGGCATATACCCTCTGGGTACAATAAACATGTAAGATTTTGTCAAATGCATGACAATTCCATCGATCACAGCACGCCGTGATAGGGATGCCATCGATCACAGCACGCCGCGTTAGGGATGCCATGGAATACAGCATAGCTAAGATTATTTATGCAGTCTCCTATACTATTTGCACGACTAAATTTATTGAAATATGTACTCAATGTGTTGTCAACATATTCTCTTTAATTTTGTTCTTAAATAATTACAGTGGCCTAAATTCTTATTTTGGTTCCTCAATTTCAAAATCGATCAATTTCACCCCTGAAATTCACTGCCCGTTATTAATTTGATCATTTCGTGATTGTGTCAAAAATTATGTAAGTGCACTCAGGTGGGACCCATTGCATTGGACCAGGATCCTCGCCGGATCCATTACATTTGGATCCTCCGGGATGTATGATCTCAATAGCATTTGACAATGGTATGCAAATGCGAATCCGGATCCTCTTTATGAGGATCCCAGAGATCCGTAAATCGTGTCTGTTCATCGTACATCGTGCGGTTAGAAGATATTTTAAATATTTTTATTTAAAATTAACCACAAATAGTACTTCACAAAAGCTGACTACACGATATATGATAAATAGATACGATTCACGAATCCCTAGAATCCTCACAAAAAAAATATCCAAAGAGGATCCTGTTGGTGCAAATGGAATACCTATTTAATTTTACTTTTCAAACTCTTAGTTGTATATTTTACACGTCATTGGATTTTCTACAATATCTTTTTTTTAATGCAATGATGTAGCGTGTGCATTATCATGGATATGGATGATGAAAAAAAATTCAAATTTGCTAAATATAATGAGATAAGTAGCATGCATTTTGCTAACATTTGAGTGTTATATATTCCTTATAAATTGAACTAATAAAGAAAGGAAAAGGCTGAAAAGCATGGAACGTGTAGTTGGTAGTTCTTATATCTTTGTGTCCATTAAGGTTGAGGCTAACCGTACCCTAACCCTAGCACGGTCCAAACTTCCTCAGACCTCATGGCTCGCCTGCCCCTTATCATGCACCTAGAGCTAGATGTTAATTATATTAAAAATTAATTAGTGACCCTAATCCTCTCTTAATCATGGTGGTATTGCTCGCAAAATGAAATAACAATTGGATGCATGCCAAAACTTTCTTGGTTGTGGGAGTGATCTTGAAGCAATAGCCAGGGTTTTTCCAGATTTTCTTTCAACTCTAAATCACATATTAATTTGATCTAAATAACATCTAAAAGGCTTTTTGAGATGAACAGAATCTTAAACTGTATGTGTCAACTGGGTCATCCAGACATGTCCTAGCTTACGGTGATTGGGAAAACTCACGTGTAGCAACCAAAATGCCAAATGAGTACTGCATGCAGTTTCTGCCAGTGATTGAAAACAGCCAAAGCATCAACTCTCACTTGAATTATTACATGTTCCTGGCAAAAAGCCAAAGTCTTTTACCCCACTCGACATATCTCGCTTTCACCGTAAATTGGAATTTGGTGTCTCGAACGTGGACGTTTACTGTGCCAAAAACTAAGCAGCAAAAGTGAATTATATTGGTTGGTTTTTCATGTTAAATGTACTTCCCGTTTCAGCATATCCACATATATAAGAAGCCTGTCATGCTACTAGAAATTAGGGTTTTGGCAACACTTCATAGACAGTAGAAAATTAGAAAAACTTCTACCAAAAATAAAAGAAAATCAGTGATAAGGGTTGATAAACATAGCACGTACGCATTCTTGCACTTCCCTTTAATATGTAATTAGTGGCCCTATATACATTGAGAGATGATATATGTAGCTTCTAAGACAGGTTATACTGCAATTTAATCAACTCGATCTCTAATCAATACTCCCTAGTACAGGATGAGAAATTATGGTGTGGAAACGTTGCTTGTGAAAGAGTACCAACAACATCATTCTATATTATCATGGAATTCTCATCACATGGCAAATACAGGATGAGAAATTATTGTGTGAAACTGAAACATTACTCATGAAAGAGAGTGCCAACAACATCATTTTATATTATCATGTAACTCTCATCACATGGCAAGTGCTTTATTTCTATGAGCAACCACCCCATTTCTTTTGAACAAGCTCTCATTCCTTTCTATCTTGTCTCCTTATCCAAAACTTCAAATACTAAACAAGATACTTCTTACTGGCATTGATCTTATTTCTAAATAGTAATATCCCAACAAAACAATTATGGAAAAATAAATATATAATACACCAACTAAACCAACTCCATCATGCCTCTCTTTTGTACACATGAAAGAAACCCCATTACCCATTAGCTCTCTTACCCACATGAAACAGATAGCTTGTAGCTTAAATTAGGACATCGATAAAGCCTTTGTCCACCTTATAAGCTACAAAGAGCTAGCACATTAGTGTCATGCACTTCCGAATATTCTAAAATTACAAGGCTTTTTGCATGAGATATTACGGTCTTTATTTTGCAGAACTGCTTTCCTAAGGTATTTTGAGGACCTTTGAGATCTCTTTTAATATCAATCTTCAAATTAATCGCATAGTAGATTAAGCTATCAATTTAAATAATTCATGTTACAACGAAACACAATAGTTTTGCGAAGTAATTAAATTTGAAAAAAAATCTTGCTCAAACCTTCCGTCTTCTTTCACTAACGTCTCTCTCCTCCACATCCCCATCATTTCTTTGTATCTCTCTCGATCGTCACTCTCCTTCTCTCCTTTGAGTTTTTTGTTTTTTCCTTTTCTTGTATGAAAAAGAGAGAGGGACCTGTTTTGTCTAAAATTTCATATGAAAAAAGGGGTCACGCATTCAAGAAAAAAAGGATCTCAAATTTTTGAAACCACACAATCTCAAACCCTTGAACTTATTGGGTTTGAATATTATTGATAAAATATTGAATTTGGAAAGTTATTAGGGTGGTACACAATTGGATTTGTTGGGTTTAGATATTCAATGAGGAGACTAGGTTTTGTAAATGAAAGGGATTCGACATGAGGGGAAATCTTTTTTCTCTTTTCATTATTTTTTGTTTTATCAATTAGTATTTTATTTCTATGTGACAAAATTATTTAAATTAACAGCTTAATCTACCATAAAATTAATCAGAAAACTCATATAAAAAAAGACTTAACAGGTCTTCAAAATGAAGAACTTAGGAGAGTAGCTCCCTTTTATTTTATGTGCTTGATTTGCACAACTGTATATGTTTGTTGCTTTATTTCTCCAATTGGCATGGCATGTCTCCTCTCTGGAGGTACTCAACCTCTATCCACACAGGGCCTGTGCCACCATCTAGGGTTTTGTAGCACTGTTCAGGGTCTCACCTCTCACCCTCTCAAACCCATCATTTTCTAACCCTTTGAGGTCACGTGGGTCCAATCTTAGATACTGGTGGCCATAAAAGTAAAAACATTTAATAAACAATATTGTAAATATATTGAATCACTTCCAAAACATGCAAACATAGCCAGTTATGTTCACAGCTATGATATTTAGGAGAAGTCGCAAATGCATGATATTATTAGGATTAAGATTTACATGGCACGTATTTACTATTATGGTAGCATTTCATGTCAATAAAATAAAAACATGTATACGTTTTTATTTACATTTCTTTATTTTATTATACAGAACTATATGAGAGCTAAGTTTCAATCCTAGAACCTATGGGTTCCCCACGCTTCCTCTGCGCCACTCTGACTTGATACAAATGTTTGGGCTGAAAAACTCTGAGGCCTAAGTTTTGCTTCTCATTGAACTCAACGAGAAGAAGCCCAATCACAATCCCACCACTGAAGTAACTGGACCTGTTACCTGCAAATTGGTTGGACTTTCTGGGCTTAGTTTAAATAATATAAAATTTCATCTACGAAAATTCTCTCATGTGGACTAATGGTGTGTATCAATTGCGGGTATATGAATGGCCGGTCGACCACATAAAAATATTGTATTTCTATTTCTAATTTTCTCTTGAAATATCTTGGTCATCGACATGGAAATTGCAGAAGTGTCAAATTTTCACTGGCCAAATTCAGCTTGTAAAATACATGAGTTTCTTTGAACCCATTTTGTTTTATAAGGTCAGTGGATTTCACTCTTCTTCATAAGTACATTGCTCTCTGACTCTAGCCATACCCATCATTCATCATCATGGTTCCAAATGGGACAGAGGATATAATGTTATAAGCCAAAATAGGGTACCTTGACAGCTCGAATGTTACTGCAAAGTGCAAACTTTCGTGTCTTTGTTCATTTCGTAGTTCTCCTTCAAATGAACCCGGGCCGAACATCGAGTCCCTTAACTTCAAAATAGTCAAAACATGCTTTTCTTGAACGTACACCTATCAAGCTGCTCCATAATCCAATCGGCTAGTTGTTCTACGTGAAAGTACATCCATGCATTATTTACCGCATTATGCAGTAAAACGTGGTGTGTGTGTAGTATTGTCGATGTTTTTGGCCAACATTTAGCATTGTTCATTAGTTTGTTTAGTTTGCTATTCTCAATTAGTGTCATTTCTTTTGGAAGAAGGTTATGATTTATAAAATCCATAACTAACCACAGTACAATAACAGACTGCATAATATTGAATGGTAAACCTACTTTGGGATTCAAATTGAAAGTGGAATCTGCATACATACATATTCTGACAGTTTCGTTCTCTTAGACACTATGATTTAAGAAAAATGTGATCTCCTACTGTTCAGTCGATCTTAATTTAATAGTAGATGGTCATTTAATTTTTGTTATACTACTTTCTCCTTCACCGTTGCATTAAGATCGAATAATGAGCAACCACAATTTTCTTAGAACATTCAGTCTAAAAGAAAGGGATTCTATATTCTGATATGCAATTAATTTATGCAGAAGATTGGGTTGAGGAAGTGCAGAACCACTAATTCTGAGCTGCAATCATAATTCATAACTGTTGTTTTCACTTTTCAGCATGAATTGCATAGCGCTATCTACTAGCTAGGCATCAACAACTTATTATAACTTGTGACACATAAAAAGGGGACATAAATCCACTTCGGATCTTAATGTTCGGAGTCTAATGACCAGGTAATTCGGACCACTCAAATTAAATTCGACGGTCTCTATTAACTCATTCTGCTGGTCCACCTCAAACAAAGCAACTGCTCCAAATTTTATTTCACACAAACAAAGGGTTCAGATTTCTTGGTCCTTGAACTCTAGACACTAGGGTCCGGAGAAAATCAAAATTCATTGAAAAGAAACTTTGTAGCTGCACAAGAATGTAATTTAAATACAATAGGGCAACAAAAGGAAAGAATCTATCACCTTTTTTTTGTGATGCAAGAAAAAGTGTATAAAATTTCAATTTTCCATGTAAATTCAAACAAAAACGTCATCCTTTTGGTTCCCCACTTCCCCTCGTGGTGCAGTTACGTGCTGATCAAGTTAATCTCTTCGTCCTGCCATTTCCATGATGAAACCCTAGAATCCATGAATTGAAAGTTGAAAGTTCAAGCACCATAGTAGACAAAATGATGAGCCTCAGCGAAACCCAATTTTATCAAACCTATGGCCTATAATTTTGTGTAGCATTTCTGAAATATACCAATTTCTTTACCTCACTTTGGATTTTGCTTTGTCATGGTACATATATGTGGCTCCTACCAAACATTTCCAGCTAGAAATCGATGCCATCTCAAATCAGCCACAGTTCACCATTTAACGCCTTCGGGTGTCTAAAATCTTACTAGCGGAGAAACGTACATGCAATTGCGATAGAAATGTGTTAGGATTCTGAGCCAATCACTATAAAATGACTTATATTTGTCCATTGGGATGAAGAGATATTCTCTCATTACAAATTCAGTAAGTGTTTTACGTTTTGAACACGTGATAAACATCTATTGGATGAAAGACGCCACAAAAACTATGTTTTGGTTGCATAAAGAATTTTCCATTAGGATGCCATTGTGCGTCATGGAACAATAATTTGATGTCATGTGTTTTTATTTTTCCACATAACTTCAATTATTGGTCTGAGACTTTGTTACGAATGCATATAATTTCTCACATAACTGTTCATGACTAGCATGAGATGCCGTCACACTGCCGTTTGCGTTGCATGTATGTTGTTTTCGTAATGGGGAGTTTCCGTACTATACTTAGGGGTCTCTATTTTAGCATATATTGACACCCAAAGGCTATTATTATTAGGTTTACCAATTTGTCTAATTATTGGTAATTAATTTGGTAGTGGACAAACTCTTTTTTAATCACTTTATCTTAAAAACGCTATCACAACTCATTTATAAATACTAAATATTGATACTCAATACATGTTTGTGTTTTAAAAAGTTATATTTATAAGATAATTGTATCTCATGCATGAACATATATCTATCTTTTATATATAAAGCCTGAGGCTCATTTTGGTGTCACCCACTTCGACAAAAATAATTAGATCAAATTGCCCCTAGGCAAATAAAAAATCAAAACAGCAAAAATGAATGCATAAGATAATACAAGGGTAATTTTGTAAATTTATTTTTAAATAATACCCTGCCTCTTTCTTCCACACCGCTTGATTTGTTCCTCCTCCACCGCTTCATTCTTGCTTCACTGCGATTTGGTGAGTCTCGACTTTTCTTTCCATTTCGACTTCTCTCTTACAAACCTCTGTTTCTGTCACTCTCTCCTCCACTGCTTCAACTCACAACCCCAACATCCACCACCACAAAACATCAAATCTCCTCTTTCAGTTACGGAGTTGCAAGCAATTTAGGGTTAGGGTTTTTGAAAGGACTTCAGTATTTTCTGTTGTTTCTGAGGTCCAAAGGATGAGATTTTATCGGGTAAGGAGATAAAGCAATTAAACTTCAAAAATTTGGATTTACAGTTCGTATTTTGAGCTTGAATTCATGCAAACAAACATAACCCACTATTTATCAACGATTATTGATCTGATTATTTTAGTTTTGAATCATAATCAATGGCATGTAGCTTTAGCAAAAGTGGGGTTTGAGAAATTAGCCAATACCGATATTGCTTTTTGTTCGTATGTTTTCCATTTCTTCTCTCTCTTGCCATCTTCTCTGTATTTTGGATGCTTCCTACACTGCCATTTTTACTCTTGGTTCTATAGTCCTCTGGCCGCTGTTAAAGTTTGCTAGATTGTCCGCTTTGCTGAAAACTATGTCTGAAAGCCAGTGCAAGAGATCGTTATTGGTCAGCTTGAACCATCAACGATCACTTCCTTGATATATCCTCAGCATTAGCAGACTGTTCACCAAAGGTTGCTTTATCTATCTTCCGTAGCATTTTTCCCTAATATCGTTATGTATTATAAATTTATTACAAAGTTGCAAGATATAATTCATGGTCTTTGCTTTATGATTTTCAGCATGGGGTATAATTTGTTGCACAACATGTGCTCCCGCTGCTCATACCTCTTCTTATTGACTATCAATTAAATGTTCAGCAATTTGCCAAATATATAATCGTTTGAACTAGATTCAGGAAAATGTGAGTTTAGTAGAGAAAAACTGACACGCCCCGATCCCGAGGTCTAGGGGACATCGGGATGATCACGTGTTGGTTGACACCGGAGGGTGACGAAATCCATTTCTTGAAAACATGAGAATGAGAAATAAATAAGACTTATGAATTTAATAATAATTAATAAGCATTTAAGGAACGTGTTTAGAGTATACAACTAATTAGAACACTAAAAGAAAGAATATAAAATTGAATGAACAAGGAGTGGGTCCTACACCGACAGGACTCGAAGATGTCGATGCGGAAATGCCTTGACGCCGAAATGGTATGCCTCGATTCTAAGTCCTGAAAGGGGCACAAAACAAACATGATTGGACCAAGTTGATATATATATAATAAAATAGTTATCAACGTACTAACCCCCAAGTTGTATGAAAACAATAGCATAATATGTAATAAGTTTTCCAAAAACTCTAGCATGCCATAAAACCTTCATAAAACATATCTCGTATATAGTGTGCTAATTAGTGGTATCAGTATTTCTCTTCTACACAGAACAATGCCCTACTCACACCTGCACGAAGGCAATATAAGTATCATTTTCCATTTGCACAAAACAGTGCCATACACACGCCCGCCCGAAGGCAATATAAGTAACATCGCGAGAAGACAGAACATTGACCACTAGATATGCACAAAACCATTGAATATAATATTTCCAAACATAGGTACATATATCTCAAAATCATCTTCATTGTATAAAGTCATCCATCATCTATACTATAAAGAATTGTGTGAAAACATGTTCTAAATATTATATCATCATCCATCAGATATCTTATAAAGAACATGGGTTATATATAAAATAGAATAATTCAAACTAGCCTCAGTAAGCATGTTATCTCATAAAACGTAGTCATTAAATCATGCTTTTCATGTATGCATTTCTACTATTAAAACATGCATTTTAGAAGATACACTCACAGATACTTCGGCGACGAAGAGCTACGCAAACTAGCGAAGACGAAAACACTACAAATAGTTGTCCTTAAGCACATAAATGGTCCAATTAATAAAACTATAATATAACAATTGAATTTGGAAAAACGAACGTAAAAAAATGGATTCAGGACATCGAATTACCTTAAGAAGGGTATAGGTTAAATTTTTGAAAAGTCAACAGGGGAATATTCTAGGCCTAAGCTTTGGGCTGGTTCTGGGGTTGGGTCCCAAAGCCCAAAAGCCTGGGCCTCATTAGGTTTAAAAGGTTTGGGTTAGGCTTCTAAAGTAAATAGGTTGGGGTTTCACGGGCCTTAGGCCATTTTTGTACAGCCAAAAAGGCCTCGACTCACACTGGGGCTTTGGGCTTGAAAACCCAGCACGAGTTTAAAACATGGGTCACCGAACCTAAAGAAAGAAGAAGGCCGGAAATTCAGCCGGGAACTTCCCTAGCTCCAACAGAGCTCGAAACATAACAATTTCACGCAAACCAATATACCAAAATGAAGCTCGTGAAGCAAGGAAGAGATCTATATGAATTTTGAGATGAGTGGTGGCCGGAGTTGGCCAAAAAACACTTGCAAAGGCCGAGTTTTTGCTGGAAAATATGGGGGAAGCTTCCCGAGCTGTTTTCATGTCCAAACCTTCACCAAAAATCACTTTTTTAGCAACCACTAAGCCTTATAGACTACTAGGGAGAAAGATGGAAGAGTGGTTCGACTTACCTTCTTTGGAAAATGCTTGCATAGTGACTGTGCACAGTGCCAAAAAGAGAGAAAGACCGAAGAGGTGAGGGAGAAAAATGAGGGTCTGAGTGATGGTGATGGATGGTGCGTCGTGGCCACTTGGGTGTGTGTGTGTGTGTGTGTGTATGTGTGTGTGTGTGTCGCCAGAGAGCCATGGTGGTGGGTGCGTGGGTGTGGTGCTCGAGCAGAATAAGAGAGAGTTGAGAGAAGAAAGAGATGGAGAGAAAGAAGATAGGGCCAGGGGACACAAATCAAGGGGTGGGCACTTTGGGCTCACCAATTAAGATCCCAAAATAATTTTTAAATAAAACCCAAAGCAAAGTAAAATTAAATAAAAATTTTGGGGAGGCGTTTTGCAAAAACTGTGTTGCCAGAATTTGGCATTTATGTTAAATGATGCTTTTGATATTTTAGTTTGTTTTTTTTTTTGCGTTGTGTTGATTATTGTGGCTGCTTGTAGGACCATGCTTGATTTCTTCAAGTCGGCAACGATTGCAGAGGTAAGCTCTCTGATGAAATCATCTACTTTACACTTTATTTCTTTTTACATATGGCTAAATTTATTTCATGGATATATTTATGTATCTATTTCCTGTGAATTCGAATTCAAATCGGAATTATAGATTAGTAGAAACAAATTTCATGATTTTTTTTATTTGCGTGTTTGTGTTGGTTCCGTTTTTTAGCTACAAGTAAATAATCTGCATATAGTTAGTATTTAGGATCTAAATTTTTTGGCTTTTTAAGAGCAGCAACAGAAGGTACCTTTTCTTTTTTCTATTTTTGTAATTTATGGTAGTTTGAAAGAGCACTGTTTAATTTTGCCATCCATCTTAAAGCACACATTCCTCAAGAGTTGACAGGTAAGAAAGCAAACTATTTTGTTTTGTGAAGAGTCTTATATTAGGGAATTTATCTCATTATCCATTAAAAAAATATGCAATCTGAAAAGGAAAAAGCATAAGATGGTTGCGCTACAGCATTTTTCACATGGCATTCTGTTTAAAGATTAGAAAAGAACTGGAACCAAACATATTCGTTTGGAAATCAAAGTCTCATTTGTTAGTTGATCATTGCTCTCACATCTTTGATCTTCATCAGTAATTGAACTCAACTCGAGTATGACACTCATATCCTAATTATTTGTGCAATTTGTGTATTCATCACTAGCTATTTTCCAATGCTTGGTTTATGTTATATTTCTCTTACAATGCTACCATGCATCATATGTGATGTCCTAATTAGTATGCATCTTTTAGAAAATTGAATCCATAACGTTTTGTACCAAAACAGAACCAATTCTGAAAAGTTTGGTACAACTTTTGCACACCCTTGCATACTGAACTGAACCCTACCAAATTATAATTTGGTTCAGGTTTAGACAAAGTAATGGTTGAGATAAGGGAAGGATGTGGCTCAAGATTTTTTAATTTTATGTTAAATACTGCATGTGGTATTTTAGATTTTTTTTTTGGGCTATACTGATTATTGTCATTGCTTGCAGGAACGACGTTATCATTGCATGATTTGGTCATAAGGGTACAGTGATATTGGTAGTTTGAAAGAGCATTGTATAACTTTGCCATCCATCTCAAAGCACACATTCCTCTAGAGTTGACAGGTAAGAAAGCAAACTATTTTGTTTTGTGATGAGTCTTAGATTAGGGAATTTACCTCATTATCCATTAGAAAATATGTAGTCTGATAAGGAAAAAGCATAAGATGGTTGTGCTACAGCATTTTTCACATGGCATTCTGTTTAAAGATTCGAAAAGAACTGGAACCAAACATATTCGTTCATAAATCAAAATCTCATTTGTTAGTTGGTCATTTCTCTTAGATCTTTGATCTTCATTTGTAATTGAACTCAACTCGAGTATGATCGTACACTCATGTCCTAATTTTTTGTGCAATCTGTGTATTCATCACCTTGCTAGTTTCCAATGCTTGGTTTGTGTTATTTTTCTCTTACAATGCTACAATGCATCATACATGATGTCTTAATTAGTATGCATCTTTTAGAAAACCGAATCCATACCGTTTTGTAATTCACTTTCTCTCATCCAATTGTCTATTTCATGAGTTGTGTCATATATATACATTTGTAAGAATCTCGGTCTACTATCTCCAACAGGCAAGAGACTTCTTATCTTATGATATATGGAACCTTGAGCACAAAAGGTATAAATACCACGACTTAACGATATTATTATAAAAGAGTCTTCTGCGCGTGCAGGGAGGCTAGTATCATAGAAAGCGAGAGCCCCAATGGGGTCACGCCATTCGACAAAAAATATTAGGATAGAATTGCCCCTTAACCAAAAAAAATTCAAAAGCAGCCTAATATAATATATCAAATAATGCAAGGGTAATTCAGTAATTTGGTCATCTTAAAATATAATACAAATATAAGTGGGAAGAGAGAAAAGAATTAAAAAAATGAAAGGATAAGTGAAAGTTGGTGGTGCCCAAGCAATGGGGAAAGAAAAATATACTAAATAATAAGGAAAATGATGAATATTGTGTTCAAAACATTTTAAGAGGCGCATATTGCCGGTGATAAATTAGTAAAGTTTTTTTTTAAAAAAAAATTAATACCTTACAATAGGTTAACAATAATGTGATTTAATCAGTTATTTATTAAATATTATTTTCTTTATAAAAAAAGGTCTTTCGCATGCAGATAATAATGTGATTAAATTAAGGGTAAATTATATAAAATTACCTCATCTATTTGGTTAGTCACAGTTTCATACCTTTTTTTTTTAAATTTCAATGTCATACCTTATCTTCGAATTTGTTGTAATGTCATACATTCCGTCAGTTGTCTGTCAATTCCTTTGTTAAATGCTGATGTGGCTTGAGGTGGAGACCACTTTTTATTAAAAAAAATAATAATTTGCCCTTTAAAAAAAAACCCCAAACACCCTTTCCCTTCCTGCAACCCAAATCCAAAACCCAGATCCTTTCCCCTTCCCCTTCCCTGTAACCCTCGACCTCTTCCCCACCCACACCAACATCTCCCCGTAGACCCACCTCCTTCTTCTCTGCCACCCACCCCACTTTTCATTGTCTCCTCCAACGACCTGACGCACTCTGACGCCTAATACGGCGGCTCCACCGCCGTCCCCCGTCGACGTCAAACCACCACCATGACCCAATGTTTCTCATGGAACAAAACCCAAGTCTCTGCTTGGTGATTTTCAAACCCCAAGCCATCGAATCGAAGATCCTTGTCTCGGATCCGCCTTTCCACGACGAAGTTCTCATTGTTTTCGACAATGGTAAGCCTCAAGATTACCTTAAATTGAACCCTCGTCTTTTGTAGATAGTGTTTTGGGTGAGTGTTGCTGCAAATCGAAGCGAGTGACGGCGTCTGGGTCGGTCCATTTCAGAATGGGTGGCAGAGAATGAGGATGTGGGTCTGGGGGGAGATGTTGGCGCGGGTGGGGAAGAGGTCGAGGGTTGCAGGGAAGAGGAAAGGGAAGGGATCAGAGTTTTGGATTTGGGTTGTAGGAAAGGGAAGGGGTCGGGGAAAAGTGTTTGGGGCTTTTTTTTTTAGGGTAAATTATTTTTTTAAATATTTTATTAATTTTTTAATAAAAAGTGGGTCCCGCATCAAACCACGTCAGTATTTAATAGAGGAATTGATAGACAATTAACGGAAGGTATAACATTGCAACAAATTCAAAGATAAGGTATGTATGACATTGAATTTTTTTTTTTAACGGGGTATGGAACTGTGACTGACCCAATAGTTGAGGTAGTTTTATGTAATTTACTCTTAAATTAATTATCAAATGATTGTTTTTTTTTAACAAACGATATTATCTACACTAAGGAGGAGAGGGTAGACTTAGCCTCACAATGGGCTAGTAATAATGTGATTCAACCAATTGTTTATTAAATATTATTTTCTCTATTCTTAATGTAAATTCTATAGAAACCGATTTTATTATGTGAATTCAGCTACTTTAATTGGTTTATGAGGGTTTCTTCTAGCATGATATAAAATTATTCATTTACTTCAAATATTTAACTTTCTTTTTGTCAATTTACGCATAAAAATACATTTAAAACATACAAACTGCTCGCTGTAATTCAAAAAATATTTTTTATACGCGCGTGGGCACCTTAAGGCTAGTATGTATAAAGTTAAAGTACGAAATGACTCAACCCTGCATAGTGCATTAACTATGATCTTTAATATGTGCACGGTCAGAAGAGAAGTTGCAGAGAAAAGGGTAAAAACAGATTGACAGAAGAGTTCAATGAGTGAACGAATAATTGAAAGAAACAGTGTAAAAAGAATTCTGGATTCTGTACAAATGCAACCGGCCGAATCATCTTTTTGATCCATAATACAGAGTGAAAAAAAAGGATGGCGGGCAGCACAATCCCTTCTCTATTCTAAAGAGAAATTCTTTCAAAAATTTACTGTCTTGAGCTTAAGGATTAATAAATTCAAACCACTTAAGTTGAATATGTGGTTCTTATTAACTTATTCTACTTGCCCACCTCATATAAAATTAGTGCCGGAATCTTTTTTTTTTCTTTCTCATGAACGGTCAAAATTTGTTAGTTCCCACACTCCGAATAGGAGATTTGAAGAAGATGTCAACTTTATTCTAAACAAAATTGGCCGAGAGAAACAAGAAGAAAGAAGAACAAAATCTACATGATCAAACAACCCCGTTTAATTTCAATCGACCATGCATTCGTTGACGATCAGAATTTTAAAAAAAAAAAAAACAAAGAAAGAAATGAAATGAAATGATTTGCTTCACGTGTAAATGTTACTAGAAATTTGAATGAAGATGGAATATTTATACGAGAGAAAACGGTCATGCAATATGATATTTGTTGAAAATGTATTTAATAATATGGTACATTCATTGCCGATTAGAGAATTAAGAAACTAGAACCATGATGATTTGCTTCACTTGTATATGTTACTAGGAAAGTAAAAGAACGAAAATTTTATGTGCATAACAAAGAGTAGTCATACCGTCGATATTATTGAAAACGCATTGATACGATATCTAGACATTTAGTTTTCAAAATTGACATCGCTACATTAATAACGACGTACATTTTATAGGCAGACGAATTGAACTTTGTATTTGACACTGATACCACTGTATAGCTGATTACGTTTGTTTCGTAGGCGGACTAATTAAATGCAAGGTACAAAATGAGTTTGCTTAAAACAGAAAAATCAAAGATGCATGTGTGACGTTCTCTTATGTGTTTAGGGAGAGCAACCGTACTGTTCACTCGATGGCTAAATTTATTTTTAAAAAATGTCGTGTTTTTGTTTGGGATGATATCAGGCCGAAATTTTTGTTTAATACCCTTACTTAGAATGTAAACATTTCTATTCGTTTTTAATATATTCTAGCTTAAAAAAGATGCATGTGTTTTACGAAGAAGAATGTATTGTTTATAGTGAGGGCGTCACGAGAGTGTCAGTAGATGAAGACATTGAGGTATCCTTTCTTTATTAGGACACGTCGCTCCAGAAAGTTGAGGGAGGAGAAACAGACTTACACCGCAGAGAAAGAATAAGAGGTGTTGTCGGAAGGATCGGCATGTTCAATTTTTAATCCAAATTTATGGAATTGGGTTGGATTGGAAGAGAAGAGATCTATCTCTTTCATTAAGATTACCGGATCAAGTAATTTGAATTTTTAAAATTTTATTTAACTATAAAAAGTTATTATAACTTTTAAAAAGTCAAAATAGGTGAGTCGTTGTATAAAATTTTAAAGACCCGAATCACTTAATTCGGTGATCTTGATAAAAGAAATCCTTGAATTGGAACACAATTTTAAAAAGACGAAATTTTTGAAATAAAAAAAGTAACTTTGTAAAGTTTAAAACAATTTGTAAATTCATATATTTTACACGTGTTTTGCATATTCTTGATTTTTTTATTGCATCTAATTGATTACATGTCATTTATTTGGTGTTATGCTTGTATAATTAGCCGTTTTAATAAAGAGGTGTGCGAATGTTTTAATACAGAGGTGTGATATTCACACACCTTTTTTTCATTCTCACACATCCTTTATTAATTTCTGACATTTGATATTTTTCAATTTATTCGATCCGACAGTCGGGATTGAAGAATGTGTGTGAGAAGTAAAAAATGATTTGTAGACAGCACACCCCTTAATATATATAGAAGTATGTTTAATATAACAAATAATGAACAAATATATTTAAAACTAGGCTTAAATGTCAAAATGGTACTTATTAGATCTAATAGAATTATTTTGCTATATCCAACATGTACGTTCATCAATAAATATTTCTAGATCCCAATACACCCAATGCCAAATAGCTGTCAAAAAGCACAAGCCCGAAAACACAGTATGTGCCCCAGTCACACCTTCGTAACTCCAAATATTTGTTATAGCCACATGGCCAATTTAGTCCCCATGTTTTTAATTTGGCTAATTTGGTCCTCGTGTTTGTCTATGTTAGGCAATTAAGAACATTTTATTCTATCATTTAAGAAAAAATCAGAAGAAAAATTATATAAGATATAATTAGCTTCTCTTTTCACAAACATAAAAATCAATGAGAAATAGCACATATAAGTGACAAAACTTCCAATTTGAAAAATGATTAAGATTGTGACATAGAAAAGAGATGGGGTAATGTTAGGGAGGAGGTCAAGGAGTTGAGAGATGAGATTAATTTTTCTTTTAATTTTTAAATATTTTAAATCAAATAATTTTTTTATATAAATAAGTTATAATTTTTTACATAAATTAGATGGAAATGTCCTTAATTGGCTAACGGAGATAAACACAAGAACTAAGTTGGTCGAATTGAAAACACAGAGACTAAATTGACCCAATGACTAAAACACAAGGACCATTTTAACATCCAAGCCTTAAAACTAACACTAAAATACAAAAATTAATAACAGAAATACATAATTTGAGTACATAATTATTAGAAATCGGAATATTTTCCTCTTCACTTGTAATTGAGAGGTCTTAGGTTCAATTCTTGCCAAACGCCAAAGACAAATTTGAACCACATTTTTGCTAGCCCATTGTGAGGCTAAGCCTTCCCCCTCCCCCTAGTGTAGATACTATCATTTGTTAAAAATAAAAACAATAAAAAAATAACACTAAAATACAAAAATACATAATTTAAGTACATAATTATTAAAAATTGAAATATTTCAAAATATTTTATCAGAATAAATTCAAATTCGGATTCAAAAATGTTACTATCAGAACCATTTCAACTTCACCCCTAGAATAAGAATTTCCTCTTCTTTTTCTTTTGTTTTTCAGAAGAAAAATAAGACAGAAACTTTTTCCCAGAATTCGAGTTGTTCATTGGAACAGTGAAAATCCCTTTCCTTTTTCCACTAGTATTTTCAACACAATTCTTATTTCAACATTATAAAACATCATGCAAACTACATAAAATGACGAAAAGTCTTCTTAGCATTTCTCCCCTCTTTTTTTTCGTCACTTTTTCTGGTGGGAATATGATTCTACCAAGGTGAGAGACTTCCTCTGTTTTATTATTATTATTTTAGTCTTTATTTTTTTAGGGATTATCTGCTGGATGTAACTCCCTCAATTCATATTTTTGAACTTGGGATTTGTGGGGCAAAACTCCTCCTCTGTCTTTATTCGGTTCAAATAAATTTAAAAACAAAAAAAAAATTTGAACTTGAGATTTAAAATTAACTACATTTTACAAGCGAAGTTTTAATTTTCTCATATTCTATTTTAAGGTTTTAAAATTGTACCAGTTCACACATTCTATTTATTTGAATGTCTAATTTTTACAGCGAGTTCTTTTGTTGCAATGTAGTAGAAAAAATGCAGCAATTAAATGAGGATTAAAGAATCAATTAGACTGATGGCATAAGTTAATATAATTTCAATACTTTATGACACGAAATTTTAATGAAATGTGGATAAATATGTCGTGTAAAATTAATGATTTATAATAAATTGGAGGAGAAAATCAGTAAAATTATAAGTCCAAGGGACAAAACCGACAGTGGAGTAAAAGTTGGGAGGGAAATCCTTGAGAGTTGAACCCAAGAAGTGGAAAAAGGAGAGAAAATTCCCCTGTTTTTTCAAAGCATTTTTTACGTATTTCCAAAGATTTTATTCTTTTAACAACTCTGTTTCACGACTTTCTCCAACAAGGAAACAAGGTAGCTACCATATTCTCTCTGAAACTTCAACTGGGTTTTAATCCCTTTTCAAATTCAGTTTCTTCAAACCATTCTCTCTCTCTCTCTCTCTCTCTCTCTCTCTCTGTCTAGAGTGAGAAAATGGGCAGAGCAACTAGGTGGCTCAAAGGCTTGTTTGGAATAAAGACCAAAGACAAACGCCAAAAACCAATTTCTGCTTCCGGCGACTTCAAAGACAAGAAAGGCTCGAGCTTTGGGAGGGAGGATGCAGCCGCAACCCTGCTCTGCCACAGCCCCGCCACCATCCCTCCCAACATTTCGCCGTCCGAGGTGGCTTGGCTGAGATCCTACAACACAGAAACAGAGAAGGAGCAGAACAAGCAGGCAATTGCCGTGGCGGCTGCCACGGCTGCTGCTGCCGACGCTGCGGTTGCAGCGGCAAACGCGGCCGTGGCGGTTGTCCGCCTCACGAGTCATGGTAGAGGCACCATGTTCGGCGGCGGGAGAGAAAGATGGGCCGCTGTCAAAGTTCAAACTTGTTTCAGAGGCTATTTGGTAAGTGGGGCTTTGCTCAACTGTTGCTCAAATTTTCCAACTTTTTTGAAAAAAGCACTTATTTCGGCTTTTGAACGCAGGCTAGAAAAGCTCTAAGAGCTCTGAAAGGACTGGTGAAGTTGCAGGCATTAGTGAGAGGCTACTTAGTGAGGAAGCAGGCGGCTGCAACTCTCCACAGTATGCAAGCTCTTATCCGAGCTCAAGCAACCGTTCGTTCTCATAAAAATCGGGGGCTGATCGGCATTGAATCCAGCAACAGATTTGAAATCCGTGCACGAAAATCCATGGTAATAATTACAATCGAGTCCAAACTTTCCTGTGCATTGGAGATGCCCGAAAGACTTACGTTTGAAACTGGGAAGCATTTTCCGCACAACCCTTTACTACCCAGCCCACCTGTTTATTTCTGGCTTTTGAATTGAATAAATCAAAGAACATAAATAAACAGGAGTCCGCAGAAGGAGAAAGTGGATGTGCAGAAATTATTTTCCTTCGAAATAATAGATTTTTCTGTTTTTATTGGTAATTAAATAATTAAATTCTGTGGGAAATAATTGAATGTTGCAGGAGAGATTTGGTGACAGCAGGAGTGAGCATACAGCTCCATCCCACAGCAGAAGGCTCTCTGCTTCTAATTTGGGTGACAATAATTTCAACGACAATGATGAAAGTCCCAAGATTGTTGAGGTTGATACGGGCAGCAGGCCGAAATCCAGGTACCGGAGAACAAACACTGGCTCTGCATCCGGATTCTCCGACGACACGACATATCAACGAGCGTTGTCTTCTCCAATCCCGTATCCGGGTACTCCTGCCCGGCTGTCAATCCCCGACAGCCGGAACTACCAAGATTGCGACTGGGCGCTTTCCGTGGAGGAATGCAGGATGATCTCCACGGCACAAAGCACGCCACGGTTCGTGAATTCCTGTGGCGCAGGGGCTACTAGCAACGCCGCCGGCACGCCTTCGAAGAGCGTTTGTAACGAGAATTATTTTAGAGGGTATTCGCCGAATTACATGGCGAGCACTCAGTCGTTCAAGGCAAAGTTGCGGTCTCATTCTGCTCCGAAACAGAGGCCGGAGCCGGGGGCGAAAAAGCGGCTTTCGCTGAACGAAATGTTGGCGTCGAGGAATAGTTTTAGTGGGGTTAGGATGCAGAGGTCCTGCTCGTTAGTGCAGGACGCCATTGTTTTCAAGAATGATGTGATGGGGAAGCTTGAGAGGTCCTCTGGATTTTGGTAGTTGCAGGCGTGTAATGATCGGAAACAAGGGATGTAATACTAGAAAATGTTTTTGTAGATTAAAAAAAAAGTTAGCTGTTATTAATGATATATTATAGCAGGGTTTGATCTGATTTTGATGTTTGGTTATGATGAATCGTGATGGTTTGATGATTAATGTTAATTAATGATATGAATCAAATGCTTGAAATTGTAATTTTGAGTCCCTCCTGTCAAAGGCCAAGTCTTGGAAGATACTTAGTAATGTTTTCAATATATGTTTTCGATTTATAGAATATATTCAGACTCTTATTTAACAAGGCACGCATTTAATTTGATTTTTAGCGTTGGTGAATTACACGATTGTAATTAAGAGAGGCTGAAATATTTATGTATTTCTAAGAAGGTGCACTGTCAAGCTAGCCAATCTCCTTTAATATATATATATATATAGACGAGAAAGTGGCGATGATGGTGGTGGATGACTCAAGTTTTTGTATTTCCTGATAATGGTGAAAACGATAATTTAACGTATTTGGCGTTTTCACAATTATAACGTGAAGTTTGATCTGATTTCATTTTCAAGAACGTTTTTTCTGTGTTTAAAAAAAATGTGTAAACGATGATACAAATATATGATAAAAGTAACATTTTTAAAGGGGTGTGTTATCCACAACACATCATATTTTACTTCTTACACTCCTTGATAATTTATGTCTATTAATTTTTTTCAATTCATCTGATCTGACGACAGAAAATTAAAAATGCACATGAAAAGTAAAATATAGTGTGTAGATATCACACTCATTTTTTAAAAGCAAATGAGGCTCTATAAACGTCACCAGACTAGACTTAGCATCCTCACTCCTACTACGAATAGAATACTTAAATCATTTAATGCTCAATCGAGTGTGTCATAACACGAAACTATCAATCGAAAATGATCAAATCAATAGTTGCCAATCAATTAGCTTGAACTTGATCGAGATATATTAACAATTTGTGATAAATTTATATGTATACTAATAAAAAATGAGAATAAATATTTTATAGAGTATAAACAAAATGAAATAATATTTAAGCAGATAAACAGAAGATAAAGGTTTGCGTACCTCAATGTCGTTGAAACAAAATTTCGTATCTATTATGTGCTTGTAGTTCGATAGATGTCTTCTTCACTAGGATTTAATGTTTTGAGTCAAAATTTCAACACCAAAAAATTAGAATTCTGACAAATTTCTTTGTGGTACTCTCAGTATGCTTTGTTTGTATGAATTTGTGATTTTCAGTGAGTTGAATGATAAGCAGATGCATGTATTTATAGTGATTATATGTCTATTCGTAGTAGACACATTTTTGGAAGGCGACTATTCAACGCAAAGGGTGTATTGCTTCATCTTTTTCTCAGACTTTTTCATACGCTTTCTTACTTCATCTAAAAAGATGAGTCTGTTTGAAAAAATAAAAAGATTAATTAAATTTGAAATTATTGAATTTAATTATTAAAGTCGAGCCCCAAGGGCAAGCCCATCTTTAGGTAATTAATTATATATATAATTATCACACCACAACATTCAAATCCAAGGTTGAGCCCAAGTTTACTTTTCAAGGTCCATCACTCCTATCACTTTCTAATAAGGATAAAGCCTTATAAAGTGAGAAAGCCTTTTGGTAATGATCAATGTGAAACAATGTAGAAGAATATTTCTACTCAAAATTTCCAACACAACCTTGGGATAGGAAATATTGACAATAAATCCTTCCATGTTACAATATGTTGGGCAGGAGGAGTTAGTCATTCCAACTACGGTGCTTTGCAGAGATTTTGAAGATGCGGTTTATCAATTTTGGACGACAATGCCCGACACTCTTCACGTCACACGTACAATAGAAAATAAGGAAAATTTTGAGTTTTAACGATAAAAACAAAATAAAGAGTAAAATGACTAGTACTATGATTGACTTTTTTAGTGTAAAAAATATGATTTTTCGTTAAAGTGAACAATACTGAAAGCTTTTCATTAAAGTTCCCTAGAAAATAACCATTTTGTATTGTTTTGTCATGTGAATCACATTGCAAAGTGCAAGTAAACGTTTGATATATATGTCTTTGATATGGATTCCCTAAATGGGAGAAAATTGTTGAAGCTTTTTCAAAGTAGTACAATTATTGACAACAAATATGAAAAAAGTATGAGCCGTGAAGCAATACGTGTCCCGTGTGTTTTTCCTAGGTATGAGAATTGATTTTGGTTTGCTTGATCGTGTCACACTCTATTGAAAAATATGACCCACTTGTTTCAATTTGTGTGCCGCCCTCTTCAATTACGGGATGACTTTAGAGAATGAGTTTACTGTTATTGTGGCATTGTGGTTCAATAATACAATATAACTTGTAAATGTCTTTTTTTTATGAAATTGCATTATCAGATTGAGACGTCACCTGAAGCCGTTTCATATAAGTTACTTTCAAATTACAAAGTTAAAGATAAAACAACCAATTACCACATTTCTTGGTTGCTAAAGTCTCTAATTTGAAGATAAGTACCAAGACTTCTGTAGTAGTGAGTTACATGTCCATTTTAGCCAGTATTTGAAAAATCTATTCTACTGTCCTTGTTTCTTCTCCCCTGTCCTTATCAATTATTCGTTAAAAAGACAAATAATCTCATGTAATTTTCTAGTTCCTTCACCAGCTCAAACTTTTCTGCAAAAGTAGAACAATTAATATAAATTCATGTACATAGTTTGTTTAGTACTATGCATCAAAGTGTCAAAAGATGATCTTGGTCCTTGTAGTTTTACCAAAGTAGCAATTTAACCAATGTAAATTTACTAAAGTTGTTGTCATTCAAGGAAATTTTCAACGGAATTAGCACTACAAATGTGTATTTGGTATTTTATTTTTCACCTCAATTTACCCTAACACACATATTATTAGCAAGCTAATTATTGTCGAAGAAATTGACAAAACCAAGTCATTGGTATTTCTTGTTTGACACATGATATTCTAAAAAACACAGGCAGAGATTCGAACTTGAGTACAAAGTAGGCGTAAAGAAAATTAATGTTCTACCATACAAATTGACAATTGTGTCCTAATAAGTGCAAGCAAAGGTTTGATAATATAAAAGCGGGCACACTATGCAATCTAAGTCATTGTCCTAAAAATAGCAAGAGTTAATAAACTATGAAGTTTAAATCGCGACAGTTAAAGTTAATTAGGTGAACTAAACCCTAAATTGAATCTCCATGATATGTCATTCGCTCAAACTACATATATAGACTTAAAAATCATAATATTTGCCTTTTATTTTTCCAGTTTCCGAGGGGGATAATAAGCCAATGAGGACTCTCTTTCGACTTGTCGCAACTGGATTTGGATAGGAAGGCCGAAGTCACATTCTTTTCAAGCTCTGTTGGGTGCAGGTTAGTTTTGCAGAAACAAAGCTTAGCTGGGAGCTACGTCCTTTTGCTTGGATTTTTCATGAAGGGGGGCCGGCTTTCAAAGTTTGTTAGGTCAAGCAGAGAGCCTCAGTCATCACAGAGATCAGACAGAATGCTTCCCCACCAACTAGTATATTGGTGACTGCTTCCTCCTCCTCCCCCCACAGTTCTTGGGGGAAAGAATATTACCAAAAAAAAATAAAAAATTCAAAAGTAAAAATGTGGTTCTTATTGTTATTTGCTATAACTTATAAGTCCAAAATGTGTAATAACATGCCTTATGGATTTTCAAGCCCAGTCTAAAGGCTTTAGTCAATTGAAGACCCAGCTTATGGGTTATGTAGTTCAAAAGCCAAGTCCAACTGAATTTTTTACCCAAAGTGAAAGGGAAAAAGGTTGTAGCTATGGATCAACAGTACTCTTCTTTTCTCATGCCAAAATTGCACGTATCATTCATGTGCTGTGAGTCACATGTCAGTATCGATTGATCACGTATTCATGTGATAGAAAGTTCTTAATATAATACTTTTGTGGTTAAGTATGTTACCAATCTCAGTATAAATTGAACGTTCTATTCAAGTTCTGTCTAACACCAATTTGAATGTGCTTTTAAGACATTTATGTTAGTTTGATCCTTAAATTAGGCTTAAAATTAAAGGAAAACCAATAAAAAAAAAGGCTTGAAAACTTTGAGTTTTAACGATAAAGACAAAATAAAGGGTAAAGTGAATAGTATCATAATTGATTTTTTAGTGTAAAAATGTGATTTTTCGTTAAAGTGAACAGTACCGGGAATTTTTTTGTTAAAGTTCCCTAAAATTAACCCTTTATTTTTTAAAGTGATGCGTACATTGGTTCAAATTGAAGGAAATTTGGATAAAAAGAACGATTTGGATCAAGGTTGTGACGAACATAACCACTTACTACTAATAAGAATTTCACCAAAGAGTAACAATGACACGTACAACACCACTTGATAACTCGTGTAATTTAGCCGGCCGTTTTCTTGTGACAATCATATTTTGGATCAATAGTACCTGGTTTCTTTTCTTTTGTCTTAATTTCTATCGTTGCGGATTGGGAAGTTAAAGCAAGTTGCAATGATCATATAAAAGCTTTAGTTTGTGAGTTGAGTTACTCCTTGACATGGCAATTATCTCAATCATGTATATTAAGCAGGACATCACTAACATGGATTTTTGCAAACATTTTTTCTTCTTCTTTTGTTTGGATAAAAAAATTGTTGGTATTGTATTGTTTGATCATCATCATATTTTGATCCACTCAGACCCATCGATGAAGGCAAGGGAAATAAAGGGCTTGGCTTCCTCATCAGTGAGTTCTCTGCTCCACGAAACCCTCCCTGCAAAGCGAGCTCCTGGTCCTGTGCATTTGTATTGCCCATAAAACACAGTCCTGCAACAACCAAAAACACCATATCCAACTATATCATTACAAAACCCTACTCATCAATCTTCATGCGCATGCCACTAGGCCCACTACCACCAAATTGCACAATGCCAAAAGCATCGAAACCAAACCTAACTCACCAAACTATACACACAGAGACATATATATATATATATATATATATATATATATATATATATATATATATATATATATATATTATAAGCACACATATATAGACCAAGGACTAGTAAGTGGCTTTATATGACGTTGGTTTTCTTAAAATATGCCAACATGAATGGCATAATGCATGAGTAGGTAGATAGGGTTTTTAGGGTTTTTATATACATGCACTGGTGTTATGGTGCATTACACATAGGGTTTGCAGCAGAAAAAGGAAAAAGGACATACAAGCATGCTAAGGTCGTCTGTGTAACCGCCCATTTTGTGTTATCAAATGCCAAAGGTTCCCTACTTCTAATAATAATGAGCTAGCTAGGACACAATTTTGCTTAAGTTTTGTCTCATAGGAGCATGATCTATTTACATCTTAAATCCACCTACTATACTCTACCTTATTGGTTGTGATGAGGTTTCAAGGTTTTACAAGGGTACGTTAATGTATTGAAGACGAACACCTAGGAATATCATCATTTGAGAAATGCATTTGACCCGCTGAGTGGTGTATCTACCGCTTCAAGGGTCTACAACACCATATGATGGATTGTAGTAAGTTTTCGTACTAAATATGCTAAAATACCTTGGCAAAATTGAAAGTTTTAGAACATGACTTTGCTTAAGTTGTCTCATATGGGCATGATCTAGATGCATCTTTACCACTAGCCACTAATTTATTGGTTTCGGTGAAGTTTTAGGTGTGGTGCTCGTACTATCACTTCAAGTCTTCAAGGGTTTACTACATTATTTGAGGGGTTATTTGTAGATGTTTGTACTTAATATGTCAAAACACCCTAGGAAAATGAAACTTTAGTTCTAAAAACTATCTCATGATCCTACTTTGAAAAATGAAAACTATTCTGTGTGTGAATGACACCATGTACCGAATGCATTATGCGACAAACAAGTCACGTTGATATGATGTATCGAATCCAACAAGTAAAAGAAAAGTGAGGGAGAGAGTGAGAGAGAGAGAGTTACATTTCACGATTAGGGTCACCCCAGTTGTACCAGCCTTTAGGGATGATTATGTCGTCCATGTATGTGTAGGCAAAGACCACCCTGGAGAAGGGACCCCAAGCCCTACCAAGATAGAGAGCTCCTGAACCCGTGACCTTACAGTTTACAAATGAGAAGCCCGTTTCCTCCAACATACTGCTTCTGCCTTGCGCCGTGAGTGCTCCTGTGTTCTGTGCTATTGCATGCACGTGACATCCCTGTACAGTTGCACTTAGCAATTTCAACATTTTCATGTGGCTATATGATATGAGACTGCAAGGTCAAGACATATACAAGACGCCAAGAAATAGAACATGCTTTGATTTAACTTCATGATTTGACAACATCCACAGTTTTTTTGGCATGTCAAGCAGTGAGCTGTAAGAATTGAAAATTAACAAATAAATGAAAAGAATATGGGCATTGTTATTTGCAATTCGAAAATGTCGTCCAGTATTGGTTTCAGTGCAATTATTCTCGTGTTTTATAAGATGGACTAATTGGTATCCTGAGCCAATATGCAAGCTATGTGGAAAGGATTAACGCATCACATACAATTATTCATTTAGGATGCTATGATGGTGTACAAGAGTGTAGGTAAGTCTTTCTCGTCTATGTGTCATTGTACAAATTCTTACGATTATGCGATGGTGCAAGAAGACGGTAAATTATAGGATTCTGGAATGAATAACTTTATTATATTTTTGAATCAAAGGCTAAAAGAATCCAAAAATAAGGTGAGAATTGATCTAACCTCAAATAGGGAGAGTCCATTTCCAAAGATGAAATCCACAGAACCTTCAATATAGCAATCCTTGTAATAATGCCTTCCCAAATGATCATAGAGTGTGTCTTGTGCCCCCAAAAAACTACACCCCGAGAAAGCTGCCGTATCAGCTGATATTCTAAACGCCACTGCCTGCTTCCCAATTGCTCCTGGTTTGGGGACTGGTGTAGTGTTCTGCACATTAATCGTACAATCATATATCGTAACAAGAAAGTTCTCTGTGCAGGACATCCATAAAAAGAGACTGAGATTGAGAAAATTACCTTAAATGTAATGTTTCTGGCAATAAAATAAGGGGAATTGACAGCAAAAGTTGCAGAATTAAAAGTCCCCATTGGTTTTTTTTTGGGACCAGATGGTGTTTGAGCTGTGTCTCCCCATTGAACAATGGTTTTATCTGCCCCTGCTCCTTCTATGGTTATAAATGATTTCAATGGAGGTATATTTACCTTCTCCCTGAATTTTTTTACCATTCCACAACTTCATCAGTTACAAATTCACCACATAACAAGAATGTATGACAATTAACAACATATAAAAAGTACAAAAAAATAAATAAAAAAGAGTATTTTCGGTCGGTAATGATTTTTACACTCTCGTGTTCTTCTTCCAAAGATATACTTACGTGTATATTCCTGCATGTACTTTGATGACAACTCTCACGAGATTGATGAAGGGGAGAGAATCAATGGCGTCTTGGATTTTTGTGAAGTCTCCTGCATTAGGGTTCTTGGCCACATGCAGAGTAAAAGAAGGAGAGAGCTTGTTCTTTGCTGCTTTGAAAACAGAGTGTTTGAGGCTTCCAACAAACTTAACCCACTTCATGAATTGCTGTTCTGATAATTGGGCTCCAGTCATGTTCTTCGTTAAGTGCACGTTTCCGGCCGGGTTTCCAGGTCGGAGCCCCTTGGAACGGCACTGTGATGGGGTTGAATAGAGGAGGAGAAGAATGAGAACATAGAAAATGTGCTGGAATAATGTTGACATCTAATTTTAGAGGCAAAGTGAGATGCAAAATAAAAATAGGAATGAGAATGAGAGTGAAAGGAGTATAGAGACTAGGGAGTATGTTATTATTAGGGAATGGAATTCCAAGTGCATTATATATAGAGAGAATAAAAGGGTTTGATTTGGTTTGGTTTATATACAAGTTAGTAGCTTTTGTTTTTAGGTGGAAAGTGATGCTGAATTGGAATCAAAGACTGAGAATCAGTCACGGGTGCTTCTATGGACATTCATGTAATGAGAGAGAGAGAGAGAGAGAGAGAGAGAGGGTGAATTTAAGCACTTTTTGCGTATAGAAATTGTTGTAAAATGTTTTTGCACCTTTTTGTGTTGTAGTTGCTTGGTGGTGCCCGTGAGTCTCTCTTTCTGTTTGTGTGTGAGTGAATATATTCTTGTGACTTTGTGAGGGGGCATTGGGTTGTTTAATGTGACTACAAATATTAAGATAATGTTTTGTGAGTTATAAGACCCACTTCCTGGCTTCTACCGACCTCTTAATCATGGCCGTCAATAGAACATGGGGTCCAGTTATGCACCATTTGATTACTATCTAAATATGTGGTTATGGTTCATCAACGTTCTAAAAGATATTAAGCGCTAGTCGAGCGGCAAGTTGGGCCCTAGCGTCTAGGCAGGGGTCTAGGCAGTTAGATGGGAGCCTAGACGGATTTAAGTAAATTTATTATATCGTATAAATAAGTGTCTGCTTATACTTAAAAAATACATAATTTCATTGAGATATATAAATTGCAAAATATAATGAAATATATATTATAAAATATTATAACAAAATAAAAACATGGATAACAAACATGTACATGTAATGTGTGTCCATCTAAGAATTCAACAAGTCTCTTACAAAACAAATGCAATATATATATATATATATATATATATATATATATATATTGTCGAAGTGAGAGTCGTGACCTAGGCGGGTCTGAGTAGACTAGACGGGCACCTAAGTAGGTTTAGACGTCATTTCTTAATTTTTCAAACGCTTAGGGATTAATCGAGGTGGTAGCGAGCCGCCTAGGCGAGAATTTTTAGAATAGTCCAAGAGTAGTTGTTGGTGTGTTGAGGAGAAAAACTTATTTACAACATGACTAATTGAATTGGCTGTAGACTGCTCTAAAGAAAATACTATTTTGAATGAGAGAAATACTAAGAGGACACGAATAAGGAGACCCTCTCAAAAATAACAACTTATATTTTTACCACAATACTTTATTACACATGAATTAATATTAAACTGTAAAGTAGTAAATAATTTATTTGAGAATTTCATTTTCAAAGAGTCCCGTAACATTTCCTTTTGAATGCTCATCATATTGATATTCTAAATCAATAATGTTATATACTATCATTTGTTTTAACATTTAGCATGATAGTGTATTCGTGACTCAATATAATGTCACACTTGCAAGAAAGTTCTTACCGAGCTGAGAGGATCGCTAGGCCCACATGCAGAAGTAGACAAAGTGACTCCCTCAAACTTAAGGCCTAGCTCTTGGCAGCATGCCACGTAAACAAACTCGAGTGGGGGAATTCTGGTGATGTGCAAGAATTTTATCTGCTCAACTTTTGTTTCTGGTCTTCTTTAGTACTTGCACTACAAGTTGGCTCTCCTTTTTCGTGTCCAAAATTAATTTAGCTGATTTCTATTGTTTCTTGATAGAATAAGACACTGTTTTAAAAATTTCAAGCTGACGGGGCCTAAGTTATGTCTAGACTTTAGACGACTTACCACAGTTTTGATTCGTTTTTTAAGTGTTTGAAAATTAATAAAATGCGTCTAGACTTATTTAAGTATTTGTCTAACCCACCAGGAAGTCGTGGGTCGCCTAGCCTGAGAGACCCGTCTAGGTCACGACTCTTATTTAGAAAAAAAATATATAACTTTAATTTTGCATTTTATTTGTCGATAAAATGTAAGAGACTTGTTAAATATTTAGATGATTGTTCCCTAAATTTTAAATATATTCTAATACTTTATAATCTATATATCATTTTATTTTACAATTTATATTTTTCAATACAATTATTTGTTTTTTTATAGTATAAATAGACATTTATTGATACAATATAAATATAAACTATTTGTTTCTTCAATAATCTGTCTGTCATATCCTTTGTTAATAATCTATATATTTTATTCGGCAAGGTATAAGACAATAAGAAAGTTGAAAATAGCATCAAATAATTCAAACGGAATAAAGTAACATCATTATATCATAGCGAGGGATAGGCATTTTAGTCTAACTGTAATTCAAGTTGTAGACGAGCATCACTAGAGTTCTATGAACACTGATAATAATTCCTGACTTTACAATAATTTATAATGATAGACATGTTATGTTGTTAGACGATCATTTTGTTTTTAGACTTAAACAAACGTCAGTAACCCATTGTTAACGGCACTCAACAGTTTGTAATCGTTGATGCAATCGGTCCTAGTGTTTCCAATGTTGTTGCCTCCATGAACACCGTTACTTTGAGATTTTGTGGTCTTGGATAATGGTGCCAGTCATGCGACTATGATTGTTGCGAACTCAACAACGTGCAAAATTATATGGACTCGTTTAGAAGTGCCTTTAAAATAACTAAAATAACTTTTGGTGAAAATGTTAAAGAACTAATCCTTAATAAAAATACAAGTAAATCCTAAAAAAAACACTTAAAGTGCTTTTGGATCCAAAAAATATTTTCTCTAAAAGCAGTTTCAGTCGTTTTAAAAGCAGGAACTAGTTGTGCGGAACCCTCTACGGGAGAGCCCTAGATTTACCCTTATTTAGGCCATCTCTAATCGAAGGAATGCCATAGATTAATATTTTAGTCTCTGACCTTCTAAGAAATTAATATTTTAATGAACAGTGCAGTGCCATATTTCTTTTCATCTCCAACCAAAGGGTCAGAAGGCCATAGGCCAAACATAGCCCTGTGAAAAAAAATCATCTCCAACCGAGGCCTAAAGGGCTATAGTATGGAATGTGAAGAATTGAAATAAAATGAGGTAAAATAGTATGAAATTGTGTAAAAAATATTTAAAAAAAAAAAAGAAAGTGGGTTGGGCAAAAAAAAATCCTAAACCCTAAACCCTAAAGTGGGCGGGGCAAATGAAAAAAAAAGGAAAAAAAAAAAGTGGGATGGCTTGATCGATCGAGCTGGCTGGCTTGATTGTTTGGTTTTGGTCTGGTGGGGCCCACAAGCTCTTTGACCTAACTTTTAGTTGAAAACAGTTTTCGAATTATTTTCGACTTTCTAGTCCTCTGAATCCTTCAGTTAGAGATAGCCTTACTAATTGACCCCACGGTTGTTTGCATGATTGCATGTGCTTCAGTCCAAACTATTTTAAAATTGCGTTTTAGTGCTTTTGCAGTTGAGAGACATATTGACAGTTAACACTACCGTCAGTAAAGTCTTCGGCCTCGTTCGTCTTCTTCAGCTCCTCCTCCCTGCTTTCTTCTGCTCAAAGGTTTAATTTTTCTGGTAAATTTTAGTAAATTTTGGTTCCTTAACTTTTGCGAAAACAATTTGGGCTTTGTTTTTCTTGACAGGAAAAGAAAAATCATGCACTAGAGTCAGAGATGGAAACTGAACCATTAG
Source organism: Crataegus laevigata (assembly GCA_963580275.1). Lineage (NCBI taxonomy): Eukaryota > Viridiplantae > Streptophyta > Magnoliopsida > Rosales > Rosaceae > Crataegus > Crataegus laevigata. The sequence goes on along the minus strand of OY756942.1, from coordinate 36,088,201 downwards.
CAGCAAGTTGAAGGAAGAGAAGAGGTTGTGCTTACTGTAAAAAAAAGGTAATTAAACTTTGATCAATCAATTTGCAGCGATTTGTATTATAATTAAAGTAACAAGATGATATTAGTGGGAGATACTCTTAGTGTTAGTGTAATCGGTGTTTAAAATATCCATATAAGTGGAAATATCGATGGATATATCCATATGACAACGATTTCGGTTGCCTTGATGGAAATGATGAAAATTTGCTTTAAAAGTTGAAAATTTAAAATGAAACTTTAAGGATTGTCAAACACTAGGTTAGACGAAATATAAAGTTCTTCCGATATTTAACCGATATGTTGGAAATATCGACGAAATCTGCTAATTCTAGTTGAAGTTTAAGAGTTTCTCTGATATGATGAAGTTTATCTTTCTCTGGTTTTTCCGATATTTTCACACAAACGTCGACGGTATCGAAAAAATATTAAACAGAGTGTAATTTAAATTTAAATTATGCGTCACAGGTAGCATTTTTCTCATTAATTATATAAACAAATGATCTTTTTTGGATGATTATCTTGTTCTTATCATGAATTTCAATACGAACAAGGAGGATCATTGTCTCATGAATGTGTATACTGATATACACCAGGACCTCTAACTTGTATTGGGAGGATGGAATCCATGGTGATAAAAACAGCCAAAGCCAATTTGCTAGCAATAGTCACCTCCTTCGCATTCCTTCTATTTTATCCTACCGCAAAATCCTCCTACCACTCTCTCTTCATATCCGATTCGCTTTCGGACAATGCCTCCATATCTCACCACCTCTACACCCTCACCCGCCGGCCCCATGTGGCAGGCCTTGAAGCTAACGCCGAGGCTGCAGCTTATGTCCTCTCCGTTTTCGCTTCCTCCAATATCAAATCCCACATTGCCCCTTACCATGTGGCCTTGCATTATCCGGTGTCACGCTCCTTAACACTCACGCCGTCACCACAAGAATCCCCTATCAGTTTCTGTCTTGAGCAAGAAATCTATGAGGGTGATCCTTATGCTGATGTAGCACATGAAGTCCTGCCCACTTTTCATGCTTATGCAAAGTCAGGAAATGTCACTGCCCCTGTGGTTTATGTCAATTACGGACGTTCAGAGGACTATGCAAGATTAGAACAAATGGGAGTAAATGTTTTGGGTTCGATTGTGTTGGCAAAGTATGGAAAAATTTATAGAGGGGACATTGTGCAGATTGCATATGAGGCAGGTGCTATAGGGGTTCTAGTGTATTCAGATAGGAAGGACTATGGCGGCGGTGGAGGTGGGGCAAAGTGGTTTCCGGATGATAAGTGGTTGCCACCAAGCGGGGTTCAAATGGGATCAGTTTACAATGGAATTGGTGACCCAACAACACCTGGATGGGCAAGTACTGAAGAGTGCGAGAGGCTTTCGGATGAGGAGGTGGAGAAGTCAGGGGATGTTCCATTGATTCCTTCACTTCCGATTTCAGCAGTAGATGGAGAAACCATTTTGAGGTCAATCGGAGGGCCAGTTGCAGATGAGGATTGGCAAGGGAGTGAAGATGCCCCAACTTACAAGGTTGGACCAGGTCCCGGGATTGTTCATCTCAGTTACACAGTAAGTCTCAAATCAAGTTTTAAGTGAAGCAATTTCATGTGTTTTGTATATTCTTACACACATTGTATGTATGTATGACCAAATATATGAAACAGTTTGCTATATTTGTATTAATTTTGGATGTTGGTTTCAGGGGAAGCAAGTCATAGGGAGAATTGAGAATGTGATTGGTGTCATAGAAGGAGCAGAGGAACCCGACCGGTATGTTTGAAAAATTTCAGCTAGAAGTCTCGAATTTTAGTATTAGCATCTTTTCTGATTTGAATGTGAGCACATCCAACTTAGCATGATTAGTTACTCCTTTCGCAAAACTATATAGATTGGTCATTCTGGGTAATCACCGGGATGCATGGACATTTGGAGCGGTTGACCCAAGTAGTGGCACTGCAGCACTGCTAGAGGTAATTGTGGATTTGAATTATGTATCGTCATCAAGTTCCGTCATAACAAGGAAAACTTAGCAGAAGCTTCTTTTGATGTGTAATGTAGGTTGCCCAAAGATTAGGGAAGCTGCAGAAAAAAGGGTGGAAACCTCGACGTACAATTGTCTTGTGCAATTGGGATGCAGAGGAATACGGCCTGGTCTCTCAGTTTCTCCCTCTTTCTATCTTTTGTGTGTGTGTGTGTGTGTCAAATTTATATTTATTTTTCTATATCTGAAGTTTTAAACTAAACATGACAGTTAGGATCAACTGAATGGGTAGAAGAAAACAGGGAAATGCTAGCTTCAAGGGCTATTGCTTACTTGAATGTTGACAGTGGAGTACAAGGTCCAGGATTCTTTGCCTCTGCAACTCCGCAGCTTGATGAACTGCTTAAACAAGCTACTCAACAGGTACGGCGAAATATTATTGATATACTAACCATACTTTCATATTGTAATGGGGTAGCGAAATATGGCGTGTTACATATACGTGGATGCTTAATATGATTTAGAGTAACAATTTTTTCTGATTTCTGTCTTAAATTTCTCACCCATCTCAATCATATTCAAAATGTGTTCTTGAAGGTTAAAGACCCAGATAACTCATCACAAACTCTTTACCAATCGTGGGTTGGTTCCAGAACTTCGCCTAAGGTAAGAAATTTCTTCCACCGAACTGCTCCATATATAATTTTAATGAAATTTCAGAAGGGCATCATACCGGTGATTTAAAAAAAACATTACAATTTCTGTCTAACCGGTAATCAGAGATTCAGAAGTATTGCACTAATGAAAGATGATTTTCAACAAATGGATTTTAAAAACTTGATGAATATGTTAATGCTAATTAATCTGTATTTTGCATACGAAGATTGACAGGTTGGGAAGTGCGGGATCAGATTTTGCAGCTTTTGTTCACCATCTTGGAATTCCGGCAACACACATGGCTTTCGGTGAAGGTAATATATTAGACGTGACCCAAGCTCTCAAACCATGTTGCCACTAAAATAATAGGAAACATTATGCTTTTAATTACTGAGAAATATCTAACATTGCAGGATATCCGGTGTACCATTCAATGTATGATGACTTTATATGGGTGCAGAAATTTGGTGATCCAATGTTTCGTAGGCATGTTGCAGGTCAGCCTTTACGATTTCTTTCTTAACTGAACACATCTCAGACAATTATACTTGCATCCCCCTTGACAATTTAATTCAAGCACCTAGATTGAACTCATTGGTGTCGATCACAGTGGCAAGTGTATGGGGTTTGGTAGCTCTTTGGCTAGCAGATGCAGAATTTTTGCCTTTTAATTATCTCGCGTACGCAATGGAGCTACAGGTACGGCAAACATTTTCCTCTAATCAACCACTACACGCACTCCCGAAGTTTTCAAATGTATCAGTTACAGGAGACACTTGTGCAATACAAAATAATATTTTGAAACTCTGAATGCCAGACATATGCGAATGACTTGAAAGACGATATTTCCGGCACGAACATAAACCTAACTCCTCTGTTGAAGTCCATTGAGGAGCTCAAAAGAGAAGCCACGAAAATAAACAACCAGAGAAAGGTATGGATTGAGTTTCCTATAAGTCGTGATCAAACACTTTCATTTCTTATGATTACAGAACTGAACCATGATTCTCCAGGAAATAGAACAAAACAAAGGTTGGCAGTTGACATCGAAGAAAGATCATTTGAAGGTGAGAGAGCTGAATGACAGACTAATGATGGCAGAGCGCGCATTTACAGATCAAGATGGACTATTTGGAAGGTCATGGTATAAGCATTTGGTATGTTCCTTACAAATTGTCATGTAAATTTAACTCAAGCGGTTTGCGTTGCTCCTTCATTTTTGCGTTTGCCCTTCTCTCAAAAGCATATTTTGTGTTTCCTCACTAGTGTTCTCGGATTTTGATTGTTACAAGATGGACTAATTGGTATGATACTTTGGCAGATTTACGGGCCTTCAAAGTATGACGACTATGCATCGGAATCCTTCCCTGGCATATATGATGCTATTGCAAAGGCGAAAATTTCGAACACCGCAGAGTCATGGAAATTTGTACAGCATGAAGTTTATAGGGTCTCCAGAGCTGTGAAACATGCATCACAAATCATCAATGGTGAACTAACATGACAAACAACTACTGTATTCCCCCTACTTCCAATCAAACACGTGTGAAGTTTTTGTATTTTGGAAATGTGTTCGATGTATTTGTCACTGAAAATATTGCAAACATCTTGTGAAAAATAATGAGAGAGAGAGAGAGAGAGAGAGAGAGAGAGAGAGAGAGTACTACGCACTTTGAAGTGAGATAAAAAGAAAATGCTACAGATCAATGTAAATATGTGAGTTGGAGTAGTAGTTGGCCTACAATAAATATTGAGAGTTGAATATCTCAACCACACAACATCTTGATAGTTGGTTGTCTTCAATTGGATAAGAGACTTTTCAGTGTATCTAGAACGAGTCGATGCATCATATTTTATAATAAAAATATATTGTTTTTTCACTTATAATATAACTTGTGATGTACTTACTATTACTATAACTTGTAGAGCACCGGTTAGTGTTCTGTCATTGAGAACCAAATAACACGACTAGCTACTTTCTTTCTTCTCAATTGGTTTATTTCACAACATCACACGCCTATTTATAGGTGGTGTTTTGTCGACTCCAATTGCCCACCGACATGGGCATTACATAATAGCCACACATTTTTCTAGATTTTCTTAAGCCTAAGGTGGTGGACTTAGGCTTTTCCAACTTGCTACCTTCTTGGCTAGAGTTTTTCTAGCATATTCTTAATATGCATGCACCTTTGATACATGCATCACTGTCCAAACAACTTGCTAGAATTATGTAGCTTTTCCTAGCATGCATCGACCATCGCTAGAATTCTCTAGAATTCAAACTCCAATTAGGCTGGTGTTGATCTTCAATACTCCCCCTCAACACCAGCTCATTCTTTCCTCCATGCCAAATTAACAATGAAACTTTTCAAACTTGCCGGTACTCAATCCTTTAGTGAACAAGTCTACAACTTGTTCATCTGTATTGATTTGTCTCATCTCAATCTCTTCTTGCAAGACCTTCTCCCTAATGAAATGATAGTGTACCTCCACATGTTTAGTTCTGGCATGAAAGACTGGATTTTTCGCCAAGCCGATTGTCGATTGGTATCACAGTACAATGGTACTGGATAATCTACTGGTTGATATACATCACTCATTAACTGTACCAGTCATGCATTCTCTTGAGTTTCCATTGCTACTGCTCTATACTCTGCTTCTGTGGTTAACAAGGACATCGTTGGTTGTCTCTTGCTACACCATGAAACTACTCCAGAACCAATTCTGAAGATATACCCAGTGGTCTATCTCCTAGTGTCATGATCTCCTGCAAAATCTGCGTCACAATAGCCAACCAACTTACCGTCTTCACATTTCTTGTACAAGAGACCATAGTCAATTGTACTCTTTACATATCTCAATATTCGTCGAACCGCTTCTGGATGAGGCTTATTTGGATTTTTCATGTATCGATTCGTTACACCAACTGCATGAGAAATGTCAGGTCGTGTCAAAGTCAGGTAGATCAAACTATCTACCAATTGTTGATACATTGTTGCATTTTCCAAGTCTCTGCCTTCATGTGCACACATCTTAGCATTAGGTTCCATCGATGTTGAGATTGGCTTGCATTCAAGCATCCCAAACTTTTGCAACAAGTCTTTTGCATACTTTTGTTGACACAAAAACAGTCATTCTTGTGTGTGATCATCCTCTAGTCCAAGAAAGTGCTTGAGTTGTCCAAGTTCTTTCATCTTGAACCGAACTGACAAATTCTCCTTTGTTTGACGAATTTCTGCCTCATCATCACCAGTAATGATTAGGTTGTCACGTACACTAGCACGACAATTAACTTATCTCCATTAGCTTTAACCAATAAGCTAGAATCTGCATGCGCCACTAAGTAACCACTTTGTGTTAGAAATTCTGCAATCTTACTGTACCACGCCTTTGGTGCTTGTTTCAAACCATAAAGTACTTTCCTCAGCTTGCACACGTACTCTGAATGAGCTTTGCTTTCAAAGCCCATTGGCTACATCATGTAGATCTCCTGATCCAACTCTCCATGCAAGAAAGCATTCTTCACATCCATTTGGAACAGGTTCCAATCTTTGTTAGCTGTAAGTGCAAGTATGACTCATACAGTCGTAAGATTTGCCACTAGACTAAACGTTTCATCATAGTCTAGTCCATACTGTTGAGAGAAGCCTCAAGCCACCAACCGAGCCTTGTATCTTTCAACTGAGCTATCAGGACAATGCTTTATCTTTTTGCAAGATATGGGTTTCACATTTCTTGGCTTTAGCACTAAATCCCAAGTCTGATTCTGTTTCGCAGTGATTTTTTCTTCCATAGCTCTTACCCATTCAGAACTCTGTGATGCCTCTTCAAACGTCTCAAGTTCTTTTGCTACTTCATCAAGTATGGTAGGATTGGCATATTTAGGATTTGGCTTTCTTACTCTTGTTGATCTCATTAGTTGTGATTGTGGAGTTGATATTTCCACTTCACTAGGTCTAACTTCTCCTGGTTGTTGATACAGACCAATTTGCCAAGAACTCTTAGGTACTTCTTGCTTGACATCATCACTATCAAGTAATTCCTCGAGCTCATCTAGACTCGATTGGATTTGGGTAGCTTGGTCTTCCATTTTCTCTTGCAACGTATCTTCAATCTTTTTCAAGTCGGGCGACGCCTCATTTTCTGGGCAACAAAAAGATGATGTTTCTGCGTCCCATTCTTCCTCTGCAACTAGAGACGCTACGGCATCCCAATCATCTTCACTTTTCTTCTCTAAGTTGGCGACATTACTCTCTGCGGGCTTTTTGAACCAGCAATCCTTCGTCATGTGGCCTTTCTTTTCACAATTGTAACATTTTCCCTTAAACCTTTTATTGTTCTGGGACAGACCACTGTTGCCGTGATATGTTGGAGCTTCCCCTGGCCGAGAACTCCTTCATCCTTGACGACTTTTCGCCTTATCACCATTTGTTTTAGATCCTTCATTAGCACGCCGCTTGAAGCTGCCTTTACTTATGATGTAGAGCGCTTCCTCCTCACCTTTTAACAAGAACCTTCCCATTTACTTTGCCAAGTGATGGTTGGGTCGGCCATCCTTGTACAACGGCAACAAAGCCTTGATATTCGAGTCTCAATCTATTGATAATTATTCTTTTTATCATGGATTCTACAATTGCAGCACTAGGATCTAACTCAGAAATTTCACGGCAACTTTACCTTGTGGAAATATTCGGCAATCGTCATGTCTCGTTAAGCCACTGATAACAACTCGTTCTCGAGAAGTTGCAGTCTTGTATCATTCCTCTTTGAAAAGAGTATGGCGAAGGTGTCCTACGCTTCCTTCGGTGTCTTGGCCTTCCGTATATGCTCCAACATGTCATCTTCAACTGTGGTTTTTAAGGCAAACATGGTCTTACCTGCCTTGATCTTCAACTTCTTCAAAGTGTCGCTAGTGTCTTCTTCTGGCTGCGTAACTTCATTACCGCCAACAACATCCTAAAGATCTTAGACTTGGAGGTAAGACTCCATACATGTTGCCCACATGTTGTAATTTTTGTTGTTCAGCTTCTTGATTCCTCCAACAACTTGATGATTTCCCATCATGTCGGCAGAACTTCGATACACCGAACAAGATTAACCAACAATCTTACGAAGTACTAAACTTCTCACGATTCTAAGAAGCTTCACTAGTGACGGTCCCTGATCGTACTGCTCTGATACCAATTGTTGAGGAAAGACTTAGAGTACACAACTCTAACACAAGTGTTAGAGAGACAACATAAGTAAACAAATTACTTGTATTACAAACACAAAATATTACAACACACAAACTTTCAAGGACACTCTTAGAAGCTATGACACTCACTCTTTCTCGAGACACACTCTAGACCACTCACACTTTTACAAAACTACTCTTACTCTCTTAGTAGCTCTCTCTCAGTTTCCTCTCTTACTAGCTACTTTCTTTCTTCTTAATTGGTTTATTTCACAACATCACACACCTATTTATAGGTGGTGTTTTGCCGACTCCAATTACCCACCGACATGGGCATTACATAATAGCCACACATTTGTGATGGTTCTAGGCTTTTCCACAAACAAACCATTTTTCTAGATTTTCTTAAGCCTACGGCGATGGACTTAGGCTTTTCCAACATGCTACCTTCTTTGCTAGAGTTTTCTAGCATATTCTGAATATTCATGCACCTTTGATACATGCATCACTGTCCAAACAACTTGTTAGAATTATCTAGCATTTCCTAACATGCATCGACCATCACTAGAATTCTCTAGAATTCAAACTCCAATTAGGCTGGTGTTGATCTTCAGAGCACGCATGCAGAAGTAGACAAAGTGGCTCACTCAAACTATAAATTTTTTAGCGTGACCGTCACACGAGGCGGTATACCACATGTCCCTATATAAATAGTGAGATACGTGTGTTAAAAGGTTAATAACTTAGAAATTAAAAAAATTCACCACTTACATAAAAACACGTAATATACTCTCTGTGTTTTCATCACAACTAAAAATTTCTCCACTCAAACGCCTAGCTCTTGGCAGCATGACATGTAAACAAACTTGTGTGGGGGAATTTTGGTGATGTGCAAGAATTTTATCTGCTTAACTTTTGTTTTTGGTCTTCTTTAGTATTTGAGAAAATTGTAGTAATGATATTTCAACTTTAATTTTATTAAAGTAATGGTTATTTAACTAAAAATTCATGACTATTGGTCTTTTAACTCATCAAAACGTGCATCTGTAGTCTTTTTGGTCAACTTCGTTATAACTTCCGTCATAATGAGTTATGTGTCACACACGTGAGGCTGAATCAAATGACAAATATGGAAAACTAAATAAGAAAAATTATAGTAAATGTTCCTCATTTTAACCTAATTGGAGCAATAGTCCCTCAACTTTCACCCATTGGAGCAACGGTCTCTCAACATTAACTCAATTGTAGCAATGACCCTTCCACCATGACTCATTTTGACAGAATTCTGACAAAGTAGACAAAAATGACCATAGCTGCACATTTTTATGAGTTAAGGGATCAATGATCATGAATTTTTAGTTGAATAAACATTGCTCTAATTGAGTTAAAGTTAAAGAACCATTTTTACAATTTACTACTAAGCACTACAAGTTGGCTTTCCTTATTCAAGTCCAAAATAAATTTTAGCTACTTTCTATTGTTTCTTGATAGACTAAGATAAAAAGAGAGAGATCTCTCAACTAAATCACGTAATATTATGTGAACTAGTTAATATACACAACATTATATTGATATGTTTACGACACTATTAGATTGATGTCGCGATTGCATGTAAGTTTATACCACTAACGCATGTTGTTCTTGATGGAAAACATGGTAAAACGGTTTCAATTAGGATTAAGACTCCCAATCAGACGTGAAGAAACATATCTGAATACAAAAAAATTGAGGTTAATACTATTTGTTTCTTCAATAATCTTTCTGTCATATCCCTCGTTCTTAACCTATGTATTTTATTATTCCGGAAAGGAATAAGACAAGAAGAAAGTTGAAAATAGCATCAAATAATTCAAAAGGAATAAAGTAACATCATATCATAGCGATGGATTGGTATTTGTCTAATTGTAATTTAAGTTGAAGACAAGCATCACTAAGGTTCTATGAATACTGATAATAATTCACGACTTTACAATAAGTCATAATGATAGAGATGTTATGTTGTTAGACGATGATTTTGTTGCTAGACTTAAACGTGTTGGAGTTTTTGAGACTCTTGTCCCACATTGGTGAAACCAAGATTCCAAAGTACCTTTATATAAGTTTTGTCTTTTACAATAGTAGTTAGGACTTTGGCCATTTGGAATGAGGATTGAGATTTAGGCCACAAATTGTGTGGATTAGTCTTGAAGATTATACCATAATATTAATATAAATTAATCTGATCAATTAGTTTAATTTTGAGTTAAGCTTTTAATTAATTTTAATTAAAAATGTTTTGATTAATGGATACAATGAAGTTTCAGATACATACAAGAGGTGTTTGAAGAGGTTGTGTGGTTTCAGAAACATCCAAAAGGTTTCTGAAAAGGTATGAAAGAGCCTATATATAACCAATGTCTCTGTTTTAATTTTTCGTCATCTGTTCTTCATCTCTTATTCTTTACAAAATTCGTAGAGAGTAAACACACAAACACAATTCGTTAGAATTCTTTAATCTAGTGCGGGTTATAGAATTAGGTAGTTGAATCTTGGTCGAGCAGACGCTGTAGAACCACAAGCACGAGAGTGAGACAGAAATATTGTTCGAATCACATAGCTTTTGTGCTAGCCTCTACCTTCTGTAATCAAGTTAGTACCATTAATATTAGTATATTGTTCTTGTATTTATTGTATAATTTGATTCTGCACAGCAGGTAATTTTGGTTAATAAAATATCAAGTTTTGTTATTTCTGTTATTTTGTTTATTTCTGAATTGTTCTCTAACAAAACGAACATCGGTAACCCATTGTCAACCGCTCTCAACAATACCGTTGTTGCAATTCGTCCCAGTGTTTCCGATGTTGCTGCCTCCATGAACACTGTTACTTTGAGAGTTTGCGGTATTGAATAGTGGTGCGAGCCCTGCGACTGCGATTGTTGTGAAACTCAACAATGTGCAAAACTATATGTTTTTTTTAAGTGTTTTTTAAATGACTAAAATTATTTTAGGTGATGTTGACTAGAAAAATCACCTAGCCTACGTGGCGTGCAGGCTGAGTAACTAGTAAACTAACTATGTCCTTCAAATGTGTGCGGGGCGTGCCAACTCGTCGGCCGAGCTCGACCGATGAGTAAAAATGTCTTGATGTTGTGTGGATGCGCGCGGCTGACTTATGTGTCTTGCAACTGCGGCCGAGAAAGGAACACGTCTCGACCTCTGGGTCCTCAAGCCTGAAGACAAGGCTACCAATTACAAAGTTCACGGCTCGTCGTCGTCCGATTCGGCAACAGTCACCGTATTGGTGAAGGTAAAACCACGCCGAATCGATACTAAAGTATAGGGGCACAAATACTCAAAGCGGATGAAGGTCTTGATAATGAACGTGGTTCGGTTGTCCAAGTGCCAAACTCTAAAACCCACTTGTGAATATGCGATCATAAAATAACTCGGCGTCGAGGCACTGAGCCTAAGTATCAGTAACACCTCACTTCGCCGAAATGGCTGGTGAGATGACCTCTGTCGACGAGGATCCGAAAACCCTCGTCGGCCAAGACTTGGATAGATAACCAGTCGACCCTGTTACAGTGCTGTTTATCCAAACTGAAGGTGCTTCACGGACGGCTGGTTCTACAACAACAGTGTTGTTTATCCAAACTGAAGATGTTTACCGGTTGCCTTCACAGTGTTGTTTATCCAAACTGAAGGTGTGAATGCGAAAAAGAAAATAAAAATCTCAAAGGTGTTGAGAGGTTTTGCGTAGAGTGAGAAATTGCGCTGGGCAGATTTGTGTGTTGAGTTGGAGGTCCCTTGAATGTCGTACTTCCCCTCTATTTATAGCAGCAAGAACCTCCATGGACGGACTAGAAATACATTTCGATTAGAACTCCTCAACCCAATCAAATTAAACTTTGACCAATCCTAATCTCCATAGAACTTTGAATCAAACCTCCAAAACAAACCAGGTTCATCTCTATGTCTTAGTATCCTTATCTATCTCGTTTAAGAATATGCCAAGATAATTCATATTAAAAGATATGATAAAAACCACAATATTATCCTTTAAAAAGTAAAATTATCTTTACTTCTTATCCAACAGTTGGGAATTATGCACATTCAACAGTCTTGATTGCGCGGGCCGATATTGTAAAATCGGGTCCAACCATGTGAAAACGTTTTTAAAATCAACTTTTAATAAAAATACAAGTGAATTTTGAAAAAAATATTTAAAGTGCAAGAACTAGTTGTATGGAACCCTCAGCTAAAGAGCCCAAGATTTACCCTTATTTACTAATTAACCCCGCGGCCTTTTTCATAATTGCATTTGCTTCACTCCAAACTATTCTAAAATTGAGTTTTAGTCCTTTTTCTGTTGAGAGGACATATTTGACCGTTAACACTACTGTCAGTAGTCTTCGGTCTTGTTCGTCTTCTTCAGCTTCTCCTCCCTGCTTTCTTCTGCTCAAAGGTTTAAATTTTCTGATATATTTTAGTAAATTTTGCTTCTTTAATTGTTGTGAAAATAATTTGGGCTTTGTTTTTCTTCACAGGAAAAGAAAAATCATGCACTAGAGTCAGAGATGGAAACTGAACCATTAGCAGCAAGTTGAAGGGAAGAGAAGAGGTTGTGCTTACTGTAAAAAAGGTAATTAAACTTTGATCAATCAATTTGCAGAGATTTGTATTATAATTAAAGTAACAAGATGAAATTAGTGAGAGATACTCTTAGTGTTAGTGTAATCGGTGTTTAAAATGTCTACATAAGTGGAAATATCGATGGATATATCGATATGATAACGATTTCGGTTACCTTGATGAAAATGATGAAAATTTGCTTAAAAAGTTAGAAATTTAAAATGAAACTTTAATGATTGTCAAACATTGGTTTAGGCGAAATACAAAGTTTCTCCAATATTTAATCGATATGTTGGAAATAGTAACGAAATCTGTTAATTTTAGTTGAAGTTTAAGAGTTTCTCTAATATGGATGAAGTTTATCTTTCTCTGGTTTTTTCGATATTTTCATATGACCGTATCGAAAAAATTTCAAACATAGTGTAATTTAAATTTTAATTATGCGTCTAAGGTAGCATTTTTCTAATTAATTATATAAACAAATAATCTTTTTTGGATGATTATCTTGTTCTTATCGTGAATTTCAATACGAACAAGGAGGATCATTGTCTCATGAATGTGTATACTGATATACACCAGGACCTCTAACTTGTATTGAAGGACTGGAATCCATGGTGATAAAAACAGCCAAAGCCAATTTGCTAGCAATAGCCACCTCCTTCACATTCCTTCTCTTTTATCCTACCGCAAAATCCTCCTACCAATCTCTCTTCATATCCGATTCGCTTTCGGACAATGCCTCCATATCTCACCACCTCTACACCCTCACCCGCCGGCCCCATGTGGCAGGCCTTGAAGCCAACGCCGAGGCTGCAGCTTATGTCCTCTCCGTTTTCGCTTCCTCCAATATCAAATCCCACATTGCCCCTTACCATGTGGCCTTGCATTATCCGGTGTCACGCTCCTTAACACTCACGCCGTCACCACAAGAATCCCCTATCAGTTTCCGTCTTGAGCAAGAAATCTATGAGGGTGATCCTTATGCTGATGTAGCACATGAAGTACTGCCCACTTTTCATGCTTATGCAAAGTCAGGAAATGTCACTGCCCCTGTGGTTTATGTCAATTACGGACGTTCAGAGGACTATGCAAGATTAGAACAAATGGGACTAAATGTTTCGGGTTCGATTGTGTTGGCAAAGTATGGAAAAATTTATAGAGGGGACATTGTGCAGATTGCATATGAGGCAGGTGCTATAGGGGTTCTAGTGTATTCAGATAGGAAGGACTATGGCGGTGGTGGAGGTGAGGCGAAGTGGTTTCCGGATGATAAGTGGTTGCCACCAAGCGGGGTTCAAGTGGGAACAGTTTACAAAGGAATTGGTGACCCAACAACACCTGGATGGGCAAGTACTGAAGAGTGTGAGAGGCTTTCGGATGAGGAGGTGGAGAGGTCAGGGGATGTTCCATTGATTCCTTCACTTCCGATTTCAGCAGTAGATGGAGAAACCATTTTGAGGTCTATCGGAGGGCCAGTTGCAGATGAGGATTGGCAAGGGAGTGAAGATGCCCCAACTTACAAGGTTGGACCAGGTCCCGGGATTGTTCATCTCAGTTACACAGTAAGTCTCAAATCAAGTTTTAAGTGAAGCAATTTCATGTGTTTTGCATATTCTTACACACATTGGATGTATGTATGACTAAATATATGAAACAGTTTGCTGTATTTGTATCAATTTTGGATGTTGGTTTCAGGGGAAGCAAGTCATAGGGAGAATTGAGAATGTGATTGGTGTCATAGAAGGAGCAGAGGAACCTGACCGGTATGTTTGAAAAATCTCAGCTAGAAGTCTTGAATTTTAGTATTAGCATCTATTCTGATTTGAATGTGAGCACATCCACCTTAGCATGATTAATTACCTATATAGATTGGTCATTCTTGGTAATCACCGCGATGCATGGACATTTGGAGCGGTTGACCCAAGTAGTGGCACTGCAGCACTGCTAGAGGTAATTGTGGATTTGAATTATGTACGTCATCAAGTTCCATCATAACAAGGAAAAGTGGAAAACTTAGCAGAAGCTACTTTTGATATGTAATGTAGCTTGCCCAAAGATTAGGGAAGCTGCAGAAAAAAGGGTGGAAACCTCGACGTACGATTGTCTTATGCAATTGGGATGCAGAGGAATACGGCCTGGTCTCTCATTTTCTCCCTCTTTCTATCTTGTGTGTGTGTATCTTTATATCTATTTTTCTATATCTGAAGTTTTAAACTAAACATGACAGTTAGGATCAACTGAATGGGTAGAAGAAAACAGGGAAATGCTAGCTTCAAGGGCTATTGCTTACTTGAATGTTGACAGTGGAGTACAAGGTCCAGGATTCTTTGCCTCTGCAACCCCGCAGCTTGATGAACTGCTTAAACAAGCTACTCAACAGGTACGGCAAAATGTTATTGATATACTAACCCTACTTTCATATTGTAATGGGGTAGCGAAATATGGCGTGGTACATATACGTGGATGCTTAATATGATTTAGTGTAACAATTTATCACCTATCTCAATCATATTCAAAATGTGTTCTTGAAGGTTAAAGACCCAGATAACTCATCACAAACTCTTTACCAATCGTGGGTTGGTTCCAGAACTTCGCCTAAGGTAAGAAATTTCCTCCACCAAACTCCTCCATAACTTCAGAAGGGCATCATACCGGTGATTTAAAAAAAACATTACAATTTCTGTCTAACCGGTAATCAGAGATTCAGAAGTATTGCACTAAAGAGAGACGGTTTTCAACAAATGGATTTTAAAAACTTGATGAATATGTTAATGCTAATTAATCTTTATTTTGCATACGAAGATTAACAGGTTGGGAAGTGGGGGATCAGATTTTGCAGCTTTTGTTCACCATCTTGGAATTCCGGCAACACACATGGTTTTCGGTGAAGGTAACATATTAGACGTGACCTAAGCTCTCAAAACATGTTGCCACTAAAAAAATAGGAAACATTATGCTTTTAATTACTAAGAAACATATCTAACATTGCAGGATACCCAGTGTACCATTCAATGTATGATGACTTTATATGGGTGCAGAAATTTGGTGGTCCGATGTTTCATAGGCATGTTGCAGGTCAGCCTTTACGATTTCTTTCTCAACTGAACACATCTCAGACAATTCTACTTGCATCCCCCTTGACAATTTAATTCAAGCACCTAGATTGAATTCATTGGTGTCAATCACAGTGGCAAGTGTATGGGGTTTGGTAGCTCTTTGGCTAGCAGATGCAGAATTTTTGCCTTTTAATTATCTCTCGTACGCAATGGAGCTACAGGTACGGCAAACATTTTCCTCTAATCAACCACTACACGCACTGTCGAAGTTTTCAAATGTATCATTTACAGGAGACACTTGTGCAAAACAAAATAATATTTTGAAACTCTGAATGCCAGACATATGCGAATAACTTGAAAGATGATATTTTGCACACGAACATAAACCTAACTCCTCTGTTGAAGTCCATTGAGGAGCTCAAAAGAGAAGCCACGAAAATAAACAACCAGAGAAAGGTATGGATTGAGTTTCCTATAAGTCGTGATCAAACACTTTCATTTCTTATGATTACAGAACTGAACCATGATTCTCCAGGAAATAGAGCAAAACAAAGGTTGGCAGTTGACATCGAAGAAAGATCATTTGAAGGTGAGAGAGCTGAATGACAGACTAATGATGGCAGAGCGCGCATTTACAGATCAAGACGGACTATTTGGAAGGTCATGGTATAAGCATTTGGTATGTTCCTTACAAATTGTCATGTAAACTTTACTCAAGCTGTTTCCGTTGCTCCTTCATTTGCATTCGACAATCTCTCAAAAGCATATTTTGTGTTTCCTCACTAGTGATCTCGGATTTTGATTGTTACAAGATGGACTAATTGGTATGGTACTTTTGCAGATTTACGGGCCTTCAAAGTATGACGACTATGCATCGGAATCCTTCCCTGGCATATATGATGCTATTGCAAAGGCGAAACTTTCGAACACCGCAGAGTCATGGAAATTTGTACAGCATGAAGTTTATAGGGTCTCCAGAGCTGTGAAACATGCATCACAAATCATCGATGGCGAACTAACATGACAAACATCAGTAACAAACAACTACATGTATTTCCCCTACTTCCAATCAATGTGTTCGATGTGTTTGTCACTGAAAATATTGCAAACATCTTGTGAAAAATAATGAGAGAGAGAGAGAGAGAGAGAGAGAGAGAGAGAGTACTACGTACTCTGAAGTGAGATAAAATGAAAATGCTACAGATCAATGTAAATATGTGGGTTGGAGTAGTCGTTGGCCTACAATAAATCTTGAGAGTTCAATATCTCAAACACATAATATCTTGATAGTTGGTTGTCTTCAAATTGGATAAGAGACCTTTTAGTGTATCTAGAATGAGTCGATGCATCATATTTTATAATACAAGTAGAAGAATATGAAAATATATATTCTTTTTTCACTTATAATATAACTTGTGAAGTATGTAGAGCACCGGTTAGTGTTCTATCGTTGAGAACCAAATAAAACGTGAAGTACCGGCTCGTGTTCTGCGAGGGGAAATATTACAAGGCACCCTTGAACGTGGTCTGCCAGCCTTTAAGCATTGCACATGCATGCAACAATGCAGAATTTGCAACTAGATTATTCTCTCATCCTCTTAGTATAAATATATTGTTGTATAAAAAAAATTAAAAAAAAGTCAGTAGGTGCTATATATTGTAAGGATTATGAATTAAATGAAGTATATTTTTCTTTCTTTTATGTTAGTATCATATCACAATGTTTCTCTGTAACCCATATTACTTTACAACAATTCTCTAGACACCAAAATATTTTACTGATCTTTTAAGAATACCGATCCTTAAGCTCGGAGTCGAACCTAAAACCATTTCATTTGTAATACGAATAAAAGGGAATACTCATTAACAATTAAACATGGTTTTCAAGCAGATTTCTTGCATTTTGGAGCCCAAAAGAATCAGTATTTTTTCTGGTGTGAAGAACTAGACAAGTTTTTGTTTTGACAAAAAAACTATACAAGTTTTTGCTTTTGGCTTCTAAACTTTCCATCTATTATTTGACCATCTTCGAATTCCAGCAACTCACATCAAGTTTATAGGGTCTCGTGGCAAGCGCACGTGCTGTGAGATTGATCAAACTATTATTTTGGTCATTTAGTTTTAAAATCAATTAATGTCGTTTTTGACATTTACTAAGACGGATCAATTTGATCATTTCTCTTAAATTTCATCAACTATTATGTTAGTGTATTAAAGTGGTATAAATGTAGAAATCGCAAATTCAATAAAAAGATGCCACAAAAATTACACCAAACTGAGTAAAGTACATTCAATTTAGTAGATAATATGTTAAAATGATTTGACAAAATTGAGAATATTTATATCATTTTCTCTTTATTTAACGAAAATTTTAAACGGAATGACTAAAGCGATTAACAGCAAACAAACTCAAGAATCAATTATATTGATTGTAAACTTCAAGATCAAAGTTAGAAGTTATATCAATTTCAATGATCATTTTAACTAATAATTCATTATCTAATGTTAAGATTGTTGTGTTAATCTTAAAGGTTTTCGAACCGAATCCTCTTTGTGAGAATCTAGAGATCCTCTAATCGTATATGTTCATCATATATCGTGTGACAGAAATTATTTTAAATTATTTTATTTTAAATTGAATATAAACAAGTACCTAATAAAAACTGACCGTGTGATATAGAAGATCTCTAAAATTCTTACAAAGAGAATCATGAGAGAATCTTTATTCACATAGCCAGTGGGCTATGTGATTGATTGAATTGATCCTTACTTTTAAAATCAATCACGATCATCATTTTGATCCCTATTATAAATTGGCAAAAGTTAGAGAAATAACATTTACTAAGAGTGAGGGCGAGGTGGGAGCAAAATATCACACTGTTTAGTTTTGTATTACCACCACAAAAGTATTGCAAGTATTAGAAAATGAGGGACACTGAGAGTATTATATTTCTTCATTTTCTCTTTCAGATATATATTCCACTTTGAACACTCGAAGTGCTCTGTTTATAAAGCCACTTCATGAAAACATACAAAATAGTTACTATTTAGCATGCGAATATGTTAACATGTAGGCAAACATACCACTTTTACAACAGTCCCCTTATTTTTAAGTTTTTATCGCCAATGGATTAGTCCTTTTGCTATTGACATATCCAGTAGCTAACCATGGAAAGAGATCATCTCTGATCTCTACCGTCAAAATCATCAAGTTCACTCGTTTAAGTTTTTGAAATTTAATCAAATACTTAAAATCATTATAACATTTTAAGAATCTCATATTTATAGCAATTAGATCAAATTTTAACTTTCAATAACTTAGATGAGTGGATTTGATGGCTTTGGTGGGAGAGATTCGGAGACAATCTTTTTTCAAATTTCCCATTTCGCTACTAATGTAATTAAAAATTAAACTATTCTCTAATCACTATCTAATACACGACTGCCCTATGATTAATCCAATGCCATCATCCACATACAGGATTATTACAGATTAAACTCCATGATTATCCGTTCACCAAAAAATAAAACTCCATGATTTTCAAAACAGCTGCAGCAGCAACTCTGCTGGCCGCCATAGCCACCACTTTCACCTTCCTTCTCATTTCTCCAACCCCAAAATCCCCCTACCACTCTCTCTTCACATCCCCCTCACTCTCAGACAATGCTTCTATTTCCCACCACCTCCACACCCTCACCCGCCGCCCCCACGTGGCCGGCCAAGAAGCCAACGCCGAGGCCGCCGCCTACGTCCTCTCCGTCTTCACCTCCTCCAACATCAAAACCCACATCGCCCCTTACCAAGTTGCCCTCACTTACCCTGTATCCCGCTCCCTAAAGCTCACACCTTTACCGCAAGACCCACAAACCCAAATCGAGTTCGACCTCCGGCAAGAAGTCTACGGCGGCGATCCCTACGCCGACGTGGCAGATGAAGTCCTGCCCACTTTCCACGCCTATGCAAAGTCGGGAACCGTGGAAGCTCCTGTGGTTTTTGTAAATTATGGAACTTTGGAGGACTATCTGACTTTGGAAAATATGGGAGTGAATGTTTCTGGGAAAATTGTGTTGGCGAAGTATGGGAGTATTTACAGGGGGAGTATTGTGCAAATTGCACATGAAGCGGGGGCTATTGGGGTTCTGGTGTATACTGATAGGAAGGACTACGGCGGAGGCGGCGGAGCAAAGTGGTTCCCGGACGAGAAGTGGCTGCCCCCAAGTGGGGTTCAGGTGGGGACAGTTTACAATGCGTATGGTGATCCTACGACGCCGGGGTGGGCTAGTAGTGAAGAGTGTGAGAGGCTTTCGGATGAGGAGGTGGAGGAGGCAGGGGATGTTGGGAAGATACCGTCACTGCCAATTTCCGCGGCGGACGGTGAAACCATTTTGAGGGCTATTGGAGGGCAGGTGGCAAATGATGATTGGCAGGGAAGTGATGATGCTCCGGTTTATAGGGTTGGTCCTGGTCCTGGGGTTGTGCATCTCAGTTACACTGTAAGTGAATGAATTTCTTGTGTTCTAAGATTTCGAAACTTGAAATACATATTATTGTCGAGCGAGGATCATTGTGGTCAGTTTTTACGAAAAATGCATGACAGGAGGTATGAAAACGTAAAAAATCTGCGTAAAATGCAAAACGGGAAATTTAAGCATTCCTATAGTAGCATGAAGTGGGTCTAATTATGCAGAACGTTGCTATTATTGCATTAATTCTGGACGTTTGTATCAGGGGAAGCAAGTCATAGGGAGAATTGAGAATGTGATTGGTGTCATAGAAGGAGAAGAGGAACCTGACCGGTATGTTTGAAATCTTTTTGCAACTAGAAGTTCGGATTTTAAGCATCAGTAGCATTCATAAGGATTCGAGTATTTGCATTCAAGAAGAGAATTAGGAAATGTTAGAGAATAAATTGACATCGGCTAGTACTGATGGTAATGGACTTTTATCGATGAAAGAAACCAAATTTTGGATGAGTAGTCACTCTGGTGCTAAATTTATGTAGATTTGTCATTTTGGGCAATCACCGGGATGCGTGGACATTTGGAGCCGTTGATCCAAATAGTGGAACTGCAGCACTGCTTGAGGTATTGTGGATTTGAATGATGTATCCCCATCCAGTTCCTTCTGTACGAGGAAAATTTAATACAAGCTGCTTTCGATGTGTAATGTAGATTGCCCAAAGATTAGGGAAGCTGCAGAAAAGAGGGTGGAAGCCTCGGCGTACAATTGTCTTGTGTAATTGGGATGCTGAGGAATATGGCCTGGTCTCTCTCTCTCTCTCTCTCTCTCTCTCTCTCTCTCTCTCTCTCTCTATGTGTGTGTGTGCGTGTAATATCTATCTATCTCTGTTTCTCTCTGAACTTTTAGAACTATACCCTATCTACAGATAGGATCAACTGAATGGGTAGAAGAAAACAGGCAAATGCTAGCTTCAAAGGCTATTGCTTACTTGAATGTTGACAGTGCAGTGTACGGCCCAGGATTCTGGGCCGCTTCAACTCCACAGCTTGATGAACTGCTTAAACAAGCTACTCAACAGGTATTGCAAACTAGTATGGATATACTAACAGTACTTGAATACAGTGCAGTATTGGAAAGCAACAAAGATCCTGAATGCAATGGTCCTTGGAGCCATGACATGATTAGGAATTTCAAATTATTTCTTGTTTCTGCTGTAGTTTCTAACTCATGTCAATCATATTCAAAATTTGAAGGTTAAAGACCCAGATAACTCATCACAAACCCTCTACCAATCATGGGTTGGTTCGAGCAGCTCGCCTATGGTAAGCAACTGCTTCACAGGTCGTCCATACTAGAATTCAATGACAAGTCTGCCATCTTTTATCAAATGGGTTTTTGAAAACTTTAGTGAAACTACTAGTGCTCAACCAAAGCTGTATTTTGCATACAAAGATTGGCAGGTTGGGAAGCGGAGAATCAGATTTCGCAGCTTTTGTTCATCATATTGGAATTCCAGCAGCTGACATGGCTTTTGGTAAAGGTAACACATTTGACATGACTTAAACTCTCACGACATTGTTGCCACTGAAAAAATAGGAAGAATTATGCTTTGAGATAATAACAAATGATTTTGGAATCACAGGATACCCGGTATACCATTCAATGTATGATGACTTTATATGGATGCAAAAGTTCGGTGATCCATTGTTTCGAAGGCATGTTGCAGGTCAGCCATAAGTTTTCTGTCTTAACAATTCTGGTCAGCATCCTCTTGAAAGTTTATTCAAACACCTCAATAGATTTCATTGGTCTCGAACGCAGTGGCAAGTTTATGGGGTTTGGTAGCTCTTTGGCTAGCGGATGCAGAAGTCTTGCCTTTTAATTATGTCTCTTATGCACTGGAGCTACAGGTACAACAACGTTATCTTTCGTTCAACCACTTCATGAGCACTTGAAATAATCAAATGTATCAATTGCATGCAACCCTTTATAATTAAAAGGATTTGCACGGACATTTAGCAACAAATTTATTTGCAACCAACCTGAATAATATTAAAACCCTGAATGACAGAGTTACATGAAAGACTTGGAAGATGAGCTTTCAGGCAAGAATGTAAACCTAACTCCTCTGTTCAAGTCCATTGAGGAGCTCGAGAAAGCAGCCGCAAAAATAAACAGCCAGAGAGAGGTATCATTTGTGTCTCTTAGAAACCATAAACTACACTTCCATTTGTTGTGTGTCCCGAATTCTGAAGCATATAATTCTACAGGACATAGAACAAAACAAAGCTAGGCTATTTTTTGGAAAGAAAGATCGCTTTAAGGTGAGAGAGCTGAATGACAGACTTATGATGGCGGAGCGCGCATTTACAGATCAAGACGGACTCTTAGGAAGGTCTTGGTATAAGCATTTGGTATGTTTGCGAATTTGATACCTATTCTCCTGGACAAAAAACTAAAGAAGTTTTCCCAACCTGGTGAGATCTTGGATTGTGATTAGTTCATTGTTTTTGCAGATTTATGGGCCCTCAAAGCATGATGATTATGGATCTGTATCCTTCCCGGGCATAGGTGAAGCCATTGAAAAGGCAAAGAGTTTGAAGACAGCAGAGTCATGGAAAATTGTACAACACGAAGTTTATAGAGTGTCTAGAGCTGTTAAACATGCATCACAAATCATCAACGGCGAATTAACATGACAACTTGATGACTGGTAATACCATGAAGATCTATCTCGAATGATGGTTTGTGGACTGGAGTAAACAGGCATCAAAATGTATTTCCAGAGCCAATTCTTGTCAGACCAAGAACCAAACAGCACAAGAGGTGGATATTTGTGAAGGAAAGTTCGACCAGCATGGTAAAAGAGGTACAATTACAGCAAGCATATCGGTTTGATTTGGCCATTGTAACCTCTTCTGCATGTCTTTGATTTCATATCCCACGTTATCCTTGCGCTCGTTATGTAATTGTTGTGCTTCTGTTATTTTCTGCAACAAAGGATGCTCCTTTCTGTATTCATAATCTCTGAGTTATGCACATCTTATAATCTCTTGCTTTTCGCTTTTCGCATCCATTTCCCCCGAATTCAAGGATATTGCTTTTGTTGCAGAGGAATGCTAACTAAGAACAAATTTTCGAACTTGTTCCGCCGCGAATCTCATGCCACGCTTCTTAATTGTTTCTCGAACAGGCTTTGATCAAGGCTTCTGGATGCGTTACCGGCAGTCTCAAGCCCTTAGTAAATCTATTTAATCCGAAAACCCGATAAATGTGAATCTATTAGCATCTAGCTACTTGATGCCGCAGAAAAATACATAACACGTATAGCCAAATGGGCAGATTCGGATCATTCCCTCTCCTTTCAAGAGAAAGAAGGGACAAATTGAAGCGAGCTTAATCGGACAAATTAAAGCGACGCATGGCTGAATCGTGACAGAATGTAAAGATAAACATCATCAGATGATGAACAAACAAAAAGAAGACAATCAAACCTCATTACTTAAGTTAAAAACTTGTACACAATGTAAGGATCATCGCCTCATTTGGCTTTTATCTATGTACATCTCATTTCCTCAACTGAAAAACTACATCAACATCAAAGATCATAATCAGTATCATCAATGATGATGATCAGACGGTTGTGATCTCTTCTGGGTCTTCAAAGTTGGGATCTTTCGCATCGAAAACCTCCTTCTGCAACCCCATCTCGGCCGGAGAGTAGGCAACATCTCCAGCCCAAGTGAACTTACCTCCGCGCCCTCCCTTCTTTGGTGATCCAGTCATTCCAGTCCCCGACTTCCTGTCCTTCCTCACCTCCCCAGATTTCCCATTCCCTTTCTGCCCCTGTTTCCCATTCCCATTCCCACTGTACTTCTTCATCTCTCTTCCAACTCAACCTTTTGGACTCCGCTCTCTCTGACTGTAAATCCGTGAACATACGAGTAGACTTGCCCTCTATTTATATAGGAGGAGAGGAAAGGTGGAGGTTTTTGATTGGTTTGAGGCCATCGGATAAGAACAACCAAACTTCATCTAAAACTATTGCCTCGTTTATACGTGCGTTTAAAATAACTGAAAATATTTTTAGAAGACTTGCCCTCTATTTATATAGGAGCACTTCCAGACACGCTCTTAAAAATTATCCTGAAAAAATCACACAATAAATTTGAATCTAGAAACATTTTTAACTTTTTTGGTTGAACGTGGTTGGCCGCTTGTGATTAAAACGCTTACAGTTATTTTAAAATACGAACATTGTACTTGGGCTACAAGCATACCAAAACACATGTGAACTTGGGCTTTTTCTAAGATTGCCGTGTCCTGCAAGGCCGAAATTTCAAAGTCCACAGTCCAGTCCAAACATCTTTACTTGTCAAAGCCCTTCAACGTGTGGGACCCCTATCCACTATCGGCTGATATGGCATCGTCCCATTGGCCAATCAAAAGAGACTTTTCTCCAACCTGTAAAAATTGGGCAACAAAAAAGACGAATATATAAATAGAGAAAAATTTCGAGGGAAAACAGAAATAAAAAGAAAAGAGAATAACATGTTAGGTTCCCACTTAAACCTGATAGCGCCGATTTCTCCTTCCCTCTGTCGACTCTCTTCCCTCCACCCCTCAACTTCCCTCCCCGCCGCCGGTGAGCCCTCTTCTCTCTCTCTCTCTCTCTCTCTCTCTCTCTCTCTCTCCTGTCTTTCTCTCCCTAGAGTTATATACATAAGTGTGTGTGTGTGTGTGTGTAAAGGTTGATTCTTTCTGGAAATATATGTAAAGACTGATGCTTTTTACTGGTCACACTCGATATCGAAATGGGTTGTTTCTGTAGGTTGCTTTTGCGTATTCTACTCTTTTAGAAGTTCATGAATGCAACCCAGTTTTGTGCTTATATTTTTTTGTAATTATCTCAAGATTTATGCTTTTAGTTTTTCTAATTAACTCAACTTTTATTTATTTTTTTGGGTTTTTATTAATTTGATTTAAGAAGTTCGAAATTCATAATTTCTGTTGTAATTTAATGTAGTAATTGTGAAACTAGACAGACTTGTTGAAGGCGGCATCTAGGAAGCTTATTTTTGCAGCAAAGTCCCACTCAGTATCCACAATGGCGACTGTAAGTTATTCCTTCTACACATAACTTTTACTTTTTACCAACTTTGTTTAGCTTTGTGTGTGTGTGTGTTTGACTGTGAGAATATTCCTGCATTGTGTAGCTTGTGGTGCCGCACATTATGTTTTGAGCAGTAACCGATTTTCGGGACCATTGGTTGTATGCTTGTATCTGATTTGTGGCTGTTGTTTGGCACAGGAAGAAGAGAATGTGGGAAATACAAAGCGACAGTTAGCGAAACTGTTTGAAGTCTCGCTCAGAAGAATAGTCCCCGATGAGCCAGATGTCGAGCCAGTGATTGCTGCTTGCACTGGGAAGTTTGGCGATTATCAATGGTACATTATAGTCTTTTATTCTAAATTGTAAATATTGGATTTTTCTTGCAACTGTAAAAGAATGTATCTTCTTTTTGTTGCTGTCACTTCAAATATATTTCAATCTGTAATTCACGCCTTGTGCGGACTTCTTTCTGAACTCGCAAGTCTTTCTTTGGTGCAGTAACAATGCCATGGGTCTATGGTCTAAAGTAAAAGGAAAGGGCAGTGAATTTAGGGGTCCTCCATCTGTGGGACAGGTACTAACGTTCACCTTTACTGTACTTCTCTACATTGAACTTGTTTCATCTATATTTTCTATAATTGTGGCTTAGATGGTTATGGTTTCTATTTAGGCATTGAGTTGATAGCATTGAATAATGACTGGTGTTTCATTTTATAGGCAATCATGAAAAATCTTCCTGATTCGGAGATCATAGAATCGTGTTCTGTAGCAGGACCTGGATTTGTGAATGTTGTCTTGTCAAAGAAATGGTTGGCTAAGGTATTATTTGAACTTTTATGAGACTGAAAATTATACTGATAACTTCTTTATTCAATTGTTAAATTTTTTCGTGTGGCTTCTTTGTTCAATTATTAATTTTTTTTGGTGTGGACATAGTAGATTGTTTTGGGATATAAAGTTCTTACTGAGATGGACTTGTAACTGAGAATAATTGTTGGTGCAGAGCATACAAAAGATGCTTGTTGATGGCATCGATAAATGGGCGCCACAGCTTCCGATCAAAAGGGCTGTGGTGGACTTTTCCTCGCCTAATATAGCTAAAGAAATGCATGTGGGCCACTTAAGGTCAACTATTATTGGGGACACACTAGCTCGTATTCTGGAGTTTTCAAATGTTGAAGTTCTTCGACGGAATCATGTTGGTGACTGGGGGACTCAGGTGATGTAGTTTTTGCATTTTTATAGCATATGTAACTAATCCAGATTCCAAAAGAGAAACTATTGATAAACTTGGACTTTGCAGGTTTCCCTACCATTTAATATGTGGTACTTGCCTTTTACACACATGTTACGTATACATACATGCATCCTATAGGCATTTTTTATTTGTGTTTGTGATTATACCCTTCGTTAGTGTAACCATCACACCCTTACAGCGATAGGTAGATTTTATGTCTTCCTAGCTCATTGGTCGATATGATTGATAGAGAAGCACTCCTTTTTTTCATCAATAAGATATGACTCTAATAAGTTCTATGTCAATTGCAGTTCGGTATGTTGATTGAGTTTCTTTTTGAAAAGTTCCCAAACATAGAAGATGTTAATGAAACGGCCATTGGTGATCTGCAGGTGAGTGAAAGTATTCTCCTTACCTTTTAGTCGTTTAAATGCTTATATTGTGTTATTTATCATGGGCATTCTGTTTTGGTAAACTTCCTTTGGCATGATGAATCAGAAAATAAAATAAAAATGATTGTTAGTGACTTTAATCCAATGGTGTTTTGTTAGGCATTCTATAAAGCATCAAAACAGAGATTCGATGATGATCCTGCTTTTAAGGAGAGAGCACAACGAGCAGTGGTTTCCCTTCAGGTGAGTTATGCATTTTTTTTAGTTGTACAAAGAACATGAGGTTTATCTCTCTGTCCACGATGTTAGTAAAAATTTAAAGGTATGTGAGAATGTCTTTTATGTTTCTCTTAATAATTGGTTGTGATTCAACTTAATTTGCAGGGTGGCGAACTGAGGTACCGAAATGCATGGCTGAAAATATGTGAAATCAGTCGTAAAGAATTTCACAAGGTCTATGAACGCCTTGGAGTTCATTTAGAGGAAAAGGTATGTTCTAACTTTGCAGGATACTCTTATGGCAGGCTATTGATATTCTTGCATCCCTTTGAATAAGACAAAATGTTTACTGAAATTAGGCGCAATGTAAAATAATATGAGATGGCCAAGTCCATCCTGTGCATACAGAAGCTTGTATATAGTATAGAATATTTGGATTTAATTTTGCATCTTTAGTTGGTGAAAGTAAGCAGTAAAGTTATATGCGTTTGTTGTTACTTTCTATTTTTGACAGGGTGAGAGTTTTTATAACCCATATATTCCTGGGGTTTTAAAAGAATTGAGTGATAAAGGGTTAATTGAGGACAGCCAGGGTGCTCGTGTAATCTTTCTGGAAGGGTTTAACATCCCCCTTATTGTCGTCAAGAGCGATGGCGGTTTCAACTATGCTTCAACTGATTTAGCAGCTCTTTGGTATGGTTTTTTTTGGATAATTTTCCTGGATTTTTGTATTTTATAAGTCAAACCCGTTATTTTATGGTCCGTCAGTTAGCCTTGAGAGTAAGTTGTCATTCTTACTGACGTCTTTATACTTGTAATGTATTGTATAGGTATCGCCTGAATGAGGAGAAAGCTGATTGGATCATATATGTTACCGATGTTGGCCAGCAGCAGCATTTTAATATGTTTTTCGAGGTACGTTGCTAAAACTGTGGCCTGTCTCTGCATACCCTGATTTGGGTGTTTTCTGCATTTTGTGGTCTATGTTCTTCTTGTAATTATTTATCTCGTAGCGTAAATCTTCTTTCAAGCTCATGTTCTCGCTTCTAAGGCATAGGGTAATACGATGTAGTTATATAATTGAACATAATTTGATGTTTGGTTTCAGGCAGCTAAACGTGCAGGTTGGCTCCCAACTGATGGCGCCTTGAAACCAAAAGTTACCCATGTTGGTTTTGGTCTTGTTCTTGGAGAAGATGGAAAACGCTTTCGCACTCGGTCTAGTGAGGTGGTCCGATTGGTTGATTTGCTTGATGAAGCCAAGGATCGTAGCAAAAAGGTTCTTGTTGAACGTGGTATGATATCCTATACCTGTCTTCGAAAGTCTATAAATGTGGTATAACTATATATCTTCCTTTTATCCACAGAGATGTATAATATATTCTGAAGGGAATTGTATTTGTCATCTTAGCATAGATTAGCCTTCTGTACCTCCTAACCTTTGAATCTTCTCAATTGGGTAATTATTCTTTAAATCATAATCAGGCTGGACTGAGCAGGAGCTTAATCAAATTGCAGAGGCTGTTGGTTACGGTGCTGTTAAGTAAGCTGCCTAAACTTTGATAAGTTTCTTGTGGTTATGTTATAATTATCTCATTTTCATAATGGATGGGTTGGGTTAGCCTAGGTAAACTTTACGAGAACATACTGTGACTACTGCTGCCCCAGATTTTCTGCATCGTGAACATGAATGGATGTATCAATGTAGTATTCCTTGAAGAACCTTCGGAATGGTTAAAAACTCCATGGTATCCAGATTATAAAACCAATTAGAGAGAATGTATATGAGTAATTCATACTTAGTCCAGCCTGTAGATTGTTCCTAGAACGGGACTAACTTTTATATATTCTTAATTTTTTGACAGGTATGCTGATTTAAAGAACAACAGATTGACCAATTACACGTTTGATTTTGATCAAATGCTAAGTGATAAGGTGCGTCAACTAATATTTGGCTAAGGCTTTGTATTAATATTGTTTCAAGATTTTGTTGTAGACTCGTGTTTCTGACGTTGTTCTAATTACTTGTCCTATATGTATTAAAATACGTCACTAATTCTTGCTGTCCCACTGCTCGGAAACTACTTGAGCAGGGAAACACTGCTGTTTACTTGCTCTACGCTCATGCTCGGATCTGTTCCATCATAAGGAAATCTGGCAAAAACATGGAGGAATTGAAAAAAGTAAGTTCAGCTGCATTTTTCCACATTGTTATCTGGGATAACTGCGCTTCTTTATTCCTATGCGCCACTGGAAACCGGTGGATGAGGTCTGATGCTATTTTTGTTACAGACGGGGGAAATTGTGTTGGATCATGACGGTGAGCGTGAGCTGGGGCTTCATTTGCTACAGTTTTCAGAGGTATGTCCATGCAATAACTGAACTGGTTGTTGCTTTCCTTGTGTCCGTAGCTTGAGTCTTCGTTGATTACTGCCGCAATACATGTGGAACTCACAGTTGTATTTTTTTTTTCTCTTCACTTTTCAGAACGTGGAGGAGACCTGCACCAATCTATTGCCGAATGTTCTGTGCGAATACCTATACAATTTATCAGAAGTCTTCACCAAAAAATTCTACTCCAATTGCCAGGTACATCCGTCATTGCTTGTCTCATGCTTCACGTAGATGAGTATTGACAATGTGACATTTCTGGGATGAATCGAAGCCAACTATATGTTGAAACGTGTCCCACATTATGGTGGAATAGCCCAAGACCATATAAGCACATAGCAAACTTGTCCCCTCACCGATGTGGGACAACTCTCAACACTATAAACTCAACGATGGCCTTTGATCTTCTACTTAATAACACAATGAAGTAACCAAATCGTTGCTCATTTGCCTTACAAGGCGAATGCTAGGAAAACCGCAAATGCCTTAGCATGTACTATAGCGTATACCATGGAATTTGGTGAATATACATGATGTTTTGTTGAATACGATCGCAACAATCTTAATGAATCTTCATTGCTTTCCGAAACTGGGCAGGTTGTCGGGTCTCCTGAGGAAACGAGCAGACTCTTGCTCTGTGAAGCAACAGCCATTGTGATGAGGAAATGTTTTAATCTTCTCGGAATCGAACCAGTTTACAAGATATGATGGTGGACCAATATAGTGTTGTAGCCCATCTTAGCAGGGATGTTTGAATGCTTGTTTTCCTTTGCACTGTAAAATTGTAATCCGACTCCTCTCTTGCGCGACTCGTCGTTTTCGTATCTCCCTCATTCGAAGTTTTGCATCAACAGGTAGATAAAAGTATAATGGCTATGGTTTTGCAAACAGAAGAATCATGTGACTCCCATAATTAAACCTACCGGAACGCCTCATCTTTCGGTGAAAGCCTCCATACCGGTGTACAAAAAATCTGTCACTTAAAAGTTCGTTTGATAACTATTTAGTTTGATTTTATTTGCAAGATGGAAGCGTAAAATAAATGAGTCAATAACATCAAAAATAAAAACCTACACTATTTGGATCCGTAAATTCTCCTCCATTTCTCCCTCCATCCATCCTTCCCCCGTTTCTACTTTCTTCAATATGCCTTTAAAAAACGAAAACTAAAAATTATCGCGATGAGAAAGGTGATCGGATTATGAATTACAGTAATAAAAATGTGCAGTTTATGTACAAAATTTTGTAATTAAATATTCAAAACAATAGAGCTCTGTAAATTAATTAAACAATAACAACTAATTAGCATACACAAAAAACCCAGATCGAAATCTAACCTTTTTTTTTCTCGGTTACAAGATTAAATCCTATCTCTGCAATACAAAAAACCATGCCAAATTTCTAACATGTTTGCGCATAATTAGATTTTTTTTTCTGTACAGGGATGGATAAATTAAAGCTTAATTAGCTAATTAATTAACCCAATAATTTTCCTCTGTTACTAATGGAATACAAGAAAGATCCTCCTCCTCTCGAAGCCTTCTTCGAAATCATGGCTTTGGGAGAAAGATATGGTGATTTGTGACCGTCAAAAGCGCCGCCAAAGCTCTTGCATGGCTTCATTTTCTTCCTGTAAGGTGCCACCTTTTTTGCCAGATCCTCCAAGCTCGTCGCACTTGCTAGGGCTGTGAACGATTGTGACTTTCCTTCGTAACATTTTGATAAACCTCTCCTGCATATGCATAACAAACCCTAATCAGAAACCCTATAATAATAACGGAAACATAAATCATCAACCTAAACAGAAAGAACATTGCCCGGCTCCTTACTTGATAGGAAGATGGATCATTAGGTCAGATAGTTCGAATAGCGGCCCGTTCGACGACAGCGACGTCGTAGAAGAAGAAGCATCTTCTACCAAGTCAGATGAAAATGATGATTCCGCGGAGCTCATAGAATTTTCCATGGAGGATTCAACAGATCTCGAGTCACAAATATCTTCTTCATGTTCTTCGTTGAAAACCCAACATTCCTTGTTAACTTGGTAAGCATGATTTTCTTCTCTATTTCGATTCCCAGAAACTCTCTTTTCTTCTGCACGACGACCCATTTCCTGCAATCTTAACGTCGAAGATTTTGCAGAACATACAATATAATTTCCCAATAGGTTTCTGTTTAAGGGAGCTTATATTATATATATGTGTGTGTGTATATATATATATATATTAATGAGGAGATGGATAACACTGACTGTTCTGTTATATTTTTATATTAATTTTAATTTACCTATATAAGGCTTTATCCCAGATTTTATCATCATCAGATTCTTATGGTCTAAATTTATTTGCTTTCCCATACTACTAGAAATAGATAAGCTTCATTGCGCCAACTTGGAAGACATCCATATCTGAGTCATCATCTTTAGGGCAACTTTTGCCTCATAAAGTCATGACAGATTTCCTTATCGTGGTGCAGGGACAGAGCTACAATTTTTTTTAGTGGGGCATCCGAAAATCAACTAAGAAAATTTTATTATAATATAACTTATACTCAATATGATAATAAGAATACTTTCAAATGATGATATATCACAATTTTACGTTACAAAAATTTCAGTATAGTAGTGGAAAGTGGAAAAGTAGTGAGAAAAATATTAATACATAATAGGGGGGAGAAGAGTTTTTCAATTTGAATGACAAAATAAGAGCACTTTTGCTCATATAATATTTGATATGGAGTGTAAGTGGTATGAATGTATGTTAGACATTGGATACATATATTTTCTTCGAAGATTAATGTGTGTATATTACACAACTCTAGTCTACAACTTAATAAACGAATTACAGTGGGGACAAGCCCCCAGTGAGCTTTCAGTGGCTTCGTCCATGTCGTGGTGATATCTACACAACATTTTTTAGGGAACTTTAACGAAAAGTTTATGGTACTGTTCATTTTAACGAAAAATCACATTTTTTCCACTAAAAAGTTAATCCTTGTACTATTTATTTTACTCTTTATTTTGTCCTTATTGTCAAACTTAAAGTTTTCAAACTATTTTCATTAGATTTTCTTATTTTTTACTGTATACATACATTTTGTTATTTTTATTGTTTGATTTTTTTTATACTTATCTGATTGATGATCAAAAATTAAAAAAATGTATAAAAAAATATAATAAAAAATGTGAGAATAACATCATCCTTTATGAATGGTTAATTGTAGTTTGTCTTCAACCATCCGAAGAGATAATTTTAAATTTTAAATTCGAATAAAAAGGTGAAAAGATAAAGGAAAAATGTTAAAGTTTTTTTTTTCAAGACAAAGTGAGAATATTTTTTTTATTGATTTAACAGAACTTTTATGTGTGTTTTAATGGTTGTAGAGTTCAATTGTCACACTTTCATAACTACAAATTGCTAGCGTACAAAATTTCATTTTTCTTGGACTCAAGTTTTACTTTCGAAAACTCTTGTTTCTCCCCGTAAATGTGATAATACTTGCTTCCTTCTTTTGTACTTTGACCTTGAAAATTCTCTTTCCTAAAACTTCTCCTACCATGCGTAAGAACAATAATTACTTGTTTTTAAATGATGAGAATTTTTTTATAGTTTTCTTCACGTAAATTCACATGATAAAAATTGTAAGAACAATTGTCTTATTATTTAATTGCAGATAAGTGCTTTTGTTTTTTGATTATTTTATTTATTAAATTCGACAACCGTAAATTTAAAAAAATTGTAAAAAAATTATTTCAAAGCGTGCTGTACCTAAAATTATATATTGTAAAAACAAGACACAGTGTTTTAATCAACTTTATTACACTTTTTTAGTTGTGGGGTTTAGTAAAGAAAGGGAATGAGGATAAGGACCAAGGGAGGGTTGACTTATTACAGCTCATGGTGATTGGATATGTGTTTTGATGGGCACTGTCAAATCTCTCACAACATGCTTTGTAGGCAAATTATCTGCTCTCTTTTTTTCATACACTTCACATTTTTTTTTATGTAGTTACGGTTAAGTCAAATTAATTTTTTTATTAATTTTTTTATAAAGATAATAAAACAAAAAATGTTGTTTAGTCGTGACCGCACAAATAAGAAAGGATTGAAAGCGTATGAAAAAAGAGAGGAGAGAATCTGCCTCTGCCTTCTTCTGCTTCTGCTGCCATTTCCATGTTTATTATTCTTCTAAATCTTATCCATGTTAATTGCAAAATCATCTTACAAAATATAAAAATTAAAAAACTTGAAAAAAAAAATTTATTTTATAAAGAGCTACTTCTAATGCATGTGACACTTCAATTATAAAAAGATATTTAATCAAAACTCTAAAAAACATGAATGTTTAATTTCAAAATTTAAAAAATTAAGCATTTGTATCAAAATGCCCCTTATTTTGGGTCAGGATGCCAAATCTGTTGGACTTAAAAAAACCTCTATATATTATAATTTAGGGTGAAGTGCCGATTTAGTCCCTGAATTATCACTTCAGTGAAAATTTAGGTCTCTAAATTATTTTTTCGGTAAAATAAGTCTCTAAATTCATTAAAAATTACTAATTTCATCCCTACTATTATATTCAAAACTATTTTATCCAATTTTTCTTCAACTAAAGTCACTTTAGAATATAATACAGTCATTTCTTGTCTATAAGCCATTCACATTTTATATAGGTTGCGAATCTAATATCTAATTTACTCTCCAAAGTTAACTTAAACTATTTTTTTATTATAAAAGATTACCAATTTACTCTCCAAAATTAACTATATATACTATTTCTTTATGGAAAAACTACTAATCTACCCTCCAATGTGTATCACATGCAAGTAACGTGACTTAAATTGACGGAAAATTGAATATAATAGCTTTGAATATAATATTAGAGATGTAATTGACAAATTTTTATAATTCAGTGACTGATTTTTTTTTAAAAAAAATAATTTAAAGACCTAATTTTTGATAAGGCGATAATTCATGAACTAAATTGACCGTTGACTCTATAATTTAATGGTTTTTTTTATACAAAAGCCCGCAGCTTGATGGCTTTTACTGACCTATACCTATCCCTATCCCTATCCCTATCCCCACGACCCCCTGTTGTCTTACTTATTCCATCTTTTCTTCTGTAACCTCATCAACACCACATTCTTCTGATTTTTTTTCTATTTATAGAAAGGATATTTATATTATTTAAATATGGAAAATAAATACCAATAGGACTGTTGTGACATCATCTTGTTATATGGTGGAGATATGGAGCATTGTCTCCCTTTGTTCATCAGTCCACCCCTACTTATACTCAGGGGTTTTAAATTATTTGGCAAGTTTGTCTGAATACATCATTCATGAAATCACTCTCACAAACGTTCAATAAGTGAGGCCATGAAACCCAATTGCAAGGATTTTTTTATTTTTTTATTTTTTTTAAGTTGTCTTACAAATAACATTGTCAACTTTTCATGTTGAAAATTCTTTTGATAGGCCTCACAAGAATATGAATTTTAAACAATGGCGAGCAAAGTATCTACCAACCGAACATTACGTTACGCCCCTCAATTTTTAAGAACAAATACTTTGAATGAAAAGCTGTAGTTACTACAAGAGAATGCATGTTATGGTTTGCTCAAAACTGAACACTGATACATATGGGGTAAAACATTGTTACATTGCAGCGACAAACTATCTTGGAAAATTTACAGGAGGTTCTAAGCTGCCAACCAGAATCCCGAGATCAATGTCTTTGTTTTCGAATTTCTTGATGAAGGGGTGACTCTGAAAGGGTAAACATGAATTCGTTATCAAGTTGATCACTGAAACAAAATCCAGAGCGTTCAAAACCGAAAAAGAAAATCACCGGATTACTAACCAAAAGGTCCAAAGATGATGATCTGCGTTGAGGGTCCTTCTGTATGCTGCAGATCGAATTAGAAAATATAGACAGTCAGCATTGCAGTGCATTTGATATGAAAAGGTGAACAATGCATGTAAATATCTGATTACCAGGAAGACACGAAAGAACAGAACTCGGGGGAGAACTGATCCGGAGGGGCTGAAGGTGGTGGACTTTCCACAATTGCCTCCAAAAGCTCATAAAAGCTTGGCCAGCTTTGTTGATCTTCAGATTGCATGTAAGGAAACCTACCGATAGCACACTCGAGTACCACCAAGCCTAAACTCCAAATATCACTGCTATAGTCATAAGTACTCCCGCTAATCCTCTCCGGCTGAAAGACAAAAGTATCATAGTTTCATGAGTCTTGTTTGATGTTTTCGGGTAATTACATGCAAAAAAAGATGGGAAAAAGATCATTACTTACCGACATGTAATTGTAAGTACCAACGAATGTGTCTCTTTGACCCATAGAGCTAGCTAGCGAAGCACTCACGCCAAAATCGGTGATCTTCACCTGCCCTTCATGGTTTACTAGCAGATTGGATGGTTTTATGTCTCTATGTATCACATGTCTTTCATTATGCAAGTACACAAGACCTTGCAAAACCTGATGCACAAGTAAACATCTTTAGCTAAGCGTAAAACAGACTTCTGCAAGTTGACTTGAATTTCATTAAAAGCATACGCTCGTATACCTGTTTACAAACGACTGCAAGATATGGTTCAAGAATTGTGTTAACTTGTCTGATCACATCTGCAAGGGATCCCCGATCCATGTATTCTAACACAAGAGAAATGGCCCCATTGTGATAGAATGAGTGGTGACAAACCACCACGTGTGGGCATTGTGCTGCTTGGTTTATTTTTAGCTCCTGCACAATCTGTTTACGAATTTCCTCTTGTATGTTCATCTGAATCACCTGGAAAACAGAACAAAAAAGAAATCCTCGTAAAACAGAACGAACTAAGAGGCGCAATGTCCTAATTGCATCAGATACTCATCACAGCGACTTTTTACTCAGAAAGAGGTGGATATAACTGGGCAGTATTAGGGCGAGACCCAAAATAGTCAATGAGGATCACAGTTCTAACAAGTAATAACTAAGAGGTGGATAAACTGGACGGTATGCTACAGACGAGTCTCATGCTCTTCTGTCTGGGACGGGAGGATTAGGAAAATCCTATTGGTTGCAATCCCCCTATGTCTTTTCTAAACGATTTTCATAACCTCCATCAGAATTTTTTTGTTTATTTAAAAGAATTACCAAAATAAGTATACGAACTATAAAGTGCTTCTTTTCCCTCCTTTCATCACTACATTGTTTTGGTATGCATAACACGTCAACTCTCTAAGGCCTTAAGGTTCAAAGAAAAAACTTCATCATATACCTCGCGTGAGATGACACTATATCAATTGGCATCACTGCCACCACATAAGAAACAGAAAATACAACATAACACGATAAAGGCAAGTACACAAAAAATAAGAGAGCCGTTGTCATTGCTAGCACACTGACCTTCAAGGCAAATAGTTTTCCGACCCATTTATGACGAACAAGTTGTACTACACCACCACTTCCCTTCCCGATAACTTTGATAGTCTCAAGATCTTCCAATGTAATTTCAAATTTGAGCTCCTTACTGTCAGAAGTTTGATCCTACATACCAAATAGGCAATTGTAATATTGAGTCTATAGACCATATAGTAAACAGGAAAATATATCAATTAAGAAAACATTCACAAGGACATTTCTGTGCAGATAATAGAAAATATGCACATCAAAAAACAAGAACGCCGAGCATGTGCTCATGGAAGGATGCAAAAACAGACACAAACACAAGCAGTAAACCCTTGTAACTTAAGATCAGAAGCCAATCCCCAGAGGCTTAAATCATAAGCATATGATTTAAGCACTTCAATGGAGTTTGATACACATTCGAGACACATTTTAAATGAAATCAAAATCGTCATCCAAGAATAC
This sequence comes from Crataegus laevigata, assembly GCA_963580275.1. Classification (NCBI taxonomy): domain Eukaryota; kingdom Viridiplantae; phylum Streptophyta; class Magnoliopsida; order Rosales; family Rosaceae; genus Crataegus; species Crataegus laevigata. The sequence continues at coordinate 36,050,994 of OY756942.1, read as the reverse complement.
TAAAGGTCAAATGATGATGTTGAAATAACTCGGAATTCAAAAGCAACTCTTTTCGTGGTCGGTGTAAAAGTTTACCGGTCATGCTTCTGCAGTGGGAAGCTTAACCAAATTAAGCCTAAATTTTAGGGTGGAAACCATTACGGCCTCCGAATTCCATCACTCCTAACTACCTCATTTGGGATGAGAAACATATTAAATTATCATTTGCAACTTACAACTTAACACTTCAAGATCAATGTAAGATCAGAAATAAATAATAAAAAGATGGAAACCTTAAATTAAACTTACTGGGGTCTCCTTTTCTTCAGAGATAAGCCGCAATCCTTTCTGGTTCAGACGCAGATCGCCGTCATGAAATGTGCCACTGGCAGTCCTGAAATTCAAGAAAAGAAAGCATGTCAAAGCTGGAAATTTTCATAACAAACCTAAATACAGAAGAGGGAGGGGGAGATTTTCCTTCAAAGGAGGACATGTTAAGGAAACTAATTAATAGCAATCATAAATCCCAAAGTATGAAATTTCCATACAAATCCAGAAACCCAAATTATAGATATTCCCAGCTGGTGGTGAACGATCCATTTTGTTTAAGTGCCAAAGAAAAATCCAAAATTTCTTTTCTTTCTTGAAAAGCAACTTTCTTTGCAATTCCATCCATTCTCTCAGAACCCAAATGAAAAACCTAATCAAGAATTGAAATTTGGGACAAAGAAAAATGAAAGATACAATATTTACATTCAGTAGAGATAGAGAGAGGGAGTTACTCACAGAAAGGACTTGATGTTGGCTTCTTGAGCAGGGACATTGAGCTTGAGCTGCTTCAAGTTCAAATTCAATGGCGTCTTCGTCTTCATCTTTCGTCCTGCTGGATTTTGAACTGGTCGCTGGGGTTTCAAAAGCGCAGAGAGAGAGAGAGAGAGAGAGAGAGAGAGAGAGAGAGGCAGAGACTGAGTTTTTCAATTTTATGCAGGATGGATGGGTTTGACTGGAAGTAGTAGACAGATTCAAAAGAGCAGACCGCGAAAATTATATAAAATATTTGTTTTTTTATTCCTCTTTCCGTTGTAAATAGTCTTGGAAATGGAAATTCTATTTGGTGTGTTTATTTGAACTCACTGATGCCATCTCCAACCGAATGGTCCAGATGGTCGAAAATTGTTCGAAAATCGTCTCCAACTGAGGATTAGGTCAGAGGGCTTGTGGGTCACACAATTTGAAAGAGCCAAAGGGCCAGAGGGCTGGCTGGCCAGAATTTTGATTAATGTTGTCAGATATAAAATAGCAATAGTGTCGGTTATAATCGACACAAATAGTAGGCAAAATTTTGAATACAACGGCTAGTTACCGTTGGATTCAAAAAAAAAATTTGGGCTAATTTTTTTTTTTTATGAAATTTAAAAATTCACTTTTTTTTTCTTATAAATACCTAAGTCATTCCTGTGACATCCCACATCGCCCAGGAAGTGATCCTTAAATGTATATTCTCATCCCTACCTAGCACGAGGCCTTTTAGGAGCTCACTGGCTTCGGGTTTCGTATGAACTCTGAAGTTAACCGAGAAAGGGGCTAGAGCACTCCCATGATGGGTGACCCACTGGGAAGTTGCTCGTGAGTTCCCAAAAACAAAACCGTGAGGGCGTGGTCGGGGCCCAAAGCGGATAATATCGTGCTACGGTGGTGGAGCGGGCCCGGGAAGTGGTCCGCCCTGGGCCGGGATGTGACAATTGGTATCAGAGTCTAACCTTGGCCGCGTGTGTGCCAACGAGGACGTCGGGCCCCTAAAAGGGGTGGATTGTGACATCCCACATCGCCCAGGGGAGTGGTCCTTAAATGTATATTCCCATCCATACCTAGCACGAGGCCTTTTGGGAGCTCACTGGCTTCAGGTTCTGTAGGAACTCTGAAATTAAGCGAGAAGGGGACTAGAGCAATCCCAAGATGGATGACCTCCTGGGAAGTTGCTCGTGAGTTCCCAGAAACAAAACCGTGAGGGCGTGGTCGGGGCCCAAAGCGGACAATATCGTGCTACGGTGGTGGAGCGGGCCCGGGAGGTGGTTGCGTCCGGGGCGGGATGTGACAATTCCTACACCATTTCTCACATAATTTTCACTATTCCATACTATCTCACTTGATTCTATTTCAATTCTTCACATTATATTTTCTTACCTCTTCCAATAATCTTTTCAATAACCTTAAATAACATTAACAATATTAAACAACATTAAAATATTACGTTTGGCCCTCAGTTGGAGACGATTTTTTGTGATTGGGCTAAAACGAGCCCTCTGGCCAGCCATCGGTTGCAGATAGCCTAACCTTCCTTAGACTAGACTGGACTATCTATGAATCTAATCTTGTGTTTAATAGGTACTGGAATTATGTTTAATGAGACTAAATGGTACTCGCATGGACAAACTCCTCATGCGAGTCCTTAGGTCAATTTCTTCTCCTAGCTCTCTATTTTCTTGGATCGATAGGCTGATCTCTCCATTTTAAGGTTGATTATGGGCTAGATTCTTTATCTGCTTCTTCTATTGCGATTCGCCGATCCCAAATCCCATTAATTTATCAATTCTTTGTTTGGTGTGTACTAGATTCTTTGTTTTGCAATTTGTCAATTTCAATGGTTTTATTGCTTTTTACTTAAATTTTAATTTATGGGTATTCTTTCTTTTGAAGAATTATTGTTTAGGGATGAATGTTACTTTAACTAAATTATGATAACAGATGAATCCCATAAATATTGTAAAGATTGATGTAAAATTTCAGAAAAACCAATGAAGCACTGATCACCGATCTTGACCAAAAACCAAAACTTTAAATTAAACGCCAACCAAAAAGTAAACTCATTTAGTTTGCTGGGGAATTGGGTATTGAAAACTGTGGTTTGAAATTTTGATGTTGGTTTCAAAATTTTCCTTATTATTTTCAATATCTGGATATTATTGAGATTGGTTGGATCGCAATTTGTTTTGGTTAAAGTTGTGTCTATACTTATCATGCACTATGAAGTTGAATTCAATTGAAAATCACTGAATATTGTTATATGGTGCTTAGTACTTTCAAATACTTCTTGTTTACGTGTGGATAGTGAGAGTAATATGAGTGTTGCAAAAGGGCTGAAAGGAAAGAAGTGTAAATGGGAGGCATTTGAAGAAGAAGGCTAAATGGCGCTACTAAGTTGTATTGGCAGGTTGGGGAAGTTTTGAAGAGGATAGAGAGTGAGCTTGGAAATGTAAGGATTTTTCACAAGTCGTGTAAGGTGACTGGCAATAACCTTATCTTGGTCAATTAGCAAAATGCTATCGGAATCTTTCACAACTTCAAATGTCTTTGAGAATTCTTGAGCTACCATTGATTCCTGCATTTGTGCACATTTTCATTTATTCAAGAATTATACAAATGTCTTTGAGAATTCTTGACTGCCATTGGTTCTTCTGTGCCATGTAATTTCATACTTATAGAAATGTCTATGCGTTTCTCAAAGCTTATGTTTTCCCAAGCCAGAGCAATGTTGAATCTTTTGGGGGCTTTTGGTAATTACATGTTGATGGTAACCCCATATCTCTTAAGACACTTTTAGATGTACAATATATGTCATCTTTTCTCTATGGTATGATTGAAACATTAGCTCCGTTTCTGGTATCTCATTCTCACCCTTATGTTTGCAAGTATATATGTTCGTTTTGTTTCAAAATATTGTTGGCTGTCTAGTTGCGGAACCAATAAAAGAAGCACACAGAGTTCATGTGTAGTTGATGGAAGTTCTGACAAAAAAGTCTGAAGCTTTTGTTGATGCTTTGCCCTCATGGAAGCTTAACAACTCTGCCTAAAAAAACACTACCAAGATGAAGATTGAGGACGGTGATCAACTATTTCAGAACAAATTGTCAAATTATCATCTGGATTTCGCCAATTTTGCAGGAGAGAGAGGATAGAGAAAGTGGTTTTGTACTAGATGTGAAGTTCTCTATTTATTTTTACTTTTTTAAGTTTTAGATTTTCTTTTTTAAGAACAACAAGTGTGGATTAAAATGTGAATTAAAAAGTTACTCCAAAAAAAAAGTGAATTAAAAATGATAAGAAAATTAATTTGGGTTGCAAAAATATTCTAGTCCATAATTTAGTCCGACACTGCACCAAACACTTCACTATTCTTATCCTACTTAGTCGAAGCCAAGCATGTCCAGCTTAGTCCCTGAAACTAATCAAGTCCGAGAAAGTCCAGCGCAACAAACACACTCTTATAATGCTGGGATGGTATTAGCTTGAAAACGAAAGCTATATTACGGCTAGTCGTTCACGTGTTATGTACGAGTGAGTTCTATTTCAAACGCCATCTTCATCATACCTTTATTATAGGTTAATTTTTCCTGTTTTATGTATGAGTCTTGCTACATTCCTTCAGAGCTATATTAACATCAATTGTTCACGTGTTATGTATGAGTGAGTCTTATTTTAAACATAATCTTAATTATGCGTTTATTACATAGTTAATCATTCACGTTTTATGTACGAGTCTTGCTAAATTCTCTCAATTCAAGAAAAAAAAGTGTTTTGTAATAATCAACAAAGTACAATTAAAATTTAGGAAAACTAACAAAAAGGACTTGAAAATTTTCTTTTTAACGAAAAGTCACTTTTAAAGGTATAGCAAATAGTGACAGTTAAAAGTAAAAAAACGATTTTTCGTTAAAAGTAAACAATACCGGATGTGTTTTATTAAACCTCTCTTAAAATTTAGCTTATAATATTTTATAATATCATATTATCGTTAGTTGTTCACGTGCATTATTGGTGATAAATTTTGCACCATGCTCATTTTGCTTAACAAACAATAATAGTAATACCTTAATGAGTGAGTTTGTTGACCGAACTTAACCAACCAGTTCAGTAAAACAATACAAATTACAAGTATAACTGATAAAAGATCATTTCTACATTTTTTTATCCGTGTTTGACTTAAAAACTTGTCACACGTGAGAGAGTATCTGAGAATGTGAAAGTAAAAGAGTCACACATTATGAAAAGTGAAACCTTGCAGAAGTTTAGGTTGGATTACTCTTTATATTATCATTTGGTGTTACGATAAAACATTATCTTTCTTCAATTTTTTTTTTAAAATATACAATTTAAAGAATCATTAACTCGTGTACAAAAAACATAAGTTTTTTTATAATAAAAAGATGTCCGTACATATATAATATGCATATTGTACACTAATTTACTAACTATGATTTTTAGAAGGGTAGCCTTCAGTTTGAAAGATCGTAACTAGATTTGAAGAAGTTATGATGTCACGTACTATTTACATTCGCAACTTCAATTTATATGTAGCCGTGTGTTCTACACACTCATTTTACTTCTCACACGTCCTTATTACTTTATGTCTGTTAGATCTTCTTCAATTTATTCGATCCGACAGTCAAAATTCAAAACGGTGTGTGAGAAGTAAAAAGAGGTGTGTAGATATCACACCCCAAAGAGAAATACCTAATTAAATTAAAAGAAAACTAACGAAAATGAACAATACCTAAACCCTAAACCCTAAAAGCTACTTTTAAAGGTATAGTAAATAGTGACAATTAAAGGTAAAAAAATAATTTTTCGTTAAAAATAAACAATACCGAAAATGTTTTATTAAACCTCTCTTAAATTAAATGGAACAATCGACGGCAGATTTTGATGTGTAAAAAAACAACATATATCATTGTGGATCGATCCAGTCAAAGGGACGGACACGATGATTCCATTCGTATGGTATCCAGAGTACATAATAATAATTATTATATATATATATTATTTTTTTTTGGGGAAGAGTTAATCTTTATCAAGATTCATCTATCAAGAAAAGAAACTATCAAGAAAACTCGTAGACGAAACAACGAAGCTTGAAGATGGCGATGAAATTATACAGTTTCTTGTTCTCTCTTTTCTCCTTCGATTCATTCAATTCAAAAACTAAAAATAAAAAGAAATGTAACACAATCACCAATTCTTCGTTATGATATTTTGTCTTCCGTAGCTTTAAACTCAACTCTTGTTTTTCATTCTCGGATTAACCATATGAATACAGACTATCATTTTGTTCGAGAAAGGGTTCAAAAGGCTGATTGTTGGTGCATTGTATTCCCACCGACGATGAGGATGCAGATGTATTACGAAAGGGCTTGCAGAGTCTTGTTTTTGTTCGTCGTTGCACGATGATGAGGGTTATTTGTTGGCACTATATAAACTCAATTGTTAAGAGAATTGCAGATTCAGTTTTCAGTTCTACCAGAATGGGAAGAAAAAGACTCAAATCCTTCCTTTCAAAGTCACAAAAAGAAGAGCTCGAACTGGTTACATTCCAGCCTTCCATGGAAGGATAATATTAGAGTATACAACGAACTAACTTAATATAAAACTTTATTAAACAAAGAAATATGGAATTGTCAAGAATGCTATATGAACCGAAGATACTACATCTTGACTTAAGTAATTCGGATGGGAGAGGCCCAAACCCAAACAATACACCTAAATCTCTTTATTATTATTTTCCAACACGAGATTCATCTCCTCTCAAGATTCTGTAACACTGTTGAAGCTTAAGGGGGATGATGCTATCTTCATAACTGGTAATCAACCTCATTGGTTCTTCTGGATCGTCATAGACAGAAGGCATCCCTGTAGGAAAAGTGAAATCAAGTGTCCTCTCATGTTTGCTCTTCATATTATAAAGATAATATTCAGGTGGGGAGTCATCAAATCCTGGTGAATATCCAAACAAAGTGACCTCAAGCAGTAGGTCATCACCTGCGCCAATTGTACCAAAACAATCATGTTTCCACCTTAGGTTCATATCATGGTATTGTCTCACTGTCGACAGTAAGGGAATAGTCTCCTTAACCCACACATGGTTTTGGTAGTCCTTCAAAATCCATAACGCTATGTCTTGTTTCCGCGAGTTGTCAACAAACACCCCCAGATATCCTCCCACTTCAACTATATATGTAAAGGACAGCGTAACACCCATATCCCATTCTCTAGTATAATCATATTCCTGAGGGAGTGGAATAACTCTGAATGCCTCGTCGCCAAGGTCAAATACTAATACACTTTGATTCTCCTCGTGTAGCCAATGGATAGCCCCATGAAGACACACACCTGTGACAGTTCTGTCAAAGGGAGCATCTTGGAGATCAAAAGGAAGATCGCCGACGTCTACTTTTAATGGCCTCCATGAGTAATCCATACCAAGTGTAAAAATATTCAACGTGATATCTTTTTCATCAGAACCAAATAAGATTTGGAGAACCTTATACTCGTTTGTAAATGGAGTGAACCCAAAGTAATATGTCGGGCATATCTTGAGGCCGATTTTTTCATGGGGCAGTTGGATAGACTCTCCAGTGGAAGGATTAGATATGGTGACAGGGTCATCACCATAGGATCCAATAACCAGTAAGCCACCCAAACTTATTACCCAGAAGAAGTGATTATATTGCGGATTAATATAAATGGTGGAAATGCGGGTGACGGGTGTTTGATTCCCTTCTTGGTTTAGTTGGGAGGAGAATAAATCTGTCCCCTGCAGTAGAAGGAAGTTAGTAGTACCCTTTCTGCGCTGAAAGTTGCGGTAAGCAGTGACAAAGGAGTTATGGCGGATGAGAGAGGACCATGACTTGCATACGCGGCTGCACTGCTTTATTAATAACTTGGGAGGTAGCCTTGGGAGTATATGCGTGAATATGATCTCACTTGGGAGCTCTGGTGCTGGATGATCATCAACTTCCATGTCCATAACTCTATATTTTTCTTCCTGTATTAAGTATTGTTGAGATACATAAAAAAGCTACATTTTTTTTTCTTCCTGTATTAAGCACTGTTGAGATACATAAAAAAAGCTATATATATGGGTAAACTGCGATTTGACTATCTAAATTACCCCAATTAAAATAACCATGAACTATTTTTTTAATAAATTAACTACCTGAATTATTTAAAATCGAAAATTTGAATAAATAACCAAAATTTGATCCCCATATAGAATGAAAGCCACACTTTTAAAATTATAATAATTATAACACAAAGTTGATGTGAAAGAACTAATCTACCCTATTTAACCATACGTGTCTGCAATGTCTCGACCTTTTCTTTTCATGTCAAAGTGTTGTCGCTACGTTGCTCTGCACTCGCACTGCAATGAAGACACAAGCTTCTTTCTTTTTATTCATCAAACACAAGGACAAGTTGCAGTAGCAACAGTAGCACCTTCTTGCTTATAGTTTTCTCTTCAACCAACAACAATGCCATTTCATCCCCAAACCACCGCAGGTACCCTCTCTCTTGAATTTTCCCCAAAATCTGATTGCATTTTGTTTAATTAGTGGTGTTTTGGGATTGAAATGGTAGTTGGGTTATGATCCTTCTGAGGACTCATTCGTGCTTGAGGCCAATTAAAAGCCAAGGTTTGTAAATTTGTAAAATTTCCAACTCCTAGGCTTTCATTTGTTTATAGTATCTCACTGGCTGCTATGGCGCTTCAGGCGTTGGTACGATGGCGATACAGAGTGGGAGGAGTTGGTCAGGGCTTCTTGTAGAAGCCTCTTGTTCCTAAAATCAGAGCCCATGATTTGTTCCACGGCTGCCATGGATTGCTGTGTTTTTTGCAATGGTTGGACCCTATGATCCACGATGGAAATCATCATTTGTGGATTTTTTTTGTAATAACTTTTTTAAATTTTAAATTTTTATGGGTTTTTGTTGGGTTTGATGAGACTGGAACTTGGAAACTAGTATGAACTTGGTTTTGAGTTTGAATCACTTGTTGTCTTTATGGATCTTTTGGAAACTTTATTTTCAGGTATATTAGTACTTTCATCTTAAATTTTGGTTATAATTAACATAAATTTAAAAGGGTGACTATAATTCTATATGGGGTCTAAATTATGGTTATTTTCCAAATTTTTCCTTTAAAATCAGTCAATTAACCACTTGCCGTTAGATTCCATCCACTATTCCGTCAAATTCAAGGGTAAATTAGTTTTTTCATCACCAATTCTTACTTGGCAATTATAACCACCAATAAAATAATGACACGTGGATACAGAATAATTTAAAAACTTACAACATAATAAGAAACATAAAGAAACGAAATATTTACACAACAGACCATTTCACATTGTCATTACACATTATTATGTGTCCACATGTCATAATTTTATTGGTGATTATAAGTGACATGTAAGAATTGATGATGAAAAAAACTACTTGCCCTTGAATTTGACAGAATAGTGGATGAAATCTAACATGAGATTGGGAAAAGGAATCAAAAAGGGGCTCAAATCGGGCTAGCGGGCTTTTGGGCACGCATAAAGTGGGAAGTGGATGAAGGGTGGTCGCTATAGTGGCTAGAGCGAGTCTTCTTACACGCGCTCGACTCTAGACTAGACGAAGTTGTAGCCTACCCTCAAAGCTCTTCATAGTCAGGTGGGGAAGACAATCTTATTTCAAAAAGAGATGGACCAGAGATGACAGAGGAAGCTATTCGATTCAAAAGAGATACGGCAATCAAAACTACTTATGTCCCTATTTTTTTTGGGTTGAAGCTGAGAGCAAGAGATTAATTGACTTATTTCAAATAGTTCATGGAGTTAATATAACAAAAAAATAGTTCAGGTGTCAATTTCAAGAGTAAGAGTTCATGGTCAAACGACAAGAGATCATCAGGATTAGTTATGAGACTCATTCCATAACGAACTTCAAGGATCCGAATCATCTATTTTGTAAGCCTCGATTCATAAATCATCCTCACAAAAATTTAATTCAATTCAAACTTATTTGCCTATTTAATTATCACAACAAAATTTCATTATTTCTTATAGAACAAAGAGTACATCAATTTCTTTGAACTTCATTAGAGGTCTTAACTATTTCCAATTTGATTAATATTTTGTAACCATGACAGATGGTTCAGATCGTTAAAGTTGATGTGGAAATCTCAACCCTTAAAGGCCTCCTATGTATAGAATTCACAAATAATCATGCTTCAAAAGTTTAACCGCACAAAAGAAATTAAAGAGCAAATTAGACGGATGAATTTAGTTGTCAAGAATTAATCAATAAGAAACCAAAAACTTTAAAGAAGAATATATGCAATCAGTCATAAGTAGAAAAGCCGAGAGAGAGAGAGAGAGAGGCATGGAAAACGCACGGCAATTATATTATATTTTAGACTTACCAATTCACTGCTCTGGAATTTTCTGACCGGCCTCCATACACATCTAGGACCGACCGATTCCCGGCTCTGAAATTTTCTGAAAGGCCTCTAGCCTCGACGGTTCCATCAAGAAACTTCAAAAGTCAGATCGCAGTAACTAGTGGCAAAGGGGAAATCAATAGTGTATATCAATAGTGTATATGTTCCCATGCGTTTGCTAGGGTTTCCCTGTTATTGCTGTATTAATAATAAAACAGAAGCAATGGCATCGGTTTCATTTGGATCTTTATGTTTCAAATTCATCAATTTCCGTCCCTCGTCTATTACTCTGGTCATCAATGTTATCCTTACCGTCCGGCTTTATTACAAAAAATTTAGTGCGTGATGTGGTACCTAAGCAATCAAATTAATCTAACAACCATTCAAATAGAGTTGAAGACCGAGTCTTAAGTGCCTATTTGAGAGTTTTGAGTAATATTTTTTTTTATCAAACGATAGATTTTGTTAGATTAGATGTTAGATTAGTCACAGACGGCATTTGAACTCACGTTGTTATGCAATGGCTTAACACCTTTCCACCATTATGGTAAAGGGCCACTTGTGAGTTTTGAGTAATATTTGAGTGGGATATTGTAGTCTTTATTTTTTGTAGTCTTTAAAAATAAGAATTAATGTTTCTTTTAAGAGAAAAAGAATATATATAACGATAAAAAACAATAAAAATAAAAGAATTTTTATTTCCTTGTTGGGATGTCATTAGAATATCTAGAAAAAGATGGGATGCAGATTTTCTCCGGACCAGTCCCATGGGGATCTTCGGACGGGTTAATATCATCCATTGATACAAATACAATGGCTGAATTATTTTCACACCAAATGAGACTCTTTTTCTGCTCCTATATCTCCCTCTTCCTCTCTTTCCCCTAAACTCTTCTCTTTCTCCTTGACTTTGAATCACCCACCGCCACCTCTGTCTTCTTTATCTTCTTTCCTGGGCACGGCTATGAGCTAAAAAAAATTCAGATTTGTACAACTTACAAAGAAAAAAAGGACGCTAGTTGGACACCTCAAAGGCGTGCCTCAACCACGCTGAGGTGAGTTTTCGCCTACTCCCATTGGGCAGAGGTGATTTTATGCCGGCTCGCCTCCGAAGCCGCCTAGGTGCGTTTCGGGGCGTTTTTTTTTTTTAAACACTGGTGGGACCCACAAAACTAATTAGGAAATGCCAATTGTCAAGTAAATTAATGGCGAAACCTCAAGTTTCTTTTAAGAGTTTTTTAAAAAGTACAATCGAAAGGATCATTAACATGTGTACAAAAAAACCGAAGAAGCAATGGGCCTACCCATCAGTTATGATGCGTTCGCTAGGGTTTCCCTGGTATTATTGTATTAATAGTAAAACAAAAGAAGCAATGGGCCTACCCATCAGTTTCATTTGGGTTTTTATAGTTAGAGCAGCTCCAGCCCACCTCTTTTTGACTGGCAATTGGGCAATTTTTGCCCCCGCCCCCTCCAAAAAAAAAAAACTAATGAAAAATGTTTGAAAACTTTGAGTTTTAACGATAAGAACAAAATAAATGGTAAAGTAAATAGTATCAAGATTGACTTTTTAGTGTAAAAATGTGGTTTTTCGTTAAAGTGAACAGTACCAAGAGCTTTTCATTAAAGTTCCAAAAAAAAGCAGCTCCAACCCATTGAGAAAAGTCGACCAAGACGTGGGCCCAAGCCTACTGAATGAAGCAGTCATGCAATTTGCGCCCAATCTAGCGCTTAAGTGTAATCTAACGTCATGCTAATGTAAGCATAACGTCGGCCATGTGCAAATTTTTTTTTGCATCAAGCACATGCAATACATGTGCGTGGTGCCACGTCAAGAGACAAAGAAGCCTCATGGGGCTCGCGTTGCAAGTTGTCGAACACGTGGCAAAATCTGGGCCATTGAATAAAAAAAGTCATAATTCAACGGTCTTTATCAATTCATCTTTTTTTTTTCCAGTTAAATTTTCTAACAAATTTAAAAAAAAAACAAATAAAAAAAGAAAAGAAAAGTGACCGTTGTGCCCACGTGGCACAATCTGTTACACTGAATTGAATAATTTAACGTTTCTACTAATTCGGTTCACTTAATTGAATAATTTACCGTTTATACTAATTCGGTTAGTTAAAATTAAAAATACAGAAAAATTTTAAATGTAAATTTTAGATGTTGACACGTGACTTGATGAGATTAGTTAAATATTTGGTTAGAAAATAAAAATATAACTAAAAAAGGGATTTTTTAAAAATATTTTCTATAAATACCTAACCATACTCTTCTTAAAAAATTGTAATTTCAGATAATGATACGTGGCGTGATGGAATTGATTTTAAATCCTATCTGAAATCAAACATAATATTATATTTTAATTTTTAAAAATAAATTTTAATGCTAATTGCTCGGGCAATTCTTTACAAAGTAAAAATACACACGAACAATTACTACTTATTAAGACAATAATTGTGTACTGCCCAATTGCCCAGACAATTATTACCCTATGCGGTGAAAGTGCTCTTAAAAGCTTATAGGGGATGTCCCAAGCCTTGTCCTACATTCATTCCCTGTATGATTGAGGAAAATACTCAGGTTATTAAAAGGGTAAAAGACATTTTACTACCCTAATGTTTGGTGGTTTTCAACATTTAGTACATCAATTTTTTTTCATCCCAGAGTCATACCTAAAGTGTAAATTTTGGGACAGTCTCATACATCTGTTAGTCAAACTGTTAGTTCTCCCGTTAAGTGATGACGTGGCGCCCTGATTGAGTGCCACGTGTCATTAAAAATATTTAAAAATTATTTAAATAAAAAAAATATTTAAAAATTAGTATTTAAATAAAAAATAATAATAATAAAAATTGATGTACTAAATGTTGAAAACCACCAAACATCAAGGTAGTAAAATGTCTTTTACCCAAAAAAATTTATTCTTCTCTCCTTCTTCTTCTTCTTCTTCTTCTTCTTCTTCTTCTTCTTCTTCTTCTTCTTCTTCTGCTGGGTTCCGTTTCTGTGTCTTCTTTTTCTTTTTTTTTTGTTCCTTCTCCTCCTCTCCTCTGCAACTCCCACCCACCCTCCCTCCCTTCTCTCCTCTGCGACTCACATCACCCACCCTCCCTCATCTCATCTGCAACCCGCACCAAATTTAGCAAAACAAAACTAAAAAAAAATCGAAGGGAAGGTTTGGGTTGGGGGGACACGGATGTATGAGAACTAACGGGAGAACTAACAGTTTGACTAACGGATGTATGAGACTGTCCCAAAATTTACACTTTAGGTATGACTTTGGGATGAAAAAAAAATTGATGTACTAAATGTTGAAAACCACCAAACATTATGGTAGTAAAATGTCTTTTACCCTATTTTTTTATTTAAATACTAATTTTTAAATATTTTTTTATTTAAATAATTTTTAAATATTTTTAATGACACGTGACACTCAATCAGGGCGCCACGTCATCACTTAACGGGAGAACTAACAGTTTGACTAACGGATGTATGAGACTGTCCCAAAATTTACACTTTAGGTATGACTCTGGGATGAAAAAAAATTGATGTACTAAATGTTGAAAACCACCAAACATTAGGGTAGTAAAATGTCTTTTACCCTTATTAAAAAAACACCAATACAAACCTTGCATAAGTTTAAAAGAAACTTAGCCACTCTTTTGTCACCAATTGATTTAAGGTAATACCTAAATTTTCTATTATGATACAGAGCAAACAAGCTTGTTTACACGTGCTTCATGTAATTCAATTAAAATTGTACATGCGTTAAGCTTAAAAAATATGTTATACATGATGATGTGTGAGAAAAGAGTTGAGAAACATTTAATTTACAGGCGAAAAACTTTCCAAAGTTATTCCTATTACTGTATACAAAAATGGATGACTTTTTTTTATTAACAGCTAGTTGGTGCAGGTTGAAAATCTAAATCTCCTCCCTTCTCCTTCCTTCTTGTCCTCTTATTTTTCTTTCTGTCTTTCTCTCGCTAGAAAGAAGTCAATAAAAAATATCGACAGACTTAATCGTAAGTGTTAAAATAAGAAAAAACCTGAAAATGAGAGAAAATGAGAGAGAAGAGAATCCGGAAACTTGTAGCAGAGGTAGTTCTAGATTTTACCTAGCAGACCAAAATCCAAAAGCAATAGACAAAGAGATGTTTTAACTGCAAATATTCACTTTAATATTCTAATATTCTAAAGATTTAATCGAAGCAAGCAGAAAACCAACAGTAGCAGCTAACAGTGGGAAACAGAAGCAAACGGACCCGATGCCTTTGAATTAACTAGATTTTATAATCAACTGCCAAGTCCGGTCCTTCCGCTGACACAAGCACTAATAACCCTGAAAATCTTCCCCCTAGTAATAACTATGCATACGTACAACCAAAAGTGCTTATTAGGTGAGTTGCTTTCACGATCGAGCTCTGACTCTGACCAGAGCAAAAAGGACTAAGGACAAAGGAGCCGTTGCTATTCACAATTAGGAAGAAGAACGTTGAAGAAATTGCTTGGAGCTCAGAGAGGAAGGAGAAAAGCAGAAGCAGAAGCTGTTCGAGAGAAGAGAGCAAATGGGAAGTGGGTTCTTCCGGCGTATCATTGCCACTTCACTGCTGCTTACGCTTTTGGGTTTGTTTTTCTTCCTGGGTTCTTCTTAATTATCTCTGTCGTTTTTGCTTTCTTTATCTTTTGATAGGCAATGTTGGTGATGGTGTTTGAAGTGCTTTCAGCTGGGATTTCTTTGTTCAAGAAGTGATTTTTCTTATTTGGCTTTCTAGTTATTTGGATCTTTGTTATCACCAAGTGCTTTTAGAGAAATTCACACACATTATGCACACAGAAAAAGGAAAATGTCAAATGTCGGTGCGGTTTCTTGCAAGTTACCACTTTTGCTGCATTATTGTTCATTTTGGGATCTTTTTCTTATTTTTCACCTTTTTTTTCAATATAGTGTGTCAAGATCAAAGAATTTAGGAGCTTAAAGTAGTCAAGTTTCCATATTTTTTTAAAGAAGAAGAGTCCCTCTGTCTTCGTTTCTTAGATTAGATTAAAATATCGCTTAAATTATGATAAAAAAAATTATTTAAATTTTATTTTGGTCAGCCTAGTTATGTTTAGTTAATGAGAGATGCTAAGGAGACTCTCAAAATGAGACTTTCTACAGATTCTTAGTTTTTGACACAATATTTAATTATGTTGGCACGAGAATAGACGTTAAACTGTGAGGTGTCAGACATGGAGAGTCCCACTTTAAGATGTTCTAGCATTTC
The DNA here is from genome assembly GCA_963580275.1 of Crataegus laevigata. Taxonomy (NCBI): domain Eukaryota; kingdom Viridiplantae; phylum Streptophyta; class Magnoliopsida; order Rosales; family Rosaceae; genus Crataegus; species Crataegus laevigata. Next base: position 36,035,489 of record OY756942.1, on the reverse strand, counting down.
TCTTAAGTATTTATCGAGGTTACCTAATATATTTGTTTGGAAATTGGAACATTATATATATAGATCTTAAAGGGGCAATACCAAATTAATGATTTTCTTTTTAAGGTCCTCTACTATCTCTGCATCTTTAACCTTTTTTTTTCCATGTGGGTGGGGTTTTGGGATTTCCATTTGGACAGAGAATGCAATAATTGAGCTTTTGGGGACCCTATCTTGTCTTGGCCATATACAATATGATATGAAAACAACAAGTATAATGATCTATGGTCAAGTGGGAAGCATTCAAATTTGAAATTTCAGCAGTTGGAAGGGTTCATTGCAGATGCTGCAATTGTTCTTGAGAGAAAGCGATTATTCCGAATAATTAACGTATTTTGACATTGTTTAACTATCACCAGGAATTTGTTACGGGACTTGGTAATAGGGTTTCGGGTTTAATGGTAGACCTTGGCTGGAAGACCACTGTCCGTTGATGGACATACGATCTTTTCAGTTGGTGTGTGTGTATTTGAGTTACCGGACATTTTTGAAATTGAATGAGTTTCGTCTGTTTGAATCTTGTTGATCTTTGTGACAGATGTTTGCCGAGGAAGTACCATTGGAATTTGCTACGGTAGAAATGCTGATGATCTTCCGACGCCTGACAAAGCAGCGCAGCTTGTGCAGCTCCATAACATCAAATATGTTAGGATTTACGACTCCAACATACAAGTTCTCAAGGCCTTTGCAAACACTGGCGTTGAACTTATGATTGGGGTTCCAAATTCAGATTTGTTGGCGTTTTCACAGTTCCAGTCCAATGTAGACACCTGGATCAAGAACAGCATCCTGCCTTACTACCCAGCGACGAAGATCACTTACATAACGGTTGGAGCTGAAGTTACTGAGAGCTCCAGTAATTTCTCTGCCCAAGTAATGCCGGCAATGAGAAATGTCCTCACAGCCTTAAAAAAAGTCGGTCTGTCTAAGAAGATCAAATTATCAAGCACACATTCCCTCGGTGTTCTGTCCCGATCATTTCCTCCCTCAGCAGGGGCTTTTAATAGCAGCCATGCGTCTTTCCTGAAACCTCTGTTGGAATTCCTCGCTGAAAACCAGACGCCCTTCATGGTTGATATTTATCCATACTATGCTTACAGAGATTCTCCAAGCAATGTCACTTTGGATTACGCTCTATTTGATGCATCGTCAGAAGTTATTGATCCAAACACTGGTTTGGTATACACTAACATGCTTGATGCTCAGATTGACGCTATATATTACGCGCTGATGGCCCTGAATTTCAAAACAATCAAAGTTATGGTCACTGAGACAGGCTGGCCTTCAAAAGGATCGCCTAAAGAGACAGCTGCAACTCCTGATAATGCACAAACTTACAATACCAATTTGATTCGCCATGTCATTAACGACACTGGCACTCCTGCAAAGCCTGGAGAGAGGCTGGATGTGTACATCTTCTCTTTGTTCAACGAAAATAGGAAGCCAGGGTTGGAATCTGAGAGGAACTGGGGGCTATTTTACCCAGACCAGACTAGCGTCTACAACCTGGATTTCACTGGAAAAAGTTCGGTGGATATGATTACAGATACTAATGTTACCAGTTCAAATGGAACAACACCGACATGGTGCATTGCTTCGGGTAAGGCTTCTGAACTCGACTTGCAGAATGCCTTGGATTGGGCTTGTGGTCCTGGGAATGTGGACTGTAGAGCTATTCAGCCTAGCCAGCCTTGTTTCGAGCCAGATAATACCGTTTCTCATGCATCGTACGCATTCAACAGTTATTACCAGCAAAATGGGGCTACTGATATTGCTTGCAGTTTCGGAGGAACAGGGATCAAGGTCGATAAGAACCCGAGTATGTATTCACGGATCGAAACTCCGCTCTTAAACCAGATTTCTTAAACAGGCCTCGCTGAAAACTAACTAAACTTCCTCTGTTTGTGCAGGCTATGACAACTGCATCTATATGACTACTGGGTAAGCTTTATATATATACGAAAACCCAACGGATTCTGTTTGTCAATGTTGCACTTCATATTTACCAAGCTTTTCTTGTTTTGCAACTTATGTACAGGAGCAACAAAACCGTGCCAAGTAATACGACTGCAATATCTTCTACTTCTTCCTCTTCCACAATGAGCGGAACTCTGGTGTGGATTTTTAGTTGCTTTCTGGTGACTTTCATGTCATTTCTTTCCCCGGATACCAGATAATGGCGATTCTTGCATCCCGGTGATTAGTGTAATGCAGGGAGCGGCGTTGGTTTGAAAGTTTTTGCCCCATTTTCAAGGGAAAGAATGTAATTGCTGAACATCAAACTGCTCCCAAAGTTTTGTATGATAGTGATTTGGCTTCTGAAGATGTTATGACATGAGTTACTTATTTTTGCACATAATCGATGCAGCTACGATATACATCCGCAATGTGTCGAGGCGACACCGAAGTTTCATGAATCGACTACAGTTCAACAAGAGGAATTAAAACACTTTCAAGCATTACAATCGTAACTGTGCCTGTAACTTCGGCCACCTTCACCTCAACCGAAGCCGGAATGTCACATACGCAGATTTCATCGACCCGATGCTAACACAGTTTCCCCTGGATCAAGGGTGCCACACAGATTTCATCGACTCAATACTAACACGGCTTCCCCTGAATTTTCAACGGTGTTACACCGGGATCATATCTTGTAAATAAAGAACCATTCACTGAAAACCGGAGAAAAACCATGATAAAAATGGAATTTCTATAAATTCATGCAAATTAATTTGGCACATCCGTTTACTGAAATCCATTGGGCAAGCACCTCACTTGAAAATCATACAATACAAATCATCAAAGAAGTACAAAGACAATAATACAAGACCAATAATCATCATTTCTCAAGCACCAAACTTGTTTCCAAACGAGGTTCCAACGCTAGCAATACAGGTAGTTCTTCTTCTCGCTGCAACAAAACAATTCCGGCAGACGGGTTAGGATGTGCAAATGAAAACTTCTATAGAAATCAAGCGGACTTCCCCAAGTAAAAGCATAAGAGTTTGCCTAAACTAGGATACACCGTGATCGTATCCCAAGCCAAACAAACAAGAGCATGTTTACTCACTCCTCTTAAGCTGTGAGCATTACCACCATATTAAGTGCCGTTGGATGAGTTCAAATTTTGAAATTTGTGTAAAAAAATAGAGTAAATCACACTCATCCAATGGGGATTAATGTGGTGTAATGTCCACCGGTTATTCAAGGCGGTGAGCAAAAATGCACTCCCAGTCAAGCACTGAATCTGCAGGCATTATAACTTTTCCACATGGAACTGCTTTGTTGGCTTGTAGCGGCATCCTAGTTGTAGGTAAGTTTCTCTCGAGTAAAAGAACAAACAACATACCAAGGTATTTAGAGACCCTGCTCAATGAGATAATCCCCAAGCCTCTCAACAACCATGTTGCATTGGCCAGGAGTCATCGGCTCGTCATAAATCCCGATCAGCAAAGCCATTGTGCTCTTCTTGACAGTAACACCACCAGGGCCCTGAAATTGAAGTGACCAGACCCCAATCAAAAACCATGAAAACAAGAAACTAAATGGAAATACGCACAATTAGAACCGGTTACAAACTTTCAATAAAAAATAGAATTGGATTAAAAGTCTTGTAACCGGTTCCATTTGTGCGTATTTCCCGAAACCAAAATGCATAGGCATGAATCATGCATGTGTGTTGTAAATGTTGGAACGAACGAATCAAATTAAGCGATAAAAATTACCTTCTTTCCTCGAATCACAACTCCTGGTTCACCCTGGATCACCATGTACTTGGTCCCTCCAAGATACAGCCCGGTCGGAGCAAGTGTACCCGGTTCATTGAAGTCATTCATAATGCCAGTCACCTCCTCAGGCTTCAACTAATTATCCCAAACAATGACACCCAAAACACTAATCAATCAATAATCAAGCACTAATCTTTATCAAATTATAACATCCAACGATTCGATCAGATGAAAACCCAAATCATGGATCGCAGAAATGGATTTGTTTACTGAATCAAACTCTGACTTGCCCACCAAAGTCTAAGATTTAAGCAAGATGGGATCATAAAAATTGAAAATTTGAAGTGTTATTGTCAGAAGAGAGTGAAAAAACGATGGGTACCTGAGGGAAGGTGGCACTCTGGGCCCAGACGCTGCCGTCGTGGCCGATGATGGCGGCGGCGGAGAGGTGGTTGCCTTCGATTTCGCACATCAGATGGTCGTCGACGTACGTTTGCCACGACATCTTGTTGCTGTTTTTTTGAGGTTTTTCGTAGGTTTGTGTGTGTCTGGTGGGATTTGCTGCTGAATCGGAGGTTTTGGGTTGTCTGCGGAGGAAATTCAGCTCTTGTTTCAAGCCTCAGTCTTCTGTACTCAACGGCAAGCGTTCAAACAACGCACGCTGTTTTTAAATATATATATATATTTTTTAATTATTTATTTTTTTGCCTGAAGGGTGAATCTTTTTAAAATCAGAATTTTTTTACCTTTTTTGGTCTGATACTTTTTCAAAAAAACTAATAAAAAAATATTTAAAACTTTTGAATTTTAATGATAAAGATAAAATAAATAATAAAATAAATAGTAACATGTTGATTTTTTATTGTAAAAATATAGTTTTTCGTTAAAATTCTTTACTTTTTTTTCTTATAAAAAAAATCAGGACGTATCAAATGATTTTTTTCCCCTAATAAAACATATATTTAGGAGATATTATGCGTTCAATATACGCATATGGTTGAAATTTGTGATTACTGAGACACGTTTGGATGATATTTTAAGAGAGTTAAAAACACTTCCTAAATACGAAAACCAAAAATATTTGTTTGTCAAAGATTTTAAAAGTGTTTTGGTTAAAAAGCAGAAGCAATTTGAATATTTTTTTACAAGCACCGCTTTCTCTTATAAGTGTTTCCAAACGGAAACACGGAAGCACCTGGTCTGATTAATGAAATTTTTTTATATGCCTAAACTACAACTATTTGTTAATTTTAGAAGTTCAAAATACCTCTGACTTCCACAAAGCCTCAGAACTGCCTTTAGACTCCCTATCACTCTCCTCGGATTGGCATTTGACCGCTCATAGATTTCAATGGCTGGATTGACATCTACTCTTAATCTGTGTTCAGAGCCTGTAAATCGAGATATTCAGACTACTCAATTATAATCTTATTGTCCAATTAATCCATCTTACAACAACTCAAAAACTTAAACGTTCTGAATCTCTTCCTCTCTCTCTATTCCGCGAACTCCCAACCTCAACGACCATCCCCTTCCATCTCTTTGATCTCTCTCTCATTCTTTTTCTTAACCCTAACAGTAAACTTAGATTTCTGTCCTATCACTTTCCCAAAGAAGTCCTTTTTCCTTTTTTTTTCTTTTTGATTTGGAGATATTCCTTATGATATGTGAGGACGTACAGCAACTTACAATTCTGAGGTCCTTCTTATTTTTATATATTTTTTTAAATGGCAATCCATGACGGTGGATTTTCCCCACCATTAAAACAAAAAAGATGACAAGTATTCCCTTGCCAGCAAAACCATTAATCAAACACCAAAATGGGAGGATGTATTCTTTGAAGATCAATGGTTGCCAACTAGCAATGTGGCTTACAAGTGCATCAATGATTAAGAAAGAACTTTGATGCAACCGAGATGTCACATCTGTGATATTTTAAGTCTATTATGCATTGTCGTATGCAAAATTTAACATAATTGATTGATATGTCTCGTTGATTTAAAATACTGCTAAAGTGATAATTCTGTTGTTGATAAGTTTCTCTCATCTGGTGGACATGTCCTTCTTTATATGCAAGTAGTTGTATGATTCATTAGTGTACCAAACGTGTAGAGCACATTCTCATAATTATTATGAGAAAAGAAAGAAAAAAATAAAACCAAATCACAAGATCACAACCAGCTATTCAAATATGCGCTGGCAAGCTTTTGCCAGGCAAAGAGATTCTTTAAGAAAAACAACAAGAAATTAAGGAAAATAGGGAGGGATAAAAGGATACACAAAATATTTCATGAAAATATAGAGTTTATGCAATTTAAACAATTTCAAACACCAAACAACTGCTTTTAGTCCTTGTCACATGGTTATTGTCTGCACCAACTTCACCACCAGTTTTTAGGGTTTTGGATGAAGGGGATGCAGACTGGGAACCAAAACCCCGAAACAAAAATAATAGAAAAATAAAAATAAAATCCAAAATTGAAATACTAGGAGATGATGAACATGGTATAATATTAATTAGCCTACAGGCCCTGATCAACGAGGTAATCGCCCAACCTCTCAACCACCATGTTGCACTGCCCTGGAGTCACTGGTTCTTCGTAGATTCCGAATACTAGAGCTTGCCCAGTTTTCTTTATGGTGATTCCTCCAGAGCCCTGCGAAACCGAAGTACGAAGAACATCTTAGTCTAAAACTTGTGCAATGAATATGTGTAGTCCGACTATGGAACGGACAAAAGAACAAATTGTAGATATGAAATCGATAATACTTCAATATCATGGAGCTAACAAAACGTAATGACATGTTATTATTGATACATTATCGACAATATGAGAGGCTCGTACTTTCTTGCCACGAATGACAGCGCCAGGCTCTCCCTGGATTACCATGTACTTTGTGCCTCCAAGGTACAAGCCAGTTGGAGCAAGGTGACCCGGTTCCTCGAAATCCTTGTTGATACCAGTCATCTCCTCTGGCTTAAACTGCAAGTAAAGATTGATATATAATGTTCCTAAGTATATCCACAAGCACGTGCATTTCTGTGTGAAAGAGATCAACCACAGATTCACAACGCTGCATGCAAACAGCTACAGTGAACACCAACCAACATACAATAAGACGGCAATATAAGTATATTATGGTGTCAAACTGTGAACGCATAGTATTAATCACGACGATTTATGCATGAATGTGTGTTTCAATTCCCAATATGCCAATATAACCATATATTGTTTGGCAACATATTTCTCTAAGAAATCACTATCCTATGATATTTTGAATATATGGATAAGATGAAGTAAAGCGTGTAGTGCAATTATATTGAACACCAAATACATACAACGAAGACTATGGTAATATACTATGTTGTCAGATTGTGAATGGGAATATTAATCATGACAATTGAAGCTTCAAGGCCGTCTCTATGTACTGTGTGACGATACAACCAAGTATTATCCGGAAACACAAGTCCGAAAAGAAAGCACAAGGGAAAGCATGCAAATGGTGAAAGGTGGAGGGTTGGACCTGAGGGAAAGAAGAGCTCTTGGCCCAGACACTTCCATCAAGACCGACGATGGCAGCGGCGGTGAGATGCTGTCCCTGGCCGTCAATGTCACACATCAAGTGGTCGTCCACGTAGGTCTGCCACGACATTTTCGATTACCTCTGATCTTGTAATGCAAAAGTCTGTCTTCTGTGTTGCTTGTGGTGTTGTTCTTTGTTGTTATACAGGTAGCTGTGAGGATTGTTTTCTGAAGGAAGAAGTGATTTGTTTGTTTGGTGGAGTTATTAATGTTGTGGTTCGGTCACTCCATTGGGGTTAGTTTGAGAGAGCAAATTATAAACAGAGGGGGGGAGAGAGAAATGTGGGAGGAGAGAAACATGGATCTCATCTGATGGCTCGCCTCCTTTCTCTCTCTATCCTTCATATTCCATGCTGCCACGTGCCGATTTATCCTTGGTCCTTGCTCTAATTTGACCATTTTTCCTCAGTTTCTGTTGGAGAAATATTGCTATTTATCCAAAATCTCATTTCTCTCCAAATCCATCCACCAGACTCTTGCCTGAAATTGCCAACAGTACATATCATTGTTGCCAATGAAATGTGCGAGCATGCTACTGATACATTTTCGACAATATTAGATTAAACGTGCTGCGTCAAGAATTTCTAATTAAAACTGATAATGCGATTATCATTTATCATCTGTTGGATCAATTTGTAAACAAAATTTTGAGCTCTCGCATTTAAATTCAAACACATGGCGCACCGAGAACAAAAAATTGGTATAAAAAAAATGGTTCTTTTCCCTTCACAAGTTCATCAAATTACGAAAATGTATTCTTAATGGGGAATTTTTACTACATTTGCAACAGTTAGGGCCCCGTGATCAAATAGCTTCCTTCCTGCTTGTTAGTTTCGGCCTCCACAAAAGTGAGAAAGTTGAAATGACTGGAAAAATCTCAGCCCCTTTGCAGATCACAATCACTCGCTAAGTCGATAAGACCTCCCTCTGAAAGCCGCACCAGCAGCAGCTGGGGGAGGTTGTTGGGTTCGGCTAGTTGGTGGAGGAGCTCCTATCCTCCATCTTGCGACTATTTTACGTCTGTTCAGTAACAGTTAAGGAAATCTTTATTGACAAACTACCTTCAAGTGAGCACGATTAGTGGACGAGTGATAAATCAATTACTACCATGTAGCGCTAAAGCATGGCAATGACCAGAAAAGAGAATGATAACTATACTGCAAAAAGCGGACGATTATGATACATAGACCGTGGATGAGCTATGTTTATTTAGGTATGTTAATGTGGCGATCCAAATACGAAACTAAAACTTGAGTGCAATGAGCTACAAGTAGAATGCAGTAGGCAAGCACGGAAGAAACTGAAGTTTTAACAGATGATATGTGAAGGAGAATGAATAGCAATATGATAGCTTCGATTTTGCATGAATTACTTTGCAACTTAAAAAAAAATAAATGAATCGAGTAAGGATACACCCATCTCGGAGTCTGTAATATGTTCTTTCCACCTGCCAATGGATGCAACACAGTCAAGAAGTAAAACAGATGTCCGGCAACGATTCCCAGCAGATCTGGCATAATTGGGGAACCAAAGATGACGTCCAAAGCAAGCATTGCCCAGGGAAGATAAAACGCCTGCAATCACAATATACAGAAATTGCATGCACCAGACATTATGAATAAGTAGATGCAGATAAATTACAAAACAGAAGCACCCAAGAGAAACTTTGTATGTATAACAATGTCCGTACCTTAAGTTGCACGAGACCATATATGTTGACGTTGGCATTTGGAAATTCTCTACTCCAGACATAAACAAGCATGAACACGAGAGATATCCCCAAGAAAGGAGAATAAAATATAGGGATGGCAGATAGAACCTAAAATTTCAAGACAAGAGTAAAGGTGAAAACAGGAAATATGATTGGCGTAGTGAAAACAGGAAATATGATTGACGTACAATTCAATCACAACAAGATCCTATCAAGCTACACTACATGAGACATAATCACAAGCGCAACAGCTTCCTTAAGTTTAAAAATTTCAATAGTTTATTTCCCTATCAAAAAAAAAAAAAAAAAAAAAGGTTTTGCAATAGTAGTAGATTGACACTGAACAGGAAGATTAAAAGGATACAGGATGAAGAGTAAAAACGAAGTAAAATCGGCCTTCTGAGTTTAAAAAAAATCAATTCCCTTTTAATTTCTAGACAGGTTATGTGATTGTAAGTTAGCCTAGACACCACAGCAAAACAGACTTGAAAAGTATGATGATGATAACTCACGCACCAATAATGTCGTGGCTCCAAATATCATCATCCATAAGAAATCTGCTGTTTGTCGATCAAAAGGTCCCTTTTCAAGTTGAACTCCATATCTTGCTCTGTGCAATAATTAACATTCTTGTATTAGTGCACGAATAATTATGATCCATTATTCAAATATCGGTTCATCCATTAGTTGAAGAAGTACGAATCTGTCTCCCACTAGATAACATGCTGCATTAAAGGGAAAGTTGTATGCTATAGAACTATTACTTACAGAAGTATAGACTGACAAAAATCTACTTTCAGTTCATCTGACTATGTATACTATAGAACTATTACTTACATCATCAGAAGGCGGATTCCAAAGTTGACAGAGAAGTTTCCAAGGAAAAAGAAGTTTGTAAACAGCCTCCAAATCTACAAAGAATGGTGAAGTTCAAATCCCAATTGATATCTTAACAACTAAGCACAAATCTTATATTATCTGATGGGATACATACCTGGAAATGTGAGAATACTAGTTTATGCACTAATGCGATACTTTCCCAATCATAAAGCCCCAATTGAAAGGCTGTCGTTGCAATTACACAAAGGGTACCATAAGCCTTGCTTATGGGTGGGAGCGACTTATACCATCTGAAACAAGCAAATAGTATATCGTTGTAACTTGTGATCGGAGCAACTGTATCTTCAGGGAAAACAATAAGATGCACAAGATAGCTGGATGATCGTAGTCAATCATCGGGGACAGGAGCAGAGCCATTATGAAGATAAAATCATATACAATATATCAATCAAACCCTATATTGTCATCAATCCAATAAACCGCTCGTTGCTATGCTAACTTCATCTGGAAGTTCTACACCCACAACAATGCCTAACTCAGTTAATCTGTCCAATCCACAATCGCAAAAACCCGATTTCTCGGGGCAGCAACTCAAAGTCCTCAGGGCCATGAAACCAATGAAAACACTCTAAAACATTTAATATAACCAACACTAGCATCTCAAGAACTCCCATTTAAGAATTGGGTTCATCATCTTTTCTCAACAAAAAAAAAGAAAAAGAAAAGGGTTTATCATGTTGTACACAACACAGTTGAACTCAAATTTAGGATTCAAATTGCTGCTGAAACATAGCTAAACAAAAACACCGTCAAATGCAACCCAGTAAAATTTAACAGCACCAAAATCAAAACCCAGTATATAAATTCAAGTATAATGGCAGAAATAATATGTAATAATAATCTATGAATCTGAGAACGAAATAGAGAGAAGAAAGAAGAGGGTATTAGTATTACTCGGCAGGAGAGGACATGGCTGAACCCGAATTGAAGAAAGCTAATCTGAGCGGTGACCCAGTTGAGATCTCTGTCCAGTTCCTAATTGCTCGGTTCGATCAAATAACTTCGATTTGAAGGCAAGGGAAGAAGAGGCTTGCTCATACAAAAACGACGATCCAGAACCAGAAGCTTCTGTAAGACTATCGCTTTCGTACACGTCTTGTAGTACTCGCACGTGCGAACCGCTTGCAATTGGGTTGTTAATTGGGCTGAGTCGTGCTTGTTTGGGTTGAGCCCTATGAATTGAAGTTGGGCTGGGAATTGACCCAAAAGTTATCAGCTGGCTATGGGGCATCTGGGCCACTGAGCCTACACGTCACTGACCCAAAAGTTAGGAGTTCAATATGGGATAAAATTTTAGAAAAACTAGCGAAAAGTCTAAAAAAAAATTATTTTAATAAAAAATTATTTTTAAAGATATAGTAAATAGTACAAGGAAAGATAAAAATGTAGTTTTTTTATTAAAAATAAACAGTACCTAGAGTGTTTTGTTAAAACTCTCTAAAATTTTCTTTTATATACATGTGAAGCAATTTTCAAATGAGCAATATTTTGCTTGGTCTGGAGTTCTCGCCTAAATTTATTTCTTTTTGGTGAGTGGATCTTATCAATTGTGGCATGCGATTAAGGAAGGAAGTTGAGATGACTTGGATAAAGTGAGTGAATTTTGAAAAGGGAAAACTTAATATAAGTCTAATTTTTTTATAGTTCAATTTATTAAAATAAGTTTAATTCTTTATATTTAATTATTTAATTATTAATAATTATCTATTCAATGATAAGATTTATTATAAAAATTAATTTTTTTTCCTAATTATCTTCTTGATTTTTATTTTTTTTTATTATTTCTTGTTCTTCCTCGTGCTTTAAACTCTATTTGTAGGTTTTATTTTTAATTTTTATAATCAATTTACATCATAGGTTAATTATTTTTATGAATCTATATGATAGATTCTTTTTTATAATCAACGTGTCACAGATTAATGTGTTTTGCCTGTAGGTATAATATTATGTTTTTTCATACCCTTTAGTTAGGTTTCATATCTCGCTTACAGGTATTCTACACATTCATATATTTGTTACTTGAGTTAAGGTAGAATGTTTTGTAGATAATTCATATTCGTATATTAGTTTTTTTTTTGTAAGATATTAATTAGATTTTTTTGGAGTTGAAAAGTGCAAAATATTAGAAGATATTAGTTGATTTTTAATATTTTTACAAAATATAAAATAAGTATAAAAGAAATAAAAACATGTAATTAGATAATTATACTCATTCCTAAAAACCATTTATGTTTTTGGACCTAGATCTAAAAGCCCCTTTTGGAAATGGGGTTGAAATGGAAGAGAAAAGCCAAATATGGCCACTAGTTTTTGGTAGAAAATGATAAATGTGAAGAACGTTGGGAAAAAAGCCTAACGTCTTTTAAGTACTTGTAAACTATCTCTTTTCACCGATGTGAGACTCTTTTACCTTCACATTCCCTTCACGTGTGATCAATTTTCAAGCCCAACATTGGACAACCCGAATTGGGTGACGTGGAGTATATGTGGCCACTGAGCTTCATACGTGGGTCAACCTACTCTAATATCATGAAAAAAGTTGGGGCTCTACTATAAAACCAATAAGCAATATGAATAGTAGCCTAACTTCTTATAAATTTTTGTAATGTTTCTTATTTTACCGATGTAAAACTCGTTTACCTTTACATCTGCGCAATATGCAGCCCCGCACCAACTTTCCTTTCCCAACTACTGGGTGGGAAAATGCAGTCTCGTACATAGATTTTTCACTGTCTGGGGTGTACGGTTGACTGCCCTTGTCACTGAAAGGGTCTACCCTTGCTCATCTTCATGCCTTTGCCAAAGGCTACATTATTGTACTCTCTGATGTGCAGTGACTTTTAAGCTTAGTACTTGAACAACACAATTGGATGACATAATGCACATGTGTGCGTTAGACTCCACACATAGACCAACTTGATATGATACCATAAAGAAAGTTGTGTTCTACCATAAAACTTATTGGCAATACAGAAAGTAAACTAAGTAATTATACGTACATGCAAAGTAACTTTTTTTTCCCGTGAGATTATTACTCTCAAAATCCACCACTGGTAAGATTTGATATCACAATGCTATTTAAGCTACACAACTCATTGACTAAGGAGAGAAAAAGTTGCATGAAACATTTTGTAGCAGACATAGCTTCATTGTACGTTTCACCTAACTATCATTATGCAGTGGGTTCTAGAGGGTCCTAATGCATGATTAAGAATTAGTTAGTCTTAAATTTCCACAATTTATGGTTTGATTTAGAAGAATATCATCACTGCACCAATTATGGTCCTGGTGGACCAAACCAAACCTACCCAATCTTCGTAGGAGATTATGCAGTGTGCCCAAATGACCTGTCTGCTGCTGCTGTCAACTTCTTATATATTAATTGATATCTTCACCAGCAACACCATTCTGCTTTGCTCAAATGCTTGCCTGGAAATGTTATAAGGAAAAGTCACCTGAGTTGGTTTTGTACAAGGACCAAAGGGGCAAAACTACAACCAAATGGATGCACCATACGATGTGTGTTATTTTAATGAACTGTACGTTCAATGCATACTAGCTAGCTAGGGCATGTGATTTTCGCACTTCCGGGTTTTTCTTTTGCACTCTCAGTTTCTTTGTTTGCGCTTTTTATGGATAGTGTTATTCATACTCTACTTTTACTTCACACACACACTTGTTAATTATTGGTCGTTGATCTTTTTCAATTTATTCGATCTGATGACCGAAAATTGAGGGAGGTGTGAGAAGTAAAAATAAGTGTGTGGATAGCACTAGCCATTTTATGTTTTTCATATCATCTGGATTTTCTTTTAATTTTATTTAATTCCAAAGCTAGAAACAAAAGAATGAATGCAAAACAGATAAACAGGTGTATAAAAATTATGACTCATGTGATAGTGGTTTCCTAATGACAACCCCAAAACTTCAATGGTAAAGAATTTACTCTCATCCTCGTGATGATGAGACATCGACTTTCGTTCAGTTTCACGCTTAAATATAAGGAGGATTTGGTTCTACTGTGTCTTCACATTAAAAAGGAAAGACTCGCGTTGCTTTAGACATGATAGTCACTCTAATGTATGGTAATGGTATTACCATTTACTCTCACATTTTGATGACAGTTCAACTCTCGTTTAATTTCACATGTTACTCTCGCATTTGGATGACTTATCAACTCTCGTTTAGTTTCACACAACTGGAAGTACTCGATGCCAGACCAAGCATTCACATCAAAAGTTCGACTAGTCTTGCTACGGACAGATTAATTACATCAGTTCTTAATAAATGCATGAAATTAAGTTTGTGAACTCACAAGCCCCATGATGGTTCTTATCCCTGCAACACAAAGCAAAGCCAGCCGACAGAGTTGTACTATGTTGTCAAATATTGTTGTTGCTATTAGCCTATTACTTTTGGCTAATAATTAATTAAAGATGTGGGATTAAAGGTTATGTTTAATTGGATTAATAAGCTCCGCAATGATAGGGTAGTCGGAAGATAATCTCTGTATTAAAAAAATTAAAATTAATTTAAAATCATGTGATGAAGTCTGTTAGGATATAGGCCCAAAATTAAAAGTTTTGTCAACTCTCTGTTAATTGTTAGCTCGTGAGCCTCACACATGACGCTAAAAATATAAAGTTTCGTCCACTCTCCATTTTGTTCTCTCATATGTAGCTCACGTGCTAACAATTAATGAAGAGTTGACAGAATTTTTAATTTTGAACCTAACCCCTAACAAACTTCACCACATGGCCTTAAATCCTAATTTTTTTTTACCATATAAGCTGTCTTCCGACGCCTTTATCACCACGAAGACAAATAAGATGAGAAACAATTATTATATGGCTTTATAGGAGTGAAACATTGGAAGCGTAGCGATGCAACAAGCATCATGGTTTGAACGAGACATTGCCAAACAATAAAATGTGGTATTCCTACACGCTTGCTCCCCACAAATCAATATGTGTGCCCACCGGTGACGAATTAGATAAGGTTAATTACTACGACAAATCATGAAGGTTTAATTAATCAACTAGTTAATCAAGTTAATTACCTGTCTTGTGGGAAATACTTTTGAAAAAAATAATAAGTTGAAGTGTTTCTTAAAAAAATTGTCAAAAAACGCTTTTCACTATCCGACAACAGTTCTACTTATTTTAAAAGTACTTTTAAAGAGTTAGTTCTGGTTGTAAATTAGTGGAATTAGAGAATTTTCTATTTAGTTGTGCCTTATTACTCTGCACAAGAAAATAGTAGCTTGAAAAATTGAAGCCGACTATCGAGTGTTGATGTGTTCTCTTGCTCGCCTAAACTCTACTAACTCATCATTTCAAATTTCAATAATTCTCTCTCTCTCTCTTTAAATAAAATCAAGTAACCTCCCTCACTAGTGACAAAATGGATTAAAAGAAAAACATTCCAAAATGCACCCCCCCCCCCAAAAAAAACATTGCATATGACATTTAATTAATATTGACACTCGACAAATTAAATTTTTTTTTCTTGGGGCCATGCATGCACCTTGAATAAGTCTTAGTTGTGTTGACCATTTAATTTTGTGGACCAATTAGAATTTTTGTTATGAATTCACACCAATATTTTGTTCACTTGTTCGCATATTGTTAAGTTGGGGCATATTGTTTCTCTTCAAATTGTCTTTGAATTTAACCAGAAATATCTTAATTCATGCGATATAAGTGTAAAATTGTGCATGATAGACATTTTTCCCTGACTTCCGCAAAAAAAAACCAAACAAACTTTGTTGGCTTAGAGTTACTCTTTTCATGAGATATAAATAGGTTTCTGAACAAAATTATTTGCTCCTATGACTTATCTAATGACAAGTAAGCAGAAAATACAGGGAGGGAAATAGTTGAAAATACGAGATGAATATTCATGACGTTTAGTTGTCATCATACTTAGTATGTCATAGGAGCAAATAATTCAACACCCAATGAAGGGTTAAGAATGTTAAAGCGGTCGAAGATGGATGGACTTTCATAGCACGAGAATAGTGACACTATGTTGTTACTGTGTATGCGTTTCATTTCGAGTTAAATAAGGGGGTTAAAAACTTTAAACAAAACTAAGAAACAACATCAGAACAAACAAAACGAGTCTTGGAAATCTCTAAACAATCATCCATCAACGCTGAATCCATATAGGAGAATCGTGAAAATTGTAAACCCCAAATTCATATGATATAACTCAAGCTAGCCAAATGATCAGCGACAAAAAAATTTCTTCCAAAAATATGAATCATTTGTCATATTTTACTTAAGAAGTGTTATTGGCATTCTAAAAATTTCATTCTACACTCCTGAATGCCGTTGGACGGCGCTAACAAAAACGAAAAGCCACGTGGGGAGCTTCTAGTGCTTTCTTTTATTTCCGGCGAGTGGTTGCAGGTCGTTTTGCAAAGAGACAAAATGGTCGCACAACAATCAAATCCAATCCAGGTAGTCCAGGCTTTTGAATGAGAACGTGGTGACAGCCTTTGCCAAGCTGTGCTGCGACCCCACTTGACACACTTGTGGGATCCACTTCATTTTCCTTTTCTTGCTCCTTTGCGTTTTATCCTTTGCCCCCACCCCTTTTTTTCCTTTTCATATCACTTTCTAAGTCTTGACTCTTGAGTCATTCGCCAACTCAACTCCAATTATCACAATGTTAATCCAAATTGTACAATCATTCGTTTGATTGATATAGTGCGTAAAATATTGATACGGGTAAAAACATCGATATGCAATTTATAAGAATATCGATATTAGTTGATTATTGATAATATCAATATTGGTTGACTATTGATAGTAAAGTGAGTA
Source organism: Crataegus laevigata (assembly GCA_963580275.1). Taxonomy (NCBI): domain Eukaryota; kingdom Viridiplantae; phylum Streptophyta; class Magnoliopsida; order Rosales; family Rosaceae; genus Crataegus; species Crataegus laevigata. The sequence goes on along the minus strand of OY756942.1, from coordinate 36,018,700 downwards.
TGTCAACTAATTTAGATTTAGTCGAAATTTGAGAAACATTTTTAATAATTAAAAATTTAAAAGCTCGAAATTTGCAATGAGTTGCGACAAAATATTTGTAGTAAATCAATAAATATTATTGACATTCATTTATTTTCTTCTATTTCGCTAATATAAGGTGAAATCACATTTCACCTTCCTTTTCATATCGATTCTTGTTTTTTCGAATATGTTTAAATTATGACTTTCTGCATTTACTAAAACATGAGATTATTTTGACTTATGATTTTTTATACGTTTATTAACACGTAGAAAACATTAATCGCACCCTATTCTTTCTTTCATTTTCTGAATTCACGACTTCTCTATTCAAAGAAATATATCATTTTTCCCGATTCGTGCAAATTACAATCTGATATATATACAAAAGCACCTGGGTAAAATCACTTTTGGGAAGCAAAATAGTCTACCAATTGACAATTGTAGTAGAAAATATAATTAAATGAAAAAAAAATGACACACCAAAATACAATCTCACCTGGCGACAATAAAATACAGAGAATATCCACTCCACAATACAAGCATAAAGAAAATGGAAACAAAAAAGTGAAACGCCAAAAATGGTAACATGCAAGCAAATATAATCCATACAACACAACCTCCATTTTCAGTCCCCTCACTCCAAAAAGCTGTCTCCTCCTCCTCCTCCGCCTCCACTCCCACTTCTCAAAAACTCAATGGATCCATGCCCCTTCGTACGTCTCAATGTCGACTCTCTGGCTCTCAAGCTCCCCCACGCCACCAGACCAGCCGGTCCGGGAGTCCACTCCTCCACCACCCCCTGCTTCTGCCAGCTCAAGATCAAAAACTTCCCTCCCCAAACCGCCCTTCTCAACCTCTCCAATTCCGCCGGCGACTCCCCGCCCGACTCCTCTACCTCGGCTCCCGGCTTCCACGTGGACCCCACCCTGCTCCGGAGGCTTGCCGGGAAGCCCGTCGCGCTTCGGGTCTCTGTTTATACTGGTCGGATGGGCCAGACATGCGGCGTCACCAGTGGGAAGCTGCTAGGCCGAGTCCAACTCAGCATTGACCTGGACTCGGCTAGGGCTCACCCGACCGTGATCCACAGCGGATGGGTGAAGTTAGGGAAGGACCGCGACAAGCCCTCCGCCAGGCTGCACTTGACGGTCCGAGCTGAACCAGACCCCCGGTTCGTTTTCCAGTTCGGAGGTGAGCCGGAGTGCAGCCCCGTGGTTTTCCAGATTCAGGGGCGGGACATACGACAGCCCGTTTTTAGCTGCAAGTTCAGTGCGGACCGTAACTCGAGAAACCGGTGAGTTTTCCTTTACTCGCGGTTCTGGCGCACTATAGTCCAGAATAATTGACTTTAGCTAACGTGTGCCTGAATGGTGGTTAACTTGAATGTGTAAATTATTATGTTTATTCATTTTCTAGTGTTTGTTTTTTGGGTGAGTTACAATTTGGATAATATTATTCACTCATTTTTATTTTTCATACACTTTTATTAATTTTTTTTATTAGTGATTATTTTTAATTTATTTGATTCGGTGGTTAAAATTTAAAAGAGGTGTATGAAAAGTAAAAACGAGTATGCGGATAACCCTACTTACATTTTTATCTGGGTCTTTTTTCACGATCTGCGTTTCGGATTAGGCGTTTTGGGGTGGCAGTATCTTAGCTGGTGTCCAAGAATCACATGCCCAGTTGGTTCATTTTTTGGAATATTATGGTTCTTGTTCATGCTAGGCTTGCTCGTTAGTGCCTCACCATGTTCTTTCTTTGATGAATAACTTCTTTTCTATTGAATTGGGTTAATCGTTTTGATAACGTTAACGAGAAACACTTAAAAATCAAACCGTGAAGCAACACTCGACACTTTACGTTATTCCAAAACTTGTAATGGAATAATTGTCGAGTGCAATAACAATGGCTCAAGTGGTTTTTTATTTTTTATTTATTAAAACAGAGACTTTAAGTATTTTTGACTAAAACATCAAGGACTCCATGCATTTGTTGCCTAGAACGCCAGTGTGCAAAACTAAAAGCAGTAGTGTTTTAGGATTCATACCGATTCTAGTTAGTAGAAAAAAGGCTTTGTAGTTGTTTTTGAATATATTAGTTGTTCTTGTTCAATCATATATTTCAGAGAAGAGAAATGAATTTTGGGACTAGCTAAGATACATTAAGGTACTGAATACATCATCCATTGACGGTCACATGTGGTCATTTAATGTCATTACAACATATATGACCGTTAATCGTTGGTTGTACAAAGTACACGAATGTATTGCAGTCAAGTCCGTATAAATTGGTTGTTTGGTTTCAAAAGGATCAATCTTGAAAGTTTTTTTTCAGAAATGATAAGAACCTTGAACAATTATTGGTAGTTGCATTGCATATCTAGTCAAACAGAAAATGTCAACTACTTCCCTCCCATGTGCAAATATATTTGGTCTCAGATTCTACCTGTTCTGTTTAAGATTATATTCCTGTTTGACAACTCCATTCTGTTTAAGATTAATTAAATTAATACGATAGTAATGATTAATTAGTTATTGATTTTGTGCGTAATCTGCAGATCTCTCCAATCAGATTTTACCACCATTAACAGAGGATGGATGAGAACATTATCTGGTGATGGAGAAAGGCCAGGGAGGGAAAGAAAGGGGTGGATGATAACAATTCACGACCTATCCGGCTCGCCCGTGGCGGCCGCTTCCATGATCACTCCCTTTGTACCCTCCCCTGGTACCGACCGCGTGTCCAGGTCAAACCCTGGAGCGTGGCTCATTCTCCGACCCCATGGCTTCTCAATTAGCAGCTGGAAGCCATGGGGTCGTCTTGAGGCATGGCGCGAGAGAGGGCCTATTGATGGCTTGGGGTACAAGTTTGAGCTTGTCACTGACAATGGGCCTAGCAGCAGCATTACCATTGCCGAAGGCACATTGAGCGTCAAAAAGGGCGGAGAGTTTTGCATCGACAGTAGGTTAAATAGAGATTCGGGTTTGAATTCGAGGTCACCGGTGAAAGGTTTCGTGACGGGTTCAACCGTGGAAGGTGAAGGGAAAGTTAGCAAGCCTGTGGTACAAGTAGGAGTGCAGCATGTTACTTGCACGGCTGATGCTGCTCTTTTCGTCGCGCTTTCTGCCGCCATTGATCTCAGCATGGACGCTTGCCGGCTGTTTTCGCATAAACTCCGAAAGGAGCTCTGCCATGACGAACAGAATTGCTTCTCCTAATTAAAACTGGTTTAAATCCTTAATTTTCTTACTAATTTATCCTCTCTGCCGCTGTGACAACCAATTAGTTTTTGCTCAGTTTGTGAGGAATTGTTGGTTTGAGCACTGAATATGTATAATTTTTTCATTTTTAATTTCCTTTTTTCTCCACGTTCTTTGATTGTGATTATATTTTCTCCACATTCTTTGATTTTAATTTTTCTGGTTTGATTGTGCCAGTCGTGTTGGAGTTGGTTACACCTTGTAATATTACATAATTTATTCTGTCATCTGTATACAAGAAACTTACAAGTTGCTATCTGTGAGACTGCGAGGCTTTCCAACTCCTAAAAGAGCGAATTGTAATGACGAATTTATTGGCTGGTCCTTTTTTTAAGATTATTATCTGATTATCCCATAAGGTGGCCACACAAAAAACACATTATCTAAATAAAAAGAAAAACTATTTCGCGTGTTACTCTCAAGGCATGCAATCTCTATTCACTTTAAAGAGATTTCATATGTGACTCACATGAATACGGGCGGCCTATATTAAGTTATGATCTATTACTAAGTGTTATGAGTAAATTGATGATTTGATATACAGGTAATATTGTTTGTAAATATCTTAAAATTGATGGGGTTTTTGTTAAATCCAATAAACCCGTTGATGTGATTTATTTTCTAAAATTGATTTTTTTTGTGTGATAAAACAAATATTAATTGATCTGATAATGATTTTCCAAAATTGATGTAGTAGCAAATTTGATTTATTTTTTAAAGTGATTTAATACTACAATCATCATTTAATTAACTATTTTTTATTATTTATTAATTAATTAATTAATAGTCTTTTTAATGGAAATTAAATGTTAATTCATTTAAATAATGTGGTTATTCATATCAGATGCCACATAAGATAGTATACAATTGTGGTACAAAAACATGATAAAAATAATATATTTTTTTATATCACATTTTTACATCATCTCATGTGGCATCTGATGTGAACATTTATATCATTTGAAAAATTTGCAAAACTCAAGCAAAGAAAGGAGAAAAATTTCTCGTATACCACAATCATTGTTTAATTAACTAGTTTTTTTTTTAATTATTAGTTTATTAAATAATGAACTAAATTTAAAATTTTTATTAATTTAAATGATGTGGTTATTCATATCAGATGTCACCTAAGATAATATGAATAACATTACTAAATATAAAAACAATGTATAAATAATATTACTCGGTAAAAATTGTACTTTTTGCAGAGAATTTGTACGTTAATAAACAGAACAAAATCCCTCCCCCCCCCCCCCCCAAAAAAAAAAAAAAAGGTTTATTGTTAAAGAAATAAAGCTCTCTCGGAGCTCTCCTCCTTCCCTCCATCTCGATTTTCAATCCGAAACCAGAAAGCTCTTTCCGATTCCCGCAAAGATCTTTCTGGGTTCATCAATGGCCTCCGTCCGCCACCGCCTCCTCCTCCTCCTCATCATCACCCTCATCGCAATTCCCGCCTCCTTATCATCCCAATCCGTCATCCAGATGCCGAGGAAACGACACCGCTTCGCCGCCTCCGACGACAGCCTCGACTGTGACAGCTGGAGATTCTCCATTGAGACCAACGACGCTGGAACCTGGTCCAACATTCCGTCCAGGTGCGTCCGATTCGTCCAGGACTACATGACCGGCGACCGGTACCCGTCCGACTTGGCGTCCGTCGCGAATTACTCGCTGAGCTTCGCGAAGGAGGTGACGATGGGCGGCGATGGGAAGGACGCGTGGGTGTTCGACATCGACGAGACTCTGCTTTCCAATTTGGCCTACTATCAGGCCCATGGATTCGGGTATGCTCCAATCGATCACAGCCGTCCGTTATGATTGCTTTGAATTTTTACTGCAAAATAAATTGTTGTGGGGTTGGAAACGGACCTGGATCCTCTCCTCCTGAACCCAAGGAGAGGATCATTCTGACCAAGAATTTAAGACCGTTAGATGAAAATTCAACGGCTACAAACAGGAAATCCATTTAAAATTATAATAATTATAGACGGTATTGGATTCTTGGTCGGGAGCTCGGGAGAGGACCCAGTCCGTTGGAAACCAGGAAACGTATGCCTTGTCGGGGTTGCTGCGGCATACACATGTGATTGATGCGTCATTGGCAGGTGTGATTAGCCAATGAGAGGCTGCCACGTAAGGTGGCTATGATGTGCAGCACCCCATATTATAAATATATAGAATAATTGGAATTGATGGTGAAAGTTGAATTTGATAGAGATAGTATCAAACTCGATAAAAAGAGAAATTGCAAGAAAGTAAATGTATAAAATAAAAAAGAAATCAAAATAAATTCATATCTTCATTTATAATTCTCTTTACATTAGAAAAAGAATTTAAATATATTCAATGATAATAGGGTTTGAGATGTAGATGGGGCTAATGGATAGTAATAACAAAACAATAGGTGGTAATGCTAGTTATAACCGAAGTCCAATAGCTTAGAGTCGCATCAGTTAGCTTTATAGTCATGCGTTAAGCATATGAACCAGTGTTTTAAAAAACTCGCCTCGAGGCGCACTTAGGCGACCTTGAAGGCTGGGTTATTGGATTTTTGCCATTGTTTTGTGGGGGTGGGTGTAGGGCGGCGTCAGGGCGCACCTAGGCGGTTGAGGCGCGCTCAGGTGTTCTATTTGAGCATTTTTTTTCCTTTAAAATTTATGTCTGTTTCTCAAATGCAGGAGACTGTTATAGTTTAAACGAAGAGAGAGAGAGAGTCTCCAAATGACAAAGTCTAACTCCAACTCTACCTCTTCCTTTATTTTCCTTTAAATTCCCTATAATAATTGATCCACTAAACTTTTATTTCGTTTTAAATTCCCTATAATTTCTCCACTCAACCTTTATTTCCTTTTGAATTTCCCTATAATTGTGACATTCAACCTTTATTTTCCTTAAAATTCTCCATAATTGTGGCCACTCACCCTTATTTCTCTTAAATCTCTATAATTGCTTACAATAAAATAAATAATTTCAACATTTTAAGACTTGATGACATAGTTTCTAAGTACAACTAGACTTAGTAATGAAGAATATGATATTATCTTTGATTTAGTTATAATTATATTTGTTTTACAAAGTATTATATCTATAAAATATAATTATATATGTAATATATGTATTAAAATTTTAAGGCACTGTGAGGCTTCGCTTCACGTCTCATGCCTAGGCGGGGCTATCCATGGGACGCCTCGCCTACACATTCGCCTTTTAATACATTGATGTGAACAAACATGCACAAGAGAGCTTAATATGTCACACGATTGCAGGTATATCTTCTTTTGTCACGTAATAAGTGCTTTCCACACGAAAATTTGAATCATACTTAGCCATGTGAAAACACACGCATAAGAGAGCCTTTATTATGAGAGAATATGTCACACGATTGCAGATATATTCTCTTGTGTCACGTGATAAGTGCAGCTATGTACACGAGAGTTTGAGTCACGCCTAAGCATGTGAACAAACATGCACAAGAGTCTTTATTAGGAAAGGATGTGTCACACAACTACGAATATATTCTCGTGTCACGTGATAAGTGCTTTGTACACGAGAGTTTGAGTCATGTCTAAACATGTGAACAAACACGCATAAGAGGGCCTTTATTAGGAGAGAATATGCCTTATAATTACAAGAATATCCTCTAGCGTTTACAACGTTGAAGTCACATGATAAGCGAGGCTAACGCAAAGAAATACCCAACTACACAATGGATTTTCTACGTTTTCGAGAACACATTTGTGTAGCCTTGTTTTTGGTTGGTTTATTTGTTGGTCATTTGGTTCGTTAACTTATGACCAATGCATGTAAAAGATGGACGCTGCATATACCCTTTTAGTTTGTGCCAGAGTGAACTCTCACCTGTAGTTGTAGTCTTGTAGATGTGAGAAGGAAATAAGTTCCTAGGACTTGAATAACTTATGCTAGTAAGTGCAATTTATTGTCGGAAATAGAAGGGCTGGCTTTGCCGCTTTTCACATGTAAGCGTTTGGTAACATTATAATTTAGAGGAAAACACTTCAAGTCCAATACTTCAGAGGGGAAAAAAAAAACCCTACTAACTTGGTAATGAGGGAACGGCAAGGAATTTCACAACCGAGAATCAATTAGAGTGACAAGTGGATAGATAAGTCGTATAAACCTTCTTGTCGGGGTGCTTTTACTTATTCACTTACAGGGAAAAAGAACTTATAACTGAAGTAATTAGCACATTGTTCATTGCCTTCAAGTCCTCAAGCATCGATCTTATCACTGAAAGTTACACTCTAAAAACGAATTGTTCGATTCTCCAACAGATACTCTTACCTAGTTTTGGTCTGGTTTTATGTCCTTCAACCAGAGTTAGTTATCCGGGATTACTAGATTACATCAATGTTTTTAGCTGTCTTAATTGATTAAGTGTTTCGTAAGATGGAATTTGACAAGGTCTACATTATCTTGGGCACAGATCGGCGACGTTCAATGAAGCATTTTTCGATGAGTGGGTGGATTTGGCTGAGGCCCCTGCTCTCCCGGCAAGTTTAAATCTTTTCAAAAAGCTTGAGAAGTTGGGTTTCAAGATGTTTCTGTTAACTGGGCGGAGCGAACATCAGAGAAACGCCACCGCGAGAAACCTTGTATATGCAGGTTACAACAATTGGGAGAGGCTGCTACTGAGGTACATTGGGGGCTAAGTGTCCTTTGGTTGACGATACAGAGGACCTTCTGATCAAGGAACACCGGCCACGGTCTACAAATCCCAGAAGAGATCGGACTTGATAGACGAAGGTTATCGAATTCACGGGAGCTCGGGAGATCAGTGGAGTGATTTGATAGGTTTTGCTATTGCTCAACGATCGTTTAAACTTCCAAACCCAATGTATTACATTGCCTAGCAAATACCAACATTCAGATTACATTGTTGTATTGGTTGCCATCGTTCCCTTGCTAATCCGGCATGATTTAGTTGAGTGGAGTACCTTTTACTTTTAGGTGGAAAAGAATCATGCAAAGTTTCCAAACATTCTTTTTCAACAACCACTGATAAAGACGAATGCTTTTAATTATATGATCACTTAATTGGGAATGCCAAAACAAGATTTCCCAAGTTGAGAACAAGTCACGCGACACAAGCCGATAAACGCATACATCCCAATGTGTCACAAAATATCACATGACAAACAGAATCAAACCATTTTTTTTTATATAATTCACTGGTTCTGCTTACGATTCTTCCATTACTGAATTCGATAATTCTCGAGCGACGGACGTTTTGGTTCAGCAAGTGTCATAAATAATGTAATTGGATGACTTCTTTTCTTCTTTTTTTTTTGACATTTTCAGACAATTATATTATTACACTTAATATACCGAATTGTATTGTCAGGGCATTAAAAATATCTAATTGAAATACAAAGCGAATCATTTAATCTCCTTTTTTTATTTTTTAAAGCATATCTGTATATTATAATTCCAGATGAACAGAGTTAATAATAAAGAAATTAAAACGAGTAGGATTCAGGAAGCTTGAGTCATGATTTGCTATTAATAGTAGATTAAGCTGTACAAAAAGACTGAAATCTCCTGTTCTTACGGAGAAGAAGTAGAAGACGATGTGTAGGGGGACCCACATACCAGAGGCTTGGACCCCGGAATTCTCAGGCGGTTCAACCCGCCGCCAGGAATCAGAGAGCATTCCGGCTCCGGCCGCTGCATGTTCCACCCGGGAATGCAATTCAGGGAGAAATCAAACCCCACATTCCGGTAGAACAACTTCGTACATTCCCGACTGAACCCAGAAAAGAAATTGTAAGCAACGGTAAAATTCACCAGGCTTTTCAACGAGCACACCAAGTCCGGCAGCACCCGCGACAGATTGTTGTGCGCCAAGTTCAGAACTTCGATATCTTCCGGGCAAGAAATCGTGTCTGTCGGGGAGATGACCCATCAGGGAATTATGGCTCGCGTCGAAAACCTTAATTTTTGTGAAGATCCCGGGTTCTTCAGATCACTTGATTCGTGGGCTTTGGAGGAAGCGTCAGGATCTCTTTTCCCTTTTACTTTTAGGTAGAAAAAAATCATGCAAAGTTTCCAAACATCATTGTTCAACAACCACTGATAAAGACGAATGCTTTTAATTATGATAACTTAATTGGGAATGCCAAAACAAGATTTCCTTAGTTGGGAACAAGTCGCGTGACACAAGCCGATAAACACATACATCCCAACGTGCCACAAAACATCACATAATTTCCATAAGAATGTCACATGACAAACAGAATCAAAACCACCTTTTGTATAAATTGATTCTGCTTAGGCCATCTCCAACTGAAGGGTCCAGAGGGCCAGAAGGCCGAAAATAGCCCAAAAACGGTCTCCAACCGAGGGCTAGGCTAGAGAGCTCTGGAATCTGGGAGGGCCCCACGGAATCAGAGAGGGCTGGAGGGTTAGAAGGCTGGCCACTTCCAGCCAGCCAGCCAGCCCCGGGCTGGCTTCTTTTTTTTTAAATCTGTCAGAATTCCTGTCGGTTATAACCAATAGGAATTCTTAAGAAATAATTCAAATGCAACGGCTAGTACTGCATTTGAATTTTTTTTTTACAGTTTTATTATTATTTTTTATTTACAAATTTTTTTATATAACTTCTATTTTTTCCTATAACTTTTATTTTACAAAATTTGTTTCATATTTTTTTTAAATTCCATTTTTTCCTATAACTTCTATTTCACAAAATTTGTTTCATTTTATTTTAGATTCTATTTTTTTTCCTATAACTTCTATTTCACAAAATTTGTTTCATATTTTTTTTAAATTATATTTTTTTCCTATAACTTTCTAAGTCATTATACAACATTAAATTAAGTAACATGAAACAACATTACTTAGCCGTTGGATTTGAATTTAAGTTGTAATTTTTAAATAATAAATTATGTATGGCCCTTTGGCCTTCGGTTAGAGATAGTTTTTTGTGACAGGGCTAAAACGAGCCATCTGGCCCTCTAGCCCTCAGTTGGAGACGGAGGCAAATATGACCTTGTACTGTTCATTAAAATATTAATATCTTTGAGAATCTTTGAGGGCCAGAGGGCTAAAACGAGCCCTCTGGCCAACCATCGGTTGGAGATGGCCTTACGATTCTTCCATTACTGAATTCGCGATACGAAAATACGGTCAGTGCAGAAAGTGTCATAAATAATATAATTGGATGATTTTTTTTAAAATTTTTTTAGATAATCACATTATTACACTTAATGTACCGACTTGTATTGGCAGCACACGGAAAAATCTCTAATTGAAATACAAAGCTAATCATATAATATGCTTTTATTAAAAGCATTTCTGAATATAGTTCCAGATGAACAGAGTTAATAATAAAGAAATTAAAAATCAGTAGGATTCAGGAAGCTTGAGTCATAATTTGCTATTAATAGTAGATAAAGTTGTACAAAAAGACTGAAATCTCCTGTTTTTATGGAGAAGTAGAAGACGATGTGTAAAGGGACCCACATACCAGAGGCTTGGACCCCGGAATTCTCAGGCAGTTCAACCCGCCGCCCGGAATCAGAGAACATTCCGGCTCCGGCCGCTGCATGTTCCACCCGGGAATGCAATTCAGGGAGAAATCAAACCCCACATTCCGGTAGAACAACTTCGTACATTCCTGACTGAACCCGGAAAAGAAATTGTAAGCAACGGTCAGATTCACCAGGCTTTTCAACGAACACACCAAGTCCGGCAGCACCCCCGACAGATTGTTGTGCGCCAAGTTCAGAACTTCGATGTCTTCCAGGCAAGAAATCGTGTCGGGGAGATGACCCATCAGGGAATTATGGCTCGCGTCGAAAACCTTAATGTCTGTGAAGATCCCGACTCCTTCGGGAATGCAGCCGGTTAACCGGTTGTTAAGAAACAAAACCTCTTTCAGCTTCGTCCCCATGAAGCCGAAGCTGGCCGGGAAGTCGCCGCTGAACTGGTTGTTTGCGAAATTGATGACGGAGGCCTGGGAGTTTCCTAAACTTTCGGGGATTTGGCCTTCGAAGTTGTTGTTGTTGAGGAAGATGGCGTCGAGTTTCCGGTTGAAGAGCTCGTCCGGGATCGTGCCGGAGAAGCTGTTGAATCGGAGGTCGAGGTAGATGAGGTTCGGAATTTGTAATGTGACCATTGGGAAGCTGCCGGAGAAGTTGTTGTTGCTGAGGTCGAGTTCTTGGAGGGCGGTGAGGTCTCGGAGACTTTCGGGGATTTGGCCGGAGAATCTGTTGCTGTTGAGATGGAGGAGAGAGAGTTGAGAGAGAAAAGAGAGCTCTTGGACGAGATTGCCCTTGAGATTGCCGTGGTTGAGATCTATGCCTGCAACTTCTTGAGAATCCGGCGAGCAGAAAACCCCTGTGTAAGAACACACATTCGGGCCGACCCATGAGTCTAAAACCTTTGATGGGTCGTCGGAGATGGCGGATTTCCACGCCTGGAGGGCGGTGAAAGCTCGGTCGAGGCCTGAAGGTGAAGACCCAGATGAGAATGGGGGATTCCCATTTCCATTGATTCCTCCACCAATCCAAACACCGCCGCCGCCGCCAACAGGGCCGACATTGACACCAACTCCACCGCCCACATTAAACCCAGCTTCTGTGGGGATAGCAATCAGTAGAAGAAGTGCTAGAAACCACCATTTCTCCATTTTTTCAGTGGAGAAAGCACTATAATGCTTATTTGCTGGGTTTGCTTTTAATGTTGTCCAACTGTGGTTGCAGCATTTAAGAGAATAGAAGCTGGTGGGGTTTATTTGGTCTTGAATTGGAGTAAAATACATCGTCGTCTTCAGATATCACTGTAGTAGACTTCGCTAGTGTCATATTTATTATCTTAATGGATCATCTTGTGTCAAACCCGTTATTTTAACGAGTTTTCAATAGGTGAACCGAAAATGACTCGATTCGTTAACGGGTCGTGTCATGTTGGGTTAGCGGATATGTAAGAAATTGTCATGCCTAATGTTTAGATCTGGCAAATGATATTTTATTAGGTTCTTAACGGGTGACACGATAACGACCCGACTCTTTAACGGGTGACCTCATAACGACCAAAATAGTTAACGGGTTGATCTAAACCTGTTATTTTTGTGTCAGATTAATGGGTCGCGAAAAAAATTATCAGACCTAAACTATAGTGATATCTCTATCACATGAAAGTGTTCATGATCGAGATATTGTTGCATTAACATCTCTGTAACATAATAGTGCTCTTGATCAAAGATACTGTCACAATGTCATTTTTGTCGAATAAAATTATTCATGACACTTTTGTTTTGTTTACCTTTTGTTAGTGTTTTTCCTTTTTTTATTTTAATGTTTTGGTTTTCATGGTAAAAGAAAAGGCTGGTAAGTTGCTGTAGGTGATAGAGCTGTTTTGGTCAGTAGGTTGGTCAATTAGTAAACTCACCAAAATAAATGAGCAGGGATAAATTAGTCTGTATGAGCCTTGCATAATGATATGATTTAGGTTCTAATCATTGGACAGAGAATATCTCCACATCTCACTGTTTGGAGTATAAGGATCAGACAATTTAGACCGTTCACATGAAACGGTCCTTATTAATTTATTTTGTTAGCCCAAGGAGAGGATCCTCCTGATCAAAGATCTAAGGCCGTTGGATGAAAATCCCCTTGGATCTTTTGTCAGGAGGATCCTCGCATTGAGCTCAGAAGAGGATCCAGGTCCAGTTGCTGTAGGTGATAGAGCTGTTTTGGTCAGTAGGTTGGTCAATTAGTAAACTCACCAAAATAAATGAGCAGGGCTAAATTAGTCTGTATGAGCTTTGCATAATGATATGATTTAGGTCCTAATTATTGGACAGAGAATATCTCCACATCTCGCTGTTTGGAGTCTAGACTAAGGATCATACAATTTAGACAGTTCACATGAAACGGTCCTTATTAATTTATTTTGTTAGCCCGCCTCTCACAAATCAAGAACTTCAATCTCTCTTTCACACAACCAAGGGCCTGAATTTTCTTATCTTAAGCTTCGAACAGTAAGGTTTGGAAAGTTTTCAAATTCTTAATCATTGAGAGAAAGCAAAATGAGAAGAAAATAAACACTTTAGGCTAATATCACCTATTGTAGGCTTGTATTATGATCAGACTCATTATTCAAATAATAGCATTTACTCTGTTGATTTACTTTTTATGTGTCTACAAAACGAGACTAAAATATAGAAATATCTTACTTTGATAAAATGTCATACAAAATAACGTGGTCAAACAAACGTACCCAAATTTTTCTCTCAAAACACTAAATGTTACCCACTATAGACTTCATTTTGTTTTTCATAGGAAATTAATATAACTTATGATGTGTTTCCAATACATGCAAGCACCACAAACTATTATCCAAGAATTAAACGGAGTATATCCCAAATATGAGATGGTTTAAATCATTTGCTTGTTTTGTGAAACGAACGAAGCTGCTTTTGACATTTAATATGCATTGATGTATAGTATACATTTAATATGCACTGATGTATAGTATACATTTAATATGAGATGGTTTATAACTTCTTACACACTATTGTAGGCATAATGTAGAACATGCAGTGTGAAACCAAAAGGGATTCATAACCTCCTTTACAAATCATAGAAAGAAACAGTTCATGAGCCACACTCTAGGTTGGAGCCCGCAAACTAGTTTTTTTATTTTTTATTTTTTTAAAAGTTATATAAATCTTGGCCACAAGAATTTTAACGCCAACTTTTCTCTATTCATTTGTGATACCCAACAATATAAAAAATTTAAAAAAATGGAGGAATCAAGGCTGCATGTGAATATTAGGTAAGAAATCAAATTTTTTTTGAGGAGGAGAAGGACGTGAATGGGTACTCTGTTTTCACGTCGAATTTCAAGAATGTTGAGAATCAGTTGTTTAGGACTTGTAGCTCACGTGTGATTACAAGCATCTAGTTATGCACTCAGAAGTTTTGGGTTCGAATCTCCCTTCAAAACATCCCTTGTACAAAAAAAATATCAAAAGATAGAACCTGGGTCTTTTGGTTTGGATCTTTTAGAAGTGTTTTGAGATTAAAGCCAACAATTTGGACTCTGAAATGATAGATTGAATCTTAAAGCCCAAAACTGTGATAGTTTAGACTTTTTGTTACCCCAATATTTGGACTGGGCTTATGTAACATGGGTAGGCCTAATACATAACTGAATAATCTGGTGTTAGTTTCTTTCACTAATTAATAAAGTGTCGACCAGCAACTACCACGGAGTTGCTTAACGGTTAGAGATGAATTTCAGGACTGTATTTTCGAATCTTAGTGTCGATAAGTTATGATGGTGACGGAAAGAAACTGAAATAGCTTTGTGAGTCATCACGTTTTTTAAAAAATGAATTGTCACCGACTGGTTTTTTTTACTAAAAAAAAAGAAGAAAAAAGAGTATTAAAATCTTGAGCGGCAACCAGTCCAAATTGCAATCAACTAGTCACTCAATCAGTAGTTTTTTTTTTTGGTCACTCTCAATCAGTAGTTTTGAAGATAGGGAACAGATGGGAACTGCCGCCACATTATAATATTCATCTTACAAATAAATCCAAAAGGGTGACGTTGGATCGGGGCACGTCAAGATTCAAAACCCAGAAAGAAACACCCGAACCCAACAACTACACACACATATTTGTCACTTTCATCCACAACAAAATCAAACCATATGCTGCCCTTTTTCACACCACCACCAGTTCACACCGCTCACGGGCATACTCTCCCGAGCAGGAGTGACATTGACGAGCATTCTATTGTGCTGGTATTTCAAATTTCTCACATAATAGCACAATATCGAAGCAGGAGTGACACTGACGAGCATTCTATTGTGCTAGTATTTCAAATTTTCTCACATAATAGCACAATATTGAAGCAAGAGTAACACTGACGGGAATTCCATTGTGTCGGTATTTCAAATTTTCTCACATGAAAGCACAATATCGAAGTAGGAGTGACAATTACGGGAATCCCATTGTGTTGGTATTTCAAATCCCATTGTGTTGGTATTTCAAATCCCATTGTGTTGGTATTTCAAATTTTCTCACATGAAAGCACAATATCGAAGCAGGAGTGACAATTACGGGAATCTCATTGTGCTGGTATTTCAAATTTTCTCACATAATAGCACAGTATTGAAGCAAGAGTAACACTGACGGGAATCCCATTGTGTCGGTATTTCAAATTTTCTCACATGAAAGCACAATATCGAAGCAGGACAATTACGAGAATCTCATTGTGCCGGTATTTTAAATTTTCTCTCATGATAAGACTATCAATTTGAAATGCTGACACAAGGATATACCATATGTGAACAAGTCTAACAAGTTCACATGTGAACGAAGTTAAATGTGACAGCTACCATTGCATCCAAAAACTACGGCTTTGTGAGTACCGATCTATAGCCGGACGTCTGGCAGAAGATGAGGACTGCACCTTCTTTTACCTCCGGACGTCTGGTATTAAAGAGATGCAACCCTACCTAGCTTAGCTACCTTTCATGCATGGTTGAAGCGGACTAGGATTCTCTCTCTTCTTCTATCCCCTCCTCTCACACTTTCTATTTTGTCTTTATTTTTCTATAAAAAATTAATATAAAATGTTGACATGGTTTAACCATAACCGTTCAAATGAAAGAGAAGGGAAAGGGAAGGGAGGGTAAAAAAGAGATGAGATAATCCTTCTCCGGATGAAGCTTCCTATTTACCATCTTTGTTCTGTTGCCCACTTTGGAAGTGCATACCTACCTTGAAATTGTCTCGTTATGAAATCTAAGAAGTTCAGTTAAGAAAAATAATATGAGACCAAATGTAATGATTGGGATAAACCTTATGATTTATGGAGTTTTAACCAAATACTTTCAGTGCTGTTTACTTTAATGAAAAACCACATTTTTACTTTAAAAAGTCAATCTTGATACTATTCACTTACAATATCTTTTTGTCATTTTCGTTAAAACTTTAAGTTTTCAAACATTTTTCATTAGTTTCCTTTGACACACACCAACCCTCAAATGTCCACTAGGACTTCGAATCGAGCTGTGTTGATCGACACCTAGAAAGTAACGAAGTCATAAAGTGTAGTGATGTGGAAAATGTGAGTAAATTTAAACCTAAAAGTGCCTAAGTATAAGAGTGCGTTGTGAGCGGGAATGAACCCATTTCATACGTGATGTCAGAGCATAAGTACAGTACAGTAAGATATGGTGAGAATTATACAATCGAAGGTAATCGTCTACACTAAGATTTGCCAAGAATCTTCGTTAATATGAAAACTTAGCTACTAAAACCTGGAGGGGCGAAAAACAAGGGTGAGTGAGCCTGAAAATAAAGTTTTATAAAAACCTTTCTGAAAACATTATAACCCTTCACCATAAAACAAGTATAATTTCCAAAATATACATACTACGAATAGTATGAAAATACCTACCGTAACTTGCAAAATCACAAGATTGCCATACATTGCAATATTGCGTAAATGAACATATAACAACCAATAACACATAATCTCGCATAAGCAAACATATCATATCGGGTGCTCATCAACACATGCTGACACACGAGTTAATGCAGAGGTATTCTGACATGAACAGGATTGGGTGTAACAATAATATACGCTCTAGTGCTACAATCATGTGAAGACTGGTGCTATTCGCGGTCACATACGAGTCGGAGTTGCCTATTGCAACATGTACAACAGGACTGGCACATACTTGGATCCAAGGCGGGCATGTGGTGCAGATGTGAACATACACGTGAAAGACTAGCCCTGGCCCTAGGCGAGCACTAACACTGATGCAGCAAACGATGAGCAAATAACATAATTATAATCATTTCATAGTCATTCAACAATTCTAGTCAACATTATATTATTCATGACCATAAATATAATTAAGGCATCCCCTTATAGTAAGCTTACATGTGCATCTCGTAGGATTATTTTATCATTTCCTAACAATAAGGCATTTCTTATAAACGTAAGTTTAATCATGGCAATCATATAGAGAATTTATTTATAAATGTATATATGGAAACTAACCAATATATATCAAAGAAAATACCCACTCATAGATCATGTCGCTGAGTTGAACTCGTTTCGTAGTATCGAGAGTCCTTGCAATCCATTTCGCATAGAAATGAAACCATTTAGGTAAATATAACATGCTAATAAAAATTATTTCATAAAAAATACGGCTAATAAAGGAACTATCTTACAACAGTCGAACTTCGGAAAACGGACGGCGAATTTGAAATCAACACGTCGAAATATGCTAAGGAGGGTCCACAACCCTACACAAGTCAATCTAGGACATCCGCCTATGAATATCCGATCCGTACCTTCCCAAAGTCCACACTATGCTTCTAGAACAACATACTAAAACTTCTTTATGATCTAACTGTCGAATCTCCGCCAATCGCAAATTCAAGTGGCGGTCAAAGTTATATTTTACAAACTTTAGAAATTCAATTTGGGAAGATCTATAAGCCAGATTCCCGATCTGTAAGTTTCTAATGTCCAAAAATATTACGTACTATCATATATTAAAGTTTGGTGCCGATCCAACAGTCGGATCATCCATTCGTATAATAACCAAGTGGCAGCCAACTAGGCGGTCCACTACTAAACTATATTAAAACATCAAGATTTCACTAAACGGATGTCAATTATGGAATTGAGCCATCAAATTAGCCTAGGATGGTCAGGTGGGGTCTCGGCCTACGCCCCGACTTGCCAAAAAATTCAACTATTTCCAAAATTGATCGAATTTCACAAAAATGTAGATCTCGATGAGTAGAGCAAGTTACATACCTGTGGCCAAGCCCAATTTGGCCGGAAAGAGTTCCAATTTCCCTCGAACTCGCCAGAAACCCTCGAAATAGGTGGTTTCGATCCATCAACTTCGGTGCTCACTGCCCCTATAGTTGTTTGAGCTTTATTCCCTGCCTTACGAGAAGTAGTTTGATGGTGGTGGTCGACTGTACTACCTTAAAAAATGGCAAAATTTAGCCGTGCACCTCAAGAACTCGTTGGTGAGTTCATCACGAATTCAATGCCAATTTAACTCGATTTTTGATGAAATTGGAAGATGAAGGGGTGCTAGGTTAATTTCAAGTGTTGTGTGGCTTCTAATCAACAAAAAAAATCACCTGAAAAGGCGTCGGAAATCATGGCTACATCTGGGTCGGGCCGCTGGTCAATGAATGACCTGGTTTGGCTTGGTTGTTTCCCTCCGGTTCCTCTTATTTTCTTTCCTCTCATTTCTCTTCTTCCTTCTTTCTCCATTGGTCACTCTCATTCCTCTCTACTCTCCCGATTTGGCTAACCTCTTTTTTTTTTCCTTCAGTTCTTTCCTCTTCCGATTGGCCTCCTACTTCCTCATTTATTTCTGATTGGGCAACACCCAATCCTTTTTTTTTCTTTCAATCCCAACCATCCATCTTTTTCCTTTCTCTATCACAGCTATCCACATGGCACTTCCAGATTTTCTGTAGCATTCCAGATTATGGTCAAATGACCATTTCACTCATAACTCATTCGTTATAGCTCCAAATTACGTTCCATTTGCGCTTAGGTGTTCGTATCGTCGAGTATTTCGAGAAAAAGGTAAAATAGTAGCTTATACACATCATGAAGAGATGGCCAATAAAAGTCAACAATCTCACCTCTAGTCATTTTCGTCAATTCACTCATTTTAAGTTAATAAAATCGTAAAGTTAGAGACAAGTTGTCACATCCTTACGATTTAAGCTTTAAATTCCCTCAAAACTTTTCTAATAATTGGGTTAAAAAATAAGTTTTGGGAAGAAAAAAATGATTTTGGGCCAAATTATCGCCACAGTTGAAGTCTGGGATAAGCGGGGCCCCACTTGTGCGTGTGTACGCGCCCATTTTTGGCCCACTAGTAACCCATTGACGCGCCCCAATTGCTCGCACACGGCTGAACTGTAGTAGCTGTGACTCAACGCTGACAACTTTGTATATAATTTGGTGCATATGTGTACGAACTTGTGTTTAAGAATCAAACAAATTGTGTAATTTTTTATTGTTTATCGAAATTTAAATATTTTTAAGTTAAAATGAACATAAAAATAAATTAAAATAGTCTACATAATTTTGTTAAAATTTTATCCCACACCATTATACACGGTTAACAAAAACTTTATGGAGTGAAATATTGCTTCTTTTTCAATTTAAATTACAAGCATTGACTATAAGATTATTTGAAATGCAACTCATGGTCAATTAGGCAAATCGACGTCTAAATACGTGTTACACTCATTACTCATAGGATATTAAATCAAAATAAAAAAAGCTTAATTGACTTCGAGATTAACTTAAGCAAATAAAGAAAAACATATTACTAACTCCTTAACAATTTTCTTGGCCATGCATCTAATTAATTATTATTCCTACGGTCATGCATCTAATTAATTATTAGGGTAAATATCAGTTTATTATCCTCAAGTTTCGTGGTTTTCAACATTTGGTATATGAAGTTTTTTTCGTCCCAGAGTCATATCTAAAGTGTTAATTTTGGGACAGTCTCATACATCCGTTAGTATGGTTGCTATGTCTCCCATTAACTGATGATGTGGCGCCCATGTAGACAATAATTGGGTGCCACGTGTCATTAAAAGTCCATGTGGAAATTTAAAAAAAAATGGTCGTTTTCTACCTTCACTGACCTTCCCTCCCTCCCTTATCCCTCCGTTCTCTCTTCCGCACCAACCCACCAAACCCTCATCTCATCTCCTATTCGACTCGTCATACATTCACCCTTCCTTCTTCATCTTCGACTTCACCTATCCACCGACCCACCTAACTCTCATATTCTCTTCAACGGCCTTTATCAGCTCGAACCTCTGACCCTCATCTATCTGATTTGACAGCGGTGGAGAGCCACGGGGTGCTAACCAAAACTACAACCTCTTCACCACCGATCTTCTAGATCATGAAGCTCCTCCGATTGCAATTGGTTCCGGACCGCCTCCGAGTCGGACCATGACGTTAGTGTTTCGTCAACGATCTCTTCGACTACTGCAGCTCGGAGCAGCAGCCCAAGATAAGTTATGTCATCTATCGGATATGGTACGAGGATTTTGGTGGGTTCGTGCAGAGAAGATAAGGAAGGGATAGGAATGGAGTGAGTGAGGGACATATAGACATATTAGAAATCGACGTCGCCGCCGGCACAGGCGTGCCACAACTTTGATCTCGCCGCAAATCAGGCAGCGCACGGCTAAAGATGGAAAAGGAATGGTGAATATACATGGAGTGAGAAGATGATTGGGTGGGTGCAGAGAAGAAAAGGAAATGAGGGAGGGAAGGGGATGGGATAAGGTAGGAAACAATATTTTTTAAATTATTTATAATAATAATAATTATATATATTTTTTTAATCCATGTGGTGCCTAATCATTGTCTACGTGAGCGCTATGTCATTAGTTAATGGTTGATTTAACAGCAAACTTAATGGAGGTATCAAAGTGTTCCAAAATTATGACTTTGGTACCACTCTGGGATGAAAAAAAACATAATGTTGAAAATGTTGAAAATCAAAAAATTTCAAGGTAGTAAACTGAGATTAACCCTAATTATTATTCCTACCAAAGGGCTCTAAATTAACCTTTCTTTTCGTTTACTTTTTTTATTCTATAAAAAGGAGCAATTTGTGATTTTGTTACCGCGGTCCATCTTTTTGTGACAGAAATGTCACATCCCGGCCCGGGCGCAGCCACCTCCCGGGCCCGCTCCACCACCGTAGCACGATATTGTCCGCTTTGGGCCCCGACCACGCCCTCATGGTTTTGTTTCTGGGAACTCACGAGCAACTTCCCAGTGGGTCACCCATCATGGGAGTGCTCTAGCCCCCTTCTCGCTTAACTTCAGAGTTCCAACGATACCCGAAGCCAGTGAGCTCCCAAAAGGCCTCGTGCTAGGTAGGGATGGGAATATACATTTAAGAATTGACACACCCCGACCCAGAAAGTCCACTAGGACACTGAAGTCGAGCTGTGCTGGCTGACACCTGGAAGATGACGAAGCCATAAAGTGTAGTGATATGGAAAATGTGAATAACTTTAAACCTAAAAGTGCCTAAACACCAGAGTGTGCTCGTGAGCGGGAGCGAACCCATCTCACGCGTGACTTCAGAGCATAAGTAAATACAGTAGA
The DNA here is from genome assembly GCA_963580275.1 of Crataegus laevigata. Classification (NCBI taxonomy): domain Eukaryota; kingdom Viridiplantae; phylum Streptophyta; class Magnoliopsida; order Rosales; family Rosaceae; genus Crataegus; species Crataegus laevigata. The sequence goes on along the minus strand of OY756942.1, from coordinate 35,997,236 downwards.
GCGGGTAAGAAGTATACCCTCAGAAGTAGCCACCAGTCTAGAGATTCGCCCATAATCCTCGTCGATATGAACCTTAACAGCTAAACCTGGAGGGGCGCAAAACAGAAAACGTGAGTGGGCAAAAACAAAGTTTTCAAAACTATTTTTATATCAAAAGTACTAACCCCTCACTGTAAAACCCGTATAGTTTCCCAGAAAATAATACGTATGTAATCGTATACCAAAACAGGCTGTAAAACGATAAAACTCGAATATGCCATGTCTAAAATATGCCATGCCAAAATATCCAGTCAAGAAACATATGAATCGATCAGGTGAGATAAAATCAATACTCAATATATATGCCGACAATATTAATCTATAGCTCCTCAACCACTATCCTGCACACGAGTCGGAACCATCTTTAGTGGTCTGCACGACAGGCTAGGTGTATAAAATACGCTCAGTGCTATGATCACATGAAGGCTGTGCGACAAATCGCGGGTCACCTACGAGTCGGAACCACCTATAGTGGTCTGTATGACAGGCTGTGCACCTGCCTTGGATCCAAGGTGAGCGTACGGTGCGGGAGGTGAACGATCACGTGAAGGCTAGGCCCTACTATGGCGGAGCACTAACACCCGAGGTGCAGGTAAATGAGCTATATCTCAATCTCACCATCAACATCACAACCATCATTACCAAATATATATACTCACCTGAGCGTCCACGACGCCACAGCATGATCACAACCATAATCATAATCATCAATTATAATTGGCATTCGACATGGCATTTCAATCGTAAAACCAATTCAATTCTAAAATCATTTAAACCAAGTTTCTAGGGAAAACATCAATTATATATATATATATATATATATATATATATATATATATATATATATATACTGAAAACAAAAGCCCACTCACCTGGAGTCTATGCTACAGCCCCCTAGCATGACTCTCGAGATATCCCAAATGATCACAAATGATCACCGCCTAGCATAAATATCAATTCATGTCTCAAAATCTATACTGAGAATATGCAATTTATAATAAACGCATCCCTACGAATTCGATCTGGAAGATCCGTATCACGAATCTTCGATCCGTCACTTCCAATAATGTACATTAAACTTCTAGAATAATACCCCAAAGTTTCGTTACGATCCAACGGTTGGATCTCCGCCAATTGCCAAAACCAAGTGGCGGTTAACGTTTTAATTACAACTTACCATTCCAATTTGGGAAGATCCGTACGACGGATTCCTGATCCGTAAATTCCTACGTTCCTCAAATATTATTTACTACAACATGCTAAATTTTGGTGACGATCCAACGGTCGGATCGTCGATTCATATTTTGACATATTACCGAACGTAACGAATTTAGGTCCTAACGATCAATTTACGTCAATCCGTTATCAAAAATAATTTCAAGGCATTGAATAACGCCTAAAAACATCATTGGCGGCCCTAGGGCCACGCGCCGCCGTGGGTGGCGGTTGGCCGCCCCCGAGTTGCCGGAAAATTCAACTTTCACTAAAAATTCTCAAAATTTCCAGAATTAAAGATCTCAATGAGTAGAACAAATTTCATACCTGTGAGAAATTTGGCCTCGAAGACCTCCAATTTCAGCAAAACCCGCAAGAACCCTTAAGTTTGGGTGTGCTCCAATTCGACCTCCAATTTAACTCTGATGCTCCAACAAAGGATTGGGCTTTGTTCTAGGTGTCAATAGGATGCTATGGGTGGCGGTAATTGGAAGAAATTGTTTCGGATTTGGGGGAACTCGAACACGGAGGCCGCAGCACCCAAAGTGCAGTTCTTCCTATTTTCAAGGCCAAATATTCCCCAATTTGATGTAGAATAGGTAAAGGGAAGATCAATATAGGGATTGGAAGTGATGGTTTGGCTCAATTCGTCGAAAAAATGGGTGAATTTCACCGGAATTAGAACCGGGTCGCGGGTACACGGGTTGGTGTGACCCGTTTCCCCCTTTTTCTTTCTTCTCTCCTTTCCCTCATTCCTTCTATTCTGATTGGGCAATCCATCCTCTCTCCTCTCCTTATTCCTCCATTTCTCTCCCTGTTCCTCCTTTGCCAAACATCCCACTGTCCATTTTTCTTTTCTTTTAATATGGGCCACACATTTGGCCCGCCAGATTTTTGGAACTTTCCACACAATTTCAAAAAGTATCAATTTTGCCCTTAATTTCAAACGTTAATAACTTCTTTGTTATAGCTCCAAATTCGAATCCGTTTGCGCCTACTCGTCCGTAGCGACGAATAATATAAGAATATGCCAAGAAAACAAATCTTAGATGTCACTATGAGGCAGTCAATACCAATCGAAGTATGTGCCTCGAAGGGCATTTTTGTAAACTCACTTATTAAAATTATAAAAATCATAATTTTTAGGGACGGGTTGTCACAGAAAAGACTCACAGAGGTTTTTTAGTTTCCTTTAGCCATCATGTGATTCATCAGTACCAAGAATCGTCCCATTACGTGTCGTGCAAAATATGAACTTGAAATTTGTCCTTAACAATTAGGTCTTCGTGGTGTTTAACTTACAACCAATGTTTTAAATATCCAAAAATTTAGGAACGATATGGAATTTCAAGAAATCAGTCAATTTCTTTAATATTTTTTAAATTTTTAGGAAAATCAAGTGTTTGTGGACAATTTGCAAAAAGTTTGCAAGAAATATCCATGAGCCTATGCATTCTTTATTTCTTTCTTTATGGTATTAGTTTACTTTAATAAAACTTGTGTTGCTTTCATGACAAATTTTTTAATTAAGTTATGTATAATTTATTTTTTCTAGTGAAATGCTTTATTTATTTATTACTTGTCACATTATAAGGAGGTTTTTTTTTTTCTTTCACATATCACATACTTATTATTGACAGAGTATCTAATAATTAATTCTTGATTCATAGGTGTGTTGTGACTTTATATGACTTCTCTAAACAATAATTTTAAATTTCCATATTTTTAAACAAATTTTTATTATTTCTATTTAAGGCAATCGATATATGATATATCTATTTTTTATTTCCACAACTTTTTGCTTATCGATACTTCTTAGGATGACCCACCGGTCACCATCAGACACGAAATCTCGAGGGCATTTAACGTAATAAACTTAAACTCCAGCCCCAATTATAACCACCACCAACCTCCATTCCCAGATTTTGACTATCTAAAGATTTCCAATTTCAGTTACCTGAAATTATTCGCACACTAAATTCAATTGCTTGGCATCTAAGTTAACAGTGCACACTCCCTCTCTCTCTAACTCCCCAAATTTAGAAACCCACCTCTCTATTTCCCCTAATTTTCGTTTTCCCACCCCCAAAAAATCCTAATTTTCCTTCCGGATCGGCCCCAATTTGCCAGTTTTTTGCAATTCATCTCCTTGATCCCCAAGTATGTAAATTTCTTTTTCGTCTTTTTTTTTTCGGAAGTTTATGTCCCAATTTGCGAAATTTGGGATTCAGAAATTTGAAATCCGGAATCTTTTGGGGATTTTATTACCTTTTGTGTTTTCTCATCAAATTCGGATCTGGTGGTTAGGGTTATCTGTTGTCTGTGCGGAATGAAGATCGAGGAGTTGGAGGCGGAGGAGGATTGCGGCGTTCGGAACGACGCCGTTTCCGGGCGGCAGGTTGTTAGGGTTGACGAAGCCAAGAGAGCGCTTGTTGGAGCCGGGGCGCGGATCCTTTTTTACCCGACCCTGTTGTATAATGTGCTTCGGAACAAGATGGAGGCTGAGTTCAGATGGTGGGACGAAGTTGACCAGGTTTTTCTCTTTCGAATTTTGTCAATTTATTTGTTTCTCTGAATTGGGTTAGTTAATCCTCTGTTTGTTGACTTCGAAAGCGTAGAAATTTTTAACTTTTTAAATTATTTTTTTTGCTGATTTTATATATATTTTTTGTTATGTAGCTACGATTTGTTTGGTTTCTGGGAAAATTGGTAATTGTTTTCCTACAGTCAGTTTTCTCACTTTCTTGGCAATCAGTTGGAATTTGGATGATGGATAATATTAAGAAATTAAGGGCTTGTTTGGTATCCTATTAAATTTTTTTTTTATAATTTTTCAAAACATTTCTTAAGAACTTCTTTTGAAAATAATTTTCTTTAATACTAAAAAAACTTGTTTGGTATGCGATTTAAAAATTTTAAATCTTACAACTTAAATTGGACTAAGAGATCCAAAAAGAAGGGGTTTGAGAGAAAGAAAATAGAGGAGGAAAGAAAGTAAGAGATGATTGAAGGAACGAGAAAGAAGTAAGAGGATCGGAGGAGATAGAGAAGAAGAGAAGTGAGAAAAAGAATCGAGATAATGAAGAGAGCGGATTGGAGGAGAGACAAAAAAATGTAATAAAAAGAAAGAGAAGGGCGAGAGAAAGAATAAAAGATAGATAGATTTGAAGTGAGAGGGGAGGAGGGAAAGAAAAGAAATGAGTGAGTTTAAATTTAAAAACTCTAAAAACTCATTTTTTGTGTTTTTAGAGAATAGATTGTATTTTTGAGTTAGTCTTGAGTTCAGTTTTTAAAAATAATCATACCAAACAAGTTTTTAAGGTCTAAAACTTGAAAATTATTTTTGAGTTTAAAAAGTTAGATTCAAGAAGAGTACCAAACAGGTTCTGAAATTTTCATGTTTTCGGGACTTTAGACAAAAATGGGTACCTGTTTTTTTTTTTTTTTTTTTTAGGAAACTAAATGGGTACTTGTTGCTAATACATATTTGAACATCTCTGGTTAAATTTCTAAAATTATATTATTATGGAATAGGCCGAGTATATCATATGTATGAATATCATATAGGTTTTGTTGTGAGAGATGTACTTGTTTGGGTGGAATGTATTTCTTTGCTCATTTTGTGGTGTTTAATGGATACGTGGTGTTGTTCTTTCAGTTTGTTCTGCTCGGTGCGGTTCCATTTCCCAAAGATGTTCCCCAGTTGAAGCGGCTGGGTGTTGGTGGTGTGATCACTCTCAATGAACCTTACGAAACTTTGGTTCCAACATCCTTGTATCGTGTGCGTGACTGCTCTGCACCATATGGCTGTGAATTGCTGCTAGCAAGTTAGATATGCATATATATATATATATATATATATATATATATATATATATATATATATATTCTTGGCTTTTGTTTTTGGATAATATGAAGTAACAAAATCATTATTTCAAGTTTTTTTTTCCTCCAACAGAAATATGTTTTTAAAGTATCTAAAAATGGGCAAGTTTGAATTCACTGCTATGTGTTTTAAATTTTTAATATATGAGAAGAGGAACCTAAAGATTAAGATCTGAAATTAGAATGATTATTTCTATTTGTTTTCATTAGTTTTATTATCCTCCCAATAAGACGAGTGAAATGCATTTAAATCTTGTCTATTTGGATTCTACTTATTCGTTTAAGATGTTTGATGGTTTTCAGGCCCATGGAATTGACCATCTAGTAATCCCCACACGAGATTATCTTTTCGCCCCTTCATTTGTTGATATCAACAGAGCTGTAGAATTCATTCACAGTAAGTGATCTTTTTCTACTTCAAGATTTTGCTAGTTTGTAATTTATTAGCTTTCATTGGTAGAGTTGTTGACTTAATTATGTAACCTTGGTTTCCCGAACACAGAGAATGCATCGTGTGGTGAAATTACTTACGTGCACTGTAAAGCTGGTCGGGGAAGGAGCACAACTATCGTGCTTTGCTATTTGGTAACTATCTCCTGCTTTCAAAAGTTTGCTGGTTGCGTTAACTGAAGAGTTACTGATGATGACCTCTTTTCAACCTTTAGGACATCATAGGATTGAATTGATTTACTTTCTGCAGGTGAAATACAAGAACATGACACCATCTGCAGCCCTGGACTATGTTCGGTCTAGAAGACCTCGTGTGCTGCTAGCCCCCTCACAATGGAAGGTATGTATTGTAGTTCTCTCTTATATTTATGCATTTTGTTATTATCTGCAATCTTCTATCATTTAAAACGTTTGATCGTTGCCAACTGATTTTATTATTTCCCATTCCCATAACCTCAATCACCATTTTTTGCTGTTTCTTGGCAGGCTGTTCAAGAATACAGCAGATGTGGACCAACTACCACAGCATGTTCTCCCTCAGGAGATGCAGTTTTAATTACCAAAGCTGATCTTGAAGGGTACCGTGGAACTTACGACGACACTGCTCGTAAGCAGTTGGCAATTGTTTCTAAAATGGTGAAAGCCAGCCCCATGATAGCTAGGTTATCGTGCCTTTTTGCATCCTTGAAAGTCACCGGAAATTGTGGACCAGTCACGAGGCAGTTGCCTGTGCCGGAACCACGTGCTTGCTGAGCTCTCCCACATATCATGCAAGTGTCGAGAGTCGTTTGCTTGTAGAGAAGAGCACGAATAAATACAAGTTTTATGAAGCGCCGATGTTTCTGGTTGCATCATGTTTACGAGAGGGAGAAAGGTAAATGAAGAAATCAAAGAAAAACCAAAAAAAAAAAGGTTTCGGCAGCTTTCTTCAAGGTTGTGTATACTGTATAGCACTATGGCAATGGCTGAGGAATGTATTGGAGCTTCTACATGTACATTACAGCGCATCAATTTTTCTTCCTTTTTTATTGTCATTTTTTCTGTGTTGGTGTTCCTAGTTTGTACCCATGGCACACTGTACTGCTGCTGCACTGCATTTAAAGGACCAATATTTTGCTTTTTAACCTTTGGTGTTGTGGGTTGATTATATTTTTGTTTGCTTTAGCTGCTTATGTCAACCGTGTAAGAGGCTGCAAATTTTTAGAAGGTTTCTTTCTTTCTGTTATACGTCGGCTGATGTCTATGTTCTGAATGGCGGCAGGTCTTTGAGAGGGTGAAGCGCCATAAACTATGGTATGGAGACAAACTTTTGTCCGACCGGCTGTATATGGAGAATGACTTGCATGCGGAGAATGACTTACACAAAACAGGTTCACTATTACTATGGCGTTCCATTCAAAAATAAAACAATCACGTGTATGTGGGACCAAATACAGGGGGCGTGTTAGTAAGGCTGCATGCCAGGTGGTATGTGCGGAAGCTAGAATTTGCCATGGACGGGTTACAAAAGTTATATTCTATTTGGTTCAGAGAGGTGTCATACAAATGATATGGTCCTGCATCCAACCTAAGATTTTCCTCTATTTGAATGCAATGGCCAACTATTGTAGTTGTAGAGTTGGACCATTTTGGTCTTTTTACATAGAATGAGTGGGTTATCCGTCCGGCTACATTTCATTACTAGATTGTTTGGGTGATTTATCGTGTGATTTATGAATTCTAGGCCCATTAGGCTCATCCATTAAAGCCCTTCTTCACTAACAAGGCCCCATACTCTATTTTGTATGTGCCCAAAACTACTTAAATTCAAAGACGTAGTTAGGCCAATGGTAAGAGTAGTGTAATCGTCTATTGCATTCAAGTTTCAATCTCTCTCGGCGTGAATTAAAAAATTTAGAATATGTTGCGCCACTTCCTTAAAATAGTAATACACTAGAAAAGAAGCCCGCGCTGCGCTGCGGGTTTGAAACCGTAACCACAATTTAGCACACCCATCTTATGTAATGGGACGAATTACCCTTTCCAGCAATGATTAGCAACTAAAATTGATCCACAAATTAATAAAAAGAAAAGACCAAATGGCAGGTTCATAAATTTTATCATGAGTTCAGGTGTAAACAACTTGATTGTGCTCATGTAAAAAAATTCAACTCCTTATAATTATTAATCCATGTACATAAATGAGTCAATAGATCCGTAAACAATATGGAAACCAAACACATTGAATACTCTATACCTCACATGTACAAACCAAATATGGAAGCCAAAATAGACACTCAAAACTGATAAAAAAAATACTACAAAAAGTTTTTTCAACCCTATCTGTCTTAAAACAAAATTAAAGGGGTCATATTGTAGAGCAAAAGTATACCTCCTGCAGCAAACTTAAGCTCCGCCTCCAGTGGAGCAACGATGGATTCAATGGGTGGCATTTCATCATCTTTCTGTGCAGCGTGAACTCTTTAGAGTTTGCCTTTTGCTTCAATATCTTGATATAAACAAAACCCTGATAATCAGATTAATTAGGGTTTTTTTCTTCATAGTTTCATGTACTTTAAAAGATATATGATGTAAATTATACTTGAGTATTATCACTGTATAAAAAAAAACTAAACGGATATATCACATTCAAAATTAAGTATGCTGATTACCAAAATACTTTAAATGGTTCTTCAAATTATCATTGTTTATATTAAGACATTAATGACATATCCTCTGTTTATATAATATATCTATCTTTGATTATAAAACCAATCGAACTTTTTACTATTGATCTTAAGAATTAATAGTAATTCACTCACTAATTCCACACATCTTGTCAATTGTTTTCCTTTATTAAATATTAATTTTAGTTTCGTTGTACAATATTATTAGGAGAGATCTGCAGTTTTACATCTATTTTCGCAAACCAAATCAGCATCAATTTTTTATACAACAGTGACTCCTATTGGGATTACCTTATATTGGAATACAACCCACACCATATGCTAAATTCTTAAACATTAAAAAAAAAATATAAGAATGTTGTGTACCATTACGTTATTCTTATACCAAAAAATATAAGAATATTAGAATAAAATATAACTACACAAAAATTTAGATACATATACTATTTGTGAAATTTTTTAGAAATCAGAATAAGGATAATCTTGAAAAGTGTAGAGTAAAATTTTTATTTTCTATCTGTGGTAGAACTGAAAAAAAAAAGCCGAAATTCCAATAAAAAAATGCAAAGTTTGTATGGAAATTTAAGCTTTACCTGTAGATTGGCAGCAGTAAAAGCAAATTGAATCCAACAGGAGCCACGTTAGAGAACTGAATGCCCAGCCTTTTTCACACGCTATTGAGTGGGTTTAGGAATCTGCTTTTTGTGTTTGCCATTTATTTTAGGAACAATCTGGAATCACAAAGATAACATGTAGAATGCAAATATGAATCAAGAAGAAACAACAACTATAAAATTGGTTGTATAGAAGAAGAAATACAAACTTATTGTGAGGTTATCCCAGCTGTCCACTTTGACCCACTCTTTCTGCAAACAAAACCAAAGTTGGATGTTGGGATGTATATATAGCAGATAAAAACTGTAGCAGCAAAGATCTCAACTTTACTTAAAACGAATAATAATGTGAAACCATGACTATATCTCAACTTTACTTAAAACGAATAATAATGCGAAACCATGACTATGATGAGTGAGGTTACATAACTGCTGAAATTTGGATTGAAGAAAATATAGTACTTACATAGAGAAAATGGTCCATTTTGAACTTCTCCATACGCGGTGAATGAAAAACTCATTAAAAAAATTGCAAAAGAAATATTAAATGGCATGAACACAAAGCTTTTGTATGGAATTGATCACCAAATTCTGAAAAAGGGTGTATGTGAAACCACATCAAAGATTCGACAATCAGTAGGGAAGTGCAAATTATTGAATATTAATTCATTGCAGGAAGAAACAACAGCTATAAAATTGATTACATGTAACTCTTGAGTAAAGCCTGCATTCTTACATAATACAATACAATACAATCACCCAAAAAAAAAAAACATAGCAGAAAGAAACTTTATGGATATAAAAACGATTGTGCTTGATATTCTCTAATTAGAAAATGGTATGGGCAATTCAGAACCTAATATAGCAAAAACAACATATATTTATTTTTTTCCAAATCCTAAAGTGTATTTTAAAAGTTCGGTCCAACTGTAAATCTGCAATGGGAAAAATTATAAACCCAAATTACAGCTTCTTCTCTCACTCTAAAAGAGAAACGAAAACTTTATATGAAAATTGAAGCTTTACCTGCAGAACAGAGACTCCAAACTTCTTGTTCAACTAAAAAGGTTTCAAAATGTGGATTGGAGGTAAGCTCATTTTGCTATAAATCTGAAAGTAAAATATACATTTGGTTAGTTAAAAATGAGTGCATGTATGTATTAAAATTAAAGTAAAGAATATAAAAAATGTTTAGGTGACAGAGTTATTCTCACCATATGCTCACTAATTTGTTGTTACGCAAATTATAAATGTATTCCATGTCATTTAGAAGAACTTTAAGACCAAATTACCAACTTACAGGTCTCATAGGTGCTACTGCATACAAATGCCCAAATTTTGCAGAGTTGCAACTAATCCATGCATATATCTACACTCATAGTGATCAGAAATTTTTACCGAATTCAGAATTTGATCAAAGTTTCAAACTTTGAAGAATTAATTAACAATAGATGCAAATAATCGCCTACATTTTTCTAAGTAGAATGAAAGATCCAATTTTTGCAGAGTTGCAAACCTTTCCATGCTTACACTCACAATAATGAAAAAAAACAAACTACCCAATTCAGACTTTAACCAAAGTTTTATACTTGCCAGCAAATAATGCCTAGATTTTCCAAGGAAAAAAAAACCCCAACTTTGCAGGGTTGCAATCAATCCTTGCATATAACCACTCAAATTAATGAGAAAGTTGTACCAAATTCAGAATTTGTTCAAAATTTCACCCGAAAATTTTCTAACCAACATATTTAACGAATTTTGTTGCCCAATTTTTGACTTGGGTAGTTCGATTCAGCATTAAATTGAACCAAAAAGCGGAGAGATGAGGATAGAAGAGGAACCTGCTTGGGAAGGCGGATGATTGGAGGTGGAAAGTTCGTCGACGACCTCAGTGAAATCAGGGAAGAGAACCCTTTGAGCCAATTTTTCTGTGGTGCTGGAAATGGCAGAGCTAAACCCATCAAAATCAGGGAAGAAGAGACTTTTGGGTGGTTGAGAAGAAGTGAGATTTAATTACCTGTCAAAGGCTAAATTGGGAGCACGATGGCGCGGCGAGGAGATTGAAGAGATGAAGAACCAAAGATTGAACAGCTTTCACGAAGCGGAATCGAAATCGCCAATGGGTTGTAGAGCGCAGTTTTTTCCTTTCTGGATTTCTGCGATTTCTGAGGAAGAAGTCGAGAGACTTCTATTACACCCAGGGTTAAAATAAACCAGAAGGGTCCGGAAAAAAAAGGAAAAAAATCTCTAAAATGAAAAAGGCAGAAAAATGTAGGGTATTCTTCCCGAAGGCAACAGATCTAACATTCTTGGAAAGAAAATTCGATCACGAATTGAAAAAAAAAAGTGAGAGAGAGAGAGAGAGAGACGAACCTTCATACGGAGGCTAGCGATCCGGAGCTCGAGAAATCTGTGGAAGCAAATGGAAGAGCCCTGATTTTCCATATTTCTTCCGTTCTAGGATGAGAGAAACGGAAGAGATGGAGTTGTGGCTGCTAGGGTTTGAGGAGGACAGAAACAGGAAGAGTGAGAAATGAGAGAGGGCTCGCGTAGGAGAGAAAGAGGAAGAGTGGGGAGAGCACAACCGTAAATATATCGAAATCTATTTACGGACAAAATTGCCCTCCTAAGTTTTGATAATTACCCTCCAACCCAGACCAATATCTCATGGCTTTGTTGTAAATAAAGTGAAATCGAATGGCAAACATTTGACTGTAGCTAAGCTACAGTCAAATCCCTCCTCAATTTTAGAATAGATAATGTATTAACTAATATCTTCTATATATAGTTCATTTCACATGAAAACATCGTGGAAACACGCTTTCTAATATAGATGTTATAAATGAGTTAATTTTGTGTATGCGAATAGTTTTGGTGTTTTAAAAAAAAAATATCCCTTTGACTTGATGACTCCCATACAAAAAGATCGAGAGCAAGCGAGAGCGAGAGAGAGAGAGAGAGAGATGATCAGTCTTTTGTTGTTGCATAAAAACAGAAAACAGAAACAAAAGTTCCACACTTGAGAATCATATCAAATGGCCATGGTGCAACACCTATTAAGTAGGGCTGGAAATTTGTCCCGAACATCCCAAACCAAACCAAGAATATTCCAATCCCATACAAAAAAAAATTCCAAATCGATAATACCAATTTGTTTGGGAATACTTATGTAAAAGCACTTCAGCTTATAAGTGATACTGTTATAAATACGTTAAAATATTTAACTTCAAGTGCTTCCAAGAAGTACGATATATGGAAATTCAAAAATGGTTTTTAACTTCTGTTATCAAACGTTGTTAGGAGGGATTACTTATTCTAAAAGCACTTCTATACATACCCTTAGAATTATAAACTAGTTCGTTTTTCATTGCAGTTTCTAATTTATGCTACATATTAATGCATCTCTTCTTTAGCTAGTTGCTTAACTTCAAAAGAGGCATATGATTGATTTCAAACTCTTTTCCATTACATGTACATGTTTTCCTTCCAATCGATGGTTGCATACGAGAGATTTTTTCGGTGTGCCAAAACACGGACTGGTACACTGCATGTCATTATACAAATTAAAAAAATACTCATAAAATAACATGTGTACAAACTTGTGTTCTAGACACACTGAAAATTTTATCTTTACCGATGGTCTTACATACGTATAACCACTCAACGTTTGGCAGTTTATATGTAGTGACTCTTTTCTCATTCTTATCCAAACCCTATGCTAGCATATATACAATTGTTTTGTTATTATTAGAACATTGTTTTTTCAACCTGGATAAGCCCTACATATTCTATTAATTGTCCAATAGGACACTCATTTCATTTGCCCAATTAGTCAGTACAACTTACATATGGAATATGTATATACTTATAAAAACCACTCTAGCTTAAGCTGAGGTCATATAATTGGGCCCTCATTTGCTTTTCAAAGAAAGCTCCTTTGCAACTTTAGTATACCCTTCTGTTTTGGACGGTCACGGTTAATTCATGTCAACATTTTATATTAATTTTTTAATACAGATAATAAGACAAAAAGTAATAGGAATATAAAATATTGACGTGGTTTAACTGTGACCACACAAACAGGAGGGCATGGAGAGGGTATGGGAAGGGGAGGGCAGACAATCTATCTCCCTTCTGTAACTTTTCTATAGGTATATATGTACACACAAATGTCTGGTGTTTATATCTGATGCCATATTCACAACATGATTGCAGAGCTTTTACGTAAATTAACAAACCATATTTGTGTTGTTATTCCTTTCATTACAACATGATGGAATGCCATCCTAATATATAAATTAATATAAAAAATGTAAGAGCATTGTACTTCACGTAGTTAAGATGATTATTCTGTATTCAATTTTTCCTACCCAATACCGTATTTATCAAACAAAACGAAGATAAAATTACGATAAAAAGTTGTCATTAAATCCTCAAGATATAACGAGTATGTAGTTGCTTAAGAGCTGCACCCATGCACAATATGCTTACCAAACCCTCCAAACTAAAGATAGTCTTGAAGATCGACCCCAAATGATAAGGATATATATGAGCCGAGCCGCAGTAGTGGACCATATATATGTGAGTCTGTGTTTGCGTGTGTGCGCGTGTTTTATATGAAAACTGAAAAGCAAATCAAAAGAGGTGGTGGGTTGTTGAAGAATATATCCCAAAAAGTGTGAGTTTGGCCATGTTGTGATATTCGTCATTGCACTACCTACCACCCATAATTCTTTCTGCAACTTCTTTATGGACCAAATCTCTATACAACAAGAAATACCAATATATATACTTGCTACTGCTAACCCTACCAGTGCGTATTAAACTCCAATAATTAGATACTAATCTCAGCTTCTTACCCATCTATCTCTACCCAAAAGATTAAAGCATCCAAAAGCTTCCACAAAGCGAAAGAGTTGAATATCACCTTTTAAGGTTGATGTTGAACAAGACACACACACACGCATACATGTATTTCCTTTAATTTTTTTTTATTCCATTTTTATATTTGCATGTGGAAAGAGACACTTCCTTCCATCCACATATAGTCCATTTTGTTAGTGTGTATTTTTTTTTACTGATATATAAACGAACCCTAGCACTATACAGCATAGTGCTATATCTCCAGCCTGCAACTCATAAACCCCCAGATGTTTCTTCTGATACAATAGCAAATAAATGTAGTACATAAAACTCTCTCTCTCTCTCTCTCTCTCTCTCTCTCTCTCTCTCTCTCTATATATATATATATTGTACTAGCTAGATTGGGACAATATTCGTATGAATATATATGATGCCGGGTATTTTTACTTCGTTTTCGATAAATATATGTGCTAGAGGATATGCCAATTTACAAGTTCATAAACTAATTTTATATAATTTAACAAATACATATATTTCAGAGCCTTTGTGTTTGTATAATCAAGGTAATTCGGAATACGGATTCGATCAGGAGGTGTTGGTCATTTTGAAAGTACTTAAAAGTTTATTCTTGTCCTTTCATTCTTGGTTCCCTCTTTATTCCCTTCAGAAACTACGATGAAGCTGCTTACCCTCCATGTTGTTTTACCCTTTATTTCAATTTTCATGCACGTCCCATGAAAATAAAGATCGCATGCACGTTACTCTCTCTCTCTCTCTCTCTCTCTCTCTAGCTAAGAGAGGGAGAAGCATATCTTTACTGTCATACTGCAGAAAAGCTCGAATCTGGAAAAGAATAAAGCAACAAAGAAGGCTTTCAAGTAACAAATTAAAGAACGGAGAGACCGACTAAAAATTTGAACTTCATGTTACTATATTTTATACTAAGATTCCAAATTAATTTCAAATAAGAAAATTATTTTAGCTGAACCCCACTTTCACTTCCTTTTTTTAGTGGAGTAGTTCAAAAATAGGAAAAAAAACCACTAAACGACCTTTAAGAAAAGCATAAAAGCCATGCACTTCGACTTCGAAAATCCACCAAAAATGATATCGTTGCTTTCATAAAAGAAGACCAATTAGGATGCTTCCACTTCGATGTGGAGATATTTCATTTGTCACTTTCATGAAGTGACATAAATTCTATTGCAATTTATTTTATCTTAATTAATTTTTCGAGTTCAGTAGGGATCCACTTAATTGGTGGCATGGGGAACCAACAGAGTAAAGTTTCTATCCTAACAAAAATAGAAAGCAAACTTCCTTTTCATAATGGGAAAACATCTAGGTCCTAGAGCAATGCAAGTACTCAAGACAATTGTATCTGACCAAGAAAGCTCTTCGCACTAATGAATAATTTGGAACCCGTGCAGAGAATTCGCTTCACTAACTAACGCTCACCACCACCTCCATCAAGCCATCACCTCCAAACTCAATGCACAACCATCAACTTCAACCTACAACTCAAGTTGCCAACATTGAGAAGAAGGTTATGGAGGTTGCTAAAAAGTTATGAATAGCCATGATGTGACCACCATCATCTTCACTAGCCATAAAAAAAGAATTGGAAGCTGAACCGGTTGGTGGGTTTTGAACATAAAAGTTGGGATAGGGTTTCGATGGTTGAAGGTGGGCTTGATATTTTTTATCTTCTTTTTTTTCTTCTCATTTTATGTGAATTTGTTAATTTATATTATATTTTTTCATTTTCATGTCTTTTATTAAGTTATTTTATTAGATTTTACTTTACAAGTAAGCTAAAAAGGGGGACTCATTGTTGCCACATGTATATTTAATGAAAAAATTTAATTGGGGCTAACATTTTCAATAGGTTGGGCACTTGTTTGGAATATTTAAAAAGATTGAAACTAATTTGAAATGATACTAAAAGATTGAGAACTCATTTGATAATCATTTCGTGTTTCAATTTTCAATTTTCATTAAAAAAAAATTGAAAGCTACTATTATGAGTTTTCAAAATTTGACTTGATTTGAATTGATTTTTCAGTTTTCAATTTTTTGAGAACTGGACATGATAACCAAAGAAGTTCTCAATTTTCATTTAACAAAAATATAAAACTAAAAATTAAAATGGTTGTCAAACTGGTTCTAAATATGCTCTACCATATATTATATGAATAAAACAATTACATTATATCTCACGACATCATTGAGAATCAAATTCCTTATGTCTTTTACTTTTCTTTAATTTGCTTCTCCTTTTTCTTTTTGGGTTCTATGTATTAATTTCCAATAAAATTGAAACTTGAAAGACGTAGACAAAAAGCAAATCACTCTGAAAACGAGATTATTGTCTTAATATAATAACACATTTTTATTTCTATCTTTGGAGCCAATATTAACCTCTATTGGTATTTTACTAACAAAGCCAATAACCAAAGCTAAAGTACAATTAAGAAAGTATAAGTTGCATTAATTGGCGTAAACTCTATGGTATTTTTCTCTGTAAAAGAACAAGAAAAAGAAACATTATACAAACATTTAAAAATAAAATAAAATAAAATAAAAATAAGAGAACATAACCCATAAAGATGATATTATGTAATGATAATGGTGATGATTTTCATGCATGAAGAGAATAATAATGGTCTTTGGTTTCTCCTTCTATTTTGTCAGACGAGATTGCAGCATGCAGCCTTTTGTTCGTTTCTGTCCTTCCTTTTCCTTTTATTAGCACCGGCTCCCCCCCTCCCTCCCTCCCTCTCCTCTCCCCCCTTTTTTTTCTTTCCTCTTTTCTCTTTCCTTTCCAATATGGACCGTTTGCTCAGTTAGTTCAGTTGAAAGCCGAGAGAGAGAGAGAGAGAGAGAGAGAGAGAGAGAGAGAGAGAGAGAGAAAAAAAAAAAAGAAAGAAAAAAGTTGGTGACCAAACGAAACCATGGATGGCTATACCTTCTTGGCCTCTCTCACGTTTGAAAAGCAACTTGATGAGGGAGTCGATGGTGGTGTCAAAATACAAATGATGATTGATTGATGACAATGATGTTGTCTGTGACTTGACTGTGATCAATGACGACCGTGAGTTTATTGTTCTCTCTCTATCAATATATTTCTTTTTTGTGTGCTCTTCTACCCATGATGATCTGGGTTGTCAGGGTCAGGCCAGAAGGAGTACTTCATCCACTCTGCCTCTTGAGAGTTTGGCATCGATGACTCCTGCAACAAAATCAATTGCAAGCTTGCCACGTTTAGATTAATTATTAGGACTAATTAGGGTTTCTAAAAAGTTAATTTTCTGATAATTTTGCAACAAATAATTTTCTCTAAAACTATAATTACAATTAGCAGAAAATGAAACACAGGCCATGAGTATCCTACTCGAGTCCAATTGAAGGCTGGTCGTTTTCACAATGTACATAGCTATGTAAATAAATATTTATGTATTGTTAGGGTTGGTCCTATTAAGTTGCCTCATTTAAGGAATAAAAGAATGGGTTAACAAAGGTGACATGAACAGAAATTTTGTGTTTTGATTTTTCGGTTTGAAATTATTCAACATAATGACGGCTTTACAGTCGGGTAACAAGAAAGATTATATTCTGTTAGTCTTTTCTTTTGGGGGGAGGATTATAAAACCACCAAAAACATATATATAAATGATAAGGCAAAAAAAGAAAAGATAAAGAGAAAAAGGCTTTGGCTTCTCTCTGTCTTTAATTTAAATTAATAGTTAAAGAAATTGGTTTTAGTTGCTTTTGGTTCTTTCTAATGATCCTATGCTTACTTTTCCTTTCTTTTTATCTTGTAATTAGTTTGTATTATGACAAATCAAAGGTCATGAAATTCAGAGTCAAAAAGTTGGTATATGTACTCACTTCTTTGATGTCACTACTGCTGGAAGTGCAGCCCATTATTAGTTCCTCCAAACCAGATGCAGACCTAGCTCCCATTTTATGATGCTGTTGGTGGTGGGGGTGTTGCTGCTGTTGCTGTACCTGTTTAGTTATGAATAACAGAGAAATGCATTATATAAAAGACAAACTAACAAAAAATCAAAAGGAAATTAAATAAATATGTGCACAACTTAATGATATTGTCTTCAAGGACTAAAAAGTGAAAAGACAGTTTCATGTTTGCAAATACTAAAAGCTACGGAGATAGGTCTGCCACATGTACAGTACAGCATGGCATGGACGCTAGGGTTTGGCCATGTGATAACTGGAAGATTTTTCAGTGTATTTGAAATAGTATACGAACACATACGTTATATATTATTATATAAGTAGAGAGACATTTGAAAAAATAACTTTTCTTCACTTATATAATGACATATATATTTTCCGGACTCATCGAAAGATCTCTCGTGATAACGGCTTTGCCGGTGCAATTGCAACTCAGTCCAATTTATTGACTCATCCTTTTCCTTTTCTCCTCCACTTCCTTTCATTTTTGGGTTGAGGAACATTTTTTTATTCAATGAAGGTTTGACGGCATAAATTAAATTAAGGACAACACAGTTTTGACAATGAGTAACGTACTATAATTAATCATTTATTTATTTTATTTAAATGAATGAATAAATGATTTTCACTTAATTGATTTTTTGCAAATATATTTTTTAAATAATGATAATAAAGAATATGAAAAGTTTCGTTTTATAAAGTTTGTGGTATAAAAATACGCTAGTCACAATTGGGTAGACAAGTAGCTAGGTGCGCACACAGGGTGAACACAGGTGTGTGCGCCAAGTAATAACACTTGACCACTAGAAAAAAAAATGTAAAAATTAAACCGAGTAGATTAAATACATCAACAAATTTGGAGGCGATGAGCTCTAACTCAAGTGATATTGGAGTAGGGTGAGAAAATGATTAGTTCAAATCTTAATCATACGTAAAAATTATTATTTCATTATGTATAGTTATAAATGCTAGCTAGCTAGGGTTACTTGTGATAGTACGAAGATATGAGCCGGGTTTGATGGATTACCTGGAAATTTTCGTTTTGGAGCATCAACCGGGAGTAGGAGTCCTGATCAAGAATGATGGACGTATGGTGGAGAGGAGGTGGAGAGATGATGGTGGAAATGGGATGTGAAGGGCGGCTGATGTGGAAAGCTGCAGCTGTTGCAATTTGTTGATGATGATGCAGTTGCTGCTGCTGTTGATGTTCATGTTGCTGCTGCTGCTCGTGATGATCAGATACTAGTTCATGGCTTATATGATGATGATGGTGATGATGAGGCTGTACTGGTACTGATCTCTGGTGGTGCTCTCGTATCTCTTCGCACGTGCCAGATGCCAGTCCTTCTCTTGCAGTAGAAGCCTCTCCTCCTATCCCCACCTGCAAATGGACACCTCCATGAACAAATTCGCTACCCTGTCTCTTTTATATCAACCACATTTTATTCACTTCATTTTCTTATTAATTTTCTCTTTGTTTTAATTTGTTTGTGTGTGTTATTAGTCTAGCAGCAAAAAAATTTCAACTATAGACCCTTTTGGTGGGTGAAGTAGTTTTTATTAGCTGAGAAATGTAATCAAGAGTGGCCCCATGAAAATTGTAATGCCGCAATTGCAAGCAATGGGTTATGAAGAAAATGACAACATACGGAAAACATTTTTATTATTAATATATATAGTATATATATGGCTAATTAATTTTTTGGAAAAAAAAATATTTACATGCATGTAAAACTTGTGTGTTTGATTTAATAATGAATAATGTTAGTCATATCACATTTTACTTGACAAACGATTTGTAAATATAACATTAGTGAAATTTTTTTATCTTAATAATTAATAAACGTTGATTTAATTTTTTTGAAGTTGAATATGTAGAAAGCATTAATCTAATGTATATACGAGATTTTGACAAAAAAAATGTAAATATGAGAAAATGAAAGAATTATTACGTCATCAAAGCTTTTTCTGAAGGGGGCAAAGCTGAAGTGATCTGACTTCAACTGATGAATGTCAATGCCACTGTAGCTTGAGATTGGGGCAGCAGCTGCTGTTGCAGCTATTTGGTCATGATCTCTATGAGGATGAGAGGGTAATATTTCCTTAGAAGAACAACTCCCACTCCCACTATCTCTTCTGCTATTGGTAGCCACAATATCACTGCTTCCTTCACCAGTTGTTGCACTCGCTCTATCAGACCAGTTGCATTGCCTTGGCTGAGTCTGATAGAATATCTTTGACACCACAAGCTCTCCTTCTTTCTCCTCCTCATGCTGCCCAAGATGGTATTGGTGCATCACCCAATTCGTCTTTTCTGGTTTTCGGTTTTTGCCAAAGTTGGTGTAGAGGACTAGAATTTTCTTGCACCCCTTTTGTTTTCCATTCACCATGACTGGCCTGGTCTTGCCTGTCTTGTGCCATCTTGTTTCCCCACCTTGCAAGTCACATTCTGTTTGGATTTTTCTTCTCTTTCTTGTCCCAGTTGTGTAGGCTTTTGAAGGTCTATGGAAGAAGTGCCTGCTCAGGCCATCTCTTGTGACTCCTATTGCAAGAAATTAACATTATCCCAAATCAAAAAGTTAGGTTGACTTAGGTAGGACAAAATTTCATAAGTAGTGTATGGTAAGAAACAAACTAATTGCAAATTGCAAATCATAAAATTTCAACTTCACTAATTTTTTTTTTTTGGGGGGGGGGGGGGGGGGGGGGGGTGGAGAGAGAGAGAGAGATTAATATTCAAATACTTTTACCTGGAAGTTTTTCAGGATGGGTGTAACAAATTCCATCTTCTCCTTCAATTGTAGGGATGAATTCATCAATCAAAGGGTGAGACTTCGAGTTTTTGGCTTCTACCTTTGCTTCAAGGTGTTCAATTAGTTCTTGGTCTGTTGGATCAAATTTCACTCCTGCTGGTAGACCTAACCAGTCCTGCAGTAAATTTACTCCATTAACACAATTTGAACTAAAAATACCATTAAAAGAAAAAAAAAAAAAAAAGAGAGAGAACAAATACATTAAAGTAAAAGATAAAGATCGAGGGACCCTTTTTATATTAGCATAAAAAATTTACTATAAATTTAAAACAATTACTTTCAAACAATATTATGCAAGAAGCATAATTCTTCATGTGCCAAGCTATAAGAATTAATATGTGATTATTCGTACCGGCTTTCCTTCGAGTTTGTGTCCACAACCGGGACACTGCTTGGATCCGCACATCTGATGCTCTTCAAGCTTTGCATCAATGAGATCAGAACTTCTGATGGACCCCAAATTACTCTTATTCATTGCTCTTTTCGAAAGAGATGCTATCGTCTTCTTTCTCTCAAACTCATCAACATAACGTCTTCTTGGAAATTTTCATCATCCTTGTAAAAGCGCCTGCTGCTCATAACCCAGCCGCTTTCTTTCTATATACGCAAATCATACACAACTTTGATTGAGATCTGGTGATGACTGTATGCACAAAAGGGTACTCTTAAAAAAGGGTAATGAAAAACATATATTCGATATATATATGTGTGTGTGTGTGTGTGTGTGTGTGTGGACTGATTCTGGGAATTTGATCGAAGATTGAAATACGAACTAAATATCAAGCAAGAAGAACAGCTTCATCAAGCTAATGAAGGAAGAAAGCAAAATATCAAAAATAAGTTTTGAACGATTATCAAGTTTTTTCCGTTTGCTGAATCAATTAATATGAGAAAATAAGAGATTTATTTGCAAAACCCAGGTGAGAAATATGAAACCTAGCTAAGACAGAAATACAGATATTTTGATTGAGGAAAATCGGTGAGGAGGAAAGAAGAGGGAGCTGAGGTAAGCTAGGGAGAGAAAGAAACTGTCACAGCGAGAGATTGAGCTATAAACCTGCTTTAACCATGTACCAGAGAGATAGAGATAGAGATAGATGAGAGTTTCCCTCTCCACTTTAACTGAAGGGGCAGTGAGAAAAAAAAAAGGAAAAGTTGCCCTCAAACCCCTATACTACATACCACCTTTAAGCACTTAAAGCCTTATTTCCTAGGCGGTTTAGGGGGGGAGAGAGAGAGAGAGAGAACCAAGTTGGTTAAAGAAAGCTAGAGAGCCTTGACTACAAAAGCAAAGGCAAGAAACGGCCTCCACAGCCGTTACTCAGGCACAAATACAAAAGCAAATGAACCCATCCTTGCAATATTTATATATTGTGCAATATTTACACAAAAGTGTGTATGTGCAACTTATGCTTAGTCAAATTTACTAGAACATTGTTTTTTTTTTCTAGACTCAAATTTGATTTTTCTCTGTAGTTTAGATAAATTTAATATAAAAAATTATTCGTATTATAAAAAATAAAAGTGTGTATATGTATAAAATAATGGTTGGTATTTTCATAAAAGGTGGATGTCAATAAACTCGAAAAAACAAATAGAGATATACTTGGACGTATATGTCATCAGAGACTTTGAGTGACAAAGACGAAATCAGGAATTTGACAGTCCCAGATTTGTATAAAAAATTCATATAATTCCTATCAGTTTTTAGTTAAGAGGCATACTGAAGCCAAAAAATTTCTTCATGGCAATGACAGAAAGAAAAAAAAAAGGTTAATGCTAGGAAAACCAAAATTTTAAACTAAATTATGTAATTGTTAATGATTGAATTATTACTTAAGTACTAATTAACATGTTTATTTCTTATTAGTGACTTATCATTTAGTTTGTAACTTTGATTTAAAATTTGGTCTACCTAGTATTATCCAAAAACCAAATATATAGTAGAGAGAAAAAAAGATGATAGGTGCTCACATGGGTTTTGAGCTGGAGTGCTGATCATGATGCTTTGGCCATGGGTGTTGCAGAGAGATAGAGAGGTATTAGAAGGTTGCTTGATATGCAAGGCAAATGAGCAGTATACTTGATGGACCACCACCACCCCTTCTAATTACAACTTATGCAAAAAATCACTTTATAAAAATAAATAAATAAATAAAATCTGGAGGAAACTTGAGGTAGAAGCACCCACCCGGTAAATAAATTACTTCATCCGAAAAGAAATCATGTTTTTCTGCCTGCAAAATATATTTATCTATGACCCTTGTTTCTGGCTTCTGTTATTTATATTTAGGGGAGGAGATCTAGGGTACTAAGCACACATACAAATTTTGTTAGCCTCCCATATGTGGAAGGAGTGGGGTCCCCAAAGGGTGGGACCTAGACCCTTGTGGCCTGGGAAAATCTTGTGATATCAAAAGTGTCTTGATATGCATCAGATGATGGTGAGCCGTTCACGTTTATAACATTCATTCAAGCAGTCAAAAATAAAATGATGGATGGTCCAACATGCTGTTTACACAGGAGAGAGATGTCCATGATTGCTCATTTGTCTGATATTTCCTCCCTTTTTTCTTTAATTAAAAAGACGAATTCCTAATTTTGTTTTTAATTTTTTAAGCCATTTTTTTTAATGAAAATATCAGATATCATTGATTCTGGGGAATATATAACATAAATAAGTACAGAGGCAAAAACATGCATTCTACTTGTTGAAAGCCTTGGATTGGTCCTGTCCTTTTTATCCCTAAGGAATGAATCAATCAGATTGTCCGGATTGTATTTTTTTAATAAAAACAGATTATCTCAACACTTTTTTTATGCAGTATTAATGATAGTTTGTACGTATAAATTCTTTAGTGTGACCACAGATTCTATTTATCGCGAATTTGTTTTTTTGTTGATGATTTGGCTTGTTTGAATTTATCATGAAGTTTGGATCTTATCTTTTGTGAGCAAGCTTCTCTTATTTATCGTCAGTTGTTAGTTATAGATATAGATAGATCTCATAGCCTTATAATATTTTTATGTAATCTTTTCCTTTTCTTTCAGGCTTTTACCCCGTTGGCAACAAAAAAAAAAAAAACTTTGATAACAATGAATAGATGAGCGAATTTATAATGTTACGAGATCTGACATTAACACTAAAAAAATTTCTTCAATATATGCGGCATGCATATCTGATATCCCCAAATTTTTATTTATTTTAAAACTGGAAATTGTTACGTGTTTTCAGCAATGGGAAAAATTGAGGCAAAACATATTTACGAATAAGGGACACTTCAAATTTAGCATTGCAAAACTACCACAAGGTGGTCCAGTTGTTAGAGATAAATTTTAAACCCGTATTTCCCACAACATGTTCTGAGTTCGGTTTTTGGTTCTGATGAATCACATGATGATGTTCCTAACCCCCAAAAGGCTGGATTGCCATGTCAATGTTGTAAACTAAACAAAAAACCAATCAAGCAATAAACAAAACACAATGATTTTAGAGTTCCTCTAATATAGGAGTACCTCTCTAATCACGGAAGTTTTATTAATTACCAAAAAATACAAGAGAACTCACAAACACAAAGTGTTCTCAAGTATACAAACTTGTGCCTCTCAAAAACGCTCACACACAAAACTCTATCCCACATCCATCTATTTATACTAATAGATGTCATAGGTTTACAGAAAGTCCCTAGAATATAGGAAACCAAATCTTATACTAAAACCAACTCCCAAACCAACTAGGAAACACAAATTCAAATATCTTGCGTCCAAGATATCATAATCCTTGTTCGATTCTTGTTTTAGTTTAGGCATGTTGATTTAATGACAAATCCAACAGTCGAAACCACCAGCTGATCCCTTTTAAAACTTTCAAAGCACTGCATTATTTGGGCACATTTATGGGGAAAATACTCCCTCTTTATGATTTTTTTGGGGTTAATACTTGGGTACTCATACATGAGTATTTACCTTTGGTTTTGTCTAATGATATTTTAAAACATGTTTTATTGATTTAAAAATAAATGGACATGTTTAATTTTTTTCTTGTCTTAAAAAAATAAGGAACACATGATATTTTTTTATTAGATCAAATTAGAAAGTGAGTACATAGAATACTGTACTTGATTATTATCTCTTATTATTATTATTTTTGGTCAATCACTCTTTATGAATTATATATAAGTAAATACATGTGTAAGAATATTAGTTACAAGTAGGTAGAACAACTAAATAATACTTGGTAGATGTAAAAAAATATAAAGATTATTCAACCCAACAATAAAAATAAAAACCTTGTAATTTTGCATTTTATATTCATGAAACCTTTTGAATATGTTTCCTGAGCCAAACTCAAGACAATAATATCGGAAGGAGAAGGACAGAAGGAGTTGGGTAAAAACTAAAAAGCCATGATGTCTGAGACCAAAAGGAAAATGCTTCGTACGAATACCTGTATTCAAGCACCTGCTTTCAAATGTGGACATTTTTTTTCTTGAAAATGCTTGATAGGCATGCCACATGCGAACACGCACACACACATTTACAATCGAATATACAGTTCCTGAATTTGTAGTGCAGTCAAACTTGACTTGAAATGATGTAAATGCTTCTCCGACATCGCTAGCCAAAATTTGCAGTCTTAAATATTATTGTTTCCGTAAAGTAAAATTCACTTGCTCCAAAATGTTGGTAGGATTTGTCTAGCCTCGCTCACTTGTGATCAACATTGTTCGAAAAACTATATTTGGCTCATGGTAACTAGTTTGTTTAAGGAGTATTTTGAGAAACTTTGAGTAAAAACATGAGTTTAGTTCATCTGTTGGAGATGATCTTAAAGCTCTTTTGTTAGCGAACATTTACCTCCGCCCTCAAATTCGTAGTTCAAATGGTCCTCAAAGTTTGACCTCTTTGTAACCAAACAAAATACACTACACGTATAGTTGATGAATTTTGGTACAAAATGCAAGAGGAGACCACTCATTTTTCCCTCTTTAGGAGTGGGGGTGGGGTTGAAAAGACCACGTTGTCATCAAAATTATGGTTGTGGAAAGCAAACAACGTACTTTAATTTGGAAGAAAATGATATTCATGATGACTATGAGTTAGCCATGATTGTGTTTTTGCATGCATGTTTTAACACATTCCTCATAGCCAATCTCATCTCATTGTAAAAGTAAAACTGCATATGATGGGTGAGAGGGTGAGTGGGTGAGTACCAAAATACCAATGGATGTTCGGCACAAATGGTAAATCCATCGGCACATTCATGATTTATCAAGCAAGAAAGGGAGCGAGAGACAAGTAGGGGAGACAAAAGACACGAATAATATAATTTTCTTTTTCTATTTTACTTCTCTTTTCCCTTCTTTGTTTTGTTCTGTTCCTTTTTCCAGGTTGGCAAGAAAATAGAAGATGCAGAGGGAGAAGAATAATGAGAGTTTTGTCCCTAAATCTCTTCAACATTATTTATGTTAGAGTTGACGTGAGTTAGATCAGTTGATCATAATAGTATATTTGCTCTCTCGAACTAAGAGTTGGCTAGTACTACTAAGAGGACTCTCTCAAAGTAGGGATCTTCATGAACTCTCTGTCACCTCACGATTTAACGTCAATTTTGGTATCAACACTTTGCCAAAATCATGAGGTGACAAAGAGTACATGGAGAGTCTCCTTGGCATTTCTTGTATATCATATACGGTAATGCTAGAGAGACCAAATTTGTAAACCAAATAATGTGCCACTACTAAAAAATAAGCACGTTAATCAACAGTTAAGTAATAATTCAATCATCAACAACCACATCATTTAGTTTCCAAAATTTAGTTTAAAATTTTGATTTCCTTAACATTATCCATATCATATATGCTTCCCTTAAACCAAGTTCGGATACTCTAATTGTACATTAAAATAATTTAGAGTATGGTCAATAGTTTTGAGAGTATCGTGTGATAAAATATATTATCCAACAAATTTGAGTGTACGGTATAAAATATATTATCCAACAAATTTGAGTGTACGGTAGTGCAAGATTTGTCGTTGTAATTTGTAAGTTTGGTAGGATAGGACTCCTAATGGTTGGGAGAGCATGGCAATGCTGATGTTAGGTTTATCTACCACATCTAACATTTGCTTCCATTTCTTCAACAATTTGCTCTTTGACTTCTCCCATCAACATTTGCTAATAAAATTAGACATAGTGATGCAATAATAATGGCATAACCATCAGCTGTCTGGTAAACTCTACCAACAAGAGATACATATACGCTCGAGATTAAGTATGAAGTATCCTCATTTTATTCGAAATTTTTGTACACAAGCTCTACCGTATGCGGATGTCAAGCACAACGATGGCAGCAGGTAAGCTGACTGCCCGGTTTGGAACACGAAAGCAATCTCATTTTACATGGAACTTTTTGCTGACTGAAGCATAGCTTGGGACGCCGGTCACCCTAGTAACTGCAAGACAAGAATGAAGAACGTAAAAGGTAATACAAGCAAAGGAAACTTGTGAATCATAAACAGAGAATTCGCGCTAAGATCGGAACATACAATCTCCATATGTTGCCATTGTGAGAGGGGAAGATAAAAGCTTTTGACCAATTGAAGCAATATCTTCTAACGAAACCTCATCCACAGCCTTCAAGAGCTGGCTCAGTTTCCTAACGAGAAAAAATATTTCCGTGAAGATAACACCAAAAACAGACTTCTTTCAAGTGGTTTATGCAAGGTGTAAGAGGGAGAACAGTACTGACACCGATGGTTAGTACTTAATTTAGCATACAATAACTCAACTTGTGAAATATATCGGGGCTTTGTTCGAAATTCTAACAATAGCAATGATGGTACAATCTAAAAATATGCTCACAAAAAGCATTGTCGGACAATTCATTTTCAACATAATAACTAACAAGCAAGGTCCGCATTAACAGTAAAAACATGCATTAGGCTTTGTTCACATCCAACACGGTTCAACACAAATGTATACAGGTATGACAAAGGCCTTACCAGTCATTGTACGTCAGAATCTGCCTCCCAATATCATCTGCAACAACTGTCTACGGAATGCAAATAAAAGATCAGCGAACAAAATAACCTTTTTTCAAAAAAAATCTTGATAACAAAGTATGAAGCCATTGTTGCGAAAATACACTGATTGTTTACATACTCTGGATTCCAAATTCATAAGAATGGAAGACTTTGTTGACTTTTTAGCACGATCTAGTTCTACCTGGTCAACTGTGCAGAAGAGAAAAGAACGTGTTAGCAACAGTTTCAAATTTTCATGTAAAACAAAGTGACTAAGAATCAAAGATAGCAAGATAACCATCTCCAGGTGTTGCGATTGCAATAAGCTCATTAGCTGCCATATCAATGGCTGTTGTGACAAAATCTGGAGCCTGAAATCCAGAGACAGCTGCCAGTATTATTTAAGCATATATCTAGAAAATTCTCCTTATTCACATTTTCGCATAACATATAGTAGTTTCTTACGGTGGAGGCTTGGATTCCAAAAATGCCAGTATTGTTGTAGATGCTACTGAATGCTAAAATCGAATGAAATTTTGAACATCGATTTAACACACGAGAATCTGCTCATCAGGCATAGCACAGTAATTCAGATGCCAAGGTTATTTAAACCAGAAAAAGAAAAGAGTGAGCACTTCAGTTCTAAAAGAATGGTATAGCTTGTAAAACAAGGGGACCCTACTTAGTGGAGCAAAACCTCTGGAAGTATTAATGTCTGTGTCATGTCTTTTTTCTTGTTGGACTATTTAAATTTCTGTTTGTCTTTTGAAAAACTTACATAGACGTGAGTGCATCCCTTTTCCAGGTCCACCGGCTGAAAAAGAGCCACCTCCTCCCATTAGCACCTGCAGTAAACTGGATTCATTACTGCTTTCCAACTTTCAATCCTAATAAAGAGCAGAGTAAAAATCTAAAATGCAAGTTTAGTATTAAACTCTCATTGTGGGAGGGGGGAACACAAGGAGTTGTAGTTACTAGAGACAGACGATAATTGATATAGACCTGAAGAACATTCGCAATCATTGCATCCTTCTCATTTCGCCAGCCACCAGGAAGTTCAAAGGCAAGTGCAAAATGAGTTTCCTGTCATGCAAGGCAAATCAAACTTTTAATTACTGGATGAAAAAGATAGAAAGGATAGAAAAAGTAGTTGAAACGCATAAGATACACACCCCTAAATCACCTTGACAGCGGTAATCACCTCCAGTATACACAGATTTTGGCTCCTCGGCAGTAGGGACACTGGGGAGATCAGACAAAATTGGTTCTGCAACTTTTAGAAGTTCCTCATGTTCAACACCATAAGCTGAAAGTACCATTCGAGAGGCGGTATAATTTTCCTGAAATTATCATCACAACCTCAACTTATTGGGAAAAACCGACAAGGCAAATAATTAACTGCAAAACACAATGAATAATATGGATTTAAATATAACTATTAAACTTACAGCAACAAATTGCTCCAAAACATTACTGTTCAGCCTACTAATTGAAGATTCCTGGGCTAAAAGTGGATTGGCCAAGCCACCCTTGTAACCAATAGAGTGAACTGCTTCCAAAACAAGGGCTTCGGGGTTTTTGGAGGCTTCACTAATATCGTTTTTCACCTTATGAAGCTGTAAAAGATGAAATACAACACCAATATTAGCCACAAATTTTGCATGGCATGCAAATTGTCAGCAGACGAACAGCAACATTCTGGAAATTTACCTCCTCATTAATTTCCCAATCTAGGAAAACAGGGTTCCGAACACAGTCGATAAGCAGCTCTACCATTTCAGGAACATTGGTCTTCAGACCATTGAAGGTGTAAGCCATCTGCTCCCGAGAAGCTGAGGCTTGGACATTACCACCAATTGCCTCCACCTCCCGCACAATACGCAAATGGCTTCTGTTCCTTGTGCTCTTAAATGCCATACGCTCCAGCAGGTGTGAGGCCCCAGATGATTCCAGTGTCTCATAGACCGAACCACAATTAATATATAAACCTACTGAAGCAGCTGGTTTCTGGTTGAACACCAGAATCCAGCAATTATTGAGTTAAATTCCTCCTTTTTGGTCATACGCAAGTAGACAAGAAACTTCAAAATATGCACCTCCATGATGATCATACATACCTCTGACTGTAGAGAAGCTATTTTGATACCATTCGGGAGAGTTGTAATTTTGACATCCGCTGGTTGAACATGGTCAGGCAATGCTGGTGGGAGGTTGATGCCTGAAAGAGGGAAGTCTAATGGAGGCATAGACCTGGAATTTCCCCCAATCAGCCAGCCAAACAAACCTCCGAAAGGAGAGGAGGACGAGGACGGCTTCGTTGCAACGTCATTCACACTTGAAAATCTGGCCACTCCCCTATGGAACGCACTTGTACGCCCCTAATATCCCCAATCGAAATCAAAGAATAGAAAATTACATTCTACCAGATTACCAACATACACACATAAAGACTGAACCTTTCGTTTTCGGGTAAATTACTGAGCCTCTTAACTTCCACCAAAACTTGCAGAGCCTTCAAAAATTGAGCTTTACTAACCTAGCGAATTGGATTTTTCTCTTCTGGGGCGTCATGAATTTTTAATTTTCCTTCTCAAAAACTTGAACTTTACTGTTCTAACGAATTGAATTTTACTAATCTAACGGATCGAATTTTACTATCTTAACGTCTCATAAACATTCAACCTTCTTTCCGACACTTTCTCGGCATCCAAACAACTATTACGCATTACGAAAATCCAGATGAAATCACCGAATAATCAGAGAGAAGTACTGACCTTGAGAGCCCTAAGGCGCGAAGCGGCGGTTAACATGGCGGCTGTCCGATGGCTGCCGATCACCTTCAAAACCCTTGACTGTACGGACTTTGCTGTCGCTGTAAATATTTGGTGGAAGGTTTTGGGAAGAGTGTAGGAGGAATTGGTTGTCAGGGACTCAGTGGTTGGCGCGTGCTGGTGGCACCGTTTCTGGAAGGGGAATTCTGGGGCGGTGAATTGACGACAAGATACTGATTGAATCTTTACATCGACGGCTGGGAGTGGTGCCCAGTCAACACTCG
The DNA here is from genome assembly GCA_963580275.1 of Crataegus laevigata. NCBI lineage: Eukaryota > Viridiplantae > Streptophyta > Magnoliopsida > Rosales > Rosaceae > Crataegus > Crataegus laevigata. Next base: position 35,966,635 of record OY756942.1, on the reverse strand, counting down.
CGTATGAGCATATATGCCTTGCTCTTCAAGTGCGCAACGAAATTTGGATTTGGGCTTTAAATCGAATTATGGATTTGTTTTATTTTTCCTTGTATAACAAGAAAATCACATTCAAAACAAAAATAAAAATCCCACCAATTATCGTCTCATCAAATACCAGGCAATAATTTGGTTACGTATAACAAAAAGTGAATCTAATAGTATTAGAAAGAAAAAAAAAATAGCTAGTGGCTTTGCACGATAGTCTAGACTCACGACGACATTTCAGCATCCTTGGTCATATCGTGTGATTCAACAACATTCGAAATCGTACTTGAGACGTGTCGTGTCAAATATAGACCTAGAATTCACCTCAATCATGGCGCCACCCCGGGGTGGTTGAATATAATAGTATTAACTAGTTAAATATTTTTTTCAATGTGCACGAAATATCGTTATTCAAGTTTTTAAACTCCAAGGTCATGTAGACAGCGCTTCATCATACTGATGGAAACAATGACGCATATGCACCTGAATTCGGTAACCACCGATCTCCTTCCTCCCTAACAACTAACAATTTAATCTATTAGTACTATCGTTTGTCCTAAAAAGAAAAACCAAGGTCGATAGTTGTTTATTTGATTCATTTTAATCTCCTAACCACTCGTGGCTAGAACATGCGAATTGATTCAAGGCGAGTGACTTCTAATGTGTCATAAAATTCCTATATTTCGTTTAATTTCACCCTTGTGTTTTGTTTGCTTATGATAAAATAATTCCCCTCTATGAAGTTATGTTTTTGCTAGAATATTCATTAAAATATTATTTATCTTAGATCTCGGGTGTGACACATGGTCCCATTCCAACAGTTCAATTATTCTAGCAACTTATGAGCATCAAAGAATGTGAATATATCCTTAGTGCTAGTAACTCATGACCGACGCTATGTTAATGATCAAATGTATCCTTATTCAAATGACGATTCTGTTTAGAGATTGATTTGTAAGAGCAAGATTTTAAATTCTTTGGAATCTTGCCAACTTAAAAGCAAATTGGAACTAATTACACGACAACATTTTGTAATAAAATTAGGCATTTACAACGCAACATTGATTAGTAGTGGGTCGCTAACACGTCTCTCTGAAATCTTGACATAACATATGCATGGTAGATTAACTGCTCTCTTTCCTTCCTATACTACTTGTCCTCCCGGTCCTATTCCCTTCAATATTCACCTTCTCTCCTTTTCCTGCACATCAATTTGAATGCAATGGCTATATATAGATAATTGTTTCGTCTTGTCTTAGAACCCAAAAACATTTTCGTTAAAATCGTTTTCAGTCACTTTTAAAACAATTTCAAACGAGAACCTGGTCTATAACATTATTAACCATGAATCTATACAACACGTTCATCTCTTATACATATAAAGTGCATCGATCCACCTATCGCAATTAAGATTGTGACAAGAACGCCTGAAGATGGTTCTACAGAGTCCTGCACAGATCAAACCCTAACCCTAATCTGACCATACAAACACATATGGCACACAGCCACCGAACGTGACAATTCAAACCTGTCCACATCACCTCCATGAACCCCGCGTTCTTTTCCCACGTCAAGCAATCCCTGTGAACACAACTGCTTTGCAGTAAACGGCGTGTCGTCTCCAACTACCCTCTCAAACATTGCCGCCGAAGCTTCAACGGTCAAACCTTTCCCTATCTTCCTTTGGCATTTTAATTTTAAATTAAATAAATATTTTACTTATCCCCGGCGTCTGTAAATTCAACCCCCACAACCCAAAAAGTAAAACTTTTAACCGTCGAAGTAAATAATTTCTAGAACCTTATATAATTTCTAGAACCTTATAAATTTCCGTTGAAGTAAATAATTTCTAACACCTTATAAATTTCCAAATTTGTAGTTTTGTTTCTTCCCCAAGTATTCTTGCGTGAAGCTCACTTTTTCGTCCACCATCAAAAACCGAAGACAAATCAAAAGGAATTTTCACCCACCATTTTTGTTTTCTGGCTTTTCTTCGTATAAAAGTATGGTGGTCGTTTCCGTTTCTGAAGCCAGTTCAAACTACTCGTCGTTTTTTCCATCTGTTTTCCGATGCATTCAGTTTACAGTTCTTCCTCTGCGATCATTTCACTGAAGGGTACAGGTATTTCGGATTATTCGAAACCGGTTTCGGGTTCTAGAACTTGGTTGAAGAGTTCTTCGGGTACGGGTCAGAAAGTCGGGTGCTTTTCTAGTTCCCAGATGGAGAACATGGGTAATAAGGTGGTGGTCGGCGCCGGTGGTTATGTTCTCGAAGATGTTCCTCATTTCTCGGATTACATTCCTCATCTGCCGGTACGTCGCCGTTTCTGTCCTATCATTTCCACTGTGAACTTTTTGTCGTTTTTGTATGGTTTTTGTGGTAAATTGTTTGTGTTTTGATGGCCTTTTGCAGACCTACCTTAATCCGTTGCAAGACAATCCCGCATACTCGGTTGTCAAGTAAGCACTCATATGACATTTGTGTGAAGTTGTTTGTGGTGTTTCAAGGGGAGGCAGATTGTCTGCCCTCTCCTTACTACTCCCTTCATATCCTCTTCTATTTGTACGGTCACGGTTAAGCCACATCAATATTTTTTATTCCTACTGCTCCGTGCCCACACAAATAGGAGGGAATAGGAAGTGAATGGTAAGGAGAGGGCAGACAATCTGCCTTCGTGTTTCAAGTGTTCTAAAAGTACCGTCTAGCACCACATATGTTTAGTACTAGGCGTCTGGTCAACGTCACGATTAATTTTCAAACGTTTAACGTGTGTTACTCAATTGGGTAATTTACATGATTTGTTTTTGTTTTTGAATTTTTTTTTCAGGCAGTACTTTGTTAATGTGGATGACACTGTTGCCCAACAGGTGAGCCCTTTCCTATGTTGAATGTAATTTTCCCTCCAATTTTCTGATGAAGAAATTGCATGTTCATATTGTATTGCAATTTTTACTGTGTTGAATTCGTTAGTGTTCTCTTCTGCCTTTTGTAGATTGTTGTTCACAGCAATAGTCCAAGGGGAACGCATTTCAGGCGGGCAGGGCCGCGGCAAAGAGTAGGTTTTCGGTGTATTTTACAAACTAATTTTGACATGATCAAATAACCTGATACTGTCAATGACTTTATTGCTTCTTCGTCATCAGGTGTATTTCGAATCGGATGATGTTCATGCCTGTATTGTGACATGTGGGGGTCTATGCCCTGGACTCAACACAGTGATCAGGGAGATAGTATGTGGCTTGTACCATATGTATGGTGTCAAAAAAGTTCTCGGAATTGATGTAAGTGATTTAGAGTATAAACCGATTTTTGATTGCATGATTCAGTGGCGTCATTGGCTAATGAAGTTTTTGGAAATTTTCAGGGAGGATACCGGGGGTTTTATTCACGTAATACGATTCCTCTGACTCCTAAGAGCGTGAACGACATCCATAAACGCGGTGGAACAATCCTTGGGACATCTCGTGGCGGCCACAATACCAAAAAGATCGTTGACAGCATTCAAGATCGCGGAATCAATCAGGTTTTTATATTGTTCTGTGCATTTCTCTGGGGTCTAGATCCCCTTCGCAATGCATAGAGTTTACTTAATTGGTTTTTATGTTACAGGTTTACATAATTGGAGGAGATGGAACCCAAAAGGGTGCATCTGTGATATATGAGGTAGTCTAATTTAAGATTTCCAGTGTCACAATATCATTACGTTTAACTGTAAATTATTTTCAATGACATTATGGCTATTCGTCGTGCAGGAAATTAAGCGACGAGGTCTCAAAGTAGCAGTAGCCGGAATCCCCAAAACCATCGATAATGACATTCCGGTACATTTTTTGCCAGCCTACCTGTTTGCAGCTAAGTTATGCAGATGATTTGTCACAAATGCACAAAATCTTTTGCTAAAATGTTCTTTCTTGTTGGTACACTACAGGTTATCGACAGGTCCTTTGGCTTTGACACTGCCGTTGAGGAGGCTCAACGTGCGATTAATGCAGCGCATGTTGAATCTGAAAGCATTGAGAATGGCATTGGTTTTGTAAAGCTGATGGGTCGCTACAGCGGTAAGCTAACTGCTTGTTCAAAAATCACTAAGATTGTATCGAAAAGTCTACCTATATTTACTTGTTTCACCACTTAAACTGGATGATGCGATGCAGGGTTTATCGCTATGCATGCTACGCTTGCAAGCCGGGATGTAGACTGCTGCTTAATTCCTGAATCACCCTTTTACCTAGAAGGCCCGGGTGGACTTTTCGAGTACATAGAGAAACGACTCATAGAAAACGGGCACATGGTCATAGTCATGGCCGAAGGTGCCGGCCAGGAGCTTCTTTCTGAGAGCATTCATTCCATGACCAAACAGGACGCTTCAGGAAACAAGCTTCTCCAAGATGTTGGACTATGGATTTCCCAGAAGATCAAGGTCTAAATTCTAATTTCTAAAATGCATTCTCACCTGTTGTAATCCGCTAAATAAGATTTTCGCGCAACAGGTTCGTTGATTTAACTTTTGTTTTCTGCAGGATCATTTTAAGAAGGGGAACAAAATGAGCATAAACCTCAAATATATAGGTTGGTAAATTAACATACAAAATTTCTAGCTATACATTTATGTTCTCATCAAGTGGGAAGGACTAGAGAAAATCAATCAAGCCTTGCACTTCATTGTTTGCAGATCCTACGTATATGATCCGAGCAGTTCCAAGCAATGCATCCGATAACGTGTACTGCACGCTTCTTGCTCAAAGCGCCGTCCATGGAGCAATGGCAGGATATACAGGATTTACAGTTGGGCCTGTCAATGGGAGACATTCTTATATACCCTTCCATGTGAGTGCCTCGTATCATGCATAATATTAAGAGAAATACACAGATATATAATTGGTTACAGACTTTTAATAAAAAACACCACGGGCGGGAGATACACTAAACGTATAATAAAAGAGTGATAAAACGCGTGATATATACGGCTAAATATTTGTTTAGTGTCCCCCAACTGTATCTTGATTAAAAGTTAATAACTAGTTCCGTTAACCCATATTACCCTAAATTTAGTCTATCTTTTAGTTTTTTATAAAACATGAACTAGGGATTGACATGAAGTGATTGTTGGATTGTTGGTTTGCAGAGAATCATTGAGCAGCAGAACAATGTTGTGATAACTGACAGAATGTGGGCACGACTCCTATCTTCGACTAACCAGCCAAGCTTCTGGAGCACCAAAGATGTCATCGAGGACAAGAAGGAGGAAGAACCACCAACCCAGTTGCTGGATCACGAAAATGGTTTGGAGGACAACTTGTTAGACAAGAAAATCAGCTCTGCTTGTAATTGAGATCACTACTGTAATGCTCCGTAATTTTAGTTTTAGTTTCATGCATTCGAAAGAGAGAGCGAGAGTCGAAGTCTTATCTTCGTTCGGGGATGTAAGGCATCACATATTTGTAAGAAATGTTGTTTTCTTCATAAAAAATTTGTACGGACGTTTGTTTCCGGAATAATGACAGTAATAAGATAATTTGGTTGTATACTGTAAACACGCGATTTTGAGGCAGTCTTCCATGAAAAAAAAGTAATGGATGGCCAAGACGTCGTTTGGGGAGATCAAGAAGAGATATGCTACCGATTTCTTTTAACTACCACATGTTTTTGCTATTTAAAGAAGATATTCAGCTATCAACCGTCACGTTCTTTGGTTTACAAAATATAGTCTCTCTAATATCACTCTTTAAAAAACCCAACAAAACGTTTGAACTTTTATTATGAAGACATTCGGCAGATCTGTATAGAAATAAAAGTCAATTTCGGTGTGTCTTTACCGAATGCATCCCGATAAGCACGTTCGGCTCTCTCCACCGAACACATGTATTTCCTTATAGGAAGAAGAATTATTTATTCATACTATTATTAAGAGAAGAGAGCTTGTCCACTTTTTGTCACATTTTTCTCAATTTGCCCTCACAATTAAAACACACACAATGTTGAAATGTGGGGGCAAAATAGTAATTTTATACCTTTTGACAAAATGACAATCATCTTTATTTTTTCTATTTTATCCTCACTTTTTATTTACAATAAAGAGGGCAAAATAGTAATTTTGTATCTTTTAAACTTTTTGCCCCTTTTGCCCTCACTTTTGATACACAATATTTACATAAAAAGGTCAAAATAGTATCAAAATATTTACATAAGATAAAAATATGCACTTATTAAGAAAAATTGTCCCACCATTATTTTTTCTATACAAATAAAATAATTTAAATGAACTGAAGCAGTTGCTCTGGAAGAAAACGTGAGAAGAGGTAGGCGGTTGTTTACATTGTGTGCCCTCAGCTAGTTTTTAATAAGAAAAAGGGAGGCTTGTGAAAACCGATTTAGCCAAACAGAGCTGCAGAAAAAACCAGGACGTTCGTCTGAGAAGTTGGAGAGAGAGGGAGAGAGAGAGAGAGGAGGAAGGAGATGGGGATCAGATTCATACTTATGGTGAACAAGCAGGGGCAGACCCGTCTTGCCCAATACTACGAATACCTCACTCTCGAAGAACGGAGAGCTCTTGAAGCTGAAATCGTCCGCAAATGCCTCGCCCGCAACGAGCAACAGGTCCCTCCCTCTCTCTCTCTCTCTGCACTTTCCCTTCATCAATTTCTACGCCCGATCATCAAATCTAATTATCGGAACTAGAATCTCCGATTTCTTTTGTTTAATACGAAATTAGCAAGGCCCAGTTGTTCAATTCTGAGTTTGCATGTTCAATTGGGTTCAATTCTGAGATCTTAGTTCCCAAGTTTTGTTTAGATTTTGCTTGTTGGTCATAAAAAAGTGGAATTGCTTCCTCAAATTTATTGGGTTATTTCGGTTTTGTATCAGAATTAAGAAATTTTTTATTTTTACTGGATGCATTGCTTCCTCAAATTGAAGTCGCATACAAGTGAAATAGGATATTCTTGTTAAGTCGCTTAGATCGGATTCGAAACTTCGAGTATAAGTTTGATAATTTGAAATTAGAATATAGGTTGTGAATATAAGCACTTGCTATATTACATGATCCATGTTCTGCATTAGGATTTATGTTTAGGGGATGGTTGGCAATCTCGTTCTGTCACGAACCCTTTCGAAGTTCATATTTTCGGGTCCTGCTGAACTTATATCATGTGGAAGAGTTGACTACCTGCCTTCCTACCTTGAACGAGGTCTTAGTAAACAGGTTGCATTGGTTATTAGGATGCTTACGCATATAGGTGACTGCGGAATGGTAATGCTAGTCATGTTTAGCACCAGTTATTTCTTTGTTTGCATATCTATGGAATTTGGCTGGGCTGTGTCATAAATTTTTGTAGTTGAACAGCACAAGTATATGAAACTCGATGAATTCTTCGTTCGTTTTCAGTTAAGTGAAGTTAGTTTGTTGTTTGTTTGTTATTAGTAGATATTATGCGACAGCCGTTAACTATACGTGTTTATGATGCTGATGTGTATTGTACATGGAACAGTGTTCGTTTGTTGAGCACCGGAACTACAAAATTGTGTACAGGCGCTATGCTTCGTTGTTTTTCCTGGTTGGAGTTGACAATGATGAAGTAAGTTCCTCACAACACAAGCCTGTTCTTTTGATGCCTCCAACCATGTCTTCTTAACCCTGTTTCCCTCTTCTTGTCATTTCCATTGCAGAATGAGCTTGCAATTTTGGAATTCATACATCTGTTGGTTGAAACCATGGATCGCCATTTCGGCAATGTGGTAAGCTCCTCTTCCAAAACAGCATGCCTAAGTTTTCTTTTTCTGCCAACTTTCGAGTTAAACCTGCATTTTCGTGTATTTACTTCCAACTATATTGTTTTATCTGTTCACTTTTGCAGTGTGAACTAGACATCATGTTCCATTTGGAGAAAGCTCATTTCATGCTAGAAGAAATGGTCATGAATGGATGCATTGTTGAGACGAGCAAGTCTAACATTCTGGCGCCGATACAGCTGATGGACAAAATGACTTAGAAAGATGCCGTTTTAGGTGCTAGTTCGCTATGCGTTGTATCGAGTTACTCGAAGGGTTTGAAGTTATTTGTGTTTGCCTATTGTACAATAACTGCAAAGAGGATAAATACCATACTTTTTCTTTTGTTAATGATAATCGTCGTTTATTTTGCTGGAATACACTGTAACTTTGTTGAACATCATTCAAAAACACAAAGGCAAGGAGACCACTGTGGAAATTTATCTTACATTTGATCTTGTTAATGTCCGAGGAAGCACAACCTAAGCTACACACAATGTCTTTCTATGTACGAACAAATCTGCACAGCAAGACTATATCCCACGGGGCCTCTCCTTCCTAATCTACAGAAACTTGCAATCAAACAGCTGCAGGCTTCCCGTCCTTTCTCGGGTCACTTACAGCGGTGAGTCTACCGTGAAATATTTGTTCATTGGAATTCTTTCCGCTTTTCCGGCCTATGTTTGCAGGGCTTCTAAGGGTTTGAACAATGAGCTGAGTGATGGCTCCCCCTGCCTGAGCCTGCAACCGATGACCCTGCTGTTGCAAGAACAGCTTTCTTTCGTCTGAAAGCTCGATGTGATCGCCATCTATGACAGTCATGTTCTCGTAGCAAACTATGTTCGGTATCAGCTGCACAGAATTAAAAGAAAAAATTAAACAAACGTAAAGAGTTCATAATATCTGTCATGGCTATGATCTGAATCAAGAAAACAAACCCTGTGGTAGATCCTTGGACTTTGAACTGCATCTAACGGGTCCATCCCTAACACGAAATGATTAAGGAAAACCTGGGTTACTGCTGGAATTATGTTCATTCCGCCACTGCCGCCAAGAACCCCGACCAACTGATTGTCCTGCAAATGCCGAAAAAATTCCCTGTTATTGGCTACTATTATCTTAAGGACACACAGTATGCAATGCAGTAGGTTCTGTACCTTTGTGATAATAAGTGGAGTCATGGAGGACAAAGGCCTCTTGTTTGGTTCGATAAAATTTGCCGGAGCAGGAGGGAGATGGTCGGGGGATATATCCGTTGGGGTTGAAAAGTCACCCATCTCGTTGTTGAGCAGAATTCCGGTAGAAGGAGAAAGCACTCCGGCTCCAAAAGGGTAATTTACGGTGCTAGTAACCGAAACTGCATTTCTGTCTGCATCTACTATGCAGAAATGACTTGTTCCGTGATCTCTGAGCTGACTCCACCTGAATCATTGTGAGCTGAAAGAACTTTAGAGTAATGACTTAGAAGAAAAGCTCTAATTTGAACCAGAAAAGTCGAAACATCATGCCTGTGCATATAGTACTCAGGTGGGAAAGTTGTGTTGTCAAGTATCTTGTGCCGAATTTTCTTTGCGAAAGAAGGGGAAAGCATAGCGGACGCATATTTAGTTATATCTACGAACGCAGGGTCACCCAAGTTCATTCGGATTGCAAACATATGTTTCAACGCTTCAATCAGGCGGTGTAGACCAAGATCTCCGTTTGCAGCATCTGAAGTTCCGTAGCTGTTGAAAATGTTCAGAACCTGTGTTTCAAAATGCATTGTCATCGTCATCCCAATAGGAATTTAGGATCGAAAACTCTTTGCTTTCATAAGCTATCGAGTTTGATGAAGAACAAAATGGTAAAGAGAAATCACCCACCAAAGAGAGCCCCAATGTTCCACTCGAAGGAGGAGGCATTCCAAAAATAGTGTAGCCCAACACATCCGCAGCCACTGCATCCACAACATTCACCTTGTAATTCCTCAGATCCTCCACTGTCAAGATCCCACCAGCCTCTCTCACATCCTTGACTAATTTCTCGCCAAGAGTGCCGTTATAGAATGCTTGCGGCCCAAGTTCTGCCACCGCCTCTAAACTCCGGCCAAGTTCCACATTGTAGCATGTATCGCCTTCCTTTAACATCTTCCCATTTGGTGCAAACACTTGCCTTAGGCCAGGATCACTTAAAATGTCATCTCTTAATGCACTTAGATATCGTCCAAGATAAGGAGCAACAACATATCCATCTCTAGCTAGTTTTATTGCAGGTTGAAATAAAGTCCTCCAAGCAATACGCCCGTGTAGCAACCAAGCTTCATGAAGACCGGCTATCTCACCCGGAACTCCCATCGACAGTGCACCTTCAGCCTTGGCTTTCGGATTGCTCTCATACATATTCTGTTTGTTCACAATTCCAATTTACACACAAAATGCAGAACAAAATTACTGTGAATATTTACCTAGAGATTAGATTGGATCCATTGGCAGGGCACCTTGAGAAAACCTCGCTTCTACTCGGTTTTCTTAAACTTCGACCCCATCCTATGACATAGTTAATTGTTTTAGGGTGTCGAATCACCCACGTCAATAAACGGGATCAAAGTCGACGAAAATTAAATAGAAGTGAGGTTTTCTCAACGCGTCCAATAAACAATCTCTCCAATGAAAACTTGCACTTCAACCGAAAAGAGAGGATTTTTAGACCTGTGAAGCAGCTAATGGGGCAGTTTCCCTCATATCAAAAGCTTGGGTTTGAGAGGTTGCTGAAGATCTCACAAGCATGAAAGCTCCACCTCCTATCCCACTTGCCATGGAATTAACAACACCAAGGCACAATGCAGTTGCCACTGCTGCATCAACAGCATGCCCTCCCTGCCTGAGCATCGACGCTCCGATTTCAGAACACCTTGCATCATCTGCAGCAACAACTCCAGTTTCTGACTCAACAATGTCAGATTCATTGCCTCCAAATTTCCCCTCCTTGTGCTTGTTTGATCCTTCAAGTAACCAGCCCCTTGTGTCCCCTCCAAATATAAGGCCTACAACTAGAAAATTAAATGAAAAATAGAAAAATGGTCAATTATTAAAGCATTATCTTTACAAATTATGGCCAATAATTATGTTTCTACTTTGTACAAACAAGACTTTCATAAAAATAAAAAAATAAAAAAAAAGGTAAGATTCCCACTTCCAAAAGGATATGATATGTAGGGATGAGGAACAAAAAACTCTGAAGTTATTTTTCTTTGCTAATAAATTATAATTTGACATGCGTGCAAAAAAAAAATTACGTTGTAATTTTCTCGAGTTACATTTGCATATTCGTGTTCTGCGATTCACTTGTGAGGAAGAATTGTTCTTAACTTTGCATGGGAAAATTTCAGGATAAAGCAAACTGATGGTGGAAATTAACTTAATTATGAGTATGAAATTTAAATTATGAAAATTTTGATCCCCTCCATAGCTGCAAACTTAAGAACCAACACACTTGGCTAGTATAAAGTCAAACTTATGAAAAAAAAAAATACGGTTCCTTAAATAAAATAAATTGAAAGTTTATACAACAAGAAAAGCCAGACACGGAGATCATACATACATACATATATATATATATATATATGCATACAGATTTACATATATGTATATACACACCAGAGATGATCAAAACTATCAAATGATCACAGAGAGAGAGAGAGAGAGAGAACTGACAGATGATGGCTAGAAATGTAAACAGGAGGAGCCAGCAGAGAGGTCTGGTAGTCTTTTTGCTCTCTTTGGCCAAACCATGACTGCGCAAGAGTGGAGCTTCCAAGATCTGCTGCCCCATTATTCCTGTCTGTCCTCAGACTCACCGAGAGAGAGAGAGAGAGGGAGAGAGTGAGAAGGTTAGGTGTTTTGAAAGGGAATGGTAGTGATGCTTCTTGTTTGGTGGTGCGGCACTGTCGCTCGATATTTTTTTACGAATTAGTGCTTGCAACATAAAATAACGTATTTGTCACGTTTATATGGAGAGGAAGATGGTTTGATTTCCACTATTTTAATCATGAAATGATTTTTACGGTTTTATTTCTAATTTTTAAATTGAATAAAACAAAGAAGAATAAAATTATAAAATGTGGAAGATGAAAATTAGAGTGTGAAAATGTAATATATTTTAATCTAGGTAGCTTTTGCGACCCGATACAGAGTTTTGAATCTGATTGGCCTTTCCTTCTCAGGATTAATCAGACACCATTAGGCATTAGATTCCGCTGTCAGACCAAGAAACGAAATAGAAGGAGGAGGATTCTCTCTTTCTCTTTTTCCATACACTTCTATCCTCTCGTATTTATGTAGTCACGGTTAAATCACGTCAATATTTTATATTAATTTATTTTATAAAAATAATAAGACAAAAAAATGTGACTTAACCGTGACTACACAAACAAAAAGTGAATGAAAGTGTATGAGACAAAAGAAGAGGAGAGAATCCTCCTCCATAGAAGAATAGATTCCGTCTGCACTTGTTTAACTTCCACCAATTAACTGCCCCCACGTCATCTTTCAAAGAATAAAAATCTTGTTCCTTGATCCTGTGATAATTGTGGTGTGCGGGCTAAATTCACAATAATTCAGTTTTAATTAAATATTTTTTTAATAAACGATATTATCAACATCAAAGGAAAGAAGTAGGTTTAGCCTTACAAATGAGCTAACAATAATGTGGTTCAAATTTACCTTTGGCAAGAATCGAACATAAAATCTTTCGCTTACAAGTGAAAATAAATGACACTAGATCGTAGTACTAAGTGACAGTTTTAATTCAGTGTTTAACCCGTCATTTAAAATTTGATATAAATTTTTTTATTAACAACTGAACGAGAATATTATTAGAGTTTATAAATGAGAACTGTTAGTAGCACTTCAAAAATCTCATTACTTCTTATAAGTATATTTTTTTCTTCTAATAATAAAAAATTTAGAGTGCAAAATAAGATTTTTAGAATGTCAATAACAGTCCCTTTAGAAATTTACTAGAATAATTGATTTCGTTTTACCTTAATCCCAATCGCCTCTCTCTCCCTTTTCATAATTTTGTGTTTTGTTCGAAGGATTTAATTTAATTGTTTATGACTAGTTGCAGATGACAACAGTTTGCTGATGACCATTTTCACTATTTCAAGTTGGGCCGTCCACCTTCATGGCGTTGAGAAAGAATCTTATCATACGTATACGCACAAAAAAATGTATTATCTAATAATCTAAAAGTTACTTTCGTCACGCTAATGTCAAGTTGGGAATAATGTTGCTGAGCATGCTTTTTAAATCACAAATGTCCCTTTCATAAGGTCAAACCTGTAAATTCAAATGCGTGTGCAATCTCAAAATTTGACCTGGTGTTCTTTTGAAAAGTGCTCTTTCCTCTCGTTAAACACCATCAGCAGTTACATGAAGCCATTTTAACACGATCGTTTCGTGATCAAACATGTCATGAACTCGGACTTTCGACGATGGATAACGACGGTTTTCATCGTAACGTCAGCCAAATATACGACCATGGCGAGCGAAAACCGATTTGGATACACCGGCGCAAGCAAATGGACGAAGGGCATGGAGCGTGTTGAAAAGTTATGTGCTCCGGTTGACAGCGGCTAGATGATGCTCTATATGATGTCTCAGAAACATATGTACGAGAACTTTTCTTTTTCCACAAGACGGGCCACAAGCTAAAAAATGACCTCGATCGAAAAAGAAAAATCTATATACGGTTCATATTTACCAAAAAAATAAAACCACAAATTAAAAATAAATAAAACTTGAACTCTGTCAATAAACCTCTTTCATTACTGCCAGAACACGTCGGGGTCACTGCTGTACAACGAGTGATCCTGGATTTCCTGGTTCGCCACATGGCAATCGATGAGCCGCGACTGCACGAGTTTACACAGTGCCAGGCCACAGGGAAGCACCCACCATTCACTTTCATCCCTGAATTGATGCAAGAACTTTCATTAATGAGGACTGAAGTTGCTGCAATCAGGGATATAAACGGTTCGCTGCCATGAAGGGTTGAAAAACTTACATGCTAAAATTCCAGGACTGAAAGTTGGAGTGCTTTTTCCTCGAGTGGGTCGCATAATGAATCAATCCACACGTAAATGCAACACCCTGTAAAACCGAAAAATGTCAGGAATCAAGCAGTTGAAAAAGTGCATCGCCTGCTTGTACCCTGCGTCGTTGTTTTGAATACGAAAGCCACTGTGTTCAAGGCAACTTACGACATTGATCAAGGATGTGATATTCCATAAAGCATATATACGCGCAAGACCTGCTGCCCTTTTAGGTCCACGACTAAACAAAGCACTGATTCCAGCCGGGAAGGGGAACAGTAGACCGAGAGGAAGAATAAATAAGACTAAGAAAAAGTTCAACAGTGAAAAAGAATACAGCTGCAGCAAACTGAGCAAGACTATGCTAAAATCTCCCAAGAGTAGAATAGAGATGAACAAACCGACAAGATCCTGTGAGAACGGAAGAAAGTAGGAGGGAAAAATTAGAAAAACTGGAAATCAGAATGAGGAATGACCAAAGACTAAGTCGGTACAATATAAATATAGGCATGTTCGATACCTGATGGCCAACCGGTTTGCCATTATAAACTACGAAAGAATACGGATAACATATAGCTTTGTTCTCTTTAAATGTCCTTAAGCTCATGGTGTGTAAAATGCCTCCAGAAAATCTTTTCTGTGACATCCAATGGTCGATGAGTCTCATATGCTCATATGGGTTTTCCCAAAGATTTCTTGGCGTACTGCAAATAGGGTGGAAGAAACATGAGCCATATGGTATGTAACTTGCTAGAAAGATAATCAGGAGCTGAATGTTACCGTGACACATAATCCCACGGCAACAATGCATCTTGACCCTCCAGTGTTGCTGGCACACTTTCGTTGTCGATAGCATATATCAACAGTCCAAACTGGCTATACCCAGACGCTGTAGGCTGAAACCAGGCAAGATCAACATGTACGCCATATGGCCTGAGAGTAGGGTTAGCATGCGTTTCAAGCCAGCTGATAACATGGCCAAAAGTTAACTTTAAGTGACCACGCCGAACCAATCGCAGTTGAGCGTTTAGGCCAGCTACAAGCCGATACCAGATGGTAGGTGGAATACTCTGAAAGCAGATCAAATATAACGATCGCAACTTGCTTTATAAAAAATATCAATAGGAAACTTCACATCGAACACAACCCTAAAGGTAGATAGATAACCTGACTCATGAGGCTTGTGAGAATGTTATCACTGCAAAGATGGAAGGGCGCCATGTAACTTCCATCTCCTCCAAAAATCAATGACAATGGAAATCGCTGATGAAGACGGGGAGGAAGACCAGCTCTTTTCTCATCTCCACCAAGGTAAAAGTCCACGTATGCAAGCATTAAATCAGAAGTTGCAGCTACCTGCGGCACAAAACAGTAAATGATGCTAAAACTGTTAATTCAACTGTTAACAAAATGTCTCCAATTAGGTACACTTCATAAGATGGTGGCAAGAGAATTTATGACTTCTTTAGATATACCTTGAGTCCTTCATACAGTGCACGTGAACGACAAGAACGCAAACAAGAATGATCATATTCTGATCGAACATATTCACGAAGTTGTTGTAACTTCTTTTTCCTTCGACTCTGTAACCATGACCAGGCAAGTGGATAGGCAAACACACAAAGAATGCTGTAGACTGATCCTTCCCACCACTGATAACCAGCTAAACCATTTATCTCGTCCACAAATCTATTGAATGCAGCCTCATACCTGACATGTCATAAAATGCTTTAAAACACTTACAGAAGTTTATGTAACTTGAATTAATATGAAACAATGAGTTAAATTATCAAGCTCAAAGCATAAATGTAGAAATACATGCATAACTAAGCACAGGTACAACTTGTGGCCATTATTTTTCAGTGGGCATCCGACCACCAAAGTCATAATACACGAAAGCATAAGAGAGCTTACACAATCTCTGTGACTTGTTCTGGAGGGGAATGAGGTAGATGCCAAGGTTCACTGAATGTATTTGGCCCCATGAAAAACATCCTATGCACATGACTCTGAGATTCCTCGTTTCTATTTGTTTCCAAAACCTACATGAAAACAGGATTGTCACATCTAACATGATATGTCACACATTACAGGGCACTGTAATTTGGTTTTCAAACGACCATTCTTCCAGTTAAAAAAACTAAAGTAGCCAGAGTTAAGATTGGAGGTGAACCTCATTCAATGATTCCAGGAAAGGGAAGGAATGATCCAAACGAGAGCCCTGTCGAGCAGGTACAGGAGTCGGTAATTCCTCTCCAGTAACATACTTCATCCGTGCAACACTAAGCACAAGAGCTAACAGGATGAGGACGCTTAACAGAATAAAACCAAACCACCATGGTCCACCAAAAGTGTAAACCAACTCTTCAAATGCTGTATAACACTTTGGCATGTGATATCTGTCAGAAATGCACTTATGCGGACATGGAGTTTCGGTGACACCACCTGACGAAATTTGAATGAAGTTACAGAGATGATTTACCCAAAGAAAACATAATCAAGGCAAATAATGTAACACCACTCTCAACAAAAAAGATCCAATCGATCACAAATTCCAGTTCTTTAAATAAGCTCACAAGAAAACCATAGCAAAACTCTTGCCCAAAGAAGCCAGAGTAAAATTTAGGGATACCTCGAACCGTGACATATATGGCACGATGTGGAAGCTCCAAAGATGGGCAAGCACGACAAAGGGCTCTATCAGAGCCACTCACATTCTTAAAGGTGCCAACAGGGCATTCCTGCAGTACAATTTGGTCAAATAGTGAACTTAAAAATGATATTTTCCCCGCAAAAAAAAAAAAAAAAAAAAAAAAGGGCCCATAAACATGAAATCCAAGAGAAACTAAGTACTTATCTTTGGCAATTTATTTAAATTACTATAATCACAGAGGCAAATATGTATATGTATACGAATATAATATGACCAAGATCTTGCTAACATAACTAGCCAACAAACTTTCCAATTAAACAATGTAAAACTGGCATCAACTAGAATTTTAAAAATAAGTATGCAACAACAAGTTTAACTTATAAAACATGTTTCTTAACGCGATGCTTGATTTAATAGCATGAGCAGAGCCATAGTATATCTTAAACTAAGTCAAAATGTCATCAAAATATAAATAATGAAGCTACCTCGCAAAAGATACCATAAAGCCCTCTGGGACAGGCCTTTCCAGAAACAGTCCCATTTTGTCCAGCCCGACCATGACCTCTACCGAAGCCTCCCCTGTACCAAGGAGACGAAAAGCGGGTTAAAACTTGAGTGATATCTCAACACCAGAAACAACTTTTTATACAAAGAAACTATGGTATATTGAAAACAATGTTTATATTAAAGAAACTTACTAGAAGTGGCACATGTTCTAGTACACCTATCACTGAGTGAGCAAATGAGAGTAGTACTCAAAGAAATTTACTTCAACAATCTACGATGCATATATCTCAAAATTGTGAAAAACAGTATCTATTTCCGGATACTAACCCAGTAATGATGCTTCCATTCGCACTTGCTATGGGTAGATATGCGTCACCAACTGGTATACCTGACCAGTGAAAGTGAATCCTCCCACCACCTCCTCCGCCACCACCACTAGGACTACCATGTCCACCAACAGTTGAGATTGTAGAAGAATTACCAAGTGCCAATGTTTGAACAAACAATAAAATAGTTCCACCAGAACCACCCCCAGGACCTATATTTGAAAAGACCCTATCATTTTTCTCCAAATATTTTTCTCCAAAGGATTCTCCGTCAGCTCTAAGTGAACCATCAAGAGACAAACTTGACAATGAGCGCTCCAATGAACCCATTACTGTTTAGGGAGGGAAAAAACACTTTACTGTTCAAAAAAGGATATACGACCCAATAGCTATCAATCACAAAATGAAAATCATCCATTGATCTGTTGATATCTTCTAAAACTTTCTCCACAATTTTTATTATATTTGTTTTATTTTACTTACCAACGATACCACCACCTGCAGTTGCACCAGCTAGGCTATCATTTCCACTACCACTACCAAGTTCACACGGAAAATCAGCATCTCCATAGGAAATACCACCGTCAATAAAATTTCCATCATAATACCCATCCCCACCTTTGCCACCATGCCCACCACCGCCACCAAGCCCATTTGCGAAAAACTTTCCTCTACCAATCCCACCAGGGCAACCTGTGTATAAAATAGAAATCCCTATGATCTTAGAAGGCATGGTTTAGGTAATAATTTATTGCTTCAAATCCAAGAAAACATCCAGGTTACATGTTGAGTCACAACTGTTAAAAAGAAACTAACAGTCCAAATGCATACCTAGGCCAGATGCACTAATTACCCCGGTAGAGTGGACCTCTACAGCTCTAACCCAGTGAAAATGTATAACAGATCCAGTTATACTGCCTTGAACAATAACATCTTCAACTCGACAGATCTGAAGCAGGAAGCCAACCATTTATCAGGAACACAAGGTGGACTCTGTTCAGCCTTCTTATAATTTAAATAAATTGCCAAAGATAAGTACTTAGTTCCCAATCTGGATCAATAGGAGACCTGAAGAGTGAAGATCAATGTAGAGTTCATGTTACAATCTTCAGGTGGATGAAGTAATTCCATGGGGCAGTTTGGAAGTTCACAGTTGAGTTTGGGTTTCCTGCCAGTCCCAAAATGAG
Organism: Crataegus laevigata; assembly: GCA_963580275.1. Classification (NCBI taxonomy): domain Eukaryota; kingdom Viridiplantae; phylum Streptophyta; class Magnoliopsida; order Rosales; family Rosaceae; genus Crataegus; species Crataegus laevigata. Next base: position 35,948,094 of record OY756942.1, on the reverse strand, counting down.
AATCAATTCCAAAGGAAAAAAATTGACATCATTGAGAACTATGAATTTAAAACTTACGTCAAATTACTACCACCACTTTCCAGAGGCCCTCGCAGTAAAGATCCATGTCCAATCTTCAGTATTAAAAGAAGAAGATTCAGTATGTACATGGCCACAAGATGCAAATAATGCACAAATCATATGGTACACTTCAAAATTCGTACATGAAACAAAATCAGACTGGATGGCTGAGAATACGTTCTCACATATTTTTAAGTGGATTTGCTTATACTGTTAAAAACCAAATCAACAAATCAATACAATTTTCCAAATTCAAGTAACAGAAAACTGTGCCAACATAATTGTCCCTCAGATGCCACCAATTCTAGGTATATGATATTTTGGTGGATACTTAAAAACCTCTGCACCAAAAATTCATAAAACCTGGTTTTAACGAAATGAAGAATACTTAAAATAAACACCAAATCTGCAGCTTACATTGACACTGAAAAATAGAGACAGAATCAGGTGTTGTGCTTCAATCAGGTCTCCTGGCCCAGACAAATTCAAGAAACCTTGTCCATGAACTCCCAAATTCGCATTAGAATGTATCATGGACGCCCCCTGACAATCAAATACGGAAACATGATTTGACAGTGTAAATCAAGGCTCTATCTGTTTCATAGGTGTAAAATCAAGGTTCTAGTTTCAACATACCCTGAGAACCACTACATTGCTTGCCTCAAGCAAGGATGTTGCCACAATTGCATCAGCAAGACCATCTATAAGCATTTTAGAATTCCACATCAAGTACATTTTGACAGACATTCGCAGAGCCCCAAATATCTGAGTTTATCAGGAAAAGACAGCAGACACTCAATTTTTAAAATATTTCAAGATATGAGACGTGCATGCATATCTGTTTTGCTCTTTCCTATTTCCGCTTCCACACCCAATTTATTTATGCCCTGATCATCAAACATTTAAGAATAGAAAGAAAGAAAATGGATAAGTCTTACACTTACCTTGATAACAGAATCACTCATCAGAAGCTCTTCTGCCATTAACTCAAATTCTGATGAAGCAAAATGTGCAAGACCAAAACTCAAAACTGCACCACATGATAAACGAATTTGACCTCGAACCTGTACAATTCATTACAATTCCAGCATAATATGACTTTAAATAGCATATTTATACTTTTAAAATATAATACTAAGACAAGAAAGGCCCTTCATCACAGAGCAGTAGAAATTAGTTTAGTTCTTCAATGACCTGAACACGGCTCCAATACAAGGGAACCAAAGCCTTGGCATGATTTTGGATATCAACATTTGTCCAAAGTGGCTGTTTGGGAAACTCTAACAGAAGCGTGTCAGTCTGTGTGGACAAGTTATGGTTATTGACTATAAGTCTCCGAGGTACAGCATCATAATATGTCCCTGCAGCACCTGCATTTTCAGGACAGCCTAAACTCCTTCCCCCTGCCAGAAGAAGTAGAACATCAACATACCAGTTGTAATGTACAAAAACAAAGTAGTTCCAATGGTTCTCTCAAAAATAAGTTCTTCCTCTACATATACCTAAGAGAAACTTAATCAAGTTATTTGCTTTGATGTACAAATTATATTACAAAATGATAACTTTTTACTTACCATGAGCAAAGATATCTGTATTATCACGCCTGCTGAAAACTTTGATGGAAACTCTTCCACCTCCTCCTCCAGCAAATCCATTACCCCCCACTGCACTTATCCTGCCACTTCCAGTCCTGCTCTTCAAGAAAAATAATTGTAGTTACGCAATGAATGAGGCACGTAACAACCAATCCAACAAAACAACTATTAGCATCCATGATTGAGCATATTAATAGACATAATCATTATTGAGTCATTGTTTCAAGTTAAACACACAACAAGTAAAGTACATACATTCGACGAGCTTTGACAAATATGCTGCCCCCTGACCCTCCACCACCCTTAATCCCACCATCACCGCCATCAGCCAAAACACTCCCACTAAGTTCAATTGAACTTCTTGCCTCCAACCAAATCCTCCCACCTCCTTCCCCACCATACTTCTCATCCTTACTAGTTGTTCCACCCTTACTCCCATAACTCACCGGCTCATTTAACGATGACCACGCATAAGGATCCCCGCCCCAAACATCGTCGGGGAGCTTCGTATTATCAATCACACAACTAGCACCTCTCCCACCATGCCCTCCACCAGAGCCCTGAACACCGTCCGGGGTGCCACTAGTCTGCGCAGGGGGTGCACCCGCCAATGCCGTAACATTTACCACTGAACCAGTTAAAAAGCTCGCATTCGAAGCATTAACCGTAACTAACCCGGCAATAATCATTGAATTTCTACCTAAACTGAATTCCCCACTAATGTTGACCACAATTTCGCAACCCAAAAATGGGCAGCTCAAATTAACACCGGAAAGTATAAATAAGCTCCCATTTCCTTCTATATACACATTATCTTCAAGAATCAAGCTTGAATTCAGCTCACAAATGTTGTCCAGAGACCCAATTCCATTGAGACCCCCCTGGCACGAGAGCGGGGGAGGGTGGGGCGGCGGCGGAACCGGCGGAGGGGAAGGAGGCGAGTAGTCCCCGTGAATTTCGAACGCGAGAATTGAAAATTCATCATCGAAATCAGCGCAGAGGATAGGGTTTATGGCGAAGCTGATGAAGAGGTTGAGGATGAAAAGGTGGAGAAGAAACGGGGCGCCTTGAGCCATCCTGAAGAGGAGAAAATCATCACAGAGATACAAACCCTGGCTGGAAACCGATTGCTGAATCGAATTCTGAGTGTTGGGATTCGGAGTTTGAGAGAATTGGACTTAGTGGTGAGATTTTTGGATCAAAGACTAGAGCTTGAACGAGAAATTGTGGGGTAAATTAGGTAAATACGTGAAAGCTTGGACCTTTTGAGAAATTTGCATTGGGGTCGAAAATGGTAAGAAATCTGAGAAAATTTACGGCGTCTGTGGTGCTTTCGCTTTGACAGGGAAGAAGACGAAGAGCTGATGCCCGGCGGAAGGAGAACAGACAGAACAGAACAGAACAGAACGGAACGGAACAAAACAGAACGGAACAGAAAAGACGAACGTGTGCACGGCACGTGCAACCTTCTTCGTTTAATTTAAGGTATATTTTTCAGTTTCTAATAAGAAATTAAGAATACGCGAAAAATCTATAAGTGTATCACATACGTATTATTTTTATAAATAGAATTTATTATTTTAATTTAGCAAATATTTGTGTATTATATAATTTTTATATGCTAATGGAATTAATTAACTTTGTGTCGCATGGTAGAGAGATTTTTCAATTTGCTTGAACTACGGTGATGTTATTACACAAGTAGAGGAAAAAAAAAGTTTCAAGTATCATTTCATTTGTATGTGTTATGGGCACACTGAATATTATGTTCACCTGATAGAATTATTAGATTTTTTATAATCTATCAAATGCACTGATATAATAAGGTCATGCTTCTTTTGTTTCATGCAATAAATTTTATGTTATCATAAGCTATTATCTTATAAAGATATTATATTTTGCAATATATTTTGAACGACAACTAAAGTCTTTCTCCGTGTCAGGTTCATCAAAGAAATTTTTTACTTGTTTTTTTGGTTGAGAAAGAAATTTTTTAAGTCATAACTATAGTTCTTTTATCTTTTAATTTTGAGTAAATGACAAAAAATTACCTCAACTATTGGTGTCACGACACTTTCATACCTCATCTTTAAAAAGTGACAATGTCATACCTCATCTTTCGAATTTGGTCCAATGTTATACCTCTGTTAGCTTGGCCGTGAATTTGTCAGTTAAGTGCTGATGTGGCTTAACCCGGGGCCCAGTTCCTCGCCCAGATGGATCCCACGTGGCACCACACCCAATGTTTTCCGCCCAAATGGCATCCACATCAGAATCCTAATACACGTTGCACCACTCCTAGGACGACACATGGATATTCCATTAAAATAAAAAATTTATTTTAAAATTAAAAATTTTAAAAATTTTAGAACGTTGTTAAGTGTGCCTGGTTCCCCCCCCCCCCCCACACGATACCCAACCCTTTCCCAATTCCTGAAAAAAACAAGAACCCTAACCCTAGTTTTCGCGGCTCCAAATCTCGAACAATCAGACTAGAAATTCAGCGAAAAACCCAAATAATCCCGTTGAATCGCTTCACTGACTTCGTTGGTGTTGGAAGGGGGTTTCATCTGGGTTCCATTGGCTTCGAAGAAAAATCAAAGGATTCGCCATAGGGTGGTACGTGTGCGAGGATCCCGACGAAACGACGCCTACCTATTGTAAGTTTTTTGTGCTTTTGATGATTCCAAATGTATAGTGGACTTATTTTTCGGAATGGGTTGAATGTGGGTTTATTCTTTGTTAATTTGAAATGGTTTCTGGGCATTGTTTATTCTTGTTTGAAAAGGTGGATTATTTGAAATGGTTTCTGGGCATTGGTTATTCTTGTTTGAAAAGGCAGATTTATTCTTTATTAATTTGAAATGGTTCCTGGGCATTGTTTATTCTTGTTTGAAAAGGTGGATTTATGCTTTGTTAATTCAAAATGGTTCCTGGGCTGTTGGAATGGGTTGAATGTGGATTTTGTTTATTCTTCTAGCATTGTTTATTCTTGTTTAGGGTTTAGGGTTTATGCTTTCTTAATTCGAAATGGTTCTTGGGGTGTTGGAATGGGTTGAATGTGGGTTTTGTTTATTCTTCTAGCATTGTTTATTCTTGTTTGAAAATGCGGTTTATGCTTTCGTAATTTGAAACGATTACTGAGTTGTTAAATAATGGGTTTGTTGCTTTGTTTATTGTTGTGAAGATAAGGTGGTTTATTGTGGTTTGTTGCTGGAAATGGTTAATGTGTTTTGGCTGTTTGCATATAGAATGGTGTGCATTGGTTTTTGTTGTTGGCTTTTAAATTGCAATTAGTTGCATATAGAATGGTTTTTGTTGTTGGCTTTTAATTAGGGTTTGTTTTTCTGAATTTCAGTTTTTCCAGAACTGTTCTCTATTGAAATGCATCATGGTGGGGAGATAAGTAATGACATGTACATTGGGGGAAAAGTGACATATATAGATAGCTGTGATAAAGATCTCATGTCACTGACGGTGATAGATGATATGGTGGAGGCACTTGGATATAGTGAACGATTCATGAACTATTATTTCAAGATTCCCAACATGGACTTTTCCAATGGTTTGAAGCTGATTCAAAGTGATTCCGATGTTCAGTCAATGTGCAATTTTGTTCCAGAAGATAAAGTGATTGAGATGTACATCGAAGAATTGACGACAGAAGAAGCCATAACCCAAGAGCAACAGTTTCTGAAGTCCATGGAAGTCACAGGTTCAAGTAAAGTGGTTATTGAGGAGATGAGTAGTTTAGAGGGGGATGTTGGGCCAACACCAATTAAACCAATAGGAAATAGGGGCTTGCTAGCTATTGAAGGGCCAGAAGTGGATGATGGTTGCACATCTCAAGTCGTGCAAACATGTGTGACTAAGGTAGGAGAGATCAATGCTGATTCTGCGAATGGTCAGAAAGAGAGTAAGGGGAAATTTGTGGCTGAGGTAGCAGAAGGGGATACTGAGGTAGGAGAGGGGGATGTAGGAGAAGGGGATACTGAGGTAGGAGATGGGGATGTGGGAGAGAAGGATACTGAGGTAGGAGAGTGGGATGTAGGAGAGGGGGATGCTAGCGAAGAGAATAAAGTATTCTTTGATGTACCTATTAGTTTGGAGGGGAATGTTGAAGAAGAAAATGAAGAAACTGCTGAAGAGGGTGATAGTCACTTTGAAGAGAGTGAATATGGGAGTGATGCTGATAACCCGGTGTTTTCCAAGTTTGATGGTATTGTGAAAGAAAGGCAATCTAAGCATAGAAAAAAAAAGGAACTCTGAGGAAGCAGATGAAAGGGATTATGAGCAAAGAAGTGCAAGGCAATCTGAGCAAAGGGAAGAAAAGCAAAGGGAAGAAGAATTTGAAACTGCAAATGTGGAACAAAAGGGAAGAAGAATCTGATGCTCTTGACAGTGTACACTCTTCGAATGATGAAGGAGGCAAAAAACGTGAGCGATTTTCAGAGTTCAATGAGAAAACAGACATGAAGAATCTCACTCTTACACTCGGGCTTGTTTTCAGGGATCATGTGCAATTCAAGCGAGCTGTCATCATGTACTCCCTAGTGAATGGATATGGAGAAATCCATTTTCCTAGGAATGAGAAATTGAAAGTCATAGCAACGTGTGCAGAAGGGTGTCCTTGGAAGTGTTGTGCTGGAAAAATGTATGGTTCGAACAGCATACAGATCAAGACCATAGTTGATGAACACACATGTGGGAGAACTTGGGCAAACAAGAACATGAAGTCCCCTTTGCTTACTGATTTGTACATGGATGGGATAAAACTGAATCCTACATGGCCCGTGGAATCCTTTTTGGCAACTGTCGAATCAGAGTGGAATCACGGTTGTTCAAAGATGAAGGCTTACAGGGCTTTAGATAGGGCTTTAAAGGTCATTAAGGGAAAACATGCAGAGCAGTACATAAAGTTGTGGGACTTTGCTGAGGAAGTGAAGAAGACTAACCCTGGAAGCACAGTGAAAGTGAAGTTGGATAAAGGGAGGTTCCAAATGATATATGTGTGCTTGAGGGCTTGCAAAGAGGGGTTTAAGTCAGGGTGCAGACCATTGATAGGAGTAGATGGGTGTCATTTAAAGAGTGTATATGGAGGTCAGCTACTTTGTGCTGTTGGCATTGACCCAAATGATGAAACATGGGTTATAGCGTATGCAGTTGTAGAAATGGAGAATAAGTCTAGTTGGATTTGGTTCTTAGAATTATTGGTCGTTGATGTTGGGATTGTTAATCAAGGAGGATGGACATTTATCAGTGATCAGCAAAAGGGGTTAATTCCGGCCTTCCAAAAAGTCATCCCTCATTCCCACCACAGATTTTGTGTGAGACATTTGTATACCAACTTCAGAAATCTGTTCAAAGGGAAAACATTGAAGGATGCTTTGTGGTCAGTAGCCAGAACAACAACAGTTCCCTACTTCAAAAAAGCAATGGAAGATATGAAGAAGCTCGATGAAAAGGCCTACGATTAGTTAGTGAAGAAGCCTCCACATCATTGGAGCAAGTCCCATTTTGAAACACATCACAAGTGTAACATGTTGCTGAACAATCTCTGCGAAAGTTTCAATGTTGTCATACTTGTGGCGAGACAAAAACCGATTGTGACTATGCTGCTCCTTATTCATACACTGTTGATGAAGAGAATTCAGATGAGAAGAGATATAATGGTGAACAAAGTTGGGGATCTCTGTCCTAAAATCAAGAAGAAGTTGGAAGAAGCCAAAATTCAAAGTGGCAGGTGCATTGCACAGTGGTCAGGGGGCGCTAAATTTCAAGTTGATGCTGGAGGGGGGAGCAATATGTGGTTGACTTGGTTGAGAGGACCTGTTCTTGCAGAAAGTATGCCTTGACAGGAATCCCATGCAACCATGCAATAGCGGCCATAAATTTCAAGAGAGAAAGCCTGGAGGACTATGTCGATCCTTATTATTTGAAGGCACGGTACATGGAGGTGTATTCTCATTTAGTAATGCCGATGAATGGGATGTCTTTGTGGGAGGAAACTGATAACCCACCAATATTGCCTCCTACATATACAAGGCAACCTGGAAAGCCGAGGAAGAAAAGAAACAATGACACTGCTGAGAGGGACAATGAAGGTGAACAAACTCCCTCAAACCCAACCGATGATCCTCAAGGTCCTCCTCAACCACTTAAGCTAGGAAGGAAAGGGCAAGGCACTTTGAAATGTGCTATATGCAAAAAGAAAGGTCATAATGCAAGAACCCATCATAGACATCTTCCTCCAAGGGACAAACAGGTAACATTTTCTAACATGGCATTACTTGGTTTGATCTGGGATCTGTGAAAAATTCTGATCTTTGCATGTTTAATCTAAATGGGTTGGATAAGTTGATGTTACTATGTGTTTCTGAATAGATGAGTAGATGTGATTGGATTTAGTGAATGTTTCTGTTATGTGTTGTGATCTTTGATCTTGCTTCTGTTTGATATCGATTCGGCTATGTTTACTTGCTTGTAGGCATCCACATTCGCTCAAGGACAAACTGCACCTAAAACAAGGAAGAGGACAAGGAAAACAAAGGTGAAAACTTAACCATTTCCTTAGTTGTAAAACATTTGGATTTAGTTAAAAAGCTTGCTTGGTCTCTAAATGAACTTTGGATTTAGGCATCACAATCAGTAGCTGAATCGCCTAGAAGCACCAAGCAGAGAAAGACCAAGCAATCCACTAACTGAATCATCCAAAGACACCAAACACAGAAATACCAACCAATCCAACCACGTTTTTTTTGCACAGATGGCTGTTTTTTGTGAATGAATTGTGAAGTTCGAACAGGTTTTATGCATCCAATTTGTAAAGTTAGAACAGGTTTTATGCATCCAATAGGTCTTTTGTGAATTAAATGGATGATGTAGCAGGTTTTTATGAATTCCACTCTTTTGTAATGTTGGTTGGAGATGCTAGGTGAATTTTGTTAGTGTTTTTAACATATTTAACAATTTCTGCATAATTAAGCAGGTTTTATGCTTAATTTGGTCTATTTCATATTTTTCTTGCAAATGATTGAGTAGTTTGTGCTTGAATACACTTGTTTTGTTGTGGTTATATCATTATTTTTAGGTGAGATTTTTCAAATTTGAGGTCAAGGATGATAATCTGTGCTTAAATTGGTATATATCACTTCTTCTTTTTTTTGGCGGGAAAATGAAAATTTGAAATTCAAATTACCAAAAAAAAAATAAATATGTTTTTTGACGTGGATGCCATTTGGCGGAAAACATTGGGTGTGGTGCCACGTGGGATCCATCTGGGCGAGGAACTGGCCCCAGGTTAAGCCACATCAGCACTTAACTGACAAATTCACGGCCAAGCTAACGGATGTATAACATTGGACCAAATTCGAAAGATGAGGTATGACATTGTCACGTTTTAAAGATGAGGTATGAAAGTGTCGTGACACCAATAGTTGAGGTAGTTTTTTGTAATTTACCTTTTAATTTTTTATGTTCGGCTTTCGGACGAGAAGGGAATCAAATTTGGAATCTTTGTCGACATTGCAGGGTTATGATTGTATTATATGGGAACTTTAACGAAAAACTCTCGATATTGTTCACTTTAACGAAAAATCACATTTTTACATTAAAAAGTTAATTTTGGTACTATTCATTTTCCCCTTTATTTTGTTCTTATCGTTAAAATTCAAAGTTTTCAAGTCATTTTCATTAGTTTTTCTTTGTATTTATATTAACATTGAATCTGTCACTTTGAATGTGGGGTTTGAGTAATAAGACATGCACGACTTTGGCTGTTTGATCTTTTCTTCATTTACTTAACTAATCACAGCTTGATTAACAAAATTCCAAACAGTGATTTGTCCCAATGGGACTAATTCTCATGAAATATGTGGGGTGGAGAAATATCATGTAACAGAAATATATACGCCTCTTCTTTTTTTCTCAGTCATCAACTTAGTACAAGTGATAAGTGAGAAAAAGAGAGAGATACACTCGACGGGTACCAGGGCAGTAGAAGAAATGAGACGTGCGCTGACCATTTTTCTACAATGTGCTAGGGAGGGATGTAAATTAACTTACGTCGTAGTCAATAGTGAATTCAGAAATTTTTCGAGTAGAAGTAAATAGGTTGAAAAAGAAGAAGATAATTTGAAGCATATAGAATTAATTACTGAAATGTTACAAACATGAAATACAACTCAACAGCCTCTTCTCTTGACCAAACACTTTGTTCGTCACTGGACAGATGGAGTCTTGAAGCAGAATAGACAGGAGCAATTCTCCTTAATATATATCAACCGTGCCGAAAACCTGAAGGGATCACCATCTGAGCTTTGCTGGGAAATACTGCAAAAAAGAATTCACATCCAAATCAGAATATGAGTTGGTGAATGATCGAAAAGTTATCCGCTCGAGGAACTACAGCACAGTACTCACCTTCTCAATGAGGGACAAATAATATGGCTTCACTTTTTCGACATCAACTCGAACTTTGCTCTTGCTGTAGAGGTCATATTTGCTACAAATGATCACAAAAAGGGCACAAATAAGGTCAGTTTGGTCCATGTAACTTAGCTATCACAAGATATATACACACACACATATACATGTATGTATATTGAATTAGAAATGGAGCTTACTTGAATACTTGAAGCCACTTTAGATTCTCTTCGTCCTCTTTGTTCATAAGGTGTGTATATGCCCCTGCCCTATGTAAAGCTGCAACATAATAAAATGGAAGCTTAATATTTGTTACATTGGATGGAGTAATTTCAAGTCCGGGGGAATTTGGTGGTGGTACTTACGATAAAATGAGTGATACCGGATGATGAACAATCCCGCCTGAGGCAAAGTTGTTCCGTTTTCCTTGGCCACCTGCAGATTGATTTGAACATACAGGTTAACAAAATCAGGGTTTGATGATAGAAATATCCAAAATTGTTCATTTGAAGCGATTCAGCAAAAGACGTACCAAGTACATGTAGTCATCATGACCCCATGAGATCATGACATTGTCTAGTCCACATCCTTTTGAGTAAATCCCATTTTTGGTGTTGTAGGAAGGATTGTTGTAATCTGGATTTTCAGTGAAATACTGCATGGGCAAAGAATTTTATGTAACTTTATTGATATAAGATGTTTACTTAGTGCAACTAATTAATCTTTGAGAGTAAATTATACCTTGTGGTGAACAATGGATTCATCGAACGCGCACCCGAGAGGATGTGTGTCTCCTGCAGCATAACATTTGGGTTATTTTTCATTAAATAGCTCAAAAATGGAAAAGGTGGATCACATATCAATAGGCAAAACATAATGCTCACCAACAACAGCCCATTGAGGAAGCCCTCCAAAACTAGGAAGAAGAAGCACTTTTCCGAGATCTGAAACCAATACAAGCTGTAGTCAAATGCAAGAAGAAGCACTTTTATCAAATCCTAGAAGAATATTGTAAACTCTAATGAAAAAAGTCAGAAGCAGTTGTGGAATTCTATTTCTATCTATAAACAATTATATAGGAGTCCGTCTACAGTGCGGTTAACTGCACTTTGAAAAATGTGTAATTAGGTTTAAAATCAGAATAAAAGAATTTCAATTGGGAATATACCATGAATAAGAGCAGTCAAGTGCAACCAATCTTCATTGGGATAGTCTTTTCTAATGGCTTCAGCAGTTTGCAGCAAGTGCTCAATTTGTGGTTCATCCAAGTCAGGATCACTGTCATCCACAACATCATTGAGCAGCTCACAACATTCCCATATGCTCATTTCGACTCGATTCAACTTGCTGTACTCCTCCCTCATCCTCTTCACGAAATCATGCGTTTGATTAATGTGGTTCAACCGGTAGAATTCCTCCACGGATTTCTGCCTTTCGCTTTCTGCATTATAATCCCTGCATTGCATAATTTGAATTTGCGCATAAACATATGTCAGACTTCAATATTTCATACGAACCACATGAAAAATGTGACCAAAAATTAAGAAAATAATATTACAGACCTGAACGACTGGCCAAATGAATTGATTTCAGGTGCAACGAAAGCCTCATTAGATCCTGTAATTTCTTGTGCCACAATTCCATCATTTTTTGAGGTCTCTTTGGGCACCACAAACCCACCATCCAATACTAAATCATTCATTTCTCCATTGTTCTCTGAAGAAATAATCTTCTTTTCCTCTACTTGTAACCCTAATCAGCAAATTAAGATCATAATTAATTAACTAATCATAAACAAGGAACAAAGGGAAAGGGTTGGTAGCTCGCTTGGTTCAGAACATTTGCCCAAGTATCCAAAGTTATGTGTTCGATCGAAGAAAAAACAGATCAAAGCAAAGGGTAGAGGGTAGAGGGCTTACCAAGCTCAGGCTGCTCAATGAGGATAGTCATCTTTGCCTCCGAAAAATCGAGCAATTAAAATATGGCTCGATCGAAGCAAATAAGAATCCAAAAGCAGAGAAGAAAGCAAATTGGTTGTGTGGTACGATATGTTGCAAAAGTGGGTTCTTATAGTTTAACCTAAAAATGTCCTTGCATGAAAATTTAGGAAACGCGGGAGTCCTCAACTGAAATTATAATCCAACTAGTCCGAATGAAACGTTCAAATTTCTATTTTATCTTTTGCCCACATTTAGAAAAATAAAATGATTGGATTTTAAGTTAAATAAGACTCAGAGTCAGCTATTACGTGGAGATCATTATCTAGAGCTGTTGCTTGGATCTACTGACTTGGAATCTAGTCATGGCCAAGTAATGCATGCAAACTGTTATTATTAAAAATGGGATTTACTCAAAAGGATGTGGACTAGACAATGTCATGATATATGAATGATCATCTTATAAGATTGATCATAAAAGATATATGAATGATCATCTTATAAGATTGTAAACGTCATTGCTTCACGGTTGATACTTGTTAGAACATACAATAAGTTAGTCTGTCTTCTCTTCTGCACCAATCTCTTATTAATTAAGAATATTTATCTAGCACTGCAATTCTAACAAGAGAACATTATTCGAAAAAATATATGATGTTTTAAAAAGATCATACATAATCTTGTTAAGAATATTTATCTAGCACTGTAATTCTAACTAGAGAAAATTATTTGTAAAAATATATGATGTTTTAAAATAATAACATTATTTGTAACCGCAACAGGATTGTAATTATCGACCCGCTCATGTCATACTATATCTGGACGAGAGAGATTCATAGACTTCATACAAGTTTTCATGAACCCACTCCTTTCGCATGATCTTCCCATTTCGACGATTCACCATTTCAAGCTCAAGCTGACAAAAGCACTGGTTATAGAACATTTCATGAATATATATTTGGGTGATATTATTCACACGCTTTTTTGAACTTCTCACGCATTTTTTGTTAATTTTTTTAACTTCATCAATTCACGGTCGGAAATTGAGAAAAAAAAAACTGTGTGAAATTTAAAAAGAAGTATGTAAATAACACCACTATACACACACACCCCCTTTGATAAAAGTCATGAAAAAAAAAACATTTAAAAATAATAATAATGAATTTACAGTAAAAGACCAAAGGAAAACTGGTCTAAATATAAACAAAAAATAAAATGTTGGAGGTGTCAAAAATTTAGTGAAAAATCCACTGATAAACGAAAACCTTGTATAATCCTTACTTTCTTAGGCCATAACTTAGCCTAACGTTACAATCCTTGTAAAGATCGTTTGATCCTTGATGTTGCATTGATTTACATTAGTGGAGATATGATATGAAGAGCAAGCCTATGTGGTACATTCATTATCTAGAGATCACTCATATCATACTTGTTTGCATGTAACTATTCGAGTTCCAAGTGTTGTACTAATCATTAGCTAGTCATATAACCAAAGAAAAAGCATACGACTCTAATTATATAAACACACACAAAAAAAACTTTAACCAAAATTATAAGTAATACGACTAATCGCATTAATTTCAGCCCTATACCATAAGAATGTTTTTGTAAGGTGTTGTTAACCTTTGAATGGGGCATCATCTTCCTCTCATGCTAATTCGTATTTCAAACTGTGGCACCCAGTTTGGGATGCGAATGTTCCACCAAAAGTAAAGGTTTGGAGACTTTGCAACAACTTCGAGCCTACCAGAGCTAATCTAGCTAGGTGTCATATCGACACACTGACAAATGTTTTGTGATGTGTAACTCCCACGGTGAAATGGTTATACACTTATCGAAAGAGTGTCCAGACGCTAAGGGTGCATGACTTGCATCACACTTGGGTATTCTTTTGAGGGATGCTCACCCAAACTCTTTCTTAATATGGATCGGAGAGATTGCTGATTTGATCCCTACAGGCAAATTTGATTCTTTCCTACTGATTTGTTGGCCATTATGGGGCGTTAGGAATGAACAACTATGGGAAGAAAAACACGATTCACCTGATATTTGTGTGGCCAGGGCATTACTCCGGTGGAATGAGTATGATAACACTAAGGCTAATGCACTCTCGGGAACAGAGCTCGACGCGAAGGGATTCCCAAATGGTCAGCACCGCCTAGTGGAAGACTTGAGATGAATGTTGATGGTGTTGAGCAAAAATTGTACATAACATGTAAACAAGTAATTTATTCGACATAATTTCACTCTCGTTCATTTTTCCGAAGAGGGTTTTATTAACTTGAGTTCGACCCATTATAGGCTACGCGCCTATTAATTACAACCATTCTTTTGGGAAAGGAACACCCTTTGATTCCAATTTGAATAAATCGTAACTTGGGGATTTGGTTATTTTATTTGATGTTGTGATTGCACCTAGGTAGAACCCTCGGTTGCCTACGTACCCTCACTGAGGGATCAAGTCACTCGTAGTTCCTTGAATTCATTGGGGTTTGATGCCTTGTGCAGTTTTAGCTCGTGCAGGCGAGGACTTTGAGCCTTTGGAGCATGTGATGCCTTATGCAGTTTAGGCTCTTGCAGGCGATGAGTATGGGATGCCTTATGCAGTTTAGGCTCTTGCAAGCAAATTGGAGCTTTTGATGCCTTGTGCAGTTTTAGCTCATGCGGGCGAGGAGCATGGGATGCCTTATGCAGTTTAGGCTCTTGCAAGCAAATTGGAGCTTTTGATGCCTTGTGCAGTTTTAGCTCATGCGGGCGAGGAGCATTGGGCGTTTGATGCCTTGTGCATTTTAGGCTCTTGCAGGCGAGAAGCGTGTAAGGTTCTTTACGGCTTCGTGCCCCTTGACTTTGATGCGGCTTCGTGCCATTTGAATAGCTTCATGTAATTTTGTAGAGACTTTGCGTCATTTGTCGTAGCTTTGTGCCGTTTGTAGTGGCTTTGTGCCGTTTTGAATATTGTAGATTCAAAAGAAATATTTGTAATGAACCCACTATTACTTTGGTATTTAACTTTGTCTTGGTGCCGTGCGTCTCAAACTTCATAAATTCAAGAGTAATATGGAAGAACCATTATTTTTTCTTCTGAGTTCCACGTAATTTGTATTCCATTTAATCTGAAAGAATGGTAATGCTGCAAGAGTGATGATGCATCAGGATCTGCCACCCTTTGTTAGAAAGTGGGACTCCAATTCCCACGTGATGTACTTGGAGAACTTCCTTTTTTTCATTTTTGACACCAAGTCTTTCTGACAAGAAAATTTTTGAAACAAATGGGACTTTGAACCCACTTATGTTCAAAACCCTCTAACAGCCAACTTTTTTTTTTTTTTAAGCCCAAGTATTTTCCAATTTGACCCACATCTTCTCTCCTTCACGTGAGGTGTCTTCCAAAGCGGGATAGGATTTGTCTTTTCTTTTAAGTTAAAGGTGGGACTCCAAGTCCCACGTTGAATTTTCAACTATTAAAAGAAATGGCCTTGGAACTTGTTTATGTCCAAAAATCCTTTGACAGCCAACTTTTTTATTTTTTTTTCTTTTATATATGCCTTTAAGGCTTATATGCGTGGCACCCAAGGGCTCATATGCTCAACACCCACGTGGGTGGGCTGCAGACTTTGAAATCTCACCCCAAAGAACTTCTTTTCTCCTCCGTGTTCGAAATAGAAAAACCCTTTACTTTTTTTTTTCTTAAGCAAATGTTAATGCATCAACTGAGCAAAGGGTGTCGAATGGGCGAGCTTTAGCTCTAAAATCTAGTGGTTTTCCTCCGAAACCTAGAAGCTATTCCAATGTCTTTGAGCTTCCGTGGATTTCGCCATTTTTTCAGACTTCCATTTGGATTGGGTATTCGTGGATTTCAAAGCGAGAATGGGTAAGGTTGGTGGAATTCAAACTCTTTTGAATTGTTCTAATTATCTTCTTTTCCCCTTAAACCGTAGAGACCTTTTTATGCAGGCCACGGGCTCTCTTTTCTTTCTACTGTACCATCTTGCTTATACTTCTCTTGTGTACCGAAAATTCAAAGCGAACAGAAGAAAACAACCAGCAGGTCATTCCACTTTCGTTTTCTTTTTTTTTTTTTTGTACTTGATTTGGAGTGGGTTGAAGCTGCTCTGATCTGTGATAAAAATTTTATGCAGGCGTCGCAGGCCTGGTTGTTGGACACATTATTTGCAGTACCGAGTCCGTTGAAAACAAGTGTTGATTCATGGCTCCAAAGGTGAAAGTTACAACCTGAGATTTTTGTAGTAACTCGTAGTACTTTCCATATTTCAAATGGGTTTTGGTACAAGAGTATTTGCTGGAATTTGTTGGACACACTCTTCTGTTTATCACTTTTGTTTCCACAGAGAATTATTTGACTGGTCTTGACAGTGGGCGTTTGGACACCCTATTTTGTGTTGTGTTCCCATTCATATTTTGTCTTGCCATATTTTCTTGTTAACACATGTACAAAGTGGTGTTTTTTTTTCTTCCCAAAATGCTTGCAAACTTGGGATGGCAAATGTTTAATATGAAGGCTACGAACCCTTTTTTTGGTCCCCTTTTCACGGGGCAGTGAAGTTTTGAGAAAACTTTGGCACTTTTTCTTCTTGTCTCCTTCCCACTTTTTATTTGCTCTTTGTCAAAAGGTGTATTGAAGACTTTTCTTCTTGTGGATTTAGACCAACCATGAGTCGGTTATGTGGTATTTCTTTTGCTTCTTTTCCTTGTCTCTTAGTCAACACATGTACTTTGTCTCCATATGCATTTTCCTTTGGTCTTTTGTCCCTTTGTCCAACATAATGGCCATGTTAATGTGAAAGACTTCTAGGGAAGGCCCCCTGGGATTTTGAAATCTCCATTTTCTTTGGACCCTTGGACCCTTGTACCCGTGGGTAGCAAAGGAAGAAACAAACGGAAATTTCTTTTCTCTTCCTTCTTTTTTCCTTTGTACAACTTAACTTTATATTTTGTCTTCTTTGCACATAGCCATTCTTTCATGCTTTGCTACTGCCATGCCTTGCTTTGCTACTGCCATTCTTTGCACTTAACTTTTCTTCTTCCTTTCTTCACATGTTGTAGCCGTGAGTAGTACCAGGCAGAACAGCTTGCTTCTTTGCTGTCTTACTTCTCTTGGCACTGCACTTGATAATCTGGCGGGGGTACGCACCATTTAGACTTGGTTAAAATTTCACGGGGTGGTCTAGGCCACCCCGAAGAAATTCATGGGATTCTTGGGGATTATTTTTGTTGCAGTTTGCGGGAGTGTTGTTCAATGTCCTCCATCTGAGCAAAACAAAACAAAAAACATGATTTGTCCTTCTTTTGCCTGGTGGTCTTCGACTGCCATGTTTTGTCTTTTCTCCTCATTAATTTTTTTCTTTTGTTGCTGCTGCAATTTTTTTCTTTTGTTGCTGCTGCCGAAGGTTCCCCTCTTTCTTGTCTTGATGGGAACTTCACGGGATGGTCTAGGCCTTCCCGAAGAAATTCATGGGAATGAGTCGCTGCTGCTATATATTTTTTGACTTAGGAACTTCACGGGATGGTCTAGGCCATCTCGAAGAAATTCATGGGAATGAGTGACTTTGACACTGCTCTTGACAACCTGGCGAGGAAGCATAGCCCATTTAAGCTTGGTTGGAACTTCAAGGGTTGGTCTAGGCCACTCCGAAGAAATTCATGGGATTCTGGAGAATCATTTATGCTGCTGTCAGTGGTTCAGAGTCTCCACCTTCATCTGTTTGGTGCAGGAAAATACCAAAGAAAGAAACAAAAGCCGAAAGGCTCAAAAGAGAGATTAGGAAAAATTGATTGGTCATTCTCTGCTTTTTTCCTTGTGTTGTGGACCATTGCCAAGCAAACAGGCATGTCATGGACCATTTTTATTGCTTCCTCTGTTGTGCATGTTTTTTTTTGCTTTTGTTCTTCCTGCAACGAATCAAGAGAGAAAAAAAATAAGGATTTAAATAGAACTTGTTTCATACCTGGTGATGAATGTTCTTCTTTTGGATCTTGACTTGAAAGTACGAATGGTTGAATTCGTTATCTTTTCTGGCAGCTCCTCGTTGTTTTTGGGATTTACTCTCAAAGTTGCTCTTACTTTCTGCAGAGTTTCTCCTCTATTTTTCTGTCCCCTTTCTTGGTGCGGCTGATGCTTATTTATAGGCATCCTTGGGAGGTTCTAAACGTTGTTACGTGGGGGAAGATAGAGAGAGATAGAGGCCATTTTTTCGCCAGTTTCCCTTAACCTCTTTTTACTGACTCCACGTCCTTTTGTTTGCAGATAATGGGAAGCCTCCCCTGCTTTGCACGTTTCTTCCTCTTTTGCAGGGAAGAAATGAATTTTTTATTTTTATTTTTATTTATTGATTTGTAAAGCCCATGTCTACTTTTTGGGCTAAACTATTTTTTTTGTTTTGCCTTGTAACTTGATCTAGATTGTATGGGCTATATTTTTTATATATATATTTTTTTTTTTTGTTCAACAGATGGATCGTGGAATGAGGAGAAAAAATTGTCGTCAGAGAGGGATTGGTTTGGGCAGTAAGCAGGGTTTTTAAAACTTCTATTGTGAGAGCGATTCGCTTCAGATTGTGGAATCATCAAAAGATCATTCTACTAACTTATCTAATATTGGGCAAATAATAGAGGATATCAAGGCGTTACTTCGTACAATCACTGAGGCTACTAATACCCATACTCGCCGCCAAGCTAACGGTATTGTCCACGGGCTTGCACGTTTTGATTTGTCCTTGAGTCAAGTTTGTGATTGGTACGACTCTCCTCCAAGTTTAATCGTAGAGTTGCCTTGAATGGCTGTTTGTAATGGACCTTTTGTAATGGTTTTACTTAAGGAATCTACTATAGTTTCCTTCAAAAAACAAAAAAGAATCCTTACAATGTTTATCTATTTTTTTGAGCTGCAGTTTCAACTCAATCTTTCAGGAATCTATATGGAAAGTAATCTACAAACTAAAATTCATATAAATTTTGTAGGAATCTTAAATCCTCCTAAATCCTATCAAATTTATCACTTTTAAAATCCTTTAATATCCTTTAAAATCTTAGTTTGACTACACTCTCTTAACTACTTTAATCTTGAGTCTTTGCTATGTTTGCTTGAGGACAAGCAAAGTCTAATGGGGGTGTAGTCAAACTATGATTTCATAGGATTTTAATAGACTTTAAACTCAAGGTGTATTCAATTAAAATTTTAAAATATGATTTTACAAGACTGTGAAATCATGATGTAGTCAAAATAGAATTTTAAAGAATTTTAAAAAGACCTTCAAATTGGAAAATTTTAAAAAATAACCAATTTTAAAACCACGAATTGAATTTTATCCAAACGTTTTAATTTCTTATAATTCTAACTAAAAACCAATGTAAAAAGTCCTAATTACCCTTAAGTAATACTAATCTTCTCTTCCCCATTCCTTTGTCACAAGCTTGGGTCGCTAGAATTGTTACGATAGTTGTGCAGCAAATATTCAGCTTAGCCCAGCAGCAGCCCTTTTCAATTTTTTTCTAGGGTCATTTTGCATTAACTCACAACAATTTATTCATGCAAATAACTCAACTATTAAAATAAAATAAAAAAAAAGAAACCAAGGGTTGAATTAGACTTGTAGATGGTATTCACAATCTTTGATTCTTTGCACTCGACATTAGCTCGCTAGTCCTCGATGCTGCATGTCTTAGCTTCTCGTACTAATTTGCGGTTGCGGATTTTCTCTCGCCGCCCGTATTAATTTTCCTAGTCTTTGTCTCCGTAACCTCTGGACGCGTGATGACCCACGGCCGCGAATTTTCTCTCGCCACCATATCGGTCGTCCTGGTCTTTGTCCCCGTAACCTTCGAAAAAGAAAGATGGCAAAAGCCGCTCCATTAGTGAGTGAGTGAAGAAAAGTAGAAGTGCTTTGCTTTGTGAGGACGGTTTGCTAAAACGGGTTGAAGCTGATGATATATAAATTGACTTGCACTTTGCTTATGGGTAAATGGAGAATCTGATACCTTTATGATTGTCGGTGGTCCTTTCACTTGGTGATGTTAAAATCCACATTTCACTTTTTGGGACCATTTTGCAGTGCCATCGCCGCCCTAATTTCCATCGTTCTTCGTGCTAGTAGACAAAGACTAGTTTGAGAGGATGCTTGCCCAATCTGCACCTTCACCGCACCGTTGTTGCCCTGCCATACCCGCACCACGACCACGACCTGCATCAACGTTACTGATCACGAAGCCTAAGAATCGCCACATCGTTGAAGCCATGAAATGCGCCCACGGAGCCCATGATTCGTCGACCTGTGAAGCCCCTAGAAGCAAATAGAGAAAAAAATGAAAAGGAAGTGGGAAAAAAATGGTTCTATAAAGGATGAGAAAAGGGCTCTGCTGACCTAGGACCAGCGCTGGCTGCAAACTGAAGGAAAGGGGAATAGAAGATAGCGAGGGTTAGTATTACAAATGGTAATTAAGACTTTTTAGGTGGATTTTTGGTTAGAATTATAAGAAGTTAAGAAGTTTGGCTAAAATTTAATTTATGCTTCTAAAATTGGCTATTCTTAAAAATTTCCCATCCAAATTCAAGAGTAGTCCATTAAAAATTTTAAAATGTCCACACATGTTAGGTGTAGTAAGAATGCTAAGGATTTGCTAGGATTTAGTTGGGGTATTTGATTGAACAATTATTCCATACGGTTTACGCATCTTTATTTGGATACTTATGATTGTTTTTACTGAATTCAGTTCTATTTTACTTAGTTTTGTTCTTAGGTAGGAGAAGTAAAGATAAAGACACAAGAAAAATGAGAGATTTGGTGATTAAAACGAGTTTTGCGTCCTGAAAGCAGAAATTGTCTGTGTAGACTAGCCAACTTTACGGAATAAACTGTACTTTCTAAAAAAGAACCAGCTGTTGAGCCTTATATCATTGGAAAGATATGGAAGTTAGCTTTCACGGGAATATTAGGGATCATGATTTTGAGTTTTCTAGGTTATGTTATGAAGTTTTCGTATAGAACGTCAGTTTGCCCAATCTATACGGAAATCACAAAATCTGTTGGGTTTTTAAGGTCATATTCAATTGAAGCCCAAAGCCCAAAAGAGGACGTGTACAGTCAAAAGGGTCTGAAGTAATTTAACTTCGAAATTTACTTGCCACATCATCATCTGTGCAGTGAGGAAAGGATTTCAAAGACCTAATTAGGAGAGGATTTTGACCACAACCAAAAAAGAGGTGAAACAGCAGCCATTGTTATAACCTTTTACATCGTTCATAAGTTTTTCATGTTTTCTATACTTTTCACTATGTTTTCGTATTCTATGAATAACTAAGCTCTTTTCTAAGGCTAGGATGATGGCCTAGCATGAATGTTTATGCTTTTTAATGACTATTATTTTATGGATATTTTGTTTGATTGGATGCATAATTAATTCACTACAATAATTGAATGTTTTATGTTCAAGTTCTTTGACTTGTCACCTTAGGGCTTTGAATATAGTAATTTGAAGACAGATTTGAGGGGTAATTGCAATATAATTTGAATTAGCTTCTTGTGAATAAGGGTTGTGAATTACTTGTAACAAGATTTATGGTTGCATGATTCTCTCTTTCTCTTAGACCTAATAAGTTCTACATGTTAAATTTATGCCTTAGTTGGATAGACTCCATATTAGGATATACGAACTCTACACTAATCAAGAGAATCATATACTTTAGGAATATCATGGTCTCTAGTGCCTTAACTGGACTTAGATACGAGAATTGTTATCTAAAGTTCCATTGAATGCATTGTAACATGAACCAGATTACTTGTGGTTGATTGCGAATCGCTAGACCTTTATCCCTTGCCTTTACACCCAACATCTCCTCTCTTTAATCTTAGATTTAATCTTCCATTCTCTTTTTATTCGCGTATAAAATCATCACAACAAATTATTCACAACTTTAATTGAATCGTTAATTAAGATCGAGCCTAATTTGTTGTTTGTGTTTACATTTTCATGTTTTTATGTCTTTAATATAATTAGATTTGGTTTAGTTTATCAAATTGGAGATTAAATTAGGATCCTCGTGGGTATGATACATGGACTTGCGAAATGCTATACTACAACCATCTTGTGCACTTAAAAGTTTACACCAGGTCACTATTCATCAAGGACAAAAAGGCGAACAGTTAACCGACAAGCTACTATTCATCTACGTTGCTGCCACTGCAAAATCATTATGTATGCAAAATCAACAGTAAAAGTCAATTTTTAAACAAACATCTGTTCACGCGTGCTCCAACAGTCACTCCTGCAATAGTTAAAGCCTCAATTCAAACAAGCCTCTATTCTCTTACAATAATTCAAGCCTCAAGCTTCAATCTATAAATACAAGGCTCCAAAACCTCGTCATCCAAGTTTTCAATTTCAAGTTTTATATTCTCAAGTTTTCTAAGACTTCAAGTATAACTTTTGCATCAGAGAAATTAGTACAATTACAGTCATGTATTTCAGTTTATTTTTGGCAAGTCTTCAGTAAAATCTTTTAGTCAAGGTTTCTGTAAGTTCATTTTAGTTAAATAAAAATTGGTGTTAATTTATTGTATTACTTTGCGTTAGTAATCTTAGATGATACCAAGTTACCAACAGTTGGGCAATAACAAACTGGCATCGAGTTATAATATAAGATATCGGGTAATAACAATGAAGAACAAAATTTGCAAAGTTGCTTGAAATCGTTATCAAGATGCCAATATGTTTATTGATACCAACTGATAACAATGAGTAAGAAATGCAACAGTTGGGCAATAACACATTAATGCAAATTAATAACAAAGATCCCTCAACCTTCACCGAGTGGTCCAATGATTAGAGGCGAATTACAGGTTTGTATTGGTGACCAAGAAGAGGCTGAAATGCATTTGTCCACACATCTTCTGTTTTGTCCTTTCATCCTCTTCAATTCATTCAATCCAACAAAAAATTAAAAAAAATGTATAAAAAGTAAAAATAAGTGTGTGAATAACACCACCCAGATAAATGAGATAGGCATTCAAATCTTAGTTTACTGGACTAATCATTGTAATGGAATACAAGCTCCAAATGACAAAATAGACTTAACCCCACTCCACTAATCACCAAAAACAAAACTAGTACCCCAATACATGATCTTTTGCTGAGCTCCAATAATTTCGAAACGAAAAGTGACTTCTGCACACTCGTTTTTACTATTTACCCGTCACTCTTTTTTACTCTTTACCCGTCACTCTTTTATTCTTTCAATTCATTATTTTTTATTTATTTATTCAATGCAGTAGCACCAAAAAAAAAATCTGTTCACGAATTTGAAAATGGATGCATAAATTATTGAGAATTGGCATTTGGGTTGTGGAATTGTGGATATATTTCAAAGCGGCCACTTTACCCAGTAGACCGCCCAAAAGTTGGCGGCTCAAATCACTTTTATGTTGAACTGGATAAAAAAAATATCGAGAAACTCGTAAAACTAAGGCTAGACTGGCCCATACCAACCAGTTTTCTTTTGATTTACGGACAAACCAAATAAATTGGGTTGCTTTTCACAACCCAGGAAAATAAATAAATGCTCCATGACGCGAAGACTTCTACACATTTGCGTTTTTTAGGAAAATTAATAAAAATCATATGAAAATTTTGAGTTTTAACGATAAAGACAAAATAAAAAGTAAAGTGAATAATATCAGAATTGACTTTTTAGTATAAAAATATGATTTTTTTGTTAAAATGAACAGTACTATTAGTTTTTCGTTAAAGTTTCCTATTGTTTTTTCCCTACTAGCAGCACGTAAAGATTCAAATTAGGACATCTTACAATAGTGGGATGAAAAACACTGCTGAACTAAGAATTAGTTAGTCAACGTTTCTATGTATAGAACTACTGAAAGTGGTACAATGAAAATGTGATAGAATCCCAAGTCAGGTATACTTTTTAGTCTTGAAATTGAGGCATGGAGTAGACAACACATGTGATTCTCTAGATGAAAGCTTTGGAAGGACGTTTGCTATTTGATTGTAGTTAGGGGTGGGCTAAAACTTTCGGAACCCATTGGGATTACTCCTATCCTTCGAGGTGTGGGATACCTCATGGCTCATGCCTTGACGAAAAAAAAAAAAACATTTCTACATAAACCTAGGGATGGATGCACATTGAGAAATATACATGTAAAGGTTTTTCGATGACTCTTCGAATGTTTGGTACGGGTCACTTTTGTACATATCAAGTGTTAAATGAAATACATGCTAGTCATATCTCAACAGGTTGCGTCAACAATAATCGACAAATTCTCTCGATATCACTAATCAGATTGTTTCAGCATATGTCGAATTTTGTTGACATGTCCGCAACATGGTTTGGCTGACAACAACAACACACAAAGTGTGTGACGAAATGTCTCAATGAATAAACTAAAAAAGAAATTTGCACACTTCGCGCTATGTTTATATCTAAAAAACTTGAATTTTTAACATTGGGACCCCATAATTTAAATACTGAATCAGCCACTGTGGACACCATTATTTATGTATATTATTGTTTTTAGTAACATCATTATTTCAGTTTACTTAATTTGTACATCTCTTTATTTTAGAAGACAGTCCACTGTTTGGAATGTAACTGTGGTTTACCATCTCAAATTTGTGGACCCAAAAGTACATATTTGTTTTCCGGGAATTTTGGTTAGTCAAAAGCTAAACATGAAAATCTAGTTTAGGTGAGATTGTTATCCACTTTTCAGGCCTAATCTTTAGAAAGAAGCCAACTTTAAAACATGCATGATTTGTTTAATCTTGATTCCTAAATCAAGTTATGTACTCTAAACACCATCCATAAAATAATAATAAATAACTAATAAATTATTTTGCAATTGGTAATCTTATCCACGGGTCTAATCTCAATGTTGTGTGCTGCCGCTGTTATTTTTAATTTTTTATTCTCCCAACTTAAATAAGTCAGGGATTGTCCTGTTAATTAGATATTTATCTTCAACTTATTGTGTTTCGAGCATTAATTTTCTCATTTTTTCTCGGTTTAGATTAGAATAGTAATATTATTTGTAATAAAATGAAAAACATCTCTTCAACTTAAAATAAATAAGGCCCTCGTTCACAAAAAAATAATAATAATAATAAGGCCCTTTTGGAACCTTTAATTGAATGGACGACTGACAGTCGCTGATCAATATATGCAATATCATTAGTAGAACAGACATACATTAACGATGGACAAGTTTCATATCCAATACGTATCCATGCATACGCAAACGATTATACTTGGCATTTATACAATGATTTTTATCTTAGTTTTAAAGAACACAATTTTTTTAATACACGAGATTTTATTCTAAACTACAGTACCGAGAGATGGAAAATTTAAACCCGTAATGCAGCGGAATTAAAAATAAAAAAAACTATTTCCGTGATCTGCAATTCATATTCTTACATTAATACTTTATTGTTGCATCAATGATCAACGTGAATTGACAAAAAGAAAGTCAAATATTTGAAGTAAATGAATAATTTTAGATCATGTTAGAAAAAAAAACTCCTCACAAATCAATCAAAGCAGTTGAATTCACATAATAAAATTGGTTTTCAATTTCCATCTACATTCTTTTGAATTTACATTAAGTATAAAGAAAATAATATTTAATAAATAACTGATTGAATCACATTATTGCTAGCCTATTATGAGGCTAAGCCCACTCTCCTCCCCCTTGAGATAATATTGTCTCTTCAAAAAAAAAAACCCTCACAAACCAATCAAAGCAGATGAATTCACATAATAAAATCGGTCTTTCAATTTTTATCTACATTCTATTGAATTTACATTAAGAATACAGAAAATAATATTTAATAAATACCTGATTGAATCACATCATTACTAACCAATTGTGAGGCTAACTCCACCATCTCCCCCTTTGTTAAAAAAAAATCATTTGACAACTAATTTAATCACATTATTATGCGCGTGCGAAAGACAACCGGCATTACATGGCTCTTAAGATGTTTTGAACGTGTTTAAAAAAAGAGAAAATAATATTTAATGAACAATTGATTGAATTACATTATTGCTAGCCTATTGTGAGATACTAATTTATATATATAAATAAATAATAAAAAAACTATACAAAAATAATTTATTTTTAAAATGTTAAAATGACGAAAATACACTTGGTGCATTATTTTGGATTGCTTTTGAAATTTTGTTGTTTTGGGGGCATTTTTATCCCAAACTTTTTGGTGAAGCTTATGATTCCAAAAGGGGCTGTTGGCTTTATATTTAAAGATAAAATTCATATACAAATTGTTGTATCCTTTTACATCGTTCATAAGTTTTTCATGTTTTCGAGACTTTTCACTACGTTTTCGTATTTTATGAATAACTAAGTTCTTTTCTAGGGCTAGGATGATGACCTAGCATGAATGTTTATGATTTTTAATGATTATTTTATGGATATTTTTAATGATTAGATGAATAATTATTGTCACATCCCCGCCCGGACCCCCCCACCACATCTCGGGCTCGACTCTATCGTAGCACGATATTGTCCACTTTGGGTCCCGACCACACCCTCACAGTTTTATTTTTGGGAACTCACACGAGAACTTCCTGGTGGATCACCCATCATGGGATTGCTCTCACCCGAACTCACTTAACTTCAGAGTTCCGACGAACTCAGAAGCCAGTGAGTTCCCAAAAGGCCTCGTGCTAATTAGAGATGAGCATGTACATATAAGGCTTACAGGATCCTCACCCTTGGGCAATGTGGGATTTTACAATCCACCCCCTTTTAGGGGCCCGAAGTCCTCATCGGCACACTTCCGGCCAGGGGGTGGCTCTGATACCAAATTGTCACATCCCGGCCTGGGCCCCCACCACATCCTGGGCTCGACTCCATCGTAGCACGATATTATCCGTTTTAGGCCCCGACCACACCCTCACGGTTTTGTTTTTGATAACTCACACAAGAACTTCCCAGTGAGTCACCCATCATGGGATTGCTCTCACTTGCACTCGCTTAACTTCGGACTTCCGACGAACTCCGAAGCCAGTGAGCTTCCAAAAGGCTCGTGCTAATTAGAGATGAGAATGTACATATAATGCTTACAGGATCCTCATCCCTGGGCGATGTGGGATCTTACAATTATTCACTACGAGAATTGAATGTTTTATGTTCAAGTTCTTTGACTTGTCACCTCAACACTTTGCATATAGTAATTTGAAGACGGATTTGAGGGGTAATTGCAAAATAATTTGAATTAGCTTCTTGTGAATAAAGGTTGTGAATTACATAGATGTTGTAACAAGATTTATGGTTGCATGATTCTCTCTTTCTCTTAGACCTAATAAGTTCTACATGTTAAATTTATGCCCTAATTGGATAGACTGCATGTTAGAATATACGAGTTCTACCCTAATCAAGAGAATCATATACTTAGGAAAACCATGGTCTCTAGTGCCTTAACTGGACTTAGATACGAGAATTGTCATCTAAAGTTTCATTGAATGCATTGTGACCTGAACCAGAGTGCTTATGGTTGATTGCGAATCCCTAAACCTTCATCCTTTGCCCTTACACCCAACGTCTCTTGTCTTTAATCTTAGAGTTAATTTTTCTATTCTCTTTTTATTCGCGTATAAAATCATCACAACAAATTATTCACAACTTTAATTGAATTGTTAATTAAGATCAAGCCCAGTTCGCTGTCTGTGTTTACATTTTCATGTTTTTATGTCTTTAATATAATTAGATTTGGTTTAGTTTATCAAATTAGAGATTGAATTAGGATCCTCGTGGGTATGATATACATAGACTTGCGAAATGCGATACTACGATTATCTTGTGCACTTACATGTTTACACTAGGTCACTATTCACCGAGGACAAAAAGTCGAACAGTGAACTGACAAGCTACTATTCATCTACAGTGTTGCCATTGTAGAATCATTACGCCCGCAAAATTAATAGTAAAAGCCAATTTTAAGACAAACTTTTGTTCACACGTGGTCCAATAGTCACTCCTACAATAGTTCAAGCCTCAATTCAGACAAGCCTCCATTGGCTTGCTCCAACAGTCGCTCTTACAATAATTCAAGCCTCAAGCTTCAATCTATAAAGACAAGGCTCCAAAACCTCAGTCATCCAAGTTTTCAATTTCAAGTTTTATACTCTCAAGTTTTCTAGGACTTCAAGTACTTTTGTATCAGATAAATTAGTACAATTACTATCATGTGTTTCTGTTTATTTTTGGCAAGACTTCAGTAAAAACATTTAGTCAAGGTTTCTGTAAGTTCATTCTGGCTAAATAAAAATTGGTGTTAATTTATTGTATTACTTTGCATTAGTAATCTT
The DNA here is from genome assembly GCA_963580275.1 of Crataegus laevigata. NCBI lineage: Eukaryota > Viridiplantae > Streptophyta > Magnoliopsida > Rosales > Rosaceae > Crataegus > Crataegus laevigata. The sequence continues at coordinate 35,919,721 of OY756942.1, read as the reverse complement.
CAGATGATACCAACAGTTAGGCAATAACAAACTGGCATCGAGTTAAAGATATCCGGTGATAACAATGAAGAACAAAATTTGCGAAGTGACTTGAAATTGTTATCAAGATGCCAATATGTTTACCGATACCAATTACCAACTGATAACAATGAGTAAGAAATGCAATAGTTGGGCAATAACACATTAATGCAAATTAATAACAAAAATCCCTCAACCTTCACCGAGTGGTCCAATGGTTGAAGGCGAATTACAGGTTTGTATTAATGACCAGGAAGAGACTGAAATGCATCTATCCATACATCTTCTGTTAATTTTTATCCTTTGATCATCTTCAATTCATTTAATCCGACGAAAAATTGTGAAAGATGTGTGAAAAGTAAAATTAAGTGTGTGGATAGTACCACTCAGATAAACGAAATAGGCATTCTAATCTTAGTTTACTGGACTAATCATTGTAATAGAATACAAAGCTCGAAATGACAAAATAGACTTAACCCCACTCCACTAATCACCAAAAACAAAACTAGTACCCCGATACATAATCTTATGCTGAGCTCCAATAATTTCTAAACGAAAAGTGAATTCTGCACACTCGTTTTTATTTTTTACCCGTCACTCTTTTATTCTTTCAATTCATTATTCTTTTATTTATTCAATGCAGTAGCTGAAAAAAGAAAATCTGTGCACGAATTTGGAAATGGATGCATAAATTATTCAGAATTGGCATTTGGGTTTTGGAATTGAGGATATATTTGAAAGCGGCCACTTTACCCAGTAGACCGCCCAAAATTTGGCGGCCCAAATCATTTTTCTGTTGAACCGGATAAAAAAATATCGAGAAACTCGTAAAACTAAAACTAGATTGGCCCATACCAACCAGTGTTCTTTTGATTTACAGACCAACCAAATAAATTGGGTTGCTTTTCACAGACCTGGATCCTCTCCTGAGTTCAAGGAAAGGATCCTCCTGACCAAGGATCTAAGACCGTTAGATGAAAATCCAATGGTTATAATTATTATAACTTTAAATGGACCCCCCTGTTTGTAGCCGTTGGATTTTCATCCAACGACCTTGGATCTTTGGTCAGGAGGATCCTTTCCTTGGGCTCAGGAGAGAATCCGGGTCCGCTTTTCACAACCCAGGAAAATAAGTAAATGCTGCATGACACGACGACTTCTACGCATTCGGCTTGTTTTTTTCGTATTGACAGAGCATGTAAAGATTCGAATTAGGACATCTTACAATGGCGGGATGAAAAACACTGCTGGACTAAGAATTAGTTAGTCAATGTTTCTATGTATACAACTACTGAAAGTGGTACAGTGTTGAAAGCTTTGAAAGAAGGTGTGCTATTTAACTATAATTATGGGTGAGCTAAAACTTTCCAGAATCCATTGGGATTACTCCTATATATCCTTTGAGGTGTGGGATACCCCATGACTCATGCTTTGACGAAAAAAAGAAAAAAAAACATTTCTACATAAACCCAAGGACAGATGCATATTGAGAAATATACATGTGAAGGTCTTCCGAGGACTTTTCGAATATTTAGTACGGGTCACTTTTGTACCTATCAAGTGTTAAATTTAATACTTACTAGTCATATCTCAACAGGTTGGATCGACAATAATTGACAAATTCTATCGATGTCACTAATCAGATTGCTTTGGAATTTATCGACTTCTGTTGACATGTCAGCAACATGTCTGGCCGACTACAACAAGTCCACGAAGTGTGTGACGAATTGACTTAGTGAATAAACTGAAAAATAAATTTGCAGGTTTCGTGCTCTGTTTCTATCTAAAAAAACTTAAACTTTAACATTGGGATCCCGATAATTTAATTGCTGAATCCACCGCTGCGTATACCAAATTTGTTTTAATTTTTGGACGACATTATTTATGTATACTATTGTTTTTGGTAATATCATTATTTCAGTTTACTTAGTTTGTACATCTCTTTATTTTATAAGACAGTCCACTGTTTGGAATGTAACTGTGGTTTACCATCTCAAATTTGTGGACCCAAAAGTACATATTTGTTTTCTGGGAATTTTGGTTAGTCAAAAGCTAAACATGAAAATCTAGTTTAGGTGAGATGGTTATCCACTTGTCAGGTCTAATCTTTAGAAAGAAGCCAACTTTCAAATGGAAGAGGATCCCTCCGGATCCTTCGGAAATTTTTGAATCTGGTGCGTTCATCGTTCATTATGTAATTAGAAATTATTTAAAATTAAACATAAATAATATCTGACGAAAACCGACCGCACGATAAACGATGAATCCATGAGATTCGAAAATTCCTGAGATCCCCACCAAGTCCGGAAGGGATTCTCTTTCCTTTAAAACATATATGATTTGTTTAATCTTGATTCCTAAATCAAGTTATGTACTCTAAACACCATTCATAAAATAATAATAAATTAAGTTGCAATTGGTAATCTTCTTATTCACGGGTCTGATCTCAATGTTGTGTGCTGCTGCTGTTATTTTAAATTTTTTATTCTCCTAACTTAAATAAGGGATTGTCCTGTCGAGTAAGTATTTATTTTCATTTTTCAACTTATTGTGTTTCGAGCATAAACTTTTGGTACCCTTAATTGAATTGAAGATTGACAGTCGTTGATTTTATTATAAACTATAATACCAGAAGATGGAAAATTTAAACCCCTAATGTAGTGGAATTAAAAAAAAATAAAAAGGCCTATTTCCGTGATTTGCAATTCATGTTCTTACATTAAATACTTTATTGTTACATCAATGATCAACCTAAACTTATCCATAGTTAATAATAATAAATAAATAAAACAAGGTTATACCAATCAATTGTCACTTTCATGATTTCATCGGTGACATACAAAAGGAAACCCGCACTTTAAGCACATAAAACTCATATACAAATTACGAGAAGCGCTACAAATTTTTTATTAAAAGTATAGCCTTTTACGAATTATTTATAATTTTATTTTATACTATATTTTATAATGTTACACATAAATTGATGTTAAAATAAAATGTATTAAGAAAAATAAAATTTATACGTTGATAATCTCATTGGCATTTCTCTTCGTAATACATACTAAAACTAGAAGACTAGAACTAGAAGAAGATATAAAACGTATGATTAGTATAAATTTGGTTGGTACAGATGTTATCAAATTGACTGTGACATCTGACGGTGGTTATTAAACCTATCTATATGTCTGTATCAGTGTGACTGGGAATCTCGTGTGACTGATAGTGTCACTTCCAGTTTTCCAATATCATTTCCATGTCCCCAGCTTCACGGCAAGTAGAGCATCTCTAATGTGGAACGCCCAAATCATTAACGCTGAGGACTCATTTAAAAATTTTGGCAGAATATTTTGAGTCATTAAAAAAACATTGCCTGCAATGAGAAATCTTTAAAATATAAATTTTCTTGTAGAGACCTAAAATATTACAAAAATCGTTGTTCATTTTGTTAAAGTATTGTGGCGATTGATAAAAACAAAAAAGTTATTTCTACCATTGATTTTTCAACGGTTTAAAAAAAAAAAAAAAGGAAGATGTAGGAAACAAATGAGAAGTTGTTGTATAGCATTTAATGTGGGTTGGTTCAAAAAACACAAAGAAACAAAAAGAACAGTTGTTATGTAGAATTCCCACGTCGGTGGGTTTTTTCGAGATATCCGACTAGTCTTCTACATATTGAGATACTTTGAGGACTTCTAGTTTGACTTATTTTAAGCCCTTTGCCCCTATATTTAGAGACCAATGGTTGTAAGGACTCAAAGAGCAACTACATGTTATTAGTGGCGAAGCCATAAATTTTTGGGAGGAGGGGGCATGACTTCAAAGGGTAAAAGGTCCTAAAAAATTTAGACAACCAAATAGTGGACAATATTAACGTCTATTATAATCCGTACCTATCAAATGACCAAAATACCCCTGGTGATGGTGTCTTGAATAAATATAGGTTGAATTGTGATTTTTGGGAAGAGCAAAATGATAAAATGTTGTGATATTTGATAACCATTGGCTCTCTACTACACATTTCAAGAATGATTAGAAGAAAGTTGCGACGCCCATTGTTTTTTAGTTCTAGTTTATCGGGAGAAGCACTTGTTATACTTGGTCATTTACTAAGTTGAATTCCTTGTACAGTTTGTTGTACAAACCAAATTCTATATATATTAGTCCTATATATAGTTCTTTTAAATACCAGAGTGCTTCCAAACCTTATATGGCTTACGATCATAAATTCATGAATTTCATGATAAGAACTGATTAATAAAAAAAGTCCAGATTAAAAGAAACAAAAAAGAGAGAGAGGAATAAAAAGAAAAATTTAGCACAACAATGCCTAAATAATAATAAATTGTTTACCTTTGCTGCTTTTTTTTTTAATTAGTGTTTTACTTAGGGATGCTTAGCTCAATAAAGCACTACCCCGACCTAAATCAGGGCATGCTTGCCGTCACGTAAGCGTGACGTAACCATGTGCAAGTGCAGAAGTAAGATTCATAATAAGAATACGAATGAAATTAAACCAGGCCACTAGCAACCTACCTAAAATTGGTGTCTTTGGACTCGTATAACTCTCACGAACAAAATGGTGCCCTTTTCCACTTCGATCTACAAGGTTTTAATGGTTTTTGGGGTGTTGCCGTACAAGAGAGGGAAGAGAGAGAGAGAGTGAGATGAGTTCGAGATAGAGACAGAGTCTGAGTTTAGAGAGAGAGAGAGAGAGAGACATGAGTGGTGAGAGAGTGATGATAATTTGTGTGGTCTAAAAGCCACCAATCCAAACAAAATATCTCATTAGTTATCATTGGTCCCCAAAGGGTAGGAAATTATGCAATTGGACCAATACTTTAACTCAAGATGCAATTACGTTGACACACCCCGACCTAAATCGAGGCATGCTGGCCGTTACGTGAGCGTGACGTAACCATGTGCACAGTGCGGAAGCAAGATTCATAAGAAGAATACAAACGAATTTAAACCAGGCCACTAGTAACCTAAGAATATAGTGCGCTAGAGTGCGAAGTTATAGTGCTTATACAAATTCAGAGCATACTAAGTCAATGCAGTCAAGCATGAAATAATAAATTTGAATAACACCAATAGGTGTCATACATAATAAGAAGTATGTGAGAACTGCCGAACAATCCTCGTTAACCACCAACGAACTCTAGTTACCTAGAACCTGGAGAGGCAAAAAACAAAGTTGAGTGTCCTTTTCTCAAAAGTATAACCCCTTTCGGTAAAACCTGTATAATTTCCCAGAAATAAAGTATATACTCGTATATATGTAAATCTCAAAATCAAGCTGGAAAATATGAATGTATATATTGCCAAAGTATCAGAACTGAAAACTAAATCATAACTCTGTGGATGTGATTAAATGTCAGGTAATCATCTCAAATCAGCAAGAGGCTTTTTGGGATAAAAAGAAAAATTTAGCACAACAATGCCTAAATAATAATAAATTGTTTACTATTGCTGTTTTTTTTTATTTTTAAATTAGTGTTTTAGTTAGGGATGCTTAGCTCAATAAAGCACTACCCCGACCTAAATCAGGGCATGCTTGCCGTCACGTAAGCGTGACGTAACCATGTGCACAGTGCAGAAGTAAGATTCATAATAAGAATACGAATGAAATTAAACCAGGCCACTAGCAACCTACCTAAAATTGGTGTCTTTGGACTCGTATAACTATCACGAACAAAATGGTGCCCTTTTCCACTTCGATCTACAAGGTTTTAATGGTTTTTTGGGTGTTGTCGTACAAGAGATGGAAGAGAGAGAGTGAGATGAGTTCGAGATAGAGACAGAGTCTGAGATTAGAGAGAGAGACATGAGTGGTGAGAGAGTGATGATAATTTGTGTGGTCTAAAAGCCACCAATCCAAACAAAATATCTCATTAGTTATCATTGGTCCCCAAAGGGTAGGAAATTATGCAATTGGACCAATACTTTAACTCAAGATGCAATTACGTTGACACACCCCGACCTAAATTGAGGCATGCTGGCTGTCACGTGAGCGTGACGTAACCATGTGCACAATGCGGAAGCAAGATTCATAATAAGAATACAAACGAATTTACACCAGGCCACTAGCAACCTAAGAATATAGTAGAGTGCGAAGTTATAGTGCTTATACAAATTCAGAGCATACTAAGTCAATGCAGTCGAGCATGAAATAATAAATTTGAATAACACCAATAGGTGTCATACATAATAAGAAGTCTGTGAGAACTGCCGAACAATCCTCGTTAACCACCAACGAACTCTAGTTACCTAGAACCTGGAGAGGCAAAAAACAAAGTTGAGTGTCCTTTTCTCAAAAGTATAACCCCTTTCCGTAAAACCTATAAATCTCAAAATCAAGCTGGAAAATATGAATGTATGTCATGCCAAAGTATCAGAACTGAAAACTAAATCATAACTCTGTGGATATGATTAAATGTCAGGTAATCATCTCGGCCCTCGGCCGTATATATAACTCATAATCAATCTCAATAATCAACTCAGCCCTCGGCTGTATATAATAACTCATAATCAACTCATCATATCATGTATATCAATCCTGCACACAATCAATACCAGCTTTAGTGGTCTACACATCATCACTGAATATAGAATAAGTATGCTCTAGGGCTACAATCACGTGAAGATTGTGCGAAGGATTTGCGGGTCACCTACGAGTCGAACCCACTTATAGTAGTCTATACGACAAGACTGTGCACCTAACTTGGATCCAATGCGAGCATGCGGTGCGGGAGGTGAACATCACGTGAAAGGCTGTGCCCCTAACTCTGGGCGGGAGCACTAATATCTAGGTGCAGGTGTATGAGCTCTCATTACATCATATCACATCACATCATTCTCATTCTCATTATAACTAGTATATAAACTTACCTGACACTTACATGTGCGTCCGCAGCACCATCATAAATATATGCAATTACTAATGCATCATTAAAATAAATAGATACTTTGCATGGCATTTCAAAACGTATAATCATTTAAGTTCATTTTCTGGGAAAAATAGTAGTATATGGGTATATACGGAAAAACAAATGCCCGCTCATTGATAAGTAGCCGGGTCGTAGCCCCCACGCCTAGCCTGGCTACGATCGTCCTTGGGATACGTTTTACCTATATAAGAATTTACTGAAATAACATTATTTAAGCACATATACGGAACTACGGAAATAACTTCTCATACAAAGCTCAATTCTGGTATTCAAATATACTAACGTGACCTACTCGACGTCACGAACCCGTACAAAATTTTAAAATAATTTTTCGTGGCCGCACGCACGTCATCCCCTACCTCAGTCGCCGGACTGTTTTCGCCGGCGACCACTGTGTCGCCAGTTTTCTGGGAAAACTTTAAAACGCCATAACTCACTCGTTTTTCAACCATTTATAACGTTCTTTATATCAAAATGAAGATCTCGACGAGACGAACAAAACCATACCTGCCTCGACCCCTAACTCGCCAGAGATTTGCCGAAAAAGCTTTGATAACTCCGGCCAAACTTTAAACCCTCCGTTCTCGTTGCTCTGACGTCCAAAATTCTCAAACGAAGCACTCCGAGCCTCGTGGGGACCTCCTTAAGCTCCCTATGAGCTTGAAATTCCATAAAAATTACGTATTAAAAAGTGCATGAACAGTACCTACTTCAGGGTTAATGGTTCGACGTGAAAACGACACTACTCTTACCTGAAATTGGTGTCAATGAGTTCGTATGGTCTCTAGGAGCACGATGGTGTGCTTAGTTTCCTCGATCTACGAAGTTTAGGAAGGTTTTGGGATCGTCCGTACGAAAGAGGAAGAGAGAGAGAGAGAGTTCGAAGTAGAGAGAGAGAGAGTGAGTCTGAGAGTTTAAGAGACAGACAGAGGGACACAAGAGCGAGGTGATGGAAGATGAGTTTGTGTGGTCTAAAGGCCACCAATAATACAACATAAATCATTAGTTCTCATTGGTCCCCAAAGTTTAGGAATTTATGCAATTGGACCATGATTTTAGTTTAAAATACAATGTACCTCTAACGCTCAAGGGTAAAATTGTCAATTCATATTACCGAGAATTAGAAATTCAAGACAGGCTGTCACATTTCAATCACTTGCTAGGGAGATACTCCTTATTCTATAAGGGTGCGTTTGTTGCACCGGACTATTTTGGACTGGACTAACTTCCAGGATTAAGCTAGACTGTCTTAGCTTGGACTAAGTTGGATAAGAATAGTAAAGTGTTTGGTGTACTATTAGACTAAATCACGGACTAAAATATTTTACTATTATTAATACACCTTTTTATCTTTAAAAAAAAAAAAACAAATTACACCTATTTTTATTTGACTCTCTCTCCCCTGTCTCTCTATTTTCTTCGTTCTATTTTCCACTGTTGGTTATAAATCATTTAGAGATGCTCTTACAACTTTCGTTAAGCTATGTGTTATGTCACATCCCGGCCCGAGTTTGACAACTTTTCGGGTTCAACTCCGTCATAGCACGACATTGTCCGATTTGGGTCCCTACCACACCACGGTTTTGTTTCTGGGAACTCACACGAGAACTTCCCAGTGGGCACCCATCTTGGGATTACTCTCGCGCAAACTCGCTTAATTTCAAAGTTCCGACAAACTCCGAAGCCAGTGAGCTCCCAAAAGGCCTCGTGCTAATTGGAGGTAGGCATGTACATATAAGGCTTACAAGATCCTTACCCCTGGGCGATGTGATATCTTACAATCCACCCCCTTTAGAGGCTCGACGTCCTCGTCAGCACACTTCCGGCCAGGGAGTGGCTTTAATACCAATTGTCACATCTCGGCCTGGGCTCGACCACTTCCCGGGCTCAACTCCGCCATAGCATGATGTTGTCCGCTTTGGGCATCTACCATACCTTCACGGTTTTGTTTCTGGGAACTCACATGAGAACTTCCTAGTAGGTCACCCATCTTGGGATTGCTCTCGTGTGAACTCGCTTAATTTCGGAGTTCCGACAAACTTCGAAGCCATTGAGATCCCAAAAAGCCTCTTGCTAATTTGAGGTGGGCATGTACATATAAAGCTTACAGGATCCTCACCCCTGGGCGATGTGGGATCTTACATGTTATATATCATTATGTGTATTTCTTCTTGGATAATACTTGTGTTTCTCTTTGGTGAATGCACATAGCTCGTCTCTTTTGAAAAACGTATATTTAACACTAAACTTTATAATCAGAACTGTTCAGTTTCTTAATCTTCATTTTAACTAAAATTATTAGAATCGGAAATCGTTTAGGCATTCAAAAATATAAAACAAATTGATAGGTGAGCAATAAGTAACATACTCATGATAAACTATTATTTAATACATTCGGATGACTGAACAATCTTCGATTTGAGTAATTTTTTAATAGAAATAATCTCCAAATAAAGATTAAAATTTTGAATAATTCTGATAATGGAGTTTATACTGTAAAGATACGTTATTCGCAAAATGTGGAATATGTACATCCTCCTATGGGAGAATAATTAAATATTTCTTTTTAGGGAATTGTTATTGGCACTCCAAATTTCTCATTTTACACTCTAAGCTTTCTATATTTAGAAAGAAAAATACATTTGTGAGGAGTGTAACATGAGATTTTTAGAGTGCTAATAATATTTCCCTCTTTTTATTATATGATTACTTTTTACTTGATAAGAGAGATAAATACGAAGAAGTTTGTGATCCATTGCCGGTAAATTTTTCCAATCACCTTCAACCACGAGAGTGTCTTTCTTGTCACCAATTCATTTCGTGTCAAGTGTTTATTACTGATAGATAGTTCAGATTTTGAAAACGTCAAAAATATCTATTAAACTGGCGATGCATTAGGACTATATCTTCGTTGTAAGATTTGATTTGATTTTTTTTTTTTTTTTTTTTTGAGAGAGAGAAACATTTGTAGTGGATTGGTAGAGAGGCCAACGAAAGCCTAGAGTCACAGTACATAATGGTTACATTACATCCTCCACAGGGAGATCAAATAATGAAACAACGAGGCTGGTCAATCCAATCTAAATGACTGCCAGTATTTAGACTGAATCTTGCTAACTTATGAGCAACAGTGAGATCAAATAATGAAACAACTAGGCTGGTCAATCCAATCTAAATGATTGCCAGTATTTAGACTGAATCTTGCTAACTTATGAGCAACAGTGAGATCAAATAATGAAACAACTAGGCTGGTAAATCCAATCTAAATGACTGCCAGTATTTAGACTGAATCTAGCTAACCTATGAGCAACAGTGTTGGCTTGTCGGAAGAAATGGGCAACAATATTTTCAGTGATTGCGGTGAGCAAACTCTTCGAATCTTCAATAATATTCCCGATATGAGACACATTAGTTGAAGAATCATTAAGAGCCGCCACAATCTGAAGAGAATCACCTTCCATATTTAAATTCCGAAAGCCCCTTGATGCTAGCCAAACCAAACTCACGAGCTGCCAAAGCTTCCGCCATTAATAATCTCTCCTCACAACACACCAAAATGTCTGTCTTCCTCCTTAACCTTTGCTTTATGTGGTACAATAAATTTGTGACCGGCCGGCAAGCTGCAGCAGCTGCTAGAAGACTAAGTCATGGTTTGGTACTAAGGTGATTCTGAAAAAAGTGGGTATAAAAAAAAGTTAGGAATTTTTTTATGTTTGGTAGACATTCAACTTCATCTTTTTTTTTCACAAATTTTGGGTGAAAAAAAAGCCAAAACACAAAGCTGCAAAACCCAGCTTTTAAAAACTAGTTTTTTTTTTCACATCCATTTTACATAAAAGTTTATCAAACACTATAATACTGTTTTTTTATTCAAAAGCACTTTTACAAAAAAGTTTACTAAACACTTTGCTGCTTATTCTCACAGCACAACAAAAGTAGTTTTTTTTTCAAGGCACAGCAATACCAAATCAGTCCTAATTCAGTCTTACTTGACAATCCCACAATGCTCTTGGATTGATCATGAAGGCTTGTTTACCTGAGATTGAATCTCAAACTAACGAGAGATGGGACAAGAATCTTGTATAAGCTTATAAGTAAGTTGGGCTACTATATATATATATTGACAATTTATTTACAATGGAACCTCAAACTTTTCATAGTATCAAAGCATGTTGTACCGCATGAGAAGCACAACTGTCACATGTGCTCCACATCACCCCATTTGTGTTGTTTTGCGTGAGGGGGTATGTGAGAATGATCTCACACCAATGAGAAGATGGATCTTACATGAACATATAAGTAAGTTGAGCTACTTTCCATATTACCAATGATTTTGTGGTGGAATCTCAACTTTTTCAGTTTAATAACCATTTTGGCTTTAATGAGTTTAGTTGTTACATTTTATGCTTGAAATATGAAGAAATGAATAAATAAAGAAGGATGAATGAAAAAAATGGAAGGAATAAAGAATAATGAATGAAATTAAAAACAACTTAAAACTAATTATTTTGTAGTTGATTCTTAGTTTTTAATTTTTTTTTAATTTTTACATTTCCTTGTATATTTTCCCTACATCTCTACGACCATCTTTTCTTCACTCTTTTACATTCTTTATTTCACTCAACTTGGAATAAAAAAACGAAGCAATTCAACTGCACCCATAGCTTGTGCCAAGATTTTCCAAGCTATAGCAAGAAAAACTGGTGCGTCCAAAAAGTAAAGTTAGGCCATTAATCGATTACATTGAATTTGCATGGTAGAAGCCAACACCATCAAGAATTATGTGACGCAGACACAAAATGCTATACTTTATGAATGCTTCCAAAATTATACTTATTCGTCTTGTTTATTAACAAAATCATTTTTTAGATACCATGTTTTGCAAAGTCAGAACTTTCAAATAATGAGATTAATAGATTTATCCAAAAAAAATTCATTAGATTATTTCGTCAAGCACTTAGTAGGAACCAATCGATTCTTGTCAACATCTGTCGAAAGTTTATACCAACATATGTGAACAACTACTATGATTTGTAGATGCTTGTTGAGGGTGGTTACATGAACTGTGGAGTAATGTTGAAGACTATCAATGCTTGTCAATTGAGATATTTTATTGAGTATTTGGTGTGCACAATAAAGTCGCACACAAGTAAAGAGAAAATTAAGACATGTATGATAAAAAAAATAGAAGTAGGAGGAGATGTTATAATTTAGTTTGTTTTAACTATTTATAGTGTTGAATACAATATATATGAATTTTTTGAAGTTAAAATCGTGGACAATTAGTAACTCCATGCTAACTCTGCCACTAGCTACCATATGCACTTTACGTGGATTTTTGTTGTTAGAGAAATCAATTCGTGTGGATATATGAATGTCAAGTTTAATTCAAAACCAATTTGCAATTGGTGTTCAAACAGACGCATGTGATCGAGTACCATGTCAATATAATGTAAAATATGAGAATTCAATAATCATGATTTATTTTCTTTAGGATAAATAATTTCAGAGAGAGAGAGAGTTGAATTACGCAACCCAGTGAACTAGCTAATGTAGTATCAACTTTATCATCTGTGAAAGTTGAGCTTAAATCTCCCGCCAAAAAAATTAAGAGGAGTATCACTAAATCATTAGTCCTAGTGACAACCATAGGAAATTTGGATTTCATAAGGAATAAGCTTTGGGACGAGTACAAACTCCAAATCAAAACTCTTTGTATTCGAATCACGTAACTTTATGGTTTATAATCAAAACCGTTCATATTATGAATTACTTTGTAAAGATCATCTCTGAAAAAAAAAGAATTAAAACTAAGACCGTTTAGTCGATTTATTTTAGCAAATACATAAACAATTCATAATGCTTTTATCAATTCCGTAAATCTATTTTTATACAATTCAATGACTAAACGACCTTAATTTTAATTGAATTTTTACAAATATGATCTTTATACAGTAGTTTATATTATGAACCGTTCTGATCATAAATGCAAAATTTTATAAATTAATAACAAATAATTTTAAATATAAATTTTACTTATCTTTTAAGTAGCTAAGTATTATTGTTTTAAAAGACGCCAAAATTTTTGATGGATTCTTATCCTTTATCTTTGAAACGGGACTTGGCTGCTGAAGTTTCAGCAGTACTCCTGTTGATAACTAACTAAACACGTGTCCAAGTTGTGAAATTTTTAATCATAATTTAAATACGTGTTCAGCAATGATTGATAATCAACAGAAAATACTGCTGATTCTTTTAGCAGCCAAGTTCTATCCTTTTATCTTTGGCTTTGGCTTTGGAACGTAGTAGGCAAAGAGCTATCGATGGTCAAAACTAGGATGATGTGTCCGTGCATAAATCAATAAATCAAAATCTTCCATGTCGACATAGCTAGGTTAGGTGTTTGGTCACATCATATGGGGGAGCAAATTAATTAACAAAGGTCTTGAGCAACATAATTACTTAATTAGGCACAAGTTGTGGAGTTAATCCATTTCTAGACAAGTAAACTGCAACCTAGGGAAACCTTGGTCATACCCATCTCGGCTTTTTTCTTGCTTTTGTAAAATTAAGTTTAATATTCTGTGACGTTGATTTATTGGCAATCTTGTTTATAAAACTAAGAAAACAGCAGATCAAGCCGACTGATTTCCATTCACTTTATAGTTAAAAATAACCATATAGTTAATTAGTATCTTTTTTTTTTCTTTGAAAGAGGATTAGCGAGCGGTCCTTCCTTTTGAATACTAAAAAGACTTGTAGAGATATTTCAATCTCTTCTTAATCATTATTGTGTAATTCACCAGCGTTAGGAATCAAATCAAGAACGTGTTGTATGAAACACGAATTTGAATTTCGTCTCCAATTGTTAACTACCCCGTGATTATTAGTTAATTAATTCTTGATTAACTACGTAGAAAGATACTTTTTAGCTTCCACCCTTTTGAACCTCCCAAATTAATTAGTTCTTCCTATGTTTTTATTCTTGTCTTGGTTTCTCTTTTGTAATTCTTTCACACTTTAGGAGGTACCCCCTACCTGCCTCTCTTTATTTTTGGCTGGTGCCCACAGTTTAACTAATTTAATGAGACACTAAAGTTCTACCAAACTTATCAAACTAACAGCTTAATTAATATTTTCTTTCAACTTTACCCCTGTTGTATGGAATACGATTTCTTCTTTCCTCCAAATTTGGAGAATTGACTTATATAGAATATGTTCATCGTCATGTAGTATTTCTTATTCAATTATACATTATTAAACGTAATTTTTTCTTCACATGATAACATATTATTGAATTAAAATGTCATATGACTGTAAATTACTTCTATTAATTCTGCCAGTGCCTGAAGTGTGCTTTCCCTTTCAATTAAACAGGCAGCCAGATCTTCGAAATCCCAATAACGTTGACAACTCCTCCATTAGTTGAAAAAGCAAAGTATATAAATATGTACATCACCCTAGGGTTACTGAACCAAAGCTCACCCCACGAACTTGATTGGGCAGCACCAGATGAGATTGGCAAAACCCTCTTTTAGCTCTTTAGACTTTAGCAGCAGCAGCAGCACTAGTGCAATTATCATTCGCATGCATGCTTTTCTTTTCACTCGATCACAAGCTAAATACTCTCCAACTTAATTATCTAAACTTGAGGATTTGAAAATCTTTCCGAGCAGTGATCGTGCCCACCACTACTGTAAAGTATATATCTCAACTAACAGGTTCTAGGGTTCAATTAATCCAAAATAATACACATATCATGTCTGTTATGATGTTGATCTACTAATTCTAATTATTTTGTTCCGAAGCAAAATATTCCCGGAGTTATTCGTCCTACTCAAATATTCATGGCCAAAAGGTACTGCTGTACCGGCTTCTTTTTTGGCTGTTGTTTCATCAATTTATCTAAACAGAAAATCAATTAATGATTGAGTAGTTACTTAAAACAAAAAACAAAAAGAAGATATTATGTTAGTGAGATTTACGATATTATCTTTGGTTATTTACTACTAATCTATTTTAGCATAAATAGAGCGCAATAGTTATTTTAGCGATTTAGATAATAGCATAGAAGATATGTCGTTGGTTAATACTAATCATTAACTTAAATTGTAATTTATATAGTACAAACAAGAAGAATATAACATTTGAGATTTAAATTGTAAAATAAATCAAAGAGGATTATTAACTCAAGTTGTGTTCTTGATTCTATTTGTTTGATGAAAAGGATGTTCTTGATTCTATTTAGTTTTTTTGAGTTCCGATTCCGAAGATCGTGCACTCTCGTTAATTTTTCAGTTGTTCTATGCCTAATAATCGACCTAGGACTACACTTGTTATATTATATAGGTGAAAGCAATGTTCTTCGACATATAAATGAAAGAGTATACTACCGTTTGACCTCCTAAATTATTATTTCAGTTGAAATTGATCTCTGAATTGTTTTTAAGTAAATTAATGTCTTGAACTATTTGAAATCAGCCAATTAACCCCTCACCTTCATATTTGATGAAATTTTATTCACTTTGCTGTTATATACTGGCACGACTTTACCCTCTAGAGTGAACGACGTGTTGGTCATGTGCCAGTATTTAAAGGCAAAATATATGAAATTTCATCAAATCTGACGGTAAGAGATTAATTGATTGATTTCAAATAGTTCAGAGATTTAATGTACCAAAACAATAGTTTAAACGATCAATTTCAACAAGACTAATACTTCAACAAGTAAAACTACAGTCTACTCTATCATAGTATAGATATTCATGCACTAGGATGTTTCTTTATATCAAAATTTAAAACAAATATAATCATGTCGCGTAGTAAGTGATATCATATCATATCATATCATATCATAGTGGCAAAATGTCTTAATGTCACGTGCATATATCTTGTTTGCAAGGCAAGTAAACAGTTTTCTCTAACTGCAACCTGTGTTGAAGAGAACGAGGGACTACCCTATAAACCTGTAACCTCACGTATTATAATATAATTAATTTTCTAAGAATAGAAAGAAATCAATATTTCCTAATTTAGACGATCGAGAGTTGAGTGAAGATCATTGTCGTTGCACGTCGTGTCAAATGTCGTTCACCATCACTATGTAACCCAAATCAACAAATAAAACCAAAATTTTTGTTTTCGTCTTAAAGAAGATTATCTTACTTTACGATAAATTATAAAGAATAAAATGTTAGTTGTAAATTAAATAACCTGTAATTAATAAAAAATAAATTTATAATAAATATTAAATTAATGATTGATAGTTATAATATAGAATTAAATGATCACTTTAGTATTATCCATAACTTGTCCTATATGTACTGTTTTCCAGCGCACAAAAATATCGTCTTATTTTTTAGTGCGAGAAAATGAAATTTAAATTTGGTATTGAAGGGGAAGAATAAATGGATGTGTTTAATTTTTTTTTATATCAAATTTAATAGGGGTGCAATTTAGGTTGGACCAATCCAAACCTATCCATGTTCAGTTCAACTTTAAATCCGAACAATCGGGCTTTCTTTTAATTATAACATGCCCGAACCCAATCCAAATTTAACCCGTTCATTGATTGGGTTGAGTTGGGTTGATCATTTATCCGTCAATCCCAACTCAACCTAACCTGACTAACTAAACATAATCTAACCAGATTATAACCCATATTAATTAATGATCATACTACACTTAAGTGTGCCAAGTTCAAAAACCAACATCCTTTCTAATAATTTTTTAATAAATTATCTTTTATAATTACTTAAGCTTTTAGGGAATAAAATGCTTTGATTAGTCAGCCCATATTCGTAGTCTCTAAATCCTGAAGCTTTATAATAGATTGATTTATGAAATTAGAATTAGCTAGCTTTGATGCTACTTGGCTTAATTTTTTTTAGGAATTCTTGAAAACTAAGTTATTACAAGATTAAACTTGAAAAAGTTGGGCAACCCAAACCCAACCCAAGTAAATCATAACCCAATTAAACTCGAGCCAAAATGAACCCGAATGAAATCCAACCCAAACCCGAGCCCGAATTGTAAATGTTAGGTTAGAATTAGGTTGATCTTCCAACCTGTCCAACCCATTCGAGTTGCACCCCTAAAACTCAAGGTGGAGTGAGAGTTAATCAACAAACGAACGTAAATTTTTAATCACCAAGTAAATGAAAAAAACAAAACAAAATTCTTCACAAAATACAACTGCAAAACTAAAATTTCGAGTTTACAAACTAAGATAAGAAAGGGAAAACTCACCAATCCGGGGAGGAACGAAAGAAGCAGAAGATATTCTGAAATCTTAAAAGCTAGCGTCTTTATTTTTTAACATACAATATTATTTACAAAAAAAAATAAAAAAATAAATTAAGTTTCACATTAAATTAATTATAATAATATGATTCAAATATATTTTTAACCAAAATTAAATTTAAATTTTTTTATTTACCATTACAGAGGTACCAATAGATGATATAATCTTTAGCGACGCCAGTCATTTCTAATAACAAGCGAATGGCTTATATCACGCATGCAACGAAGGACTTAAAAATCCTAAAGAAAGTTGGGTTTCAATACAAACGTTGAGTTCCTCTAAACCTTATCCTATGAACGTAAATAAACGGTATATGATAATCAAATTAAGTTCATTGATCGTAAGTACGGTGGTGATGAGTGATAAATCCTAATCAAACGTGATCTTCAGCTCTTGACGAACGACTGTTCTTGCTGGTATAGGTGCGAGACACAGGATTAGAGCTCTTCTATCCGATAACTTCAAAGCGGTCAACTAGAAATAAAATCCAGAAACGTCAAAATCACGGGAATCTCAAGATCTAAGATGCAGGGAAATGATGCCACGTGGTACAAAGGCGTTTGTACAGTAGCCGGTATGGGTCCTTACTTGTCGCTTCCGGGAGTAAGTGGAAAAGGACGGGGACACGTGTACGGCAACCGAGATGAAATCGGGACGCGTGGTGGGTGACCACACGTACAGGCATCCCAGTGACTGTAGAGGAAGCTAGGATATTTCTCGTACGGGGAGCTTGTTCTGTTTTGTCCGGACACCAAAACATACATCCCCCTAAGTTTGGGACATGTGTCCCACATCCCACCCTTCTGACCTCCTTTGGCCTTAACCTTTGTTACGTCAACAATATTTCACGTGACGCTGCAATTTAGTACCAATATTTTTTGAGTTGTGATATCCACACAATCTTTTTTACTTTTCTTACACTTTTTTAGATTTCGGTCATCGGATCGGATAAATTGAAGAAGATCTAACGGACAAAAAGTAACAAGAATGTGTGAGAAGTAAAAAAGGGTGTGTGGATAGCACACCCCTACTTTTTTTGGCAACCCAAACAACCTTATCCACAATATTTTGGCAGCTAATTTCATATGCCGTGTGATATCTACACACTTCACACTTCATTTTATTTCTCATACATTTTTCTGAATTTTTAATCGTCTGATCAGATGAATTAAAGAAGATCAACGAACATAAATTATTGAATAGTGTGTGAGAAGTAAAATACACACCCCATTTCATATATGGAAAAGAATCTTCACCGGATCCATTTCCTACAGATCCTAAAGATCATGTAATCGTGACTGTTCATTGTATATTGTACGAACATTTTTCGTTAGATACTATTCATATTTAATTTTAAATTTTAAATTTTGAAATGATTTCTGACTGCACGATGTACGATGAACGATCAAGATCAAGGAAATGGTCACGATTAACTTTCATATATAGCAACAACAAAGCATTTTTTCACGATTAACGGTCACGGTTTACTTCTCATACATTTTCTTTAATTTTCGACCGTCAGATCGAATGAATTAAAGAAGATCAACAAACCTAAATTATCAAGAGTGTGTGAGAAGTAAAATGAGGTGTATGGATATCACACCCCATTTCATATATGGAAAATGATCTTCGTCGAATCCTTTTTATGCGGATCCTAGAGATTTTGTGATCGTGACTATTCATCGTATATCGTGGGGTCAGTTTTCGTTAGATACTATTCATATTTAATTTTAAATTTTAAATTTTGAAATGATTTATGACTGCACAATCAAGGTTCTAAAAGACGATAGGCACTAGTCATGCGGCGGGCTGGGGCCATGTGCCTAGGCGGCTAGACGAGGTCTAAGCGGGTGTCTAGGCAGATTTAATTAAATCTATTATATTTTGTGTAAATAAGTCTTTGTTTATATTTAAAATATATATGATTTCATCATAAACTACAAAATAGAATGACATATATATTATGAGTTATTGGAACATAATAAAAACATGGCAAACAAGTATATAATGTGTGTTCCTTTTAAGTATTCAATAAGATTCTTATAATTTATTGAAAAAATCAAATGCAAAATGAAAGTTATTTATTTTCTGTCTAAGTAAGTTGCAACCTAGGTGAGTGTCTTGGCGGGCTAGGCGGTCTAGGCGAGCCCCTTAGTATGTCTAGGCTCCCTTCTTAATTTTGAAACGCCTAGGCATTAATTGGGCCGGTGGCCAACTACCTAGCGCCAGCGCATAGGCGGCGCTAGGCGGGGATTTTTAACAGTGCGCACGATGTACGATGAACGGTCACGATAACTTTCATATATAACAACAATAAAGCCTTTTCTCACTAAGTGAGATCGATTATATGAATCCTAGAACATCATTATGCTCAGTTCTGTGTCACAATGGCTTTCTATCATTCATATGTTAAAAAATCAAAAACACGTTAAAAAAGCATTTGGTTCAATATTTCAGTGGATAACGTGTCAGACTTTTATTTATACGGTTCTATTTCACAATAACATTCTAGGATTCATATTTAAAAAAAATAAATTCACACATTAAAATAGCATTTGGTTCAATATTTCAGTGAATAACGTCCCAAGTTTCAAACTCTCTAAATTTTATAAATAAATTAGTTTCAAACCATCGTCTCATCATTAATGATCGTTAAGATCTGTCGTTGACTCAAAAATAGATATTATTTGTCATCTATACTCACTTTAAACAACTTTTAATGCACAACTCGATCATATTTGATTATATTTTACAAAATAAAATTTCGGTTATGTGTTTCTTTCAAATTTTTTTTATAAATTTTCTTGTAATTTTTTCTAAAAATTAATTTTAAAAATATTTTTTTATTAAAAACACTTTAATTAATTTAAAAATATTTCTAAACGTGTCCTATAAGGTTTAATTAAATTCCAGATGTTTGTTGACAGGTCACAGTTCCCAATTGGGAGAATGAGGATACCAAATACTTAGCCCCCAAGACAAGAAGGCTAGAGAAAGGGAAACGATTAGGAAAACGAGGAATTTATAATTCAATTGGTTACATGCAAGTAATCGAAATCTCGAGTTTTAAAATCAAAGGGCATCGTCCCTAACAAGTTTCAAAAGAACCCAACGATTCGAAGAAGTTAATAATTCAGTGGGTGAAGATTATTTACTTTTGTACTTGAAATCTCGAGTTCTAAAAACAAAGGGTATCCGTCCCCAAAAGAACCTAAATAATTTGGCACAGTTATCAGTGATGCGAGCACATGCTGGACAAAAAGATGGTACTGCTTTAGAATGCGCTGGAAACCCTAGATTGCTAGAACCACCGATCAGGACTAAACAATCCTGTCCAGACTAGAGAGTATTGATTCTGCTGTGTTGTGGTGGACAGATGAACCCTTACGTGCCGGAACAGAAGGGCCAAGTGTTAGTCCCAAACGGCTCACAGCACTAGCATCCATAGTCCCATCACCTGTATTATTACGCTGAGCATGCAGCGGCAGCGGCAGGTTAAGCTAGGGTTTTAATATTTTTGCATGGCTAAAGTATGGCAGACATATGTATTCATATACACACTTGCCCTTGGCCAAGTGTTGGTCCCAAACGGCTCACAGCACTAGCATCCAGAGTCCCATTACCTGTATTATTACGCTGAGCATGCAAGCGGCAGCAGCAGGTTAAGCTAGGGTTTTAATATACACACTTGCCTTTTACCTTACTCCTTGAGTGCTGCACCTTTAATTGCACATGCCTGCCTCATTCTTATCCCCTTCATTTGCCTCCACGTCTACCCCCAGTTGTCCGCATCTCCAATCATTTCATATTTATCTAGTTTGAATTTGTTTTGTTTTGTTATGGGGGGTTCAGACTTCAGATCCAAGAGAATAAGGTGACGATTTCAAAGATGTTTGGTGGTCTCTGATTGAGAAATGTTAAAGGATTATTTTAAAAGTGAAAATTTTTATGTATTTTTTGGTTCTTTCATATTTTAAAAATAATACTTTATAATTTTAATATAAAAATAAACGTTAAATTGTGAGGTATGAGAAAGTCCCATCATAATTTTGACGTTGAGAGAACCTAAAGATTTTATTTTTCCAGTTTTAGACAGATTGCTTGTAAGACAGATATTAACAATCTTCTTTATTTTAATTTTTTATTTTAATCCTACAATGTTATAGATAATTTGAATCGCTTAATTTCTAACTCTCCCTTAAACATCATATGCAAATAATTAACTAAATTCAAAATCTTGCCATCATCGTAAATGGTAAAGAAGTCTTATTTGTGATTAGTGAAGTACTTATCTGGCGTTACTTCCCATGAATTATGTTTCAACAACTATTACCTGCGATCGTGAATCAGATAATGGTGCTTGTGCTTTCGCAAGCATTGGTGCATACTATGCAAAGACCTGATATGAACCCCTATTTATCTCAACACATGAGAAACTGAGCTGCAATCGTAAATGCCAGAGCATTTCACTAAATTATAAGAAATACTCACTTATAACTTGCTTAGCCAATAAGCTGTGATCTATTCACTCAGCTCAGATATGGGCAAAAAAATGTAGATGACTATGATCATGACATAATTTCATAATGAAAAGGAGAGTCTGAGTAAAATGCAATGATTCGAATGAGTATGAGTAAAATGCAATGATTCGAATGAGAAGGATATTAGTATCCTTAATTATACGTGTCAACCCTTTATATATCCTAATATACTAACATCTGGTACAAAAAATTTATTCGTATCATCAACAAGTTTCTCTCATTACCGGACTTGGATCCTCTCCGGATCCCTTCCATGGGGATCCCGGGGATCAAGCCACAAGGGCCGTTCATAAAAAATCGTGCGGCTAAAATTAAATGATTTTGTATATTTTTAAAAATAAAGCAGTTTCGTTGGCTTGATCCCCAGGATCCCCATGAAGGGGATCCGGAGAGGATCCAAGTCCCTCATTACCTAACATATAACACATCAAATATTAGTGCCTAATTATATGTATGGAGTATGACTATTATATTGTGGAACTTTAATTAACGAAAGACAAGGCTCTTTGTATATGTGTTAGATCTGATTACATATTTTTAATAAAAAATAAAAAACCAATAAAGCATAATTAAGAATTAACCACCAACAATATGTGTTGAATATTCGTTTAAAATATGTACAATTATCATTTTGTCCTTATTTTGTCTGGATAGTTGTTTATAAATACAGCTAACAAAGGCTTATAGTATATTTATTTAAAATATACTCGTTCAATTTCCAACCATTGTATGAGACAAACCATTTTTTCGTAAGTTTGATATTGTATAAACAATTAATCAATTAATCAACTCATAAAAGTTAAATCAAATTCAACAAATAAAAAGAAGAAGAAGTTAATCAACTATTTTTCTTGATTATAAACCATAATTAGTTTTAGGATGAGCATAGACTTTTGGGAAAATATCCACAAAAGGTGAGCCCCATCTCGAGCTGCCGACCTCTGGTTATCGTGGACTTAGGGCAAAAACGAAGAACTGTGTAAATCATCGGGGATCTTTGCTTCACAAGTGGATAGCCACAAAAGCTCGACGCTGCTCCATTTCCACAAGAACATTGTGGCCCAGAACGGTTGGATCCCAATGGGGGAACACATGCTCTATTTGTAATCACGTCCCAAATACAGAAAACAACATCTGCAGTTTTAACTTTTATTAGGCTCAAATAATTGATCAAAAGCAAAAGCGAGCAATTTTTCAAAATTCAGAACACGATCAAGTGATTCGTGACTTATTATTTCACTCAAATCATACATGCACGTTTATTTTTATTAAATGTATTTTAGAAATAAGACATACAAACTCAATCATCTTATTTTATTATAACACGTATATAAAAAATCACATTTCTTGTGTTTTCGGTAAATGTATTTGGCCTTGTTGAAGTGGAAATACCATTTTCAGGACAATTGAATTGGACGTTGATCGT
This sequence comes from Crataegus laevigata, assembly GCA_963580275.1. Taxonomy (NCBI): domain Eukaryota; kingdom Viridiplantae; phylum Streptophyta; class Magnoliopsida; order Rosales; family Rosaceae; genus Crataegus; species Crataegus laevigata. Next base: position 35,896,486 of record OY756942.1, on the reverse strand, counting down.
GATTAAATTGACATTTCGAGCATGCTAAAAAATTTGTGGTGCACAGCACAATCTTACTAGTCAAAGAAGGAAGCATAAGAATTTCTGAAAGAAGTTAAGCAGTCTACATAGAGCTTTATCCATTGGAATTGACAATAAAATTAAACAAATTAGTGTAATTCGTAGGTTACAAAGTATGAAATGTTTCTTTTATGCCTCTTGATTGCTGCAAAAAAAAACAATGGGATATGCATTGTCTACTAGGATTGTTTGAGTTGAGAAGGATCGTTCTTTATTTTTTAGACTAAGGTTTAAGTTCGAGTTGTGCATGAATTTGTAAAAACCAAAAAAAAAACGAAGAAGAAAAGAAAAGAAGCTAAAACCCTCTCTACAAGTCATCAAAGAGATTTATAGTATAACCGGACGCTAAAATGGGGGTTGCTTTCCCTTCGCCTAAACTTTCGGGGTGGCAAACAATGGGATCTGCATTACGTCAAAAATTAGTGTAGTGGGTACTACCTAAGAGTAGCATCACTCCTAACTATTTTTTTCACGCATTGATGTTAACTTCACTAAAGTTGACTTGGCATAACAATTAAATCTTGATTATACCAATATTGTCAAAAACAAATTGGAGACAATTTCACGCTATACAAATATAAGATGAGTTCTTAATATGGTACGTTTTGAGTGTTGGAGGGCAAAGATTGTGCCGCATCATTAGTTTTGGTGTTCGAGAGTACAATGTGGTACATTAAATGCCATAATATAACTAGTTAATTTTTTTTAAATTTTCAATTAATTATATTATAATATTTAATATATTTAATCGTGTGCTTAGCACACTGAAAAATATATCATCGTATAGAATGCTTCTATGAGCAACAGTTCATTTATAAAACACAATATATATATATTTTTTTAAATCCAGAAGTTAAAAAAAAAAAAAAAGGATCCAGAAGCTTCTCATTTGGTGTGAATTTATTCGGAGTTATCTATTTTAATTTTTTTTTTGTTTATTTTGTTCCATCTATTTTTCTGTTGTTTTATTTTTTTGTCGGTTTACACTGCTGCTGTTTTAAATCTTTTTATACTTCCGAATCACTCTCCACCGCCATCGGAAATCCAAGGGCTTAGGCAGTAATAAAATGTCCCGTCCAATGATCATCAAACAGCATGTTCATCCCATTCAGCTCACCTTCAAATCACGTCGTCCACGTGGCAACGAAATCAACGCTAATTAACCTCAGCCGGTCGCGCGGACCACGTGGAGAACAAAGCTTTAGCTGTCAGGACCCAACCGAACAGCCCAGTGACCGAGAACCTCCCCGTACGTTTCTTTTAACCGCGTGGTAACTAGTGCAGCAGCTCCTAGAATTTTTAACCCAACCACGGTTAACCCACAGCTTGGTTAACACAACCACGGTTAAAACCAACTCGGTTTTTGGCAGTTTATAAACCCCCACCTCACTCATGTTCCCCCAAACACCGCCATCCACACCCAAAAAAAATCCACCGAAAAAATGATGCTCGGAGAACCGCACCGTCCTAATCCAACGGTGCACGTCCCACCGTGGCTTCAGCTGGACGATCCTACGGCCGAGATGTACTCGCCGTACCCGCTCAGCGGCGTCTCCGTCAACTCCGACGGCAATGCAAGCGGTGCCGACTTTAACAGCCCGTACTACCTCGACGAAGCCCTAACGACGCTCCAGCGCTTCTTGCCTTCCAACGAAACCGACCTGGATTCCGACTCCGACATTTCTGGCCGCGAATCCGACTCGCCGGTCGACGCCTACTCCTGCGACCACTTCAGGATGTTCGATTTCAAGGTCAGGAGGTGCGCACGTGGAAGGTCACATGACTGGACTGAGTGTCCCTATGCCCACCCGGGTGAGAAGGCCCGGCGGCGTGACCCGAGGAAGTATCACTATTCAGGTACGGCCTGTCCCGATTTCCGAAAAGGTCATTGCAAGAAGGGCGACACGTGTGAGTTCGCGCACGGGGTTTTCGAGTGCTGGCTCCACCCGGCTCGCTACCGCACTCAGCCGTGCAAGGATGGCACCAGCTGCAAGCGGAGGGTTTGTTTCTTTGCTCACACGCCGGAGCAGCTTAGGGTTTTGCCTCAGCAGAGCCCCAGAGGAGGAGCCAACTCGCTCAACTCGGCTGAGTCGTATGACGGGTCGCCGCTGAGGCAGGCGATAGAGGCCGCTGCCGCTTCGTGCGTTAAAACGATGCCTTTCATGTCCTCCCAGGCGGAAGATTCGCCGGAGGTGTCGCCGCCGATGTCTCCGATGGGCCGGACAATGAGCCGTTCTCTCGGGTCGAGCTCGATAAACGAAATGGTGGCTTCACTGAGGAACTTGCAGCTCGGAAAGGTCAAGTCTTTGCCCTCCTCTTGGAACGTTCAGGTGGGAGGATCTTCCGGATTCGGGTCTCCAGTATCTTCCGGGTTCGGGTCTCCGGGCTCTTCCGGATTCGTATCTCCCCGCGGGTCCATGCTCCGACCCGGATTCTGCAGCCTGCCTTCAACGCCGACCCGGGTCCCGGCCCGTTCCGGAATCGGGTATTTGGATTTCTGCGAGGAGGAGCCTGCAATGGAGAGGGTGGAGTCTGGAAGGGGGCTGAGAGCCAGGATGTTAGAGAAGCTGAGGGAGGAGAATTCGTTGGGCCGGGTCGACCCGGGTTCGAATTGTACCGGTGCTCCGGATGTTGGGTGGGTTTCTGAGCTGGTTCAGTGAGGTGAAGGATTACTTGTCTGATAACTTGTTGCTATGATGATGATTCTATTTGGGGTACTTGATTCCGGTGGCCTCTTTTAAGATTTTGGGTTTCTCTCTCTAGATTATGTGAATAGTGCATGAAGGAGGAGAGAGAAAGTTGGGAATTTGACTTTGCAACCAAAGTCAAGTTGGAAGAATTTGAAGATTTACGTTGTTTTGTGCAAGTGTTTTTGGATAAACAGAAGCAGTGGAATGTGTTCTGTCGGAGAATAGTAGAATCTATGTCTTTTTGGGGGGATTATCTATGAGATTAAGGAGAAGTAGATAAATTCAAGGGACGGTAATTAAGATAAGAAATGGTCTTTTGTTGTTGTATAGTCGAAGAAGTGGACAGCGGAAGATCAACAAATCCCTCTTTTGCTGTTGTTAATTATGGTGTTTTAAGGATAATTACTACCATCCCCACTCACTGATCCTCTTTTATCAAATCATTGTAAAAACTTATGCCTCTTTCTTCTGAGGAATGTAATGCTTTCTTTTGTGCTAATGCAATTATTAATGTAAATTATCATTTTATCAAGTTTTACTGCGTTGTGCTCGTCATTCATCTGCTTGGATTTCTGAATTGCGTGTCAGCAAAATCTCAGTGGCTGTTGTATGTAATTTTTCCAGTATGGTAATGGTAGTTTGGGAAGAACATCAGTTCTGCAGGAAATATTGGGTTTTAGTGGAAGTTGGTAATAAGACCCCCTTGTTGGGAACTTTGGAGAGTCTTTGGATATAGGCATGCCATGCCGCATCACTCTTCCCCCCAAAATCCCAAAGGTACATGCATTGATCAATTGTGAGGATTCTCTCGCCAGCGATCAATGCATATTTTATTTGTGCATGTTTTAAAAAAAGTAAATTACTTCTTTAGATCATGACGTGTCACACTTGTTTGAATATCTCGTGCGCCAATTAATTTACGTTGAAGTACGGAAATTTCTAATAGACACCGATAATGCTATAGATGTATATTAGAAATTTCTAACATCCTATAAGTTTGTCACGTTTAAGTTTACTACAATATTAGATCCTTCAAATAGCACATTCCACTCTACCATAGAACTCAACTGAGTCAAAAAAGTACAGTAGAACCGTTGGAATTTTGAAATGCTTTTTAAAATTTTAATTTTGCACTTTTTTTATGAAGAGTACTTTAAAGGGAGAATTGGAAACATCCGTTAAGAGTTTTTAAAGTTTTGAGTGCATAATTAAATTTTTAGAATGTTAATAACGATTTCTTTTACTATTTTTCAAACAAAGATCTAACTGTAGCATATCTTTCAGAGTACGTTAGAATTTTTATTAAGAAAAATAAAGGAAGAAAGTCTACGAAATTCCAGTCTCCATACATCTTTGAAATTGTGGGACACGAATTGGAATTCAATGGGAAAGGAAATCTCTGACAGAGAAAATAATGGTACTAATTACTTGACTAAGGGTAATGGGTCTTTTTTGTGTGTGGATTTTTGAGATTCTCAAATTATATTTGTTCACGATATATTACGCGGTTAAAAATTATTTTAAATTAAATAAAAACAATACTTGATGAAAATTGACGGCACGATAATCGAATGTGATTGAAAGATTTCGAGGATCCTCATAAAGAGGATCCGGCGAGGATTTCCCGCCGGGGCAATGAAATTATATTGCTGACAAAGAAAAGAGCCATTTTCTCCTTCTTGGTATTATTGGTTTTAACTTTTTACTATCCTATACTGTTTAGTCTTTAGATTTAGCCCTTCCAACACGCAATTATCTTTATTTCTGCTGTTGACTTTAATCTAGTCTAGGCTTGTTTTCACCGTTGGATTTCTGTTTACATACTTGCGAGTGATAGGGTTTTGTGATCCGACGGTGGAAGATTCGTCAATAATACGATGGGGTTTTAAGTCGTTGATTTGGACTTGGCTAATTACCTATGACTCATTTTGAACGTATGGGGTGGGGTCTGTTGGAAGTATATTATTGGAGATGGAATAATGACACGAGACTAATAATAATTTCTGCTGTAATTTGTTAATTTTCTGAGCATTCCACTGACTTTTGGCGGAAGCTGCTTTTGGTTGAAGTCACGAAAAAGCAACTTTCAGCTGTTAACTGCAATTTAGGCAGCTGATAAGAAATATAGGCCACTCTGACTTCATTTAAACACCTGGTAACGAGAAAAACTTTGTACTTGGACACTTGATCACGTCATTTATAGAGTTAATTAGTGTAGTAGCTTTTCTAATACGTTGAAACTGATGAGCATGCATAAAAATATGTTCTGTATGTATTTTGGTTTCATAGTAATTGATGCAGGTTTTATTTTATGCGATTGTTGTCCTAATTAAATAGTTATATTTAAGTTTAATTTTTTTTTAAAAAAACTTTTTTAAAGTGGAACTCTTTATAAATTATTTTCTATTTAGACTACTTTATATTTCTAACATAATATTTTATAATATTGATACAAAAATTATACAAAAAATATGAGGTTAGTGAATATATTAAAAAAACAATATATGTTTGCCAGATACAGGTTCCATCTCCCGTGTCATTTTCTTCTTCCATGTGTCATGGACATAGATACTTATTTACTCTTGCGGCCCGAAGTTTAAGAATTAGGCAATTTGAACTACTCAAGTTAAATTTGATAGTCCTAATAACTTATTTTGCCAGCCAAACTCTCACATTCCGGCCCGGGCCATCACCATTTTTCGGCCCGACTTTGCCATAGCACGATATTGTTCGCTTTGGACCCCTACCACACACTCACGGTTTTGTTTCTAGGAACTCAAATGAGAACTTCCCAGTGGGTCATCCATCATGGGAGTGCTCTTGCGCGCTACTTGCTTAACTTCGGAATTCCAATGAACTCCGAAGCCAATGAGCTCTCAAAAAACTTCGTGCTAGGTAAAGATGAGAATATACATATAAGGCTTACATGATCATCTCTCCTAGACGATGTGGGATGTCGCACAAACTTATACAAATTATTCACCAAATTTTTTTTTATACAAACTTGAAGTTTCGATATCTTTTTCACACAATTTAGGTTCGCGAATTTCCTTGTTCGCAGACCTGGGAAAAGATCCAAATTCATGAGTCATAACCTATAGGCGGCATCACATGAGTGTCATCATGAATTTTTTTTTCAGTGTGATCGTCACACGAGGTAGTATACCACGTGTCTCTACATAAATGATAGGTTATGTGTGTTAAAAAGTTAATATCTAAAAAATTAATTTTTTTTACCACTTATATAAAAACACGTGATATATTATTTGTATTTCCGTTAAAACTAAAAATTTCTCGTCACTATGCATCTACAAGCTAGCCATGTGTATGCTTTTGTGGCACTAAACATCAATTTTGTTCACCGTCTCCTTTGCCCACATCTTGGGAAGGGAAATTTTGGAACCTACTCTCCTGAATTTCTCTCAATTATCTGGGCATATGCCACACTGACCGCCAGATTATTCTCAAAGAATATCCAATTTAGGGTACAAGGAAAAATATAAAAAAAATACCACATTTAGTATTAAAAAAATCACCCATGTAGCAAATAGCATTATTAATAATATAGGACCACAAAAAACAAATATATATATGAGCCTATCGAGGAATTAAAGAAAATTAGAAATGTGTGGTCTGCCATATGTATATTGACATGTTTGGCTTCTAGCATTGGGAAGAAAGAAATTGTGTAACTTGAGTTATAAATTCCATTTTCCATCGAATTTAATCGTTTGAAAATATTGTCGACAAGAGAAGTACTATGATTAGTCGCTAGTATGCATGTGTCAAACTCATATTTATTATTTACAAAATGCCATTATTAGTTTAGAGCATGTCTAAGGAGACATCAAAATTTTAGGTAGAATGTCACTGTGCATATTTGATATTAAAAGTTTCTCTAACCAAAGTGTTATTTGCTGACTGAATTTGAATGCTTTGTGATTTGGAGTCAAATTTGACATCAATGTCAAACTTATTTTTAACTCATTTTAATTGTGGATCCCTTATTCCACTAACATTTCAACCAATTAAAATTTAGTTTCCAAATTGTTATAATAATTACAACCATTTCAAGCTATATTTAAAAAAAAAATATTTGAAAATTTGGTTGAAGAAGTACAAAATTTGACATAAGGCTTCAGATTGCCACATCAGCTATCAATTGTATTTTGAAGCTTATAATTTGACACGTCATATGCATACGTAGATTTCTCCTGACCGTTCTTGATTTGTAATTACTCTAAACACAAAATACGCCTTGACAATTAATTTTTGCGATAATTTATTTTGTTTTTGGTTCTCGGTCCTGTTTTATTAAAAATGGTAAAAAGAAAGAATATTAAAAATAAAAAGAGAGCACGAAAATCATTTTAATTTGCTGGTTGTCAATGTCAGTTTAAGTCCACTGAAATGTGAAATCTACATTATCAAAGAAAATTTTGACATGGGGTCCGTTTTTAACCAAAGACAAAGTGAATATATAAATAAAATAATATTGTTGGTGTGTGTGATTGTCAAAGACCATCGGAGGAAGAGGAGGAAGAAATTGAGTAATTGTGTAGTCTGATATCCCAGCAAATTGAGGTTACCGTCAAACCAATTCACTAATAAAATGGAGTTAGTAGTTGCCAGTCGCTGTCGTGCGCCGATGGGTTCGAAAGCCAAACTTTTGGATTCAGCAGTGCCAATTAATATATTTCAAATCTAATCTGTTTTAGGAACAGATTATTTATAATTTATGTAGTTTAGTTTATTATGCTGAAAGCATGAGTATGATGATGATAGAATGGACTAAAATTAAAGAAATTATTTTATGTTATGACTAGAAATATGGATGACGTGTGATAAAAGAAATCGAGATCCGCTTCGGTAGGGATGGTGATGGATCAGTTTGAGGACAGAAATGCTATATCCATCCCCTAACTACGAAAATTAACCATATCCATAATCACAAATTAACCATTGGGTATTATTTATAACTATACACACCAGATAGCGGATTCCCCATTAGTTAACGGTTATATCCATATTCGTCAATACAAAAAATATATTCGCCCAAGATAATTTAGTAAATATTAATTTCGTCATTAAATATTTGATGTATAAAATGATTTAATTAATATCTTATGGAGCATAAAAATTAAAGCTAAACATTGATAATCTATGATATCTCCCATAACCATAAGTACCATTGAATTCTTATAGATTTTGATTCATATCAAAACTTTTGAACTTTGCCACAAAATGCAATTCACACAATGCAATTTTTGTATTCTCAAAGTAAGATTTGGTGGATAATGAATATACATATATTATATAATACTTTAATATTATATATTATTCGGTTCGGATTCGAGTACGAATATGAATTGAAGATCCCTATAACCATATCCAAAACCATAACCGAATAATATTACGGTTTTTCCCCACACCCAAAATATACCCGAATTTTCATACCCAAATCCAATCCATTCGGACGGTTATCCACGATTATCGAATTTAACGGTTAGAATTGTCATTCCTACTCTCTAGATCTCTATGTCTGAATCAACGGACTTGAAAATTCAGATCACTTATTTTAAATTTTACGGCACTCATTAGCCCATTTTACTAGCTCATCTCACATAAATCAAGATTTCGAATCTCTCTCTTGAACGGCACAAACCTCTGAATTTTAAGCACATAAACTGGAGATGATATCAACACAAGGGGCACGGTCACATGCATGACATGAATGGTGGTAACCACCTATTTGCCTGTAGATTGCTACAAATCCGGATTAAAAAATTGGTCTACTTTGCATTTAACTACTAGTTGTGTTGATCAATACTTGTGTGCCTATTTGTGAGGAGCATGAGTGTTGGAAGAGAAAATCGAACACATGACATCAATTGTAGCTACTGAGTGCATGCTCTTAACCACAAGAGTTATAAGCTTATTTTGCGGCCAATGTTCGACTCTCGGTTCTTTTTTAACCATGAATAGTTTGGAACTTTGGATCAGAAGGGGAATTGGACTCCTTATGCATCAATGAAATGAAACATGCTATTTGCTCCTCAAGATGCTATTTTCCCATCAATTGATGGGCTGTAAAAGTTTGATTGATGGCCTTTGAAATTTTGAGTGAAGAATTGGACCGGGAGGGAGGAGATTTTTCATAGGCTAGAGCGGAATGAGTTGGATATTGTTCAAGGCTGGAAGCCCAACCAATTCATATCATGTTCAATTTCATGCCATTGCCAACATGTTTTCATATTAAAACCCTTTCGACGGTGTATGTTCATAGGAAAAATCACAGTTCGATATATGTACAATTCTCACATTTGTATTTTAATGAGTTATTTGTATGTGCCATATTATAAAAGTGAGCAATATGTAAGAGAGAATGACTCTTATATGCAAGGAGCTAAGAAGTGAGCAATCTTCCATGTCATTGAACTTGACAGTTGATGACCAAAATGACGACTGCAATTACTTAGCAAATGGTACTGTCATGGAACCTGCTCTTGTGGAATAGAACATCTGGAATTCACTCGAGGTGAACTATGGTATGGTGGAATCGTAGCACGAGTTTCTTCGTTTGAGCATGGAGTTCTTTCTCGATGCCTAGACGTACACCTTTGTTTCCAAACATTGTGTGTGTTGGCACAGCACAAAACCCATGGTGGCTCTATGCTGGGCGGTGGAAGTTGTGCATGCCGTTGCCGTCTCTAATGCTTTCCAGACCAAATTCACATCGAACTCCCCTCAAATCTTTCGTTCCAAGATAGTTGTTAAATCCCCGTTCTGGAACTCAGGATTTCACCCACTCCACTGTGGACAAGATCATTATTTTCTGTGATTGCAGGTTGGCCAGTAAAACTCTAAAACTTCAATTTTTTTCATTCACCATTAATAATTATAGTACCTGCAGACAAAAAAAGAGTAATCATAAATCACTCACTACTCGTAGATTTGTTTTATTTAAAATGATCAAAATTCTAAGAACACGAAATCTGAACATACTCGGGATCAAGATACCCCACTGTGCTCATGACCGATGCCACCATGAGTCTTACTATCACTGGGAAAAACCATCTTCCAAGTAGCCACGATATACAATCCCAAATCCTTCTTTCTCAATTTCAGTATGAAAGTTTTCGTGGATTTTTAAAACCTCATTATAAGTAAACTGGGACTTCATTGATGCTACAGGAGTTTTGTTATGTTTTTCTCCATCTGCAGCTTAAGTAGACAAAAAGATAGGCGTTCAGACCAAATGGATAGAAATACCACCACGCCATAGTGGCAGCGCCTGTTCAAAGTATCAAGGGTATAAAATGGCACCTGGTTTTCTTGTTCTTCTCAGCTTTCAGACCAGTATGAGCACTATAACTTGAAGGGGAGGGTCATCATTGATAGTAACGATCCTAGTATTGGAACAACAACGTTCTTCTTGCATTCGCTTGAATCTGAGCTAAAAAGAACTTATAAGCAGACAGAAAATATAAATCTGAAGGACGCAATACCATTCGCTTTCGTTTAAGAAAATGCTAACCTATTCGGTGCTCTCCATGAACGAAACTTGCACAAAGAAAGCAATAGGACGAGGAAACCAGTTGAGATCTTCATCTCTCTGTCTCATTGCAGCCTATGAACTACCTGGTATTTATATTGTGTGACAATGTCCGGACATAAAAAATAGAAAAACGTATATGACACTGGATTGTAACCTCATGCTGCACAACTTGCACAATACATACATGATCCTTATTTCATGGAGATGCTTAGTCTACGTCAATCAATGGATGATTCAATGTTCATACTAAGACAGCAATATGGTCAAGCCAACGTATTTTCTAGTCAAAGCATTTCAAACATTGTTCCTGTTAGGGTTATGTGGTGTGATACAAGTCAGGGAGACAATCTGAAGTATTGGACAAACTAGTATTTAGCCTAACACTGATTCACTGCACAACAGATCCCACACCCATTTTTAACCCACCAAGTTATGAACATGGGATGAATGAGAGAGTTTGTAGCTACCTAGCATGGTGCTGTCATGGACCTGCATTTGTGGAATCTGAACATCTGGAAATCACTCAAGGTGAACTATGGCATGGTGAAATCATAACACAAGTTTGTTCATTCGAGCCAGTTTCTTCATTTGAGCCTTGAGTTCTTTCTGAATGCCTAGACACCTTCATTTCCAAACATTGTGTTAGTTGACATGACACAGCACAAAACCCATGCTGTAGACCGAAAAAAGTATTCATAAACCACTCACTGTTCATACATTTGTATTCATAACATGATAAAAAATCTAATAGAACAAGGAAATTTGAAAATACTCTGGGTCAGGATAACCCGCTGTGCCCATGACTGATGTCACCACACGAGTCCCATTATCACTGGAAAAAACCATGGATATACTGAAATCTGCTATTTTCGCGTCCAAGTTTTCGTTGCGCTGGGATTGCCTCCTCTCTTAATGCAATTCTCTTGCTGGATTCCTTCTTAAGTAAGCTGAAATACAAATCCAATTTATCTGTGATTAACGTATTTTACATAACTTGACATGATTTTATTCGAGGATGAAAGATGGAAGAAAGAAGTTACATATTAACTAAACAGATTATCTTCCATAAAATTGGCCTAATAAAACAGTGTTCGTTGGGTGAACCTGCACACAGTGAGATGAAACACAGCCTTCTACAAAAGTGTATCTGCACCATAACAACCATACGCAACAAGCCTTATAACATATTCAAATGCACGTTGAATGTTGTAAGTTATACAGAATGGCCACGGACTTGTAAACACTTGCAATTTTACTTCTAATTACACATAAAGGACTAAAAGCTTAGTTTCCACAAAAGCCTAAAGTTCTGTTCCAAAAATATTATGAAAGCAAAATAATTAATGTTCTTCCACAAGGCTAGATAGTCTATGATTTTGCAAACCAAATGGAACAAAGACAAGTGAACAGAACATATCATGAATTACTGTTCCGGGAAAGAAACCTACACTTGACTGTCGGAAATGTGTGAAATCTTAGGTCAGTCGGGCAGGTTGCATCTTTCTTTATTCAGATTCGTACCAGTCCCGATTGAACTAAGCAAGGAATATGTTTGGTTAACACTTTAACACTTGAGAAAACGAGAGTGAGTGAACAATATTGAACCAAATATTCATGAATAATTGATTGGAGATAAAAATAAAAAATACCTCTGATATCTGGAATATGATAAATCTGGCCATTGTTCTTGGCGCATCTTTCTGCCAGATGTTGGTGATTGGTATTTAGTCTTTGGTTACTATTATCTTTAGCAAATGGAGTAGACTTGTACTTGAAAGTTGATGACCAAATTGGCAACTTCCTCCTCTTCACTTAGCTGCAATTAGATCCTAACCAGCTAGTAGCTACCCAGCAAATGGTGTTGTCATGGGACCTGCATTTGTGGAACATGAACATCTGAAATTCACTCTAGCTGAATTATGGTATGGTGAAATCGTAACACGAGTTTCTTCATTTGAGCCTGGAGTTCCTTCTCGATGCCTAGACACCTTCATTTCCACAATTCACAAAACTCATGGTGGCTCTATGTTGGGAGGCATGCCATGCTGTCTCTGATGCTTTCCGGACCGAATTCACTTTGAACTCTCCTTGAAGCCTTTGATCCAAAATAGTTGTTCAATCCCCGTTGTGGAACTCAAGATTCACCCACACCACTATGTGGACAAGATCATTATTTTCTATGATTGCAGGTTGGCCAGCAAAACTCTAAACATCAATTTTTTTTCATTCAACCTGCTAATTATAGTACCTGCAGACCAAATACAGTAATCATAAATCACTCACTGCTCATAGATTTGTTTTTTTTAACATAATCAAAATTCTAAGAACAGTAGAACACGAAATCTGAACATGCTCGGAATCAAGATACCTTGTTGTGCCCACGAACAATGCCACCAGAGTCTCAGTGTCACTGGGAAAAACCATGGACAGACCAAAATCTGCTATTTTGCATCCAAGTTTTAATTCAAGAGAATGTTAGCAGTCTTTACATCTCTATGCACAATACTGCATTGTGCATATATATTAGCATACAAAATAACACTAAGCACCTATCTAACGCAATATCTAATGCTATCCGAAGTCTCATTTCCCAAGTTTATGTGAGCTTCTATCTGCATCCGCAACCATTGACGTGACACTTCAATATTTTGAAACCCTCTGTTGGAGGACAATGCTATGTAAAATATAGAATTACATACCTGATCCGAGATATTCTTTTAGGTTTTCGTTAGGCATGTACTTGTATATAAGTGCCAACTTGCCGGTATCAACACAGTATCCAAGAAATGAGGCCAAGTTTCTCTGATGGATTCTCATCAGGAGCTCAACCTGCAGCCACAAGGAACTCATCAATCTCTAACCAATGAGACGAGGCATTTAACTTGCATTCCAAGGAATTAAATTCAAACTGTCAAACCTCTGTTTGGAACTCTCTAGCTGAGCTAGCTCCTTGAGATGATGATGTAGAACCACAATTTGAGTGCCATATTTCAACTAGCCATGGTATACAATCCCAAATCCTCTTTTCCTGATTTTAGTTTTAAAGTTTTTGGTGATTTCTAAAACCTCGTCATAAGTGAACTAGGACTTCTGATGCTACAGGAGTTTTGCTATGTTTTCTCCATCTGCAGCTTAAGTAGACAAAAAGATATGAGTTCAGACTAACTAGTTAGGAATACTACTACACCATAGTATGAGCGCCGGTTCTAACTGAATAAGTATCAAAGGTATAAAATGGTACCTGGTTTTCTTATTCTTCTCAGCTTCCATACAAGTAATGATCCAAGTATTGGAACAACCATGTTCTCCTTGCACTTGATTGAATCTGAACTAAAACAGGACTTATAAGCACATCGAAAATCTGAAGGACACAATATCATTCTCTTTCGTTAAAGAAAATGCTAACCTATTCGGTGCTCTCCATGAACGAAACTTGCACAGAGCAGTAGGACGAGGAAACCAGTTGAGATCTTCTTCTCTCTTTGTCTCACTGCAGCCTATGAACTACCTGGTATTTAAAATGCGTGACAATGTTCCGACCAAAAAAGCAGAAAAACGTATGTGACGGTGTGGATTTGTACCTCATGTTGCACAACTTTACATGAAATATGATCCTTATTACATGGAGATGCTTAGTCTACATCAATCAATGGATCATGCAATGTTCATACTAAGAGAGCAATTTGGTTAAGTCAACGTATTTTCTTGTCAAAACATTTTAAACATTGTTCCAAAGTGATTAAGTAGATGACAATATCGATATATATTAGTATTTAGCCTATGCTGATTCAGTGCACAACAGATCCCACACACATTTTTAACCCATCAAGTTTGGAACATGGAATGAATGAGATAGTTTGTAGGAACCAGCAAAGGTAAAGCCTAAATAGCTACCTAGCATGGTGCTGTCATTGAACCTGCATTTGTGAACCAATGGAAATCAGTCTAGGTGAACTCTGGTATGGTGAAATCGTAACACAAGTTTCTTCAGTTGAGCCTGGAGTTATTTGTCGATGCCTAGACACCTTTATTCCATACATTGTGTTAGTTGGCACAGCACAGAACCCATGGTGGCTCTATGTTGGCAGGTGAAAGTTGTGCATGCCATTGCTGTCTCTAAAGCTTTCCAGGCTGAATTCACATCGAACTCTCCTCGAATCATTTGATACAAAATAGTTGTTAAATCCCATTCTGGAACTCAGGGTTCACCCACTGCACTATGTGGACAAGATCATCAATTTCTTTGATTGCAGGTTGGCCAGTAAAACTCTCAAAATCAATTTTTTCATTCAACCTTTGATAATTATAGTACCTGCAGACCAAAAAAAGTAATATGAAACCACTCACTGTTCATGCATTTGTATTTATAACATGATAAAAAATCTAATAGAACACAGAAACTTGAACATACTTTGGATCAAGATAACCCACTCTGCCCATGACCGACTTTACCACACAAGTCTCATTATCAATGAAAACAACCCTAGACAGACTGAAATCTGCTACTTACGCGTCCAAGTTTTTATTGCACTGCACTTGCTCCTCTCTTAATGCAATTCTCCTACTGGATTCCCTTCTTAAATTGAGCTGAAATACAAATCCAATTTATCTGTGTTTAAAGTATACTAGATAACTCAACCTGATTTTATTCAAGGATGAAAGATTGAAGAAAGAAGTTACAAATTGACTAAACAGATTACCTTCTAAAAAATTGGTCTAAGAAAACTGTGTCAGTTGAGAGAACCTGCACACAGTGAGAAGAAACACAACCTTGTACAAAAGTGTATCTCAACATATGGAAATCACTCTAGGTGAACTCTGGTATGGTGAAATCATAACACAAGTTTCTTCATTTGAGCCTGGAGTTCTTTCTCGACGCTTAGACACCTTCATTCCATACATTTTGTTAGTTGACATAGCACAAAACCAACCACGGTGGCTCTATGCTGGGAGTTGGAAGTTGTGCATGTCATTGCTGTCTCTAATGCTTTCCAGACCGAATTCACATCGAACTCTCCTTGAATCCTTTGATCCAATTCGTTGTTAAATCCCCATTCTGGATTCACCCACTCCACTATGTGGACAAGATCATCACTGTCTATGATTGCAACCTTGCAGGTTGGCCAGTAAAACTGTAAAAATCATTTTTTTTCATTCAACTCTTGATAACTATAGTACCTGCAGACCAAAAAATGTAATAAAAAATAAACCACTCACTGTTCATACATTTGTGTTTATAACATGATAAAAAAAAACCAATAGAACACAGAAGTTTGAACATACTCTCGATCAAGATAACCTGCTCTGCCCATGACCGATGTCACCACACAAGTCTCATTATCACTGGAAAAAAACCATGGACAGACTGAAATCTGCTATTTTTTGCATCAAAGTTTCCGTTGTGCTGCGCTTGCTCTCATCTCCGAATGCAATTCTCTTACTGGAATCCCTTCTTAAGTGAGCTGAAATACAAATCCAATTTATCTGTGATTAATGTATTCTAGATAACTTGACATGGTATTATTCAAGGATGAAAGCTTTGAACAAATAAGTTATATTGACTAATAAAACTGTGTGAGTTGAGAGGACGTGCACAAATCATGAATTACTGTTTCGGGAAAGAAACCTACACTTTACTGTGGGAAATGCAAGAAATCTTGGGCCAGTCGGGCGGGTTGCTTCTTTTAATTTAGAACGCAACAGTGAAATTTGGATTGGCTTCCCTAGTGCCGATAGATACTTGAGATTCCCACAACCGTGAATAGATAGATGGTGGATTCATGAAAGTTCCGTCATCACTCTGGTAAGAGCCTTTTGAATCATCAAGTGACAATCATAGTGATTCTTCAACCATAAATTCTGCAGAAAACGAGAGTGAATGAAGAATTTTGAACAAAATATACATGGATAATTCATTGGAGATAAAAATAAGGGCTCCAAAAATAAAAATTACCTCTGATGCGGAATGTGAGAAATCTTTGGCCATTCTGGGTCGTTGTCTTTGGCGCATCTTTCTGACAGACGAGGACACGAACTAATCTCTAGCTTATGTAATTTGGTTAGGCGCTGCATGACTTCGACCGTAGGCAGATACATCAGGTTCTTACATAGGAAAATTTCCAACTTAATAAGAGATGTGAGGTTGCCCAACCACTCTGGAAGAGCCTCCAGACCATCGAAACGATAAATGGACAAACGTGTTAGAGAAGCAGAGTGTTGAAATTGCTGAGGCAGAGACTTGAGCTTAGGCCACCCCTTCAATCTTAATTCTTCAAGTTTCGATGGGACCTGAAAATCCGGGAAAGAATCGAGCTCTTGGCAGAAGGCACCGATCCACAACACTTGCAAACGAGATAGAGAGTGCAGCCCCTTGGGCAAATATTGCAATTTCCCACAATCAGATAATTGTAAAGAGGAAAGAGATTGCAAGCTGGACACGTTGTGATCCGCCAGAGATATCAAATTGGAGCAATCACCGACACACAAACGGGTAAGAGATGTGCAGTATGCAAGCCCACTCGGTATACTCGTTAATCGATCGCATCCGCCAATAGACAATTGACGGAGGGATGTGAGGTTGTTTAAACTGGGAATAGCCTCTAGATTAGCGCAATAACTGACAATCAAATGGGCAAGAGATGTGCAGTATGCAAGCCCACTCGGCAGACTTATTAATCCATCACATCCCCAAATATCCAAATCAGTGAGGGATGTGAGGTTGTCTAAACTGGGAATAGCCTTCAGATTAGGGCAACCATAAATGTTCATACTCTCAAGAGAGACGGGGGTTTGTAACCCAAGACCCGACAAAGTCCTCAAATTTAGACAATCGAAAATAGTCAGAGTGCGAAGACTTGTACATGAATGGAGTCCACTCAGTATACTTGTGAATCCACTGCATTTTTTAATTCTCAATTCACGGAGGGATGTGCAGCCATTTAAAGACAAGTCCCCCTCGAGAGCAGTGCATCTCTCAATAACCAAATCACAGAGTGAGGGCAGACTCTGAATTGAAGTGCATCTTAGCTTTGGGCAACCAACTATCCACAACTCCTGAAAAGACTGGGATGGTGAAATTGGTTACTCGACAATTTCTTATCAACCAAGATGCAAATTTAGTACCCTTGAATTCCTCAATTGTCAAGCTTTCTAAGTTGGGGTGCGGTTGGAGTCCTTCAAGAATATCCTCGTCAAGAAAATTGCCATTTCTTTCTTCAGGATGCACCCACCCCCATTTTAATGTCAATTTTCGTAGGTTTGCTTTTTCCGCTAATTTTGATTTCTTTGCTTCTTCCTTGTCTCTCACAAATTTCAATGATCCAATAACTAGTTTCCCTTTCAGTTCATTTAACCCACCTAGCTCATCAAGTCTACGACGCCTTGCTCTATCCAAATTAAATGAAGGTAGCGTTTGCAGATGGGTCAATCTTGTCATCCCAAATGGAACTTCCTTATACTTATCGACATAAACATGTCTCAGGTTGATCAAATTTTCCATTTCCCTAGGAAACATTTTAATGTTTGTATTTGACATTCTTAAAGTCTGAAGATTATAGAGCTTGCCAATAGATTTGGGGAGTTCTTTTATTTTTGTCTGGGAAATGTTGAGATACCTCAAGCGTTTCAACTTTCCAATTGAACTGGGCAACTCCTCTATTTCAGCACGGAATAAATTCAACGTCCGTAAAGCTCTAAACTTTTGGAAGATGTTACTAGGGACCTTGTAATCAACAAACAACGACCGCAATCTCCCAACACTCCCTTTTGAAATTCTTTCGAGTGTAGTGGAAGAAATTTGTGCAACATGCTGAATCTCAAGTGCATCATCATTCATCTGATCCAAGTCTCGCGTCAAGCTTTCAAATTTGAATGTTTTTTCTGCAAGATCATGCACCAGATCGTGCATCTTGCAATTGGTAATGTCGTGCTTCTCTTCTCTAGCATCTTGAAGTAAAGAGTTTTGTAATAGAATATTAAAATATTCATTACCTATATCCTCCACACTCAAGTTGGGAGAAGAATGGAGATATCCTTGAGCCATCCAGAGCTGGACCAAGTCATCTTTTTCAATTTCAAAATCTTTTACAAACATTGAGCAATATGCAAAACATTGCTTCAATGACGACGGTGTTAAATTATCAAAACTCAACTTCAAGACCAACATGATTTTCTCCTCTTCATTTGGTAATTCCCATATTTTACTTTTTAGAATTGATGACCATTCATGCGTACTATTTTTAGAACGCATCATGCTTCCTAAAACCTGTTGATACATAAGTTAGTTAGTTTCTATATATTTTATAACATAAAAAGGTGGTTAGCAAAATAATAATCCCAAATTATAGTTTCATTGAATTTTGAATAGAGTGATTAGAAGGAAAAAAACGATGCATTAAACTCAACTTTTGTTTTGTATTGATCAGAAGTGCAGGATTGCTCTCCAATAGTTTTGCTTGTTAGAAGAGAAATACTAAGGAGACTTGCTAGCCAAGTAAGAATTAGTCTCAGAATTAAACTCAAAGATACTTGATTAGATTATTTAAATATAAGTGTTAATTTAATACTTATGATAACCGAGTAATTGAACAGTTTGTAGCAATGCACTAGGAAGGTAGTATTTTGAAGGAGCGTTTTGATCCAAAATTTTGATAGTGTTTTACATAGAAATACTAAATTTACGCAGCCACGCAGTGAACATAGAGTGAACTATTTCGCCTTTTACTAAAGAAACACTAAATTTGATCCAACAATCATACGGGTTTGGGTGATCTTTTGTAGAGATGATATTTGAAGAAACACATAAAAATAGACGGTTAAATCGTTGAAATATACAAACCTATATGTATATTATAAACAAACTGATCCTTTAAAAGCTCATTATTATGTTTTTCATGCAATTTTCTTTTAAAAATGTTGGGACAAAATTAAATATACCAAGTTAAGGTTTTTTATAATGGCGATTCTGTTAGTTATATTAGCAAATTAAAAGGTCTTAAATTCGATTGATATGAATGGGGATAACTTATTATATTTGTTTGAGTTCGAAACCATACTCATACATGACCTAGCCCAATTCCCATTAAGAGTAGAATAGTAGAAATCATAGTCATACATTTACCCTAATTCTGCAAACTAATCCTTTATGGAGAAAGCCACCAATCTACGTCTTCGACTGGCGACCCATTTTTGTGTGTAATTAATGTCTCATATTACAAACTTCTGAACTACTCATTAATCGTTTAGTACTTTTTTTTTAAACAAACGATATTATTTACACTAAAGAGAGGGGGTGGGCTTAGCCTCACAATAGGTCAGCAACAATGTGGTTCAAATTCGCTTTTGGTTAGAATCGAACCTAAAACATCTCACTTATAAGTGAAGAGGAATACCACTAGACCGTAGTACTAAGTGACACATATTTTAGGTAAACGTATTTGACAAAACCAAGATGTTTTTATTCCCATTCGATTGATTAATTCAATATGGGATATCAGAGTGATGCTAGAGACCAACTACTTCAACCATATTCATAGACCACATAATGTGTTAGTTGATGGTTGAATTCATTATTTAAATCATTAAAGAAAGAATTCAATCATCAATCGCTACATCATGCGGTCAACAAAATATGGTATCCCTACTCCCTAGAATAAAATTGCAAGAAAACTTGATACGAAAAACAATTTGGGTCATAATCGTTATCAATTAGCATCATCTTTATCTATTAAAACAGTTAGGCTTTAATGACACTTGGATTAAATCTTATTGGGTTTGAGAGTCCTCTTTTCGAGAAATTTTTCATTGTAATTGGAATATAGGTGGTATACCACATGTTTTTATATAAGTAATGGAAAATTTTATTTTTTGTTGTAAACAAATCATAGTTTAAGTATGATTGTGTAAATCCTAGATTAGGTTTGATTAGAGTTGTTATCTTTATCCTGTTGTATCTCTTATTCCTTGGAGAGCAAGGAATGCCTTTACCCTAATACTATAAATAGAGGTGCAAGGTAGGAGGAATATACAACACAATTCCCCTACAATTCTCTCCTTCTCTCTTGCTAGTGCCGCCGGCCACTCCCTCACCCTCTCTCTCCCTTTGTCAGATAAAATAGTCCACAACACGTTATCAGCACGCTCCTACCGCTGCGCTTAGGAATCTGACGTTGGAGAAATTTTCTGCATCAAACCAGTTCATCCATATCATCACGCAATCAAGTTCTTTTCAAAACAACGGCTTTTAACTCGATATTTTGCAAGCCCTGATAGCATGAACATTCACCATGATGCATGACCCAACTTTATGTTTAACGTATTTTAGATTCTACATAAATTGTGTATGCCTCATAACCATAATTGTTTAAATTATGTGAATTTGATATTTGTCATGAATTGAATCTTACATATGTACATGCATTGAAAATATTATTTTTGCATCTGCATCGATCTACATATGTGATTCATTAAAATATATTGTTGCATTAAATTATTTTGAATTGAAAAAAAAATTGATTTGTTTTTGCGGCATGCCAGCCGCACCAAAGCAACTTTTATGGCATTTTGGTTTCCCAACAAACCCTACTGGGCTCCAGTTTTGGCCCCGGTTTATTTATTAAAAAAAAATAATTAAAAAAAAAAAAAAAATATTTTTTGCGGCTCGCAAGCCGCACCCCAAAAGAAAATTTTTTGATGGCTATTTTGGTTCACCCAAACCCTAGTGGGCTCCACCCCTAGGCCCTGCAAAGAAAACAATAATTTTTTTTATTTCCTGGGCTTGACTGCCGCGGCCCAGTTTGAAAAACAAAAACAGTTTTTTGGGTTATTTTTCTGTGGGCCTGCTTGATGCAGCCCGTGAAAAAAAAAAAAAAAAAACGTTTTTTTGTTTTAGGGCCTGTAGCCCGCCAGTTTTCATCCACCAGCATACTATTTTGGGCTCTATCTTTAGGCCTATTTTTGGCCCCCCTACGGTGACCCACAAACCTTTTTTTTGGGTTTTCCTGTTTTTTGGCCCATGTGTTTTCCTCCCAGCCCGGGTAATAATCAATAAATAAAAAAAAATAATAAAAAAAAATTTGGGCCCGCCTGCAGCGGGCCGAATGCAAATTTTTTTTAGGGCCTAGCTTTTTGCGACCTAAGTTTTTTTAGGGCCTATTTTCGGTGACCCTCTGTCTCGCTCTCCCCGTAGGCTTGCAGCCTACCCCCGAGACCCCTAGCCCAATTTTTGGGCCTAGGATGTACGGACCAATTTTTAGCCACCCATGACTTAGTTTATTTCTTTTGGGTCCCGAAAATTTTATTGCCTAATTAATTTTTATTTTAGGCCCAATGGGTTTTTGTATTTTTTCACTCACACTTTATTTTTGGCTCGAAGTCCAAATAATTAAATAAATTAATTCAATTATAATTGTACACCTAAAATTATATTTTTGCATATACTTGTTGCATATTTGTTGGCATATATATATTTGTGTTTGCCTGCAGGAATATATGAACCTGAAGTTCATAATTAATTTGAAACCTGAAGTTTCTTATAAACATGCCTTATTAGTTCGTGATTTGTTTTTGGATATTAAGTTTTAATCCTTGAATAAATTATTTTGAATTGATAATTGTTTTATAAACCTTTATGCATGTGACCGATTCAAATTAATTTTTCATTCTAGGTATGACTAGTGGGAAAGTTAGTTGTCTGGCAGATAGTGCAACCACGCACACTGTTTTGCGTGAACGCATCTATTTCACTAACTTCATACCTAAGAATGCACCTCTGACAACCCTCTCAGGTCCATCCAACCTGATAGAAGGATACGGTAAGGCACGTATAATGTTGTCCAATGGTACAATCTTGACCATTGCTGAGGCACTCTATTCCCCACGTTCCGGAAGAACGTTACTAAGTTTCAAGGATATTAGAGATAATAATTTCCATGCTGAAACCCACGTAGAAAACGGAGTTGAATTTCTGTGCATAACTTCCTACGAATATGGCCAGAAGCGTATTCTAGAGAAGATGGAGCGTATCCCGAGTGGTCTGTATACTACAACCATACGCCCCATAGAAAGCCACTATGTGGCCGGCCCTACTACTGGGACCGCGCACGAAATTACACTTTGGCATGACCGTTTGGGACATCCTGGACGAATAGCGATGCGCCGTATCCTCAAAACATCACACGGGCATCCACTAACCCGAAGTTTAGGTTCGATCCAAGGAATCGCATGTCAAACATGTTCTATGGGAAAACTTATTACTAAGCCTTCTTATGACAAGATTCGTTCGAATCCTCCCATTTTTCTACAACGGATTCAGGGGGACATTTGTGGACCGATTCAACCTCCCTGCGGACCATTTAGATATTTTATGGTTTTGGTTGACGCTTCCACACGTTGGTCACACGTGTGCTTGTTGTCCACAAGGAACGCTGCATTCTCCAAACTGTTGGCTCAGGTTATCAAGCTCAGGGCTCACCACCCTGATTATCTAATCAAATCTATTCGATTGGATAATGCTGGAGAATTCACATCTAAAACTTTTGATGACTATTGCATGTCGGTTGGGGTTGAAGTTGAACATCCAGTACCCCATGTTCACACCCAGAACGGCCTGGCAGAGGCTTTCATTAAGCGCTTACAAATGATTGCTCGATCGTTGGTCATACTTACCAAGCTCCCGATCGCTGCTTGGGGCCATGCAATATTGCACGCAGCAAAGTTGGTCCGCCTGAGGCCTGTTGCGACACAACCATTCAGTGCCCTTCAGTTGGTCACCGGATACGAACCCGACATATCGCATCTGCGCGTTTTTGGTTGTGCGGTATATGTGCCGATCTCGCCGCCCTTACGTACAAAAATGGGGCCTCAACGAAGGATGGGAATCTATGTCGGATATGATTCTCCTTCGATTATTCGTTACTTAGAACCTTTGACAGGCGATCTGTTTACCGCTCGTTTTGCGGATTGTCACTTCTATGAGACAGTCTTCCCGTCGTTAGGGGGAGATAAGAACGTCAACGTTCCTGAAGAACGACGCGAATTATCGTGGACGACTCCCATTTTGTCTCATTTAGATCCCCGCACCGCTCAGTCTGAAACTGAAGTGCAGCGCATATTAGATCTTCAGAGCATAGCTCAGAGCATGCCAGATGCTTTCACCGATCTAGCGCGAGTGACAAGATCACACATTCCAGCTGCGAATACGCCTGCAAAGATAGATGTACCAAATGTACGACGGACTGCCCTCCTGGAAGCCCGGGACGCCAATTCTGGTGATCCACGTACATTAGCGGCTAGCCAATCATCTGCCCCTACACAAAAGCGTGGCAGACCCCTTGGTTCAAAGGATTCACACCCCCGGAAGAGGAAAACTACGGCACAAGATCCTGAAGAACCTACCGTGAATCCGACTATCGCTTACTCATTCTACCCAACTCATGAGGAAATTCTAGATTATGGAAGCGTCCTTGAAGAGACGAATCCTCCTCCCGAGAATCGTGAGATTTCGGTCTATTATGCTAGCTTAGATGATGTGTGGCGTAGAAATGAGATGATTGTCGACGATGCATTAGCATTTGCAGTAGCTACTGAGATCATGTTGAGCGATGACATTGAACCACGTTCCGTTGATGAATGTCGACGTAGAGCTGATTGGTCAAACTGGAAACAAGCAATCCAAGTCGAACTCGATTCGCTTGCGAAACGTAAGGTGTTTGGACCTGTAGTTCCTACTCCTCCACATGTGAAGCCCGTTGGCTACAAGTGGGTTTTCGTTCGGAAGCATAATGAGAAGAACGAAATTGTGCGTTACAAAGCTCGTCTTGTTGCGCAAGGCTTCTCACAACGCCCCGGGATTGACTATGACGAAACTTATTCACCCGTTATGGATGTGATTACTTTTCGCTACCTTATCAGTTTGGTAGTTTCCGAAAAACTGGATATGCAGCTGATGGACGTAGTAACCGCGTATCTCTATGGGGATCTTGATACGGAAATTTATATGAAAGTTCCTGAAGGACTTACATTGACTGGTTCAAATATTTCCAAACCCCGGAACACGCTCTCAATTCGGCTGAGGCGTTCACTCTACGGTTTGAAGCAATCCGGAAGAATGTGGTATAACCGTCTGAGTGAGTATTTGACTAGTCAGGGATATGTGAACAACGAATTATGCCCTTGTGTGTTCATTAAGAAGTCACATTCCGGATTTGCGATTGTTGCAGTATATGTCGATGACATGAATCTCATTGGAACTCCTGAAGAGCTCGCGAGAACTGCTTCGCACCTGAAGTCGGAATTTGAGATGAAAGATCTAGGTAAGACTCGATACTGTCTCGGTCTCGAGATAGAGCATTGTTCGGATGGAATCCTAGTACATCAATCGAACTACACCCAGAAGGTGTTGCGCCGCTTTAATGAGGATAAAGCGAAGTCTTCGAGTACTCCTATGGTTGTTCGTACGCTAGATGCAAAACGAGATCCCTTCCGTCCGAAGGAGGATGATGAAGAGATTTTGGAACCTGAAGTTCCTTATCTAAGTGCGATAGGCGCTTTATTGTACTTAGCTCAATGCACTAGACCCGACATCTCCTTCGCTGTTAATCTTTTGGCAAGATACAGCAATGCACCTACACGCAGACACTGGACTGGCGTGAAAGACATCTTCCGCTACCTTAAGGGTACTACGGATCTGGGCTTGTTCTATCCCTACGAATCCTCGAATGAGGCTACATCTTGTGCTCCTCGAGTTGATTCACGCCTTGTTGGTTATGCCGGCGCTGGATACTTATCTGATCCGCACAAGGCGCGTTCTCAAACGGGTTATGTCTTTACCGTTGGAGGCACCGCAATATCTTGGAGGTCAACGAAACAGACCTTAGTTGCCACTTCGTCTAACCATGCTGAAATTCTCGCCTTACATGAAGCAACTCGGGAATGCTTTTGGTTGAGATCAGTAGTGGGCCATATTCGAAGCTCCTGTGATCTTCATCCCGCCGTCGATGTCCCGACGACAATCTTTGAAGACAACGCAGCTTGCATCGAACAGCTCAAGAAGGGTTACATCAAAGGAGACAACACCAAGCACATTGCGCCGAAGTTCTTCTTTACACATCAACAACAAGAGCATCAGAAGATTGAAGTCAAGCAAATCCGTTCACAAGACAATCTGGCCGACCTCTTCACCAAATCACTGCCGAAGGCGACGTTCCAGAAGCTTGTTCATGGAATTGGTATGCGTAAACTTTCTGAGTTGTAACTTTGCTATTTCTCTTTGGAATTATGTCAAACTCAGGGGGAGTATCCTGTAGATACTTGCTTGATCTTAATGTACTCTTTTTCCCTACGATTAGGAGCATTTTTCCCACTGGGTTTTTGCTACCTAACTAGGTTTTAACGAGGCACCCACCTTGGGCTGGTCATATCCCTGAGGACGTCCTGTAGACGTTTCTTTTGACTTTGCATTTCTCACGCATTTTTCCTTAGACTATGGATTTTGTCCCTACTCGGGTTTTTGCCATAGCCTTAGGGTTTTTAGTGAGACTTACTTACTTATGCAAATTCCTACCTTATTGAGAATAAGCGTTGTTCCTTGGAATCAGCACTGACAAGTCGACTTCATCAACTTTTGCATGATGCTAGATCTACCTTGAGTATTTACACACTCAAGGGGGAGTGTTGTAAACAAATCCTAGTTTAAGTATGATTGTGTAAATCCTAGATTAGGTTTGATTAGAGTTGTTATCTTTATCCTATTGTATCTCTTATTCCTTGGAGAGCAAGGAATGTCTTTACCCTAATACTATAAATAGAGGTGCAAGGTAGGAGGAATATACAACACAATTCCCCTACAATTCTTCCTTCTCTCTTGCTAGTGCCGCCGGCCACTCCCTCTCCCTCTCTCTCCCTTTGTCAGATAAAATAGTCCACAACATTTTTTAAGTTATTAACATTTTAGCACACATATTTTATCATTTGTATAGTGATACGTGGTGTACCACCCTGTGTTCCGATCACACTGAAAAATCTCTCCGTGTTTTCCTAGGCTCCAATGATTAAGAAAATGATTGTCACTCACCGTTAGATCTTTAATCCAACGATACAGAAAAAAGTACAAAAAAAAAGTTAAATGAGAGATTAAGATCTGTTGGTTTTGATAGGAGTTTCTTCTGTTTGTGTGGTTAATTGGCTATTCAATCTTATCGACTTCAAACCTCTCTGGCTAAAAGAAATAGAGGATTCAAAGCCAAGTCTACGTTTGTCATCTTTAAGACAATTTAGAGTAATACTGTTAATGTAATCAAATTTACTCCCTTATTTGTAAAGTTTATGCTTTAACATTAGTTTATACGACTTTATGCATAACATTTGTATATATAACATTTTTTTATATAGCATTTTTTTTTAGGAAAACTAATCAAAAGGGCCTGAAAACTTTAAATTTTAACCAAAAACCATGTTAAAAGTTTATTTAATGGTTAGTACAAAACCTAATATCAAATCAGCCCAATAAAACTAGCCCAACCAAAATAATTTATTGTGCTTCCAATTGTACCCTTAACATCAAGTTTCCTCACCCGTTTATTTGGTCTGTTTCCTTCATATGTAGAGAAAAAGTCTATAAACTCAGATTAATTTATGTAATTTTCTCATTACATCTTGCCATCATCCGATCTTCTCCGTCAAACTCTGAAAATGGCGATGGAAATCCTGGTGGATGTGATAAACAAGTGCAGATCTTGGTTCGGAAAGAAGCGGAGATGTCGTATGACTTTCCTAATCTACCTTTCGTCGAAGAAATCTAGCTAGTTGGATCATCGATGTCGTACCTGATGTGCAAGCATTACCGAATACATCCTTCATCATCTATTTATGCCCGTCCCCTTGGATCATCGCCGATGTACTTCACGGCGTCCTATGCTATTTGGATATCGTTTCTATTGCGCCGTGACAAATCCAATATCGGCTGCCGAGTCGACAGAAGTCGATATTCAGATGACATTAGTATTGGAGAAGGTTTGTGCTATTGAATTTTGATTTGGAAATATTGATTATTTTTCGGTTCTTACTGTTCGGGTTGTGATATTTTTTGTTTTTGGGTGTTTGAAGTTTTTGGTTTTTAAATTAATTTGCAAATTTAGGGTTTCAAGTGTGATATGATGAGGAATTATTGGTCCATGTTTCTGATTTAACCGTGACCAACAACCCTTAACCATCTCTGATCGCTCTTCCATTTTTACCAATTTCAAAATTTTATTTAAAATATTTTTAGTTTTAATTTTTTAATCCTGTTTGAATTTTGTGTTTATCTTGCTCTGTGATTATGTGTCTGTAACGGACAATATACGTTATTCTGATTCAGAACATAACTGGATAACTTTTGAGAGAAATTATGAGAGCAATTAGTTTCTAATTGTTGTTTATTTTTTGTTTTTTGTTTTTGAGAGGTTATTCGATGCATCGAGCAGGTGATTGTGTGCTAATGAACTCTTAATACAGTTTGTAGTATTTAGACTTGTTGAGTCACCGAGAGAGGTCTCATTGAACATCGTAACTTCTGGTGATTCCCTAGTGGAGTTTATATGAAAAATATGCAATTTACAGATTTGTCTTGTTAGCCTGTTGACTCATTGAATAGAATTTGTAATGATACCACTCTGTATGTATCATGCATGTCATATTTTAACTTTCTTTCTAAATGATTTAGTATGATATGCTTGAGTTGTGATTGGTATGTCAGGTGTGTCCTTGTTTTTCAACTGAACTCTGTTGTTCTATTTGATATATGTAGGATAGAGATGAGCTATATGAGGAGTGGGTACCTAAACCTCTTATTCCCTCTATCACTGATGACATGTTGTATGCTCAAATCCCTCAAAGAGAACTTCATTCTCTCCTTCAATGCCGCCACTCAATTGCCGATCAATTTTGTTGAGTTCGATGTTCAGGTGATCATCGTATTTCTGCTTTTTAAGGGACCTGAAGAAAACCTTTGGTCAAGGTCACAATCTTTGCTTAGAAAAATAAAATATTGATGTGCATTTTGGTTTTATACTACATTGTGATTTGTGGATACTAAGTGTTCTGCTTCTTCTTTTTTCCTTTCTTTTTGTTTCAATTTCTTGGTTTTACAATTAGGGGAAATAGTGAGTTTCGGAGCTGATGAAGTTGTTTGTGTTGTGTTTGGAAGTAGGCAGAGACAACTACGGTTGCAAAGGTTAGGCACAAAAGATTGGTGAATTTGATTGGGTGTTGTGCTGAATGAAATGAGAGGTTGTTGGTGGTATAATACATGCCTAATCATAATCTCGCCAAGCACCTCTTTCACTGTATGTTTCTATCTGTCTTGACACGTATTTATGCTTATAAACAATGCCACTGCCATTGCTGAGCGATGCTGGTAATTGTATCTTTTGTTTGTATTATCACTGAAGTATCTTTACATCTGGAAGAGACTGAAGCACAATCTTGACCATTTAATTGATTACCTTAGACCTCTTGAACACAATCGTAAAGTTTACAAGCATATAAGGAGGATGCAAGAGACTAAAGCACAATCTTGAAATTTCACGGATTACCAAGATTTGCGCATTGCCGCATATTTTTGTAGATACCGAAGGCTTAGGCTTAGGCTTCCCATTATATTGATGCATTGAGTGTTTCCTACAAACATTCACCATTTACAAATTCATAATAAAGAATAACATCATATATAGTTGGTTAATTATTTTGTTATTAAGTTTTGTTTTGTTGACTTTTGAACAAGGTTAGGAATGTATGCATTTTTTATTAGGTTCCGTCACCAAAACTCAAGGTCTTCGTTTCCCAGTGGCATTTTTTATCACGTGGTACTTTCATGCATTTTATTTATCCTCATAAAAGTTAATTTATCAACTGTGTCAGTAGATTAGAGGTGATACAACCCACTATGATGCAGTTGCGAATCCAGCAGCATCTGGAGTACTTTCAGCTGGGTTGAAATAAGCTCGGTGCGAAACAATGCCTTGGAAAGACAGTGAAGGTTGAGCTGAATGGAACGAGGGTCCCTGTAAAGTCATTTCTTGATTATGTTGACCCTACTTACAATATGATCAATTATTATCATATGCTTGTTGATTAAGAGCAAGATGCTTAATTATTATTATTATTCTTTTATTTTCTTAAACGAACATTGACTATTTATCAAACGAACACTAATACTGTCACTATTTCGTAAACTAAACACTGACTATTTCTTAAACGGAATACTAGCACTATCACTATTTCTTAACTGAACATTGACTACTTCTTAAAATGAACACTATTTCTTAAATTAAACACTGACTATATCTTAAACCGAATATTAGTACGATCACTATTTCATAAATTGAACACAAGTAATGTCACTATTTCGAAAACTAAACACTGACTATTTATCAAACAAACACTAGTACTATCACTATTTCGTAAACGGAACACTAATACTATCACTGTTTCGTAAACTAAACATTGACTATTTATTAAACCGAACACTAGTGCTATCACTATTTCGTAAACTAAACACTGACTATTTCTTAAACGGAACACTAGTACTATCACTGTTTTGTAAACTAAACACTGACTATTTCTTAAACAGAACACTAGCACTATTTCATATACTGAACACAAGTACTGTCACTATTTCGAAAACTAAACACTGACTATTTATCAAACGAACACTAGTACTATCACTGTTTCGTAAACTAAACATGGACTATTTCTTAAACGGAACACTAGTACTATCACTGTTTCGTACACTAAGCACTGACTATTTATTAAATGGAACACTAGTACTATCATTGTTTCATAAACTAAACACTGATTATTTCTCAAATGGAACACTAGTACTATCACTATTTCTTAACTGAACATTGACTACTTCTTAAAATAAACACTGACTATATCTTAAACCGAACATTAGTACTATCACTATTTCATAAATTGAACACAAGTACTGTCACTATTTTGAAAACTCAACACTGACTATTTATTAAACGAACACTAGTACTATCACTATTTCGTAAACTAAACACTGACTATTTATTAAACGGAACACTAGTACTATCACTGTTTCTTAAACTAAACACTGAGAAACACTGATTATTTCTCAAACGGAACACTAGTACTATCACTATTTCTTAATTGAATATTGACTACTTCTTAAAATGAACACTATTTCTTAATTTAAACACTGACTATATCTTAAACCGAACATTAGTACTATCACTATTTCATAAACTGAACACAAGTACTGTCACTATTTCGAAAACTAAACACTGACTATTTATCAAACAAACACTAGTACTATCACTATTTTGTAAACTAATTCGTAAACTAAACACTGACTATTTCTTAAACGGCACAGTAGTACTATCACTGTTTCGTAAACTAAACACTGACTATTTCTTGCGAAACAGTGATAGTACTGACTATTTCTTAAATAGAACCTAGCCCACCCTTTGTAAACAGTGATAGTACTTGTGGGTTTTATGATGCTTCAACTTCTACCAAAACTAACCAAAATCCCCATATGACATGTACAAAAAAATTTGAATTGATATCTGGAATTTATTTTCCTGATTGATATGTTGATGTTGGACAAAGAAGAGCAAAATTACATATTATTTATGAAACTGAACCAAAATAACTCACACTATTTATGTTAACTAGTTATTTATTTTTTTTATATTTTTTTTAGAGAAGGAGTGCAAAATACATTATTTCTAGACTTAGAACTATTTTTTGATCTTAAAAAACTAGTGTAAAAGCATGTTGGGTTTTAATTCAACCTATGTCTTTTATTCAGCTTGTGTCTTTATAGTTAAATTTTAGGCCATTTTGGTTAAAGAATAGTTTAAGGTGCTTTTTGGTTAAATTAAAGTTAGTCTAATCCCTTTTCATTAAAGCTCTTTTTTTTTACTCGAAGAATCGCGAATATCAAATTTTTAGTAATTTTGATGCATTTTTGGTTCATTTCGTTTCAGGTTGTTGCTAAGACAACAAGGCTACTTTGTAAAGTAGCAATCCAAGACAATTAATTTGTTGTTGTATATCATAATTTAATGGGATATTACTGTTATGTAATTTTAATTTGATGGCAGTTTACATTACTAGTTGTCTATAAAAAGATAAAATTAATCGAAAAACTATCCTATAGTGGATGGTTGAATAATTTAGTGGAAAAAATAATTTAGAAAGTGAGTAGGACAACAGTAGCAATAATAACAGAAGAAATATAATTTGATGTATGAAATAATGATGACCCCATGCCCAATTGCACATGCAATTGCAAGACAATAAGACAAATTACATGGAATTACACATGCAATTGCACGTGCAATTGCAAGACAATAAGACAACAAGACAATTGCACATGAAATAATGATAACTCCATGTCCAATGGCTAACGGAAGTGGTGTTCTGTCAAGGGCAAGGATTGGAAAAAAAAATGTTTTGCACGCTGGGCTTGCTTCCAGCTCGTGGACTCTTTAGTTAGGCTTGTGTTTCTTATAGTTTGTTTCATTTTTCATTAAAATTAATGTCCTTTTTATTAAATAAAGTTATTATGTGGTTTTTGATTAAATTAAAGTTAGTCCAAGTCTTTTTTATTAAACCTCCCTTTTTTTTTTCGTCGTCTTAATCCATTTTCCTTTTCTAGGCACTTGCAGATGATATACCCTTACCCATTACACCCAGAAACTCCCCACCCCTCCTATTTCTATATTTATGTTATTAAAATAAAATAAAAACCAAACAAAAGACAGAAGGGGGAATATGATAATAGACATACCTTCGCCACCAATGGTACACCCGCACACTTTCCAGCTATTGCCTTTCCAATGTGCTCTTGATCTAAATCTAGAGAAGGAGCATTACCATCTGGTAATGCTTCACCCTTTAATATGGACCAACAATCCTCCAATGATAGGATCCCCAAATCACACCTCGGTATTGTCTCCGTGATTGATGCAACCTTAGCACTGCGGGTTGTAACAATGGCAATGCTTCCGGGACCAGAATTGAGTTTCGACAAACAATCCGTAAAACTGCTCCATAAATCCTCATCTTCATTCCAAACATCATCGAGTATCAGCATATATCTCTTCCCTGTCAACCTTTCTTTGAGGCTATTCAACAATGCTTCCCGACTGGTAACTCCTGTCCTGTCTGAGTTAAGGGATTCTAACATCCGATTTAGAATCGAATTAACCTCAAAGGTGTTGGACACACACACCCACATTTTTTCGTCAAAGTGTCTACCAATAGCATCGTCATTGAATATTGATTTTGCCAAAGTCGTCTTTCCGAGTCCTCCCAATCCCACAACGGCCTTAACCGAAAGGTACTCTTCCTGATTCTTGGACTCGATCAAGGTTGCAACGATATCCGACACAATCTTCTCCCTTCCAATGATCTTCTCATTGCGGCCGAAGCTTGAGACGGTTTCTCTGTTCCCCATAGCTGGAAGGGTTTGATCTACTCTCCTTGCAACTAAGCCAATGAAAGATGCCTTACTCTTGAGAACCGCCAGTGACGCATTGATGTTCTTAATCTTGTGTGCCATCCTTTGACGAAATAAAATGGGATTGGAGAGCGAAAAGAAGTAAAGTACCTTCTTCTTCATGTGGTTTTGAATTTCTGCTTTACGCCGGAGAACGTCGTAGTTGATGTCCGCCAAGACGTCATCGGCATCATGAGCTACGTCTTTCAGTTTCTTGACCCAGTTTCTGACTGCCATGCCCCGATCCTGTGGTTGGTGGGCAACATCGCCTAAGTACTCTTGAATTTCCATTAACGATTCAGAAAGTTCAGTTACTTCGTTTTCGAATCCTCGGAAAAGACCGATTTCTTGAACAGCAAGTGAAGCGACCGACTTCAGTATTCCCTCCACCGGAAAAGTGTAGAGAACTTCTAGCACCCTTACAGGATCCATACCCGCCCGATAAGGGGAGATTAGAGAGAGGAATGCAGAGAACGGAGAGATAGCCAAGGAAGGACACAAGAAGAGCGAATAAGTTGAATGAAAGGACCCCTTATAATTGACACCACTTTACACCTGTCAGCGTGAACACATTCTTAGGGTGCGTTTGGTACGCGGGACGGGACGGGGTGTTCCGTCCCGCGTTTGGTACGCCTAAAACGAGTGAGACGAGGCGTTCTACGGGACAAGTTTTGGATGATTTTTGGTTCCACCTCCCCCTGGAATGGGGTTGTTCCACGTCTGTGGGACAAATTTTTTTAACATTTTAGGACAACAATGCCCCTTGTCTTTTTCAAAATTTACAACATCCGTCCCGTCCTGTTCCGTTCCGTCCCGTTCCGTCCCGTCCCGTCCCCTCCCGTCTGCGTACCAAACGCACCCTAATTGAACGCCACTTGCTACCGGGTCATTTAATGTAGCAACAACTTCTTTCTTTTCATACTTGCTTCGTGTGAAGACATCTACACGCGAAAGAACTTCATCGTCCACTTTATTTCATGCGAATTGGTGGCCTGAGAGCCTGAGGGCTGTCTAATGCATGTTTGACGTCATTTATGTTTAAAATTAATTAAAAAAGTCAAAAATTAATTAATTTTAATTAATTTAAAAATGTAAAAAAAAGCAATAAAAATTAATAAAAATTTGAAAAAAAATGTAAACAATTAATAAAAAAATCCGAAAAAAATTTAAAAATTAAAAAAAAAATGATGAGTCGCTCGTATAGCAAAATGTTTAAAAAATGTCGACAAGAGAAGTACTATGATTAGTCGCTCGTATGCATGTTTCAAACTCATATTTACTATTTACAAAGAGTCATTATTAGATTAGAGCATTCTCAAATGAAATATTAAAATTCTAGATGATTACGGTGCATATTTGACATCAAAAGTCTCTCTAACCAAATTGTTATTTGCTGACTGGATTTGAATGTTTTGTGATTTGAAGTCAAATTTGACATCAATTACAAATTTATTTTTAATTCATTTTAGTGATGGGTCCCTTATTCCACTAACATTTCAACTAATAAAAATTTAGTTTCGAATTTTTTATAATAATTACAACCATTTAAAGCTATATTTAAACAATAAAATAATATTTGACAATTGGGTTGGAGAAGTATAAAATTTGACATAAGGCTTCAGATTGTCACATCAATCATCAATTGTATTTTGACTGTCATAATTTGACACATCCTATGCATACGTACGTTCCTCCTGACCATTCTTGCTTTTTAAATACTATAAATATGAAGTACGCCTTGACAATTAATTTTTGCGATAATTTATTTTGTTTTTGGTTCTCAATCCTGTTTTATTAAAAATGGTAAAAAGAAAGAATATTAAAATTAAAAAGAGAGCACGAAAATCATTTTAATTTGCTCGTTGTCAATGTCAGTTTAAGTCCACTGAAATGTGAAATCTACATTATCAAAGAAATTTTGACATGGGGTCCCTTTTTAACCAAAGACAAAGTGAATATATAAATAAAATAATATTGTTGGTGTGTGTGATTGTCAAAGACCATCGGAGGAAGAGGAGGAAGAAACTGAGTAATTGTGTAGTCTGATATCCCAGCAAATTGAGGTTACCGTCAAACCAATTCACTAATAAAATGGAGTTAGTAGTTGCCAGTCGCTGTCGTGCGCCGATGGGTTCGAAAGCCAAACTTTTGGATTCAGCAGTGCCAATTAATATATTTCAAATCTAATGTGTTTTAGGAACAGATTATTTATAATTTATGTAGTTTAGTTTATTATGCTGAAATCATGAGTATGATGATGATAGAATGGACTAAAATTAAAGAAATTATTTTATGTTATGACTAGAAATATGGATGACATGTGATCAAAGAAATCGAGATCCTCTTCGGTAGGGATGGCAATGGATCAGTTTGAAGACGAAAATGCTATATTCATCCCCTAACCACGAAACTTAACCATATTCATAGTCACAAATTAACCATCGGGTATTATTCATAACCATACACACCGGATAACGGATTTCTCATCGGTTAACGGTTATATCCATATTCGTCAATACAAAAATTATATTCGCCCAAGATAATTTAGTAAATATTAATTTCGTCATTAAATATTTGATGTATAAAATGTTTTAATTAATAGATCTTATGGAGCATAAAAATTAAAGCTAAACATTGATAATCAATGACATCTCCCATAATCATAAGTACCATTGAATTCTTATAGATTTTGATTCATATCAAAACTTTTGAACTTTGCCACAATGCAATTCACACAATGCAATTTTTATATTCTCAAAGTAAGATTCGGTGAATAATGAATATACATATATTATATAATACTTTAAGATTATATATTATTTGGTTCGGATTCAGGTACGGATATGAATTGAGGACACCTATAGGCTATAACCATATCAAAAACCATAACCGAATAATATTACGGTTTTTCCCCATACCCAAAATATACCCAAATTTTCATACCCAAATCCAATCCATTCGGGCGATTATCCACGGTTATCGAATTTAACGATTAGAATTGCCATCCCTACTCTTCGGATCTCTATGTCCGAATCGACGGACTTGAAAATTCATATCACTTTTTTTTAAATTCTACGGCACTTATGGCTCATTTTAATAGCTCATCTCACATAAATCAAGATTTGGAATCTCTCTCTTGAACGGCCCGAACCTCTGAGTTTTGAGCACATAAATCTGGAGATGATGTCAACACAAGGGGCACGGTCACATGCATGACATGAATGGTGGTAACCACCTATTTGCCTTTAGATTGCTGCAAATCCGGATTAAAAAATTGGTCTACTTTGCATTTAATTACTAGTTGTGTTGATCAATACTTGTGTGCCTACTTGCGAGGAGTAGGGATGGGCAACGGTTATGGCGGGCGGGTAACCACGGTTATTTACCCATAACCGTTTATGCTCATACCCGCATAACCGTTTACCTGTTGGGTAATTACCTAAACGGTTATACCCATACCCATAACCGTTTATAAACGGTTAACCATACCCATAACCGCATACCCATTTAACCGTAACCGTTTAATACCCGTTTACCCATTTACTCTTTTTAACCCATTTATTTTCTTTTTTTTTTCTCATTACCCATTGTTTACCCCTCTACATGTTTTTTTTTATTTTACCAATTCCAAACTAAATTTTCGGATATGATCCACGTTCATATGTGTGTGTGTGTGTCTATATATATATATGTGTGTGTGTGTGTGTGTGTACGTGTACATATATATATATATATCTATATGTGTGTGTGTCTGTGTGTGTACGTGTGTATATATATATATATCTATATGTGTGTGTGTGTGTGTATATATATATGTTATGTGTGTGTGTGTGTGTACGTGTACATATATATATCTATATGTGTGTGTGTCTGTGTGTGTACGTGTGTATACATATATATATCTATATGTGTGTGTGTGTGTGTATGTGTCTATATGTGTGTGTGTGTGTGTGTGTGTATATGTGTGTGTGTGTGTGTGTATGTGTGTGTGTGTGTATATATATATGTGTGTGTGTGTGTCTGTGTGTGTGCGTGTGTATATATATATATGTTATGTGTGTGTGTGTGTGTGTATATATGTTATGTGTGTGTGTGTGTATCTATATATATCTATATGTGTGTGTGTATCTATATATATCTATATGTGTGTGTGTGTGTCTGTGTGTGTATATATGTGTGTGTGTGTATATTTAATTGATTCAACTTGGCAAAACTAGCAATACCACTAAGATGTTGGCTGAATTATTTGTTGGTTTTGGATCAATATCAACAATGACACGACTTTATGACCAATTTTGTAGCTTCTATCTAGATTAGTCAATGGTATGAAATGTGAAAAATAAGATGCTAGATGATTTTCTCTCTGTTGAAATTTTCGGTTTGGTTTCGGAATTTTTTCGGTTCGGTTTCGGGAATTTTTTCGGTTAAGTTTGGAATTTTTGGTAATTTTTTACATCCCTAGAGAACATGGTTTGTGTTAATTTTACATATATAAAATAAATGGGTAAACGGTTACCCGTTTATATCCGCGGTTAATACCCATAACCGCCCATTTAAACTTTGCGGGTAAACGGTTATACCCATAACCGTTTATTTATCTAAACGGTTACCCATAACCATTTAATTTAAATGGGCGGGTAACCGCGGTTACCCATAACCAATGGGTATTTGCCCATTCCTAGCGAGGAGCATGAGTGTTGGAAGAGAAAATCGAACACATGACATCAGTTGTAGCTACTACATGCATGCTCTTAACCACAAGAGTTATAAGCTCATTTTGCGGCCAATGTTCGACTCTGGTTCCTTTTAACCACGAATAGTTTGGAACTTTGGATCAGAGGGGGAAATGGACTCCTTATGCATCAATGAAATGAACATGCTATTTGCTCTTCAAGATGCTATTTTCCCATCAATTTGATGGGCTGTAAAAGTTTGATTGATGGCAATTGAAATTTTGAGAGCGAAGAATT
Organism: Crataegus laevigata; assembly: GCA_963580275.1. Classification (NCBI taxonomy): domain Eukaryota; kingdom Viridiplantae; phylum Streptophyta; class Magnoliopsida; order Rosales; family Rosaceae; genus Crataegus; species Crataegus laevigata. The sequence continues at coordinate 35,858,698 of OY756942.1, read as the reverse complement.
GGATCGGGAGGGAGGAGATTTTTCATAGGCTAGAGCCGAATGAGTTGGATATTGTTCAAGGCTGGAAGCCCAACCAATAAATATTATGTTCAATTTCATGCCATTGCCAACATGTTTTCATATTAAAACCCTTCCAACTGTTACGTATGTTCATAGGAAAAATCACAGTTCGATATATGTACAATTCTCACATTTGTATTGTAATGAGTTATTTGTATGTGCCATATTATAAAAGTGAGCAATATGTAAGAGAGAATGACTCTTATGTGCAATCACATGTTTTAATTGAACTTAACAGTTGATGACCAAAATGACAATTGCCTCCTCTTCTTTTGGCTGCAATTACTTAGCAAATGGTGCTGTCATGGAACCTGCTCTTGTGGAATAAAACATCTGGAATTCACTCGAAGTGAACTATGGTATGGTGGAATCGTAACATGAGTTTCTTCGTTTGAGCATGGAGTTCTTTCTCGATGCCTAGACGTACACCTCCGTTTCCAAACATTGTGTGTGTTGGCACAACACAAAACCCATGGTGGCTCTATGCTGGGAGGTGGAAGTTGTGCATGCCGTTGCTGTCTCTAATGCTTTCCAGACCAAGTTCACATCGAACTCCCCTCAAATCTTTCGTTCCACGATAGTTGTTAAATCCCCGTTCTGGAACTCAGGATTCACCCACTCCACTATGTGGACAAGATCATTATTTTCTGTGATTGCAGGTTGGCCAGTAAAACTCTAAACTTCAATTTTTTTCATTCACCATTGATAATTATAGTAGCTGTAGACAAAATAAGAGTTATCATAAATCACTCACTACTCATAGATTTGTTTTATTTAAAATGATCAAAATTCTAAGAACACGAATTCTAAACATACTTGGGATCAAGATACCCCACTGTGCTCATGACCGATGCCACCACGAGTCTTACTATCACTGGGAAAAACCATCTTCCAAGTAGCCACAGTATAAAATCCCAAAATCCTCCTTTCTCAATTTCAGTATGAAAGTTGTTGGTGATTTCTAAAACCTCATCATAAGTAAACTGGTACCTCATTGATGCTACAGAAGTTTTGTTATGTTTTTATCCATCTGTAGCTTAAGTAGACAAAAAGATATGCGTTCAGACCAAATAGATATAAATACCACCACGCCAAAGTAGCAGCGTCGGTTCTAAGTATCAAGGGTATAAAATGGCACCTGGTTTTCTTGCTCTTCTCAGCTTTCATACCAGTATGAGCACTAACTTGACGGGGAGGGTCATCATTGATAGTAACGATCCTAGTATTGGAACAACAACGTTCTTATTGCATTTGCTTGAATCTGAGCTAAAAAGAACTTATAAGCAGACAGAAAATATAAATCTGAAGAACGCAATACCATTCGCTTTCGTTTAAGAAAATGCTAACCTATTCGGCGCTCTCCAGGAACGAAACTCGCAAAAAGCAGTAGGACGAGGAAACCAGTTGAGACCTTCATCTCTGTGTCTCATTGCAACCTACGAACTACCTGGTATTTATAACGTGTGACAATGTCCGGACATAAAAAATAGAAAAACATATATGACACTGGATTTGTAACCTCATGCTGCACAACTTGCACAGTACATACATGATCCTTATTTCATGGAGATGCTGAGTCTATGCCAATCAATGGATCATTCAATGTTCATACTAAGACAGCAATATGCTCAAGCCAACGTATTTTCTAGTCAAAGCATTTCAATCATTGTTCCTGTTAGGGTTATGTGGTGTGATACAAGTCAGGGAGACAATCCGAAGTATTGGACAAAAGTGATTAAGTCGAGGAAATATAGGTACAAACTAGTATTTAGCCTACACTGATTCACTGCACAACAGATCCCAAACCCATTTTTAACCCACCAAGTTATGAACATGGGATGAATGAGAGAGTTTGTAGCTACCTTAGCATGGTGCTGTCATGGAATCTGCATTTGTGGAATCTGAACATCTGGGAATCACTCTAGGTGAACTATGGTATGGTGAAATCGTAACACAAGTTTCTTCATTTGAGCCTTGAGTTCTTTCTGGATGCCTAGACACCTTCATTTCCAAACATTGTGTTAGTTGACATGACACAGCACAAAACCCATGCTGCAGACCAAAAAAAGTATCAATAAACCACTCACTGTTCATACATTTGTATTCATAACATGATTAAAAAAATCTAATAGAACAAGGAAATTTGAAAATACTCTGGGTCAAGATAACCCGCTGTGCCCATGACTGATGTCACCAAACGAGTCCCATTATCACTGGAAAAAAAACATGGACAACTGAAATCTGCTATTTTCGCGTCCAAGTTTTCGTTGCACTGGGATTGCTCTCCTCTCTTAATGCAATTCTCTTACTGGATTCCCTTCTTAAATGAGCTGAAATACTAATCAAATTTATCTGTGATTAACGTATTCTAGATAACTCGACATGGTTTTATTCAAAGATGAAAGATTGAAGGAAAAAGTTACATATTGACTAAACAGATTACCTTCCACAAAATTGGTCTCATAAAACTGTGTTAGTTGAGAGAACCTGCACAGAGTGAAAAGAAACACAGCCTTCTACAAAAGTGTATCTGCACCATAACAACCATTCGCAACAAACCTTAGAACATATTCGAATGCACGTTGAATGTTGTAAGTTATACAGAATGGCCACGGACTTGTAAACACTTGCAATTTTACTTCTAATTACACATAAATGACTAAAAGCTTAATTTCCACAAAAGCCTAAAGTACTGTTCCAAAAATATTATGAAAGCAAAATAATTAATGTTCTTCCACAAGGCTAGATAGTCTATGATTTTCCAACCCAAATGGAACTAAGACAAGTGAACAAAACAGATCATGAATTACTATCCCGGAAAGAAACCTACACTTGACTGTCGGAAATGTGTGAAATCTTGGGCCAGTCGGGCAGGTTGCATCTTTCTTTATTCAGATTTGTACCAGTCCCGAATGAACTAAGCAAGGAATAGAAATCGAGGAGTAAACAATATTGAACCAAATATACATGAATAATTGATTGGAGATAAAAATAAAAAAATACCTCTTATATTTGGAATATGATAAATCTTTGGCCATTCTGGGCCACTGTTCTTGGCGCATCTTTCTGCCAGACGTTGGTGATTGGTATTTAGTCTTTGGTTACTATTATCTTTAGCAAATGGAGTAGACTTGTACTTGAAAGTTGATGACCAAATTGACAACTGCCTCCTTTTCATTTGGCTGGAATTAAATCCTAACTAGCCAGTAGCTACTCATCAAATGGTGTTGTCATGGGACCTGCATTTGTGGAATATGAACATCTGGAATTCTCTCAAGCTGAATTATGGTATGGTGAAATCGTAACACGAGTTTCTTCATTTGAGACCGGAGTTCCTTCTCGATGCCTAGACACCTCCATTTCCACAATTCACAAAACTCATGGTGGCTCTATGTTGAGAGGCATGCCATGCTGTCTCTGATGCTTTCCAGACCGAATTCACATTGAACTCTCCTCGAAGCCTTTGATCCAAAATAGTTGTTCAATCCCCGTTCTGGAACTCAAGATTCACCCACTCCACTATGTGGAAAATATCATCATTTTCTATGATTGCAGGTTGGCTAGTAAAACTCTAAACATCAATTTTTTTTTTCATTCAACCTTTGCTAATATAGTACCTGCAGACCAAATACAGTAATCATAGATCACTCACTGTTCATAGATTTGTTTTTTTTTTTTTAACATAATCAAAATTCTAAGAACAGTAGAACACAAAATCTAAACATGCTAGGAATCAAGATACCTTGCTGTGCCCATGAAGGATGCCACCAGAGTCTCAGTGTCACGGGGAAAAACCATGGACAGACCAAAATCTGCTATTTTGCATCCAAGTTTTAATTCAAGAGAATGTTGGCAGTCTTTACATCTCTATGCACAATACTGGATTGTGCATATATTAGCATACAAAATAACACTAAGCACCTATCTAACGCAATATCTAATACTAACCGAAGTCTCATTTCCCAATTTTATGTGAGCTTCTATCTGCATCCGCAACCATTGACGTGACATTTCAATATTTTAAAACCCTCTGTTGGAGGACAATGCTATGTAAAATATAGAATTACATACCTGATCAGAGATATTCTTTTACGTTTTCGTTAGGCATGTACTTGTATATAAGTGCGACCTTGTCGATATCATCACGGTATCCAATAAATGAGGCCAAGTTTCTATGAGGGATTCTCATCAGGAGCTCAACCTGCAGCCACAAGGAACTCATCAATCTCTACCCAACGAGACGTGGCATTTAACTTGCATTCCAAGGAATTAAATTCAAACTGTCAAACCTCTGTTTGGAACTCCCTAGCTGAGCTAGCTCCTTGAGATGACGATGTAGAACCACAACTTGATTGCCATATTTCAACTAGCCATGGTATACAATCCCAAATCCTCCTTTCCCGATTTCAGTTTTAAAATTTTTGGTGATTTCTAAAACCTCGTCATAAGTGAACTAGGACTTCTGATGCTACAGGAGTTTTGTTACGTTTTCTCCATCTGCAGCTTAAGTAGACAAAAAGATATGAGTTCAGACTAACTGGTTAGGAATACTACTACACCATAGTAGGAGTGCTGGTTCTAACTGAATAAGTATCAAAGGTATAAAATGGTACCTGGTTTTCATATTCTTCTCAGCTTCCATACCAGTATGAGCACTATAACTAGGAGGAGGGCCACTGCTGACAGTAATGATCCAAGTATTGGAACAACCATGTTCTCCTTGCACTTGCTTGAATCTGAACTAAAACAGGACTTATATCAAAATTCTGAAGGACACAATACCATTCGCTTTCGTTAAAGAAAATGCTAACCTATTCGGTGCTCTCCATGAACGAAACTTGCACAGAGCAGTAGGACGAGGAAACCAGTTGAGATCTTCTTCTCTCTTTGTCTCACTGCAGCCTATGAACTACCTGGTATTTAAAATGTGTGACAATGTGCCAACCAAAAAAGCAGAAAAACGTATGTGACAGTGTGGATTTGTACCTCATGCTGCACAACTTTACATGAAACATGATCTTTAGTACATGGAGATGCTTAGTCTACATCAATCAATGGATCATGCAATGTTCATACTAAGAGAGCAATTTGGTTAAGCCAACGTATTTTCTAGTCAAAACATTTCAAACATTGTTCCAGAGTAATTAGGTCGAGGACAATATCGATATATATTAGTATTTAGCCTACGTTGATTCACTGCACAACAGATCCCACACCCATTTTTAAACCATCAAGTTTTGAACATGGAATGAATGAGATAGTTTGTAGGAACCAGCAAAGGTAAAGCCTAAATAGCTACCTAGCATGGTGCTGTCATTGAACCTGCATTTGTGGAATCTGAACCAATGGAAATCACTCTAGGTGAACTCTGGTATGGTGAAATCGTAACACAATTTTCTTCATTTGAGCCTGGAGTTATTTGTCGATGCCTAGACACCTTTATTCCATACATTGCGTTAGTTGGCACAGCACAGAACCCATGGTGGCTCTATGTTAGCAGGTGAAAGTTGTGCATGCCATTGCCGTCTCTAAAAATAAGTTGTGCATGGATAATTGATTTGAGATAAAAATAAGGGCTTCAAAAATAAAAATTACCTCAGATGTGGGATGTGAGAAATCTTTGGCCATTCTGGGCCGCTGTCCTTGGCGCATCTTTCTGCCAGATGGGGACACAAATAAATCCCTAGCTCATGTAATTTGGTTAGGCGTTGCATAGCTTCGACTGTAGGCAGATACATCAGGTTCTCGCATAGCGAAATTTCCAACTTAGTAAGAGATGTGAGGTTGCCCAACCACTCTGGAAGAGCCTCCAGACCTTTGAAATAATCAATGGACAAAGATGTTAGAGAAGCAGAGTGTTGAATTTGCTGAGGCAGAGACTTGAGCCTAGGCCACTCGTACAAACTTAATTCTTCAAGTTTCGATGGGACCTCAAAATCCGGGAAAGAATCGAGCTCCTCGCAGAATGCACCGATCTCCATCATTTTCAAACGAGATAGAGAGTGCAGCCCCTTGGGCAAATATTGTAATTTCCCACAATCCCTTAATATTAAAGAGGAAAGAGATTGCAAGCTGGACACATTGTGATCCGCCAGAGATATCAAATTGGAGCAACCACGGATATACAAACAGGTAAGAGAATGTTGGCAGTCTTTACATCTCTATGCACAATACTGGATTGTGCATATATATTAGCATACAAAATAACACTAAGCACCTATCTAGCGCAATATCTAATGTTATCCGAAGTCTCATTTCCCAAGTTTATGTGAGCTTCTATCTGCATCAGCAACCATTGACGTGACACTTCAATATTTTGAAACCCTCTGTTGGAGGACAATGCTATGTAAAATATAGAATTACATACCTGATCAGAGATATTCTTTTAGGTTTTCGTTAGGGATGTATTTGTATATAAGTGCCAACTTGTCGGTATCATCACAGTATCCAATAAATGAGGCCAAGTTTCTATGATGGATTCTCATCAGGAGCTCAACCTGCAGCCACAAGGAAGTCATCAATCTCTAACCAACGAGACAAGGCATTTAACTTGCATTCCAAGGAATTAAATTCAAATTGTCAAACCTCTGTTTGGAACTCCCTAGCTGAGCTAGCTCCTTGAGATGACGATGTAGAACCACAACTTGAGGGCCATATTTCAACTAGCCAAGGTCTACAATACCAAATCCTCTCCCGATTTCAGTTTTAAGGTTTTTGGTGATTTCTAAAACCTCGTCATAAGTGAACTAGGACTTCTGATGCTACAGGAGTTTTGTTACGTTTTGTCCATCTGCAGCTTAAATAGACAAAAAGAAACCATGGACAGACCGAAATCTGCTATTTTTTGCATCTAAGTTTCTGTTGTTCTGTGCTTGCTCTCCTCTCCTACAATTCTCTTACTGGAATCCCTTTTTAAGTGAGCTGAAATACAAATCCAATTCATCTGTGATTAATGTATTCTAGATAACTTGACATGGTTTTATTCAAGGATGAAAGCTTTGAAGAAAGAAGTTACATATTGAGTAAACAGATTACCTTCCATAAAATTGGTCTAATAAAACAGTGTGAGTTGAGAGGACGTGCACACAGTGAGAAGAAACACAACCTTGTACAGAAGTATATCTGCACCATAACAAGTAACAACCATGCGCAACATGCCTTAGAACATATTTGAACGTTATAACATATACAGAATGACCGCGGACTTGTAAACACTTGCAATTGTACTTCTAATTACTCATATTTAAGGACTAAAAAGCTTAATGTCCACAAAAGCCTAAAGTTGTGTTCCAAAATATTGTGAAAGCAAAAAAATTAACGTTTTTCCACGAGGCTAGAAAGTCTACGATTTTGCAAACTAAATGGAACTAAGACAAGAAACCTACACTTGACTGTGGGAAATGCGAGAAATATTGGGCCAGTCGGGCAGGTGCTTCTTTTAATTAAGAACGCAACAGTAAAACTTGCACTGCCTTCCCTAGTGCCGATAGATACTTGAGATTCCCACAACGGTGAATAGATAGATGGTCAACACATGAAAGGTTTCATCATCAGTCTGGTAAGAGCCTTTTGAATCGTCAAGTGACAATCATATAATTCTGCAGAAAACGAGAGTGAATGAAGAATTTTGAACAAAATATACATGGATAATTGATTGGAGATAAAAATAAGGGCTCCAAAAATAAAAATTACCTCGCATCTGGAATGTGAGAAATCTTTGGCCATTCTGGGCCGCTGTCCTTGGCGCATCTTTCTGACAGATGGGGACACAAAAGAATCCATAGGGCCTGCAATTTGGTTAGGCGTTGCATAGCTTCGACCGTAGGTAGATACATCAGATTCTTACAGAACCAAATGCCCAACTTAGTAAGAGATGTGAGGTTGCCCAACCACTCTGGAAGAGCCTCCACACCATCGAAACCAGAAATGGACAAACATGTTAGAGAAGCAGAGTGTTGAATTTGCTGAGGCAGAGACTTGAGCTTAGGCCACCCGTACAATCTTAATTCTTCAAGTTTCGACGGGACCTCAAAATCCGGGAAAGAATCGAGCTCCTCGCAGAATGCACCGATCTCCATCATTTTCAAACGAGATAGAGAGTGCAGCCCCTTGGGCAAATATTGTAATTTCCCACAATCCCTTAATATTAAAGAGGAAAGAGATTGCAAGCTGGACACACTGTGATCCGCCAGAGATATCAAATTGGAGCAACCACGGATACACAAACAGGTAAGAGATGTGAGGTTGCCCAACCACTCTGGAAGAGCCTCCAGACCATCGAATTTCTGAATTTCCAACTTAGTTAGAGAAACAGAGTGTTGAATTTGCTGAGGCAGAGACTTGAGCTTAGGCCACCCGTACAATCTTAATACTTCAAGTTTTGATGGGACCTGAAAATCCAGGAAAGAATCGAGCTCTTGGCAGAAGGCACCGATAGATAACTCTTCCAAACGAGATAGAGAGTGCAGCCCCTTGGGCAAATACTGCAATTTCCCACGATCATATAATTCTAACGAGGAAAGAGATTGCAAGCTGGACACATTGTGATCCACCAGAGATATCAAATTGTGGCATGACCTGACCCATAATTTGGTAAGAGATGTGCAGGATGCGAGCCCACTGGGAAGACTTGTTAATCGTTCACATTTCCAAATATTCAACTTAGTGAGGGATGTGAGGTTGTCTAAACTGGGAATAGCCTCTAGATTAGGGCAATCCCATATTTCCATATTCTCAAGAGAGACGGGGGTTTGTAGCGCATGACCCGACAAAGTCCTCAAATTTCGACAACCATAGAGTCGCAGTGCGCGAAGACTAGTACAAGAATGCAGCCCACTCAATATACTTGTGAATCCATCGCAATATTTAATTCTCAATTCACGAAGGGATGTGCAACCGTTGAGAGACAAGTCCCCATCGAGACTAGTGCAATTCTTAATAAACAAATCACGGAGTGAGGGCAGACTCTGAATTGAAGTGCATCTTAGCTTTGAGCAACCAACTATTTCCAACTTCTGAAGAGATTGGGATGGTGAAATTTGGAAGGATTCTAGATTGCCGCAATCCTTAATTTCCACTGTCTCAAGTGAGGGCCAATATTCTAACCCACAACACAAGCTCGACAATTTCTCACATCTCGTAATTCTCAATTGACGGAGATTGGTTACTCGACAATTTCCCATCATCCAAGATGCAAATTTAGTACCCATGAATTTCTGAATCCTCAAGCTTTCTAAGTTGGGGTGCGGTTGGAGTCCTTCAAGAATATTCTCGTCAAGAAAATTGCCATTTCTTTCTTCAGGACGAACCCACCCCCATTTTAATATCAATTTTCGTAAGTATGCTTTTTCCACTAATTTTGATTTCATTGCTTCTTCCTTGTCTCTCACATATTCCAATGCTCCAATAACTAGTTTTCCTTTCAATTCATTTAACCCGCCCAGCTCATCAAGTCCATGACGCCCATCTTCATCCAAATTAAAGGAAGTTATCGTTTGCAGATGAGTCAATCTTGTCATTCCAAATGGAACTTCCACATCCTCGTTGAAATAAACATGTCTCAAGTTGATCAAATTTTCCATTTCCCTAGGAAACGTTTTAATGTATGTATATGACATTCTTAATGTCTGAAGATTATAGAGCTTGCCAATAGATTTGGGGAGTTCTTTTATTTCTGTACGGGAAATGTTGAGATACCTCAAGCGTTTCAACTTTCCAATTGAACTGGGCAATTCCTCTATTTTAGCACAGAATAAATTCAACGTCCGTAAAGCTCTAAACTTTTGGAAGATGTTACTAAGGACCTTGTAATCAACAAACAACGACCGCAATCTCCTAACACTCCCATTTGGAATTATTTTAAGTGCAGTGGAAGAAATCCGTGCAACATGCTGAATCTCAAGTGCATCATCATCCATCTGTTCCAAGTCTTGCGTCAAGCTTTCAAATTTGAATGTTTTTTCTGCAAGATCATGCACTAGATCGTGCATCTTGCATTTGGTATTCCCATTCCAATCTTCTCTAGCATCTTGAAGTAAAGAGTTTTGCAATAGAATATTAAAATATTCATTACCTACATCCTCCATACTCAACTTGGGAGAAGAATGGAGATATCCTTGAGCCATCCAGAGCTGGACCACGTCATCTTTTTCAATTTCAAAATCTTTCACAAACATTGAGCAATATGCAAAACATTGCTTCAATGATGACGGTGTTAAATTATCAAAACTCAACTTCAAGACCGACATGATTTTCTCCTCTTCATTTGGTAATTCCCATATTTTACTTTTTAGAATTGACGACCATTCATGCGTACTATGTTTAGAACGCATCATGCTTCCTAAAACCTGTTGATACATGAGTTAGTTAGTTTCTATATATTTTATAATATAAAAAGGTGATCAGCAAAATAATAATCCCAAATTATAGTTTCATTGAATTTTGAATAGAGTGATTAGAAGGAAAAAAACGATGCATTAAACTCAACTTTGTTTTGTATTGATCAGAAGTGCAAGATTGCTCTCCAATATTTTTCCTTGTTAGAAGAGAAATACTAAGGAGACTTGCTAGCCAAGTAAGAATTAGTCTCAGAATTAAACTCAAAGATACTTGATTAGATCATTTAAATGTAAGTGTTAATTTAATACTTAAGATAACCGAGTAATTGAACAGTTCGTAACAATGCACTAGGAAGGTAGTATTTTGAAGGAGCGTTTTGATCCACATTTTTTATAGCGTTTTACATAGAAACACTAAATTTACACAGCCATTCAGTGAGCATAGAGTGAACTATTCTTTCGCCTTTTACTAAAGAAACACTAAATTTGATCCACATTTTTTATAGCGTTTTACATAGAAATACTAAATTTACACAGCCACTCAGTAAGCATAGAGTGAACTATTCTTTCGCCTTTTACTAAAGAAACACTAAATTTGATCCAGTGGTCATACGATTGCGGATTTGGGTGATCTTTTGTAGAGATGATATTTGAAAAAAGACATAAACAAAGACGGTTAAATTGTTGAAATACACAAACCTATGTGTATATTATAAACAAACTGATCCTTTAAAAGCTCATTATTATGTTTTTCATGCAATTTTCTTTTTAAAATGTTGGGACAAAATTAAATATACCAAGTTAAGGTTTTTTATAATGGCGATTCTATTACTTATATTAGCAAACTAAAAAGTCTTAGGTTCGACTCATATGAATAGGGATAACTTATTATATTTGTTTGAGTTCGAAACCATACTCACACATGACCTAGCCCAATTCCCATTAAGAATAGAATAGTAGAAATCATAGTCATACATTACCCTAATTCTGCAAACTAATCCTTTATGGAGAAGGCCACCAATCTATGTCTTCGACTGGCGACCCATGTTTGTGTGTAACTAATGTCTCATTGATGAGTAGATTTTATATTATATATTTAACCCTATTCTTAGTATATTTTGGTTAATATTTTGAAAGAATTTTGATACTTTGAATTGTATTTCTAATATAGGACTTTCGACTTCCTCTGGAGCAAAATATGGTCAAACGGACGAATTTTGGAGTAATTCTAGTTGGAGGACGTTCGTGAGTTACTTGGCTTGATCGTATCAAAGTTTCATGATTTTCTACCCAGTGGTTTATTTATGGCGATGAAATAAAGGAGCAGCGCGCAGTGCTGTCAAACTAACGTTTTGGGCTTATTTGGGATTTTTGGCGTCCAGGATGATGTCTTTTGGGTTCGAGGCCTTCTGCAATTATGTTCGGGACATCTTAAGCTTTAATTCTAGGGAACTTTAACGAAAAACTCCCGGTACTGTTCACTTTAACGAAAAACCACATTTTTACACTAAAAAGTCAATCTTGGCACTATTCACTTTACCCTTTATTTTGTCCTTATCATTAAAACTCAAAGTTTTCAAGCCATTTTCATTAGTTTTCTTTTAATTCTAACCATTTTGAGCCTGTTTTGGAGCCCTGAAGATCCAGAAACGTGGGATTCTTTGTGGCTGGGCAGATTTTTCAAAGTTAGAATAGGAATGTATTTCCTAGTTATCTTATTCTATTGTATTTCTTAATTTTTAGAAGACCTTTTAGGGTTTTATTTTCTATAGTATAAATAAGGATTTTAGCCATTAGGGTTCAAGAGGCTCTGGGAGGCAACATTGGAGAAGAACGCAAAACTCTTGGATTCAAGTTTATTTTCTAGGTGTTTTCTATTCTTATTTTTAATAATATTTTGTTTATGATTGTTAGCAACTAATTTCCGTTTGCTAGGGCGAGGCCACGAGCCTTAGCAAGAATATGTAGTTTATTTTCAATTTGCTTATGATATTATGCATGCAAGTTTTGAATTATTAATCACCGGGTTAACTATCTAATTGTCTTAATGCTTAGCTACCATTAGGATTTTTAGAAAAGTCATTTGATGCAATTTTGGTCGGAGGTCGGTCCCTGAAATTGACGAAGGCTTCTTGTGATTAATATGTGCAAGTTCACTTAGGATGAATACCACGTCTTAAGGGTTGTATGGTTTTTCAAAAGGTTTCACAAAGCTTAATGAGTCATGCATGTTTAGATTTGATCTGAATACCACAGACGGATTGCCTGTTTGATATACGCTCTATGTTGGGGGTCCAAGTAGGCATATATTAGGAAAACCTAACCTTCAAAATATGCATGTGTAATTCATAAGTAATTGGAAGAACTACATAGGGTTGTTAAGGTGACGGCAGAACCCTAGGCTTTTACAATTTAATTTTTAAAAACTATTCTTTATTTTGTCACTTGGCTTAATTATTTTCTATTAAATTCGTTTTTATTATTTGAAATCACAAAATCAACTTTTTCTCAAACTTTGTTTTAAGTAATTAATTAAGATTTGATTTGATACAAATTATTCATTCAATTCCTGTGGAGAACGACCTTGCTAGAGCTGCTATACTACGATTACCTTGTACTCTTGCAAGTATTTAAAGTGTTTTTATCCCTACTTTTGCAGGTGGTAAAATACCTATCACTCATATTACAAACTTACTTCTGAACTACACATTAATCGTTTAGTACTTTTTTTTTTAGAACAAACGATATTATCTATACTACGGAGAGGGAATGGACTTAGCCTCACAATTGGCTAGCAATAATGTGGTTCAAATTCGCCTTTGACGAGAATCGAACCTAAGACATCTCACTTATAAGTGAAGAGGAATACCACTAAACCGTAGTACTAAATGACACATATTTTAGGTAAACGTATTTGACAAAACCAAGATGTTTTTATTCCCATTCGATTGATTAATTCAATATGGGATATCGGAGTGATGCTAGAGATACCAACTACTTCAACCATATTCATAGACCACATAATGTGTTGGTTGATGGTTGGACTCATTATTAAAATCATTAAAGAAAGAATTCAACTATCAATTGCTATCGGTCTACAAAATATGGTATCCCTAGTCCCTAGCATAAAATTGCAAGAAAACTTGATATGAAAAACAATTTGGGTCATAATCGTTATCAATTAGCATCATCTTTATCTATGATTAAAACAATTAGGCTTTAATGACACTTGGATTAAATCTTATTGGGTTTGAGAGTCCTCCTTTCGAGAAATTTTTCATTGTGACCGGAATACGGGTGGTACACCACAAGTTTTTATATAAGTAGTGGAAAATTTTAATTTTTAAGTTATTAACATTTTAACACATATTTCATCATTTGTATAGTAACACGTGGTACCACCCCGTGTTCCGATCACACTGAAAAATCTCTCCGTGTTTTCCTAGACTCCAATGACTTAGAAAATGATTGTCACTCACCGTTATATCTTTAATCCAACGGTACAGAAAAAATTACAACAAAAAAGTTAAATGAACACCAACCATTAGATTAAGATCGAACGTTGAGTAACCACTATTTTCTTGGTAACTGGATTCTAGGAGAACAATTATGTTGGGTTTGATAGGGTTTATTCTGTTTGTGTGGTTAATTGGCTATTCAATCTTATTGACTTCAAACCTCTGTGGTTAAAAGAAATAGAGGATTCAAAGCCAAGTCTATGTTTTCTCCTTTAAGAAAATTTAGAGTAATACTGTTGATTTAATCAAATTTACTCCCTTATTTGTATAGTTTATGCTTTAACATTAGTTTATACGACTTTATGCATAACATTTGTTTATATATAACAGTTTTTTATTCGTCGTCTTAATCCATTTTCCTTTCCTAGGCACTTGCAGATGATCTACCCTCGCCCATTACACCCAGAAACTCCCCACCCCTCCTTCTAATTCTATATTATGTTGTTAAAATAAAAAACCAAACAAAATACAGCAAGGGGGAATATGATAATAGACATACCTTTGCCACCAATGGTACACCCGCACACTTTTCAGCTATCGCCATTCCAATGCGCTCTTGATTTGAATCTAGAGAATGAGCATTACCATCTGGTAATGCTTCACCCTTTAATATGGACCAACAATCCTCCTTTGATAGGAGCTCCAAATCACACTTCGGCATTGTCCCTGTGATTGATGCAACCCCTTCACTGCGGGTAGTCACAATGGCAATGCTTCCGGGAGCAGAATTGAGCTTCGACAAACAATCCGTAAAACTGCTCCATAAATCCTCATCTTCATTCCAAACATCATCAAGTATCAGCATATATCTCTTCCCTGTCAACCTTTCTTTGAGGCTATTCAACAATGCTTCCCGACTTGTAACTCCTGTCCTGTTTGAGTTAAGGGATTCTAACATCCGATTTAGAATCGAATTAACCTCAAAGGTGTTGGACACACACACCCACATTTTTTCCTCAAAATGTCTACCAATAGCATCATCACTGAATATTGATTTTGCCAAAGTCGTCTTTCCGAGTCCTCCCATTCCCACAATCGCCATAACCGAAAGGTACTCTTCCTGATACTTGGACTCGATCAAGGTTGCAATGATATTCGACACAATCTTCTCCCTTCCAATGATCTTCTCATTGTGACCGAAGCTTGAGACGGTTTCTCTGTTCCCCATAGCTGGAAGGGTTTGATCTACTCTCCTTGCAACTAAGCCAATGAAAGATGCCTTACTCTTGAGAACCGCCAGTGACGCATTGATGTTCTTAATCTTGTGTGCCATCTTTTGACGAAATAAAATGGGATTGGAGAGCGAAAAGAAGTTAAGTACCTTCTTCTTCATGTGGTTTTGAATTTGTACTTTACGCCGGAGAACTTCGTAGTTGATGTCCGCCAAGACGTCATCGGCATCATGAGCTACGTCATTCAGTTTCTTGACCCAGTTTCTGACTGCCATGCCCCGATCCTGTGGTTGGTGGGCAACATCGCCTAAGTATTCTTGAATTTCCATTAACGATTCAGAAAGCTCAGTTACTTCGTTTTCGAATCCTCGGAAAAGACCGATTTCTTGAGCAGCAAGTGAAGCGACCGACTTCAGTATTCCCTCCACCGGAAAAGTGTAGAGAACTTCTAGCACCCTTACAGGATCCATACCCGCCCGATAAGGGGAGATTAGAGAGAGGAATGCAGAGAACGGAGAGATAGCCAAGGAAGGACACAAGAAGAGCGAATAAGTTGAATGAAAGGCTTAACTTTAATTCAAGAAAATGTGGTATTAGAAGAAAGGACCCCTTATAATTGACGCTACTTTACCCCTGTCAGCGTGAACACATATCCACCACCAATATAATTGAACGCCACTTGCTACCGGGTCATTTAATGTAGCAACAACTTCTTTCTTCTCATACTTGCTTCGCGTGAAGACGTCTACACGCGAAAGAACTTCATCGTCCACTTTATTTCACGCGGTGATTCATTTATTGACTTAAAATTGTTTTGATTAGTCAACAAATATAGGTCTTCCATGAATTTTTGTCAGGACTTAGTACTGGTGACTATTACATTAGAGTGTAACCTATAGGCCGCATTACATTAGAGTGTCACCATAGAGAAAGTTTTCGGGGCACCCGGTACCCCAGCTGAGCTGGTGTTCCCAGCAAATAGAGGCGTGACACATAATAAAAATGCTAGCTAATTTATATTGTCAATACAATTCCTAATTTACTCCCAAAAGTGGAGCGGAATTTTGAAAAAAACCACCCTCCCCACGCTAAGGAACTCACAGCAACCAATCACCCACTACCCGCCGCCATGAACTTTCGGCAAGACAACTACCCACCTCCATTGATGGCGATAATTACAACAGCGACACCCCATTAATTCTCTCACTTCCTACTCTTAATTTTCTCCCCTTCCATTCTTACCTCATCATGGAGCCCGAGGGTGATCGGCGACAACTCCAACCTTCAGATTGATAGTACCGATGCTCAGCACCCCTGTTCTCAACCTGCAAGTTGCCAAACAGCTATGGAAGACGATAGAGACGGAAGGAGAGAGAGAGAGAGAGAGAGAGAGAGAGAGAGAGAGAGAGATAATTGTTTTCTTTTTTGTTATATTGATAATGATTTTTCTCATGACTGTTGGAGGACAACCCCACCAATTTGATTACATATATGTTTCCACTACGACAATTGTCAGCTGGCTAGAATACTAAACAACTAGATTATTACTAATAAAAGTACTAGTAAGCTACTAATTGCGATCAGGCTAATCACAATCGTAACATTGCCCACTCTTTTAGATAAACCTTGTCCACAAGGTTGTATTCACAGAGAAAAATTTGGGAATTTCTTAGCCAACTCATCATAATCCTCCCATGTAGCATCTTCTTCCTTGCTGCCCTTCCAATGAACGAGTAGCTGCACTCCCACTCCATTACCTTTTCTGTAAACTCGCCGTTGCAGAATTGTGATTGGTTCCTGATACTGCAACCCATCTTCTGTCACCACTGGTAGTGTTGTTAGAGGACTAACCCCTGGACCAAATGCTTCTTCAAGCAGCTAACATGGAAGACATGATGTATTTTGGAATCTGTAGGAAGTTTGAGTTTGTAGGCTACACTCTCAATCCTCTCCAGAACTTCATAAAGACCATAAAACCTGGGATGTAATTTATGAAAAGCATGTGCAGCCAATGGTTGCAACTGGTAGGGTACCAATTTCAAATAAACCAAGTCTCCAACTTCAAACTCTTTTTCCCTTCTATGCTTATTAGCTTGAGCTTTCATCCTGTTTTGAGCCACCAATAGATTAGTCTTGAGTATAGCTAAAAGATTATCCCTTGCTAACAATCCTTGCTCAATTATATCCAGTTTTGCAGTGCCTTTCTCATAAGAAGCAATATGTGGAGGGGGATACCCATAAACAACTTCAAAAGGAGATAATTTGGATGAACTGTGAACTGAAGAATTATAACTCCATTCTGCCTATGAGAGCCAATAGAGCCACTTTTTGGGTTGACAACTTGTGAAGCACCTAAGATAGGTCTCCAGACACCGGTTAACCACCTCAGTTTGGCCATCACTCTGAGGATGGTATCCTAAACTTATACACAGCTTAGACCCACTCAATTTGAAAAATTCTATCCAAAAAGCATTGAGGAATACAGTGTCTCTATCACTTACTATGGTTGCTGGCATGCCGTGCAGCTTGAACACATGCTCTACAAATTCTTGAGCTACCATAGTTGCAGTATAAGGGTGTCCAAGAGGAATGAAGTGAGCATATTTTGATAATCTGTCCACAACCACGAAAATAACAGACTTTCCCTTGCAGTTGGGTAAGCCACAAATAAAATCCATGCTAATGTCCCTCCAAACATTTTCAGGTGTTGGAAGTGGCTGAAGTAGACCTGGTGGTGACAAGGTCTCATACTTATTCTGTTGGCACACCCTGCACTCGGCTACCCATGACTTAATATCTTTTTTCATTACTACCCAATAAAAACTTCTTTTCAATCTGTGGTAGGTTTTTTGGACTCCTTCATGACCGGCCATAAGAGTGCAATAATGCTCTTCAAAGATCTTTTGTTTCCAAGTTGAATCAGGTCCAATCACAATCCTAGCTTTGTACTTTAAAAAACCATTATCAATGTGGAACTTTGATAAATGGGAAGTAAGTGAGTTGGCGTGTGTGGCTGCCCTTAATTCCTCCATCTTTTGTTTTACCCACTCATATTTTTCCAATTGTCTCCTCAAGTCATCCAACCACCCAAAATAAGGGTATGTTATAGTGACACATTCCACTAACTCTTCAGTTTGGTTTGTTGGTAGTGTATGGACATTAGGTACCCTTGATAGGGCATCAGCTACCACGTTTTCCACACCTTGTTTATATTGGATCTCATAATCATATCCCATTAGCTTTGAAACCCACTTTTGCTGGAATGGAGTAATGGCTCTTTGATTTAAAAAATATTTCAGACTATTGTGATCTGTTTTGATGATGAAATGTTGCCCCTAGAGGTAATTTTGCCAATTTTTAATAGCATGCACCACAGCTATGAGTTCTCTTTCACAAGTGGATAGAGCCTGATTCTTGAGGCCCAAAGTCTTACTGGAGAAAGCAATGGGTTTTCCTTGTTGCTGCAGGACAACACCTATTCCATTTGCAGAAGCATTACATTCAATAACAAATGGAATTGAGAAATTAGGTAGGGCTAACACCTTTGGAGATGTCATGACCCTTTTTAATTCTTGAAAAGCCGATTCTGCTGCTTCAGACCATTTGAATCCATCTTTTTTAGTGAGTTGGTACAGGGGCTGGCATATCTTGCCATAATTTTTTACAAACTTTCTGTAATAACCTGTCAACCCCAAAAATCCCCTCAGCTCCTTCACATTTCTAAGGACTGGCCAATCTAAAATTGCTTGTAGCTTAGTGGGATCAGCTGCAACTCCCTCACTGGAAACTATGTGACCCAAATATTCAACCTGTTGCTGACCAAAAGAGCATTTAGACTTTTTTATGTAGAGCTGGTGCTGCCTTAACAACTCTAAAGTCTGGTGCAAATGAGATAGGTGCTCCTCCCATGTTTTACTGTAAACTAATATATCATCAAAAAACACCAATATAAACTTTATGAGATAGGGTTTAAAAATGTCATTTACCAAGCTTTGAAAGCTTCTTGGTGCATTGGTAAGCCCAAAGGGCATCACCAAAAATTCATGATGCCCTTCATGGGTCTTGAAAGCAGTTTTCTCCGCATCTTTTTCATGCATTTGAATCTAATGGTAACCGGATCTTAAATCCAGCTTGGAAAAATATCTAGCCCCAAATAACTCATCCAACAGGTCATCTATGAGTGGAATAGGATATTTATCCTTGATAGTTATGTTATTCAATTCCCTGTAATCCATGCATAATCTCCAAGTGCCTTCTTTCTTCTTGACCAGTAAAACGGGAAAGGAAAAAGGGCTACGGCTAGGTCTGATAAAATAAGAGTGCAGCAACTCCTGTACTGCTTTTTCAATTTCAGCTTTTTGTAAAGGTCCATAATGATAGGGCCAGATATTTGGTGGCTTTGATCCTGGAAGCAAAGGGATCCTATGGTCATGAGTACGTGTGGTCATGAGTATGTGATGGAGGTAATGTAGAAGGAATAGCAAAAACCACCTCGAAATTGTCCAAAACTGTGTCCAGCTCATTGATTTGGGAGGGAGTGAGTTCTGATGTGTCAACAGGTCCAGTCTCTAGAGAATATAAAAATAATCCCAAGTTGGAAGTGGAGCTCCCTTTATTGATGTGATGCACCGAGAAATCCTGTATAGAAGATTGTGATGGTGTACAATGAGTCAATTTAAAATGCTGAGGTCCCACCTGAAACTCCATAGTCAGATTTTGGAAATCCCACAAAACTAGACTAACTGTCGATAGCCACTGTACCCCTAAGACAACATCACAACCCCCAAGAGGTAAAGCAAACAGATCACTGTAGCAAGTATACTGTCCCACCGTCAACTGAACATTGCTACAGTAGCCTTTACTTTTCACTCTACCCCCATCAGTAATCATCACCTCAAAAGGCTTTGTTGGTTGAAGTGACCACCCCAATTGCTTGACTAATTTTGAATCAATGAAATTATGGGTGCTTCTAGAGTCTAACAACATTCGAACTAGTTGATTTTTAACCAATCCTTCCACCTTCATGGTTTGAACAGAGGGTTTGGCACTAATGCCATAGAAAGCACACTCACTTAGTGCCATGCTTTGTAACTCGACAGGAAGAGTAGGTTGGTCTTCATCTTCACACTCTTCATCAGAAACAATATCCAACATAAGAAGATGTTTATGAGCACATTTGTGTCCTTTATCCCACTTGTCATTACAAAACCAACACTCACCCCGGTCTCGTTTTCGCTGCACCTTCTCAGGGGTTAATTAGGCAAAGCAGGGACTCAGTTCCGTCCTGGGTTGGGAGGAGGTAGAAGGTTGGGTATGGCTGGAGGAATAGGTTTATGGGTGACAGTTTTTAGATCTATGAGTTTAGCCTCAATTTGCACGGCCAGAGCAATGACATCATGCACCGAATTAGGTTTCAGCAACTTAATATCATACTTTAATTCTCGCTTTAATCCACCAATAAAACAACTCTTCAACATAATTGGGCCAACATTAGTAGTATGATTAGCGAGACGCCGGAATTCGAGTATGTAGTCTTTAAGATTACCTGTTTGTTTGAGCTTGAACAAGGATTCGGTACAGTCCTCGAAATCCGACGGGCCAAATTCCTGGCACAGTGCGGTGGTGAACTCGAGCCAAATAAGAGTGGAACGGATGCAATCATGCCATTTGAACCATTGCAGCAGTTCATTCTCAAAATGAAAAGTGGTCAGGACCTTTTGATGTTCTGGAGTGTGATAATAAGTAAAATACTGCTCAGCTTTGTACATCCAAGCGGATGAATCGTCGCCGTCGGTGAAATGGGGAAAATCCAGACGATGTGGCCACTGAGGGCGCGAAGTGAAACCGTCGTCAAAAGAGTCACGACGTGGAAATCGCGGAGTCTCTAGATAACGGCAGTCGCCGTCGTTAAGAGGATTCGGCGGATCTGGATCTGGAGGATTTTGAGTTGCAGAAGAACCCTCTCTGCCTCGAGCGCCAAGATCTTGATGTAAATGCTCCAAGAGGAGGGAGAACTTCGTCTCCAAGGAGGTGAAGCGGCCGTCCGAAACAGCTTGGATCTGCTGAGGAAGAGCTTCCAAAACAGTTTCCTCAGCAGAGAGGCGCGCTTCCAAGGTCGACATCCGAGAATTGTTGGTGTGGCGGGGCATACAAGAGGGAGACGCAAGATCTATAGGATGATACCAGTGATAGTACCGATGCTCAGCACCCCTGTTCTCAACCTACAAGTTGCCAGCTATAGAGGACGATACAGACGGAAGGAGAGAGAGAGAGAATTGTTTTCTTTTTTGTTATATTAATAATGATTTTTCTCATGACTGTTGGATGACAACTCCACCAATTTGATTACATATATGTTTCTACTACAACAATTGCCAGCTAGCTAGAATACTAAACAACTAGATTATTACTAATAAAAGTACTAGTAAGCTATTAATTGCGATTAGGCTAATCACAATCGTAACACAGATCTGCTGTCCCGAACCTCCGATTGCAAGGTGTCCGACGATAATTTATAGTACCCCTCTCTGACGTAAAGGAGGATTAGAACGAAAAATAGAAGGGTAGAATGAGATAGAAAGAAAAAGGAAGAGGGGAAGGGAGAGATGGGTGGGGTTAGGGCGGAGTTCGAAGACTCCGACAAACATGTGGGTTAGTTTCTGTAATTAACAGTGTGGATCTGTAACCTCATGCTGCACAACTTGCAGAGTACATACACGATCCTTATTACATGGGGATGCTTAATCTACGTTAATCAATGGATCATGCAATGTTCATACTAGGAGAGCAATTTGGTCAAGACAACGTATTTTCTAGTCAAAGCATTTCACACACTGTTCCTATTAGGGTTATGTGGTGTGATACAAGTCAGGGAGACAACCTGAAATATTAGACAAAAGTGATTAAGTCGAGGATATACATGCATACTTGTATTTAGCCTACACTGATTCACTGCACAATGGATCCCACACCCATTTTTAACCCACCAAGTTTTGAACATGGGATGAATGACTGAATGAGATAGTTTGTAGCTACCTACCATGAAGCTGTCATGGAACCTGCATTTGTGGAATCTGAACATCTGGAAATCACTCTAGGTGAACTCTGGTATGGTGAGATCATAACACGAGTTTCTTCATTTGAGCTTGGAGTTCTTTCTCAATGCTTAGACACCTCTATTCCACACATTTTGTTAGTTGGCACAGCACAAAACCAACCATGGAGGCTCTATGTTGGGAGGTGAAAATTGTGCATGCCATTGCTGTCTAATGATTTCCTGACCAAATTCACATCGAGCTCTCCTTGAATCCTTCGATCCAAATTAGTTGTTAAATCACCATTCGGGAACTCAAGATTCGCCCGCTCCACGATGTAAACAAGATCATCACTTTCTATAATTGCAGCCTTGCAGGTTGGCCAGTAAAACTCTAAAATTCAAACTTTGATGATTATAGTACTTGCAGACAATAAAAAGTAATCATAAATAAACCACTCACTGTTCATGCATTTGTATTTATAACATGATAAAAAAATCTAATAGAACACGGAAATTTGAACATACTCGCGATCAAGATAACCAGCTCTGCCTATGACCGATTTCACCACACGAGTCCCATTATCACTGGAAAAAAACCACAAACGGACCGAAACCTGCTATTTTCGCGTCCAAATTTTCATTGTACTGTGCTTGACTCTCTAAATGCAATTCTCCTATTGGATTCGCTTCTTAAGTGTAGTTGAAATACAAATCCAATTTATCTGTGATTAACGTATTCTGGATAACTCGACATGATTTTATTCAAGGATGAAAGATTGAAGAAAGAAGGTTCATATTGACTAAACAGACTACCTTACATAAAATTGGTCTCATAAAAGTGTACCTGCACCATAACACCATATGGAACATGTCTTAGAAGTTAGAACATATTCAAATGCACATTGGACGTTATAACATATACAGAGTGACCACAGATTCGTAAACAGTTGCAAATGTACTTCTATTTACTCATATTTAAGGACTAAAAAGCTTAATTTCCACAAAAGTCTAAGTGGGGCAAGAGAACAGAACAAATCGTGAATTACTGTTTCGGGAAAGAAACCTACACTTGACTGTCAGAAATGTGAGAAATGTTGGGCCAGTGGGGCAAGTTGCATTTTCTTTTAATTTAGAACACAACAGAAAAAATTGTACCGGCTTCCCCACTGCCGTCGATACTTCAAATTTCCACAGCTGTGAATAGATAAATCGTCCACACACGAAAGGTTCTGTCATCACTCTGGCAATAGCCTTTTGAATCATCAAGTGACAATGATTCCTATTCTTCACCTGATTAATATCCCGTATACTGTAGAAAACGAGAGTGAGTGAACAATATTGGACAAAATATACATGGATAATTGATTGGAAATAAAAATAAGGGCTCCAAAAATAAAAATTACCTTTGATAACTGGAATTTGATAAATCTTTGGCCATTCTGGGCCGTCCTTGGCGCATCTTTTTTTGAGACGGGGACAAAATTGGATCCACAACTCATGTAATTTGGTTAGGCGTTGCATAGCTTCGACCGTAGACAGATACATCAGATTCTTACAATAGGAAATCTTCAAATCTGTAAGAGATGTAAGGTCTCCCAACCACTCTGGAAGAGCCTCCACACCATCGAAATAAGAAATGGACAAAGATGTTAGAGAAGTTGAGTGTTGAACTGGCTGAGGAAGAGACTTGAGCTGAGGCCACCCGTTTAATATTAAATTTTCCGATGGGACCTGAAAATCCGAGAAAGAATCGAGCTCCTTGCAGAACTTACCGATCCACAACCTTTTCAAACGAGATATAGAGTGCAGCCCCTTGGGCAAATATTGTAATTTCCCACAATTAGATACAGTTAAAGAGGAAAGAGATTGCAAGCTGGACAAATTGTGATCCGCCAGAGATATCAAATTCTGGCAACCATCGATAGACAAACTAGTAAGAGATGTGCAGGATGCAAGCCCACTCGGTATACTTGTTAATCGACCGCAATACCAAATTTTCAACTCAGTGAGGGATGTAAGGTTGTCTAAACTGGGAATAACCTCTAGATTAGAGCATCCACTGATAATTAGAACTTCAAGAGAGACGGGGGTTTGTAGCCCATGACCCGACAAAGTAATCAAATTTGGACAATGATCGATACGCAGTGTGCGAAGACTAGTACAAGAATGGAGCCCACTCAGTATACTTTTGAATCCATTGCATTTTTCAATTGTCAATTCACGGAGGAGTGTGCAACCGTTTAAAGACAAGTCGTCCTCCCTCCCTCCTCCGGTAAGAAACCTACCTGCTCAATTTGCAAACGACGGAGCGAGGCTAGACTGTGAATTGAAGTGCATCTTAACTTTGGGCAACGAGTTATGTACAACCGCTCAAGAGATTGAGATGATGAAATTGGAATGGATTTTAGATTGGTGCAATCCACAATGAAAATACTTCGAAGTTTCCCCAAGTGTCCAAGTGGTGGGACCTCATCACATTTTTCGCAATTGAATAGCTCAATCTCTGTTAACGAATCACTCATCATACAGGATGCAAATTTAGTACCCATAAAATTCAGAATCCTCAAGCTTTCTAAGTTGGGGGGCGACTGAAGGCCTTCAAGAATATCCTAGTCAAGAAAATTGCCATTTCTTTCCGCATAATGGCACCTCTTCCATTTTAATTCCAATTTTCGTATGTGTGTTTTCCCCATTAAATTTGATTTCATTGCTTCTTCCTTGTCTCTCACATATTCCAATGATCCAATAACTAGTTTCCCTTTCAATTCATTTAACTTACCCAGCTCATCAAGTCTATGATGCCCATCCTTATCCAAAATAAAGGAAGGTAGCGTTTGCAGATGAGTCAATCTTGTCATCCCAAATGGAACTTTCTTATCCTCATCGTAATAAACATGTCTCAAGTTGATCAAATTTTTCATTTCCCTAGGAAACGTTTTAATGTCTGTATTTGACATTCTTAACGTTTGAAGATTATAGAGCTTGCCGATAGATTTGGGGAGTTCTTTTATTCCTGTCCAGGAAATGTTGAGATACCTCAAGCGTTTCAACTTTCCAATTGAGATGGGCAACTCCTCTATTTTAGCCTTGTATAAATTCAACGTCCGTAAATCTCTGAACCTTTCAAACATGTCACTGAACTCAAAGCGTCGTGGAGGAAACAACGACCGCAATCTCCTAACGCTCCTCTGTGGAAATCTTTCAAGTGTTGTGGAAGAAATTCGGGCAGCATGCTGAATCTCATCAAGTGCTCCATCGTTCATCTGATCCAAGTCTCGTGTCAAGCTTTCAAATTTGAATACTTTCTCAGCAAGATCATGCACAAGATCGTGCATCTTGCATTTGGTATTCCCATACTCATCTTGTCTTTCTCTTCTATGTGCATACTCATGGTTTCTAGCATCTTGAAATAAAGAGTTTTGCAATAGAATATTAAAATGTTCATTACCTTTATCCTCCATGAGAGAAGAATGGAGATATCCTTGAGCCATCCAGAGTTGGACCAAGTCATCATTTTCAATTTCACAATCTTTTTCAAACATTGAGCAATATGCAAAACATTGCTTCAATGATGGATCTCTTAAATTATCAAAACTCAACTTCAATATGGACATGATTCGGTCCTCTTCATCTGGTAATTCCCATATTTTACTTTTTAGAATTGATGACCATTCCTGTAAACGCATCAAGCTTCCTAAAACCTGTTGATACATAAGATAATTAGTTTCTATATGTTTTAGAATATAAAAAACTCATTAGCAAAATAATAACAGTGCCAAATTATAGTTTTATTGAATTTTGACTATAGTTATTGGCAACATAAAGACGCATTGAACTCAACTTTGTTTTGTATCGATGAAAAGTGAAAGACTGCTCCTGTTAGAAGAGAAATACTAAAGGGACTTGCTAGCCAAGTAAGAATTGGTCTCAGAATTAATGTCGCATATTACAAACTTATTTCTAAACTACTCATTCATCGTTCATGACCCAAGAAGTTTTTATTCCCATTCGATTGATTAATTTAATATGGGATATGGAATAGATGTTACAGAGACCAACTACTTGAATCATATTTTACAGACCACATGATGTGTTAGTTCATGTATGGACTCATTCTTTAAATTATTAAATAAACAATCCAACTATCGATCGCTACATCATAGGATCTAAATATGGCCTCTTACTACCTATCTTAAATTGCAACAAAACTTGATACGGAAAACAGTTTGTT
Organism: Crataegus laevigata; assembly: GCA_963580275.1. NCBI lineage: Eukaryota > Viridiplantae > Streptophyta > Magnoliopsida > Rosales > Rosaceae > Crataegus > Crataegus laevigata. The sequence continues at coordinate 35,832,344 of OY756942.1, read as the reverse complement.
TTATAATTGTTATCGATAAGCATCATCTTTCTCTATGATTAAAACAGTTTGGCTTTAACGACACTAGGACCAAATCTTATAATTGTTATCAATTAGCATCATCTTTCCGTGAGGTCATCCAGCAATGCTTCCCGAGTTGTAAGTCCTGTCCTGTTTGAGTTAAGGGTTTCTAAGATCCGATTTAGAATCGAATTAACCTCAGAAGTGTCGGATACACACACCCACATTTTTTCAACAAAAGGCATACGAATAGCATCATCATTGAATATTGATTTCGCCAGAGTCGTCTTTCCGAGTCCTCCGATTCCCACAATGGCCATAACCGAAGGGTTCTTTTCCTGATTCTTGGACATCAAGATTTTAATGATATCCGACACAATTTTCTCCCTTCCAATGATCTTGTCATTCTGACAGAATCTCGAGTCAGTTTCTCTGTACCTCATAATTGGAGGAGGGGTATGATCCACTGGCCTTGCAACTAAGCCAATGTAAGATGCCTCATTCTTGAGACCCGGCAGTGACGCATTGATGTTCTTAATCTTGTGTGCCATCTTTTGACGAAATAAAATGGGATTGGAGAGCGAAAAGAAGTTACGTACCTTCTTCTTCATGTGGTTTTGAATTTCTACTTTACGCCTGAGAACTTTGTAGTTGATGTCCTCCAAGACGTCATCGGCATCATGAGCTACGTCTTTCAGTTTCTTGACCCAGTCCTCCACCGCCTTGCGCTTGTGAGGCGGTTGGTGCGCAACATCGCCTAAGTAATCTTGAATCGCAAGTGACGATTGGTGAAGCCCAGTTAGCTCTTTATTGAATCCTCGGAAAAGACTGATTTCTTGAGCAGCAAGTGAACCGACCGACTTCAGTATTCCCTCCACCGGATAAGTGATGAGACCTTGTAGCACATCCATACTTGCGCGACAAAGGGAGATTAGAGAGTAGAAAGCAGAGAACTGAGAGAAAGCCAAGGAAGGGCACAAGAAGAGCGAATAAGATGAATGAAAGGCTTAACAATCATTCAAGAAAATGTGGTATCAGAAGAAAGGACCCCTTAAAATTGACGCCACGTTACACCTGTGAGCGTGAACGTAATGTTCAAGAGTGGAGTGTGGTCCAGCAGTAAAGGTCACATAAATATAAACCCAATCTTATCAGCAAAGATTCTTTCTAAACAAAGTCAATAGTGGAGGCCGACTTTAATAAAGTAATGAGGATTGAATAGAAAAGATAAAAAAGATATCATGTTATTTAGTATTATGATCAAGTAATATTTTTTTTATTTGTAAGTGAAAAGTTTTGGGTTCGATTCTCATCAAAAATAAAGTTGAACAATATTATTGTTAAGCTCACACCATTTCTCTTAGTGTAGGTAATATCTATTTTCTATCTAAGTGAGTCGCAACCTAGGCGGGTTTGGGCGGACTAGGCGCCATTTCTTAATTTGTAAACACCTAATCATTAATCGGAGAGGTAACCAACCGTCTAGCGCCTATGCGGGAGTTTTTTAAATAGTGGAAAAAACTAAAAAAAAAATATCTCTACCCTTAGTTTTTCAACAATTGAAAAAAAAATAAAAAAATAGCATGAAAAACCAAAATGAAAATTTCACGTGGGTTGGATCAACAAATAAGGCAAAAGACAAAAAACCAGCTGCTACGGAGCATTGCATTCCCACGTTTATGGGTCACTTTTCTGCACAAAATCAACAGAGGCCCACTATACAATTTTCAGGGATTTTCTTTGAAGTATTTAGAGTTTTTATATATTGAAATATTTTTTGACAAAAAAAAAATATTGGAATATTTTAGAGACTTAAATTTCGACTCAATAAAAAAAAATTCTCTCTATATTTAGAGATTGTACTATTGTGAAGACTTCATTTAGGTTCTCCATTGAAGATATTTTAACAGAACGAAAAAGTGAAAGCTGAGCAAGACCACATAAATATAAATTCATCTTATATATAGTCTCTCTTGATAACTTTAGACGATAGACTTTAACAAAGTAAATTAAAGATATTTATAAAAAAATAATAACAACTTCATTAGTACATTCAAAAGTGTATGTACGATACGGAGATTCATATTAAATACGTATTCGCTCTTTAGTACTAACGAGAGTCATCTGATAAAAAAACTTCCAAGTAATTATAGATGATTGGAATTCACGGAACAACTATACAAATTCTACATATGTCATTTGTGTGACAGCTCGTCCCGAATTTCTAATTCTTGATAATGCAAAAAGACGATTTTACCCTTGAGCGTTGGATGTGGAATTTTGTTTTGGGTTATAGTTTTGGACCAATTAATTTAGGTCCTAAAGTTATTGACCCAATGGGAACTCAATTATCCCTAACTTTTGATTGGTGACCTGCTTTGGACCACATACACTCCTGCTCCTTCTCTTTCTCCTCCATCCCGTGTTCTCTCTCTTCTCTCTCGGACTCTCACTCTCTCTCTCTTCGTATTTGGTACGGACGCACCCAAAACTCAAACCAAACCTTGCAGATCGAGGAGTTTAAGGACACCATTGTGTTCCTTGTGGTGCTACGAGTTCAAAGACACCCATTTCAGGTAATAACTCGTTCGATTTCACGTTGAAACTCGAGCTCCGAGTTTTGCACTGTTCACGAACTTTTTAATGGTTGATTTTTAGGACAATTCAAGCTCACAGCGAGCTTTAGAAGGTTCCCACGAAGCTCGGAGAATTTTGTTTGACAAATTTGGACGTCGGGAAACCTCGGTTCGAATGTGGCCGATTTTGGTGGATTTTTCCCCGACGTGATTTCGAAGGATTTGGAACTTTTAAGAGGTATAGCCTTTTTCCTCTTAAGATTTGTGAAGTTTTGGTGAAAATTTCATGGAAAATGGTGTAGAAATGAGCAAGAAAATCGCATTTACATGGTTGCCCAGTTTTCCAGCGTCGGCGAGATTTCCCGGCGTCTGGAGGTAGGAGATGACGCGCGTGAGGGCGCGTGGGGCCGTGCCCTTCCCGGCGCGTGCGGCCTTGAATTTTTTTTCTAAAAATATCTCGACGTCCGTGATGTCGAGTAAGTCACGTTGGTATATTCAAATACCAAAATTGAGCTATGTATGAGAAGTTATTCCCGTAGTTCCGTATATGTGCTTAAATAACATATTTTCAGTAAATTCTCATATAGGTGAGACGTATCCCGAGGACGAGCGTAGCCAGGCTAGGCGTAGGGGCTACGACCCGGCTACTTATCAGTGAGTGGGCAGTTTGTTTTCCGTATATACCTATATACTATTATTTTTCCCAGAAAATGAACTTAAACGATTATACGTTTTGAAATGCCATGCAAAGTATTTATTTATTTTAAATGATGCATTATTGATTGCATATATGTATGATGGTGCTGCGGACGCACAGGTAAGTGTCAGGTAAGTTCATATAGTGGTTATAATGAGAATCAGAATGAATGATGTGATGTGATTAGAGCTCATATACCTACACCATAATATTAGTGCTCCCGCCCAGAGTTAGGGGCATAGTCTTTCACGTGATGTTCACCTCCAGCACCGCATGCTCGCCTTGGATCCAAGTTAGGTGCACAGTCCTGTCGTATAGACCACTATAAGTGGGTAGGTGACTCGCGAATCCTTCGCACAGTCTTCACGGGATTGTACCACTAGAGCATAATTATTCTATATTCAGTGATGATGTGTAGACCACTAGAGGTGATATTGATTTGTGTGTAGGATTGATATACATGATATGATGAGTTGATTATGAGCTATTATACAACCGAGGGCTGAGTTGATTATTGAGATTGATTATGAGATATATACACGGCCGCTGGCCGAGATGAATACTTGACATTTAATCACATCCACAGAGTTATGATTTAGATTTCAGTCGTAATACTTTGGCATGGCAAACATTCATATTTCCAGCATGATTTTGAGATTTACTTATATACGAGTATATACTTTGATTCTGGGAAATTATACAGGTTTTACGGCGAGGGGTTATACTTTTGAGAAAAGAATGATTTTGAAAAGATTTGTTTTGCTGACCCACTTAACTTTGTTTTTCGCCCCTCCAGGTTCTAGGTAGCTAGAGTGTCGTTGGTGGCTAACGAGGATCGTTCGACATATCTGACAGACTTCTCATTATGTAGGACACCCTTTGGTGTTATTCGAATTTATTGTTTCATGCTTGACTGCATTGACTTAGTATGCTCTGAATTTGTATAAGCACTATAACTTCGCACTCTAGCGCACTATCTTTTTAGGTTGCTAGTAGCCTGGCTTAAGTTCGTTCGTATTCTTATTATGAACCTCGCTTCCGCACTGTACACATGGTTACGTCACGCTCACGTGACGGCCAGCACGCCCCACTTTCGGGTTGGGGTGTGTCAATTTGGTTTAAAAGTTGATCACTACGTGTACTTTCAGTAATATCTTGTTTACAATTTGTTTGGATTTGCATATCCTCCGTCCGTGAGTTGTTGTTTTCATGGGGCAAGTCCTAATGAATCCTACAACTATTGGACCCCATCCCACACCATTGTGTTCGGCAATCAATGCAAATTACGTACAATAATTTAAGTATCAAACAAAATGTAAACTTCATTGTGGAATCAGCCATGATGAATGAAATAATGACATAAAAATAAATAAGAAAAGAGCTAGACCTAATATAGATGTTTCATATTAAAAATGTCCTTACCATTAAAACCAAGTTGTAGCAAAGAGGTTTTCATTAAGGGTGTGATATCCACATACCCATTTTACTTCTTACACACATTTTTAATTTTCGGCCGTCGGATTGGATGAATTGAAGAAGATCAACAGACATAAATTATTAAGGGGTGTGTGAGAAGTAAAATGAGATGTATAGATAGCACACCTCTTTTCATTAAACCCCTCCAAAATTTATTGATTGAATCATATATAAGCACACAACTCTAACACTTAGACTTAGTACAAAATTACTGAAAATAATATTCTATAAAGAGAGAATTCGACTTAAAAAGCTCAGACATCACAACAAAACAGTGGGTGGAATTTGTGACATTGTTCTTTTTGAAACGCCGGTTCTACAAATAAATATCATCGTGAATTAATGATGACAACCAAAATTCTCCTTTAAAGCAGCATGGGCAAGTTCATGAGCAGCATGGTACTTGGTTACATGAGAGTATTTCTTTTTTAAAACTGTGACATATCACGATTGTCCGTACTTAAGAATTTCTTGTGTACCAAACAATTTATGTTTGAGTATGGGAATTTTTAGATGTTCTTAGGTATTAGATTTTTTATCACACATTTAACTGTATCACAATATTAGATTCTCATGATTGCACATTCAATTATACCACATAACTCAACTGAACCAAAGAAGTATAGTAGAATTTTGGGAATTTCATTATTATTTATTTTAAACAAAGATCTAACTGTACCAGCTACTCCAGACGTGACATCTTTGAAATTGTGGTACCTGAATTGGAATTCAAGATAAAGAGGGAGTATCTATGAAATCCTAATCTAGGCTTGTTTCCACCTTTGGATTTCTGTTTACCTGACATGTGAGTGATAAGCTTTGTTATCAGACGGTGGAAGATTTGTCAACAACATGATAGGGTTTTAAGTCATTGATTTGGACTTGGAGCTATGATTGATTTGAATGTAAGAAGTAGGGTTTGTTGGAAGTATAATTAGAGATGGAATAATGACATGAAACTAATAATTTCTGGTGTAATTTGTTAATTTTCTGCCACCGACTTTTTGGAAGGAAGCAGCTTTTGGCATTTTATTACTTGTTGAATCTACCCGCTTCTGCTGATTGAAATTCACGAAAAATGAATTTAATTACAGAGAAACTATGCACCAAATCATAAAACTTAAATGGATAAAAAAGCTTAACAATGTACTAAAAAAAGAATTTCAAACAATAGTGTAGGAGCCAGCAAAGTTAAAGCCTAAATAGCTACCGAGCAAATGGTGCAGTCTGGAACCTGCATTTATGGAATATGAACATATGGAAATCACTCCAGGTGAACCATGGTATTGTGAAATCATACCACGAGTTTCTTCATTTGAGCCTGGAGTTCTTTCTCGATGCCTAGACACCTTCATTTCCAAACATTGTGTTAATTGGCACAGCACAAAACCGATGGTGGCTCTATGTTGGGAGGTGGAAGTTGTGCATGCCATTGCTATCTCTGATGTTTTCCAGACCGAATTCACATCGAACTCTCCTCGAATCCTTCGATCCAAAATATTTGTTAAATCTCCATTCTGGAACTCAGGATTCACCCACTCCACTCTGTGGACAGGATCATCACTTTCTATGATTGCAGGTTGGCCAGTAAGTAGCTCTAATAGAACTACCCCAAAATTATAAACATCAATTTTTTCATTCAACCTTCCATAATTATAGTACCTGCAGACCCAAAAAAAGAAAGTAATCATAAATCACAAACTGCTCATAGATTTGTTTGTTTTTATTTTTATTTTGTTTTTTGTTTTTATGACCAAAATTCTAAGAACATGAAATTTGAACATACTCAGGATCAATATACCCAACTGTGCGCATAACCGATGCCACAACAGGAGTCTTATTCTCACTGGAAAAAACCATGGACAGACCAAAATCTACTATTTTTGCATCCAAGTTTTCGCTTAAGAGAATGTTGGCAGTCTTTACATCTCTATGCACAATACGTGGATTGCATTCTTTATGCAAGTAATGTAGCCCTGTGAGCCAATTTCACAATATACATAGGTTGAATTAGGCACATGAACTTACGCAAATATATTAGCGTACAAAATAACACGAAGTACCAACCTAACGCAATATCTAATGCTATCCGAAGTCTTAGTTCCCAAGTCATGTGAGCTTCTACTTGCATCTACAACCATTAACATGACACTTCAATATTTTGAAACCTTTTGTTGGAGGACAGTCCTTATAAAATATATAACTACATACCGGAGAGATGTTCTTTTAGGTTTCCGTTAGGCATGTCCTCATATATGATAACATTGCTAAGAAATGTAGAAAACTTAGCTATGAAGGAAGAGAGAGAATATCACAAGTATTTAGAGAGAGAAGAAGAAAACTCTTTCAACTAATTTCTTATTATCTGTTTTCTTAACTTAATCAATACAATGCAATCTTGCTATTTATACTCATACGAATCATAACACCCTAGAGACTAAACCTCAACAGCCATTGATACAAGGACAGGTGGCATTCTACATAACTCAAATGACTTATATTCTAACATTCCCCCTCAATCTTATGTTGGGAAGACCCAAGCATAAGATTGGAACAATGATGACCAAACAAAGGAGAACACAAGCCTTTGGTAAGTATATCTGCATATTGATCAGTAGAAGAAACAAACTGCAGTGAAATAACGCCCTGTTGAACCCGTTCTCTAACAAAATGACAGTCTACTTCGATATATTTAGCTTTAGAATGAAGAATTGGATTGGTTGCCAAAGCCATAGCTGAGATATTATCACAATGCAGCAGAGGAGGCATAGAACTTGGAATATGCAAGTCTTTGAGAAGTTGTTGTAACCAAACAATCTCTGCTGTAGTAGTGGCCATGGCTCGGTATTCGGCTTCAGTTGAAGGACGACTCACTGTGTGCTGCTTCTTGGAACTCCAAGAAATCGGATTGGAACCAAGAAAGACCACAAAACCAGTGGTAGAGCGTCGATCATTGGGATCACCAACCCAATCAGCGTCTGTGTAGGCTCGAATATCTAATAAGCCAGGTCGAAAACAAACACCCCAGTCCATAGTACCGCGGAGATATCTCAAGATTCGTTTGCCAGCAACAAAATGAGAGTCTAAAGGGGTGTGCATGAACTGACAAACCTGATTAACGGAATAGGCAATGTCAGGTCTTGTAAATGTTAAGTATTGGAGAGCCCCAACAATACTTCTGTAATTGGTAGGATCAGAATATAGAGGACTGCCATGATTGAGTAATTTCTGATTCGGGTGACATGGAGTGAGGCAAGGCTTGTATTGAACCATATCTGTCTTCTGCAGCAAGTCGTGGACATATTTAGACTGATGAACAAATAACCCCTGTGCATGATATTCAATTTGCAACCCGAGAAAATAATGAAGAAGACCTAAGTCTTTCATATCAAATTCCTTGGTCAAATGCTGGATCACAGATTGTATACTAGCATCATGATCCCCAGTAAGGATGATATCATCCACATACAATAACAACACCACAAGATGAAGACCATCATGCTTTACAAAAAGAGAAGGATCTGCATAAGAAGCTTTAAATCCCAGAGAAAGCATAAAAGAGGTAAACCTGTCATTCCAAGCCCTTGGAGCTTGTTTAAGACCATATAACGATCTTTGTAACTTGCAAACATACTCAGGGTGATCACCATCAACAAATCCCTGAGGTTGAGACATATATACTTCCTCCTCAAGAAAGCCATGTAAAAAGGCATTCTTAACATCAAGTTGCTTCAATTTCCAACCTTTAGTGGCTGCCAGAGATAACATCAGTCGGACTGTGGTTGGCTTAACCACAGGACTGAATGTTTCATAATAATCAAGCCCGGCCTCTTGTGAAAAACCCTTAGCCACCAATCGGGCCTTGTGCCTAGCAACAGACCCATCTGGATGTCTCTTGATCTTATAGATCCATTTGCAGCCTACACGATTTTTATTTGGAGGGAGAGGAACAAGGGACCAAGTCTTCTGTTGAATTAAAGCAGCCATTTCCTCTTGCATGGCCTGTAGCCACTCAACAGATTTGGAAGCAGCAGCAAAGGTTTTTGGTTCTGTGCCAATATGAGATTAAAGTGTAGCATGGAGACCTTGTTTCTTCTTAAAAATACCAGACTTGGATCTGGTCTGCATAGGATGAGAATTTGGGGCAGGAATAACCACAGGTTGTAAATCTGGAACCTGAGACATAGTAGTATCTGGATGTAACTCTGACAGATGAGGAGAAGCAGAAGTACCATGTACTGGTGAAGGAACACTAGCTGAGACAAGATCACCATGTGAGAAAGAAGTGGACTGAGTAACAGGAGATGATGTATCAGTTGACTGGAACACAATTGGTAATGGGATAGAGATAAAGAGGTGCGGTGGAAAAGGATTAGGATGAACAACTTGTGGTGGTGAGGATAAGGAGGAAGAAGATGGTTGGGCAGAAAGAGGAGACAGGATGGGGTACTGAGTTTCATCAAATAGCACATGTCTGGAAACTATCAACTTGTGTGTGGAAACATCAAAACAAATGTAACCTTTATATTGTGCAGCATAACCCAAGAATAGACAATGGGTGGTCTTCGGGTCAAGCTTAGTAGTCCTATAGGGTTTTAAAGAGGGATAACAAGCACATCCAAAAACCCGTAAGTGATCTAACCTAGGTGGAGAGTGAAACAAGACTTCAAATGGGGACTTCATTGTAAGAGTAGGGGTAGGCATTCTATTGATAAGATAAGTGGCAGTAGCACAAGCATGATACCAAAACTGAGTTGGTAAGGAAGCTTGTTGAAGAAGAGTAATAGTTGTTTCGACAACATGCCTATTCTTTCGTTCAGCTAAGCCATTTTGCTCAGGGGTGTAGGGGCAGGAAATCTGATGAAGTATGCTTTTGGATTTAAGAAAAGATTGAAAATGAGTACTGAGATACTCTCCACCACCATCACTTTGCAGAATTTTAATAGGTTTAGCAAAGAAATTGACCACATAAGAATGAAACTGAACAAATAGACCAAACACAGCAGCTTTATTAATAAAAGGAAATATCCATGTATACCTAGTACATTCATCTATGAATGAGACATAGTACTTAAAACCTTCTAGAGATAGATCAGGAACAGGGCCCATACATCTATATGGATTACTTCAAAAGGAATAGAAGACTTAGAAACATGGCTGGGAAATGGCAGCTTGGTGAATTTTCCTTTTAAGCAAGGAATACAAGGCTGAGGGTTGAAGATACTATGAAATGGAATGGAAGACTTACTAAGGGCAGTGTGTACAATATTATTGGTAGGGTGTCCCAATCGACAGTGCCATAGGGTAGAGCTAACTTTTTGTCCAAGAAACGCTGCTGGAGAACCGGTGGGAGGTTTGAGCACAGGAACAGGGTAAACAGCATTGTTACTCAGTCAGTGGAACAATATTCTCTTGGTAACCTTGTCCTGTACACAGACAGAAAATTCATCAACAATACATCTGCAGTTGTTATCTTTACACAATTGATACATAGACAGCAAATGTTGAGACAATTAAGGAATATGCAGGACAGAATTCAATCGGAAATTGTGAGATTTAGTGGGAATATTAGAACTGCCAAAATTAGCAATGGGTAAACCTTCACCATTTGCACCAGTGACAGTGTCAGAAGCAGGATAAGGAGCTGCAACATGAATATTTGACAGATCACTGGTCATATGATTTGTGGCCCCCGAGTCTAAAAGCCAATAATCCTGATGTGGTGCAGAATGAGATACTTGAGTCCGAGCATGCATAGCAACATGAGAGTTGTGATGGGAGCTTCCAGAATTTGAAGCTGGAGACTGCACGAAATGGGGATTGTGTTGAGAAGAAGCATGAACAAATTGTGAAGGATGGAATGATGGATGTGAAGCTTGATTCCGGTCAAAACAGGTAGCTGCAGTGTGCCCGACACGATGACAAATTTGACAGCCATTTTGAAAACAAGTAAGTGCAGAGTGACCTTTCCTATCACATATCTGACGCACTTGTGAAGGATTCTGAGAGTATTGTGGAACCGGAGACTGAAAAGCAGACTGTGAGAAAGGATTGGCGCCATAAGAGGATTGGGGATTATGTGAAGACTGAACCCCAGAGAAGAATTTATTGCCTTTCCCTTTGGACTTGAAGTGATTCCCCCTGAAATTATTATAGTTGCCCGAGCCAGATTGAGAAACAAATGCCTGAGGTCCAGGAAATGGAAATTGTGAAAACTGAGGCATGAACGGCATTGGGGCAAACTGTTGTGGAAATGGCAACACAGAACCAGATGACTGACCAATACCAGAACCTGGAGAGTAAGGTTTTGTTCCCGAAGAACCACCAACATCAAATGTAGCACCAGTGGTTTGAGTATGCATGGCAGACAGGAGAGGAATCTGTCTAGTGGTTTCTTCTAAGGTAGATTCTTCAGCCCTCAGTTGAGAGCGAAGCTCATTAAGAGACACCAGATTCTCACGACCACGAATCACTGCTTTAATGGTATTATACTCAGGGGGTAGGCCTCTCAAGGCGACAATCACAATATCCTCATCAGAAATGAACACCCCAACGGCAGCCAATTGATCTCGAGCATCTTTGATTCTTTGCAAGTATGCATCAACAGTCTCAGAACCCTTCTTAATATTTTGAAGATCAATTTTCATTTGGACGATGCTGGTCCTAGTCATATTTGCAAACCTTTCACGAAGACAAGTCCACATTTCCTTCGAACTCTTACAACCAATTACACAGGACAAAGCAGCAGTGGACAAAGTAGCAGTGATGAGTGTCATCAACGCCTTATCATGAATTTTCCAAACTTTATATGCATCGGTGAAAGTTTGGTCATTCGTTACGGTGTCATTATCAGAATCAGAATCATGAAGACGTGCAGGACAAGGAATAGATCCATCAAGAAAGCCTCGAATGCCATTGCCATCCAACAACAACTCCAGTTGAAAATTCCAAGTAACATAATTGGAATCATCAAGTTTAACCGTAACAGTATTGCTGACACTAGAAATCAGGGAGGAAATCAGAGACTGTGGAAGAGCCAGTTGCGCAGTAGTAACCATGTTCGTACAAATGACAATCTACAAATCTTGAATCACAAGAATTATACCACAGAAAATTGCAAAGATCCACAAAGCACGGAGCAGTAATGCCACAGCAGAAAACAATGATGAACAGAAATCAAGATTCCTCAGCAACAATTTCAACAAATAACAGAGATACGGCGATAATACAGAAGAGATATCACCTCAGCAACTGACGGCGATGACGAACAGCTCAAGATCATCAAAAAACCCCAAATTCTAGGGTTTGATAGAGCACCGACTGCAAACAATCGCAACAGAAATCGAAACGACTTGAACACCGACGACGAACGACAAATTACAGCAACAATCCAAGAAAAAAGAGAGCGGAAGCAAGACGGATCATCAACCGAAGATGTACCGGCGAAGATACCATGATAACATTGCTAAGAAATGTAGAAAACTTAGCTATGAAGGAAGAGAGAGAATATCACAGGTATTTAGAGAGAGAAGAAGAAAACTCTTTCAAATAATTTCTTATTATCTGTTTTCTTAACTTAATCAATACAATGCAATCTTGCTATTTATACTCATACGAATCATAACACCCTAGAGACTAAACCTCAACAGCCATTGATACAAGGACAGGTGGCATTCTACATAACTCAAATGACTTATATTCTAACAATATACAAGTGCCAAGTTGTCCGTATCATTACAGTATCCAATAAGTGAGGTTAAGTTTCTATGATGAATTCTCATCAAAAGCTCAACCTGCAACGACAAAGAACTCATCAGCCTCTAAGGCTATCTCCAACTTAAGGGGCTAAAACCCCATAATATAGCCTCGTATTTCAACTAGTCATTTATACGTTTGAGGTTAGTTTTTTTTCCTCCAACGGGTAATAGACCTTTAATTCCCACCCTCAACTTTATAATTTGTTAAACTTTGTATTTCGTTTGTTTTCCTTTTTTTTTGGCTAATAATTTTGGAATTAGTTGTATAATCTATTGTGTTTTACTTTTACGAATATTTTGATGTAAAAAAATTCAAATTTTGAAGAGAAAAACAAAAAGAAAATTTGATAGTGAAATATGAGATTTTTTTTTTATTTTTTTATTTTTATGGATTAGCAAACAAATGGATGGATATTAATAGAGTTGTGAAGGAATTTTGGTGTTGGATCTAAGTTGGATTAATTAATAATATTATTTTGACCTTGTTTTTGAGCTGTTTGAATTATTTTACCATCGTTAAAATTGATTAACTTGAATTTGAACCGTTGGATTTAAAAATGAATGTAAATGGGCGCGGATCAAAACCCAGGATGAGTGTTAGCAACTGGATGTCAACGGCGCGCCAATCTAGGCATAGTACCGCTGCTTTCCGTGCACTCGCGCGCAAAGAATTCCCCCACCCTATGTTGCTGACTCCCGCGGGGCGCGCGGGGGCTTGTTTCACGTGCTGGAGCTTAAAAGCTAGGGGCCTTCGCCCACTCGAAACCTTATCCACACTTGGGGGGGAAGCAAGCCCAAATTCCCACCAACAAACCCAAAATACATCCCTTGGAGATGTTCTGGGCCAAAATTCCATCTTGGAGACAACCTAACCAACAAGACAAAGCATTTAACTTGCATTCCAAGGAATTAAACTTTTAACTGTCAAACTTATGTTTGGAACTCCCTAGCTCATTGAGATGATGATGGAGGAAGTATTTTAACTGCAACTTGAGTGCCATCCTTCAAGTAGCCATGGTATACAATCCCAAATCCTCCTTTCCCTATTTCAGTTTGAAAGTTTTCGGTGATTTCTAAAACCTCGTCATAAGTAAATTGGAATTTCTTTAATACTACAGGTGATTTGTTACATTTTTCTCCATCTGCAGCTTAAGGAGACAAAAAGATATGAGTTCAGACTAATTGAATAAGAATGCCACTACATCATAGTAGCAGCATCCTTTCTAACTGAATAAGTATCTAGGGTATAAAATGGTACCTGGTTTTCTTATTCTTATAAGCTTCCATACCAGTATGAGCACTATAACCAGGAGGGGGGCCACTGCTGATAGTAATGATCCAAGTATTGGAACAACAATGTTCTTCTTGCACTTGCTTGAATCTGAGCTAAAAAATAACTTATAAGCAGATAAAAAATATAAATTTGAAGGACGCAATACCATTTGCTTTCGTTAAAGAAAATGCTAACCTATTCGGCACTCTCCATGAACGAAACTTGCACAGAGCAGTAAGACGAGGAAACCAGTTGAGATCTTCACCTCTATTTGTCTCATTGCAGCCCGTGGACTACCTGGTATTTAAAACGTGCGACAATGTCCCGACCAAAAATACAGAAAAACGCATATGACAGTGTAGCTTTGTAACCTAATGCTGCACAATTTGCACGGCACATACATAATCCTTATTACATGGAGATACTTAGTCTACATCAATCATTCGATCATGCAATGTTCAAAGTAGGAGCTATTTGGTCAACCCAACGTACGTATTTTCTAGAGTTTCAAACACTATTCCTGTTACCCGAAGTATTTGATCAAAGTGATTAAATCGAGCACAAAATTGATAGAAACCAGTATTCATCCTACACTGATTCACTGCACAAGAGATCCCACGTCCATTTTTAACCCACCAAGTTTTGAACATGGGATGATTGAGAGTCGTCAGATGCATTAGCCATGTGTTTTATTCTTAGTTTTTTTTTAAGGGTAATGCTAGGGAGATCAAATTTTTAAACTAAAATTTGTAAAACAAATGATGTGGATGTTGATGATTAGATTGTTACTTAAGTGTTAATTAATGTGCTTATTTTTTTTTATTTGTGACATATAATTTGATTTAAAATTTTGGGTACCATCTTGCTTATGCTTCTTTGTGTACCGAAAATTCAAAGCGAAAAGGAGAAAATAACCAACAGGCGTCGCAAGCTTGGTTGTTAGACACATTATCTGCAGTACCGAGTCCGTTGAAAACGACTGTTGATTCATGGCTCCAAAGGAAATGGGGAGTCCCTCCCTGTTTTGCACGTTCCCCCTTTGTAGGGAGAGATATATATATATATTTCTTTCTATTGATGGATGTTAATTTGCATATAAAGGCCATCCTTTTTTTTTTGGGCTAGACTGCATTTTTCTGTTTTGTTTTGTAGCTTGACCCAATTTTGTTACGGGCTTTATTTTTTTTTATATGTTTTTTTTTTTGTTCAACAGCATCATTAAATGCATCTAGCATTTGATTAGCAATAAAAAAATTTAAATTTTGATTTCTTTAGTATTATTATTTTTTAATCTTTGTGAGTTTTTGATGGTCGGAAACTACAAATCTATTCCATAAATAACTTTATAAATATATTTCCTACTTGCATATATAATTAAATATTGAATTAACTAACATTACTGTGTTAGCCTCCATAAAATATAAGGAAAACTAATGAAAAGGGCTTGAAAACTTTGTGTTTTAATGATAAGGACAAAATAAAGGGTAAAGTGAATAGTACCAGTGTTGACTTTTTAGTGTAAAAATGTGGTTTTTCGTTAAAGTGAACAGTACCGGGAGCTTTTCGTTAAAGTTCCCTAAAATATATTAGACAACTAGAGGTGCACATTGAAGCCGCCAGCCCCATGTGTCTATTTGTTTGCTGTGGACACCATTTTATTCCTTCGTTAGTGTTTCGTTTAGAAGAAGTTTAAAATTAAGGAAAACTAATGAAAATAGTTTGAAAATTTTGAGTTTTAACGATAAGGATAAAAGAAAGGGTAAAGTGAATAGTATCATAATTGACTTTTTAGTATAAAAATGTAGTTTTTCGTTAAAGTGAACATTACCGAGAGATTTTCGTTAAAGTTCTCTTAAAATTATTTAAAAACTTCAGTACTATAATAGAATTAAAAATTAATAATAATAATAATACTTAGGTAATTATGAGTGAGTATTTTGTTTATTCACTTTTCAATTTGGTCTAATAAAAAATAATCACGTGTTCTTTGTCTTTTAAAGTAGAATTTGGTTGCTACTTGAAAATAATACTACAAAGTTGATCAAATATGAATTCATGTTCCGCAGACAAGCCACTATATATTGAGAACCATCAGACTTACATCAAAAGGGAAGTAACATCTTTATATGTTCTTGGTATATATTCTAACTATACCAAAAGTCAGTCCAATTTGTTGATAGGCTCTGATTGCTTGATGATTATGATTAAATTGATCTCAATATATAATAAATATTTTATATTATATATTTATATCATTGACTTTGTTTTATTTCTATTAATGAGTCGATAGCTAGAAAGATTACCTTCCACAAAATTGGTCTGATAAAATGTCATTGATTTTGTTTTATGTATATGGAAGTGTTATTGACACTCTAAAAATCTCATTCTACACTCCTCACAAATGTATTTTTATTTCTAAATATAGAAAGTTTAAAGTGTAAAATAAAAATTTTAAAATGCCAATAACAATTCTCTATTTATATTATATTTTATATTTATATCATTGGCTTTGTTTTGTTTCTATTAATATTCGGGCTTCCCATATAACTCACCGATTGTCATCATTTTCAAACAAGTCTCATCCGTCAAATTATTATCTATCTTTTTAAGAAAAACTAACTAAAATAGTTTGAAAATTTTGAATTTTAATTAAAAAGAAAAAAGTGTTGTAAGCGAATAGTACCAAGAATGACTTTTTAAAATAAAATTGTCATTTTTCGTTAAAGTGACCAGTACCGAAAATATTTTGTTAAAACTCTCATCTTTTTATTCATTCATGATAAAAACGAGGTTCCTATCTTTTTTGCATTCATCCTATTTTCTAAATACGTCTTCCAAACCCTCTAAAGCTCAAATTACCATTATAAAAAAAAAAAAAAAAACATGCAGTCCCATCGGATCTCTGCAAATCAAGCAGTTGCTAGACACACTTTCCCACCTTTTAGCCAAGAACATTTTGTTCATTCTTTCCGCCCCTTTTCTCTTTTTCTGTAACGCAGAAGAAGCCTTCCTCTTTCAGCTGCAACATGGCCACCACCACTGAAAAATGTCGACGAAGGCGATGACAAAGACACGGAGTGGCGAAAATTTTCGATGGTCAATTGGCATTAGTGGTTTTAGGTAAAAGAATCAAAAGCTAAAATTCGTGTGCCTTTAGTCCTTACATTAATAAGTTTGGTTGATGCGCAATCTGGTGGAAAATATTATACCTTCGTGCTATACAAGGAATCAAATGTCCTTTTGGAGATGTGTGGTTAAACTTCGACAAAGAAAAACATACCATCTCACCGGAAGTTGGTGAGTCGACAAATGAGTTCGGAATTGCATTGCAGGCAGAAAGCATTCTTGCAGAAGATAAAATTTTGGGCCTTTGCTGTACTCGATCTGAGGATTTATTGTCAAGCGGTGTTGAGAGGGGGTTTTCGTTTCTCTGCTGGCATCGACTGCTGGTTGTTTTGTTGGTGATCTGAACTCATTTGTAAAGACAAGCTCCCCTGGTTTCTGTTAAAATCGAAGGGATAGCTGAAAGCTTGTGCAAAGTATGACTGCTCAAAAGCAGGGAGAGTTCTTATTATGCTAAACAACCTTTGTGGCTATTAAATAGCCTTATACTTGCGAAGGAAAGGAGATAACCACCCATGACTTTACAGGACCTACAATCGTGGTGCATGACTAGTTTGAACGGAAAACGATCTTGTTCCTCAAGTAAAGGAGGAATTATTCAACTTAACAACAAATAAACCTAACAACCCGGAACCCTAACGACTAGGAGACTCTAATAGTTACATCATCCTCCCTTAAACTGAATGCCATTGTCATTCAGTTTACACTTGGATATTCACATATACCCAGTAAATCCCGCATCTTCAAAAATGCATCAAGCTTTAATGGCTTTGTTAGAATATCTGCAATTTGTTCTTGTGTAGAACAATGAATCAGTTCTAAGACTTCATCCCTGACAAGGTCTCGAAGGAAATGAAATCTTACATCTATGTGCTTGCTGTGACCGTGCATCACAGGGTTCTTTGAGAGTTTAATTGCTGAAATATTATCACAGAACACCATTGTTGGACTGCTTTGCATTTGATTCAGGCACTTCAAAATCCTTCTTAACCACACGACTTGACATGCACTTGTTGCAGCTATGAACTCAGCTTCAGTGGTGGAGAGCGTAACTACTGGTTGTTTCTTTGAAGACCAAGAAACAGCTCCTAAGCTCATTAAAAACACGTATCCTTAGGTACTCTTCCTATCATCCTGGTCACTAGCGTAATCGTTGTCAGTGTATCACACGAGTTCTTCACTTCCTCCCATTTTGTAGAACATCCCATAACCAATAGTGCCTTTTATGTACCTCAAAGCTCTTTTTGCTACTAGTAAGTGAACCTCAGTAGGACGCTCCATGTACCAACTAATCAGACTAACAATGAACATCAAATCGAGGCGTGTGGCAGTCAAATACATAAGACTTCCCACCATTTGCTTGTAGATAGTGCTGTCAACTTCAACTCTGCCTTCATCTTTCGTGAGCTTAAAGCCAGGAACCACTGGATTATGCACTAAGTTGCACTGATCCATATTGAATCCTTCAAGAATCTCCTTAGCATATTTCCGCTGACAGATGAAGATACGATATGTCCTTTGCAATACCTCAATTCCAAGAAAGTATCTCATTCTTCCAAGATCACTCATGTCAAACTCTATCATCATGGATTTCTTAAACTTTTCGAACATTCCTTCATTGTTTCCAGTAAAGATAAGGTCATCAACATACAGGCACATAATTAAGATTTTACCTCCATCAGCAGTCTTAATGAACAAGGTATGCTCGTATGGGCATTTGGTAAAGCCTTCTTTGATGAAATATGCCTCAATGCGACTGTACCAGGCTCGGGGAGCTTGTTTGAGTCTGTACAAGGCTTTTCTGAGTCGATAAACTTTGGATTCATGTTCCTTCTGTTCATACCCTAGAGGCTGCTCTACGTAAACTTCTTCGTTGATTTCCCCATGCAGAAAGGCTGACTTTACATCAAGTTGGTAAACCACCCAAGCTTTATGAGCAGCAAGGGATATAACGATTCGAATAGTGTCCAACCGTGCTACTGGTACAAATACTTCAGCATAATCAATTCCATGTTGCTGGCAGTACCCCTTGGCAACTAATCGTGCCTTGTACTTGTCCACTTCCCCATTTTCATTGAGCTTCGTCTTAAAAACCCACTCCACTCCTATGGTTTTTCCTCCTCGAGGCAGCACTGTTAGTTCCCATGTGTCGTTCTTTTCAATGGCTTGAATTTCTTGATCCATGACTTTCCTCTATTTCTCAGACTTCATAGCTTCTTCGAACGTAACGAGATCCCTATCAATGAATAAAGCTAAGTGTGCCAGGTTTGAGCCTTCTTCATCAGAAAGGCCTTGTCCGCTTTCGTAGTCTTGCATCCACACCGGTGGTCTTCTAGCTCGCATGTCACGGAGTGCATGTTCATCATTAGGATTTGTGCTGTTACTTTCATCAGACTCGGGTCCAGTATCTCTAAGTTCTTCGTTTGCTTTAAACTCTTCTCCATCTTCGCTTTCTTCATCTTCCTTGCCTTCCACTTCTGTTTCTTTTTCATCCTCCCACTCGAGATCAGCCAGTATGAATGGTTTGTAATCATCATCCCAACTCCATTGTTTATCTTCATCAAACACCACGTCTCGACTAACAATTATCTTGGTTGAGAGATAATCAAACAGTCTATATGCCTTGGATTCTTCACTTACTCCCAATAATATGCATTTGACACTCTTGTCATCAAGTTTTACCCGTTTCTTATCAGGTATATGCACGTGAAAAATGCTTCCAAATACTCGAAAATGGTCCACTGATGGTTTATGCTCGCTCTTTGCCTCCTCAGGTGTTTTATTCTTCACGGGAAGAGTGGGACATTGGTTTAGGACATGCACCGTCCAATTCACTGCCTCAGGCCAAAAGGTCTTGGGAATCTGCTTTGCTGCCAGCATGCTTCGTACCATATTCATAATGGTGCGATTCTTCCTTTCTGCGACCCCGTTTTGTTGGGGTGTATAGGCCGCCGTCAACTGTCTATGTATTCTATTCTCTGTACAGAAATTGGTGAATTCATGTGATGTAAATTCGCCCACACGATCTGTTCTAAGACCTTGTATGTGTGTTCCAGTTTCCTTCTCAACTTTTGCCTTGTATGATTTGAATGTGGCAAATGCTTCTGACTTATCCACCAAAAAGTAAACCCAGGTTTTTCTGCTGAAGTCATCGATGAAGGTGATGAGGTACCATTTCTTGCTATTTGAAATCGGATTGATTGGTCCACATATATCAGCGTGCACCAACTGGAGAATGTTGGAGGCTCTCCACATGCTTTCTTTTGGAAATGGATCACGGTGTTGTCATCTCACCAAACAGTTTTCACACACTCGTTGTGAGGCTTTAAACTGAGGTAACCCTACCACCATGTTCTTTTGTTGGAGCACTTTGAGTCCATTCCAGCTGAGATGTCTGTTTCGACAGTGCCATAGATTGGCTTGATTTGTGGTCAATGAGAAGCATTGTTGTTTCCTTGGGACATAACGAGCACGCACAACAAACATCCTGTTATGTGTTATTGCAGTTTCCATGATTAAGCCTTTCTCAAAGTGAAAGATTTTACATGTTCACGTTGAATAAGTACTGCCAACTCCTTTTCTTGTAACTACCCAATGCTCAGCAAGTTGTTTCTTAAATCTGGTACATAGAATACTTCTGTGATCACATGCACAAACCCATTTACTTCCATTCGAATCTTACCCTTGCTTTGTACAGTAAGACTCGAATCATTCCCAAGCTTCATCGATTCTCGAAACCCAGTATCCAAATCATGAAACATATTTTTGTTCCCACACATGTGGTTGCTGCACCCAAAGTCAAGGAACCAGATGTGTTCCACTGCAGCCTCGTTGGTATCCACAAGAGCCATCAACAATATCTCCTCATTTGCTTCTGCATAATTCACTTTTTGTTCCTTGGCTCACTTAGGGCATTCCCATTGGAAGTGCCCTAGTTCGTGACAGTTGTAGCACTCCAAAGTAGATTTGTCGAACCCAAACCTACCTCGGCCTCTTCCTCTTCCTCTTCCTCAGTAAGTGCCTCGGCCTCCTCCTCTTCCTCCTTGTTGGGATCCGTGAGTGATTTAAAGTGCTTGCTCTTCGTCCACATGGCGATTGATCCATTGTTCGTGCACCAAGAGGCTAATCTGTAGCTCGTCTATGGACATGGTGTCTAGGTCATTAGATTCCTTGATGGAGCAGACAACGTAGTCATATTTTGAGGTCATAGATCTCAAAATCTTTTCAATGATCACAACATCTTCCATCCGCTCTCCATGCATTCTCATCTTGTTAGCTATGATGAGAGTTCAACCGAAATAGTCATTAACCGTCTCCCCAGCCTTCATATGTAGCACTTCAAACTCTTTACGAAGAGCATGTAACTGAGCACGCTTGACACATGTTGTTCCTTGATATTTTTGCTTCAAGGAATCCCAAATATTCTTTGCCGTATCTTTCTTCAGAATGGTCTTCAAGATCGAACGATCAATGGCTTAGAACAAATAATTCTTAGCCTTGAGATCTTTCAACTTCTGATCCTCATAGCTCTTTTTCTATGTCTCACTAAGATCTGAACCTTCTGCTGCAGCAGTGATCCCCGTCTCTACCAGGTTCCAATACTCTTTGGAACGCAGGAAATTCTCCATCAACATACTCCAATGATCATAGTGACCATCAAGCTTTGGAATAGCAGGTTGCACAAAGCTACTCTCGACCGCCATATCTTTGTTTCTTCACTCTAGTACCTGAGTCGCAAGATTTGATCAGGCCCCGTGATGGGGCTCTATGTTAAAACCGACGGGATAGCTGAAAGCTTGTGCAAAGTATGACTGCTCAAAAGCTGGGAGAATTCTTATTATGCTAAACAACCTTTGTGGCTATTAAATAGCCTTACACTTGCGAAGGAAAGGAGATAACCACCCACTATTTTACAGGACCTACAATCGTGGTGCATGACTAGTTTGAATGGGAAAAACGATCTTGTTCCTCAAGTAAAGGAGGAATTATTCAACTTAACAACAAATAAACCTAAAAACCCAGAACCCTAAAGCCTAACCCTAACGGCTAGGAGACTCTAATAGTTTCATCAGTTTCAAATGATCCTCTGTTCATTTCATATGAATTTCACTTGGTATTTTGTATGTGCCGAAAGCAGTAGTGATCAAAACCAAATCAAAGTGGGTATGAATTGTGAATACACCGAAAAAATGAAAACTCAGAGTTCGCTGATAACCTGAAGAGGAAAAACAAGCTGAAGAGCAGAAAATCATCCGAGTAGTAGTTTATAAGATGATGGTCTAAAAGACAAGCTCATGAGGCTTCATGCCAACCTTGAGAGAGAATCTCGCCGCCAAGTACGTCTTCAAGTCTGGGACAGCCTTAATGGACTTTATCAATGAAGCATCTACGCTCTTCTGATCATCTTTCTTTCCTTGTGGGAGCACATTCTTCTCCTACAATTTGTTGTTCGGGAAAATATTAATTGATACAGAGACAACAAAAGATTTCCAATCATTTACACACTTCTGATTAACATGTGGAAGAAGCGATCAAGACGGTAGAAAAGAGATGGATTGATACAATTAAAAGGGAAACATAAAAGGATCAGAGAATCTGTATAAGAAAAATATCATGCAAAATCGGAAGACGATGTGGCAATGTGAACTTTAAAGTTCATGTAGGTAGTACCAAGAATGGCAGAGAATCACGAGGACCATAAATTATTTGCTCAAAGGTATATGTAAATTAAGAATGATAATTCTAACCTCTTTCTCAGCCTCAAAAAATTCTCCTTCTCCCTTCTTCTTTTCAACTTCCTTAGCAAAATATTTGTCATCAAAATTTTCGACGTTCAACCCAGAAATGTCAACCTTGGTAGAAGTGGCAATCACGTAAGACTGATTTACACGTCTCAAAGGAACTCCATTTATTTTAAAGGGACCTGCAATGGCATCATACCAGCACTCAAGTTAGAATGGCACTTAACAAGTTTTTTCAAGAAGCAAACAAGTGCCCTAACTAGAAACCCATTACCCCCACCCAACACGGGATTGAAAAAAAAGGAGCAAATACACAAATCAGTAAATGTAAACAAAATAAGAACAAACATTTTAATCAGAAGCAAAGAAAGAATCATTCAAAAAACCTACGAAAGTTTAAGGCATAAAAGCTAATTCATATATTCTAACTAATGATCATGATAAATAATGCAAGGAGCAAAGATCACATCCTCAAGAAGAATACATTACAAATTAGAGAAAATAAGAATGTAGATTACTATATGACACTTCACAAGTTGATACACTCAGATCTATGCGGTTACAGAAGCGAGTGTTACTCTTTCATGTCATCATTTCATACAGTTTCGGGAGAAAACAAATTAGCAACACATCACTTTGAGTACTCACTCACTAACCCTATTTGAATATCCCCTACTCGAAGAAAACCCCACCCTGCAATATATCCCATCCAACAGGAGGGAAGCAATCCCCCAAGCACAATTCATAAGAGACGGTGATGTATTTGCAAATAACTTGAAACAAAAGAAACCTCCTTTTTTGCACCAAATTCTAATGGCATCGCCACAAAACAATGTTATCGTCATTGGGTGGAATTCACGACCAAGGAACCTCCAAGTAACATAAAACTTTTAACATTCATTCGAAATTCCAGAACAATAATTTCTGCTTAAAAAAATAACTCACCAGTAACAAGAAGTAGCCCAGATGAAAGCTGCTCAAGAAAAACAACTCTCTTTCCCTTAAACCTTCCAGCCAATACAATCAGCACCGTCCCTGGTGTAATACTAGCCCTACATCCAACCAACCAAATAAAAAAAAATTAATTAATTAATTAAATTATCAAACACCCATTTTCTAATTTCTAATTTTGCCAACAATTATAAATAAAGATTATTAAAAACCGAATGATTCGAATTTGAAAAATAATTAAAATCTGAGAGACAGTAGAGAAAAAGAGAACCTGACCTTGGTGGGCCTGGGCTTGCGTTTGTTGACGAGGGGTTTCTTGACGTCGTCGGCGGGGTAGAACTTGGGCGGCTTCTGAGGCTGCCGGCTTCGCATCGTGGCGAGGGAAGACGCCGCTGTTTTTGGCCTTGAGAGCCCAAAGACCACGCTTGTGGTACATTTTGGACCTCGAGAAGTTACCCACCCCGCGGACGAGATCTGGGTTCCGGTTCTTTCTGGGGTTCCTTGCTTTTGCTGCCATTGCTGAGCTCACGCAGTCTCCCTGCGGCTTGCTTTTTGCGATAGAGAGACGACACAGGAAGCAGTGCGGCGGGGGTTTATGTAAAACCCTAACTTCCGGTTTTAATTTTTTTTGTTCTTGTTTTTGGTTTTGGGCTTTGTATCAATCTGGCCCAAACCTTACTTACAGTACTGAAATGCTATGTATTAATTGAAAAACATTTGAATTTTAAGAATAATTGGTTGTAAAGGTAAAACGATTGAGGTCTCGTTTGTCATGCTGTACATAGCACCGGATAAAACCAATAATCCGGAACCAATTGTTGAGCACTTATTTATCAAGTAGACATTTGACTAATTATTCTATTTTAACGTGCTTATTTTCTATATATTAATAACACATCATATGATTTGCAAATATAATCTAAAAAATTTAATTTACCTTGTATTACTTACTCATACTTAGACTTTCTAGTAAATTACTAAAAATACCCTAAAATCTGAAGATGCTGATTTAACATGATAAAAGACATAATTTGGCATTAAAAAAACTCATATATGACCACAATGAGTTAGATTTGTGACACTGTTCTCTTTGAACGCCGGTTTAATACATAAATATCATGATGAACTAACGATAGCAACTATGGGTGGACATGGGCCGGGCCAGGCCTAAAATTGGAGGGACCGGGGTAGATCTTACTATTTCAAAATTTGAAACTGAACATAACCCGGCTCATTTAAATCGAGTCGATTCTTACAAGTCCAACGGGTACAATTTGTTTTTGTTTTTGTTTTTTTATATTTTTAGTATCCCAGTTGAATTTCCACTCGATGATTTCGGATCCGAGTTTGAAATTGAATTGTTGGAGAGAAAGAGGACGGCGCCAGAGACAAATCAAAGAACCAGAAAGCGGCCTGAGCGAGAAATAGGGAGTGAAGTGGAGTGGCGGGTAAGATTCGAACTCAAATTGCTTATCGTTATTGGGTTTTAGAAAATGAGAATCTGAAATCGGGTTTTGAAAGCACTATGAGTTTGTTTTTTTTTGTTGGTGCATAAGAACTGAGTGAAAGAAAGATTTATGATGGAGAATGATGAAAATAGTGGAGAAGAAGAAGGTGGATCCCCGTTTCCTAATACAATGGATGGAAGTGGAGAAGAAGATGGTCTGATGGTGGATGACCTTCTTTGCCGCAAAAGAAAAATAAATAAATAATCAAAACTAAATAAAGAAAGAAAACAAAGGTAGTACTAGGAAGAGGATCCCTTTTGGATCTACTTTGTGAGGATTCTAGGGATCCTCACATCCTAACAGTTAATTGTACATCGTGGACTAGTTTACGTCAGGTATTATTTATGTTTAATTTTAAATAAAAAATTCAAATGATTTTTGACCGCACGATGCACAATAAATGACTAAGATGTATGAATTCCTAGGATCTCCACAATTTGGATCCGGATAGGATCCAAATCCAAAGTGTACTACCATTCCAAAAAATGAGTAGGATTGGGAGAAATGGATTTGGCTGGGGTCCCGTTTCCTTATACTTTTGGATCCGCCCAGTCCCGTTAATTTTGTGAACTCACCCCGCCCTGCCTCGTCTCGTTTTGTATTTTACACTTTTAGACCCGCCTCGTACCCGTCCCGAATCGCATGGACTCACCCCGCCCCGCAGGTCTATGACCCGTTTACCCACCCCTAATAGCTACGAGAATTCTCCTTTAGAGCAACATGGGCAAGTTCATGAGCCACAACTTTACCTACTCAAATCTTCTTCCTAACAAGTGAGAAGATTAGGCTACAAACTGATGGAGAATCTGTGGTGCTATGGTGATGGTAGGGGTGTAGATCACTTAGGTTATTTGGTTTGTTTGGTTTTTGTGATGGGCCCTCTGCTAACTTCAGACACTAGTTTTAAAGTCTATGGTCTTGATTTTCTCTTGATCTAACTTCTTGTGTCTGGACCTTTATGTATTTGTACTTTGTTGGAAATGAAATCTTTCCTTTGACCAAAAAAAAAACATAAAGTGAGAAGACGAATAACTTCTTGCGCATCCAAGGCCAACTTGAGCCTTTTAATCGACACCAAAATCTCAAGAAAATTTTAATTGTGACTGGAATACGAGTGGTACACCACGTGTTTGTATACAAGTGGTGAGAAATTTATTTTTTAAGTTATTAACTTTTTAACACACATATCCCACCATTTGTATAGTAACACGTAGTGTATCATCCCGTATATTGGTCACACTGAAAAATCTCTCCAAAATCTCAGCAGTAGCATATGTTTCAACGTGCTCACATAATAAGGAGTGAGCCTGATTATGCCACGTATGCCTTTCTAAACTTCACCAACACCAACATTACGGGCTAATTTGGTATTGTTGTGCTTTAAAAAAAAAATCTTTTTGCTTTGCTGTGAAAATAAAAGGCTATAACATAAAGTCGTTGAGTGTTTGATAAACTTTTTTTTTTTGTAAAAGTGCTTTTAACAAAAAAATTTTATTTTTTTGAGTGTTTGATAAACGTTTATATAAATTGTTGTGGATATGTCAAATGACAAAAAATGATATGGTATTTAATGTGATATAATAATTGTCAAAGATAATAATGTAGGGTAAAGGTTGTAATTTTATAAAATATGTGAGGTATACTTGACATTTGAAAATTTCATTAAATGCGCACTGATTATTAAGCTTTGAAGAGAAGAAAAAAAACACTTTTTAGAAATATGGTTGACCCTACTTCTGCTCTTCTATGGTTTTCAACTATCATTCATCATTTTTTTTAAAGTACTTTTTTTTTTGTTGGAAGCCCTTAATGGAAGGGATCCCCATTTTTCAAAAAAAATGGGGACACCCTCTTGACCGTTAGATTTGGCTTTAATGAAATTCTGTGGTTGAGATTATGTCGCCGGTGATTTAATCTCAACCACAAAATTTCATTAAAGTCAAATCTAGCGATCTAGAGTGTGTCCCCATTTTTTTTTTTTTAAAAAGGGATCCCTTCCCTTAGACCATCTCCAACCCTTGGGCTAAAAGCCAAATTTTCTAGCCTAAAATTTTAGCCCGAAATTATTAAAGAATAAACTTAGGCTATTTTTTTCTTAAATTAATTTTTTTTAAATAAATATGTAGACTATTGTAAATTAATTTTATGAACATTTTAATCAAAAAATTTTAAATTTCGATAAATATTTTCATTCAGTTTGGTGGAGCCCACACCGATTTCTAGGCTAAATTCTGGGAGAAATCTGGCCTTGGTTTAGCATTTAGTCCGAATTTTTTCCTTGGGTTGGAGTGAGTTTGAGGGGGTAATTTGGCTTTTAGCCCAGGGTTGAAGATGGTCTTAAGAAGCCTTTTTTTTTTTTTACCAAATACATTTGATATTCCAGATTTTTTTTTATATAAATAGCTTTTTTTTAAGCACCACAATTGCAAACTGACCCTACTCCCGATTCTATTCTATTCAAATGTGCGCCCCACATGCTGTTCCCACATAACACGTCCCCTGTCTTCCTCAATTTTCTCCAATAATGTTACGTGGACATCGGCAATAATTCAGGTATAATGGATAAGATGTAGTTTCAATTGTATTAGTTTTAAGGATAAAGTTGAATTAGCTTAAAATATATTAAATTAAATTAATTTAGTGAAGCGTTTAGTACAATTTTAGACTACAAAACAGGATAATTAACAAAAACAAAAGTAAATAAAAAATTAATTAATCTACTTTTGAATCAGCATAAACTTTTTTCTCAAATAATTCAAGAAAAAGTGGATAAGAAGATCAAAGAAACATATTAGATGACAAAACCCCAAAGCTGGATAATGAACACAAAAAAAAGTAAATAAAAAACTAATTAATCTACTTTTAAATCAGCATAAACTTTTTTCTCAAATAATTCAAGAAAAAGTGGATATGAAGATTAAAGAAACATATCAGCTGATAAGACCCCATATAATTGATGCCACTTTAGAGCAGCTCTAGTGTATGCTGGAGCCCGATGGACGGGTAACTTTTTTTAGGACCCACACGCCCCAGCAACAACCTCCAGCCCATGTGGGCGATTGGGGAGGCCCCCTGAGTGAAAGGCCCAGCGCGAATTAGTGGCTCGAGAGCCTAAGGGCTATCTGATGCACCCCTGACGTTCCACGTTTAAAATTAATAAAAATAATTAAAAAATTTGAAAAAGCAATAAAAATTAATTTAAAAAATGTAAACAATTAATAAAAAAATCTGAAAAAACAATTAAAAAATTAAAAAAAAATTTCTATAAATATCTTCTCATTATCTTCTACCTTACACCACAATTTTATATTTTCTCAAATACTTTGGGTTGTAATTTCTTATTTAATGAAACGTGGTACAACGAGATCTATTAAAAATCATATTCGAAATTTGAAATAAAATTATTTTTATTATTTTATAAAATAAAAAATACTAATATTTTATTGCATATTGTCATGGCTATTCAGTTTAGGAGTGAAGACGCAAAAGGCAATTACTGTTCACTGAAGACTATTCAATAGTGACTTGCCCTAGGGGCCTTTACAACGCTGGAGTTGCTCTTACGCATGTGAAGTTAATTTGGTGAGACTGGGAGCATTTTTCTATGATGGAGACATAACATGACCAAAAGGTGAAAGCAGAGAAATACCACATAAATACAAATCCATATTATCAACAAAGATTCTCTTGGACAACTTTAGATAACAGTGGAGAACACTTTAATAAAGTAATAATGATTGAATAGAAAATTAAAGATATTACACAAAAAAAATTAAGAAATTGTTATTAACACTTCAAAAATTTCATTTTGTACTCCAAACTTTGCTTAATTAGAAAGAAAAATACACATGTGAGAAGTGTAGAATGAGATTTTTGGAGTACTAATAACAGTTCTCTAATTTATTAGTACATCAAAAAGTATATTCACGATACGAAGACTTAAATTAGATACGTATGCACTCTTCAGTGCTAGCTAGAGTCATCGGATAAAAATCTACGGAAGAAGTATACAAATTCTACATATGTCATAAGGCTTACAAGTTGATCACCACAATCATTAGTAGAAAAAAACAATTTATGAGACAAAACTTTAGGATACGAAGCATATTTCGCCGCCTAAGAATTCTTTGCAAGAAAACAATGGTACTTCAACGCGTCAAATGATCACAACAAAACAAAAAACAAAAAACATTGCGCGTAAACTCTAAAAAAATCATTGTAAAATGAGGATTTAGCGCTTTTTTTTGTGCGGCGCGTGGAAATTCGGTGATATAGATTTTGAGTAGAGAGACGTTCTCAATGTCCTGAGCCCATATCCAAGGTCCGTTTGTTGAAATTCGATACGATGGTTCCATTGTTCAATTTTTGAGATAATTTTACTACTGTACTATTTTCGTAATTGACGACAATCTAACCGTTGGCTCGTCATAAAATTTTGTCGGTAGACTACTTATTAATTGCCGGACCATTGAGCCACACATGCCTTTAGTAGGCTACTTGTTGACCATAATGTCGCCTACTTTGACTAACAATTGACTTTATTAGGCAACGTGCCTCGACTAATTCTGGTGTCTCGTGATTTTTTAGATTGTTGTTAAGGCTTGATGGAGCTTAGTTGGTTCATCAAGATGATGTATCATTCCCGGATGATGTGTGTCTCGATGTACGTGTAAGTAGCATTGTGCCTCGTTTTGCGTGTCGGTCTTACTAAGTTTCTTAAGTGGGGTATTATGTAATGTATTAGGTTAATTGGAACAGTGTTGGTGAATATAAAAATACGAATGACCCAGGTGTGTGACTTTAATATTATGTGATATGATTATTACCCATGAAAACTTCCATGTTATGTAATATATGGATATAACATGAATGTACAAATGATTTTAAGGAAGCGTGTGCTTCTATGTTATGTTTACTTGATAGGGTCATCTCAATTATATCTATGTTATGCTTCAAATGATTGTGAAATAAGATGGCTAGTAGAGGACTGCTAACCTAATTCATGCGGTGATGTGGCTTCAATTCGAAATTTGCACCATGTAGCAGTGGTACATGGATGGTCCCGCCTGGTTAATTCGTATTGGGGGGACCATACTGTTTAAGGGTTATGCATGGTTAATTCGCATTGGGAGATCCTTGTTACCTAGGTATTGCCATATGTATTTAAGGGTGATCATGCATGGTTCATCCGCATTGGGTGATCACTGCCTATCAGTGTTCATAGGAGTGACTCTACTTGGTTAATCCTCATTGGGGAGGGTCACTACCTATATGATTACTTGTTCTTAGGAGTGGTTCTGCTTGATTAATCCGCATTGGGTTACCACATCCTATTCGGTTACCTATTGTAGGCTTTAGTCGAACAGTGTCTTTATATAGCCTTAGACTTAGTGAAAGAAGAGATTGAATTCATATGTGGCTCAATCTAGAAATAGACAGTTAAATCAAAAAGTTTACCTAATAGTGTATCTAAAGTGAAAGGATTTGGATGTGACTCATTCCTACTCGTAACGAAGAGATGCAATGATGAAATAGATATCGATCTCATTCCTACACGTGGATGTATTTATGATGGTGTGTCATTCTTACACAAATTCAGGTTGTGTGATGACTAATAATTATCTCGAAAGACATGGGGTGAGATTTGAAATTAAAGAACCATTCCTATACTTATTTAATGAGGTGTATGATGGTTAAGTTATGAAATAAGTGGCGATTAGATCCTTGCGATCACTAGGCAAACGATGAAAGGCGAGTGGTGAGTCATAATCCAAAGAGAATGATGGAAAGATAATAACGATGATTAGAATAATGGTTTGATCAAGTATTCAAAGGAAAGTCCTGTGTGGACGCAACGACTACTTTGACTTTTAATCATTTGATTTTTCTTATATTTACATATGTTGCATTATTGTCACTACACGAGTGTTGCAGTTTATCTGAGTTTTTCTTTTCCTGGTGCTCTATTCCCATTGCATAGGGTTATTTTGCAGAGTAACATGAAGTAGTTAGAGAAGAGAATTTCAAGTGGTGTAGCTGATGTGGGCAATACACTCAAGAGTAGGTATTGTTACCCTTTATTGCTACAGTATTTCCATTGAAGGTCTGATGTATATTGTATGTATGAGTCACAGTGACTCTTATGTGCTTTATGTTGTATTGCTACTGTGCTACCATCACGTGTTGATTCTAAACGTATCTCGAGATCGGGGTATGACACTAGTGATGGTGAAAGAGAAGAGAGAGATGATGGTGATGGGTGAAGAGATACGAGGGTATAGAAAGAGAGGGTGGGAAGACATGCTCTTGTAGTTTTTTCTGTCCTTATTATATTAAATTTTTGTCATTTTCATTTAATCAAGCTATTAGGTTATTTTTTGTTAAAAAAAGTTTGAAGAAATCATTTTCATTAAAGCACCCTTAATTAAAAGGATAATTCCCACTTTACTACCCTCAAGTTTCGTAAAATTTCAACTTTCATACCTAAAGTTTGAATTTTGTAACACTTTCATATGAAACAATTAAGTATTAAAGAAGGGAACTGTTATTTTTTTTGGTAAAATTGGGGGTCAAAAGACCCAAGAAAAACAACTAACTATTAACAAAACGGGTATGAGGAAACCCAACAGCATCCTCAAAGATCAACCTACCCACAAGAGGAGGAGGCTCATAAAAAACACGAAGACCAATGTCGAACTTATGGCTTAAATCTCTCATACCATCAGCCACTCTATTCTTCTCACGATAAACATGTGAAACCGAGCAAATCCAATCTCTGTGCAATAACTCCCGACAAAGCAGTAATGAGATGGGCAAGAGGGTGCATAGAGGAATTAAAATCCATTAGTAAAGTAATAGCCACAACGGAGTCCAATTCAACAAGCACTTTTCTATAACCCAATCTCTAAGCAAGAGACCGACTATGAAAAAGATCTCATAACTCAGCATTAAGCACACTCCCCACACCAATATTTATAGTGAAACCAGCAATCCACACACCTGTAGCAGCACGTAAAATCCCACCAGCACTAGAGCACCAAGAAGGGAACTGTTATTAACATTCTAAAAATCTCATTCTACACTCTTTACAAGTGTATTTTTCTTTCTAATTATAGAAAGTTTGGAATTACAAATAAAAATTTTAAAGTGCTATTACAATTCATTCAAAGAAAATTAATTTAAAAAGAAATAAAAGGGCCACCCTTCTTCTCTTTAGACCTCCGCTTTCTCCCTCTGCTTCCTTCCTTTATCCGATTCCAGATGCCTACGCTATTTGACCATAAGAGCATTTCCAACGTGTGCTCTCCCTCGAAGGATAAGCCCGCGAACAGTGGCAGAGAGTCTGAGCAACCAAGCCCAGCATGTGCTGGCGAAGAAGCCCGAGCAGGCCCGAGCAGGCCCGAGCAAGAGACCTGTGGAGAGTTGTCAGCCCAAGAGGCCGTAGTGGGTATGATGCAAGGCTAATGTCGCCCTGACGTCAGCCACGTTCTTTCTTCTGTTTTGCGTCAATTGTTGGGGCCCGCGTGCGCAGCTGCGTCAGTGATCGTTGGAGGCCACGTGGCGCATTGGCGTCCGTTGGATCTCAACGGTTCTTTGTTTTAAACAGTT
This sequence comes from Crataegus laevigata, assembly GCA_963580275.1. NCBI lineage: Eukaryota > Viridiplantae > Streptophyta > Magnoliopsida > Rosales > Rosaceae > Crataegus > Crataegus laevigata. Next base: position 35,799,634 of record OY756942.1, on the reverse strand, counting down.
GGATTTCCAACGGTAATAATAATTTAAAAACTTTATTGAATTGCAATCGTTGGATCTGAGATCAACGGTCTACGTTATTCTACTTTATAAATTAAAAAAAAACAGTTAAAATATCAGAAATCTTACCGTTGTGCCACGTGACACAATCTGGAGTGTTGGAATTCAAATTTTTTTTAATCCAAAGATTAATTAGGTGAATATATTTGTGTTATGGAATTGTTCATCGTGTCTGGCTCATATTCATCAACGGCATCATAATCGTACTCGTCTTCCACAATCATGTTGTGAAGAATGATGCACGTCATCATGATGGATCGAAGCGACTCTAAATCAAACATTCTGGTAGCACCCTTAACAATCGCCCAACAAGCTTGGAGTAACGCTCCACATCCTTCCTGCACCCTTCTTGATAGCTTGCAAAGTATTTTTCTTTTGCACTTTGTGGATGTGGCACTTTTTTGACAAACGATTCCCACCTTGGGTAAATGTCGTCTGCTAGGTAGTATGGCCCGTCACACTTATGTCCGTTGACCCAGTACGTGACTTTTGGTGCCTTTCCTTGCAGGACATTGTTGAACAATGGGGATTGGGCAAGGACACTGAGGTCATTTTGAGCTCCCGGAACCCCGAAAAAGGCGTGCCAAATCCATGTATCAAAAGATGTCACCGCTTCTAAAATGATACTTTTTGATCATTTTCTGTCCTCATAAGCGCCTTGCCATGCACATGGACAATTTTTCCAAGTCCGGTGCATACAGTCAATGCTTCCAATCATCCCTGGAAAACCTTGCATCTTGCCCTTCTTCATAAGCCTTTGCAAGTCCATATGAGTAGGTTTCCGTAGGTATTTTGCGGTGCAGATAGATTCGATTGCCGAACAAAATCTCGTCAGGGACTCAAGAATGGTTGATTTTTTCATCCTCATTCTCTCGTCCAGTTTGTATGCAGATGCTCCATATGAAAGCATCCGCAAGGTAGCAGTAATTTTTTGCTCAGGCAGCAGACCCATAGCACCAAAAGTATCCGGCTTTTGCACAACGTAAGAATCATGGTTGCAAACAGCGCCCATTATTTTGTTGAACAAATGTCTTTCCATTCTAAAACAACATCTGAAGTATGTATCAGGGAATGCACTGTTACGGACAAAATAATCGTCTAAGAGCTCCTGACCTTGTCGTTGCCTTCTTTTATCAATGTTTACAGGACAGCTAGGCCTAGAAATCTGAGCCACAGCTTGGATGACTCGATGGGAATGTGAGACTCTTGCCATTCTTGATTTGTCATCTCTCCGTCTACGCTCGTCATCCTTTTCTATCTCATTTTGGGCCCAATCCCCGCCATTGAACACTCATTTTGATTGGTTAAACAATTCTTCCTCTTCTTGATCAATTTCCCAATCATCTTGGAAGAAGAAGAACTAGACATTGTAAGAAGGAAGCATAAATTATGAATAATGATAGAGATTTTGGTGAAGAAGGAAGCAGAAAGCATGAATAATGATAGAGATCTTGAGAAAATTGGTGTGAGATTTCTGAGGATGGATGGTGGATTATATGGAGGATTCAGAAAGGATTAGGTTGTAGATAATGCCACGTGGCATGCTGTCATTCGTTAAAAATATGGTGGAAATCTATCCTCAAAGATTGTAAACAGATTGTGACATGTGGTGCGACGTGATTGGTTAAAAATCTTATTGGAAATCTATCACCAATAATTGTCTTTTTGGATAATGACATGTGGCGCAACGAGAACGATTAAAAATCTTATCAGAAATTCATCACCAATAATTGTCTTTGTGGATAATGACACGTGGCGCAACGAAAACTATTAAAAATCTTATCCGAAATTACAAATAAAATTATTTTGAATTATTTTATAAATAAAAAAATACTAATATTTTATTGCAATTGGCTTTTCGAATAATGACACGTGGCGCAACGATAACGATTAAAAATCTTATCTGAAATTACAAATAAAATTAATATGTATTATTTTATAAATAAAAAAATACTAATATTTTATTATCAATTACCAAGGCTATTCAGTGCAGAGGTGGAGATACAAAAAATGATTACTATTTATTAAAAGTAATTACTGTTCCTTAGGTGGATTAAATAGTGAATATCCTCGGGGCTCCCTCGTTGGAGTTACTCCAAGCGTGTTGGTTGAGAAAGAACTTGGGAATCCCATTTTTGTTCTGCTGTTTTTCTTGATCCATTCAATTCAACCTTTAATTCCCCTTTTCTCTATTGTAAACTGCAGTCCAAGTTCTTCTCTTTTCACAATAATCAAACTTACCCAGTTGGGATTTACCCCTAATTCTTTTATGGGTAGCAAATTCTTGGGTGAAAGGAATAGTGGGTTGATGAGCCTTGTTCTTATTATTTTTTGGGTGATCAGTTTTTGATGTAAAGGAAAGATGGGTTTTTTCTCTGACCCAGACCTTTCTGGGTTTTGAGAGGAATAATCAGATGAGGGATCTTCCTGGACGCCTGGGACTTTGACTAGCCTTCTTCTCAGGATTTCCCAATGCGTCTTTGCTGCCGGGTCCATTGCTTCCATGGCTACTGTTGCCAGCTTCTCTCTTTTCTCGTATTATGTTGTGTGACTTAGCCAAATTATTTATTCTCTTACTATAAAAATATTGATATACTAAAAAAAAAAAAATATATATATATATATATATATATATATATATATATATATATATATATATATATATATATATATACCCACTCGGTTATTATATTCTGTGCTACCGGTCCTCTCCTTAATTACCATTAAATTCAATCCAAAAATCCAATCTTCAATCCACCCAATTTCTCACATTGACGAAGAGGTCCAATCTCTCCTAACCCTCATTTCCTTTGTCCAGTTTCTATCTTTGTTGAATGGCGATGGCTGAAGAATTTATCATGAATTTATAATTGAACACCTCAAAACCCACCAACCCATTGCCCAAAATTCGCAAAGCTCGTACCTTTGTTGTGGGTTGTGATCGATTTGATCCGCCATTGAAAAAGTTCAAAAAACAAGGGGAAAGAAGAATTGGGTTTCTATGTCAGGGAAAAAGCCGGCCGTGAACTCCGGAAATTCAGAGCCATGAAACCTAGAAACTCGCGAAATCTGAACCCAGAAATCTATCCCTATCGCAAAACGCTGATAGAAGTATGAACGTGGCACAAAAATCAAACTTAAAGCAAGAAAAGTGGAACAAAAAAATTTTAGATATGAAAGTTGGATTTTAATGTAATAAAGTAAGAATTACTCAAAATTTAAAAAAAAAAGATAAATAGGCAGCATGTGCAACGGTAGAAAAAAAAAAGAAAATATAAGAGGGCAGGCAGAATGTACGCTGGGACCCAGCCTGCTACTGCAGCAGTAATTGGCGAGTATGGGTTACCCGCCTTGTATCGAGCGTCCCTCACAGCTGCTCTGCAACATTCGCATGGTGGGGGTCATGAAAACTATGACAATATATATTACATATAGTATGGTATTTGATCTAGACTATTTTAGGTAAGTATATTATAAACATATATTACAAATAATATTTCTTAATAGATTGAAACCGTTCGGAGTACGCACGTGAACTGCAGATCCAAATCCTGTCTCGATTAGTTTTTCTCGGATCCTTCTGAGCAAATAATCTCAATCATTCACGTAAAATTATATGATACAAATTGAATCTCTCATCCACGCTGTCGTGCTGTCCCCCCCCCCACGTTACGTGTTGTCCCTCGCCCTTCTGCTTTTTCTCCGTCTCAGAAGGAATTGGATCCGCTTCGGAACTTAGTATCCCGAACCTAAGGATCAATTCATTTGGGCCGAACAAATTAAATCCAACGGTCCCTATTAACTCATTTTTCTCTCACCACACAAAATCAATTGTTCTGATTTCTTTTACACGCCAATTAACGGTCAAGATGAATTGATCTTTAAGTTCCAAACACTAAAGTCCAAAGCGGATCCAATTCTGTCTCAGAAAGCTTCTATAGCTGCATTTGACTGCATTATCTAGAAGAGACGGCCCATTTGAGTTGAGGTCTGAAATGGCAGGCTGTGAGCGAAATCTCAATGAAGCAGAAGAGGATATGGCACTGCTGGCGGTGGCGTCGAAGGCTATGGGTCTGATTCGCAAGAAGCAAATGGCGGCGGTCAATACGGCTACCCAAGTCCACAGATTAGCATGTATCTTGTGGCCCGGAGGCTGTGGGGAGGATTTTTGTCCGTGGCATGCAATTATTGGTTCTTGTTTTAGAAAAGAGTCATGCAAGGAATATCAAATTTTTAGATCATATTTGTAAATTATGTGATATTTCATCATTAAAAAATAAATATATTAACAAATACTTATATAATTATTAATAATCACATCATATAATTCATAAAATATAATTTAAATAGATATCCCCTTAGACCATCTCCAATGGTTTGGCTAAAAGCCAAATATTTTAACTCGAAAAATTTAGTTTTTAGCTCAGAAACATTTTTTCTACTCTAACCGTTTCAAGCCTAAAATTTTAGCCTGAGATTATTAAAGAATAAACTTAGATTATTTTTCTTCTTAAATTAATTTAAAAAAAAAATAAATATGTAGACTATCGTAAATTAATTTTATGAACATTTTAATAAAAAAAATTTAAATTTCGATAAATATTTTTACTCGGTTCGGTAGAGCTCACACCGATTTTTGGGCTAAATTCTGAGTAGAATCTGGCATTGGTTTAGCATATAGCATTTAGTCCAAATTTTTTCTTAAATTGGAGTGAGTTTGAAGAAAATTTTTGAGAGATAATTTAGCTTTTAACCCACCATTAAAAATGGTGTTACCGTACTCACGTAAAATATCCCATTTGTCTTTTGGTTATTTAAGGAATCTTTCTTTAGAGGAAATCTCACTTCTGCTCTCTCTCTCTCTCTCTCTCTCTCTGCCCCTCCCAGTCCTCTCTCTCTCACTCCCGCTCTCTATTCTCTCTGCAACGCAGAGACAAAACCGCATCCGACCAATTGAGCCTCCAAAACCACGACCATCGCAATCTACTCCTCAAACCCAATACAGCCGTGTCTTCCGCGTTCCCAAACTCGGACCCAAAACCCGAGAACCACGAACTCAGGCGCACTCGAACTTTCCGACGATTTTTTCGTCGTTTTCCCGGCTAAGGTAAGCTTTTAATCACCTTAATTCGTTGCATCTCATTGAGTAGTTTAAATTTCGTGTTTGGTTGGTTGAAAATGGCGAGTTTTAACACAGATCAAAAGAGAAGAAGTCTACTGCAGCACTCCGGCGAGTTGAAGAGAGAACCCGCTGATTTTCCAACCAAACCTCGTCGATTTGGACTATTTTGAAGCCACCATTCGAGCCACCAGCATCCCTAGGCTCAGTTTCGAGCAACCCGCGGGTTCGAAACTTGGAAATTCGAGCCGAGACTTCTCCGGCCAACTTCGAGATTTTCCGACCACTTTTTGGCCAAACCAAGGTGATATTCGGATTCTACACGCTCAAATTAGGCTAGGTTGTGAGTTTCGTAAAATTTGGATGTGTTTTGTGACTCACCAGTGTTGTGGAAATTTTCCGGCCAAGATTTTAACAAGCTAGGTAGCTCCTAAATTGCGTTAGCAGGGGATATAGTAGCATTTGAACTTGAGTTATGGCGCACTCCACTGTAACCATAAGGTTCGTTCGTTTCTGTAACCTTTGGATCATTTCTTGTTTTCTTTCTTTTTCTTTAATTATGAGAAATGACATAATTATTATTATAAGTTGAAAGAAGAATATTGTTAAATGACAAGGAAGGGAAGGGTTACTGTTATTCGTATATTTGGCATGTATATGATCTCATTCATGGAGGAGTTTGCCTAGGAGTAATGTTATTTTTACCACAATTTTATACCACATTAATTTACCATCTTAGATGGTAGATGAGTTGGACAAACTACATCATTTAATTTCAATCTTTTTAAATGATGATTGTGGTAAATGAGGAGTCCACATAAGATTATTTAAGTGTTTTAATTAATAAAAAGATTGAAATTAAATTATATAATTTGTTCAACTCATCTGCTACCTAAGATGGTAAAGCAATGTGGTATAAAATTGAGACTGAGGACCCCATCACTGTTGATCAGGATTTAGGGAAATCTGAACCGTTTGATTCCTCAATTCATTTCATCCTTTCGCGATTTGTTCGCAAAATCTCCCGTTGACCCTTTGTGCTCGGGGAATAAGGGTTTATATGATTATAAGCTTGTGATTGAAGAAGGTGAGATAGATGGTCACTTCCATCCGATTCTAATCAGATTAAGGAGAACGTTGATATAGAAGATTGAATTGAAATGGATATCATAATAAATTTTTATTTGAGAGGATTAGAAGAAAATTAAACATCAATAAAATTTCTCTCTCCTAATCCTCTTATTTTGAGGAGGATTGAAATGGATAACTTTTGTTCTTGAGTAATTCATCTTCTAACTCCAATTTGATCACAATTTTTCCATCTCTTCTTTCAACACACTTTAAAACAATTACTTATCCTTTCCATTCCAATCCTATATACCAAACCAAAGCTGGCTAATCTTACTCTAATAGAGCTTATATTAACTAAAAGAACTTTAAACAACAAAGAAATCCAAAGTAGGGAAGTAATGATTCATAGCTCGACTTTGGCTTCATAGGTTCCTATGGCTCGTCCTATAGGGGATATATTCTAATTATAGGGATAGGGAAGTAAAGGTGCGATAAGTAAGTTTTTCTATGAGCGTATATAGTGATATGGTATAGTCCTTAATGCAAATTGGTAAGGCTGGCGTCTCAATCCAACCCATACGATTCATTCATTAAAAATTTTACGGGTACCTTTAGGTGCTTCTGTTGCGTATATTGTAATTCCCGTAGCGGATCAATTCCAACAAGCCTATCAAACCAGTACTTATCGACTCTATAGATCTCATAATCCTAATTTGAATTGGAAAACAACTCAGCCAATTGTAAGCACGTTTTGCAGGCGCATATCGCATGCGAGTAGGAAACAATGAGAAATCTTCATCATCGCATTGTAACTCAATTCTAATAGGATTTCACCTTAAGTGGGTTTGTTCTGGAAATCGAAATTCAACGATTCGAACTATCTATTTTTCAAGTTGCACTTTATAGATCATCCTTGCAAAATATTAACTAAATCGGAAATATTTGGAGCATCTAATTGAGTCCAAAAAATTGACGAACACTATGTTCTAAGAAACACTGAAGTTTCATCATAACAATCAAATGAGTAAATGGTTTCGGATTGAATTGATTTTTCGTAAGGATGATCTATGAATGAAGACTTAAAAAATAGACTATTCGGATCATTGAAGTTCGATGTATAATGAGCCCCACAACTAGTCCCTTTTTTTTGTAAAAATAGGGAGGGATATATATATATATATATATATATATATATATATATATATATATGCGCTAGGCACTTGTTGGGCGGCTAACAGGGGCCTAGGTGGTTTTTTTTTAATTTAAATTAAATTTATTGTATAACATATAAATAAATGTCTACTTATACTTGAAATATACATAATTGTATCATAATACATAAATTGTAAAATATAATGACATACAGATTATCAAGTATTAGAACATATTGAAAACATGGGAAACAAACATATAATGAGTATTCATCCAAGTATCCAACAACTCTCTTATAATTTATTGAAAAAATAAACTCTAAAATGAAAGTTATCTATTTTCTGTCCAAGTAAGAGTCGCGACCTAGATGAGTGGCTAGGCAAGTCTAAGTGGGCTAGTCGGGGGCCCAGGCAGGTCTCAGCGCCCTTTCTTAATTGTTTAATGCCTAGAAATTAATCGAAGCAGTGACCATGTGACATCCCACATCGCCCAGGGGATTGATCCTTAAATGTATATTCTCATCCCTACCTAGCACGAGGCCTTTTGGGAGCTCACTGACTTCGGGTTCCATAGGAACTTCGAAGTTAAGCGAGAAGGGGGCTAGAGCACTCCCATGATGGGTGACCCACTGGGAAGTTGCTCATGAGTTCCCAGAAACAAAACCGTGAGGGCGTGGTCGGGGCCCAAAGCGGACAATATCGTGCTACGGTGGTGGAGCGGGCCCGTGAAGTGTTCCCACCCGGGCCGGGATGTGACAATTGGTATCAGAGCCTATCCCTGGTCGGAAGTGTGCCGATGAGGAAGTCGGGCCCCTAAGGGGGGTGGATTGTGACATCCCACATCGCTCAGGGGATTGATCTTTAAATGTATATTCTCATCCCTACCTAGCACGAGGCCTTTTGGGAGCTTACTGGCTTCGGGTTCCATAAGAACTCCAAAGTTAAGCGAGAAGGGGGCTAAAGCACTCCCATGATGGGTGACCCACTGGGAAGTTGCTCGTGAGTTCCCAGAAACAAAACCGTGAGGGCGTGGTCGGGGCCCAAAGCGGACAATATCGTGCTATGGTAGTGGAGCGGGCCCGGGAAGTGTTCCCACCCAAGCCGGGATGTGACAGACCAGCTGCCTAGCACCTAGGCAGTGCTACTGTATATATATTATATATATATATAATTTTTTTTAATGGGGAAAATGTTGAATAATATGTTTATTGTCTTGTACAGTGATCTAGGTCATTGGAATACTTCAGAGGGGGAAGCTTCCAAGGAAGAAGATGGACACAGACAAAAAAAATTCTTTCGATACTGGGATGTCATCTTTCTAGTATCATCTGCATTTTCTCTCTTCGTTGATCCTTTGATCTGCTATATTCCGGTCATCGACGAGAAAGAAACTTGCTATTTTTGGAACCTAAAGTTGGCGTGGATATATATCGCTTTACGATCATTCGGGGATCTCTTTTATTATATGGACATGGTTGTTATTTTTAAGAGATTTCGCACCAAACCTAGTGCCAAGTCTTCTGCAGGGGCCTCCCCCACAAAAACTATTGATGATCATCATTTGTCAACACTTCGTAATTTCATCCACAAGAAACAAGATGAGTTCTCAGCCATTCTACTTCGCATTTGGGTTGCTCTTCCCCTTCTACAGGTAGACCTTATGGGAAGGTGATTTATTGCAAGTAATTAAATTTCAAATTTAACTGCATGCATGCTTGATAACTAGATTTTATTTGACATGTGTGTGAGTGTGTGTGTGTGTGTGTGTGTGTGTGTGTGTGTGTGTAGTGATTACACATGATGGAGCGGGATATGTGAGGGAAATCGAACAAAATCCCCACACTAGAATTCATTAGCAAATAAGATGAAGTCCATCAGCAATCCGAAATCTTCCAGAAAATAAAGAAAACTCTAAAGTTGAATTGATTACAAACTTAAGGCCAAGATGACCTATTTATAATGTGACACAACGGAAGTCATAAATAAAAGGGATCACGAATAGTCACCCTTAAAAAGGTTTATGGAACACTTGAGAATTGAAAAAAAACTCTAGAATTTTAATTAATAATATGATAAGATGTTGAAAATACAACCCCTAAAGTTGTTTATATAGTCTTTGCAAAAGGAAATAAAACAAGAAAATTACAAAAGTTTCGAAAACACCCTTAAAAGCCGTTTTTAACCCTTCAAACGCTATTAAAACGCCAAAATCCATTTTATACCACAACAAAGCGGCGAGTTATAGTCGTCATGTTGTTCTCTATCAGACACCGAAAATCCAAAAAATACAATTCACCGCAGCTACCTCGAACATTTTGTTCGAAAAATCTTTTCCAACCCCTCGTCATAATGTTCTTAACCCCGGAAACCCAAAGAATCTAAGTAGAAATTCCAACCCCTCGTCATAATGTTCTTAACCCCGGAAACCCAAAGAATCTAAGTAGAAATTCCAACCCCTCGTCATAATGTTCTTAACCCTAGAAACCCTAAGAATCTAAGTAGGAAAAAAAAAAAAACAAAGAACTATCAAAATTGTACTTAAATAATAAAATCCGAATTAAAAATGGTAAATGACATAATTCGCCTGAATTTTGGGCCAAAAAGCAGACATGCCAAACGAAAATTGCGTTAATCCGAACAACTTGAAAAATCCAAAACATCCACTTTCGGGATATGACATCAACAAATAGAATAACCAATTCTCCAATTATTTTTTTTCATTAAGCATCGCTTCTTCCATTAAATTTATTGCATGCAAAATAACATAATTCTTGTCCTACTTCATCACGCTAATTACCCTATTATAAACCATGATGTTATATATTTTTTTACGTACATTCCTTTAAAATTTGTCATTTTGCTACTTACTCATGGTAGTTAGGTAGGGTTTGCCCTGTGGGTTTAGGACGAAACTCAACCTCCTCGTACAATTAATTATTTTGATACCTGCTTAAAAGTTGACGCACATTTGATAGATTATTATGTAAATTAATGATTTAATAACATTGGTTAGCCGATAACCCAATTTAACTGTTGGTTGACATGTCTCCAGGCAATATTGATCACTGGAATTTATACATACTTGGATTATTTTGGGCTTATTTACCTACTTCCATTCCAATATACAATGAGGGCTTATAACTACTACGAATGGCTTTATCGGTTTGCTAACGTAGAGACTGGAACAAGAACAAAGCTTAAAGCTATGTTAGACTTACTTCCGTTCATCATTGCTTCTCATGTAAGTTCAAATCTTATTTCTGATATTTGGGGAGAAATCTAAATTTTGTTGTAACCTCATTGTTGAGGTATATGAGTGTATATATTATAAACTTTTTAAAACTAGTATGGTGCATCAATAACCTTTTTAGTGGTATTCCTCTTTAGTACTAAGGTTTAGTGGTTTCCTCTTCACTTATAAGAGACAGGTCTTAGGTTTGATTCTCGCCAAAGGTGAATTTGAATCACATTATTGCTAGCTCATTATGAGGCTAAGTCTGCCCCTACCCTCTTGGTGTAGATAATGTTGTTTATTCAAAAAAAAAAACCTAAATTTTAGTGGGCCAGCCTTTTAACCTGGCTTAAATTCTAGATTAAATTTGTCCAAATCTTAAGTTTTAACTAAAACTTATTTTAGGCCCAACCATTAGAAAATAATTGGGTTAGTTTAAAACATAAATTTTAGATTTTAACCAAAAAAATTAGAGATGGTCTAAAGACCATCTTATTTGAGAGGTGTGGTGCTTTTCATTTCATTATCTTTTATCTTTTTTCAATACTTTAAAAATAAAATAGATTATTAACTATATGGTCTTGTTTGTCCTTCAGCTTTTCGGATCCATGTGGTACTTTTTTGCTCTGAGTCGAGAGATAGCATGTTGGGATGGTTATGTCTCCCACCATCATGTACACTTCCGTAATGATTCCTTCTATTGTAATTATTCTGAGCGCGCCAAGGATGCGCTCAGACGGCGCATCAATGATGATATCAGAATGGGTGCAAATCTATCATGTGCTGTAGAACTTCAGAAAAATATGGCATCGTTGCCTTTCGATTATGGTATATATCTGCCCGCTCTCCAATCTAATATGAAGTCGTCAGGAGATCTTCCAAGAAAGATCTTGCAATGTTTTTGGTGGGGCCTGCGAAATCTGAGGTTTGCATTTGTATGACTTTTCACGTTTGGTCACCTAGAAATATTTATGATGTAAACTCTTCTTTTATCTTTTATCCATTAACCCTCTCATCGGTGTCATCCTTGCAGTTAAATTTCATAAAAAATTTAAGTCAGCTTTCTGAAAGAATGTAATCAATGATTAATATATTGCTCTCGGTTTCATTCTCTTTGCAGTTCTTTTGGTTCAAACCTTCAGACCAGTTTCTACGGGCCCGAAATTTTCTTTTCAGTTGTGATCTCTATAAGTGGCTTGGCACTATTTTTAGTGTATCTCAATTCGAGGGTGCAGGTTTGTCCCGTGATCAGTACTCTTTTCAACATAAATTTTGTCATTAATTAAGCTTAAAGCTCCTCCATGCAATTATTTTTTTGTATATTCATGCACGTGCGTATAATGTTTCCAGATTTAATGAACTCGTCATGAAATCGCTTTATAGATTTACTAAACATATGCAGGGGTTGCAAAAAATAGCCGAACAACGCAAATTGAGACAGAAGATGATAACGACATATCAAGTCTTAATAGAACAATTACATAACATGCGCCGTCTCCGCATGAATTCACTAAAGAAAGTACGTACTCAGAAATTCTATAATGTAACAGTCACTAAAGATAATATTCGTCTTGCGTAATTAATTGTTATCTAATGAAACGTTGGTACGTAGGTTCCATCTCTTCGAAGTATTGATGAAAAAGTGTTGAAAGCAATATCTGAGCATCTAATGCCGGTGATTTATACTGAGGATGTGTATATTATTCGAGAGGGTGAACCGTTGCGGAAGATGCTGTTCATCCGGCAAGGCACTGCTTTGACCTACACAACTAGTAAAGGGGCAACAAGTGTTTGCAAATGCCTTGAGAAAAATGATTTCTATGGAGAAGAACTTGTAATTTGGGCATTCAAATCTGCCTCATTTTCTGAGTTGCCTATCAGCACTGCAAACCTTGTGTCCCAATCAAAAGTTGTAGCACTTTCAATCGCGGCAAACGACTTGAAGTCTGTAGTTGCTGAGTTATGGTTGCACTTTAGAAGGGATCTTCCTCACTCTCAGGTGGAGTGTTTTGCAGCTTCTTTCATACAAGCAGCCTGGCGCCGCCATGCAAAAAAAGCTAAGAGATCAACCGGCTGGGAAAAATAATTAGTAGATTAATATGAATTGAGTTTGTGTGTGCGCTTTGAGTTGGTATTGCTTTTGTTTTGTGTGTGTGTTTTGAGTTGGTATTGCTTGTTGATTTTGAGTGTTAATTGCAAATATTTGTGGAGTCATATTTTATGTAGGATTTAGACTCTTTATCTCTAATAATTACTTTTCCTGTAGAATAAGGCATGTACATATATTGTAAACTCTAAAAAATGAATAAAGTAACAAAGTAATTTTTTTTTTGGTAAAAAAGTAACAAAGTACTTTTAGTGCACTTCTTTTTGGCATCAAGAGCTGATTTCGATCCGAATTTTAAATAGTAAATCGTGCACAATTGCTATAATTTTTGCAATTATACTTTGGGTAAATTTGTAGTTGCTGCCGTCAAGAATTGCTGCCTGCGTGTCTTCTTTAGTTTGTCTGCTGATGTCGGTGCACAATTTTCTTTGGATAGCGCTTCGTTGCTGATCACAAATCACGTGCGTATTTAAATTTTGAGTAAAAAATTTAAAACTTGGACATGTGTCCATGATTAGTGATCAGCAGCGAAGACTCGTTCGCTTTGTAGAGTTTGTAGACAATACTTGGCAGGACCTAAGGTCATCTCCAACCGATGGCTGGCTAGAAGGCTCGTTTTAACCCTCTGACCCTTCAAGATTCTCCAATATATTAATATTTTAATGAACAGTACATGGCCATATTTGCCTCCGTCTCCAACCGAGGGCCAAAGAGCCATAGGGCCAAACATAATTTATTATTTTAATTTAAAAACTACAACAACTTAAATTTAAAAACTACAAATTAAATTTAAAAACAACATTAACTTAAATTTAAAAACTACAACTTAAATTTAAAAATATTGAAGGAAATATTGAAAATGAAGGAAATATTGTAGATGAAGTGAAGAATTGAAAGAGATTCATCATATTTATAGAAGAAAAAAAAAGGTTTAAATTTTTAAAAAAAATTCCAACGGCTAGTTAAAGCAACGGACCGTTGCTTTAAATTAAAAAAATAATAATGCAACGGCTAAATGCAACAGCTAGTTGCTTTGAATTCAATTTCAAATTATTAGTTTCGGTTGTAATTCGAATTACTATTAGTGTCGGTTATAACTAACACTAATAGTAATTAATAAAAACATTTGAAACTAACAGCTAGTTTTAAACACTGTTAGTGTCGATTATAACCGACACTATTGCTGCCTTCTAAATTATTCTTGTCGGTTTTTAAAAAAAAATAGCCAGCCCGGGGCTGGCTGGCTAGCTGGAAGTGGCCAGCCCTCTAGCCCTCCAGCCTTCTCCGATTCCGTGGGGCCCTCCCAGATTCCAGAGCCCTCTGACCTAACCCTCGGTTGGAGACCTTTTTGGGCTATTTTCGACTCTCTTGCCCTCGAAACCCTTCGGTTGTAGATGATCTAATATACTGACTGTTTTACATGGCCCACCTAGATAAACACGCCTGTCCATTTTTTACTCTTTTAACATGGCAATACTTGAGTACTGACATGTCAATAACCCAATTTATATATGGTCCAATAAAAATATAACCTATGTCATCTTCCTACTCTTTTTCTATCCTTGTAACCAAACACAACCTCACCCTTTAAAGTATTACCAAACATAAATCTTCTTCACCACTTCGTCTTCCTTCCGCTCGAACAAATTGATGACGATCTCATAACCGGCCATCGCGGCCTCGTCGGCTCTCCCATTAACCTGCAAGCTCCATATTATAGGATTCAACAACCTCGCACGTGCGACGGTCTCGACCTCACTCGCAAAGCCGGCGTCGAGTCCTTGTTCACCACCAAGCGAGAAGCCCCAACTCGTCATCCTCATCGCCACAAAAGACCGTGGCATTCACTGCTGGATGGAGTCGACGAATGGAGGAGTGATTGTGTGTGGGATCGACGGAGAAAGCTTAGTGCAACTAATAAGCTCGTGTTTTTTCCTGTCTGGAACTCCCACTTCTTGAATTTTTATCATTTTGGTTTACATCTGCCATGGGAAGAAGATTATTATTTTGGTTTAGGTGGTCTGTCATGGTAGATCGGCCATGGAAAGAAAGGAACAAGAAAAAAGATGAATGCTTAGTTATTTGAGGCTGTTTGGTTACTAAGATAGCAGGGGTGTGGAATATGAGAATTTTTTTATTGTGACGGAAAGTGGTACATCACATGTTTTTATATAAGTGGTAAGAAATTTTATTTTGAAAAGTTTTATTTGAACCCATATAATCTCTTTCTACACCCAACTTACTTTCTACACCCATATTATTTTTAATTAAAGAATTAATATCTCATTGAACCCAAATTTACTATCTAAACTACCCTCACAACTCCATTTCAAAATGTAAATTTATCTTTACACCAATTTAGAAAATAAATCCCAAATTGAATACTTTTGTTAAGTTTCTACTTGTTCATGGGAATGAAAGCTTTATAAAGTTTGATTTTGTGAACATGTTGCATAATTTGATGAAGTTTCTACTTGTTCATGAATCTTTCATATTTTTGGATCTCACATAACTTAAAAAATATGGCCTATACTGCGAATTGTATGTGTAATCCTTTTGATTAGCATCCTCAACCACACTAGCAAAAACAATAGGGACATTGGAAATGACGGGCATCAGACAATCCCTTGGATTAGTATTTCGTTGACTCGTTGTAGCTCTTCTTGTTATGCACCCCAAATTGAGAGCAACTGGGTTGTTTTACAAAAAATCAAGAGGTAAATGCAGACATTCATACACAATTGAAGTAAACATTTTTTAGTGGAAAACTACATATGCATATTTCCCAAACAAATACTAAACAATATCAAGAAATTATGCAATCCAAAATTGTTGTAGCTACTTTCAATACAAGGCTGAAGAAACTCTCCAATTTTAGTAGTCTCATCGAGTCGAATTATCGTGTTAAGGGCACCATTAGATTCCAAAGGTTTTTAAGGTCCATGAATTCTACCAATAAAACAACATAAATTGCAAAGCACTACACTTTAAATGAACCAAATAATTTTTTTTAGCACTCTACACAACTCTGTTCTACTCAGAAAATGCAGAAAGTAGAAAGAAAAAAAAAAAAAAAACTTTTAACCCCAACCTAATTAGCTATCAATTAGGGTTGTGAATGAGATCCATAGCTCTGCTACTAAGAAGAACAAAGAATTGCAAGAGAAGCTCCCTATTGTTGTTCTCAAAAAATGAAGAAATCATGTACTCCAAAGCTAATTTGGCACCGATTCAATTAGGGAACAACCTCCAAAATTATTCAACATGGGTTTATTAATAAATTTTATTTTATTTTTAATTTTACTTTTACTTAATGGTAATTATGCAATAAGTTTCACATTTAAATTTTAAGTTGAGTGTACAAAGATGTATTGGTTCAAATAAAATTTCTCTTTTATTTTTTAAGTTATTAACTTTTAACACATATATCCCACCATTTGTATAGTGACACGTGATGTACCATCTCGTGTGCCGATACACTGAAAAATTTCTTGTGGGAGAGAATTTAAAATGATAGATGTTGTATTCCTGTTGGACCACATAACTTGGTGAGTAAAACAAGTACTACCCAGACAGTACCCAAATATCCTTCTCTCGCCATCAAAACAACCCTTATTCTTCTAACAAAACGTCCTTCTCTGTCACCAAAATTGTCCAGCCAGTGTCCACTCCCACCAGTCACCTGCACCATCCACCATCTTCTCCACGGTCCACCAACCAAACATCCGTCGTTGAAATCCTTCTTAAACCCGGAATCAGACCATTCATACCAAATCAATGACAAATCCATCCTCTATCGACCACATCCATCACCTTCTCTTGCGAGTCCACGACCAACCCTCTCTTTGACGATGACCCCACCCTAGTCCTCTTTAATGGCTACGAGTCGGTTCTAGTATGGTTGATTAAGCAATTTATCGATCAAATTCTGGTTTGATATGGGTGTTACAGAGGAAGGAGAAAGGAGGCGAGAAATGAGGGTGGGTTAGTTCATAGTTGGGTCGACGTATTTGCCATGGCAGTTTGGAAGGGGAAGGAGGTGATTGTTTGTAGGTTGATAGGAAGTGTGGATGTTTGGTTAGCAAGATAGGATCGTGTTTAGTTATAATCTCATATTATAGGTGTTAAAATTTTAGTGAGCCACCTACAATGGTCAACAACGAAAAAATTCCAACAGAAGCTGGCAAATTGAGTGTAATTCTCCAACAATTTACAGACTTCCCATTCACATGTAGAAGAAGAGATCAAGCTAGTAGAAAAGAAATGGATTGATGCAATTAAAAGGGAAACATAAAAGGATTAGAAAAATTTTATAAGAAAAATATCACGTAAAATCGAATGACAAAGAGCACATTGAACTTTATAGTTCAGGCCAACGTTTTAAAAGGCTCGCCTCATGGCGCCCTCTAAGGCTGGGCTTGAGGGTTGCCGCCTCTATTTTGAGGGAGTGGGCGTAAAGCTTCGCCGGAGTCGCTTAGGCAGGCCTCAGGGTTTTTTAATTTTAAACTCCCAAACCCAAAGTTTGGGTAGAGTTTTAACTGCCTCATACATCTTCCTTGCACTATCGTCTCTCTGCCTTTTTGTTAGGCTAAATAGCGAAAACGGTCCTTGAGATTTGCATAACGTATCACTTTGTCCCTGAGATTGAAAATCAATAGAAATGGTCCATCATCCATCATTTTGGTCATTCTGTTAAAAACTCTTTTGACAATTTTCAAAACTTCGTAACTCAATCGTTTCTTAACCAAATTCGACCCATAATATATCAAAATGAAAATAAAAAAGTGTAGAACAAGATTATACCTATTTGGAAGCCCAATAGTTGTCGGAGATGGCCGGAAAATAGCCTCAAAGGTGATTGGTCCGCGGGAAAACTAAAAAATTCGCCAAAAACTGGGTAAACTTTCTTCAATGCTCAACGAAATCGAGCAATTCAAAAACAAAAAAATCATACTTCTCGACGAGACGAAGAGAATGGTACCTTTTTTTATGGCTAACTCACCGTGGTTTGGCCGGAAAACGGCTCGATGGCCAAACCATGGTGAGTTAGCCATCAAGAAAGGTACCATTCTCTTCGTCTCCTCAAGAAATATGATTTTCATTTTTGAATTGCTCGATTTCGTTGAGTATTGAAGAAGTTATGAACGTTTAAAATTTACTCAGTTTCCGGCGAGTTTTTTAGTTTTCTCGCTAACCAGTCACCTTTGAGGCTATTTTTCGGCCATCTCCGACAACCATTGGGCTTCCAAATAAGTATAATCTTGTTCTACACTTTCCTATCTTCATTTTGATATATTATGGGACAAATTTGGTTAAGAAACGATTGAGTTACGAAGCTTTGAAAATTGCCCAATGAGTTTTTAACGGAATGACCAAAATGATGGATGGTAGACAATCTCAGGAACCATTTCTATTAATTTTCATTCTCATAGACCAAAGTGATGAGTTATGCAAATTTGAGGGACCATTTCTGCTATTTAGCCTTTTTTATATAATGGATGTGTGTGCTGTTTGCTTGCATTGTTATATGTGTACTCATAATGTTTTTCATCCTCTATTATATATATATATATATATATATATATATATATATTTATAACATATGTGTGTGCTCAGGGTGATTATTGGTTAATAATTTTTTTTTAAAAATAAAATATGTATACGCTCAATGTATATATTAAAAAATTTAGGCCCCGCCTAGGCTAGACTATCCCTCGGACACCTCACCCACGCCTCACGCTTTTAATACACTTGTTCAGGTAGACGGTACCAACAATGGAAGAGAATCGTAAGGACAACAAATTATTTGCTCAAAAGTATATGTCAATGAACAACGAAAATTCTAACCTCTTTCTCAGCCTTAAAAAATTCTCCCTCTCCCTTCTTCTTCTTCTTCTTTTCCAGTTCCTTATCAAAATATTTGTCATCAAACTTTTCGACATTCAACCCAGAAATGTCAACCTTGGTAGAAGTGGCAATCACGTAAGACTGATTTACACGTCTTAAGGGAACACCATTAATTTTAAAGGGACCTGCAATGGCATCATACCAGCACTCAAGTTAGAATGGCACACGACAAGTTTTTCCAAGAAGCAGGCAAGTGCCCTAAACTAGAAAACCCATTACCCCCACCCACCACGGGATTGAAAAAAATGAGCAAATACACAAATCAGTAAATGTAAACAAAATAAGAACAGATATTTTAATAAGAAGCAAATAAAGAATCATTCGAAAAACCTATGAAATTTGAAGGCATAAAAGCTAATTCATATATTCTAACTAACAACCACGATTAAATAATGCAAGGAGCAGAGATCACATCCCCAAGAAGAACACAATATAAATTAGAGAAAATAAGAATGTAGATTACTAGATGACACTTCACAAGTTGATACACTCAGATCTATCTATGCGGTTACAGAAGCAAGTGTTACTCCTTCATGTCATCGTTTCATACAGTTTCGGAAGAAAACAAATTAGCAACACATCACTTTGAGTACTCACTCACTAACCCTATTTGAATATCCCCCACTCGAAGAAAACCCCACCCTGCAATATATCCCATCCAACAGGAAAGAAGCAATCCCCCAAGCACAATTCATACGAGACGGTGATGTATTTGCAAATAACCTGAAACAAAAGAAACCTCCTTTTTTGCACCAAATTCTAATGGTGTCGCCACAAAACAACGTCATCGTCATTGGTGGAATTCACGACCAAGAAACCTCCAACTAACATAAAACTTTAACATTCATTCGAAATTCCGGAACAATAATTTCTGCTTAAAAAAAATCAGAACTCACCAGTAACAAGAAGTAGCCCAGATGAAAGCTGCTTAAGAAAAACAACTCTCTTTCCCTTAAACCAACCAAATCAAAAAATAAAAATAAAAATAAATTATCAAACACCCATTTTCTAATTTCTAATTTTGACAACAGTTATAAATAAAGATTATTAAAAACCGAATGATTCGAATTTGAAAAATAATTAAAATCTGAGAGAAAGTAGAGACAAAGAGAACCTGAGCTTGGTGGGCCTGGGCTTGCGTTTGTTGACGAGGGGTTTCTTGACGTCGTCGGCGGGGTAGAACTTGGGCGGCTTCTCAGGCTGGGTCTCGGCTGCCGGCTTCGCATCGTGGCGAGGGAAGACGCCGCCGTTTTTGGCCTTGAGAGACCAAAGACCACGCTTGTGGTACATTTTGGACCTCGAGAACTTACCCACCCCGCGTATGAGATCTGGGTTCCGGGTCTTTCTGGGGTTCCTTGCTTTTGCTGCCATTGCTGAGCTCACAGAGTCCCCCTGCGGCTTGCTATTTGCGATAGAGAGACGACAGAGGAAATAGTTCGGCCGGGGGTTGAAGTAAAAACCCAAACTTCCGGTTTTATTTTTATTTTTATTTTTTTTTTTGTTTTTGGTTTTGGGCTTTGTATCAATCTGGCCCAAACTTTACTTGCAGTACTGAAATGTTCTGCATCTATTGAAAAATATACGAATTTTAAAAATAATCGGTTGTAAAAGTAAAACAATTGAGGTCTCGTTTGTCATGTTGTACATAGCACAGGATTAAACAAATAATTCGGAATCAATTGTTGAGAACTTATGTATCAAGTAGACATTTGATTAATTATTCTATTCTGGTCTCACTTATTTTATACGCTCCACACGTGCTAACTTGTACACTATAAAAGATAGGTATAGTGGTTAACAAAATGTATTTTAAAGTCACTTAGTACCGATCTAGTGATATTCCTTTTTACTTGTAAGTGCGAGATTTTATATTCAAATCCCGTTAATGACAAATTCAATACTAATTTATTCTCCCACACTACTTAGTTTAAAGCCTCAAACCATGCATGATAACCTCCAAGAAAAGTAGATAAGATACAACCTCTAGTAACAAAATTTGGATTGATTTACTCCATTGAACAAAAAAATGAAGTTATAGAGAAAACTTGTCTACCAAATCAAAAACTCAAAATGAATTACAAGCCATTTAGAAATACTTCTTTAAAAAGCACATATGCTTAAAAGTGCTTCTATTTTTTATTTTAAAAACACTTCCAAACACATATAATACATACATAAAAGAAATCCAAAGTAATATGCAAAAAGATCAAAGAAAGAAAAGAACTTTATGGAATTTGTTGTATGTATATCTTCTTCTTCAACCAGCTGGAAATGTCACCAGTTACCTTGGAAACGGTCCGGTCATGGAATCAACATTTGTGGAATCTGTATACATGGAGAGAACTTCAGCTGAACTATGATTATACGGCCCAAACGCAGCGCGAAGTTCTACTGCTGATCTTGGAGTTCTTTCTCGATGCCTAGACAACTCCATTTCCAAGCAATTTTTGAGCTCAGACAATACAACATCCATTGTGACTCTATGTTGGGAGATAGAGGTTGTGCATGCCATTGCTATCTCTAACGCTTTCCAGACCGAATTCTCATCGAACTCTTCTTGCATCCTTTGATCTACAACACTTTTTAGTTCCTTTTTTTCGAGCTCAGAACTCACCCACGTTGCTATGTGCATTACTTCATCACTTTTTATCACTGCAGGTTGGCCGGTGATTAGCTCTAATAGAACTACCCCAAAACTATACACATCACTCTTTTCATTCAGCCTTTGGCAATTGTAGTATCTGTAAACAAAAACTAGTTTTCATAAATCATAACATCGTGGTTTGTATGCAGCTTATTGTCGGTTTAGTGCCCCTTCAGTTTTATTTTTTATAAGAGTTTGTTCCCTTTTTTGACATCGTATTTTCGCATGATTATAATGCTAATAGAATGAGAAAATCTAAACATACTCTGGATCAAGATATCCGGCTGTTCCCATGACTGTGCTGACCACTTGAGTCTCAATGTCACTAGCAAAAACCTTGGAAAGACCGAAATCCGCTAATTTAGCTTCCAAGTTTTCGCTTAAGAGAATGTTGGCTGTCTTCACATCTCTGTGGACAATAGGCGGCTTGCATCCGTGATGCAAGTACTCGAGACCTGTGAACAAAATTTCGAAATCCAAATTAGTAGAACTATAATTTGTGTAAACATGATCACATCTATTTTACTGAAATAGCAGGAAGCACGAACCTTGTGCAGCATCGATTGCTATATGAAGTCTCATTTCCCATGTCATCTGTGAACTCCTTTCTGCATCTGCAACCAATAATGTGTGTTGTGTTCCCTAGATTTAAGATGGACCAACATAAACTGGCGAAATTTCTCTGTCTTGATAACAAGATTATACCTGAGAGATAGTTTTTTAGGTTGCCATTAGCCATGTACTCGTATATAAGTGCCAAGTTGTTTGCATCATCGCAGTATCCAATAAACGAGGCCAAGTTTCTATGATGGATTCTCATCAGGAGCTCAGCCTGCAGTCAAGAACAAACTCATCACAACCTGCATTGAACGAGACTAGGCGTGGCATTTGCCTTGCATTCCAAGAAATTCTGACTGACAAACCTCAGTTTGGAACTCCCTAGATCCTTGAGTTGATGATGCAGAAAGCATTTTTACCGCAACTTGGGTTCCGTCGTTCGTGCAACCATGGTACACAGTCCCAAATCCACCTTTCCCGATCGAGGTTTGTAAGTTTTTTGTGATATCTAAAACCTCCTCATGAGTAAACTGACACTTCTTTGATGCTATAGCTGTTTTGTTAAAGGGTTCTGCTTCTGTACCTTTAAGTACACAAAAAATTATGTGTTCGCACTGTATAAATATTCATTCGATCTAGGGAACCTGTTTCGAGAGTTCTTCTTTGTTCAAAGTAATACTGTTACAATTTGGGGAGCTACTGAGATCTGTAAAGGTACCTGATTCTCTTTTTCTTCTCAATTTCCATACTAGCATCAGCACTATAACGACTACTAGTGCTGATACTAACGACGCAACTATTGGAGCAACAATTTTCTTCTTTTTGCATGAACCCGAGCCACAAAGATTTTCGGTATCCACACTGAAATGAACACAAAAATTCTTCTTATTTCTGTTATTTGTCAAACCAAAGGCATGTTTCTAAACCAGATAAACAAGAAGCGATTTTTACCTCAGTACAAGTAATCCAGCTTCTGATCTCTCGCGAAGAGCGTTTGGAACCGAACCAGACAATTGATTGCCTTTCAAATTCCTGCAGATCAATTCTTAATAATATGGAATTCTGGGATCAAATGAGTTTATGATCATGTAGAGATTGCACTTACAAGAGAGTGAGCGACTTTAGTTCTTCCAAGAACTGAGGCACTGGTCCCGTTAGGTTATTGTTCGACAAATCTCTGGGACGAAAAGCATTATAGTTAGTAGGTTCTGCAAGATAGTAAAGTGGATAAATTCGGCAAGATGAGTCTTCATGGAAGCAAAAGTGAAGAACAATTACAAGGACTCGAGTGATGAGAGATTGGCAATGGAAGCAGCTATTATCCCACTCAAATTGCTCGAACTCAAGTTTCTAATCACAATAAAAGGCAAATCGGCTTAGAATTAGATTGAAAAGACAATGAAATTGTAAGAAGACTAGTTCCTTAGAAGGACTCACAGGGAAATAATCCGAGGAAGCGAAATGCTGTAGTTGCATTCTAGTCCTTCCCAAGAGAAATTCCTAGGTCCACAAGGATCACCAGCCCAGATTTTTTTTATTTGATATGTAGTTTTGACGTTCGTTATGGCATCAGCTGCAGTCATTAACAAAATCAGATCAAACAGGACCGATAAAGCTAAGAATTGGTCAAATTTAAGAGAGAACGACCAGTGGTCACCAACATTGTTTCCAACTTAATCATCCGCACAGTTCGCTACTATATGTTGTATTTTATATTGTCAGGATTCCGAGGTGGGATTTTTATATTTTTCAACAAGCATTTCTTTTCCAGAGGAAATAAGCATATATCAATACTTGTAAGAATGTTCTTGTTGATTTAACAAAGGAAGACATACCATCTTCACCATAAGTAGGTGATTCAACCAGCTGCATAACTTGGAAAACTTCAACAGCATTCAGAATCGGTGGAAGGGAAGAGTCCTCTGTCTTGTGTAAAGAAATTTCGTGATCCTTTCCCACCAGAGCTCTCGCATTAGATATCACGTCTGCCTGTAAGTGACGGGGAGTGAATGGTCCAAACAATGGAGATCCATTCCATGATATGTTGAATTTTCTTGACTGATTCTTCTCAAGTTTCTCCACTTCAGCAAAGTACATAAAAACATAAAACTGAGCATTCATGTCAGTTGTGTTCCAGTACAAATTTAAAGGTTCACTTGCATTCTGAGGTGTAGCTGCAGTCCGGATTACTTCCAATGGCACTCTATATCCGTTCTCATAGGTATTAATCGACGAAGAAGTACTAACTGGATCCCAAGAAGATGAAATGTGACGTGACCAAATCCGATCATAAACATCATCTCCATATCGACCTGTTCCATTGCCTTGTCCAATGTCCAGTCTTTCAATGAGTACTAATGATGCAGAAGTCCGAAATTCAGTACCGTAAGTTGAGCTATTAAGCGGTCTAAATTCCAACGCCGAAATGAAAGGAGTTCCCAACCCTTTATTTATTAGACAAACATCCATGGCATCTGATTCTGCAAAACCTATAATCTCCTTTGTAACAATATCTGAAGCATTTTCAAACCTCACTGTCGACCAAAAGTTGACGCCGAGGTAGAGATCAAATTCCGGCAACTTGTTTTCTCCATCGTAGTTTCCATACAAGAAGGTAGCTCTAATCAAACTCAAACTGCCATTTCCTGCTTCGGGTTTCAACGTGTAGCAATTTTTGTTTCCTTGAGGGAAACTCCTGAGGTCGGAGAGAGGGAAGGGGAGGTTGGGATTGTTCGGATACATAAATTCAGAAGAGATGTTCTGGTTTATCCCTGTGTCTATGTAGTCTCCATCCGGTGAGTATGTTATGTTCGTATCCGGGTCTTCGTAGAGCTTCGAGGGAGAACCACAATCAATGCTTATGAAGTCTACTCCAAAAAAAAAAAAATGAAATAAATCTTAGAACTCAAGCAACAAATCGAAAGAAACAGATTCTTTTTCTACAAGTACATTTAGATCTAAACAAGAAGTTACAAGCAGATGCATAAAGAAAATGATCAGACAAGACAACATATCATTTGGCATCGAAGAAAACGCTAACCTATCCGGCGCTGCGCACGAACTGAACTTGCACAGAGCATCAAAAGGAGGAGGAAGAACCCAGTTGACATTTTCATCTCTCTCTCTCTTGGAGCCAAAGAATCTGATACTGAAAATGTATGAAACTGTGGAATATTAAAACTGATGCTGCAAAACCTGCTACAAATCCCAAGAGAACTACAACTTGGTTTTTTAGGTCAGCATTTTTCCTGGTCAATGCATTTCGGATATATTTGATTTCACATATGAAATACAAGTGCGCTTGTCATAGCCTCGCCCAATCAATTAGTCAGACTAATATTTTTTATTTTTTTGAATTTTTTAACCCACGAAGATTTAAACATTCTCAAAAATTGGCTGAAATGATAAAAATACAAATTTTGGTGGATGAAAGGGTTTCTTTTTGAATTTTACCGATACATGTGCAATATTTAATTGATAACGTCATCAATAATTGATTGATATGTTGTTGCTTTTATTTTTTTATAATCATTTTAGCAATTGAGATTTGTAAAATCCTCATTTCGGGCAAATTCCCTTCATTTTATAACTTTAACTGCAATTGCAACATAACACAACTACATTGACTAGAATAGATATGCTGCCACATGTGCTCCCGAGGTCGAGTTTTGGTCCTGCAATATAGATTAATTTACGGTTGTGTCCTTTACACACTTATTTTTATTTCTCACATACATTTTTTAATTTTCGGCCGTCAAATCGCATGAATTAAAAAAAATCGATGATAAAAATTAACAAAAGTATAAAAGAAGTAAAAAATGGTTGTGAATAATACATTCTTAATTTAAACCAGTGTGTGACTGACATAAATAACAAAAGAAGACTTAAGATGTAGCAATTAGTGATTAATTTAATAGATAAATAGCACGTGAAAGCCATAATCTTCATGCCGACAAGCAGAAAGATAGTAAGAAACGCAACTACAAATCCGAAGTCTAAAAGGCAGAAAAGGTGGAGCCTAAAAGGCTACAACTTTATAATTTTCCACAGCTTTGCTTATAATAATCTAAACTCAAATTGTGTTTATGGTTAAGGTCAAATTAGTAGGTATAAGGGGAAAAATATAGAAGAAAGAATGAAGATTATAAATATCCACTGTTATGGACACACTGGCATCCATGCCAAAAGTATAGGTGTTCTAAAATAAATCAAATCTCATCGAAGCTGTTCACTTTCTTAATTAAGTTGAAAATCGTTGAGTTTCTTAATCATGATTGAAAGACTTCATAGCTGTTAGTTTCGTTTCAAAAATATTATCTAGAAACAACCAATATCATGACATCTCTAAGGAACTGGTGATGTCTATTGAATGGGTAACGCATTTTTTTAATACGTGACAAATATATATTAAACGGAGCGATACACTTTTAAACACTTGAAGGCTGGCGCCCCTTGGATTATGCTTTGGTTTATCTTGTCCGGTCGACCGCACGCAGAAACGGATGCCATTGTTCTCTTTCTTTGTTCTCTCTCTCGTTCAGTCAATGTTAACCTATTTTCAAAGACCAAAAAATAATGGGGTAGTTGGGTTTTTTTTTTTTTTTTTTGTCCGGGGATTCAAAAAGAAAACCACGCAAGCTTCGTCAATCGTTACTGGCGCCAAGACCCAGTGCAGGCAGGGTTTATGAAAATTTAGAAAATTTCATTTCAATCCCTAAATAAGATTGATTTTTCAATAATACCGTATGTAAAATTAAAAACAAAAAATAGTCCTCCATGTCAGATTATAGTATTCCATGTCACATTTAATCATTTTTAATAAATTTATTGCATTTTTAGTTTCCCTACTTACCTTTATTACTCTCTTAAAACCAATTAGAGAAACAAATATATAATTAATTTTTCAAGAATGCTTAATTAACTAGATCCACAATTAACATGTTTGTTATAACAATAACATTACCATAAACCTCCATGTGTTATTCCAATCAAAGAACCCAGAAAACTCAGAAACCATGATCAAACAAAAAAAGCCAGAAAACTTAGAAACAAAAAATCTTGTTGTATTTGGAAGAAAGAAGAAAAAAGGGGCTTTTAGATGCCAAATTGACGGTGAATTCAAAGATAAATAAAATAAAAAATACAAATTGAGAAAATAGAATGTGAAATCACAACTTAATTGACCGTACCGAAGTAATCGGACATACACCATATAGTACCTAACCGAATATACCGAATGGATAGGACCTAATTGACAGTACCAAAATGATTTAGGTGCATTCATATAGGTACTATGATTTAGGTTCATTCATATAGGTACCATGGTTTGGTGCATTCATATAGGTACCATGGTTTAGGTGCATTTGACTTGGTACTATGATTTATGTGCATTCGACTTGGTACTATGATTTATGTGCATTCGACTAGGTTCTATGATTTAAGCACATTAGGACATGGTTTAAGTGCATTCGATTATGTAAAATATATGATTTGGCTATTTATATTTCCTCTATGCTTTGAATGGTGATAATGAATAATTTGAATTAGGTATTTGTTACTTCTTGTAACGTATCACTAATATTTTTTTAATTATGTTTTCAGACAATAATCAATGCCAAAAATATGGAGTAAATTAAAATCAAATATTTAATAGGGGCATTATAGGAACAAAAAAAAACGCATTAAATATTTAAAAACAAGAAAATATAAATTTTAATATTTATGCTAACATGAAAATTTAGTCAAAGGACTATAATGAATATATAATCTAACATAAGGTTTTAATTGAATTTTAATCTTTATCAAGGATTAAAATGGAGAAACCCCATGAAAATTTATACTCTTATGAAAACGTATATAATTATGTGTGTTGCTATTTTTAAACATTTGTTCTAATTCAAATCTAATCTTCAACAAAGGGTAATGCCTAGACTAAATTTTTAGACCAAATTTGTAAATCATATGACGTGTCATTAAAAGGTTTAATTTGGTGCCCATTTATTACTTATACATATCTTTAAAACTCGAAAAATATCATTATTTTTTTAGTCTTATATTGACGAGATTAGTAAATAAGAAAAAACACCTCACGATTTATACAAAAACACTTTAAAAGTTCAAATAAAAGGCAAAACTCATTACGTAACGGTAATGAAGATAGGAGGAATTGAATTGAGGAGGAATTGGAATGAGGAGGAATCAGAATCGGATTCCTGTTGAAGCTGTTTACTTAAATGTTCTGGAATCGGAATAGAATTCCATAAAGCTGTTTACTAATTCAGCAGAATCGGAATATAAATCAGTATGATTACTAAAATGCCCTTGTTCCAAATCAAATATTTTATATACTTTAAGGGGTTTATAAAGGATATTCTTGGAAATAAAAAAAGTAAGTGAGGGCATAAAGGGAACAAAACTATCATTCCGATTACCCAAACAAGGAGGAATTGGATTACCACCTATATCTAGGGAATCCAATTCCACCAATACAAGGAATTGAATTCCAAAATTTGTGTGGGTCCCACTGCTTTTTTGATTCCTCCATGTTTAGTAAACACCGGAGTACTCCGTAATCGGAATTCAATTCTCCATTCTCATTCCGATTACGGATACGTAAACACGCTAATAATCTATTTACTTGTAAGCCTGAAAAAAAAATTTGGTTTCTTTCTCTCGATATAAAATAAATTAGTTTTTCCATGTTTATAAATTACTGAGTTTGAAATGTTTTTCTAAATAAAATTTTATCGATGTCTTACATGTAAAAATAAATATTTTTTTTATATGAAATGAGGACACATTTTTTGGCCTCCCCCTGAGTTTCAAAAATCTCTGAACCGGTCCTGCTTAGTTGCAAGGAGAATAGATCCAAACACCTCAAGTTTACGTATGGGCATAGGTGGAGCTAGTATAGGCCTAGAGGGGGCGGATGCCCCCACTCAGTTTTTTTTTAAAATTTTAAATTTTAATTTTTTGCTGCAAAAAAAAAGTTCAGTTTTGCATCCAAATGACCAACCTAAATACAATGCAACTAGATTTTATATGTTAATTCTTCCTATCAAGGAAAATGCTAAGGAGATTCTTGTAAAAGGGCCTCTTCGGACTCTCCATCATTACATATTTTTAGTACAATTTTTGTACCAACATTATAAAACATTCTGCAAAAAACAAGATGTGACAGAGAGTCCATGGAGAACCCGCTTTGAGAAAGTCTCCTTAGCATTTCTCTTGGTATCAATATGACTAACTTCGTCAACAATGATTATAAGTGTTTTGTGTTAAAAACTTTGTGAATTAAAAATGTTTTGTTCAGTAAATTTTTTTAACTGCGACTTTATTGTTTGTGGATGCCCTCACTAACACAAATATCTGGCTTCGTCCCTGTATGGGGAACAGAGAAACCATCTCAGGCTTTGGTCACGATGACAAGATAATCGGCAGGGAGAAGATTGTGTCGGGTTTAATTGCAACCTTGACCGAAACCAACAATATTCGGGACAAGAACCTTTCGTTTATGGCGATTGCGGGAATGGCAGGACTTGGAAAGACGACTGTGGCAAAAACAATATTCAATGAAGATGCTATTGGTAGGCATTTTGATAAATAAATTAAAAAAAAAAAAAATTAAAATTAAAAAAAAAAAGTCGGTGTGTGTGTCGCTCGAATCGCTTAACTCAAACAAGACTGGTTTAAAAGTCAGGTAGCATTGCTTAACAACCTTAAAGAAAAGTTGATACTCAATGATGTTTGGAATGAAGATGATAAGTTACAAAGTAATTTTACGAGTTTGTCAAAACTCAGATTTGAACGTTTGTTACTACTTGCAGTGCCAAAGTTGCATTAATCACGAAGACGCTACCGATGTGTGATTTGGGAATCTTATCAGTAGATGATCTCCGATTAGAGGACTGTTGCCAAACGCTTTGCTCTCATGAGTCATGACAGCTATACTCGAGGAAAGCATAGACATTAACTTTCACTCTTTCTTCAAGGTTGATCTTGATTCATAAGGATTCAACAGTTGAAAGTTATTATACACAAAACATGTAGTTTCTTTTTTTGGTCAAAAAAACATGGACCAAAATTTTCTGCCCTCCACTTACCATCTCTTTCCCATCCCCTCTTATTTGAACGGTCACGGTTAAGTCACGTCAACATTTTATATTCTTATTACTTTTTGTCTTATTACCTCTATAAAAAAATCAATATAAAATGTTGACGTGGCTTAACGCTGACCGTTCAAATAGGACCATATCGCCCGGGGGAGAGGACTACATGTGCCTTATATGTACATGCCCACCTCCCTATAGTGAGACTTGTTTTGGGTCGAAACCCAAAAACAAATCCGTGAGAGCGTGGCCCAAAGCGGACAATATCTCACTATGCGGACCGAGTTCGGGATGTGACATTAACAACATCACTATCACCTTCGTCCCTCACTTCTCCTCATCTCTACTCGCTTTGAGACACCTAGGACACCGAAAGCCCAGACTTCAGTGAGCCTGTGGGTGTTGAGAAGGATTACGGCCATCCCTAGTCGTTTCACGGCAAAACTCAGGTAACCCTTTCTTCTTCTTGAACTTACCAATGTTTTAATACCTAGATCAAATTCTAGGGATGCGTGTAGCCGTTGGCCAGATCTAAGGAAGCTTCGGCATCTTCCCCTTCGAGACCAAGCCCTTCAGGCCATTTCAAACCCTCGGGCCTTAGGCTCATTAAGAACCCAGTCTAAAACCCTCGTTCCTTTTTTATTTTGTTTTATTTTATTTTCTTTAAACCTTAAAAGCCCTTGGGCCGTATCTATTAGGGCCTTAAGCCCAATTCCTTAAACCCAAAACCCTTAAGTCTCAGGCCTAGGCCTTTAGGCCGTGTGAACTTGGGCCCCAAGCCCATTGACCCAAAGCCCAAATACCCAAGCCCAAACCAAAATACCCTAGCCCAGGCCCAAACCCGGTTCAGAACCCCAGCCTAGTCGCGCGTGAACTTGCGCGTGGCTAGCGCGTGAAGTGCACACGCCACTATCCACGACGGCGTCGGTGAACTTTTCGGTGACCCACGGCAGCGCGTGGTCGCTAGAGCCGCCACCTTGTGACGGCGCGTGCGGGCACGTGGGGTGGTGCGTAGCAGTACCTTGTGACGTCTGTTTTCTGAAATTCAATCATTTGAGTATAGTTTTGTTAATTGTACTCTTTATGTGCTTAGGTGCAATTAATAGCGGTGATTCCGTTATTCCCTTTGGTACGGCTTTGCACCAACGATGTATGGTGAGTGGACCCTTTCTAAAAATGCATGTTTTAATAGTAGAAATGCATACATGAAAAACATGATTTAATGACTACGTTTTATGAGATAACATGCTTACTAAGGCCAGTTTGAAGTATACTGCTTTTCCTATAACCCATGTTCTTTATAGGATATCTGAGGGATGACGATATAATATTTAGAACATATTTTGAACACCTCTTTATAGTATAAATGATGGATGACTTTACACTATTAAGTTGATTTTGAAATATGTGTGTGTGTGTGTGTGTGTGTGTGTGTGTGTGTGTGTGCGTGTGTGTGTGTGTGTGTGTGTTCACTGGTTTTGTACTTACCTAGTAGTCCCTATTCCGCTACCGGCGAGGGATAGATTCCGTCACGGGCGAGGTTACGGTGTTGGCATAGGGCTGGGAGAAATAATCTTTAGCTACATGCTGAGAGACACGGAGCTGGCACAGGGCCTGAAGATGATTTTCCTCTAGCTACAACGCATGGATGGGGAGCTGGCACGAGGTTTGGAGTGAGACTGGACATTCACTAGTGATTACGATATATACGAGATACATTTTGAGACATTGCACGACATGCTAGAGTTTCGGAAAACCTATTTTTATCATGCTATATGAATTTTCATAAAACTTAGGGGTTAGTATGTTGATAACTATTTTATTATACACACACACACACACACACATATATATATATATATATATATACATATCAACTTGGTCCACTCATGTTTGTTTTGCGTCCCCTTTAGGACATAGGAACGAGGAATACGGCCTAAGCTATGAGGCATTCCCCTACCAGTGACATCGTGCTATATTCTTTCTGCTTTGGCATCTATTGTAATCGCACTTCTTTATCTTAATTTCTGCTTGCACTCTGTATTAGATGTGTACTCTGAACATGTCATGCATTATCTTAATAATTCATTATTGGCAGTTGAACTTTGGTATTATGTTTATACCTTACTATTGCTTGAATAATCCCAATTTATATGCATGTTTCACATGTTCTCAGCATTTACATTAATTAAATGGCTTTCATCACCCCTCGGGTGTTAGCCAGCACGTATCCCGATGTCCCTAGGACATCAGGATTGGGGCGTGTCAAGTTATCAACATTACAGGCGACAAACTATAGTACCGTTGGCTTAATTGTTGGGTTCGCTAAGCAAATGGTAAGTCGGCCCGTCTACGGTAGGCGTTATTAGTTAACTATGGTTAGGACTCAACTCAAGACACCCCCATACTCGAAGTACGTGACATGAC
Source organism: Crataegus laevigata (assembly GCA_963580275.1). NCBI lineage: Eukaryota > Viridiplantae > Streptophyta > Magnoliopsida > Rosales > Rosaceae > Crataegus > Crataegus laevigata. Next base: position 35,767,253 of record OY756942.1, on the reverse strand, counting down.
TAAGGTTTAGGCAAGGTCCATTTTCATTTTTGGTTTTGATTTTTTTTTCAGTACAAATATTTTAAATTACATTCTTTTATTTATGTGCAACTTGGTTTTACAAAAATTTTGGGTGAGTTATTTTCACTTTCGAATTTCAACTCTGTACAAGTATTTGAATCCTATGTTAGTATATATATTTATTTTTGTCGTCATTTTATTTTATGTATATTTTTTACTTTATGTTATTACATAATAATACGTATTTTCAACTTTATATTTTTCTTAAGTATTATTTCTATTTTATATTAACGAGAAAGGAAGAAGGTATGAGCTTGGAGGCATGAAAGAGGAATAATTGCAATCCGATCGCGATGGAATGACATTCTCTTTTATGCAGCCGCTCTAACTTGATTTCTTCCTTATATATATATATATATATATAAGAACAAACTCTATGACTAGCAGTAGCTCTCATATGCATTTGAACAACATACCTGACATAGTTAATGAAGAACAAAAATTTGATTTTCAAACAGACAGTAGTCTAGGTTTTGGCGACTGGAATATTCCCAAAATCTCTACCAAAAATATTTACAAAAAGAAGTGGTCAATGGCCTCTTTTAGATCAGAACATCATGTTAAGACTGTAGAACAAACCTACGCTCTTAGCAAAGATCGTGAAAAATGTCAACTCTTCTCCCCGCATCAAATTAGGAAACATAGAAAAGATGGTCATAACTTCATGCATATAGGGTTAGTCCAGGTAGCAGTCAAACCCTTAACTCGAAGAGGTCTCAATACCTCAATTCTCTTGTGATAGCATCCTTGGAATGATTGAATCCAGCCTTTCCAATGGACCTATCCATTTCGACTGTTTTACAGACCTTACGTTAAGCCTTTCAGATCCCAACATCTTGAAAGCACTCACACTCAACACCCAGACTTCAGGGTACAAAGTCCTTGAAGGAACACAGCCTTTGGCACTCATCTACCGTATCAATTACAAAGTAACTGGTACAAACATGAACTTCCAGGCTCTTTCCAAGAGTCCGAAAGATCATACCATTCTTATTCAATCCTCATTAGAGAACGCAAACATTAGTGTGCCCAGAACCATTAGGTGGTCAGATATCAGTCTCCCAGCAGAGTGGTATTTGATGAACGAAAGCAAACCAGTCAGTATCCAAAATGACTTGGTTAATCTTGATAACATCGAACAGTACTTCGATGGCACTGTCAAAATCAACGTCAGTAGACCAATTAAGAAACCAGTAGTCTCAGGAAGACATTCTTTTTCAGGATCCGTGTCATCCGATAGACAGGGTCAGGATAAAGAATTCATTGCTTCCTTGGCCAATAGGAAACTAAAGTCCGTAGACACCAGCTCCTCTGTCACCCAACAAGAGTTAGTAGACGACCTTATCCAAATCAAACTAAAATCTTTAGACACCAAATCCCAGGTTACCAACCCGGTCTACCAACCCAATTCCTCTAGGACAGAAGAACCAACTTCACCAACAGAGTCTGACTTTGACGCAGGTCAAGTCAATCCCCAGTTGTTAGTTTTGAACAAACCATTCAAACCTAATAACAAAAGACTCAATAGAGATATCGAAGCTGAAGAAAACATTCCTCGAAGGAATATTTTCAGAAGCAAGTACACTCAGGATGAGAAGCTTGAAATTTACCATAAATGGAAAGCTTTCATGCAAATGCATAGGCTTGAAGTATTTTTCTTCGATTATGTTGAAAAATATTATGAGCCTGAACAACAGCAGTTAGAGGTAATAACCAAACAAAACTGGCTCAAAGAAGACAAGACAATTGTCTCCTCTAGCCATCCTCCTCAAGAAAATATCCTAATCACCACAGCCAATACGCAAATACCAGCCACTCCTTTTAAGATCCCAAAAGACGATGTAGGTGTCAAACCTGTCATAGAACAGAACAACTACACCAACCAGAGTCTCCACACCATAGGCAAACAGTTAGACAAAATCGAAACCAAAATCGATAAGTTGTCTGTTCCCAAGCCTGCCCCAAGTGAAAAACCTTTGGTTACCTTCCAAGAGTCTCCCTCTCTCAAAGTGGCCTCCACATCCCAAAAAATAGATCAAATGCTCAGTGAGCTAAAGTCAGAAAAAGGAGTTCATGTGATTAATCATGATAATGAACTCGACCCATCTCAATCCTCTTCAGGACAAGATTCAGAAGATGAGAGTGCCCATTCTATCCAAAAGATGGAAGAAGCCTTTCAGAGTCTTGAAATTAAGAGAATCAATCACAGAGGGATTAATCCCACATCTCTCACAAAAAACTGGTATCCCAGACCAACACCTCCTAACCTCCAGTTTGAGGAAAGGAATTTCCAAAACCAATTCTCGGTATCCTCTGATAAACTCTATGAATGGAATATAAATGGTTTATCAGAACAAGAGTTATTAAACAAACTCCAACACATCTCTATGGTTGCTAATAGCTACATTACCAACCATAGTCTCTCGCAGACTCAAGTTGTTGATCTTTTGGTCACTGGCTTCACGGGAATGCTTCATTCCTGGTGGGAAAAACACCTCACCGAACACTCTAGAAATGAAATCCGCAATGCGGTAAAAAGAGATGAGGAAGGAATTCCTCTCTTTGACGAAAGAATAGGACAGGGTATCCCTGATGCAGTCAACACTCTCCTTTTCACCATCATAGAACATTTCATAGGTACTCCCTCCAATGTTACCACTAGGATACACGACCAACTAAGTAATTTAAGGTGTCCAACCTTAAGTGACTTCAGATGGTATAAGGATGTTTTCCTCTCAAGAGTCATGCTTAGAGAAGATAGTAACCAGCCTTTTTGGAAAGAAAAATTCATAAATGACTTACCCAATCTTTTCGCCCATAAGATTAGAACAACGTTAGTAAATGACGATGGTATTATACCATATCATACTCTTACTTATGGTAATATTATTAATATTATCCAGAAGGAAGGGTTGAAGATGTGCATTGATATGAAAATATCAAGACAGGTCAACAAGGACAAGGCCATAGCCAAATACGAACTAGGAACGTTTTATGAACAATATGGTCTTCCTCCCATAGCACCTTCCAATAGGAAAAAGTCCCATAAGTCCGACAAGTTCTCTAGGTACCCTACCAAGAACTCTAGTAAGACTTACCACAAATATAGGAAACTCCAGTTCCAACCCAACTCGTTTTATGAGAAACCAAAAGCCAAATGGAAACAAGGAAAGAGGAAATCCTCTGGAAAATTCCATTCGAAAGACAATAGTCAAAAAGGAAAATGCTACAAGTGTGGCAAATTCGAACACTATGCAAACAAGTGTAGAGTCAAGAAGACTATCAACCAATTGAAGATCTCTGACGAAGAGAAACTTCATCTCATCCAAGTCCTGGAACTTAGAGACACTGACCATAGTCAATCAGAAGATGATTTGCATTCATCCTCTTCTGACTCCAACTCTTCTTCCAGTCTATCTTCGCCTGACATCAAGCTAGGTTGTACTGATGCTTGTTGTAAAAAGATTTCAGTGCTCAGTAAGTAAGAAGAACAAGAAGATTTTCTTCTTGAACTCATCTCCAAGGTCGATGACCCTGAACTCAAAACCTTTTATCTCAAGAAACTTAAGAAATTAGTTTCTTTAGATAATACTGGCCCTAGCCAACCTCAGCCACCTCAAAAAATCTCTCTTAGCACAACTTTAGAACGGTTTAATAAGTCTAAGAAAGAAATCACCATTCAAGATCTCCATAGAGAAGTCAACAAAGTCAAAGACGAAATTAGGTTTCTAAAGTCCGAAAACCTAGAAATTCGTACGTAACTCAGTAGAGTTCAAACACAGGCTTTAGCCAACAATGATGAAAATCAGGATATCTCTTCTTCATCATCAGACCACCGCTCAGACTCTTCATCCAAAACCCCATCTCAACAAGATTTAGTCTTAGGACTCCTAGACAAAATTAGGATTAGAAAATGGTATTCCAGCATGTCGATAGTAATCGATGATTTCCAATTTAAATCAATTGCTTTGATAGATTCAGGAGCAGACTTGAATTGTATTCAAGAAAGGTTAATACCTACTAAGTATTTTCATAAATCCAATGAAGTGCTTAGTGCTGCAAATCAATCTCCAAAGCAATTAAAATTCGAAATTCCTAAAGCACATGTCTGTCAAGATGATGTGTGTTTCAAGACGTCATTCGTCCTTATCAAAAACATCTCAGATCCTGTCATCCTAGGATTACCTTTCCTAGCCCTCATCTATCCTTTTAAGGTTCATCATGATAGGATTACCACTAAAGTCTTAGGACAGAAGGTCACCTTTAGGTTCTGCCTAGAAACAGACCTCAAAAAACTTAGGCACCTTCAACAGGATAGTGTCTCACGATCCATTAGCCTCATCACTAATAAGTCCAATCATATTAATTTCTTGAAAGAAGAAATTAATCATAAACGAGCTGAGGAACAACTCAAACAAGAGCCTCTGGCTCAACGCATTTCCCAATTCCAAGAAAAGATTATCAGAGAAGTTTGCTCTGATATTCCCAACGCCTTTTGGCATCGCAAACAGCACATTGTTAAACTTCCTTACATTAAGGAGTTTAATGAATCCAAGATACCTACTAAGGCTAGACCGATCCAAATGAGTCAAGAAGTAATGGAAGTCTGTAAAACAGAAATCCAGGATCTTCTTTCCAAAGGAATTATCCGCAAGTCCAAGTCACCTTGGTCTTGTCCTGCATTTTACGTTCAGAAAAGTGCAGAGTTAGAAAGAGGGTCTCCCAGATTAGTTATTAACTACAAACCTTTGAATGCTGTTTTGGAATGAATTCGTTATCCAATTCCCAACAAAAGAGATTTGATTAAAAGGCTTAGTAAAGCAACTATTTTTTCAAAGTTTGATATGAAATCAGGTTTTTGGCAAATTCAAGTTCATGAATCTGATAAGTATAAAACTGCTTTTGTAACGCCTTTCGGCCACTATGAATGGAATGTAATGCCTTTCGGTTTGAAAAATGCTCCCAGTGAATTTCAAAACATTATGAATGAGATTTTCAATCAATATAGTCATTTTACAATTGTTTATATTGATGATGTTCTTGTTTACTCACAGTCAATAGACGAACACTGGAAGCACTTGCATTTGTTTGCTAGGATCATTAGATCAAATGGATTGGTTGTGCCAGCCACTAAGATTAAGTTGTTCCAAACCAAAGTTAGGTTTTTAGGATACAACATCCATCAGTCTACCATTCAACCCATAGATCGTGTCATTCAGTTTGCAGACAAATTCCCAGACCAGATCACTGATAAAACCCAACTTTAGCGTTTTCTAGGATCTTTGAATTATGTCTCTGAGTTTTATCCTCATCTCCGTCAACAATGTAAACCCTTGTTTGATAGACTTAAGGATAATCCCCCAGTGTGGTCTCCCACGCATACTTCGATTGTCAAACAGATTAAGAATCATGTCAAGACATTGCCTTGCCTTGGCATTCCAACTCCCCATTCAAAATAGTGGAAACCGATGCTTCGAATATCGGTTATGGAGGTATCCTCAAACAGAAAATTTCTCCAGATTCTCCTGAACAAATTGTTCGTTTCCATTCAGGAGTATGGAATTCTGCTCAAGCTAATTATAGCACTATTAAAAAAGAGATTTTATCTATTGTATTATGCATTAGCAAATTTTAAGATGATTTACTAAATCAAAAATTTCTCATTAGAGTTGATTGCAAATCTGCAAAACATGTTTTACAAAATGATGTTCAAAACATTGCATCAAAACAGATTTTTGCACGATGGCAAGCCATATTATCAATCTTTGATTTTGAAATTGAATACATTAAAGGCAGCCATAACTGCATTCCAGATTTCTTAACTAGAGAATTTTTGCAGGGGAAGAATGTCTAATAAGCAGAAAAATCCTCAGGGTTCTCAGAAGGGCAATGCCCAACCAAGAAGGCTTCCTGCCTCCCTACCACCACCAAAACAGGAATCTATTCCCGATTCCTCGGCCTTAGCCATGACAAACAGATTCACTCCCTTAGGATCAACCATAGGGAATTTCCGTCCAAATTACCAGTCAGCCTTAGTAAAGGATTATGACCCATGCTCAACCACTTATAGGCAATCGCCATCTCCAACCCCTAGCTTCACCAAAACATCTCCTTATATACTTAAGGAACCAAAAGAGTATCTCTTCTCTATCCCCAAAGACAATCGTCAAAATCAAAACCCAGTTCAACTAGCCAAAAGGGTTTTCCCTCCAAACTTCAATTATCAGCCTACAGAGATTCATAAATCACTTCAGTTTTATACTGCCATTCTCTCTGAGACATCATCAGTTTCCATCAAACCTATCTACTCCACAACCCACAAAAACAAACTTCTTTACCATTCCCTAACCACTGGAAAATTCCTTACTGAATCCGAATGGGGAATCCCCCTTTACTAGACAAAACCCCTTCATGGCAATCAGCTACCCATCCATTTTAGCAACTATAGTTATTTTGATTACATTTAAGCATGGCCTAATATTTTCTTGCATCAGACAGAAGATTTTGGTCACTCATGGTTCATTACCATTGACAAGAATTTCAGACTTCACTTTCCAGCATGGTTCAACCGTTGGTGGACAGTTCATGGCCCTTACGCCGCCATCATCCCAGACGAACTCATGGAAGTTCTTGAACAGACTTTCAAGAAGAAGTTTGACAGAAGCCGTTTCGACGAGGACATTCCACTTCTTGCATTGTTCATGGCCAAGTATCGGGTTCCATGGATTCTCAGGTGGAATTTCCAAGTTGAAGGCAAAGAAGTCTATTGACAACGCATGGTCAAGTGGTGGGATAAGTTCGATCACAAGAAAGTCATCAACGTGGTCCTCAAAGACTTTCCCATTTCTTCCAGTCCGGATCCTGCCTTAGCAGCCCAGTCTTCCCAGGCCTTGCCAACTTCTCAGCCTACAAAGGCCTTGGAGCAAGACCCCTACAACATCCAGTCTTTATCGGACATTAGTCCATCTCCTTCGCTCAAAGGTGTTGCCAGTTCTTCCAAGTCCAAGTCCAGTTCAAAGAAGAAGCAGAATAGGTTGGACCTGGCCCAATAACTCCTTACAGAAGCAGCCATTTTGCAACAGGACAGTTCCGACTCCGGAAACTCATCAGACGCCTCGTCTCAGCCTCCAACTAATTGGGCCGACTCGGTTTACCGCGACTCTCAAGACCCATTTAGTTTGTAAATTAGGAATTATATTTTGTATTCAAAACAATTACAAGTATGTAATCATTTCAGTTTGTAAGTACGTAGAATCCAATAGGATGAAGACAGTATCGTCAGCACCGAAAGCAGCTTCGACAACAATCATTTCGGGAATCATCTGCAGTAGCAGACAAGTCACTATTCATCCATCATTATTCACCCGCGTGAATCCACAGTGGTCCAACAGCATCTTCAGCTTTCGGCTCCTTTCCAGCAGAGGCACATGCCTACCTGATTTCCCGCTCCAGCCTCAATCATTCTTCTTGGCCTATATCAAGAAAAAGTCGAGGACTGTTTCGGAGGACTTTTCCTTTCGGAAAACAAAATCCAGTGCAAATTGTAAACACTATCTAGAATAGAAAGAGAGATGCCTGCGAGCTCAACAATCTCTGTTTTCAATTCTAATCGGCAATTGCCGTTATCTGTTGTAAGTCTGTGACTTCAAGTTTAATAAAAACTTATTTTCATCTATCTTCATTATTAATTTAAATGGAAAACTAACGAAAAGTCCCTGAATAGTGACAGTTTTAATGAAAAGTCCTTTTTGAAGGTATAATGAATAGTGACAGTTAAAGGTAAAAAAGTGGTTTTTCGTTAAAAGTAAACAGTGCCAGGGGTGTTTTATTAAAGCTCCCTAATTTAAATTCTTTATTTTCATGATCTGTTTTATCTTCACAATGATTTTTGATCTCATATTTTCATTCATTAATTTCTGTTTATCTTCCGCACCAGCAATAGCTAAGCCTTTCGTTAAGGAAAGCTGCCATGTGGTATATATAGACACACACACACATGTTTTCTTCCTATCTTTGAGTATTTTACATATAGTAAGTTATTTCAAATTTTGGGGACGAAATCTTCTTAAGGGAGTAGATTGTAACGACCTGTCCTAAAAAATTATGGTTTTTATAATTTTAAATTGTAAAATTACAAAAATTTCCTTGTTCTGTCACGTAAGATTCATTTTCTTGACGTATTCTCGTAGTACTTGTCACTATGAGCACGTGGGTGCGAACATAACGTAATTTGGAGTTATAACGAATGAGTTATTAACAAAAAAAGTCGAGGGCAAACTGGTCATTTGATCATAAATCTAGAAGCCTCTAGATTTTGTTGGAGCATTAATCTGTGCCACGTGTGCGGCTGAAATAGAAAAGAAATGAGAGAAAATGGGAGGGGGGAGCTACCCAATCAGAGAAAAGAAAGAACGAATGATTAATCAGAAGAAAGAGAGAGAAATGAGGGAAAATGACATGGAGGAGAGGCACCGGATCCCCTTGACCTGTTTCGACCGGGCGTCTGACCTAGTTTTTGCCGTTGAATTCCAACGCTTTTCACGGCATTTCTCTAGAAAATCACGAGAAACCACCACCACTAAATAACTCGGCATCGTCCCAGCTTCTATTCCCACCCAAGTTTGATGACTTTTGGTCGCAATTTCACGACGAACACCCAAGTCGGCTCCGAAGGCACCCATGGCAGCGATCCACCGTTTCTGTGAGTTATGTCGTCGGTCACCACCATTAAACAACTTCTCTCAATCCCAGGAACTAAACCTAGTCCGAGATTGAGGCGTTAGAAGTCGTTTTTCGGTCAAATCGACAATCACTCATTCCTAGGGTTTCCGGCAGTTCGTGGTAATTTCAAGCCATTTCTCGGCCAAATTGGACTTCGGCCTAGGTATGGAAGTTGTTCCTTTCATTGAAATATTCATTCTTGTAAAATTTAGAAATTTTTGGAGTTGTTAGATTTTTTGGTGAGTCGAGGCTGCCGACTGCCGCGTGCAGCGGCGCGTGGGGGGGGAAACCCAAAGTCCCTCCCTAGGTTTTTTGACGCATCGGATCTGAATTCGTGGTCCATTTTCCCAAATCTATGTTTAGATATAGTTTTACTAAATGGTCCATAATTGTGTTTAGGCGCGTTGGCGGGAAACGACGTCATCCTTGTTAGCTCGAGTCGTTCCCAAGCAACAAAATATCTGTGAGTGGACTCATTCTTAACTTATATGTTTTATAAAATATTTGCGTAGCATGCATTTCACATTACATGATTTGAGTATGTTTTATATTATGCTTTACGAACTACTATATTTATGGTTTACGAAATATTTATAATTTATTGAATGCATATTTTAATAAAGGTTTTGGATTATTGGATTTACGTGTATGGATTTCTATGGATTTCGAATATGACTTTTTTTACAGATTTATGAGTATGATATTCTATGGATTTATGGATATAGGATATCATGGATTTATGAGACGAGGTTTTGAGCTTTTGAGCTTCGAATTTGATATAAGATATTTGAGGTATGTTTTTGGTGCTTATCTAGTGGGTTATCATACATCACATCCACACAACACGGTTATAGATGTCTATGGCCATAGGACACAGTTGATGAGGAGGAGTGAGATATGATATATGTTATATCCCCAACTTCATTGCCGAAAGTAGTGTCGGACAGCTTCACTAGCCACAGCTAGTGTCGGTGTGTGATGTATATATATTTTCTTCTCTGACGTAACCCGTAGTCGTATAGCTTCACCTTCGGGTGATGAGGCCTACCATGTTTCTTCACTGGCTTCACCTTCGGGTGATGGACATGTACTGCCTTCGGGTGACTATGACACCCATAGAGAGTATAGTATGGATGAGGTTTTACGGATTTGCCTTCGGGCGGAGGTTTTACGAATTTGCCTTCGGGTGGCTATACACTTATTTTCGAGAACAGTTTTATACGCATTGGTTTTACAAATGATTTCATGGCATGCTAGGATTTTCTTAAAAACTGTTATGTAGTATTATATGTGTTTTCAAAACAGGGGGTTAGTAAGTTCATAAATAAAATGGTTCTTGTATTATTAGTATTATTATAAACTGTAGTCCACTCAACTTTTTTGTTTTTGCATTCCCTTAGGAGGTAGGATCCAGACACATGATCCCGGTGTCAAGACACTTCTGTATAGGTATTCTCGAGTCTTTTTAGTATAGGTATCATTCCTTTGTTTGTATATTTTCCTAGTAATTCTTTCATATTATTCTTAGTAGTTGTATACTCTGAACACGTTCCTGCTTTGACATAATCATTCTAATTGCATATCTTTTATTTGTATGCATGTTTAAATGGCTTTGTCACCCTCGGGTGTTGCCCAGCATATGCCTACTCTGGCATTTGGGGATATCGAGGTTGGGGCCGTGTCAACACACCTAATTAATTGACACATGTCTTTTTACTTAACCTTGGATAATTTTTTTTCAAAATTGAAAAAGTAAATTTAATATGAAAGTTAACTAAAGTTGAGAGTATGTTTGCTCATCACCCTAAACTCTAGGGTATGCTTTCCACCCCTTTCGTAAATTGCCACGTGTAATTCAAACTAATCATGATTAAATTTTTAATGAGTGTTGATAAATCCACTCCACTTTTACTTCCCCACCCACGTTTTAATAAAAAAAAATTGTAGCAATTTTACTTTCTTGTAAAATAACATCTAAGACCAAAGAAAAGAAAAACCCCACTCTCTAGGTTGACAAGTTTGTTCTTGCCCACTTCTAGAACAACTCACATCTCTAAATCTTAAATTAAAAAATAAAAAAAAATCAAGTCCCCAATACCTTTGGCCTTTTTAATTTGATTTCTTTGTTTTTGTTGACAGTACCAGCAAACAGCCTTGAAGACTAGGATAAAGGCTTGTCTGTAAAAGATATCAACTTGGAAAATAAGAATGCTTGAATACGGTGCAATTTGTAGGCTCAACTCAGTTAACAATGAGTGATGGGTATTCCATTTATAGAGATTACAAAGTATTCAATTACAAGGATATTTATCTCCTATATGATATATCAATACATTTACAAGATTTATTGCATAAATAAAACTATTCTTAAGCTATGCAACAGACTTGATCTTGAAGAGGTTGGTGTTTATCCAAACACTAATTGCAAGTTCGAATGTTAAGCGTGGGAAATACATTTTTTGAATTCAAGTTTTGCAGACTGGACTGCTGATATGGCTGACATGGTTTATCATTTTGTCCATAATCCACATACCGATTGCGGTGGGGGCTCAGATGAAGTGGAACACTGAATTCTCGAGGCGGGTGATGGGCTAGAAGATGGAGAAGATGCTGGGATTTGTGTAAAATGTAAGTCAAATTGTATAGATGCAATACTCGTTGTGCATTTTGATCAATTAAATCGTTTTTTTTTGTAGATTTTGTTTTATTGAATAAAAATAATAAATAATTTAATGACAAAAAATATAAACAAAATAATTTTTTTAATATAAAGGTTTTTTTAAGAATAATTGTTGGTGAAAAAATAATATTTTAATATAAAGGTTTTTTTTGTAGTGTGTGGTATTATAATGTGAGTGGAAAAATAAAATACTAGAGTGAATCTAATAACAGTCATTTTAATTTATGGGATACTTTGGATGTGATTCCTAACGACCAATGTTTTTTTATTGAAATGACATTAATGTAATAATGTATCTTTATATAAGTTATTATATTTTTAAATTAAAATTGAAATTTGTAGTTATTTGCATTAACGAGATTTTAAATAATCCCCTATTTTATGGGATTAAAATATTAAAGATGAATTATACTCTCTAATATATATATATATATTGTGTGTGTGTGTGTGTGTGTATTTACATGAGTATGTTTATCAAAACAACCAAAAAAATTATTGTACCAAAGCATGGGTACATTTTTGAAAAGCACAAAAAGATAAAATATATATAATGGGTACATTTTAAATTGAAAAAGGGTATTATTAAATTTCTTCTATTAAATTTGACATGAATACATTTTCAAATCAACGAAATAGAATGTACCCATATAAGTTTAAAAAAATGAATTAGAGAAAAGATTGAATGAAATTTTATATAAAAAAAATGAGTACATTTTAAATTGAAAAAGGGTACATTTTTAACAAATTAGTATATTTAAGAATGGATACGTATAAGATTAAAAATAGAATTTTTTTTATAAAAATTTAATGGGTACTAACTTATTCCAATTTTTTTTTTTGGAAAATGTTTGAATTGAAAGTTAATTAGGAGTTTAATAAGCGTGTGAGTATTAAGGGTGCGTTTGTTGCGCTGGACTATCTCAGACTGGACTAACTTCAAGGACTAAGCTGGACTGGCTTAGACTAGACTAAGCTTGACTAACTTAGTGAAGCGTTTGGTGTACTGTTGGACTAAGAAGCAAGATAATAACAAATTCTAATATTATATTATTTAATCTATAAATTATTAATATTTATTATGATCTTATATTTTTCTTCATCTTTTCCTACTATTTCCGTCCCACACCTTCAATTTGATATATTTTATATGAAAGTTGGTTGTGAAATGGATCTGAAAGAGAGTCGAATCGGAAAGTTAATGATTGATCTAGGTGACTGGAGATGACGAGGACGAGAGAGGTGATAGTCTTAGCTAGTCCCATGGTTATTGGGGGGTCTCGCTAAGACCTCTTAGTGAAGGGTTTTGTCCATGCTAGTCCCCTTTAGTCTCATTAGGGTGCGTTTGTTGCACCGGACTGTTTCGGACTGGACTAGCTTCAGGGACTAAGCTGTACTGGCTTAGACTAGACTAAGCTGGACTAACTTAGTGAAGCGTTTGGTGCAGTGTCGGACTAACAAGCAGGATAATTAACAAATCATAATATTATATTATTTAATCCATAATTATTAATATTTTATTTTTATCCTATTTTTTTTATCCCTTTAATCATTCCTTACCGCCCCATTCTCTCCCTCTTTTTCTCCATCTTTTTCTCCCTTGTCCGTTCCAATCTTTTCTTCAATTTGGTATTTTATATGAAAATTGGTTGTGAAAAGCATCTAGTCCAATGACTTTCGAATGTGAGTGGTCGAGGAGCAAGGCGAGGAGGAGAAAGGAGGAGAAAGGGGACAGTCTTAGCTAGTCCCATGGTTTTTTAGGGGTTTCACTAAGACCAGCTAGTCCCTGATTTAGTCTAGGCTAGTGAGACTTGTCTCATTAAACCTAGTCCCTGTCAGGAACAAACATGAAACTGGACTAACCCTTAGTCCAATCCAGTCCAGTACCCTTTAGTGAGGGCAAGCAAATGCCCCCTTAATGTTAGTCCCAGCACGGAACAAACACAATATTGGACTAACAGCTAGTTCAGTCCAGTCCAGTCCCACTTAGTGAGGGCAAACAAAACTCTAAATCAATTACTAATTTTTTTTTTATAAAAATTATGTAACTTACATATAATTCATTAATATATTAATGATATATATTTTGGCCAAAATCTAAAAACTGATTAGGTATTAATCAATAAACATTAGAAATTAGAAACCGAAAACTAATTTTTTTCTTAACTTATTCTAATCTAATTAATAGGAGAGATGATTCTCCTTTTCAATAATTTACTTTCATAATTACCCTTCGCCCATTTCTTCTACCTCAAAAATCCCAGAAAAAAAATCAACTGAAACCCAAGAGCTTACCCAATAAAACCCAAATGAAAATTAGCAAACCAAGATCAAAGCTGCAATCTTTCTTTAGGATCCAAGCAAAAATACCCAGAGCAGCAGCTGCTTTGGCCTCAAAAGCTCAAATGTTTGTTCTGGTTTTTTTGTTAAATTTTTTTTTTAAGGACTTCGGCCACCGTGCAACTTGACGGCGCAGAAAATGCAACACCGCCCAAAAACGCTCGGAGCTCTGCGGGAAAGTGGAAGAAACCCCATGACAGAGAAAGCTTCAAGGAGGCATGAAAGAGGAGAGGGAATACATAAAACCCCATGAGAGAGAAAGCTTCACAAAATTACCCAAGTGCACAAAAATCCCTCTATAAAAACTCTGTATGTGTCTCTCTGCGTTCTAAGAGAGCATATCGAATAGGAATCCCTATTTCATGGCTTCATTGTAGCATCACGTCATGCCTATTTCATGGTTTCTTTATTAGATTATGTCATGCTTCTGTCATGATCAATTATTTTTGATCTAGATAAGATTTTAACTCTCTGCAATTATTGGATTAGATTTTCTTACCACAATATCATTCATTGGAATGTTATCTATCTTTTTATCCTCTCATTATGCAAGTGAGGTCTCTATCTCTTTCACTTTCATCTTCTCAATTATCAAACTATCCTTCAAACACTCAAATTACCCTTCTCAATTATCAAACTACAATGGCACAAGGATATGATAGCTCATCCTCTGACCACGACAACCAAGCTATGGTGATGGTGACGGCTATGCAAGAGGAATGACAAGGAATTCAGAGGAAGAAAGTCACAAAGGCTAAACATGGAGGTACATCATCAAGCCGAAGATGCATTCCAAGAGATAGGATAAGTGGTCATGAACTTCTTACGCGTCATTACTTTGCTAACCTTCCGATGTATCCACCTGTTCATTTTCAGAGACGGTTTCGCATGAGGTCGTCGCTGTTTAATAGGATCCTTGAAGGAGTCGTTGGGTTCGACAATTACTTTGTTAAAAAACCTGATGCATTGGGAAAACTTGGGTTCACCACCAGTAAAGTTGACAGCTGCTCTCCGCCAGCTTGCGTACAGGACACCCGCCGATCAAAACGACGAATATTTACAGATTGCAGAAATGACAGGTGCAAAGACAATGGAAAGATTTTACCATGCAATCAATGCCGTGTACGGGCCTGAATACCTCCGCGCACCAACGCCTGCCGACCCTTACAGACTATTGGAGAAATGACAACGGCGAGGGTTTCATGCTTGGAAGCTTAGATGGCATGCACTGGGAGTGGAAAAATTGTCTTGAGCCCACCACAGTGCATACACCGACGGTCACCATGGTCGCGATCATTTCTCAAGCCTGTGGCATTGTTCGATAGTTGGATATGGCATGCCAACTTTGGAATGTCAGGTTCCCATAACGATCTCAACTTACTTTACTCTTCACTGTTATTTAATGATATGCTAGAGGGACGTGCTCCAAGGGCTCTGTTTTATATTAACGGAAAAGAATACAATCAGGGATACATTACATCTTGCAGATGGTGTTGAAGTTGTCAAAGATTCTAGTTGATAGGTTTCCTTCATTCTAGGGTTTGTTCCCTGGACGTGCTAATAACCCTCCTATACTTGAGGGACAAGATTGTTATTATCTGTTTTTATGTTTTTGAATTAGTCGTCTACCACGATTCTAGGGTTGTTATGATCGTGGGCTGTTATTTCATTTCTTACTGATGTAAGGCTATTTAATAGCCGGTTGATGTCTTTCAATTCAATAAGAATGCTTCTGAGTTATCCAGTGCAAAACCCTTTGCGTTCGTATTCTCAAAACTTCACGTAAACCTAGCTCAGTTTTAACATCTGGTATCAGAGCCCCATCACAGGGGCCTGACCAAAAACCAGCAAACACAGTTGCTTGCGTGAACAACAAGAATATGACGTCCGAGAACAGTTTTGTGCAACCTGCGATCCCGAGGCTCGATGGGCACTATGATCACTGGAGCATGCTTATGGAAAACTTTCTGCGTTCCAAGGAGTATTAGAACCTGGTGGAGACGGGGATCACTGCAGTCGCAGGAGGAGCAGACGCTAGTGATTCACAGAAGAAGGCACTGGAGGAGCTGAAGCTGAAAGACCTAAAGGCCAAGAACTACTTGTTTCAGGCCATTGATCGTTCAATTCTTGAAACGATCTTAAAGAATGACACGGCGAAAGACATTTGGGATTCCTTGAAGCAGAAGTACCAAGGAACTGCACGTGTGAAGCGTGCTCAGTTGCAAGCACTTCGAAAGGAGTTCGAAGTATTGCATATGAAGGCTGGAGAAACTGTCAACGATTACTTTGGGAGGACACTCACCATAGCTAATAAGATGAGGGTGCATGGAGAAAGAATGGAGGATATAGTGATCATTGAGAAAGTTTTGAGATCTATGACGTCAAAATTTGATTATGTGGTCTGTTCGATTGAGGAGTCGAATGACTTGGATACTCTATCCATTGATGAACTTCAGAGCAGTTTGCTTGTGCATGAACAAAGGATGGGACAACATGTGATGGACGAACAAGCTCTCCAAGTTACCACTGGAATCCAACAAGGAGGAAGAAGTGGTGGTCGTGGCTCCTCTCGAGGAAAAGGTCGAGGAAGGGGTAGATTTGGGTTCGACAAATCTATCATAGAATGCTACAACTGTCATGACCTAGGGCACTCTCAGTGGGAATGTCCTAAGAAGACTAGGGACTCCAAGGCTAACTTTGCAGAAACAAATGAGGAAATGCTGTTAATGGCGCTGGTGGATGCCAAGGAATCTGAGATGGAAGCGCTGTTTGATACTAAGGAAGCTGAAACGGAGCAGATTTGGTTTCTTGACTCAGGATGTAGCAACCACATGTGTGGTAGAAAGGAAGTGTTTGTTGATTTAGATGCAAATTTCCGAGAGTCAGTCAAACTGGGAAACAACTTCAGTCTCAGTGTGCGAGGCAAGGGCAAAGTATGAATAGAGGTGCATGGGATCGTGCATGTGATTACAGACGTCTTCTTTGTACCAGAATTAAAGAATAATCTGTTGAGTATTGGTCATTTGCAAGAGAGGGGACTCGCAGTGCTCATGCAACATGGAAAGTGTAAGATTTTTCACCCTGAGAAAGGTCTCATTCTCGAAACTGAGATGACATACAACAGGATGTTTGCCTTGGGTGCTCGCTATCCGGGAAAGGAACAAAGTTGTCTCTCCATGACAACCACAGATCAAGCTGATCGCTGGCATTGTCGATATGGACATTTGAGTTGGAGTGGTCTGAAGGTGCTACAACAAAAGAACATGGTCAAGGGGCTGCCAAAGCTCAAAGCTTCTCAGAACGTGTGTGAAAGCTGCCTTGTGGGGAAGCAGCATCATGACTCTTTTCCTAGGGAAAGTTAGTGGAGAGCCTCAAAGATTCTGCAATTGATACACGCTGACATCTGTGGTCCCATAAACCCAATTTCAAACAGTAAGAAGAGATATTTTATCACTTTTACTGATGACTATAGTAGAAGAACTTGGGTTTACTTTCTAGTAGAGAAATCAGAAGTTTTCACCGTGTTCAAAACATACAAGGCCAAAGTGGAGAAGGAAACTGGATCATTCATAAGAGGTTTGAGGACGGATCGAGGATGTGAGTTCACATCACATGAATTCACAGATTTCTGCAATGAGAATGGCATCCAAAGGCAGTTGACAGCAGCCTATACGCCTCAACAGAACGGGGTTGCTGAACGGAAGAATCGAACCATCATGAATATGGTTCGATGTATGCTATCAGAGAAGCAGATTCCAAAGACCTTTTGGCCTGAAGCAGTGAACTGGGCTGTCCACGTGCTGAATCGAAGTCCGACCCTTGCAGTGAAGAGTAAAACACCTGAGGAAGCATGGAGTGGGCACAAACCTTCGGTAGAACACTTTAGGGTTTTTGGTTGCATCTCTCATGTGCACGTTCCAGATAGCAAGAGACTTAAGCTTGATGACAAAAGCCACAAATGTATATTGTTGGGGGTAAGTGAGGAGTCAAAAGCTTATAGATTGTTTGATCCTACTTCAAACAAAATTATCATAAGTCGAGATGTAGTGTTTGAAGAAGATCAATAATGGAATTGGGATGACAGTCATGAGCAAGATATTTTGGCTGATCTTGATGAAGAAACAGGTACTGGAGAAGAAGGAAATGAAGAAGAAGATGAAGGAAATGAAGATGACGTTCATGGGGCAGATGGAAATAGTTCACTTGAATCAGAAGATGCCATAAATGAAGGTGGTGCACATCAAGAGGGACGAGCTCGAAGGCCACCAAGTTGGATGAGAGACTATGACACTTGTGAAGGTCTTTCTGATGAAGAAGGTATGAACTTGGCTCATCTAGCCTTGTTTACAAATGGCGATCCTACTAGCTATTACGAAGCTGTGAAAACTGAGAAGTGGAAACAAGCAATGGATAGGGAGATAGAAGCAATAGAGAAGAACCATACATGGGAATTGACTGACCTACCAACAGGGGAAAAACTATTGGAGTCAAATGGGTTTTCAAGACAAAATTGAATGAAAATGGGGAGGTGGACAATTATAAGGCTCGGCTTGTTGCGAAGGGATACTGCCAACGATATGGAGTGGACTTTTATGAAGTATTTGCACCAGTGGCACGAATGGATACAATACGAATGGTCATATCCATTGCTGCACAAAGAAGCTGGAAGATTTACCAACTCGACGTCAAAGCAGCTTTCTTGCATGGAGAGATCAATGAAGAGGTTTTTGTTGAACAACTACCTGGGTATGAACAGAAGGGAAGTGAAGAC
This sequence comes from Crataegus laevigata, assembly GCA_963580275.1. Taxonomy (NCBI): domain Eukaryota; kingdom Viridiplantae; phylum Streptophyta; class Magnoliopsida; order Rosales; family Rosaceae; genus Crataegus; species Crataegus laevigata. The sequence goes on along the minus strand of OY756942.1, from coordinate 35,748,684 downwards.
AAGGTCTATCGTCTCAAGAAGGCACTATACGGGCTCAAGCAGGCTCCACGAGCATGGTACAGTCGAATAGAGGCATATTTTATCAAAGAAGGATTCAGCAAATGTCCTTTTGAGCACACATTGTTTGTCAAGACAACCAGTGAAGGTAAAATTTTGATTGTATGCCTATATGTTGATGATCTCATTTACACTGGAAATGATAGGGTGTTGTTTGAGACATTTAAGAGATCCATGATGACAGAATTTGATATGACTGATCTCGGAAGTATGAGATTCTTTCTTGGCATTGAAGTAATACATAAACCAGATGGCATTTTTATAAGTCAGCGTAAGTATGCACAAGAGGTATTAGACAGGTTTAACATGGGTCAGTGCAACTCAGTGCATAACCCTGTGGTTCCTGGCTTCAAACTCACTCGGGATGAAGGAGGAGCAAAAGTAGACAGCACGCTCTACAAGCAAATGGTTGGGAGTCTTATGTATTTAACAGCTACACGACCTGATCTTATGTACGCTGTAAGTCTAATTAGCAGGTATATGGAGAATCCTACAGAGATTCATCTGTTGGCAGTCAAACGAATCTTAAGGTACGTAAAGGGAACTGGTGACTTTGGGGTATTTTACAAGAAGGGAGGAGATGAAGAGCTCATTGGCTATACGGACAGTGACTATGCTGGTGATCAAGATGACAGAAAGAGTACTTCAGGTTATGTATTTATGATGAATTCAGGGGCAGTATCATGGTCCTCAAAGAAGCAACCAGTGGTCACTATTTCTACTACTAAAGCAGAATTCATTGCTGCAGCTTCAAGTGCGTGTCAAGTGGTGTGGATAAGAAGAATTTTGAGTTGCTTAACTCTGAGGCAAACTGGTCCAACAAAGGTTTACTGTGATAATGTCTCAACCATTAAGTTGTCAAAGAATCCAGTAATGCACGGTCGCAGTAAACATATAGACGTAAGGTTTCACTTCCTTCGAGATCTTGTCAAGGATGAAGTAGTGGAGCTGCTGCAGTGTTCCACTCAGGAGCAGATTGCAGACGTGATGACGAAGCCACTGAAACTTGAAGTATTTCAGAAACTGCGAGACCTCATGGGTGTATGCAAATGGCCTGGAATAAACTGAATCAAGAGTATTCAGTTTAAGGGAGGATGTTGAAGTTGTCAAAGATTCTAGTTGATAGGTTTCCTTCATTCTAGGGTTTGTTCCCTGGACGTGCTAATAACCCTCCTATACTTGAGGGACAAGATTGTTATTATCTGTTTTTATGTTTTTGAATTAGTCGTCTACCACGATTCTAGGGTTGTTATGATCGTGGGTTGTTATTTCATTTCTTACTGATGTAAGGCTATTTAATAGCCGGTTGATGTCTTTCAATTCAATAAGAATGCTTCTGAGTTATCCAGTGCAAAACCCTTTGCGTTCGTATTCTCAAAACTTCACGTAAACCTAACTCAGTTTTAACAGATGGTATGTATCCGAAGTGGACCACCATCGTCCAATCAATCACACAGCCTATTGAGAGGAAAAAAATATTTTGCCATGAAACAAGAGGCTTACCGCAAGGATTTTGACCGAGCGTTCGACATCCTTTAGGCTCGTTTTGCAATTGTTAATGACCCTGCACGAAAATGGCATTTGAATATGATATCTACAATTATGTAAGCTTGCATTATTTTTCGTAATATGATCGTGGTGGAGGAGCGTGATGAAGATGGGTTTGATGATGATCATGTTCACGAGTTTAGTTGAAATTCTTCTTCATCTATGGGTTATATTGTGAACGATGCTCCAGTTGAAATTAAACAAGATCGTTCAACCGTTTATGAATATCTGCATCATCACAACGCTATATCACAAATCCAAATGGCCACATTGACTGTTTGGCTTTTATTTCTTTCTCTCTCAGGCGGATGCGGAGTACAAAACTGCCCATCAATTCTCCCACACGAATCTGCTTCTGTTTTTATTTTCATCAGAGCAGGAATAAGAAACGGGTAAAGGGTAAATTTGAAAGTAACTGATTGAAAAGGACAATCCTCTCTCTCCTATTAATTATATCAAAATAAATTAAATTATTAGACTAATTTTTTTTTGTAGTCCATGTGGTAACACGTCACTTTCAATGTGACACTTGTGGTGAAAAACTATTAATTAAACTCCCGTGGTGAGCCTTATTAGCAATTGAGCTCCAAATCTAAACTTCCGTTAGTCTTCCGTTAAATAAAATCATGTGACTATCACATGTGGATCGGTCAAAATTAAGTTAATTTATTTTGGAAAATAAAAAAATAAAAACATGATTGGATTAAAATAAAATTACAAATAAAAGAAACTTGTAAAGATTAAAATAATAAAAAATATAACAAAAAACCCCAACAGTTCTGGTATCTCATCTCAGGCTCCCAGCCATCACCATAGCCACTAGTGGACCTCATCCACCGTCACTAGCCATCACCCCAATTTGATAGCACATGTATCTAAACCTATACAATGCAGAAAAATCACATATGCACAAGAATGACTTAAAGAGTTAAAGACAATGGGTGAAATGCAATATATATGCATTCAGACAGGTGAAAGGCTTTGTAGAATTAAAAACAATGGGTGAAAGGCGTTGCAGAAAATTCAATCTTCAGGTCTGCCATCCGCATATAAACTTCAAGAATGTATAAAAGTTAAAGAATTAAAATTCAAAGACGATTAAGAAAAAAATTGAAAGGATGTGTACTGGCCGACTAGGGCCTGCATAAAACCACATTATCAATTAAAGACAAAACTGAAAGGCATTTATGCATTCAAACTGGTACAAATTGATACAAGAATGAAATTTCAAGTAAGACTAAGACTCTAACTCATGATCAAAGATGTGTTGGCATTGAAAAAAAAAAGGTATATTAGAAGTATTTTTCCAAACAAAATTAAATCATACCTAAGAAATTAGGCGCGACTTCAACTTCACCTGTTCTCCTAGCCATAGACGTGGTTTTAAAGGTTTAGTTTCAATCTTCACGTTCAAGCTTTTTTTTTCCTATAAAATCTAATTTCAGTTAAACCCTAAATTATAATAGATGTCCATTGAATAAGATGTTATTTGGATTGAAAGAATGAATTTGACCCTTCATGTGATAGTCATGTGAGTTTATTTAATGGAAAACTAACAGAAATTTGGATTTGGATCTCAATTGCTAATAACACCCACCACGAAGGTTTAATTAAAACTTTTTTTACCACGAAGGTCACATTGAAAGTGGCATGTCACCACAGGGATCACGAAAAAAATTTGGCCAAAATATTAAGTTTAACCATGGTTGGTTTGCATTACACGTGACAACTATTGGAGGAAGTGGTAAGCATACCCTAGAGTTTAGGGTTGAGAGCAAAAATGCTCCTAAATAAAAGGGGCTTTTAGATCCTGGTCCATAAACATAGAGTGTTTTTAGGAATGAGTTCAATTATCAAATTATATGTTTTTATTTAGTTTATACTCATTTTATATTTTCTAAAAATATTAAAAATTAATTAAAATATTCTAATATTATGCATTTTCCAACTCTAAAAATATATTTAATATCTTATAACAAAAAAACTAATATACTAACATAAATTTATCTGCAAAACATTCTATCCTAACTCAAGTAATAAATATATGAATATATATTATACCTATATGTGAAATATGAAACCTAATCAAAAGGTAGAAAAAACATAACATACCTACAAGCAAGACACATTAATCTGTGATAGGTTGATTATAAAAAAAAAAATATATATATATATATATATATATATATATATATGTCATATAGGTAAATAAATATAGTTAACCTGTGATATGGGTTGATTATATTAAAAATAAAATCTATAAATGGGGTTTAAAGCAGGAAGAAAAACGAGAAATAACAAAAAGATAAATAAAAAGAAATAAGCAAAGAGATAATTGGGAATAAATTTGATTCTTATAATAAATTTTATCATTGAACAGATAACTATTAATAATTAAATATAACAAATTGGGCTTATTTTAATAAACTGAACTATTCCTACTATTGGCTCAAAAAATTGGACTTATTTCACGTTTCCCCCAAATAAAATTAGGTGGAATGGCACATGTCAATTGATTAAGTGTATGGTGAGCATACACAATAATTATGGTAGTGAACAAAAAAAACTCTCCCTTTGACTTTTATTCACATCATTATTTGAATATTAATTGATTTACATGTTAGCGTATTTAAAATTTTATAATTGAAAAACTTATTTAATCATTTTCAAATATATCCTTTTAGCATTTTTCATATATATATTTTTTATACCCATATTTTAAATTTATACCAATATTCTTTTTAGTTTAATTTTGTACCCATATTTTGATTTCTTTTTGTGCCCATATTTTTTAAACTTTGATTTGTACCCATTAATTTTAAATTTTGATATGTACCCATATTTTTTAATTTAATTTTATCCATATTTATTTTTGGCCGAATGTACCAATACTAATCGCATGTATTTATTTTATGTTTTAAATATATCAATAGTTATTTCTACAAAGTAATAATAATTACGTGAGTAGATTATTTGTTTTGCTAGAACTCTGTGGAGAACAATATTTTTCTATTATTGATTTTTTAAAAATTATGACACTTGAATTTGTTTAAATTTCTTAATTTCTTGGATATTTAATCCAAAAATGCAAGAGTTAAATCCATGAAATGATGCTAAGGGACTTTGATCAAAACAAATAAACTAATAGGGTTCCTATTAGCTTGACTTGAGACCGAAACCAAAATGACCTTTCTTTTTTCTTCATAGATTTTTTTTTAACAAACGATATTATTTACACTAAGGAGTGGGAGTGGGCTTCGCCTCATAATGGGCTAGCAATGATGTGGTTCAAATTTGTCTTTGGTGAGAATTGAATATAAAACCTCTTACTTAAAAGTGAAGAGAAATATCACTAAACCGTAATACTAAATAGCTCTTCATAGATTATTTTTAAATGGGTGTATGGAATGGCTTTATGTCACATCCCAGCCCGAGGTCCACCACATCCCGAGCCCGACCTCCGCCTAACACGATATTGTTCGTTTTGGGCCCCGACCATGCCCTCACGGTTTTGTTTCTGGGAACTCACACGAGAACTTCCCAGTGGGTCACCCATCATGGGAGCGCTCACTTAACTTCGGAGTTCCGATGAACTCCGAAGCCAGTGAACTCCCAAAAGGCCTCGTGCTAGGTAGAGATATGAATATACATATAAGGATCACTCCCCCTGAGCGATGTGGGATACCAAGTTAGAGAAGATAAATATGGCATTATTACCGAATGCAAGATGCTAGAGAAGATAAGTATGGCATTATTACCGAATGCAAAATGCACGATCTTGTGCATGATCTTGCAAAGAAAGTATTCAAATTTGAAAGCTTCACGCAAGACTTGGATCATATGGATGATGATGCACTTGAGATTCAGCATGTTGCATGGATTCGTTTGACAACACTAGAAAGAATTTCATAAAGAAGTCTCACGAGATTGCAGTCATTGTTTTTTAATGGCAAGGTCCCTCGTATTATGTTCCAAAGATTTAGAGATTTACGGGTGTTGAATTTATACAAGGCTGAAATAGAGGAGTTACCCAGCTTAATTGGAAATTTGAAGCGCTTGAGATATCTCAACATTTCAAGGACAAGAATAAAAGAACTCCCCAAATCTATTGGCAAGCTCTATAATCTTCAAACGTTAAGAATGTATACAGAGAGTCTTCGAACGTTTCCTACGAAAATGGAAAATTTGATCAACTTGAGACACGTTTATTTCGATGAGAATATGGAAGCTCCATTTAGGATGACAAGATTGACTCATCTGCAAACGCTACCTTCTTTTATTTCGGATAGAGCAAGGCGTCATAGACTTGATGAGCTGGGAGGGTTAAATCAATTGAAAAGGGGACTACTTATTGGACCATTGGAATATGTGAAAGACAAGGAAGAAGCAATGAAATCAAATTTAGTGGGAAAAGCAAACCTACGAGAATTGATATTAAAATGGGGGTTGGTCCCTTTTCTGGATAGAAATGGCAATTTTCTTGACCAGGATATTCTTGAAGGACTTGAGCCGCCCCCCAAGTTAGAAAGCTTGACGATTGTGGGATTCATGGGTACTAAATTTGCATCATGGATGATGAGTGATTCGCTGCCCATCAATTTAGCAGAGATTAAGCTAATCGGTTGCGGAGAATGTGAATCAGTCCCACCACTCGGACACTTGGCAAATCCTACAAGTATTTTAATTGAAAAATGCTCCAATCTAAAATCCTTTCCGATTTCATCATCCCAATCTTTTCAGGAATTGAGCATACTTGATTGCCCAAAGCTAAGATGCACTTCAATTCACAGTTTGCCTTCACTCCGCAAATTGCTTATTGATGGATGTACGTCTCTTGAAGAGTCGGAAAATCTACCGTCGACGACTAGCACTAAGGAGGAGGACTTGTCCTTAAACGGTTGCACATCCCTTCGTGAATTGAGAATTATAAATTGTGTTGGATTCACAAGTATACTGAGTGGGCTCCATTCTTGTACTAGTCTTCGCAAACTGAGTATCTACGATTGTCCAAATTTGAGGACTTTGTCGGATCATGGGCTGCAAACCCCCGTCTCTCTTGAAAATCTGAGAATCGATACATGCACAAATCTAGGGGCTCTTCCCAATTTAGACAACCTCACATCACTTGTCACTCTGCATGTCTTATATTGCGACAATCTGATATCTCTGGCGGATCAAGATTTGTCCTGCTTGCAATCTCTTTCCTCTTTATATTTATATGATTGTTGGAAATTACAATGTTTGCCCAAGGGGCTACACTCTCTGTCTCATTTGAAATGGATGAGCGTCGGTGAGTTTTGGGAGGAGCTCGATTCTTTCCCTGATTTTCAGGTTCCACCACAGCTTGAAAGATTAGAATTGTACGGGTGGCCTAAGCTCAAGTCTCTGCCTCAACAAATTCAACACTTGGCTTCTTTGACATATTTGGGTATTTATGGTTTTGATGGTGTGGAGGATCTTCCAGAGTGGTTGGGTAATCTTGCATCTCTAACTCGGCTGGAATTTCGAAAATGTAAGAATCTGAAGCGTCTACCTACTGTTGAAGCTATGCAACGCCTAACCAAATTATATGAGCTAAAGTGTTACTGTCTCGATGAAAGATGCACCAAGGACAGTGGCCCGGAATGGCCAAAGCTTTCCCACATTCCGAAAGTCACAAGTAATCTTTTTCTCCAATTCAACTATCCATGTATAATTTGTTCAATTCTCTTATCTCATTTTTTGTTTTATGCTGTATTAAAGTACTAACTGAACATATTCCTTGATTAGTTAGAAGATTCTGATTTGACCCATTCGGCGCCTCAACGATCCAGCACTGTTGGATATTCATGGTTTTCATCTTTAAAGAAGAATACGTGCGTTGGGGAGTGGTACCTGTCAAGAAGTTGTGCAAGATTACTCTCATCCTGATTGCTTCAAGTTTCATACTGAAGAAAAAGTAAGCTTTTCATACCACCACCTCCTCTTCTCTCTCGATGTATAATTTCAGTCAATATAATTTCTTTCGTGGTTTTCAAAAGGACATTTACTCAATTGGAAGAACAAGTGATGCGCAATATATAGGAGTAAACGCTGTACAGGTGCTTCAATTCTTATCATTTGAAATTTTTACTTTTTTTCTTGAAATCTTGTGTTGATTTTGTTTCTACTTCTGAAATATTTTCTACGGTTTTTTATTCCAGAGTGGTTAGATAACCTTGCATCTCTAGACCTTGCTGCATATGACGAGGTTGCTAGATATGATCTATCTACCTACCAAGCTTGTGCAACACCTAACCAAATTAAGAGAGCTAGAGATTGAACTCTGACCCTGTCCAAAGGTAATTATTTTCTCGTATCAATTATTCAGTATTTGTTTGATTCGATGCTATCTTTCTTTTCTTCAGTTTGGAACAAAAATCTCCATTGATCAAGATTACTTTCAGTTTTCAAATCCTATTCGCTTCAAGGTGCATCATTGAGGACTGCGATAATGTGCGCATGGTGGAAGCTCTGCAGCGTATCATCAAATTACAAGAGCAAGTCATTCGTAAGTGTCGCTCTCTCAAGGAACGATGAGCCAAGCGCGCCCCACAATAACCCAACATTTCTCAACCCAAACTATTAAAGGCAATTGTTTTCTCAAGTCAAATTATTCATGTTCGTTCAATTCCCGCCCCTCGAATTTATTTTGGTATTTGTGTATGGGATCGACCAGTGCCTTCCCTTGCCCCGACTGTGTATATATAAGACCACAATGCAAACATTAATGTTTACCAAACCCAGACATATTGGTCCATCAAAATATAGAAAACGAATGAAAAAAAGTCTCACAAACTTTTTTTTTAATTCAAAAATGCTTAAAGAACCTTTTTTAATCATTCAGACAAGAGGCGGTTGTAATGTCGGAATTAAACAAAAGTTTGGTGCCATCGACACCTCTCATAAGCTAGTAACTGTATCTTTATAACCGAAAATTTGAGAAGTAGCCGTTTTTTGTTTTGTCAAAAAAACTGTTGCCGCCGCCGGTGGCACGGTGCCATCAAATTTTGATTTTATTACGATTGTATTATGTTCAAATTTTAACTTAATTACGATATAAGCACCGCTCCCTTTGTTTTTATCTTTATCATGAATATAAATTCAATGAGGAATTTAGCTATCTTCCCCACTTGCCTTTGCCATACAGACATATCTTAAACTTAAATTTATGTATTAATTGCGTTTAAAACTTCTCTCTTATCTTTCCATTAATGCCCCTAATTAAATCACATACGTCAAATCATTAAAATATCCACCAAATTTGACAAATTGTTGTGGACTATTTTATCTAACAAAGAGAGAGAGAGGGAGAGAGAGAGGCCGGCGGCAAGGGGAAGGAGAAAGTGAGAATTGTAGGGGAATTGTGTTGTATCTTCCTCCTACCTTGCACCTCTATTTATAGTATTAGGGTAAAGGCATTCCTTGCTCTCCAAGGAATAAGAGATACGATAGGATAAGAATAACAACCCTAATCAAATCTTATCTAGGATTTACACAATCACACTTAAACTAGGATTTGTTTACAACACTCCCCCTTGAGTGTGTAAATACTCAAGATAGATCTAGCATCATGCAGAAGTTGATGAAGTCGACTTGTCAGTGCTGTTTCCAAGGAACAACGCTTATTCTCAATAAGGTAGAAATTTGCATAAGTAAGTAAGTCTCACTAAAAACCTTAAGGCTATGGCAAAAATCCGAGTAGGGACAAAATCCATAGTCTAAGGAAAAATGCGTGAGAAATGCAAAGTCAAAAGAAACGTCTACAGGACGTCCTCAGGGATATGACCAGCCCAAGGTGGGTGCCTCGTTAAAACCTAGTTAGGTAGCAAAAACCCAGTGGGAAAAATGCTCCTAATCGTAGGGAAAAAGAGTACATTAAGATCAAGCAAGTATCTACAGGATACTCCCCCTGAGTTTGACATAATTCCAAAGAGAAATAGCAAAGTTACAACTCAGAAAGTTTACGCATACCAATTCCATGAACAAGCTTCTGGAACGTCGCCTTCGGCAGTGATTTGGTGAAGAGGTCGGCCAGATTGTCTTGTGAACGGATTTGCTTAACTTCAATCTTCTGATGCTCTTGTTGTTGATGTGAAAAGAAGAACTTCGGCGCAATGTGTTTGGTGTTGTCTCCTTTGATGTAACCCTTCTTGAGCTGTTCGATGCAAGCTGCGTTGTCTTCAAAGATCGTCGTCGGGACATCAACGGCGGGATGAAGATCACAGGAGCTTCGAATATGGCCCACTACTGATCTCAACCAAAAGCATTCCCGCGTTGCTTCATGTAAGGCGAGAATTTCAGCACGGTTAAACGAAGTGGCAACTAAGGTCTGTTTCGTTGACCTCCAAGATATTGCGGTGCCTCCAACGGTAAAGACATAACCCGTTTGAGAACGCGCCTTGTGCTGATCAGATAAGTATCCAGCGTCGGCATAACCAACGAGGCGAGAATCAACTCGAGGAGCACAAGATGTAGCCTCATTCGAGGATTCGTAGGGATAGAACAAGCCCAGATCCGTAGTACCCTTAAGGTAGCTGAAGATGTCTTTCACGCCAGTCCAGTGTCTGCGTGTAGGTGCATTGCTGTATCTTGCCAAAAGATTAACAGCGAAGGAGATGTCGGGTCTAGTGCATTGAGCTAAGTACAATAAAGCGCCTATCGCACTTAGAAAAGGAACTTCAGGTTCCAAAATCTCTTCATCATCCTCCTTCGATGGAAGGGATCTCGTTTTGCATCTAGCGTACGAACAACCATAAGAGTACTCGAAGACTTCGCTTTATCCTCGTTAAAGCGCCGCAACACCTTCTGGGTGTAGTTCGATTGATGTACTAGGATTCTATCCGAACAATGCTCTATCTCGAGACCGAGACAGTATCGAGTCTTACCTAGATCTTTCATCTCAAATTCCGACTTCATGTGCAAAGCAGTTCTCGTGAGCTCTTCAGGAGTTCCAATGAGATTCATGTCATCGACATATACTGCAACAATCGCAAATCCAGAATGTGACTTCTTAATGAACACACAAGGGCATAATTCGTTGTTCACATATCCCTGACTAGTCAAATACTCACTCTGACGGTTATACCACATTCTTCCGGATTGTTTCAAACCGTAGAGTGAACGCCTCAGCCGAATTGAGAGCGTGTTCCGGGGTTTGGAAATATTTGAACCAATCAATGTAAGTCCTTCAGGAACTTTCATATAAATTTCCGTATCAAGATCCCCATAGAGATACGCGGTTACTACGTCCATCAGCTGCATATCCAGTTTTTCGGAAACTACCAAACTGATAAGGTAGCGAAAAGTAATCACATCCATAACGGGTGAATAAGTTCCGTCATAGTCAATCCCGGGGCGTTGTGAGAAACCTTGCGCAACAAGACGAGCTTTGTAACGCACAATTTCGTTCTTCTCATTACGCTTCCTAACGAAAACCCACTTGTAGCCAACGGGCTTCACATGTGGAGGAGTAGGAACTACAGGTCCAAACACCTTACGTTTCGCAAGCGAATCGAGTTCGACTTGGATTGCTTGTTTCCAGTTTGACCAATCAGCTCTACGTCGACATTCATCAACGGAACACGGTTCAATGTCATCGCTCAACATGATCTCAGTAGCTACTGCAAATGCTAATGCATCGTCGACAATCATCTCATTTCTACGCCACACATCATCTAAGCTAGCATAATAGACCGAAATCTCACAATTCTCGGGAGGAGGATTCGTCTCTTCAAGGACGCTTCCATAATCTAGAATTTCCTCATGAGTTGGGTAGAATGAGTAAGCGATAGTCGGATTCACGGTAGGCTCTTCAGGACCTTGTGCCGTAGTTTTCCTCTTCCGGGGGTGTGAATCCTTTGAACCAAGGGGTCTGCCACGCTTTTGCGTAGGGGCAGATGATTGGCTAGCCGCTAATGTACGTGGATCACCAGAATTGGCGTCCCGGGCTTCCAGGAGGGCAGTCCGTCGTACATTTGGTACATCTAACTTTGCAGGCGTATTCGCAGCTGGAATGTGTGATCTTATCACGCGCGCTAGATCGGGGAAAGCATCTGGCATGCTCTGAGCTATGCTCTGAAGATCTAATATGCGCTGCACTTCAGTTTCAGACTGAGCGGTGCGGGGATCTAAATGAGACAAAGTGGGAGTCATCCACGATAATTCGCGTCGTTCTTCAGGAACGTTGACGTTCTTATCTCCCCCTAACGACGGGAAGACTGTCTCATAGAAGTGACAATCCGCAAAACGAGCAGTAAACAGATCGCCTGTCAAAGGTTCTAAGTAATGAATAATCGAAGGAGAATCATATCCAACATAGATTCCCATCCTTCGCTGAGGCCCCATTTTTGTACGTAAGGGCGGCGAGATCGGCACATATACCGCACAACCAAAAACGCGCAGATGCGATATGTCGGGTTCGTATCCGGTGACCAACTGAAGGGCACTAAATGGTTGTGTCGCAACAGGCCTCAGGCGGACCAACTTTGCTGCGTGCAATATTGCATGGCCCCAAGCAGCGATTGGGAGCTTGGTACGTATGACCAACGATCGAGCAATCATTTGTAAGCGCTTAATGAAAGCCTCTGCCAGGCCGTTCTGGGTGTGAACATGGGGTACTGGATGTTCAACTTCAACCCCAACCGACATGCAATAGTCATCAAAAGTTTTAGATGTGAATTCTCCAGCATTATCCAATCGAATAGATTTGATTGGATAATCAGGGTGGTGAGCCCTGAGCTTGATAACCTGAGCCAACAGTTTGGAGAATGCAGCGTTCCTTATGGACAACAAGCACACGTGTGACCAACGTGTAGAAGCGTCAACCAAAACCATAAAATATCTAAATGGTCCGCAGGGAGGTTGAATCGGTCCACAAATGTCCCCCTGAATCCGTTGTAGAAAAATGGGAGGATTCGAACGAATCTTGTCATAAGAAGGCTTAGTAATAAATTTTCCCATAGAACATGTTTGACATGCGATTCCTTGGATCGAACCTAAACTTCGGGTTAGTGGATGCCCGTGTGATGATTTGAGGATACGGCGCATCGCTATTCGTCCAGGATGTCCCAAACGGTCATGCCAAAGTGTAATTTCGTGCGCGGTCCCAGTAGTAGGGCCGGCCACATAGTGGCTTTCTATGGGGCGTATGGTTGTAGTATACAGACCACTCGGGATACGTTCCATCTTCTCTAGAATACGCTTCTGGTCATATTCGTAGGAAGTTATGCACAGAAATTCAACTCCATTTTCTACGTGGGTTTCAGCGTGGAAATTATTATCTCTAATATCCTTGAAACTTAGTAACGTTCTTCCGGAACGTGGGGAATAGAGTGCCTCAGCAATGGTCAATATTGTACCATTGGACAACATTATACGTGCCTTACCGTATCCTTCTATCAGGTTGGATGGACCTGAGAGGGTTGTCAGAGGTGCATTCTTAGGTATGAAGTTAGTGAAATAGATGCGTTCACGCAAAACAGTGTGCGTGGTTGCACTATCTGCCAGACAACTAACTTTCCCACAAGTCATACCTAGAATGAAAAATTAATTTGAATCGGTCACATGCATAAAGGTTTATAAAACAATTATCAATTCAAAATAATTTAATTTATTCAAGGATTAAAACTTAATATCTAAAAAACAAATCACCAACTAATAATCCAAAACATAAAGGAAAATTGTTCAAAAATCAACCAAAAAACAAGGTGGGGTTCGGCCACTAGGTGGAATTCGGCCCCATTTGTCTTATTTCAACTAAAAAAATAAGTCTATGTCTAAGATTCTAATCTTCCATAGGGGTGGTATCCTCCTGAAAGTCAGAAACCTCCATCTTTGTAGTCTCTGGTTCGTCCACTTGCATGAAGTTTGATTCAAACTTCTGACGACGTGAATGATATGCGTCTACAACCTGCTTGGGAGCGCGGCAAACACGGGACCAATGGTCCTTAGCACCACAACGATAGCACATATCGTTATCCATGGTTTTAGGTGCTTTGCCCTTATTCTTGAAGTTCTGGGCCTTGGGAGCGAGGTTTGGGTGCTGCTGGGCTTTGTTTCCTCCCTTGGGTGGGCCTTGGCTCTGTTGACCTTGGTTGGATGGCTTCTGGCCACCCCTACCACGCTTCTTTTGGCGCCTTGGGTGCTGGTTAGTGCTATAATGTGCTTCAGGCACAGCAGTAGCCCCAATAGGTCTAGCTTGATGATTCTTCATCAACAGCTGGTTCTGCTTTTCAGCAAGAAGTAGAACAGAGATCAAATCCGAGAATTTGGTGAACTTCTGAGCTCTATATTGTTGCTGCAGGACAATATTAGAAGCAGAGAAGGTCGAATAGGTCTTCTCCAGGAGATCCTCTTCAGTCAAAGTTTCATTACAAAACTTGAGAAGTGATCGGATTCGACAAACTTCATAATTATATTCATCACAGACTTAAAGTCTTGGAAGCGCAAGTGCTGCCAGTCGTGTCTTGCTTCAGGCAAGAATATGTCCTTTTGGTGATCAAAACGATCAGCCAAAGCGACCCATAATGCACGTGGATCCTCCTCAGCAAGGTGCTCAGTTTGCAGAGCGTCATGGATATGTCTTTGAATGAAGATCATAGCAGTGGCTTTTTTAGCTTCGCCAACAGGCACATCAGTGGCTTCTTCAATGGCAGGACGCAAGTTCTTTGCGGTGAGGTGGAGCTTCACATCTTGAACCCACTTGAGGTAGTTTCTTCCAGAAACTTCTAAAGCGGTGAAGTCGAGTTTGTTCAAATTCGACATGTTCCTATCACACAAGAGATAGATAAGATGTGGTTAGTGTAATGGAGAAAAATCAATCCATTCACATAGGAGTAGAACATACAGGTTCTAATAGACATGTATTGGTTTAATTTTTGCATGAAAAACTTCGAGTTTTCATGGGTGATATGTTTAAGTGAAAACTTCAGGTTTTCAAATAAGGCATGTTTATAAGAAACTTCAGGTTTCAATTTAATTATGAACTTCAGGTTCATATATTCCTGCAGGCAAACACAAATATATATGCAAACAAATATGCAACAAGTATGCAAAAATAATTTTAGGTTTACAATTATAATTAAATTAATTTATTTAATTATTTGGACTTCGGGCCAAAATAGAGTGTGGGTGAAAAAATACAAAAACCCATTGGGCCTAAAATAAAAATTAATTAGGCAATAAAATTTAGCGGGACCCAAAAAAAATAAATAATTAAAAAAATAATAATAATAAGCCACCGTGGGGGGGGTAAAAAAAATCATTAGAAAAACTGGGCTGCAGGCCCAAAAAACAGTTTGGGAAAGAAAAAAAATCCCAGCCCCAAAGTTGGGCTGCGGGCCCTAAGGAAGACTGGGCTGCATGAGGCAGGCCCCTAAAAAGAAAAAACATTTTTCTCTGGGCTGGGCCGCAGAAAATAAGCCCATAATTTTTTTTTTTTTTCTGTGGCCACACGGGCCATGAGTTGGAGTCCATTAGGGCTTCCGATGCAAACACAAAAAAAAATTCCTTTGGGGGGTGCGGCTTGCATGCCTTTTTTTTTTTTTTTTTATTTTTTTTTATAAAAAACCGTATTGGCCAAAAAACTGGAGCCCAGTAGGGCTTGTGGGTGAACCAAAATGGCATAAAAAAAAAATTTCTTTGGTGCGGCTTGTAGGCCGCAGTGCAAAACAAAACCAATTTTTCAATTCAAAATAATGTAATGCAATATATATTTTAATGAATCACATATGTAAATCGATGCAGATGCAAAAATATTATTTTCAATGCATGTACATATGTAAGATTCAATTCATAACCAATATCAAATTCACATAATTTAAACAATTATGGTTATGAGGCATACACAATTTATGTAGAATCTAAAATACGTTAAACATAAAGTTGGGTCATGCATCATGGTGAATGTTCATGCTATCAAGGCTTACAAAATATCGAGTTAAAAGCCGTTGTTTTGAAAGAACCTGATTGCGTGATGATATGGATGAACTGGTTTGATGCAGAAAATTTCTCCAACGTCAGATTCCTAAGCGCAGCGGTAGGAGCGTGCTGATAACGTGTTGTGGACTATTTTATCTGACAAAGAGAGAGAGAGAGAGAGGGAGAGAGAGAGAGAGGCCGGCGGCAAGGGGAAGGAGAAAGTGAGAATTGTAGGGGAATTGTGTTGTATCTTCCTCCTACCTTGCACCTCTATTTATAGTATTAGGGTAAAGGCATTCCTTGCTCTCCAAGGAATAAGAGATACAATAGGATAAGAATAACAACCCTAATCAAATCTTATCTAGGATTTACACAATCACACTTAAACTAGGATTTGTTTACAACACAAATCTAATTATTTTAATAATTAAAAACTGGAAATACCCTAAAACCAGAACGAAAAAAAAAAAGAAATAAAAAAGGAGAGTCAGAAAAATCCTGTATAATATAAATATTAATAATTAAAATAATTAGATTTGCCAAATTTGGTAGACAATTTAATGATTTGGTTGACATAACGATTTAATTAGGGGCATTAGAGGAAAGAAGTGAGAAGTTTTAAATACAATTAATACATAAATTTGAGTGTATGATAATTTCACATTGCATATGTTAAGTGGGAAAGCTAGTGGGCAAACGGTTTGGTTTGGGTCCAGAGGGAGATTGGTCGATGTCCGTACCAGTTGTGGAGGATATGGTTGAGAGTATGCAGGACAGTGAGGGACCTAAAGAGGCATTGGGTGGACAGAAGCAGATTGGTGCAGTATCTGAAATACAGGATCCAGGGAAGGGACTTACAGACGAGGGTGGTCTGGCATTATGCTCGCATCCTATGGTAGAGGGGAGGCAAATTTGTCAGGATATTTTTTATCTTAATGCCAATCTTATCAAGGAGACGGATGGTATGGCAATATTTCCATACATGGTACCAATTAGGAGACTGTGTTGAGCCCAAGTCAACCTTTGATGTTGTTTGGTATTGAGATAATGACGTCGAGTGCTTGGCCACGAAAAGAGAAGGGTAAGGTTGCTGAATAGACAAGCTATGAGAACCTAAGTAAAACTACACTTTTGATGGGTTCTAATCCTTTCAACCTGGACCCATTCATCTTTGGAACTAGGAGAAATGATGGGAAAGAGATCCAGACGAGATTGGGCCGTGTTAAAGGAAAAAAGAGAATGCAGCGTAGTAGGCTGGTTCTTCCCTTGTTGGGGAAACGGGTGCATCGAGATAAAGATGATGGTGTACAACCCAATGCTACAAAGAAACGTGCTTATTTAAACTCAAATATTGATGCAGCGGCAGAGGCTAACAAGGTTCAGCCCCGCCGAGTGCAATGAGTTGCATCAATTGGAATTGCCGGGGGCTTGGGAACCTCCGAGCAATTCGAGCACTTAAGAGACTAGTTCTCTTTAAAGATCACACTGTGATTTTTCTATACGAAACTAAAAGCTCCAAAGAACATATGGGGAAGTTAAAATCACATATACAGTTTCAGTGTGTGTTTACTGTACCGAGTTCACGTCGGTCTGGTGGTCTGTGTGTTATGTGGAAGGAGGAAGTGCAGATTTCACTTCGTTCATACTTTTCAAATCACATCGATCTCTAAGTGGGCGGCATGGGATATGTTTTTCACTGGAGGCTTACGTTATTTTATAGCTTTCCAGTTGAAGCTGATCGCTACAAGTCATAGTAGTTGTTTCGTTGACTAAAGGATAACTCGTCTTTACCATGGTGTTGTTTAGGAGATTTTAATGAAGTTCTCCAAGCCATTGAACATGAGGGTGGTGATGTACGTAGCAAAAGGCAAATGGAAGGTTTCTGGAATGCCCTGAGGGATTGTGAATTGAAAGATATAGGCTTTGTAGGCAACAAGTTCACTTCGGTAATGACGAGGGGTTGTGGTATCAAGGTTCGGTTAGATCAAGCACTTGCTACACAGGATTGGTTAGACTTATTTATGAGGTTTAGAGTTGTTCATTTAATGCCTACGTCATCCAACCATATACCGATTTTGTTGGAGTAGGAGGTAAGGAAACGAGCCAAGTTTAAGAATAGTTTTTGGTGTGAAGACAGGTGGTCAGTGAGAAATGGTTGTGAGACAGTAGTAAAAGAAGGATGGTCTACAAACCGTGTAAGGTCTCCTATGTTTCCAGTGGTGGAAAAGAATAAGGCGACACATGTGCAATTGCTAAAATGGGTTAGGAGCTGTTGGAGCGAGATTTCCTATGAGAAGAAATACCTCCACAGATTTGTTGACCGCAATCCTCATGTTCGCCAAATCCTTCTCTGAGGTGTCCCAAAATAATCTTCCTCCGTAACTTTCTCGGCGGGTACCTGCAAAAGATCCTCCGACGCTCAAGTCAGTCGATTAATTTCTATTTTCTGGATTCTCTCGGGTTCTCCTCACGTACCTTGTTCTTTGGCTTTTCTCCCTATTTATAGGATTGCATGCTTGAGGATCAAGCACCACGACCTGTCGCCCTCTCCCCTTTCTCCTCTGTGGTGGGTAGTTATTTAGGCATATTCCCTTGCATCATGCTTTGGGAGCAAGTGCCATGACCTGTCACCCTCTCCCACTTCTCCTCTGTAGGGGGTAGTTATCTAGGCACGTTCCCTTGCGTCCGTATACTTCTTGTGGGCTTTTTAGCTTGCACAACACTTTCTCCTTGGATGGCCCATGAGTCGAAACCGGATTTTATCTTCCCACAGTGCCCTTTTCTCATTTTTTATGTATGTAAAATAGGGGAAAACTAAAGTTTTCGAACGCATGGCCTTGAAATTATACTCTTTATGCCACAAAAGTTTTCCACAAAGACTATGGTTTATGAGGACTAACACATTACGAACTTGACGAGCGAGAATTTGCGAACGAAGATTTACGAACAAGGAGGGCTGACACCTTGTGTAGCCAAAAACCAAAATGAATTTATGTTCAAAGTTCAACAGTATCCAATTTTTCAATATATTTGACTTGCACTCATAATAAGAAAATGAAGCATACACCAATCTGCCATGGCATGCAGTCCACGGTGGCTGTTTGGTATTGGCTCATGAAGACTTACGAAAGAGGACTTACAATGACAAACAAGGTCTGACACATCGTATGATTTCTACGAACGAACAAGGTCTGACACCTTGTGTAATTTTTACGACCGATGATTTGCAAAAGAGGGTTTACGAAAAAGAACTTACGAAAGAGGACTGACAATGACAAAAGAGGGTTTACGAAAAGGGACTTACGAAAAAGGGTTTTCGAAAGAGGGTTTATGAAAGAGGACTGACAATGACGAAAGAAGACTGATCTCTATCATGTATGTTTCCTCCTCACTCATATAATTCACAATGTTAGGTTGCTCACATAGGCTGCATACTTACATACAAAGTTGACTTCTCAAAGGTTACTTTTCTACCACACATTTCTGCAAAAGCTAACCAATTGCTCTCAATCCTTTCCATCTGTGATGTGCTCCTGGACATGTTGATGTAACAAGTCGGTTCCAATCTCTCTGATTTTGGTACTTCTGTCAGCGTTCTTTTCTAGGTTTTGCTTTCAATTATTGGGTATTTATATATATATATAGCCGACCGACAAACTTACAAACATACATATACGTTCGCATGTACATACATACACACATGCAATCATTATTCATCTAAGCCGCCATCTCAACGGACATATATAAAGAAATATATATATATATATATATATATATATATATATATATATATATATATATATATATATACACGCACGCACATACATACACACATGCAATCATTATTCATCAAAGCCGCCATCTCAACGGACATATATACATATTTATATATATAGGGAGCTTCCCAAGAAGGATTCTCATTTTTTCAAAAAAATGGGGACTGTCTCCCCACCGTTAGATTTGACTTTAATTAAATTCTGTGGTTGAGATTCTGTGGCCTGTGTTTTAATCTCAACCACAGAATTTCATTAAAGTCAATCCAACGGTAGAGAGACAGTTCCCATTTTTTTTGAAAAAATGGGGATCCCTCTTGGGAAGCTCTTCCTTTATATATATATATATATATATAGCCGACAAACTTACAAATATATATATATGTACGCACGCACATACATACACACATGCAATCATTATTCATCAAAGCCGCCATCTCCACGGATATATATATATATATATATTCCTGCAAGTTCATTTAAAGCCTACGTCATCCAACCATATACCGGTTTTGTATTTTGTTGGAGTAGGAGGTAAGGAAACGAGCCAAGTTTAAGAATAGTTTTTGGTATAAAGATAGGTGGTCAGTGAGAAATGGTTGTGAGACAGCAGTAAAAGAAGGATGGTCTACAAATCGTGTAGGGTCTCCTATGTTTCAAGTGGGGGAAAAGATTAAGGCGACACATGTGCAATTGCTAAAATGGGTTAGGAGCACAAAACGATTCATTCCTGGGGAAATTGTTGAGACGAAAAATAAACTACAAGCTCTCTTTGGTCAGCTTTTCACTGAAACAACTATTGCTCAAAGGCACGATTATATACTCGTTTACACTCGTTATTGGCACAAGAAGAGGCGTTTTGGCGTCAACGGTCCAAAGAGAATTGGTTGCGGCTTAGGGATCAAAATACAATATATTTTCATCAAAAAGCTTCTCGTCGGCAACGAAGTAACGGGCTGTATGGATTGTTCGATGAAGATGGGCAGTGGCATGAAAGTAAGGATGGGGTGGCTTCGGTAATAGTGGATTATTTCCAAAAATTGTTTGATTTCATGGGCAAGGTGGATGCGTCGCTAGTCCTTCGTACGGTTTCACCAAAAGTAACGGCCGAGATGAATCAAGGCCTATTGGTATCTTTTTCTGAAGACGAGATCAAGACTGCTCTATTTCAAATGCACCCTACTAAGGCGCCCAGACCAGATGGTATGACACCAGGGTTCTATCATAAACATTGAGCTATTGTTGGCCATGATATTTGTGAAGGTGTGCGAACTCTTCTTTCTTCAGGGAGTATGATGTGCAAAATTAATTTTATGCATGTCATCTTATTCATAAGAGACCGAGCCCAACTTTCATGGCTTAACTTCGGCCAATTAGTTTGTATAATGTGATATGCAAAATCTGCTCAAAAATTCTCACAAACAGGTTGAAGTTAATTTTACATGACATTATTTCGCCTTCCCAAAGTGCATTTATCTGTGGACGTTTGATTTCAGATAATTATTTGGTGGCATTAGAAATTGCTCATGCTATGAAAAAGAAGAATAGTGGCTGGAATGGTGTGATGGCACTAAAGTTAGACATCAGTAAATCATATGATCGTATTGAATGGTCGTTCTTTGAGCAAATGATGAGATGTTTGGGGTTTGTTGAGGAATGGATTAATTGGATAATGATGTGTGTCACTTTCGTTTCTTACTCCTTTAAGCTTAATAAGGAACTAGTGGGTCTTGTACAACCTAAAAGAGTTATTCGGCAAGGGGATCCATTGTCTCCATTCTTATTTATGATTTGTGCAAAAGGCCTTTCGG
Source organism: Crataegus laevigata (assembly GCA_963580275.1). Lineage (NCBI taxonomy): Eukaryota > Viridiplantae > Streptophyta > Magnoliopsida > Rosales > Rosaceae > Crataegus > Crataegus laevigata. The sequence goes on along the minus strand of OY756942.1, from coordinate 35,727,557 downwards.
CTATGCTAGATGATTGGGAAGCTCAATGACGAATACAAGGAATCAAGATTTGTAATGGTGCTCCAAGTATTCATCATCTCCTCTTACATATGATAGTTTTATTTTTACCAGAAGCTCTTTGCAAGAATGTTGTGAATTGAAGGAATTGTTGAAATGTTATGAATTGGCTTTGGAACAAGCAGTTAATCTTACCAAAAGCTGCGTGGCGTTCATTGCGAATGTGAATGAAATGGATGCTCAAGTACTTACCGATTGCCTTGGTATGAACCAAGGGGAATACCATGACCATTATCTTGGATTGCCGGTTCTCACTGGTAAATCTAAGAAGACGACGTTTGCATATATTAAAGTTCGGCTTTGGAAAAAGCTTAATGGTTGGCGTGAGAGTCTCCTAATTAGTATGGGTAAAGAAATTCTCATTAAATCTGTGGCTCAGGCAGTTCCCCTATATACCATGTAGACTTTGTTTTACTTCCGAAGACGTTCTATGACTAGTTAAATCATATGGTGACACGATTTTGATGGAGGAAAGAAGCGGGTAAACGGAGTATACATTTGGTAAGTTGGCAAAAAATGTGTAAGCCTAAAAAGGAAGGAGGGTTAGGGTTTAAAGATTTGTATGCATTCAACCTAACCCTACTAGCTAAGCAAGGTTGGCGCATTATTCACCACCCACACTCTCTTGTTGCTCAAATCTTTAAAGCTCGTTATTTCCCTGATACATATTTTCTTCAAGCTATGGTGAAGTCAAACTCGTCCTATTGTTGGAAAAATGTGGTGGCTAATAGAGTGTTGATTCAGCATGGAGCACGTTGGAGGGTAGCAGATGGGTTGAATATAAAAATATGGGATGATAGCTGGCTCTCGAGAGATAATTATGCAAAGGTTCTTAGCCCCATACCAGTAGGTGTTCATCCTAACCTTACCGTGCGATCACTCATGGTGGAGTCGGTTCGTGTTCAATGGAATTCGCCGTTAATTAATTTGGATTAGGGAGCCAAAAGGAATTTTTACAACTAAGTGCATACTTCGTTGCTTGGTCATGTAGTGAAATTTGTGGTGATGTTCCAAATGGTTCAGCTATGACGGCTCTGCCAACCAGAGTCAATTTGGAAGGCTTTGTGGCATGCTAAGGTACCAGGTAAAGTTAAAATATGTATCTAGAGGAGCTGTCTGAACGCTTTGCCAACCAGAGTCAATTTGAAGAATAGGAAGATCCTTAGTGATGATTGTTGCCCTTTTTGTACCAACGTACCTGAAACAATTGAACATGGCCTATTGCATTGTTCTCGAGCAGCAGTGATATAGTTTTCTAGTCCTTTGGGGCTACAAACGTTGCGACACAGAGATGTTGGGTTTCAGGAGTGCTTATCTCAGTTGGCTCAGTTTCTCTCTAATGAGAGCTTTGATTTGGCGTTGGTGTTGCTCTGGAAGATTTGGAATACTCATAATGAAATACTTTGGCAGGAATCGGTTTTACCACTACTGGATATCCAATTACAAGCTAAAACTTGGCTATCGGAGTTTACGAAGTGGAATGTGGTTTAGAAGCATAACAAGCCTACTGACACACATCCATGAAGGAAACTGGAGGAAGGTTGGTTCAAGCGTTATTTTGATAGTGTGTGGGATGAACATGCAGCTGTAGGAGGTGTTGGCGTCATCATTAGGAATGCATCTGGGGAATTTATAACAGTTTTCGCTATAAAGTCGATTGGCATTGAGTCTCCTATGCAGGCGGAGATTGCTGCTGCTCGTGAAGTACCTATCTCTGCACATCAATGGAGAACTAAGCAGATTATATTGGAGAGAGATGCATTGTTAGTAATCGCTGCAATTCAAAACGATGCAGTGGTTAATCACGGGCCTTTTGGCTTTTATTGGAGGACACCCGAATGATTTTGCAGTCATTCAAATTGTGGAAAGCAAGCTTCGTGCAAAGAGATGGAAATTCAGTGGCTCATCGGCTGGCCAGATTTAGTTTAACCTTGGACCACCTGATTTCTTGGTTTGAGGAACCCCCTGATTTAATTTCTAACCTTCTCTTGGAGGATGGTTTTTATAGTTAATGTTTTGTTTGTTTGGGAAGTTAATCCTTTTTATTATTTTGTTGGTACGAGACACTATTTTTCCCTTTATTTGGGTTACATCCCGAGAAGATTTTTATCGAGGCCTACTATTCTCACCCTTTCTCTGACTGTACGTTATTCCTGTTATAAATAAATAACGTACTTGTTTCGAAAAAAACAAAAAATATGAAAAAGACAAATAAGAAAAGCCAAATATAAAATAAAAAAGTAGCTAGCATTCCTCAAATTCAATTTCATTAAAACTCTCAACAAAATAACGTCAGTGATGTGGGAAAAGGAAGAAAATAATCATATGGAAATTTCAACGATAACTTTTTTAGTTCATGTGATATTACTGTGATGTGATACCTCACTAACCGAGAAACTGTTGCATGCTCGGATTGGAACCGGAGAGTCTTTGATGTAACCCGTGACATTATTATCTAATAAATATTTATTATGTATTTAAAAGTGCATTATCCGAAATTTAGTATTACAATATGATGATATTACTCTTTATTTGTAAGTAAGAGATTTTATATTCGATTTTCATCAAAGACGAAATTAAAACAAATTATTGATAATTCATTATAAGGCTAAGTCTACCCCCTCCCCTTAGTATAGATAATAAGAAAAATTAATGAAAATAGCTTCAAAACTTTGCATTCTAAACAAAAATCATCTAATAACTTCATTTAATGATAAGGACAAAAAAACATAAAATATAAACATGTGTGCCCAACGCGCGTTAAGTTTCATAAACAATGTAGTACCGTTAAGTTTCACAAACAGTTTAATATCGTTAAGTTTTATAAATAGTATAATACTGTTAAGTTTCATAAACAATATAGTACTGTTAAATTTCATAAATAGTGTTTTAAGTTTCATAAACATTGTAGTACCGTTAAGTTTCATAAACAGTGTAGTACCGTTAATTTTTATAAACAATGTAGTACTGTTAAGTTTCATAAACAGTGTAGTAAATTTCATAAATAGTGCAGTACTGTTAAGTTTCATAAACAATGTAGTATCGTCAAGTTTAATAAACAGTGTAGTACCGTTAAGTTTCATAAACAGTGTAGTAATATTCATAAACAGTATGCGCGTTAGTTTTTTTTATTATAATTAATATTAAAATTATGTCTTTTTCATTGAAATTTAAGTTATGTTGTCATTTTTATTAAAGTTTAAGGGTTTTTCATTAAAATTTAAGTCTTTTTTATTAAAGAAAGTTATAACATAGTTTTTGGTTGAAACAAACTTGTCTCAAGCCATTTTCATGAAAATTCTCATAATAATATCGTTTGTTAAAAAAAAATGCATTACTCACACCTAATAAGTCTTTGCTAAGTAATAAGTTCTTTGTATGGTGAATTGGTGACAAGAGGAAATGTGTTCATGTACAGGTGCTTTGTGTACTGTGTGACACACCCTTACCCGAAAGTAGGGCATGCTGGCCGTCACGTGAGTGTGACGTAACCATGTGCGCTGTGCGGAAACGAAGATCGATAACGTAGTACGAACTAATTAAAACGAAGTCTAGCAACCTGAATATGAATGTGTGCTAGAAGTATTACAATACTTGTACATAATCAGAGCGTACTAGGTTGAGTGCAGTCAAGCATGAATAAAAGAGTTATTTACACCATCAGTGTCCTACATGATGATAAATCTGTCAGAAAGGCCGATGGATCCTTGATGTGCCCAGCTCGGAAATCAAGCTATCTAGAACCTGGAGGGGCGAAAAACAAAAGGGAGTGGGTCAGCAAAAACAGTTCCTTTCAAAATCCATCTTTTCTCAAAAGTTTAGCCCCTCTCCGTAAAACCTGTATAGTTCCCAGAAAATAATACGTACATATATATCTCAATCTTTCTCAGCATAAAACGTTATTAAAGTAATTCAATGTATGCCATGCAATGCATTTCAATAATCATATCACTACTATATATCATCTCAGCCCTCGGCTGTAAATATAACTCATAGCATCTCTATCATCTCAGCCCTCGGCTGTAAATATAGCTCATAGCATTTCTATCATCTCAATCATCAATCTCATAACAGATTCAATAGAGAATGTACCATGCCAAATTCAACAGTTTAGTATGAATGCATTAACATGCCAAATTCAACAGTTTAGTATGAATGCATTAACATAATACAAATCAGGTGAAAGAAAGTAATCAATCGGAGACCCTCTAATGGCCCTGTACGGCTGAATCTAGAGCTCAAAATCTCATCTTGCCGGAGTCACCAACTGTGACCTGTACGGCCTTCTGCACATAAGTCGGAACCACCTAATGTAGTCTGTACGACTTAATGGTTAATATTACGCTCTAGTGTTTTTCTCATCAATCATCTGTGCACATAATCTAAGGTCACCCACCAGTCGGAACCTCTCTAAAGGTCTGTACGACTGGCCTGTCGGAACCACCTCTTGTGGTCTGTACGACTAGCATCTACTTGGATCCAAGGCGAGCGTGCGATGCGGTGAATAATATAAGCACTAATACCATGGTGCAGGTTATGAGCTCAACATATCTCAACATCATCATAACAGTAATATATACTCACCTGTGCGTCCACCACACCAATTCATACATATGCATCATATATCAATTCCTATTTTTCATATCATTTCTCACCATATTCGTTCTCAACTATGCATGTACCTACCTGGTACTTACCTGGCGTCCTCGGCACCAACATATGCATGAAATGTATAATTAAATACTCATGCATCAAAATCAAGTCATTTGCATAGCTTAAAAACGTAATTTGCATTTAAAAATGTGATTCTGGGAAATCATTAAATATATATAGGTTATACGGAAAATAATACTGCCCACTCACAGATACGTAGTCGAGACGAAGCCTCCTAGCTTGGCTCAATCACATACGTCCTCGGAATACGTTTCCCTATACGTGAAATTTCTAATTAACTTAGTTTAATAACACATAAACGGAAACGTAAATAAAATCTTCATAGATTGTCCAAATATAGGGTTTAAATATATGAAATCGATCTACTCGACGTCACGAACGTCGCTATATTTTTAAAATAATTTTTTCACTGTTCACGCGCCCCCACGCGCCTGCACAGTGCACGGCACACGCGCCCCCCACGCGCAGTGCACACTGACGGCGTCAGTTGACGCCGTCGGGAATATTCCTGGAATATTCCGTCAACTTTAACGGCGTCAGTAACGGCGTCAGTTAACGGCGTCAGAATATTCCGTCAGAGTTGACGGAATATTCCCCTGCCGGTTGTCTTCTCCGGCGACTCGCCGGCCGCCGGCGACTCGCCGGCCGCCGGCGACTCGCCGGCCGCCGGCGACTGTTTCGCCGGAATTTATGGGAAAACTTCAAATTGTCATATCTTGCTCATTTTTCATCCTTTTTGACCCATTTTTCTTCCTATGTGCTCTAAATTTAGAGTAGAACAAGTCTATACCTTCAAAAACCTTGAAAAAGGTCTTAGATTTCCTCGGGGACGAATTCCAAAACCGGCCACATATGATGTGCTTGATCCCGACGTCCAAACTTCTCCAACGAACCACTCCGAGTCTCCTTGGGACCTCACAAGGCTCACTGTGATCTTAGATTGTCCTAAAACGTAACGTATGAAAAGTTGATGAATAGTGCCAAATATAAACATTGAGTTTTGGACGTGAAATCGAAGGGATCCTTACCTGAAAATGGTACCACTGAGTTCGTATGAACTTCACGAGTCTGAATATGCAATTTGTTTCGTCGATCTACAAGTTTTTTATTATGGGTATGTTTATGCCGTGTGTGAAGAACAAGAGAGAGAGAGAGTTTCGTGAGGGATGAGAGAGTCTGAGAGATGTGAGAGAAAGATGAGTGTCGGTGGTGGAGGTGTGGACCAAGACCCAATCACAATTATTTTTCTCATATTTTCATTGGCCCTCAATAACTAGGATAATTTTCCAATTGGCCCAAAATTAATAATCTCATCATAACATTCGCCCGAACTCAAGGGCATAATAGTCATTTCATAACGTCGAATAAAAATTTTCGGGACGGGTTGTTACACTGTGGGTTACTTTTCTTCGGGTTAATAAATAGACTTATTTTTATCTAAGTTTCCTGGAACTCAATTTAATCTTACCTTGTTTTCTGTAACTTAAAAATTGTCACTTTACTCTTTAAAACTCAAAATTCGCTCTACTTTATCCTATGAACTTGATTTTAATCCCATTTTACCTACTAAAATAAGTCGTCATTTTACTCTATAAAACTCAAAATTCGTTCCACATTATCTTAATTTTATTAATTATGCTATGTATGATTGATTTGGGTGCACCAGGCTAATCAATTTCTTTTTATTGTTGAATGTTAATGCATAGTGGAGATTTATGTTAAATGACGTAGCACATAGCATGGTCTTATTGTGTGGTGGGTCCTATACAAATGTTCTAGGGGCAACTTTTGAGTGTCGAAAGAAGAGAGAGTCAACAAGTCAAAGTGAAACGATTTTTTAGTTTTCAGAAGTAAAGTAGTGACTTTTGAGTTACAAGAGTAAAGTTGGATCAAAATCAAGTTTCAAATGTGTAGCTAAAATAAGCCTAATAATTAATAATTAGTACAATCACTTTACCACAAAGAGTACTTAAAAATTTCTTTTCTTTTCTTTTCTTTTAAATAAAATAAAATTGAGAAATATATATCCAAACATTAAAAATCATCAACATTATTTATTTATCTTTTTTTTGTTAAACGATAGATCTTGTTAGATTAGATGTTAGATTAGCTAACGACGGGATTTGACCCCACGCCATCATGCAAGGACTGAATTCCTTTCCACCACTATGGTAAAGGGCCACTTGCATCGACATTAATTTAAATATAAACGTAATGTAATGTTCTGACATGTTTGGAGTTTGTCGTAATTCCAGCCCAATATAGAAAAGTATCGTGGGATCTTTGCTTCCGGCCATATAGAAAAGTCTTGAAATTGATACCGGCACATTCTTGCAGGATTAAAAATTGTACGAAAGGTTTAGTTTAAAAAATATAAAAGATTAATAATATTTACACAGAAAAAATTTGATTGATACAAACCACATACAAAAGATCATACATTGTTTTTACGTGTTTATTTGTGACATCTCGTGCTGAGATTTATTGTATTTTATTTTCAGTAATAGTGAAATTATCAAAATGCCCTAAGAGGTCATGTAGGTCTTCCACGTGAACCTCAATTTTCCCTTCACGTTTCAATCCTTATTTTACTATTTTTGAATAATACTCTTTTTGTTTTTGTTTTTTTTTGTTTGTTTTACGAATTCAGAATTATAATGAGCAAGTTATGTCCAAAACTATGTAAATATACCTGAGGCAAATTCAAAACTTGGAATCTCTCTTTGTGCAGTGTGTGCACCACTGAATGGGTTCTATTTAGAACACGAAATCAGCCTTTATGCAATGTAAAAGCTAGCATACGCTGACTAATCTATACTACTATATAAAGCCAATAGCTCCATTTGGGGTCACGGGCTTCACAAAAAAATAACGAGACAAAAATACCCTCCAAACAAAAAAGTTCAAAAGCGGCTCAAAATAATGCATCAAATAACGTGGGAGTATTTTTGTCATATAAACAGTTTTTTATAATTTAATATCTCATAATGAGTTATCAATAATTTGATTCAATCAGTTGTTTATTAGATATTATTTTCTCTATTTTTAAATACGTTTAAAACATCTTAAGAGGCATAGTGTCGATTATAAAAAAAAAAAAAAAAGATTTTTCGCACAAGCATAATAATGTGATTCAATTAGTTGTCAAATGATTGATTTTTTTTTTCGAACAAACGATATTATCAATACTGTAAGAAGATGATGGACTTAATCTTTCAATTATCTAGCAATAATGTAATTCAAAAAATATATAATCGCACGTAATAAATTGTAATTCAAATACTTTTTGCACGCGCGTGCTAAGGAAGTGATAGAAACTTAAAAGTAAAAGGTCTCCAAACAGAACTTTACTTGCTACTAGGTTTTTTTTTTTTTTACTTGATACCAAGGTATAAAATATCGATGATATCGGAAATATCGGTAGTCTGGAAACACGGAAATATCGGGATAATATCGATATCGATAAAAATCCAATGGAAACCACGGAAATTGTAAGAAAAAGTTGGAAATTTTTATTGAAACTTTGCAGGATGTTTATTTAGTCAATTATCTATTAGTTTATCACAAAAAATTGGAAGGAAATGCATTGCATGATGGATTTAACTGATTTAAGTTGATTATATAGCGAGCTGGCAAACATTGTGAGTGTAGAAAATATGTAAATATTTTAGCATATTTTCACAAGAACATAAGTGATATGGTGGTCAAGGTGTTGAAGGAGTAAAATGGGAGGGGTTCGAATCCCCTTGGTGTTTTAAAAAGGGAACGGGCCAAAGGCCCCAAATTAAAATGGTCCAAGGCATTTTAAACAATTTAAATAAAAACAGAAAAGAAAAAAGAAATGGGTTGGGGCTGCCCAGGTTTTGGGCTTGGCAGGAACAGCCCAAAGGGCCTAAGACCATCTCCAACCCTTGGGCTAAAAGCCAAATTTTTTAGCCCGAAAAATTTAGCTTTTAGCCCAGAAACAGTTTTTCTGCTCCAACACTTTCTAGCCTAAAATTTTAGCCCGGAATTATTAAAAAATAAACTTAGGCTATTTTTTTCTTAAATTAATTTAAAAAATAAATAAATATGTAGACTATGGTAAATTAATTTTACGAACATTTTAATCAAAAAAAATTTAAATTTCGATAAATATTTTCATTCAGTTTGGTGGAGCCCACACCGATTTCTGGGCTAAATTCTGGGGGGAATCTGGCCTTGGTTTAGCATTTAGCCCGAATTTTCCCATTGGGTTAGAGTGAGTTTGGGGGAAAATTTTGGGGGGTAATTTGGCTTTTAGCCCATGGTTGGAGATGGTCTGAGGTTGATGTGTCGCCGGACCTAAGGAAGAAGAAGGCCGGAGTTCGGCCAGAATTCTACCCTAACTTTGAACGTCCATAACTTCTTCGTTACTCAACCAAATTAAGTGATCCAAACATGAAAGTTGTAGTACTCGACGAGATGAAGAGATTCATACCCTGAACGCCGGCCAAATCGCCGTGGGTTGGCCGGAAAACGCCTCGAAAGGGGCGGTGCTCGTCGGAAAACCCTAACTTTGAACGTCCATAACTTCTTCGTTACTCAACCAAATTAAGTGATCCAAACATGAAAGTTGTAGTACTCGACGAGATGAAGAGATTGATACCCTGCACGCCGGCCAAATCGCCGTGGTTTGGCCGGAAAACGCCTCGAAAGGGGCGGTGCTCGTCGAAAAATTGGGTTTGGGGCAGAAGGTTTGGGCAATTTTCAAAGCTTTGTAACGTCTTCGTTTCTTAACCAAATTGAGTGATTCAAAAGCTAAAATGTAGTTAGGAATGTGGAGAAGAGGTTCATACCAAGTGAGGACCGAGTAGTGGCCGGCGTTGACCGAAAAATGACCTGAAAGATGGCCAAACGACCACGGTTTATCGCCGGAAACTGGGTTAGATTCAAACGAGTATAACTTCTTCAATACTCAACGAAATTGGGTGAAACAAAAAGGAAAACTGTAGTTCTCGAAGAGACGAAGAGAATGGTACCTCGAACGACTTCTAACTCGTCGTGGTTTGGCCGAAAACTGCCTCTCCGTCCGGCCTCGTCAATTCCTTCCTCGTCCCACATCGCCTAAGTCTTAAAACACAAAGCTTGTGTAGAACTATAAAATGGACCAGAGGCCCGGCTATTGTTACTTCTATCGAGAATATCGTGATAATATCCAAAATATCGCGATATTAATGATATTATCGTGATATTTTGACGATAATTAAAAGATAAGTAAAAAATTATCGGTAACTTAAAAAAAAAATAATATCGGCGATATTTCGCCGATATTATCGATATTATCGATATTTTGGGTCATTGCTTGTTACTAGGTTTTTTTTTTTTGGAAACAACTTGCTACTAGGTTATCGACTTAAAAATATCCCTTTTTTCGACTTAAAAATATCCCTTTTTTCAAGTCTTCTTTTGTCATTTGCTTGGAAATGTAGATACAATCATATAAAGCCGTCATACATGAGTGGGGGTAGAGAATTTAACTTTTTCGCTTTCTATCAAATCAAAAAGTAAAGCCGTCATACATGAGTGGTGGTTGAGAATTCAACTTTTCCGCTTTCTATCAAATCAAAAAGTAAAGCATGTGAACCAACAGTTAGTCTCAAATTTTAATCGCACGGGATGGAGAACGATATGTGCGTGTGTATATATATATATATAATGATTTTAATATTAAACTGTGTAACTATTTAGTATTAGAATCTATTGATATTTTTATTTATTTGTAAGTGAGAGTTTTTAAGTTTAATTCTCACCAAAAGTGAATTTGAACCACAACTGAGAGACTAAACTGAACTAATTTAATGAAACATTCGGTACTGTGTTAGACTAAGAAGTTGGACTAACAATAAATTACCACACAAATTGATCTAAAACAGAACTCTCTGTTAATTGTTAGCACGTAGAGCTGGCTCACGTGCTAATAATTAACCGAAAGTTTACATAATTTTTTATTTTGGGCATAAAACTTAACAAACTTCACCAAAAGAGTTTAAATCCTAATGACCACAGGGACTATCTTCTAACTACTCTGTCACCAAAAGGACTATTAATTCAATTAAGCCAATAAAAAAAATACTCAAATATAGGAATCCGAATCCTTGTCGGATCTTCTTTGTGAAGATTACAATGATTCATGAATTATATTCGTTTATCGTATATCATGCGATCAGAAATATTTTTATTTAAAATTAAACATAAATATTTCCTAATAAAAACTGACCGCACAATATACAATAAACATACATAATTTACAAATCTCTAGAATCTTCACCAAAAAAAAATAAATTTCAAATAGTTAGTTTCACCAAATGACAGGGAGACTTATTTCACATTTACAATTACACAGAAAAAAAAGACTATTCAACTCAAAAAGAGAAGCAAGTTGACCTTAATTAATATTTTATTAAGTTCAAGTTGATGGATTTCTTGCATGGGATGGGTGAGTCTCCAAGAGAATTTATTGGCTGTAATGAAGGCAAGTGGGAGATATAATATTGTTCTGTTTGGGCTCCACTTTTCCACTATTAAATTTCTCTCACTTCTTTTGTCACGTCCCATTTCCAAATTTTATTTTATTTTATTTTTCATGTCGGCCGACTCTCCCCGTCTCCCACTAGGGCCACTATCTCACTCTCTTTCTCTCACATCTCGTAACACCTTTCCCTCCCATTCCCCAATTTTATTTTATTTTATTTTCTTTTCCATGTCCGCCGACTCTCCCTCTCCCACTACCTTACTCTCTTTCTCTCACATCTCGTAACACCTCTCCCTCATTTCTCAAGCTCTCTCACACCTGCAACTCTCTTCCTCCCTATCGGTGCCACACCAAACCGACGCCGTACCATCTCTTATCACCATCAACATTTTCCAAACTCTCCCAAAAATTACCTAGGACTCTCTGCAACTCGTCCTCAACCTTGGGTTGAAAGAAAATCATTAGGAAGACAAGGTCTACTCTTTGAGAATCTACAAACGCCGACGAAAACCTTCGCTCCTCCGACTATTGATTTTCCTTCCCAAACCTTGTTGAATTGGTCGAGTTTGAAGGTGTAGGGCGACTTCCCACAATCCCTAGGCCACAGATTTGAGCTTGCATGCTCGAAGCCCCTCTGTTCAGAGGGTTCCAAGTCGGGCAGTATATTTTAAGCCCTATTTCAAGCAGCTCCGGCCAACTTTTGGTCTTGAAATAGGTGCAAATTTATTCCCCTCATCCTAAGCTTTGTTTTGATATATTACGAGTCAAATTTCGTTGTGTAACAGCTCCGAAAGAGCCATTTGAATTTCTTCCCAAATTTCTGACGAAAATTTTGTTCTTGAGCGAGCTAAAGGAAATTAAGTTTATTACATTAATCACTATTAGTTTAGTGATTAGTGTAATAATTTTTTCGTATAGGAGATGGCCACTCAGAGTACCGCTGGCAGAATAGTTGGACGGTCATGTATATGTGAGTTGGTCTTTATTTTTAGGATAAATTACACTTTCATACTTTAGGTTTTACGTCTATTTTAATTTCTTATAATATTTTTAAAATATTTCACTGTCATATTTTAAGTATTATTTTATTTCAAAATAATATTTCTGTTTTCCATCTATTAATCCGTTAAGTGCTGGTGTAGCTGTCGTATATATGTCACGTGGCTGTCAAATGTCTGCAACGTGGCAAAAAAAAAAAAAAAAATTTTTTTTGAACCTGAATTTTCTCAAAAAAAAAAAATTGAAACCCATCACATCCCTAAACCTGCAAGAAGAAGAAGAAGAAGAATCCCCCATCACCCACCCCCAAAAATCCCACTCGAGATTAGGTGGATCTACTACAAAACCAGTCCAACAATTATTTCAAAGTATTTTCGAAACTTACCCACTGAAAATCTCAAAAGATATAGAGGTCATGGTCTGGGTGGGTTCGCATTTGCGGGCAGGGGGTGGGTTGAAGGCAGGTTCAAGCACTATTTTTCCCCCCTTCTGCTCCTTGGGTTTCAATTTTTATTTTGTTGAGAAAATTCAGATTTAAAAAAAATAAAAAAATTATTTTTTTGCCACGTGACAAACATTTGGCAACCACGTGGCATATATGTGGTAGCCACATCAGCACTTAACGGATGAAAAATGTAACGAAGGTAATATTTTGAAATAAAATAGTACTTAAGGTATGAAAGGGAAGTGTTTTGAAGATTTTGTAAGGAATTGAAATAGACGTCAAATCTGAGGTATGAAAGTGTAATTTACTCTTATTTTTAAATAGGAGAAATTAGGTTTTCATCATTCCTTTTGTTACTCCTTTGATTAAAACTTTATTCCTTTTCATTTTTTGATCAAGGTCATTGGTATTAATAACATCATTAATTATTTCAATAATAAAATATTTTTTATCTCTAAATATATTCAAATATTACAATTAGTATATTTATATTTATGGTTAAATTTTTTATCATATATTTTTATTTTTAGTTTGTACCCATTTTTAATTTGCAACCCTTTTTTAATTTGTACCAATTTTCTTTTCAGTTTTAATTTGTACCTATATATTAATTTCTTTTTGTGCCCATATTTTATAAAGTTCTATTTGTATTTGTACCCATATTTTTTTATTTATTTGTACCCATTTAATTTAGCTAAATGTACCCCTACTAATTATATGTACCATTCATGTAATTTTTTTTCAAATTTTTAATCTTAAAATATACTCATTCTTAAATATACCAATTTGTTATATGTAAAATGTACCATTTTTTTTATATAAAATCTATTCAATTTTTTTTCTAATCTATTTTTTAACTTATATGGGTACATTCTTTTTTCTTTGATTTGAGAATGTATCTGACACACCCCGTCCCGAAGGAGGGCATGCTGGCCGTCACGTGGGAGTGACGTAACCATTTACACAGTACGGAAGCTTTAAATATATCATTTCTAAGATGAAACACCCATAGGTGAGACCTAATTTTGTCCATTCTGTCAGAACCCCGTTGAAATTCCTCGTAGTCACCACACCTCTGCTATCTTGAACCTGGAGGGGCGCAAAACCAAGTTGAGTGGGTCAGTAAAACCAATCTTTTACAAATCCAAACATTTATCAAAACTTTGTAACCCCTCTCCGTAAAACCTGTATACTTTTCCAGAAATGTAAAATATCAAGATGTATATACATATATATTCTCAAAACTTAAATCACTATCTCAACATTATTTTCAATACAATATGCCATGCCATGACTAAATTCAACAGTATAGTATGAATGTATTAATATAAATCAGGTGGAAGAAACTAATCAACCGGAGATCCTCTAATGGCCCTGTACGGCTGAATCTAGAGTTCAAAATTCCATCTTGTTCAAAATTTCATCCTGCCGGAGTCACCACCTGTGACCTGTACGGCCTTCTGCACATAAGTCGGAACCACCTAATGTAGTCTGTACGGCTTAATGGTTAATATTACGCTCTAGTGCTTTTCTCATCAATCATCTGTGCACATAATCTAAGGTCACCCACCAGTCGGAACCTCTCTAAAGGTCTGTACGACTGGCCTGTCGGAACCACCTCCTGTGGTCTGTACGACTAGCATCTACTTGGATCCAAGGCGAGCGTGCGATGAGGTGAATATTATAAGCACTAATACCATGGTGCAGGTTATGAGCTCAACATATCTCAACATCATCATAACAGTAATATATACTCACCTGATACTCACCTGTGCGTCCACCGCACCAATTCATACATATGCATCATATATCAATTCCTATTTTCATATCATTTCATGCATGGCAATTCGATTCACATTTCTATATACTTTTCACATACTTCTATGCATGGCATTTCGAATTATATTTTCATATGAATCTACGCATGGCATTTGAAAACATACTTTTCATATACTTTTATACTTTGCATTTAAAGCATATTTTCATTCAATTTCAATTTCTGGGAAAACGTCAAGTATATATATATATACGGAAAATAAAACTGCCCACTCACCGCACTTAGTCATCCCACGCGGCGCTGCTAGCGAATCTTGTAAAGCTACAATATATGCACCTAGCACATAAAAGGTTCAATATAGTCAAACTCTATTCAAACGAATTTATTTGGGAAAACGGACTTCAAAAACGGGTCCAGGACGTCGAAATTAGCCTAGGAGGGGTCCCGGACAAAATCCGAAAAAGTCAACCGAAAAGTCAACGTTGACCGTTGACCGGTCAAAGTCAAAGTCAACGTTGACCGTTGACCAAGTCAACGGGTCAACCGGGTCGGTCAACCGGGTCAGGGTCAAGGTCAAACGGGTTGGGTCCAACCTGGGTCAGGGTCCACGGATCAGGGTTGGATCCGGGTTAAAGGGTTTGGGTTAATGGGTTTATAACATGGGTTAGCCCAATAGGTTTTTAGGGTTGGGTTTTGGGCTTGCATTAAATAGGACGGGCCAGGCCCGAGGGTTTAGAATGGCCCAAAGGGCCTGGGTGTGAAATGGGTTGGGCTTGAAAGTCTGACCCGAGTCCAAGATATGGGTCACCGGACCCAAAGGAAGAGGAAGGCCGGAAATTCGGCCGGAATACCACCCATTTTCAAACGTCCATAACTTTACCAATACTCAACGAAATCAAGTGAAACAAAAACGAAAGTTGTAGCCCTCGAAGAGACGAAGAGAATGGTACCTCGTACGACGTCTAACTCGCCGTGGTTTGGCCGGAAATCACCTCGAAAGCCGTCGGACTCGCCGGAAACTGGGTAAGATTCAAATGAGTATAACTTCTTCAATTCTCAACGAAATCGGGTGAAATAAAAAGGAAAATCGTAGTACTCGACAAGACGAAGAGATTGATACCTTGCACGCCGGCCAACTCGCCGTGGTTTGGCCGGAAATTGGCTCGAAAGTCGCCGGAGTTGTCGGAGCATGGGTTTTGGGTGTTCGTTCTTCGTTTTTCAGAGCACAAGGGTGATGGTGATGATGAGGGAGATGTAGGTGACTAGCGTGTGTGTTCACAGGAGGGTGAGGGATGAGGGAGATACGGAAGAGAGAGTTCGAGAGAGTCTGAGAGAGCGTAGAGAGAAAGAGAGGGACAAGGGATCCGAGGAAAAAGGAAAACCAAAAACAGGGGTGGACCCCTTGGCTCTCAAAACCCGGAACCATAACAATTTAAAAATTAAAAGAAAGGGGGATGGAGACCAAAATGAAAGTTTACAAAAACTTTCGGGATTAAATTGAAAAATTGAAAATGGTTCGGAGGTAAATTTCTAAAATTTAATTATAATCGAGGGGCGGGTGTGACAATTCTACCCTCCTTACAAAAATTTCGACCCCGAAATTTAAATCACAAAGTAAGTTGAAAAACTCAAAAATACTTAAAATAATATATGATGAGAAATTAAATCAGAGGGGGTGCATCAAAGAGAATATGCCACACCGTCGCGAGCGGGTTGCAAAATCCTCTATCATGCCTCCAATCTCTTACTTTCGTCCCCATCAGTGAAAAAGTAAAAACATACTTTATAAAGATATGAGTTGGGAACATATATTAACTTAGGGTCAAAAGTAAATACGTAAAATACGACAATCGTCAAAATAGCTACGTACCAACATATAGATCGAAAGCTCATGCTGAAGTTAAGATTGAAAATGGACATAGGTCTTGTCCAAGCGTACGTAACGACACGTACTTCGAGGACAGAGGTGTCTTTAGGTCAAGTCCCAAGGATAACGATTCTGAATCCGTATCAGCTACCGTAAACAAGTCTTCTTGCCAGCTTGCTTAATGAATCCAACAAATGAGCTATCGATATTACAGTCTGCAGCCTGCCATATCGACCTCACATTTGCTGTCTCGGTAAGCAAGTAGTGGTTTCCCGAAGGTGCACAATTTCACACGTTGTGAATTCGTTCCTCTAAATACCAGTCTACAGTACTACTCTGTCAACTAAAGTGGCCGGTAGCAATCTATCATATCATAACGCAAATAACACCATACCCAACCGAACAAAACAAAAACTGTCGCTATGAAATTCTATCCAGAACCAAGTACTTTATCCTCATCAGTTTCTCCAAATGTGACCAACTACTCCAGTGTTTAGCCGACAATGAATCCATTTGAAAATAGTAGCTTGGGATTCAAGAGAAGTGGCCACCATGTTGACAGCGAAGTCAAAAGCTCTGGCAACTTGTGAAAAGATTATACTTTTTACGTTCCTGACCAAAACGATATGAATTAAGCGTACACTTCCGCCGAATCAATCAATCGTCAATTTCTCACTGATTGAGCGAGAAACCATGTCGAGAAGGCTAAAAGAACACTCAAGAATTTGAAG
The DNA here is from genome assembly GCA_963580275.1 of Crataegus laevigata. Classification (NCBI taxonomy): domain Eukaryota; kingdom Viridiplantae; phylum Streptophyta; class Magnoliopsida; order Rosales; family Rosaceae; genus Crataegus; species Crataegus laevigata. The sequence goes on along the minus strand of OY756942.1, from coordinate 35,710,514 downwards.
GTCCAAAACAAATCCATCAAATCTAACGTACAAGATATCTGATTTGAATAACCACTTTGATGCTCGAGTTCAAGACCTGATGTCATACACCTACTAACATAGAGTTAAAGGTATATACGTAATTAGATAAGCATGTAAGGAGGTAAGGGTACGAAATCAAACACTATTTGTATGTGGTTCACCCAGACTGGCTACATCCACAGAGTATAAAAGTTCTCATTGATAGTGAAGGGTTACACAAGTACATAAATTCAAGTTCTCGCTTTGTGGGTTCTAGTGAAGGATTTATTGCAAATGACATTAGGGACTTGCAAGATCTAAGCCACTGAGTAATCACAACACTTTTAAGTGCCGAAGTATGGTATCAAACAAGGTAAGCAATCAGAGTATCAAGCAATCAGGTCTAGATCGAAAGTTTCACTTCGGGTTCCTGCTGATTGTTCTCCTCCTACTTGTCTCTCATTCAACATCAAGGACAAAGAAAAGGAAAACGAGGAATTTTTTTTTTATTTTTTTTTTATTTTAAGTAGCTTTCCACAGACTTCATCTTGAACAGGTTTTGATTCAAGGGTGACAGACACTTGATCTTGAATCAGATTTGGGAGCCTTTTTACTTGCAAACAATCCTCAGCTTAGTTGAGGATGAATCAGCACGTTGTCTCTACATGCTTCAAGTACTCAGGTCTCCATGCAGATGTGCATCTTCTTGAGTTCTTGGATCATCTCAGATTCCGCCTTCATCTGGATGCAACTCAGACTCCTCCTGCTTCGTCTGTAAGATACTTTTGCTTTTGAAGAAGTACCTCTACACAGGTTTATTTTTGAAGTGGGCTGGGAGGGGTTTGAGATGAGTACTCGAGAGCAAGACTAGGTAAGCAATCAGGATCTCTCTTTCTCCATGTTCTTCAGATGAAGGTGAGGAGAAAGCATGATATGAGATACTTTTGCTTTTAACCTTTTTGATATGAAATACTTTTGCTCTGGATGATTTGTTTTCTGGGGTGATCCAAGGGATGAAGAACACTGAGTAACTCGAGAGGTTTCTTTGGGAATACATTCTCTGAGAAGAAGAGGGGATGAGAGGTGGAGAGGGTGTGCCTTTGCTGTGGAAGGCGAAGGTAGAACTTATAGAAATTTGGCTTCACAACCGGAACTATTCCTTCACTATTTGTCGGCAGCCGGTGGATGGATGAACAGTACCCGTTACGCGCTTTCTGACAAAGCCGTCCGTAATTTCCGCGAAGCTGACTGCGCATGCGACGAGTGACGACAAGCTGGAAAAATTGATGCCACGTGATTTCTGAGTCAAGCCCAGCTTTTGATAACGGAAACGGCTCTTTTGAGACAGGAATCCGGCCTTTGAGAAAGGAGCGTCCAGCTTTTCCGATTTGCGTGAGGACGCCTCTTCGATCTCTAAAGAGCGGGCGCTCTTCATTTTCTTCTTTTTATAGAGGCATGAATTTTGTTTCACCTCACACTTGAACTCCCTTCTTCAAACACTCTCTTCCTGCACTTCTTAATCTTACTCATTCCGCTCTTTTCTTGCACTTCTGAAATTTCAATCTTTCCGATCTCTTTTCTTCCTCAACACCCTCTATAAAAAAAATGTCTTGCCCTTCCGACCGTCGCCTAAACTTGAATGTCGGAGAAGATGATGACTCGTCTTCTCCGAACAACATTTGGAATCCGTCCTTCATATCCCCCAATGGTCCTCTTACAGTCGGGGACACAATGATGAGGAATGAAATAACCGCTACGGTGATTGCCAGAAATCTTCTTACTCCTAGAGACAATAGGATGCTATCCAGGCGGTCAGACGAGTTGGCTGTTCAGGAATCTCTAGCTCTCAGCGTCCAAAGTGCAGGCTCAGTTTCAAACATGGGCCAACGCCTTCTTGCACGTTCTCGTCAGGTTGAGTCACTGATGGCGGAGGTGGCTAGTCTTCGGCAAGAGGTAAGAGGACTCAGGCACGAGAACAAGGAGTTGCACATGCTCGCAACTAGCTACTCGACCAGCATGAAGAGGAAGCTGGACCAGCTGCAGGAGTCGGACGGTCGGATCCAGAGTGATCATGAAAGGTTCATGGCGTTACTCCCGAGGTTTATGTTGCCTTCGTCCTCTGGAGTTGCACCAAGTGCTCCGGCTCCGGAGATTCCAACTCTGGCGCTTCGTCTTCCTGGAGCTCCGTCGACTTCTGAGGCTCCTCCCGAGTAGCCTTGTGAATACTCCCTCCTCTGTGTTTTGTTTGACTTTCATGTATGTCCACGTATGTAGTTTATCGGAGACAAACTTTATTTCGTTTAGCATAATGTATTAAGTACCCTAAGGTATTCTTTGCTAACTTTCTTTGAATCTTTTCTCTGGTTGAAGTCTCCTGAGTAAGCCGATTCAATCTATCCCAAGTCTCCGAATATCCACCTGCTATTGAATGTTATTCATAAAACAATCACGTCAGCTTAAAGTATAATCTCAACACAAAGGTGAATTTCCACTATTAGAATTCCCCTGCCTCTGGAATCTGAAACCTCCGAGAAATTTAACAAGTCCTCCATGACCCGTGGAGCTAAAACCTTCGCTGGAAGAACTAGCTCTAGCTTCACTTCTTTCGAAGCTCTGAATCTTTCTATATCCTTGATATGACGAATCATTAACTTTATCATCTTCTTTTGATTCCCATTCTTTTCTTATTATTCTTTACTCTCGCTGATCATGTTCTTAGAGTCCTCAAGGCTTAACAACATCTCGTATACTCCTGGTAAGAAGTACAATGGATAGTGGTCACCAAAAATACCACTTCCTTTTTCCACCCAGCCTAACACAACATAACACCTCAACCAATTTAGCAGCAATATCTGAATGGAATGAGGCTGGTCTGAAAACTTTCTAATATACTTAATTGCTGTCAACTTTCCTTGTCTCATATTTGCAAACTCTTGCTTATTACCATCATAATATGCCGGAGGAATAATTCTTTTCTTTAACAAGTCCTCAAACAACTTTAAATCGGCTGTTTCCTCCGGTGACAACGAATGATACTCCTGTTTCCACCAGGATACAAGTTCATAACCCAACTCAGGTAGTCGTCTCGACCCCTTGTCAGACGGAAGATTCCTTTAACTTGCATAATCTGAAACATCTTTTCCAAATGATTAAACCATCACTTTGCTCCCTCAGGTTCATCATTTTTATAAAGTGATTCAAATTCAACTTATAACCCGTCTTAAAATGTTCTTTTAACTAATAGACTGAATCACCATAGTAGTAGTTTTCCCTAAACCACTATATCAGGGAACTAGGTTCATCTGAACTACGTGGTTTGCTACGAGGCGGTATAGTTCTGACAGAATTCACTAGAATATTCTCAAGATGTCCAAGATTGCAACTAGGCTCTGATACCAACTGACACACCCCGTCCCGAAGGAGGGCATGCTGGCCGTCACGTGGGAGTGACGTAACCATTTACACAGTACGGAAGCTTTAAATATATCATTTCTAAGATGAAACACCCATAGGTGAGACCTAATTTTGTCCATTCTGTCAGAACCCCGTTGAAATTCCTCGTAGTCACCACACCTCTGCTATCTTGAACCTGGAGGGGCGCAAAACCAAGTTGAGTGGGTCAGTAAAACCAATCTTTTACAAATCCAAACATTTATCAAAACTTTGTAACCCCTCTCCGTAAAACCTGTATACTTTTCCAGAAATGTAAAATATCAAGATGTATATACATATATATTCTCAAAACTTAAATCACTATCTCAACATTATTTTCAATACAATATGCCATGCCATGACTAAATTCAACAGTATAGTATGAATGTATTAATATAAATCAGGTGGAAGAAACTAATCAACCGGAGATCCTCTAATGGCCCTGTACGGCTGAATCTAGAGTTCAAAATTCCATCTTGTTCAAAATTTCATCCTGCCGGAGTCACCACCTGTGACCTGTACGGCCTTCTGCACATAAGTCGGAACCACCTAATGTAGTCTGTACGGCTTAATGGTTAATATTACGCTCTAGTGCTTTTCTCATCAATCATCTGTGCACATAATCTAAGGTCACCCACCAGTCGGAACCTCTCTAAAGGTCTGTACGACTGGCCTGTCGGAACCACCTCCTGTGGTCTGTACGACTAGCATCTACTTGGATCCAAGGCGAGCGTGCGATGAGGTGAATATTATAAGCACTAATACCATGGTGCAGGTTATGAGCTCAACATATCTCAACATCATCATAACAGTAATATATACTCACCTGATACTCACCTGTGCGTCCACCGCACCAATTCATACATATGCATCATATATCAATTCCTATTTTCATATCATTTCATGCATGGCAATTCGATTCACATTTCTATATACTTTTCACATACTTCTATGCATGGCATTTCGAATTATATTTTCATATGAATCTACGCATGGCATTTGAAAACATACTTTTCATATACTTTTATACTTTGCATTTAAAGCATATTTTCATTCAATTTCAATTTCTGGGAAAACGTCAAGTATATATATATATACGGAAAATAAAACTGCCCACTCACCGCACTTAGTCATCCCACGCGGCGCTGCTAGCGAATCTTGTAAAGCTACAATATATGCACCTAGCACATAAAAGGTTCAATATAGTCAAACTCTATTCAAACGAATTTATTTGGGAAAACGGACTTCAAAAACGGGTCCAGGACGTCGAAATTAGCCTAGGAGGGGTCCCGGACAAAATCCGAAAAAGTCAACCGAAAAGTCAACGTTGACCGTTGACCGGTCAAAGTCAAAGTCAACGTTGACCGTTGACCAAGTCAACGGGTCAACCGGGTCGGTCAACCGGGTCAGGGTCAAGGTCAAACGGGTTGGGTCCAACCTGGGTCAGGGTCCACGGATCAGGGTTGGATCCGGGTTAAAGGGTTTGGGTTAATGGGTTTATAACATGGGTTAGCCCAATAGGTTTTTAGGGTTGGGTTTTGGGCTTGCATTAAATAGGACGGGCCAGGCCCGAGGGTTTAGAATGGCCCAAAGGGCCTGGGTGTGAAATGGGTTGGGCTTGAAAGTCTGACCCGAGTCCAAGATATGGGTCACCGGACCCAAAGGAAGAGGAAGGCCGGAAATTCGGCCGGAATACCACCCATTTTCAAACGTCCATAACTTTACCAATACTCAACGAAATCAAGTGAAACAAAAACGAAAGTTGTAGCCCTCGAAGAGACGAAGAGAATGGTACCTCGTACGACGTCTAACTCGCCGTGGTTTGGCCGGAAATCACCTCGAAAGCCGTCGGACTCGCCGGAAACTGGGTAAGATTCAAATGAGTATAACTTCTTCAATTCTCAACGAAATCGGGTGAAATAAAAAGGAAAATCGTAGTACTCGACAAGACGAAGAGATTGATACCTTGCACGCCGGCCAACTCGCCGTGGTTTGGCCGGAAATTGGCTCGAAAGTCGCCGGAGTTGTCGGAGCATGGGTTTTGGGTGTTCGTTCTTCGTTTTTCAGAGCACAAGGGTGATGGTGATGATGAGGGAGATGTAGGTGACTAGCGTGTGTGTTCACAGGAGGGTGAGGGATGAGGGAGATACGGAAGAGAGAGTTCGAGAGAGTCTGAGAGAGCGTAGAGAGAAAGAGAGGGACAAGGGATCCGAGGAAAAAGGAAAACCAAAAACAGGGGTGGACCCCTTGGCTCTCAAAACCCGGAACCATAACAATTTAAAAATTAAAAGAAAGGGGGATGGAGACCAAAATGAAAGTTTACAAAAACTTTCGGGATTAAATTGAAAAATTGAAAATGGTTCGGAGGTAAATTTCTAAAATTTAATTATAATCGAGGGGCGGGTGTGACAGTATCCATATTAAGTTTAATCGAAGAAATTTACTAATTTTATTAAGCCTAAATATTATTTTTTTGTTGTGATTTTGAAGAATGTACCCATGTTTTGATATAATAATTTTTTGGATAATTTTGATGAATGTACCCATGTTTATATACACACACACAATAATATATTTATATTTTAATATTTTTAATCCCACAAATTATGGTTTTTTTATTTAAAATCTCATTAATATAAACAACTATAAATTTCAAATTTTAATTTAAAAAAAAATATAGTAACGTACATAGAAATAAATTATCACATTAATTTCAGGGACTTGGATCAAAAATTGAAAACCAATAAGGTTTCAGTCAAACAATATTCATAGTTAGGGACCGCATCCAAAGTAAATATTATATATTTATTTGGTTTCCAATTATATATTTAATAAAGAATTTTCTATGTTACGTTTATAAGAATTAGAGCATTGATGAAATTTATAAAATTATTCTACATTCTACAAGGTGCACAAGTATGCGTATCATTATACGATGCCTTAATTATATTTACGGTAATGAATAGTGTTATGTTGACTAGTATTATCGATTTCTCATTGCATGATCATATTTAAGTTAACGGTTGATCGTGCAAGCTACACTGGTGTTAGTACTCGTCTGGGCTAGGGTCAATCTTTAGTCTTTACGTGTACGTTCACATCTCACCAATATGCTCACTTTAAATCCATTGTAGGTGTCAGTCTTGTCTCGAATTGTTATAAGTAATTAGAACTTGTATGTGACACGTATAAAACCAGTCTTTACGTGATTGTAGTACTAGAGCGTAAATCTTTATTACACACAGTCCTGTTCGTGTCAGAAATATCTCTGCATGAACTCGTGTGTCAGCACATGTTAATGAGCACCTGATATTAAATATTCGTTTATTCTAGATATTGTGGTTACCAGATGTCATATGTTTTGTATGCGAAATATTGTGATTTACCGTATTTATAAAATGCTACTTTTACTGTAAGTGTTTTCATACTCTACGTAGTGTATATATATATATATATATATTTGGAAACTATACTTGTTTTATGGCTAGGGGTCAGGACCGGTCCAGAGATTTTTGAGGCCCAGGGCAACGTCAAAAATAGTGCTCTAACTTCATATAAGAAAATTATTTATTTTCACACTTAAGACATCGATAAAACTATATTTAGAAAAGCACTTCAAACTCAATAATTTCGAAACACATAAAGACTAATTTATTTTGTATAGAGATAAGAAAACCAAAAAACTCCGGGCTTACAAGTAGATAGATGATGAGTTTTGTTTTCCATCTGAACTTTGAAAGTGTTTTTGTATAAATTGTGAGGTGTTTTTTCTTATTTACTAACCTTGTCATTATGGGACTGAAAAAATAATGATGTTTTTGAGTCTTTAATTGATATGTATTGGTAATGAATGAGCACTAAATTAAACCTTTTGATGACACGTCCTATTATTTGCAAATTTGCTCTAAAAATTTGGTCTACGCATTACTCTTTGTTGAAGATTAGACTTGAATTGAAACGAATATTTAAAAATAACAACCCACATAACTACTAACTAGTAACTAAAAATAAATTAACAACCAAACATAAATTTGTAAAAATTGAAAAGAATAAACATGCATATAGCATTTAGAACTCAAGACATCTCGTTAATTTTAAACAACAAAACCATTGCTTCTAATTGAACTTCTTGATCCTTTAACGAAATTTTATAAATTTATACTCTTATGAAAAGAAATTTGTAAAAATTGGAAAGTAAATACACACATGTGTTTTGAACCCAAGCCCTCTTCATTATTTTCAAATGATAAAACCACTACTTCTAGTTAATTTTCTATGTCATTGAACCAAATTTTATAAATTTATACTCTTATGAAAAGAAATTTGTAAAAATTGGAAAGTAAATAAGCACATGTAGTGTTTTGAACCCAAAACCTTCTCATTATTTTCAAATAACAAAACCACCACTTCTAGTTAAATTTCTGTGTCATTGAATCAAAATTTATAAATTTATACTTTTATGAAAAGAAATTTGTAAAAATTGGAAAGTAATTAAGTACATGTGGTGTTTTGAACCCAAGACCTCCTCATTATTTTCAAATGGCAAAACCAACACTTCTAGTTAAATTTTTGTGACATTAAACCAAATTTTATAAATTTATACTCTTATAAAAACATATATAAATATTAAATATACCACCTTAATAATTTTGGTGCCCCCAATTTTTTTGGGCCCTGGACGGTCGCCCTGCCTGCACTGGGCCTGGGCCGGCCCTGCTAGGGGTTATATGTTTTCGATAAGGCTTTTTACAAAACTTTATTTTTAAGCCCACTCACTCTTATTTTTCGCCCATTCAGGATTTAGTAGCAGAGCTTTTTGGTCGACGAGAATTCCTAGCAATTGTTATAGGAGATTACTTCCGACGGTATGATTATTATCCTACTTTTACTGTACTTTACTTATGCTCTGACATTACATGTGAAATGGGTTCAATCCCGCTCATATGCCACTCTTGTATTTATGCACTTTTAGGTTTAAATTTACTTACATTTTCCACATCACCACACCACACTTTATGACTTCGTCACCCTTCGGGTCGGCAAGCACAACTCGATTCAGAGTCCAAGTGGACAATCCGGGTTGGAGTGTATCATTATTTAAGTAGTTTATATGGCTTTTGATCAATATTAGTAATTATATATAAAAGATTGTGAAATACATGAAAAGGGGTATTAGGGAGTATTGTTTGATTTACAATGATAAAAGATGACAAAAGTTGTTCACTGGAATAGCAAAAGTTTCCTTGTAGTATTCTTGATTGCAAAGAAAGCAGCCTAAAAAAGACATGCAATGCCTTTAGATATAAACAAATTTATACCGTAAATGATGTAAACACAGACATAAAATGATAACTTTATAGCAAAAGTTTCCTTGTACTCTCTTGGTTGCAAAGAAAGCAGCCTAAAAAAAACATGCAATGACTTTAGATATAAACAAATTTATACCGTAAAGGATGTAAACACAGACATAAAATGATAACTTTATTAGTAGATGAAAGTCATATATATGTACAATGAACAATTTTATTTTTCTCTAAAATTTCACATAATGGCACACTGCCAACAGATGAGTATATGATTAATGACCAACATATGAATATATGATGAATGACATAATAAACATTTTTTTTTATTGAAATTAGCAATCACTAAAAAAGTGCATCAACTTGCAACGTGGATAATTTTGTCGTTCATGCCACATATTTGCATTTCTAATAAAGAATGCAGTGTGGCATGTCCAGACTATCCAGACTATAACTTTCTCATTAGAGATAGTCGAACAATATAAATGTACACTAATGTTTATGAATCATATAAATTGAATAGGCAACAATAATTGGAAAAGGATGTATGCACTCTACACCACATCTTTCTCTAATAACATCTTACTTATTTTGACATTTTAGATTGAGTGGGAACTCCTTCTGCATTTTGAGGACAATGATTATTTATTTGATATTAGAATATCATATTGGCATACCTTGGTCCCTTTGGATTGGTCTCTCGCTAGAGTCATCCTTTATGTCAACAATTGATGTTATAATTTTTATATTCAAGTAAACTTAATAATTTGATAGTTTCATTTTGAAAGGTGGAAATTAAAAATAGATGTCTTACTTTTCTCAACCGTGAAACTATCGTTCTTGAGAATCTCTGCAATTGTCACAACTGTGGCAACAGCTGCCATGAGATATTAATCTTTGCATCAGCTTAAATACTAAACGAATTAAACCCAAAATGAAGAACGGTAATATTCATGATAAAAAAAATCCATTCTTGAAAAAAGGGAATGAGAATGTTACATTTGGCCGGATTCATAATGGAGAGTTGGTATCATGAGACATCATTTAATAATTTAAATTTTTGAAGAAAATGGACCCATGTAATCATCAATTCACAATTTAAAAATGATTAAGTTTACAACATTCAAGGCTTGAAAAAAAGAAGAAGAATTAATCGAAGTTGAATAGACATGAATAAATATTCACAGATAGGAAAAGGTTGAGTTTTTACCTGCTAGTCTAGCAATAGTAACCAAGACTACAGCTCCATTCAAAGGTCAATTCTTTTTCCAATATAGAACTGTATGTTAGACAAATTTATTTAATTAGAATGAAACTAATGAGATTAAAGCCAAAATTTAAAACTAAGGCAGAAAATGGATTGAAGAGCCTAAAAAAGGTTGAAAAGTAAATAGGAAAAAAAGTTTAAGACATTGAGTCATTTTGTTATACTAAATACTATGTTGCAAATGTATTGTGTACTATGAGGATTTGATGAACCTTAATTACTATATGCAGCAGGGTAATATCTAGTGAGTTTAAAAAAAAATTACAATCTGTAGATGAAATTCACAATTTGTATATACAACTCTTAGATTTGTAGGTTTTTTTATTAAATGCAAGAAAGAAAGAAAAAAAGAGATAATAATTACCAGAAAATAGTCTGGGACTTCTTCATGCTAAAACATTTTTGGATAATTATAGACCTCTAGCAAGAGATCACAATTTGCATGCACAGATATCTTTGATTAGGGCTAAAGTACACTTAATCAATGAAAGTTAAATTCCATTGAGATGATTTTCGAGGCTTGTAAACAGAGATATTACAGCTTATGATAGTATAATTTCGCATAAGGAAATGTGTTAATAAAGATATTAGACCTAATCTGAACTTACCGCTTAAAAATTTGCAATCTTAATTTCAAACAACCACCAACCAAAAAATTCTATAAAGAATAGTAAAATAGTAAATCATTTTTGTTGCTGTAAAAAATTTCTAGAAAATTGAAAATTTTATAAAAAGGGAAAAGGAAAGGGTTGAGAACTTGAGATAACCAAGACTAAGCAACTGGTACATAAAAGAACTATTTGAACATTAGTTAGACTTCTTATAACTGTAAAGTTTATGTTCTCTCATCGTGGTGCCTTATATGTAAAAGTTTTAACATTACAATTGAAAACAAAAAAGTATCTTATTATTTTGAAAGCAGTTGAGGTGCGTTTATACTAAGGAATAAGGTGAAGCATATCAAAGTTAATAAGTTTTAAGAGGGCTGAAAAAAACCTAAGCAAAGAGAGAAGGTATTGAATGATCAATGACAAGAATTTGATCACCTTATTCAATCAATGCGAATGACCCTGAAGCGAGTGTCAAGTGCATTGAAATTTGTATATAGAACAAAGCATGAGAAGCACACATCTGTAAATCATAAGAATAATGTTAGAATTCTTTTTTCCTGTCAAATGGAATGGTGATGATTTGATTTAGTAATCAGAAATATTCAGGGCCGGCCCTGAGGGTAGCCCAAGTAGGTGCCCGCCTAGGGCCCCCACTTCGAAAGGGCTCCCAAATTTTTTTTATATCCTGTAATTAACATATAAATATAAAAAAGTAAGAAATATTATAATTTATTTGTTAGTGTAGTGGAAATGTTGGTTTCATTTTTCTTTGGGGTGTTGAGTTCGAAACACGAAGCTGCCTTTCAATCACTAGATTTTTCTTTATTTTTCTTGTTTTTCAAATTTATTGTCAATTCATCTGTCCAAATGCATATAAAATTATAAAACTCAAGTCTCTTCGCAATATTTTTTCTTTCAACTTCTAATTTTCTCTATTTCTATCGAATGTTTAAACCAACTATCATATGGACTTAAAGATTGTACTTTAAGGTAATCAAAACTTTGAATTATATATTGTTCTTTTCAATAACTTTTTATTCAATGGATTATTTTAATATTCAATTTGTTATTGTGATGTTGATTTTAGAAGAAAAAAACACAAGAGAAACAATTGGCGTTAAATTTATTATACTCGTCAATCAAGTTTTATTGTTATTTACTCTCTTGATCATTAAGTTTTATTGTTCTTCACTCTCAATCTTAAATTCTTGACTGCAAACATTTAGTACATTTGTGTCTAAAAACATGAATCATGTAATGTTTAAATAATGTTTGTATATTTATCTTCTTTTGATATTAATTTTTAATAATATTTGATGTGAAAATAGAGTTTTTTATGTATTTAGCGAATTCTTTTTTATACAAATCAATATACAAAGAACCGAAGATCAGAAAATTTTAGGGCCCCACTTCGAAGGCTCGCCTAGGACCCCCAAATTCTCAGGGCCGGCCCTGGAAATATTCAACACATTGTACTAAAAAAAAATTTAAGAATGCAGAGAAAGCATGTAAAATTTATTGAAATACAATGTGAATTTGGTAATTTGGACTTGTAAAGAATGTAATGATTGACAAAAGTACAGACATAATCAGAATTTTGGAATAACTATTTTTTTTTTAAGATATAGGGTTAATGAAAATGTTGTAAATCTTATTAAGCTTTAAAAATGAGCACAAATGAGTTCGTTCTTATATTCACCATTTATTTTTCTGTCAATTAAGAGGTCATAATTTCAAGAAAAATATTAGTAGGCCGAAGTCATATTCAAAAGAAAGATAAATAAATATATTTCAATTTGAAATTGGGCATAACGAAAATGGGATTAAAAAAAAACTTTACATTCCTTTGTATCAATGAGGAGAATAGAGATAAAGAGAACTACATGCAATAAGCTGCGCAAATCATTTATTTACTATAAACTAAATTAGCATTGAAATCTTGAACTACATTACAATAGTTGAGGATTAAGTTACTATATCAAACGTTTTTTTTATATTAACAGAGAGATTATATTTGACAAAAAAAACTAAAGGTGCATATACATATGTATAACTGTATATATTAGTGCTGTGTTTGGTGGGCTGGAGGAATACAAAAAACAGAAACTTTTTGAAAGCATAAAAACAGAGATAAGATACAATTGGAAGTAGAGTTTGAAATCTTACCGGGAGGCTCTGAAAGAAGCACAAAAATGTTTGCTAATGACTTTGCACTTTTGTGAGTGGTATTAGTAGCACTGCTTTTCTGTTTAAGAAAAGCAGAATTTATGGGGGTTGAGACACTTCTACAAATCTCATCAACAAAATTGTGATGCATCTATTAAAGATACATTATATTATTAATGTAGGTAGTTAATTTGTAAATTTGCTACATATGGGATAATTTATAACTGTAAGAAACAAAGGAATAGATGATTTATATATTAACGCTAGTATTGTAAAAGATAAAACTTAAAAGAAATTTTTATGATATAGTTAGATTCTTATGAGCTGTCATTTTTCATAGGGTTATTGGTTGTATATATAACCATCAGTTGTAATCTTATTGATTAAGAAATGCAATATAATTTTCCTATCATGGTATCTCTCGCCATCTGTCTACCGACTCTCCTTTCTCGATCCTAACTGCTTCCGCATCACCTTCTTCACCCTTTCTCGCCCAAACCCTAAACCGAACCCTAATCGTCATCAATGGCAGCATCTGCATCTCCTTCCTCTGAAACTGCATCTCTCTCTTCCCTTTCCGGTTATATCTTCGCCAACTTCATCCATTACAATCCAGAATATTGGTTCAATGGTGTCGATTAAACTCACCACAACCGATTATCTCACCTAGAGTGCCCTCTTTGCTCCGATCTTCAAGCGCTACAATCTCACTGGTATCATTAACAGATCTCAGGTGGCTCCGCCTAAGTATCTTTGCGATTCATTTGGACATTGCTCCTCTACCTTGAATCCTACGTTTGTCTCCTGGTATGAAAATGATCAAAATATCCTCATATAGATCAATTCAACTCTCTCTGATTCTTTGATCCCTTACACTATTGGTGTTAATTCTTCTCGAGAACTATGGTCTAAACTCAAATCAAGACTTGCGACAGCATCGCAATCTCATATTCATGAGTTCCAATCTCGGCTTTGCACCATAACTAAAGGTAATTCCTCCGTTGCGTTGTATCTTTAGTGAATTGAAGAAATTGTTGATGCTTTGGCCAACGTTGGTGCTCCAATTGAAGATTCTGAGCTGATCTCCATCATTCTTTATGGCCTGCCTCTTGAATTTAACTCGTTTGTTGATGCAATTCAGTTTCGCATAGGATCTATGTAAGATCCCACATCACCTAGGGGTGAAGATCCTGTAAGCCTTATATGTACATCCCCACCTCCAATTAGCACAAGGCATTTTGGGAGTTCACTGGCTTCAGAGTTCATTGGAACTCCGAAGTTAAGCGAGTTCGCGCGAGAGTAATTTCAGGATGGGTGACCTACTGGGAAGTTCTAGTGTGAGTTCCTAGAAACAAAACCGTGAGGGTGTGTTAGGGGCCCAAAGTGGACAATATTGTGCTATGGCGAAGTCGAGCCTAGGAAGTGGTCGAGCCCGGGCCGAGATGTGACAATTTAGTATCAGAGCCACTCCCTGGGCGAAAGTGTGCCGACGAGAATGTCGGGCCCCTAAGAGAGATGGATTGTAAGATCCCACATCGCCCAGGGGTGAGGATCCTGTAAGCCTTATATGTACGTTCCTACCTCCAATTAGCATGAGGCATTTTGAGAGCTCATTGGCTTCGAAGTTCGTTGGAACTCTGAAGTTAAGCGAGTTCGCGCAAGAGCAATCTCAGGATGGGTGACCCACTGGGAAGTTCTCGTGTGAGTTCCCAGAAACAAAATTGTGAGGGTGTGGTAGGGGCCCAAAGCGGACAATATCGTGCTATGACAGAGTCGAGCCCGGGCCGGAATGTGACAATTACAACTCTTGATGAACTCTATGTATTTCTCTTGAATTTCTCAAATTCTAATTTTAATCAAGGTCATGGCTCATATCGCTTTTTTTTTTAATAATAAGAGGTATCATCAGAATCGTGGTTCCAGATTTAACACCAACTCAAGTCATTATAATTCAAACAGAAGACTCACTTGTCAAATCTACAAGCAATTTGATCATGAAGCTATGGATTGTTCTCAGCGTCTCAATCCCAACTTTGGTACTCATTCTCAATCTGCTCTGTGTGTCAATACGTCTGCACCTCAACAAACTTGGTTGCTTCTAAAGCTTCATCTCACATGACAAATTCTTATGCCAAGCTGCAAAATCCTCAATCGTACTATGATCCTGAGCAGGTCTACATTGGAGATGGCAAATGTTTGCCTATTCTTCATCTTGGCTCTTCTAGTGTACCTACTTGTAGTCATTTTTTGATCTTAAGAATGTTTTACATGTTCCTGCATCAAAGCAAGATTTGCTTTCTGCCAACAAGTTTATTCTTGATAATCACTGCTCAGTCCATCTATATCATTTTCACTTTATTGTGAAGGATCTTTCTTCGGAGAAAGTGCTTTTAAAGGACCTGTGCAATAAGGATTCTATCCATTTCACACTACAACTCCAATTACTGGTACTCAACATGCTTATGCAGCAGCACCTAAAGCATCTCAGGATATATGGTGTTGTACCATATATTGGGCCTCGTAATTTAGGCTTCATTACTGAGCCCATAATTTATGTAAGAGGGGAGAAAACCCTTTATTCTATAAAAGGGATCCTTCTCACCTTCACTTAGAGGGCAAGACACAAGGAACAAAGAGACAGACAGAGAAACAAAACGGAAAGCACATATAGCAAAGAGAGTAAACACTACCTCTATAGCCTCCATGTATATTCAACATTCATTTACATAGTGAAACGAAATCGACACCAGTGTGGACGTAACCTCAACTTGAGATGAACCACGATATATCTTTGTGTTCTTGTGCGTTTGTGTGATTCACGGTTGGATTTACGTTGGTCCAAGATCGACCCGATTTTGTGCATCAACATATGGCATCAAAGATTAGGCCATCCCTCACTTAGAGTACTTAATAAGATTGGATCCAATTCTTGTATTTCTTTCACTAGTAGTACACATAAATCTCTGTGTTCTAGTTGTGCAATGGGTAAATGTTCCAAGTTACCTTTTTCTTCTATTTCTTGTTCATCAAGAAAACCTTTGGAGCTTTTACATACCGATGTATGGGGACCAGCACCAACTGTTTATATGCTAGGTTTCAGATATTATATTATTTTTGTTGATGATTTTACTAAATACTGCTGGTTTTTTTCCACTTAAATACAAGTCTGAAGCTTTCTCTACATTTTCTCAATTCAAGTCTATGGTTGAGAATCTTATGTTTACTGAGATTGTTACCTTGAGATCTGATTCTGGTGGAGAGTTTACTAGTACTCAATTTTCAATCTTTTGGAGGACAAATGGTATAATACATCAATTTACCTGTCCTCACACCCCAGAACAGAATGGTTGTGCTAAGCGAAAACACAGGCACCTAGTTGAAACAGCAAGAACTCTTCTTGCAGCTTCCAAAGTTCCACATGATTTTTGGGTTGATGCCTTTGCTACATCTATATATTTGATTAACAGGCTCCCAAATGCTCTCCATGGGAGTCTCTTTTTCACAAATCTCCAGATTATCACTCTCAAAGTATTTGGCTGCAAGTGTTTTCCATGGTTGAAACTTGAAACCCTGTGTTCACTCCAAACTTGATCCAAAAAGTCAACCATGTGTGTTTTTGGGATACAATTTGCAGCATAAAGGATACAAGTGCCTAGATATTGTCACTAGAAGGATTTATATTTCAAGACACGTAATTTTTGAACTTCAATTTCCTTTTCATCATATTACAAGCTCTCCACCTTTATCTCTTTCTACCAGTACCTATTCCAACTCCATCCCCATATCATTAAACATTCACAAATCATGCACCTATTTGTTCTCAGCATGTCTTTCATACTAGTCCACCTCTCTCTGAGACAACCAATCATGCACCTACATCATCACTTTTTAATCCTTCTCTACACCCTCAAGTTCCCCAATCCTCTTCAACACAGGTTAACATTCATCCTATGCAAACCAAGTCTAAATCTAGTATTCACAAACCTAAAGCTTATGCTGCCATTAAACATTCCCTTCCACCTCACATGACAGACTTTAAAACATTTTCATTGGAGACAAGCAATGCAGGAGAAGTTCAATGCATTGCTCAACACTTGGACTTGGTCACTTGTTCCATCACAGTATTCTCACAATTTGGTAGCTTGCAAATGGGTTTTTCAAATCAAGAGAAACTCATATGGTACTATTGCAATGTACAAAGCCCGGCTAATTGCAAAAGGGCTTCATCAACAAGAAGGTCTGGATTATAAGGAGACATTCAGCCTAGTAGCAAAACCTGTTACTATCAGATTACTTTTTATTATGGCAGCTAAATTTAATTAATGTCTCAACTAATTGGATGTTAGCAATGCTTTTCTACATGGCAATCTCTCTAAATCTGTGTTCATGGTTCAACCTCCAGGATTTGAAGATCCCACTAAGCCAACTCATGTTTGCCTACTGCACAAATCATTGTATGGCCTAAAACAAGCCCCTCGGGCCTGGTATGAAAAACTATACACTGCTCTTTCTTCACTTGGGTTCCATGGTTCACATAATGATCATTCCCTCTTCAAGCTTGTAAAGACATAATATCTCAACTTAGTAAGTTGTTTCCCATCAAAGATTTAGGACCTCTTCACTATTTTCTTGGCATTGAAGTCAAAGGGTCATTATCTGGTATTTATAATTTTCAGACAAAATACATCTTTGATATGCTTAAGAAATCCAAAACGGATGGTATAAAACCGTGTGCAACTCCACTTAGTACTTCATCTTTGGATCATGAGTCTTCATTATTGTCAGATCCAACTGAATACAGATCACTAGTTGGTGGATTGCAATATCTCACTTGGCCTAGGCTTAACCTCTCCTTTGTAGTCAATTTATTGTGTCAGTTTATGCATTAGCCAAGAGAATCACATCTACAAGCTGTAAAGAGAATTCTTAGGTACCTGAAGGGTACTCTTGAACTTGGTCTCTGGTTTCCAAAAACTGCAACTTTAGTATCAATGCCTTTTCTAATGCTAATTGGGCAAGATGCCACATAGAAAGAAGATCCACAAGTGGTTTTTGCATTTTCCTTGGTGATTCTCTAATTAGTTACAGTGCTAAGAAACAGTCAACTGTGGCCCGATCTTCGACTGAAGCTGAGTATAGGTCTCTGGAAAATTTTGCTGCTGAAATTACATGGATTTGCAAGCTTTTAGTTGATATTGGTTTGCAACTTCCTTATCCTCCCAAGCTCTGGGGTGACAACATCTCAGCTATTCAATCAGCTAAGAATCTTATCTTCCATGCCAGAACCAAACACGTCGAAATTGACTACCATTATATTCGGGATAAGGTTTTGTCCAAAGCTATTTCAGTTCATTTCATCTGCACACATGATCAAATTGCTGACATCTGCACCAAATCTTTGTCCAAGGCTCATTTTCATCTTCTCAAACACAAAGTAGCACTTCGAGTTCCTCAATTTAGTTTGAGGTGGGATGTTAAGACTAAACTTAGAAGATATTTTTCTGATATAGTTAGATTTTCATGAGCTGTAATTAGTTAGGTGTAGTTGTCATTTTTCATAGGCTTATTGGTTGTATATATAACCATCAATTGTAATCTTATTGATTAAGAAATCCAAATATAATTTTCCTATCAATATATATAGGTCACATACTAAACATATGCCAGATTTATAATATAAAAAACTTTAACAAAGTTAAATTCTTTTCCTCCAACTATCACACGCTAAACCCCGTTTTGTTATTGTATTTATACCTCTTTAGTTTACGGTTGTCGAAGCCATACGATCTTATGTTTGTTGTCCCGTCCTTTGATCCTTTTTTATAGTAAACAATTAGAAACTTCTATCAATAAATTTTCCAGTGCAGGTAGTAAAATGGAAAAATTTAACTCTAAGACTATTGTTGTATAATTTTGAATAATACCTACGTGCAATTCTTCATGTAAAAGTCCTACCTCATACATTTGACAAACTTGCAAGACCATTGGTCCAGCCACCTGGTATCTTTGAAGATGTTGCACAGTCAGAGTACAATCTTAAAAACCACAAACATGCAAAATTCAAATCAAATATGTAAGTCGTTTAACATTTTATTGATAACTAACATAATATACACAAAAAAGTAAATCACTCGAAATTGCAGTTGTCCTAGCAGCAAATGAACCAAATTAATCTAAAACAAAAACAAATCTCATTAACTAAAGATTCTCACTTCTCACCGTACAAAAAGACAAAGGGAAAACAGTCCTAACTTTTTTGAGACCCTAACAAAAAGTTGCAAATTTTCAACAACTAAATAATGAATATTAAAATCAAAAGTCTTATGAGGCCTTACCTTTTAAGATTCCCAGTTCTCAACCCACCAAATCAGATCCAACTGGTTGGAATCAAGAAAAATAAATAAAAGAAAAAAGGGAAAAATCCCCACAGATTTTGAACTGTACAGAATACCTTAGATGGGGCAATTTGTAACAATACCCCAAAAACAAAAGTTGGGGGAATAAGAAAGATCTAAATCAGATCCCAGAAGATTAAAATTATTAAAAAGTAAGAAAGTCAATACTGTTTTACTGAAACCAGCAGCTTCCTCTTCCTCTTCCTCTCTTTAGAAACAACTACAAGCAGAAGAAAATAACCCCAAAAGAAAAAGGATTAGTCCGAAACAATTAAGTAAATTCAATTTAACCGACAGAAGAAAAAAAAACCCATTTCTTATAATTTCATATCCTAATCTCAGGGTTAAATTCTGCTGAGAAATTGGCAGGAAAAAAAAAACCCATTTCTTATTATTTTCTTGCTAACCAAACAGAAAATAATGCCACACCCGAACCATTTCACCTAAACCGGTGTGATTCGTCCGTGGAAAACAATGGAAAAACAGGCCAACCACCCTTCTAAACAATCGGAACAATCAAAACGGAGAGACAGACAGAGAGAGAAATGGAAAGAGAGACGGAAAGACAGAGAGAAGAAAAGAAGAGGAAAGGGAAAAATGGGGAAAGTGCGATAGCCACGCATGAAACGTGCACGCGCAGCACACATGACCAAGGCCAAAATCGCCACTTCACTGCACAATCCCACTAAAACCGGAAAAGCATGAAGAAAATGAGGGGCGAAACCACCCGCACACTATTAATGAACAGTTACCATCCGCTGAGTTTTAGTAGAGAAATAATGTGTGTGGGAAAGGGATTATCTCCGGATTCCTTCTATCAAATTCACCCAATCAATCAATCCGGGTTTTTGCCGTTAGATTAAATTTTAAGAATCTGGATTGATTGATTGGGTGAATTTGGTAGAAGGAATCCGGAGATGATTAATTTCCATGTGTTTGGGGCTTGTCTTAATTCCAGTCATATAGAAAAGTATCGTGGGGTCTTCCCATATTATCAATATTTTCAAGAAGTATTAATTGTTAAGCCTGTGATTCAACTTCTAACTATTAGCTATCTTTCCATTCTCTGCTATCCTCTCATCTCTGTGTAGCTATCGTGCGACTATGGAAGGTGGAAAGCTGTTAGAGGTTCTCTATACTTATCCGTTGGAGGGAATACTAAGGAAGGTGGGTTCACTTGCTGCTCAAGAAATCAGTCTTTTCCGAGGATTCAAAAAGGAACTAACTGAGCTTCGTCAATCGATAATGGCAATTCAAGAGTACTTGGGCGATGTTGCCTACCAACCACAGGATAGGGGCATGGCTGTCGGACAGTGGGTCAAGAAATTGAAAGACGTAGCTCATGATGCCGATGATGTCTTGGAGGAAATCAACTACGAAGTTCTCCGGCGTAAAGTAGAAATTCAAAACCACATGAAGAAGAAGGTACTTAACTTCTTTTCGCTCTCCAATCCCATTTTATTTCGTCAAAAGATGGCACACAAGATTAAGAACATCAATGCGTCTCTGGCGGTTCTCAAGAGTGATGCATCTCTGATTCACTTAGTTGCAAGAAGAGTAGATGCAACCACCCCAGGTATGAGGAACAGAGAAACTGTCTCAAGCTTTGGTGATGATGAAAAGATCATTGGAAGGGAGGAGATTGTGTCAGGTATAATTGCAACCTTGATCGAGTCCAAGAATCAAGAAAAGAACCTTTCGGTTATGGCGATTGTGGGAATGGCGGGACTTGGAAAGACGACTTTGGCAAAATCAATATTCAATGAAGATGCTATTGGCAGACATTTTGATGAAAAACTGTGGGTGTGTGTATCTAACACCTTTGACGTTAATTTGATTCTAGATAGGATGCTCGAATCGCTTAGCTCGGACAAGACTGGATTTAAAAGTCAGGAAGCATTGCTTAATACTCTCAGAAAAAAATTGATTGGGAAGAGATATATGTTGATACTCGATGATGTTTGGAATGAAGATGAGACTTTATGGCGCAGCTTGATGAGTTGTTTGTTAAAACTCAAATCTACTCCCGGAAGCATTGTCATTGTTACTACCCGCAGTGCCGAAACTGCATCGATCACAGAGACGCTACAGCGATGTTGTTTGGGGATTCTATCAGTAGAGGATTGTTGGTCCATTTTAAAAGGTGAAGCTTTTCCAGATGGTAGTTCCACCCTAGATTCAGCTCGTGAAATCATTGGAAGGGGGATCGCTGAAAAGTGTGCTGGTGTACCATTGGTGGCAAAGGTATGCATTAATGTATTATAAAAAATTTGCAGCATGTTCTCTTGTAATATTTATTTGTCAATTTATTTGTTATATTCTAGTTCCATTTAGTCGCTTTAGTGAATTAGTGAAAAATAGCCGACCCCACTTAGTGGGGAAAGACTTTGTTGTTGTTGTTGTTGTAGTGAATTAGTGAAAAAAGCTATATTTTTAATTGAAAATTTGTGAAAAATTCCAAGTATATTTCTCAATCATGAGTTTGAGAAGAGTTCTAACAACAAAAATTGTAAATAAAGTTAAGATTAATTTAGCCATTTTTCTAAGATTATTAGTGAAACTTTAATCAACTGTTAATTTTTTTTTCTGTTATTTATTTTGCTAATTCGGCCAACCCCAGTAAGTGGGAAATGTCTTGTTGTTGTTGTTGTTGTATTTATTTTGCTAATTCAGTTGTTATATTTTTTTTAAATACGGAAACTATAACTTATGTACCACCAGGTTTTAGGAAGCATGATGCGTTCTCGAAAGAGCAAACAAGAATGGCTCTCAATTCAACACAATAAAATCTGGGAATTACCAAAAGCAGAGGATAGAATCATGTCGGTATTGAAGTTGAGTTTTGATAATTTGAAATCACCATCTTTGAAGCAGTGTTTTGCATATTGCTCAATGTTTATGAAAGATTGTGAAATTGGAAGGGATAACTTGATCGAGCTTTGGATGGCGCAAGGGTTTCTCCATACTGCTCCCACGAAAAATATGGAGGATATAGGGAATGAATATTTTAATATTCTACTGCAAAACTCCTTATTTCAAGATGCTATAAAAGATGAGTATGGAATGGTTACCAAATGCAAGATGCACGATTTAGTGCATGATTTTGCAGAAGAAGTATTCAAATCTGAAAGCTTGACCTCGGACCTCAATGAGATGGATGATACACTTGAGATTCAGCATGTTGCAAGGATTTCTTCCACTACACTTGAAAGAATTCCACAAGGGAGTGTTAGAAGATTGCGGTCATTGTTTGTTGATGGCAAGGTCCCTAGTAGCATCTTACAAAGGTTTACAGGTTTGCGGATGTTGAATTTATACAGGGCTAAAATTGAGGAGTTGCCTAGTTCAATTGGTGATCTAAGACACATGAGGTATCTGAACATTTCTGGGACTAAAATAAAAGAACTCCCAAAGTCTACTGGTAAGCTCTATAACCTTCAGACGTTAAGAATGTGTGAAACAAACTTTCTTAAAACGTTTCCAACAGAACTGGAAAATTTGATCAACTTGAGACATGTGTATTTCGATAAGCTTAGGAAAGTTCCATTTGGGATGAGAAGATTGACTGATCTGCAAACATTATCTTCCTTTACGTTGGATAAGGCGAGCAGTCATGGAATTGATGAGCTGGGTGGGTTAAACCAATTGAAGGGAAAACTTATTCTTAGATCATTGGGATGTGTGAGGGACAAGGAGGAAGCACAGAAAGCAAATTTAGTGGGAAAGGTAAACATACAAAGGTTGGAACTTTGTTGGGGGTTTTCCAGGGCAAGAAACGCGAATCTGCATGACCGGGATGTACTAGAAGGGCTCCAACCGCCACCGAAGTTAGAAAGCTTAAAGATTTTAAACTTCAAGGGTACTAAATTTGCATCATGGATGACGGGTGATTTGTTGCCAGTCAATTTAACAGAGATTGTGCTATATAATTGCACAGATTGTGAAGAAGTCCCAACACTCGGTCACTTACCAAATCTTAGAAGTGTTTTTTTTCATGGTATGGATAAGATTAAATGCGTGGGAGTCGAGTTTTATGGTTACAACTATGTTAAGAATGATGGGGTGGCTACAACCAGCAGAAGAAGGAATCAGACGTCCAGGGTGGCTGTGTTTCCAGCATTGAAAAGCTTAAGAATTGAGAATTGCCCAGCTCTAAGTGAATGGAAGGAAGCGGTTGTTGAGGTAGTGTTTCCCTGCCTTGAGGAGTTGACTCTTAGGAATTGTATGGAATTGGGAAATGCTCCCACTCAGTTTCCGTCTCTCCGGGAGTTGGAAATATTGGCTGTTGATAACAGCTTGCCAATAGAAAACATATGCAGTCAAGTAACCACTCTCGCTTCTGTTGAAATATATGGTATTAAGGAGCTTACTTGTCTGCCGGCAGGGGTGGTGGAAAAGAACCACAATCTGAGGTCACTGGTAATCGAATATTGTGAAAAGATGAGGGATTTATCTGATGCACCACACACGCTCCCTCTCCTTGAGAAGCTTATTATACGGCGCTGTCCTAGTCTTTTAGAGTTGACTCCAATTACACACGGCATACCATGTCTCCGTGAGTTGAAAATTGAGTACTGTGAGAAACTGTCAAGCTCGTCTTTTGGGTTAGAAAATTGCAATTCCCTTGAGACGTTGGAGATTGCATATTGCCCCAATCTAACATTCATTCCAATTTCACTATCCCATTCTCTTCAGGAGTTGAACATATTTGGTTGCCCAAAGTTAAGATGCATTTCAATTCATAGTCTGCCTTCCCTCCGCAAATTAGTTATTGAAGGATGTACTGCACTCATGGAGGAGGCTGAAGAGGATGACGAGGACGAGTTGTCGTTAAATGGTTGCGCATGCCTCCGTGTTTTGGAAATTAAAAAATGCAATGGATTCACAAGTATACTGAGGGGACTTCATTCCTGTACTAGTCTCCGCAAACTGTATATCGAGGATTGTCCCAATTTGAGGACTTTGTCGGGTCATGGGATACAAACCCCTGTCTCTCTTGAAGATCTGAGTATCAAGAATTGCCCTAATCTAGAGGCTGTTCCTAGTTTAGGAAACCTCAAATCCCTTCGTCAGTTGCATATTGAGAAATGTGGTGGATTAACAAGTATACCAAGTGGGATCGCATCCTGCACTTCTCTTGCCACTTTGTCTGTCATTGGTTGCCACAATTTGATATCTCTGGCAGATCAAGATGTGTCCACCTTGCAATCCCTTTGCTCTTTAAAATTGTCAGATTGTGGGAAATTACAATATTTTCCCAAGGGGCTGCAGTCTCTATCTCGTTTGGAAGAGATGTCGATCGGTGCGTACTGGGAGGAGCTAGTTTCTTTCCCGTATTTTCAAGTTCCATCACAACTTGAAAGATTAGAGTTGTTGGGATGGCCAAAGCTCGAGTCTTTACCTCAACAAATTCAAGACCTAACTTCTCTAACATGTTTGTCCATTCATGGTTTCAATCGAGTGGAGGCTCTTCCAGAGTGGTTGGGCAAACTTACATCTCTTACACAGTTGCAAATTCGTGAATGTAAGAATCTGATGTATCTGCCTACTGTCGAAGCTATGAAACGATTAACCAAATTACAAGACCTAGAGATTGATTCGTGTCCCCGTTTGATGGAAAGATGCAACAAGAACAGCGGCCCGGAATGGCCAAAGATTTCCCACATTACAAATAGCAGTGGTAATTTTTTTCTCCAATTCAGCTATTCATGTATAATTTGTTCAATTCTCTTTGCTCACTTTTTGTTTTCTGCTGTATTAAGTATTAATTGAGCATATTTCTTGACTAGTTTACGCGCATGACTAATGGGATAATCACTCGGAAGATTCCAATTCGACCCATTAGACGCCTCAAGCCTCAACAATCTTGCACGGTTGGATATTCATGCTTTTAATCTTTAAAGAGGAATATATGCATTGGCGAGTAGTGCCTGTTCCGATGGTGTGCAAGGTTTACTCTTATGCTAAGTTCGCATTTAAGCAAAAGTAAGGTTTTCATACCACCACCTCCTCCTCTTTTGATGTATGTAGCTCCAATGTTGTTTCACTGATGGAATCTATTATATAATTTCTTATGTGGTTTTCAGAAAGACATTTACACAATTGGAACAACAAGTGATGCGTAATATTTAAGACCAAACGTTGTCCAGGTACTTCAATCCTTATCATTTGAGATATTTACTTTTTTTTTCCTTCCTGAAATCTTGTGTTGATTATGCTTGTACTTCTGAAACATTTTTATGGAATACGGATAGTAGATTTTAAAGGAGTGGATTTATTTTTTTTTTTTCTTTCCAGAGTGGCTGGATAACCTTGCATCTCTGACTTTGTTGCATATGACGAGGTTGGTAGAATGTGATGTATCTACCTACCGTCGAAGCTTATGCAACACCTTACTAAATTGAGAGAGCTAAAGATTGAACGCTGCCCGTCTAAAGGTAATTATTTTCTCGTATCAATTATTCAGTATTTGGTTGTGTCGATGCTATCTTTCTTTTCTTCAGTTTTGCACAAAAATCCCCGTTGATCAAGATTACTTTCAAATCCTACTTGCTTCAAGGTGCACCATTGAGGACTGCGATAATCTGCTCATGGTCGAAGCTACGTAGTGTCTCACCAAATTACATGAGCAAGTGATTCGTAAGTGTCCCTGTCTCCAGGAAAGATGAGCCAACTGGCCCAAAACAGCCCAAGATTTCTCAAACCCAAACTATTGAAGGCAATTGTTTTCTCAAATCAAATTATTCATGTTTGTTCAATTCCCGTCCCTCAAATTTATTTTTTTCTTCATATTACTGACCAAAAGTCGTTATGCTTCAGTTGGCATAATTTGTTGGTTATCAGTAGGGTCTCAATCAATCGGAACATCAAGTGACGTGCAATAGGTGCAAACTCGGTCCAGGTACTTCAGTTCGCTTTCCCCTGCATCATTATTTACTCATTGCTATTGGAGATCATGCAGATACAAGATGATAGTAATCGATGAGAGATACCCTAATAATCATATTATTCATATCATACATTTTTTGTGGAATCATAAGGTCACTTACTAAGTTACTACTACGGAGAATATATACAATTATTCCTAGAAATCATTTTGGTATATGTGTACGGGATGTATTCAGAGGTTTATTACCTTCGATCCTTAACATATGAGATATATAAATTTCCTAAGAAATGTTGTGTTAATTTTGTTTCAACTTTGTTTTGTTTGTTTTCATCAGCAGCTTTCTAGGTCCTTATCTGTCACAGAATGGTTCTCGTCCCACGCTACTGAAACTTTGGTGTCGGTGGAAGGGCTCAAGATGGCCTTGGATACGGAGGAAATTATTTGTCGTCTCACTTGTTAGGAGGGACATGATCAGTTGGAGGAAGCTAAACCTTCTGCCCCTGAGCTGTAAACTGTGGCTGATGAACTTGCCCATGCTGCTCTAAGGGAGAATTCTGGTTGTCATCGTTATATTCATCATGATAGATTATGTATTGAACCTGCGTTTCAAAAAGAACGTCACAAATCCAACCCACCACTTTGCTGTGATGTACGGGATTTGTACGCCAAATTCTATAGTTACCACTTTAAATCAGCATCTTAAGATTTATGGGTATTTTTCAATAATTTCCTAGAAAGTCTTAAGTGTTAGAGTTGCCATATTTTATATTACTTGCATTGTTTGTTCCAATTTTTGCTATAAACCATTTCATATTCATATATTTGATTTGTATATGTAAATATTCTGACGTTTTGTTTTCATTAAAGGTAATACTTTTTGGCAGAGTTTAAGGGTGAACTTTGTATCACTCGTTCGACGCACTCTGCGTAGTCTTTTTTTTTTTGCAGGTTTTCTTTAAATGTAAATTCCATCGAACTTCAACCACATTATTCATAAATAACATCCATACTCAGAATGTGACGCTTCTTCTCGCTGTCTGCAAGTTCTCTCTACTCACAGATGAGACACAGTTTTTCTTAGAACACTTTTGTGGAAGGTTGTCTCTTTGGTCTACATGCAATGTCCTCCACCCGCTCTTCCTTGAATGCATCATTTTCTTTTTCTTTCTTTTTTTGTCAAACCTTTAATACATCATTTGAGTCATTTGAAATGTGTGAAGTATACGATTTAATAACAGATCAATTTTGAATTTTTGTTAGTATTTGAAGGTCCACCATGAGCGCGAGCCGTGAAAATAGCTCATTTGAGATTGAAAGGTCATAGATTCAAGTTATAAAAATAACATCTTTACAAAATAAGAGTAGATGTTCTCCCGACCCTCACAAAACAATGAGCTTGTTGACTTGGGGGTCGCCCACTTCTTTTGGATGTAGATAATCAAGCACTCTCTCGATTTGAAGAATGGAGATGACTCAGATCGAATGAGTATCGTACAAACAAGCAAGCCAAATTTCCACTAATCATTACTAGGAGGAAACTGTTTTCGCTTTCTAAGGCCTTTTTATTACTATGATAAATGTTGTCACGTTTTTTAAGAGAGCAGATCCTCGCCGGATCCTTT
The DNA here is from genome assembly GCA_963580275.1 of Crataegus laevigata. Taxonomy (NCBI): domain Eukaryota; kingdom Viridiplantae; phylum Streptophyta; class Magnoliopsida; order Rosales; family Rosaceae; genus Crataegus; species Crataegus laevigata. The sequence goes on along the minus strand of OY756942.1, from coordinate 35,682,829 downwards.
TTTTGAGGGTCTCGGAGATCATCCAATCACATTTATTTATTGTGCATCGTGCGGTTAGTTTTTGTTAGATACTGTTTATATTCAATTTTAAATATAAAAAATTACAATGATTTCTGACCACACGATGTACGATGAACGGATGTGATTTGAGAATATCCAGAATCCTGACAAAGAGGATCTGACAAGGATCCTCACAAAGAGGATTCGGCGAGGATACTCCCTCGTTTTTTAAAACTACGTCTTATTGATACTTAATTTTGTGTAGTGTTTCATCCATATGTTCTTCATAATAAATAAAATATTTAAAAAAATATTATTATTATTATTATTAAGATGAATAGAGTTTGAAACTATTACAATAATTTAAAGAAGGGAGATTTGTGAACCCTAAAAGAATGGGTGGAAACTCAACATGCTATCCACTAAAATATTGGATCACATGCATCCTAACAAGTAAACTTGTCATTTTACAATTAAAAATTACAATTACAATTAAAATACCAATTAAAGATGATCTGTTATTTGTTGTTACAAACTTACAATCTATATAAATATGCTCTTAAAATTACAATAAAATATATTTATATAAAAGAGAATGGTTAATTGCATAAAACTATCTCATGTTTAACAAGAATTGAACTTGCTTATATTAGGGCTGGAAAATAATCCCGAAAATCCTAAATCGTACCAAAAAAATTCCAATCCCAAACCGAAAAAATTCCAAACCAAAAATCCCAAAAGTTTGGTTACCACATCCCGAACCATTCGGTATGGGAATCGGTCTCACCATTTCAAGAGTTCGGTAATCCCGAACCGAACCGAAACCTTAATATATATTATATATTTTAAATGGTTAGTATTAATTTAGACCATTGGATTAGTTAGATTGGATCTCATCCGTCCATTGTTAGATAGGGTTCTCAATGACTTCTTAGATTCTCATTTCTCGAACCATCCAGGACCGCACCCCATCTCTGAGCTCTCTCTCTCGAATCTCAATTTCTTCTCTCGAACCTTCTCAACTCCTTGATCTCTCTCTCTCTAACTCTCACTCCCTCACTCAAACAATCTCTCCTTTCTTAGTAAAACACCACCGAGACACCACCACACACAACACCTTCGCCACTCCGGTGAACTCAAGACCATCACACCACTTTCGAACACTCTTCTTCACAGAAAAAGGGGTAAATTTTCTTCTCTCAACCTCTATTTTTGTTTATTTCCACGTTTTTATTGGGAGATTGAAAGATTGAACTGGGTAATTGGAAAGTGGATTTGGAAGATTGACCTAATTGAATTTACCCCATTTATTTTGATTTTACTTGGTTTGAAATCCGCAGGCTAGGATAGCAGATTTGGGGTTTAGCTCGGATTTTAGGGTTCTTTGAAATCCCACTGTATATATTTTCTTACCTTCAACCTTGTTACATCTTTGTTTTTTTTTTTTCCTTTTTGTCATTGCCATTGATTTTTTCTTCTATTTTTGCCCATTATTTTCTTGTTTTATGAACAATTATAAATGATCTTTCCCTAGGATCATTTTCTTCTCCTTTTTATTGACAGGATTATTTTCCACCTATTTTTGACAACTTCAGTGCCAATGTTTGGGTCGATGGGCAGACTATAAATTTGGGTCTCTAGGGTGCGGCTTTTACTCTCTCTCTCTCTCTCTCTCTCGTATATTTTTCATGCTTATTGGGAATTTTGAACTTTGGTTGCTTGCTTGTACATCAATCTCGAACCGTCTCGAAACCCAAAAAAAATTTTGGGAATCCCGAAATTTTTGTTTGGTTTCGGGTCTTAGAATCTCGTCCCAAAAATTATTGATTTGGGATTCAGGCTTTGGGTTTCGGTTCGGGATCCCGACCCGAACCAGCCCTAGCTTATATACCCTTTTTTTTTATAATTCTCACTCACATACCACATGTCACTCTTACATTGATGTCACATCAAACGCATGACATGATCATACTTGAGAACGGATTTAGGCAATGTTAACCTGTTTTTTTTAAGTGCTTTAGTCATTTTAAATGCACATTCAAACGATTTCTAAGTAGTTTCATAACCTTAATAATTATCTTATTGTATAATTGTGTAAACACGTAATGATTGATATGTAAATGTAAATGTAAGGATAAAAATTATGTGACTTCCAAATTGCTAAATTTTGGTTTGAAAATTTGATCAAATTGTTAATATGAAAATTTTATTTTTTATGAGATGTCACGAAAGAACTAATGCACGTGTTGCTCTTCACGAGAGATTTTTTAGTGTGACCGGCACTATATAAATGATGGGTTATGTAGGTTAAAAAGTTAATAACTTAAAAAATAAAAAATTTCACTACTTACATAAAAACACGTAGTGTACCACCCATGTTTTCATCACAATGAATCTCGCTCTTCACTTTCAAATAGCATGTTGCTTGAACAAACTAGCCGCTTCATATAGAAGGACACAATGGTACCCTACTCTACGTCTTCCACAATTGCACAGAAATAGGATAACAGAACAATAATACAAACAATCAATATCTCATGGTTCCCTTCCCTTACAAGCTACTATTTATCTTCTAACAACCCATCTTTAAACAACCAACTAACTAATAACAACCTTTGTACACTTGTCACTATCCTATTGTGCAATCTGTTATGGTATCTTAACAATACCCCTCCTTAAAACAGAACTTACAATTAAAGGTATCACACAAAAACAATAACAATTTGCAGGCTGAAATTGCAGATAACAACAACAAACAGAAACACATCAACAATGAATCTTCAAGGTTAACAATCTCTAGGAATTTGAGCTTCAACTAATGGTATAATTCCCATGTAGCATCCTTTTTGGAGTGGTTCTGCCATTGGACCAAGGCTTGTATGGCAGCAGCATTGCCCTTGATCAATCTCTTATCTAGAATAGCCATAGGGAATCTGTGATAACAGGAAGTGGCATAGTGGGTTGCAAATGGTCTCCCAAGTGCTTCTTCAAGCATGGAACAAGAAAAAGAAGTGTGAACTGAAACACTACACTCATATCTAATTGAGTACCCTCCGCACTCAAAGCTTGACAATATCTGCAAAGTCTGATTTGAAAGTAATGCTGCCATTTGATTAGCATGATAGCAGCTAAATTAATTCTTTTTACCCATCCTTTGCAAGTTGAGCTTGAGACGAACCCAAAAGATCTCTGACAGATTAGTTTCTTGAAGTGCATATCAGCAAAGATATGTTCCACTCTGTCCCACCATCCAGCAAAACCATTTCTATATTCTTGAAATCCCATAAAAACCGGCTCAAGAGTGCACAACCATTGGGCACCTATGGTTACATCACACTCTCCCAAAGGAAGAGCAAGTGAATCGACCATAAACTCACAAGCTGTTAACTTCATGAATTTTTCCATTTCAGCAACTACTACCACTATAATATTCATACCATAACTGGCATGAGGGAATGACCGGTGATCACAAATTTGACCATCACTGAATTTTAAGAATAATCGGTTGTAAAAGTAAAATCGATTGAGGTCTCGTTTGTCATGCTGTACATAGCACAGGATACAACCAATAATCCGGAATCAATTGTTGAGCACTTATGTATCAAGTAGACATTTGACAAATTATTCTATTATGGTCTCACTTATTTTATACGCTCCACACACGCTAACATGTACACTCCAAAAGATAGGTATAGTGGTTAACAAAATGTATTTTAAGGTCACTTAGTAGTAGTACTGATATAGTGATATTCATTTGTGATATTCATTTTTACTTGTAACTGTGAGTTTACATGAAGTTATAGAGAAAACTTGCATACGAAATCAAAAACTCAAAATGAATTACAAGCCATTTAGAAATGCTTCTTTAAAAAGAGCTTATGCTTAGAAGCACTTGACCAAAGAAAGAAAAGAACTTTATGGAATTTGTATTACGTATTTCTTCTTCTTCAACTAGCCGGAAATGTGGAAATGTCACCAGTTACCTAGGAAACGGTCCGGTCATGGAATCAACATTTGTGGAATCTGTATACATGGAAAGAACTTCAGATGAACTATGATTATACGGCCCAAACGCAGCGCGAAGTTCTTCTGTTGATCTTGGAGTTCTTTCTCGATGCCTAGACAACTCCATTTCCAAGCAATTTTTGAGCTCAGACAATGCAACATCCATTGTGACTCTGTGTTGGGAGGTAGAGGCTGTGCACGCCATTGCTATCTCTAACGCTTTCCAGACCGAATTCTCATCGAATTCTTCTTGCATCCTTTGATCTACAACAGTTTTTAGTTCCCTTTTTTCGAGCTCAGAACTCACCCACGTTGCTATGTGGATTACTTCATCACTTTTTATCACCGCAGGTTGGCCGGTGATTAGCTCTAATAGAACTACCCCAAAACTATACACATCACTCTTTTCATTCAGCCTTCGGCAATCGTAGTATCTGTAAACAAAAACTAATATTCATAAATCACAACATCATGGTTTGTATGCAGCTTATTGTCAGTTTGGTGCCCCTTCAATTTTATTATTGATTAAGAGTTTGTTCCTTTTTTTACATCATATTTTCGCATGATTATAATGCTAATAGAATGAGAAAATCTAAACATACTCTGGATCAAGATATCCGGCTGTTCCCATGACTGTGCTGACCACTTGAGTCTCAGTGTCACTAGCAAAAACCTTGGAAAGACCGAAATCTGCTATTTTAGCTTCCAAGTTTTCGCTTAAGAGAATGTTGGCAGTCTTCACATCTCTGTGGACAATTGGCGGCTTGCATCCGTGATGCAAGTACTCGAGACCTACGAACCAAATTTTTCATTCCGCATTAGTAGACTATAATTTGTGTAAACATGATCACATCTATTATACTGAAATAATAGGAAGCATGAACCTTGTGCAGCATCGATTGCTATACGAAGTCTCATTTCCCATGTCATCTGTGAGCTTCGTTCTAGATCTGCAACCATTAATGTAATATTTTGAAATGCTATTCTGTGCACCAGATTTGAGATGGATTAACATAAACCGGCGAAATTTCTCTATCCTGGTAACAGGATTATACCTGAGAGATAATGTCTTAGGTTGCCGTTAGCCATGTACTCGTATATAAGTGCCAAGTTGTTAGCATCATCGCAGTATCCAATGAACGAGGCCAAGTTTCTATGATGGATTCTCATCAGGAGCTCAGCCTGCAGTCAAGAACCAACTCATCACAATCTGTATCGAACGAGACTAGGTGCCGCATTTACCTTGCATTCCAAGAAATTCTAACTGACAAACCTCTGCTTGGAATTCCCTAGGTCCTTGAGTTGATGATGCAGAAAGCATTTTTACTGCAACTTGGGTTCCGTCTTCCATGCAGCCATGGTACACGGTCCCAAATCCTCCTTTCCCGATTGAGGTTTGTAAGTTTTTGGTGATATCTAAAACCTCCTCATGAGTAAACTGGCACTTCTTTGATGCTATAGCTGTTTTGTTAAAGGGTTCTGCTTCTGTATCTTGAGTACACAAAAAATATGTGTTCACACCGTTTAAATATTCATTAGACAACCTGTTTCGACAGTTCTTCGTTGTTCAAAGTAATTCTGTTACAATTCGGGGAACTATTAAGATCTGTGAAGGTACCTGATTCTCTTTTTCTTCTCAATTTCCATACTAGTATCAGCACTATAACAACTGCTAGTGCTGACACTAATGACGCAACTATTGGAGCGACAATTTTCTTCTTCTTTTTGCATGAACCCGAGCCACAAAGATTTTCGGTATCCACACTGAAATCAAACAAAAACTTCTTATTTCTGTTATTTGTCAAAGCAAAGGCATATTTACAAACCAGATAAACAAGAAGCGATTTTTACCTCAGTACAAGTGATCCAGCTTCTGATCTCTCGCGAAGAGCGTTTGGAACCGAACCAGACAATTGATTGCCCTTCAAATTCCTGCAAGTCAATTCTTAATAACATGGAATTCTGGTATCAAATGAGTCTATGATCATGTAGAAATTACACTTACAAGAGAGTAAGCGACTTTAGTTCTTCCAAGAACTGAGGCACTGGCCCGGTTAGGTTATTGTTCGACAAATCTCTGGGACGAAAAGCATTATAGTTAGTAGGTTCTGAAAGATAGTAAAGTGGATAAATTAGGCAAGATGAGTCTTTATGGAAGCAAAAGTGAAGAACAATTACAAGGACTCGAGCAATGAGAGCTTGGCAAAGGAAGCAGCTATTATCCCACTCAAATTGCTTGAACTCAAGTTTCTAATCACAATAAAAGGCAAATCTGCTTAGAAATAGATTGCAAAGACAAAGAAATTGTAAGAGACTAGTTCCCTAGAAGGACTCACAGGGAAATAATCCGAGGAAGCGAAATGCTGTAGTTGCATTCTAGACCTTCCCAAGAGAAATTCCTAGGTCCACAAGGATCACCAGCCCAGATTTTTTTTATTTGATATGTAGTTTTGACATTCGTTATGGCATCAGCTGCAGTCATTAACAAAACCAGATCAAACAGGACCGATAAAGCTAATAATTGGTTAAATTTAAGAGAGAACGACCTGCCTCCACCAGCATAGTTTCGAACTTAATCATCCGCACAGATCGCTACTATATGTTGTATTTTATATTGTCAGGATTCCGAGGCGGGATTTTTATATTTTTCAACAAGCATTTCTTTTCCAGAGGAAATAAGCATATATCAATACTAGTAAGAATGTTCTTGTTGATTTAACAAAGGAAGACATACCATCTTCACCATAAGTAGGTGATTCAACCAGCTGCATGACTTGGAAAACTTCAACAGCATTCAGAATCGGCAGGAGGGAAGAGTCCTCTGTCTTGTGTATAGAAATTTTGTGATCCTTTCCCACCAGAGCTCTTGAATTAGACATCACGTCTGCGTGTAAGTAACGGGGAGTGAATGGTCCAAACAATGGAGATCCATTCCATGATATATTGAATTTTCTTGACTGATTCTTCTCAAGTTTCTCCACTTCAGCAAAGTACATAAAAACATAAAACTGAGCATTCATATCAGTTGTGTTCCAGTACAAATTTAAAGGTTCGCTTGCATTCCGAGGTGCAGCTGCAGTCCTGATTACTTCCAATGGCACTCTATATCCGTTCTCATAGGTAGAAATCGACGAAGAAGTACTAACTGGATCCCAAGAAGGTAAAATGTGATGTAACCAAATGCGATCATAAACATCATCTCCATATCGACCCGTTCCATTGCCTTGTCCAATGTCCAGTCTTTCAATGAGTACTAATGATGCAGAAGTCCCAAACTCAGTACCATAAGTTGAGCTATTGAGCGGTCTAAATTCCAACGCCGAAATGAAAGGAGTTCCCAACCCTTTATTTATTAGACAAATGTCCATGGTATTTGATTCTGCAAAACCTATAATCTCCTTTGTAACAATATCTGAAGCATTTTCAAACCTCACAGTCGACCAAAAGTTGACGCCGAGGTAGAGATCAAATTCCGGCAACTTGTTTTCTCCATCGTAGTCTCCATACAAGAAGGTAGCTCTAATCAAATTCAAACTGCCATTTCCAGCTTCGGGTCTCAACGTGTAGCAATTTTTGTTTCCTTGAGGGAAACTCCTGAGGTCAGAGAGAGGGAAGGGGAGGGTGGGATTGTTTGGATACATAAATTCAGAAGAGATGTTCTGGTTTATCCCTGTGTCTACGTAATCTCCATCCGGTGAGTATGTTATGTTCGTATCCGTGTCTTCGTAGGGCTTCGAGGGAGAACCACAATCAATGCTTACGAAGTCTACTCCAAAACAAATAAATGAAATGAGTCTAAGAACTCAAGCAACAATTTGAAAGAAACAGATTTTTTTTTTTCTACAAGTCCATTTAGTTCTAAACAAGAAGTCACAAGGAGATACATGGATATGGAGCCATATTAGAAAAATATGAAAATAACACAAGAATTTCAATGATAATAATCATAAAGAAAATCACAACCTCAATTGTATACAAGATTAATATAAACAATTAGAGATAAAGTTAGAAAAACTGACAAACTTGAAAATTAAGGCTTGCATAATTGCAATGTCCTAAAGACAGAATTTCACCTCTACTCGTGTGCTTGTAATTCGGTAGACGTCCATCTCCTAGGATTCAACAATCTATAACCCGAAGTCAACGCACTTCAGTCTTCGGACTTTAGCGAACTTTATATATTCCGTACTCGAAATTTGACACACTAAGCATAAACAAAATGGGAAAATCCTATTTCTCAAGAGTAAAAATTAACTCTAATTTTCTATATTTAATGATAATGGTTTCAAGAATTTATATAGAACCATCGAGTTGTTTGGTGTAAAGATGCAACTTTGCATCTATGGAACCTACACCACTCATCAAACTACACATACCAAATTACAAATAATATGATGCAAATCTTTGCATCAGAGACGCAACACTTAAGAATTAACAAGATTAATTTTTTCATTCAATATTTTGAAATTAAATACTATAATATCCAATAGATATTATAATATAAATTTCCAACATACATAAAGAAAATGATCAGACAAGAGACAACATGTCATTTAGCGTCGAAGAAAACGCTAACCTATCCGGCGCTGCGCACGAACTGAACTTGCAGAAAGCATCAAAAGGAGGAGGAGGAAGAACCCAGTTGACATTTTCATCTCTCTCTCTTGGAGAACCAAAGGATCTGATACTGAAAATGTATGAAACTGTGGAATATTAAAACTAATGCTTCGATACCTGCTATAAATCCAGTGAACTGCAACTTGTGTTTTAGGTCAGCAACTTTTCTGGATTTGGATTCTGTCCTGAGCAAGAGATCAGAATTCTCGGGATCAAATAACATAGGCCGTTGGATCAAAATTCAACAGTTATAATTATTATAACTTTAGATAGGCCCATGTTTATAGCCGTTTGATCAAAATTCAACGGTCCATGTTGTTTGATTTCGAGGATCCTAATCTCTTGCTTAGGAGAGGATTCAATTCCATTTGTCCTGGTCAATACATTTCAGATATACAGTGCTTGTCATAGCCTCACCCAATCAATTAGTCAGACTAATTTTTTTTTCTTTTCAACTCACGAAGATTTAGGAGAATGATATTCACATATTTTATTTTACTTTTTATATATTGTTTAAATTTTTAACTGTCAGATCGGATGAATTGGAAAAGATCAACAAATAGAAATTATCAAGGAGTGTATGAAAAGTAAAATAGAATGTGTGGATATCACATCTCAATATTTAAACATTCTCAAAAATTGGCTGAAATGATAAAAATACAAATTACAGTAGATGAAAGGGTCACTTTTCGAATTTTACTGATATGTGCACAATATTTAATTAATAACGTCATCAATATTCTCTTGATATGTTGTTACCTTTTTTATTTATTTATCATTGTAGCAATTTAAATTTATAAAATCTTAATTTCAGGCAAATTTCTTTCATTTTATAACTTAAACTCTGATTGCGACACAGCACAACTACATTGACTACAATAGATATGTTTCCACATGTGCTCCTAAGGTCGAGTTTTGTTTTTGCAATATAGATTAATTTAGAATTGTGTTCTTTACGTATTTATTTTTATTTTTCACACATATTTTTTAATGTTCGACTGTCTAATCGCATGAATTAAATAAAATTAATAAAAACGTGCTAGAACTAAAAAATGGTTTTGAATAGCACATTCTTAATTTAAAATAAATCAAATCTCATCGAAATTGTTCATTTTCTTAAATTTTTAACAATCACGTGGTGTTTAGTTATTATCCATATAAGCGTTACGTCATTCGTTACTAGAATTTTAGATAGAAAACTTAACAAATGTACGAAAGTGTCCTAGAATTATCTCTTTTTGGTCTACATGCAATGTCCTCCACCCGCTCGTCCTTTAATACATCATTTTCCTCCTTTTTTTTTTGTCAAACCTTGAATACATCATTTGAGTCATTTGAAATGTGTAAAGTATACGATTTAACCACAAATCAATTTTGAATTTTTATTAGTATTTGAAGGCCCACCATGAGGGCGAGTTGTGAAAACAGCTCATTTGCGATTAAAAAGTCATGAGTTCGAGTCATGAAAATAACATTTTTACAAAACAAGAGTAGACGTTTTCCCGACCCTCACAATACAGTGAGCTTGTTGACTTGGGGGTCGCCATCTGGTTTCTGTCTTTCCCTTGATATTTGTATTACAAATTTCAGATGCAGATTGGAATACTTCTTTTGGATGTAGAATATCAAGCACTCTCTCCATTTGAAGAATGGAGATGACTCATATCGAATGAGTATTGTACAAACATGCAAGCCAAATTTCCACTAATCATTACTAGGAGGGAACTGTTTTCGCATTCTAAGGCTCTAAGGCCTTTTTTTATTACTATGATTAATGTTGTCACGTTTTTTAAAACTACATCTTATTGATACTCAATTTTGTGTAGTGTTTCATCAATTGTTAGATCGGATGAATTGGGAAATATCAACAAACAGAAATTATCAAGGAGTGTATGAAAAGTAAAATAAAATGTGTGGATAGCACATCTCAATATTTAAACATTCTCAAAAATTGGCTGAAATGATAAAAATACAAATTACAGTAGATGAAAGGGTCACTTTTCGAATTTTACTGATATGTGCACAATATTTAATTAATAACGTCATCAATATTCTCTTGATATGTTGTTATCTTTTTTATTTATTTATCATTGTAGCAATTTAAATTTATAAAATCTTAATTTCAGGCAAATTTCTTTCATTTTATAACTTAAACTGTGATTGCGACACAGCACAACTACATTGACTACAATAGATATGTTTCCACATGTGCTCCTAAGGTCGAGTTTTGTTTTTGCAATATAGATTAATTTAGAATTGTGTTCTTTACGTACTTATTTTTATTTTTCACACATATTTTTTAATGTTCAACCGTCTAATCCCATGAATTAAATAAAATTAATAAAAACGTGCTAGAACTAAAAAATGGTTTTGAATAGCACATTCTTAATTTAAACCAGTGTTTGACTGACATAAATAAACAAACAAACAAAAAAAACTTAAGATGTAGTAATTAGTGATTAATTTAATAGATAAATAGCACATGAAAGCCCAGAATCTTCGTGCCAACAAGCAGAAAGGTGGTAAGAAACGCAACTACAAATTAAAAGTCTAAAAGGCAATAAAGGTGGAGCCTAAAAGTCTGCAACTTTATAATTTTCCACAGCTTTGCTTGTATTATTCTAAAGTCAAATTGTCTTTGTGGTTAAGGTCAAATTAGTAGGTTAGTAGGTATAAGGGAAAAAATATAGAAGAAAGAATGAAGATTATAAATATAGGAAAACTAACGTTTGAAAACTTTACTTTTAACGAAAAGTCACTTTTAAAGGTATAATGAATAGTGACAGTTAAAGGTAAAAAAGTAGTTTTTCGTTAAAAATAAACAGTACCGGAGGTGTTTTATTAAACCTCCCTATAAATATCCACTGTTATGGACACACTGACACCCATGCCAAAAGTATAGGTGCTTTAAATAAATCAAATCTCATCGAAATTGTTTATTTTCTTAAATTTTTAACAATCACGTGGCGTTTAGTTATTATCAATATAAGCGTTACGTCATTTATTACCAGGATTTTAGATAGAAAACTTAATAAATGTATGAAAGTGTCCTAGAATTACCTCTTTTTGGTCTACATGCAATGTCCTCCACCCGCTCATCCTTGAATACATCATTTTCCTCCTTTTTTTTTGTCAAACCTTGAATACATCATTTGAGTCATTTGAAATGTGTAAAGTATACGATTTAACCACAGATCAATTTTGAATTTTTATTAGTATTTGAAGGGCCACCATGAGGGCGAGTTGTGAAAACAGCTCATTTGCGATTAAAAAGTCATGAGTTCGAGTCATGAAAATAACATTTTTACAAAACAAGAGTAGACGTTTTCTCGACCCTCACAATACAGTGAGCTTGTTGACTTGGGGGTCGCCATCTGGTTTCTGTCTTTCCCTTGATATTTGTATTACAAATTTCAGATGCAGATTGGAATACTTCTTTTGGATGTAGAATATCAAGCACTCTCTCCATTTGAAGAATGGAGATGACTCATATCGAATGAGTATTGTACAAACATGCAAGCCAAATTTCCACTAATCATTACTAGGAGGGAACTGTTTTCGCATTCTAAGGCTCTAAGGCCTTTTTTTATTACTATGATTAATGTTGTCACGTTTTTTAAAACTACATCTTATTGATACTCAATTTTGTGTAGTGTTTCATCCATATGTTCTTCCTAATAAGTAATTTTTTTTAATTATTATCTATACTATATATTAAGAGAACACACCTTGTCAACCTTTTTGTCCTGTTTTTCCAATTTTGTCCCTCACTTTGAATGCACAATGTTGAGATGAGGAGGGCTAAATAGTAATTTTGTACCTTTTGACAAAATGACAATCATATCCTCTTTTTTCTTATTTTGCCCTTACTTTTGATACACAATATTTACATATAGAGGGCAAAATAATAATTTTGTATCAAAATAAGATAAAAATATGCACTTATTAAGATAAATTGTCTCACCATTATTTTTTCATACAGGTAAGTGAAATCATGATGCTTTTTGGATAGTTTGAATGAACTGAAGCGGTTGCGCTTGAGGAGAACGTGGGAGAAGGTGGACGGTTGTTCACACACAAAGTGTGTGCTCTCTGCTAGTTATTAAGAAGAGGAAGAGAGTTTGAAACTATTACAATGATTTAAAAAATAGAAATTTACGAACCCCAAAAGAATGGGTGAAAACTCAACATGCTATCCACTAAAATATTGGATCACACATCCTAACAAGTGAACTTGTCATTTTGCAATTAAAAATTACAATTACAATTAAAATACCAATTAAAGATGATCTGTTATTTGTTGTTACAAACTTACAATCTATATAAATATGCTCTTAAAATTACAATAAAATATATTTATATAAAAGAGAAGGGTTAATTGCATAAAACCATCTCATGTTTAGCAAGCATTGAACCTGTTTATATACCCCATTTTTTTACAATTCCCACTCACATATACCATGTGTCACTTTTGGCTGCAAAGTTAACCTCTGTTACATTGACGTCACATCAAACGCGTGCCGTGATCATACTTGAGGGATCCACTATAGATCTCACTTTCTAGAGCTTAAAAATCAGTAAAATCGCACCACACAAATTGAGTTTGACGTTCACCATTCATTTCACTGGCTCATTTCACACAAATCGACGACTTCGATTTTTCTTTGACAGAAATTAAATGCCAGATTTTTTGTACCTTTGGCTCCAGACACTAAGGTCCATAGAGGATGTTTGGTGTTGAGATGTTTTTATAAAAAATGGATATTAAAAAAAGCCGAGCTCAAATAGGTGTTTGGTAAATACTTAAAAACAGCTTATTTTTTCAGTTTTGAGTAAAAAAAAAAAGTTGAAAATGTGAAGTAGCAAAAATACGCTTATTCTCACAGTACAGCAGAAACATTTTTTTAAAGTACAACAATACTAAACCAACCCTCGTCATACTCAAAAGCGCATAATGCACAAGTTCTTTTCATAATTCAATGCATGAATCTCAATAACGCAATATAATCATCATGCGCTCCTCTGTGCGCACTACTGATACGGGTGATGCTTTAATGTGCATAAATCCATTTCATCGTCAAAATAATGTAGCGTGATTAGCAATTGAATACTTTGAATGAGTATAGTTGCATAAACTATACAATGCACAGATGGGTCACATTACTTGTAACATGTCATTTAATCAATGTATATGACAAATTAAAAGACGTACATTCTGACTTTTCGTTGTCAATACAAAATCATAAAATCCAACTGTACAAAGTTCAAATCTGTTTATTCTCTTCTCTCCAACGCATGCTCTGAAATCCAACACAAACTGAATAGTTGTTGCCTTGCCTAGTTGGATATGTGTCAGTTATCTTGTTTTATGATGTGTCTAAAAAACAATAAAAAAACACACCAACGGCTCAATCATTTTCTAGAATATTTATTTATCCAGAAAAAAATATTTTTAAAAAATGAACGATAAAAGGAAAACGCTAGGAAAATCACACTCTGTATATCACGAGAACCATCTATGTAATAAAAGTGCGACCTATTTGTATTGGCATGCGCTATCTTTCTTAGAGAGTTGATTAGCATGTAATCTACAAAAAAACGTCACCCGACGACAATATTTCGGTGTATTTTATACACAAAAGTTTTTAATTGTTAAAGCCTTGTCTAATTAAATGTGGTACAAAGATTTTAGTAGATAAAGTATTGGATTACCACTCATGCCTCGAATTTGAAATTCTTTTTTTTTCTAAATTTTTGTAATAGTTTCAAACGTTTATTCTCCCCTTAATAATAAAAAATGAATAAAAAAAATCATTCGATCTTTGATCTAACGGCACGAAATCTCTGAGTATAAGATAAGAGAATTGTTATTGGTATTCTAAAAATCTCATTCTACACTTCAAATTTTTTATATTTGAAAAAAAAATTACATTTATGAAAAGTATAGAATAAAAATTTTAAAGTGCTAATAACACTTTTCTAAGATAAACCCGAAACATACTAAAAAGTAACAAATAACAATGTAGGGGTGGAGTCACCACCGTACCAGTTAAGGATCGAGTTGCATGTGGGAGGTACACAGAAGAAGGAATCCCAACTCATTGGTGGGGGCCCACATCGCCACAGCTCGACAGTTTCTGTAGTTTGAACGTGCATGAAATCTCGTCCGTCCACGTGGAGGCCCTCCAGAGCGTAGGATTTGGGGTGGGAGGTTGCTTGCAATTATAAGCCAGAGTGGCCGTTTCCTTTGTGGAAAGATTCTCCTTAGTCGGACTGTCGTTTTAGGCTTTTAGGGTTGTCGTATGAGATTCTTCTGTATATAAATCGAACACTCAGAGATTGACGGCCACCCTCATTTGGCTGAAAGCTTGAATTGGAGAAGAGAAATCCCATTGGGGCCGCTTGGGGGCAAGAGAGAGAGAGCTGTTTGGGAAGTGAGAAAATTTTACAGCTTTTAGAGAAGGAAAGAAAATGGAGATGTTGAAGGTTCAATTCTTTGTGATGGCAGTTTTTGCCCTTTTTATCTCTCTCCTTCCTTCCTTCAATGCTCAAAGCCTTGCTCCTGCTCCTGCCCCAACAAGTGATGGTTATTTTCTCCCCCTCTTGTTAAGATGCGATAGAGAAATGATTTCCGCACACGGTTTTCTCTTTCTGCAGAAACTAAAGAGGGCTGTAGAAAGAGAAAAAATGTGTGTAGAAATGATTTTCAATTCCCAATATGATAGTTTAAATGCTCTAACCTAATGCAGGTGTTGACGCTAACCAACTGGCTTAACCTGCGTCTGCTTTCTTTCTTTTTATGTCATGCGGTTGATGAATGTGGTGTTTTGGGATGCAGGGGTGGCAGTGGATCAAGGAATTGCTTATGGGTTGATGGTATTGGCATTGCTTCTCACCTACATTATTCACTGATGAATCTGAATCGCCATTTTTGGAGAAATCAAGATGGATGATTTTATAGAGAGAGATTAATTCTTCAAGAAACATGTGAAGTGAATTGTTGTTGCATCTTCTTCTTGCTAGGCTTTTGCTAGCTAGCTAAGCTATGTTCTTGTTCATTTGTTGCTACCATTTTTATCAAAATCCCTAATTCTTTCAATATCATGATTCATTAGTTTTCTTCTCGTATCCTCTGTTAACATGATTTCTCTCTCTCTCACACACATTTTTTTTAGTAATTATTGAAATTATTGAGGTGAGCTAAGGGGCAATTTTAATCACTTCACGACTCAGTAGGAAAATAAGAGATTCTTACCTGTAACAAGTGGTGGCATCAAGATTCGAAACTTGAGAGGTAGTACAAGTTTTTAAGATAGAAATAGAGCGCGAAGCGTCTAAATTTCACTTTTTTCACTTAACAATTTCGTTGAATACTTGGCGAGCTTGTTGTCAGCTGAAGCAATCTGATAATATCGAGAGAGTTTGTCGAGTGCTTGAAGTAATCTGTCCAGATAGTCTTACATCAAACACTTTGGGTAGGTACAAAAGGGATTCATACTAAACATTCAAAGAGTTCTCAGAAGACATTAACGTGTGTATTTTTCAAACTCCAAGTGGTCCTGGGACCACCTTAATCCCATTGTACATCTGCCTCTGCCTTTAACTGAGAATGAATTTCTACGAATCTACTATTGTCGTTACTCATAAGGATATATTTCTGGTGACACGAGAAAATCCCTCAAGGGGAGGGGGGAAAAGTCCTCACATTGATGAAATTTTGAAACCTCAACTACCATTCTCTACACTTATTCTCAACTCTAATTAACCAAAGTCTAATACCATCTACTTATCAAGATCAATGTTCATGTCACCAAAAGGAAAGACGTGGGAGCATCCTTTTTCTTTTGGGTCAATTTAGAAGGTAAAAAAAGGTACTTTTGAATTCAGGACCACAACGTGTTACCACTGTACTTCAGAGAATGTGGTCCAAGTTACTTACTGCTTGTGGTGTGGGAAATGTCTCGTTTAAAAATGTTTTTAATCATTTAAAAAATACTTTTAAGCGATGTTGAAATTATTTGCACTTGTATTTTTTAGTTTCAATTAAGGTATTCCATGTTTAGAATATTATAAAAACGCTTTTAAACAAGGTTGAAATTATTTGCACTTGTATTTCTTAGTTTCAATTAAGGTATTCCATGTTTAGAATATTACACCACGGTAAAGAGAGAATATGCTATACAATCGGGATATATACGTCTATATCATTCATTATGCGATTAAATGACGCTTTATTTCATGATGGGATTTGCAAACAGAAACACAATCTCATATATCTTTTTTGTCTCCAGACTAGAAGCGGCTGCAGATTGACCATCATTCAATGTGGGACTTATGCCTTTCCGATCGGATTAATGAGACTCGGATGCTATCGACAATGAGTATACAAAATTTTCATTGTACAACTGTCAAAAGCTAGAAGGGATAATAGGCGTAGATCTGAGTAAGCAATCCTCGCTAGGAAGACTAACATTAGCAATCGTTAGGCCTCAAAGAAATCCCACAAAAAGTTATCTACGATTTCAATGAGAAATTATTTTCACACTCCAATTCTACTATGTTGAACTTTCCCTCTTGTTTCAAACCACAAGATTGTATTAATCACGGTGAATGAAGAGACATAAACAAAGAAAGTGTCAGACGAGAAAACAAGAGTGAAAATCGTTTTAAGACGCAATCCATCTATTTCGTTTTTAGTTTTTCATTTTTCAATTTTGAAAGAAAGGAGAAATAAAGAATGTGAATGAAGGATTGCACAAAGAAATGCGTATAAAAATGACACAAATGAAAGCTAAACTAAAATTGAAAACAGTTTTAAGTTGTTTTCACTTTCAAATTTTTCTTTTTCATATAATCTCCTTCGTTTCTCCTCCCCCAACACATATAGTAAAAGCTGAATACCAAAACCAAAATAATAAATAATAAGGAATCAAACTCATTATTTCATACGAGTCAAACATTTCCGCTAATTGAAAAAAAAAATACCACCACACCATAACACTGGTAGCCTACCAAATTTGATTTTTAAATCTAACTACACATTTACAAATGTATACAATTAAACCTAATGCCTCTTTTCCTTCACCAAACTAGGGAGAGAAGGTGAAATTGTTGGCCTTTTATTTCCTTCATCGTTGACTTGAGTCAACCGCCGGTGAAGAACCCGAAAGACTGACCTAAAAACAGCTCCGGCCAAATCCAATGGAGAAAGCAAGAAAGGAAGAGAGAGTAGCATTCACATCAGATTCAGATATAGACTCCAAGAGAATATTCATATTATTGACTTGGTAATAATAACACACAATAATAGAACAAGCTATTTGATTAAGGCCTGCCTGATGACATATGAAGGAAAACATCGAACAAATGTCCAAAAGTAAACTTAAAAGAAGAAAAAAAAAAGAGAAAAATTTGAGGAAAAGCAGAATACAAGTTTCAAAGGGGACTCTGTTTCATTTTGTGCCACCTTTATATACATTCTGTTTAATAATGAAGCCACACAGAAATCCGGGATGTGTGATCGGAGCAGAAATCTCCATTATATAATCAGACCAATCCTTTACAAAGCCTCAACTCATCCTACCGGAGAATGAATACCTGCATACAGCCTCGACTCTTAAAGTGCCATCTCAGCCTGCAAAGCAGCCAATTCATCTTCTTCTTCAGTGCGCCTTTGGGGAGCAGGGCGAGTTGGTTGCCTTCCTGCTGGGACCTGCACTGGCGCTGCAGGAGCTTGTGTTGCTGGCTGAAGAAGTTGTTCCTCCAACTCTGCACCTTCCAGCTCTTCAAGTTCTGCTTCCAATTCATCCTGCAAATAAAAAAGCATAAACTTCTAAGCAGCCGTATCCAAACTGATACTTTTTAAGTTTTAACCCCATCCCACGGGCAAACCATGAGGGCTAACAAAAACATATCCTTTACAAAACCAATCATCGAGGGGATAAAAAATGAAAATGAAAACGAGAATGCAAACCTCATCAAAATCAGCAGCTGCACCAATTGGAGTTGACAATGCTTCCTGTATCTGTTTCATGTTCTCCGTTTGCTCATTAATCTCATCCATAGTCTTGTCCACATCATCTATGTTCCTGTACCAAAAGACGCACATTGCACTTATGTCAGGAACACCCATAACTCAATTATTCAGATGCCAATATGCCATGTGGCATACAGGAAATGAAGAAAAAGGCATAGAAAGTAAGCAACGAGTAATATTATACAACTCAAATTATTTGCATCTACTAATCACGCTTTGATCAGAAGTGCAGGACAACAATATTATAACTGATCATTCCAAACAAAACGATTCAATATGTTGCAGAAAAGAAACTAGGTTTTCAGTCTAACTATATTTTCATATTCAGCCTCTGAAATAAAATGTAGATAGCTCATTTGACAAAGAATGGAAAATATAAGTGCAAATATCCTCTATCAATAATATAGTGCTACTTACGTTGCTTTTTGCATTGCCTTCATTGCAGCAGCTCCAGTTCTCAAGGCATCCACAGTTTCAGTTGTGGCTTTTGCACCTTCTAGCATTATCATCTGCAATACCAATACAGAAAAATCTCATTCATCAACACAACAAAAACAAAACAAAACAAAAAATAAAAAAATAAAAAACAAAAAACAAAATAAATAAATCAAAACGATCAACAATATTTGAAACACTACAGAAAGCATGACAGAATATAATTCCCTTCTCATCATTACCTGATCATGGATACGCAACTGGAAATTTCCAAGCTGCTCTATTTGCTGCTCATATAACCGCTTCCTCTTCAAGCATTGTATAGCCGCTGCAAAGTAGCAATATAAGTTGTAACTCAACACAGCACTAGAATTTCAAAAGTCATGGCCAAAATATTTGTGGTTTTCGATCCTAATCTTACAAAGGGATCCCCAGCCCCTCCTAAATTTCCAATTTATTGACAAGATCTCATCAGGTTACAATCAGCATTCATATCTTTGGCCAACTTTAAGGAGTATAAAACGAATTAGTACATACAGATAATAATGAGTCTAGTCTACAACGCCAACATGTTCAATTGGTGCTGAGACCAGTGGCAAAAAGATAAAGAAATCCCAACGACTGGTAACAACAGATGGATGCAGACGTATTCATGTCTATATAATCTAGGTGCAAAATGTGAAACTATTGGATAAACGGATGTGAACATACGCCATCTCTTGAAGCAGAAAGTTAATAAGTCCATTGAGAAAATGATCCAAAGACAAGAAAATCACCACTCAAATTCACATAAGAAAAATGGAAACACTTTGCAAGCATACCCCTTTTGTTCTTTGCTTTGGTGAAATCCTTGGCCCTATCAACTTCTCCAGCAGCCTTCTTTTGTAGTACTTTCTCCTTTTTCTCAAGCATTTCAAGGGTCTGTCGAACATTTACCAAAATATATTCAAATAGCAATCTAATCGCATCAACCAACTCAAATAAAACATAAAGAACTACACGATAAACAGTTCATTTGGCACCACAACCTCCCAAAACTAAATTCTAAACCATCCACAAACCTAAAAAGAATCATCGACATACCAAAAGTTCGAAACACACAGTAAAGTTATCAAATTTTCAAAACCCAAATCAATCAAACAAACAGAATCACAAAGGAACCACACAAGTTCAAATACTTCATCAAATACCATCAACGTGAAACAACACATAACAATGAATCGAAATTTTACCTCATTCAACTTGTCTAAGGTGGTGAGGGCACTGTTTTCCTGTCTGGGTTTCCCAAAAATCCTGGTAAACATGGTTGAAATCTTCGCGTATTATGAAACCCTCTCGATCTTCTACACAATTCACAATAAAAAAACCATCAACGGAAAAAAATCAAGAAAAACCTTAATTCCACCCAAATCATCGAAATTTTTCACCCAATAGAATCATCGCTTCATCGGAAAGCAATCAGAACATACAGACGTGCGGTATAAATTGGGTATGTAAGCGTACCTCGAAATCACCGGTGGAAATTGGGAGAAGACGACGGATCGGATTGGGGAAGTAAGGATTTTGATGGAGAAGAAGATGGGGGAGGAGAGAGAGTCCGGCGTAAACTGGGCGATAGGGCTCTGCCGATTTGCTTAGGCGTGTTGGTGTTGCGTTGGAAGAAGGAGAAGGGAAGCGGGTTTGCCTTTTTCTCAGTTTTTCCTCTACGTTGTTGATTGGTGTTTTGCTTTTCCACGTGGCGCGATGGATTGGACTGTGGGTCCGGTGGAGGTGCGACGGACGGCTGGATGGGGATTTTCCTTCTGAGATAGTGCGACGGTGTCGTTTCGGTAGTCAATGGTTGGTCGTTTTGGGGTGGACACTGATGAGTTTTGGGTTGCAATTGTAGACATCTAGCCTTATAGGACCTCAGCCGAGGGAAATTCTTGTAACCGTAATGTAGTAGAACTCGGATATGTTTCTGAGCTAAATAGTGGATTAGTCGTCTATGAAGGTTGATTGAGTTGGTAAGAATCGTTCTCTTCATTAGACCAATATCTACATTTGAACGGTCAATCCCACTTGGTGGGCGATCAGTAAAAAAGAATCTCCTTAGTATTTCTTGATAATTGATTTTAGAACTTCTTCCTCATCTTTATAATATGATAAATGACTTATTTCTTAAATTATAAAATATATGAAAATAAACATTATTGTCACATCCTTGAAAAGGCTTATTTATTAAAATTCTTTATAAAATTCAATGTGATTTTTGTTTCTCAAAAACTTGACTTTTATTTGTTATTTTTTATTTTTATAACTTTGCCCACCAACTCGTTACGTCTCTCACTATGCCACTCACTATGTGATTATGTTAATTATTCGTGCAAGGACCCACTTTTGCTGACATGTTTCATGGGCTCAGAAAGTAAAATAAAAATCTAAATTCAGACAAAGATTATTTGCAAATCAAACTTATATTTATAGACAAGTATAAGATGAATCAATTATTTTCTATAAAAAAAGACATTAACATAACACCCTATACATTTTATTTATTTCAAAAAATCACCCTAAAACATTTCTCATATCAAAAAATCACCCCACACTTTCACATGACTTGCATCCTACACCTTTATATAAAAGGAAAACTAATGAAAATGGCTTGAAAACTTTATGTTTTAATAATAAGGACAAAATAAAGAATAAAGTAAATAGTATCAGTATTGACATTTTAGTTTAAAAATATAATTTTTCGTTAAAATGAACAGTACCAGAGCTTTTCGTTAAAGTTCCCACCTATAAATCTGAAAACCGTTGCTTTCTCGTCCCTCACTCTCTCGCATTCCACGTGAACTGGCACTCTCCTGAGAGACTTCCACCCAAACCCAACCCAAACTTTCAACCCCGCTCTCTATATCAATCACCACATCCACAAAACTCACTCTGCAAATCCATGGCGTCCTGCAAGTGGGTTCCTTCGTTTTTCACAGTCTTACTGATTCTCCCGCTTCTCAGTTCTTCAACCAGTTCTCTGAGCCCGGAAGAGTTGGCCCAAATCCCGGTGAAGTTCTTCGACTTCGCCAAAAGGCAGGAGCTTTTCGATTACATGGTGGGAGTCAGAAGGACGATACATGAAAACCCAGAACTTGGTTTCGAGGAATTCGAGACAAGTAAGCTCATCAGAGACGAACTTGATCGGATAGGCGTCCGTTACAAATACCCATTTGCAGGGACTGGTGTTGTCGGCTTTGTTGGGACCGGCGGGCCGCCGTTTGTTGCGATTCGGGCGGATATGGATGCTCTGGCTATGCAGGTTTAGTAAATTTTGGAGCTTTGAATTGATTCTATAGAAAGGGAAGTGCTTTCACTAGAAGTGTTTTAGAAGGAGCCTGGCAGTGCTAGAAATAGCTTTCTCTGACCCACAAGCCCTTTTAAATTTTATTTTCAGATGCAGTTAGAAGCGCTTTTAGTGGCCAGAAAGCACTTTTAGTTCTTCTCTAAGCAATTTCAATATGCGCTTATATTACTATTTCGGTGACTGTTGCATTGCTGAGTGATAGAAATTTGTGATTTTAGACTGGTGTTTTGAATTAAAGACAATGAGGAATTTGATGGAAATTGTTTGTTTTGTTTGGTTTGATGCAGGAGAACGTGGAGTGGGAGCACAAGAGTAAAGTTGCGGGGAAGATGCATGCTTGTGGACATGATGCTCATGTTGCCATGCTTCTTGGTGCTACAAAGATACTTCAAGAACATCGCCAGGAATTACAGGTTTTTTCTTCGAACGACTTCTTAAAAGAATGAATTTATATACCGGTCCTCAAATGTCAATTGCTTTGTGAGTTTGGTTGCTTGATTGCGTTGAATCTGTTGTGTTCTATTTACTGGTTAGTTTTACGGGTTGAATTCGTTACTTGAACTTAGATTTTGTTGACATAAACTTATGTTCAAAATAGTCATTTCAGATAGGATTCGTAGGAAAGGTTGGTTCTTGATTTATGTATGGGTTACGCAAACATCAGGGAGTAGGAAAAACAAAAATCATATCGATATATGCATCCCCTGTTTGGACAATGATCACAATCCTAATATAGAAGCATCACAGTTAGCTAATTTAATTTCTTTGTCCTTTTGTCTGTCAAATTTCTTTTCTTTACTTCCTTGCACGATTGTAGAAGCTTTGCATTATTCAGTTGATTTCTAAATCATTTGCATGTAGGGAGTTGCTTGTTGACGAACGTTTCTGCATAAAGAGCTCTATCCTCCCTTTATTTTTAATTCCACAATGTGGCTTCTAATTGTAGATTACTGTGTATGTCAGCTGGATTACAATGTCGTTGGATGTCTCTCTTATATACGCAAGAAAGTTTTTTTGGTTGTTTCTTGTGTTTCTTATAGGGTACAGTTGTTCTTATTTTCCAACCAGCTGAGGAAGGAGGTGGAGGAGCAAAGAAGATGATAAATGAAGGGGCTCTGGAGAATGTTGGTGCCATCTTTGGGTTGCATGTCGCTTCTGATAACCCCATTGGTTCAGTGTCTACCAGGTCTGGCCCTTTTTTAGCTGCCAGTGGTTTTTTTGAGGCGGTAATAAGTGGGAAGGGGGGTCACGCTGCCATTCCGCAACACACAATAGACCCGATCTTGGCTGCTTCAAATGTTATCGTTAGTCTGCAGCATCTTGTTTCACGTGAAGCCGACCCCTTGGATTCACAGGTTCCCTCTCTCGCCTTCTCTCTTTGCTTGTGTCTGGTTGTATAATCCATTTGTGTTCCTGTTATTGCTCTACCGCTTGTTTCTATTTTGATTAAAAGTTCCACGCAGATCAATTTTGCTTTCGAATATTGCAAGCTAATAAATACTTTTTTTCCCATATGGTGCCACCGTGCCAGTCATTCACCTTTGTGTTAGTCTTAGCATCTTGTTTATACGCTGTTTTGGACCCCTTTGCAAGGAGTGGCACTTCAGTTAGTCCATATCCATTCAGTTACATGAAACCATATCTTGCAGGTTGTTACTGTTGGAAAGTTCCAAGGAGGCGGTGCGTTCAATGTCATTCCAGATTCTGTTACAATTGGTGGGACGTTCAGGGCATTTTCAAAGGAAAGCTTTACGCGCCTTAAACAAAGAATTGAAGAGGTATGCTTTGCTTCTCCTGGTTTAGATTCCTTCCTTTCCTTCTGGCGTCTTGAGTCCGGAAGTAGAAAATTCCTGTTCTCATTCATTTCTCTTACAATGTCTCGTCATAAATGTTAATTATTTATGTGAGTTGCAGGTCATCACTAGACAAGCTGGTGTACAGAGGTGCAATGCGACTGTCCTATTCAACGAAAAGGAGAAGCCCTTTTACCCTGTGGTCGTTAACGACAAAGATCTGCATCAACACTTCCTAAATGTTGCAGGAGATTTGCTAGGCCCGCGGAATATATTAGAGAAGCCACCATTGATGGGTGCGGAAGACTTTGCATTTTATCAAGAAGTAATTCCAGGATATTTCTTCATGGTCGGTATGAAGAATGAGTCTCAAGGAAGGCTCGAATCAGGGCATTCACCGAACTTCATAATAAACGAAGATGTGCTTCCATATGGAGCAGCGTTACACGCATCCTTGGCCACAAGGTACCTCCTTGAAAATCAACCCGAATCTACTTTGTCAAAAGGGAACTCTCATGATGAATTGTGAAGGGCTAGGATTGATTGATAGAGCTCAACTCATGTAAACCGCATCAAAGTTTCGAACTTCATGCGAATTTGAGCAGATTCTTCGGCATGTAAAGCTGACTTCATGTTAATAATTTCAGCAAACTGTTGGTGTTTAAAGCTATAAACCTGTTTTGTTTTCATAGGTTTCGTTTTGTCATTCCTTTTTATACAAGCGATAGTGGGGGAGGGGGGAATCGCACTTAGAACTTCAGGTATGAGTATACATACTCTTAAATTACTCGAGTCACAAGCCCTTTGTCGATTTTGTTCTTCTTTCATAATATCAACTTTAACCTAGTCATTAATGGTTATTCCTAACATTGATCCCATGAAAACCTACTCAGAATATGTCCTCAAATCTTATGCAATCTTTTTTATTAATGTCTCGTTGGACGGATTCAAACTTGGAGCTTTTTTCAAAAGCAAAGTATTACTAGATCAAAAACTAATTGGTTATGCAGTTGCTCACGACTAACATTTATCTCGTCAAAACTTAGTTGGAATATATGACCTTCTTTTATCAGCATAGTGGAGGAATTCGAGCTTAGGACCTATTTCGACATTGGACAAAGAAATATCGGCAAACTAATAACGAGTGGGTCACATGCTTTTCCATATTTGGGATTACAAAACTTTCATAATAATTTCTTTTGAACTGTATTTCTAAACCAAGACTCATGGTCCCAATGGAAGTATCTGGGAAAAAATGGAAAACAAAATCAATGAAGTTGTTTCCAACAGTTGCAATTAACCAAAATCTCCTATCCCAGTCAATCCAAAGATTCCCATCAATCAGTGCAGCGGATTTTTGAATATGATCAAATTAATTGATCCCTTCTGTTGAAAGGTCAAAAGATAAATTTGCTTGCATATATATGACAATAAGATGAGTAACTTAGGCCATCTCTACTCGAATGAGAGCCAAGTAGCTCCTTTTAGTCTTATAGTTTTGTAAAAAATTATATTTTGATAAGCAGTGCTAGGTCATATTTTATGCTGATGTCAGGTAGTCGTTGACATTCAAATGGGCTGAGCTGGAGGGCTAGCAAGATGTCAAGTTTGACATTGTGGCGCTGGAGGGTTATAAAATGTCAAGTTTAACATTCTAACGCTGGAGGGCTGGCTGAAAATGGCCAGCCCACTGTCCTAATTTGGAGGTTTGAGCCCGGTAGAACTCACAAGTCCCTTAGCCTAATCCTTAGTTAGATATAATTTTTGTGTCATTTCGAACTATTTTTAGCCAACCACCTTTGGCCGGATCAATTGGTTCGAGATCGCCTTACGCTTTCAGTTCCAAGTCCGGATGAAGGAGGAGGGTTCTACGGCCACAAATAACAGGAGAAAAACAGACCCTCATGATCCACTGTCCGCGTAGGACTCGCAATTTCGGCCGAGAGAAAATCCCGAAAACTTCCTTTCGTTTTCCCTTCCTCTTTCTCGAAAGCCAAACAGAAAATTAGAAACCTTCGACTAGCTCTGAGGGATGAGGAAGCTGAGCAGAAAATTGAGAAATTCACAGGACGACGATTTCTCTCTCCCCACTAGGGACGATCCTGCCCTCAACGATTCTCGCCCCATGGATACTCAAGGTCTCTCTCTACAATTGGCTGCTGAAAAATTACAAATTGGTAAAATTTTTGATTTTTTAGTCCAATTTTGGTTAATGGGTTGTCGAATTTACAGAGCAAGAGGAGTTGGTTCGTGAATTGGAGAGGAGTCAAGCTCAACAGAGTCGGTTATGGAGGGTAAAAGTTCTATCCAACTAAACAATTGTAAATCTTTTGACTTTTGGTTTTCTTCAAATATGAAGTAACTTCTTGCTGATTTTACTTTTGCTAGGTTTTGTTTGCATTGCTTCTCTTTTGTTTCTCAGCGTTTCTTTTGTACTCAATCTGTCAGCAGGTTTTGTCTCCTTGGGAATTGGTATGCAGATTCTCCTTCTCTTATCTAGCGAGTTGAAGCATCTTGCTTTCTCTTTGCTCTCATTGAATTTACCATTTTTCTGGGTTTCAGCACTATATGCTTGGGAATGGCCATTTTCTTTTGATTAGTTCTTTGGGAGCCATTGGGTTTCAATTGGGATTTTGTATTTTGTAACATTTATTTTCAACAATGAGACCTCATACAAGTTGTGAGCATGTGGTATCTTCAATTACTTACCCTAAGGATAGCGGTTCTAAGATCAAGTTGCAAAATTTCACCGGGTAGAGCTCGTTACTGTTGAGAAGTTGAGAATTGTGAGTTGAGTGCTTTTTTGCTGTTTATGGAACCTGTGACATATGAGGATGTAGTGAGTTAGTGTCTTTCGTAGAGGATGAATCCTTTTTCATAATTTGTTGTCTTGTCACTCTATGAGTCTAATATCGATAATGATATTGTTTAGCACCACGGTGTCAGATGAGCAACTACTTGTTATATGTGATTTTGCGGCTATGTTATTCTGAAAAATGTGTTTACTCATGAAATGTCATATTTTGACTTGATCAACAGCGTTATCATGCTTACTTCATGGAGGAGGTGCCCTCTTGGATGATTATATCTGCAGGTGATTTTCCCCTACTTATCATTAGTAGAGTCACGTGTCAATGTTTCAACAGTCATGAAATGGTTGTAGCATAGTTTAAGTGCTCAACCAATATTTCTTCTTGTTGGATATTTTGTAATTCTGTATTAGAATATGTGTTAAACTCAATGTGTATTCTTTGGGTTTTAAACCTAGTCCGTAATTATTTACTGTTGGGGGAAATAAGCGTTGCAGGCACTCAATATGCTTAGTTGGCATTCTTAGTTGGCTGTCTTCTACATTATTTTGAGATGAAATAATTAACTAATTAAAAATATAACAGATTGGCTAGCTGTTCTAGCATGTTCATCAGCTATCATAGGATTACTTCATGATTCAAAGCATCACCGCCGATGGATTTGGTACTCACTCTTTACTGGCATTGTACTCGCAGTTTTCTGGTTGTATTACATGTTGAGGTATGTTACTTCTCAAACTCACATTCTAACATTAGTTATTTTATCACATAACTGGTCGTGTAAAAGAATATTAGAATATTCACAACGTAGAAACTTAAGAATGAATTACGATGAAACTGTCACCGTGAGGTAGTTAAGTGGAACAATAAATTTAATACATTAAAAGATCTCATGTCTCTATATGTATCCTTCATTCAGCCACTGACACTGTGGCCCTTCATTCAATTGACTTGTGTTGAACATGGATGCAGGGTCAGGGTGCACCACTGCACCTGCGTTTTATTTTCCAATTTGTGTTCAATATGTTGTCATCTTGCCTTGCTCTTAAATTTCTTTCCCTTTGTGAACTGTGCTGTATGTTTAAGGTACAAACAAACCAGTTTTGAACAAAAATGATTCTTGTGCAGTTTGCCAAGGTTCCGCTGGGATATAATCTGGCTTCCATTTGGACCTCTAAGGTATGCTAAAATTCGATTCATGTTCAGAACTTGCCCATAAAATTTATTCATGAAAGCTTATCTGGTATTGCAGCGGGGCAGGACTGGCTCTGTATGTTGATCATCTGCTAACTGAGTCATCAGAAGAGATAAGAAAACTTCGAGGCTATATGTATGCTTACAAAGCTAGCTGAACCTTGTGTTTGTCCATCTTTGACATTGATGCGATGTAAATAGCAAGGGCAGTAGACTAAAAGTTTGATTCTGGTATAAGGGAGAGGGAGAGGGAGCCCATACAAGCTTGATTCTCCGTATCATATGGAAAAATCCTGGTTGAACTCTAAGGTGATTCTCTTTAATCACAATTTGTAAAACTAGTTTTGAATACATTGTCTGGTCTGAAGTCTTGTGGTTTCCGATTGTGATGCCGCTGATAGTTTGGTTCAAACATCTATCCTATTGTTAGATTATTCAATTAATTTTTATTCAATGAAGTTGAATATGAAAATTAAAGAAAGTTCTGAAATTATTCACATATCCGTCTGCTACTAACTAAGAAAGCATAGTAATCTTGATCGTTGTCAGTTAAATTTATCTTTCTTCGAATGGATATAAGGGGGCAGAAAAAGGAGAGAAACACTTCGGTTTTAGTTGTATGTTTTCGTGGAAGTCACTTCTTGCTGAAATGGAGGTTACATAGATAGATACCGAATAAGCGGCTAATTGCATGATAAGTAAATGAATTTTATTTTGTTCCAGTAGAAGCATATAAGAAGGTATGGTAAAAATTAGAACTGAAATGCGGGGAAGTGGAATGTTATTGGTCACACAACCAAGTGATTATATCGCTCCAAAACAACAGAGATTGAGTTAGTCCTCGACTGCCTATGTTAGTAGGGAAAGTGAAAATTATTATTTTTGTTTTGTAACGGCGTTAGTACCGAGTTTTAACTTTATTAATGTGCTTTTAATGGAGCTTTGGCTGTATGAATTTGCAGGCTTCAAACATTGGGGACCTGCAGGCTGTCAGCACCAACGAGAGTCATAAAAGACCACAAAAAATTACTGAGAGTAATTTTGAACAATATTTCCATGTGATTTCTATAAACACAGACAAATAGAGAGACGTATTTGTAGAGTGGCGGTTTTATAAGTGAAAAAGCATTGTCAAAACAGCTGAAGGAAAGTCTCATTTTTTCTGCGACTTTTAGCGGCGATTTCCTAAACCCCAGCCTAAAATGCCTTTTGCGGCGGTTACCGACGAAAACTATCGTTACTAAAGATATTGGACACGTATAAGACCCTAAAATAGTCAGTTAATATAGGAAAACCGTCGCTAAACATTATAAATCGCCGCGAAAGGGGAAAAATGGTCATTTAAATTCTTAAGACTTATATTTTCTGCTAAAAAAGTGTTTTTCTTTTCGTTTTTCAGTATAAAACTTAATTTCCTTCCCGTAAAGTAATAAAAACAGTTGGGTATAAACCAAGAATTGAGAATTTTTAATTATTCCTTCAATTTATATCAACAATTAACATTAAAGATGATTACTATGATGTGTTTGCATTAGAGAAGAATGTTGCTCGAGCTCGACGCGATCTTAAACTTGTTATTGTGTTGAGTGAAAGTGGAAGTACGAGTGATCCTGTATTTTGATAAGGTTCTGATAATCAGAATTCAACACAGGCAGTATCGTTGTTCTTAAAAATTAATACACAATAGTTTTGATGTGTTTTCGAGATTATGTTTCACTTAATTTCTCTCCTCTTTGACAATATGTTGTTGAATTTACTTTGCTGTGAAGCTTTTGGTTTTGGATGTTAGGATGCTTACATTTTAATACGCTATCAGAGCAGACAATTCACGTGCTAAGCTCAATGACTTACATGCTCTTAGTCTTAATTGATGCCATGTTGTCATTTGATTCAAGCTTAAAATAAAGTTGAGTGGTTAGTGGTGCCACTCAACATAATCCGACATAACCTAGTGACAGTTAAACTCTGCAGAAATTTCTCCTCAAAGTTGTTGTGTTTTAATCTACCCCGCATGTGTGTTAGCAAGGAGTGGCCCAACACGGTACCCTTTTGTGTCAATACATAAAAGTTGTCATTGATGAAATTTGATGGCATCGATATGATTATCCTGTATATATTTATATTCAAAATAAATTAACAAAACATTTATGTTTTCCTCAAGTTTATTTTTATGGAAAACTCTGTTTTTTTTTTGTCAACGAAAACTCTTCCTTCTTGGGTCCGAAGTCTATTTTTAATACTAGAGAAGACTAAATTTGCAAGCTAAATGATGTGTCACCAATATGAATGATGAGGATGTTTATCAACGCTTAAGTAACAAACCAATCATCAACTTCCATGTTCTTTAGTTTTCAAAATTTTGTCTCTAAATTTAGTCTTTGTAGCTATACCCTTTTTTGAAAACCTTTGGTTTAGGAAAACCTAGTCCTAGCGTCGCTTGGTTTCCTATTTGGTTAAGGTTTCCTTCTTCCTAATGGATTCTTGCGGCCTAAATATTCCAGACTATATAAATACACATACAATATAATCTCGCGAGTGCAGAATTTCCATCACCTTATATACCCTCGTTTCTTTTCTTCTGTCAAATCCAAGTTCTTAAGAAAATTTTCATCAGCCTCAATTTTCGATGGCGAGGCGTAGCACTCTGAAGAATTGGGTGTCTGAAAAGTTAATGGAGTTGCTCGGATATTCTAACATCGTAGTTGTTCGGTTCGTTATTCAACTCGCTAAGCAAGCAACATCGCAGGCAGGTGTGATGGACAAGCTCGTCGATTTTGGACTGTCATCCACGAATGAAACGGGCGCTTTTTCGAAAGAAATCTTCACAAGATTGCGCCGCAAGGCATTATCGAAAAAGAGGGAAGTTGCCAGGCTGGTGAGGAAGCTGCAGAGAACATATGATGAGATCATAGATGTGGACAACGATGATTATGAGTCCATGAAGTCGGATTCGAGGAAGAAACGGTATAGGAAGAGGGTGCGGAGTGAAGTAGAAGAAGATCGCGAGGCAGATATTGCGAGAGTGAAAGAAGAGAGACCGGTTAAAAGACGAATATGGATAGTAGAAGGCGACGATGGTTCACTGTTTGAAGAAGAAGAAACATTGCGTGATCAGCGAGAGAGGGAGGAGTTGGAGAGAAACATAAGGGAGAAGGATGCAGCAGCCCCAACAAGGTTGTTAAAACAGAACGAGGCAAAGGAGGCGTTTCGGAGAACCAATGCTGATATCGAAGCTTTAAGAAGAGTTTCAAGACAAGAGTATCTAAAGAAACGGGAGCAAAAGAAATTGGAGGAAATTGTGGAGGATTTAGAAGATGAGAATTGCTTATTCAGAGGTCTGAAGCTGACCGAAGCAGAAGACCGTGACTTGAGTTACAAGAAACAAATATTAGAGATTGCGAAGAAAATGTCAGTGCTAGAAAGGGATGAGAGTGGCAATGAGTACATGATCCCAGTAGCATATGATGATCAGGAGTGCGGCATTGATCAGAAAAAGAGATTTTCCGTGGCTTCTCAATGCTACGGGGAACTGAATGGCGGAGATAAAATCAACCCGTTTGCAGAACAGAAAGCTTGGGAGGATCAGCAAATTGAAAAGGCAACATGGAATTTCGGTTCCAAAGACAAAAATAGGTCAATGTCTGCTGATGAGTACGAATTTTTATTTGGAGACCTGATTGATTTTGTCAAGGCATCAGCTAATGAATTTGATGATGATTTGCAAGCACAACAAACTCAGTCATTTGATTCTCAAGTGAAATCAAACTTGGATAAGCTGCAGGAGGAGAGAAAAACATTACCAATCTACTCCTATCGCGATGAGTTGCTCCGAGCAGTTGAAAAATATCAGGTTCTTGTTATCGTTGGTGAAACTGGGTCCGGGAAAACCACACAGATACCCCAATATCTGCATGAGGCAGGATACACGAAGCGTGGAAAGATTGGATGCACGCAGCCACGGCGAGTTGCTGCTATGAGCGTTGCTGCCAGGGTTTCTCAAGAAATGGGAGTCAAGCTCGGCCATGAGGTAGGTTATTCTATTCGTTTTGAAGATTGCACGTCTGAAAAAACTGTGATGAAATATATGACTGATGGAATGTTGTTGCGTGAATTTCTTGGCGAACCAGATTTGGCAAGCTATAGTGTGCTGATGGTGGACGAGGCACATGAAAGAACGCTCTCGACAGATATTCTTTTCGGATTAGTTAAAGACATTGCGCGATTTAGACCCGATTTTAAACTCCTCATCTCAAGTGCAACTCTTGATGCTAAGAAGTTCAGCGATTACTTTGATTATTGCCCGATTTTATATATTCCAGGAAGGCGGCATCCTGTCGATATATTCTACACAAAGGAACCGCAAGCTGATTATTTACAGGCAGCAATTGATACTGCACTTCAAATCCATGTGACAGAACCATCTGGTGATATAATGATCTTTCTCACTGGTCAGGAAGAAATTGAAGCAGCGGCCGAAGTGTTGAAACAGAAGACAGAATGCCTTGGGACAAAAATTGGTGAGCTGATTATCTGTCCCATATTTGCAAACCTACCTACCGAGTTGCAAGCGAAGGTTTTCGAGCCCACACCTTCAGGGGCTAGGAAGATTGTCCTGGCCACAAACATAGCAGAAACTTCGGTGACAATAGACGGGATCAAATATGTCATTGACCCTGGACTTTGCAAGATGAAGAGTTATAATCCGAGGACTGGGATGGAGTCGTTGCAAGTCACTCCCATCTCGAAAGCATCAGCAAGACAAAGGGCAGGTCGATCTGGTCGAACAAGCCCTGGGAAATGCTTCAGGTTATACACATCTTACATTTACCAGCATGATTTAGAAGATAACACAATACCAGAAATACAACGGACTAACCTTGCGAATGTCGTGCTTTCGCTGAAGTGTCTCGGTATCCATGACTTGTTACATTTCGATTTCATAGATGCCCCACCTGCTGAAGGATTGATAAAGGCGCTTGAACTGATGTTTGCCCTAGCTGCATTGAACAAATTTGGTGAGCTGACTAAGGTCGGTAGGCAGATGGCAGAGTTTCCTCTTGATCCGAAGATATCTAAGATGATAGTTGCTTCCGGCAAGTACAAGTGCTCGGACCAGGTTATTTCAATCGCTGCTATGCTTTCTGTTGGTAACTCAGTTTTTCTCCGCCCGAAGAACAAACAAGCCTACGCTGACAATGCACGACTGTGGTTTCAAACCGGGAATGTGGGAGACCACATTGCTTTGCTTAATGTGTACAATGAATGGAAGGAGACGAATTACTCAACAGAATGGTGCTCCGAAAACTACATACAGGCGAGGAGCATGAAACGAGCAAGAGATATCCGGGTACAACTTGAACGGCTCTTGGGGCGGGTTGAGATCGAATTAATCTCAAATCCCGATGATCTAACGTCTATAAGGAAGGCCATTGCATCCGGTTTCTTCCCCCACGTTGCAAGCTTTTTGAAGGATGGGCGATATAGAACAATCAAATATCCACAGACCGCCTACATCCACCCGAGCTCAGGGCTAGCGCGGGAGTCACCAAGCTGCGTTTTATACCACGAAATGGTGCTTACGACGAGAGAATACATGAGATGTGCAACGGAAATAGAGCCGAAGTGGCTGCTGGAAGTAGCTCCGCATTATTACCAGGCGAAGCATGTTAAGAACTCGGGTTCGAAGAGCAGCCTCGCAGAGGAGGGCGGGCCGAACAGGACCGACAACTCTCTGGGTTCAAAGACTTTTCATCTGCCAACCCGTAGGCTTCCAACTTACTAATGTTTTTACCAGACTGTATTCTGATGTACTTTGAAATTGTTAAGGTTTGCGTAATTTTTTCACGAACACAATGTAATTTTCTTCTTGCATGTGTCATTTGCAGCTCACCCTGCATTACGAGAGATTCTTTATGGCGAATGAGGATCCTCCTCTGAGGATCTCGAAAACCTTCTAACCACATCCATTCATTGTACATTATGTGGTTAAAAATCATTGTAATTTTTTTAAATTTAAAACTAAATATAAATACACCTGACAAAATGTACAATGAACGAACATGATTAAAAAATTCTTTATGGCCGTCCAAATGCGGCGGCGTGTTAACTAACAGACCACGGCCGCACAGACGTGGTATGTCCGTCGCACAACAGAAATTTGCTCAGTTCGATTTCTTCCCAAAGCAAATTCGAAGAGAGAGACAGAGAGATCCAAAGGTGTTTTAAGAACCAGAGAAACACCACTTAAAAACCAAAAAGTACATTACTCATGCTGAATATTTAACCAAACAAAAATACACCAAACTACTGAAACGAGTCTTAAGTTTGGTAACAAACTCCGAAGGTTTTTCGAAAAAGCATATAAAATTCTCTGTTCTTCCTAATGAGAGTAGCTTACTTAATACAGAAATCAATAGATCATTCATCCTCTTCAATGACCTTGGTGCCCAATCCACTCAGTCCTTCGGCTGGGATCTCAGCGACGGTAACAAGGGAGTAGAGCTCTTCCTTTGCATCTTCGTCGTCGTTCCTCTTGCGAGCAATGCGAACCCTGATCCTTCTTGGGACGCTCCTGATTCCTCTGCTCCAGATCTGCTTGTTCAGCTTCACGTCCACCCTGACATCATTTGTTCCCATGGCCTTCTTGGCAAACTTCCTGATCTCCTTTATGGCGTTAGGAGCCTTCTTCTTGAATGTGCTGTTATGAAAAGGCATTGCAGAAAAGTTATGTTAATGTTTTTCAATGGTTCAATAACAATGCACAAGCAAAAGAAACGACACATTCGCAAATGATACTTATACAGAACCTACTATCTCCAGACTTTCAATAACATCGACATCTGAGACCATAAAAGCCCTACACCCATGAATTCCAAGCCCAACCCTCTGGACTAGAACTTCTGCTTCAAGCCCAAGCCGCAGCCAGTGGCTTACACCATTTCCATACTACCGTCCTACATGGCCATCTTTGAGCAGTCTTGCTTCCACTCACAGCCCAAATCCATCACTAAGAAACCTTACCATAACCTATGAATGTCCGTCTGAAAAATCCAATTTCAGTCATACCCCAACTCTAATCACAGTTTACTACGAAAATCATCGCCTTTTCCCTGCTCCCCATCACAAAAATCTGGTGAACATTGTCCACCTCAAAACCCTCGCAAGAACTTATGAACTTGCTAGAAGACCCAGCTTGCCAGTTTTAATAACTAAGTTCTGCATTATATCTTTTTTTTCTGTTACTTCTTTTACACCCAACACAAACATACATTCCGTTTATAGTTAAATAACTAATCATAAAAGTACAATAGAAGTTCGATAACACACACGTCCACAACCATAAAATAGGAAATACTACTGAAAATTTTCAAACATACAAACCCATTCGAATACACATTGAAATAAAATGTCGACAACTCGAAAACCATATGAATCCAAATCACAATCAAGAATCAGTAAATAGAACAACACAATATGCAAAACAAGCAGCCGAAATCAAATATTTACAAATAAAAAAACAACTACTAGATGCAAAACTGACGAACCGAAAGCACGAATAATGCAAATATAAGAACAAATCACGATAAGTTGGGAAAAATATAATACCAGCCATGGAGGCGCTTGTGGAGATTGATGGTGTACTCTCTAGTCACCACCTCCTCCTTCCTTCCCTTTGTCTTCTCAACCATTTTCACACTCTCCTTCTACCAACTGTACCTGCATATGCAAATCCTCACTTCAGAAAAGGGAAAGAAAAAAAAACCCCACAATTTAAAAATCCAATCTTGAAAGCAAAAACCCTAGATTTGAACTACACGCCACCAGAAAATTAAGCATAAATATGATTAGAAAAGATTATAGTTTCTTCTGTTTTCTGTCGATTTCTCGGCGGCCAAACAGGGATTGAACAACTTCAGATGCACAAGTAAGATTTCACGGTAGAAGAAATGTGGTGGAGAGAGAGAGAGAGAGAGAGAGAGAGAGAGAGAGAGAGAAACCTTTGGGGCGGGCTTGGAAGTGATGCAGAAAGAGAGGAGGAAGAGGCGCTGGGTGATGAACTAAAAATGGAGCGTAAAACCCTAGCTTCCACACCCTTATAAAGGTCTATCAGAGTCCCCTTCTTCTATACGACGTGTCGCTTGTTGCCATCACGTCGTTTTGTTCTGTTTCTTATAAATAATAAAATAGAATTTTTTTTTTTTAGTAAGGAAAAAAAAAAGTTGGAACAAAATATGTTTAGGATAAGCCATACTTTTGGTTTGGAAATGTGTTAACAACTATCAATTTGCGATTGGGTATTTGGTTTAACAATATTTGTCTTCGCTTAGTTAGAAGAGATCTTATATTCATGTTATATGATAATAAAAACCATATATTATGTTTGATGCTTGATTGTTGCTAGCACACTGCGGTGGCATAACCTTGCTGTGCCCATATGACTACATTGCAGTAGTCTTTGTACATATCAATTATCAAACATCGAGAAATAACGAATCAATTGTGCTTAACCTAATTCTGAAGACTTGTTTTTACCCATCATCGGTTATAATATAGGTGCACAACAACGTTGATGTGATAGGCTATAGCATAGTGTAAATCAATAGTTATACGCGTCATTGATAAAATAGCGTGACAATATCACCAAAACATTGTGACTTCTCTATTATTTTTCCTTTGTAATGCATATTGAACTTTTATTTTCTCGTTACACCCCAAAACCTAATACCCTTGTCGCCCTTTTCGCCAAGATCAAATGACGTGACAAAGAACGCGTCGAATTTACTCTTTTGGTAACGTTGGATGAGACCGAATCCACAAATTTATAAAGTTGTAACGCATCACCCGAAAAGGATCACAACAGTTGTATATCATACTAAAGTTTCTTCCAACAAAATTACCGAACACATGTTATGGAACTACAAAGAAAAGTACTACACATCAACGTTACACGCCTCGAACGGAACCAGATAAGTTTGTATTAGCTTCCATCTTAGCATCATCTACGTTACACGCCTGTATTACTCCTGGTTCGACAGAAAATTCAGCCGTATTCAGCTTCTTATGTACCTCTCGAAGCAGTGAAACAAAAAAACAAAGAACCGTCCTAAATTTGTAACCGAAATGTTCACGCTTCTTGTGTATATAGATTCTAGAGCTCTTCTATGTAAGCTTCACCTACGAGTTTAGGGTGCGTCGTGAACATCTCCATAAGCTAACACCCAAAACTGCGAGACCAGCAAGGCCGACCAAAAGCTGCCACAACCAGAACAAACTCATTGTATATTTACTTTAAAGGTTGGAAACTATTTGAGATAATCAGTTTTGAGTACGAATTTTGACTAGAACTCACCTTACTATGTGTTTGATGACTGGTTTGAGTAGATTCGAAGAATGATTTCAGTGACTTAAAGCGCGATGTACGGGGCATTAAGATCACTACAGTGTACTGTTTTTTGCAAGGGAAAGGTAGTATCCTTTGTAATGCTGACTGTGCCGTTGTTGGCGTCAGAGATCGTCTGACTTTGGACCGACCTTCATCTCGAGTCTGCAACAGACATTAAATAATCATTAGAATATTTGGATACATGCTAGGAACTGCTTCTGTTTCGGTTAAGAGAAGACGAGCAACCAACCTCAAAACAAGTGCCAATATCACCGGAGTAGGCTCTTGACTGATAGCTGTGTAAAATCCTGTCCAACCGGTAGTAGTTCTCCTGAATGAAGGAAATCGGCAACAGAAATCAAACAGTTTCTAATTATAACTACTTCATTAATCTCTTGCATCCACGAAACTTTGTGCACTAGGTGATTGTCAGGAACAATGGTGAATTACCGACCAAAATAAAACATATTGTAACAAGAAAACTTACTTGAAGCCCATTTTCGTGGGCTCTTTGCTCAATTTCAAGAATGGTTGAGACATCCTCATCTGACGGACCTTCCTCTTGAAGACGTAATATTTCATCCGGAGTAAGATCGACCTGTTATATGGTATCAAACAGCTAGTTGAACGACCAGTCGATTAATAAACCAAAATATAAGAACATGTCCAACAACAAAAGCACCAACCAGCTTTGACGAGATTTTCTGGATCACAAGAAAAGTTTATGCTTATATCACCACGAACATTTGCAGTTCTGGAAGGCTTATTACCGCCAAGAAATACAGAAACACCTACAGTGTAGATCTGTAGCATAGAGGTAAGTAAGAAGAATTGAATCAAAGATGAAGATGATAAATAGAAATAAAAGAATTTGGAGGCATGCGTACCTGTCCATGTTTGAATCGTAGAACCTGCATAATTTTTGCTGCTCGGGAATCCAACAATGTGAATGCCTTCTACCTGCCATATAATTGTTTTTCCCGAGTTATAAATCATCAGGAAAATTCAAATCTCCATCAAATGCGTTGTAATATAGGATAAAAAAGCTACACACCGTGGTTCCATTTTTCAGTTCCACGGGAAGCACAGCTGGACGGAACATTGTTCTTCCACCATCGGGCTGTGAACCACTTCTCTGCAAGAACATTCAGTCCAGATTGTTAGAAGGGATTTGGACCAAGAAGAAAGTAGGCGACTTGTCGGATATTATTGTGAGAAACTTCAGTGGAATCTTAATCTCAGACAAGGGCAGGAATTGACAATATTCAAACACTGAACATATTGGTCAATGGAGTTACTCAATTGACCAATATTGAAACGCCTTGTACCACAACCATAAGTAAAATATGCTTGCTACATTCAAGTTTGTGTTCTATTCTACCTTATTCTGGTTTTGGGAAAAGTGAATGGTAGTCCTTCAAGGTCATCAAGATTAAATTTGTAGGAGCGATTCAGGAGGCTTTGGTATCCCACCCTGCATGTTAAATCACATACCTGTGAGCACATATATATAATCCCGGTGTAAGACAAACCATGATTATTTTTTAATCTAAAATTTCAACTAACAATACTCAGTTAAAAACTGTGATCACGATAGAGAGAATCATGAAGCATACCTGCAAAGCAGTTTCCAGGTCTGAGGGTGAACAATCACCAACAAAGCTTCTCATGTATGCTCCAAGCTTTGGGCTAACTTCGGCTCTCTTAACAGCAAGCATATCCATAAGAACAGAAGTTCTATAACCGTATACACCAATTTCTCCTGCAATGGTTGGTCCCATTGAGCAAGAAAACTAGTCACTTTCAGGAAGTTCAGATAAACCCCCATATGAGAACCCTGTACAGATAACCTATCAAAACAAAGCATCGATAAGAATCACATTTCTACACGCACAAATGACTAACACATGCTACACAACAACTTTCAGATCTCTGCTACTAACATATATGACAACGGAATGTTAGATGAGACGGAAATTTGTCTACTGATGATTGGAAAAGGAACAATATCAGATAAATATCTCTTTCGGCCTTGAATTAAACAATGTTCCTTTCACAGCAATAGAGTTTCTTCCTTTCTCTCTCATCCCTAGCTTTATAGACTACTCATCAATTTTAACAATGAATGTTCTCTTATGTTCAGAACTCCAACTTCAAACAACCAAGCGACAAATTGACGGAGCTTTAGAGCAAGAGTAGAATAATGAGTTTACCTGGTCATCGAGGAAGTTTGTACACTTATAGCAAACTCTCATTCCATTTGATAGAATTAACTCAGTAGCTCCAATAT
This sequence comes from Crataegus laevigata, assembly GCA_963580275.1. Lineage (NCBI taxonomy): Eukaryota > Viridiplantae > Streptophyta > Magnoliopsida > Rosales > Rosaceae > Crataegus > Crataegus laevigata. The sequence goes on along the minus strand of OY756942.1, from coordinate 35,642,927 downwards.
TTGAATATTCAACCAGCTGCACAATATTCCTGAAACAAATAATTTATAGAGGGAATAAATGCAGAACAAATCATTCACACAGCCGATAATGGATGTAGAAACATGCAAAAAAGACACAAAATTTACACAGAGAAGCGATTCCCACGTGCACTGGAGAAGGAATAACACACGCACACACAAGGGGGAAAAATAAAAGAAATAAATATGATGATATGCATTGCTGGGACGTTAGGTCCAAAATTCCTGGATCAGGTTTTGTACTAACAATTTCCTCTGGAATCTGTTCCTCATCCCAAGGAGAAATCATTCTTCTTCCTCAAGGCAATTGACCTTGGATACAATGTGTTTTAGATCATCTGCTAATGCAGAAGCTCGTGGCTCAATTGTCTTAATGACACAGCTGCATGATGTCTGTGACTCTGCATACTTGGATACCTCTGCCGTGGTTATATCTACAGGTATAAAAGTCGGGATGAGAACAGCTATACAGTTCTTAAATAATTCAAATCACTATATCTGGATATGCAATGACTCACGAGGTAGAAGAGTCTTCTGGAGTTGAGCTTCATATTCAATCCCAATAACAGGTTCATTGCCGAGAAAATGCTGCCCAAAGAAACACAAAGGCATAGCATTTTACCAAATCAATACAAAGTTACAAACGTTACATAAGAAAATTGGAAGTTTACAAGAAAACTATAATTTGAAAATACCTGTAAATATTCATCACGTAAGCTGGTTGATTGCATTTGATCGCGCTCCAAATAGGCAGATTCAATCTCTAACATAACATCAGTAAAGCTCGAACAATAGACACTTCCTGTTCCGAAAACCCATGTAATTGTACCCTTGCAACCTGCAATGTAAGTGTTATTAAGAGTAGTTCCAAATTAAAAAGAAATCAAGTATATTTCTAGTATTGGATGAAGAACCTGCCTCAATCAGCATTGATTCTAGAGACTCAACAGTCCCCTTTTCTTTACAAGATGAAGTCATTATATAAGCCTTCAACGGATTAACAAGAACGTCTGCAGAAGGTGAGCATGAGAAATAGGGTGGGTCCTTTTCTACGAGATATTTTAAAGAACCTCTGGTTTAGAGCGTAAAGGAACGTGGACTCTGCCAGTAAATCCCTATAGGCCCTCACTGTTTTCAGCTCACCAGCTGCCATCTTATAGCTAATAAGCACTGCAGACTGTCACAAGAAAATTTCTAAGTTAGAACTGAAATCTTCCATTTAGATTGGTATAAACACAAGTGTGATTTATTCCATACTAACCACAGTAGCTACAGATTCAACAAAACATGAAAAACATGGCTCTTCGTGAGACGGAACTGGATAACTTGGTACAGGAGGAGGGTCAGGTGCTGAAATTTTATGTCCAAATTGATCCTTTATCAACTCTACAACACTCAGAGAGAGGGAGAGGGAGATTATTTAGACATGTTGACTACAAACTAGTCTTATAATTCCAAACTAACATGTCGACTGTAGCAAACCTGTGTATCAGAGAAATCTCCAACAGCTATCACCGCCATATTGCTTAAGTGATACCACTTCTTATAAAATTGCTTCACTGTCTCAGGAGAAACAGTTCGAATCACCTTCTCTATTCTCTAATCCAATCGGTAAACGCTCAGCATAGTGCAATCAAGAGAGGGTTTTGCATACTCAGAATGTTGTTGGAGGCACATTAAGGCATTAAAGGTGATGGCGCATTATAGAACCTTCCATATGGCAGTCGGGGAATGTAAGCTTTTTAATGGCAAGACGGCAGTACCTTAGAACCTTCCATCTTCAGAATCCAATGCGCATCCTGCATCCTTCCTGTAGCGTTTCGGTTCCCTCTGTACTCTTCCATAACAGCACCCCTTTCTCTTTATAAACCATCTTTTGAGACACGAATCTGGACATTGCAGGTAATTAAACAAGCAGTAAAAATGTCGAGGATTACCGAACAAGGTGAGACTAGTTTATACCTCGGAACTGAATTCGGCCAAAACTGAAACGGCCTCAGATAACAGCTCAAGCTTATTATCAACAGGAACAAATAACTCGTAAACAGTGTCATCGGCGGATTTGACTGCATTCTGACAAGCGCCAAATTCTGCCCCAATACTTTCAAGAAGCCTGACTATATCATGATCTGTGTATTACTTGGCTGTACATTTTTTTACTGTGATGCCATCGTTAGACCTTGAGCCGCCGTGATCTCGCCGCGTCAGTGTTCATATCTTGGGCCCCAGCCCACCGGAAACAGACTTGGGCCTTTTCTTTTTTTATTTGGAGAAGACAACAGTTAAGGACTTCAGGGCTGATTCATTTCAACCTACTCTGATTACTTTCGTTTTATTTACTGACGTTGGAATCGAAGCTAAGACATGCCGTATGAAAGAAAGGCTTGAATCTCGTTCTCAAAACACTACATTAGATTCGACTTTTTCCGAATGACGAGCCCGATAGCAGCTTGCATGGCACAAAACATCCCCTTGCTTCGCTCCACTCTGAGTCTTTCACTCTTCAGCTCCGCTCAGCTTACAGAGGCGGACGTTAAGCTCCTCAAGAAAGACCCTTTGCTAAAACACGCCGGAATTCGATTAACCATGCTTAATCTGCACACCTGCTCACCCGTTCTTCAACCTCCCAGCACTTCCTTATCCATATTTTCCCGCAACACAAACCACTTCCCGCCATTTCGTACCGTTGGACTTCCATTTCAGAGCTTCTATGCACAGCCGGGGCAGCCCAGGACCTCTGTATTCGTCGCCAAAGCGGGTCGAGGCCTGAAGTTAAAGACCCAGAAAGTGAGTGACGGAGAAGAAGATAAAGACGGCGACTTTGTGGATATAGATTTTGAAGTTGCAGCCGAATCCGGAGACGGGTTTCCGGGTCCGACCGGGTTCGGAGGGAGAGAGGAAGAAAAGAAATTTGATCGAGATCCCGAGTTTGCTGAGATTATGGGTGCTTGTCTTGATGACCCAGAAAAAGCTAGGTCCAAGGTAATCCCATTTTCTTATTATCTTCTTCTTTTTTTGGATAATTTGATGTTTCTGTTGTTTGGAATTGTTGGTTTAAGGATGTTTTAACCAAATTGCAGATGGAAGATAGGTTGAGGAAGAAAAGGAACAAGATTTTGCAGACAAAGTCTGGTTCAGGGCTGCCCATGAATGTGAAATTCAACAAGTAAGTTGAGATGATTTTTGGTCCGTTTTCTAGATTGTGCATGCTGTGATGCTTGTATGCCTATGAACTGAAATCAAATTTTTATTCATAGTTCAGTAGTAGTATGAGAAAAATCGAGCGCATAGACGCTCTAAGATTCATACAACCGACCCCACTTAGTAGGATAATGCTTGGTGGTTGTTGTAGCAGTAGTATGAGTAACGGAGTATTCGTGGATTGGTCTGCCAAAATGCATTGTGCCTGATCCCGGCTTCTTTGTTATATGTGATTTTGTAAAGCTATAACTAGTCGTGATTTCCTTCCATAACGATACTGATTTACTAACTTGCTCGTGTCTCCTGGCACTACCAGCTTTGGTTTCTCAAACTCGTATATATGGTTGGAATTCTACAACACTCCTTTGGAACAAGATGTTACCTTAATCGCTGATGTAAGTGACTTATCTTAACTTGAAAACGCATAATTTTGTAAATTATATGAAGTAATTTAATTTATCTGGCTTGTGTACAGACCATTCGATCATGGCACATCATCGGGCGCATGGGTGGATGCAATTCCATGAATATGCAAGTAAACTTTCAGTTACTCTTAAAATTTCCGTTTAGAACTTCATGAGAGTCAGTACCCTTAGAAATATATCATACACGATGCAAAATTTTGAGGCATACGTCCTCACCCGCTTTAAATTCATTCGTGCAGTTGTCACAGTCTCCTTTCGATAAGCGACCAAGTTATGATGCGATTCAGGGAGCAAATGTGACCCCAACTACATTTTACAATATCGGAGATCTTGAGGTTCAAGACAACTTGGCACGCGTTTGGTATGGAGCTCAACTTGATTTTCTAGACGTTCTGTAATTTTCATGGTTTGGGAGTTTACGGTGATGGTTAGTTAAACGCAGATGCTTTTATGCCACTGGAGCTCACCACTCAGATAAATATTTTGACAGGGTGGATATTGGCACCAGTGAACCATTGCTACTGGATGTTCTAATAAACGCATTGACTCAGATAAGCTCCGAGTGCGCCTCTCAAATCCCTACATCTTCTGCACATCTTTGTCCGCCTCTTATGGTGTTTCGTGTTTAATGCCTTGTCCCAGATTCAAAAGCTCGTTCGCTTCTTATTTCGGATGTTCATTCTAACTCGTATCCCGTGATTGTTGTTAAACAGCTTTGTCGGAATCAAGCAAGCGGTGTTTGGTGGATCTGGGTTTGAAAACTGGAAGGAGAACATAACATCAGAGGATGCAGGTTATAGTATCCACAACATTTAGCCATTTCTCCGTGCATCCGAGATTTCTATACAGTGCAGTAATTCATGGCTTTATGCTCAACATCTGAGGATTAAAGATCATAGTCTTGGTAGTTGGTACAAATGCGGTCCAGATTGCCAACGTTGGGGCAACCCCGTCCAATGAAAACTTCAAGTCGTGTACCTTATGTTTTGATCGTAAGAGATGTAAAACGGGATGCCGTTTTCAACCCAGCAAGATTGCAAAGGATCTCAATCCTTTTCCCGTTAAGGATTATACACATTGTGCAAGTTTTTATTACCTTGTTATGAGAAGCTTGGAAGTGCTGCTGTTAACGCCTGAGTAGAGTTGATGTTCTATTTAAAACTTGCTTTTACGAAAGTGATTATGTGATAAGCACTAGTGATTATATGTTCCCGTCATAACGACCTAGAAATCATCCTAATGCCACTTACGATATTATCTATACAAAGAGAGAGGGGGTGGGCTTAGCCTCACAATGAGCTAGTAATAATATAATAATTTAAACTCGTATTTGACGAGAATCGAATTTAAAACGTCTCCTGTTTAAACAAAAAGAATGTGAGATTATGGTTTTCTTCCGACCTTGGAGACACGGTGATGGTGTGGAAAACTAAGATATTTCAACAAAAGAAAGCCATGAACATACAGTGGGGAGGGAGCAAGAGGGAAGGAAGGAGAAACAGTTTCCAGTTCAGGCATGGAGGGAGAATATGGAAGGAGGTGGAAGGTTGATTCACATAATTCAGTTCACTACGGGAATAAAAAGTTGAAGAAGTAGGCATGTTAACAGCGTTAGATGCTAAGTTTCACAAGTAATAAAGTTCTGCAGATATTCAAATAACATAAGCTAGAATTCACGCATAAGCTCAATAATTTACAGATACACCGCCTCCGATATCCCAATCCACAAAATCAGTTTTCGGCTAACAAATTATGATGCCGCGGCAGTGATAGAGATCTGCGAAGACACTTTCTCAGCTATTGATTTGATCTCTTTCACCCTCTCATCGACTAACTGCTGGAGTTGCTCTTCCTGATTTGGTTGATTTTCGTCTATCTGAACAGTACTAGCAGCTTCCCCGGCCTGTGACCTGTACATAACAAATGACATCTCCGGTTCATATTCGCTTGGAACTTCAACCACTCGCTTTCCACCAGCCCCAGAATCTTTTCCTATGAGATCTTCCTTCATGCGATTAGAAATAATTCCCACAAAATCCTTCATGTAATTGTCCACAGAATCAAGCCCGAGATAGAGGAAAACATCCCAGCACTGAATAAACTGTTTCTTGTTAATTTTCAAACTATTTCGGGCATCCTCAATGACATTAGTGGCTGGCATGAGCCGAGGAGTGTGTGTCTTCTTCGACAACTTTCCTTGCTTCAGTTGCAAAACTGCTGAGTTAACCGCATCCTTGATTGGATGGAACTTATTAAGGCGCAGAACATCAACACAAGTACGTACATGCTGGAAGTAATCTAATGGTTCTTCAACTGTGAGGTCATAGACGTTTTCAGATACTGCAACATCATTGAGAACCTCAAGAAGGTATCGTCCATAACCCTTGTGTTGGTAAGGAGGCAATACCAATATCTACCATCAACAAAGAGTCTAGTTAAAAAACTGCACCGATATTGCATAAACAATGAAATTTTATGTGAACTACTGTGATATTGGCAAGGAGCAAACCTGACTGAGCCGAAACCGAGAATTATCAGGATAATGGTAAAAACGATAGACAGCTGTAAAACCAAGCAATACATTGTAGATGTCCCCCTTCTCATCTGTTTTGTTCTGGACCAGGACATACAACTCCCATCTTGGATCCACAACATCAATTGGACTGCTACCTAATTCAAAAAAAACAGTATTTGATGTTACAGTGACAATCTTATACTGCACTCCCCTCCCCTCTCTTTCCATAACCGAAAGAAAATAGCAGTGTTCTGTGATAACACAAAGTAGATGAAGAAATTACCATCAACAAGAAGAAGAACAAGAGGAATCAAGTGACTGTAAAGGTGTCCAGCAGCTGTCTTGCCAACAACCAAGCGAACAACCTGAAAATAGTTACTGTTATTAAAAAATGCAAGAAAATTTATCATATTTTAGATAGTGCAAAACAAGAAGCACGGAACATTGAAATCACCTGCAAATCAGAAGTGGTTGCTCCCAGCCCACCATTAGAATCACTTATTTGTCCAATAGAGGTCTTGTGCTGTAACACCTCCCCAGTTGAGACCATGGATCTGCAGAAGTTTTAAATGCAGCATTCATGAAAATAAGTAAACAAAAAAAAATCTAAATGCTATGGCATAAAGTGATTTTGACATTTGATCTATAAAAGGAATGCAAAATTCATTACCTAATCAAATTTCTCTGCGTTGAAAAAGTTTGAAGGAACTCCTCCTCACTCTCAATGAGGGTCTCAGCAAAAATTTTCTGGAGAACACAACTAACTTAGCAGCAGAAATAACATACTAAACGGGAAGTGATGGTTTAAACTGGGAATCAATGTAAACCTGAAGAGCTGATTTCAAATCGGTGATCCCTTTGCCACCCTTGCAACATTTAATAATCACAATTAGTAATATTTTCTTGATAAAGAGAAAGCAAGGAGCATAAGTAATAAGAGAATTTGGCAGACAGAATATATCGATGCAGAGAGAGAGAGCAACAGAACAAGAGTACTTACATCAGTTGTGCTCTCAAATGCAATATCAGCATATGCATGAAACGATATATTGCTAACCCATATGGCAATCTGAATCCAAAGAAAGATAATAAAGAAGTCATTCTATATCATTCCATCCGAACTATTAGATAGCTTTTAACACTATTTGCACCGGAGCAGCAAAGTCCACAAAAGTAAACTTCAATTCAAATGTATAAAGATTACCTTCAATCCTTTGTAACCATATATCTTCCCATCATCATCAAAAGAGCTATTCAAGTCAACAGGCTCAATACAAAAACTGTCTGTTGAACCCACTTCCTCTTTGCTAGAAACTATCATTGTAGCCATTGGTTAAGCATCCATGTAAAAGTAAAGATTAAGATATTACTAAAATAAAACCAGTGAAGCAAGAAAAACTATCACCGAATAAGAAGGATGAAAATATCGTTAAAAAGTAAAACTTTACTATCAGAATCAACAATTAAACTTTTCCAACCAATCTAAAAATATGTAAACCAATCAACTGCATCTATTCCTACCATCCTCCATCTAAACATTTGAGCATTCTATGAATTGCAATCCATACATGTAACTAGCTTATTTTCCATTCAGCCAAAGATCATAACTTTTCGGATCCCAACCTGAAGTCCAATATAACCAAACGTAAAAAATCAAGACAGCCAGTTTTCCATCACCGCAGTTGCGGAATAAACAATGGATGAACTCCCACCCATGGAGAAAAAAAATTGTTTCTTGCCAAGTCAACTACTTTACAGAACCACAAGAAGATACCGAACACCAAATTGAAAGTTAAAATCGACAAAATCAAACAGAATAATCCAATAAACCTAAGAAAAAAGCGCATAAAACCCATCATACCCAGGTAAATCTTGATGCAATCTTTGGCCTCCACACCAGAATCTGGTCCCAAATCAACGAAAACAAACAAAATCAATGAGTTCAGGAAATGGAACCAGAAACAGAAGAAAAAAAAACTGAAATTCGAGAAGAACACGAGGAACTATGGAAGTGCATTCTGAAAACAACGGCAACATAACTGAGGAAACGGAAGTCAGAAGGACTCACCGACGCTGGAGAAGCCGACGCGACGTCGTTTCTTAGGCTCGGTGGCGGTCGGATCGGCGGAGGCTCCTTGCTTCTGGACCATTTTTCGAATTAGGGTTTCCGGAGCTAGAAATGGGAGGGAGAGAGCGGGAAAACTACACTGTTGCAAATTGGGGCATCTCTGATATTTGTAGCGGGATTTGGTAAAGATAACTCTCACCTGCAATGCACGTGTTACTCATTCCAATTTTCTTTTCTTTTGTCAAAATTCCAAATTTTCAATTGGTGAATCTCACCATGCTTGGACGGACCAACCAAACCCAGTTCGGCTTGGTCCAGTTAGAATCAAACCAAATCAAATCGAACTAATCCAAAAACTCAAATGGTGAATTTCACCGTACTTGGACAGACCAACAGGCTTGATTTGGCCCCGTCCAATTAGAATCAAACCAAACTAAACCAAACCAATCCGAAAACACTAGGTACGATAAGTCAATTAGGTTGGGTTGGACTCATGCCCCTTTGATTTTATCTTAACGAGAGCCTAAAATTCAATTTTTCCCAGGATCCCTTTCCTCTAATCCACCAAATTAAAAAGTTCGTGCCGTTAAAATTTGATCAAACAGTTACAAAAAAACCCACTTTAAAAGTTATAATAACTTCAACCGTTGGATCAAATTTTAACAGCACATATTCTCTAATTTGGTGAATTAAGAGAAAATGATCCACAAAGGATCCCTTTTCTTTTCCCAAAACCTAACAACCTTGTTTCAACCTTTGTTCAACTTCGAAATTAATGAAGGAAACTGACTAATGCAAATATTTTCAAACCAATTTTAAACTACTATTATATGGTAAATCGGGTTGGTTTAACATATCGACTTCAACTAGTTTGCAAACCAAAATGTTCGGTTAAGGATTCTCCTCTCCAACAATTTAACTTTCTAACACAATTGTTTGCCAAAAAAAAAAACCTCTGATTGAAGTAATTTCCAAAAACTACATCTTAGGGCATCGCATTAGGAAATCCATCTTCAGCAAAATTTAGCGACATAAACAAAACACACGATCCTTCCCTTGTTCGGTGAAAGGACTAAAGTCTTGACATTAATAAGATCTAAAACCGGAAATCATGTCTCTTTGGACCTGGAAGAGGAGCTAAAACACCAAATGAACACAACGATGAAACATTCTCCCCTCACTTCCTACCAGGGGTCTTGACAGCCTGCCTGTTCCTCTTCTTCGCACCAGACTTGGCAACCCTGAGGCTCCTGTGAACGGCACTGAGCCTCGCGAGGGCAGCTTTCTTCAGATCTGGTCTGTAGAAGTTATCCGCAACCTGGAAGAATTCCCAATTAAAGAACAATTCAGTTAGTGCTGAAATTCATTGACACGTATCCACACATAAAGAGAAAACCAGAAGAATTCAGATGCCTAAGAAACATGGAAGACAGAGAACAGGGAGCGTGCCGAGGGGAGGGAAGGAGAAAAAGAGAAGGGGGGTGGGGGTGGAGAAAGAGTTAGGACAAGGGCACTCAACGAGTTGGAAAAGTTACTACTTTACTGAGAGGTTTAACGAGAAGAAACAATAAAAGCGTATCAAATGTAACAGAAAATAAACAACATCACGTTAAAACTACAGTCATCAAAGTTGAATGAAAGCCTAAAAACAAGACAACAATAATTGAAAACTACAGTCATCGAAGTTGAAACAAAACCTGAAAACAAGATAGAAGCAATGCAGTTTTGAAAAGGGGAGGTAGGTTCCCTTCAATCTCTACGATCAATTTTCATTCAAAATTAGTTGTTACTAACAAGTTCGGGTCTTCCAAATCCATGACAAATATTCACTCAACACACTCAACAACACAGATACAGGCATACATAACCATCTGCGAAAAACTAGACCAGAACAAAAAATGATAGATTATATCAGCTAAATAGGGTGCTCAGAAGCCAAGCGTAACAAATGTATTTCATCGAAAATCCCACACAAAGCAGGATCTTCTTACGTGTTAGCTGCTCATCACTGCCAAAAATAAACTCGCACATTAACAACACGGCCTACGCAGATAAAAACGATCACAATGGAATTGCGATTACCGTGGATTTAAACCAAGAACTATCGAAATTAAGAACATTAACCATTAAACACACACATTATCTGAACGTTAAGGTTATGCTAATCAAATTGTTAATTACCTGATTGGTAACAGCCTTGGCGACGCGGGGAAACTCCTTCCTGATGACAGACTTGTGAAGCAGACTGGCGGGCTTGTTCTGCTTCTTGGTCTTGGTGGTGGCGAGCACCACAGACTGGTCTTTCCCTCCAGCCTGAATAGTCACCGTCTTCTTGTTCGCCAAACCTAAAATTACCCGCCAAAAAAAAAAATTGAACGACGATTCGGCTTCCTAGGGTTTTACATTATTCTAATTTTATCAGGAAACAAACAGAAAGTAAGAAAGAAAAGTTACCGGAATGCTTGTAGGAGTGGAGGTTGTAGAGGTTGTTGGGCTCCTTGCTGAAGCGGACGCCGGCGTTGCCGCGGCCGAACTCCTTCACCAAGAAGGAGTTGTTCTTCTTCACGATCTCCCAGATCAGTTGTCCCGGAACGGTAGCCATCGCACCTGGATTCTGCTGCTGCAAAAAATCACAGAAAATCAACGGCTCAGATTCAACACCAGGACCAAAAGTGATGTGACAAAAACCGTGATCGGAGTCACGGAGATGGAGAGAAATGGAATCGGAGCTCGGCGGAGGACTTACTCTTGCAGTTGCAGAGAGAGACTGAGTGAGAGAGGAGGCGGCTCCGTGGGTTTACCAGTGTAGCTGCTCGATATTTCGTTTATATAGTTGTCGTTTACAAAACCCTAGAAACTTAAAAAGACCAGCTGAGAAAGAAAAAGGAAAACATATATTTATAATAAATTACGATAGGCTAACAGGATCGGCCGTTTGGTCTAGTGGTATGATTCTTGCTTTGGGTGCAAGAGGTCCCGAGTTCGATTCTCGGAACGGCCCTTTTTTATTTTTAATAATTTTTTCACTTCGCTTATTTTAATTTTAACCTTTTTAGTTAATCTAATTACAACTTTGCCACGCAGCTCCCTTCTCCAAGTTGTTGGCTTTCCTTTTCACAGCCCATCGCGGCAGCCATTTTTCTCTGCTCCCGAATTGCCTCTCCCTCTCCGGTGGTAAGCCTTTCGCCCTTCCTCTTAATTTCCAAAAATTTATGAAATTTAGTTGATGGGATTAAGAAGGTGAGAACTTTGGTTGGTTGAACTGAAAATTTTTATGTTCTTTTACTTGTTTAATTCTTACTTAATTGTTGTTGTCGTTGTTTTCGATTACGTTCTGCATTGGTTTCTTAACATTTTTACTCGATAATGAAAGTTTAGCCCCCGTTTGATAACCATTTTCTGCTTTTTAGTTTTCAGTTTTCATTTTTTTGCGCTATAAATAGTGGGAAAGTACGTTTGAGGAAGGAGGAGTAACAGAATCTGAGGATTGAATGATTAACTTTGAATTCCGCCTTTTCTGCTAGTTTAAATGTAGGGCTCGTTTGATGACCATTCGATTCTTGATTCGATTGCCTGCAGCATTTTGTAACTTTTCTACTATGACAAACTAGTGTGCATATGTTAATCTGTGAACGCGGCGATTTCAAGTGATCCAGCTTAATCTGAATGTAGATTGGACTCTGTTGAGTTCAGATTACTGAGTGAGTGAGCTAAGAGCTGTCCAAATTACAAAGAAAGCGCGGTAGTAGTGAAATACGATTTTGAAATCAGTTAGTGAAGCAATGGAAAATGACCGGTTGGCATCCACACACTCTACAGTGTTCATAGAGTCAGAGGATTTGCAAGGCCAAAGCACAGAAATCGAAGGATATGATTTCAATCAGGGAGTAGACTACCCTCGCCTCGTGAGCTCCATGCTCTCCACTGGCTTCCAAGCCTCCAATCTCGGAGATGCCATTCAAATCGTCAACCAAATGGTAAGTTTCTCTTACCAAACTAACCTAGTTGTCTTTTATTTTTTACCTAATCATTATTTTTGTTGCACTGAAGCTAGATTGGAGTCTCGCAGACGAGGCTATAGATGAAGATTGCAATGAGGAGGAGAGGGATTTGAAATACAGAAAGTCGGTGAAATGCAAGGTGTTTCTAGGCTTTACTTCAAATTTGGTTTCGTCTGGGATTAGAGATACAATTCGGTACTTGGTGGAGCACCATATGGTGGATGTTGTCGTTTCAACTGCTGGTGGTATAGAGGAAGATCTAGTTAAATGCCTTGCACCCACTTATAGAGGTGATTTCTCTCTACCGGGAGCACTTTTGCGTTCAAAAGGCTTGAATCGTATTGGTAATTTGCTTGTTCCTAATGACAACTACTGCAAATTTGAGGATTGGATCATACCAATTTTTGACCAGATGTTGAAGGAACAAACTGAGCAGGCATGGATTCGAATATAAACATAACTTTCTTTTCAAGTTAGTGCTTTTGAGGGGTGTGGTGGTTAGGCTGTGATCAATATGGTTTTTTCTAATTGTTTTTTTCTTTTGGCAGAACGTATTGTGGACTCCATCTAAATTGATTGCACGCTTGGGGAAGGAAATAAATGATCGACGTTCATACCTGTATTGGGCATACAAGGCAAGAAATCAAACTAACGCTTTATCTTTAGCTCTTAAGCTTCTATAGTATGTTTGCCTCACGAATTACTGGTTTAGAGTCTAAATTTGGTTGGATAAGCAATAAGCATGCATGGACACATCGTCTTGTGAAATTGTATTTTGACGAGTAGAGTGATTAGAAATGGATATGTGTTGCCTTGGTGGTCAGTTTCAAGACTTAAATGGCACCGTTATTAATACTATTTGCGGTTCTTTTCCAGAACAATATCCCAGTTTATTGTCCAGGTTTAACAGATGGCTCACTGGGAGACATGTTGTACTTTCATTCTTTCCGCAGCCCAGGCCTTATAGTCGACTTAGTGCAAGGTTTGTTGCTCGTTACATTGTCACTGCAGCTGATAATCAACTTGGAAAGTGAAATCACATAATAGCATGCCTTTGAACAGATATTAGGGCCATGAATGATGAAGCTGTCCATGCAAGCCCAAGGAAGACTGGAATGATCATTCTCGGAGGGGGCATGCCCAAACATCACATTTCCAATGCCAATATGTTTCGTAATGGTGCGGACTATGCTGTCTTCATCAATACTGCACAAGAGTTTGATGGGAGTGATTCTGGTGCACGTCCTGACGAGGCTGTATCATGGGGAAAAATACGGGATTCTGCCAAAACTGTCAAGGTATTACTGAATTTAACCCATATATTTGCTCTTCTCATTGCATTTTATCTCTTGTTTTTGGTCGGATTGTTAATTATAACTTCGTATCCACCAAATACTAACCCTTCTAGCGTTTTCTTTTGTATCCTTTGCATTCTTGAATATATCATCCTCGTTTCTGTTGTAATATCATTCTGATTATTCTCCACCTTTTTTATTGGTTGAACCAGGTGCATTGCGATGCAACAATTGCTTTCCCTCTGCTGGTTGCTGAAACATTTGCGAAGAACGCTGTCCAGGCAACAACTTGACACAGTTTTTGATTGTGAAGATTGATGCGTAGTATACGGTTTTTACATGATAAAGCCGTTAACATAGGGTTAGGAAGCATTCTGATAGCGCATTTCTTCCCCGTATGTTAGATTAAATTGATTGACTTTATTTCCTTTATCTTAGAGGTTGAGACGCCAAACACGTGGGGAAATTTGCTTGTTAATTTTGATCATTTTGTTCAGTTTCGTGTTTGAACTCCTGTATGAATGACAAGTCCATTTACTCGGGCTTATGTTTGACTTCGAACCTCGGTTTTCCATTTCATTCGTAACTGCAAAGATGAAGTTGTTTATGCTTCATTAACAACACTTAGATACAGCAGAGATTACTGCAACGATACATTATTTCATCAGTCAAAGGAGATTGCCATATCCCCGAGCTTTGGACATGTGAGATTACATCTTTCAAGCAAGAATCAGTAAAGTCGACGACAAATTGTGATCCCATCACCCAAAGAAGCATGGGAAATCTGGACACGAGGATCGGCTGCAAGTAACTTGTTAAACTCGATAGTCGCCTGTCTGCCTGGTTTCTTGTGCTCTCGAGTCAACTCATCAGGCATTACAACCGTTCCTCCCCAGAGGGTGTTATCATAGACAGCTAAACCACCCAGCTTCAACAGCTTCATTAACCTCTCATGGTAGTTCCAGTAGTTGGCCTTGTCGGCATCAAAGAAAGCAAAGTCGAAACTGCCTTCGTTTTCATGCTGCAAACAAAACCACGAGAAAGCAAAAAAGGTCACAACTATGGTTTTTCTTATTTCAGCTGAAGATTATGGTTCGAAACGCAAAATCCTTACATTTTCTAGTAGCTTATCAAGAACAGGTAGGGCCTGGGATTCAATGAAGTCGATTTTGTGCTCAACACCGGCTTTCTTTATGATAGGAAGCCCTATTTGCTCATACGTCTCACGATTCACATCTATGGCTACAATCTGCAGTACAACAAATTATGAGCTCAACGTGACAGGAAGAGCAGATTCGGATATTAGTAGTGACAGACCTTGCCATCGTCAGGAATTGTAAGAGCAGTAAGGAGAAGAGAGTATCCGGTGAAAACGCCAACTTCAATAGTTTTCTTTGCATCTACTAGCTTCAACAGCATGGCCATTAACTGACCTGCATCTGGTGCAGTAGCCATCCCAGCCCTGAAAACATACTAGCTAATTAAAAACCCTCCTCGACAGTTTGATCAAGAAATGCTCGACTGTTTTCGCTCACTCAACTAAAGTGTGCGCCAAGTTCTAGCTTGGCTACAAGAAGCTTAATGAACTTAAAAAGCAGGCAATCTTACAACAAGTTCTGCTCAGATATGAAGGATCATAACCTCGGGTGGCTGGCGGTGGCAGCTCTTAGCTCTTTGAGAGGCTCCGGTTCACGTGGATATACACTGGTCTCCAAGATATACTGTCACATTGACATTGTTAAAAAACAAGATTTAACAAATTTAAACAGAAACAGGCAAAGCAAAAGTTGAGGTAACCACGTTGTAACCTGATATAACTCGTCACTCTGCAGCAGTCCCTTCTCTAGATTCCGGTCCTTTTTGGCGCTGTGCTCCATTTGCAAAGAGAAAGCAACTATTCCAAGCAATTCTACAAATCCAACAGTTACGGACAGATAAATCGAAACTCGATGGACATGTTTGTACAATGGCAGAGAGAGCAAAACTAAACTTCAATGGCACCAAAAATCCCAAAGTTTTGAACTTTTGAGTAACAAATTCCCACATTTTGATCCTTTTAAATAATCAATGAAGGCATTCTATAAGGATCTTAAAATTCCAACATAAAAGAATTTTCTATGAAGATATGAACTCATCAACTCCTATAAATTTCACAAATTGATAAAAGCAATAGTAGGGAAAGAATTGAATCCGGGACTTCGAAAGAATGCTTTTAACCAACCGAACTACAAGACACTTGACTCGCACCAACTTTGATCAAGCTAAATAACCCACAACCCCATTTCTCAGCTACTAATCAATCCCAAACTTCTCATGATTCCAATTAGACTTCTTAGGCCACAAGTTTTCGGGGGTTTTTTCCCCTTCATTTCTTCCTCAGTTCTAATACTTAGCAATCTGTTCATAAAAACAATACAGCATAAAACTTTGCAGCCTCAACTTTTTTTTAACAGAGAATTCCAGTGAAGAAAGAAAGAGAAGTACCCGATCCCGATGATTAAAAGTGAAGGCTGAGTCTTCTTTCTTTGGACATTAAATTTGCAGCAGCGATGGTGAACCGAATCGACACCTCTCTGCCCACAAGCACAATTATTTCACACATATCAATGATTCTCATTCGTTACTTTTTAACACGTATATTCCACCATTTGTACAATGACACGTAATATACCACATCGTGTGTCGGTCACATTAAAAATTCTCTCCACAAGCACCTCTACATTATAACAAATTCAGGGATCAATACTCATGTATTTTTAGTTCAACAACCAAAGCACTAATTGGACCAAAATTCAGGGAGCGTTGCTCTAATTTTCTCAATTATAAAATAGCGAATAACTTCAAATGAAAGATTTTTCAGTATGTCAGGAATACGGCCAAGGTAAATCAAGTGTAACAATATAATTAGTTAGAAATTTGACCAAAAAATTCAACAAATTAGATTATGATACTATTTAACTGTTCCTATTTTCGGCACGCTAAAAATATCTCCTCTAAAAAGGGATATGTCTACGAAATAAGATTCTCCTGCAGCACAGCCACAAAGTGCCAATACAAATCTATCGACGCAAACCTAAAACAGACAAGTCGAATCACAATAAAATCAAGCACCATCAAAGCAAAGCAAACTCTTAAACTGAAACAGACAAGTCGAATCACAATAAAATCAAGCACCATCAAAGCAAAACAAACTCTTAAACTGTAAAAGCTTGCTCCTTATTCAATTATTTCACAAACAGTTTGGTCCCAAGTACCAATATTACAACCTCAATTATTTCAATTATTTCAATTATTTCACATCGTTGATTCTCATTCATGACTTCTTTCCAGAATACTTGTTCATCAAGTATTCTATGTAACTTGATCAGCAAGTGCGCCTGCAGATTCCAATTAGACTTCTTAGGCCACAAGTTTTCTGGGAATACGGCCAAGACACTTGACTTGCACCAACTTTGATCAAGCTAAGTAACCCACAACCACATTTCTCAGCTACTCATCAATTTCAAATGTCACATCCCAGCCCGGGACCACTTTCCCGGCTCAACTCTGTCGTAGCACGATATTGTCCGCTTTGAATCTCGACTACGCCCTCATGGTGGGATTGCTCTAACCCAAACTCGCTTAACTTCGGAGTTCCTACAGAACCCGAAGCCAGTGAGCTCCCAAAAAGCCTCATGCTAACTAGAGATGAGAATATACATATAAGGCTTACAAGACTCACTCCCCTGGGCGATATGGGATGTTACACCAAACCTCCCATGATTCCAATTAGACTTCTTAGGCCACAAGTTTTCGGGGTTTTTTTACCCTTCATTTCTTCCTCAATTCTAATACTTTGCAATCTGTTCATAAAAACAATACAGCACAAAACTTTGCAGGCTCAACTTTTTGTAACAGAGAATTCCAGTGAAGAAAGAAAGAGAAGTACCGGATCCCGATGCCGTTTTGAACTTTTTATTTTTCGAAGTTCCGATGAAGTTAGCCAAAAACATTATAACAAGTTCAAGATTAATACTCACATATTTTTAGTTCAGCAAGCAACCAAAGCATTAATTGAACTAAAATTCAGGAATCATTGCTTTAATTTTCTCAATTATAAAATGGCAAATAACTTCAAAATGAGAGATTTTTCAGTATGCTGATAATATGATCCGGGTACATCAAGTATAACAATACAATTAGTTGAAAATTTGACAAAAAAATCAGCCAATTATATTATGACACTACTTGTAGTGACCGTGTTTTCGGTATATTAAAAATGATCTCCTTAAAAATGGGATATGTCTACGAAATAAGGTTCTCCTACAGCCACAGCCACAAAGAGCCAATACAAATCTACCGATACAATAATAACAAAAAATAACGAAAATGATTTGAAAACTTTAAATTTTAACTAAAATGATAAAATAAAAAGTAAAGTGAATAGTACTAAAATTGACTTTTAATATAAAAATGTGATTTTTCGTTAAAATGAACAGTACTAGAAACTTTTGGTTAAAGTTTCAAAAAAAAAAAAGGACAAGTCGACTCACAATAAAACCAAGCACCATCAGAGCAACGCAAACTCAACGGTAAAAGCTTGCTCTTTATTCAATTATTTCACATATGGTTTGGTCCCAAGTAACAATAATACAGCCTTAATTTACTTATAATTTTCAATTATTTCACATATAGTTTGATCAAAAACTTTGAGTTTTAACCAACAAAATGAAATAAAGGGTAAAGTAAATAGTACGATGATTGATTTTTTAGTGTAAAAATGTAATTTTTCGTTAAGTGAACAATACCAGAAATTTTTCGTTAAAATTCCCTATTAAAAAAAAAAAGACAAGTCGATTCACAATAAAACCAAGCACCATCAAAGCAAAGCAAACTCAACAGTAAAAGCTTGCTCTTTATTCAATTGTTTCACATATAGTTTGGTCCCAAGTAGCAATAATACAACCTTAATTTACATATAATTTTCAATTATTTCACATATATTTTGGTCCCAAGTAGCAATAGTACAACCTCAATTATTTCACATCGTTGATTCTCATTCATGACTTCTCTCGATAATTTTGTAAGGGAAAATGTTATTGGCACTTCAAAAATCTCATTTTATAATCCTCACAAGTGTATTTTTCTTTCCTAATATAGAAAATTTGGAGTGTAAAATGAGATTTTTAAAGTGCTAATAACAATTCTCTTTTGTAACTAGTAATTAAAGATGTAACTCAAGTTATGCAGAATACTTGTTGATCAAGTATTCTATTTAACTTGATCAGCAAACGCGCATGCAGATTGTGATCCCGTCACCCATCGGAACCTTGGAAATTTCGACGCGAGTGTCAGCGGAAACCAATTCGTTAAACTCAATTGCACACTGCCGCCACTCCCTTTTGGCCTCCGGAACATCCTCTTCCAGCCAAGCAACTGTTACTCCCCGGAGTGTGTTATCGTACATTACCATCCCGCCAACCTTAATCCGTTTGATTAGCCTTTCTTGGTAATTCTAGTAGTTGTTCTTGTCCGCGTCAACGAAAGCAAAGTCGAAACTCCCTTCCTTCTCTGGCTGCAGAAAAACATGCACGACGCAGTACCAATCTTCAAATACAAGAAACTGAAAAGATAAAAGTCAGAAACAAAGTCTAGGGAAGTGATTTCCGCATATATCTTTTCTCCGCTTGCACACTCCTGTTACACGAAAGGAGAAAATTAGTGTGCGGTTATCACTTTCTAAAGCCTTAAAGAGTACCGAGTTCCTCGGCTTACGTCTTGTAAGAGTTTTTCAAGAATTGGTAGAGCTGGGGACTCAGTGAAGTTGATTTTGTTTTCGACGCCGGCTTTTTTGATACTTGGCAACCCCATTTCGTATGCTTTTCGGTCGATGTCTATGGCCGTCATCTGCAAGGCATAATGTTTGTGGTAGGTAAACAGTGCAGCTGAATTGGAGAGAGGTGTACCAAGTACCAACCTTGCCATCACCAACCTTGCCATCATCAGGAATTGGGAGAGCCGTGACGAGAAGAGAGTACCCGGTAAAAATTCCGATTTCAATTGCCTTTTTCGGATTCACCAGCTTCAAGAGAAGGGCCATGAACTGACCTGAATCAGGTGAAGTGCTCATGAAAGCCCTGCACAGTAAAACTGTTAAACCCTATATTGAGCCGGGTGAAGCATAAGAAGGTTCCACAGAAGGCGTGCTAACATTTTGTAATTGAAAAAAGTACCAGAAGACATGCTAACAAGTTGGCTTTTTAACCAAAATGGTCTATGCGTTTAGCATAACTCCTCACTTTGATCTCTGAGATTTGAATCTCCGTTAAATTGAAGAAACCACAAACTCAAGTGAAATGATTGATTTGACAAAAATACTCTCAATTTAACAGAGATTTTTCACGAAATGACCAAAATGATTGACAATGGACAATTTCAGAGACCACTTCTATCGATTTTAAATTTCAATGACCAAAATAAAATTTTATCCCAATTGGAGGGACTATTTTAGCTAAAAACCCTTTTACAGTTTTATTCCACCTGCATTTTGGTGTAATAGTTGGAAATTAATCTCAAGACTTCCATGGGGTGGTTTGAAGTAGCAATCCTCAGTTCCTTGAGAGGATTTGGCTCTCTTGGGTACACACTAGTTTTCATTATATACTGCAACATTATTTTAAACTCCATGTCTAATTGTTAATTTTATGATTAGTAAACAAGTAGTTTCGAATTAAGAAAACTACCAATGCAGTTACCACCTTTCGGGTTTTTTCCATTGCTCTCCTTCTGAAAATCCTCCTACAGAAAGAAGCAATTTTGAGCTTGTAACATTTTTGTTTTTCCTTTTTGTAAACTTTTGTACGTGGGTTTTGGCTCACAAGCTTTGTGTTTTAACATTTTCTTATCATTATTTACTTCTTCTTTTTTTGTCAAACAATAGATTTTATTAGATTAGATGTTAGATTAGCCACCAATGGGATTCGAACCTATGCTATCATGCAACAGCTCAACTTCTTTTTCACCGCTATGATAAGTAGTCACTTGTCTTGTCATTAGGGTTTTTTTTGTTAACACCATACAATTTGATGAGAACACCCCACAATAAAAAAATTCTTCTATAATTCCAAATTTACTCTTCATTTAAACCTGCATAAAATAAAACTCCCCAGTCCATCACCATTGTTCAGATCCTCGCCTTTTATTTATACTGTTTGCATTTTCTCAACATCATTACAATCATCTTTGTAATTATTTTTGTTCTTTTTCTTTTGCATGATATTGATATCAAATTTTGACTTGAGAACCATACCAAATCCAACTAGGAATTCCCAAGCAAGGATATGAATATTATCCAGAAGAAAAAGTACAAAATAAGAACAAAACCCTAATGCAGTAGCGTGAAACCTGGATAATAGGATATGATTTTAGTTACAAGATCATTATCAAAAGCAATTAGCTAGGAATGAACTCCTAATACAGTTTCTAGAAATCTGCATGAAAAGCTCCTTAGAAAACAGGGTACATGCAATGCTCTTATTGCCTCTCCAAAGGTTCAGATGATTCGAATGACACAATGGAGTCACCGGCCATGGTGTTGTGTTAGGGTGGTTGGTTGTAAGATTCTTTTTTTGTTTTTGGAAGGGGGGGGTGGATTTAACAAAAAGATTTTATTAATTGTACGGTGTATTCGACAAATTATGGTGTGTTAATAAAACAACCATGTCATTATTTATTTTGTTATTATTGAAAATTTGATATTAAATTTCTTTAGTGAATGGAAATTATTAAAGAGTGTTGGATTAAATACATAGCCCAATAAAGAGCCCGTTGAATTGAATTATTACAAATTAGCCCAATATAATATTTCTAATATATTACTTATTTAAATATTTATTAGGAATTTGATTCGGGGTCAGATTCAAAGGAATGTCTCCTTTCGAAGTTCAAACTGATGAGTGATTAGTTGCATCCTTTAATCTAAATGATCAGTTCAAACTGATGACTCTTCAAGTTGGTGCACTCTCTTTTGGAAGAGACTCTTCAGCATCTATAGAGATAGAAACACTCATTAGGTTTTATTAATTCAATTTTCCAATTCCATTCACTGCATATAGTCCATCAAATAGAAAAAGCATTAGAATTTCATCATCGCTTTTTGTGAGGGAGTTTCCACATAATTTGGTTCAGGAAATTTGAAAAACTAACTAAAATTTGAACCTCATATATAATTATACCACCCTTTTAAATTTATGATAATTATAACAAAAAATTAATATAAAAATACTAATATCTCCTAATAACTAAAAACTTCTCCAATTTTTTAGTACGTCAATATATTTGTTCTGCATTTGTTCTTAACCGTGAAAAAAATGCAAGTGAATAATCTTGTTCATTAACAACACTTAGACAAGGCAGATGTCACATCCCGGCCCGGGCGCAACCACCTCCCGGGCCCGCTCTACCACCGTAGCACAATATTGTCCGCTTTGGGCCTCGACCACGCCCTCACGGTTTTGTTTCTAGAAACTCACGAGCAACTTTCCAGTGGGTCACCCATCATGGGAGTGCTCTAGCCTCCTTCTCGCTTAACTTCGGAGTTCCAATGGAACCCAAAGCCAGTGTGCTCCCAAAAGGCCTCGTGCTAGGTAGGGATGAAAATATACATTTAAGGATCACTCCCCGGGACGATGTGAGATGTCACAGCAGAGATCACTCAACAAGACATTATTTCATTGAAACTCTTTTGAGTTCTGAAAACATAAATATCAAATCTCCATTAGTCAAGGGACATTGCCAAATCCCCGAGCTTCAGACATGTAAGGTTACGTACTAGTTTGGTATTGCTTAAATTTTTTTAAACGCAGGAATGAAAAAAAGTTGAGCTCAATATTGTGTTTGATAACTCATCAACAAAGCACTTATTTTTACAATTGCTGCGAAAAGCAACTGAAAAATAGAAGCAGCTATTTGCTGCTTTCAAAAACCGGCTTTTTATCTTAAAAACACGGATGAACAATAATGTTTAATGAAAGTTTGCAAATGCCGATCCTACCCTCACCTCTCGCGTCGTTCTCTTCCTTGCTCTATCATCTCACTGGTTCTCTCCCTCCCGTCTCACTCGTTCACTCCCAACTCGTCGCCCCAAACCCAATCCCCAACCTGAAACTTCATTCACAGCTTAATCTTTGAGATTACTCCAGTTTTTTTGTACAGTAGTGCAACAAATGCAGGAGAGCATTCGCACAGTCAAATCCTCTGCCTCGCGGTCGCCAACTCCTCAAAGCTCACATCCTCACTTGGCCATGGAGTTAGCAAAAGAGCTGCGAGAGATTCAGACGCTACAGGGCCACACCGATAGGGTATGGAGCCTCGCCTGGAATCCAGCCACTGGTGTCGCCTGAATCCCCCTTTCCTGCAGCCGCGATAAGACCGTTTGTATTCGGGAACAAAACCCCTCCACTTCTTGGGATAGTAAGGTGACCCATCTTTTTGTAGAAAGTCATAGATCTGTGAGAGAAATGCTAAAGGTAGAGAGAGAGAGAGAGAATCTAGAGAGAGAAGTTGTTGTGGAAAAAATGATTCTTTTCATATATCACAAACAGTGTGTACAACCAATATAAATAGCTTTACAAAGTCTAACAATCACAGCTTAACAGCTAAGTAAATCCTAATCAGATACATCATTGATTAGTACTAATGTGATCCTTAACACACCCCCGCAAGCTAAAGGGAGGAGAGCGAATTGAAAGCTTGGAAGTTAACTCAGCAAAACGAGCAGAGGGCAAGGATTTAGTAAAAATGTCAGCTAGTTGATGATGAGAGGCAACATAGTGGACACTGACTTGGCCACCAAGAACCTTTTCACGGATATAGTGGTAGTCAATTTCAACATGTTTAGTCCGAGCATGAAATACAGGATTAAAAGCTAGAGCAATAGCACTCTGATTGTCACAGAAAATAGTAGGAGTAGTGAGAATAGGAAAAGAGATATCGTGCAGAATTTTACGGACCCAACTGAGTTCAGCAGCAGTATTGGCAAGAGACCGATACTCAGCCTCTGTTGAAGAGCGGGCAACAGTGCACTGTTTCTTAGCACTCCAGGAAATTAAATTGGGACCAAGAAAAACACAGTATCCACTTGTTGATCTTCGATCAACTGGACAGCCGGCCCAATCTGCATCAGACCACGCAGTGAGGCATTGAGAACCTGGACGAAACCAAAGGCCAGAATCAAGAGTCCCCTTCAAATAGCGAAGTATCCGTTTAACTGCTTGCAGGTGAATAGTCCGAGGGGAATGCATGTACTGACATACTTGATTGACAGCAAAAGCCAAATCAGGTCGAGTCCAGGTTAGGTACTGTAAGGCACCAACAGTTGATCTGTAAAATGTGGGATCAGAGAGAAGAGTGCCCGAGTGATCTAATTTTGCAGAACCAACAGGAGTGGAGCAAGGCTTGACACCAATCATATCCGTTTTGGTCAACAAATCAATAGCATATTTGGATTGGTGAAGAAATAACCCTTGAGCAGATCTGTGTACTTCAATACCCAGAAAATAGTGAATATCACCCAAATCCTTCACAGGAAACATAGTTTGTAACTGAGCAATGATAGATTGACAGACAGATCGGGAACTCCCAGTAATTATAATATCATCAACATAGACTAAAATAAATGTGATGGAAGAATCCTTCTTGATGAACAAACTGGTGTCAGAAGAAGAAGAAGAAAAACCCAAGGACAGAATAGCCGTGTAGAATGCATCATACCAGGCCCGAAGAGCCTGTTTTAAACCGTAGAGAGACCGATTAAGCTTGCAGACATGGCGGGGTTTTGTAGGATCAACAAAACCCGGTGGCTGGATCATGTAAACAGCTTCCTTTAGAGTACCGTGCAAGAAAGCGTTACTGACATCAAGTTGATGAATGAACCAGTCATATGAAACAGCAAGCGATAACAAAATACGGATAGTGGTAGGCTTAGCAACAGGACTGAAAGTCTCAGAGAAATCAATACCCTCTTGCTGATGAAAACCTTTTGCCACGAGACGGGCCTTATACCGTTCAATGGAGCCATCAGGCTTATGTTTGACCTTAAACACCCATTTACAGCCGACTAAATTGAAGTGTGGATGAAAAGGAACCAAATCCCATGTGCCAGTGGACTGCAAGGCTTGAAACTCATCCTGCATGGCAGCCATCCATTGTGGATGCTTTGAAGCTTGCAAAAAGGTTGTAGGTGTGGAAGGAAGACATGCAAGGGAATCAACAGACACAGGAAGAAAATGTTTGGTGGCAGTAAAGACTTTTGGTTTATGAATGCCAGCCTTAGCTCGAGTAATCATCGGGTAAGAATTAAGAGATGGTGGCGGTGCAGAGACAGAAACCGATGGAGAAGGAGGAGAATTAGGCAATGAAGCTGGAGACAGTGGGGCAGGTTGTGTAGTACCCGGATCCTGGGAGAAAGTGTCCGGATTGGGAGAGAGAGAGATAACCTCATCGACAGATTGTAGTATACTGGAAGGAGCAGGAACATGAATAGTCACAGAAATAGAAGGAGAGCTTGTAGAGGAGACAGGTTGCGAGGAGGAGAAATCGGAGAACATGCCAAGCTTGAATGGAAACAACTGCTCATCAAAAGTAACATGCCGTGAAATATACACTTTATTAGTAATAGGATCAAAACAGCGATACCCACTATGATTAAGACTGTAGCCCAGAAAAACACACAATCTGCTCTTGGCTTCAAGCTTGTGAGTTGAATAGGGTTGCAACCATGGATAACAAGCACATCCAAAAGCTTTAAGAGTATGATACCGTGGAGGAGCGTGAAACAGGTGTTCCCAAGGACTAATAGAAGAGGAATGAGAAGGCAGGCGATTGATAAGATAGACAGCCGTTTGAAATGCCTCAACCCAAAATTTGGATGCCAAGCCACTCTGAGAAATGAGAGTTCGACCCATTTCAACAACATGTCGATGCTTCCTCTCGGCACAACCATTCTGTTCATGTGTATGAGGACAACTCAGCTGATGTGTAATACCCTGATCATTGAGAAACGTTTGAAAGTTCTTGCTCAAGTACTCACCCCCTGAATCTGACCGTAGACATTGTATGTGACAAGCAAAAAAAGTTTGAACTTTGAGCACAAAAGTCTTGAAAACTGAGTACACATCAGATTTAAAAGCCAAAGGATATAACCAACTATATTTAGTATAGTCATCTACCAAAATGAGGTAGTATTTGTAACCAGTACATGAAGGAACGGGAGAAGGGCCCCAAACATCAGTGTGCAGTAATTGAAAAGGCCTAGTAGATACACAAGGCAAAACAGAAAAAGGTAGCTTAGAAGCCTTCCCCAATTTACATTCAGTACAAACAGATCCATGAGAGACAGATCCATGAGTTACAGAACCAATGACAGGTAGTTGGTGTTTATTCACAATATTATGTAATACTAGACGCGAGGGATGTCCCAATCGTTGATGCCACAGATGAATATCTGCTTTATGAACCAGCAAAGCCCGAGGAGAGAGAGCAACTCCAGAGCTGCCATTTGATGCATTCCAGTAGAAATGATACAAACCGCCTTCACAGGGGCCCTGGAAGAGCATCCTCCCAGTTCTTAGGTCCTTAATATAGAACCCAAATGGATCAAAAGTCAGAGATGCCCAATTATCATAGACAAACTTGTAGACTGACAATAAGTTGTGTGATGCTGTGGGAACTAATAACACATCATTGAGCTTAAAAGTAGCATTTGAAGTTGGAATTAAAGCAGATCCAGTATGAGAAATACACAGACCTTTACCATTACCAACAAACAGTTGATCACTGCCAGTGTATGGGATAGCAGAATTGAGACAAGATGAATCAGGTGTGACATGATGAGAGGCACCACTGTCAGTTAGCCAATAGCTCGGTGGAGGAGAAGTGGTAGCAGTCATACCAATAGGGGGACCAGCTGTGGATCGTTGAGAAGCAAACTGAGAGAGTTTCTCACAATTGAGAGCTTCATGACCATATTTGAGACACAATTGGCACTGAAGAGATTTGCCAGAGCTGTAATTAGCAGATTGTGAACCAGAGAATGGGGATCGAGTAGTAGGAACAGGACCAAGAATACCTCCTGAGGTGTTATAGTTATTACGATTACCCCCAAAATTCCGAGTTTGATTGAAACGATTTCGATTCTGAAAACGACCACGATTGGTGCCTCGGTAGGAGGGAGGACCAGAGGAACCGTGTTGAGCGGCATAGGCATGAAATACTTGAGAGGAAGAAGAGGATGGTCTGGTCTTGCGTTTTTGAAGAGAAAGTTCCTTGCTGATAAGCATGCCGTGTAGTTCATCAGAATTAACAGGTTCGAGCCGTGTTTCAATAGAGTCAACAAAGGACTCATATTCATCAGAAAGACCAGAAAGAGTATAGGCAACAAGATCTGATTCAGAAATCGAGTCCCCAGCCGCTGCGAGTTTATCAGAAATTTCCTTGAGAGAGTTGAGATAATCGGTCATCGAGGAATCACCTTTCTGAATAGTCTGAATCTTGGAGCGCAAGCTGTGAATATGCGTTCGAGAAGCACCAGAGAAGCGACGCTCGAGAGATTGCCAGAGAGATCTGGAATCATCGAAGCCAACCCTCAAAGGAAGAAGATCTTCAGACAAAGTAGAATTAATCCAGATCATCAAAATTTGATCTCTCTCACACCAAGCCTCATACGCTGGATTCAGAGATCGAGATCCAGAGGAATCAAGCACAAATTGAGAGGGACACACATCAGATCCAGTAACAAGCCCTAAAAGCTTGAAACGTTTCAGAACAGGGAGGAAGAGACTGCGCCAGGTGATATAGTTATGACGATTGAGTTTCATCGCCACCATACCAGTGATGTTCTGAACAGTAATAGAAGAAAGCGATGAAACTGACGAATTGGTGACATCGCCATGAAATCCAGAAGAAGCAGCCGGAGAAGAGGAGTTCGCAGCATCCACTATTGCAGGAAACAGAGAGAAACGGAGAGAAGAAAGAAGAAATTAAAGAGAATTAGGGCGTAGAAGACGTGTTTGGAAGGCGAGAAAAACAAGAAAGTGGAAGGTGTTTGGAAGGCGAGAAAAACAAGAAAGTGGAAGCGAGGAATCAAAGTCGGTAGACTATGGCGAAAGATACCATGTAGAAAGTCATAGATTTGTGAGAGAAATGCTAAAGGTAGAGAGAGAGAGAGAATCTAGAGAGAGAAGTTGTTGTGGAAAAAATGATTCTTTTCATATATCACAAACAGTGTGTACAACCAATATAAATAGCTTTACAAAGTCTAACAATCACAGCTTAACAGCTAAGTAAATCCTAATCAGATACATCATTGATTAGTACTAATGTGATCCTTAACACTTTTCATTTAATTTTATTTAATATTTCCATTTTTTGTGAAATGGGTCGGTTCTTAATGGAGTTTTTATGGGTTGCAGGCAGTTCTGGATGAAACGCACATAGTGAAAGAATCTTGCTTTGCATAAATTGGAAAAATATATTTAATAATTCACTTTCATTTGTTAAGAAAATTAAATTAATGACATATATCGTATTATATCTTTTTGTAGTTATTTCATACAATCATAGCTGGTATACATAAAAATTTACCAAATATTATAATGCTGTTTTTTTTTTCAAAAACACTTTTACAAAAAAATTTACCAATCACTTTACTGCTTTATTTCATAGGTGTTTATTCTTACAACACAACAGAAGTAATTTTTTTTTATTTCTTTATTTTATAATTACATCAATACCAAACGTGCCCTGCATCTTTCAAGAAAGAATCAGTAAAGTCGACGACAAATTGTGATCCCATCACCCAAAGAAGCATGCGAAATCTGGACACGAGGATCGGCTGCAAGTAACTTGTTAAGCTCGATTGTCGCCTGTTTTGCCTGGTTTCATGAGCTCCGGAATCAACTCATCAGGCATTACAACCGTTCCTCCCAGAGGGTGTTATCATATACAGCTATACCACCCACCTTCAACAGCTTCATCAACCTCTCATGGTAGTTCCAGTAGTTAACCTTGTCGGCATCGATGAAAGCGAAGTCGAAACTTCCTTCGTTTTCATGCTTGAAACAAACCATGAGAAAGCGAAAAATGTCACAACTATAGTTTTTCTTATTTCGGCTGAAGATTATGGTTTGAAACGTAAAATACTTGCATTTTCTAGCAGCTTATCAAGAACCGGTAGGGCCTGGGATTCAACGAAGTCGATTTTGTGCTCAACACCGGCTTTCTTCATGATTGGAAGCCCTATTTGTTCATATGTCTCACGATTCACATCTATGGCTACAATCTGCAGTGCAACAAATTATGAGCTCAACATGACAGGAAGAGCAGATTCCGATATTAGAACTGACAGACCTTGCCATTGCCGGGAATTGTAAAACGCCAACTTCAATCGTTTTCTTTGCATCTACTAGCTTCAACAGCATGGCCATTAACTGACCTACATCTGGTGCAGTAGCCATCCCAACCCTGAAAACAAACTAGCTAATTAAAAACCCTCCTCGACAGTTTTTGCTCGCTTAGTTGAAGTGTATGCCAAGTTCTAGCTTGGCTTGGTACTTGGTAGCTTAACGAACTTAAAAAGCAGGCAATCTTATAACAAGTTCTGCTAAGATATGAAGGATCATAAACTCGGGTGGCTGGCGGTGGCAGCTCTTAGCTCCTTGAGAGGCTCCGGTTCATGTGGATACACACTAGTCTCCAAGATAAACTGTCACATTGACATTGTTAAAAAGCAAGATTTTACAATTTTAAACAGAAACAGGCAAAAGCAAAACTTGAAAGAACAGCGTTGTAACCTGATATAACTCGTCACTCTGCAGCAGTCCCTTCTCCGGATTCCGGTCCTTTTTCACGCTGTGCTCCATTTGCAAAGAGAAAGCAACTAGTCCAAGCAATTCTACAAATCCAACAGTTACGGACAGATTAATCGAGACTCGATGGACATCTTTGTACAATGGCAGAGAGAGCACCATTGCAAAACTGAACTTCAATGGCACCAAAAGTCCCAAAGTTTTGAACTTTTGAGTAACAAATTACCACCTTTTGATCCTTTTAAATTATCAATGAAGGCTCAACAGTCCATAAAATTTCTCTAAAATAATTTCTATGAAGATAAATAAAATCAGACAACATAACATAACATAACATAACCCATCAACCCAATTCCACAAATTGATAAAAGCAATAGTGGGGAAAGGGATTTGAACCCGGGGATCTCTAAAAAATGCTCTTAACCAACCAAACTACAAAGCCATGGACTCGCACCAACTTTGATCAAGCTAAATAAACCACATCCCCATTTCTCAGCAACTCATCAATCTGAGACTTCCCATGATTCCAATTAGACATCTTAGGCTACAAGTTTTCTGGGCTTTTTATACAGAGAATTCCAGTGAAGAAAGAAAGAGAAGTACCCGATGATCAAAAGTGAAGGCCGAGTCTTCCGTCTTTGGACTTCGAATTTGCAGCAGCGATGGTGAACCGAATCACACCTTTCTAAATAAATATGTTTTTGATGAGTTGGGGATTTCTCTCGAGGCAACCGACCCACCCACCAACCACTGCTGACATATACTCCATCAACCACTGATGAGGAAAGGTTGAACTATGTTGATGAGGAAAGGTTGAACTTTGTCTTTGACATGAGTCTTTGGAAATGTGCATTTCAGCCGTTCATAACTGTTTTTATATTATATTTTTATACCTTCTTCTTGAGTGGTATCTGACGTGGATAGCCAAATCATCTAAAAAATTTGTAAAATTCAAGGAAATGAAGGAAAAAGACTTCTCTTATACCACAATCATCATTTAATAAACTAAATTTTTTTAATTATTAGTTTATTAAATAATGAACTAAATTTAAAATTTTGATTAATTCAAATGATGTGGCTGTCCACATCAAATGCCATCTAAAGTGGTGTGAAAATGTGGTAGAAAAATATGGCATGAATAACATTACGTACTCTTGCAGCAAGGCTGGGACAAATGAAATTTGAGATGAAAACACTATATGCTCGACATTAATCCTTTGTTAAATGACAGATTTTGTATTAGTAATGTTGATATTTGTATGAATAATGCGTTGATGAATATTTTTTATTAAAATATTATCTAAAAACAACGTATCAACAACATATCAGTAACTTGTCTTTTAAAAGAAAAACTAGGAAAGAACTGCAGAATTTGAAACAATAGACATAAAATAAAGACCATGCATGCACTTGTTCTCAATCCAAAACAATTTAGGTAACATTTCAAATGGCTTTTAGTACAATTTTTTTTCTTTAAAGGTGAAATTGCATTGATTTTTTTTCATAAAAAAAAAATGTGCCACTTGGTTTATTCGCCACGACGGTCCATTATTTTTTAGGGCCGAGAAGACTCACAGAAACATAAAACGGGGAATACAACTTTAGAAAGGAATCATACATCTACTACCCAGATCCACAAACAGCCAAAACAAATCTACTGAAACAAACATAAAATATACAAGACGAATCACAAATAAACCAAGCACCACCAAAAGCAAAGCAAATTTTAGGCTTTGCTCTTTTTTATTTCACATGTAGTTTGGTCCGAAGTAGCAATAAAACAACCTTATTTTACATATATTTTTACGTATTGTTATTCTTATTCATGACTTATCTCGATAAACGTGCCTTCAGATTGACATAATACTAAATATTTGACATTATAATTTTGTAAAATATGGAACCCTAGTTATGCATAATACTTGCTTATCAAGTATTTTGTTCTACTAGATCAGCAAACGCGCCTGCAGATTGTGATCCCGTCGCCCAACGGAACCTGGGAAATTTCGACGCGAGCGTCAGCGGAAACCAATTCATTAAACTCAATTGCACACCGCCGCCACTCCCTTTTGGCCTCCGGAACATCCTCTTCCGGCCAAGCAACTGTTCCACCCCAGAGTGTGTTATCATACACTACCATCCCGCCAACCTTAATCAGTTTGATTAGCCTTTCGTGGTAGTTCCAGTAGTTGTTCTTGTCCGCGTCAACAAAAGCAAAGTCGAAACTCCCTTCCTTCTCTGGCTGCCGAAAAAACATTCATGAAGCAGTACCAATCTTCAAGTACAAGAAACTGAAAAGATAGAGTAAAAAACAAAGTTCAGGGAAGTGATTTCCGCACATGTCTTTTCTCCGCCTGCACACTCTTGTTATACAGAAGGAGAAAATGGCTATGCGGTTATCACTTTCCGAAGTCTTAGCGTACTGAGTTTCTCGGCTTACATCTTCTAAGAGTTTATCAAGAATTGGCATAGCTGGGGACTCAATGAAGTCGATTTTGTTTTCGACGCCAGCTTTTTTGATACTAGGCAACCCCATTTCGTATGCTTTTCGGTCGATGTCTATGGCCGTAATCTGCAAGGCATAATGTTTGCGGTAGGTAAACATATATCAGCTGAATTGGAGAGAGGTATGTACCAAGTACCAACCTTGCCATCATTAGGAATTGTGAGAGCCGTGAGGAGAAGAGAGTAGCCGGTAAAAACTCCGATTTCAATTGCCTTCTTTGGATTCACCAGCTTCAAGAGAAGGGCCATGAGCTGACCGGAATCCGGTGAAGTGCTCATGAAAGCCCTGCACAGTAAAACTGTTAAACCCTAGATTGATCCGAGTGAAGAATAAAATGGTTCCACATAAGACATGCTACAACAATAACAACAACAACCAAGCCTTTCCCACTAAGTGGAGTGGGTTGTATGAATTCTAGAGCTCCATTGCTCTCGGTTTTGCACCAATATTTTTTAATTTCACAGCTTTACTGCATCTACATTTTGGTGTAATAGTTGGAAATTAATCTGAAGACTTACATGGGGTGGTTTGAAGCAGCAATCCTCAGTTCCTTGAGCGCATTTGGTTCTCTTGGGTACACACTAGTTTTCAATATATACTGCCACATTATTTAAACTCCAAGTTTAATTGTTAATTTTATGATTAGTCGGCAAGTAATCTCGAATTAAGAAAACTACATATGGAGTTACCTCTTGTAACTTCTGGCTCTGCAATACAGTCGGATTACCGGCCGTAATCGCCTGCTTCCGGGTTTTCTCCATTGCTCTCCTGAAAATCCTCCTACAGAAAGAAGCAATTTTGAGCTTGTAACATTTTTTGTTTTTCCTTTTTATAGACTTTTGTGCGTGGCTTTTGGCTCACAAGCTTTGCGTTTACTATGTTAGGTAAAGCAGTTCTCACCCAGCTTCTTCGATTGGGACCTCACACGCTTTACCGTCATCCGAGGAACATGCCATTGGAAATCGAACTGCTAGGGAAATGTGCCCGCCTCTTTGCACCCGAATTGTATTCCCGCCCCAAATTAGAGTAGTTTAGAAATCCACAACGGTTTGTTAGAAAAATAATCAAACCACTTACAACTCGTAGATATCATCAGTATATTAGATCCAACTCAAAAAACTTACAACTCGTAGATATCATCAGTATATTAGATCCAACTCTCGTTGGCCATTTACAACAAAAATTAACAAGGTCGGGGAAAAACCTATACGTATTTATTACAGAACTCTTTTAACAAACGTAATCTCATCATATGTGCAATGGCTGGAAAATATAAGACTCAATTTCGACGCGAAGTCACGATACAGCTATCAACGCTTTATTTGACAATCATAAAAAATTCAAGCATATCAAAGAATAACAAAACCTGATGTGATCACATATCCTATATATGTGTAAGCGGTAAGAACTATGTTTACTGTCGATTCTTCCGAAGAGCCCTAAACTTGGCGATTATGTCATCAGAGTCTGGAAGCTTCGGGTGGACATGAGAAGCTTTCGCCTTTGATGAACTCTCTGTAGAACCTGAGGACTTAGATGTTTCAATCTTTTGAGAAATTTCGGATGATTGCTCCCTTGCAAATGGCTTTGAAGTCTCTACATGCGAGGAGGACCTCCTGGATTCCAGAACTGGTTTAGGCGCTGCTTGTTCTACTGGTGTTTGCCGCTCCTGTCTTCCTGGGCGCTCTAAACTCTTGGTCTGGGACGAGAGATTTGGTAGTCTCTCAGTGGCATACGAAGTCCTTGAAGAGGGTTTTCCAAATGACTTAGAAGTCTCTACACCTTCAGGTGAAGACCTCTTGGATTCTCGAATTGGTTTAGGAGCTGCTTGGTCTGGTCTATGCCACTCCTGACTTCCTGGGCGCTCTGAGCTCCTGGTCTGGGACAAGGGCTTTGGTAGACTTTCAGTGGCATACGAACTCCTTGATGAGGGGTTTCCATCTGACTTTGAAGTCTCCACAAGTGAGGATCTCTTGGACTCTGGCATTGGTTTAGGAACAACTTGTTCTACTGGTTTATGCCACTCTTGACTTCCTGGGCGTTCTGAGCCCTTGGTCTGGGACAACGGCTTTGGTGAAGATTCATTGGAATTAGAACTCCTCAAAGAGGAGTTTCTGTTAGAATTTGAAGTCTCTACAGGCGAGACCCTCTTGGATTCTCGTACTGGTCCAGGAGCCGCTTGTTCTGCTGGTCTATTCCACTCCTGATCTGAGCTCTTGGTCTGGAACGAGGGCTTTAGTTGAATTTCAGTGGCATAGGAATTCTTTGAAGAGGGTTTTCCATAGTCTGCAGTCCCTGACACATCAGACACAACTGTTGTCTTTGAGCTAGAACTTCTAACAGAATTTGAAGACGGCTGTGTTCTTCTAGACAGTCTAGCACTCGGACGAGCATTGCTAGTGGAAATCTTTGTGAGAAGATCTTCCTCCGGCTCACTATCCTCTGAATCAAAGAATGAAAACGTTGATTTGGAGCTTGCCTTTACTTCAGGTCCCAATTTTTTATTGAACGAGTCTTGGCTATTTCTAACAGATCTATGTGACACTTCATCCTCTGAAGAATCATCATCAGAAGCCACATATGAGACAGGGGTTCTTGCACTCCGTTCCTGAATCAGTTTTATAGAGTCTTGGCCACTTCTAACAGTTTTATGTGACAATTCATCCTCTGAAGAATCATCATCAGAAGCCACATATGAGACGGGGGTTCGTGTGCTCCGTTCCTTGATCAGTCTTTTGCTCCCTTGCTCCCCTTCAGAGACAACAGAAGTCCTGACTGACGGAAAGAAGGAAGGTTGCTCAACCTTGGTATCTCCAGTATCTTGTTTGACAGACAAAGAGTTTCCTGATAGTTTCTTTGTAAACGGTGGATGCCTTAAACCCTTATTTCGCAGCCCACCTGTCAACATTCCTAAGCTCAGCTCATTGTCAGTGTCTTCTACACAACTACATCCCTCTGAAATCTCACTATCTTTCATAGTTTGACTCAAATTTGATGCTTGAACATCGTCCCTGGCATTTGAATCTAATCCAGATTTCCTTAGCGTTACAGATGGCTGACCAGTCGGCAATTCATCAAAATCATAG
Source organism: Crataegus laevigata (assembly GCA_963580275.1). NCBI lineage: Eukaryota > Viridiplantae > Streptophyta > Magnoliopsida > Rosales > Rosaceae > Crataegus > Crataegus laevigata. The sequence continues at coordinate 35,607,970 of OY756942.1, read as the reverse complement.
TTTTCCTCCTGGACAGTTCTATTTTCGACTCTTTGGCTTCTCTCAGGAGGTACTTCAGTAGATTCCAAATTACGAAAAGAAGGCAGTAACCCTGGCTTTCTGTTAGAACCCACATATATCTCCTCCGAGGATGAAGATCCTAATGACCTATGACTTGCACTTTGGCTCTGCATAGGAGAAATTTTAGAAACTGTGCTCTGGGCACGCTTGTCTAACTCCTCTTCACTGTCTGAACTTGGGCCATCTGAAGCATCGAAAGCAACAGGCAACAAATCAGTTGGTTGTGGAGAGTCCATGGAACCTGCCAAATTTTCTGGAAAAACAGGAGGCAAGTGCTTCACCGATGAAGAACTTAATTGTGAACTGGACTTAAATGGTACTTCATCCGTCTGTTGTCTAGAGCTCCAAGGATCTAAATCTGCGGAAGGAGAGAATGAGTTTCTATCAGGGGAAGGAAAAAACAAACTAGATTCTTGCCCCTTGTTGTCCTCCACCTCAAATTTACATTTATCATCGTCCGAACCAGAGTCATCAAAAACCAAAGCAGCATTTCCATACGAATTTGTTTCCTGTGTGCTTTGGAAGATGTTAAAATCGTTAACAAAAGACTCCTCAACAGAGCCATTTGAAACATTTTCATGGTCATTACTTAAATTTCTTGAATGAGAATGAGAGGAGGACCTCATAGATTGTTCTCCAGTCCTCATATCTTCCAAGTTCCCTCTTAAAACATCTTCCTGATCTTCACTACCAAAGCTTGAATTAGATCGGAAGGAAGGCCTACTAGATTTTTCTTCAGATCTCATACCGCCAAAATAAGACACGTTATCAGGTGTGTTCCCAGTTTGCATCTCACTCCCATACGTCACATCAGTGTTGCTTGACTGTCTCTTCATACTCACTTCTCCCATAGAATTAGACAGGGAAGACGGCCTACTAGATTCCTCTTCAGATCTCACATTGCCAAAATGCGAAAAATTATCTGGTTTCACTCCACTTTGCATCTCACTTGCATGCACATTAGTTTTGTTAGACTGTCTCTTCGTACGCACTTCATCTGTGAAATCACGCTTCTCGGGCTCAGATGACTTATTTTGAGAATCTCGGTCTGCCATTTGGTGAGGATATCGATCTTGCATTTGGTGACTACTCGCAGAAGGAGCATTTGTGGAAGTTCGACCAGAAGCTAAGGAAGCTGACTGGCTAAACTTATCCCGTGATTCTAAAGAATGTTTTCTTGAAAGTTCAGCAGCTGCTCTGGCAGCCATGCTTGCCATTTCTGCTGATTCAGCAGCTGCCTGTGCTGCAGAAGCAGCATCCTTAAAATGCATGTTCCACCTCTGCCTACTCGGTGAAGAAGAACTTCCATCCTCAGGAGACGAATGCCTATTTTCCATCCCATCATTTTGATTTCCTGTGTGGGAATGTCAAATTAAGAATGAGACGGAGAAGAAAATAAAAATACCACTTGTAAACAATAAACTTATTAAATCACCATCTTCCAATCCAATGACTATTAACGTACCTGAAGATCTCACTTCTGAATGAAATGAGCCAGAGGTGGTTGCTTTGTTGGAAGAAACATTTGAAGAAGCAGAATCCTGAAAGCGAGGTGAAGATCTTGCATTCTGCTCGTTAAAGTTCGAGGGTGGACCATAATTCCCATAATTTTGAGGTGGAACCTGAGCATTAGAAGGTGCCTTGATATCATGATTAGGAGGAGGTGGGCCAAGATAAGGTTCCGCCGCAGGAATTCTACCAAAAGTATTTGGCCCATTCTGCTAAAATGTCAAAAAGTATATCAATAAACGGACGTGTCTTAAACAATAAAATGTAGTTCTAGTTCTATGTTATCGATGTAATATCAAGCAATGAATGAACCAGGCTAGAGGGGAATAAATCTTACCAGCAGGTCCTCTGGAGGCTTGGACTCTTTCTCTTCAAGTGATTCAGGATCCCATTTGACGTTATGTTCCTCTGCAATTGCAGCCAAGATTTTCATCTTGGCAGGGCCATCGGGTGATTTGACAGATAACTTCTCCACCAACTGACACGATAATATATTAAAAAATGATCAATAAAACTAATCTACGGAGTGTTGACTTTTGACAAAGTCTCAACCATCTGCAATTGGCCCAGTTTTAGTTTCCATATAAAATTATCAGGAAATTGCACAAGGTACATACCATGCGACTTACACCACAATCTGGGCGCAATTCAACAGCGTTAGAGATAAAGTCCTTTCCATATTTAGCTGTGAAATGCTTGCGAACATCCACGAGTTCTGGTATGTCTGCGCATCTTGGAGATGCAAATACTACACTTGTAATTGCTTCCTTCAGATCAATGGGGCAGTTTCTGTAAAAATAGAAAACAAATCCTTAGTTGCAGAAACAGTAATATATGAATAAGCTATGAACCTATCATAAAATACGCAATGTTAAAGGAAGCACTGACAAAGAACCACGCAACTGATGCATAACAAAATACTGCTAAATTTAAACATAAGAGCATATATGTGAATAAAATATGCCAAAACGATACAAGATTAAATGGATTTACGTACTTTTGTGATTCAATCATAGGCATGCGTGCGACAATAAGCTCGCAATATATCTCGATAAGTTCGAATGCTGCCTTTGTCTTCTCTTCTCTGACCACATGTTCAACCTGAGATACAGGATTTGCGTAAAAGTCAGCAAAAAAATGTATGTTACCATGCAGGAGACTCCAAAAAGTAGAGGCTGCTACTATAATCAGACATCAAATACAAACAGCCAGGGCAAGAAGTTCCGTTTTCTAATTCATTTCTTGGTCTTTCACGAGTGCACCGCCACACTTTAAATTGGCAAAACTGGGTTGCCTCGCCCGTTAAAACCATTTCAAGTTTCAACCAACATAATTGAAAAACAAAACATATCAAGACCTTCCCAAAATGCAATATTCATAGAACAGGTCCTCCAAATTAAACAAACTAGTGAATAATGCAAAATCTACTTGCTCTGGACTCGAAATCTATTCGCCATTAGAACAATTACTGTCAAAGCCAATAGGACCAAATCCATCAAGAAGCATACTCTACCATACAATACCAAAACATTGAATTTAAAATCTGAAGCAAAGAAAACCCAAAAATAAACAGAACTTCAATTGTAAATAGATATGAAATGATGATCAAAGACAAACCCGAATTCTCGCAGTCCGGTCCTGGCCAGTCTCAAGCAACTGGGCCAATTCCTTCCTCATCTGCTTCACCTGTGCATCCTTCTTGTTCTTCAATAGCTTTATCCGCGAAACCGCAAGCTTCAATGCCGTTTTGCTGCACCAAAAACCCGCCAAAATCCATCAGTACAACAGTTAAATTTCAATAATTACACAATTTTCGATGACAAAGACTCAAAACTCAACAGTAAGTCAACCCGCGCAAAATCACGACACAGTTACACAATTACGTTCTAATTTTCCTCTCTCCTCTCCAAAGATTCTCGGAAACCAAACAGAAACAGGTCGTTAAAAATCATTCAAAAAAAAGAAAAAAAAGAAAAAAAAATTACCACTTGGCAGGCTTGAAGCTCTTGTGAAGCATGGTGGATTCAAGATTTGAGAACCTTCAAAACCGAAAGCTCTGAACTCGCAAAATTTATACGATTCTTCCTCGGAGCGTAAGAAATCGAGATGGCGTTTTGATTCGGGCGAAGCGTGTGAGAATAATATTGTCAAGTTGGGATTAGGAAAAAGGAAAGAGATGAGGATTTCTTAGAGAGAAGGAGACGTCGAAAATTGGAGATTGAAATTTCGCGGAAGTTTAATATTTCCATGGGAAAGCTATGACTTGGTCTTCTCCCTGATCACGCGGAAAAATATAAAATGTGGTCGAGTTTGTGTGTGGTGTGGTGCAGCATAAGGACAGTGATGCCTTCTTTGGCCTTTGACTAACTTACCCTTTTGTGCTTTTTTGTTTTTAGAATTTTAACAAAAACTCTCGATACTGTTCATTTTTAATAAAAAATTATATTTTTATCTTTCTTTAGTATTATCCACTACAACTTTATTTGTCTTTTTTTTATTAAAACTAATTTAAAAAATTAAACTTTTCGTTAGTTTTTTATTATTATTTTTTATTCAGTGTGAATAAAATAATTCAAGTCTCTGTCTTAATCTTTTTATTTTTTTGGTAATAAATTCTATCTGTCTTTATTTTTTTTGTTCTAATTGATTGTCTTTTCTTTTTGTTTTTTCCTTTTTGTAAATTACTTATTTTTTTTCTTTTGAGCATAATTGTATTGAGTTCAATGATATCTTAAAGGGAAAAGCATGTGGACACAAATGTACTTATGGATAAAGGTATCAGTGATGCAAATAATATCGTACTAGATTTATGGATATGCTGACTGATATTGCTTATGATATCGTGACAGTTAATATTTCTTGTTAATAGATAGATAACTCTAAGTATAGTAATTTTTCTAACTTAATTTAGAACGAGGATTGGATTTCTCAGCTTCACAATTATCATCTTAAAAAATTTATCATCAATCATCAATCATCAATCAATATGTATTCGTGCATCGACAAATATTATAATCCTTGAGTGCGCTACAAGTAAACAAATATTGTAAAGGATGCATAAAGTTTGATTTGAGGAGGCACTTAAAGTTGGAAGTGGAAGAATGCGACATATGCTAACGCTAAAAAGGAATCATGGAATCCATGTGGATGGACACATCACTCCAATTATTATAATCACTCCTTATTACTTCTGTGAGAAAATTTTCACTGTATCAGCGCACAAGGTTTGATACACAAAGTGTTATAATACAATTTGTTGAAGAAAAAAAAATAATTAATTGTATCATGACACTTATTGTACTAGACTGTATTTCTAACACATTGAAAAATTTCTTCATGTCTTGGATTTATCCTTGGATTTATCCTTGGATTACAAAATCTTAGTACAAATGGTTCGCTTTTCCACTAATTTGTAAAATATAGTTAAAGATTCTGAAGCTTTATCAATCTTTTTTATATGCACAAGAAGGAAGCTTCCTAATTAATTAATTAATTGATTAATTATATGATGAAATTGGATAATAACTGGTCCTGCAGAATTAAGCTTATCTTAACTTCTTTGGGTAGCTAACCTACCAACAATATACAGCCTAACTTCTCACTCACAAATTCTGAATTTTGTTACTTGTCATGGCATTGGTGTCATTTACAATAGTCTTATATGAGTTGTATTTTGTTCTTTTGTCACTAGTTCGTCCCCGTTACAGTCGCTCACATATTCATGTGCTACTCACATAATGCAGCACGAGCACGTATGGTGTAGGCAAGTTTTCTCCACGTAACTCTCTCGTACGAGTTGAGACATAAGTCTAGCACCAGGAGCCTATAGCATACAACCGGGAATATATCTTCATATCCGATTCTTCAAGTAGCTCTTGTTTGTCACGTACTCGGAGATATAGGAAGAGTGAGATATCCCCGGGACAGCCAAAAAACCCCCGACAACCGCCACTTTGACTTCTTATACAATAGAGCCAACTTGTGAGCAAAGCATTCACCAAGTGGCGTGGACAAGTTTAGAATGCTAGCTAGATATCTCATACAACATTACAAGCCATCTAACTACAGAATGTGCCCGGTTTAAAAAAACCTACAGAATGTGCCCGGTTTAAATAAAAATCCCAACAAAGTTGTTGCTTGTGTGCTGTCAGGTGGGCACCAACTTTCTTCTGTACAATATATACAAATATTAGGCACATCTGTCTTACAAGGACACTGCTGAGAAAATCCAACCTTCTCATGGCATTTTACATTCGTCATAAAACTTACCTGCAACATTGTTCCGGACACTGCTTAGAAAACAAGGAGCTTGAGTTCGTCATTTTTTCAGAGGCCTGGAGACCAAGCTTCCACTTAGTTCCGCTTCCAAGATAAACCTAAATACCTACCAAGATAACATTGTTCCGGACATAACTCCACATTATCACAAAAAAAAGTTCAGCGAAATCCAACTCGTTCTGTACATTATAAACAAACTAAGAAAAAGAACTTTTGGGGGTAACCAATTGTTGAATTCATGCCGATAACCACACAGCTGTAGAATAAGAATCAATTGTAAAAACAAAGGTAGAGTCAGTAACGCAACACAAAAGCAGGTAGATGCAGATCCGAGGATCCATTTACTCAATCATAATTAGTTCATTTCTGTCAAATGAGTTCCACTCCCATTTTTTTTGGGTGTTGGAGATAAATTTTAAGTAGGGGTGCTATTTATGATTCTACTCCGGGGCAATATCTCTCTTCTTCAGCAAATCACAGTTCAAGCTTCGAGTTACCAAACTGGCTCAGTAAGATAGCCAAATCCATACCCTGTACCATAGTAGGCACAGCGGTATCATAAGGACACTGCTTGGAAAATCCAACCTTCCCAGATTTATGTACTTTCTTTATGCAGCGCTTGAACTTCTCATGGCATTTAATGTCGGTCATACCTATAAAACCAACATATTACTAGAATCAGAGAACTTTCATCTACAATCATCCATATACAGACCAGCAACAAAATGGCAAGAACAAACGACTGTAAGTGCACAGTTCACGACGAACTGCCCAAGCATTGTAGTGTCTACTCTATAACATATTCAACTTACATTTGCCCAAGTTGTCTTCCGTTTGTTAATTATAGGTTTGGTAGTTATAAATTGTGTAATTCTGGTTGCACCAGACAACCAACATATCAACCCACCAATTGTGCCCTCAAGTATAAAGTACCTTCTCACGGGAAAATATCCCCGCTATCACTATCTCATTAATCATGAGGATATATCCTTCTTCGGTGTAAGTAAGTTATTCTCCGGAGGGAAAGGAGCTCACAGGGATATATCATATATTCCCACTCTCCTTATCTTATAGAGGAGCAGACCTAGAATTTAACCAAGAACAAGTTGGTTTTCGTTTGGCGCAAAATAAAACCAGAACTCTTTCGAGTGACTGGACCAAAAAGTTTTCAATCATAAATCCCAATTCATCACTACGTTCTAATAATCGAAAGATTGATTCTTTTGCAATCAAAAGGCCACCCACATTTGACATTTTTATTCCCATCGAAAAATTAAGTTTCTAAAGCTTATCAAAACAGTGAAGTGACTGAAACAACCACATAAAATGCAGCTAAGCAAAATCTCCGACGCTCGAATCATAAAAAAATTGATACTTTCTACTTCCGAAATTCGAACAAAATAAAAGTTGAAGTAAAATTGTTACCTTTTTTGCCAACACAATCGTCGTGAATCTTGCAGCAAGCATCAAGATCATCGCAGGGCTGCTCTCCAGGGCAGCCGGTCCACCCTACCCCGCAGTACTTCCCGTATCGAATCCCAACCGCTAAATTTACAAACATCAACACGAAATTAAACAAATAATTAAAATCAAATATAAAATTTAAATTAATAACGAAACAAAGTTGAGTTTCGAGAAATTAAAGAGAAAGTATAGTGATTGAGCTTACAATTACAGTTCTCCGCCACGCAGATCCGGCTGCAAGTCACCTGAAAGTTCCAGAAGCCTCATTTTATAAACAATTGACTCAAACTTTTCTTCCAAATTTGTGGGAAGAGATGATATTTTACCTCGGAATCATTTTTGGAACAGTGGGCGACGACGGCGAGGGAGAAGATAACTATGGCGAACGCGGCGGCGAACCGCGTCATGCGACCGAGGCCGGCGTCTCGCAACATTGATGACATTGTTGTCGCACGCGTTTTAGCTTTTGCGCTCAACGATATTACCAGAAATTGAAGCCCTGGGCGCCTTCGCCCCCGAAGCGTTTCCGCGTAATATAGTTTTGTCGGTTTCTCATTCGCGGGTATGACGTCAACTGATTTTACCGAAATACCCTTCCCTGGTCGCTGCCGTTTTTATTATTATTTTTGTTTTTTAATAAAAATAATTTTTCTGGTAAGAGAACTTTCCTTGATTGTATTCAATTTTGTTTGGGGAGATAATTTATGAATATGCATTCATAAAATAAATTATAAGAAATTAAATATTACTAGTATTTCGGAATAGTCATTATGGTCTTTTTATTTTTTGTTATAAAGCTGTATCGACTGGTGGACTAAACCATACAGTAGACCATTAATAATCTCGTACCGAACCCGTTAAAAATTAGAGTACAACATAGGATAGGATAGCCAAACGTGAAAATTAGGAACCGAAAATGTGATGCAAAAGTAAATTTGGTCGGTTTCCGACTAACTTTCCGTTCAAACCATCGGGTTCGACACCCGTCTTCTTGATCAAGCCTGGACAAGGGTGAGCTACACCTCAAGAAATTTGGATACAAAGCTCCATTGATGGATAGAAAGGGTGAATCCAATCAGAAATGTGAAGTATTATCATCATTCATGATTGACCGAACAATATCAGATTCAAGTTACTTTCAAATACATTTGATTATTATGGCTGTCAAACTTGCCCGCCGATATCTCAGCTTCAAAAATTCGTCTAGGAAAACAAAAAAACTGCAAGTACAGTGCCCGCGGTTCAGATCAACCCCAAATGACGAGAGAGGCTTACCCGTGCAATCCCTAGAAACATTTTACCATATGGCTGCTCTTAGACATAGTAGCCGGTGAAAGTAAATCCCCTTCCCACGATCTCACCTGCACAAAACCACGCAAAGCACTCCAGCCCAAACAAAGCAGCAATTCCAGCATCTTCAACCTTCACCTCCTTCCTGTTCTTCCACAAATGCTTGACGTAATCAACTTCCTTCCAGAATGATTCGGTACGACCAGGAATACTGTATGGAGTGGAAATGAGTCAGTTACAGTAATACAACCAAGATGTCGTTGCAACGAAAAAGAAAGAAAAAATATGCGGTATTAGATGCATTCTGAATGATGGTTTCTCAGTTGCAGAAATATAGCCAAGCCCTTTGAAAATCACAATAAAAAAGATTGTAATTCAAGCACGTATCCAAATTATTCAGACTATTGTAATAAGTTCAAGTGCCATGTCCTGGAAGCAAATTGATAACTGAATACCCGGTGCTAGACTATATGCAACAAGAGCAACATAGACCTCACCCAGTTTCTAAAGCAATTGAACACTTCTAAAAACTTACTAGCTCAAAGGAATAGGAGCGAAGACAATGCACTTTTCTAAGCTTCTTCACAGAGCACATTTATTATGGAAAAAATAGAAAATTAAATGGAGGCAATACAAACAAGTAACCCAACCTACATACTTCTCCTTCAATTAAAACATCTGCATCAACATCAAATTCAAGCTTTGGAGCTTTAAAAAGTTGCTTGCTTTTCTTTCGTCTCAAAAGAAACGCTACTTAGAGAAGATAAATGGAAGGGAATCTAATACACAAACATGTATTAAGATGTAAACAAAACATTTTCTTCGTGCAGTTATATATTTTGATCCTAATGTTGGCAAGAGTGGCTCAGAAACCATCTACCCTATCATACGTTTTAGTTACCACGATCAGACTTTTTAGGAAGTAAAAAATGTGCTGAAACTTTCAAAATAAGGCTGTGAGATAATGGAACATATCGTCTACAAGGATGCAGCAAAGTACTAGCAGAACTAAATCAAGAAGAGCATTCAGTCAACATACACGAGACTTCTTTAATGGTCTTTAATCTACAACTCATACCAGACGCAGCCAAGTAATAACTAAATTCAGTCCGTAAACAGAAAAGGTTTGGAAATATAACCTAGCAAGTCGAGTGTAAAGCAATTGCTTGGACAATTCGTTGCACTTCTCCACGGTTGGTGGGTGTTGAATGTACTGCTTGTTCTCCTCTAACAACTGCTTGTAGTAGGTACTTCCATACTTGGACACCAATTGTGTTGCTTGACTAGCCTTAGATTGCAACTGAAGCAACTTCGATGCCATCGATGCCCAAATCAATCCTGAGTTCACAATACAACCAATTACATTACACAAAGATCAGAATTTAGCCCCAAAACTAAGTAAACCAACAATAACTTAACAAAAATAAGTAATCTCACCACCAAAAATAAAATTTTCATCATTTTGCAACAAGGACAATAAACCCATTGCCTTTTTTCGACATTTACATTAATCATAAGTTCTATCGGCCTCAAAAATTAAATTGGACAATTGGGTATTGAGCTAAAACCCTAACCATCGAGATTCAAACAAAATTAAATCAGCAGTAAACTTCAAACGCTCAAAAAAATCAAATCTTTTCATCTGGGCCTAAAACCCACCTAAAACACACAGATGTTCATGGTCCAATTACAAAATCAAAGCGAAACACCAAAAGGGTCAGTACTAAAATCGCAAGATCTAAACAAAAAAAAAAAAAAAAAGCTGAAGGGCCAAAAGAAAAATCAACAGATGGCGAATTGAAGAACGGAGAGAAAATCTGAAGGGGGTTTACCTTCGCGTTCGTGCTCTTGGATTCGAATGCAAATCCAAAGAGGGAGAGGGGAGAGTTAGAACTTAGACTGTCGAGTCCTTCGCTTCTCTTTGTGCTGCGGAGCGGTATGCGTGCGTATGGTCGAGAGAGCACGCGTTTGAGACCAGAGATTTTATTGTTTGGGCTTTTCGCTTTCTATTGAGGGTGTTACAGTAATTTTGGGAAAAAATGTGGGCTTTCGTTTTCCATCTTGGCTAGCATAGACTGAATCATTTTCTCCATCTTGATAGGCCCATTTTAGAATGTCCAAGGCCCATTTTCTCAAGAAGAAAAAAAAAGAGTAAATGACAAAAAACTACCTCAACTATTGGTGTCACGACACTTTCATACCTGATCTTTTAAAAGTGACAATGTCATACCTCATCTTACGAATTTGTGACAATGTCATACCTTCCGTTACTTGGCCGTTAATTTTTTCAGTTAAATGCTGACGTAGCTTGATTCGGGACCCACTTTTTATTAAAAAATTAGTAAATTATTATTAAAAACTAATTTTTTTTAAATAATATTTTTAAAAATACCTCCTCTCTCTCTCTCTCTCTCCCTCCCCATCAGCCTGCAGAAAGAAGAAGAAAAAGGAAGAAGAGGAAGGAGGAGAAGGAGGAAGAAGAAGAAGAAGAAAGGAAAGAAAGAAAAAAAACCCAGAACTGGGTTGTTGCGCGGGGGCGCACGCAGGGGGGTGCGGAAGAGGAAGAAGGAGGAGGAGAAGAAGAAGAAAGGAAAAAAAGAAAAAAAAAACAACCCAGAACTGGGTTGCTGCGCGGGGGGCGCACGCAGGGGGGTGGGGGAAGAGGATGAAGGAGGATGAAGAAGGAGGAGGAGAAGAAGAAGAAAGGAAAAAAAAAAAACCCAGAACTGGGTTGCTGCGTGGGGGCGCACGCAGGGGGGAAGAGGAAGAAGGAGGATGAAGAAGAAGAAGAAAGGAAAAAAAAAACCCAGAACTAGGTTGCTGCGTGGGGGCGCACACAGGGGGGGAAGAGGAAGAAGGAGGATGAAGAAGAAGGAGGAGGAGAAGAAGAAGAAAGGAAAAAAAAAAAAACCCAGAATAGGGTTGGTGCGCGGGGGCGCACGCGGGGGGGGGGGGGGGGGGTGGGGAGGAAGAAGGAGGAGAAGAAGAAGAAAGGAAAAAAAAACAACCTAAAACTGGGTTGTTGCGCCGGGGGCGCACGCAGGGGGGCAGGGGGAGGAAGGGAGACGAAGGCCTTTTTTTATTATTTTTATATTATTATTTAAAAAAATATTAAATGATTTTTTTTTGTTTTTAATAATTTTTTAATAGAAAATGGGTCCCAAATCAAGCCACGTCAGCATTTAACTGAAAAATTAACGCCAAACTAACAGAAGGTATGACATTGTCACAAATTTGTAAGATGAGGTATGACATTGTCACTTTTAAAAGATCAGGTATGAAAGTGTCTTGACACCCATAATTGAGGTAGTTTTTTGTAATTTACCCAAAAAAAATTGCTTTTTGCTAACTTTCTAACTTTTTGAGGTGGTATCCCACATCATGAGTTTGCCAAGGAGAAAGTCAATGATTATGATGTTTGCTAATGTCGATGCTCATGCCAATGCAAAGTTTCAATGTCAATAATAATGTGAAGCTTCAATCCCAATGACAATACAAACTTACAAATAAATTGTTGACGTTGAATTGAAGATGACACATATTGACATTTATCTTAAACCAAGTACAAGTACCCAATGTATGTCCAAGCCAAGCATCACGTTAGTTTCATGACCGATAATCACCCTAGATCAAGCATTCGAGGCTAATACTTTTTGCCTACCTTTCCAACACTTGTCAAACTTATGGTTGTATACCACATCATAAGTTTGCCAAAGAGAAAATCAATGACGATGATGTTTGCTGTCGATGCCCATGCCAATGCAAAGTCTCAATGTCAATACCAATGTAAACATCCAATACCAATGACAATACAAACTTACAAATTGACTACTAATGTGAGCTGTAAACAAACAAACAAGCTGATGTGAATTGAAGATTACGCATATCGACATTCATCCTGAACCAAGCATAATTAAGTAATCAATGTATGTCCAAGCCAAGTCATCACCTTAGTGTCATTATCGACAATCATCCTAGACCAAGCATTCGCAGCTAGTGTTTGCCCAACCAATCTTTTACAACAACGGCTTGAGAACTCCAGTAAGACACCATCAAGAAACCAATAATTTCTTCAGTAAAATAACACTAGCAAAAAGAAGTTGAACCAATTAACCCAAGAAAAAAACAAAATTGACACATGAAAACAAGAACAAGGAGAAAACAGAAACAGAAACGCAAGTAGAAAATGAACCTACGATAAAATCTTATGAAAATCTAACGGTTTAGAACTCGAGAAACTAAACCAAAGATAAAACATAAGAGGCGAAGAAGCGAGAAACAAACCGATACTAAACAAGAGCAGATTGAATTAGATGGATCCATCTCAGTTTGATACCATGCATGTTAATAACAAATGAAGGGACAAAAAGAAGAAAAACTAATTACGAACTCTAATTATTATTCCTTTGACTAAAACAAAAAAGAATGACTACAAATGGCTACATAAAGACTAAATATTTTAACACGGCTACCTAATTTTAAAACAAACGAGAAAGCGATCTTGAACTCAAATAAAAAAGAGTACCCTAACATAATTGTAAGTATTCTGAGATCTAATTATAAGTATACTAAAAAAAAACCCTAATACAAAGAGTACCCTAAAAAAAACCCCTAAATCAGAGAGTACCCTAACAAATACCAAGCAGTCATAATAATCTTTTAAGACGGCTACCTAATTGTAAGTATTCTGAGATCAATTGGCTATTCAGCTGCAGGCATATATATTGTTCAATAAAAAGAGTTGTATATCCATAGACGAGTGAATCCTTTACTTTCCGTGCACATGATCAGGGGAGTGACCATACTAATCCGTGAAAAGAAAGATTCACAGAGGTATTTCAGCATTTTCTTACCATTATCGTGTGGGTCAGAAATCAAACTCATGATTTGTCGTGTGAAATACGAACTAAAATTTGGTTGGCAAACGTTTTAATTCTTTTTATTAATTCTTGACTTAAATATCAACTAAAAATGAACGTACTCTAGCATCACCAAGGACGGTGCTGTATAGGGCCTAGGGGGCATTCGCCCCCACTCAATTGTGTGTAGGTGTGTGACATTTGCATTCCAATTCCCAAGCTCTAATTAAACTACAAATGAAAAAATGGATTGCATTTCAATTCTATCGTCAGTCCTAATTAAACTATAAAAAGCGGTCCAGTGGAAAAAAGACAAGGTATATCCGCTAGTTTACATGCTTGTGACATTAGCACTAACTCTTTCAATTGCTACTGCCACCGTTGAAAGAACATTTTCAGCCATGAAATTTCTGAAGAATCAATTGAGAAATCAAATGGAAGATTAATGGATGAATGATAATATGATTATTTTTATAGATAGAGATATTTGATGGTATTGGTAACGATGTTGTCATGCAACGCTTTCAAAACATGAAAATGCGTTGAGGAATATTGTAAGATGTTGTATGAAAAACTTTATGGATTAATATATAAGTGTTTTGTGTAGTAAATTCTTGAGTTTTTTAATTGTATCTTGTTGTTTGAGGATGCTCCCACTCTTACAATTTTCTGGCTTCGTCCCTGAGCATCACATGATAAGAAATTAACAACATTGTACACCATACGTATATTACATGCTAAAGGACATAGTAATCACGTACACCATTATATCGTGTATGTAAGTACACATTTACATGCTAATTAAAAGATTTAAACCTGGCCGGCTCAACCCTAATGGCCAAATCTCCCTAGTGTATGAGAAAGGTTGGCATGAAGTCTTTTCATGGAAATATAATTCTTGCTTCTTGCAGTACCTTAAAGTAAAAAAAGTTAGAATATATAAGGTTTTATATCAAAGGTTGGCATTCAAGGGATGTGTAAGAGCAATTTTCTCACATTGCACCTTATGCTTTTGTAATTGTATTAATTTTTTCACGTTGCACCTTAAGATTTTGTAATTGTATCAATTTAATGAGTTTTTTTTTTTGGTCACAAATGTGCCTTAAATGTCAACCCAATTATGCTCATGTCATCAATTTTATGAAGTTCAAATAATTCGTTAGACAAAAACCATAAATTGATATAGTTTTAAAACTTCTGTGTCTAATGTGAAAAAGTTAGAACCTCGTGACCTACTAATTTGAAAATAACCCCAAACCTAGCTAAAGGGTGTAAAATGTAGTTAGACCTTTTTCTTTTTTTTTTTTAATATTGCTCTCACTAATCTAATACTTGAAAATCATGAATTAGCTTGATTAAGGGAGTGATTGATCAAATCCCATTGTTATTCATATTTTCCCCTCTTTCGCTAACTTCTGGGTTCCATAGACTTCTCTCATTTCAAGTAACATATATATCATCAAATTTACGATTTTCTTGATTTCAAGTAAGTGCGTAACAAGTCATGAAATCATAATAATAGACATAATCTTGGATATAAGCATTAAACAAATATAAAAATGAATCCTAAAAAGAGAATATCCATAATTATTTTCAGTAGCTAGTTGATACACCATCATCTTATAATTATGCCAACCTTCTAGATATACCCTACCTTATTTTTTTTGGCAACTAGATATATGCCCTAGCTAGGTCTCTATTTCTTCATTTCAGGCTCGTATTTCCTACTGTACGTTCTAGATTTGATTTCTGGCACTGATAAATCACACGATGGTTGTCAGAGAATGCCAAACTGACTCAATGAGTTTTCCCATCCCCAAAAGGGTGGCTCCTTCCTCTAGTTTTTTTTTTCTTATATACTATTGCGTTTTTTGAACGAAATATATACCATCACGATTGAATAGTTTGATTGTGATCATTTGTGGACCAGTGCTCGATATGGCAATTGGCAGTGCGACTATCACGGCACTGACAGCTTTGCACTTTACAGCATTCGTCGATCGATAGCCTACTTTCATATATATATAAATTATAGAACTCAGCTGAGACATGATGAAGCTTGTTCAACGTTCATGGCAGAAAGACTTTAATCAAATGTAGTAGTTGGCTAAATTGGCTATTATAATGATTGCCATCGTGAGCCACATGGGGATGATCTGGCGGACTGTGATTGGTGAGTTTTGTGAGGTTTGGTGTAACCGTGTCCGTGTGTGTCAAGATATATAGTCAACAAGCAACTCTGCTACGGAGGAGAAATCCCAACCATTATATTCACACTAAACCATAGAAATGAATAGATCAAATTAAATGATGAAAAACAAATATTGATGCTAGATCAAATGAGAAACAAAGCCGGCCCTTAGAATTTGAGGATTCTAGGCAAGCCTTCGAAATGGAGCTATAGAGTTCTTTTATCCTCGTCCTTTGTACAATGATATGCATAAAAATTTCGCTAAATACATGAAAAGTTTATTTCTACATCAAATATTATTACAATTTAATATCAAAAGAAGAAAGATCGATATACAACATTACTTAAATATTACGTACAAGTCTTGTGTTTTTAGACGCAAATGTACTAATTAAGTTTACATAATCTATTTTTTCAATCAATTCTTTTTCAATTCCTATGATTTTATTTTTTTGACATTTTAATTGAATTTGAATTGTAAATATATATATATATATATATATATATATATATATATAAAAGAAACATTTAAAGGAAGGGTCCGAAGGGATTCCTTTTTTTTTGTTTATAAAAATAGAGATTAGTTGTGGAGTCCACACCAAATCAAACTTTAACGATCCGAATCGTCTATTTTTCAAGTTGCACCTCATAGGTCATCCTTGCAAAGTATTACCCAAATTGGAAATGTTTAAGACATCTAATTGATTTCAAAGAAATTAACAAATACTTTGTTATATAAGAAACAATGAAATTTTATCTTGATAATTAAATAAGCAAATGGTTTAGGATTGAATTGAATTTTTGTAAGGATGATTTATAAAATGAGACTTACAAAATAAATTATTCAGATCGTTAAAGTTCGAAGTGAAGTGGACCCCACACTTAATGGAGATATATAGGAGCCCTAGGCGGGCACCTGCTTCGGCCACTCTTAAGACCGGCCTTGAAAAAACATAGTTGAATTGGTGAGGATGTTTTGTAGAGAGAAACCCTAACCACATTGAATCATCCTTAATAGAGTAGGAAAAATTAATGTAACGTTAACATGAAACATTTGGCATGATATTGAGTTTCTCACAGAAAGACGACAATTCTATATTATTAAGAGGATTAAAAAAATACAAAAGACTTATCGTGGAATGTCGTTGTTCTCATGTATATGAAATGACAATATTATCATTATGGTCGACACATGTAAAATGATGCTTTGGAATTTGACTTTCCTGAAATTCAACCAATTAACAATTCACGTACACTTTCATAGATATATAATATCTCAATGGAAGACAGTTTGATGAAAAATGCTTGAAAGCTGATCATGAAAGAGATTGAATCTTTACTTAATATGCACAAATGGCTACTGTATTAAAGTCAAATGATGCCCTAATAAATATTAACTTAATTTATCATATGATAATGAATGAGTCTGTATTTTTTGTCAATATGTAATGATATGTCTAGTTTTTTACCAACTAATTAGTCCCACACACACATATATATATGTGAATTTAGTCAAATTTGTTAGACTGTACAATGAAGAAATTGAGGTTTTACCATAAAACTAATTGGTGATATGAGAAGTAGTCTAACCTCTTATAAACTATTGCATGATTTGGTCCTCACCGATGTGGGACTTTGTCCTCACATTCTCACATGTTATGCACTCAAGTTCAAATCTTCCTCTTCATAATTTAGACTAATGTAATGTAAATTATTGTTTTTTTAAAATAATAATAAATAAATAAAACTATAATTACACTACATAATTCTCTTGAAGTTATCTCTGTGCTTGATGTGCATCATTTCTGGATCTCCCATTAATTTTCACATATATGATAATATTTCATGGCTTCAATCAAATTATCAAATTACGGAGATTTCGATTAGGTCATTTTATATGAGATTCTTTTTGGATTTTTGTGTCTGGAGTCAGCAGACTCAGAGATATGGACCACTCATTTCAAACTCTACACCCCCCATTAGCTCATTATACTAACCCACCTTACACAAATCAAAGGTCTGCATCTCTTTCTCCCTCCCTTACAGGCTCCGAATTTCGAGATCCGAAGACTGCTATCTCGATTCATTAATATTATGCTATGGTGTATGTGTCTCTATGTGTGTTGGTCTGCTCAAATGTGTATCAAACGGTATCATGTGGTGGACCAGCCATTTGGTGAAGCATGGTGCACAATGCTTATAAATATTAAGAAAATCATATCTTAATTAATTAACAACTACATCTTGTTTGTTAAAAAGATAAACCCTAGCTACTACATCTTAATCAAGTACGCGCGCAAGGTAGTGTATGAGCAGGATATGACATTATTAATAGAACCCGGATCTTTTTCATGATAATCGAAAAGCAACTTAATTAAGCGGAGTTTGTCATTGTCATGTGTTCCTTGCTGCTTTGATTAAAGGTAATTTTGTCTCTAATCTCTTTAGTTGTTAATATTCTCGACCCCACATTACTGCATTTTTTAAAAAAATCGTACTTTTTAGAAAATAGAATGCACTTTTAGTGTACTTGAATGGATGAATAATTAAAAACTGAAAATATATTACTTTTACAAGTTGATTTTCTGTGAAACTTGCTTTTCCAAGCAAGAAAACAAGATTGTTTCATCCAATATGATCTACAGTATGTGTACGTAATGAGACAAAATTCCAATTCCTGATGAATTAGATTTTGTACTCTTTAGAATCAAAATGGGAGAACCATTCAAAAACCTAAAAGGAACATTAAAGAGAGAAAACTAGATTAATTCCTGCTTCTCTCTTTTTGTTCCATAAAATTATGTATTCTCTTAAGAGCAACTTCAAGTGTCTGCTCACTCATGTTTGCAAAACAAACCCTAAACCAGCCTGGTTCAGAGCAGTGGCATGAAGAACCAGGAGATATATTTAACTTCACTTCATACAGCATAGAGTCCCAAACAGCCAATTCACCTTCTCTTGTTGGTTTCTCCAAAAGTGGACTTAAATTCATCCAGCAAAACAACCCGGCATTGCCTGTCAAACACTCAATCCCCGATTTCTTCAAACCTTCTATTATCACGTCGTATCTCTTCCTCAGTCTCTCTCTATTTGTCTTTATGTAATTTTCAGTGAATTCCTTGTCAGACAACATGGAAGCCAAGAGATGTTGTGTCTGAGAAGATATCAGGGTGAAGCTAGACATCCTTCTTGCTGTTGTCACAACCTTGTCGTTGTAAGAGTACACGGTGCCAATACGAAAACCCGGAAGGCCTAGGTCTTTAGACAGGCTATAAACTATGTGAACTCTTTCTGCATCCTTGTACTGCCTGTCTTCAAGAATCTCTGCAATGCTTATGAACTCGGTGGATGAGAAGGCAGAGCCCGAGTAAATTTCATCAGAGACAAGATGGATGTTTTTCCAGGTGACGAAATCAAGAATCTCTTCAAGAACTGCCCTTTGGACTGTCGCACCTAAAGGGTTGGAAGGATTTGTGATGAGTACACCTCTCACTCTCATGTTCTTGGCTTCTGCCTCTTTGTATGCAGCATTCAAAGCTTGAGGACTGATTTGGAAATTGTTTGAGCGGCCACAGTGGATTGGCACAATATTCACACCAGTCCTCCACCTCAAATCTCTATCAAATCTGTAAAACAAAATTTGAGTTGGCATAATTAGTTTTTTGACACTTTGACAAAATAATGCCAGACTGTCTGACTAGGGAACATTTTCGTAACTCTGAATGGCATTAAATTTGAGTAGTAGAGGAGTATTCTTACCCTGGATAGTATGGGGTTGGAACAAGCAAAGCATCACCAGGATCAGCTATAATGAAAGTTAATAGCTCATTGGCTGCAGTTGCTCCTGCAGTTAGGACTATTCTATCAGGGTCAAATTTGGCTCTTCCTCCTCTTATTTGTTCCATGAAACTTGCCATTGCCTTTCTGAAAGACAAAAGACCATGGTAATCTTGAAACAAGGCATTTTCTCTAAAGCCAGACACTCCTTTTGATGCCTTTGCTCCCCAGTTGGAGGCTTCTGAATGCTCTTCCAAGTATTTTTCCAACAGATCGAATGAAACCTGTTCAATAAAAACATATATTAGGTCACAATTCTTATATAAAAAACATATTAGTATTTCTTCTTCACGGGTTTGTTGAGCACTACACCCAATCAATAAAATTCTCTCGTACCACCAAGGTTTCTTTAAAAAAAAAAAAAAAAAAGCAATCTTCTTCTTCTGGATTTTGTTGAAAACTTACTTGATTTTCAGCCAGTCCCATCTGTATGACTCCTGATGGGTTGCTTGATTCATCGTAAGGGTTTTCGTCATATGCTTTCCAGCCTGCAAAGTATGGAGAGTCTTCTCCATGAGTATCAGAAACAGCTATTTTTGATAGCCCAACAGAAGGCAGCTGCTGCTGCTCAATCTCTATACCCATGGATGCTACCTCTGGACCAGAATTAATATTCGGGCTTATCTTGATTTTCTAGGACAAGGATTTTCTTTTGAGGAAGCTGAAATGACTAAGGGAAGTGAGAAAAGAGAAGAGAGAGCTGTTTGAATGAAACCGTCTCACAAATCCTCTTATATATAGGAAGAGAAGGGTTGAGAGCTTTGAGATACAAATTAAAGGGGCCCCCCTTCTACTTATATATACAATGGTTGGTCAGTCTGTAATTTGACCAAGCTTTCTTGATCTCAATGATCCTAAATCATACAGATCGAATATCCTAATATAATATGGTAGTTGTCTTCATAATTTGCTTTAGAATAAAGGTGGCTGTTAAAGCGTTGTTATTAACATTCTAGAAAAGTTACTATGCAATATCTTCATTTGAAATTACTGTCTTTTAAAATGCTAATAACAATTT
The DNA here is from genome assembly GCA_963580275.1 of Crataegus laevigata. Lineage (NCBI taxonomy): Eukaryota > Viridiplantae > Streptophyta > Magnoliopsida > Rosales > Rosaceae > Crataegus > Crataegus laevigata. The sequence continues at coordinate 35,587,464 of OY756942.1, read as the reverse complement.
GTTACATATATAAATGTCAAATGAATGTCGATACTTCTAATCAATCAAATTGTTGTTTCAAATGGAATGGTTTTGTAGTTAAATTATTGAGCAATATTATACTTATCACATATTTGCACCTCATTATAATGTCATATATGACTTTTTATGATTAAAATTAGACTTATCACTGCAAGTGGCTCTTTCTACAATGGTGGAAAGGTGTTGTGCTCTTGCATGACGGCGTGGGTTCGAATTCCGTTGTTAGCTAATCTAACATTTAACATACTAACTATATCGCTTGAGTCAAAAAAAAAATTCAGACTTACCACATGTTTGTACTACATTTTAATACCATACGAATATTTAAAGAAAATCCAATGAGATAAATAAATAAAAATAAAAATAAAAAATAAAAAAACATTCAATTGAAAGAGATAAAATCATCATCCAAATATTACAATGACATAAAATCACTAAATGACATTGTTTACACATCAATTATCACATTATGTGACATTTAAATGTGGTATGGCTAACATTTACTCATTCAATCAACATCATAGCTAGGAGATAAAATGACCGTTTAATAAAAATAAAATTATTCATTTATGTGGCGTATTTACATCACTCTATATTATGTGGTATTAAAATGTGATAAGACTATAATAACATTGTTCTAAATTGTTTAACTACAATCACTTAATATTACAGTCTAGTGATATTCCTTTTCACTGCTAAGTGAGAGGTCTTAGGTTGGATTAAAAAATTGTTTAACTATAATGCTATCAATATTTATAAGTTTTGTTTTGGTTACAATGTATAGGAAGAAAATTAAATAACCAATAATAAAAATATCAATAGAATACCCTTAATAATATGAATTCATAATCATCATGGCTCGCATCACCAACAATCGCAATACCTAACGCAAGAGAAATGGATAAAACAAGGAACCTTTGCTGAGCAACAAAATGTAATTACTGAGAGTATATTCGCACATCTTAAATTACTTCGTCAACATTGAGCTTGGACCACACCGCTCTTCTTTCTCTTGCTTCTTGGAGTGGCTTAGTTGTCGTGCTGTTGTCCTCAAGCATGGTCAATTTAATCTTCTTCTCGTCTTTATCCATTCTATTTGGCATGCTAGGATTCTTTGAAATGATAAGCAAGAGAACCCCATTGTGGTGAGTAGATTGGCAGGCCTTTTCCTATCGGACTTTGTGTCTGTACAACCCCAAACTTCTCCTTGCCCTTGCTTTCTCCTTGTCGGTGGTCTCCGCCCTCCACCAAACTAGATTAAGATAAATGTCGATGCTTCCTTTTGTTCAAATTCGAAGTGTTGGGGTATCAGTGTGGTTTTTCGTGACAAAACCGGTAGCTACGTTGGAGGTTTCGTTTGCAAAATTCCTCATGCGATCGACCCCTATACTATGGAGATTCTAGCAGCTCGTGCAGGCTTGCACCAAGCTGCACGACGACATTAGAGGCTAGTCATTCTAGAGTGCAATGCCTTACAAGTGGTCCAAGCACTGCATAGTCCCCATTGTGGCGTTTCTGCTATTGGTTTATTAATTGAGGATGTGAAAGCCAACTTGCAGAGTTTTGCTATAGCGAAAGTAAATACGTAGATCCGCCAATGTTGTGGCCCATAGTATGGCTAAATTGGCCTTAAGTTCTACTGTTTCTAGTCTTTGGTTTGAGGTGCCTTCAGTTACTATTCAGGATGCCCTCCTACATGATTGTATACTTCATTAATATTCTGAATAAAACTACTATCGTATCTTCTTCTTCTTAAAAAAAAAAAGGAATCTTAATGAAACACTCCCGGTACTGTTCATTTTTAACGAAAATGACATTTTTACATTGAAAAGTCACTCATGGTAATATTCACTTACACCTTTATTTTGTCCCTTTCGATAAAACCTAAAGTTTTTTGGGACTTTTCGTTAATTTTCCTAACAAAGAACCTAGAGACTTAATAAGAAATATACATAATAGAAAAGTTCATAGTTTCCTTGTTTGTAAAGCAATATATGTAAAATTAAATAGAAACTAACAAAGAATCTTGCATCGTTTTTTTTTTAATTTTTTGTAGTAAATAAATAGAATGGGATGCCTCCGTGCATCACATATATCAAATAAATCTTTCTCATTCTTTAGAAGAAAAAAAAATTATTGTCAAAAAATCATATTCATCTTTTAATTAGACCCTTTCTATTACCCCTAAACTCCATGCTCAAAAGTGAAAACCAAATATATGAAGAGATCTAAGAGCAGTTAAGCTATGCTGACCAGTCAAAGGTACCAATTTATCCAAGATTTAATATTCTGATTGCTAATTAACGAAGGTTGGACAAAATTGAAGCTCCGGTAAGATCTGCTTATGCGATCATGAACCCGCAACAATTATTCTTAGCAACAGAATTTATAATTTCTTATTAGCCGAGGATTATAGCAAGGATAGTTGGTTTTGTGAGCCAGCAACCATATGGTCTTATTAATATTTTAAAGTTTAAACTATTCTTATTGTGAAATGGTTTTCTTAATTAATAGATAGATATAGGAAATGGGATTTTAATCATACTCAACCCATGATATCTGAGGATTGGTATACATGTGTATATATTCATGTTAATGGAGGGGTATTGTTCCAGTTATTTTCGTATATGTATGTATACATACATCAAATAACTGGAACAATGTTCTTCCAAGGAAAACGTTCGTGAATCTGCTCTACTGTATATGTATATTAATTGTAAATATATTAGAAGACTGCTCTCTTCTCAAAGTTGTCTAGTACATAACATGAGATGTTTGGTGAGAATTTGAACCACAATGCAACATAAACATTTGTCCACCAATAAAATCGTAGCCATATATAAAATATGTTATATTGGCATATAATGTGGAAGGTATTTTTGTTACACACATGGAGTAAGGATATATATTTGTTGAGATCGCGTCTCTAATTTGTGTAGATTTCATCAACTAACTTGGCTATGGAAAAAAAGATAATTTAAACATAGGATTTGTATAGAACTCAACAGCTAGCTAGTATGAGATTTGCAATTGATAGAATCCTGCCTAACATCAAAAGAGAGAACGTGAAATATAGCTACTGATCTCATGACGACAACCAAGGCGACTTCAGCTTGCATTGGAGAGACAAGTATCAAACAAAAGCTTCACACAAGATAGGAACCTTCAATATTTTAATATAATTAATGAGAATATTACCGTATAAAATAAAATCTGGCTAAAAAACTAACAAGATTCATTGGAGTAGCGGAGCAATTCCACTACTATGTATTTTTTTTGTGGAATGAGATTTTTTTATAATTTTTTTTTGTTGTTTGGGGGAGGGGTTTAATTTTCTGTAGTTTTAAGTTGGTGCTATCTATACACCTGTTTTTATCTCTCACATTTACTTCTCAATTTTTGGCCGTCCGATTGAGTAAATTGAAAAGAAAAAAAAAAATCAAAAGACAGAAATTAAAAGACGTGTGGAAGATATAAAGTGTACGGATAGGACCACTTTATTTTTATCGACGTAAACTTCTATGTTGTAAATTTTTAACATTATGGACATGACTTTCAATTTGCCACCAACCTAATTTCATTGTAAGTGTAGAATCACTTGCTAGCAGCCTAGCAGCCGACATAAACTATATTAGTTTGCTATATCAACTACATATTAATGAATTAAATAGGTAGTTGATCAAGAAACTAATATTATGTTCATGTCAATTGTCAAGCTCTTTTGCCAGGAAAGTGTTCACATTCCTAAGTGGATTCCCACTAATTACAAGAGGGCAGCCAGCATGTAATGGTAGCACCCCAGCAATTCGGGTTCTTGTGCTTTTGACAAGGACAAGTGAATCACTGCCTAAAAATTGCCTTTTTCAAGCATCACTCTCTAGCTAATCTAATTAATTAAACAATTATAAAAAAGTTAAGGGGACCATATTACTTGAGATTGGGTTTTCTTAATTCTTAGCAGCTAATGTGTCAACATCTTCAGAGTAATTAAAAGGCCAAAGATGGTCACTTCATGTTGTTCATAAGGACTACAAATCACATATTAATCTATATAATTTTTTTTTGTCTCAATTAATAATTTGGCCTAGCTTGCTCGCTAGCTAGTACTACTGCATTTTGTTCAGCTAGCCAAAAGTGACCTTAATGATGGTAAGATTGGAAACTGCATCAATTTTCAAAATGGTCGGTTCTCAGCAGATTTGGATAGGTGCTATTTTTGTATTTTATACAAATTCTTATGTAGAAAATCTATCTCCATTGACATTGAGACGATTCTCATTAGTTAAAGCATAAGAATGCATGCATTGGGGACTAAATATGGAAAATCTAATATTCCAAAATCTTGTAATTTGTGGTAGGAAAAGGTCCACATTTTCTTCTCTCTGATGATTTCATAATATATTTCAAACAAAAAATATTTATAGGAAAAGGGTGAATCACAATATCACATATGATCCAACGAGGGCTGGTTTCCTGCAAATTAATGTAAAAGGGAAAGATGGAGCTGGTGTTTGTAACCTAATCAAAGACCAAATATCTTCATGGAAGATATAAAACCAATGACATTGTGCCACTTGGCATGAATTTTTTTATTATAATCTTGCTAGCTAAGACCATGCCCGAGAGAGAGAGAGAGAGAGAGAGAGAGAGAGAGAGAGAGGTGTAGAATATTCGGTAGGTTGAATTGCTGAACTGGTGCGTATTAGGGCTTTGTACTTAATTTACTACAAGCACAAATATATCCGAAACTTAATTACTTATTTAATATAATAATTAGTGATTCCAATTATGCGTGTTTGTATGGACACGTTTTGTGAACCCCATACGAGTACCTTTTGAGACATAATCCCAACTTGGGCAAAACCGTGTTTACTAATGTCTGCAGAGAAAAAAACATGCACTAGTTGTCTGTCTTATCTTAATTAATTGCTTCATGGTGCTGCAGAAAATGCGATCAGCCTTACATTCTGTAGTTTTCTATATATTTTCTTAATGTTGTTTGCCCTGGTTGTAAACCATAAAATGTGATCCACTAGTGTCCACACAGACTTTGACTCCCAGTAATGCATCATAGCCATCAAGAAATCAATTTATGTTTCCTTTCTGCGTTTCATCAGTGTTATATATTTATTTATTTTTCACCCCACTTGTATTTATTATTGAATATGTTCAAATTAAATTATTTTTCTGCATGCATATGTGACAAGAATAACCTTTTTGTGGATAATTTTTTGTCTTAACCATAGGCGGCTTTGGGGAGCTATATAAAGCTACAATATAACATATATATGTAATTAATAATGCTCTATATTATAATAAATTACTTTTATTAGCACTTTAAAGTCTCCCTGTGCACTTGTTATAAGTGTAATTTTTTTCTTTCTATAAAAATTTGGAGTGCACAATGAGATATTTGGAGTTAATTTTATTATATAATAATGCTATCAACTTTAAAAATATAATTTTTTAATCTTTTTTTCTTGTTTGGTTGTTTAAGATATATTGAACTACTTTTGATTATTTAGTGAAGGTTATGTTTGTAGCTCTTTTTACTTATTATTTCATGACATTTTGTAAACTTACAACCAATGAGCTCTAAAGTTTGTTTCGATTTAAGTTATTGCTTTCAAGCATCAATGGATTGTCCTACTTTTTTTTGGAAAACTATCTTAAAGAGAGGCTTAAGGAGGGGCCCTTTTATAAGTTTGGCACAGGGCACTCGAAATCTCAAAGACTACCCTAGTCTTAACCAGGTACCTTTTACTCTTCTCAAGTAAATGAATGTATTTGCTTGTTTTTTCCTTAGTTATATAGGAAAGTAATAATGATATTTTTTTATCGTTTGATTTATTTTAATTTGATGGGTATAAGTAAAGGGAGGTGTCTAGGAGAAAAAAAAAATAGTGTGTGATATGACATGCATTTGTGTGTATGCTTTTCATTATAATTTATGACACACCCCGTCCCGAAGGAGGGCATGCTGGCCGTCACGTGGGAGTGACGTAACCATTTACACAGTATGGAAGCTTTAAAATATACTCTTCTAAGATGAAACACCCGTAGGTGAGACCTAATTTTGTCCATTCTGTCAGAACCCCGTTGAATTTCCTCGTAGTCACCACACCTCTGCAATCTTTAACCTGGAGGGGCGCAAAACCAAGTTGAGTGGGTCAGTAAAACAAATCTTTTCTTTCAAATCCATCTTTTCTCAAAACTTTGTAACCCCTCTCCGTAAAACTTGTATACTTTCCCAGAAATGTAAAATATCAATATATATACATATATATTCTCAAAACTTCAAATCACTATCTCAACATTACTTTCAATACAATATGCCATGCCATGTCTAAATTCAACCTAGTATAGTATGAATGCATTAACATAAATCAGGTGGAAGGAAATAATCAACCGGAGACCCTCTAATGGCCCTGTACGGCTGAATCTAGAGCTCAAAATTTCATCTGGCTTCACTTCAAATTCTCATCTTGCCGGAGTCACCACCTGTGACCTGTACGGCCTTCTGCACATAAGTCGGAACCACCTAATGTAGTCTGTACGACTTAATGGTTAATATTACGCTCTAGTGCTTTTCTCATCAATCATTTCTCATCAATCATCTGTGCACATAATCTAAGGTCACCCACCAGTCGGAACCTCTCTAAAGGTCTGTACGACTGGCCTGTCGGAACCACCTCCTATGGTCTGTACGACTAGCATCTACTTGGATCCAAGGCGAGCGTGCGATGCGGTGAATAATATAAGCACTAATACCATGGTGCAGGTTATGAGCTCAACATATCTCAACATCATCATAACAGTAATATATACTCACCTGATATTCACCTGTGCGTCCACCGCACCAATTCATACAGATGCATCATATATCAATTATAATTTTCATATCATTTCATGCATGGCAATTGATACTCACCTGTGCGTCCGCCGCACCAATTCATACTTATGCATCATATATCAATTCCTATTTTCATATCATTTCATGCATGGCATTTCGATTCACATTTCTATATAATTTTCACATACTTCTATGCATGGCATTTCGAATCATATTTTTATATGAATCTACGCATGGCGTTTGAAAACATACTTTTCATATCGTTTCTATGCATGGCATTTAAAGCATATTTTTATTCAATTTCAATTTCTGGGAAAAACGTCAAGTATATATGTATACGGAAAACAAAACTGCCCACTCACAGATACGTAGTCGAGACGAAGCCTCCTAGCTTGGCTCAATCATATACGTCCTCGGAATACGTTTCCCTATACATGAAATTTCTAATTAACTTAGTTTAACGACATATAAACGGAAACGTAAATAAAATCTTCATAGATTGTCCAAATATAGGGTTTAAATATATGAAATCGATCTACTCGACGTCACGAACGTCGCTATATTTTTAAAATAATTTTTTCACTGTTCACGCGCCCCCACGCGCCTGCACAGTGCACGGCACACGCGCCCCCCACGCGCAGTGCACACTAACGGCGTCAGTTGACGGCGTCAGAATATTCTTGGAATATTCCGTTAACTTTAACGGTGTCAGTAACGGCGTCAGTTAACGGCGTCAGAATATTCCGTCAGAGTTGACGGAATATTCCCCTGCCGGTTGTCTTCTCCAGCGACTCGCCGGCCGCCGGCGACTGTTTCGCCGGAATTTCTGGGAAAACTTCAAATTGTCATATCTTGCTCATTTTTCATCCATTTTTTTCGTACTTTATATCAAATTGAAGCCCCAAACATGTAGAATCACGATACACTACTTTTAAGCTCCAAAAACAACTAAATCTCACCGGAAAATTCCAAGCAAAACCGGCCACTTTGGTTCTACATGATCCCGACGTCCAAACCTTCCAAACGAAGCACTCCGAGCTTCCTTAGGACCTCGCCAAGCTTCCTACAAGCTTCAAAATCCCAAAAACATAAGGGTTTACGTGTGCATGAACAGTGCACAATCACGGGGACTTTGAAATCTAAGTTTTCCGAAGTCAAACTTACCTGAAAATGGTGTCTACGTGCTCGTGGAGGTTCCAGGAGTTTGATGGTGGTCTTAACTCCGCCGTTGGTAGAGGTTTAGGGTGGTTTGTGTGGTGGTCCGTGTGGGTTTGAAGGAGAGAGAGAGAGAGAGAACTGAGAAGAAGAGAGAGAGAGTGTTACGGAAAATGGGGAAGAAAGGAGGGTGGGGAGGTCCTACCTAAACCCCATACACAAAATTACATCCCAAAAATATTAATCTAAGCCTAAGTTTGAGTTCCAAAAACTAATGAATAATCCACTTAACAATAGTTTAGGAACCTTAGGTAAAACCAATGCCAAATTTATGCACCTTAATTCCGTTTAAGGGCCATTTCGTAACTTCACGTCCTCGAAATTAAAATTTTCGGGACGGGCTGTGACAATCTCCCCTCCTTATAGAATTTCGTCCCCGAAATTCCAGCAACCAACCAAATCATCTATACTCATACAATAGCCTCGGGTAATCTCTCTTACCAATTACACTGTCTTAATTCTCAGTACTTCCTTTTTCAAATCAAAGGTCATCATTAGCTTCTCATCGATCAGATCCAGTTTAATTCTCAATAGTTGCACCACAATCCCATGTGACGAATCTGCCACCTAGTAACAACGCATTGAACACAAAATACATTAAGCACCTTAGCCAATTCTGAAGACATCACAACTTGTAGGCAACTTCATTGATTTCTTTAATGATCAAAAACGGTCTGATGCGTTTAAGACTTATCTTGTCTCCTTTCCAAATCTCACTATTCCTTTTTGTGGTAAAATTCCCAAAAATCTCGAATCATGAAACACATCCTGCACTTACGACAACTCTGGAAGCAATTCAAATATGTAATCAACTTCATCAACTTTTCGATGATCACATAAAATCCGATACACTTAAGATTCAACTTGCCTTCCTTTCCAGACCGAATCACACTTTTCTAAGATGAGAACTTCAAAAATATAAAATCATCGACGTTAAACACTTGATTAGTGGCATAGTCCTCTGTTAATCTCTTTTGCCCTTCCTGGTTACTTTCAGGTTAACTCAATCACCTGAATACTTTGAGAAGACTCATCCATAGTCTCAGGGCCTACTAAAACTCTTTCGTGATCAAATCTTTCTCTATCCAGAAGCATTCCATCCACAAATCAGCAAAAATCGACTCACACATGACACGTTTCATGGACCTTATGGCGTTACTTTGGAAACTGCGCAACCAACATACTTAAGAACTCAGCAGTTCCGTAACCCAATCCTCTTTTCCATAAAACAAATAAATGTGCTAACTTGGTACGTTGACCAACCATCACTTCAAATTCGATCATAACCATCTCGTGTACAAAGAAACTTGTACTCATAATCCAAAGTAATATTTTTCCATTTCAGCTTCGAAACAGAAAATAGTTGTCTCAATCCAAAGGTTTATTTCTTTCTGCCTCAATCTGCTGACCAATAAAATGTCGAATGGTATGATGAATCTTATTACTTTTAGAATATTGCATAACTGAACAGTGAACTTTGTTCAAAATTGCTTACTTTAAACCCACAGCATTAGGTACATACGTTCTGTTTGCTTATTCACATACCATCCGCTTCACAAACCTTGTACTCATTCTTTTTTCCTTCTTTCCTTGCCTTGGTTAATTCTTAAATTTCTTTGTCAAACATTCAAGTTTCAAGTACGACCTTACCAAAAATGTCTAACTTGAAATTTAGCAAGTACAGCTTTCTTCTCGATCTTCCATTCTCAATTTTACTCCAGTTGATTTCCAATCCACAAGAAGATAATCATGGCAAGCGTGCCAAACGTTAATCTTACTGGAGCCTTTCTATCAAGTGCATCAGCTATAACAATTCCACGATCCCCTTGGTCATACAATCATGATCACTAAGTAACTCAATCCACCTTCGCTGCCTCAGATCAAGATCCCTCTGAGTAATGGATATTGGAAACTCTTTGGATTCATAAAATCTTGCCTTCTTACCAATTATAATGTATCCATAACTTCACGGTAAGGTTGGTAATCGAAATTTCCAAATCTCAAGTAGAGTAATTCATCTCATGAAGTTCCATTTGCCATGGAACATATGCCATCACCCTAACCTGTTACATCAATACATAACCAAGAACATTCAATGTAACATTACTTAAACCGATAATTACCGCTATCTTCTGGGAATACCAAATTACGTGCATGAGTGAGGAAATATTTTAGTTGTTGAATCCTTTGCTCACAATTTCCTTCCCACTCATACATAACCTCCTTTCTCAACAATCTCGTCAATGACAAAGCAATGACTGAAAAATCTTTCACAACCATCCCAGATAGCCTGGTAAGCTAAGAAATTCTGAATCTCAATTATGGTTCGTGGTTGTTCCAAATTCTCCATTTCTGCTACCTTTTAAGGATTCACTTGAATACCTTAAGAATATATATCATATATCAGAATGCTACTTGATTCATCCAACATTAGCATTTGCTAAGCTTAGTATACAACCAACGTTCTCTCAATCTTTGTTTCACCGACTTAATATGTTTTCATGCCCTGCTCTGGCTCAGAATATACCAGAATATCGTCAATGAAAAATGATATCAATCTTTGAATTTACACAAGCACCTCTGCTGATCAAATAACCATCGGTACACCACAATGGATAACGGTCCTCAATCATTACCCGATTCCATTGTCTATAATCAATGGATAGTCTTAAAGTCCATTTTCTTTCTCACCAACGAACTAAAGCTCCTCCAAAGGGTTGTACTAGGTTGAATGAAACTTTTATCAACCAATTCTTTCAAGTGAATTTCCAATTCTCTTAACTCATCATGAACCAATCTCTAACATAAAATTTATACCTGGCAACAAATCAATAGTGAACTCCACATCTCTGCCTGAAGGCAGTCCAGGTAATTTCTCAGGGAAGACATCAAGAAAAGTCTAACCCCCCTTTACATCCTTCACACTACTCTGAGCAATGTCATTTAGCACCACATGAGCTAAGTATTTTTGACAGCCTTTCAAAAACAATCTCTTTGCTCTCATAGCATAATTACGGCTGACTCAATCCACTTTGCATGCCCACCAAAGTAACCTCTGATTAATCAACTCGATGGAAAGTAATTGGTTTCCTTTAGCAATCCATCTTGTCATGACTTAACGCAAATAAACTATATCTTCTACCAGCACTGGGCACCATGAAAAACACCATACTATCATGGAATGACCTACCTGTTTACTTGCTTAACGAATCCAACGAATAAGTTATTAATATTACGGTCTGCAGCCCGCAATACTGATAAATCATCGTTGTCTCGATAAGTAAGCAATAACTCTTGAGGTTGTAATATTACTATTTTGTCACTCATTGGGAAATACATACACTCGTCTCAACCGCGTTTATTTACTACTTTCTAGGCAATATCATCCATAATAAGAAATATATCAGCTAGAGTCAACTAGGATGACCTGTACGGCTGATTCTCTGGCTCAACCATCTAGGCTAGCATATTAGTCGGAGTCACTTATAGTGACCTGTACGACTTACACATCAATTTCTCATGTATCAGCCGGATCCACCTCATGTGGCCTGTACGGCTGAACATTTAACTCATCAAATATCTCTGTACCCACGATCAATCCGACCAAACCACTAAGTCCGTAAACCTGCTGAATCGACACTATGGTGTCATGGAAAACTGTTGGGTACAACTAATTCTAGGGACAATTCATAATTCTATGTCCCATTTGTCCACATGAATACATTCACTGATTCCCACACTTTCCAAAGTGTCTAATATTGTACCTGCTGCACAAGGTACCTTTCCCTTACTCGAGACACCTTGTCTCTAAAATCTGGGATTGTCAATAAATCCATCATTTCGCCTCTGACCAGTGGCATTAAAACCTCAGCTGGAAGAATTAGCTCTAGCTTCACTTCTTTCGAAGCTCTGAATCTTTCTATATCCTTGATATGGCGAATCATTAACTTTATCGTCTTATTTTGATTCCCATTCTTTTCTTATTCTTCTTTACTCTCGCTGATCATGTTCTCAGAGTCCTCAAGGCTCAACAACATCTCGTATACTCCTGGTAAGAAGTACGATGGGTAGTGGTCACCAAAAATACCACTTCCTTTTGTCACCCAGCCTAAAACAACATAACACCTCAACCAATTTAGCAGCTATATTTGAATGGAATGAGGCTAGTCTGAAAACGTTCTAGTATACTTAATTGCCGTCAACTTTCCTTGTTTCATATTTGCAAACTTTTGTTTACTACCATCATAATATGCCGGAGGAATAATTCTTTTCTTTAACAAGTCCTCAAACAACTTTAAATCGGCTGTTTCCTCCGGTGACAACGAATGATACTCCTGTTTCCACCAGGATACAAGTTCATGACCCAAACCAGGTAGTCGTCTCGACCCCCTGTCTTTAACTTGCATAATCTGAAACATCTTTTCCAAATGATTAAACCGTCACATTGCTCCCTCAGGTTCATCATTTTTATAAAGTGATTCAAATTCAACTTATAACCCGTCTTAAAATGTTCCTTTAAATAATAGACTGAATCACCATAGTAGTGGTTTTCCCTAAACCGCTATATCAGGGAATTAGGTTCATCTGAACTACGTGGTTTGCTACGAGGCGGTATAGTTCTGACAGAATTCACTAGAATATTCTCAAGACGTCCAAGATTGCAACTGGGCTCTGATACCAACTGACACACCCCGTCCCGAAGGAGGGCATGCTGGCCGTCACGTGGGAGTGACGTAACCATTTACACAGTATGGAAGCTTTAAAATATATCTCTTCTAAGATGAAACACCCGTAGGTGAGACCTAATTTTGTCCATTCTGTCAGAACCCCGTTGAATTTCCTCGTAGTCACCACACCTCTGCAATCTTTAACCTGGAGGGGCGCAAAACCAAGTTGAGTGGGTCAGTAAAACAAATCTTTTCTTTCAAATCCATCTTTTCTCAAAACTTTGTAACCCCTCTCCGTAAAACTTGTATACTTTCCCAGAAATGTAAAATATCAATATATATACATATATATTCTCAAAACTTCAAATCACTATCTCAACATTACTTTCAATACAATATGCCATGCCATGTCTAAATTCAACCTAGTATAGTATGAATGCATTAACATAAATCAGGTGGAAGGAAATAATCAACCGGAGACCCTCTAATGGCCCTGTACGGCTGAATCTAGAGCTCAAAATTTCATCTGGCTTCACTTCAAATTCTCATCTTGCCGGAGTCACCACCTGTGACCTGTACGGCCTTCTGCACATAAGTCGGAACCACCTAATGTAGTCTGTACGACTTAATGGTTAATATTACGCTCTAGTGCTTTTCTCATCAATCATTTCTCATCAATCATCTGTGCACATAATCTAAGGTCACCCACCAGTCGGAACCTCTCTAAAGGTCTGTACGACTGGCCTGTCGGAACCACCTCCTATGGTCTGTACGACTAGCATCTACTTGGATCCAAGGCGAGCGTGCGATGCGGTGAATAATATAAGCACTAATACCATGGTGCAGGTTATGAGCTCAACATATCTCAACATCATCATAACAGTAATATATACTCACCTGATATTCACCTGTGCGTCCACCGCACCAATTCATACAGATGCATCATATATCAATTATAATTTTCATATCATTTCATGCATGGCAATTGATACTCACCTGTGCGTCCGCCGCACCAATTCATACTTATGCATCATATATCAATTCCTATTTTCATATCATTTCATGCATGGCATTTCGATTCACATTTCTATATAATTTTCACATACTTCTATGCATGGCATTTCGAATCATATTTTTATATGAATCTACGCATGGCGTTTGAAAACATACTTTTCATATCGTTTCTATGCATGGCATTTAAAGCATATTTTTATTCAATTTCAATTTCTGGGAAAAACGTCAAGTATATATGTATACGGAAAACAAAACTGCCCACTCACAGATACGTAGTCGAGACGAAGCCTCCTAGCTTGGCTCAATCATATACGTCCTCGGAATACGTTTCCCTATACATGAAATTTCTAATTAACTTAGTTTAACGACATATAAACGGAAACGTAAATAAAATCTTCATAGATTGTCCAAATATAGGGTTTAAATATATGAAATCGATCTACTCGACGTCACGAACGTCGCTATATTTTTAAAATAATTTTTTCACTGTTCACGCGCCCCCACGCGCCTGCACAGTGCACGGCACACGCGCCCCCCACGCGCAGTGCACACTAACGGCGTCAGTTGACGGCGTCAGAATATTCTTGGAATATTCCGTTAACTTTAACGGTGTCAGTAACGGCGTCAGTTAACGGCGTCAGAATATTCCGTCAGAGTTGACGGAATATTCCCCTGCCGGTTGTCTTCTCCAGCGACTCGCCGGCCGCCGGCGACTGTTTCGCCGGAATTTCTGGGAAAACTTCAAATTGTCATATCTTGCTCATTTTTCATCCATTTTTTTCGTACTTTATATCAAATTGAAGCCCCAAACATGTAGAATCACGATACACTACTTTTAAGCTCCAAAAACAACTAAATCTCACCGGAAAATTCCAAGCAAAACCGGCCACTTTGGTTCTACATGATCCCGACGTCCAAACCTTCCAAACGAAGCACTCCGAGCTTCCTTAGGACCTCGCCAAGCTTCCTACAAGCTTCAAAATCCCAAAAACATAAGGGTTTACGTGTGCATGAACAGTGCACAATCACGGGGACTTTGAAATCTAAGTTTTCCGAAGTCAAACTTACCTGAAAATGGTGTCTACGTGCTCGTGGAGGTTCCAGGAGTTTGATGGTGGTCTTAACTCCGCCGTTGGTAGAGGTTTAGGGTGGTTTGTGTGGTGGTCCGTGTGGGTTTGAAGGAGAGAGAGAGAGAGAGAACTGAGAAGAAGAGAGAGAGAGTGTTACGGAAAATGGGGAAGAAAGGAGGGTGGGGAGGTCCTACCTAAACCCCATACACAAAATTACATCCCAAAAATATTAATCTAAGCCTAAGTTTGAGTTCCAAAAACTAATGAATAATCCACTTAACAATAGTTTAGGAACCTTAGGTAAAACCAATGCCAAATTTATGCACCTTAATTCCGTTTAAGGGCCATTTCGTAACTTCACGTCCTCGAAATTAAAATTTTCGGGACGGGCTGTGACAATTGATGACTATATCAAATAATTGAATATATATAGTTCATGTTTGTACTTCGAAGTGTGATCCAAGATGATGACCTTCACGCACACGGGCTTCACTGTAATTAGATTGCTTAATCAAAGATTATTGTAAGACAAACATTGAGTCACACAACATCATGATTTCCTCTATAAATTATATTTATTCCATTTTTAAATTCTAATAATCGAATTGTATACTCCACCTCCTTGCCAGCCAAGCAACCGCACCGTCTCAACTGCATGCGCATAACTATCATTTATTCAGACATGGCTTAGTTTACATGCATGGGAACTCATGAAATGTTATATATATATATATTCTAATAAGACCTCGAAAATTGAGTTGAAACACATGCTTGCATGCATTTATACACACACACACACACACACACATATATATATATATATATATATATATATATATATAAGTCTAATGTAGTAAGTAGTTAAGAAATCCAATATAAAGAGAGACAATTATCTCAGATTCTCAATTATTGTACATTTCTCAAACATTTGCATATTGTCCACACTGTGCATCGTAACCTTTTTCCAAACTAACCAACTTTTGTAAAGTTCAAATATTTGAGGAAATTGCTTTTACTAACTATCTTCTTTAAACTTTCTCTAATTACTTAACAATGTGTGAATCACAAAATTATGGATTTCCCACCAATGTAGGTTATATATATAAGTCTTCTTCTATTAAGGATCGATTGTAGGGCCCACTTTAGATCGTGTTCCAACGATCTAACTATTTATCTTTTAAATTTTCTCTTAAAAATTTTGTTTGTAAAAAATCACTTAAATATGAAATTATTTGACAGTCAATGGTAGTCATATTAGAGCTCAAACTAGCATAATCTTCCACTAGCGTAAGTTGTTATTCATAATTTGTTTTCATAGATGGCCACCTGGGTTCATAACATTAGAAAAGAATAAAACCGTAGTCAAATTATACGTGGCCTTTGGTAGTACCATAAACAAAAGAGTATCTATATAAAAAGGGACATCAAACGTGGCACCAGTATCTCAAACTAATTATCACGCTAATTACTGCTTCATGTGCAAGTCCTTTTTTGTATTGGTAAAATTCTTTTTAAAAAAAATTAAAAAAAACTCTATTAATGCCACATTTGGGTCGCCCTTAACCTTTAAATTTTTAAAAACAGCCTTGGTTTAGTAGTTTATACTATGGAACTTATGGCTTAACTGAAGTTATTGAGTTTTATATTATATTAAGGAATGGTTTTTTAGCCAAAATGGTTAATGAGATTTGCATAACACATAACTTTGGTTCTTGAGATTGAAAATCAATAGAAATGGCCCTGAGATTGTCCACCATCCATTATTTTGGTCATTCTGTTAAAAAACTCCGTTAAGTGGTCTCGGAGCTCACACTGGAAGTTTGGGTAATTTTCAAAGTTTCGTAACTCAATTGTTTCTTAACCAAATTCGACCCATAATATATCAAAATAAAGATAGGAAAGTGTAGAATAAGATTATACATATTTGGAAGTCCAATGGTTGCCAGAGATGGCTGAAAAATAGCTTGAAAGGTGACTGATTCGTGGAAAACTGAGAAACTCGCTGAAAACTAGGTAAACTTTAAAAGTTCGTAACTTCTTCAATACTCAACGAAATCGAGTTATTCAAAAATAAAAATCATACTTCTCGACGAGACAAAGAGAATGGTACCTTTCTTGATGCTAACTCGTCATCTTTTGGCTGAAAACGGCTAAAAATGGCTAACTCGACGAGACCAAGAAAGCCACTTTCGAGCTATTTTCCGGCCAAACCACGACAAGTTAACCATAAAAAAAAAGAAAAAAAAAGGTATCATTCTCTTCGTCTCATCAAGAAGTATGATTTTCATTTTTGAATCACTCAATTTCATTGAGTATTGAAGAAGTTATGAACATTTAAAGTTTACACAGTTTTCGGCAAGTTTCCCAGTTTTCCCGTGGACCGGACGAGTCACCTTTCAGGCTATTTTCCGGTCATCTCCGGCAACCATTGGGCTTCTAAATAGGTATAATATTGTTCTACACTTTCCTATCTTCATTTTGATATATTATAGATCGAATTTGGTTAAGAAATGATTGAATTACGAAGCTTTGAAAATTGCCCAAACTTCCAGTGCGAGTTCTGAGACCACTTAATGGAGTTTTTTAACGGAATGACCAAAATAATGGATGGTGGACAATCTTAGAGACCATTTCTATTAATTTTCAATCTCAGAGACCAACGTTATGTGTTATGCAAATTTCATAGACCATTTTAGCTAAAAAAACCTTAAAGAATTGAATTAGTAAATTGCCGCCGAACTAAAAATAAAAAAAAGGTAAATTGCCGCTAAGTGATGTGGTTTGATACGTTTGTTCCCATGCATATATGAAAAAAAAATGTCATTATCATTATTCCCATAGCTAGCTAGCTTACTTATAGCTGCACTAGTTGAGAGTTTGTACTGATAAAATACATATAAATGATTGTATATGGAGTTGACTTATTGAAATACTTAGCCTTCTTTATTATTGATTAAGAAAATTAATTAGCTAATAATTTTACAACAAAAGAAAGTTTTATTGGCTAATGTCTGAAGATCAACGACAAACCGACTGAATGTTTACTTAAGATGTTATTTATTGGAAGTTATATAAAGAATTGTCAAAGTCACACGGCGCTAAATAGCATGGGTTTAGTCATGGTTAACTAAGCAGCTGTTTGTTAATTTCATCCTCTCTGCATCCAAGTTTGATAAATTCAGTGTAATCATCCTATCCTTTGTATCAAAAAAAAAAAAAAAAAAACTATACGGGTTAAGATATGCTTAAAACTGTAAACCATTGTGTATCAGATGCTGGAGAGAGAAAGAGATAGCTAGAAGAGAGAACAGATAGAGAGAGAAATTTAGCTAAGAAGACTGTATTTTTCATTAAGCTAATATGACAGTACAAGTATGCTTATATACAGCTGCAATATATTCATTTCTTACACAACAAGTCATTGTAACTAACTCTAACAACATTCCCTAACTAACTCAGCTAATCTTTGACAAGTGGCACACTCTATAGTCATTGGATTACTATCCTCAACATCCCCCCCCCTAAAAGCTGAGTGGTGGGAGGTCCAAGACTGAGATTGTGACAGTGAGTTTGATAAAGAGGTGCATACAATCCTTTTGTCAAGATATATTGAACATGTAACAACTTTTTAGCCACTCTTTTTCTAACAAAGTGAATGTCAACCTGGATATGCTTTGTTCTCTGGTGTAATACATGATTACAAGTCAATGCAATGGCTGCCACGTTATCATAATAGAGAACATGTTGATAGTGAATCAAAACTTGTAGTTATGACAACAACTGTTTGATCCAATATAATTCAGGAGTGGTTGATGACAAGGCTCGATACTCAGCCTATGTTGAAGATCTTGAAACTATTTGCTGCTTTTTAAAGGACCATGATATTGGATTGGAACATAAAAACACCACAAATCCTGTTGTTGACCTTCTATCATTAGGATCATCAGCCCAATCTACATCAAAAAAGACTCTCACATCTAAGTCACCTTTAATATACTTGACTCCCAAGTTAATTGCACCTTTCAAATATTGAAGTATCATTTTTACTACAATGAAATGTGATTCCATTGGAGTTTGCATGAACTAACATACCTGATGCACTGCAAATGCAATATCAGGTCTAGTAAATGTTAGGTATTGCAATGCCTCAACTATGCTTCTATATAATCCTGGATTATTATAGGGTTTCCCATCTTCAAGAACCAATCTGTTATAAGGCAAGCATGTTGTAGCACATGATTTTGAATCTTCCATTTCTGTCTTAGCAAGAAGATCCCTTACATACTTTGCTTGAGACAAAAATAAACCATCAAATTGAGATATAACCTGTATTCCCATAAAATAATGAAGCTACCCCAAGTCTTTAAGTTCAAACTCTTGTGTCAAAGCACCAATTACGTCATTAATCATTGAAGATGCATTACTAGTGATGATAATATCATCAGCATAGAGAAATAAGATGACTATTGAACTGCCAGTTTGTTTGACAAATAATGAAGAGTCTGCATAAGTTGAGATGAAGCCAAGAGATGGGAGAAAGCTTGTAAATTTCTCATTCCAAGCCCTTGGGGCTTGCTTTAAACCATATAATGATTTGTGTAACTTGCACACATAATCTGAGTGATGAGAATCAACAAAACCAAGAGGTTGTGAGATGTAGACTTTTTCTTGCAATATGTCATGCAAGAAAGCATTCTTTACATCTAGCTACCTTAGTGACCATCCATAGTGAACTGCCAATGCTAATACAAGTCTAACAGTTGTTGGTTTAACAACTGGACTGAAAGTTTCTCCATCAATCCCTTCCTCTTGACTAAACCCTATTGCAACAAGCCTAGCCTTGTATCATCCAACTGAGCCATATGCATCAACTCTTGCAGTGGCGGAGCCAAGATTCTGAATGAGGAGGGGCTTTTCACAAATATATAACATGTTGACATATGCAATTTGTGTAATCCTCACAAAACTGAAAAAAATTCTCTTAAATTCAATACTAAGAAGAAAAAAATGTAAAAACCCAGACAACCAAGTAAGAGGTAGGTTGTGGAAGGCTAAAGAAAATACAAAGAAGTAGAAAAAGAAGGAAAAGGGGGAGAGGTCTGCAAATAAAGAAGGTGGGTTGCTTTAGAAAATTATAGGGTGTATATTACTATTAGGTGAGAGAATCGAACCAGAAGTGGGGTTGCTTTTTCCATTTAAAATTGCACATCTCTTTTAAAAACTTACTTGCCAAACTTATCGTTTCATTAAACAGCCGAAAAGATTTAAAATCTAACAACTTAACGACGTCGTTTGCTTCATCTTCTTCCATGAGGTTCACACCTCGGCTGAAGTCAGGATGGGCCTGGGACTACCCTAGTCCCTTGGTGGCTCCGCCCCTGAACTCTTGATTACTCTTTTTTATTAAAAATTATTACATTGTTATAATAGGGTCCACGATGACTTTTATGTTCTTACACAAGCTAGCGGTGTTATAGTTGCTCACAAACAACCATCGAACTCGAATCAACATCAAATGGATACTTGAGTTTAACCAAATTAAGCATCTCTCTCTCAAATGGGGGTTTATTAATGTTCACATTTTTCATTAACTATTGTCGTCGATTATTACTATATTATGGGCCTGCTGTGTATCAAATGGTATTCCTTTCGTGTGATGGAGTAATAACATTTGGCGTAAAGCTGTGCAAAACGCTTATATTAAGCAAAATATATCTGAATTAACTAACACATCTTAATCATGCCAGGTTTTATGAGCATGACATGCAACGTCAAACTCAGCTTAAAATTGTCAAAGGTTGGAAATTCTACCTCATATCCAATATAATATAGGGTTTGAAGTAATTGTATATGGCTTAATTGTTGAAAAAGTTTACTATTTAGTTTAGGATTTTTTTTTTTAGAGAAAATTGTTTCTGAAATTGGCATAATTTTGGTCTCTGACAATGAAAATCGATAGAAGTGGTTCCTGAGTTTATCCATCGTAAATCATTTTTAGTCATTCCGTGACAACTTTGTCAATATTCTAGTTAAATTGTCATACAACCACCTTTTAAAGGATATTTTTGTGAAATTAACTCTTTCACTTAACAAGATTTTTTTTGTAATCTGCTTGTTTAGTTGCTCTTCTTCTTCCTTAATTAGTCTATAGGTGTACGTTATCTCCCAACATTAATAAATAATGCTCAAGTCTTTCGTAGTTGATTGCAAGACAAGTCAAAGGTAAAATGAGTAGAATGCCAAAAATAAATAAAAATATATATCCATCGATTATACAAGTTGAATGTGTAAAACTTGCTTTTTCAAGCAAGAAAACAAGATGGAATTGTTACACAATTTAATCAAATCTACAGTGTATATATGTAGAGAGACAAATCCAATTCTTAAATTGGGTTTTGTCCTCCAAAATAATCAAAAATGGTTAGAACCACTGAAAAAAAGGAAGATAACAGAGAGGAAAATATAATTTTAGCTAGCCCTCTCTTTCTTTTCCATGAAATTATGTATTCTTGTTAATGCAATCTCAAGTGTCTGCTCACTCATGTTGGCAAAGCACACCCTGAACCAACCTGGCTCAGAGCAATGACAAGAAGAACCTGGAGATATATTTAGCCTCACGTCATGCAGCATGGAATCCCAAAGAGTCAGTTCACCTTCTCTTGTTGGTTCATCTAAAAATGGACTTAAATTCATCCAGCAAAACAATCCAGCATTTCCTTTCAAACACTCGATCCCCGATTTCTTCAAACCCTCGACGATCATATCATATCTCTTCCTCAGTCTCTCTCTGTTTGTATTTATGTAATTTTCAGTTAATTCCTTGTCAGATAACATGGAAGACAAGAGATGCTGTGTTTGAGAAGATATTAGGGTGAAGCTTGACATCCTTCTTGCTGTTGTCACAACCTTATCACTGTAAGAGTACACGGTGCCAACTCGAAAACCCGGAAGGCCAAGATCTTTGGATAGACTATAAACAATGTGGACTCTTTCTGCATCCTTGTACTGCCTGTCTTCAAGAATTTCTGCCACACTAATGAATTCGGAGGATGAGAAGGCGGATCCCGAGTAGATTTCATCAGAAACGAGATGGATGTTTTTTTTGGTGACGAAATCAAGAATCTGTTCAAGGACTACCCTTTGGATTGTTGCACCAAGTGGGTTTGATGGATTTGTGATTAGTACCCCTCTCACTCTCATGTTCTTGGTTTCTGCCTCTTTGTGTGCAGCTTCTAACGCTTCTGGAGTAATCTGGAAGTTGTTTGAGCTTTCACAGTGGATTGGCACAATGTTCACACCAGTCCTCCACCTCAAATCTCTATCAAATCTGAAGAAGAAAATTTAAGTTGACATTAGTTTTTGATGATCAATATGAAAAAAAAAAGTCACAAAAAGTTGCATGAAATAATATAACTTCCAGATGATAACATTCTCTTGTCAGATGGCATGTTATGTCCAGACTCATTCTGACGTCATGCGGTTAAAATGAGAACACTTGAGAAATGTTCCGCGTAAACATTTGAAAAAGAAAAACATCTCAAACCGTCTGACAACAGAATATTTCTGTAACTTCCAAAGTCAAGTTCGAGTGATGGAGGAGGATTCTTACCCTGGATAGTATGGTGTTGGAACAAGCAAAGCATCACCAGGATCAGCTATGATGAAAGTCAACAGCTCATTGGCTGCAGTTGCACCTGCTGTTAAGACTACTCTAGCAGGGTCAAATTTCGCTCTTCCTCCTCTAATTTGCTCCATAAAACTTGCCATTGCCTTTCTAAAAGACAAAAGGCCATGGTAGTCTTGAAACAAGGCATTTTCTCTAAAGCTAGACACTCCTTTTGATCCCTTTGAACCCCAGTTGGAGGCTTCTGAATTTTCTTCCAAGTACTTTTCCAACAGATCAAACGAAACCTTTTCAACAAAAAAAGTTAATATTAGATGAAAATTCTACAAGTATTCAGATTTTTTTCTTCTGGGTTTTGTTGACCAAATGATCATTTGTGATCATGAGAAGCACTTACTTGATTTTCAGCTAGTCCCATCTGTATGACTCCAGATGGATTGCTTGATTCATGATAAGGGTTTTCATCATAAGCTTTCCATCCTGCAAAGTACGGAGAGTCTTCTCCATGAGTATCAGAAACAGCTATTTTTGATAGCCCAACAGAAGGCTTCTGCTGCTCAATCTCTATAGCCATATCTAGCTTTCTTATAAAAGCACTTTGGCCTTCAAGAAAGTTGTAGTTATGACTCAGAGAGAGAGAGAGAGAGAGAGAGAGAGAAGAGAGTTGAATGAGAATGGTTTGAATGAAAAACCTTTGAATTCACCCACTTATATACAGGAACTGTTTGGAGAGCAATGGCATAAAAAATAATAAACAAAAAAGTTCCTCTCAACTTGACTGTTTTATTGAGAAATAAGCAGAAAGAAGAAGAATCAATCATTGATTCTGTGACATAAGCAAGAGTATATCAAAGCTGGCATTTTACATACATCAAAGTAGTTTTTATCTCATCACCTACCCAACAACTGTCAATAATTTTATGCTATGCTCTCAAAGCATTCTTATATCTTAATCTTCCTAAGATCAGATTAAGATTAGACAAAATATATGGTTAGGTTTCTCTCTCTCTCTCTCTCTCTCTCTCTCTCTCTCTCTCTCTCTCTCTCTCTCTCTCTACAATTCCTAATTTACACTTCCCAACCTATGACAAATCAAATCCTTGCTGAGCAAACCCTAAATCCCAAAAGATGCTTGAAATTAAAATGCTTGTAACAATTAGGTATTTTAGCCAAAATAGTCTAGGAGATTGACATAACTTTTTACTTTGGTCCATAAGATTTGAAATCGATAGAAGTGGTTACTGAGTTTGTCCACCGTCAATCATTTTGATCATTCCATTAAAAAAATCTCTATTAAAAAGGTCCAAAATGATTAGACAAAAATTAAGAGTTTTTTTTTGTCATTTTTCCTTATTTAAAAGATATTTTTTTCACGAAATGACCAAAATGATTAAGGGTTACAAAATTAGGGACCAATTCTATCAATTTTAAGTCTCAAGGACCAAAGTATGCCAACTCAGTGGCCATTTTGGCTGAACATAAAAATGATTATTTGAAGAAATCTAAGAGTGGTTAAGTTTGATTGCCGGACAAAGATACCAATTTTCACAAGATTAAGATTCTGATTTGTGTGCAAATTAACTAGGACTGCATATAATTGAAAGCTCCATGAAGATCTGCTGACCCCACACATCACACATGCATATGTATTAATTCCTTGCAACAAAATATATAACTAGGGTTTTGAGGTTTAAAGCAATAATAATCTCATGATCTAATTAAATTCTCGACAGAAGTATGTGTTATTTTTTATAGGACAATGTATTTGCCTGCATGTCTTTATGTGTATTTGTGCAGACAAAATGGTTTTAGTGGCAAAACAATAAGGGGAATATATATATATATATATGGTTTTTGGGGCTCAATATGGTGAAAATGCATGTGCAAGAGCTCAACATCTAGCTAACATGAGATTTGCAATTAATAGATGGAATCCTAATGCATACAACAGAGAGAGAACGTGAATGGAGTGATGAGATGATGACTGCTTGATCGATCGGCCACTTCAGCCTGTAAGGGAGAGACAAGTATCAACCAAAAAGTCTACAGCAGATATGGAGCTTCAATTATATGTGCATATGGCAGTTAGATTAATTGATGAGATCATGGGTAATTACACTTCTCTTCAGTGGAAGGTGCTTTTCATCTTGGATATGTTAACTTAATAGAAATGTAAGAATGACTTAAAATATAGGGAAATCAAAGACAGGTATCAAATCAACTAGTCCTTTGGAGAAATTTTTCGGTGTTCTCGTCACCCCACATCACCATGGACACTTGGTGTACCCATCAAATCAGGGGATGTCACGTTTCCCATTAAAGAATCTTTCTGATTTATTTATTAAGAAAATCAATTAAACAAACACTTTAATGGGAAACGTGGCATCCCCTGATTGGATGGGTACACCAAGTGTGATGGTGATGTGGGGTGACTGGAACACCGAAAAATTTCTCCTTCTATTGATTATGGATTTTAAGAGAAAATGTACTCTTCTGATTTTATGTATTAGAAAACATAGGAAATAGTTAATACATATTTTAATAAATGCCTGGAATTTAGAAATTTGTAATAATTATAATTCCTATTCTTTGTAAGTAAATCCAAAAATAAATGCTAAGAAGACTCTCTATGAACTCTCTACCACCTCATGATTTTGGCACAATGTTTTATAAAGTTGGCACGAGTATTGATGTTAAACAGTGAGGTTACAGAGAGTTCATGAAAAGTCTTACTTTTGAAAGAGTCCCCTTAGCATTTCTTAAGTCCAAATCAGCTATTGATTTGAAAAGTAGGTAAAATTATTGGTTGTACAACAGAAAAAATTAGAAAATGAACCTTCAAGGACCACAAGAAATATTACATTCCAACTAAAGTATTGCTATAGGTTATGTGAAAACTTTCAAGAGCATGATTCGTGCTCAATATGTAAGTGAGAAAAGGGATGGTGGGGTTGTCTTTTACCAATTATTGACATGTTAAGAAGAAAATTATTGGAAGCAAAGAGCTAGAACATTTCAAGTCTTCATGTGTGCTTTATGCTTGGAAGTGAAAGTTGTATTCTTATTTGCGTCAAGTTATCAACTATAAAGTTGATGGATTAGGAACTAATTAAGCTGTTAGAAGCTCATTGCTGAGAAAGTGTTCACATTTTTAAGTGCATTTATTCCAACTGAGGAAAATGTCATGAAATGGAGAATGGAAGCACACCAGAAATTAGGACGCGTATGAAAAGGACAGACCAATTGGCTTTACAAGGAACACCTCCACAGTCTGTACGGTCCCAGATGGCCATTTTGCAGCATCACTGTAGCCCTAACCCTAATTTAATTAATTGCTTTATTAAACAAGGAAAAAGGCTGTGGGGGATATCAATTGGCTTTACATGGAACAACTCAACAGTCTGTACTGTCGCAGATGGCCTTTTTGCAGCATCACTGTAGCCCTAACCCTAATTTAATCAATTAATTAATTAAACAAGAAAAAAAGCTGTGGGGGTTTTATAATTACTTGGATCATTGATGAGATATTCTTAATCGTTTTAGTAGCTACTGTGTCAACATCTTCTGAATACAGGGCCAATGTTTGTCTTTCAATGTTGCTCACAAGGACTACATGCAGCTAAGTCACTGAAAGCCAGTGCATCTCTACATTATATTATATGCATCTGTTTATGTAATTAGTAGTAGGATTAATTTGGAGTCTCCCAAATGGATCCGGATTCTCTCTCATTTTCCCTCTCCTCCCGTCTCTTCTTATTTGAATGCTCACGAGTCAAGTAAACATTTTGTGTTGATTTCTTTTTAGAGAGAGATACGAAGAAGAAAGTGAGAAAGGAAGGAAGAGGAGAGAAAGAAATTTGCAGGAGAAATAATCCTGCTTATTTCCAAATTGTAAAAAAAGAAAGAAAAAAAAAGGAGTTGGCATGTTTAATTGTAAGCCAATTATATCACAACCCCAAAAATCTTGATGGAAGATATAATACCAATGACAGTGCGCCACTTGGGATTGTTTATTATAATCATGCCATGATCGTGTCAAAGAAGATAACCATAGATTATTGGATTAGGTGAATGTCACATATAAATCAATAATTAATTACTGACTACCTCTATTGCTGAAATAGATAACGACTACATTGTTTGTAGGAAGATTTTAACAGCATAAATCAATGTTTAAGTTTTGATAATTGATGTTTTTCGTTATCGGTTAATTACCGGTCGAGTAATATTTCTCTTTTCTGTGTTAGCACGTAAGTCACAAGTTTGAAAACCCTTCAAATTACTTCCGTGTTTGTACCAACACGTTTTGGGACCTTTCAGAGACACAATCCCGATCGACTCGTGAGTACTGTTTTACCATAAGCCATATATGGTTATTTTATCTTAGAAATTTCCTGCATACATAAATACATGTTGTGCTTCTGCATATATATAAATTGTCAACTTTGTATTTAGTACGTACACAATATATGCCTTTTTGTATATATATGCTGCCATAATCCCATTTTCTTAATGTTGTTTGCTTTGGTTGTACAACATGAAATGCGATCCACCTTCGTCCACATAGACTTTGACTCCTAATAATGCCAATAACATTCAAAGTTTTTAATTTGATTTTTTAAAATATGAAAAAGGTTAGAAAAAGATGTGAGCTTATACCATTTCAGGGCCAGAACATACCATAAGTCTTTTTTAGAATTTACAGAGGTGGTTTTAGCTCTTTTTATTTTTAATTTTATAGATCGCACTTCAAGAGAGATTGCCGACAATGAGACTCGAACCTAGACCTTGGTCTAGCAAACAAAACGATCATTACCAATTACTCAACCAACCCTCGTTAACTTTTTTATTTTCCCCTCAACTTGCAATAGTTTTTGTTAACTTTTATATGTTTATGGTTGAATATATATTCTAGAGAGAGGATCATCTCCGGATCATCTTTGTGAGAATCCCAGTGATCCTCCAATCACATATGTTCATTATACATTGTGCGGTCAGTTTTCATCATCAGGTACTGTTTATATTCAATTTTAAATAAAAAAAATTACAATTGTTTTTTACCACAAGATGTACGATTAACAGATGTGATTTAAGGATCCCTAGAATCCTCACAAAGAGGATCTGGCGATGATCATTACAAAGAGAATCCGGCGAGGATCCTCTTTCTATATTCTAAACAATGTCTCTACATATGTGCCAAGAATGACCTTTTTGTGGAGAATTTTCTGCGTCCCAACCATGTGCTTTCGTCCCAAACTCTCTCTAAAAAAATGCATGTGTATGGCTGTATTGTACGTAAGAGTTTCTCAATATTATTGGTGGAATACTAACTCCGCGCGTATATAAATAAGTTTATAGCTAATAAGTGCATTGTTTAAGTTTCTTATATTCCTAAATTGTGATCCAAGAACCTCCATGCACAGAGGCTTAATTAGAGATAAGATTGCTTTATCATGATTGTAAATTATGAGACGCACCAACCATGGTTTATTTTTGTTTTGTTTTAAAGTCTTAATTCGATAATACTAAACATGCATATGAACATTTGATCATCTGCATGAATATTGAATGATCCGTCAGTCACACTTTCTATATACTTCATTCGAAGAGCTTATGGTTCAATTTTATAGGCGAAAGATATTTAAACAAATACCTAACTTGTAGCATGTTTGAGAATGTTCTTAGAGGTAGAGCCACTAAGGGATCAAAATGGTCCCTGGCTCATCTTGTCTTTTTTCTTGCTACCATAAGATATTGTTGCTACGACTGCTTATCAGTCGAATATTATTAAAATTCAAGCGTGCCCCATCTCAATTCAAACTCTTTTTTCCTTTACTGGCCTCTTTTTTCACTCCCTCTTATTTCATTGGAGACTTCCCTTCCCCTCCTTTTGGTATCAACTTTTCTTTGTATTTTCTTGTCCTTTTGTTATATTCTTAATTTTTTTTTCTTTCTTAACTCTTTACCTCATATCCAAGTGTTTGAGTTTGTACAATATTTTTAGTTCTCTATATTGAATTTGATGGGTCTTTCAATGTTTGTGCATTTCCGATTTTTCATGTTCTGAGGCTTCTCTTCACATAAAATTCTGGCTCCGCCATTTAATGTTATTGCGAAGAATAAACCATTTGCTAGAAACACAACAAAATTTATTCGAAAAAACCAAGTGCTTTAAGAAAATCCATTCAGAAGCTCTTGCCGAATCGCAAAGAGCACTAAATATATATGTGCTTTTTTCATAATCGAGAAACACTTTTAACTTTTTCAGTCATACGTTGCAACAATCATTTATAATTGTCTCAAAGTCATTTTATTTTCCCAAACGTAATTTCAAACTAGTTTTTTAAATAACTGTCTTAACAACATAATATGTCAGGATTCACACATAACACACATTTACATGTAGCCATACTCCACCTCCTTGCCAACCAGGCAACCACTCAGGATCAGTTAACTGAT
The DNA here is from genome assembly GCA_963580275.1 of Crataegus laevigata. Taxonomy (NCBI): domain Eukaryota; kingdom Viridiplantae; phylum Streptophyta; class Magnoliopsida; order Rosales; family Rosaceae; genus Crataegus; species Crataegus laevigata. The sequence goes on along the minus strand of OY756942.1, from coordinate 35,558,541 downwards.
TGGCAATCATCTTATCTCATGTATACATACATACATATATACAGGGCTTTACATTGGAACTCATGAAATTGTTTAATTATATTCTAATTCTAGCTAGCAAGGCCTCGTAAATTGCATTCAAACACATGCATATACATGAAATGAATATGTATACATACTTATTACAATTTCTACAAGACTTAGGGACTTTTTAGGTAATTCCCGAATAACTTGAAGTCGGACCTTCTTTCGCACTATTTCAGTTCCAAAAATAATGGAAATTTCAGTTGTTCCTCTCGGAAACAGGATTGACTGCGGACTTGAACCTAGCACATTGTTTTAGAAAACCGTACAATCTGTTTTGAGAAAACCGTACACTGTTTTAGAAAACTTCATGTTTCTTGTCATATTGTTTTGTAACATTGACATGAGAACTGATTTTAAACTGTGAGGTGACAAAGAGTTCATGATAAGTCCTATTTTTGAGAGAGTTCCCTTAACAATTCTCATGAATATATTATAGGATGTTGTTTGGTTTTTTTACATGTAAATTAAGAGTTATTCCCTCTTCAATGACGGCATCATATCATTTTACTATACGTGCTATAAGCGGAATTGTTCATTCTCTTTATCATAATTTGAATAGGGAATATTTTTGAAATGTCATGAACTTATACACCTTTTCAATTTGTCACATGAACTAAAATTTTAAGCGATATGTCATATCAACTTTCCGAAATCATTCATTTGTCGTCACACCCTAATTAAGTTTTCCATTCAAAATAAATTATGAGCAAGGCACATGATTTATGTTCAGGGTTATTTTGGACATTTCAACATTCCAGTCCACCTTTAATAAGTTGCCTTCGACAAAAATAACTCTAGGGTTTCTCAAAAAGGTACAAAAAGAAGATTGATCTAGTATACAAGAATCTGAAGGTTTGCCGTTTGGAAAAGGGAACGACATGCACTCGCTTCTCTGTGTTTTGAAGTGAAGATGACTAAAAATTATAGAATCATTGGGGACTCTCCAATCTATTGAATAGTTGGATGAAGGTGTATAGATGACTAAATCTTTTATTTAAAAAAAATTCTTTGAATTGAATGAATTTTTTTAGAGATGATTGTTAGATGATGACAGAGAATGAACGGTTTTTTTTTATTTTTTTATAACATTTGTACAGTTGTCACATCATTATTGAATGTTGAGTGACTCTTTACATGCAAGAAACCAAGAATTGTTCTATAACCATCAGGGATGTTATCAACTATATTGGCAAAATATATAATCATTCACACATGTTTTTAGTTTTCAAAAACAGTAAAAATTGGTAAACGAAATGATTTTCAAATAGTCCCCTAACATCATTTCCTAGTACAATAAAAAAAGTTTACCAAAAAAAAAAGTACAATAAAAAAAAATTAGAAACCTCAAAATATTCTATTGGTTTTACTGAGCTTGTTATGGGCCTGAGTCTAGGTCCAAAATGGAGGAACAAAACTTTTGAGCCTCAATCCATTTCACATCTCTATAAGTAAGTCTGTGGGTCCATTTCTGGCCCGGAAAGAAAAAAAAACCATTTCCATGGCTTCCAAGTCGGATGAGGATCGCATCCGGATCTAAACGACCCTTCATTGTATATCGTATGGTCATTTTTGATCAGATATTATTTGTGTTTAATTTTAAATGAAAAATTAAATAATTTTTTACCACACAATGTACAATGAACGGCTAGAATGTGAGGATCTCTAGATCCCCACCATTTGGATCCGGATGGGATCCAAATCCTTCGTCTCTCACTCCTCCACCTGTCCCACCGGAGCTCCACGTCACCAACCTCGAAACGCTACTGAATTCACTTCGCCGACACCTCTCTGAATCTTCCCGCCCCCTCCACGGCTTTCGTCTTCCTCCAAGTAACCCACTTTCTCGTCGTTATTCAATGTATATTTTCATATATAAAAAATTTGAGTAACTTTGGTTTTGATCAATTTGTTGTTTTCAGGGAGGCGAAGAGCAGAATCGCTATGACACTGATCTCACCGAGCTTTTCAGGTACCCAGTTTAAATAATTAATATTGTTGATTATACTCCTAATTATCATTAATTTTCAGCTTAGTTTTACGGTTTTTGCATTGCATGTTTAATTGTTGTTTGATTCTGTGGAATCCCAGTATGTAAAAATGGACATTGTGATTATCCAATGTGATTAGATTTTGATATTAGAGATTAAAATTTTCCATTTAATCTAACTTGGTTAACTCCGCCTATGTAAGTTTATCTTACATTGCCGGTCTCAAGCCCGGATAAAGGAGGAGGGGGAGTGCGTCAGGTAGTCGACAGCCGGCAATTCTAAGTTAGGTCAAATATTTATGATTTAATCTAACTTGGTTAAGAAAGATCAATGCTTTTTTCATTAATGGATGATTTTTGTTTATTTTCTGATTAGTATCTAATTTTCCATTACAGACAAGAGAGTTACTTTGCTTACTTGTTTGCAGTAAGAGAACCTGGTTCTATAGAGCTATAGTAAGTACATAGAGTTGCGACATTCGGGTTGTTCTTGACTGGGAAATTATTTTTGTTGGGTGTTTCGGGTTTCACGTAAATGTTGTGTTGAACTGATTTTTTTGGACCATTTTTTTTTAAGGACATTGCAACTGGGAAATCTATTCTCTTTGCTCCAAGGTTGCCTGCTGAATATGCTGTTTGGTTGGGAGAGATTAAGCCTGTATCTTACTTCAAGGTGAATGTTGGTTTAATACATTTCTTTGTCAACATAAGATGCAGTCGTTACTTGTTAGATCACATTTGTGCTATACATTTGCAGGAAAGGTATATGGTTAGCACGGTATACCATACCGATGAGATCACAACAGTATTACATGATGAATACGAGGGATATGGTAAACCTTTATTGTTTCTCTTGCATGGTCTCAACACTGATAGTGATCAATTCTCAAAACCCGCAGAGTTTCAGGTAAATGTCCTTTTTTTGCTCTCAAATCATACTTTCAGAATAAAACTTGTTGCATAAGGTCTTGGTTCAGATGGTTTAGAAAGCTGAGGTTGGAGAGTGCTAGGTGTTTGGTTGAGTAGTTACATAAATTAATAATAACTATATATGGTAATGACTTAGAGGTCGCACTTGGTGCGATGGCAAGTGCCTTCGCCCATGAGCGGTAGGTCTCGGGTTCGAGACTTGAGAGCAGCCTCTCCATAAATGGGGGTAAGGCTAGCTGACATTCACCTCTCCCAGCCCCTGCGTAAAGCGGGAGCCTTGTGCACTGGGTACGACCTATATATGGTAATGACTTGTTGCATTCTCCTTTTTGAACACAATTTTCTGTAATGCTTTACTTATAGCATTACTACCATAGAAATATGTATATATCTTTCCCTAAGTAGTTTGGGTGGTTTTAAGGACTTGGCAACAAGCTTCGTTTGTTTTAAACTAAATACAAAACCTTCATCTTCTTTCAGTAGAATGTTAAACTTAATATATATTCTTAATCTTTGTATTGGGGATTGATAAGTTTGACACAAATTTGACTTCCTTGCATCCAGTTTTGACTGAATGCCGTGTTACAAAATCAGATCTGGAGCTTGCCCTTATCCAGTTTGCCAATGACATAAGGTCTGAAGCTCATGTTGAGGTAATCTTTTATGAAAATGTTCGATTGTACAAATGTGTTTCGTATATACACCTTATGCGTCTTTAACAAATAAATGTCCATTTAACACTTACTTCTGCATAACTTCGTTGTAAGTATATCTGTGAGTACATGCCCTGTTGCGTACTTCTAATAGCAAGAAGCAGCTTAGGAATGGACAGTTATTTCACTGCTGCATGAACTTTGTGCACTTTGAAATCTTGATTTTGGGCTCATTGTCATAACATCTTTAGAAATATTTCAAAACTTGACTCCCTTTTTTCGTAGTCATGATTGCTATTTTCTTTTTAACCAGGTCATGAGAAAAGTTAGGGTAGGCATGTACGAGTATCAGCTGGAAAGCATGTTTCTTCACCACACCTACATGTATGGTGGCTGTAGGCATTGCTCATACACATGTATTTGTGCTACTGGTGATAATAGGTAGGCTTTTCGTAATCAAAGCTTTTGCAAATATCATATACATTCTGATTCTCTTTGCCTCCTTATAACTTGCAGACTAGCAGAAAGGGTTATTCTTGAATCATTGAAGAGAGGGAGCATCCTAGTCGGGTAACAATCATTGTGTCTCAATTATTTACTCTAGTATTCGAATTACTTGCAAGTTGTCACTAGTTTCGGAAGGATAAATTTACATAAGGTGCTCACGGTTCTTGGTTATAGGACCGTTCATGATATGATGGTCGAACGACTGGGTGCTGTTTTTATGCCTCATGGTCTTGGGCATTTGCTTGGTATTGACACTCATGATCCTGGTGGCTACCCAAAGGTTATTTTCAATAAGTTATTCTGTTCCTATCTGGTTTACCTTTCAGAATTATTTTGTAAATACTTATGGCATTTGTCCAGGGAACAGAGAGGTCAAAAGAACCTAGATTAAAGTCTCTACGTACAACAAGAGAACTCCAAGAGGGAATGGTTAGTATCAAATTTCGCGTTCTTGTTTTCTTTTCCTTTTCTTCCTATGCTTTTCTTTAAGGGAGCTTTAATAAAACACCCCTGGCACTGTTTACTTTTAACGAAAAACCACTTTTTTACCTTTAACTGTCACTATTCATTATACCGTACATGCTGCTGAACTCACTTCACCTGCCTTTGCCTTGTGTGATTTCATGCATGTCTTATTTGCTCTGTACTGTTGATGTGTGCTCATACCTGGTTCTGCATTTCGTAGCTTGTCACGGCTAACGGTTGTAAGAGCATGACAAAGGTTCCTCGGGAAATATCGGAGATCGAAGGAGTAATGGCAGCGGCGCCATGGCCACTTGATAAATCTTCTTCCGGCGAAAACGCCGGACAAAACAACTGCAATGAGTGGCTTTGATGCGCTCTCCAAGATCTGAGTTCTTGTATTTGTCATGAAACAAAACATCCTCTCTCAAATATTGTTTTGCTTTTCAATATTTATTTTCTTCGTTAAACAAAAAGAATTCCAAAGTTAAGCACTTGCAGGAAAAATATATGTAATTCTCTCTGCGGTAAATTTCTTCGTGACGTTTTGAAAATTTCTCACTTGTGATAAATTTTGTACAGTTTTGATTCAACCTATTAACAAAATGTTGATCATTTAGGGCACAAAATGGGCACTGAAAGCTTCACATGACGCTCAAGCACTAATAGTAAGTAACTTATTAAGGTTATAATCACTTATTTGGACCCTCGCTACAATATTTCTTATTATCTGAACTAATCATTTCTTAGGTTATCGATGGAAGATTTTCTGTGCAAAAATTCATTCAAATTAAAAATTGTTTTGTTATCTAACTGTTACTAAATAAATAGGTTAGTGTTATGAGGTTCTGGCGCCAAAAGTCCCGAGTTAGGTGGATCCAAGAAGGCGATCGTAATACTAGATTCTTCCACCTCACTACTATTGTTAGGCGAAGAAGAAACCGTATCGAGGGTCTTTTTAACAATTCCGGGGATTGGATCGCTGAATCCAATGACCTAAAATTGTTGGCTGTTGACTACTTTCAGACTTTGTTCTCTCATGGGCAGCTGTCTCAGCAATTAACTTCCATCCCTAATCTCTTTCCTGAAATTCTTGCTGCAGATTGTGCTGACCTTATTAAGAATGTGGATTTGGCGGAAGTAAAGACGAGTCTCTTTAATATTGGTGGCCTCAAAGCTCCTGGTATTGATGGGTTTCCTGCCTGCTTTTATCAAGACCAATGGAATATGTGTGCCAATGATCTTGGTGAGTTGGTCTCCACTGCTTTTAAGGACATGAAAATCCCTGCGGGGTTGAACAATACATTGATTACGTTGGTTCCTAAAATTGATAATCCTAAACGGATGTTAAATTTTAGGCCTATCAGCTTGTGCAATACTCTCTATAAGGTGATCTCTAAAGTTATTGTTGCTAGAATCAGACCCCTCCTTCCCCACCTGATTAGTCCTAATCAGGCTAGTTTTGTTCCGGGAAGACAAATAACTGACAATATTCTCGTTGCTCAAGAAATCCTCTATAAGTTCAGATGTTCTAAAGGCCGGAAGGGCTTCATGGCCTGGAAGATTGATCTCTCTAAGGCTTATGACAGACTTAACTGGAAGTTTATTGAATCCGTGTTGATTGAGGTGGGCTTACCTTTGAGCCTGGTCCATCTTATCATGGCGTGTGTCACTTCTGTGGAATATCAAATCTGCTTCAATGGTGAGTTAACTGACAGTTTCTCGCCCCAGAATGGTATCCGCCAAGGTGATCCTTTATCCCCCTATCTGTTTGTGCTGTGTATTGAGAAACTCTCACACTTAATTTCGGAGAGTGTGAACAGGGGATTGTGGAAACCTGTTAAGGCTTCTCAATCTGGGCCTGGGGTCTCTCACTTATTTTTTGCGGATGACTTGATGCTCTTCTCTGATGCTACTCCAAAGCAAGCTCGCATTATGAAGCAGTGTATTGATAAATTCTGTAAAGTCTCTGGCCAAGCAGTCAACTTTGATAAATCGGTCCTGTATTGTTCCCCTAACACTTCCAGGGAGGCCATCCGAAGTATTGGTACTATTTGTGGCTCCCCTATCTCTGATGGCTTGGGGAATTATTTAGGAATGCCTCTTATCCACAAAAGAGTCTCAAGGGCGACCTACTCGGGTATTATTGATAAGGTGCAAAAGAGACTAGCTACTTGGAAGTGTAAGGTCTTATCTATGGCAGGTAGATGTACCTTGATCCAAGCTGTCACCTCCTCCATCCCGGTGTATGCTATGCAAACGGCCAAGCTTCCTATCAGTGTGTGTAACGACTTAGACAAGTTGAACAGGGATTTTCTGTGGGGGGACTCTACCCAAAAGAGGAAAGTTCACTTATGTAAATGGAGCTTGGTGTGCCGCCCTAAAAGTAAAGGTGGGTTGGGTATCAAGAGGAGTTGTGATATGAATCAGGCTCTTTTGGCTAAGATTGGTTGGAGAATTCATGCTCAAGATTCTGGATTGTGGGCACGAATTTATCAAGCCAAGTACTTGAAGGGGTCTTCCATACTGGACCCCAAAATTCATGAAAGGTCTGGAAGCTCCTACTCATGGAAAGGAATTCTGTATGGAGCTAATTTGCTTAGGAGGGGTATGCGTTGGAGGATCGGCAGTGGTGACAATGTTAAATTCTGGAAGGATTCGTGGTTGTCGACTGGGCCTCTGGTTGAATCCGAGGAAAATATGGGTATCTCGGATGAAAACTGTGCTGTGTCTGACTTCTTCATCAATGGGTGGTGGGACATTGATAAACTCAGAGCAGTTTTACCAGAGGACACGGTCCAGATGATCACTAGTCGGCCTGCTGGTACAATCGGTGCTGGATTGGATAAGCTTATATGGAGGTGCACTGCGAATGGTATCTTCTCTGTTAAATCCGCCTATAATTTGCTTGCTGACCGTGAGGATGTTCCAGACTCTCGCTGGGATTTTATTTGGCGATTGAATGTTCCTCCTAAACTTAAAGTCTTCTGTTGGTTGCTGAGCATCGGATGCTTACTCTCCAATGAACAACGTGTGAAAAGACAAATGACTACTGATCAGTCATGTGGTAATTGCAGCAGCCCAATTTAGTCCGTTGCCCATATTTTTAAAGACTGCCATAGGGCAAAGGGTGTTTGGGATAGATTGGGAAGTCCTGGGCATCTGAGGATTGCTCAGCCCCTTGCGCTGAATGGTTGGTTGTTGGCCAATCTAAAAACAAAGGTGAGATGGTGTGCTGAGGGCGAGTGGTGTAATTTATTCCTCTTTGCCTGCTGGCATATTTGGAAGTGGAGGAATAAGCAGATCTTTGATAATCATTTTGTCATGCCGACTAATCCTAAGGCAGTTATCTTACGGGACTTGAATGCTTGGGTTAAGGGTTGTAGAATGAACTCGGTGGAAAATGTTAAGAGGCAAATCTCGATTGCTTGGGAGCCTCCGCGTGAGGGGTGGTATAAGCTGAATACTGATGGGTCCAGAAGGGCCAGTAACAGTCAAATTGGAGCGGGGGGCCTGTTGAGAGATCATGAGGGTAGTTGGATGGGTGGTTTTGCGGTGAATCTGGGAAAGGGGCAGGTGTCTGAGGCTGAGCTTTGGAGCCTCTACTTTGGCCTGCAGCTTGCTTCGGCTAAAGGCATTACTGACCTCCTAATTGAGATGGATTCGATGTATGTTGTGATGCTGCTAACGCACACCAAGGCTGATAACTTCCATCCTCTGGAGACAGTTGTGCAAAGCTGCCGAATCATGATGGGTCATCTTAGGAGGTGTGTGCTGGTCCACATCTATAGAGAGAAGAATCAAGTGGCGGATATCCTAGCGAATTGGAGTTATAATATGGAGATTGGTGTACTCTTTCTTGATGAGGCCCCTGTGTGGCTTAGTTCTGCTCTGTTAGATGACATTGGTGGAGTCCCACGGACCCGCTTAGTCTCTGATCTGTAGGTCTCTTGTTGGGTTTATACCCCGAGTTTTTCACCAAAAAAAAAAAAAATATGTTATTTGATTTTTTTTAATTCATTTGACCCCACAGTCGAAAATTGAAAATGATATGTAGGAAATAAAAAGAGGTGTGTAGAAAGCACACTCCAATAAATAAACGAATGTCTACACATTAAAGGGCTAAAGCGATTTGCAATTTATAGGAAATTCTAAAGTATTTCAAACAAATGATTACAGCTTCATTAAGTTACTAACTAAGGACTCGTTTGGATTTTTTTTTAAATGATTGAAAACGTTTTTTGTGAAAATATTTTTTGAATTAATTTTTAATGAAAATGCAAGTGACTCCTTAAAAAGTACATTAAGTGCTTACTATTAGAATTACAAAACTGATGTTTTTTGCAGGAAACATTTTTTAAATATTTTTTCTAAAAAAGGACTTTCCGTTGTTTAACACACTCGGAACGAATTCTAATAAACATGTGAGCATTTATTAAAAGAGAACTTTAACGAAAACTTATATTTTTACACTAAAAAGTCAATTATGTTACTATTTACTTTACCATTTATTTTGTCCTTATAGTTAAAACTCAAAGTTTTCAAACTATTTTCATTAGTTTTTATTTTATTAAAACTTTAATCTATTTAAGTGACACAGTTGTTTTGTCCGCGGAACTTTAAACGACGTCGTTTCATCAGCATGGACCAAAGTCTCGCGCCCCTTGAAGTGGATAACGACCTCAGACTCCTCACTTTACTACTTTTGGAAACAAAAAAATCTCTAAACTTCATAAAAGCTTCAATCTGCGAGACCTGTAAGTACCCAAAAACCCCTAGCAAAACCCTAAATCTACTGTCAATGGGTCGCCGAAAGAACACCAACAACAGCGGCAGCAGCAGCAACCAGACTTCCGCAGCTGCGGGCTTCGGCCACCTCGACGAAGCCGTCAAAGACGTCTCCGAGAGCTCCAACCACGACGAGTCCATGTGCGATCCCGAGCTCCAGAAGGCCGCCGATGACTCAATGGGCGAGCCGGAGGTCTCCTTCGTCCAAGCCGATGGAAAGACCAGCGCCGACTATTACTTTGACTCCTACTCTCACTTTGGTAAAGAAAAAAGAATTCTTTCTTCGATTATCTGTTTTTCGCTTCTGGGTTTTTGTTTGGATGTGCTGAAAACTTAGATAATGGGATTGGAAACGGGGGACTTTTTGTTTTCGTGATTGGGTTTTCGGTGTGGGTTTCGAAAGTTTCGAACTTGGTTTGCATTGATTTTGGAAGTTAATACTGTTGTGCTAGTTTTAGTTGATTGGGAACGTTGCTTTTAGGTGCAATGGAAGCAAGTAATAGAGCGGTATCGAATTTGTTTGCATTTTGTTCCGGACTCGGGTGTGGTTTTGGAAAGTTTCGATCTTGGTTGGATTTGGTTGGATTTAGTTGATTAGGAGCTGTGATTTTAAGTCCTAATGGCAGCAAGTAAAAGAGCGAGTCTCAAGATATTGATGCTTTGATTTATATTTTTATATCTAATCTTGTTCTGTTTCAATGTTGCTTCGAAAGGCTTATCTTTGAGTTTTCTTTTATATTGCAGGTATTCATGAAGTAAGTGCATTGCGCTTGGATGCAAACTGGTTCTATATTTTGTTCTTGTAACCTTTTGCTGATAGCGATTGTGTGCTCATTGACTATTATTATGTTCCAGGAAATGTTGAAAGATTTAGTGAGGACTAAGACATATCAGAATGTTATCTATCAGAATAAGTTTCTAATAAAGGACAAGATTGTGCTTGACGTGGGAGCTGGGACTGGAATTTTGTCCCTGTTTTGTGCAAAAGCGGGTGCAAAGCATGTTTATGCGGTGTGTTTTTGTTAATGAAAATTTTGTGAACAAATCAATTTCTTTGAATGCATAGTATTTTCCTATTTGTAATGTAGTGTGGTTGTGTCTCCTTAATATTATTGATTTAACAAATTATTTTACCCCCAGGTAGAGTGCTCTGACATGGCTGACATGGCAAAAGAGATTGTTGAAACTAACGGATATTCTAATGGTAAAGTTTTTGAAGATCATACCTGCATGTAGTACTGTTCAGTCCCTTGAGATTGTTTTGACAAACTGAGTATTCTGCTTACTCATTCATTGTTTGATAAATGCAGTAATAACAGTTCTGAAGGGGAAGATTGAAGAACTTGAGCTTCCCGTCCCTAAAGTGGATATAATTATCTCCGAATGGATGGGATATTTCTTGTTGTTTGAGAATATGTTAAATACGGTCCTCTATGCTCGTGATAAATGGCTTGTAAGTAGTATTTACATTCCAAATTTATTGTTTGTGATATGTTGGTCAAGAATACCTAAACCTCATGCAAACTATTCATTCAGTTGGGTGGGGCTTAGGTTCTTGTGATCCTTTTTGAGGGATATAGTCCATTGCAGTTGTAGTGTTTTGCGCTCGTAAACAGTAATTTTACTTGCTGATCGTTGCATAGAAAATATGGATCTTGGCATAATTTATTGAATGTTTTGTCTTTTGCTTGTTTGTAGGTAGATGATGGCATTCTACTGCCAGACAAAGCGTCTCTCTTTTTGACAGCTATTGAGGATGCAGAGTACAAAGAGGACAAGATAGAATGTATGTCTTTTGAATTCTTGTGTGTATCCGGTTTATCATCTGTGGAGGTTCAAATGGTCACACAAATGTACATGTAGCTTGCGGTGCATCTCGTTGATTTTTTGCTCCTTACCTCTTGTTTCATGTTATTCCAGTTTGGAACAATGTTTATAGCTTTGACATGAGCTGCATCAAGAAGCAAGCCATGATGGAGCCCCTTGTGGACACCGTTGACCAAAACCAAATTGTTACAAACAGTCAGCTACTCAAGGTGGGAAACACATATCCTGTTTTCACCCTGCTGCACTATGTGAATTAAGTCTTTCCCCTCTTTATGCTGTCAATTGTTTCCACTAATATTCTTCGGTTTTCTTCATTTAGACGATGGATATATCCAAGATGACTTCAGGAGATGCTTCCTTCACAGCCCCTTTCAAGCTTGTTGCTGAACGTGACGATTTCGTTCATGCCCTTGTAGCCTACTTTGATGTTTCATTTACGAAGTGTCATAAATTGATGGGCTTCTCCACAGGTCAATATCTTTGTGCCTTACCTCTGATTTTTTAAGGAAAACTAATTAAAAGAGTTTGAAAACTTTGAGTTTTAACGATAAGGACAAAATAAAGGGTAAAGTGAATAGTACCAGTATTGACTTTTTAGTGTAAAAATGTGGTTTTTCGTTAAAGTGAACAGTACCGGGAGCTTTTTGTTAAAGTTCCCTATTTTTTATTCTCTGATGCTCATAGGTTTCGTACGTATTCTACAGCATCTTCTTGTCCATTTAGTAAATTTGCCAAATTTCCTCGGTGTGGTGTTCAGCAACTCATGTTTTTTCAGTTAACTATGATGTGTTTTCGGATGAAGTAAACTGTTAATGTTTTTTACAACCTCCTACTCTGTCGGTAAATCATATCTTTACTGACAAAGTGAAATGTAATGCAGGGCCAAGATCACGGTCTACTCACTGGAAGCAAACAGTCCTGTACCTGGAAGATGTGCTAACAATATGTCAAGGTGAGTCAATTGTCGGAAGCATGACTGTGGCGCAAAACAAAAAGAATCCCCGTGATATTGACATAATGCTCAAGTATTCGTTAAATGGTCAACGATGCACGGTCTCGAGGGTTCAATGCTACAAAATGCGCTAAGTTGCGTTTTGTTATTGTTCCATCAAGAAAGCAATCCGTGATTGCAACAGACTCGAGGGTTGTGGATTGTTGCCTCCCAGATGGGAGGCGGCATTGTAGCCTATGTACTTCTAATGATTCATTTCTTAAATTGTACTGTCAAAATTTTGATGCTAAAAGGTTTTGAATTGATCTATTTTACTTGATCTCGTCTGTTCTTTAAGATCTTAGGTTTTTCAATCCAAGTGACTTTCGTTCGAATAGTGTTAATCTTTCTTGACAAGGAAAGAACGCGAAAACTCGAGCGATGTAGCTGAAACTGATACAATTTCAACGAAAACAACGTAGTATAAAACCTCAAGCAGTTTTGTTTCCAACTTTTCCTCAATTTTGCTACTAAAATGTCAAAAGCATATTGATGCAATTAACAAAAAACCTGATTACCCTCTCCTACCAACTCCTATGAATTCTGTGATTTGTGTTCTAAAGCTCTGCCTTGTTTCCCTTTGTACTCTTCTTCGAAGCCGGTTTCTTCAGTCCCCGCCACGTTTGCCGTACCCAGTTAGAGACTTTGTTTGCATGCTTCTTCAGTGTCTCTCTAGTCTTCGCGATTCCGGTGGTGATCTTCCGTTTCAAGTCGTTCTTTGCGCTCTCTTTTTCTCTCATTATTTTTCCCTGTTAAATGAAAAAATTTTAACGCCGAAAGAAACAATATGATTTTGGTTGGAGAATTTTTAAAGTCGGAATTTTGTATTTACCAAATTCGAGGGTAAGCGAGTCTCATCATCGTCATCATCTTCATCGTCGGCATCTTCGCCACCAAAATTATTCATGTTCATCAAATCATCTCTGGAGTACATTTTCATGCCCGGGGCTCCTGGCATGCCCTGAAGAACAGAAAAGCAGAATATAGCTCAAAATTCAGCACAATAGTGTCAACAGAGTGAAGTTTCTCAGCAATGCAAGGACAATTACCTCCATGGATTTCATTATCTTTTCCATTTCGGCTTCCTTCTCCGACTTGGCCACGAAAGCTTCCCCCGGAATCCTATTCTGGGACACACAAGAAACTATTATGAGTATCAAAAGTAATTGTCTTGTTCGAGGAACAAGTTGCGCGTAGAGACTAGAGATTAACATGCATGCAAGGCGGCATCCACAAATCTCCATGTCAATCTTACTAGGGTATCAAATTTTATAGGTTATGGGTAAAAAAGATACCATCGTTGGTCACGCATGAGCCTATAGTTGCACAGATCATATCGAAAATAATAGTACTTAGATGGGAAACGCACGATAGTTGCATAGATCGTATCAAAAATAAAAGTACTTGGATGGAAAAGCACAACATAGCATGATCCTTGCAAACACATTGCGCAAAGAATGAACTGAATCGAATATCAAGTCAAAGAAGCAGTTACCTTAGGAACTGGGGGAGGCTTGGTACTGCATGCTTTAGTTAGGTCTTTGCATAGATAATTAACCAATGAACCAAGGTCAGGCTTGGATGTATATAGATATTCGGCAACATCAGTATCAGAATACCCCAAAACCTGCAATATTCCGGATTAGTTCTTCTTAGTTTAATTGTAACACAGTAAATTAAGACCAATGCGGAAGGCCAACATCAAACGAAAGGATCAATTGTTATGCTTACATATCGCAGAGGTCACGTTAAATTAAGAAATCATTTGACAGTTGACTTCTCTCAATCAATTATATGGAAAAGGCGGAGAATCTAACTAGATTGGCTTCAAGGAACAATGTATTAGGAAGCGAAGTTACCCAGAAAGCCTCACCTCCTGACAAGCTCGCTCGATTGTCTTGCATTCGGAGTTACACTGTCCTTCTGAACCTTGATCCACCAACTGAAAAGTCACAAATGATTTAGCAGGTGAGGACAATGAACAACAAAGTGTCGTTGTAAACGATACCCAACTTAAGTTTGTACAACTGCATCGACATTGTCATACGCGAGCTATAAACCCGCAGAGAAACAAAGGTTCTCCTTTCATATAACATCTATCCCCGATATCATCAAATACTACTAAAATCCACCAACTGAAAAGTCACAAATGATTTAGCATGTGAGGACAATGAACAACAAAGTGTATTACAACGATGCCCAGCTTAAGTTTGTACAACTGCATCGACATTGTCATAGCGAGTTATAAACCCGCAGAGAAACAAAGGTTCTCCTTTCATATAACATCTATTCCCGATATCATCATATACTACTAAAGCAATAATTTCTCTGATGAAAACACAGTATCAAGCAAAAGCACAGAACTTCGAAAACACCGTATCAAGCAAAAAGCATAGAACTTCACAAACACCAATTCATCAAGCAGATCTAAAACCGAAATCAAACCCAAAGCAAATGCAAATTCGTACCTCCAACTTGTCTCCTTTCTCAACTATATCAATCTGCAAAATCCAATCCGCTTCCTGCTTCTTCAAATTACACACATTCTCCGAAATCTCAATAATCTGATACTCCGAGATCTATCGCCATAAAAACAAACTACCCACAATCAAATTCAACACAAGGAACAAAACCCACTAATCGAAATCTCAAACAAAAGCACTTCGAAATCTCAATACCTTCTTTGGGGCGATCTCTGCTCGCTTTTTTTCGACTTGCTGGTGCAGCTGAACTGCGAGCTTCTCGCAGACTTGGCATTTGATAAAAGGGATGTCTTCCTTCCTGGCGCCTGCCGCCGGTTTCTTAGCACACTCAGAGATTGGCACGCATCCTAACACCGCCAACAATAATGAGATTGCTACTAGAATTTGCTTCAGCTTCCCCATAACTCTCTCTCTCTCTCTCCTCTCCTCTATTTCTCTCTATAATTTGAAGAAGAAGGGAGAGTTTTCTATCAAACAGTGAGATGGGCAGTTAAGTTGGTGAATCTTTTGAGAATTTTTCACCCGAAAAGAAACGATCTTTATTGTTTAGTTTGGCAGATTCAATCTTTCGTTTCGTTGAGTATAAATATGTAGTCGGGAAATCGATTTGCACTGGTTCTTTACGTGTTTCTCAGCATCTGATTGGCTAGCCCGAGTCATGTATGTGGTGGGGTCCCCTTTTCAACCAATAGGGTGCGAGATGACACGTCCCATGGTTTTCTTGAACCCTTCCACTTTATCAAATGCCAGTGTGTGATATAAAAAAAAAAACTTCAGTACTTTTAAGCAAATGGGTGTGGTTGTCATGTTCGTGATATTTTTGTATCTATTTGTTTTTTTAATGGGTGTGTCAAATTTGTTATTTTAAAGAGTTTTCACAAGTAACTTGATGATGATCTGACACGCCCCGACCCCGATGTCCTGTAGACATCGGGGTAGTCACGTGCTGGCCGACACCCGAGGGGTGACGTAAGCCATTTAGAGTGCATAAGAACGAGAAATAAGAATTAAATTGAACATTAATAAGCATTTAAGGAATGTGTTCAAAGCATACAACTAATTTGAAATACTAAAAGAAAGAATATAAAATTGAATAAATAAAAGGAGGGGGTCCTACACCGAGAGGACTCGAAGATGCCGGTGCGGAAGTGCCTTGATGCCGGAATTGTATGCCTCGAATCTAAGCCCTGAAGGGGGCGCAAAACAAAAGTGAGTAGACCAATTTGATATACATATAAGAAAATAGCTATCAAGATACTAACCCCCCAAGTTAGAAAACAAAACATGATGTATATAGGTAAGTTTTCCTACGCCTATCATACATTTGCAATATCTCAATCACAGCCATAACAATAATCATATCTCAACGCATAACTCATATATTATAACTATATTCATAAAGGAATAATCGCTAGTGAATGTCCAATATAACGCTTCAGGCCCCATGCCAGCTCCCCGTCTCTGAACAAACAGTCAGAGGAAACCACACTTCAAGCCCAATGCCAGCTCCCCGTCCCTGTACTTAAAAGTCAGAGGAAACACACTCCAGGCCCTATGCCAACACCATAACCGTCGCCCGGGATGGACCGTAGCCTTATCCCTACATCCCGTAGCGGAATCGTGGACCACTAGGTAATATCAGATCAATGCCACATATATTTATTTAATCTCAACACCACATCACAACATTCGATATTCAAGCATCATATCACAATATTCTATACTCAAGCTCAGCAGATGTGTAATTTATTAAAATAAAAATAAGTATTTTAGAAAGGGGTCCACTCACAGTACTTAGCCGTCCGACGCTGCGCTGCTAGCGAATATAATAAAGTCACAATATATGCACCTAGCACATAAAGGGTTCGATATAGTCAAACTCTTTTCAAACGAATTTATTTGGGAAAACGGACTTCAAAAACGGGTCCAGGACGTCGAAATTAGCCTAGGAGGGGTCCCGGACGGAACCCGAAAAGTCAACTGTTGACCGGTCAAAGTCAACGTTGATCGTTGACTAGGTCAACGGTCAACAGGTCAATCGGGTCATGGGTCAACGGGTCACAGGTCAGGGTCAACTGGGTTTGGGTAATGGATCCGGGTTGGGTTCTAGTGTTTAGCCCAAAGGGTTTTTAGGGTTAATGGGTTTGGGTTTTTGGGGAAAAGACTTAAGGGATTTGGGCTTAGAGCCCGGCCCTAAGGCCGAGGGATTTAGAGAGAGGGATGGCCCGAAGGCCTTAAATAAATGGCCCAAGGGCCTTTAACTTAAAACAATCAAATATAAAACAAAATAAATAAGGAAAACATAAATGGGTTTGGGTTGGGCTCGGAAAGGAAGGGCCCAAAGGCCTTGGATTGGTGGGTCGCCGGATTTAAGGGAGGAGAAGGCCGGAAATTCAGCCGGAAAGTTCTTTAACTTCAAACGTCCATAACTTTGTCAATACACGACGAAATCAAGTGAAACAAAAACAGAAATTGTAGTTCTCGAAGAGAATGGTACCTCACACGACATCTAACTCGCCGTGGTTTGGCCGGAAAATCCCTCGAAAGCTGTCGGACTCGCCGAAAACTGGGTAAGATTCAAATGAGTATAACTTCTTCAATACTCAACGAAATTGGGTGAAATCAAAAGGAAAGTCATAGTACTCGACAAGACGAAGAGATTGATACCTTGCACGCCGGCCAACTCGCCGTAGTTTGGCCGAAAATTGGCTCGAAAGCTGCCGGAGTCGTCGGAGCCTGGGTTTTGGGTGTTCATTCTTCGTTTTTGAGAGCACAAGGGAGATGAAGGTGACTGGCGCGTGTGTGTGTGTGTTCACAAGAGGGTGAGGGATGAGGGAGATACGGGAGGGAGGGAGGAGAGTGAGTTCGAGAGAGGGAAAGGAGATAGAGGGTACGAGAAAAGGGAGAAGAAAATCAGGGTGGGCCCCCTGGGCTCACCATTTAAGGCCCAAAAATAATTTAAAAATAAAAAGGAAGAGGGGATGAGGTTTAGGGACCAAAATGAAAGTTTGCAAAAACTTTAGGGATTAAAAATGTATAATTGAAAAAGGTTTGGGGGCTAATTTCTAGAATTTAAATATAATTGAGGGGCGGGTGTGACAATGTCGGTTTCATGAGTGATGTAATAAATTGTCATGTTTAATGTTTAGACTTGGCAAACAATATCTTACTCTATTCTTAACTGGTGATCCGATAATGACCTGACTCGTTAATAGGTTGACTTGAAACATATTAGTTTCATGTCGTTTTGTATCGAATTGACGAGTCATATAAGAAATTATCAAAACTACTTTTGACTAGGAATTAAAGATGGCCATGTGTCATTAAATGTTTTTTTTATATATAGTAAAAATGATTTTGTTAAAATGAGAAGGTTCAAATATGAAGGTTTAGATGAAATATATTTTTTGGCATTACTTCTCACACATCTCTTGTTAATTTATGTCCGTTGATCTTTTTTATTTCATCCGATCCGACGGTCGAAAATTAAAGGGGTGTGTGAAAAGTAAAAAGGGGTGTGTGAATATTACACCCCCTATATTTTTTTTGTTTGATTGTCACACTATCAAGTGATGTTCAATTCTACTTATATTTAACATGTGTAATTATTTAAAGAAAAAAAAAACTACAGGACGTGCTGTAAAACCAAATTAATGACCGCTAATTGATCCTCATTTTCGTGTATGTAGTTATTCATTAACTAGTAATATACTTTAAGTTAGAAAAGTACTGACTATGCGGTTCACTCATATTATGATAATTGAATTAGGAATGCACACTCATATTATGATATCAAATTAGTAATGCTACAAAACAATGTAACAGTAACATTTACCTTTAAAGAGAAGCACATGAGAGTTTTTTGTAAAATCACTTGCCTTTATCGATAATCAAATGAAATTACTTTTGATGAAAATGCTTTTTGAACTAATTTTTAATAAAAATACAAGTAAACTTTGAAAAAACACTTAAAGTATTTCCTTCGTTAACCACATAACTAATAATTCTTTCAAAAATCACTTCAAATATTTTTTAAATCTAAACACTTTCGCCAAAATCGTTTCAAATCAGCCAGTAAAACGACGCGTCGTAACATGAAACAGCGGTAACTCCTTAAACCCTAGACCGTTGGCCTCTCAACTGACCTTCTCATAGAATTAGGGTTTTTCTTCAGCACATCTCCTTCTTCATCACATTCCTCACTGAACAAATTGGTCGCATTTCAGCATTCAATCATGGCTCTCGATCTAAGTGGCTCCACAAATACACCAAACATCAAAACCCTGATCGGCAAAAACTACGACCTCAAGCTAACCCAATCAATCCAAAACCTTTTATCCGAAATTCCCAAGCAAAACCCCAAATTTTCTGACTTTATTGAGGAATTCTACGAATTGATGCAAGCTCGAGTCGACCCGCCTCTCGAATCCACCTGGGTCTACGCGGCATTAGCCTTTCGCAGCCGGAATCATCCGAAAGACGACCCTTTGGACCGGGTGTCGGCCGCAGAGGACTTGTTTCAGCTGCTGTCGATGTCCTCTGCTTCTTGCGGTTCTTCAAAGAGTGTTTCGCTGCTCGCTCCTGTGGTTCGCCAGGTGTACAGTGTGTGTGTTGATTTGTTTAAGAGGGACTTGTCATTGAAGAGAGAGAAGAAAGTGATGAGAAAGGTTAGGGATTTTGTGGGAACGATTCTTGGCTATATAAATCTTTGTTCTTTCGAAGATTCGGGTGAGAGTGACAGTTTGATTACGCCTTTTTCGGGCTTAATTCGTGTTTGGATGAACTCAAATGAAGGGTTGGAGTCATTCTTGCCTTTAGTGAGTAGTGACATTTTTGGAGGGCTTAGTGAGGGAGAATGTGATGTGAATTACTTGGCTGGAGTTGTTATTGCGGAGGTGTTTTTGTTGAAACTCTGCTTGGATTTCAAAGTCGGGACTTCAGGGAAGGAGTTGGAGAAGGAGTTAAGCACTTGGGCTATCGGTTCCATTACCATGTTTGGCAACTGTTATCTTTTCGGTTAGTGCTATTTAACTGTTGCCTGCATTAGAGTAACATGACATGGTTTATTTTAGTGAAGGCATGATTTCTGTATAAACTTGAATGGCTGAGCATCATTTGCGCCGAAAATGGTTGGGGAAGACATTAAGAATTAGTGTTCTTATCGTTATCGTATATGAACTTTTTTATGTTGCTGCTGCTTTGCTGGTTTTCGGGCTGTCATATATAAATTTATACATTCCTTCTGTTTCATTGATTTCAAGTTACTGTATACCTTGTGCTAACATCGTTATATGTGTGTCCATAGATGTCCTTCTGAGGATGCTGCTGGAGAAGACTTTGCCTATTACCTCTCTATTGGTTAGTATCCCTCCTTCCGTTCGGTAGTTTTCTATCCATTGATGTGATCATTAATGAGCATAACAAGTTAAATTTCTATGTGCAGAGTTCTGAAGATGAAGTTTTGTTGAGAAAAGTGCTGTATGATGCTATCGTATTGGTTGAGTATTCTTTCCTCAACCCTGGCCCTGAGAGAGCGATTCACGCACCTGCTGAGCTCATGAAAAGTATTGCCATGGAAAGATTGATCGTTGCTCATGAAGCAGTGGAGTATTTTAGGTACGTAAAGAACAAATACATTTCATCTTCTTGTTTAGATTGTAATGAAACCCTTTCGGAAAATCTCACTACTGGCTTGCTTCAGGGAGAATGGGGATCAGAGGAGAGCCGTCTCTTATGTAACCGCATTTTCTGGTTCACAGTTACCTTCTCAAATAATTAAGTGGGTAAAGAAACAGATTGATGTGGATAATGGTGAAATCAAATCAATGGGAACTTCGCCTAAAGCTCTTATAAGTAAGTGATTACACTTGCTTCCCCTTTGTGATGGATCAACTTTGCAGGTTTTTATTAAAGCTCTCTCTAATCTTGATCTAATTCTCCAGAATGGCTTCTTAACCTTGAGGATCGGGGCCTAAAATTATTTGGTGATAGCTTTGCGAAGTTTCGTACCAAACTGGCTCTTGATGTTTCCAAATCAGACTCCTTCCGGCCTGCTTCTAATTTGGAGGGAGAGAAAGTGGATGATGACCTTCTCTTTTACATAGATAACAAGGGAGAAGATGAACAAAGAGATGAGGAAGATGAAAGGGTGAACGAATCCATAGCTGCCATGCATACAAAGTCTTCATCGGAAAAAAAAGGAAGAAAGCGGAAAGGGAAAAAAGCTGAGCAGATAGAGAAGATAAAGTTTGTGAAGTATGACCTTCGTCCTAATGCCGACTCAGCTGGTGGGAGGCCGTCACTTATCAACAATGATAGCATAACCAGTGGGAGTGAAGCTGAGAATCCACTTTCTGATGAGGATACAGACTGAGAAGAGCAGGTCATTGATTGGGAGATCCATGAAAAAGTTTAATTCCGTTGGGTGACCCTGTCCCGTTCCTGTTTTGTTGTTATTTTACTAGCTATTAGATGGGGCATGTCACATTTTTGGTGTTACTTATATTTCTTGATGGAACATATAACATTTGTTGTGTAATAGTGAGGAATACAAACATCTTGGTGGAGCATAAAATTTTGGTGCTACTTTAGAGCGTCGGAAGCTCGAAAATGTTGTATTGTTCTTTGAGATCGAGTCATTTATTCTAGTTCGAGTTTGGGAATTCCAGTCGAGTGAAGGGGAAAATTCGGCCGGAGGGTAAACTGCCTTGGAAGTGTAATTAGGTTGTAGCTTCGATTTATGAAGATTTAACCAGTCAAAATGATCAGGGTAAAACAATTAACGAAATGGTAAAAAATAAATGAAATTGGATTAAAGATTTACAACACCCATGAGGGCTACTAGTGTCTAGAATCCAATGAATATGTACAATAAAACTCAGTAGCAGCTTAACCTTGGTGCCAGGGGCGGTCGGAAACTTGTGCTTGCTCAACAGACCGAACGCCAAGTACCTTTCTTGCGTATTCTTGATACTTTCTGAATAGTCTGGATTCTACCGTCGAGGTTCTGAGACGAAGCTTTATGTACCTCGTGGATTTCCAACTTCACATAACATAAACGCCGAGCAGCTGATGATTTATAGTGCTTGTATCTGACTTGCTGTTTGGTCGACACAACCCAGGCTTTATGCTCTTAGACAGCTGCCAGGCTTTTCTTTTACACAGGTGAAGTACACTGTACAGACGTGCTTTATGTGCCATTCTATCAACTTCACTAACCAGGCAACTCATTCTCCAGACAGGGTGCTGCTTGCTCGAACTGTATCTGATTCTGGAACTTCAGAAGAACGACGAACCTCCTGTAGAGATGCATAGCATACTCATCACTCCACCTGCCGTGCGGATGCTCTGCATAAGGGGAACACAAGTATCAAACCACGAGCACGTTTGCCTAAACTCATTGATATACCAAGCCATGATTAATGAAGAGACAGAAGTAGTTTATAACATAGTTTGCACAAAAAAGTTGACAACCTCAAGGACTGCCATGTCATTAACAGAAGCACAAGATCACCAGAAGAACCAAGCAGCTCCCAACAGCATTAACTATTGTGAAGTTCTGAAGAAAAACGAAAGAACAACAGCATTCAGATTCATTAAATGTTCTTCCAAAAAAAAAATAATATTCTAGAAACAAAGCTAACAGAAAATAGAAAAGCACTCAACGAAAACCATCTACAGATCTTGTGGCAAGGAGAATAGCAAATTTGGAGCAGGAAGCAGCCATTTCGTGACAAAAAGGACTTTGAACGGGGCATACCAGCTCATTTATTTCAATGGGTCAGGAACCATAATTTTTTAATTGTCTAATTATGTTACGAAAAAAGAAGCAAATAATATGTTGAGAAGCAGTACTCTGATAAGATTAGGGCGGGGTTCCTTTGGTACGAAAGTGTGGCTCAGTTCGTAACGAGGGAAGTGTTTAGAATTCGCTGTGGGTGAACCCCCTACCCAGACCATAGGGCTTCTAATGCCATAACACCAGAAGTCCTTACAGGAGCAAGTTCCATTCTTAAAATGATGAAACCGCCTGATGTCGCGAACAACTATTTCCCAATTTGTGACATCTGAGACGAGCTTCATAATGTCATGGCAGTCGCCACAGATGCTTAGATTTTTAAAAATCCGAATAGTTTTTGGATCGTTGGTACTTATAGGGGCAAAACCAAGAGCCAACCTTTCACTATGATATTGGAGATGTTCTTTTTTTCTTTTCTCTTTCAGTGATATCATGAAGCACGTCTTCTGTTTCCAGTATATAACCTAATGAAGTTAGCTTTTTGCCTAGTTCCCCCAATTTCAAATGAATATCCCCGATTCTTGGATGCATAACATCTTGAGAGACAAAAATGTTGACTTGACAATCAACCTCAACCCAGCTACAACCAGGTTCTTTTTTAACACCCTGACTCTGCATTAATTTCCTGACTTTGCCTTTGACTGCAAAGATATTAGATAGCAAGATATATGTTGAATCCATCTCAGGTTTAAGCTCAAAAAGCTTTCTTGCAGCTCTTTCACCAAATTCGACATTCCATGCATCTTACAAGCCCCAAGAACAGTCTCCCAAATAATGGCATATGGTGTTAGTTCCTTTGTCTCGATGAAGCTTGCAATCTCATTAAACTTTCCAGCCCTGACGAGAATATCAACCATACAAGCATAATGCTCAATTGTAGAAGTGATCCCGAAAACATTGCTCAGAGAATCAAAGTGCCTTTTCCCTTCTTTGACTAGACCCAGGTGGCCGCATGCAGAAAGAACACCAATGAAGGTGATCTCATTTGGTATGGCGCCTTCATCCAACATTGTCAAAAAGGCTTCAAGAGCCTTCTCTCCTTGCCCATATTGGGAATATCCGCATACCATGATATTCCATGCCCCTGTATCTCATGAAAGAAAACCCTCAAAGATATCCTCAGCATCACTTATGCACCCACATTTTGGGTACAAATCAACAAGTGCACTAGTAACAAACAAATCATCCCGATGCCCACTCTTAATTACCATTGAGTGGAGCTGCCACCCATTTTCCAGCATAGCTGTACGGGAGCAAGCACTCAAACAGCCAGCAATGCTGAACTCGTTTGGCTTCACACCTTCTTGTTGCACCTTATTGAAGCAAGCAACAGATTTCTCTGCTTGATCAGGTTGTGCATAACCAGTAATGATGACTGTCCAAGTGAAGAGGTCTCGATTACTCAATCTACTGAAAGCTTTCACAGCTTCTTCCACGAACCTGCCTTTGGCATACATGTCAATGAGAGCTGTCCCAACAAAGTCATTATCATCGAGGTTAGTTTCGATAATATGGGAATGTACTTGTTTTCCAAGGCCTACATCCAAGAGAATAGAGCAAGACCTTAAAACACCAATGAATGAGTACATGTTGGGCTTCAAACCTTCGACAAGCACTTGGTGGAAAACTCTTGGCCCTAGGTCAGATAATTCATGATTGTGAGCTCGGATAAAAGGGCATTCCATGAAATCAAATCAGGGTTTGTCATAGCTTCGAAAATCTGAGCACCATCTAGAAAACGCCCACTTTTAATATACATTGTGATTAGAGCATTGCTGACTGAAATATCAGTTTCACAACCATATTTCCACACAAAAGCATGGATACTTTCACCAAAATGAAGGTCTCGGAGATCAGTGGCAGCACTAATGATACTAGAAAGGGTAAATTTATTTGGTGAGATGCCTGTGCTTATCATTTCACGAAATAGCTGAGGGACTTCTTGCCATTGCCCTTGTTGATCAAGGCAAGAGATAACTGCACTCCAGACCACTACATCAGGTTTTTCAATCATCCTGAATGCTTTTACAGCATCGACTGCCATCCCACACCTCGAATACATATCAATGAGACTGCAACCCAAGAATTCATCCATCTGAAACCCAATTTTGACTACTAGAGAATGCAAAAACTGACCTCCTCTCAAATTTCCCGAGTTCGCACAACCTTTGAGGGCAGTGGACAAGGTGGACTTGCTCAACCTGATTTCTGATTCCGTCATTCTGCAAAAAAATTCCAAAACCTTATTTCCGTCACCTTCCTGAGCATGCCCATTCAGCAGTGCATTCCATGATACCACATCCTGCTCAGGCATACAAAATAACACTCTATCTGAAAACAACCACATTTGCTTTTGTACCATCTTTCTTCATCTCACGGAACAATTTAACAGCATCAACATCAGAACCTTCAACTACAAACCCTTGAATTAAAGAAGTCCACGACACAACGTCCCTTTGAGGCATCACATCAAGAACTTTACGTGCGTACCCAGCGTCCCCACATTTTGCATAAACATTAACCAACGAAACCAACAAATGCGAATCCGGATCAATCCCTTCTTTTATCACCTGCCCATGAACAGCCTTCCCCTCATTCAAAGACCTTAGCGAAACACAGGTTCGAAGCATCCCAGAATAACGCATAAGCCTCTTTTTCGTGTCAAAATTTAGAAGCCTGGTTTTCACATTGTTCCCTGGCTATTTTCTGATTAGGTGAATTGCCATGATCTAATCTTACTTGACGAAGCTGAGTCTCAGATTTTAGGGTTTTACTTGGAAGACTTGAAGTCTTAAACCCCAACTGTTCTCGCGGGTAATCGTAGGTGCCTGCCGGCTTTGTTTTGTCTGGATAAAGATGATGTGGCGGGAAACGATGTCGTCTGAGCGCAAAATGCGGTCCTTACGTGTGTGATCATTTGACACCGTTAGATGAAATCCAACGGTTGCAATTCTCAAGAAATTTGGCACCCAAATTTTCCTTGTTCCCCCAATTAATGAATTTTATAAATTTTAGCCATGAATAAATTGACAATTCGACAGTATTTAACCGAATAACCATGTTGTTATTCGGCGGGAAGCGACCTAACGTTCATCACATAGTTCAGCAAATGAAGACAAACTCACAAGTGCATGTTCGGCCAATCAGAACCGAACCTAATGCGGTGGACCTTGGAGGAACGGGCACTCGAACACTGAATTTTGTGTGCAAGGATGAATGTTCGCAATTACTTGAACTACAAGGCACAAGCCAACTGTATCCATGATTTAAAATCGTAAATGTATGAATGATTGGACACTTTGCGTGAATAATAAGAGAAAGAGAGAGGTAGGTTGTGTGAATGAAAGGGAAGAGTTCTCCCCCATTGTTATTGATTTCTCGTCATCATAAATAAAAAGTCAATCCAGTTTGTTTATGGAATTTACAGACATACATCTCCCAAATGAATGAATGAAGAAGAACGCTAAGAAAACTCTCTCAAAGTGAAACTCTTTATGGACTCTCTGCCACTTCATGTTTTTGGCATAATGTTTTATAATGTTGGGAATTTGACGTTAAACTGTGAGGTGACAGAGAGTCCATCGAGTGTCCCACCTTGAGAGTCCCCTTAGCATTTCTCATGAATGAAAGTCTCCCTCCTTATGACTGACTACAAAAGAATGAACCAAACTTTCCTCCCTCCCTACTATTTAATAATACATTCACATATTCTTCTTCCCCTTCTGTATCTACACCAACCTCACCCCCTCTCTCCGGCCGCTTCTTCTTCGTCTACCCTTTTCCTTCTTAAACAATGAAAGATTTAACAAATAAAAAAAAAAACGAAGCATCTTCTCGGAACCTAACATTCACATCGCACTGCATTGTTTCCAATTTTCTGCCTGTCTTCCAACAGTCATAGGCTGAGTGAAACACGGGTCTTTATCGGTTTTAGTTTCAAGCCCATGCTTTCAGGGGAGAGAAGCTCCGGGGAGATGCAAGATGGGCTGAGCGGGCTCCTAGGGCTGTCGCTGAAATGGCATGGCCGGTACAGACCATACCCCATGAAGAAGTACTCCATTGGTATCAACATTGCATGTGGCTGCTCCTCTGTTACCATGGATCCACAAGCCTGGACCTGCATTAACAACCCCATCCATCCTCTATTGAACACGCTCTTTCGATTCTTTTCACAATCGTATGCACGTCCACTGATGAACGTATAAAAACATGCTAAACAGAAAAAAGTGAGCGTACCTCTACTAAGGCACTATATCTCCTGTCCAACTTTGAGGTCATGTGGAGAGCCTCAGAATGAAAGGGAGAGCTATCCCCAACAAAAATAAGCGTGCGACACCTTAGCGATTTTAACCCTTCGGTTATGTCAGGTCTCCTGCAAGTAGTGAAAGAGTGAAGTTACAGCACAGCAAGATACATTGCACTTCTCTCTGCGGAGGGAAAACAAGAAAACTCCAGCACAATTTACCGATTAATTGCTTGAAGAAATCTCCAAACGTTTAAGCTCTGCCTCTCTTCCAGCAACTGAAGAAGTAAACTTTCCAAGTGAATCAAACAGATAAGCCATTTGAAAATCCAAAACTTAATAAACACAAAAACAAGAAGAAAGAAGGACAATAAAAGTGCTATGAAAGCAAAAGATTTTTAAATAAGCTGAAGCACCGACTTTTCTGCACGCTTGAACTATATCTGACTCTGGAACTTCAACACTACCACGAACCTCCTGTCGACATACATAACATACTCATCATTCAATCTACCAAATATAGTAGAAGTGAGAGAAAAAAGGTACGTTGAAAGAGCACAGCAGTACCTTACTGAAGTAGCGCTGAAGCAAACACTCTTTTAGCAAACCACACGTGCCATAGAAATATAGCATATTCGACATCACCTACAGATTACAACTAATCATAGGTAAAACATTTGATACTTTAAAATTTACTCGTAAACATAACAGCTATGTTTAGAAAAAGGAACCTTATTATAAAACCATTCTGTCCAAGAGGGCGCTTTGCATAAAGGGGATACAAGTATCAATCCAAGGACACGCTCCCTATATTTCATCTATAATGAAAATCCTGATCAGTGAACCAAGATAGATTTTTTTTTAACATAGTTGCAAACAGTTTAAGGAACTTACAGCAAATAGAGAAAGGATATAAGCACCCGCTGTCACCCCCATGCACATAACCGCCCCAAGCCTGCACAAAGAGATTTTAGTGCAATCAGAAACTAGTCACCGAATCACCGTGCAAGATCCCATCAGAGAAAACAACAATAAAACATGACTAATGAAAAAGGAGACGTGCTTCTACACCATTTGAATGTTGAAAGCAACAGCAAAGAGTTTCAAACACTCATAACTTTAAAATCAATTAAAAAAATGAAGACACTGTGTTGGTCGTTACCCAAAAAAATTGAGAACCTCAAGAATCTGATCTGCCAAGTCATCAACTGAAGGCACAGGATCATCTGGACAAATTGAAGCAGCTCCTAACTGCAAGAACTCTTGTGAGAATTCCAAAGAGAAACTATGTGAAAAATGGCGTTCAGTTACATAAAGTATTTTTTTCATAAACATTATATGATTTGATAAACAGATAGAATAAAAATCTACTTGAAGCAAACCATTTACAGACCTCATGGCCAGGAGGACTGATATGATATATGCAGAAGTTGTGGAGCAGCAAAGAAGCCGCTTCCGGACAAAAGAATAACCCTTGGAAACAAGACACATCTGCTCCATTTAACAAAATAAACAGAAAACTTAAGAGTGAATAGTCTAATAATGTTAAGAAGAAGCAAATAAACATACATATATTGAGAGCTTTGATGTCCACTGAGAAATAATGTATTAACATTTTATCAGTAAGAACAGCAAGCGGTAAAACTCAGATTGCCATTTCAAACAATGAAAAATGGAACCAGGACAATAGACTCTATCACACTTACGATTTAGAGCTAAATCAGGATAAGTGATAAGTGAAGGCTTCTCTTGGTCTCCATACACGATAACGGACACAGAACCACGGCCAGTTCGAATAAAGTGTTCCTGAGGATTAAAAAACATGATAAATGAGTTGCAGATTGATAACTAAATGTAATTGTAAAAAAAATAAAAAACATCATAAAGCTGCAAACAGAACTATTTAACTACCATGATATTCTATATATGATACAGCTAAAACATTTTACCCTCGAGATATCTACTGTGTCTTATCTATAATCCAAAAAGGAGAAGAAAAAAACACCCCAGGAATCCAGCTTTTCCAGAAAATTTTATTCCCTAAAGAGCTTCCCATGTGCACAACTCACCTGCCTCTTCTTTGAGACAGCTTTGTGAAAAATAGATTAAACAAATAAGTGGTTCAATCATAAATCTTTTGAAAAATGAAGAAAAGAAAGTGGTGATAGTTAAAAAGAGAAGCATGGAATCAAATATATTAAAGAAGCAAAGGACTTTAAACTAATCAGAAACCAATAAAAAAAGGGGATATAGATGACTTGTTAGAGCAACAACTAGACTTGTTAAGAAAGTAGACAAGTAAGACAAAAGGAACGTATAACTTTGGTTTCGTCAATAGACAGTAAAGGATCACATAAGAAGTAAAGAATCAAGAAACCGAGAATCAATAATGTATATAGGACTCATCGAAGCACCCCGCTTTTTGCCAACAAAGAACATCACATAACAAGTAAAGAATCAAGAAACCGAGAAAACATAGCAAACCAGAACAGCAAAAAAGTGAATGAGAAAAGATAAAACCCCATATTACAGAGTTGACGCTGAGTTCCAAAGAAATCAACAAAAGGGTCTAAACCAATACTCTGTACACTAAATAATCCAATTTTATCCCAAACATTCAACTTTTCGCATATAAGTTCGAAACTCGAACAATACCAGAATGAGATTACAATAAGAAGAGAATGGAAAAGAAGGGAAACTTCACCATTACAACAAAACCTGGTGAGATTGCAAATGCAGCAAGAAGATGTTAACATATACAAATCCCAAATACAGAAATGCACACGAAAAATGAAAGAATTTGATGCACCTATAACGGTAAAAACCAATGTAGGAAGAAAATTGAAATCTAGCACGCGCAGATCTAGAAATTACAATTCCTATCTCTCCAGCATCCCAAAAATTAAATTTTTGGCAACACGGATATCAAGATACATCTGAATCAAGCAAATTAGTCGTCGCTGACAAATGCCACAGGCCAACAGAGGACTTGCGGCAGGGGAAAAAGCAAGAACCCGGAATACAAAGTTTACAGAAATGCAGCTTTTCCATCGATTTTTCCCTCGATTTCTCGGCAACCAAACAGTAAATGACTCCAAAAATTCAACGGATTCCAACCCCAATTTTACAGAATCCTAACCCATGAACAAAAATGCAGAAAATTCAAATTTTGCAAAAGATTAAACTAAAAAATCTGGACTCAGTGGCATACAACTCCCAATCAATCACCCCAACCTCTCATCTCGCAAACCAAAATCCCAAAACAATAGGGTAAAAAACAACGGATAGAAAGATTTTAAAAATTCAATCTTTGAAGTTAAAAGCTCGAACCTTTCCACCGAGATAGATCTTCTCCATATCGAGGGAGACGGCGTCGTTTGATTCAGATTCAGCCATGAATTGCACTCTGCGCGTCTCCCAAACAGCCCCTCCTTCTCTCTCCCTCCCTCCTTCCCTGAGTTTATCTCTCCTCCTTTTCTTCAAGAAATAGTAAGCCTCTGCCTTCGCTGTGGCTTATATACAAAGCCACTTCCCCCCTCTCTCTCCTCTCTCTCTCTTCTCTCACTCTCTCTCCTCTCTCTCTCTCTCAACCGAAAAAATAACCTGCGGTTAACCACCACCGACGCTCGCAACGCCTAATCCGTCCTAACGGAATTTTCAAGTCGTTAAAATGTTTTTCACCCGCTGTCAAATTCTGGCGGGTGCTTCGATACGGCGCCGGATCTGTTAACTTTTTCGCGGCGATTGGATTTACCGTAATGAGATGCTCGTTTTACGGTTCCGGATTTGCAGCTTCGTTTCTTTGACTTGAAAGCGAATCGATGATAGTGGGATTCCTCCTTACCTCATCATTGTCTGTTTGACTGAAAGTGTTTGGTGACCTAGTGACGTGGACGCCTGTCATTGGATGGTCTTTCCTGTGGGTCCCATGTGGGCCACTGACTCTTTTTTTTTTCAATTTTGTATGAATAAAAAAAAAGAAAAAAGAAAAAAAATGCGGTGCATGGTTTTGGGGGACTTTGAAGTTACAATTGCTTTGTCTTTCATCTGACTCAATCATTAATCATGATTCTGCATGGTGAGTTTGCTCTTAGGTCTTAGCTGTCCGC
Source organism: Crataegus laevigata (assembly GCA_963580275.1). Classification (NCBI taxonomy): domain Eukaryota; kingdom Viridiplantae; phylum Streptophyta; class Magnoliopsida; order Rosales; family Rosaceae; genus Crataegus; species Crataegus laevigata. The sequence continues at coordinate 35,527,697 of OY756942.1, read as the reverse complement.
TTTCAAGTTGAATAACACGAATTAGAAAATGACAATTATTTGTTTTTAAAATGACTAATGTTATTTTTACCACAATTTTATATTACATTTCTTTATCATCTTAGTGGCAAATGAGTTGGACAAGCAATATTATGTAATTTTAATTTTTTTTTTAAATGATGATTGTGGTATACGAGGAGTCTCCTTCTTCCACTTAAGATTATTTAAATGTTTTAATTAATAAAATGCTTGTCTAACTCATCTGCCATGTAAGATAGTAAAGAAATGCGGTATAAAATTGTGGTAAGAATAACATTACTCTTTTAAAATTGGTGCTCTTAAGATAAAGAGTAGGGTGAAAAATGGAGAAAGTACTCATTTTCTGGCCTACAAGACAATACTTCAGTTATTTGAAAATATTTGTTCTTACTTACTTGTTAATCATAATTTGGCATGTTATTTGAAAATATTTGTTCTTATTAACTTGTTAATTATAATTTGACACGTATTTATAAGTTTTTCATTTCAATTTTGACGAGTTATTTCTTTGAGTGTGTTAGAGTGTGATTTGCAAGTTGGAGAAGTAACTACTTACAGGAAAGGAATAAAGTTGGAATGCATTTTTAGGTGTCAATTGAATTAGTTGGCATTAAAAGAAATATACTTGAATTAGGCTAACAAATGTTTGAAAGAATATTTGGCAGGTCTTCTGTTGTGGACAAGAATCCTCTTATGAACGGAAACAAACCTACCATTGAGTTAACGAACACATGCAGGTTGCACTTAGTTTTTGGAAAGGAGTTTTCTTATGGTTTAAAATTATGATTTGGAAGCAACAAATTTGCTTAACTGAAATTCTGTTGTTTGGGTCAAATATTTGTTTTATAGATCATTCCAATTTAGTTAGAGGAAGGTCCTAATTCATCAAATATTAACAATTGTATCGGTTTCACGATAAACATAAATTTTACTCAATATGTTTAGTTTCAACTGTGAGTTCACTTAAGAACAAGTGAAAATTATTGTCTCTGGCACAGTGACCTTATTCGCCTTTTTGCTAACCATGATATTCTAAACAATTTATGGAAGTTGTTATGAGCAAAATGATGCAAGTGTACAACCACCTCAATCAATGTCTAGTTCATTCAAATTACAAAAATTATGAATTAAAATACAAACCAAATTGATTCTTCTAACCATAAAATTATTGGATTTGTTTGGATTATATTGTTTCTAGATCACCTACAAGTCAACAACTTAATGATAATTGAGGGCTGCCACTTTTAGACCTTCTCCAAACGAGATATCAAATATGTCAAATAGGATTCAAAGATATTCAAGTGTTCTCCAATGGATATGTCATATATGATGTGGTATGTGAGTCAATTGACTCCTTACTTTCTAGATACCTTTTTTGACAGCAAAAAAAGGAGTCAAATATATTTAATTTAATTTTTTAATGCATGGATCCCATTAACAACCAATAGAATAAAAACTAAAACTAATTTTGATTATTTTTTAATAGTTAATGTAACTCTAGGTCCAATAAAATAATAAAATAAATATTTTACACATCCATTGGAAAAGAAGAAGATTTAGCACTTGTATTCAATTTGCCACATTAGCCATCAAATAAAATTTTGACATACTATATTTGACATCTCCTTTGGAGATGCTCTTATTGTGTTCTTGAAAATTGCAACAAGGCTCAAAATAAAGTTTTATTTAGAGATCTTTGATGATTAATTTTTTTAGTTATTAATTTATAATCTTTAAAAATTGAATTAATAATCAAACCGGAAAAAATTGAATTGACACATGGCTCCCAATTACACGTTTTGATAAGTTGAGGGACTAATGGTAATGGATTTTTAGTTGAGGGGTCATTGCTCCAATTGAGTTAAAGTTCAGGGACCATAGCTACAATTTACTCTTAATCAAATAAGTAGAAAAAGAAATGATGAGAATCTAATTTTTCTTTAGTTTATTATGCTGAAAGCATGAGTATGATGTTGATAGAATGGGCTAAAATTAAAGAAATTATTTCATGTTATGACTAGAAATATGGATGACGTCACATGTGATCAAGGAAATCGAGATCCTCTCCGGATCTCTATGTTTAGAGTGACGAACCCAGAAATTCGGACCATTCATTTTAAATTTTGTAATCCTTATTAGGCATTCTACAGACCCACCTCACATAAATCAAGATTCCGAATCTCTCTTGAACGGTCAGATTTCCGAGTTCGCCAACTTTAGACACATAAATCTAAAGAGAATCCCAACACAAAGGGCACAGTCACATGCATGACATGAATGGTGCCCTTAGATTGCTGCAAACCTGGATTTTAAAAAATTGGTCTGATTTGCATTTGATTACTAGTTGTGTTGATTAATAATTGTGTGCCTATTTGTAAGGTGCATGAGTGTTGGAAGAGAAAATCCAACACAAGAATAATTTGCATTTTATTGCTGCAAAACTGAATGCATGTTCTTGACCACTAAAGTTATGAGCTCATTTTGCAGCCAACGTTCGACTCTTGTTCTTTTTAACTTTGGAGCTTTGTATCAGATGGGGAATTAGACTCCTTATGCATCACTGAAATTAAACATGCTATTTGCTCCTCAAGAGGCTATTTTCCCATCAATTTGATGGGCTATAAAAGTTTGATTGATGGCATTGAAATCTTGAGAGAGTGGAGAACTGGACCAGGAGGGGGGAGATTTTTCACAGGCTAGAGCCGAAATGAGTTGGATATTGTTCAAGGCTGGAAGCCCAACCAATTCATATCATGCTCAGTTTCATGCCATTACCAATCATATTTTCATATTCAAACCCTCTCAACTTTTACGTATGTCGTTAGAAAAATTATAGTTGGATATATGTACAAATTTTACATTTGGCATTTTAACGCATTATTTTTTTGTATGTGCCATCTTATAATTTGCAAGAGAGAATGACTCTTATGTGTGAGAAGCCAAGCATATAGCAATGTTCTACGTCATTGGCAATCCGCTATTGGCTATTATATCAGTGAGACAACAAATGCACGAAACTTGTGCATTTAGTCTACGTAAAAATTCATTTTCAAGTGAGACATATCAAATCCGACTCACATGGACAGTGAACTTGATAATTTTTTTGTTAAAAAAGATGAATTTAATACTTAACTGTTATGTGTTGGATGTCGAGTTTTTATTGGAATATAATATCCTTACATATAAAACAACATTTTTAATTTCATTATGTATAATAACAATGTCCCTGGCAATTTGACCAAATGGCTACTATTTGGTATTTTAACAGCAAATGCATGAAACCTGCGTGCTTCCTCAAACACCAACATTGACCAGTCTTTCTCATTAAAAAAAAGGAAAGAATAAATATGGCGTCAGTAGAAGTCAAGCTTTCTAAAACAAAGATCCTCTCCAGATTTTACTATACGAAGCCCAAACAAGTAATTTGGACCACTCAAATTGAATTCGACAATACTAATTAACTCATTCCGCTGACCTACCTTACACAAACTAAGGACTCCACATCTCTTTCACTCAAATTGAGAAAGATGATTGGTATTTAGCAACCGGAGTAAACTTGAACTTGACAGTTGATGACCAAAATGACAACTGCCTCCTCTTCTTTTGGCTGCAATTAAAGCCTAACTAGCTGCTGTCATGGAGCCCGCTCCTGTGGAATAGAACATCTGGAATTCACAAGAGGTGAACTATGGTATGGTGGAATCGTAACACGAGTTTCTTCGTTTGAGCATGGAGTTCTTTCTCGATGCCTAGACGTACACCTTAGTTTCCAAACATTGTGTTAGTTGGAACAGCACAAAACCCATGGTGGCTCTATGCTGGGAGGTGGAAGTTGTGCATGTCGTTGCTGTCTCTAATGCTTTCTAGACCAAATTCACATCGACTCCCCTCAAATCCTTCGTTCCAAGATAGTTGTTAAATCCCCGTTCTCGAACTCAGGATTCACCCACTCCACTACGTGGACAAGATCATTATTTTCTGTGATTGCAGGTTGGCCAGTAAAACTCTAAACTTCAATTTTTTCAGTCACCATTCATAATTATAGTACCTGAAGACAAAAAAAGAGTAATCATAAATCACCCACCACTCATAGATTTGTTTTATTTAAAATGATCAAAATTCTAAGAACACGAAATCTGAACATACTCGGGATCAAGATACCCCGCTGTGCTCTTGACCGATGCCACCACAAGTCTTACTATCACTGGGAAAAACCATCTTCCAAGTAGCCATGGTATACAATCCCAAATCCTCCTTTCTCAATTTCAGTATGAAAGTTTTCGGTGATTTCTAAAACCTCATCATAAGTAAACTGGGACTTCATTGATGCTACAAGAGTTTTGTTATGTTTTTTATCCATCTGCAGCTTAAGTAGACAAAAAGGTATGCGTTCAGACCAAATGGATAGAAATACCACCGCACCAAAGTAGCAGCGCCAGTTCTATCTAAGTATCAAGGGTATAAAATGGCACCTGGTTTTCTTGTTCTTCTCAGCTTTCATACCAGTATGAGCACTATAACTTGAAGGGGAGGGCCATCGTTAATAGTAATGATCCTGGTATTGGAACAACAACATTCTTCTTGCATTTGCTCGAATCTGAGCTAAAAAGAACTTATAAGCAGACAGAAAATATAAATCTGAAGGACGCAATACCATTCGCTTTCATTAAAGAAAATGCTAACCTATTCGGCGCTCTCCATGAACAAAACTTGCACAAAGCAGTAGGACGAGGAAACCAGTTGAGATCTTCATCTCTCTGTCTCATTGCAGCCTATGAACTACCTGGTATTTATGAAGTGTGACAATGTCAGGACATAAACAACAGAAAAACGTATATGACACTGGATTTGTAACCTCATGCTGCACAACTTGCACAGTACAAGCATGATCCTTATTTCATGGATATGCTTAGCCTACGTCAATCAATGGATCATTCAATGTTCATACTAAGACAGCAATATGGTCAAGCCAACGTATTTTCTAGTCAAAGCATTTCAAACATTGTTCCTGTTAGGGTTATGTGTGATACAAGTCAGGGAGACAATCCGAAGTATTGGACAAAAGTGATTAAGCCGAGGACAATATAGATACAAACTAGTATTTAGCCTACACTGATTGACTGCACAACAGATCCCACACCCATTTTTAACCCACTAAGTTATGAACATGGGATGAATGAGTTTGTAGCTACCTTAGCATGGTGCTGTCATGGAACCTGCATTTGTGGAATCTGAACATCTGGAAATCACTCTAGGTGAACTATGGTATGGTGAAATCATAACACAAGTTTCTTCATTTGAGCCTTGAGTTCTTTCTGGATGCCTAGACACCTTCATTTCCAAACATTGTGTTAGTTGACATGACACAGCACAAAATCCATGCTGCAGACCGAAAAAAGTATTCATAAACCACTCACTGTTCATACATTTGTATTCATAACATGATAAAAAAATCTAATAGAACAAGGAAATTTGAAAATACTCTGGGTCCAGATAACCTGCTGTGCCCATGACTGATGTCACCACATGAGTCCCATTATCACTGGAAAAAACCGTGGACATACTGAAATCTGCTATTTTCGCGTATAAGTTCTCGTTGCACTGGGATTGCTCTCCTCTCTTAATACAATTCTCTTACTGGATTCCCTTCTTAAGTGAGCTGAAATACTAATCAAATTTATCTGTGATTACCGTATTCTAGATAACTCGACATGATTTTATTCAAGGATGAAAGATTGAAGAAAAAAGTTACATATTGACTAAACAGATTACCTTCCACAAAATTGGTCTCATAAAACTGTGTTAGTTGAGAGAACCTGCATAGAGTGAGAAGAAACACAGCCTTCGACAAAAGTGTATCTGCACCATAACAACCATGCGCAACAAGCCTTAGAACATATTCGAATGCACGTTGAATGTTGTAAGTTATACAGAATGACCACAGACTTGTAAACACTTGCAATTTTACTTCTAATTAGTAATTACACATAAAGGACTAAAAGCTTAATTTCCACAAAAGCCTAAAGTCCTGTTCCAAAAATATTGTGAAAGCGAAATAATTAATGTTCTTCCACAAGGCTAGATAGTCTATGATTTTGCAAACCAAATGGAACTAAGACAAATGAACAGAACAAATCATGAATTAGTGTTCCGGGAAAGAAACCTACAATTGACTTTCGTAAATGCGTGAAATCTTGGGCCAGTTGGGCAGGTTGCGTCTTTCTTTATTCAGATTCGTACCAGTCCTGATTGAACTAAGCAAGGAATATGTTTGGTTAACACTTAACACTTGAGAAAACGAGAGTGAGTGAACAATATTGAACCAAATACACATGAATAATTGATTGGAGATAAAAAAATAAAAATTACCTCTGATATCTGGAATATGATAAATCTTTGGCCATTCTGGGCCGCTGTTCTTGGCGCATCTTTCTGCCAAACGTTGGTGATTGGTATTTAGTCTTTGGTTCCTATTATCTTTAGTAAATGGAGTAGACTTGTACTTGAAAGTTGATGACCAAATTGACAACTGCCTCCTCTTCATTTGGCTGCAATTAAATCCTAACTAGCTACCCAGCAAATGGTGTTGTCATGGAACCTGCATTTGTGGAATATGAACATCTGGAATTCACTCTAGGTGAATTATGGTATGGTGAAATCGTAACACGAGTTTCTTCATTTGAGCCCGGAGTTCCTTCTCGATGCCTAGACACCTCCATTTCCAGAAATTGTGTTAGTTGGCACATCACAAAACTCATGGTGGCTCTATGTTGGGAGGTATGCAAAGCTGTCTCTGATGCTTTCCAGACCAAATTCACATTGAACTCTCCTCGAAGCCTTTGATCCAAAATAGTTGTTCAATCCCCGTTCTGGAACTCAAGATTAACCCACTCCACCATGTGGACAAGATCATTATTTTCTATGATTGCAGGTTGGCCAGTAAAATCAATTTTTTTCTTTTCTTTCAACCTTGTTAATTATAGTATCTGCAGACCAAATAAAGTAATCATAGATCACTCACTGCTCATAGATTTGTTTTTTTTTTTAACATGATCAAAATTCTAAGGACAGTAGAACATGAAATCTAAACATGCTCGGAATCAAGATACCTTGCTGTGCCCATGACCGATGCCACCAGAGTCTCATTGTCACTGGGAAAAACCATGGACAGACCACGATCTGCTATTTTGCATCCAAGTTTTAATTCAAGAGAATGTTAGCAGTCTTTACATCTCTATGCACAATACTAGATTGTGCATATATAGTAGCATACAAAATAACACTAAGCACCTATCTAACGCAATATCTAATGTCATCCGAAGTCACATTTTCCAAGTTTACGTGAGCTTCTATCTGCATCTGCAAACATTAACGTGACACTTCAATATTTTGAAACCCTTTGTTGGAGGATAATGCTACGTAAAATATAGAATTACATACCTGATCAGATACATTCTTTTAGGTTTTCATTAGGCATGTACTTGCATATAAGTGCCAACTTGTCGGTATCATCACATATCTAATAAATGAGGCCAAGTTTCTATGACGATTCTCATCAGGAGCTCAACCTGCAGCAACAAGGAACTCATCAATCTCTAACCAACGAGACAATGCATTTAACTTGCATTCCAAGGAATTAAATTCAAACTGTCAAACCTCTGTTTGGAACTCCCCAGCTGAGCTAGCTCCTTGAGATGACGATGTTGAACCACAACTTGAGTGCCATATTTCAACTAGCCATGGTATACAATCACAAATCCTCATTTCCCAATTTCCGTTTTAAAGTTTTCGGTGATTTCTAAAACCTCGTCATAAGTGAACTAGGACTTCTGATGCTACAGGAGTTTTGTTACATGTTTCTCCATCTGCAGCTCAAGTAGACAAAAAGATATGAATTCAGACTAACTGGTTAGGAATACCACTACACCATAGTAGGAGCGCCGGTTCTAACTGAATAAGTATCAAAGGTATAAAATGGTACTTGGTTTTCTTATTCTTCTCAGCTTCCATACCAGTATGAGCACTATAACTTGGAGAAGGGCCAGTGCTGACAGTAAGGATCCAAGTATTGGAACAACCATGTTCTTCTTGAGCTTGCTTGAATCTGAACTAAAACAGAACTTATAAGCACATCAAAAATCTGAAGGACACAATACCATTCGCTTTAGTTAAAGAAAATGCTAACCTATTTGGTGCTCTCCATGATTGAAACTTGCTCAGAGCAGTAGGACAAGGAAACCAGTTGAGATCTTCTTCTCTCTGTCTCACTGCAGCCTATGAACTACCTCGTATTTATTATGCGTAGAAAAACGTATATGACAGTGTGGATTTGTACCTCATGCAGCACAACTTTACATGAAACATGATCCTTATTACATGGAGATGCTTAGTCTAAATCAATCAATGGATCATGCAATGTTCATACTAAGAGAGCAATTTGGTTAAGCCAATTTATTTTCTAGTCAAAGCATTTCAAACATTGTTCCAAAGTGATTAACTCGAGGACAATATCGATATATATTAGTATTTAGCCTACACTGATTCACTGCACAACAGATCCCACACCCATTTTTAACCCATCAAGTTTTGAACATGGAACGAATGAGATAGTTTGTAGGAACTAGCAAAGGTAAAGCCTAAATAGCAACCTAGCATGGTGCTGAAATTGAACCTATATTTGTGGAATCTGAACCAATGGAAATCATTCTAGGTGAACTTTGGTTTGGTGAAATCGTAATACGAGTTTCTTCATTTTAGCCTGGAGTTCTTTGTCGATGTGTAGACGTCGATACAAAATAGTTGTTAAATCTCCTTGTGGAACTCAGGGTTCACCCACTGCACTATGCGGACAAAATCATCACTTTTTATGACTGCAGGTTGGCCAGTAAAACTGTAAAAATCAATTTTTTTTCATTCAACCCTTGATAACTATAGTACCTGCAGACCAAAAAAATGTAATCACAAATAAACCACTCACTGTTCATTCATTTGTGTATATAACATGATAAAAAAATCTAATAGCACATGGAAATTTGAACATACTCTTGATCAAGATAACCCGCTACATACTCTTGATCAAGATAACCCGCTCTGCCCATGACCGATGTCACCACACAAGTCACATTATTACTGGAAAAAAAACCATGGACAGACCGAAATCTGCTATTTTTTGCATCTAAGCTTCCGTTGTGCTGCGCTTGCTCTCCCCTCCTAATGCAATTCTCTTACTGGAATCCCTTCTTAAGTGAGCTGAAATACAAATCCAATTGTATCTGTGATTAATGTACTCTAGATAACTTGACATGGTTTTATTCAAGGATGAAAGCTTTGAACAAAGAGGTTACATATTGAGTAAACAGGTTACCTTCCATAAAATTGGTCTAATAAAACTGTGTGAGTTGAGAGGACCTGCACATAGTGACAAGAAACACAACCTTGTACAAAAGTGTATCTTCACCATAAGAAGTAAGAACCATGCGCAACATGCCTTAGACAACCTTGTACAAAAGTGTATCTGCACCATAACAAGTAACAACCATGCGCAACATGCCTTAGAACATACTTGCACACCAAATGTAACTAAGACAAGAGAATAGAACAAATCATGAATTACTGTTTCGGGAAAGAAACCTACACTTGACTGGGAAATGCGAGAAATCTCGGGAAGGTTGCTTCTTTTAATTTAGAACGCAACGGTACAATTTGGATTGGCTTCCCTAGTGCCGATAGATACTTGAGATTCCCACAACGGTGAATAGATAGATGGTCGATTCATGAAAGGTTCCGTCATCACTCTGGTAAGAGCCTTTTGAATCATCAAGTGACAATCATCGTGATTCTTCAACGAGAGTGAATACTGCAGAAAACGAGAGTGAATGAAGAATTTTGAACAAAATATACATGGATAATTGATTGGAGATAAAAATAAGGGCTCCAAAAATAAAAATTACCTCTGATAACTGGAAATGTGAGAAATCTTTGGCCATTCTGGGCCGCTGTCCTTGGCGCATCTTTCTTTCAGTCGGGGACACCTATAAATCCCTAGCTCATGTAATTTGGTTAGGCGTTGCATAGCTTCGACCGTAGGCAGATACATCAAGTTCTTACAAAACCAAATTTCCAACTTAGTAAGAGATGTGAGGTTGCCCAACCATTCTGGAAGAGCCTCCACGCCATCGAAACGATTAATGGACAAATATGTTAGAGAAGCAGAGTGTTGAATTTGCTGAGGCAGAGACTTGAGCTTAGGCCACCCGTCCAATCTTAATTCTTTCGATGGGACCGGAAAATCAGGGAAAGAATCGAGCTCTTGGCAGAAGGCACCGATCCGCAACTCTTCCAAACGAGATAGAGAGTGTAGCCCCTTGGGCAAATATTGTAATTTCCCACATCTATTTAATTCCAAACGAGATAGAGATTGCAAGCTGGACACATTGTGATCCGCCAGAGATATCAAATTGTCGCAATGGCGGACACGCAAACGGGTAAGAGATGTGCAGTATGCAAGCCCACTCGGTAGACTTATTAATCCATCACATCCCCAAATATCCAAATTATTGAGGGACGTGAGGTTGTCTAAACTGGGAATAGCCTCTAGATTAGGACAATTCCATATACGCATTCTCTCAAGAGATACGGGGGTTTGTAGCCCAGGACTCGACAAAGTCCTCAAATTTGGACAACCATAGATACGCAGTGTGCGAAGACTAGTACAAGAATGGAGCCCACTCAGTATACTTGTGAATCCATTGCAATCTTCAATTCTCAATTCACGGAGGGATGTGCAACCGTTTAAAGACAAGTCCTCCTCGAGACCAGTGCATCTCTCAATAATCAAATCACGGAGTGAGGGCAAATTCTGAAATGAAATTTGGAATGGTGAAATTTGGAAGGATTCTAGATTGCCGCAATTTCTAATGTTCACCGTCTCAAGTGAGGGGCAATATTCTAACCCACAACACAAGCTCGACAATTTTTCACAACTCGTAATGCTCAATTTCCTGAGAGATGGAAAATGAGTGGGAGCACTTCCCAATTCCCAACAATCCTCTATTGTCAACTGCTCAAGGCAGGGAAACACTACTAAGGCTGTTTTCTCACCTGTTGACCTCACTTTCTCAACAACCGCTTCCTTCCATTCACTTAGAGCTCTGCACCTCACAATTGATAAGCTTTTCAATGCTGGAAACAAAGTCACCTCCGTGCCCGCCTCATCATTATTAACGTATTTATAACCATAAAACTCAACTCCAACACATTTAAGCTTCACCATATTCTCAAATAAAATACGTCTAAGATTCGGCAAGTGTCCGAGTGGTGGGACTGCTTCACATTCTCTACAACCGCTTAACTCAATCTCTGTTAAATTGATGGGCAACGAATCTCCCATCATCCATGATGCAAATTTAGTACCCTTGAATTTCTCAATCCTCAAGCTTTCTAAGTTGGGGTGCGGTTGGAGTCCTTCGAGAATATCCTCGTCAAGACCTGCAAAATGGCCCCACCGCCATTTTAATATCAATTTTCGTATGTTTGCTTTCCCCACTAAATTTGATTTTGCTGCTTCTTCCTTGTCTCTCACACGTTCCAATGATCCAATAACTAGTTTCCCTTTCAATTCATTTAACCTACCCAGCTCATCAAGTCCATGATACCCATCCTTATCCAAAATAAAGGAAGGTAGCGTTTGCAGATGAGTCAATCTTGTCATCCCAAATGGAACTTCCTTATCCTTAATGAAATAAACATGTCTCAAGTTGATCAAATTTTCCATTTCCCTAGGAAACTTTTTAAGATTCCATGTCCATGACATTCTTAACGTCTGAAGATTATAGAGCTTGCCAATAGATTTAGGGAGTTCTTTTATTCTTGTATCAGAAATGTTGAGATACCTCAAGCGTTTCAACTTTCCAATTGAACTTGGCAACTCCCCAATTTTAGCCTTGCATAAATTCAACGTCCGTAAACCTCTAAACCTTTCAAAGATGTTACTAGGGACCTCGCAATCAACAAACAATGACCGCAATCTCCTAATACTCCGTTGTGGAATTCTTTCAAGTGTCGTGGAAGAAATTTGTGCAACATGCTGAATCCCGCATGCATCATCATCCATCGGATCCATGTCTCGCGTCAAGCTTTCAAATTTGAATACTTTCCCTGCAAGATCATGCACAAGATCGTGCATCTTGCATCCCGTAATAATGCCGTACTTATCTTTTCTAGCATCTTGAAATAACGAGTTGTGCAATATAATATTAAAATATTTATTGCCTATGTCCTCCATACTCATGGTGCGAGAAGAAATGAGATATCCTTGAGCCATCCAGAGCTGGACCAAGTCATCCCGTTCAATTTCAAAATCTTTCTCAAAAATTGAACAATAAGCAAAACATTGTTTCAAGGATGGAGACTTCAAATTATCAAAACTTAACCTCAAAACTGACATGATTTTATCCTCTGTTTTTGGTAATTGCCATATCTCACTTTCTAGAATCGACAACCATTCACTAGTACTATATTTAGAACTCATCACGCTTCCTAATACCTGTTAACACAAAAATTAATAGTTTAAGTGAATCTCAACTTTGTTTTCACTCGATGAAAAGTCCAATTTTGCTCTCCAATACCTGTGTTAAAAGATGTATCTAAATGTTTGTACCTAAATGTATGCAACGAAATATCATAATGAATTAAAAACGACTTTATGTACCTAAATGAATAACACAAAGTATATCAATTATACTATTGAAATAAAATTAGTAGACAAGACGTCTATATCAAAATATATTATGATGAATCAAATGAAAAGTAGAATTAAATACGAGGTAAATGTGCTTTGACTTGGACGGAAGTGGATCCCCTTCGAATCCATTATGTGGAGATCCATCTTAGCCGTTCATCATAAATTGTGCGGCCAGTTTTCGTCAGGAGAGAGGATCCTCACACAGTGGATCCGGAGAGGATCCATTTCCGACTTGTACATTGAGTAAGGGACTAGAATTAGATTATAATCCTACGCAAGGTATTAATATAAGAGTAATCTTTTTCAAGGATTAAAATTAAGTTTAATAGAGTTCTTTGAATTTAGACCCCAACAGTTTTTGTTAGTTCTATCTATCAGTCTAATTTCGTAAATAATAGGTACATTTTTTTCACAAAAAATTAAAGAATAGGTAGATTATATTCCAAAAAATAAAATTGTAGACACATTAGTTTCGTAAAAAAAAAAAAATTAAATTAAACAATAGGTAAATTATTTTCATAAAAAAAAACAAAAAATAGGTAATTTTTTTTATAAAATATAAACTATAGATAAATTAATATCCATGTACAAGAAATAGTAGATACATCATCTTCATTAAATTAAAGGGTTAAGTACGTAGAACCACCTAATTTTTAGAGGTAATTCTAAATTGGTTTCAACTTTTTTAGATATTCCAAATAATTACCTAATGTTTTAAAAGTTGGACATTTGTTAGGTCATTAGAGTGTCAGTAACGACATACACAAATAAACTGAAGGGCATGCTTGGATAAAAGGTGTAGCTTTGACGATTTTGAACTCCATAGATGACGTGATAGTAAAAATTTGAACATGCCCTTCAATTTATTTGTTGTCCCCATCACTTTACACGGGTAACTTTACCACATAGTATCAGTGATCTAACTGATGAACTTTAGGTATTTATTCAAAATATTTTAAAAAGTTAGGACCAATTTTAAATCGACCCTAAAGGTTAGGTAGATTTCTGTATTTAACGCAAAATTAAATAGTAGGTAAATTATAGTTGAATATACATTGTTTTGTGAAATTTAACAAAAGGTAAATTAATTTTACAAGATATGAATAATAGGTAAATTAAAATTCATTAAACAAAAACTATTGGATACACTATCTTCGTAAAATTTAAACAATAGGTAAATTATTTTTTGTAACATTCAAATAATAGTAATATTAAATTGTTTTTCGTAAATTTGTTTGCAAATGTGGAATTGAGCACATCTCTCAAGGAGTAAATTCAAGTATTATTCAATTTTTTATATTGGTCATAGTCCATTAGCTGTTTCCTTTTCTATTGAAATTGGTTTGTTAATAAGCGCATGCAAGTCACCTGACCTTATTTATTACACTAAAAAATCTCCCGCGTCCCTCTATTTCTATGTTTATGTTATTAAAATAGAAAGCCAAATACAAAACAGCAAGGGTGAATATAATGAGTTCTTTATATATAGGCCATTGAAACTCCTATTTTTCAAACAAAAACCCACCTAAATTTAAACATTCAAATAAAACTCAAATTTCAATTAGACTACCATGTAAACAAATATATAACCAACTATTACAATACATTTACAACTTATGCCACAAAATCCTAATTTGGTCAATAAATGTTATTACTCATCCTAATTATGATGAGCAATTAAATCCATATGAATATTTTACCTTTCTTGTATCATAACTATTAGCAACATATATATATTAGTTTACCAAATAAAAAAAAAGACATATCTTGTAAGGAAAAAAAATATTGTTTCAATCATGTAATTACCTACATACAAATTAATTTACCTACTTATAAAATATTATACTAGTTTACCTGCATTTTGAATCATGTAATTACCTACATACAAAAATTATACTAATTTACCTATATTTAAATTAATTTACCTACTTATAAAAAATTATAATAATTTACCTACAGTTAAATTAATTTACCTACTTATTAATATTATACTAATTTACCTACATTTAAATTAATTTACCTATTAAAAAAATAGTGATATTAAATAATGTTCGAATGTTGTGGGTTTGTGCTTGTAGGCAATTAAATAAACTTTTAATCTAATGCTCATAAATCATGTAGGTAAATTACACCATTTTGGAAGTAAATTAGACCATTTAAATTTTGGTTTGATGGAATAGGTAAATTAGATTATTTTGTAGATAAAAATTGCGTGGAACATATATCTTTTGTTTTGTGCATTAGACACCTTATAACAATTTGAAAGTTAATATATTAAATATACAATGAATGTCATGAATTATTATGTAAAATATATAAAATTAATTAAATGGGTATAACAAGTAACTGATCCAAAACTCTATCCAAGTATTAGTAGGGGTAATTTAGACATTCGAAAAATACACAATTTGAAAAGTCAAACTTAATTAAAGAATTTACTTAGTTGGAGGCTAGTCAATGGGTTTTATTCAAGAAAACAAAAAGACATGGGTTTTAGTTGAGGAAAATATTGTTTCAACTTTCAAGGGGTAATGTAAAATTTTCAGATATAATAATTAGAAAACTTCATTTTAGTCCTTAGCAAAGATTACTTTTTGATTAAAATCATGAGTAAGATCAAAATCTAATTTTAGTCCCTTGATACATTAATAACCTCATTTATTAATTATATTTTTATTTTTTAATTATTTATCTTTTTCTTTTCTAATTTTTAATGTATTAATTTTATTTCATTATAATTTTTATTTTCATTTCATTCATTGTAATATATTTTTGTTGTGAACATTTAGATAAACTAATTTTTGTTATATAATATATTTCGATGTACTGTAACTTCTTCATTTAGGTATATTAAATTCATTATAATACAGTTCGGTGCATACATTTCGGTGCATACATTAGGTACACACATTTAGGTACATTAATTTAATATTAATATATTTCAGTGCATATATTTAGGTACATACATTTCGGTGCATATATTTAGATACATACATTTCGGTCAATATATTAGGTGCATATATTTAGGCATATACATTTCGGTGCATATATTTAAGTACACACATTTCGGTGCATATATTTAAGTACACACATTTCGGTGCATACATTTCGTTATAGACATTTAGATACATTAATTTAATATTAATACATTTCGATACTAACATTTAAATATATTAGTTCAATATAACACATTTCGGTACTAACATTTAGGTACATTAATTGAGTCTTTCAAGTTTGAAGAATGTTAAATAAAATTAATAAATTAAAAAACTCTTTTTTGGTCAAAAAAATAAATTAAAATTTGTGTATTAATAAATTTAAATATTTAATGAGAGATATTAAATAAAATACACATAATTATTTTGAATTAAGGACACATTAGGGACTAAAAATCAATATTCAATCTAACGCCAGTTTTTTTTTAATTTTAATCTTCTTGAAGGATTAAAGTTCAAAAACTCCTATAATAATATATGGATGCATACCTTTGCCACCAATGGTACACCAGCACACTTTGCAGCTATGTCCCTTCCAATTTTCTCTTGAGTTGGATCTAAAGGAGGAGCACCATTTGGGAATGTTTCACTCTTTAATATGGACCAACAATCATCTACTGATAGGCTCTCCAAATCACACCTTGGCGTTGTCTCTGTGATTGTTGCAACCTCAGCACAGCGGGTAGTAACAATGGCAATGCTTCCGGGAGCAGAATTGAGTCTCGACAAACAACTCATAAAATCACTCCATAACTTGTCATCTTCGTTCCAAACATCATCGAGTATCAGAATATACCTCTTCCCTGTCAACCTTTGTTTGAGGTCATTCAGCAATGCTTCCCGAGTTGTAAGTCCTGTCCTGTTTGAGTTAAGGGATTCTAACATCCGATTTAGAATCGAATTAACCTCAAAAGTGTCGGATACACACACCCACATCTTTTTAACAAAATGTCTACCAATAGCATCATCATTGAATATTGATCTTGCCAAAGTCGTCTTTCCGACTCCTCCCATTCCCACAATGGCCTTAACTGAAAGGAACTCTTCCTGATTCTTGGACTCGATCAAGGTTGCAATGATATCCAACACAATCTTCTCCCTTCCAATGATCTTCTCATCGCGACCGAAGCTTGAGACGGTTTCTCTGTTCCCCATACCTGGAGGGGCTTGATCTACTGTACTTGCAACTAAGCCGATGTAAGCTGCTTCCCCTTTGAGATCCGCCAGTGACGCATTGATGTTCTTAATCTTGTGGGCCATCTTTTGACGAAATAAAATGGGATTGGAGATCGAAAAGAAGTTAAGTACCTTCTTCTTCATGTGGTTTTGAATTTCTACTTTACGCCTGAGAACTTCGTAGTTGATGTCCTCCAATACATCATCAGCATCATGAGCTACGTCTTTCAGTTTCTTCACCCAGTCCTCCACCGCCTTGCTTCTGTGACGCGGTTGGTACGAAACATCGCCTAAGAACCCTTGAATTGCTATTACCGATTGACGAAGCTTAGCTAGCTCTTTTTTGAATCCTCGGAAAAGACTGATCTCTTGAGCAGCAAGTGAAGCGACCGAATTTAATATTCGCTCCACCGGAAAAGTGTAGAGAGTTTCTAACACCTTTGCAGGATCCATACTCGCGGAATTAAGGGAGATTAGAGAGAGGAATGCAGAGAATGGAGAGAGTGCCAAGGAAGGACGCAAGAAGAGCGAGTAAGTTGAATGAATGGCTTAACAATAATTCAAGAAAATATGGTATAAGAAGACGAGAGAAACATATCAGATGAAAGGACCCTTATAATTGATGCCACTGTACACACGTGAGCGTGAAACTTTATGTTCAAGAGTGGACTGTGGTCCAGCAATAAAGCAGACATAAATATAAACCCATATTTTAATAAAGTAATGAGGATTGAATAGAAAATTAAGAAAAAAATTATAATAATGTTCGTTTAATTTTAACTTAATTCGAGCAATAATTTTTTAATTAAAAATCAATGATCATTAGTCATTTAACTCATCAAGATGTGTAGCTATAGTCATTTTCGTTAAATTCATTAGAATTCCATCAAAATGAGTCATGTTGAAATGACTATTGGTACAATTGGGTTAAAGTTGAGAAACTATTACTCTAATTTGGTTAAAGTTGAGGGACTATTTCTTTAATTGGGTTAAAGTTGAGGGTCATTGCTATAGTTTTTCTCATTTGGTTTTTCATATTTGCCGCTTAATTCAGTCTCACGTGTATGACACGTGACTCGTTTTGACGGAAGTTCTAAATGTGTTGACGAAAATTACTATAGTTGCACGTTTTGATGGGTTAAGGGTCTAATGGTCCTGAATTCTTAGTTGAGAGACTGTTACTCTAATTGAGTTAAAGTTGAGAGATCATTGCTACAATTTCAAAATTAAATATATAAAAAAAGAAAGTAAGTTCATTTGTACAATGTCTACACGATACTGAGATTCAAATTATATACTGTTGGAAATGTGCCCTAAAACCAATCATATGATGATACTTTATGCACATTTCACATGTTAAACTAATCTAGTTTAATATAAAGGGCAAAGATTATTGTTTGAGCGGTCTCATATAAATGTTATATGCTTAAACGATAAAGTCCAAGGAATATGTGATTGGGAGAATGCAATCTAAAAGAAGTTAGATTCATGAGACCATTCTTTCGTAGACACATCCTAAACGTTCCTGATCATAGGATTGCCAATTGGGCATTGACAGTCCGTTAAGATCAGTACGTGCTATGTCTTCTCTCAGGGAGAGTAACTAGTCTCGAGTCATTGGTGTGAATGACACCAAGACAAGCATGTAGGTGCTCAATAGAGAATGAGTTCACTGAACACGATCAACGAGGAGTTCTCATACTCATGTCACATGAGAACTCATGGTTGGGATAATGCAAAGTAGTCCTTTGACCTGAGGCATCACAGCTGTCTTGTGGTTAGGTACTTGATCTTTGATTATGTCAAACGTCACTCTATCAAAGTGTCCACGGCTTAGCCATGGAGGCAAGTGAATGCGCAACAAGGGATCTCTAACCTTCAAACTGTTTGAGGGAGAATACTCTATGATATGATTTAGAATCTCTGGCCAGAGTATGAATGAGATGTTGGAATGCATTCCAGATCACATTCAAGGTAATCATATAAGTACAAGATTCACATTGGATAGTAGACATGAATAAACTATCAAACCAAACAATGTGGTCAAGAGTATTGTATTAGAGAAAGACCGTATTGCATTTGTAATCCTAAACTGAATAGGTTCTCCACCTCTTCTGATTAGCTTGGGTAACCATGATATGCTGCTAGGTGTCACTCATGGTTTGTGGAAGCCCTAAACGTGTGTAAACACTAAAGGGAGAATTGAAAGTAAGTTTCAATTCACAATCGATTTGAAAGAGTTTGAATCGCCCACTGCCTCGCTAAAAGGAACCTAATGGATCGTACACCGTGTAAGGTAGAGATTGAAGATTCAAAGGAGATGAGTAAGAATAATTAAATGGTTTAATTATTTATGGCAAGGATTAATTAATATGTTAATTAATCAAACGAATAAGTTCGTTGAAGACCTCGGGATAGTTTTGAACCTTAAGGCCCAATGGGCTTCGAACGTCAAGTCCATTGACTTAAGTTGTTTGACAACTTAATGAATAAAGATTCACAAAGGCCCAAATAGCCCAATGAATACCCTAAGGCCGGCCATTTAGAGAAAGAGTGGGTTTTGGACTTATTTACAAGTTTGCCACTCAAATTAATTAAGGTATAAGTGTGACTTTATAGCAAAAATTCATTAAGGGTTCTTTTTGGGGAAATTAGAGAGAACACAAGCTCTCCTTTCTCTCTAAAGAGGCCGGCCATCTAGAGGGAAGATCTAGCAATCTAACTTCCTCTATGTCACTCATTTCTTCTTCAATATGCCTTAGTGTGGAGACTTAGAGGTTCTCAATTTTTTGGGAACTTGGAGAAACCTTTTCATCCATCCAAATCCATGGATCTAAGATGCAAGGAATGAAGGCCCTTTCTTTGGGTGATTAGCCTTTGCTTATGCAAAGAGGAATCTACAAAAGTATTAAATTTCAACTCACTTTGTTTTTGAGTTGTGTATTGGTTCACCAATCTACTAGGCTTTGAATTTCATGGGTAAATGTTTTTTTTTTTAAGTGCATACAAGCATGATTCCGTCTTTAATTGTTAATTGCATGCTATTGATGTTGCTTAAATGAACATGTTTTCTCAAAATAATCCTTCATATACGTAGGCGCTCTTCGGTGCTAGGTAAAGTTATTGGATAATTAACGTGCATATTTTTTATGTGTTGATAACATATCACATAGTTAGTCAATATCCTTTAAAATTTTAATTTAGCTAGCATACTCATGTAGAAGATGACAACTCTCACTTAGATTTTCTAGTAAATTACTAAAAATATCCTAAAATCTGAAGATGCTGATAAACGCTAGAATTCAGCCTAAAAAGCTCGTACATCACAGCAAAGCAGTAAAGTTGAATTTGTGAGAATTTCTTAAAAACATTTCTTAAGAACATTTCTTAAAAACAATTTTATTTAAGACTCAAAAACTTGATTGGTTTCCAATTTAAAATTTAAAATTTTACGACTTAAACTTGATTGGATTGGAGTAGAGATGAAAAAAGTAAAAAAAAAAAGAGAAAGAAAGAAGAAAAGAGAGATATATATTTGGAGTGAAAGGGGAGGGGGAGAGAAAAGAAATGAGTAAGTTTAAGTTTAAAAACTCTAAAAACTCACTTTTTATGTTTTTAAGGAATATACTATATTTTTGAGTTAGTTTTGAGTTTAGTTTTTAAAAATAGTCATACCAAACAAGTTTTTAAGACCTAAAACTTGAAAACTGTTTTTGAGTTTAAAAAAGTTGGATTCAAGTACACTACCAAACAAGCCCTAAATATCATGATGAATTAACGTAACAACCAAAATTCTCCTTCAGAGCAGCATGGGCAAGTTCATGAGCCACGGCTTTACCTACCGAAATCTTCCTCCTAACTTGCTGCGCATCCAAGGCCACCTTGAGCACTTCCACCGACACCAAAATTATATCATGCCCAGGTACGCCTCCCTAATCTTCAATCCCACCAACATAACGTCCGATTCTATTCTAATCAAACATGTGCCTCTCACACGTTGTCCCCACAATCTCCCTGACCCTGTCTTCCTCAATTTCTCTCCAATAATGTTAGATGGACATCAACATTCAGGTATAATGGATAAGCTGTAGTTTCATCAGCCTTCCAACATTTAATATTTTATAGTGCGTTTGTTGAACCAAATTATTTTATACTAGATTAGTTTAAAAATTAAGTTAAACTGATTTAGAATAAAATAAATTGAATTCATCTAGTAAAATATTTAATACAGTGTCAAAATAAAAATCAGAATAATTAACAAAATGAGAAATGAAAAACCAGTTACTTTGCTTTTGAATCCGCACAAACTTTTTTCTCAAATAATCAAGAACATGTGGATAAGAAGATGAAAGAAACATATCAGATGATAAGACCCCTTATAATTGATGCCACTTTAAAGCTGTGAACTTAATTTGCTGAGACTGACCTTTTTTCTACCGTCATGGTGACATAACATGGCAAAAAAGTGAAAGTAGAGAACGACCACATAAGTTTAAATCCACCTCGACAACTTTACACATAGTGGAGACCCGACTTTAACAAAGTTAAATGATTGAACTGAAAATTAGAGATATTTATACAAAAAAAATAACCTCATCAATACATCAAAAGTGTATATACAATAAGAAGGTTCAAATTAAATACGTATGTGCTCTTCAGTGCTAATCAGAGTTCTCGGATAAAAAAAACCTCTAAGTAATTGTAGACAATCGGCATTCACGGAATGAATATACAGATTCTACATATGTCATTAGAGCAAGTCCACCGGTAATGGATTGCCTGGCACCCAAAACAGGTCAGCCCCCAGCCAAATCACTCCACCCCAACCCAATAGGCTGGCACCCAGCCCAAGCCAAGCAAGAGACCGACCCAAAATCGTCAGACCTAATAGCCGGGCCATCTGAAGTGAGCAATCTCGTACTCGGTGGCAGCGACGGTGTTGGCCGTGGGAGCGTTCACCACCAAAATAAGAAACCCCAATAACACCCTTCATCCATCACCTTGCCGCACTCAAATCTCACCCCAAAATAAGAAACCAAACGTGTACCTCTAGGAACGACACCTAAACAACCCGGATCATCCATACACACTTATCCATGCCACCCTAACAACTTTCACTTTCACCGCGGAATCCGACAGTCTGAGCTCCTACCCGATGTAGTGGACCAGGATTGAGACTACTTTCGTCGACAAGTCCTCTCGTCGCTGGACCAGGACTTGTCGAGTTATGTGACGGTGGCTATGGGGATAAAGGGGCTGGGGAAAAAATGGCTTGAGATGAAAGGGTTGGGATAGTGAACAGATCTAAGCATAAATTTTTATTATTATTTTATAATAAAAAATAATAATATTTGAATAAAATTGACTATGCTATTTTTTGTTAGGGGTGAAGATGCATTTGGCCTATTACTGTTCATTGGCGTCTATCACTGTTCACTGAGTGGATTAAATTGGCTGGGTGCTGGCGCATTTTTTTAGGGGTGGACTTGCTCTTAGGTTTGCAAGTTGATCACTACATTACTTTCAGTAATATCTTGTTTAGAATTTGTTTGGATTTGCAAATCTCCATCTTATAAGGTAGAGCATTTTTCCAACATTGATTTGCTTGTAATTGTTGTAATGAGATGAGTTGTTTAGTTTTCATGGGCAAGGTTCTAATGAATCCTATATATAGCTATAAAACCCCATCCCACATCAATCATGTAATGGTGGCATCATTGTGTTTAAGCAAGTTCATGGAGCAGGTTATAATGAATCCTACATTTAGGTATTTTTTCACGATCTTCGCGCAATGAATTGTGTGCGACTAAGATTGCGTCTCTTCAACATCTATGCGACAAATATTTTTTTGTTGAAAACTGTTAAATGTGATAGTTTGGGTGTCACGATTGTCTTTGGGAATCAATAATGATGGGGTTGGGAAGAAAGGAAGGATTGTTGACACACCCCGATCCAAAAGTGGGGCATGATGGCCGTCACGTGGGCGTGACGTAGCCATGTGCACAGTGCGGAAGCAAGAATCAATATAAGAATACAAACTAATTAAAACCAATCTACTAACAACCTAAATGAGATAGTGTGCTAGAGTGAGATTATAGTACTTATACAGAACTAGAGCGTACGAAGTCAAAATGCAGTCAAGCATGAATATAATCACTTCGAATAACACCAAGGGTGTCATACATAATGGGAAGTCTGTCAGAACTGTTGTACGATACTCGCTAGCCACCAACAATACTCTAACTACCTAGAACTTGGAGGGGCGAAAAACAAAACTGAGTGGGTCAGTAAAACAAATATTTTCAAAACCATTCTTTTCTTAAAAGTATAGCCCCTCACCGTAAAACTTGTATAATTTCTCATAATCAAAGTATATACTCATATATATAAATTTCGAAATCATACTGGAAAGTATGAATGAATGCCATGCCAAAGTATCAAAACTGAATCTCAATCATAAATCTGTATCAATAATAAACTCAACCCTCGGCTGCACGTATAGCTCATAATCAACTCATCACATCATGTATATCAGTCCTGCACACACATCAAAACCACATCTAGTGGTCTACACATCATCACTGAATATAAAATAAGTATGATCTAGTGCTACAATAACGTGAAGACTGTGCGAATGATTCGCGGGTCACATACGAGTCGAACCCACTTATAGTGGTCTATACGTCAGGACGGTGCACCTAACTTGGATCCAAGGCGAGCATGCGGTACGGGAGGTGAACAACACGTGAAAGACTGTGCCCCTAACTCTGGGCGGGAGCACTAATATCAATGTGCAAGTATATGAGCTATAATCACATCACATCACATCATTCGTACGTATTCTCATTATAACCATTATCTAAACTTACCTGACACTTACATGTGCGTCTGCAGCACCATTATACACATATGCAATCACTAATGCAACATTTAAAATAAATGAATACTTTGCATGGCATTTCAAATCCTTTAAATGTTCAATTTCATTTTTTTTTGAGAAAATAGCAATATATATAGGTATATACGGAAAACAAACCGCTCACTCACTAATAGGTCGCCAGGTCGTAGCTTGGCTACGCTCGTCCTCGGGATAAGTCTCACATATATGAGAATTTACTGAAAATACGTTATTTAAGCACATATACGAAACTACGGAGATAACTTCTCATACAAAGCTCAATTTTGGTATTTGAATATACCAACGCGACCTACACGACGTCACGAACACGTAAGAATTTTTAGAAAATTTTTAGGATGGGCCACGCCCCGTGAGGTGCACGGACCCACGCGCCTCACGCACGTCATCTTCTTCCTGGGTTTAACGGACTGGTTTCGCCGGCGACGGAAAAAGTCGCCGGTTTCTGGGTTATTTTCTAAACGTTATAACTTCCTCATTTCTTCACCATTTTAATGTACTTTATATCAAAATGAAGATCTCGACAAGACGAACAAAACCATACCGGCCTCGACCCCTAACTCTCTGGAGATTCGCCGGAAAACACCTTGACAATTCCGGCCAAACTTTGAAACTTTCGTTCTCGTTGCTCCGACGTCCATACTTCTCAAACGAAGCACTCTGAGCCTCCTTAGGACCTTCTTAAGCTCCCTATGAGCTTAAAATTCCATAAAAATCACCCATTAAGTTTTGCATGAACAGTAGTAATCTCGGGGGTAAGTGGTTCGACGTGAAAACAACGGGAAACTTACTTGGAACTTGTATGGATGAAGATGATGGTGCTATTATTTCCTTCGATCTGTGGAGTTTGGGCTTGTTCTGAGCTCGTCCGTACGTGAGGGATGAGAGAGATAGGTTTCGAGGGATAGAGAGAGAGGGATGGTCTGAGAGGGTGAGAGACAGAGAGAGAGTGACGGGAGTGATGAGAGAGGGAGTGAGTGAGGTTGTGTGGTCTAAAAGCTACCAACCATTAACAATAATTCATTAGTTTTTCATTGGCCCAAAAAACTTAGGAAATTATGCAATTGGCCAAATCTTTAAAACCCATGCGTAAACATACACCCGACACTCAAGGGTAAAAATGTCATTTCACCATTTTAAAACCCATTCTAAACGCTATAACTTCCTCATTTCTTCACCATTTTTAATGTACTTTATATCAAAATGAAGATCTCGACAAGACAAACAAAACCATACCTGCCTCAACCCCTAACTCTCCGGAGATTCGCCGGAAAACACCTCGACAATTCCGGCCAAACTTTGAAACTTTCGTTCTCGTTGCTCCGACGTCCATACTTCTCAAACGAAGCACTCTGAGCCTCCTTAGGACCTTCTTAAGCTCCCTATGAGCTTAAAATTCCATAAAAATCACCCATTAAGTTTTGCATGAATAGTGGTAATCTCGGGGGTAAGTGGTTCGACGTGAAAACAACGTGAAACGTATCTGGAACTTGTATGGATGAACTCGTATCGACGGGATGAAGATGATGGTGCTATTATTTCCTTCGATCTGCGGAGTTTGGGCTTGTTCTGAGCTCGTCCGTACGTGAGGGATGAGAGAGATAGGTTTCGAGGGATAGAGAGAGAGAGGGATGGTCTGAGAGGGTGAGAGACAGAGAGAGAGGGACGGGAGTGATGAGAGAGGGAGTGAGTGAGGTTGTGTGGTCTAAAAGCTACCAACCATCAACAATAATTCATTAGTTTTTCATTGGCCCAAAAAACTTAGGAAATTATGCAATTGGCCAAATCTTTAAAACCCATGCGTAAACATACACCCGACACTCAAGGGTAAAAATGTCATTTCACAACGTCAATAAGGATTTTTTGGGACGGATTGTCACAATTGTATAGTCAAGGCAAGAGATCAATTGATCGCCATCACATCATACATCTCGATGTATATATTGATATAATAACAGAGAAGTCGAATGAAATACCTAAAGGTAGAACTCATGAGTAATTTGAAATTCAATAGGAATCAAGAAATCTCAACATTTATTAATTGAATAAATATAAAATTAATAATGATAGGAATATTATGTAACAACCCGTCCCGGAATTTTTATTTCGACGTTATGAATTAACTATTATGCCCTTGAGTTCGGGCGAACGTTTATGCGAGAATTGTTAATTTTTGGGCCAATTACATAATTATTGAAGTTGTTGGGTACCAAAGAAAAGTTAGGAAATAATTTTGGTTTGGTGGTCTTGGTCCACCCTCTCTCTGTCTCTCTCACGTCCCTCAGACTCACTCTCTGTCTCTACCTCACGAACTCCCTCTCTCTCTCGCCAAACCCACGGCATACACCAACCCATATCAAAAACTCCGTAGATCGACGAAACAAATTACGTATTCTTGATCATGACGTCTATACGAACTCAACCATACCAATTTCAGGTAAGAACTACAACGATTTCACGTCCAAAATTCAAGTTTTGTAAATGGCACTATTCATCAACTTTTTCTACGTTGCGTTTTAGGAAAATCTGAAATCACAGCGACCGTCGTGAGGTCCCAAGGAGGCTCGGAGTGGTGCGTTGGAAGTGTTGGGACGTCGGGATCACGTAGAACGGAGATGGCCGGACTCTTGGAGATTTCCCGACGAATTTCTCGTTAGTTTTCGAGGTTTGAAGGTATAGACTTGTAGTACTCTTAATTTAGAGCATGTAGGAAGAAAAATGGGACAAAATGGTTGAGAAACGAGTGAGATATCGCACACGGAAGTTTTTCCGGTCATCGGAAAAACCAGCCCGGCGAGACAAGAGGACAGGGGCGAGTAGCCTTTACTCGCGCGCGTAGGCCCGTGCCACGTCAGGCGCGTGGAGGCGCGTGCCACGTCAGAAAATTTTTCTAAAAATACCCCGACGTCCGTGACGTCGTGTAGGTTGCGTTGGTATATTTACATGTCATTTTTGGAGCTATGTACGAGAAGTTATTTCTGTTTTAGCGCGTAGGTGCTTAAATAACATATTTTTAGTAATTTCTCATATAGGTGAGACATATTCCGAGGACGAGTGTAGCCAAGCTAGACGTGGGGACTACGATCCAGCTATTTAGCAGTGAGTGGGCAGTATTATTTCCGTATAACCTATATATATTTAATGATTTCCCAGAATCGCTTTTTAAATGGAAAAATACGTTTTTCGACTTGCATAAAGACTTGATTTTGATGCATGAGTATTTAATTATACATTTCATGCATATGTTGGTGCCGAGGATGCCAGGTAAGTACCAGGTAGGTACATGCATAGTTGAGAACGAATATGATGAGATATGATGTGAAATGATGAGATATCATGAATTGTTAGCTCATAGACCTGCACATACTGTTAGTGCTCATGCCCAGAGATAGGGGCACAGTCTTTCACGTGTCGTTCACCTCCCGTACCGCATGCTCGCCTTGGATCCAAGTTAGGTGCACAGTCTTGTCGTATAGACCACTTTTGAGTGGGTACGACATGTAGGTGACTCGCGTTCATTCGCACAGTCTTCACGTGATTGTAGCACTAGAGCATTTATTATTGATACAGCGCTGTTAATGATGATGATATGATGATGATATTGATGTATGTGCAGTGTATATATATATGATGATGAGATAGAGAGATGTTATGAGCTATATTACAGCCGAGAGCTGAGATGATATATAATAGCGATATGATTATGATAATGCATAGTATGGCATTGTTGATGAGATTCAGATGGCCTTGAAATGCATTGCACAACATATATTTGAAATACTTTGAAAACGTTTTATGCTGAGAAAGATTGAGATATATATGTACGTATTACTTTCTGGGAATTATACAGGTTTTACGGAGAGGGGCTAGAATTTTGAGAAAATAATGATTTTGAAAAAGGATTTGTTTTTGCTGACCCACTCCCTTTGTTTTTCGCCCCTCCAGGTTCTAGATAGCTTGAATTTCCGAGTTGGGCACATCGAGGATCCTTCGGCCTTTCTGACAGATTTGACATATGTAGGGCACCGATGGTGTAAATAACTCTTTTATTTATGCTTGACTGCAGTCGACCTAGTACGCTCTGAATATGTATAAGTATTGTAATACTTCTAGCACACATTCATTTCTGGGTTGCTAGACTTCGGTTTTAATTCATTCGTACTTCGTCATCGATCTTCGCTTCCGCACAGCGCACATGGCTACGTCACACTCACGTGACGGCCAGCATGCCTTACTTTCGGGTACGGGTGTGTCATATTATTTATTTAAAAAATATTTTATAAATTATATGTTGTGGTTGTTTGATGATTGAGTTATTACATAACTGTTATTAACTTGCTTATTTTTTATTAGTGACACATTATATGGTTTGCAAATGTGATCTAAGATATTGGTCTAATTTGCATTACTCATATATTAGAATTTCTAGAAGAATAATGTAAATACTCTAAAATCTTAAAATGCTGATTTAACATAGTAAACGACAGATTTTGGATAATCAAATCATTGTAAGAACTGATATTGTTTAGGATAATTAACATCAAATCACTGTAAGAACTTATGCTTCTTCTATGTATGCTCTTCTTTGTGCTAATGTAATTATTAATGTAAATTATCATTTTATCAATGCTTACTGCGTATTGTGTTCTTGGTTCATCTGGTTGGAATTTGGATATGTGAATTTGTTTCATCAAAATCCCAGTTGGCAGTTGTGTGTAATTTTCGGTATGGTAATGGTAGTTTGGGGCAGCTACCATGCCGCATCAACCTTCCCCAAATCCAAAGATACATGGATTGATTTATTGCGTGAATTTTGTCTTGCAACCGATACATATTACTTGAACATATATTTAAAAAGTGAAACACTTTGTTTAAAAAAAAAAAAGTGAATCACGCACTCATCTAATAAAAATTTGTCATATGGCATGCTTGGTTATATGGTGCCTGATTATATGAGAGTACTTATTTCTCAAAATGGTGACATATAACGACTGCATGTACTAAAGAATTTTTCATGTGCTAAACAATTTATGTTTGAGTACGAGAATTTCAAGTATACACCGATGTCCTTAGTTATTCACATTATTAGATTATAGGTAATGTGGAGATCAAATTTTTTAAATAAAATGATGTGGTTATAGATGATTGGATAATTAATTAAGTGTCAATTAATGCGTCTGTTTCTTATTGGTGATACATCATTTGGTTTGTAAATTTGATTTAAAATTTTGATCTCTCTAAATTATTGGCGACATATCACCAGTGGAAAACCTCGATGCCGTTCTTGACCGCACGATCTGACCACTGGACGGTTAAGATTGAAGTTTCAAAAGATTCATATTTGAACGCGATCGATATCATTGGCAACTAGTTGTGGTGGGCATATATTGATAGACCTAAATCCAAGTCAAGCTCCTTCAGTCAACAATAGCAAAAGTCATCCGCATCCATTAAAATGAGATCAAATAGAGCGAGGAAGGGAAAAGGTTTATCGTACATTGCGTGGTAAAAAATTATTTAAAAAACAAAAAATTAAAAATAAATATAAATAGTATTTAATGAAAACTGACCGCATGATGTACGATGAACGATCACAATTACAAAATATTTAGGATCCACGTGAAAATGATCCGGTGAAACGCTAGGAAGATCTTGATTCTTGCTTCGCGTGAAACGCTGTCCACACGCGAAAGATCTTCATTCTCTGCTTTATATTCACGCGGTGATTCATTTATTGACTTGAAATTGTTTTGATTAGTATATTGGTCTTCCATGGATTTTTGTCAGGACTCAGTACCGGTGACTATTCAACCCTATCTCATCCTATCACCTTCATCTTCCATCACGATTTCGATCACAAATCCCTCTTAATTTTAAATAAATTTATTTTTTGCTTATTGCATTTTTTTTTAATTTTTTAATAAATTAAATAAATTATAAAAATTATAAAAATGTGTAAAAGATAAAAATATGAATATGAATATGAATATCACTATCCTTTTGCATAAAATGTAGTCTCTTTTACAATCGAGCTAAAAAGTTCTGTCATTCTAATCAAACATGGGCCGCTCACGTTGTCCCCACATGGCACTTCCCCTGACCCTGTCTTCCTCAATTTCCCTCCAGTAATGTTACGTGGTTATCAACATTCAAAGTACAATGGATAAGCTGTAGTTTCGTCATCCTTCCAACACTTAATATTGTAGAGTGCGTTTGTTGAACCGGATTATTTTCTACTAGTTTAGCTTTAAGGGTTAAATTAATTCACTTAGATCATCTAATGAATCATTTAACGTAATTTCAAACTAAGAGGCAAAATAATTAACAAAATGACAAATGGAAAACCAATTACTTTGCTTTTGAATCAACATAAGAGGCAAGAAAATGCGGATAAAAAGACGAGAGACATATCAGATGATAGGACCCCTTACAGTTTTTTTTTTTTTGTCATTAGTTAGGAGTGGGGGTGGGGGGGATCGAACTTGGGTGAGGTGGGCATTTCTTTGGCTCTAGTGCCACTGCAACTAGGCTGCCCTCCTCACGGTTAGAGATGGCAATTTAATCCGTCAAATCCGATCCCCGCAAGTAACCAATCCGAACGGTTCGGTTTCGGGTATAAAATTTCGGGTATTTTATGGGTATGGGTAACCGTCGGGTAAATTTTTCGGTTTCGGTTTCGGGTTCGGTTATGGTTATTGGAGTATCCGCCCCAATCTCATACCCGAAACCGAACCATTTCATCAATAAATAAATAAAATATAAATATTTATTATATGAAAATGGGTTGTTAATAATCATGCATTATTAAATATGAAATTAATTATTTACTTTTATATCATTAATAATAGGAATTATATGCTTATAATTTTTAAGAGTGTAAATGTTTTCTTAGTAATATAAATTTTTAATGTTACTTATTAGATGCATTGTATCAATTGTATTAATAATAGCAATTTATTTAATATTTATTTAATATTCTTCATTGAGTTAATAATATAAATAAATATATAAATATCATAATGGGGAAAACCGTTCCCCGATCAAAAATCCATCACCCGATGGGTTCGGTTATAGGGAAAACCCGTTCGGGGATTCTACGGGTTCGGGTTTGGAGAAAATAAACGGGTTCAGGTTTGGGGATGGCACATCCAAACCCAATCCGCCCCGTTGCCATCCCTACTTACAGTTGATGCCACTTTACACCCGCGAACTTAATTTGGTGAGGATAAGCATTTTTCTACAGTAATGGAGACATACCATGTCAAAAAAATGAAAGCAGCGCGAGAGACCACATAATCCGGACAACTTTAGACAACAAAGAAGACCCGACTTTAATAAAGTAACAAGGATTGAACAGAAAATAAAGATATTTATATATAAATAAATAAATAAAATAAACGTCAAAAGTATATATACGATAAAGAGGTTTAAAGTAAATATGTGTTCTTCAGTGATAACGAGAGTCATTGGATTAAAAAACTTCTTAGTAATTGTAGACGATTGGCGTTCATGGAATGAGTATACAAATTCTACTTGTGTCATTAGGTTTACAAGTTGATCACTGCAGTACTTTCAGCGATATCTTTTTTAGAATTTGTTTGGATTTGCAAATCCTCCATCTTCTAAGAGGAAAGTTTTCCAACACTGCTTCGATTGGATTTACATATGAGACGAGTTGTAGTTTCCATGGGGCAGGTCCAAATGAATCCTATAGATAGCTATGGGACCCCATCCGACATCAATCATGTCATTGGTGGGCACCATTATGTTTGTTTGTGTTGTAGGCATAATTTACTGAACAATTATGGAGGCCTAGAGAGAGAGAGAGGTGCGGCAAGCTTAGGAGAGGAGAAGAGAGAGATGTGTAATTGTGAGGTGTGTTTTATTCACCCCATTGTGCCTCTATTTATAGTAGTAGAAAGGGCAAACCCTTTCCCATAAGGATTACAATACTTAATAAGTAATCTACTCCTAATAGGAATATAAGATACATTCCTAATCTACTAGGATTTACACAATCACATTCCTATTCTAAATAGGACTGCAACACTCCCCCTTGAGTGTGTAAATACTCAAGTAAATGGCGCATCAGGTCTTCAATGATGAAGCAGGTACAGTTGATGAAGTCGTCGGCACAATGGGCGAATGCGAGTCTCAAATCAACGGAAGAATGCATAAAAAGTAAAACTCACAAAACCTCGCTATGGTAAAACCCAAGGTGGGAAAAACCCATAGTCTAAGGAGAAAAGTGAGAAGTTGCATTAAGTCAAAACTATACGTCTTTTGGACGCAAGTAGAAGAGCTCACAAGGGTATGATCAGCCCAGGATGGGTGCCTCGTTAAAACCTAGTTAGGTAGCAAAAACCCAGTGGGAAAAATGCTCCTAATCGTAGGGAAAAAGAGTACATTAAGATCAAGTGAGTATACTTCTGGATACTCCCCCTGAGTTTGACATAACTTCCAAATGAGAACTACAAACATTGCATATAATAGTTAGGCATACCAATTCCTCGGACAAGCTTCTGGAAGGTTGACCTCGGCAGTGACGTTGTGTAGAGGTCGGCAAGGTTGTCTGGGATCGGCTTGCATGACTTCAATCTCCTGATGCTTTGCTGATGTAGATGTAGTCGCAATATGTCTTGGCGTTGACTTTGTTGATGTATCATGGCTTGGTCGGGTGGATACATGCGGCATAGTCTTCATGGATCGTTGTCGGGACTCAACGATGGATGAAAACACAGCAAGTACTACGAACATGCTCAACAAGAACTCCTAACCATGTCTCACTTGTGGCGTAGTGAAGTGAGGTGAGTCTTGGAACGATTCGAAGATTTCGCAACTAAGGTCATATCATGGACCTCCAAGATATTGCGATGTCCCTAACGGTAAAGACATAACCATTTGGGGATTTTGCCTTGTGCGGGTTTGATAAGTAACCCGCGTCAGCATAACAACAAGGCAAGCATCATTTCGAGGATCAGGGGGGTCGGATCCACTAAGATGCGTTGGGATTTGCCCTCATAATACCTTCAGGGTACGTCTTTTAATACCAATTCAGTGGTTGCGTGTAGGCGCGATGCTGCATCTTTACCAAGATCAACAGCGAAGGAGATGTCCTGTCTAAATACAATGAGCTAAGTACAACGAAGCGCAAAGTTGAACTTAGATATGGAATTTCGGATTCCATAACCTCTTCAAGGGTCTCATTTGCATATAACGTATGGACGATCAAAGGTATACTCAAAGGTAACACATTTGAAGTGTAGTTTGACTGGTAGACCAAGGTACCGTCAGAACAACGCTTTGAACTTCAGGTCAATGCATAAACGAGTTTTCCTAAGATCCTTCACCTCAAATTCCATCTTCGGGTGCGAGGCAGTTTTCTCAAGCTCTTCCAGAGTCTTAGTGAGATTCGTGTTAACGACATAAACTGTAACTCTAGCAATTTGGAATAAGACTTCATAGTTTAACACGCAAGGGCATCATTCATATCCCTGACTGATCAAACAATCACTTAAACGGGTATACCACATCCGTTGGATTTAAGTGAACGCCTCAAAACAAGTTAAGAGGGTGTTCCGTGGTTTTGGAACTTTTTGAACCGGTCCATGTAATTCTTCAAGAACTTACATGTCAATCTCTGTATTTATATCCCCATGGAGAATCACTAACCACATTTCATAATGCTGCTATCAATCACAGGACGTTTTGAGAGAAACCTTGCGCCATAAGGCGTGCATCATATCGCACTATTTCATTCATCTCATAACGCTTCCTTTCCCACTTGTAACACAATAGGGTTACCTTGGGCAGTGTAGGAACGACAGGTCCAATACACACTTTGGTAAGGAATTTTGACCTAGATTGTAATCTCAGTTGTCCAATCAGTTCTACGTTGTCACTTAATCAACGGAACACGGTTCGATATCGTCGCTGTTCATTTATGTCGGTAGCTACCATATAAGTGAAAACATCATCGATGATAATCTCATTTCAATTCCATTTTTCTCATCCAAACTAGTATACTGGACCGAGAACTTCATGTCTCGGGAGTAATCCGGATTAATCTCATGAGATGGAAATGATTTGAGACAGCGATCGAGTTTAGATTCATAGTTGTGCCGTGTCTTCCTCTTCTAGGGAAGTGAATCCTACGAACCGAATGATCTGTCGTGCTCCAGGCCAAGACAGATTGATTGGCTATCCGCCGTTGTACTGGACCGTCCAACAGGGGCGTCCAAACCGTCCAACAAGGGCGGCACACCCTTCAGGGATGTTGACTCGACGTCCGTTAAGTACGTCTATCCTTGCAGGCATATTTGCAGCTGGTACATGATCTCGTCAATTTAGCTAGATCAGAGGAATGCGTCTGGAGCAACATTCTGAAATCTAGAATTCATCGCACTTGCTTATCACACTTGTGCGGTATGGGGATCGAGATGAGACATAGTGGGCAACGTCCACGCAACTTCGCGCCGTTCTACAGGAACATTGACGTTCTTATCTCCCCCTAACGGTGGGAAGATTGTCTCATTAAAGTGACAACCCGCAAATAAACGGTAAAGAGATCGCATGCAAGGGCTCGAAGAGAGCTAGTGTGAAGGAGAATCATGATCGACAAAAGATACACATCCTTCTTTGAGGACCCATGGTGGTACGTTGCGGCGGCGCAACTTGGCACATGGAATGCACACCCAAATGCGTAAATACGAAAATCGTCAGGTTCGTACCCAGTAACCAACTGTAACGTCATATAGGTTGAGTGGCAATGGGCCTCAAGGCGGACCAACATAACTGCGTACAAGATTGCATAGCCCTAGCAGAAAAACCGAAAACTTGGTACTTTTACCAAAATTCGGGTGATCATTTAAATTTGCGCTTTATGATCACTAGGCGAGGCTATTTGGGGTGAACATGGGAATTCAATGTTCAATTAGAAACCCAAAACAACATGCAATACTTTATCGAAAACTGTCGATATAAACTCTCTGGCATTATCCAGTCTCCAGGACCTTAAGGGATAAGTAGGGTGGTGAACCCATAATCGGCCAAGAGGTTTAGCAGTAATGTGTGTGGACAAACATGTGACCAGTTTGTCGATTCATCAATCAAAACCATAAGTCTTTATATGGTCCGCATTTTGATTGGATTAGTCCACATATATTCCCTTGAATCCACTATGGAAAATAGGTAATTTCGTATCTTTGCGAGGAATGATATAAAAAATCAATTTCCTTAATGAGCAGGCTTGGCAAAGTGTGCTTGTAGGCACAAGATCCTTACTTCGGGTAAGGAGATGCGTCGTAGCATCATTGTTCGACCTAAGTGTCCCAAAAGGTCATGCCAAAGTAAGGAAACTGCTCAATCACCCAGCTCTAGGCCGGCCACATGTGGTGTATTCCCAGTTGGGAGACAACCCATTGGCCCCAAATCAAAGCTTTAGGCTCATTTTTGGAGGTAGTGCAAAGATATTTCACTCTATTTTCTTTAGTGGTTTCATTTATGATCATTGTCATCTCGAATATCCTTAAAAACTCAACGTCAAGGAGAATTTAAGGTCCCTTAAATGGTGATGCAGTACCATTCATACAACGAGGAGCGTGCCAATGCTCTTAATCAGGTTGGATAGACCTGAAGTCGTTGTTAGAGATGTGATTTAGGCGGAAAGTTAGTGTGCGTAGTACGCATTCGTCCAGACAACTAACTTCCCCACATTCCTACCTAATCACGTGTTTAATTGAATCGGTCACATGTACTAAGAAACATGATTCAATTAACTCATATTCGAGGACAATATCAATAAGATTATCCATTAGTAAAACATACACCAAACTTGAATCCAAGAACATGGAAAAATGTTCACAAAGTAAATGGTTTACTAAGGGGATTCGGCCAATAAGGCCATCCATGTCAAAATTATGCTCTTCCAACGGAGTTTGGTGGAGCAAAATTAATCTCACATATTGACTACGAGAATGGTACGCCTTAACAACATTGGTAGGGGCACGAACAGGTGCATAACCAATGATCTATTCCATCGAGACGAAAGTAGATTCTGCAGGGTTAAGGTTCGGGAATACTATCCCTTATTCTTGAAGTTTTAGGTCTTATGTGCCAAGGATCACGCTTCGGGCATGATGCCACACCTTGGCAGGCCCTGATTCTATCATATAATTGTGGTAGTAATCAGATCCGAGAATTTGGTAAACTTCCGCTTTCTACACTTGTTGCTTCAAGAGCAAGTTAGAAACAAGGAATGACGAGAAAAGTATTCTCTAGTCAAAATTCAATCGGATTTATAAACTTCAAAATTGTACTCATTCATAGACGTAATCATGGTATGCTTCGGGCAATATCTTTCATGATTAAACAGTCCGTAGAAGCGAGCCAAAGAGCCATGGAATCCTCCGTCGGAGGTATTTCCATTTGTAATGCTTCGGGCATAAGTCTTCGAATGAAGATCATGGCGGAGGCTTATTCAGCTCTTCCATGCCATTGTTGGCTTCAATGGTTGCTCAACTTCTTGATAGTCAAGTGGAGATTCACGTCTTGTACCCCACATAAAGTGGTTGCTATTAGAAACATCCAAATCAGGAAAATCAAACTTGTGACGGTTCGATAATCCACTGAATTAGAAGGAACAAGATTGTGATTGGTGCTATGGGAAGGAATCATCCATAAGCATCAAAGTTAGAACATTCGAGTTCTAAGACATGGTTTCATGAAAAACGTCGGGTTTTCATGGGTGTATTGTTTTATGAAAAACTTCGGGTTTCAAAGGCACTAAATTCGAAACTACAGGTTCGATTTAGTTTATGAACGTTTAGTTCATAAAAGAGAGGTTCCTGCAAGAACACAGAATGCAATATACAACTAAGTGTAGTGGATTTTGAGGTTCTTCGGGAACTCAAGTGTGAGTGCTTCGGGACTACGAAAGTGAGTCAACGGTTCAAAGAAGAGAAATAAATTATTGAATCGTTAATGTCCAAAAGTGATCTTCAGGTCAATAATTTTGGATTCATTATCAGATTAATGGACTGCAGGTCACTTTTAATTAATTCAATAAATCGGGCCATGCAGGGTCGATTGTAGAAGCTAAATAATATTAAAATAATATTATGGGTCGAAAATATAGCCCCAAAATAATATTGGGCTTGGTGCCGTGGGTAAGTGGGCACGGTTTGGGTGTCTTAATTATAAGACAAGGCCCAAAATCCTTGGATGGTGGCTGCAGGCCACGGGTATTGAAGGAAACCCCTAGCCGAAGCTGGGTTTCATATATTGGACCAAAGGGGTGGGCACGGGACAAGGCCCAGCGAAGGCTGGCCTTTGGGTTTGCGCGGGAGAGCCCAGCCGCAAGGCTGGCGCCATGCAGGGACACGGGCCGATGAACAAGTCCAGATGCAGGCCGTGACATAGAAGGCCCAGCAAGCTAGGCTTGCGGGATGTGGACCAGGGACAAGTAGGGCTGCAGGCCCGTGGTCAACCAAACAAGGCCAAAAGCCTGTGGTGTCCTAGCAGCAAAGCTGCTGTCGAGATCCAGAGGGCAAGTTGCCCAGTTTGTGCCGCAAGGGTAGTGTCTAATTGCCCAAAATTTTCGAAATTGTTAGGGTTCCACAAACCCTAATATGCTTCTAATTTATTTCGATTCTTTGACTCACAAATTCCACATAACAAAATATAATTGCGTAATGCATAAAACAAATATATATATTTGACAAATATATGAACATATACAATATATATATCGGAAGGTAAATATAAATGTAGGGGTTCATGCATCATGGGGAATGTTTTCATGCTTCAAGGTCGTTTCAAATATCTTACTTTATTTTAAGCGTACCTGATTGGCTGAAAACTTATAAAAGCCTTTGAATTTGTAGAAGATCCTTCTCAGAAAGCCGAAAGCGCGTCTCCAATGCGTTGTATCACGTTCAACAAAGAAAAATTAAATTTGAATCAATATCATGTAGATTAATTTAAAATAATAATAAATTAATCACAAAAAGAATAATTAAAACGTAATACTCCCCTAATTGAAGAATAAACTCTCTTTAGCGTAGCGTCAAGAGCGTGCTGATAACGTGTTGTAGGCATAATTTACTGAACAATTATGGAGGCCTAGAGAGAGAGGGAGATGCGGCAAGCTTAGGAGAGGAGAAGAGAGAGATGTGTAATTGTGAGGTGTGTTTTATTCACCCCATTGTGCCTCTATTTATAGTAGTAGAAAGGGCAAACCCTTTCCCATAAGGATTACAATACTTAATAAGTAATCTACGCCTAATAGGAATATAAGATACATTCCTAATCTACTAGGATTTACACAATCACATTCCTATTCTAAATAGGACTGCAACAGTTTATTTTATTTTTTTGAACTGGCACCATTATGTGAGCCTAAAATGAGTCATTTATGTGAAGGTTGTTTTCATTAAGGTATAAAATATCGATGATATCAAAAATATCGGTAGTTTAGAAATACGAAAATATCGACGGAAATATCGGGATAATATCGATATCGATAAAAATAATATGGAAACCACGGAAATTGTAAGAAAAAGTTAGAAAATTTTATTGAAACTTTGCAGGATGTTTATTTAGTCAATTATCTATTAGTTTATCACAAAAAATTAGAAGGAAATGCATTGCATGATGGATTTAACTTATTTAAGTTGATTATATAACGAGCTGACAAACATTGTGAGTGTAGAAAATATGTAGTAATTAATGAAAGAAGTTTAAACACACCATAATCATTTATATATAATGAATTAGTACAATATTTTACACTTTATACATTGCATGGTAAGATACATGAGTGACTTAGTATCACATAGAGTTCCTATGAGGTTCAAAATTTGACTATCTTCATCATCTCTATGTGTAGAGTAAGTGTATTGTGAAGAGTAGTCATCAAATGATAAATACCCAAAAAAGTTTTGCATGTAATTGTTAACATGCCACCCATATGAATCCGAGCTTGGTTGACGTTGTCCAGAAGCAAAATCATTTGAAGATTGAGTCTCAGATTCTTTCCATGAGTTGCTCGATTCCATCCTAACAGGAATGAGATATGAAGGGTAGGGAAATGGTTGGTTATGTGTATAACCATAGTTATAACTTCCTACTCCAACGGAGTCTGAAGTTATAGATAACGAGTCATCTTCTTGACGTGACAAAGTCCCCTTGCCTCTTTCTCTACGAGTATAGTCATTCCCTATGGCACCAATTCCTGGTCCTGCCCGCCTACTGCCATGGTTCTCATTCTGTGTTGCATGAGTGAAGTTTGCCTCACTAGTGAAGGGGCTCATAAATTCGGGAGGTGGTCCATAATAGTTTCCACCTCCACCACTACCTCCAGCTCCACTATATCCTTCATCATTCCCACCTTCGGTGGTAGGTGAGTCTCTTGATCTTGTACTATAGCTATCATTAGTATCAGCAGGATCTTGTGGTTGTGTAGGATTGGAATAAGGTGGAATTCCAGTGTTTCTTGGTCTTGGGCGCAAAAGTTCTTCGAAAGAGTTAGCGCTGCTAGATCCCACCTCCTTCTCTAATACTCTTTCTACATTTATCCCTTCATTACGTGCTTCTTCAGCAACTCTTGGAGCTGGGTTGTCTTCATCATCATCTAAATGAAGAGGTCTAATCCATTGATAAAGTTCGTTACCCTCTGTATCATCATCTTCATCAACAATATCAAACACATCTAGTGGGTCACCACGGTCGACATGATCTATTTCTGCTTCCTGATCTCGAATTTGAAGCTTCATGTTGTAGTAGCAATAAACTAATTTTTCCAACCTACTATGAGCCAACCTATTTCTTTGCTTTGTGTGTATGAGTGCAAATGTGCTCCAATTTCTTTCACAAGCAGATGAGGAAGCTGTTTGTGATAATACTTTGATTGCTAACTTTCTCACAGTTGGTGCATCAGTCTCATACATGATCCACCATTCAGCTACAATGAAAAACAATGTTGATAAGACTAATAA
The DNA here is from genome assembly GCA_963580275.1 of Crataegus laevigata. Classification (NCBI taxonomy): domain Eukaryota; kingdom Viridiplantae; phylum Streptophyta; class Magnoliopsida; order Rosales; family Rosaceae; genus Crataegus; species Crataegus laevigata. The sequence goes on along the minus strand of OY756942.1, from coordinate 35,487,854 downwards.
CTCCAACAAATTCTATTATAAACTGATAGTGAAATATGTTTACACTCACTAGGAGACATTTTTGTTCGAGCAGCAATTGATGTTAGTTCTCCAAAAGTTCTTCTTGCATCTTTAAACCATGTTAGCTGAATTCAATAAATCGTGTTAGTTTAATCCAACAAAGTAATTATTATAATTTTAGTAATTGTGTACCTCATTTCCAAATTGGCCAACTGCTGGTGATGCAGGGTCTAATTTAGAGTATACATTATGTACAACACGTATAAGGGTACCATCATCTCCAACACCGGGTCTGTACTGGTATCGAGGATTCAATATGCTGTTCAAAGAAACACATACTCTAATAAGAGAAATAATACTTATGCAACTAAAGAAATGAATTACAAATTATGACATAATTTATACCTGCTGCATACAAATCATGGTATAATATTTTATACCATCGGTCATCAATTATCTTTATGACCCACCTTGCACCATGTTTTCTTTCCAACGCCTCCTTCACTACACGTATCAACTCATATATTGCCCCCATAGTAGGATACACTTCTGTGTCAACGATCCGTAAAACTTTGTAAAGAGGTTCAAACACTTGGCACACATGTTCTGATTGAGTCCAAAAAGCTTGATCAAGCACTATACTTTCCACCATACGACCTATATTTGAGCGGCTGAAATTGTGGTTGTCCCAATCCTCACTAGTGAATAGTTGCTTCAACCCTGCTTTCTTCTTAAGTAGGCTGTCTAATGCAATATAGTTGGTGGTGAATCGAGTGGTAGCTGGACGAATAATTTCTCCTTTGCAAAATTCTCGCATCTTTGCCAACAACCAACCCTGATTGTAAATATAATTTGTGATTGTTCTAGCTCTTTTTACGACAGTAGCAACATTCTCTCTCTTCCCCATTGCCTCAAACATGAGATCAATACAATTTGCTGCACATGATGTCCAAAACACATTATGATGCTTCATTAACTTTTTTCCAGCTTTGACAAATGCAGAACCGTTGTCGATCATGTTGGAAATGTGCCCTAAAACCAATCATATGATGATACTTTACGGACATTTCACATGTTAAACTAATCTAGTTTAATATCAAGGGCAAACATTATTGTTTGAGCGGTCTCATATAAATGTTATATGCTTAAACGATAAGTCCAAGGAATATGTGATTGGGAGAATGCGATCTAAAGAAGTTAGATTCATGAGACCATTCTTTCGTAGACACATCCTAAACGTTCCTGATCATAGGATTGCCAATTGGGCATTGACAGTCCGTTAAGATCAGTACATGCTATGTCTTCTCTCAGGGAGAGTGACTAGTCTCGAGTCATTGGTGTGAGTGACACCAAGACAAGCATGTAGGTGCTCAATAGAGAATGAGTTCACTGAACACGATCAACGACGAGTTCTCACATTCATGTCACATGAGAACTCATGGTTGGGATAATGCAAAGTAGTCCTTTGACCTGAGGCATCATAGTTGTCTTGTGGTTAGGTCCTTGATCTTTGACTATGTCAAACGTCACTCTATCAGGGTGTCCGCGGCATCGTCGGGATTAAGCCACTTAGCCATGGAGACAAGTGAATGCGCAACAAGGGATCTCTAACCTTCAAACCGTTGAGGGAGAATACTCTATGATATGATTTAGAATCTCTGGCCAGAGTATGAATGAGATGTTGGAATGCGTTCCAGATCACATTCAAGGTAATCATATAAGTACATGATTCACATTGGATAGTAGACATGAATAAACTATCAAACCAAACAATGTGGTCAAGAGTATTGTATTAGAGAAAGACCGTATTGCATTTGTAATCCTAAACTGAATAGGTTCTCTACCTCTTCTGATTAGCTTGGGTAACCATGATATGCTGCTAGGTGTCACTCATGGTTTGTGGAAGCCCTAAACGTGTATAAACACTAAAGGGAGAATTGAAAGTAAGTTTCAAATTCACAATCGATTTGAAATAGTTTGAATCGCCCACTGCCTCGCTAAAAGGAACCTAATGGATCGTACACCGTGTAAGGTAGAGATTGAAGATTAAACGGAGATGAGTAAGAATAATTAAATGGTTTAATTATTTATGGCAAGGATTAATTAATATGATTATTAATCAAACGAATAAGTTTGTTAAAGACCTCGGGATGGTTTTGGACCTTAAGGCCCAATGGGCTTCGAACGTCAAGTCCATTGATTTAAGTTGTATGACAACTTAATGAATAATGATTCACAAAGGCCCAAATAGCCCAATAACACCTAATGGCCGGCCATGTTAGAGAAGGAGTGGTTTTGGACTTATTTACAAGTTTGCCACTCAAATGAATTAAGGTATAAGTATGACTTTATAGCCTAAATTCATTAAGGGTTATTTTTGGGGAAATTGGAGAAACACAAACTCTCCTTTCTCTCTAAAATGGCCGGCCACCTTGAGGAAAAATATCTAGCAATCTTACTTCCTCAAGGTCACTCATTTCTTCCTAAATCTAACCTTGGTGTGGAGACTTAGAGGTTCTCAATTTTGGGAACTTAGAGAAACCTTTTCATCCAACCAAATCCATAGATTTAAGATGCAAGGAATGAAGGCCCTCTCTTTGGGTGATTAGCCTTTGCTTAAGCAAAGAGGAATCTACAAAGGTATAAATCTCAACTCACTTTGTTTTTGAGTTGATTAATGGTTCACCAATCTACTAGGCTTTGAACATTCATGGTTAATGTTTTGTTTTTAAGTACATGCAAGCATGATTCCGCCTTTAATTTGTTAATTGCATGCTAATGATGTTGCTTAAATGAACATGTATTCTCAAAATAATCCTTCAGGTCACGACTTGGACAACATTATGCTCTCCCACCTCCATGATTACATCCCTTAATAATTTGTAAATATACTTGTAGTTCTTTATATGGTCTGAAGCATCAACAGACTTCAAAAAAATTGTCTTTCCCTTGGAGTATACCATGAAGTTTATGATAGACAATCTGGTCGGGCCAGTCCATCCGTCACACATGATTGTGCCACCATTAGTTTCCCACTTTGACCTCAACTTGTTAACATACTCGCCAATGTCTTTATACTCCATATCCAAATATTTGTTTCTTACCTCATAGGGAATGGGGGGTTGTACTCCAACACCGGCCTGTTGACATCCCAATACCATATTTTTGAAATGATGTGATGATGCCTTCTCAGTAAGGACATTGTCATAGATAAAGAACTTGCTAATTAGACGCCCCATTCCCTCCTTCACATTACCTCCAGTGAAATAACTCTAAACACTCTTTTGACGTGCTTTGGATGACTTATATAAACTTGGGGCTATTGGTGGTGTTGGTTGTGATTCTTTAACACTTCCTCCCCGTCTCATTTGTGCACCACCACTTGTCCCGGAACTTTGTGCTCTGTTAGGAATTTTATGAAGGTGTTCTATTTCCCATGCTGACTATTTGGAGGCACGTAATGCTTGTTTGAAACTGCATCGTTCTTCAGGTCCCATGTCATCATCACATTCGTCCTCATCATCATCATCATCACTGTCAACCGCTTGGCCAATGACTTCTCCTCGTAGCCCAGCTCGAATATTTTCCATTCCATGTGTTATCTTTTCCTTCTCTTGTTTTTTATTTTTTAATAATGTTCTGATGAATGCCTTCACTTCTGGGGGGGGACACTATCGCATTGTTGGACATTTTTTGCTGGATCTAATCCACTAAGATGGTACTTAAGTCGTGTCACTCCGCCACTCTTCATTACCCGACCACAATATTTACAAATTGTGCCATGCTTGTTTTCGTCTATTGGGTCTCCATGTTCCCAAGCCGGATCACGTTTAGTAACTCCACTGAACATCTTAAACGTACCTAATATTAAACGTAGTGATGAATAATAATCCAATTTGATAATAATCCAATTTAATAATAATCTAATTTAATGAATAATCCAATTTGATAATAATCTAATTTAATGAATAATAATCCAATTTGATAAAAAAAAAATCCTAATATTAAACATAGTGATGAATAATAATCCAATTTGATGAATAATAATCCAATTTGATAAAAAAATAATCCTAATATTAAACATAGTGATGAATAATAATCCAATTTGATAATAATCCAATTTAATAATAATCCAATTTAATGAATAATCCAAGTTGATAATAATCTAATTTAATGAATAATAATCCAATTTGATAAATAAAAAAAATCCTAATATTAAACATAGGGATGAATAATAATCCAATTTGATAAAAAATAATCCTAATATTAAACATAGTGATGAATAATAATCCAATTTGATAATAATCCAATTTAATGAATAATCCAATTTGATAATAATCTAATTTAATGAATAATAATCCAATTTGATAAATAAAATAATCCTAATATTAAACATAGTGATGAATAATAATCCAATTTGATAATAATCCAATTTAATAATAATCCAATTTAATGAATAATAATCCAATTTGATAAATAAAATAATCCTAATATTAAACATAGTGATGAATAATAATCCAATTTGATAATAATCCAATTTAATAATAATCCAATTTAATGAATAATAATCCAATTTGATAAATAAAATAATCCTAATATTAAACATAGTGATGAATAATAATCCAATTTGATAATAATCCAATTTAATAATAATCCAATTTAATGAATAATCCAATTTGATAATAATCCAATTTGATGAATAATAATCCAATTTGATGATAAAAAAAACCTGTAATTGTTAACATTACTTTATTACTTAAAAAAATTAACATGTAATTGTTAACATTACTTTATTACTTAAAAAATTTAACATGTAATTGTTAACATTACTTTATTACTTAAAAAAAATTAACAAATATTACTTTATTACTTAAAAAAAATTAACATGTAATTGTTAACATTACTTTATTACTTAAAAAAATTAACATGTAATTGTTAACATTACTTAATTACTTAAAAAATTTAACATGTAATTGTTAACATTACTTTATTACTTGAAAAAAATTAACATGTAATTATTAACATTACTTAATTACTTAAAAAATTAACATGTAATTGTTAACATTACTTAATTACTTAAAAATTTTAACATGTAATTGTTAACATTACTTTATTACTTAAACAAATTAACATGTAATTGTTAACATTACTTAATTACTTAAAAAAATTAACATGTAATTATTAACATTACTTAATTACTTAAAAAAATTTAACATACAAGTATTAATTACTTAAAAAAAATTAACATACGATACGAGTCCACACAATTTTTTTTGTTGTTGTATAAATTATAATAATATAAATATAAGTTTGTAAACTTACCTTAAATATGGAATCCTTTGTGTTGAAGCTCTGGAATGGCTCTGAAAGGGGTAAAGGAAGAAGAAGAAACGAATAGGCTCTGAATGGCTTACTCCACCTCTGAGAATGTGAAAGAATAAACCACTATATTTTTGTCCATGGTCTTAAATTGTCAAAAAGTAACTGTAAAAGTGGTTTCATTCATTTGACCACCAGACAACTTTTTCAGTTTTCATGTTCAATAATAGAGCCACTTGCCTAATCGTATGAGATCACACACGCACACAAAGATCACACACGCACACTGATCTTCACACGCAGACCAACCTATTCTATCTGGGTCCTTCTTCTCTCTTCTCTCCCTTCTCTCCCTCCTCTCCCTTCTCCATTGTCACACACACACACACACACACACAGAGATCTCTTTCTTCTCTCCCTTCTGTCGATCTCTCTTCTCCCTCCCTTCTTCCTACAGCAGCATTCTCTCTCTCGATCCTTCTCTCTTCTCTCCATTCTCCATTATCCCACACACACACACACACACAGATCTTCTCAAAACTCTCTCTTCTCCTTCTTTCTTCTCGGTCTCTCTCTCGAAACTCTCTTCTCGATCTGTCTTCTAGGTCTCTCTCTCCGAGACCCATATACACATATGCACACCATTGCACATGCAGCCTGCTTTGGACTCGGAGAAAGAAAACCCCTTCTCGTCTCTGCAACTCGGCAAACACAGGAACTCTGACGAGTTCCGATTAGGTAAGATTCGGAGAAATCGTGTTTTTGCAACCTCAGTCTCTCTCTCTGTTTATATGTGAAATTTAAGTTCAAAATCGTGTTTTTGCAAGGTTTTTGGGACGAAAGGGGCTCGGGAAAAGGCACACCCATCTCCGGCGAGGCCGTGGGTGTCGACGGTCTTTCCGAACACTCCGTCCGTTTCACAGCAAACGGATGTTACAAAATCCCTAATCTTGTTTTCTATTTCATTTTTGTACCTAGATCGGCGTCTTCGGTGTGTTTTTACAGTCAGCCGGAGCTGTACAAGCTCCGGCCTTCTTCTCCGATTCGAAGTTCCCCGATATCGCGATATTTCAACGAAAATCAATTGGATAACAACTAAAATATTGGCATTTCGGACTGTGGTTTTCATAATGTTAGCCTAATGAGTCATTTATGTGAAGGTTTTTTTTTTTTTTTTTTTGAAACGGTTTCTACAGGTAAATACTTGAGTAATGAGTCATTTATGTGAAGGTTGTTTTCATGTTTTCAATCAACTAACGAGTTTACCTACAGGGGAAATGGAGCTAGTGTTGCAAGAATTGTCTTCCCAATCTATACGCAATGGCGTTGCCACTTGACAGTAAGTCCTTAAACTCCTTGCCCAAATGAGAACCTGAACGACCGTATTCCTGAATTCGAGTCCTCACATTATCAGCTTGTCCAAGGTCCCAGATTGTAAATACCATGTAAAATTAGATTATGGAATCTGGGTAATCAGAGAAACAAGATTTAAGGCAAGGATTTGGAGTAAATTTGAAATTTTCCAACCGAACAGTGACTGAAATCAGTAGAGAAATCTCCAAAGTTTTCAAATTTATCCTCAAATTCTATGATTAAATTAAAAATAAAAATAAAAACTTAAATTCCATAAGAAACGCAGATACATTTCACCTTCCAAGTGGAGAAGCGAGAGTCGTTTGTGGTGCCCGTGCAATCTTCCCTTGCCGGCTTCCATTTGAGGCTCTGTCTCCCCTTTTCGAAAAGGAGACCACCGTTAATCGCGCCCTTTAGAGCTACTCCTCAATGGAGTCCTTACCACCCTCTATCACCGTATGCCTTTAAATTTAAGGATTTCCTGGCTTTCAGCTGATGAATGGAAGGTCTTGACAAATGACAATATATATGGAAGGTCTTGACAAATGACTATGGCTTGTTCTTTACGCGAAGGGAGATGCTGATGCTTTGCTTCCCCTTATAATTAATTGCACTTTACATAAGCATAAAGCTGCTTCCATCCACCAAGAATCAATGCTCACAGCCCCGCCAAGGTACACTACTTTGCGCAAGCATAAAGCCTAAAACCATTCCATACACCCATTTAAAAGTCGGAAAATTCTATTCCACTCCTTGAAAAACATTACTTTTTGAATAAAACCTTATCTTTAAAAAAAATAAATAGATTTGTTAGATTAGATGTTAGATTAGGTTCGAATTCACGCCGTTATGCAAGGGCAATACTCTTTATCTTAATAAAAACTAAATTTAGAACTTGGCATTTTATTATTGTTTTCGAATATTATTTAGGTTGCGTAGTTAGAACTTAGATGTCCATATGAAGTATTTAATCGTTAGTTTGTCGAAATACCATCACCATGGAAGAATAATTTGCCTTAAATTTTTTATATAGGAAAATGAAAACACTAAATAAAGTAACCATGGTTAATGGTCACGTCCAATTTTAATATAGTCGAACAGGAAATCTTGTCTTTCCACAGATGGCAGAGTCTCATCCCAAACATGAAAATTATTAAAATTAAACCTTATACTAGTGACTGCATCCGCCAAGAAATTCGCCTCCCTATAGACATGGCTCCATGAAATGGTATCAAATGTAATCACCAACCACTTGATGTCTTCAATGATGTTCCTCAAAAGCCAAGGGGTCTCGCAGAAACCTTTGATTGCATCAACGACAAGTTTAGAATCACATCCCACAAACTTTCTTGAAACCTTTCCCAACCAAAAAGCATCCCTCAAGGCTAAAGCTTCAGCTATTCTCTCCCACGCTTCTTACCACCCTCTATCACCGTATGTCTTTAATTTTAAGGATTTTCTGGCTTTCAGTGGGGCTGAGCTCCAGTCCCTATAGTATAGGAATTGGCCGGAGTACAAATCTTCCTCACATTTGAGGACAATTTTGAGTGGGGATGGAGGCCCGCCCACGTAAAAGGATGCTTCTTCCAAACACTGGGTTTGAGTGATGTTGCAGCTCATCCACTTGCTCCAGCAGCGCGAGTGAACGCTAGTCGCCAGACAATTGTTGACGTAGTTACAGGTTAGATTCCACTTTTTTTTTTTGAAACTTTAACGAAAAGTTTCCGGTACTGTTCACTTTAACGAAAAATCATATTTTTACACTAAAAAGTCAATACTGATACTATTCACTTTACCCTTTATTTTGTCTTTATCGTTAAAACACAATGTTTTCAAGCCCTTTTCATTAGTTTTTTCTTTCTATTATAAATAAACGGTTCAGATTTAATTTAAATTCTTTTATTATATAGTCTTTGAATTTAGTGTTTATACTATAGAAATTTTTTTATTAAAGATAAAATTCTTTTAAGGATTCAAAGATTCTCTTTATTACCTAAGTATGTCTTCAAAGGTCGTGGTGGATGGGAGTTGCTCTTATCAGAGCTGAGATGATTGCGTCACAAGAAGACCATTTTGCCCATATAAAATGGAAAATAAAAAAAACCGGCCCGCTGAAACTGGGCTGTAGGTATGGCCAATGGCCCATACTCCTTATGACTTTTTCCTCTAAGCAAAATAAAATAGGAAAATACCAAAAAAACCCTTAATTAAAAAAATATTTAGAGAGTAAAGAATCTAGTACAACATGGCTAAATTAGTCAGACTAAACAAAAAATCAATCCTTCAATTTTACCACTCTATGTTGTGAAAGATTTTTTAGTGTGTCGGAAACATGACTCGCTAGAAAATTTTCTCTTATTTCGTAGACTAAGAAAGTCAATGGAAAGCGTTTGTCAAAAAGTTACCTTAAAATAAATATAATAATTTTGAACCTCGTATCTGCATTCTAATTTGAATACTCTATCATTTTTGTACACACTTAAAAGAAAGAGTACAAGAGATTGAAAGATTAGTGTGAACATCATAAGGTCAAACACTTTGACATTGTAAAATACCTTGCTTGGAGCCCCAAATTCAACTTAAAACTAGTGGTTAGCAAAGAAATAGGAATATGATTCTGATCAATGAGACTTTATAAATTAATCATGCATGTTGGAGACAAGATCTGACAGCAAAAGTTTTTGCATATCATCATGCACTAGCTATGTTGCACTAATAATTGGGAAATTCAGTGCTTCGTCTTCGTTCACTAATCATGGAGCTGAAGTTTTGGCCTAGGTTAATAAGGTTGTCTTGAAAGATAATTCACAAGCGTATTTGAATTTAGTTAAATTGGTTAAAGTTGTATGCATGTGTGCTTCACTCATCGTATTTAAGTTTGAAATTTTTTTTCTATAATTTAGATAAATTTAATGTAATTATAGTATATGGTTTGTTGTAGTCTCATGACATATGTATATATCAAGATCAAAGTTGCAATCATGCATGCATGCATATTTGTTGCTTCCTCGATATCGTTTTCTTCAGTGTGTCTTTCGTCATGGCCAACTTTATCAAGCAAAAGTTCCTTTGGATAAAGGGAAAAGCATGTCGTTTGATTGAGACTTTAATTAAATTTAAGATTCCAAGTCTATAAAGTTCATCATTTGCCAATTGTTTACCTGCCTAAGATGCCCTACATTTTCCTTTCTGGAGAAAGAGAACAACATTTCGAAGAAGGCACCTACCCTCCCTTGCAGGGGTGGGGGACCATTACACCCAAAAATCCCCGGTTCGTCCCTCCGCTATTTTTATTATCAACATTTATTAATTGAATAAATTTAAAATTGCTAATGGTATACCATTTATTTAAATAATATTTTATAAACTATATGATATGATTGTTTGATGATTGAGTTATTATTTAATCATTATTAACTTGTTTATTTTCTATTAGTGACACATTACATAGTTTGCAGATGTGGTCTAAAATATTAGTCGACCTAGCATTACTCATATATTAGAATTTATAGAAAAATAATGTAAATACTCTAAAATCTTAAGATGCCGATTTAACATGGTAGACGACAGCATCCGACTGGTGTTTAGGATAATGAAATCATCGTAAGAACTGATATTGTTTAGGATAATTAACTTCAAATCACTGTAAGAACTTATGCTTCTTCTATGTGCTAATGCAATTTTTAATGTATATCATCATTTAATAAGGTTTACTGCGTATTGTGTTCTTGGTTCATCTGGTTGGATATGAGAATTTGTTTAAGCAGAATCCCAGTTGGCTGTTGTGCGTAATTTTCGCAGTATGGCAACGGTTGTTTGGGGCAGCTGCCATGCCGCATCAACCTTCCCCAAATCCAAAGATACATGCACGGATCCATTACCCGAGATTCTCTCTTGCAACTAATGCATATTATTTGTATATTTAAAAAGTGAATCACTTTGTTCAAAAAAAAAAATGTAAATCACTTATCTAATAAAAACTAGCAAAAATTGCCGGAGCGATGCTGCAGGTTTTAAAACTATAAATGTCACATCTCGGCCCAGGGTGCACCACTTTCTGGGCCCGACCTCTACCGTAGCACAATATTGTCCGCTTTAGGCCCTTACTACGCCCTCACGGTTTTGTTTCTGGGAACTCACACGAGAACTTCCCAGTGGGTCACCCATCATGAGAGTGCTCTCGCGCGCTACTCGCTTAACTTCGAAGTTCTGATGGAACCCAAAGCCAGTGAGCTCCCAAAAGGCCTCGTACTAGGTAGGGATGTGAATATATATTTAAGGATTACTCCCTTGGGCGATGTGGGATGTCACAATAAAAAACATGTTGAAAGTTCTAAATATATACAATAGACAATACTATTTATGTGCGTGTTTACAATAAGGAACAAAATAGGTAGCACATGCCATTCTGAGAGGATAAAGCATGGTTGGAACCACGATAATGTTTTTCTGGAGGCCCATTAAAACATGAGATGCCACCTTAACCAACCAATATGAACAATTAGCGGGACTATGTATCACACAAAACAAAGAAATAGCTAACTGAGGATTTTAGGATAACACGAAACCTATTTCTGTTTTTGAAGCGGTGCAATGGATGTGAGAAGAAACTTAACATGTCCTTTATCCCTAGCCTCAGACTGAAGACATTTGGAAGCAAGTTCAACCAATTATGTGGCATCATCATTCGCATAGTGCCCTTCAATGATGAATCTATCAACAATAATACATTCTTTCCCCTTATCAAGTCCAATGCCTGAAGATACAATAATCCATTAAACAATCCTCATATCTTTTAAAGCAGTAAACTAAAGCGAATTATTTTCCAACTTTATATTCCTAAAAAAGTTCGGGTTTAATGCAATCTGAACTCAAGAAAATTCGTAAAAGACAATAATATTCAACATAAAAGTAGTGTTTTGAGTAAACATAATGAACATTTACTGTTCATGGAGTCCAATTTTTACTTGTTGAGTTTGAGATATCAATAATACCAACCATGTCAAAGTAATAAATCAAGTGCATGACATAAATACATATTATATACAATGAAGACAAAAACATTCAAAACGATCGGAGCTTCACAGAATCCTAATGAAAATTAAAGCAGTAGGATCCTAAAACATAATTCGAGCCTAAAACATAATTCGAGCCTATATTTGGAATCCTGAGGCCATGCACCAACACAGTAGAAAATCAGGAAATGTCAATAAATTCACAGGGAAGAGATAAAAACAATCCTTGAAAGAAGAATAATGTAAAGGTTCAAAGAATGCAAGTCCACATACATGGCTTGGAGGAATATGTTTTCCACTCAAAAGGTCCAGCAGGATAGTTCTATAACTGTAGATTACACTCTCTGGGATGACCCTACCTGCAAAGTCTGACTCTAATCAAATATACTGAAAATCGGTTTTCACATCTCGAGTCATAAAAAGTTATCAACTAAGTTAGGTAAACTATCACACCACACCACCATAGGTAATTGCTAAAATATTTAAAATCGAAAGCTTTATAGAGATAAATTATAAATGTAAATAACTAACTAGGATTTGAATAAATATCAAGGTGTACCTCAAATTGTCAAGCAACCAACTTCTTCCTCCAACGTCTCGAATTTATGAAAATACCAAACAAAGTGAATCTATTAGCAATTCAGAGTCTTTCAAATATAACCATATCTTTGCTGCAAGTCATGCAAAATTATGGACATTTTAGGAGATGGGTTTTGCTAAAAAGAAAAGGTTTTTGCTGGGCTTTTCTGATTAGACACTAAAAATTTCAATAAAATAAATGGAGGGGTGGATAAACCAAATTACCGTCTTTTTCCTTCAATTCATTGAGAAATCTACACATTTTAGTAGATGGGATTTCCAAATTGGAAACTAATTTCTTCAAGAAAATGCAAAAATAATGGAGGTTTTTTTCCCATCAATTTGATGGGCTATAAAAGTTTGATTGATGAGAGAGTGAAGAACTGGACCGGGAGGGAGGAAATTTTTCATAGGCTAGAGCCGAATGAGTTGGATATTGTTCAAGGCTGGAAGCCCAATCAATTCACATCATGCTCAGTTTCATGCCATTACCAATCCTATTTTCATATAGATCTGGCAATTTTTTACACGATACGAAAACGACACGAAAATAACGGGTTTCGAGTCAACATGATAACTAATCGGGTCATTATCAGATGACCCATTAAAAACGGCTTCTTAACAGGTATACACGCAGATAACACGTGAGTAACCCGTTTCAACCCGTTAAGAAAAATAAATTATAATTTTTAAAATTTAATTACTAAAAAAATTATTATAAAATACAATAGACATATTGTATATATTGATATAGTCTATATTAAATATATACTTTTGTATTATTATTCTACATAAGTTTAAAAAAAATAAGTTTTATTCATTTATTTATATTTATTACGAGAGTTTCTTACTATCATTAATAGGATAAATTTTACTTAACATGTTGTTATCCAAAATTAAAGTCAACAAGTATAGTATTAGTATAGGCAAGAAGACATGCCTACAAGTATGAAAAATGTGAAAGAATATATAAACACTTGTGATTCATCATTCCTCCACGAGTAGACAACTGTTACACTTAGATTATCATTTAGATTTTTAAAACCCTCCAAACCGTGATGAATAGTGTTTTTTATTTGAGTGTAAAATTAATAATAATTATTGTAGAAGTATAAGAAATGTTAAAAAAATATCTATATATACAATCACTCGTAGTGACAAGCTTTACAATTTTCGTGAAGGTGTCAACTTTAAAATTTGACATTATAATCCATAAACCTTAAATTTATATTTAACCGTCGATTGTCGTTTATGCTTTATTCTTCATATTGAATTTCATTTTTAAAATTTTCTTTTTTGAAAACATGATCTTCTGGGGAATGTAGAAAGATGAACGGTTCAGATCTTTGATATCACGTCCTAATATTTACGGCTAATTGAAATATGAGTCAATGTTATATAGTATATAGAGACTTTATAAACACCAAGCAATATTTTCACTAATGGTAAAACTTTGAACATAATATAAACGATCCAAACCGTTCATCTTCCTATATCTTCTAATAAATCAAGTTTTCAAAAAAGAAAATTTGAAAAAAGAAAATTTGGTGAGAAAAATGAAGCGTGCATGTAAACAACAATTAACAGTTAAATTTTGATATATGATTTATGTGATTATAGTGGCGAATTTCAAAGTTAAGCCCTTCACAAAAGTTGTAAAGCTTGTCATTACGAGCGTTTATATATATTTTTCCTATATTTTTCACACTTCTACATTAATTAAAGAACTATATTAAAGACTTTATTGAAACAATAGTCGTAGGATAAATGAGAAGAGAGTGCTAATGTAGAAAGCCTCACTACAAATATCATCAATATAACTCTTGAAGACAATATATCAAGCCAAAGTTCCAAAAAATGTTTCCTGTGGTGATTGATGAAAATTGAAGAGTTTGATTGTAAGAAAATGTGCAAGGTTCAAACCTTGAAACATATCTTCCTTAATTTTGCAAATCTTTTGAACATTTGATATTTTGTAATGTTATAATGTTTTTATTTTTATTTTTATGCTCCTATTTTGGGTATGTAAATGTGTAATACTTGAAAGAAAAATGCATTTTTATATTTTGAATGTGATAATATGCCAATATAGTATGTATATACTTATCTAGTATTATGTTTTTTATTTGATTATTTATTGATTTAAATTATATTTTCGTTAACGGGATAACGGGTCGGGTCATATTATTCGTTAATATTATCGGGTCAATTTTGGGTCCGGTCATTTTACCCTTTTATTTTAATGGATATTACACTACACAACCCATTAAGATATCGAGTATAACACGAAAACGATATGAATGCCAGGTCTATTTTCATATTCCTCTCAACTTTTACATATGTCGTTAGAAAAATTCCAGTTGGATATATGCACAAATTTTACATTTGGTATTTTAACGAATTATTTTATTAGTTAAATTACATTTTACACCCTCAAGTTTGGGTGCAATTATAACTTTTTATATTTTAAAAATATTTCAATTTCATACATTTGCTATTATTTCATTTCATTTCAATTTTTGTTAATTTTTCCGTTATCTAATTATGTGGATCTCAAGGGCCCATATACTTGTGCCACGTGAATTAAAAATTAATAAACTAATTTTTAATTATAGAAAAGGCCACTCTTTCCTCCTCCAGCCCACCCTCTCTTTACTCTATTTTTTTTCTCTTGGCCTCCGCCCACCCCTTACTCTCCTCTCTCTTCTTCTTTGGGAGCCACTCCGCTTCCCTTGACCAGCTCTGCCTCTTACGATTTGCGCCGGTGTGGTGGTGCATTGTCTTTCTTCTTCCTCCCCTTCTATTTGCATTGCTCCCATCTCAAAGTCTCCACCTTGCTAGCACTAAGTACTAAAATAGAAACTCCATTGCAACCCACCCATATGGAAACCCAAAACAACAACAAACGCTGGAAAATCTATGAATTTCAAAGAATTGAAGCAAAGGTTGAAAAGTGGTTCAAATCACAAAAAGCCATTGCAACCCACCAAAGTCCAAACTGTAAGAACCCATATCAGCATCACCCAAGGAAAACCCACAACTTATGCAAGAACCCAAAAGACGGGACAAACTCGACTACATTTGACCACTACAGGACAGAAGTCGGAGGTAGAGAGGGAGGCTTCGACAAGGGATCTGATCGAGATTTGCTATTTCTCTTTAAGGCATCTCCAAATTTCCTGTGGGTACGCTTCGATTTACTATACAAGCCGACGAAATCGACGATGAAGAGTCCGCTTCGAAGAGGCTGGATGGCGAGGTAGCGACCATTGCTGGAGTACTGAAGGAGCTTCAAAATCGATGTCACTAATCGTAACGCCATTGTTGCAAGTCACAGAAAGCATAAAGAGAGAAAGAGTGGGGTGGGGGTTGAGTTAGAGAGAGAATGAGAAGTGTGTGGCAGCGGGAAGGGAGATAAAGGTGTGGCTGGATGAAGGATTGCAGCTAAGGTTGAAGGGGGAAGGATTGACGGAGAGAGGTTGAAGATGAGTGTAGTGGTAAGGGGTGGACCCACTATTATTTGAAAACAAATTATATTTTAATTTCTTTTCCTTTTTATATTAACATTTCTAAATAAAATTATTTTTTAATCCTATATGGCATACTATTAACTGCCACATCATAAAAAGAATGTGATAGGCACTTGCCACATCATATTTAACAGTCAAGACGGTTTAACTAAAAAATGTGTGAAATTGCAATTAATTACAAGTTTTTGTACGAAATTGAAATGTTTTAAAAAAATTGTATGAGGTTGTAATTGTACTCAAACCTGATAGGATAAAATGTAATTTACCCTATTTTATTTGCATGTGCCATCTTATAATATGCAAGAGAGAATGGCTCTTATGTGTGTGGAGCCAAGCATCGAGCAATGTTCAATGTTATTGGCAATCTACCATTGGCTATTATATCAATGAGACAACAAATGCATGAAACTTGCGCATTTAGCCTACATAAAAAATCATTTTCAAGTGAGACATATCAAATCCGACTCACATGGATAGTGAATTTGATAATTTTTTTTTTGTTGAAAAGATGAATTTGATACTTAACTGTTATGTATTGGATGTCGAGTTTTATTAGAATATAATATCCTTACATATAAAAGAACATTTTTAATTTCATTATGTATAATAACAATGTCACTGGCAATTTGACCAAATGGCTACTATTTGGTGTTTTAACAGCAAATGCATGAAACCTGTGTGCTTCCTCAAACACCAACATTAACCTGTCTCTTTTTCTCATAAAAAAAAAGAATAAATATGGTGTCAGTTAGACAAAGTCAAGCTTTCTAAACCTCTTTTATGGACAAAGATCCTCTCCAGATCTTACTATCCGAAGTCCAAACAACAGATAATTTGGACCACTCAAATTGAATTCGACGATACTAATTAACTCATTCCGCTGACCTACCTTACACAAACTAAGGACTCCACGTCTCTTTCACTCAAATTGAGAAAGATGATTGGTATTTAGCAAATGGAGCAAACTTGAACTTGACAGTTGACCGAAATGACAACTGCCTCCTCTTCTTTTGGCTGCAATTAAACCCTAACTAGCTACCTAGCAAATGGTGTTGTCATGGAACCTGCTCCTATGGAATAGAGCATCTGGAATTCACACGAGGTGAACTATGGTATGGTGGAATCGTAACACGAATTTCTTCGTTTGAGCATGAAGTTCTTTCTCGATGCCTAGACGTACACCATAGTTTCCAAACATTGTGTTAGTTGGCACAGCACAAAACCCATGGTGGCTCTATGCTGGGAGGTGGAAGTTGTGCATGTCGTTGCTGTCTCTAATGCTTTCCAGACCAAATTCACATCGAACTCCCCTCAAATCCTTCGTTCCAAGATAGTTGTTAAATCCCCGTTCTCGAACTCAGGATTCACCCACTCCACTACGTGGACAAGATCATTATTTTCTGTGATTGCAGGTTGGCCAGTAAAACTCTAAACTTCAATTTTTTCAGTCACCATTCATAATTATAGTACCTGAAGACAAAAAAAAAAGTAATCATAAATCACCCACCACTCATAGATTTGTTTTATTTAAAATGATCAAAATTCTAAGAACACGAAATCTGAACATACTCGGGATCAAGATACCCCGCTGTGCTCATGACCGATGCCACCACAAGTCTTACTATCACTGGGAAAAACCATCTTCCAAGTAGCCATGGTATACAATCCCAAATCCTCCTTTCTCAATTTCAGTATGAAAGTTTTCGCTGATTTCTAAAACCTCATCTTAAGTAAACTGGGACTTCATTGATGCTACATGAGTTTTGTTATGTTTTTATCCATCTGCAGCTTAAGTAGACAAAAAGGTATGCGTTCAGACCAAATGGATAGAAATACCACCACACCAAAGTAGCAGCGCCAGTTCTATCTAAGTATCAAGGGTATAAAATGGCACCTGGTTTTCTTGTTCTTCTCAGCTTTTATACCAGTATGAGCACTATAACTTGAAGGGGAGGGCCATCGTTGATAGTAATGATCCTGGTATTGGAACAACAATGTTCTTCTTGCATTTGCTCGAATCTGAGCTAAAAAGAACTTATAAGCAGACATAAAATATAAATCTGAAGGACGCAATACCATTCGCTTTCATTAAAGAAAATGCTAACCTATTCGGTGCTCTCCATGAACGAAACTTGCACAAAGCAGTAGGACAAGGAAACCAGTTGAGATCTTCATCTCTCTATCTCATTGCAGCCTATGAACTACCGGTATTTATAATGTGTGACAATGTCAGGACATAAAAAACAGAAAAACGTAAATGACACTGGATTTGTAATATGGTCAAGCCAACGTATTGTCAAGTCAAAGCATGCCAAACATTGTTCCTGTTAGGGTTATGTGTGATACAAGTCAGGGAGACAATGGAAGTATTGGACAAAAGCGATTAACTCGAGGACAATATCGATATATATTAGTATTTAGCCTACACTGATTCACTGCACAACAGATCCCACACCCATTTTTAACCCATCAAGTTTTGAACATGGAATGAATGAGATAGTTTGTAGGAACCAGCAAAGGTAAAGCCTAAATAGCTACCTAGCATGGTGTTGAAATTGAACCTGCATTTGTGGAATCTGAACCGATGGATATCATTCTAGGTGAACTCTGGTATGGTGAAATCGTAATACGAGTTTCTTCATTTGAGCTTGGAGTTCTTTGTCGATGCGTAGACACCTCTATGCCATACATTGTGTTAGTTGGCACAGCACAAAACCCATGGTGGCTTTATGTTGGCAGGTGATAGTTGTGCATGCCATTGCTGTCTCTAAAGCTTTCCAGACTGAATTCACGTCGAACTCTCCTCGAATCATTCGATACAAAATAGTTGCTCATAATGCAATTCTCTTACTGGAATCTCTTCTTAAGTGAGCTGAGATACAAATCCAATTTTATCTGTGATTAATGTATTCTAGATAACTTGACATGGTTTTATTCAAGGATGAAAGCTTTGAAGAAAGAAGTTACATATTGACTAAACATATTACCTTCCATAAAATTGGTCTAATAAAACTGTGTGAATAGATACTTGACATGGCTTCCGATAGATACTTGAGATTCCCACAACGGTGAATAGATAGATGGTCGACACATGTGAGGTTCCGTCATCACTCCGGTAAGAGCCTTTCAAATACTGCAGAAAACGAGAGTGAAAGAAGAATTTTGAACAAAACACACATGGATAATTGATTGGAGATAAAAATAAGGGCTCCAAAAATAAAAATTACCTCTGATGTGGAATGTGAGAAATCTTTGGCCATTCTGGGCCGCTGTCCTTGGCGCATCTTTCTGCCAGATGGGGACACAAACAAATCCGTAGCTCATGTAATTTGGTTAGGCGTTGCATAGCTTCGACCGTGGGCAGATACATCAGATTCTCACAAAACGAAATTTTCAACTTAGTAAGCGATGTAAGGTCGCCCAACCACTCTGGAAGAGCCTCCACACCATCGAATTTCCAAATTTCCAACTTAGTTAGAGAAGCAGAGTGTTGAATTTGCTGAGGCAGAGACTTGAGCTTAGGCCACCCCCACAATCTTAATTCTTCAAGTTTCGATGGGACCTGAAAATCCGGGAAAGAATCGAGCTCCTCGCAGAATGGACCCATCGCCATGTTTTGCAAACGAGATAGAGAGTGCAGCCCCTTGGGCAAATATTGTAATTTCCCACAAAAAGATAAATCCAAAGAGGAAAGAGATTGTAAGCTGGACACATTGTGATCCGCCAGAGATATCAAATTGGAGCAATGACGGACACTCAAACTGGTAAGAGATGTGCAGTACGCAAGCCCACTCGGTAGACTTATTAATCCATCGCATCCCCAAATATCCAAATTAGTGAGGGACTTGAGGTTGTCTAAACTGGGAATAGCCTCTAGATTAGGGCAATTCCATATTTTCATATTCTCAAGAGAGACGGGGGTTTGTAGCCCATGACCCGACAAAGTCCTCAAATTTGGACAACCATAGATGCTTAGTGTGCGAAGACTAGTACAAGAATGGAGCCCACTCAGTATACTTGTGAATCCTTCACAATCTGTAATTTTCAATTCACGGAGGGAAGTGCAACCGTTTAAAGACAAGTCCTGCTCGAGACCAGTGCATCCCTCAATAATCAAATCACGGAGTGAGGGCAGGCTATGAATTGAAGTGCATCTTAGCTTTGGGCAATCAACTATGTTCAACTCCTCAAGAGATTGGGATGGTGAAATTTGCAAGGATTCTAGATTGCCGCAATTTCTAATGTTCACCGTCTCAAGTGAGGGGCAATATTCTAACCCACAACACAGACTCGACAATTTCTCACAGCTCCTAATTTTCAATTGACAGAGATTGGTTACTCGACTGCATATATTTTCTATTGGCACGTCGTTACGACCGCCTCTTATTTCCAACTCCCTAAGACATGGAAAATGAGTGGGAGCACTTGCCAATTCGTAACAATTCTCTATTGCCAACTGCTCAAGGCAGGGAAACACTACCAAGGCTGTTTTCTCACCTGTTGACCTCACTTTCTCAACAACCGCTTCCTTCCATTCACTTAGAGCTCCGCACCTCACAAATGATAAGCTTTTCAATGCTGGAAACAAAGTCACCTCCGTGGCCGCCTCTTTATTATTAACGTATTTATAACCATAAAACTCAACTTCAACACTTTTAAGCTTCTCCATACCCTCAAATAAAATACGTCTAAGATTCAGCAAGTGTCCGAGTGGTGGGACTGCTTCACATTCGCTACAACCGCTTAACTCAATCTCTGTTAAATTGATGGGCAACGAATCGCTCATCATCCAAGATGCAAATTTAGTACCCATGAAGTTCCGAATCGTCAAGCTTTCTAAGTTGGGGTGCGGTTGGAGTCCTTCGAGAATATCCTCGTCAAGATCCGTAGAATGGGTCATCTCCCATTTTAATTTCAATTTTCGTATGTTTGCTTTCCCCACTAAATTTGATTTTGCTGCTTCTTCCTTGTCTCTCACACGTTCCAATGATCCAATAACTAGTTTCCCTTTCAATTCATTTAACCTACCCAGCTCATCAAGTTTATGACGCCCATCCTCATCCAAAATAAAGGAAGGTAGCGTTTGCAGATGAGTCAATCTTGTCATCCTAAATGGAACTTCCTTATCCTTACTGAAATAAACATGTCTCAAGTTGATCAAATTTTCCATTTCCCTAGGAAACTTTTTAAGATTCCATGTCCATGACATTCTTAACGTCTGAAGATTATAGAGCTTGCCAATAGATTTAGGGAGTTCTTTTATTCTTGTATCAGAAATGTTGAGATACCTCAAGCGTTTCAACTTTCCAATTGAACTGGGCAACTCCTTTACTTCAGAGTCTTGTAAATTCAACATCCGTAAACCTCTAAACCTTTCAAAGATGTTACTAGGGACCTCGCTATCAACAAACAACGACCGAAATCTCCTAATACTCCGTTGTGGAATTCTTTCAAGTGTCGTGGAAGAAATTTGTGCAACATGCTGAATCTCGCGTGCATCATCATCCATCGGATCCATGTCTCGCGTCAAGCTTTCAAATTTGAATACTTTCTCTGCAAGATCATGCACAAGATCGTGCATCTTGCATCCTGTAATAATGCCGTACTTATCTTCTTTGGCATCTTGAAATAAGGAGTTTTGCAATAGAGTATTAAAATATTCATTGCCTATGTCCTCCATACTCATGGTGCGAGAAGAAAGGAGATATCCTTGAGCCATCCAGAGCTGGACCAAGTCATCCCGTTCAATTTCAGAATCTTTTCTGAAAATTGAACAATATGCAAAACATTGTTTCAAGGATGGAGACTTCAAACTATCAAAACTTAACTTCAAAACCGACATGATTCTATCCTCTGTTTTTGGTAATTGCCATATCTCATTTTCTAGAATCGACGACCATTCACTAGAACGCATCACGCTTCCTAATACCTGTTAACACAAAAGTTAATAGTTTAAGTGAATCTCAACTTTGTTTTCACTCAATGAAAAGTCTCCAATTTTGCTCTCCAATATTTGTGTTAAAAGATGTACCTAAATATATTAAAAGATGTCTCTAAATGTTTGTACCGAAATGTATGTTAATGTACCTAAATATATGCAGCGAAATATCATAATGAATTAAAACGACTTAATGTACCTAAACGAATAACACAAAGTATATCAATTATACTATTGAAAATAAAATTAGTAGACAAGACTTCTATATCAAAATATATTATGATGAATCAAATGAAAAGTAGAATTAAATATGAGTAAGTGCCTAAAATGTGGGGATCCCCACACCGGAGAAGATCCATTTCCGAATTGTACATTGAGTAAGTGACTAGAATTAGATTATAATCTTACGCAAGGTATTAATATAAGAGTAATCTTTTTCAAGGATTAAAATTAAGTTTAATAGAATTCTTTAAATTTAGACCCCAACAACTCTTGTTTTCCTGGCATAAACCGTACCACAAGAGTCCGAATTTGCTCGTCACCCTTACTAGATGGTAAGCTTTATCACCCTTCTTAGAGCATCTCCAATAGAAGTCCTTATTTAGGGACTCTCAACACCACTTTTGAGTATTCATGTAAGGACTTAAAGGAAATCTTTATATCCCTAAAAAAAATATTGCTTCCAATGAGAGAGTCCTTATAGTAGAATTCCTAAATTTGAAGTTTTTATGATTTTAGGTGATAATTTGATTATGTGCACATTTTTTAATTAATTAAAAGCATTAAAATTTTCAATCAAACTTATGAGCCCCGTTTTCCATTCAATGTGCACATTTTTTTGTTTATGTTAACATTTTTTTAATTAATTAAAATTATTAAAATTAAAAGCATTAAAAGTTTCAATCAAGATTGTGAGCCCTATTTTTCACTCAAGGTGTCTCTATACAGTCCCTATATATGAGGACATATATTATGTATTCAGTGAATTTCTATACTTTAAGGACTCACTTTTTGATTTATTGAAGATTCATTTTGTCGTTATACTTGTTTTACACTCATTTTGTACGGTAGTTAACTTCACTTAAGATGCTCTCAGAACACGTCACATGTTCGTGGCTTAACCATGATTAATTAGAACTCGCTAGTGCAGTGTTGAAAGAGCAGAGAGAAGCCGACGTTTTGATGTGAAATTGAGGTTCCTTCAACTTTTTGATGGAAAAAGGAGAGAGAAGGGGGAGCGAAAAGTGAGAAATTTTTATGTGAAAACTATTAAAGAAAATTAATTACTAGCCGTAGGATATCATCTAACGGCCACGAACAAATTGGTCCGGTGGTGAAGGTTCCGGAGAGGAACTGAGCCCATGGACGATGATCTCAAGATTTGATGGGAACAAATTTGGTAGGAATTGTAATTTACTTATTAAGGTATTATTTTATATGTATAAAAAATAAACTAATTAATTATTGTTAAGCCATGATCACGTGATTTGTGCGAAAAAATGTGGTAACGCTCACCACCTAATAGGGTGCTGTCTGCCACAACATTTTATAAACATTTCTCTCTCACACGCATATTATTAGACTACTATTATTCAATTTTGATTTGATAACGCATTAAAATCTATCTATTTAGTCTTCCTACTTTTTTGTTAGTTTTATCTATCAGTCTAATTTCGTAAACATAAAACAATACATAAATTATATTTTTGAAAACAATAGGTTCAATTTTTTCACAAAAAAAAAAAATTAAAGAATAGATAGATTATATTCGTAAAAATAAAATTGTAGAAACATTATTTTTGTAAAAAAAAATTTAACACTAGGTAAGTTATTTTCATAAAAACAAAAAATAGGTTATTTTTTTAATAAAATATAAACAATAGATAAATTAATATCCATGTACAAGAAATAGTAGATCATCTACATTAAATTAAAGGGTTAAGTACTTAGAACCACCTAATTTTTAGAGGTAATTCCAAATTGGTTTAAACTTTTTTAAACATTCCAAATAATTACCTAATGTTTTAAAAGTTAAGTCATTAGAGTGTCAGTAACGACATGCACAAATAAACTAAAGGGAATGCTTGGATAAAAGGTGTAGCTTTGACAATTTAAAGCTCCATAGATGAATTGATAGTAAAAATTCGAACATGCCCTTCAATTTATTTGTTGTCCCCATCATTTTACACTGATAACTTTACCACATACTGTCAATGACCTAACAGATGCCTAATTTTCAAAAACTTAAGCATTCACTCGGAATATTTTAAAAAGTTAGGACCAATTTTAAATCGACCCTAAAGGTTAGGTAGATTTCTATACTTAAACTGAAATTAAATGGTAGGTAAATTATGGTTCAATATACATTGTTTTGTGAAATTTAACAATAGGTAAATTATTTTTATAAGATGTGAATAGTAGGTAAATTAAAATTCATTAAACAAAAAATAGTAGATACATTATCTTCGTAAAATTTAAAAAATAGGTAAATTATTTTTCGTAACATTCAAATAATAGTAATATTAAATTGTTTTTCATAAATTTATTTGCAAATGTGAAATTGAGCACATCTCTCAATTTCTAGTAAATAGTCCATGAACTCTTTTCCTTTTCTAGTAAAATTAATTTGTTAATAAGCGCATGAGATCGCCTGACCTCACCTATTACACCCAAAAATCCCCCGCAGGTCCCTCTATTTCTATGTTTATGTTATTAAATTAGAAAGCCAGATGCAAAACAGCAAGGGTGAATATAATAATATATGGATGCATACCTTTGCCACTAATGGTAGACCAGCACACTTTGCAGCTATGGCCCTTCCAATGTTCTTTTGAGTTGGATTTAAAGGAGGATCACCATTTGGGAATGCTTCACTCTTTAATATGGACCAACAATCATCAACTGATAGGCTCTCCAAATCACACCTTGGCATTGTCTCTGTGATTGTTGCAACCTTAGCACTGCGGGTAGTAACAATGGCAATGCTTCCGGGAGCAGAATTGAGTCTCGACAAACAACTCGTAAAATCACTCCATAATTTGTCATCTTCGTTCCAAACATCATCGAGTATCAGAATATATCTCTTCCCTTTCAACTTTGCATTAAGGTTTTCTACCAATGCTTGGCGGCTTGTAAATCCATTACTGTTAAGGGATTCTAACATCCGATTTAGAATCGAATTAACCTCAAAAGTGTTGGATACACACACCCACATCTTTTCAACAAAATGTCTACCAATAGCAACATCATTGAATATTGATCTTGCCAAAGTCGTCTTTCCGAGTCCTCCCATTCCCACAATGGCCTTAACTGAAAGGTACTGTTCCTGATTCTTGGACTCGATCAAGGTTGCAATGATATCCGACACAATCTTCTCCCTTCCGATGGGCTTCTCATCGCGACCGAAGCTTGAGACGGTTTCTCTGTTCCCCATACCTGGAGGGGTTTGATCTACTCTCCTTGCAACTAAGCCGATGTAAGATGCATCCCTTTTGAGATCCGCCAGTGACGCATTGATGTTCTTAATCTTGTGGGCCATCTTTTGACGAAATAAAATGGGATTGGAGAGCGAAAAGAAGTTAAGTACCTTCTTCTTCATGTGGTTTTGAATTTCTGCTTCACGCCGGAGAACTTCGTAGTTGATGTCCACCAAGACGTCATCAGCATCTTGAGCTACATCTTTCAGTTTCTTGACCCAGTTTCTGACTGGATCCTGTGGTTGGTGGGCAACGTCGCCTAAGTACTCTTGAATTTCCATTAACGATTTAGAAAGCTCAGTTACTTCTTTTTTGAATCCACGGAAAAGACTGATTTCTTGAGCAGCAAGTGAAGCGACCGACTTCAGTATTCCCTCCACAGGAAAAGTGTAGAGAACTTCTAACATCTTTGCAGCGTCCATACTCGCGCAAGGGACGACAAAGATAAGAGGAGAGCAGAGAATACAGAAATAGCTGAAGGACACAAGAAGGGTGGAGGCGTAGAGTGTTGGAAGCTGATGATTGAAAGGTCTTGACAAATGACAAATGACAATATAGACAGGAGAAAAGATCCATTACCATTACTTGTTCTTTCGGGAAATGCCGATGCTTTGCTTCCCCTTATAATTAATTGCGCTTTACATAAGCATAAAGCTGCTTCCATCCACCAAGAATCAATGTTCACAGCCCCGCCAAGGTACACTACTTTGCGCAAGCATAAAGCCTAAAGCCATTCCATACACCCATTTAAAAGTCGGAAAATTCTATTCTACTCCTTGAAAAACATTACTTTTTGAATAAAACCTTATCCTTAAAAAAAAAAAAAGATTTGTTAGATTAGATGTTATATTAGGTTCGAATTCACGCCGTTGTGCAAAGGCAATACTCTTTATCTTAATAAAAACAAAATTTAGTCCTTGGCATTTTATTATTGTTTTCGAATATTATTTAGGTTGCGTAGTTAGAACTTAGATGTCCATATGAAGTATTTAATCGTTAGTTTGTCGAAATACCATCACCATGGAAGAATAATTTGCCTTAAATTTTTTATATAGGAAAATGAAAACACTAAATAAAGTAACCATGGTTAATGGTCACGTCCAATTTTAATATAGTCGAACAGGAAATCTTGTCTTTCCACAGATGGCAGAGTCTCATCCCAAACATGAAAATTATTAAAATTAAACCTTATACTAGTGACTGCATCCGCCAAGAAATTCGCCTCCCTATAGACATGGCTCCATGAAATGGTATCAAATGTAATCACCAACCACTTGATGTCTTCAATGATGTTCCTCAAAAGCCAAGGGGTCTCGCAGAAACCTTTGATTGCATCAACGACAAGTTTAGAATCACATCCCACAAACTTTCTTGAAACCTTTCCCAACCAAAAACCATCCCTCAGGGTGCGTTTGGTACGCAGACGGGACGGGACGGGACGGAACGGAACAGGACGGGACGGATGTTGTAAATTTTGAAAAAGACAAGGGGCATTTTTGTCCTAAAATGTTAAAAATTTCTGTCCCACAGATGTGGAACAACCCCGTTCCAGGGAGGAGGTGGAACTAAAAATCATCCAAAACTTGTCCCGTGGAACGCCTCGTCTCACTCGTTTTAGACGTACCAAACGCGGGACGGAACGCCTCGTCCCGTCCCGTCCCGTCCCGCGTACCAAACGCACCCTCAAGGCTAAAGCTTCAGCTAAAGTGATGCTATTCTCTCCCACGCTTCTTGCTTCAGCAACAATTGGCAATCCTCCTTCACTTCTGATCACAAAGTCGGCCGCCGCCTTGGAGTTAATAACAAACCCATCAAAATTGATTTTCAGCTACCCTCTTTGTGGAGATTCCCATCTAATTTTTGGATTTTGTTTACTAGCTGTGGATGCAAATTTTTGTTCCTTATTCTTTAACGAAAATGCACCTGCAAAATAATAACACTTAAGATTAAGGTCAAAAGTCTTATGCGCCCACGATGAATGGGGGGCTTTGACCGAAGAATCTCCGATGACAAAGTTAAAATTTGAGAGAAAAGTGTTTGGAAATTTTTGGGAGAGAATGAACTTAGGATTTTAGTAGATAAATATGGCTATATATAGGGGTGTGGCTGGCCCTATTTGGATAAATAGGGACCGGCCACTTATGGTGGTAATTTGAATGTAATTGCAAAATAGTATGTCAAATAATATCTTGCAATCAATTTGGCAATTAATCAATTAATTTTCTATTTAATCTCAATTTGAAAAGAATAATTGAGAGTTACCTTGTAGCTGAGGATTTGATGAGGAATGATGAGAGGGTTTTGAATAAATACCATTTTGATCACCTTTAACCTTGATTGAGCCATTATCGTCTGTCACATGCAAGTGGGAATCCCGGTGTGCCTCGAGGGTAATTTTGTCTTTTTAACCCCAAAAGTCCACATGTCGTCTCCATAATTTTCTTAATTATTTTTGACTCCACACTAGCCAAATTGACTTCATTGTTAGCCTGAATATAGTCATTACCCATGATTGAAGCTAACACATGAACTCTATTATGAGAAGGGTTTTCATTCTTAAATACCACATGATTTCTATCTTTCCAAATTTATCGGCAGATTAAGACGACCTTAATAAGGCTAGGAAGTTTTCGTTTACCTGAAATTTACCAGCAGATCCAAGAAGCTGATTTAACACAGAAATTGCCATTAGCATTTTGGTCCCAACAAAAGAGATAATCAACTTCATTCACGGGAAAAGGGATACTACAAAGGGGGACGCAACTATTATATATGAATATTTAACAAAATAAATCAATAAGTTGAATCACAGTTCTAACCTGGATACCAAAATTGGCAATTTATTTTATTTTAACTTTGATTGCATCTAAGTTCCAACCTTTGTCTATTAGCTTTCTTCAATAAATTTGATGCCTTAGCTTCTTCCTTGTCCCAGACACATTCCAATGAACTAAAAATTAGTTCAAATGGTTTAACCCATCCCACCTCATCAATTACATGACTCCTCGCCCTATCCAAATTAAAGGAAGGTAAAGTTTGCAGATGATTCAATCTTCTCAAGTTTGCAGATGATTCAATCTTCTCATCCCAAATGAAACTTCTCTACCCTTGCAAAATACACGTCTCAAGTTGATCAAATTTTCCATTTCCAAATGAAATGTTTTAAGTAGACCTGACATTCGTGTCGTGTTTCCCGTGTTCGTGTCGTTTTCGTGTCATACCCGATATCTTAACGGATCGTGTCGTGTAACACCCGTTAAAATTAACGGATAAAATGACCCGACCTGAAATCGACCCGATAATATTAACAGGTAATATGACCCGACCCGTTACCTGTTAAGGAAAAAATATTTTAAACCAATAAATAATCAAATGAAAAACATAATACTAAATAAGTATATACATACCATATTATCACATTCAAAACATAAAAACACATTTGTCTTTCGAGTATGTAAAGTATTACATATTTACATACTCGAAATAAGAGCATAATAAAAAATAAAAATAAAAATAAAAACATTAGAACCTTACAAAATATCAAATGTTCAAAAGATTTGCAAAATTAAGGGAGTTATGTTTCAAGGTTGAACCTTGCACATTTTCTTACAATCAAACTCTTCAATTTTCATCAATTACCATGGGAAATGGTATTGAAACTTTGACTTGATATATTGTCTTCAAGAGTTATATTGATGATATTTTCAGTGAGGCTTTCTACATTTGCACTCTCTTCTCATTTATCCTATGGTTATTGTTTAAGTAAAGTCTTTAATAGCTTTTTAATTAATGCAGTGATAGGAGCATATTTATGCACCTTAGTTAGCTAGTTCTTATGCATTTATGTTATGTTTCTTACTTAATTTAGTGTTTAAAGTCATTTTTCGTGCGTTTGTAGGTTTATATGTCAAAGTATGCAAAAAGAAGCAATTTGGAGCATTCTAGAGCATTTTTGGGCCAAGATTGGATAGTGCAAACATGGAGGCATGAGGATGGACGAATTTGATGCAAAGAAGCCCAAGAATTTGATGCAAAGAAGCCCAAAAATCTGTTGCAATGGGCCTAAAAATATGATGTAATGCTTAGCTCATCATGACATTTGAGTGGATGATGCAATGCTTAACTCACCATGACATGTGAGTGGATGATGCAATGCTTAGTTCAACATGACATGTGAAGTGGATGACTCAAAACCTACCACCACCAATAAATCCCACTTCTTGCCGTGGCATCCTTGTGTTCCCACCAGAAAATTGCATTAAACAAGTCCATCTCCATCCCTATAAATACCATGGTAGCAACCTCATTCAAATCATCCAAGAATAAACCATTCTACAAGCCTTTCCTTGCCTCTCCCTACATATCTAAACTTCCCCCATCCATTCCTCCCTAAAACCAACCCTTCAAACATCACTCCACCCTTGAGGCACAGCAAAGAAGAAGAGGAAAGCTCTTGGACGTGCTTGTTATCCAACAAGGATCGTTGGAACGTTTAGGTGTTTTCTTTCTTTTGTTTTTTTTTAATGTTTAATTTAAATTGTTGTTCAATTATGTTAAACATGTGGAACTAATTTCTTTTTAGTTAGAGGCAAATTTGAAGCCATGGACATATGTTGGTTATGATTTGATTTACCCCAGTTATGAATTTATGAATGTTGGATGTGGTTTACTTTTCTGTTTTGATTAAGAACTTGTTTATGTATGTGGGTTAAGGGTCGACACTTAATTTGCATGCTTAGACTTGATGCTAGGATATAAGGGAATTTCACCTAATCGTTATGAACTTATATTCACAAGTAGTAAAGGTTGTTGATCACAATCGTGTTAAGTAAATTCTTGGCATAAGTTTCATGCAATTCATAGTAACAAGTGCCTCGTCAATGCTTATGGTTTTCATAGAACTTAATGATTCTTGCTTGTATCTCTATTATGCAATTCATGTAGGGAACTTGTGGGGAATGTTTTGGGTTGTCGTATGCAATCATCCAATCTAATGACTTTAGGAAAATCTGAAAGTTAATTTAAGCGGACCTAATTAACTTGGAGCATTGTCATTCATTCGTTTGTTGAATTCATAACTGGGAATCAAATTATATGCATATGTTCATGTGTGGATAAGGAACCCTCTAACTAGTCTCTCATCATTCTATTTCATCACAATCTATTTTGCTTTAAGTTTGTTTTTCAAAGTTTAAGTTTTAAAGTTCAATTTTCATCAAAACAACACCCCTTGCTTTTAAGTCTTGCTTTTAGAGTCAAAACTTGTTTTCTTTAAATCTTTTGAGTCTTTTCAAGTTATATTTTCGTCCAAATCACTTGTTAAGTTTAGAATTGAGTCTTTTTTATTATTATTTGATGTTTTGAGTGTTTTAAATTAGTTTTGAGTTTATAGAGTCTAGTTTAGTGTTTTTGAGTCTTATATTTATTGATTAGCATCCCTAGTTAATCCCCGGTCTAGAACGATCCCTACTTGCATCATTACTACAATTGTCATCAATAGGGTTTAATTTGTGTGTCAAGAAATTCTCACATCATGCAGAAGTGTGAAAAATACAGAAAAAATATATAAACACTCGTAATAACAAATTTCACAACTTTCATGAAGGGCTTAACTTTGAAATGTGCCACTATAATCATATAAATCATAGATCAAAATTTAACCGTCGATTGTTGTTTACATTTATTCTTCATTTTTATCACCAAATTTTGTTTTTTCAGATTTTGTTTTTTGAAAACATGATCTATTAGAGGATACAGGAAGATGAACGGTTCGGATCGTTGATATTATGTTCAGAGATTTACTGTTAGTGAAAATATTGCTTGGTGTTTATAAAGTCTCTACAAACTATATAACATCGACTCATATTTCAATTAACTGTAAATATCAGAACGTGATATCAAAGATTCGAACCGTTCATCTTCCTACATCCCCCAGAAGATCATGTTTTTAAAAAAGAAAATTTTAAAAATGAAATTCAATATAAAGAATAAAGCCTAAACGACAATTGACGGTTAAATACAAATTTAAGGTTTATGGATTATAGTGTTGGATTTCGAAGTTGACCCATTCACGAAAGTTGTAAAGCTTGTCACTAGAGTGATTGTGTATATATATATATATATTTTCTTTCACTTCTAAAATAATAATTATTAATTTTATTACTTTTACACTCAAAATAAAAAATACTATTCATGACGGTTTGGATGGTTTTAAAAATTTAAACGATAATCTAAGTTTAATCATTGTCTACTATTGGAGAATAATGAATCATGAGTGTTTATATATTCTTTCACATTTTTCATACTTATAGGGGTGTCTTATTGCCTATACTAATACTATACTAGTTGATTTGAATTTTGGACAACATCATGTTGAGTAAAATTTATCATATTAATGATAATAAGAAACTCTCATAATAAAAATAAATAAATGAATAAAACTTAATTTTTTAAACTTGTATAGAATAATAATACAAAAATATATATTTAATATAGAATATACTAATATATACAATATGGCTATTATATTTTATAATAATTTTTTTCGTAATTAAACTTTAAAATTATAATTTATTTTTCTTAACTGGTCGAAACGGGTTACCTGCGTGTATACCGGTTAAGAACCCGTTATTAACGTGTTCTTAACGGGTCACCCAATAATGACCCGAGACCCGTTATTTTCGTGTCGTGTAAGAAACTGCCGGATCTAGTTTTAAGAAACATTGTTTCAGACGTTCTTAGTGTATAGATGTTATAGAGCTTGCCAATAGATTTGGGAGTCCTTTTATTTCTATCCCAGAAATGTCCATATATCTCAAGTATCTTGGCTCACCAATTGAACATCGGGAACTCCTTAATTTCAGCCATGCATAAGTTCAACGTCCGCAAACCTCTAAACCTTTGGAAGATGCTAGGGGGCACCTTGCCATCAAACAACAGTGAGCGCAATCTCCTAATACTTCTTTGTGGGATTCTTTTTATTATTGTTTAGTGGACAAAGTGAGATCGAAATCTTTATAAATTATGAAAAGATGATTCTTTAGATTGTTTTCATTTTCCAGATTTTACTGAAATTCTTTGTGTTTTCAAATATTGTCATCGGCTGGCACGTATTACACACATCATTGCCGCTGCTTTGTAGTAGAATAATTATCTAATCATGGTGTTATGTTATGGACTGAAATGGGAACAACATATAACATCCATTATTCAATCAGCATATGCCATAAGACAACAGGACACGTGTGAATAGATGGGTTAATGAATAAATAAATACTAATCACGCATTAAGAACTGGAGTCAAAATTGACCAATGTCAATGCAGCTGTCTTTGATTTGTAGCTGAGAAAGTAGATAAAAGAATTTGATATCCGAGTCGAGTTGGGATGAAGTTAATTTTTTTTTTATAAAACAATATTTACACTAAAAGAGTTAAAAAAAATTTTAAATACAAAACAAGTATGCTGTACAGTTGTACTTGTAGCGGCGTTGAAATTTTTGAATTTGTTTGAACTACCTTCAAAAAAGATAATATGTACACTATATTTTCTATTTTTCTGTTTAAATTTTAAGATAGAGTTGATTAGATTTTCTAGTCAATTATGTTTTAGAGTAAATATCAGTTTACTACTCTCATATTTTATGGTTTTCAACATTTAGTACATCAAGCTTTTTTTGTTCCAGTGTCATACCTAAAGTGTAAATTTTAGGACAGTCTCATACATCCATTAGTCAAATTGCTAAGTTTTCTGTTAACAGATGACGTGGCGCCCACGTAGATAATGACTGGGCTCCACGTGTCATTAAGGGGTCCAACTGAAATTAAAAATTCAAAAAATATTAAAATAATTAATTAAAAATATTATATGAACAAAAAAAAAATCCCAAAACAAACCCAGAACCCCTTTCCTCCATCCCCACCCTCCACCCCTCCATCCCTTCCACCTCCTCCACCCGAGCACCCCTCCATCCCCTCCACCCCCTTCGTCTTCTCCACCCAAGCACCCCCATCACCCACTCTTTGCCCACCAGAGCCACCATTTCTTCGTCCACTCCTCATTCTGCCACTTGCTGCATCTGAAACCCTAAAGAATCCCAGCGATCGACGCGGCCTTCGACAATGCCTTCAATGCCTCTTTTGAGAAATTTCGTCGGGAATTGCTCTCTCGAGGTGCCTGGGAAGGCATCTCTGCCCCCTTTTGCCGACAAGGTCGAAACCCTGAAGGAGCCCCATTGCGAAGCTCGAAACCTGCTGGAGAGGAGGACTTAAGTCAAGGTTTTGGCGGAAGAAATTAGGGTTTTGGATCGAGAAATTAGTGTGAGGGAAGGTTTGGTAAGGGTTTTGGTAGGCACTATGGGGTATGAAGGCAGGGTTAGAAGGATAAACATATGGTGAATTAGGGTTCTGGGGTTGTTGCGGTGGTTAACCCTGTCTGCCATCAAAGGAACGGCGAGAAGGTTGTCTGTACATGGCGAGGAAGAAATAGAGAAAGAAGGGAAAATATTTGGTGGGTAAAGGGTGGGTGATGGGGGATGGGAGATGAGGGTGCTTGATGGGGGATGGGGGATGGGAGATGGGGGTGCTTGGGTGGAGGGGATAAATGGGTGTTGGGTGGGGATGAAGGAAAGGGGTTCTAGGTTTGTTTTGGGATTTTTTTTTGTTCATATAATATATTTTTTAATTAATTATTTTAATATTTTTTTGAATTTTAATTGACACACCCCGACCAGAAAGTGGGGCGTGCTGGCCGTCACGTGAGTGTGACGTAGACAAGTGCACAGTGCGGAAGCAAGATTGATTAGAAAGATACGAACCAACTAAAACCAAACCACTAGCAATCGAATAAAAGAAAAGTGTGCTAGTGCGAGAGTTTATAGTGCTTATACAAAACCAGAGCATAAATGGCCTACGTGCAGTCAAGCAAAAAGTACTAAATGGAAATAACACCCGCAGGTGATCCTACATAAGTGAATTCTGTCAGAACGTCCGGGAGATCCTCGTATGCCACCAACGAACACTACTTAATACCTAGAGGGGCGAAAAACAAGTTGAGTGGGTCAATAAAACAAATCTTTTTCAAAACCATTCTTTCTCAAAAACTGTAACCCCTCTCCGTAAAACTTGTATAATTTCCCAGAATAAAATATACTCATATATATATATATATATATATCTCAAAATCATGCCGAAAATATCTGTAGGTATGCCGTGCAAAAGTATCATAACTCAATCTCAACTGTATGCTCATATCGTAAATTTGTGATGTGAACAATATCTGATAATCGTCTCAGCCCTCGGCTGCACATATATATATATATATATATATATATATATATATATATATATATATATAGCTCATAACATCTCAATCTCATCATATATATATTCTGCATATACATCAATATCCTCATGAGGTCATCATCACATCACTGTATCAATATAAGAATGCTCTAGTGCTACAATCACGTGAAGACTGTGCGAATGATCGCGGGTCACCTACGAGTCGAACCCACTCAGAGGTGGTCTATACGACAGGACTGTGCATCTAACTTGGATCCAAGGCGAGCATGCGGCGCGGGAGGTGAACGACACGTGAAAGACTGTGCTCCTAACTCTGGGCGGGAGCACTAATATAAATGTGCAGGTGTATGAGCTCAAATCACATCATTTCCTTCATTCGTATCACATCACATCATTTCATTCATTCATAACTAGTATAGAACCTTACCTGATACTTACCTGTGCGTCCGCAGCACCGTCACAATTATATGCAAGTACTGATGCATAATTAAAATAACTAGATACTTGCATGGCATCTCAAATCATTTCATCGTTTAAATCCATTTTCTGGAAAAACAGCAATATATATAGGTATGTACGGAAAATAAACTGCCCACTCACTGATAAATGGCCGGATCGTAGCCCCCACGTCTAGCCTGGCTACGCTCGTCCTCGGGATAGGCCTCGCCTGCTACACTTTAAGTGCTTTTTGCAATAAGCACATATCTAATGTTTCTACTTTTGGAACTCAAGATCAATTTAACCAAAAACGTTTTAAGACATTTTAAAACATCAAACAAGTCCTTAGTCAAACGTTTACATCTATGACTTGTGTTGTCCTTCCCCCATACATATAAAATTCACGATTTTCTACCTTCCTCTTTTCATTCATTTTTCTCACATTTTCTTATTTTGTTTTTCTCTTGCTATAAAAAATTAATATAAAATATTAACGTGACTTAACCGTGACTGTTCAAATAGAAAATAGTGAAGAGAAGAGAACGGAAAAAAAGAGTTGAGAGAATATTACTCCAAAATCCACAACCAAAAGAAATGTTTGGATCCTTTAGCCCCTTCCTACCTTCCTCTCTGCTCCAACTCTTCCTTCAATCACAAACCCAGAATCTCTCTATCTCTCTTCAAAGTTTGCTGCAATGGCAGAGAAGAGGGAAGAGAGAGGGATGAACGTCTACCTGGACGGGATATTAGAGTCCATGCCTGTGTTCGCCAAGGAGCTGGCGGGGGTTGCAAAAACAGTGGTTGCGCCACTCGAGCGCATTAAGATTTTGTTTCAGGTAACACATTGCGTGAAATTCTTTGAAGTTTTTGGACATGATTCGACTATTGTTTTCTTCTTTTTGCTGGAAAGTTACTGAATTTTTTGGTTCTTGATTTTCTGCACGGTAAAAATTAGTAATGCAGTTTTGGGACACAAAGCTGAAGCTGTGAGAAAAGTGGTGACCAACAAAAGAAGTACCCATCCATCCTCCCTTCACTCCTAGTTACATTTTCTTTCGGAATTTTAACTTCAAACAAAAGTCCTACACAATGATTCGGAACTTTACCTTCCCTTCTGAATCGTCAATTAGGTTGACTTGTTGTACCACTCATACCGTTTTAAGCTGTACATTTCGTTCTTTGAAGCTGAATAATAGTCCATCTGTAGGTTAAATCCCTTCCTTAGCCATCGTAGAAGCTCTAGTTCCACCGATTAAGGTAGCAGAAATCTTCGATTAGAAGCTCTCATTCAATGTACATACGGAGAAGGCAAAAGTTCAATATGAAAATCTCTTCCTTCATTTTAGTTTCAATAACATCCTGAATAAAACGTAGAATTAATCGAGCAAACAAAACATCTCGTAAATTTGTTTTCTATTAAGTGTAAAAGAATTAAGTACAAGAATAATCTACAACGAACGACACTCATAAATTTTGACAAGTTAATTTCCAGCCATAAATCCTCCTCTGAATTTTCTTGCTGCAGAAGCTTTACCACTAACTGCGGATAACTTCACCAGTAATCCCCACAGGAGCACTTCCCATCCCTGAAATGATGGAACCGCTTGTTATCCCTAACGATCAACTCCCTCCCAACAATCTTCGACATGATTTTTATGGCGTTATGACAATCACCGCAGATTCGGAGATTCTTTATAATCCTTAGAGTCTGCCTGGCTGGAGTACTGATCAAACCATAAGCAATTGCCAAACGCTCGCTATGATACTGCAAGGCCCGCTCTTTTGCCTCCTGATCGATGTCATGGAGCACGTATCTTGTATCAGGCACATAGCCTGCTTCCCTCATCTGTCCTTTCAAACCTTGCAATTTCTCATACTCCTCATATGTACTCCGATACTCACTCACCTTATTTTTCTCCTCTAGCATGTTAATCTCCGAGTGCTTCTTCCGCGGAGGCAATGGGATTTTGTCAGCACTGGCTCTAGAAGGGTTGATACTAACCAACAAATCCTCCGCACGATCTTCAAGCTCAATATCTCCATGAATTTGCGCAAAGTTCCTAAGAGCCTCCCAAACTTCCACATTAGGCTCAAATGGCATTTTCTCAATGAACTCCTCTACTTCGTTCAAATGACCAGACTTCCCAAGGACATCAATAAGACATAAATAATGCTGAATTTCTGGCACAATCTCATACTCATTAGTCATCGATTCAAAGAGCGCATAGCCTTCGTCAACGGCTTCCGCACTCGCACACGCCGCCAACACTACCAAAAAAGTGTCCTTATCAGGCTTCAATCCCGAATTCTTCATTTGTTCAAACAACAACAGCCCCTCATCACCCTGCCCATTCACTGCATACCCACTGATCATCGAATGCCACAAACCCATGCTCCGCTCGCGCATTCTATCGAACACCTTGCGTGCATCTCTCATACTCCCACACCTCCCATACATTTGTACCAATCTAGTGTTCAACTCAATATCCCCGCGAAATGGAGACTGTCTTAAGAACCCATGGACCTTCCTCCCAACCTCAAGCGACTTCAATTCATCACACGATTCCAATAACACACAAAAAACTCCGTAATCGGCAGAAACACCTCGACCCATAAACTCCAACGCCTCTCCGACCTTACCCTCTTCGCACAAACGCATCAAATCCATATCTTTCGTGTTAGCATGTAATGGGGTACTCACATTTTGGGTGTTCGATTCATTTCTGTTAACTTTTGGTTCATTTGGTTGCTGGGTCATGTTGTCCTTGCGTAAAGGTTGGGTCTTGTGCTGGGAATTGGCGCGAGACGTTGTGGGTTGGGGCGGAGAGGAGCCGTTTCTGCGGCGGTGGACTCTGGGATTGTGGGCGCTGGGGACGACGGAAGTGCAGAGAGGTTTGGATGGGGAGGGGCTGAAGGAAGAAGAAGATTGGATTTTGAATACGGAAGAAAGAGTGGGATTGAGAAAGAGCTGGTCGTGCGGGTTCAGTTTGACCCGGGATTTGAACCGGGAAGAGATGATGGAGTTCCCGGTCGGCTGGAGAAAAATTAGAGAAGCCATTGATGTGGTTAGACTGGTTCGACAAGTGAAAAGCGATGAGAAGAAAGATGTGGAAATGATGGGTGTAATTGAGTCATTTTGCCATTGTGGGCTTTACCCACTCATTTGTTTCCATGCATTAGTATCTTACTCAACAAGGTTCTCTCTTATTGAAAAGAAAAACAAGGTTTTCTGCGGGACAAATCTTACAGGACAATTGCGGAATGTGAGTGGTCGGTCGATTTGTTGTTTAATTTTATCTTTAAATCCACTTAAATTATATTATTATTTAGTTCATCGAGGTCTCTAATGTAAAACAAATATTGTTAAATAATTGCAGGATATGAATAGCAGATAAACTACAAGTCACTCAATTCTAATATCTCGCAAAATTTGTTCCTGGAGAATTTATACTTCTTTTAACTCACTTTTAGTTCATATACTTAACAGATTTGTGATGTGCTATTTACATTTATGTTCTTCTTAATTTTTGGCCTATAAATCGAAAAAATTGAAAAATATAATATTTTCCTTTTTAAATTAAAAAAGATTACAAAACAAAGGATTATTGTATTGTTAAAACATTAGTGGCGGGGAAATAACAAACATAACTAGTTCAGCTGCCACTTAACGAGAAATAACTGTCATAACGAACAAGAAACTAACTTTTAAACTTTATATAATGTAGTCGGACCACTCAGACATAAACGAGGTGTGATCCATGGACTGCCCAGGCACATCCTCGTGCTTCGACGGCCGTTCCTTCCCGCCAACCAACCTCGCCGGATTTCCCACCGCCGTGGTCCTCGGAGGAACATCAATCAGCACAACCGACCCCGCCCCAATCTTTGCGCCCTCCCCAATCTTCACATTCCCCAAAATCGTCGCGCTCGCACCGATCAAAACCCCATTGCCGATCTTCGGGTGTCGGTCTCCGCCGGCTTTCCCGGTGCCACCCAGCGTCACGTGGTGGAGTATCGACACGTTGTTCCCGATCACCGCCGTCTCCCCCACCACCACCCCTGTCGCGTGGTCGAACAGCACCCCCTTTCCGATCCTCGCCGCTGGGTGTATGTCCACCGCGAACACGTCCGCGATCCTCGAGTGCAGCGCAAGCGCCAGCGGCCTACGGTTCTGGATCCACAGCTTGTGCGCCACTCGATGCGCCTATAAATCAAATAAATTCGTCTAAATTTTCTTGCATTTTCTCGCAATCCAAACAGGAATGTAACTACCTAACTCGGTGCGTGCCTGAAAAATAAAATGAATTCATGCATTTTTCTTACATTTTCTCAGAATCCAAACAGAAAATTAACCATCTGAATCGATGCGCGCCTAAAAAAAGCAAATCACTTCGTTCAAATTTTCTTACATTTTCTCGGAATCCAAACAGGAAACTAAATTACCAGCCCTGAAAATTAAACCCGCCAATAAACCAAATAAATTCATTCAATTTTCCTAACATTTTCTCGGAATCCAAACAGGAAACTAAATTACCAGCCCTAAAAATTAAACCAATTACCTGACAGGCCAGGAAGCCTTTGTAATTGAGAAGGCAGTGGGAAAACGAGACGCAGGCTGGGTCGCGCTCGTGGGCGGCGCAGAGATCAGCAACGGCGGCGGCGCGTAAGGAGGGGTCAGAGGAGAAGGTGTTGAGGAAGAGGTCGTAGAGGAGCGTCGAAAGGAGGGTGGAAGAGCAGAGCTTGTTCCCCAGATGAAACGACAGCGATCGCTCCAGCGACGAGTGGGAGAGTATGGTGGAGTAGAGGTAGCTGGCCAGAGCCGGCTCCGACTCGGCATCGCCCCGCGCCTCGGCTTTGATCTGGGTCCACACCCAGGCCTCCCATTCGGCGTCCGAGGAGCACTCTGCGCACCTGAGATCGCCGGCTGGCATCGTATCGGAGATGGCTACTGCTGCTGCGGCGTACGATAGGGGAAGGCAGTAGTGCAATGGGGCGATGAGCGTGTGTCCTCAGGTTAAGTGGTTGCCGTGTGGTTTTATTAACATTATTTTTCATTTTTTGTCAATAAATACATTATATTTTATTTTAAATAAATCAGAAGAGGATCTAAAAAAAGAAAAAAGATTTTTTAGTCAAAATGGTTGTTAAGATTTTCATAACTTTTCATTTTAATTTTTTTTATATTTAAAATTGATAAAAATCATCTCTAAGATTGACTATCGTCAATCATTTTGGTCTTTTGCGAAAATTTTTCGTTACATTGAAAAACCACCAGGTTAATGGAATGCATTGATTTGACAAAAATACTCTCAATTTAATGAATATTTCTTACACAAAGACTAAAAAAATTAACGGTGAACAATCCCAATAACCAAATCTATCGATTTAAAATATCAAAGTGAGAAGTGAGAAGTTATATAATATAATTTTCGAAATCATAGAACACAATTTGAGTTCAATATAAATGACATGTAAACAACAATGTTATTGTTTTTTTTTTTTTTGCCAATACAACAGGCAAGTAGCAATACAGAGAGCTACACCATTATTTCCTAGGCATAAATAACAATCAACAACAAATTGTGACCTGCATTCTCCAATTTATATAATTAATTTAAGGAAGATAAAACAACTACGGTAGATTCTAAAAGACACTAGTTGTTAGTCAAATGGTGGGTTGGGGCCTAGTGCCTAGACGGACCAAACAGATTGTGAAGTCCCACAAATTTAGGGCTTCTGAATTCTTCTCCCTTTATGCTCATCACACCTTTTGCGCCCTCGGATCGGATGCCTTCCACAAGGCGATCCATCAGCCAAGATGAATCCGCAAATTGGAAAGAAGATCTCACTAGCAGGAACTTCAACCGGCGGAAGCTCTACTGGATCATTGTTGCTAATAACGTGGCACTGTGAGTCGACATTGCTGTTTGATATTCCAACTCTGGTTGACCCCTTAATCCTCATCCCTTTGTGTTCCGCACACCGCTTTCTTCCTGGAACTGGTGGCGTTCTGCAGACGGAACCATCTCCTACAACCACCCCACAAATTATACTAGTATTCTCCTCAGTAATGCTTCTATATGAAACCAACCTAGGCTGTGATCTGCCAAGCTTGAAGACCCAAAAAGGGGACTTGTGGATCTCCCTGTCATCATAAGCACCGAATTTGTCACCCGTTGAAATTGGTTTGCGTGATTCAATTCTGATGCCCACTTTCTTCTGACTGAAAGGAAGAAGCTTCTGGGCAATGTTAGCAAATTGCGTAGTGCTTGAAGATATCTTCTTGAGTTTTCGAAGGACATCATCAGGGCGCCTTGCTCCATTAATGGTTGTATTCCATGCATAATCAAATGTATCAAGCAGCTGAGTTTCTGTTTTCAGTGCGTCACTTTTGTTTTCCATCTGTTCGACAATCAACAAAGAATCAATAAGGACCATCATAATATCCAATTTCTTCAACTCGTAAGAACAGTGGTGACTTAGCAAATGCATGATATCTCAAGGTTTCAGACAAGCGCACTAGCAGCCTACTACTAAGTGGCCTAACACCGGCATTATCCCTAGCTTGCATTTAACTATCCGGTCATGCTAGTGCGGTGTTTTATTGGGAAAGGTCTCAGCGTTATTAGTAGCGGAACCACTCAGTTACATATGGTATTTTATGTTGTCAAGTTTCAAACATGAGATTTTACACTCTTCAACTGTTCAACATGCTAGCATCAATCCCGATCTCTCCAAGAAAACCCAAGTCAATTTCAAACTTTAAACAAAACAAGATTGAGGTATACTTACAGGAGCCCATCTATACACAATGGGATAGCCTCTTGACAGTATCTCCACAAACAATCCAGGCCCCTTGTCCTTGCGGACAAAGTCAGTAGGATGACCAGTTGAGCTGCCATTGCCCAAATGTGCACCTGAACGACCGTATTGCTGAAGCCGTGTCCTCACATTATCAGCTTGTCCAAGGTACACAGGGACTATGTAGTCCGGGTTAAGCTTCCCAATCTCACGGCCTAGACCGGTACGAGAAACGGAAATCCCGAGTTCATAGACACCAGGACTCTCCTTTTTGGGGAGGTTATGAACTCTGTATCTTTCAGCTCCTTCTTTGCCCAGCGAATGGTCCTCCCAATCAGAAGGGCCAACCAGAATCTAAATTCACAATACCAAATGCAGAACAACAGAAAATCACAGATTGTAAATATCAAATAAATTTGGATTCTGGGATTTGGGTAATCAGGGAAACATAATTTAAGGTAAATATTTGGGATTAAATTCAAATTATCCTAAAATTCCAGATTAACTCAACAAATCCAGATTGTAAATACCACGTAAAATTAGATTATGGAATCTGGGTAATCAGAGAAACAAGATTTAAGGCAAATATCTGGAGTAAATTTGAAAATTTTCAACCGAACAGTGACTGAAGTCGGAAGAGAAATCTCCAAAGATTTCAAATTCTGAGATTAAATTTTAAAAAATTAAAAATTCAATTCCATAAGAAACGCAGAGAAACATTACCTTCCAATTGGAGAAGTGAGAGTCGTGTTTGGTGCGCTTGCAATCTTCCCTCGTCAACCTTGACACGGCAACGGTCGAATTGCCGGCTACCATTTGTGGCTCTCTGTCCCCTTTCGGTAAAG
This sequence comes from Crataegus laevigata, assembly GCA_963580275.1. Taxonomy (NCBI): domain Eukaryota; kingdom Viridiplantae; phylum Streptophyta; class Magnoliopsida; order Rosales; family Rosaceae; genus Crataegus; species Crataegus laevigata. Next base: position 35,445,259 of record OY756942.1, on the reverse strand, counting down.
AAAACGACCGTTAATATCAGCGGGGAGATTATTGCCTTACAAAAAGACCATTTTGCCCATATAAAATGGAAAATAAAAAAAGGGCCCGCCAAAACTGGGCTGTAGGCATGGCCGATGGCCCATAATCCTTATGACTTTTTTCTCTTAACAAAAAAATAATAAGAAAAACCAAGACCACCCCTTAATTAAAAAAAAAAAAATTAGAGAGAAAACAAATCTAATATAACATGGGTAAATTAGTCAAACTAATTAAAATCAATCCTTCGGTATCACACTCTATGGCGTGAGAGATTTTTTAGTGTGTCACAAATACAGTCTATTGAAAAATTTCTCATTTGTCGTAGACTAAGAAAAACTAAAGAGAAGCGTATGTCAAAAAAGTAACTTGAAACAAAGATAACAATTTTGAACCTAGTATCAGTACTCTAATTTGAATATATTTTTAAATTTTTTATACATTTAAAAGAAAGAGTGTAAGAGATGAAAGAGTAGTGTGAAAATCATAAGGTCAAACACTTTGACGTGATAAAATACCTTGCTTGAAGCCCTAAATTCAACTTTGACCAGTGGTCAGCAAAGAAATAGGAATATGATTCTGATCAATGAGGGCATCTTTATAAATTAATCATGCATGTTGGAGATAAGATCTGACAGCAAGCTTTTGCATAATCATCATGCACTAGCTTGTTGCACCAAGTAATTGTGAAATTCAGTGCACCGCTTCATTCACTAATCTTGAAAGACAATATTTAACCAAGTTGTTTAAATCCGTGTACTTTATTTTCTGCACTCAAATATAAATTTCATTTTTTTTATAATTTAAATAAATTTAGTATAATTATCTTATCGTTTGTCATAATCTCATGACATGTATATATCCCAAGACAAAAGTTGCAATCATGCATGCATGCATGTTTATTGCTTCCTCGATATCGTTTTCTTCGGTGTGGATTTTCTCTCCTTTTTTATTTCTATTTTCTTTTTATTTTATTTTATTTGAACGGTCATGATTAAGCCACGTCAACATCTTATATTAATTTTTTATATAAAATAAAATAAAATAAAAAATGTAAGAGAAATAGATGAAAAGATAAGGGTAGAGAATCTTTGTTCGTATTCTTCGTATGTCTTTCGTCATGGCCAACTTTATCAAGCAAAAGTTAACGCACCAAAACTTTGCATATTGAAAACTCCTTTGGATAAAGGGAAAAGCAAGTTGATTGAGACTTTAATTAAATTTAAGATTCCAAGTCTATAAAGTTCATCATTTGCCAATTGTTTACCTGCCTAAGATGCCCTACATTTTCCTTTCTGGAGAAAGAGAACAATATAAGCCAACTTTTAAGATATTTACTGACTTATACAATAATATTTTATTCATTTCACGTTATTTAGTGCGTTGATTGCGCAATGGTCCTTCGCTATAGCACGTTCTTATGCGCGTCCGCCACCACAATTTCACATCCACGGGAGCAGAGGCTAAATCGAACAAAGAAGATTCAGAGCAATGAAATCGAACTCAAAAGCAACTTATCACTTCAGCTGACATTTTCTGAAAACATCCTCCAAGTAAGAGGAACTTGGCAGAGGTAGACTCAGCATTTGGCTCACCCGCAAAAATGAATTGTATTTTAAAGAGCTCTTCCCACACTCGCTGAGCCGGAAAATTTAAAGTTTGATCCTTTGCTGTGGATGGAAAAAGAAATCCTGATAAGACGAACGTTAAAAATAGTTATCGAGACTATCAGTCTTTAAGTTTCATTGATATTTTCACATCAACTGGTGACCAAATTTCGGTATAAAATAAGTTGATGTTACAGTAACATTGGTGAATGTTTTAGATTATGATCAAAAGTAATAACTTCAAGATGTTTTAACTTTTGATAAAAAGCCTACATAAAATGTGCCCATGTTTTCCATGCACGTATGAATACTACATTAAAGAAAACTAAAAACAAGTCTTTTATTTTTTACTTGAAGAAAACGAAGGCACTGGAAACATGTTATCTCTAAGACTCTAAGGTCCTAATGTTTGAAGAAATTCTATGGGGAGAGGAGACATCTTTTAAGATGTCCCTCCAATGTTTAACCCATTAGGGTTTGAGTGTGTGGTCCTATCCCTATAAGCTTAAGTTTGCACTATCACATACAATATAACCACAAAAACATGAAAATAAAAATACAATTAATATGATAGTTAATTAAAGTTTTTAATGAGGCTTGGATGATTAACAACTTGTATAGTATTACAGGAATATCTTTACTCATTATTCTCAAGTGATGGTGAGCATCACTTAATGAGCTTAAATTTCAAAATCTGTGTAGTGGAATACACAGATCTCAAAAGTTAAACTCATCAAATAGTAATAAGTAGAGTGGTGAATATTACCACCACTTAAAGAGTGGTAAGCAAAAATGTCCCCTAATGTTACGAATCATCGACACCTCGTATCCCTCTTTACGACGTTAGGTGATAATAACGAAAAATATTCAAACAACAAATCAAATGATTACAACTAACCAATCACTTACTCATATAACTTCTTACTAGAGAATAGGACATAGAAATTGTTTTCAAAGAGTGGTTAGAGAGTGCAAGAAAGAAAAGCTCCACTCCATCTCCATCTCCATCTCCACCCCAATCATTGATGTATGTACTATTTAAGATCCCTTGTTTTACATATTTATAAACCAGTCATTGTCGTCTAACCTAAAACCTAATCTTTCCATTTGTCGTTTTACATGCTTTATCCTTGGCGCTTCTTTCTCACAATTATGCAAAGTCCCGAGTAGGAATCTACCAACATAAAAGTCCAACTTAGGCCACCTGCTTCGCCCTCTCCCTCGTCCTCTCCCTCTATCTCTCCCTCCCTCCACGGCTTAATCAAAATTCATGCAAAAATATAAATATAAAAAATATAGATAAAAATCCAAACTTTTTTGTTTGAGAAATGTATTTGCTCTGTTTTTGCAATAATCCCAAAGCTCGTGGCTTTAACGGCAGAGTGAGTCAGTGTGTCATTAAAGTACACATTGAGGACAGTGCGCGTAGGCTTCCTACTTTCATGCTTCTGTTGCGTGCCTGCTTTTTATTCTCATCTGGGTAAAGGCTCGAAAAGTTGATTCATTTGGTTTCTGTGCCTGTCATGATATAATCGTTTCTGCTTTTCCCACAGTGATTAATTCGTGTTTCTGCTTCTGGGTTTTTCTTCTTGTGAACTGGACGGCGTGTGAGGGGTAATTTGTTTCAGATTTTTCTGCTTATTCCCATAGTGATTATACATGCCTGTTCTGCTTCTGGGTTTGGCTTTTCTTTATGAACTGTACTGCATGTGAGGGAGAATTTGGGTGTAGGTCTTGATTTTGGGGTGTGTTGAGTTAGTGTTGGGGTGCAGAATTTCATAATTTCTGCTTATTCCCAGAGTGATTTATGCATGCTTTTCTGCTTCTGTGTTTGGCTTTTTTATGAACTGTACGGTCTGTGATGGAGAATCTGGATGTGGGTTTTGATTGTGGGGTGTGTTGAGGAATTGTGGGGGTGTAGAATTTCAGAATTGCTGGGTGTGCTGAGTTATGAAGGAGCAGGGTGATGGGAAAGTTGTGGTGGTGGCTGTGAAAGCACTGAAGGAAATTCCAAGGACTGCTCTGGTGTGGGCTTTGACTCATGTTGTGCAGCCTGGTGATTATGTCAAGCTTTTGGCTGTCATTCCTTCTTACTCAAGTAAGTAATCTTCCTTTTCTTTCGACAGAAGAAATTGCACTTCTGGGTTAGGCAAGTTGGTCAAGGCAGTATGCCCGTCCCTTGCACCAAGTCCGGATCCCCCTCCCCGTTATATTGACAAGCAAACTATTTAGTGTGGCATGTCTAAGATTGGTGTTCTAATTTTTTTATGACAATCTTTTTCTCCTATGAATGTAAGAAGTTCGATCTTTAGGGAAATTTCTAGGCAATTGGAAATATGATATGGTTGACACTTCCTCTGGATTTGTCTATTGGGTACTAATTTTGATAGAGGTGTTTAACAAATTCGAAGCTTTGATATCGGTTCCAAAACCAAGCTGACTTATGCATAAGATGTCTGATTTTTGTTTGGTAAATTTTTACTCCTTGTTTTGTGCTCGAGTTTATATCAATGTGGCCAGAGTTGATGGTTGTTGAAAACATCATCTGTCTAGGTAAAAGGATATGGGATTTTGCAAGATTTACCAATGATTGCACCACAAGTCACCGGAGGTCTCTCTCAGGAACCATGTTAGATAACAAGGATGACATTGTGGACTCATGCTCTCAGATGATGCTGCAACTCCGAGATGTTTATGATCCAGAGAAGGTCAGTGCATCAATGTCGTTTCGCTCCCAATTTTTAGTCCTCACATGCTTTTCAACTAATACTTATATATGACCATATTTTTCTTCGCAGATAAAGGTCCGGATAAAGATTGTCTCTGGCTTACCGTGTGGTGTTGTGGCTTCCGAAGCAAAGAAAGCTCAATCAAACTGGGTTATATTGGATAAGTAATACATTTAACGTAACCTTAATTTCTACTATTAAGTGCTATAGCACAATGTTAATCCTCATCTGAAATTTTTTTGTGGACGAAAGCTTTTTCTCCAGAATATTGTTTCATTCCCTTACTCCGGTTCAATTAATCAATCCTATTGCAAACTTGTGCAGAAAATTGAAATGTGAAAAGAAACACTGCTTGGAGAAACTGCAATGCAATGTCGTGGTTATGAAACGATCTGGGCCAAAGGTTCTTCAGTTGAATTTGGTTAATTCTCCAAAGACGGTGTGTGAAGTGCCTCTCTGTTCGGAATCTTATTCAGAGCGTACGAATAGCCAGTTTGAAGAGTGGAATATGATTAAAGGGCCGTGTGTGACTCCAACTAGTAGTTTCGACCGCGAGTCACCTCTGAGTGCTACGGATATTGGAACATCATCTGTATCAAGCTCAGATGTAGGGAGTCTAGGGACTGAATCGTGCTGGAATTCTGGAATTTTGGGGAGGTTAAAGCAAGAGTATCAGAACGCGAATGGTTCTGACAATGAGGCAAACAATGAAAACCGGATTTCTTACCACACGAGCTCATATTGCCAGCCATGGATGTCAACAGAGTACCTAAGTTCCGGTGGTGAATTTTCAAGATATGTGGTAGAAGTTTCAGAGAGACATTACGATAAGCCTTTGATTTCAACATATGGAACCTTGCTGGATAAATTAGCCAACTTAAATCGAGAACCTGATGTTGAAGTGTTGAATTATAGGCTTGATTTGAACTTAAGCAGGAGTGTACGTGAATCAACCCCACGCAGAAGTGTACGTGAAGCAGTCTCGGTATCCAGGCCCTTACCTCCCAACCCTCCTCCATTGTGTTCGATATGTCAGCACAAGGCACCTGCATTTGGAAATCCACCTAGGTGGTTCACTTACGCCGAGCTGGAACTTGCTACAGGTGGATTTTCAGAAGCAAATTTCTTGGCTGAAGGTGGATATGGCTCCGTACACAAAGGTGTCTTACCACACGGTCAGGTTGTTGCTGTCAAGCAACATAAATTGGCTAGTTCTCAAGGTGATCAGGAATTCTGCTCAGAAGTTGAGGTCTTAAGCTGTGCGCAGCATCGTAATGTCGTAATGCTGATCGGATTCTGTGTGGAGAATGGAAAAAGGTTGCTAGTTTACGAATATATCTGCAATGGATCTTTGGATTCTCATCTATATGGTAAGTTCAACATTCCTTTTTTCAAAACAGCGGATATATAACCGCGAGCACTCTTTTTAGAAAATTGTTTTGCTTTTACTTCTGAGACCAACCTAATAAAGGGGAATGCTAAAAAGTTTCAGGGAAAGACAGAAGCCCGTTAAAATGGTTTGCACGACAAAGAATTGCAGTTGGAGCTGCTCGAGGGTTGCGATACCTTCACGAAGAGTGTAGAGTGGGTTGCATTGTCCACCGCGATATGAGGCCAAACAATATCCTTCTGACCCATGATTTTGAACCATTGGTATGTCATCCGCTCCTCATCACTTATACACAAATTTTTTAGTACTCCATCACCAGTTTTACGTTTTCCTGTAAATTGCACCGCGTATGAGTGTTTGTATAAAATGCATCAATTGGAGTAAAACCACCTGACTTCTGGATTTCAGGTCGGGGATTTTGGACTTGCGCGGTGGCAACCAGATGGAGACATTGGGATGCAAACAAGAATACTTGGAAGATTCGGGTAAAGACCATACGACTTGAGAGGTCTTAACCATATCAAATTACCAATGGATAAATTTTGACTAAACCAGAAACCTTGTGTTAATGTAGTTACTTGGCTCCAGAATATGCTCAAAGTGGACAAATCACAGAAAAAGCTGATGTGTATTCCTTCGGAGTAGTATTAGTAGAGCTCGTTACAGGACGGAAAGCTATGGACTTCAACCGCCCGAGAGGCCAACAGTCCCTTACTGAATGGGTATGTATGAGTAAAACAACTCTAAATTGATATTGCTGATGAGTTATCTTCTACTATATATTGGCCGTTGCTTACACCCACTTCTGTGGAGCAGGCACGCCCTCTGCTAAAAAAGAACGCCACTTTTGAACTGTTAGACCCGCTGTTAAGGAACTGCTATTCGAAGCAACAGGTTTGCAACATGATGGAATGTGCTTCCTTGTGCATCAGGCGAGACCCTCGTTCGAGGCCTCGGATGTCTGAGGTATGTGTTGATGTCAAGTTTCTCACTGCAGAAAGGTTAACTGTGATCTCTTTGTGAACTTATATCTAGTCTATTTTGTTTCCCGCAGGTACTTAGAATTCTGGAAAGCGATGACATTCCCGCGAATTCGACGAATCGTTCTTGCTTGAAGGAGGCCTTGTGAGGACAATCTGCAGACATCCCACCGGCTACCTATAAATTTTTGTGTTTAACAAATAATAAAAAGCATAGTTAGTTCTTGTTGTAGTTAGTTGTAAGAGAGATAGATATGCCTGTAATCTATGTTGAATATGTAGACAAACTGTAGACAAATGGCATCTTCATGTTACTAATTATCATCTCCAGAGCAAATGTCCTTTTGTGCAAGATTTTGATATAATGTGCTTTTGCACTGTCATTTAGGAGTAAGATATCGCAATATTTTATCAAATTTTTCTATAACGATGTACTTGTCATGTAATTTATTGAAGAGTAATGCTCGGAAGATCACATAAATTGATCTTATTATATAGCAAAGTGTCTAATCGGAACAGTTTTGTGTATAACTGTAACACTGTCAGTCTGTCGCATGACGATATATTTGTACTTGGGATTAATATATTATGGTTACTTTGAAAATTTTCCACTTTACTTGTTGCACAAATTTTGGCTAGGCTCGGAGGGTGTGCGAGCCAAGTGACCACACAAAGCCCTTAGAGGAGTTGATGAGGTTAGTGTTTTAACCCCTTGGTCGATTTGTAAATTAGAATAATTTAGAATTTCGTCTTTTAAATAAAAAATAAAATTTGTAAAAAAGAAAAAAAAAAGTTGAAAAGAGTTCAAGTGAGATTGGTCTAACTATTGGAGATAATTGGTAAATTTGGGCCTACAAAGTGAGAACAGCTATAAACCGCACAAGAGTCGATTTATAAATTAAAATAATTTAGAATTTCATCCTTACAAAGGATAAAATTTGTAAAAAAGAAAAGAAAAAAAAAGTTGAAAAGAGTACGAGTGAGATTAGTCAAACTATTGGAGACAATTGGTAAAGTGAGAACAGCTATAAACCGGGAGAGGGACTGAAAGGAAAACGTATGAGTCTGAGTGAGGCCACGGGACGAACACCATGCGTGCGTTGGTAAAAGTTGGCGGCAAACGCTTAAGCTCTGCGCTGAGCAGCCTCAGCTCGCCGTCCCTACTTCGCTTATGCAGCACCCATAACTCCGGCTCCGTTCATCCCACTGCAATCGTTCACCCCAATGCCGTTTTGGGTCAGGTAACTCTCTTCGCTCTACATCCCAGTATTCAACTAAATTAGCTACTTTTAGTGACGAAACTCATAGCGTCGATGGCTTTGGTGTTTCTGCGATCAGGGTGTTTCAATTGGGCCTTTTTGTACTGTTGGGTCGTCGGCGAAGGTTGGCAATGGCTGCCGATTGTACCCCGGAAGCCATATTTTCGGAAATACCGAAGTTGGGGAGCGTTGTGTTTTGATGACGTGAGTTTTGAATATATATATATATATATATATGTATGTATGTATGTATGTATATGTATATGTATATGTATATATCTATGTATACATTGTTGATAGCTTGCTAAAGTTTTCATTTTGATGTCAAGGTCATGAACTTTTCATTGTTGTGATGCAAAAATTGTCAGGCAGTGGTGCCATTGTTGGTGATGATCTTCCTGGGCGTACCGTGCTCGGATGTGATAATGTTATTGGGCACCATGCTGTGGTTGGTGTCAAATGCCAAGACTTGAAGTACAAGGTCAATTTCGATATGTTAACGAATTCACTACAATACTCAAAAGTTTAATACAAAGTTCACTAGTTTGTGTTTGTTTTGTGATTTAGTCAGGGGATGAATGTTTCGTTGATGTTGGGGACAACAATGACATCAGAGAGTATACTTCAATCCACCGGTCTTCGAAGTCAAGTGATACAACTGTATGTGGATATGTTCATTACTTTTCTTTCATACTTATGTTTTAAGTTTCATGCTCTCATTGTTGTTATGTGATCAGGCTATTGGGAATAACAATCTTATCATGGGATCTTGTCATATTGCCCACGATTGCAAGATTGGAAACAACATCATTTTTGCAAATAATACGTTGCTAGCAGGCTTTGTTGAGGTGGAAGTAAGCCCTTGCACTTTCTTTGGATTATGAAATTTCAAATTTCCGGATATTGGCTGATTTGTCATAGAAAGATATGTTCTTTTGATCAAAGAAATATACTTGATACACAGATTACATATGATATCATACGTTGTATTTTTGTTTGTGGAATCCACAATGTTATATTGTGTCTTGCATTTCAGACTCCTTATCTTCGGCATCAAATGTATAGTCTGTTTTGCATACTTCAGTTAAAGAATATGTTACTTCGATCCTACATGCAGTACCTGATATTTATTTGTATTTCAAATGTAGGATTATGCTCACACTGCAGGGGCTGTTGTAGTTCATCAATTCTGCCATGTTGGCTCTTTCTCATTCATTGGCGGTGGCTCTGTGGTATGACAGTCCTACTTTTTACCATCTTTTATGCAACGTGGAGACTTGAACTATTGCTTCGAACTAGTGAATTATGAGATTGGTGCAACATGAAACAACATTTGGCACAAAAATTTCACTGTGAAATCTTGATTTATTTTGTTCTTTTTTATATCCCTGAAGATTACACAGGATGTTCCAAAGTATATGATGGTTGCAGGAGAAAGAGCTGCGCTTCGCGGTTTAAATCTTGAGGGTCTACGACGTAATGGATTCACAGCCGCAGAGGTTTTCATTAATCGATGTTTCATCTTAATAGTAAACATTCTTTGTATTTAATTGCATGTCTAAAAGAGCTTCTATTCCTTCGCGCAAGGATCTAGATGAGAAGTCTGAGAACAGCTTACCAAAAGATATTCATGCCTGCTGATGAAAATTTCGGGGGTTTTGAAGAACGTCTTTCTAACGTGGTATCACATTCAACCACTTCTCTATCCTCTGAAATCTAAACTTTTAAATTGTTGGTCAATGGAACTATATTCATTTTGCAGGAGCTGCATGCTGAATTGGCTCATATACCTGCAGTCCGTTCCATGGTGCAGTCTATCCGCGACTCTTTTGAAGGAAAACGACGTGGAATATGTAAATTCAGACATTGGAATGGCTCTTAAAAGCATGTCATAGGTCAGGTTCTTTGCTTTATAAAGATGTTAGTCGATTATTCTTTCTTGACAAGCATGTTTTTTTTGTGGGGGGGGGGGGGGTGGAGGTGAAGGCAGAGAGACAGAGAGTTGTACCTATGAATTTTTGTAGTTAATTTGGTTCTCTTTATCATCTCTACTGCTATTGTATTTCCAAAACCGCTGAGGATGTGCTCCGGTATGTAGTATGAAGAACTTACCAGGCAGCTCGTGGTTGTGCCGAACCGAATATCTATTTGAATTTTGAAGAAAGAGTCCTTGCATCGGTGAAACAATGTAATACAGAACGAAGTCGCATATGCATAACATACTGTAGAAGTATTAATCTTTTCAACTAGTGAATTGTGTGAAGGAAATTACTTGTGCAATTTCTTTGACGTTGGAAAAGACCAACATTTCCTTTAAATTTTGTTAAAGCAGATTGACCTCAAATTCACAGAAAATGCAAGGAATTAGATAGTTATGTGGTTTCAGTTACATTGGTTTTTTTTGTTTTTTAAATAAACAATGTTATCTACACTAAATAAGAGGAGATGAGCTTAGTCCCACAATGGACTAACAATAATTTGGTTCAAATTCGTTTTTGGCGAGAATCAAACTTAAGACCTCTAACTTACAAGTGAAGAGGAATATCACTAAACCGTAATACAAAGTGGCAGTTTTAATTATTTTAAATACCAAGCTATAATCAACATTCCAAAAAAATTATTTTGCACTCAAAATATATAAACACAAGAAAATTTTATATAAGAAGGAAAGCAAGAGGTCATTTTTTGAGTGCCAATACGCACTCTTTGTATAATTAATTCGGATTATTGTGACAAAATGGTCTTTTAAGTTTACATAACTCACAACTTTGACCCTAGTGTTCAAAACTGACCATTGCCGTCCTCCACATTTTAGTTCGGCCATCAATGTTGCCGTCCTCCACATTTTAGTCTGGCCATCAATGTTGCCGTCGCCGTGATAGTTTTTGTGTTGTATGAAGTTAAGCCATCCATTTGCAGTTTCTGATGCTCAATCCACCAGGCCAGGATAAATTCCTTGTGATCGTGATAACAAAAGGAATAAAATTGCTGACCAAATTTAGTTCCCAGTCTATTTTAGTGTCAAGAGAATCAGACTTGTTAGAGAGAATTGACTTCATTTTCCAAAACCAGATTTTGGTTTTAAGAATATTTGAACTATTTTTTTCAGTGCTGTCCAAATTACTTGAATTTTCAAGTTTCCTCATTTGCATAGTAATTCTCGTAATCACACCAAAAAATGTATAATTATTCTCTTTATCAAGGACGAAAAAGTAGTACTTTTAGCTTTTGAATCTCAACCTTTAATGTCAAATTCAAAAGTAGATTACCACGAACCTTTGGTTACCTGATGACCAAAGGAACGAGGCTTGTAGTTTTATTTTGTTGCATCAACAAATAAATAAAATTAAAATAAACAACCAAAACAACAACAACAATCAAGTCTTATTCCACTCAATGAGACTGTTTGTATAAATCATAGAACGTCATTATCCTTAATTTTGTGTCATATCTTCTGTTAACTTCGAGTACCCTAATATCTTTTATCATTTGTAGTTGCAGCTAATAATACTGGATTATGGCATGTGGTGTAATCTTTAGCACTGATGGAAAGGTTACTGATAATAATATCAAGATAAGGGTAGCAGTTGAGATCATCGGGATTGATTTTGACCCATCTTGAGGCCTTGTCCGTTCTTTTAACTTTTTCTTTTTCTTCCATATTTGAACCATGACCCATCTTGAGGCCTTTTCCGTTCTTTTAACTTTTGTAGAAATTTAAGAGAGGCGGGCCGAGCGCTTACATCCAAGACACTGATTTTCAACTTAGTAATTATCATATGCTTAATCTGTTAGGTATGAAGTTTTATCACAAAAGATTTCAGTATTAGTTGAAATGGAATAACCTTATTTAAACACTTCTTTCTTCTTCCCCTTGGCCAATGTGGGATAGCCAACAAACTACGGGTAATGCTAGTAAGATTGAATTTGTGAACTAAATTTTGTAATTTAAATAACATGGAAGTTGATGATTGAATTATTACTTAAATGTTGATTAACATGCTTATTTCATCATTTAGTTTTTCAAATTTAGTCTACCTAAAATAATCTTTGAACCACTTCAAATGTTGTGCTCCTTTTTCATCTTATATATCATCAAGAGGCTCATTCCCTTAGTCACCTGGTGATCAAAGATTCATGGTCATAATTGTTGAATTTGATATTAAAGCTTGAGATTAAATCACTAATTAGCACATGATTTAAACCACTAATTAAAAGCACATTCATTTGATCTCTAGACTTAATATCAAATCCAATGGTAAATGATCATACATTTCTTGATCACCTGTTGACAAGAAAAATATTTTTGTACTTATCAGTGGATGAATGCTAGTTAAACAACCCAAATTCCCCTTTTCCCTTTATAATTTGTTAATAGACACCAAAAGCAGATATGGGTAGGTTTTGTACTTCAGCAACTCAGGCTGATGGCTACACTTTAGATATATTTTATGCCCATTTATTTTTCATAAAGGTGATGCCTTTTGAGCAATTATGGAACAAACATAATGATTTTCAATCAATTTGCATCAGATTTTGTATAATTTTGGGGAGAATTATATATGGAAGACATATATGCTTTAATATTCAATTTGGTACTTCAGAAGTATTTTCATTGAGATCTCAAGCTCACCATTATTCCAGCACTAGCTCATAGACCAGAACCCAAACCACCATACCCTTTGATAAAGGGGGACAAAGGGGGACAAGTTTGCCCTCAAAATACTTAACTAGGGGTGGAAATACATTTTCTGCATGTGTTTTGCGTAGTTATCAGTGTGAGAAAGTGAGTGGCTTAAATGTTAATGAGAAACACTTTACGAATCATACTATAAAGATAAAAACTCCTCACGTTGTTAATGTCAGAGGCAATGAAAGCTGAGTTCCAGAATTCTTTGTTCTTCAATATAGTTTCAGGGTTTTTTTTGTTTGAACTGTAAAATGGAGTTTTGAGGAATTTATTTGTGAAAAGCACCAATCAAAATCACTGTTTAATAACATAATAATGGGATAAAAAAACACCACATTTTAATACATTGAAGTGTCAATTTATTTGGGTCCTCTTGCAATGATGCAGACAAATTGAGATTTGGCAGAAACGTTAATAATTCAAAAAAAAAAATCACTATAATAAAATTAAAAAGGAGACATTGAGAGGCCATGCGATCATAGTTAATTGATCAATCATTTATAGATCATCTTAGCAAAAAATGAGACAAATCCATATTCCTTGAGACATTCATTTATAGTGAATGAATTATACGGTTTTACAAAGAAACCCTAAATCCTTAAACAACGGTCATATGTTTCATATTTGAGTGATTTTTGGTAGACAAGATCTTCGAGAGAATATCTAAAAGATAGACAATTCAGATCTTTGAAATACATTACGAAGTGAACCCCATAAAAATGTGTCAAAAATTGTGTAAAAAAGTGGTGTCACCCCACTATAAAAATAATCGAGTGAATTAATACTTAAACAAAACAAGATTAGAAAAGTTCCCCAACGACCGTTATCCTCTAGTTTCATAAGAGGGAAGATTCCTTTGTACAAACAATGCCACATACATAAAAATAGTATGAATAAATATTGGAACATGGAAGCGTTTCATGGTTTAGACATAGAAGGGACTAAACAATTTTCAACTTGGCCGCCTCCTCATACATTGGAATATCTATTTTTCTCCAACTAGCTTAATTAAAAATCTTAATAATAACCTAAAGACAAAAGTTGTTGGGGGTGAGATATATGTCTATCTAATATTTAATTAAATTGTATATATTAAATGATCTCATTGAGTCCCTCACTAACTAGATTTGAAGTACTCGTAATAGTTTACCAATATGGGAAATGGAATATACTATTTCCTTAAATCAAAACTAAGGATTCTAATCTATATATTTTGTTTGACAATTATGGTACCTAAGCTAAAGTCATTAGACACTAATTATTTATTAATTATATATACACAAATAAATGGGGCAGATCTATGGCATGCCTTTTTTACACAATTTTTTATATACGTTTTTGTGGGACATAGTCCGTAATGTAGTTTAACGATTCAAATCATCTATCTTTCATAACATCATTCACAGATCATAGTGAAGAAAATAGACAAATACGGTTCTATAAAGAAACTAAATACTTAATCCCACTGTTATAGTCATATGATTTCAGATTTGGATAATTTTGATAGACATGACCTTTGGAGAAGATCTAAAAGATAAATAGTTCGGATCATTGAAATACATTACGAAGTGTACTTTACAAAAACATGTGTAAAAATTTGTTTAAAAAAATAGTGTCACGGATACGAAATGTAAACTGCAGTATTGTAGTGTTCTTTATCTTAGATTCAAGGATAAAGAGAGAGTTAGGTAAGACTTGATAGCTTAGATGATTTAGATAGATAAATTTAGATTGATCATATAGATTTTTAGTGATTTGGATTGCTTTCGAGTTTGAAACCAAATTATTGTGATTTTGATCATAATAAAATCATTAATTTGTAGTTCAGTCTTTTTGAACATTTTGGTCCAATAATCTGAATGGTTGAATCAAGAGGGCATGATATTTTTGTTTCTTCTTCCCCAAAATATTGGTATTAGTCTGTTAATGCGTAACATTTAAGCATGTATATAGCTGTTGACTTATCACAAAGAACCTAACATCCTCAATTTTTGGTGGAACTAACTATGAAGTTACTGAAATGTATATTATATATGAATTGAAAGGATGAATAATATTGTCTCTGTGTTTTTTCCCTGTTGGATCTCTTTGATTGTATGGAATGTTGTTTCTCTATGAGTTAATTTCCTAATAAACTGCAACATGGGTTGATCAACATATAAACTTTCGAAGGGGGTTTCCCTTTCTGTGATATTTCTCATCAACCTACTTCCAAGATATTGTTAATTTCCTAAGCCAATTAGTATTTTCCTAATTCGTAGCAAATTAATCATTTACACAATAACACATATAAACGAATATAGTTCGGATATTTCAAGTTTGACTACTTTTGTCTTAATAAAGAAATATAAACATAATATTTTCACACACTCTTTTCAATTTCTAACTGTTGGATCGGATTAAATCAATTAAAGAAGAACAAAAGACATAAATTAACCTAAAATGTGTAGGAGATAAAAAGAGGTATGTGGA
Organism: Crataegus laevigata; assembly: GCA_963580275.1. Classification (NCBI taxonomy): domain Eukaryota; kingdom Viridiplantae; phylum Streptophyta; class Magnoliopsida; order Rosales; family Rosaceae; genus Crataegus; species Crataegus laevigata. Next base: position 35,430,116 of record OY756942.1, on the reverse strand, counting down.
TAGCACAACCCTTAGAAAACTCATCATGCATTACTCCTCTAAAATGGATTTCCTCTCTTATGTCTTCACATACTTGTATGAAATGCTTTTTCTAAAGTGCTAATAAGAGCTATATCTATGATTTATTTGCCTAATTAAAAATGGAAAAAAAAAGCTATAGAATTATAGTAGCTATACGGTCCCCCTACAATATTGTACGTAGGATATTCCTACAATCTCTAGAAGACCAAAGTTCCTGTGTAAGATAAGATTTATATATTCCTCTTCCATATATATTAAGTTATCAAGAGAGAGAGAGAGAGAGAGAGAGAGGTAATACAACTAGTTTTAACTTATTTTGTTTAGAACCCAAGTTGGAAATATTCAAACAATAAATAATGTCCATCCAATCATCTTCTCTTGGTGTGCATACATATTCATAAACACCTCCCCCACCCCCCCACCCCCCTTCAACCTCCATAATCATATATACCACCAAACACCTTACTCATTCGTCCTCTCTCTCTCTCTCTTTCTGAATTTAGTTGGAATTGTGGTGGTGTCGGCTGTAATATATTTTGAGAATTAAGTTGCAAGAAGCACGTAATATTATTGTCCGGCTGAAGATGGGCAGAAAGTGCTCACATTGTGGAAACATAGGCCACAACTCTAGGACCTGCGCAAATTTCAGAGGCACTACTAGTAGTACTAGTTTTGTTGGATTTAGGCTCTTCGGTGTCCAACTTCATCATGATCATGATCATCATATCATGATGTTTTCATCTAACATGAACAATAATTCTGCTAATCATCATGTTTCCATGTCCATGAAGAAAAGTTTCAGCATGGATTGCTTGCCGACGACGACGTCATCAGCCTCTTCATCTTCCCCATCTAATTCTTCACTGTCTCCTTCAAGACTTTCCATGCATGAAAATATTTGTGCATCAGATAAAGCCTCCATCGGCTATCTCTCTGACGGTCTCATATGCCGAGCCCAAGAAAGGAAGAAGGGTCAGTTCCAAATTAATGACTTAATATATTACTATTGCTTTGTTAATTTTTGAAATAACAAAATCTTCAATATTATGTGAGTTTTTAACTTAAACTTGTGTTCTTGAGCATGCATCATATTTACGATTGTTGTTTTCCAATCTGTTCTTTCAAGACCGAGAAGAACTAATCTGCAACTGAGATGTCAGAATAGTGGTATTTCAAGTCAATTAATTGAGCCATGTCATGTCATTCATGGCAATGCTTGATTCGCTTAAATACCGCAATAGCACCACCAGAGTAGTTTGTAGGAGTTTTCGTTTCACATTTTCTGAAATTAATCACCAATTTATTGTTTGCTTAGGGAAACTGAGTTTCAGGCACCTTATTATATATTTTCTCCCATGCATACTCATTATTCATGTATGTTATCAGGAGTTCCATGGACGGAAGAGGAGCACCGGACGTTCCTAATCGGACTCGAGAAGTTAGGAAAGGGTGACTGGAGAGGCATCTCAAGGAATTATGTGACCACAAGAACCCCTACTCAAGTTGCGAGTCATGCTCAGAAGTATTTTCTCAGGCAAGCAAGCCTGACCAAAAAGAAGCGACGTTCTAGCCTCTTAGATATGGTGCGTACTTAACTAAACCTTCTCCTCTCTGTGTCTTTAACAAATTAAGGAGTTGTCTGATATAATCATTTCAGTTAGTTCAGACTGAATTGAATTTTAATATTAATTTTGTGTTTGTCATGTCATGACAGTTTGGAAGCAGCAACAATATAAATATGGAAACTGATGATCCAATTCCTACTCAACGTGACAATATTATTCGTAATAACATGGCCATTGATTCCAGCACACTGCCTCTGCTTGGACATAGCACTGCAGCGAAAAAGCTAAACTTAGATCACAGTCAAAAACCTCAAAGCAGTAGCACTACTACTCAGCAGCTGCCGGTTTGGATTTACGGGTTGATCAATCCCCAGATGAAACCGAATTCATCTTCGAGTAAAGCGTCAGTAGTACCGGATCTAGAGCTCACGCTTGCTGCACCAGCTAGTCCTAATGTAGAACAAAAAAATAAATCATCCCCAACCCCAGCAGGTCCCCTCCTTAATCTTGGAACAATTAGTGTCACATAAAAAAAGAGATGGACTGGAGCTACAATATTTACAGAAATGAACGTGACTTTGACGTTAACCCAGTCAGCTGAAGAAGATCTCAAGAAACAATATATATTATTCATGGCTTTTTTTACTTAGTTTATAATTAGTATGTATTGATTATTAATTAACGTTATTTTCTTTAATTCCTTTTTTTCCTTTCTCTTGATGAATAAAACGAGGATCTATCGATGCATGACAATATATTTATAAAATCACTTTACTTACTTTTTTTTAACAAACGATATTATCTACACTAAGGGGAGGAGATAGACTTAGCCTCACAATGGGCTAGCAATAATGTGGTTCAAACTCGTCTTTGGCGAGAATCGAACCTAGAACATCTCACTTACATGTGAAGATGAATGCCACTAGACTGTATTGTTTATCAAAGTATATTACATCTATATTTATCTCTACGGATGATTGCATGAATTAATCAAAGTATATTACGCCCCTTATTATTTTTTGTCTTTTGATTTGTTTTTAATTCAATCGAATCGACGGTCACAAATTAATAAAGTATGTTTAGAGTAAAAATGATGTGTGGATAGCACACCTCTTAATTAAATTGGATGTAACTTAACCATTTATGGGTTTTTTTTCACTAGGTTTAGATTAATCCAGGGCCTAATTAAGTATTGATGAGCAAATTGAAATAACAAACGATTTCAAGATTGATCTTTCTACCAGAGGTGATCAGTGATCTCATCCACTAATTATTAACAAAGTTTGATTTCTCTATGCCAATTTGGCTGGGTAATTATAGTAATATTAATGCACAAACATAACCTGCACAAATGATTGGTGACAAAAAAGTGTGCACAACTGGAGTGATATCAACTGAACAAATACATTTTCTTAATGGTATAGGTCATAACATTTTTTCACAAGTTCCCCCATTTTTTGGTCCATGATACGTATTATTGAGTGACGAAATCAACGATTAAATTTTGCATTTAGAAATCTAATGATCTTCATAAACATTAGATCTTGCATAAAACTCATACCACTGAGTCGTGCGTATTATAGCAAGAAGCTCTATGGGCTCGTTTGAAAGTGTTTTTCAAATAGCTGAAAGTGTTTTTAATGAAAATACTTTTGGAACCAATCCTTAGTAAAATGACAAGTAAATCCTAAAAAAAAAAACACTTTATTGCTTCATGCAAGAAGCACGTAACTAGTGCTTTTAGAACCCAATTTTTTGTTTCTCTAATGGCACTTTTAGTCATTTCAGAATGATCTCCAAACAAGCCCTAAAGCTCTTACAATATGTTTTGAAAGAGAGAAATTAATACATGCATGGCTACGTAAATTCGGAACCTTATAATTGCTCTTTTCTTTCCGTGTAAAAGAGAACTAGTTAGTCAGACATCTGTTGAGAATCTGCCCTCCAATTTTATCAAAAAATAGGAACCACATACTTTTCAACGACAAGCTTTACTTGTACGTAGCATAAGCAACGGATGCATTATTTTTGTCCTAGGCAAGTATAGGGTGGGGGACTACTAGTCTACTACCGCACCAGAATACTGAAATAGTATAAATTTGAGTCAATTGGGACAATTTATAATAAAGAGTGAAGTGCAGCTGATTTAGTGCTTGAATTATCACTTCAGTGAAAATTAAGTCTCTAAATTATTTTTCGGTAAAATAAGTTCCTAAATTTATTAGAAATTGTTAATTTCATCCCTACTATTATATTCAAAGTTATTTTATCCAATTTTTCGTCAACTTAAGTCATTTGACACACGTTAAAGTGTAATACTATAATTTTTTAGTCTATAAGCTCTTAATATTTCATATAGGTTGCGAATTTAATGTCTAATTTACTCTCAAAAGTTAACTTACACTATTTCTTTATGAAAAACTATCAATTTATCCTCCAAAGTTAACTATATACACTATTTCTTTATGAAAAACTATCAATCTACTCTCTATGTGTATCACATGCAAGTAACGTGACTTAAATTGACGGAAAATTGAATATAGTAGCTTTGAATATAACATTAGAGATGTAATTGGCAGATTTTTATAATTCAGGGACTAATTTTTCTGAAAAAATAATTTAGAAATTTAATTTTCACTAAGATGATAATTCAAGAATTAAATTAGCAATTTACACTATAATAAATATCCTGAACAATTGGCTGGACGTACCCCCAGTAGTAAATTTCTAGGTCCAAGATACTGTACTCGAACAATGAAGACTGTGCAGGAAAACTTGATCAGGTTAGCTCATAATATAACGTCACGTTGAGATAAAACTCACAAATAAAATTATAAACTGACCGTTGTGACGGTGGTGTATTCGTGCCTCAAGTCTCAATAGACTCTTACAATATTCTGTAATTTCTGGAGTAAGATTTTCTCTCAATCTTTTTTTTTCTCATTTCTTTTTTATTTATTTAAATAGTCACGGTTAAGCAATATTAATTTTTTATAAAAAAGAAAGATAAAATAAAAAATATGAGAAAAAGAAATAAAAGAGGATGAAAAAATGATGAGAGAAAATCCTAGTTCGTAATTTCCATGTAATCTCGTCCTTACAATCAATGTACGGGCTGCTCCATCACAAAAAGGTTCTTCACTATTAATCAAGTCAATGTAATATAAATTAATGAGGAAACTGAAATTCAACCCTAATATTATGTGAAATAAATATACACTGTATGCCACGAAACAGAAAGTAAACTTCTGAAATCTGGAAAACCATGGACTCGAAAGTTTTGACCAAAACTTTCCCAACACCCCAAGACTTCTGTGTGAAAGTTTGAATTTTTCAAAAGTCTTTCAGCCTAGTAAACGCTTCAATTCCTCGACCAACCAAATTAATCTCTTTTATTATTTTCTGATGGGGGTCCAAAATCTTGGATTGTTCTTCTTTCCCTGTCTTGACTGACATGTTGCACAATCTATACAGATTTTGAGAAACATCAAGCAAATCCATTTTCCATATAAAGATTACAAAGACAAACAAAGTTCTTGTTAATTTGTGTGACCACAAGACTTACATATATATATTTTTGTATGTATTCTCTTTTTCTTCAAGATAAGGAAGAAAGAAGCTAGTCCACATGCTCAAAGGAAAACCTAGCTACTATATCCTTGCAATGGCTTATCAAAAGTAATGTCATTCCTATTGGCAACCGATTTTGGGTAAAACTTCAATTTCTTTCGATATTGCCGTTACGCTATAGCACTCATCACTTAAGCTCGCAGCTATAGCATATCTTTACATATCAAATGAATTATATTCATATCATCCTAACGCACTATATTTATAGTTACACTGAAGATTTTGTCCACTCCCTTGATCAACATATATGCTCTATATGTTTTAATCTTTAAATAAATAAATTTATACCTAGTTTTTAAGTTTGTAATCTAGCTTTCTCCTCGACCTTCTGTGGGGAGCTTTGTTTTGTTTGGTTACTTGCTATACAGGAAACCGGGTCCTTAATAGTACAACTGAAATAATACCATGTCCTTTGATATCCAGATCTTTCTGTCTTAATGTCTATATTTCTCAAGGTATTTTGTCTTGCTTGGTTGAATACAATCTGCCACATTTATGATCTCTTTTAAATTACAGTGACATTTCAACAAACTTCTTTTGTCTTGTTTAATCCCTGAAACTATCTATGCGGTGTCAAATTGTTTGGAGCCTTATTTACACAATCATCAAAAACCCACATATGTCATGTTCACGTGAATCATGTGGAGGGTAGGAATTTGTTTCTTGTATCAGACACAACCCTCATTATCTTTTCCATTATTTTCATATCCATATACACGACACGTCTAATTATATCAATTTGTTTATTTATTAATCTTGTTTTGAACCCATGATTAAGAAACTAAGGATCCGTCTAATAACCTCATCGTTTTTTAGCTTTTAGTTCTCGCTTTTAAGTGCTTCAGATACGAGGAAATTATATGGGAGAAAATAGGGGTGAAAAAGATTGATATTGGAAGGAGGGAAGAAAAGAAGAATAATGAACCGAAACAAAATCTTATAAACAACTTAAAATAGCTTTTGGTTTTTAGTTTTTGTTTTATGTTCTTATCCTTATATATTTCATCGAACATCTCTCTTATCATCCAACCTTTTTTTTTTCATGTATTTCTCCACTCTAATATAAAAATAAAAATTATTGTTATTAAAAGGAGCCCTAAGAATGTGACTATGTGAGGTATGAAGCCAAGACGAAGGAAAAAATCTTTGCAAGCCTTATTTATAGCCAATAGCATATGACATCACCAAGCGGACAAATAAAGACACAGAATTTTGTAGAAGCATCATCATATGTTTTGCAAAACTATAGTGTATATATATACATATAAATGTTTTATAAAGAAAAGCTAAAGTATAGATATATGTTAATTATGTGATGGTGATCATCATCCTCTTAATCACAATTAATTAAGGCTGGCTTAATAAACTAGTGAACAATCTTTATCAGTAGAACGTGGATTAACCCACTATTTTAGTGAACTGAAGGAGAAATTGCCTTGGTTTCTTTGTCTTTAGTCGTTTCATGATTTGTTTTCTTCCCATCCACGGATTGATTAATATGCCACTGCAGCGTTCACACATTACAAAAATAGTAAAGATAAGATTTAAACTTACTTTTTTTCTTGATTAGTCATTAATTTCACCTACTTAATATTGTACTAAGTCACGAGGAATACATGGATGCGTACACACACACACACACATATAATATAAACATGCATATATGAACCGGAAGATGGTGGGAAATGGTTAATTCTTTGTTTTCATATATATATATATATATATATATATATATATAAGTTGGTCAACTTAGGGTAATGTTGTGACTTGTTTATTTAAACTATATTTTGTAAACCATATAATATGATTGTTGATGATTGAATTATTATTTAAGTGTTGATTAACGTATTTAATTTCAAGTAGTGATTACATCACATAATTTACAAATATAGTTTAAAAAGTTGATCTACCTAGCAGTACTCGTCAAAGATCAGAAACCTACAATTATTGGTATCATCGTGATGGTACACGTTTCTATTGGTAGTAACAGATATGGGTTAAGCTGTTGGGTTTGTTACATATTAGTTAGTATAAATAAGTAGTTGGTAGAATAAGGATTTGTTTTAATGGTTGTTTATCAATAATAACAGATACTTTACTGTACATTGAGTGAAGTCGAAGCGAGGTTCCTAACAATTGTCAGCCAGGTTACACTTTATCTTTCTCTATGTGGTTCTGCCTATTTTCATTTTCGCATTTGTTGATAGTTGAAGATTAATACGACGTGAAGGTCGAATGTGTTGAGAAACTCTAGTTTTCTCCAGCTTTTGCTCCAATTTATTTACAAGATTGATTGCTTTACCAATTAAAACTTGGGAACTTTAACGAAAAGCTCACGGTACTGTTCACTTTAACGAAAAACCACATTTTTACACTAAAAAGTCAATACTGGAACTATTCACTTTACCCTTTATTTTGTCCTTATTGTTAAAACACAAAGTTTTCGAGCCATTTTCATTAATTTTTCTTTAAAATTTTAGGATTCCAGTGCCGGATTGGTTAACCTCTTCTTTTTTATGTTTTAAGTTTCAGATTTTGAACTAATGGACTTCTAAAAACGGTGGTACTGTACATTAAGTAATTAATACTGACAATAAATGAGATCAAAATTTTTTTTTTGGTCAAACAATAGATTTTATTAGATTAGATGTTAGATTAGTCACCGACAAAATTTGAACTCACGTTGTCATGTAATGACTCAACACATTGCCACCACTGTGGTAAAGAGTCACTCGCTAAATGAGATCAAAGTTGAATAAGTGAGATTTTTAGAAATGACCATCTTTAACCCAAAATTAAGAAAAAGAAAACTGTGGTATCATTATAAGAACAAATCCATGATACATTTGAGTTTGGGTACATCACTGATTCTAAACTAGGGAAGCAAAAATATACAAGAAAAATGGCAAAACAAAACCAAAAATTATCAACCTCAACGGAGAAGTGGGGAGGGATCGATTTAAATTACAAAAATGAACACTATTTCACAACGAATAGAATTTTCTCGCGCTGGCCATCGGGCGTGCTCTCATTTTCCCGGTCGCAATTGGCATTACGATTCACTCTTGCTATATCATATGATGCATGGAAAGTTTCAATTGAGGAGTTTTACAGTTTAGAAACTTTTCAGTCTGTCGACCTCCTTTGCACCCTTCAATACCAACAACCCCATCAGGTGAAGGCTGTAAAGTGCATTTTCTGGTTCATTTTTCGTTTAATATCATAAATCATGAGATCAGTGGAGCATCACAGCAAGACGTTTAGCGCTGTTTGAGCGAAAGCCATCTCCTTTAAATCCATTCTTGGGGGGAGAAAATCATATTCAATTTACACTTGCTTCATGCGGAAGAAATGTAAAGTGGACAGATATTTGCATGGTGAAATTTATCGAGTAAACATTCAAGTGCAGATGATTACCTCGCTCGAGCTATCAGGAGAGAACCACCACAGCAACACCCCAAGATGGACAACAGCAGGAATTATATTGAAAAGCAATGGCGTAGTGACCTGCACCATTAGCTTACAAAAATAAATATTCATTTGAACAGGCCACGCATCTCGAAATGAGACGCAATTAACATTTGAGATGTCTCACATACCAGACTAAGAGCTGTTGTGCCTAGAAGCAATAGATATAAATCGGAGAATTTGACATTTATGCTAAGCTTAAGTTAAATCCCAAGATTAGGTGGTGTCTGTAAGGAAGTTAACTTTTATAAAATTTCTTAGGAATGCAATTTATAGGTGAAGCACTCACCTCAACTAGATGAAGATTAGAGGCACGGCTTAGAAGAACAAAAGCAAATTCTCCGATTTGCGCAAGAGACATCCCAACCTATGCATATGGGGTAACCTAAGGCCCCGTTGTCAGTAAAATGCACGAAATAAATATAAAGCTGTGTTCACAGTGTTGAAATCTTACAAGGGAAGTCTTGTTAATGTATCAAAATCCCTTGACCACGCTACCAACAACTACAGTTTTTACAATGATTACCATTATAACAGCTGCTAATAAAATATCAATATGATTCCAAAGGAAATGAACATGTATTAACATCCCAATGCTGGCGAGAAAAAGAGCAGCAAAGAAATTGCGAATGGGTTCAAACTGAGGATAGGGACCGCAAATATGAGCAGAAACATAAAATTAGAATATTGAATTGAAATATTATGACAAACTAACGATAAAAATTCAACACTATGTACCAAAACATGTTAAATGGATCTCACATCCTATTGTTTTAGAACGCAAGCACAGTTAAATTGTTTACTATGATAGTAGAAATCTTAAGGACATTTCCTAGAATCATCAGTCATGAAGCATGCAAGGGGAACAATTTGTAAAGCCTATATCAGCTATCCGTACATAATGAATAAAAAATATCTTACTTGCTCCAGCGTATGCTGACCAAGACCAGTTGTTGATATCATCACTCCAGCCGCAAAGGAACCCAGTTCAAGGCTTAAACCCAGCTTAGCACTACACTGAAATGACAAAGACAAATGCATATTATATCCATCCTTCCAGGCAGTCATTAGATGGACGTGTGTAAGCATGAAAGCATGTACTGCAGACCCGCGGGGGAAGACGTTTAGGGGGTTAGGTATCAACTAACAAAGATGGTAACCCCAATCCCCTTACATTCCCTCTTCCTTTGTTGACGATAGTTTGTTTCTCTTACTTATGTGTATTTACTTGAATGAGTCTGTCCTATAAAACAAAAGATGTAAAAGATAGGAAATGAGACAAACAGAAATTGTTCAGCCAAAACAATCTCTAAAATTAAAGCATCAGAGTGCATTCAAATGAAGATATCTGAGAAGATAGGCTTATCATAAGCTTCAGGAACCATGATACACAAGTACGTGCTAATATGGACAAGGTGGCCAAAAACATAAGCAAAACCACCAGCCTGTCATAATGAACTGGTATGAAAAAAGATACACGAGGTAGTAATAGAAACTCGAAAGTAAAATCCAGTTCACATTTTCCTGTGCCCAAGAGATTATCTATGCTGTTTCTAACTTTCCACGGCTGAGTAATAGGAACTACAGAAGTGTGTATAAATTCCTTGCTCACAACCAACCCAACCACTTGTATTACTTAGTTTAATAATCACGTATGACTATTTTATTTGATAAGTAAATAAAATGCTATAACAGGCCAGTAACCAGCCTTTCAAGACTGGTTGCATCCGCTCTCCTTTTCCCCCTTTGGTGCTGATAACATGTGTCCAGTTGCGTATCCTTTAGGTGAAAGCCATAAACTAAACATTTGCATGCACTCATATGATAGGATGACTTTGCATAACAGTTGCTTACGATATAGTCATGCATATTACTCCTTGAAGAATTCCAGAAGTCGCACCCAGAACTGGAAGCAGAGCAAATAGCAAACCAACAGCACAATCTTAGTAGGTCACATACGGTGAAATCATAAGCCTGAATTTCACTTATCGTTTAAATACTAATTGCTAAGTATCAAAACCTAGCAGTGATAGATTCTGTAAAGTGAGAAATTATATCACATACCTGCAGTATAAGAGTGCCGACCACAACTTGACCATGAAGAGCACTGATACGATTTCTTTCCATCAAGAATTTCAAAACCTGCAGACAAAAAAAAAGATGAAATAATACAAAAACTAAGAGGTTGGTACAGGAAGACCAAGATTCAAGGATACAGAAAAACAAATGAGATTGGACTAAAGGAGAGGTAGGCAAGCTTGTTTTCCAGTATCACCCCTTAGACTATCAACTATTCCATAAAAATTGCACATAACGATTCCAATTGAATGAGAACAAATAAATTCTGTGCATACTGTGTATACAATTGTGAAGTACTAATTTCAGAATAACATAAGCTGAAGACAAACCACAACACATTTGCAAGAATTACAAAATTAAAATGGTCATGAATCCATTTATTTTCCCCAAATAAAAACGTAAGGAGGGGATGAGAGAATATAGAGATATCAGGGAAAAAAGAGTCACCGCTGCTGTCGAAGACATAGAAAGAAATGTACCAATAAATACCCCTTCTGAAGGCCTCCCACCGCATAACTGGAAATAGCATGCAGCTGTCCCATTAGAAATCCATTGAAGACACAGATTTATGTGGAAAGAAAGAAAGTAGGAACAATCATAATATGCCCGTCATTGGATAACAAAGTCTAGATACATTTTTTCACCTTAAATATGTAGAAAAAAAATTTGAGTAAAATGTAAACATACCGAGGCTGTTATTCCACACAAGCACATAAATAGGAAAATTTGCAGTAGACCTCCCAGAACAGCCACCATTCAAACAACCCGAAGCTGCAAACTTGAAAAGAAGAGAGTACTATCATGGTCTAAATTAATAGACCAACAAAATCCAGAGGGATACTGCAACATTCAATTTACATGCCTACCTTAACAGCTGAGAACTCCAAACCCAACGCAAAAAGAAGAAAGATCACCCCAAACTGAGCCACTGTCTCAACCTACATGCATGTATTTTAATAAAGAAATAGAAGTAATGCATAGAAGATACTTTAAATATCATATGACAACATACTTGCACCATTTCACGGACAAAACTCAAGCCTCCAGGTCCAATGACAGATCCTGCTAGCAAATATCCAGTAATAACCTGTACATAAGATAGTGAGTGGTCACTTTTTTGAGAATACGAGGATCTTAAAGAAAAGAAGTCTTCAAATAGAAACATATTATAAAAGAATGCAAATAGCCACGATAGAGGACAGACTGGTTGTCCAGCACAGGCAATGGCAATTCCACCACAAGTCGCAGAAACAATGACAATTACCAGGTCCAAAATCAAACTGAACATATGAAGAGGATATATCAGACAAAATTTTCAGTCACTCATAAATGAATGGGTAATAATAATAAAAACGTTAGCTTCCAATTGCAGCACAGGATATTTTGACTTGCGATTGGACATAATAAAGATATTGTCCTGATAAAAGAAATCTGAGCATACCAAAAAGTATCAACTTCGACCGCAAGACAGTGTATATATTTTCCAATGCAGCAGTATGCGAGCATCATCACCAATTGTTAAGAACATTACAATAATGTACTTTTATCCATTCTAAAAACTATATCTGTTACGTATCTACGTTACAATAGATAAATGCAACGTGAACTAAACAAAATTTTCCAATGATGGATAAAGACATACCTTTCGATCTATTAATGTAGTGTAGGCATATCTTCTTCTCCATTCTCATTACGGAAAACATCATGAAACTGAAATGACCTAAAATAAGGCTCACAAAGATGTCAGCGAACTCACTTCAAGTATTCCTATATCCAATTACAACTTCCACAAACTGAAGTTTACATATTTGATCTCCAATCACAAGATAGAAGTAATACTTCTCCTCCTTGCTGTCATTTTTCTTGGACTTGACTCTTGCAACGGTTTCCAGAACTGCCTAATAGACAAACAGTTACAGCTTTCAATCTCGGGCCAAGGATTATGCAAGACTATTTTACAACACATTTCAATATGAGAAATTTTGGAGTGATAAGACTATAAACATAGCATCCAGCGTACACATTTCTTTCGTCAATCAATCTAAAGCATCTTCCTTTTTTGTTAGCTCACTCTAAAGCTTGTCAAATGTATTAACTTTAAAGCGATTATTACGCAGGTTTTAGCAATGCCGATTTCAAACTTTCATAAATCAGCTTCTGGGTGTACAGTACTGATCAATTACATCAAATTACAAGCCGATTTTTAGCAATGCCGGTTTTTAGGGGCAAGTTCTACCCGCGAGCTCGATCCTCTAAACACCACACATAACTTTGAAACCGAAAATGTCAGAGCATGTGAGTGAGTGCCTACCTGCTGTTCGGCAACGCTGTTATTAAAGCCGCTGGCATCCTCCGCTGCAAAACAAGACACACCAATTTACACCAAATTAATATCAACTGCCATTAATTGCTCCAATTTTTCCATCCGAATTAAATTAAATTTTACATTTTTCATACTACCAAACAGACAGTATTAACAATGCATGCAAAAACGAGGAATTCAAACTTGAAAGCCGTTTAAAAAAACCACCAAAACGAGGAAATGAAAAGCTAGGGAACTGAAATAACCTTGGTTCTGCTCGTTCTCGGACAACTCCCGCTCCAGAGCTCGATCAATCAAGTCGGCTAAGCTGTCCTCCTCCCCACCGCGAGACCTGTTCTTCGACCCGGCATTGGTCTTCGCCTCGGCCACGGCCACCGAGTTCGACTGAGTCGACTCGGTGGGAACAGTACCGAAAAGACAGAGAAGAAGGAAAAGCAGAGCGAGAACCGTAGGCGATCGTAGCCTCATTGGAGAGGCCGCGGTCCTGAGTGGGCGTAGAGTGACCCCGGCGCAAGCTAGCAAATACGACCGTCTTATTCGATTTGCTGTCTGTAAGAGGGAAAAAGTTTCGGTTGAGTTTTTGGAGATGGAGGAGGTGATGCTAAAAGTACGAAACTGTCCTCCGAAGCAAGGTGTGCGCAGTGTGGGAATCTCTCTCAGGTGTCGACTGTGAGTGGAGACTTGAGAGAGGAGAAGATAATCAAAATCGTACGCGCCGATGTACGCGTGTGATTGCACCTCAACGCACGTGGAAATGCAATCTACGTATACATCTGCCAGTGGGTCGTTAAACGGTGCTTTCTGCGCCCCTCGGAAGGCCGCAGCTGCGGGAAGGAATTGGGTGCGGCGGCGGAGCATGAGGAGCAATGCAGCTCCCAACGGTCAAGTGGTTAAAGAACGGTCGCAGGATGGCGTTATTCGTGCGCGCTTTGGCGCCGTCCGCGGCAGCGGGGAATCTTTCTTATATTTTGCTAAGTACAAAATTAGATGGAAAGCAAATGTCAAGAATGATTAATGAGGAGGATGATTAATGAGGAGGATGATTAGTCAATTAATTGACAATTGATTCGAATTATTGATCCTTGTATAGATGGAGATCGAATCTGCACTAAGGTGCTTAAGTATTATTGTTTTTCGTTACTGCAGTCTCGTCTGCGCTTTAGCAATGCCTCTTGAACTTGCAAATTTATTTCAATTTACTACTAGAAATTTTAAATTGCTCTAAACTTAACTAACTTTTTATAATCTGTCGACAGAATCAACATGGGGTTATTGGTAGCCCTTACCCTAACATCTTCAAAAACCTCACCTTTATTTATTTGTGTCTTCTTTCTACTCCTACTTCTTTTATTTTCTTCTATCATATATATCTTCATTTCCTCGATTCTTATGTGTGACTCTACTGTGCGCACCATGTGCTCGATGAATACCTTAGTTAACAAGTCTTGCCAATGTTCAACATTACTCCACAACATCCTACATCAATCCTCGACAAACCTCTATAAATATTAATAGTTGTAAACATATGTTGGCAAAAATTGACAGGTGCCTACCAAATGCTCAACAAGATGGCTGAATGAAATTTTTTTTGTTGATAATATGACCCCATTATTTAAAAATCTTAAAAGAGCAGTTTAGATAACTTCAGTGAATGAAGACCAATAATTAAAGGGAGATTATATTCACACACCCCAAATTACTTCTCCCACACCTTTTTAATTTTTTAATATTTTTCTATCAAGTGTTAGTGGTGTGTAGAAAATATTAAAAAATTAAAAATGTGTGAGAAAAGTAATTTGGGGTGTGTGAATATAATCTCTCTAATTAAAAAGGCTCGCTCTTAGCTAATTAATAAAAAAAGATCTGAAGTATGTTCAAAATGTACACATTTGCCGAGACTGACAAAGGCTCACAGCAAAAAGCACAGACAAAGATTTACAATTAACAAAAGCTACAATCCAGCCAATTTTCCTAATATTGATCTGGCTAAAAAGGTTTTGTTTTGCTCGACTACTTCAGTCAATGTAAGCTTGTGAGGCTTCAAGAACGGAGAACATTTGTTAACTAAGCATAACAAAAAGTTCCCAAATTTCAGAGAATTCGAAAATATTTCCGCCAGTTGCTGAGCCTGGTAAACAATATGATCAACTGAACTCTCTGTTAAATGAACATTATGATTCAAAATGCTTTGGAGCAGGGTAAACAATGATTCTGTCCATACCATTTTATCGGTTATCAGATATCGGTGGCAAGGGAGACAGATGACTCTCCTCTCATCTTTTTCTCCGCACAGGAGCTTCTGACAGAAAGAAGAAGCATGAGCCGGGTGCAAACTTTCCTTGATGATCCTCGCGATCACATCACATATGGGATTATTGATGCCATCCCGTCGAAGAATCAGTGGAAATAAGAGTGCATATTCACAGGCCCTTTGATGGAGTTGGCAGTACTCTACTGTTGCAGTCACTAGCACTCGAGAAGCTGGTTCCTTGAGAACCAACAATTTGGGAAGGATGACCGAGCACAGAACCTGGCTTGCCCAAGTAAGCTCTTCTTCACTTCTGCTCGTTAGATGAGAAAGTAGAATTGAAGCAGTCTCATCATCAGCTAACCATGGTTCAATCAGACCCAAAATCGTCAAAGAATCTCCTCTTTTGTCTAAGCAAAGTTTGCGAATTTCATTCGCTAAGCCTACGGTTTTAGAAGTTGATTGAAAATCCGCAACCTGTGCTTTCAAACTAATTGCCATATTTTGAATTTCAGGCTCAAGATGAACACTAATTGGATCATCAATATTCATTTCCTCCAAAACATCATTCATATCCACATCTTCATCCTCTTCAACTTGACTCGACGACCCATCATTGTTTTCAGAATTACCAGTTACTGTCCTCGAATTCAATTCCTCAGGCGATACAGGAAGCCAAGGTAGAACCAACTCACCAAAAGCCCCAGAATCCTTAAGACAACCCGGCAAGGATTCAAATTCGTCCTCCTCGAATTCCAAACTCAAGCCACTAATCCACTCATAACTTGAATCGGACATTCCATCGAGCAGATTGCGTGCAGCCCTCTGAACCCAAAAATCAAGCTGCTGACTTCCATCCAACACAGTCCTCGCCAGCCTCGCCAAGTCCCGGCCGCAAAACCTCTGACGCTCCAAACCCAGAAACGAAAGAATCCGCGACTGAACCATGTTCGGCAGAGTCTGTATAAACATCACCCTGTTCACCAAACCTCAGAATCAGTCACCAAACCACGTAAAAATTATCGAAAAATAAAAATTGGGTTTCGACCCTTCACCTGTTTGTGCTTGGAAGCCAAGCCGAAGACGAGGGAAGAGAATCGTCGGCGACGATCGAGTCCAGAGGTTTCATAAGCAACGAGAGGAAGGAGCCGGTGGTGATTGGGGTCGCCGACGACGATGAGGCGCTGAAAGATTGGTTTAGCCACGCAGAAGCTTCGGATTCGGGAGTCGGGGAGGTCAAGAAGATGTCGAAGAGTGGGACCCATTGCTCCATCACGCCCGCTCCGGCTCTGCAACTCTCTGTTGGGTTTTGGGGGTTTTAGGAATCAAAGGGGTTTTGAAAGGTTAATAAGACGCGGGAAACTCGAATGGTCGTTTTACCAAACAGATGATTGGTGTATGAGGATTTAGTTTGTACTTGTTGCCAAACACGGTCTACTTAGAACAGTAATTTGAGGCAAGAATAATTTGGGTACGGACGCCCTTACACATCATGTGTAACACAATTCTTATAAACACATAAGATTTTTTTGTATGATCTCCACTTCAATTCACGTCAATTCAATTCATGTGAGAGTTGCTCTAGTATTGAGTTTCTTTCCTTAGACCATCTCCAACCCTGAGCTAAAAGTCAAATTACTCCCCAAACTCACTCCAACCCAAGGGAAAATTCGGGCTAAATGCTAAATGCTAAACTAAGGCCAGATTCCCCCCAGAATTTAGCCCAGAAATCGGCGTGGGCTCCACCAAACTGAATGAAAATATTTATCGAAATTTAATTTTTTTTTTATTAAAATGTTCATAAAATTAATTTATGATAGTCTACATATTTATTTTTAAAAAAAATTAATTTAAGAAAAAAAATAGCCTAAGTTTATTCTTTAATAATTCCGGGCTAAAATTTTAGGCTAGAAAGGGTTGGAGCAAAAAAACTGTTTCTGAGCTAAAAGCTAAATTTTTCGGGCTAAAAAATTTAACTTTTAGCCCAAGAGTTGGAGATGGTCTTAGCGCTTGAAATTTGCACTTTCTTGTCCAATCATTTTTTATTAACGAATTTACACAGTATAATGTCCTATTTTAAATCATTTCTATAATAAATAATAAACTTTTAGACTCTTTACTCATATTTTTATACTGAACAAATTAACAATTATTTTAAACTACTAATTACTTAATCATAATATGTATAACTAAATAATCTCTAATTAATTTATTTTTTGTATCATGAAAATTCTGATGACAATTACATGGACCAAAATGACACTGATACACAAACTTCGTAACATTCCATACTAATCATAAAATAACTTGTTTAATTTCTTGCTTAAAATTATATTATCAGCAAGAACGCCAAATATATATTCTTAGTGTCAGGTGATCTTAGGAGGACTTATGCATTATTCCTAAAAATTGAAAGACTTTTAATGTGCTTAAACACAAAAATATTACGTCATATGTTATTATACAAATAAAAAGATACTTGAAAACAAAACTTTTCTTCACTAACATATAATGTACCACTTGGTAAATGTGATATTTCGAAGGACCAATCAAATATATGCAACGTGGAGGCTTGAGCCTAGGTCACCTGGCAAGCATGTTGAATTTACCGTGCCCGGGAGGTCTTCTTGACTTGAGTGCGGTTGGGGCGTGTTTGAAATCGCGCCAAATGCGCTTGTGCTTTGCGGATAGCCGAGAATCGCGGTTTCACTTTTTTCTTGTAATTTCAACGGCATGTAGTAAAGTTGGATACTTTAGAAATTCTTAGATGGATACGTATCAAGGGAAAAGATGTATTAAATTTCATGATAAGTCGTCCTACTCATTTAATCAATTTTTTTAATATTTCATATCAAGTAAATTTCAAGTTATTTTCATCAATAATTACCTAAAGCGAGTTTATTCTAAGAATAATGTTTCTTTTTTTGTTTCTTGATTATTTGAAGTGGAAGTTTAAAAACTAATAAAGGATCAGTCTAAGATCTCGACAGCGAAACAGTTCACATTAGAAATTGAGATGACCCATTACGTGATCTTTGCTTTCTAAATAGTAATGCCATCCTAAAGTTTGGATGGATTGCTTTTACTTTTGGTTCTCCATGAAGCCTTTATTAAGCGATTTCAATTACATTGTCGTTTTTACTCTTATCTTCTATATGGCCTGGTATTAAATCCATTATTTATGTTTTGCTTTAGGGGTGATTAGAAATGGTTCTAGTACTTCTCTTTGGATTGATAAGTGGTTGGATACGCGTATTGTGGATGTTGTTGGTGCTACTGCGCTTGATCCTTCCCAATTTCACATTAAGGTCTCAGACATTACTGGAATAGGAAAATGAGTTGTTCCTTTTATTTTCTTCTTCTACTTCTCCAGAGTTAGCCAAAGAGAATATAAAGATGTCTCTTCGAAAGGATAAGGAAAATGACATATTAGTTTGGGAAGCTTGCATCTGAAGTTTTTTTTGTTTTTTTTTTTTTTTTAGTTTTTGTTTTCTAATGGCTATTGAATTGTTCATCATCGATTTTTTTGTTAAAAGTTTGGCTTTTATTATTTGGTGTCGTTTTATTATACTTTGCCACTATATTCTCGTTTGAGGGATTTTTTTTCAATAAGCTCCCAACGGATGATCAACTTCAACGAAAGGGTATTTATTTTTCTAATCTACCAACTATGTTGTAATAATTCTAAACACTTATTTTTAGTTGTGAATATGCAAAACATGCTTTATTTTGGCTCGCTACTCAATTTGGCATTATTCTTAAAAGAAAAAAAGGTTGAGACGACCCATTATAGGTTGAGGTAACATGGGTGATCTCATTGACGTAGGAAGATTATGTGTTAAGAGTGTGTATATTGCTTAGAGTTGATACTTTTTCTTTGAGATGGGGTGGACTACAACATTGGAGAACCCCTGTAGTTCCGAAGGATAACCTACCTGAACAAAGATGCATTGCAACGCATTTTTTTTTCATATGGTGACGCATGATTTATTTCAAACATTATCATCTTAGCGTTTCTATTTCATGTCACTCTCGTAAGTCGATCACTTTGGTATCCCCTTTTTGAGTCGAGTTGTGGTAGTGATTTTGTTTTGTAATTCCTCTTTCTCTAAGCCAGAAATAAAAGTCCTTTATTTGGGGTGTAAACCTTAACCAAGATCACAACCCTACTTACAAACACTCCTCCCATTGCACACAGAAAAATAAGTCCCCCAACACAAACCCTCCAAATCCCAAAGCATATAAAACCCAATCCGAACCAACACAATTCACACCAAAAACAGAACAAGAAGTAAAGAAACCAACACAAAACCCTTCCCCACCTACTATCCCATCCCACAATCCAATCCAATTCCCTCCCCCACCGTTACCCTCTCTCTTCCTCCTCCAAAGTAGTCCTGTCCAGCACCATGGGAGTGAGCAACAGGATAACCGCAACTCTTAACTTCATTGCCCTCCTCTGCGCCATCCCAATAATGTCTTCCGGCATCTGGCTGGCCTCCAAGCCGGACAACGAGTGCATTCGCTCGTTCCGGTGGCCAGTCTTCATCCTTGGCGCCCTCATGCTCCTGGTCTGCCTCGCCGGCTTCATTGGCGCCTATTTCAACAAACAGGGTCTTTTGGCTCTCTACCTTTTCTGCATGGCCGCCCTCATAATCCTGCTCCTTGTCCTGCTCATCTTCGCCTTCACCGTCACAAGGCCCGACGGCAGCTACGCCGTGCCCAGCAGGGCTTACAGAGAGTACCGGCTTGAAGGGTTTTCCAAGTGGCTGAGGGACTATGTTACTGACTCTTCGACTTGGCAGAAAATAAGGACTTGTTTGGCTGAGTCTAATACTTGCCCTAAGCTTACACAGCAGTACATGTCAGCTGATCAGTTCTTCTTTGCTCACATCTCTCCCCTTCAGGCTAGTTTCTCTCTCTCAATTTCTAAAAAGATTCTCCTTTTTTGGTTCATTTTTTCAGAAAGATGGCATTTTTTACTTAATCTTTTGGTTGAATAGCTTGAAATACAAGTTTTTAATGACAATTAAAGAACCAGTTATACCTGTTTAGGAGTTAAAAATGCGGATAATGTTAGAGAGATCAAATTTTTAAATCAAATTTGAAAACTAAATGACGTGTCACCAATAAAAAAAAAAAATATGTTAATCAACACTTAAGTAATAATTCAATTATTAACATCTACATCATTTGGTTTAGAAATTTAGACTCTTTAACATTACCCTGAAAGTGTTTTCTAGCAATCAAAAGCACTTATGATTACATTGAACTAAAAAACTTAAAAGCGCTTTTTAGGATCGTAGAAGTGCATTATAGAGAATCTATCATGTGTTTTAGGAAGCACCTAATGGAGATTTTCAGGATGAATTTATTTTTAGTAAAAGATTTGCTAGTTATAATAAAAATACTTGTATAGTAAGTATTTATGAGTAAAAGTGCTTCTTATGAAAGCTGTCTCAAACGAGTCCAAATGCCACTAATTGGTTTTTATTTTAGTATAAAACAATGACATCCAAACTGTTCTTTAGTTCCTTAATCCTATACTTTCCCAAATGTCACAATCTAAAGCCACTAGAACATGGCAGAACAAGATCACTAGAAGTTTAAAAGCCGGTAATTTCCTGAAATTTATATGAGTGCATTTTTTCTCACCACCTTCAAGTGTTGGTAATGCTTACCGCCTTAATTCTTATCATTAGATGAGTTTAAATTTTGAAATTTGTGTCTATCCATTACACAGATATCGAACACACAAATCTGAAAATTAAACTTATCTATCGATAATAAATAAGATGATGAGCATTACCATCACTTGAAGGTAGCAAGTAAAAATATTCCTTGAAGTAGGACCCATCAATTGTGTCTATATGTTTAGGGAACCGGATTCCCTCCAAAGCAATATAATTTGAGCTTGCTGAGCATGTCATCCGGCCTGTTGAAATTTGATTTAACGGCTGTAATTATTATAATTTTTAGAGGATCCGTTGGATCAAATTTCAACAAGCCAGATGGCCTGCTCAGCAGCCTCAGATTATATTGCTCCGGAGGGGGATCGTGTTCCTATGTTTAGCCCACACTACATTGCCCCCTGTCAACCTTTCAATATGGTCCATGAATTAGCTGGGATCCACTCACCATGATACCTTCTTTCTGTGAATTATTTTAAGAAATCATGGATGGTAGACCTAATTAAAGTAAGCAAAATCGCATAATCAGGGACACATTTTGTAACTTTTTATTGATGGAATCATTGGAGAAGATTAAAAGGAACATCTTGTGGTTGCCAGCGTATTAGACTCACATATTGACAAAATTTGGTGCTGTTTTTTGTTTCTAGGGTTCTTCAATCTTCATAAATGCGCCCCTCGGAACACTATTTAATAGTAAAAACACTTGGACCCCGTTTTAAACTGAAAACCCCCTGAATCCAACTGGCATTGCACTCCCGATGACAAGGGCATTTTTTACCGTAGTTTGGTTTCTTTAGCGTTTCTCACTGATAATATCAATTGTTGGGAGACTATGGTTGTTGGATATACAGTCAGGATATTGTAAACCTCCGACAATGTGTGGATACATTATGTAGTTTGATTTTCAAGTGTTTTTCGCTAACATTATATATTTTTGCGGGACTATGCTAATTTGTTGCTATTGGTTTTACAGTCAGGATGTTGTAAACCTCCAACAATGTGTGGATACAACTATGTGAATCCAACACTGTGGATAAACCCAGTGAACCCAGGAGCTGACCAGGACTGCTTGATATGGAACAATGACCAAAACCTCTTGTGCTACAGCTGCAATTCCTGCCGGGCTGGACTGTTGGGAAACCTGAGGAAAGAATGGAGGAGGGTCAATGTCATCCTCATTGTGGCTGTGGTGATCCTCATCTGCGTGTATCTCGTCGCCTGTAGCGCCTTCAAGAACGCCCAAACTGAGGAACTCTTCCGCCAGAACAAGCAGGGTCGGGCCTAACCAGTTTCCAAACACAACAAACCTTCTGTTTGTTTTCAATTTCTCATATTTTGATGACTTTCGATGAGCCTTTGTTTGTGACTAGTGTAGTCAGTGTACATATTCGTTTGTTCTTTTTCTATCTGTACTTTATGGATGGATAGATAATTGACAGGCAGTGAAATTCTAGTAGGAAACTGAGCTTTCAAATACTCGCACACGACCATTTGGTTTAGCGGCATCTAGTAGAGGAAGTTTGAAGTTCAAATCACATACAACAGTTGATGAGAGAGAAACCTCAAATATGAGAAAATGAGATTTGTTTTTCAATACTGCGTAGCATTGAATTACGAGGGTGAGCGTGGACGTAACAGAAAGGCTACTCCTTTATGACTGAAAGGTCATGAGTTCGAGTCGCAAAAACAGCCTCTTTGTAAGTAATAGTAAGGTTGCGTACAATATACATTTTCTTCCAATCCTAACAAAGCGAGGAGCTTCGTTGTTGGGGTCGCCCTTTACTACGAAGCATTGAATTTTACGAGAAATGAATGATTAACCTTGAAAATTAAAGATCCAAACAAGTGTGAATATTGAATGGTTAAAATTGAAATTTAAAGATCCAAAACAAGTGTGAATATCAAATCTAATTGCTAAAACACCAACAGCATTGAAGCGACATCCGAAAATATCAGAATAGAATCTCAATTTTCAGCTCTTTTTTTTCTTGTTTTTCTTTTACTGGTATAGGATGCTTCTGTCTCAGTGGTGGTCCTTGCAGCTTCTTGGACACGGATCTATTTCTTTTGAATATGTTTGCCAATTTGGCAGCTTTTGCAGCTACCCTTACGCGCGCACTTTATTTAAATGCTTTACCATCTAAAAAATGCACCGACTTTGCCGACAAGGGAGACCAACTTTGCAAGGAACAAGGCGATCAATATTTACAGTTGTAAAATATTGTCCCAAAGTTACATTTTTGAGCTCTGCTTTTATTTATTCACACGGTTGATTATCTTCGGTTGTGAGATCAATATAGAGCTAAGGAATTCTAGTCTCGGTGGTTAATCGCTGTGAATTTACGTTTGAAACTTGGAAGTATCAAACTTTGGGAGGAGTAATAAACCTAAAATGGAAGCTCTAAACAGCGTCTATAGGCCCTAAATAATCAACTTTGTCAATAAACAGGATCAAAGTTGGACAAAATTAAATAAAAATGAGATTTCTCGAAACGCATGTCTTTTAACAAAGACCGGACACCTTGTAAAGAGAACACATTTCAAAAAAATGTAGTCACTTCAGTTGGTCTGCATGCACATGGGAGTGAAAAGAATATAAGAGCAAACTTGCCAGGAAGACTCACTGGCTACGAATTTGCAACTACAACAACGACAACAAAGCTTTACTACACTAAGTGAGGTCGGTTGTATGAGTCCTAAAACGCCATACGCTTGATTTTGCACCATTGACATAAATTCTGCTTGAAGTCAGGCCATCGATTGGAAGAAGAAGAAATTTCTCTCATCCGATATCTCTATATTGCAGATAACTTTGTGGAGTACTATATAATGTACATGGGATCCGAGCTTCCAGGGTTCGGAGATATATCCACAGCCTGCAGAAAGTAGCATACAGTTTAGAAAACTACAGTTAAGTCTCGACTCCTTTCAATGCCCTAAATGACTTGGTCCTTGGGTAAACCACATATAACTTTGCACTACTGTTAACATACTTGCTGAGGCCGCTCCCAATGAAGCCATCATATTGTTCAAGCAAAATCGAATGTGCTAAAAGAATGAAACAGGATTATCAGAGAATTGAATGTCATAGGTGAGCTGAGCTAATGATCTATGCTTTATAGGTCATAAGAAGACATGGTATCCAAAAGAAAATTAGGAGAGAGCAGGTCCTACTTATGTTACTGGAACAAAATAATAGACGACCTCCCTGAGGCGTTTCAAATCCTCCAGCGTAGTAGAAAATTAGAAATATGCCCCCGCAAGCAAAGCATGATCAGCATCACTGGTTGATGTCCATATCGAGATTGGTTTAGTCCAGGAACAACGGTTGGAAAAGCTGTTTGTAGACATTTCGCTAAGTTAGAATTCGTTGAGGAGACCTGAAAGATCAAGAAAAACTAAAGCGGACGATATGATCACCTCATAATAGCAACTCCACCCGGCTTAAGAATCTGGCACATTTCCTTGAAAACGTCAAGAGGCTTTGTTACATTATCGACACTAACCTGCAATAAGAAATTTCTTAAACTCTGAGAGCAGATAAAACATCAAATCTTTCACATCAAGTGATCAGGAACTGAAAAGAATGGTTGCCTCGAGTCATTTACTGAGATCGAGTGAAACACAGAATATACTCATATAGTTTGCGAATTAAACCCCTAGAGCGGATCGACGAATTCATATGGATATGCCGTTAAAGATAACCAGTGATTTTGTGCTCCAAAAGTATATTGCCAATCACCGAGATTATATCAGAAGATGATAACGTAATAAGAGACGGAAAGAGATACACATACCACGTTAGTAAGGATATGAAAGGAATTGTCTTCAAACGGAAGTTTAGGGTTCACGTTGAAGTCCTGCACAGTATATTTTGTCAAGACCTACAAAGTTAGATCAATTAGGGGATAGTCATTGAGCCAAAACGATAACGTAAGAAAGATAACCAATCAAGGACTGATATAATTGAAATTGCAAGGGAAACAGTTTATGTCAACATGTTTAGAATCTAAAACGAGCAAGTGATCATCCGTGCAGCGTCAACATATTGACACTAGAACTACCGGGTTGTGCTTGAGCTCTTCTTCATTCATGCCCATTCCGATGATTCGCTCTTGCTTGTATCCCGGTGGAAAGTGACTGACCTAGATACTGAAAACAGGATTAAGATTCTTTAAACTTAGAAACTGTGCAAAGCTTTACACTAGAACCTTAAAGAGGCACACTCAACTGCTACACATGTCCAGCAAGCTTACTCCCGCAGTGTTGCTAGGAGGAAACACCTTTGAGTAGTGCTTGGTCAGTGCCGCAATGGCGGGACCATCAATATGTGTCGCAAAGCGTGGAGCCTCATAAAACACCAAATCCAATGACCTGATCAAAATCAACTTCTAGTATTCAGAACTCAATAAATTTAACATAAACTTAGGCTGAACTGAAGGTTCAAGAACACCTAAGGGCATAAAACACAACTTGGAGGTTTTCTTACTGATCAAGGCGCTGGAAATCCTGAGGCTTGAAGGGAAATTGCTCCGGCCATTCCACATTCTTTAATATCTTTAATTTGACACACTATATTAGACTAGGCAAATACATTTTTAAAAACTCACAACATCAAGCAATAAGTTAAATTTAAGAATTAAGAATAGTTATATACGAAAGAGGCCCAACAACAATCAAATGGCTCTATTGTTTTGTGGAATGGGGACTTCTCCAGAGAACGAAGCTATTCTAGGTCCATTACTCACTTTTATGCGTTAGAACTTTCTCACATAGTAGCGGGTGATTGGCTCGGAAAAAATGTGACATCCCGTTGCAAGAAAGTTATTACGTGGTTTTCACTATCCCAATACTTAACTGTTTCAGGTTTCTAGCTACACAAAATCACTCAATTATCCATAAATTAGAATTCAACATAACAAAATTTAAAATTGAGGAAAACCCAGAAACCATATGACAAAACAGCTAAAAATACCAAATAAAAATTCAAACTTCACACAGAAATCCAATACCTTTTCAAAAGAAGGACCACTCTTCAACCTTGCAGAGGCAGTGAAAGATTTCCCACCAACTGCACAAGACATATCAATTTGGCCCAAAACGAGACTCCAAGGCCCAAGATCAGACGGCGGGGAGCTCCCTCCACTTTTCCACTTGTTATTTACCTTTGAAGGAATGGGATCTGAGCCAGCAGCACTAGGAATTAAATAAGAAAAAGAACAAGGACATGTACCCGCCAAAACTGGTAACCGATATGTAAGAGGTACTAAAATAATTGGTTTCTAGAGAATTTGGGAGCTCAAAGATATACATGTTACTAGTCAAGGGTGGAAATATTGGAATTATAGTGACAGATCTTTTATCTGGTGTAGGTTCAACTTAATTGGTACTTTCAGATTTGGTTTCTCACTCCCATTATTTTTAGCATCCCCTTATAAGTTATAATTTGTTTAATTTTCTTACCTTGTAGTAGTTTCTCTGCTTAGAAAATTATGCATTCGTTGAACTTTGGGGATGTCACGACATTAGTATTTCAAAACAATTACGTATATATATGAAACCTTCCTGCTTTGTTTGCATGCTTTCCCATTTTCCAAGTTTCGTTGTTTCCATGAAGAACATATCCTGGTCATTTGCTTTACTAGGAAAAACAAAAAAACAAAAAACAAAATAGTCACACTTTGAAAGGTTAATATGTATCTATCTATCCCTGTTGAAGAAATTAAAAGGGAAG
Organism: Crataegus laevigata; assembly: GCA_963580275.1. Taxonomy (NCBI): domain Eukaryota; kingdom Viridiplantae; phylum Streptophyta; class Magnoliopsida; order Rosales; family Rosaceae; genus Crataegus; species Crataegus laevigata. Next base: position 35,403,355 of record OY756942.1, on the reverse strand, counting down.
AGTTTAATGTGTATAAACAAGGTTAACGTTATGAAAAAGATTCATCACCAAACTGTTTCAGTCCAATAGTGCGATATTATGTGAAAGTTTAGAGTTAAATTTATACATAATATTAATTACATTATTGGATTGAGAAATCATTATAATAATAATCTTTGTTTCATATATTTTTTTATTTTTTTATATTTTGAGATATGTTGTTCGATTTGCTCTCAGAACACAAAACTTTAAATATATTGCAAGAGGTTGGAAGAAGACAAAATGTGGCGAGGAAAGGAGGAGGAAGGTAGGGGACAAGGAAGAGTTCCAAAATAAGTGACAACAAAAGATAGTACTTGTGACTATATAGATAAACAATTGGTTTGCTAGCTTGCACCAACTTAGACACAAAGTTGAAAGATCCAATGTTAAATCGGTTTAAAGAAAAGCATATGATCCATTTATAGATGCATGATTGCATGTGGGTGAATAGTTCTCATCTAAAATATTATCGTCCAATTAAGTAGGTAGCTAGCTAGCTAGTTGGCTTTTGCAAAACGCATACACCCAAAAAAAAAACCCTCCATTTTAAAAGAGAATGCTCTTTTTGAGTAGTTCCGGAAATGAACTATGACGATAACAGTGAAGATTGTATAAAATGTCGATCTACTTGGTAAGTTGGAATACCAAAGATAAATTCGTAACTGAGATATATTATTTTTAATTTTTTTCGTTCATCGGTTGATTATTACCTTATACATTACTTGATTTTCGTTAAATGAATTATGAAGTCAATGATGAGTGTAACCCACATATATTCGTATTTACTTTCTCGCTATTAGTTGATCATAGTTTCACGCACGACTTGAACCTTTTATCCTTGTCAAGTTATGGGGTGAAACTACTATATCCCAAAGAAAGGTATATATGGTGGAATTTTTGTTTGAACGGATCTTATCATATGGACAGTCTAACAATACAAATTGAGAATATTATATACATAATAATGTTGGATTCGATATTAGATTGTGGACTACGGCTGGCTAGTTTTCTTTTCCTCTTTTATATTTCATAAGCACGAGGCTTGGCGCAATAGAAAGGTTGTTCATTTAATTATGACTGAAATGTCATGAGTTCGAGTTGTGAAAACAACTTCTTTGCAAAGTAAAGATAAGATTGCCTACATAGACATTCCTTCTAATTCTCGCAACACAAAAAGCCTTATTAACTTGAGATCGCCCACTTTTATATCTCCTAAATCCTATGGAAATCTGGCCTTCTCATATATGAGTATATGTTTCAATCATATTCCATATCTTATCTTATCTTATAAATTCAATACTATATATTTTCTTTGCCTAACGACAATACAAAGTTTAAAATACGACAGAGGAAAGGCTTACGATGCTCTCATTTGGTTACGTTTCACTTCTGCCCATGCAGCATGCAGGAAGCTGACTTGAGTCATGCAATATTTATATGTAATTATATTATCATTGATGGATACGTACGTCTAAATATATAGTTTATAATATATAATACTTTTGAGTTTTGACCCACCTATATATAATATGACCAAGGACAATGTTATTTTCTTGGAGTTTGATTTTTCCATCTAACCTACTTGTGTCGTGTGATTTTGGACTACTACATTACTCCATGAGGAATGGTTCAAAGATGAAGAATATTGAAGGATCTTTCTATAAATATAAATAAAAAGTACTATTATCGATACTTCAAAATATTCAATTGCACTTGTTTTTGTGCATATTTTTTGTGTGCGTTGACAATGAGGCATGAGCTCGAAAAAAAACTAAAAGATTCCATAAAAAAAATCAAGAGATTACGAGACTATAGTTATATTTGCAACTAGCAATCGACAAGAAGAAGGAGCTTGCTAAAAAAAAACTGGACTCAAACTGCATGATAAACCCAAACGAGCCAAATCATTAACAACAAAATTATTTTTACTGTAAATATGTCGAATTTCAAAGGACTCGTTTTGGTGCATAAGAGCATGACAATTCAATACTAAATTTCCAAGATGGTAATTATCCACTTTTACATTAAAATCAATTGCACTGCAACTACAAAATTGGATTCCACCATAATCTTTCACGTAACTTGCAATCCAATAAAAACAGCCCAACTTTTAGCAAATAGAATCTCACATTAACCAAGATTAGCACAAAACCAGAAGGCCATTCACTCACTCCCCTTCCCCTGCGGACGAAGGTATTGGTTTTTAATGATTTCTTTAAATGCTAATAACAATTTTATAAAAGGGTGTGCTATCTACACACTTTTTTATGCTTCTCACACACCTCTTGTTAATTTCTGTCCATTGATCTTTTTCAATTCATCTAATCTGACGGTCGAAAACCAAAAAAATATGAGAGAAGTAAAAAGAGGTGTGTGAATATCACACTCCTTATAAAAATATATCTAATTTTGGTACCTTTATTTTTTATAGGTAATATGATGCACCACATTGAGTTGTATTGTTGTAATGATGATGTATCGCATTAGTTAACCTAATACCCCGCCATACATCTAATTTTGGTACCGTTTTGGTAAATACGTCCCATTAATTTGTTAATAATGTTTTTGTCTTAAATAACATCCACTTAAGCTTAAAAATAATTAACGACTTTTTATTAATTTATTTATGCATAATTTAGTGCTTGAATAACTAATTATATCGCTCACTTGTCTTTATTTTAAGGACATTTAAGACGAGAAATTTTTCAGTATGTAAATAACACGGTGCTATACATTAATTGTAATAATACAATTAGTTAGAGTTTAAAAATAAAAAATTCAATTAATCATGGTCTCCTTCCGATCTCTATATAAACAAGTCCCATTCCCTCACTCCTCCCCCTTCCCACACATTTCTAGGATCTCTCCCTCCGATCCCAACGCACCAATCCCCTCAATCGGGTCGACCCGCTTACCCCTCTCCCAGAAATGGACCAACCGAGATTCGTAATCGAAGCCTCCGAGGCCGAATCAATGGCCAAGCAGTCCAACCTCACCGTCCTCCAGCTCCTCCCCTCCCTCGTCAAGCCCGCCCAGGACCTCGCCCGCCCGCCCATCTCCAAATTCCATGTAGGCGCCGTAGGGTACGGGTCATCTGGTCGGATCTTCATCGGCGTCAACCTCGAGTTCCCGGGTCTCCCCCTCCACTACTCGGTCCACGCCGAGCAGTTCCTCGTCACCAACCTCTCAATCCAATCGGAATCCAAGCTTCAATACATCGCCGTCTCCGCTGCCCCCTGCGGTCATTGCCGCCAGTTCATCCAAGAAATCCGCGGAGCCCAGGATATCCAGATCCTAATTACCTCGGTAGAATCCGGCGACGACAATTCCGGGCTAAACGGTTTCGACCCGCTCCTCCACTTACTCCCCCACCGGTTCGGACCCGAAGACCTCCTGGGAGAGAACGTCCCCTTGCTCTTAGAGCAGCACGAAAACGGTCTGTCGTTTTTGAGCGAAACCGAGAATTTAACCGGCGATTTAAAACTGAATGCGGAGTTAAAAGCCGCGGCTTTAGAGGCCGCGAATAAGTCACACGCGCCGTACAGCGGGTGCCCGTCGGGAGTGGCGATTCTGGACTCCGATGGGAAAATGTACAAGGGGTCGTACATGGAGTCCGCCGCCTATAATCCGAGCATGGGCCCCGCTCAGGCGGCAGTGGTGGCTTACATTATCGGCGGTGGTGGCGGGTATGAGAAGATTGTGGGTGCGGTTTTGGTGGAGAAAGATGGCGCACAGGTTAAGCAAGAGCACACGGCGAGGTTGCTCTTTCAGGCCATTTCGCCCAAGATCGATTTTCGGGTTTTCCACTGCGGTTCGGGTTCAGATGGTGTATAAAGTCTTGATCTTTGATGATCATGAGTATGTGAATAAATAAAGGATAAAGTTGATGATGATCATTTGTAATGTTTGAGTGTATTGTTCTTAATAAGAGATTTATGTTTATAAACAAATAAACGTGGTCCTTAACCGAGGACACGATGCTATTGTAGCAGTATTCTAATTCAATCACAGTGTGTGATTCGATTCCGTTGTAAGGAAGTTCATCTTCTGCATGACGCCATGCAAATTGTATTCAATCCGCTTTGTAAGTTTTTGTCACCAGCAATCTCAGAGTATATGAATCCTTGGGCTTCTTCTCTTTTCCCTTGACAAACTGTTGCTCGTTTTAACTTTTTTCATATGGTAATGCGTGGTAAGCATCCCCGTTGTCAGAAAGTTCTTCACGATGCCGTGCAAATTGAAAACCATCCACAGAATTGGTTTGTTTTTCGTGGTTTTGTTTTTCCTCGTGGAAATGTACTTGCTCATGGCCTTGTGGGATGTTGCCATTCAGTGGCTGCCAAGTGCCAACTTTTCTCAGAAGCAACTTTTTGCAAAAGCTTTTTTTTGTTAGTACAGTCAGCCAAACAGAGAAAAAGAGCAAAGATTCCCATAAGCTTATGGATTGGATGGTACAGACAGAGAGCCGCAGTATTATATTGAATTGGTCCACTCGTAATCTACTGAGCTGGATTTCCAATACTTTCACCTTTCAGAAAAGAAGGGAAGAACAAAGTTAACTAAGTTACTCTGTTTTGAATGGATGAGAGAGGCAGATTTTTACTCATTACAAGTTACAATTTTGCTGTTTTTCGATCACCCGACAAGGTGATTTTCAGCGGTGAGTTTGGAGGTTTTAACATTTCGGCGATTTCATCTGCGCCGGTTGAGTAGTTGGATGGAAATGGGAAGAGGAGATATAGCCACATCTTGATGAATGCAAAGTTGGAACCTAATTGTGAATATTCTGCCTTAGTTGCAAAGAAAACGAAGAGTCTAGAATGACACTTTATACCTAAGGGGGGGCAACCTTTACACCAATGCCGATCTAGGATTCAAACTTTGGGAGTCTCATAGAAATAAATTTTTTAAGATAGAAACAGAGGGCACAACGCTAAAAAATTTCAGTTGATCCACTGAGCATTTTGTCGAATGCTTAGTGAGCTTGTTGTCGTCAGTCAAATCATGTTGCGCACATGTCAACAAATATTAACATATACCAAAGCAATCTAATGAGAATATGGAGAGAATTTGTCGAGTGATGTCAACACAATCTGACGAGATATGCCTAGTAAAAATTATATTAAATACCTGGTAGACACAAAAAGATCCGTACTAAACATTCGGAGAATTCTCAAAAGACCTTCAGATGTATATTTTTCCGAACTCCGAATGATCTTGAAATCTCCTTGATTCCAATGTCCATGTGCCATTGCTTTACACTATAGATAGTGGTTGAAAAGTGGAGCTTTTCATAACCATTTCGTTCTTTCAACTTTTAGAGCGGAAATGTATGGGAAAAAGGACGGATGAGAACGGTGGAGGGAGAGAGGAGGGAGAAATGAAGAAGAGTGTATGAAACAAAACCTTGAAAGTAAAAACCATTTTTAACTTTGGAAAACTAACGAAAAGTCCCTAAATAGTAACAGTTTTAATGAAAAGTCCTTTTTGAAGGTATAATGAATAGTGACAGTTAAAGGTAAAAAAGTGGTTTTTCGTTAAAAGTAAACAGTGCCAGGGGTGTTTTATTAAAGCTCCCTTTTAACTTTGATATTTTTTAATATTTTCTCCTCTTTTTTTAGTACTAAATGACAAATATATAATAAACCTAGAGCTTTTAATAAAATTGTTTATTCATTGTATTTCCAAGCAAACAATTATTATTAAATAAAAAATTTCTCTAGTGGAATTGTCTACTTCATGATGGGGGACAAGGAAAGTGAAAAGAAATTTATCAAAGTTATAATCCACACATTTTATTTCACAGTTCTCACGTTTCTCATGTTGCACCAAATATAAAGTTCCCGGGTCAAACAAACAAACCAAAGGGTGCGAAATTCTCCAAAATTCAAACCCCAATTTTTAACGTTAACTATTGCTTTAAACACCACAAGCAAAAAGATGAAAACGAAAAGAAAAAAAAAACATAGTTATTAAACGAGCGCTTAGTTTCCATATGAAAAGGATTCCAATATGAGCATCCAATTCTCTTATCAGATGCATTGGTATCATGACAGGGGCTTCAAGATAATTAAACAAATTTCAAAAGCGACTTGCCAAAACCAATCATCCATACATCAACATATACACCATGTTTCCCATTCTCTACTCTAACCTATATGGGAGACACATTCGAACTTGGGTGAAAAGAGGCGGGCATAGTGCCCCGACAAACTAGTCTAACTCATATTTACGCTTTGCGCTAACCTTTGAATATATTTTCTTCTCCCATCTTGGAACTTTGGAGGAAAAAGGTGCATTCTTATCTACCCTTCAGTCCACTGTGACAATGGGGAAAAAAAGTTAGAGATGGTTGAATTCTCATAGAGAAAGAATCTGAATTTTCCTTTGATCTCCATGGAGTTTCTTTGCAGTTTCAGCTCCAATTGCTTGGCACCATTCACCATCAAGAACAAGGAAATTGTGAAAAGAAAATAAAGAAAATGATTTCCTCACTCCTGTTTTCTCCTTTGTTTATGTCCCTTGATTCTTTTTTGATTTTGTTAATCCAAGCAAAAGAAAAAAGAGGCATGATGAGGGAGAAAAGAAGAGTGTGGAAATCATTTTTGTTTCGGAAAAAGAAAAGATGGAGAAAATAAGGCCTTACTTTTTTCGTGATTCTCACTATTTGGCCAATGAATAAGAAGAAGAGGCAGCATGTTTGAGAGGCACTTTGTGAACATGTGCACCACCTCCACCTGATCCTGGTCCTTCATCATCCACAACGAAGACATCCTCAGGCTCCCTTAGAGCTCCATGCACCAGAACAACCGCGATGCCAATGCAGAGTCCGGCGACAATATGATATCTCGCATTAGTAAGGTAAAGCGCGACGAGTGTGACCACCAACAAGGCCATCATCACCACTTGCCCGTTGATCCGGTACCCTAGAATCATCAAGGGTTGGTCATGCAGGAAAAATAGAAAGATCCATGCAACCATCATGACGATGAAGACGATCAACGAAATGGGGTGCCATAGGAGGCTTAGGAAGAGGATGGACAATGTGATGATGGCGTAGTTCATGCTAAAGAAGACGACATTCGTCTTGATTCTATGGACTGATTGGTTGAAGGTGGAGGGAAGGGTGAGATTTTGCAGTTGTATAATCTCCTGCCATGGTCTTCGGTTGCCTAGGGCTGATTGGATCTGTTCTGTTGCGCGTGCGACGAAATGTTGGTTCGAGGATGCCGGGGGTTCGGTCGGGATAGTCCCGTACGTTGTCATTGTCCGGTGGCGGAGACGGAGAAAAGAATAAAATGGTACGGAGGTCTGTGGCAAAGATAGTGCCGAATGTGTGCAGGTTGGATTTCTAATTTTGGGGGAGAAGTTTAGATCACTGATCACATATCAGCTACGTGTTAGGTTAATGTTTAAGCAAGTTTGTTATGATCGCATGATGTTTTATTTATAACATTGGATGTACAAAAAATGGTTTAGCTGAAAAGGGAAAGGAAAAGAAAAATGGATGGTGACGATCGTTCCTTACACCGGAGACCTTTAAAAACGGATGGCATTCATCAACAGAAAATGGTATAGAATGGTAGAAGCTCGTATAACAATTTCTCCGACTGGTCTATGGCTTTCACTGAGTGGCTGGGACCTCGCCTTGCTGTATCCTCCACGGTCCTCCGTAAAACTTAGGCTTCATAAGAGGCACTGCCTGCCCGGGATGTTCTTCCCAGTATTTTTCCTGCACAACACCAGAAGGCGAAATTTTTATCAGGTCCTCAAAACTTGACATGAGACGATTTATCTCCATTGAACTTCGGATATATATTTCGACATGTAGATATGGATATATACCTAAAACCAATTCACTGATATCTATATGTCAAAAAAGATATAAAGCTACTCAGTAAAAATCTCCTAAAAGTGGAAGAAGAGAGCTTGATAGGATCGGGGATCATCATATATAAACAATCACGCGACAAAGTAAAGATTGCTCCAACAATGATTAGTTAAGTGAGATCAGCAGGCGCATTGAGAATTGGTGTCAGAACTACTATGAATTTATGGCACCAAAAATGCAAAGCTGACAGAAAGTAGAAATAAGACCTGATTCTGGTTCCAGGAAGGAAACCAAATAGGCATCTAGAGATCGAACAGAAAGAAGAACCTATGGTGACTCGATGAAAACCATGAGAAATCTCCTCTTCAGGTCAGAACTGGAAAAAGCACATCTTTCCTAAACCCTGTTCCTCCACTATCCGTAATTAGAATTTAGAAATCAGAGCGTAGCAGATCTATGATTAAATCATTAAAAGCTCGAAGCTAACAATAAGCTAGACCTATTGGACTAATAAAAAGTGTGTAGCCAATTACGCATCAAATGCTACTCCTTCCAGCTCCAAAACCTGTTTCCAGGTCTGACACACCGTTCAGCTAAATACATATGGTACCAACTCATACAATGATATATATACCTTCAAGCACAAGAAACAATGCCATAACCACACATTGTTCAAACAAACTCAAACAGGTTTACAGCAAATTTCAGTCCAATAAGAGCTTCAAGAAGAAACCGATCTTGGCCATGGTTTCGTCTAATTTTTTAAGTACCAAATCTTAGATTGATCAGCAAATTGTTAGCACAGAGTTCAATCAACAGGTTTCAAAATTTCAGTACATTTATGCAACATTTGAAGCTGAACATAAAAAAAGGAAATTTTCCAACTTTATTTTTCCTATAAACTAAGACATCAAAACTAAAAACCCATCCCAAAATTTTGTCTTTTGATCAACTAAAATAACCCAGAAAATCAACAAAATAGCAAAAAAAACAAGCAAAAAAAAAGTAAAAAAATTGAAGACCGAGCAAAGTGATTACCTTGTAAAGCTTCTCAGTGATAGCAGAACCAATCACACCAGTGTAGAAAGCGGCGACGTAGATGGTAACCAATGGGGTGAACGATTTGGATCTGCTGTAGGGCTCCACCATGTTCCAAAGAATCATTCTTTCCCACTTTGTGTAAACGTAGTCTGCGTATTTCCTCCATAGAGAGCTCGCCATTTCCGATCGGTTCGAGTTGGGTGTTTTTGCAGTGCCGCTGTGAGAGGATTTGTCTATGTAGTCTAGGGTTTGGTTTTATTGAATTTTCTCTCCTTTTCCCGAGCTTTCTCGGCAGCCAAACGGACCGCTTGAGTCGGCCGAAAGGGAAAACAGAGTGGCAGTTAGAAGAGAAACAGAGTCACGTGACCGGAACCAAAACATGGTTTTAAAAACGACAAGTCGTTCACTTTTTACTTTCTACTGGACATTATATATATTTTAAATTATCCAAAAGCCCCAAATTAAAATAAAAAAGCAATCCAATCTAATTGAAGCGGGAACCAAAACGCACGACCTTTACGCGTTTAGAGAGAGGAAGAAAACCCCCAGTGGCGTCCTCCTCCTCCTCCTCCTCTCTTCGAACGCCCAGCCAATCACCACCCCGTTCCGCCTAACTGTCATCGGTTTCATTAGTCTATTGGTATTTCTCTACCGACAAGTATTTTATTTATATTTTCTCTCTCTTCTCAATTTTTTATGAATTTTTTTAAACACGTAAAGAAAAATAAGAGCGAAGAAGAAGAAGAAGAGAGAACTGAAGGATTCGTACCTCCTCCGATGCCCACCCTCACTGAGGCAACATTGCATCAAAAGAAAGAGAGATTCGACATGAGGACAGGGGAGAAAAAAAGGTACGGACATTTGAATTTTAGAAATCTAAAAACTTTTTTTTTTTCAAGAAAAGGAACTATTGTTTTAAGTTAGTCTTTAAATCAGTTTTTAAAAATAATCGTACCAATTAAGTTTCAAGACCTAAATTTTAAAAATTATTTTTGAGTTCAAAAAGTTGGATTCGAGTACGGTACCAAACAAATCCTAGTAATTCTGTGTCCAAGACAAAATCCCGAGATGTGGATCAAATAAATTCTCAAATGGAGAATAAAGAAGTAGAAATTTAGCATAAGAAAATGGATAAAAAAAAAAAGGAAATAGAATGAGTGTGCTAGCTAGTTATATACAGTACGGATTTAATATCCAAACCCTAAACCACAGCCTAATTACAGTGCTTTATAACCGGTCCAGCGTTTTTATTTCTTGGGCAATACGTCACCACTTTTCTATACAATCTTCTAGCGACGGCAATACCTTCCTCTGACAAAAAGCAGGCCGGGTTACGAATCCAATCATACTTCAAATCACGCCGGTAACCTGAAGCAAGAACACACGCATATGAGCCGACATGGTTAACCGCACGGCCCTACTATGAGAACACTAGATGCATGAAAAACATAAGTTTTCAACCTTTTCGATCAAAAAGGCGGCGAAGGAGCTTCCTCAGATAAGCATAATCTGGTTTTTCATCAAACCTTAAAGACCTGCAGTAGTTCAAGTAGGCCGCAAATTCCTTTGGATATCCTCGGCATAACTCCTATGAATGAATTAAGAGAGCAATGACTAATCAATACTCGCAAGTAACTTTAAGCACGCACGGTAATTGTACTTCAATCATCAATATTTCAGCTTACCTCTATTGAAATTGACTCTTTTATTTCACACATCTTCTCAAACTCTTCCTCTCTAGTACTTGCTGATACCTCTTGCCAAGGCAGACTGGAAAAATAAATTTATAGAGAAAGAAACACCGTAACTAAACACAATGCTCCCAAAAAAACATACATAAAGCATAACAGCAAGGCACAAGGTTTACCTTCCTCGTAGAAAGTACATAAGCACGTATCCAAGTGATTCTAAATCATCCCGGCAGCTTTGCTCTATGAACATTGAAGTAAAACAATTTAAATCAGATGGACGGGGGGAGAGGAAGAGAAAGAAAGTAGTGGACAAAGGGAGATTAAAAGACGGAGAGAGAATTCACTTACCAACACCACGGTGTGCATTGATGCTTGAATATGCTACATTAGATTTCCACTTCTGACCGTCTCTGCATTATATACATGAGAACTTGACATTAGAAACTCGGTAGCCACAAGTTCACATATAATCATACTATGTGGATCCACTCGCACTGCACTACTCATCTAATCTAGCTTAAGCGCCAGAAAATAAACATTTGGGATTTCAAAAACGACAATGGAACCCAAAATGACGGCATTTCTGAAGTGCAACTTTGAAGCAAGGTACAATCAGCCGTTGAACAATAAAGACAACACCGAAAGAATAAAACAAGCCACCAACCCATAATGAATGTGCTGATGAGTTGATGTATCTCGATACTGCTTAGCAAGACTGAAACTGACAATGTTGACCTACACAAACACACAGGACGATTGATGAATTCAGAACACGGAATAAAGCTATAGTGTTTACACAGGACATAAAAAAAACATATCGAAAGAACCTCATTCGGTTGTTTAATGGCACCAAATAGGAAGTTTTCTGGCTTGATATCCCGGTGTAGAAATGATTTGGAATGGACAAACTCCACACGATTGATCTGACACAAATTTCAAGATGAAGATAATCAGGCTGCAAGTTAGACGACTAGATTTCAAAAAATATGCATTCGTGAAAAAAAAAACATGTCTACCATTTTTTCAGCAAGCATGAGGACAGTCTTCAAAGAGAATTTCTTGCTGCACCAGGTGAAAAAATTCTCGAGACTAAGTCCCATTACGTCCATCACAAGAGCATTGTGGTCTCCTTCCACTCCAATCCATCTCACTTTTGAAATTCCAGCTGCCAAAGTCAAATACAGAAGCCCACCAACGAAGAGTTCATAGGGGTTAGAAGAACTAAGCTATATAAACATATGCGTACATATAGTAAACAACATAAACAAATATTCAAAAAGCTTCAGGGATAGTGGTTGAGGCCATTACCTCCTCCCTTTAGTCTGTTATACACCTCTGATTCATGGATCAACGCGGGATACTCTGCGTTCACATTTTCCTGAAAAAATGTACAACAGAATTCCAGCTACATATATAAACTGATAACTACAAGGAGCAAAGCATTGCGGTCCTTTCGACTAAAGACAAAATAGGCATAAAGATGAGCAACATGATCCATATATGAAAACGAAAGATGAAATATTCCAAAGTCAGAAAATATTTAACACAGCGGAATGTACTTTGATTGTGACCATAAATCTTTGGAAAAAAAAAAAAAGAAATTCAAGAGAGTAATATCCTAGATAAATTGGAGGCCGAATCGTGGTCATAAAGCCCCAAATGATTGTTGACACCTTGTATTGGACAGTAACTAGAATACGCGAACAGAGGCGAAGTAGGCAAACTGCATTGTCAAGTTATCGTTATACCCGCAATTTCAACCATACAAAACACGTAAAATTTAGGTGATTAGGGCAGCGAAGGACGTTTTCAGAAGAAATTGTATCGCAATAAAACACCAAACTACCGAAAACTTCCAACAATCGTCCCTACATTGTATGTTTCCATACAGCATGATCACGGAATAACGAGTATCGATACAAACACAAAGTTTCAAATTTATCAATACTTTTTTTATTTCAATTAGAAAAAGATAATTTAATAGAACAAAAAATCGAAAAAAAGATCTCACCAGCTTAATCTCAACCAACTGCTTCGTGAAAGTATCAGTTCCTGAAAATCAAAGAACAGAAATTGAAAAAGAAATATAAAAAAATACCAAAAATTAAAAAAGAAAGGACGAACAGTAAAAGAAATTGCAAGAATTAAAGACAAATAATCATAGCAAAAAAAAATTGAAAAAAAAATCAAGCGAAAGAGAGAGAGAGACCAAGGTAGACCACTCCGAACTGCGAGAAACGGATCATCGTGCCGACTCGAAACCTTCCATTCACAACAGGTCGAGACTCCCTATCAACCCATCCATTCCCACCAACATCAGACTCCATATCTCCGAACACAAATCAAAGCCCTAAACTCCCAAACAAACAACGACCGATCTCTCTCTCTCTCTCTCTTCTCTCCCTCTGCGTATCAGGTTTCTACCCGCCTTTTTCTATAGCATCTATAAATATATGAAGTTAAATTTGTTAAAAACCCCCAAATATCCCCACTTAAAACTGAAAATTCAACTGAAGTTCCCTATTAGAAAAGGATAGAATGGTAAAATCAGCGGGGTTTTATTTTCTCACTTCATATGTTTCGTGCTTCTCGTACATTTGTGTTTTCGTATGTTTCCTACTTCTCATACAACTGTAACATTTTGAGCGACCGCGCGTGCATGTTACGCTCCCATTCCAATTTACGCTTGGAATAATGGAATCGACACGAGACGTCAGAACATAGAGGTAAATTATATATATATATTTTAAAATTAATTAGTACATCAAACATTCAACAGAATATAATTTTCATAGCTCTCTGTCTATCAGAAACCGATTTACCAGGCGTATAACCCGTAAGCTTTGTTTTTATGAAGTGAAAAAATTGGTGAGTATTGTATACTACTCTAACGACTCATTTGAGAAGTAATTTTAAATAGCTGACAGTGCTTTTAGAAAAAATGTTTTTAAGTTTCATAACAACATAAAGCTCTTTCTTGTGCTTCTTACTTGAAACACTTTTATTAATTTTTCAAGATTAACCAACATTTTTCTCTAAAACCACTTTTAGTCATTTAAAAACACTTCACAAACGAGCCGTAATTCACAACAGAAGGAGAATTCGAACTCGAGTGCATGACGTGAATATATTCGTTGGTGGTGTCAAGATGTGTTTGGCAAACTTAAACCTGGATGTTCACTTGTCCAAAATTCTGGTAAAAAGAATCACTCATATCATATTACGTACCTGGAATTTCTTTATCCACAGAAATTTCACTTACATACATGCCATCCAGAACAAGAATGGAAATAGCAACTTGTGCTTTTGGGTTCTTTTACATAAATATACAGAGAATACGGGTAGAAAGCGTAAGCTGACTATCGAGGGGCTTTATACTATGGACCGGTTTTCTTTACTACAATTGCTTGAGTCGAACAAGTTCTACGATGAGGCAGATTCCGAGGGCTTGTCCTTCGGAGCTGAGGATGGTTCCAGTATAATATCTCCAACTCCCTTCGGAGGACCAATGCTGCACCGAGCTGTGTTGTGTAATGCAATAGCGTCCTTTAACTTCTGGAACTGCATATGGTTATGAACACAATCAGGTCGTTTCAGATGAAAATGGATGTGAAACTTCGTAAAAGCATTGAAGTAATTCTAACACACTTACAAGAGTATCACGGAAGATGATTGTTTCTAACAATATCGCAATCAAGTTTACTATAATCCTACATTATTCAGCTTTCAGCTTTCTAATCAGGTTAGAGTTTTAAGCCAATGATTGTTCCCATTTTCAGAAAACTAGGTGCTTGCACTCAGTTTTTAAAGATAAAATAAAAGAGAGAATATAGAAATATTTTGTTCATCTCATCTTCCCGGTATCTAACTGATAAAAAAGTTCAAGAACTACCTTAGCGAGTGAACATGAAAAGGATTCAAGCTGTCCCTCAGATCCACGATAAAAGTGGAAATACGGAAGCACCTTCACGTTCATACTTTTGCACATTGGTTTGTTCTCGTCAAAATTCACTTTCAGGAATAAAATCTCAGGGTGGTCTTCAGCTGTTCTGCAGAGCTGAAACATGTATTAAACAGTAATATCAGGAACATAGAACCTCAACTATATAAAAGCATATTTGAAACAGTGTGATACATTTAACTTTATCTAAGTTTCGATTGAAGAGCGGTAGTTTCCAGGATATTCACAAAATGAAATTCAAAATTGAAGGGTTCTTATGTTCCATTAAACATTTAAGTTGAAATTTTGGGCAGAGCAATCTCCTCTCTTCAAGAACCAGTTACCACAGATTATTTCTGATCAGTCAAAATCTTTCGCATGAAATGAAATACAGAAGCCCACCAACGAAGAGTTCATGGGGGTTAGAAGAACTAAGCTATATAAACATATGCGTACATATAGTAAACAACATAAACAAATATTCAAAAAGCTTCAGGGATAGTGGTTGAGGCCATTACCTCCTCCCTTTAGTCTGTTATACACCTCTGATTCATGGATCAACGCGGGATACTCTGCGTTCACATTTTCCTGAAAAAATGTACAACAGAATTCCAGCTACATATATAAACTGATAACTACAAGGAGCAAAGCATTGCGGTCCTTTCGACTAAAGACAAAATAGGCATAAAGATGAGCAACATGATCCATATATGAAAACGAAAGATGAAATATTCCAAAGTCAGAAAATATTTAACACAGCGGAATGTACTTTGATTGTGACCATAAATCTTTGGAAAAAAAAAAAAGAAATTCAAGAGAGTAATATCCTAGATAAATTGGAGGCCGAATCGTGGTCATAAAGCCCCAAATGATTGTTGACACCTTGTATTGGACAGTAACTAGAATACGCGAACAGAGGCGAAGTAGGCAAACTGCATTGTCAAGTTATCGTTATACCCGCAATTTCAACCATACAAAACACGTAAAATTTAGGTGATTAGGGCAACGAAGGACGTTTTCAGAAGAAATTGTATCGCAATAAAACATCAAACTACCGAAAACTTCCAACAATCGTCCCTACATTGTATGTTTCCATACAGCATGATCACGGAATAACGAGTATCGATACAAACACAAAGTTTCAAATTTATCAATACTTTTTTTATTTCAATTAGAAAAAGATAATTTAATAGAACAAAAAATCGAAAAAAAGATCTCACCAGCTTAATCTCAACCAACTGCTTCGTGAAAGTATCAGTTCCTGAAAATCAAAGAACAGAAATTGAAAAAGAAATATAAAAAAATACCAAAAATTAAAAAAGAAAGGACGAACAGTAAAAGAAATTGCAAGAATTAAAGACAAATAATCATAGCAAAAAAAAATTGAAAAAAAAATCAAGCGAAAGAGAGAGAGAGACCAAGGTAGACCACTCCGAACTGCGAGAAACGGATCATCGTGCCGACTCGAAACCTTCCATTCACAACAGGTCGAGACTCCCTATCAACCCATCCATTCCCACCAACATCAGACTCCATATCTCCGAACACAAATCAAAGCCCTAAACGACCGATATCTCTCTCTCTCTCTCCCTCCCTCCCCCCGTATCAGGTTTCTACCCCCTTTTTCTATAGCAGCTATATATATATACATGTGTGTGTACTGAAATTAAATGATAGAATAGTAAAATCAGCGGGTTTTTATTTTATCGCTTCATACTTTTTCCTACTACTCATTCAATTGTATTTTCGTATGTTTCCTACTTGTCATACTACTGTAACTTTTTGAGTGACTTGGCGTGTGTGTCACGCTCCTCTTCCCATTGACGCTTAGGATCGAGACGTCAAAACATAGCGGTAAATTGTATATATATATAAAGGGAGAGCTCAAAATGGTAAAGTATTTAAAATATTATAAATTATTCTTTAAGAATTTCATAAAGTACAATTGAACCAAAAGAAAGTAAAATATTTAACTATATTTTTATTTTGAATGAATTTAATATTTCAAATTATAGAAAAAAAAACACAAAAACAAAACCTCCCACATTAGTGGATGGTTTCATGTCTTTAATTCCTTTCTTTTTTTTATTAATAATTTTTTTTAAAAATGTAAATTCTTTATTTCAATCAAAAAAATATAAAAAAATGCCAATTGCCACACGCATACGCGTGTGGCCAGAGGCTAGTGACATATAATTACATAGCTCTCTCGCTCAAAAACCGATTTATCCGGCAGACGTATAATTCCTAAACTTAGATTTTATGAAGTGAAAAAAATTGGTGAGTATTGTAAACTACTCTAAAGACTCGTTTGAAAAGTGCTTTTAGATAAAAAAAATTTAAATTTAAAAAACACTTGGAGTTTTTTTCCAGTGCTTCTGGCATGAAACACTTCAAGTATTTATTCATGATTAATCTGTATTATTTTTACTAAAGGATTAAGTTAAAAAACATTTTCTCAAAAAACACTTTCAGTCATTTGAAAACATTTCCCAAATGTGCCATAATTCACGACAGGAGGAGAAATCGAGACGTGAATAAATTCGTTGGTGTTGTTAGAAATGTTTGGTAAACTGAAACCTGGATTTTCAGTTGTCCAAAACTCTGGTAAAAAGAATCACTCATATCATATTACGTATATTACGTACCTGGAATTTCTTTATCCACAGAAATTTCAATTACATACATGACATCCAGAATAAGAATGGAAAAACAATGCGGCAGAAATAGCAACTTGTGCTTTTGGGTTCTTTTACAAAAATATACAGAATACGGGTAGGAAGCGTAAGCTGACAATCGAGGGGCTTTATACTATGGACCTGTTTTCTTTACTACAATTGCTTGTGTCGAACAAGTTCTATGATGATGCAGATTCCGAAGGCTTGTCCTTCGTAGCTGAGGATGGTTCCAGTATAAGATCTCCAAGATCTCCAACTCCCCTCGGACGACCAATGCTGCAACGAGCTGTGTTGTGTAATGCAATAGCATCCTTTAACTTCTGGAACTGCAGAAGATTACGAACACAATCAGGTCGTTTCAGATGAAAATGGATGCGAAACTTCGTAAAAGCATTTAAGTAATACTAAAACTTGGGTGCTCTTCAGCTGTTCTGCAGAGCTGACACATGTATTAAACAGTAATATCAGGAACATAGCACCTCAACCATATAAAAGCAAATTTGAAACAGTGTGATGCATTTAACTTTATCTAAGCTTCGATCGAAGACCGTCAGTTCCAGGACATCCACAAAATGAACTTCAAAATTGAAGGGTTCTTATGTTCAACTAAACATTTAAGTTGAAATTTGGGCAGAGTCGTCTCCTCTCTTCAAGAATCCGTTACCACAGATTATTTCTGATCAGTCACAATTTTTCACATGAAATGTCAACCTCTAGATAACAGGAGGCAACGTTCCAAATACAATGAAGCAGCTCAACAAGGCATGCTCACCATCTAGAAACAATTAATACAGTTTATACCATAGGGCCTACAATTAGTGTTAAGAGTTCATATGTTATGCTGACATTGCAGATAAGGCACATTTCTCGAACTAAAGAGGAACGCCATAAAGGATGCTTGTCCAGAGCAATTTTTAACAACAAAATCAATTTCTGTCTGGAGCCCAACTGCACAAACATATCTACAGCATTTGAACTTGGTATTTCTTTGTTATTTTAAAAAATAGGCAGCACACAATCTAACCAGAACAAAAAATAGGCAGCACACAATAGGCAGCGAACGACGTTTTCAGAAGAAATTGTATCGCAATAAAACATCAAACTACCGAAAACTTCCATTGACAACAGGTCGAGACTCCCTATCGACCCATCCATTCCCACCAACACCAGACTCCATATCTCCGAACACAAATCAAAGCCCTAAACTCTCAAATAAACAACGACCGATCTCTCTCTCTCTCCCCCCTCTCTCTCTGCGTATCAGGTTTCTACCCGCCTTTTTCTATAGCATCTATAAATATATGAAGTTAAATTTGTTAAAAACCCCCAAATATCCCCACTTAAAACTGAAAATTCAACTGAAGTTCCCTATTAGAAAAGGATAGAATGGTAAAATCAGCGGGGTTTTATTTTCTCACTTCATATGTTTCGTGCTTCTCGTACAATTGTGTTTTCGTATGTTTCCTACTTCTCATACAACCGTAACATTTTGAGCGACCGCGCGTGTATGTTACGCTCCCATTCCAATTTGCGCTTGGAATAATGGAATCGACACGAGACGTCGGAACAGAGAGGTAAATTATATATATATATTTTAAAATTAATTAGTACATCAAACATTCAACAGAAATATAATTTTCATAGCTCTCTCTCTCTATCAGAAACCGATTTACCAGGCGTATAACCCGTAAGCTTTGTTTTTATGAAGTGAAAAAATTGGTGAGTATTGTATACTACTCTAACGACTCATTTAACAAGTAATTTTAAATAGTTGAAAGTGCTTTTAGAAAAAATATTTTTAAGTTTCATAACAACATAAAGCTCTTTCTTGTGCTTCTTACCTGAAACACTTTTATTAATTTTTCAAGATTAACCAACATTTTTCTCTAAAACCACTTTTAGTCATTTAAAAACACTTCACAAACGAGCCGTAATTCACAACAGGAGGAGAATTCGAACTCGAGTGCATGACGTGAGGAGAATTCGAACTCGAGTGCATGACGTGAATATATTCGTTGGTGGTGTTAAGACGTGTTTGGCAAACTTAAACCTGGATGTTCACTTGTCCAAAACTCTGGTAAAAAGAATCACTCATATCATATTACGTACCTGGAATTTCTTTATCCACAGAAATTTCACTTACATACATGACATCCAGAACAAGAATGGAAATAGCAACTTGTGCTTTTGTGTTCTTTTACATAAATATACAGAGAATACGGGTAGAAAGCGTAAGCTGACTATCGAGGGGCTTTATACTATGGACCGGTTTTCTTTACTACAATTGCTTGAGTCGAACAAGTTCTACGATGAGGCAGATTCCGAGGGCTTGTCCTTCGGAGCTGAGGATGGTTCCAGTATAATATCTCCAACTCCCTTCGGAGGACCAATGCTGCACCGAGCTGTGTTGTGTAATGCAATAGCGTCCTTTAACTTCTGGAACTGCATATGGTTATGAACACGATCAGGTCGTTTCAGATGAAAATGGATGTGAAACTTCGTAAAAGAATTGAAGTAATTCTAACACACTTACAAGAGTATCACTGAAGATGATTGTTTCTAACAGTATCGCAATCAAGTTTACTATAATCCTACATTATTCAGCTTTCAGCTTTCTAATCAGGTTGGAGTTTTACGCCAATGATTGTTCCCATTTTCAGAAAACTAGGTGCTTCACAGGGTGCACTCAGTTTTTAAAGATAAAATAAAAGAGAGAATATAGAAATATTTTGTTCATCTCATCTTCCCGGTATCTAACTGATAAAAAAGTTCAAGAACTACCTTAGCGAGTGAACATGAAAAGGATTCAAGCTGTCCCTCAGATCCACGATAAAAGTGGAAATACGGAAGCACCTTCACGTTCATACTTTTGCACATTGGTTTGTTCTCGTCAAAATTCACTTTCAGGAATAAAATCTCAGGGTGGTCTTCAGCTGTTCTGCAGAGCTGACACATGTATTAAACAGTAATATCAGGAACATGGAACCTCAACTATATAAAAGCAAATTTGAAACAGTGTGATACATTTAACTTTATCTAAGTTTCGATTGAAGAGCGGTAGTTTCCAGGATATTCACAAAATGAAATTCAAAATTGAAGGGTTCTTATGTTCCATTAAACATTTAAGTTGAAATTTTGGGCAGAGCAATCTCCTCTCTTCAAGAACCAGTTACCACAGATTATTTCTGATCAGTCAAAATCTTTCACATGAAATGATACCTCTAGATAACTGAAGGCGACGTTCCAAAAACAATGAAGCAGCTCAACAGGGCATGCTCACCATCTAGAAATGATTAATACAGTTTATACCATAGGGGCCTACAATTAGTGTTGGAAAAACATTAATGCTTTAACGGTTTATATGTTATGCAGACGTTGCATATAAGACACAGTTCTCGAACTAAAGAGGAACGCCATTAAGGATGCATGTCCAGACCAATTTATAACAACTAAATCAATCTGTCTGGATCCCAATTGCACAAACATATGTATAGCATTTTGAACTTGGTTATTTCTTTGTTATTTTAAAACATAGGCAGCATTCAATATAACCAGAAGAAAAAAATGCATAAGAACAAAAAGATAAACACTCATCTGACAGAAATTATTCCCGGTTTATCCAACAAGACATGCCACTGCTTCCTTGGGCACATTTGAGATCTGGAATCAAACCATTCTAATGAACTTGAAGTCTTAAGGTTCAAAGTAGCAAGCATAAACCAGGAAGGTTTCAATGACACCAGTCCTATAATACACGTATACATTCACACATATGCGCATGGACGTTACCTTCTTCACTGCTTGTTTTAAAGTCCAACAACTTACAAAGTACTGTCTTAGGAGTTATATCAAAGTTTTTTTCAAGCAGAAGCAACTAGAAGGAACCGAATTATGAGATTACCTTAGGAAACAATGCACGGCAAGAAGCACACCAAGTCCCATAGAATTCTACAATAACTAATCTATCACCAGCTTGGCTTAACGCACTCAAAAAATCTTGAGTAGAATGAATGTCGACCATATTCGGAACACTTCTTTCCCACCATTTTGGCTGGTCCTTGTCTCTTTCGGCAACAGTTGCCTGTACCTGCATTCAGTACAAAATAATCCATTACACAAACATTCTTACACAACATCAGCAATCAGCATAAGCCCAAACTTAGGAAAAACTAACAAAACATCAATTTTTCCATTTGATTTTGGACATCCCCTTTCATCTTTTCCTTTTGGGCAACTGATACCGCAAGCCAGACTTATCAAAAATATAAGACTTGGCAGCTAAAGCAGCGAAATGCACTGGAATATGACAACTTCAACAAATGGGGTTCCCAAAAAAGCTTCTAATTTGCAGAAACTTGCCAATTGAAACCCAATTCACGAACAAAATTACCAAAAGCTATTGCATGCGGCCAAATTACAACATCAACAAATGGGTAATCGTGAATTCAATCAAATACTAAGCAGATAACAAAAAAAGGAAAGAAAAATGCCTAGTATGGATAGAATTACCTTGATATTAACCAGCTGCTTTCTGGGTCTGAAAGCGAAGTGAGCAACGGACGAATACGAAAGGGGATAAACCCTCCTGTGTGGCTTTTGATTGGCTGGGAGGCCCGGTTGCAGAGAACTGACAGAGGATGCGAAGGAGGTGAGCAGAGACGAAGAGAAACGAAGTGAATGGAATGGTAATCTCAAGACATCAGCCATTTAATTGAAAGAAAGAAAAGGAAATTACAGAGCTCTAGAGAAATCTGAGAAAAGGGTAAGAGGTAGGAGAGGTCAAGTCTTCATGGAGATTGAGGGTCAAGGCAGAGAAGAAGAAAGGCCATGGCTTTTCGGAAAAAAATGAAGAGGGGTTTTGTAATAGTATCTGCTCTGCTGCGTGTGTGAACCATATGGTACCAAAGGAAAAACGATGTTGTTTGGGTCCTTCTATTTTTTTTTTTTCTCTCTTTTTGGAAAGAGATCCTCTTTAGATTCTTTTTATCAAATTCACCATTTTAGATTTTTAAGATTTGATTAAACGATTAAAGTTATTATAAAACTTTAAAGCGAAAAGGTCTGGTTTCAATCGTTGAATTAAATTTCAAGAACTTTAATTAGTGGATTTGATGAATTTGATGGAAGGAATCAAAAGAGGATCTCTCTTTCTTTTTTATGTGTTAAATTATTATTTTTTAGATTTTATTTTAATAAATTATATTTATTTATTAAAATATGCAAAAAAGAAAATGAAGCCCACCATAGACTAGCTGGGTATTTTTTTTCATTTTTTTAATGTGTAATTTTCATTCAAAATTTAAACGGTCTTGAATTACTATTTTGTCCCTTACTAAATAAATTGTCTTTTTCAAAGTCTTTAATAAGGAAGGGGCATTTAGTGGCATTTTGAATGTTTACCTTTTTATCTTTCTCACTCTACAGCAACAATATTAAAGGTTATGTAGTTAGTTGTTAAGAAAATTAGTGACGATTGGGTGCATAATAATTGATTTTAGTCGCTGAGGTAAAACGCACAAAGTATCATTAATTCACCGTACAAATGTCTTAATCAAATCTTTATTCTTTTTGTCATCATCTAAGAATCATCTTTAAATCTTTAAGAAGTTCATTTTATATTAAGATCATTTAATTATCTATACGAATCAAACAAATTAAAACTCATCACAAAAATGTTACTATTATCATAATTGTCTATTTGTTCAACACATATTTACATATGGTTAAATGATTTCCAAATTAATCAATTAAATATTTCTAAAAATAATCTCAGGTCATCATCTAAAGATGAATGGCTTAATACATGGCCTGAGCCAAGTATTATCCCGTGAAAAATGCGTATCTTTAATTGTTTAGAGACTAAACTCGTCCATATATATACAGGATCTCATCCTCCACATTGATCTCGTCCTCATCGTCCTCATCAATGCTGATAGTGCATTGACTAAGCCCTATATTTGAAACCCGAAACATAACTTGTATGAGAAACAACTGACCAGATGCAGTGTGGCACTAAAGCCAACGTTTTCGAGATACAATGCCACCCGCAGCCAAACTGCTTTCCAAATTCCAATCTATATGTATATATAAAGAATGAAAAAAGAGATGAACTAAGGGGAAGAGAGGGAAGTACAATTGGTGTTGTTTTGCCCGAACTCCGATCAGGGAATGTGATGACATTTCGCCACATGCTTTTTTTCGCTTGATTTCAGAGAAAGATTGGCGTCGCATCATCTCGGCGGGCGCGCTCGCAGAGAAAGATTAGATTGGCGTTTGCATAATTTAAAAACTATATGTCCTGTATTGTCTTTTTACATAATTTAAAAACTTATCAGTTGTGTTCGAGTTCTCCATTGAGAACGTGTTTATGATGATAGTGAAACTCTAACTATATAAAGGCTGTAGAGTTCGTGATACAAAAGACAGTGCGAAAGAGATATTTTTGTTTCAGAGTTTAGGGTTTTTGTTAGGGTTTTGTCATATGGAGTCTCGAGTTGTTGGAAATGGAAGGATGAGTAGCGACGTGTTGTAAATAGAAGGTTTCAAGTCAGCCCGATGATCCGTTTCTCACTGTTCGGAAAGGTCTACCTAGGTTTTCTTTCGTTTGATTTCTTTTTCCTATGATATTTTTTTTTAATGTTTTTTTTTTTTTTGCTATAATTTCTCTTTATTTCTTTTACTTTTCGTCCTTTCCTTTCAGTTTTTGGTTTCGTTTTCAAATTTTGTTCTTTGATTTTCAGGAATCGATATGTTCAGCTGGTGAGATCTTTCTTGCTATACTCATAAGATGTTTTTTCTAGACATTGTTATTTTACTTGGGACTTTTGTTCTATTAAATTATCTTTTTGATCAATTTGTTTTTGTATCATTGCTTGATATTTCCATGATCAAGCTGTATAGAAACAAACAATATATAGACGTACGATTGTTGGAAATTTTGGGTCATTTGATGTATTGTTGTGATACAATCGCTTCTAAAAATGCTTTTAGCGACGTAATTACCTAAATCTTTTGTGTTTCGTACGGTTGAAATTGAATTTCAGCCTCCCATTTATCTAGTGTATATGTACTAATCTCTTGATGAATTTTTCTCTTTGCAAATATTTATGACTACAATCAAAGTACATCTCGTTGTGTGTGTGTGATCTGATGCACACCATTAACTCGTAATCAAATATTTCTGTTCTCTTCTATTGACTAAGCTTTTTACTGAATTTGACGTTGTACCACGAAGCATGGACTGCTGAGATTATTCATTTGTTACGTTTCATCTTTCGTTTGCATAGTTGGATCATATTGCTCATCTTTGTGCATATTTTGTCTTTAATCGAAAGGACTCCTTGTATTATCACCCTCTTTATATAGCCTGAATTTTCTCAGGAAAATGTGAACGCAGAGCATCCTGCATTGCTGCATGAATCAAAGGTGTATAACAAATTAAAGGAAGGGGTAATGACCCTAACCACTATTATTTATACTTATCGGTTGTTTGGTACTAACCTCTTTTAACTCTTCGTTGTGGGGGGTCTGTATACCACTTTGGCATCTGGAATTTCAAGAGTGAGATGGTTTGGAGTGGAAGGAGACTACAATGCTCTTGTGAGGGACGTAATGGGAGTTAGTCTTGACACTTTATTCAACTGCTGCAGCAGGAAATTCTCTCTGAAGACTGTTCGCATGCTTGCTGATAAAATGGTAACGATTTACCCTACAAATGCATACGCTTCTGGAATCTACTCACTCATCTAACTTCCAGATTGATTATATTCATCGTGAAATTTATGTTAGATCAATCGGGTGGAGTTTGTCCATTCAAAATCATTTCTGCACCGGGACATCAAGCCAAATAACTTCCTCGTTGCATCTCAGCAATTGCGTGAGGTCTTTCGATTTGTTTTTTTTTTTTTTAAATGTCCTGTGTAACTTGAAATATATTTATATATATAGTTTTATTCCGTGTTCTGAATGCATCAGTCGTCCTCTGCGTTTGTGTAGGCTTAAATTGGCAGCTTCAGTCTTGCTAAGCAGTATAGAGACACATCACCTCATCAGCATATTCGTTACAGGTTGGTGGTTTGTCTTTCCTTATGAAACTAGCAATTTGTAATTTGTAAGTAAAAAACAATTATGTATTAATAGTTATATGTGAACCTAATGCAACATATTCAAGCATCAATACTCACCGTGGCGTTGGTAACTGAATTTTCTTTCCGTCTTTCTATCTTCCCTTGCCTCCTGCATTCTTCCTCTCCTCTCCCTTCGTCCAGCTGACTTTAAATAGTTTTACTTTAATGTTCACAGAACAAAGCTGCCGGGATGATTTGGAATCACTTGGATATGTGCTTATGTACTTTCTACAAGGAAGGTAAATCTTTTGCCTTCCTGTTATGCCTTGTGTTATGTTTTAGGAGTATTCTATTTAGTTACGATGTTCCCTTGTAACTTTTCTTTTCCAGTCTGCCTTGGCAAGGGGTGTCAGCAAGTACTAGAAATGATGAAAAGGTTGAGAGGATTTGTGAAATAAAAGAGTCAAATTCAATAGAGTTAAGCTGAAATATTGATGATTGAAGTACAATTGATATAAAGGTGACCCGAGCCAACAAGGCTTTCCGCTTTGTGAGGGTCGGAGGAAGGGGAGAGAAACTTCTGTTGTACCTTACCTTGCTTTGAAAGAGATTGTTTCCACAACTCAGACCCATTCGGTCACAAAGGAGCAACCTTTCCCTTGCACCAAGGCTTGCCTTCTAAAGTACAATTAATGTGCGTGCTTTGTGAGGGTCGGCGGGAGCGGAGGGAAATGTCTGTCATACCTTACCTTGTTTTGAAAGAGACTGTTTTAACGACTTGAATCCGTTTGGTCACAAAGGAGCAACCTTTCCCTTGTGCCAAGGCTTGCCTTCTGAAGTACAATTAATGTGCGTGCTTAAAATTACTTGCAAAGGAACTTGCGGCATACTTGAACTACTGCAGGTCTTAGGTTTGATGAAAAACCGGATTATGCTTATCTGAGGAAGCTCTTTCGCCGCCTTTTTTTATCTAAAAGGTTGAAAACTTTGTACTTTTTATGTTTTTCATGCATGTAGTGTTCTCATAGCAATGCCGTGCAATTAACCATCTCAGCTTATATGCTTGTTTTCTTGCTTCAGGTTATTGGCGTGATTTTAAGTATGGTTGGGTTCTTGGACAGACCCTCTTGTTGCATAGCCTGAAAACGCTTGCAGGTGTTGAGGAAGGGAGCTTGTTACATAGCCTGAGAACGGTTGCGGGTGTCACGGAAGGCTGCCTGTTACATAGCCTGAGAACGCTTGCAGGTGGGGAGCTACGAGTGTCGCTTGAAGATTTCTGAACCTTGCTCTGAAGTTACCCAAGATAGAAAAACGTTGGACTGGTTACGAATTACTGTACCTAGGTCGGTTTTGGACTTTAAATTCGCACTGCATATAAAGGGAAATGTTAGGCAGACCAAATTTTTAAATATCTAGCTAGTAATTCATTTAGGATGATAATTAACTGCCACAAATAGAGTAGTTAACCGCTCAACTAAATTCTTATTTGTAATAGAAGAATATAAATGCTTGTATAGAAATAAGTCGATGGACTTCAATCAAAAGTTTATAAGACACAAAGCTTCAATCAAGGAAATGTCGTCCCCAGGAATTGGAACCTAATTTTTACAAGTATCATCAACCGAATGATGTCTCTTTACAGAAGTACAAAATTACAACTCAGCATTTAGAGGGTGGATCCTGTTCATGGCACAGCTCCTATTACTTGAAACGAATAGACAGAAGAACTACGTTGCCAGGGAAACTAAGATGTCGCAATGAGTGAGCTCACAGATCATGGCTAAGGAAACTAAGCACGTTGCAATGAGTGAGCTCCCGGATCATGAAATGACTGATACTTCTACCTTTCTGCTATGCTGGATCACAATCTATTCATGACCTCATAATCTCGCAAGCACATAATGTTGCGGGTTACATAATAGCGAAACCTCTCCCACCAACGCTCAAACTTCACTAAGCTGACTCCACCGGGATACCCTCTGTGTGGACATCAAGCAGCAGGCAAAAGAACAGAATTTGGAAATGATAGAGACCCATTGTTAGGAGCACCCTGAATATTGAGAATCGTCGTGACCAAATTGTATATGTGGACATTTTCAAAACTAGGAACCTTGCGACCTCTTGCAAACTGAGGACCATGCCCAACGAATATGGTCCTCATGGAAAAAACAGCATTGTCATAACCATGTGATCCTCCACACTCTCTCCGCTTCGTCCTCTTTTGCTCTACCTTAAATCCCTCTCCAATCAACCCTACTATAGGCGTAATTCGATCACTCGCTGCATAATGGAGCCGACTAGGAAGCTCCTCCTTAAGATACACTCTCAAATTCTTCCCATTCTCAACCTTCCCCGATTTCAACCCTTCATTCATCTTCTCAACAACATTAGCAGGATCAACTCCCGAAGGCGGACGAATGGACAGCAATGGAGTATGTGACTGGACCCAATCATCAGGAATTTCAATCCAAGGGGCCAAATCACTTAAAAAAATTAGTTTTTTATCACATGTACCAACCATCCCATGATCACCTACCATAATTATAGTAACATCCTCGAAAACCCCTCTTTTCTCTAAACCTTCAATCAACCTCCCAATCATTTTATCAATTCTAGCAACAGCTTCAGTAATCTCCGGATCATCAGACCCGACATGGTGACCCTGATGATCCGGATCCTCGAAATACAGAGTCATAAACACAGGAATTTCGCTACTAGGCAGATCAAAGTAATTCAAAACGGTATCAACCCGTTGTTCGAAAGGAACAGAGCTATTATACTGCATACAAAGCTCATCAGGGCAAGTCCAAGAACCTTTATTTACCTCAGCACCAGGCCAGAAGTAAGTGGCAGCCTTCAAACCGTGATTGACCACCGTCTCCCACAGCGGCTCGCCGAGCCACCACTTGGGTTCGTGGCTTCCCATGTAGAAGGACTCCCCTGTGTGCGGGTCCACAAAGTGATTGTTGACAATGCCATGGTAAGCAGGGTAAAGACCTGTGACAATCGAATAATGGTTAGGAAATGTTAGAGTTGGAAACACCGGAATCAGACCCTCTTCCGCCTCCGTCCCATTGGCGATGAGGCGGCGGATATTCGGCGTCGGGGCCTTGAATTGGTACCCGAATCGAAACCCATCTGAGGAAACCAACAGAACCACCGGATGATCGAGCTTTCTCAAAGGTCGAGCCTTGGATTCCACTGACGAGGAGTCGTAAACGGGGGCCGATTTTGGTGAGTTGGAGAAGAAGAGGAAGGCAAATGCGGCGGCGGCGGAGAGAGCAACGCAGGTGGTGAGGAGGAGAGAGATGAATATTACAGTGGTGCTGTGTTTGTGAGAAGGGGAAGACGATGGGATCGGAGAGGCGGATGAGTCGGTGTTGAAGGACAGCAGCCTCTCAGATTGGTCCGGCGAGTCTTCGTCGTGGGTGGGGATCGGAGTGGCTTTCATGGGCGGCAAATCCGAACCCATCTGAAGAAACCAGTTGATTGATTCTGGATTTTTCTTCGATGGGTCGGAGAACTGAAGAATTTGGGATGTGGGTATTGGTGGTGAGGCGTTTAGAGAGAGAAAGTGTGGGGTTGGAGTGAGAAGCAAGGATTAAAGGTTGAGTCTTTGGGTGGAGCTGCAGACGCCGGTTTGGTGGAGGTCAGCTTTCACAGCTTTTGGAGAAGACGACTTGTTAATGGTTGTTGGTGGACTTGAATTGAGCTGGAAGGAAGATTTCTACGACGCCGAGTTTGGTGTCAAATTTGGCGCATCGCATTTGGATTGGATATTCCAAGACAAACGGTAAATAAAATTACGGAAAGGGAAAATATTTATACGCAAACGTCATGTCGTTTGATGCACCTCCTACCTTTCCTGTTCGTTCCAGGGAAATCAAGAAAACAAGAACAATGGTGGAGCAGAACGACGCCGTCGCAGGCCTTCTGAAAACATAGTAAGCAAGGAATGAAGGCACGTGCTTGCAGTTACTGAGAGAGTGTTTGATCGATCTGAGAGAGAGATGGCGTACTTGAGCATGGCGTATTTGTATTTGTTTCAATTTGGGAATTTAGGGCTTTGATTGGTGCTGTTTCTGGGTGCGTGACAGGACTTCAATAGATTGATCAAACAGTCCGATAACGACTCGCAATTTGGCGAAATTCTGGTTCATCTGTTCCGGGCTTTTCAGATTTACCGAACTGGGAATTTCATTGATTCCTACCAAGCATTTGAAAAATCCGCAAAGTATTGATCTTTTTGGTTAATTATTTATTTTTATTTAAGTCTGTTCTGTGTGTGTATAATTTTGTGTTTGGTGGTGGTTTTTGAACTAATGTTGGTGTGCAGTGCTTTTATTCAGGAGTTTCGGAACTGGAACACGGCGTGGGCTTTGCCAGCATTGTATGTCATTGCTTATGAGATTAGGGTTCTAGCTGAGAGGGTGAGACTCACAATTTCCTTTCTTTTGAATAAAAAATATTTGCTTTATTTCTTTATTGGTTGTTGATGTGTTGGGAAGACGAATTTAGCAAAGACTGTTATGTGTGGCTTTGTAGGCTGATAAGGAGTTAGCTTCGAATGGAAAGTCTCCAGAGAAGTTGAAGGGAGCTGGTTCTTTACTGATGAAAGTTTTTGGGGTTCTTGCAGTAAGATTCTTTCTTTTAAAATTCTATTAATTTCGCTGATCTTACTAAACTCTGTTCTGTATTTTGCTCTCTTTGCTATAAAAGTTCGTTGCTTTACTCAAACTTGTATAAAACAAGATTTGACAGTTTCTTGGGTGTTTATGAACATTACTTTGAATCTCTAGTGCTCTAACTCTTTCATTGGTGTATCCACGTAGGGAAAAGGCCCGAAACGCGTTGGAGCATTATACGTTACTTGCCAGTTGTTTAAAGTTTACTTTAAGGTAATACTTAATGCACACTTATGAGTTTGCCAATGCTTTTCTGAATTACCTATTAGGCCTCTTCTGAATGCTGGATAAAAAAGCCTGAGCAGCATTATGATGAATTATCTTTATTATTTTGCAGCTTGGTACAGTTAACCTTTGCCGCAGTGTCATAAGGAGCATTGAAACTGCGTGAATATTTGATTTTGAGGAATTCCCTAAAAGGGATAAGGTCAGAATCGCCGTTGTTTGGGCAGATGCTATTTTCTTTTCTTGTACTCCCTCACCTCTTCAATGGGTTCTCTATCAACTAGTTTTTTCTGTTTATTCTCGCTGTTGTACTGTGAAATGCAGGTCGCCTACATGTATTATACAGGTCGTCTAGAAGTTTTCAATGAAAATTTCCCTGCTGTAAGTATCCTAATTTCCATGATGTTAATGATGCACAAGCTTCTTGTTTGCTAAGCTATTTAAGTGGTGTTATGGTTTTGGTTCGAGGGGTCACCATCTGGAGTCTTGAATTCTACAAATTAGACATTGGATAGAGAAGTGAGCAGCTCCACCCTTTGCCTTACAATAACTTGAAATAAAGAAATTTCTCCCACCTAGTAACATGGAAGTCTCAGAAGATGTGTGCTCGAATAAAAGATTTGATCTCAGTGAATAATTTGCCCGATTTCACTTATTTCTATGCATGAAAAAGGCTCAACTGAAATCTGAGTTTCCATCAGGCGTGTGCTATTCACTAAATCTACTTTTGGTACCTTGCAGGCTGATCATAAATTATTTTATGCCTTGAAGCATTGCAACCCTCAGCATGAAGCAAATATAAGGTTAGGTTCATGTGTGCTTGTTGCATATATTGTATCTGCGTGATAGACTTTAAGGAGGCATCTTTGTAGACAAAAATGTTGTTGATGTGCCTATATATTCTTCAGCTTGAATCGTTTTTTTATTTGTATGATGTTGAACATCTTGCGATAGGAAGTCAAACATTAGATTTATTAGGTGGTGTACCATCTTTTATTTGTCCGTCTCATTTTTTCTCTTTTTGTATTTGCGTAGGATGATACTGAAGTATTTGATACCTGTGAAGCTTTCGCTAGGCATCTTACCAAATGATTGGCTTCTGGAAAAGTATAACCTGGTTAAGGTATGTCGGGATTGTTGTTTCTTTAACTGCAAGAGATCCTATTTAAGCTTGATGATGGGAAATAAGATATTCTGGTATCCCCCGGCTGTGTTGGTTATATGCTACATAAATGTATTTATTAGTGTCTCAATGAAGATGAATGTTGACTTTAGCTTACTCTCCCTCCACTTTTCCAAAGTTGTGTCTAAATCCTAGTTTATAACTTGCTTCCGCAGTATAGGAATACTGTACAAGCTCTAAAAAGAGGCGATCTTCGACTTCTCCGGCATGCTCTTGAAGAGCACGAAGATCGGTGTGTGTATCTTTTATTTTGAAAATCTTGGGATTGATACAACCGATTTCTGAAGTTGGAACTTATATCTTCAAAATGAAACAGGTTCTTGAGATCAGGTGTATATCTTGTCCTAAAGTCCACCAGAGGTTAATAAAGAAAATTTAACTTCTCATTCCACTTTGTAAAATTGACGGTAAAATTCATCTGAAAAGTTCAGGACGTCCACATGCTCATTGTGCAGTTACTTCATTCAAAAGCAAAAGGACCCGGTTAAAGCTCATCAGCTGAAATTAGAAGTTATTGTTAAAGATTTGAAATGGCTTGAGATAGCCATGGATGTCGATGAGGTACTTGGTTCTCTCCTCCTCTCTCTGTGCGGTAGCTTTTCTTGGTTTCTCTCTCTCTCTCTCTCTCTCTCTCTCTCTCTCTCTAATCCAATCTCTAGTGCAATTTCCAGGTGGAGTGCATAGTTGCCATATTAATATACAAAAATCTTGTAAAGGGATACTTTGATCACACAATTTATAATAAACTGACACAATTAAAAAATCATCAAAATCTCTCGTTCGTACACAACATTGATGGTACGCAACTTTTGGAGTTGCTTTTGCAGACTCAACCTCTCATCCTTCTGGGGGCAGCATGTGCGTTGGGGCCCATCCTGCCCCTGCGTTAGCAATAATCGGCGAATATGGGTTACCCGTGATTGTAAAACGTATTAAATATCGATGATATCGGGAAATATCGGTAGTTCAAAAATACGGAAATTTCGATGGAAATATCGAGATATTATCGATATCGATAAAAATTAAATAAAAATCACGGAAATTGTAAGAAAAACTTGGAAATTTTTATTGAAACTTTGCAGGATGTTTATTTAGTCAATTATCTTTTAGTCTATCACAAAAAATTAGAAGAAAATGCATTGCATGATGGATTTAACTGATTTAAGTTGATTATATAGTGAGCTGGTAAACATTGTGAGTGTAGAAAATATGTAAATATTTTAGCATATTTTCACAAAAACATAAGTGATATGGTGGTCAAGGTGTTGATGGAGTAAAATGGGAGGGGTTTGAATCCCTTTGGTGTTTTTTTAAATATAGAAATTTAAAAAACACGAAAATTTCGATGGAAATATCGATGACATCGAAAATATCGGTAATTCAAAAACACGGAAATTTCGATGAAAATATCGGGATATTATGGATATTTAATACCTTGATTGTAACGAAGTATCCTTAATTCTCGTTTGGCAGTACGAAGTAACTTTACGTCTCGTTTGACAGCTCGACTATACTAATTGTTTCAATAATAATCAATCAGATAACTTTATCACTCTCTCTCTTACTCATGTTAGCTTGTCTGTACGTAAAGGGAAGAAAGAAGAGAGAGAGAGAGAGAGAGAGAGAGAGGGAAGCATGGGAGTGAGAGAGAGAGAGTGATGTGGGAGTGTGTGTGTGGTCCAAATTCCATCTAATCCCAACTAAAGGAAATTTTAGTTTCCATTGGTCCTAATAATTTAGGGTACCAAATAATTGGCCAAAAACTAATCCAATTACATAAACACACACCCACACTTCGGGGTACTTACGTCAATTCACATTTACAATAATTATTTCTCGAGACGGGCTGTCACAATACGCTTCTCGTCCCTTCCTATTTTTGTGGTCACGGTTAAGCCACGTTAATATTTTATGTTCTCATTGCTTTTTGTCTTATTATTTATATATAAAAAATTAATATAAAATGTTGAGGTAGCTTAACCGTGACCACAGAACATAGGAGGGGAGGGGAAGGGTATGGGATGGGGAGGACAGGCAATCCAGGTCCTTAGGTCATCTCCAACCGATGGCTGGCCAGAGGGCTCGTTTTAGCCCTCCAAGATATTAATATTTTAATGAACAGTACATGGCCATATTTGCTTTCGTCTCCAACAGAGGGCTCGTTTTTGCCCTATCACAAAAAACCGTCTCCAACCGAGGGCCAAAGGGCCATAGGGTCAAACATAATTATGTTTTTTTATGTTGGTTAATGTTGTTTCATCTTGTTTAATGTTGTTTCATGTTACTTAATTTAATTTAATGTTGTATAATGGCTTAGGAAGTTATAGGAAAAAAATATAATTTTAAAAAAATATGAAACAAATTTTGTGAAATAAAAGTTATAGGAAAAAAATAAAATTAAAATAAAATGAAACAAATTTTATGAAATAGAAGTTATATGAAAAAAAAAGAATTTAAAATAAAATGAAATAAATTTTGTGAAATAGAAGTAATAGGAAAAAATGGAATTTAAAAAAAATATGAAACAAATTTTGTAAAATAAAAGTTATATGAAAAATTTTGTAAATAAAAAATAAAATTAAAACTGTACAAAAAAAATCAAATGCAACAGCTACTAGCCGTTGCATTTGAATTATTTCTTAAGAATTCCTGTCGGCTATAACCGACATGAATACAGTACATTATTTAATAGAAATGTATTACTAATTGAGTGCTACTAATTGACCACTTCAAGATATTTTGGGTGCTACTAATTGAGAAGGGATTTTTCAATTTGATCAGTAAATAAGGTGTTACATAATGTGTCATTATATAAATAATGAGATATTTGTGTAAAAAAATTAATAACTTAAAAAATAAAAAAATTCATCACTTATATAAAAACAAGTGATTTAATATTCGTATTCCGATCACAATAAAAAATTTCTCTCTGAGTAGCCAAGTATTTTGTATTTAAAGAATCATTATTTAGGAGAAAGCTTACTTCTCTCCCCCTCCCTGTCCTCTCTCACTCCCACTATCCCTTCTCTCTTTAACGCAGAGGCAAAACCGCCTCCGACCAATCGAGCCTCCAAACCCGCCACCATCGCAATCGGCTCCTCAAACACAACACAGCCGTGACTTCGGTGTTCGAAAACTCGGACCCAAAACCTGAGAACCACGAACTCAGTCGCGCTCGAACTTTCCGACAAGTTTTCGGTCGTTTTTCCGGCTAATGTAATCTTTTAATCGCCTCGAATCGTTGCATTTCATTGAGTAGTTTAAATTTCCTGTTTGGTTGGTTGAAAATGGCGAGTTTTGACACAGATCAAAGGAGAAGTGCCCTGCAGAACTCCGGCGAGTTGCAGAGAGAAACCGCTGATTTTCCGACCAAGCGTCGTCGATTTGGAATATTTTGAAGCCACCATTCGACGCACCAGCATCCCTAGGCTCAGTGTCGAATAACCTGTGGTTTCGAAATTCCGAAATTCAGACCGAGAGTTCTCCGGCCAACTTCGAGATTTTCCAGCCACTTTTTGGCCAAACCAAGGTGAATCTACACCCTCAAATTAGGCTAGGTTGTGAATTTTGGATGCGTTTTTGTAACTCACCGTGTTCTGGAAATTTTCCGCCCAAAATTTTAACAAACTAGGTCGATCCTCCTAAATTGTGTTAGCGAAGAATATAGTATCATTTGAACTTGAGTTATGGCGGACTCCATTGAAACTATAAGGTTGGTTTTTTTAAGTCTAACTGTAAGATCACTTCTTGTTTTCTTTCTTTTTCTTTATTTATCAGAAAAATGACATAATTATATTAAGTTGAAAGAAGAATATTGTTAAATGAGAGTGCAGGGGAGGGTTACTGTTATTCATATGGTTGGCATATATATGATCTTATTCATGGAGGGGTTTGCCCAGGGTTCAGACTGAGGATTCCATCACCGTTGCCAAGAGTTTGGACTGAGGACTCCATCACTGCTTCAGCACTTGAAGTCTCAGGTTAGTAGGGCTTCAGTACTTGTCTCTCTATTGGTGTATCTAACTATCAGTTTGCCATGCACATGCATATTTTGACAACTGCTGCGCTTACCATTTATTTATAACATCTCTCTAACAGGAGTAGGGTCTGCTAACGTGGATCTCATCTCTTATAGAGAGATGGTACAATTAGATAGTAAGAATAACATTTTTGTTGGCAAACTAATCATTGATTTTATGAAAATTCGATTTTTATCATTTATTTGTTCTATTATTTGTAATAAAGAGATAATACAAATAGATAATAAGTGTAATAGTACTAGTAAAAATAAATAATAAGTGTTGTAGTACTGGTACAAATAGATAATAAGTGTAGTAGTACTCTTGATTTTATTTTGTGGTACTTAGAGAACTTTACCAAGCTAGCTGTTGTGTGGTACTTGTAGAACTTTAGCAAGGTAGCTCGCTCCTAAGCTTCGTTACCACAAGATATAGAGGTACCATACGAACTTCAGTTATGGCGGACTCCATCGTAAACCTAAGGTTCGGTTGTTTAATTCTGTAACTTTTAAGATCATTTATTGTTTTCTTTCTTTTTCTTTAATTATACATAATTATTATAAGTTGAAAGAAGAATATCTTAAACAATTACTTATCCAAAAAAGGAGAGATTTTTCAATGTGGCTAACATACGAGGTGGTACACCACATGTCATTATACAAATTGTAGAATTGTGTATTAAAAAGTTAATAACTTAAAAAATAAAAAATTTCACCATTTACATAAAAAGCTGTAATGTACCACATGTGTTTCCGTCACAATAAAAAATTTCTCCCAAATCAAGTCTATTCCTACTCTACTGGAGCTCATCTATAAAAAATAAAAAATAAAAAAAATAAACTCCAAACAACAACGAAAAACTCTAAACAATTCTTTTTCTTTAAATATACATAATTATTATAAGTTTGACTTGAATGACTCATAATCCTCCTTTTACTTGGAAAATAATTCAGCCAGCTTGCGAGCATGTTTTGAAGGAATTATTCAGTGTGATCGAAATTTTGGATAGTACATTACTTGTCACTATAAAAAGTTAAGAACTAGAACAATAAAATTTCTTACCATTTATATAAATATATGTTGTGTACTGGTCTAGGCAAATCTGAGTGCTCTTTCTTAAATATACAAATTATGTATAAAAGTATCGGTATGAGTTAGGTTTCATTTGTTTGAGTTTTTTTTGCCAACATAGAAAATCAAACCGAAAGTACGATTCGGATCGGGTTTTTTATTTATAAAATCTGAAAATTGTTTTAAAAAAAACTGATAACTCAAGTTTCTTTTTTAGTAGAATGATACATTTTACGTAAAGGGAAAGAGAATTCGACTAAGACATACAATGAGCATCTTAATTTGATATTAAATTCACTATATACGATATACGAACCTAAAATATTTGATTTACAAGTGAAAAATAATATTATCAGACGTAATATTAAGTGGTTGAAACCCATGTCATATATTTAAAACCCAATTCCCAATTCATCAAACTCAATCCCCTGATAAAAGCAGCACCAAGTCTCTCAATAATATTTTCAGACCTCTGACTCAAATTCAATAAGTCCCGGTATTCAAAAAATACAATAATTCGAACTCAAATTCTGAGAAAACCAATGCATAGATAATCGAAAAGCACAGCATAACACTTCAATTCATAAAAATGCAGTGATGTCCTCTTCCACGGTCCTTTATACTATAACGCGGACGGCATGAACTCATCCAAAGTGGCTCTTCATTGCATAATATGTAATGTACATCACACTGCGAATTCAGAAAAGTAATCAATACAAATCAAGAAACAAAAATACAATAAATTTTGATTAACCTGAAATCAAAGACCAAAACGCCAAACTGGAGCACGGAGTGGCGGAGAGGCCGAACGACCGAATAGAGATTTTAATTACTTCCGTTGGCAATGGAAACTGGAGGCTGAACTGGAGAATGATTCGGCAGTGGCGTTGGTATAAGGGCGCGAGAAGGAGAGATGAAAGAAGAGGAAAAAAAAGAAAGAAAGAAAGTAGGAAGATGGGGCTATTGGGAGAAATAAAATAATAAAGCAGAGGCAGAGAAGATGTTTTCTTCTGGGAGAAAGGGGAGAAAATAATAGGAAATTAAAAATTATTAAGGTAAAATAACGGAAGTTGAAATAATATAATTTTGTTTTTTAAAATTTGTGAATTTTTTTTGTTTTATTAACTTAAAAGAATAATGAAATTTCAAAAACGGAATTTGTTATTTGTAATTCTCAATCAAAGAAATTTAAAAAATGACATTTATTTACATGAAATTTGAACTTAGGAATTAGAGGTTTCAAATTTCAAGTTTTTGTTCCACGTGGAAATTTTAATTTTGTATGATTATGAATCCAAACAAATGAATTGATGTATATCAATTTATAAATTCTACTTTTTGTAAAAATTTGAAGTTTATTTTTTTCATCAAAACATAAAGTTAGGGTTTGTAGTTAATAAGGCTTTTTTAATATACTTGTCACATCCCCGCCCGGGCACAGCCATCTCCGGGGCCCGCTCCACCACCGTAGCACGATATTGTCCGCTTTGGGCCCCGACCACGCCCTCACGGTTTTGTTTATGGGAACTCACGAGCAACTTCCCAGGAGGTCACCTATCTTTGGATTGCTCTAGCCTCATTCTCGCTTAACTTCGGAGTTCCTACGGAACCTGAAGCTAGTGAACTCCTAAAAGGCCTCGTGCTAGGTAGGGATGGGAATATACATTTAAGGATCACTCCCTGGCCGATGTGGGATGTCACAATCCACCCCCCTTAGGGGCCCGACATCCCGGCCCGGGCGCAGCCACCTCCAGGGCCCGCTCCACCACCGTAGCACGATATTGTCCGCTTTGGGCCCCGACCACGCCCTCACGATTTTGTTTCTGGGAACTCACGAGCAACTTTCCAAGAGGTCACCTATCTTGGGATTGCTCTAGCCCCCTTCTCGCTTAACTTCAGAGTTCCTACGGAACCCGAAGCCAGTGAGCTCCTAAAAGGCCTCGTGCTAGGTAGGGATGAGAATATACATTTAAGGATCACTCCCTGGGCGATGTGGGATGTCACAATCCACCCCCCTTAGGGGCCCGACGTCCTCGTCGGCACACTTCCGGTCAGGGATGGGCTCTGATACCAATTGTCACATCTCGGCCCGAGCGCATCCACCTCCCGGGCCCGGTCCACCACCGTAGCACAATATTGTCCGCTTTGGGCCCCGACCACACCCTCACGGTTTTATTTCTGGGAACTCACGAGCAACTTCCCAGGAGGTCACCCATTCTGGGATTGCTCTAGCCCCCTTCTCACTTAACTTCGGAGTTCCTACGGAACCCGAAGCCAGTGAGCTCCCAAAAGGCCTCGTGCTAGGTAGGAATGGGAATATACATTTAAAGATCACTCACTGGGCGATGTGGGATGTCACAATACTAGTATTAGCGGCCGCGCGTTATTGCAGAATTTAAAAGCGTACAAAACACGTACAAAGTTTTGTACATATGCACAACCATATTAGGAATGAATAACTTTTGAAAATAACCATTGATAAAAATCTATTCTAATTTCAGAGCTTAACAATTTAATATTAGAATTTGCATTTGATTCAAGTAAATAAAATCGATAAAGCAAAAGGTAAGAAAATCTATATCGATTTAGTTATTCATCCAAAAATACATTTGAACAAATAATATTTTTAAGGATCCAAACAGCTATTAAACTAAACAATTAAAAGTAAAAAAAGCATTCATAGAAGATATATATAACGTATTTGGTTCTTATACCTAAAAGAAAAACTTTGGCTTTCTTGTATACACTGAAGTAAAAGAAAAACTTTGGCTTTCTTGTATACACTGAAGTATATGTAAGTGCCGGAAATTTAAAATCTAGAGTCAATCTCAGAATCAAAAGACATGTAAAGGAAAAGTAATAAGAAAAGTAAGTAGTGGTTTTACCTGTACTCCATGTGCAGGGAAATTTTTTATTTCTGACGGAAACACGGATGGTACACCACGTGTTTTTATGCAAGTGGTGAAATTTTTTAATTTTTAAGTTATTAACCTTTTAACACACATAACCCACCATTTATATAGGGACACGTGGTGTACCACCTCGT
Source organism: Crataegus laevigata (assembly GCA_963580275.1). Lineage (NCBI taxonomy): Eukaryota > Viridiplantae > Streptophyta > Magnoliopsida > Rosales > Rosaceae > Crataegus > Crataegus laevigata. Next base: position 35,363,858 of record OY756942.1, on the reverse strand, counting down.
GTGATGGTCATACTGAAAAATCTCTCCATGTGCAGACTCCAATTTCCAGCAAATCATTTAGTGGAAGAAAAAGAAAAACAACTGAAATCAAAATAACATCTAACAAATTATTTAGAACCAACACGTAAATTTTTTTTTGCAGAAAAGTAATTTAATAGAATACCGTCAGGTCATGCATATATACGACATATCCAATTAGAAAAATAGCACATCAACAACTGATGATCAAAACGATTAGTCAGCCTCAATTTCATAAAAGTAGCACATCAATAATTGATGATCAATAATAAGCAGTCCATAATTGAAGGCACGGGTTGACTGTCAATTTCATAAAAGTATAATTTTGTGCAGCTCAAACACCAAGTGGCAGAATAGGCAAAAACTATCTCATGGCTGTAAATGTAATCAACTCAATATTAAACTTCACAGCCACAAATAAACCAAAATTCCTCCTATCACCGTTGGTCAGCGTTGGAGGCTTCTACCTTTCCATTAATTCAATATTGAAATGCAGAAATTAGTGAAATCAGCCAAATATGTAAACAAATAGACATTGTGGTGATAAATGAAGCTCTGAACTAAAAGTTGAGACAGTGGATTGACAACCTATTAAATCAAACGAAAAATAATAATAATGAAGGAGATGAACTCTAATTGTCTCTTCTTGCACCATTTTTCGGTTGGTCTTATAAGAATTCAAAAGTCACCATTTTTTCAGTTGGTCATTCAAAGAAAATAAGGCAGCGACATCAAATTGAAAGTCGAACCGAAAATTAATATGCCAAACTACGCAAACAATACTCTGTATAAAAGTAAAAGAATAGATAAGTAAAAGTAAAAGAATAGAAAGGAAAAGTATGACACATACCAATCGCATTCGAGAATCTTCTTTAAACCCTAAACGTCATTAGAAATCAAGGATCCGAAAGAATTTGACAAAATCACAGATTTGAAAGCAAAGATCAAACCCGCCGAAATACCAAACTATCCATTAAAATGATTGAAAACTTAAAAATTAGATGAATTAAGAAAAAATCTTATTGCAGGTCGAGTACCGGCTTCAAGGAATAACAATCGATAATCTAATATTGCTAAAAACTCCTCTCATTCATCGAGATCCTCTTCACCATTGATGCTCGACATTGGTTATACTCAATTGTAGACTTCAACAGAGGACTGAAGTAGCTGCACATTGACTCCATCCAAAGATAAAAAAATGTCAACACCACACTACAAAATTTGAAGTTGAATTAAATCTCGAGATTGATTGACAATCCACACAGATTTCGAATGAAATTATAAAATTTGAAACAATCCACAGAATGGAGTTCAGGGTCAAATGTACTTGAAAATTTAACAAAAACCCAAATTCGAAGAAGAAATTCTAAAATTCGAAATAATCTGCAAATCTAAAACCAAAAGCAATAAACAGAGCTAAAAACAGTAAAAACAGAGAAACACATGTATGCTGGGAAATCAAAAGAGAAGGAAATAGGGAGGCATTTTTGTTAGTCCACTGTCCGTGAACAGGGCACCCGAGTTTGGGTTTGAAGTTAGGGTTTCACGACATGTGGATTTGGAAATTGGGCTTACTATTGGTCCGGAAAATATATATATATATATATGTATGTATATGTATATTTGGTTTGGTTCCTTTTTTTCTTCTTCTTTTTTGAATGTTTAAATTTATGTGGTTTTTGTTCTAAAATTAGGAGTTTCAAAAACCTATCTCTCGAGAACTCTAATTTTTAAATTCTTAGAAATTAATCGAGGCGTTAGCCAGTTAACTAGCGCCTAGGCGGCGCTTGGTGAAGATTTTTAGAATACTATTTATAAATGTTGTATATTTCTTTTTTTTTTATAGGGGAAAAATGTTGGGATAATATGTTTATTGTGTCTTGTACAGTGATCTAGGTCATAGCAGTAATACTTTAGAGGAGGGAAAAGCTACCTCGGAAGATGGAGGGCACAGAAGCATAACCACTGCAAAATCGCCAAAATTTGGGCCACAACGTCATCAATCAAAAATATTCTTTCCAACCTGGGATATTATCTTTGTAGTATCATCAGCATTTTCTCTATTTGTTGATCCCTTGATCTGCTATATTCCGTTCGTTGTCGAGAAAGACACTTGCTTCTTGTGGGACCTACGGTTGATGTGGACATTTTTGGCTTTACGATCAATCGGGGATCTTTTTTATTATATGGACATCGTTGTTTTTCTGAAGAGATTTCACACCGAACATAGTGCCAAGTCTTCTACATGGGCCTCCGCAAACACCAATGACGATGGTCTTGTTACAACAGTTCGTAATTTCATCCACAAGAAACCAGTAAGGTTCTTAGCCATTCTAGGTCGCATTTGGGTTGCTCTTCCCTTTGTACAGGTAAGACCTAAAGAGAAGGTGATCTCTTGCAAGTACTTAAATTTCACAGTTAACTGCATGCATGCGTGCATGATACTTTGATTTTATTTGAGAAAAATTAATATCCTGCCTCTTGTTACTAATATTTTTTTAGTTAGACCTTATTAGTTTTAGTTTTTGATAGAAATATCTAGCATTAATGTATTAATAAATTTAAATGTCGGTTACATAGTTCGCCTAAGTTTCGGGTCCAAAATTAACACGCCAAATGAAAGTTGAGTTAATCCAAGTCCAAAACATTCGCTTTCGGAATTTGACAGCAACAAATAATTTATTAACCCTTAAATTACTAATTCTCCAATAGTTTTTCTTTGTCAAACGTCGCTTCCTCCATTTAACTTTTGATTGAACAAAATATATTATCTACATTAAGAAAGAGGAGGTGACTTAGCCTGCATTTAATTTTATTGAATATAAAATAACGTAATTCCTGTCCCACACCAATGCAACATCCTATTATAAACAATACTACTATATTTTTTAGGATCAAGGCCCCTTGACTTTTTCTCATGTTATTATTTGAATATTAATTCTATTATTTACAAGTCATTATATGTCAATTTTAAAAATAAAAAAATTATTAATCATTTTCAAATATATCTTTTTAGTATTTTTCATATATTTCTTTTTATAATTTGTATCTTTTCTTTATTTGTACAAATTTTCTTTTTAATTTTAATTTGGGCCAATAATTTTGAATTTTAATACGAACCTTTTTTTTTGTGAATGTACTTATGCTAATTATATGTATTTATTTTATGTTTTAAAATATATAAATAATTATTTCTTAAACTATATTAATAATTATATGGGTACATTATTTTTGTGCTAAAACTATGTGAAAACAATATTACTCTATTATTTATTTTTAAGTAATTGTTACATTGTAAAGTATTATTTGAATTTGTTTAAATTTCATAATTTGTGGAAAATTGAATGTGTGACATCCCACATCGCCCAGGGAGTGATCCTTAAATGTATATTCCCATCCCTACCTAGCACGAGGCCTTTTGGGAGCTCACTGACTTCGGGTTCCGTAGGAACTCCGAAGTTAAGCGAGAAGGGGGCTAGAGCAATCCCAGGATGGGTGACCTCCTGGGAAGTTGCTCGTGAGTTCCCAGAAACAAAACCGTGAAGGCGTGGTCGGGGCCCAAAGCGGACAATATCGTGCTACGGTGGTGGAGCGGGCCCGGGAAGTGGTCCGCCCCGGGCCGGGATGTGACAATTGGTATCAGAGCCAAACCATGGCCGTGGTGTGCCGACGAGGACGTCGGGCCCCTAAGGGGGGTGGATTGTGACATCCCACATCGCCCAGGGAGTGATCCTTAAATGTATATTCTCATCCCTACCTAGCACGAGGCCTTTTGGGAGCTCACTGGCTTCGGGTTCCGTAGGAACTCCGAAGTTAAGCGAGAAGGGGGCTAGAGCAATCCCAGGATGGGTGACCTCCTAGGAAGTTGCTCGTGAATTCCCAGAAACAAAACCGTGAAGGCGTGGTCGGGGCCCAAAGCGGACAATATCGTGCTACGGTGGTGGAGCGGGCCCGGGAAGTGGTCCGCCCCGGGCCGGGATGTGACAGAATGTATAAATGCATGAGTTAAATTTCTTAAATGATGCTGCAGACCTCAACCAAACTATTTAAGTAAATAAGGCTTCATTGTTATAATTAGGTTGATTAGGGATTGTAACCAAAATGACCATATTTATTACGGTCATTTCTCTTTTTTTTAGTAGAACGATATATTTTTACAATAAGAGGAAGATGAGTTCGGTAAAGCCACACAATGGATAACACGTACATTCCTATTAAGTTTGTCATTTTGTTGCCTATTTATGGTTGTAAGGTAGCGTTTGCCTTGTGGGTCTAGGATGAGACTTAAAACTTTGACACACATTAGATAGATTATTCAGTAAAGGATTTTTAGCCAAAATAATTTCTGAGATTTGCATAAATCCTCATTTTGATCATTGAGATTTGAAATCAATATAAATGGTCTTTAAGTTTGTCCACTATCAATTATTTTAATCTTTTAGTCAGAAATTATGTTAAAGATCAAAATGACAAAAATACCCTCAATTTAATAAACAATGGGTCAAAATGATTTGACAAAAATTGAGAGTACTTTTGTCATTTTACTTTATGTAATGGAGATTTTTTAGGAAATGACACAAATGATTGATGGGGGACAAACTCAGAGACCGCTTCTATTGATTTTAAATCTCAGGGACAAAAGTGAGAAGTTATGCAAATCTTAGAGGTCGTTTTGGCTAAAAAGCTGTAAGTAAATTAATGATTTAATAACATTGGTTAGCTAATAGACCAATATAACTTGTTTGTTTGAATGTCTTCAGGCACTGTTGCTCATTGGATGGTATACATACTTGGATAACTCTAAGCTTGTTTTACTAATTCCATTCCAGTATATACTGAGGGCTTATAACCATTACAAATGGCTTGATCGGCGTGCTAACATAGAGACTGTACCAAGAAGATTCCTTAAAGCTATATTAGACTTCCTTCCGTTCGTCATTGCTTCTCATGTAAGTTCAAATCTTCATTATTTCAGATATTTGGGGTGAAAAATCTAAATTTTGTTGAAATCTTATTGTTGAGATATAAGATTGTAAATATGATGAGCTTTTTTAAACTAGCATGGTCACCACCAACATATTTACTATTATTGTTCTCCACGTAATCACATACCACTAGGTGCGGGGTTTTTCCACTAAAAGCGTTTGTGATAGTAGCATTGAACCTTTCTCATATAAACTGTAAATTATCTTTTTAAGTCTTCAATGTGAGACTCTATTCTCCAAAAATAGATATAGCAATGCCCAAGTATTAACTGGTTAGTAACCAACAACGTCATCTCATAATCAACATCCAAAGAAGGAAAACTTTCACAATAACAATGCAAATAGTGAAATGATGTCCGACTTGGATAACTTTTGCAAGCTTGATCTTTGAATTGATCTAAATTATGAGCCGGCTAGATAATGAGATGACGTTGTGTACCGGGCTTAAATATATAGTTAGTACTGTATTAACATATTAACTGGTTAGTGCTTGAGCACTCCTAATAATAGGTACAATTAACTTCTCATATGATTTTGAATAAACAAAGGGAAAACATATGACATTACTGAATAGAAGTAAGAGCATGTTTACTTCTTTAAAGGCCATCTTGTTTGAGGGGTGTGGTGCTTTCATTTCATTATCTTTTATCTTTTTTCAATACTTTTAAAAAGGGGTGTGATATTCACACACCCCATTTTATTTTTCACACACTCTTCTAATTTTCGACCGTCGGATCGGATGAATTGAAGAAAATCAACAAATAAAAATTAACAAGGGGTGTGTAAGAAGTAAAATTGAGTGTGTGGATATCACACCCCTTTAAAAAACATTGATTATTAACTATATCGTCGTGTTTGTCCTTCAGCTTTACGGATCCTTGTGGTACTTTTTTGCTGTGGATCGAGAGATAATATGTTGGCAGGACTATTTCTGTAAACATGGACAAATATGTGATGATTACATCTATAGTTTCTATTGCGGTCCTACTAGTCAGAAATACAATGGGCGGATCGATATCCCTCATTTAAAACTATCATGCTCTGTAGAACTTCCAAATAATGGGACACCGAAGTATGGTATATTTCAGTCTGCTCTCCAATCTAATATGTCAACTTCAAGATATCTTCCAAGAAAGATGTTGCAGTGTTTTTGGTGGGGTTTGCGAAATCTTAGGTTTGTATTTGTATGACTTTTCATGTTTGATGACGTAGAAATATTTATGTTGTATTCTCATAATTTATCTCCTTGCAGTTAAATTCTATAAAAAATTTATGCCAGTTTTCTACAAGAACGTAATCAATAATTAATATATTGCCCTCCATTTCATTTTTTTGCAGTTCTTTTGGTTCGAACCTTGAGCCCAGTTTCGACACGGCCCAAATCGTCTTTTCCGATGTGATCTCTATAAGTGGCGTGATACTATTTTTAGTATATCTCAATTCGAGGGTGCAGGTTAGTGCCGTGATCATTAATTAAGCAAAAAAATTGTCATTAATTAAGCTTAAAGCTCCTCCATGCAAATTTTTTTTGTGTATTAATGCACGTACGTATGTTTTTGGATTTAATGAACTCGTCATGAAATCGCTTTATCGAGTTACTAAACATGCAGTGGTATCAAAAAGCAGCCGAGCGGCGGATATTGAGAACCAAGAAGGAAAAGACATATCCAGTCTTAATAGAACAAACACTTATCGTGCCCCGTCACTGCGTGGATTCACTAAAGAAAGTATGTAACTAGAAAATTTTGAATTAACAGTCAATAAAGATGATATACGTCATGCGTAATTAATTTTATCTAATTGAACATTGGTATGCAGGTTCCAATCATTGGAAGTATAGATAAAAAAGGGTTGAAAGCAATATCTGAGCGTCTAAAACCGGTGATTTATAATGAGGACGTGTATATTATTAGGGAAGGTGAACCGTTGCGGAAGATGTTGTTCATTTGGCGAGGCACTACTTTGACCTACGCCACTACTAAAGGTGCAACAAATGTATGCAAATGCCTTGAGAAAAATGATTTCTATGGAGAACAACTTGTAATTTGGGCATTGAAATCTGCCTCATTTTCTGAGTTGCCTATTTGCACTACAACCCTTGTGTCCCAATCAAAAGTTGAAGCATTTTCAATCACGGCAAACGACTTGAAGTCTGTAGTCGCTAAGTTTTGGTTGCACTTTAGAAGGGATCTTCCTCACTCTCAGGTGGAGTGTTTTGCAGCTTCTTACATACAAGTAGCATGGCGCCGCTACCATGCAAAAAAGCTAAGAGATCAACTGGCTGGGACAAGTGGAGTGTTTTGCAGATTCTTCCTTCCATACATGTAGCCTGGCATCGCCACCACTCAAAAGAGCTAAGAGATCAACTGGCTGAGACTATATGTATTTTGAGCTGGTATCACTTTTGTTTTGTGTGTGTTTTGAGTTGGTATTGCATGCTTTGGTTCCCTTTATATTGCTTTAATCTCTTTTGGCTTTGGTTTCCCTTCAATTTCGTGGTGTGTCTTGCGTTTTGGTTTTTGTGGTATGAAAAGTGTGTAATCATTGACATTCATGAGAACGATATTATGTATGACTTAGAAGCTCAAATTTTGGATCATCTTCTTCAAATTGAACATGGAGTGGTGGAACTGGTGTTTATGTTCATTAATATTTGTAGCGTAATGTGAATAGTGGTGCTGGTATTAATGTTGTAAGAAATAAATCAAACTAGTATATGCCCACACAGTGTGTGTGCGCGCGCGTGTGAAATTTCTTTTTTGTTTTTAAAATTGAAGGAGAGAGGAAGAGAGTGAGAGTGAACTTGGGAGTGGGGTGAGGATGAGAGATGTTTTATTTTTTATTTTTAAATTTAGAGATGTTAAAATCATCTGTATGTGAGACTTAAATAAAAAAAAACAAATTTTGTTTTGTGAAATTACGTTACTGCCTTTAACTTTTTTGCCGTGATAAAAAACTAAATGGTCTTTTCACCATTTTTTGGTTGACAAAGATGATTCTATTAATATATAGTTTAGATTCTTATGTTGTAGCATAAGGGTTTATGGTTTATATAGCTACAATAACTCTGCAGTTTTTATAACGACCATGAAGAGCGCCAGCATGCAAGCTATAGCTAGGGCCGGGTGCACAACCGGCTGGAACTCATGGTTACGGTATCCCTATCGCCATAAAAGATGTTCAAGATCACATAAGAAGTTTCGGTTTCTCCATATTTGTCTCATACCCAAATACCCGTTTATAAATCCTGCCCAAACGACTGTGTACCTGGGTGTTATCATTTTTTTAACTGGTAGGAAAATGTCATCCCTAATCTCAACAGTTACCTTGCACTCTAGTTTCCAAAGTTGTATCAAAAGTCGAAGGATAATGCTATTCACATGCCGATTTTTACTTCTTACACACCCCTCTTAATTTTCAACTGTCGAATTCATAAATTGCAAAAGATCAATCGTAAAAAAATAAGAATGTGTGAGAGGTAAGAAAAAAGTGTGAATAGTACTATACATGTTGAAATAGGGTTATGATTTGAAATCAAACACAATCACATGCATGGTTACTCTAAGAATTGCATGATGATTGTTTTTGAGTGCCAGTAAACAAATGAAAAGAAGCTCATGCCTATCCACCATGGTGTCGATTCGATCCCTAATAAGGGCTGGTTTGGTATTGTTGTGCTTTGAAAAAAAGCTGTTGTGAGAATAAGTGGCTGTGCTGTGAGAATAAGCGGCTGTGAAATAAATCAGCTGAGTGTTTGGTAAACATTTTTGTAAAAGTGCTTTTGGAAAAAAAAGCAGTCTGATAGTGGGTCTTTTCATTAAAGGAGCACTGTAGCTCCGTGTGCTTTGAAAAAAAGCCAGTTTTCCAAAGCTACAAATAGCTGCTTCAGCTTTTTCCTTTGATTTCAGCTTATTCTCACAGCAGCTTCCAAAATAAGCCCTTTTTTTTAGTTTACCAAACACCTAAAACTCTTACAGTTTTTTTTCATGGTTGCTTTTTTTTAAAGGAAAACTAATGAAAATGGCTTGAAAACTTTGTGTTTTAACGATAAAGACAAAATAAAGGGTAAAGTGAATAGTACCAATATTGACTTTTTAGTGTAAAAATGTGGTTTTTCATTAAAGTGAACAGTACCGGGAGCTTTTCGTTAAAGTTCCCTTTTTTTAAAGCACCCCACTCCCAAACCACCCCTAAGTCTCTTTTTTTCAAACAACTAACTATTAAACCCACTACATTAACTATTAAACTCACTTAAAAAAAAAAACTATTGCAACTAAGTGTCGTGTATTACTTTTGGACTAAAAAAAAATAGCATATTATTATTATCATAAAAGGCTGGAGCCCAATAAGCTAAAACCCTAGCCCCACCTAAACTCTATTCAGTTTTGCTTTCTCCTCTTTCCTTCGTCAGAGTCTCTGTTTCTGAAAAACCTGAAGAATTAGAAATGTTCAGAAGCATCAAGAACCCTAAGAAAGCCAAAAGAAAGGCCAAGGTCAGGTCCAAATTCCACTACCTTCTCCGTTTATTATTTATTTTTTCGTAAATTTAGGGTTTTATCTTTTCCCCAATTGATTTGATTGAATTGACTTGAATTTTTGTTTAGGGCTCCAAGAAAGGAGATGCGTCTTCTTCCTCTTCGAGACCGCGATACCAACGAAGGTATGGCAACCGGGAGTGGACAAGCTGGAGGAGGGTGAAGAGCTCCAGTGTGACCCTTCAGCTTACAATTCTCTCCACGCCTTCCATATCGGTTGGCCTTGTTTAAGGTAGCTCTGAATTTATGAATTCTTCTTTTTGGTTTGCATAGAAAGTGCAGGAAAAGCACAAAGTTTGAATTTTGGATTGTGGGTTTGAATTATTGGAGCATGATTAGATGAACTTAGTATAACTTAATTGAACTAATCTTAACTGTAGCTTGTGTTGATAATTACAATCTCTTCTTTTCAGAAATGCTCGCATTGTACTCGTAAGTCGTAATATTGAATTATGTTTTGAAGTTCCAGTTTTATACTTAATTTGCGGGTAATGGTTATAGTTAATAATTAAAGTTTCAATCTTTTCAAGAGAGTTACAGGTTTCCAGTTCACCGTTAAAAGTGAATTTATTTTTACAGCTTTGATATTGTGCTAGATAAATTGGGGTTGGTTCGGACATAGTTCCCCCATACCGTGTATTTCGTTGCAGAGACTCATGTGAGCTTTATCTTTTTGTTTGTGTGACTGATTTATTTATCTAATTTCTTTTACCAATTCAATATTGATGGTGAAAACAGAAACCTGTGATTCTGCAGGCAGAAAAAGCTGCTTGGAATACTTAAAGTATCTAAGGACTTGTTTAGTAGTGTATTTGAATCTAACTTTTTAAACTCAAAAACAGTTTTTAAGTTTTAGGTCTTAAAAACTTGTTTGGTATGATTATTTTTAAAAACTGAACTCAAGACTAACTCAAAAATATAGTTTATTCCTTACAAGCATAAAAAGTGAGTTTTTAGAGTTTTTAAACCTAAAACTCACTCATTTCTTTTATCTCCCTCCTTCTCTCTCACTCCAAATATATCTCTCTCTTTTCTTCTTTCTTTCTCTATTTTTTTTTTACTTTTTTCGTCTCTACTCTAATCCAATCAAGTTTAAGTCGTAAAATTTAAAAATTTTAAATCGTAAACTAATCAAGTTTTTGAGTCTTAAAGAAAATTGTTTTCAAGAAATGTTCTTAAAAAATATTTTAAGAAATGATAAAAAATTTCAAATAAGATACCAAACAGGCCCTAATATTTCTAGGAAAAAGCTCGAACTAGTGCCAGCCAAAGCCACAGATGATGACTCTAATATGGATAGTGAGGACAATGATAGTGATGACGATAGCGAGGATGAGGAGTCCGGTGGATCTAGTGCACCTGTTTTGCAGGCAATATTTTTTTTACATCTTGACCCTGTGTTCTCCCCTGGTTGGGTCGGAGGCGAAGACTGGCAAAGTTCATCATTCAATGGTGGGGTGCTCATAGAAAAGAAAGCGTCACCCAACAAGTGGTAGATTTCGATGGGGTCTCGCTTTGACGTTGGGGAGATCCATAGATTTGGATAGAGTCTCGCCCATAGATAGAGGAAAAGTACTCGCGCTAGAGTGCTACACCTTATGCAGTTTGATTGGATCAGATAGCCCCTTCGGGCAACTAACCAAACCCGGCACATCAAATTCCAATGAAGTTGATATAAGGAATATTATTAAAAAAAAATTGTATTAGTTATCATTTGCTATGTAAAGTTGTGTATCTTAGGAAAAGCCATGTTTATGAAGAGTTGTATCTTTTATGTAATGGTGCTATTGTAACTCTTGGATATAATTCAATGGTTGTGTCTTTTATGTAATGGTGCTATTGTAATTATAAATAGTCCATGTATGTAACAAATTATTGAATTAATTCTAAAAAAGGCATTCAATTATCAATAAAATTTCAATATTGTCCTTCAAACCCTCACTCCCATATTCTCTCATATTCTTTCCTTCCGCAATATAATTTAAAAACATGATGTTATTTACACATTTATTTTTATGTTTATATATCTTTTTATTTTTAAATTTCTGATTGAATAAATTTTAAAAAATAATTAACAAGAATTCGCACAGGATAAAAATTAAAAATGTGACTAGCAATATCCAATTCGAAATTGCTGCTCTTTCCTTCGGCCGTGACGTATTCTGACAACAATCAGCTAACATAAGTAATACATAGAGACAAGATTTAATTGAAAAAAAAAATCTTTGACTTTCCTGCTGTTTATCTATGAACTCAAAATATTGTCATTTGACTTGCGTTTTGTTGGGAGTGTATGTTTATTTAAACTTAGGGTTAGACGAATATTAACATTAGAACCCTATTTTTCGGAACAAATCTTTTACAAACAGATTAACTTTGCTTGAGACTTATCGGTTCAACTCATCTGTTATCACTTCCTGATTTAGTGGCAGATTTTGTGAGCATGATAAGCTCAACCATCCCAACGTTAACATCCTTTCGAGTGGTATATAAAGAGTAGGGTTGTAGTCAAGTAGACATATTACAGAAGCTACGAAACCATTGAGTGATTAAGGGGTGAAAACTTGGGATCTTTCTCCGTGCAAAGAAAGATCTATTTAGCTTCGATACTGGGCTGTTTTATCCTGGGGACGGCGTGGCATTTGTGAATGCTTGCACACTTGAAGCATAGCCTCGAAACGTCTTAAAGAAAGCGACCTAGTCCGCGACTCAACCCAAGACGTTTCTGCAATTTCTGTTCTTATATTTCCTGGTAACTTCGGTCCTTTGTATTTGGTTTTGTGAAGTATTTTCCAACAATTTTAAGACGTTTCTCTATGGACTCTGAAATTGCTCCTTTTGTCACGGACTTGAACAAACCTGTCAAGTTTGAAGGACTTCACTTCAAGCGCTGGAGACAAAAAATGCTATTCTTCTTAACCACCAAGAAAATCTCTACAAACTGCACTTCTGAGATCCCACAACTACCTGATCATCCAACTTCTGAACAATTCAAACTGTTTCAAACATGGAATGAAAATGACTTTCTCTGTAAAAACTATATCTTAAATGGTCTATGTGATGATCTTTATGATTACTACTCTTCTTGTAAAACTGCTAAGGAACTCTGGGATGCACTCCAAAAGAAGTACGACACTGAAGAGGCGGGTGCCAAGAAGTTTGCAGTCAGCCGTTACCTCAAGTTCCAAATGCTCGATGACAAGTCTGTGGAGGCTCAATCGCATGAGTTGCAGAAAATTGCTCACGAGATCATGTCTGAAGGAATGAACCTGGATGAACAGTTCCAGGTTGCGGTGATCATTGACAAGTTACCACCGAGCTGGAAGGAGTTCAAGAAAGATCTTCGACACAAGACGAAAGAGTTTTCTCTTGAAAGCTTGATCACTCGCCTTCGGATCGAGGAAGAAGCCAGAAAGCAGGATCTGCGTGAAGAAGTTCTTGTCATCTCAAATACCAACAAGAAGCTGTGCACCAAAAACCATGCAGCTGTTGTTCTCAAGCCGAATGGTAAGAATCTAAAGAACTACACCAAGACTCGCCCCAGCAACAAGAATCCTATGAAGGTATATAACTCTTCTCGATTCAACAATAAGAAATTGCCCCCCTCAAGAGATGAGACAGCTGAGCCTTTCCTGTGCTATAACTGTGATAAACCTGGACACCTTGCTCGTAACTGTCGGAACAAACGAAGAACTGCGCCTCAAGCCAACCTCACAGAGGATCAGCTTGTTGCAATGGTGTCAGAAATCAACATGGTTGATGGATCCGAGGGGTGGTGGGTGGACACTGGTGCCTCGCGCCATGTCTGCTATAATCGAGGGCTCTTCAAGTCCTACACTGAAGCAGAAGATAGAAGGGTTCTATTGGGTGACTCTCATTCAACACATGTTGCTGGAGTTGGGGAGGTGGAGCTCAAGTTCACTTCGGGGAAGACTGTGATCTTGAGGGAAGTGCTGCATGTTCCAGAAATCCGAAAGAACTTGGTCTCAGGTTACCTTATCAACAAAGCTGGGTTCACACAAACCATTGGGGCTGACTTGTATACTCTCACAAAGAATGGTGTCTTTGTGGGGAAGGGGTATGCAACTGATGGAATGTTCAAACTTAATATTGATGTTATGAATAAAACTGCTATTTCTGCTTACTTCTTGTCTTCTTACAATATATGGCATGGTAGATTATGTCACGTAAACAAAAAGCTAATATATCAGATGTGTAGTTTAGGTTTAATTCCTGAAGTTTCAAGTAAGGATTTTGAAAAATGTGAGTCTTGTAGTCAGGCAAAAATCACGAGGAAATCACATAAAACCGTACATAGAGAAACTGAACTTCTTGATTTAATCCACTATGATATATGTGAATTTGATGGTGTGATCACAAGAAATGGAAAGCGTTATTTTATCACCTTTATTGATGATTATTCTAATTATTGTTTTGTTTACCTAATGAGAAACAAGAGTGAAGCCCTAGACATGTTCAAACTGTTCTTAACTGAAGTAGAGAACCAGTTCAATAGAAAAATTAAAAGATTTCGCAGTGATAGAGGTTTAGAATACGAGTCCACTGCCTTCAATGATTACTGTAAAAGTCTAGGAATCATTCATGAAACAACTGCGCCATATTCTCCAGAAATGAATGGCAAGGCAGAAAGGAAAAATAGAACGCTTTGTGAGTTAACAGTTGCTGTGCGTATTAGCTCAGGGTGTGCCTCATTTTGGTGGGGTGAAATAATCTTAACTGTATGTTACGTCCTCAATAGGGTTCCATCCTCAAAGACTAAGGTTACACCTTATGAGTTATGGAAGAATAGAAAACCTAATGTGTCTTACTTTAGAACCTGGGGCTGTTTAGCATTCGTACGCAAACAAGATCCAAAAAGGTCAAAACTAGAGAGTAGAGCACACAAATGTGTGTTTATTGGTTTTGCATTACATAGTAAAGCATATAGATTTTATGATTTAAACAATCATGTTGTTATCGAATCAAATGATGCTGACTTCTTTGAGAATAAATTTCCATTTATGTTCAGAAATAGTGGGGGTACAACCTCAACTATTTCAGATAATGAAGGCATAAGCAGCCTAAACAAAGATGATTCGGTCGAACCTAGTGTCGAACCAAGAAAAAGTAAGAGAGTCAAAGTCAGTAAAGACTTTGGAAAGGACTTCCAAACCTTTGCACTGGAAGAAGATCCTACAACACTCCGTGAGGCTTTGATCTCTGTGGATTCTGATCTATGGCAGGAAGCCATTAACGATGAAATGGATTCACTGGAATCTAATAAGACATGGAACCTTGTTGAATTACCTCCAGGATGCAAGACCATTGGCTGTAAATGGGTGCTGAAAAAGAAGCTGAAATCTGATGGCACAATCGACAAATTCAAAGCAAGGTTAGTTGCTAAAGGTTTCAAACAAAGAGAAAATGTAGATTTCTTTGACACTTTCTCACCGGTCTCTAGAATCACATCTATACGAGTTATGTTTGCACTAGCTTCATTACATAATCTTGTGGTGCATCAAATGGACGTAAAAACTGCGTTTTTAAATGGTGAACTAGAGGAAGAAATTTACATGGATCAACCAGATGGATTTGTTGTACCGGGGCAAGAATATAAAGTCTGTAAATTAAATAAGTCACTATATGGTTTAAAGCAAGCACCCAAACAATGGCATGCCAAATTTGATTGCTTACTTCTTAATAATGGTTTCAAAATTAATGAAAGTGATAAGTGTATGTACGTCAAATCTGTGAGTAATCTTTGTGTTATAATATGCCTATATGTTGATGATATGCTTATCTTTGGCTCCAATATTCGTCTAGTAAATGAGGTTAAAGTCATGTTGTGCAAAAACTTCGATATGAAAGATTTAGGAGAGGCAAGCTTGATTCTGGGAATAAAGGTTAACAAAAGTGAGGAGGGGTTTTCACTAAGTCAGTCACACTACATAGAAAAGGTTCTTAAAAAGTTCAATTATTTTGATCACAAACCTGCATGTACTCCTTCTGACCCTAGCATGAAGTTGTTTAAAAACATTGGTGAAAGTATAAGACAGGTTGAGTATGCTAGTGTCATTGGCAGCCTTCGATATGCTGCAGATTGTACAAGACCGGACATAGCCTATGCGGTTGGGATTCTATGTAGGTACACAAGTAATCCCAGCATGGAACACTGGTATGCGATTGAAAGGGTAATGAGATACCTTAAGAGGACCATCAACTTTGGTCTATGTTATCAAAAGTTTCCCGCTGTCCTTGAAGGATATAGTGATGCCGATTGGAATACACTTTCAGAAGACTCTAAAGCCACAAGCGGCTATATTTTCAATATAGTTGGAGCTGCTGTCTCATGGAAATCTAAAAAACAGACCATTCTTGCTCAGTCAACAATGGAGTCTGAAATGATTGCCCTAGCAACAGCTAGTGAAGAAGCAGGATGGCTGAGAGATCTGTTATTAGATATTCCACTGTGGGAAAAACCAGTTCCTGCCGTGCTGATTCACTGTGATAGCACAGCAGCTATTGCAAAAGTGGAAAACAAATATTATAATGGGAAGAGACGACAAATTCGTCGGAAACATAGCACGATAACTGGTTTTCTTTCCACAGGAACTGTGAGAATAGACCATGTCAGATCTGAAAATAATCTTGCTGACCCTTTGACGAAAGGGTTAGCACGAGAAAGAATTTGGAAAACCTCGAATGAAATGGGGTTAAAAGCTCTTGATAAGTCGAGTCACTTATGATGGAAACCTAACCATTTGACTGGAAATCCCAAGAACTTGGTTCAACAGGTAACAACAAGTCATGAAGTGATATGAACTCATGCTTCACTTTTCATATGAGTTGACTGTGAAGGCATGAGATCCTGTAACGTGTGTATAGGATGAGTTACGAAAACTCTTAATGTAAACTATACTCAAGTTGAGTAGGATACCTAGTTACGGGAGTATCCTTGATAGTTTCACCTTTGTGATGGTAAGGGTGAGGCCGCCCACTATGAAGTTTCTAGAGCTAACTTCTAGCACTGTCACTAAACTGGGATTTGAGCACATGGCCGAAAGGTGCTGGCCCCAAGTTTCACCCAAGAAGAGTCGTGTGTGCTTAGCTGTCAGAGATTGAGTTCAAGACCTAGGGTCACTCTTGTTATTCTGAAGTTTTGTCACTATGTCTTGGTTCAAGTTGATTAACACCATCATTGATGCACGACTCTATCATAGATTAACTCAATGGTCAAGTCTTAAATAACCAAGTGGGGGATTGTTGGGAGTGTATGTTTATTTAAACTTAGGGTTAGACGAATATTAACATTAGAACCCTATTTTTCGGAACAAATCTTTTACAAACAGATTAACTTTGCTTGAGACTTATCGGTTCAACTCATCTGTTATCACTTCCTGATTTAGTGGCAGATTTTGTGAGCATGATAAGCTCAACCATCCCAACGTTAACATCCTTTCGAGTGGTATATAAAGAGTAGGGTTGTAGTCAAGTAGACATATTACAGAAGCTACGAAACCATTGAGTGATTAAGGGGTGAAAACTTGGGATCTTTCTCCGTGCAAAGAAAGATCTATTTAGCTTCGATACTGGGCTGTTTTATCATGGGGACGGCGTGGCATTTGTGAATGCTTGCACACTTGAAGCATAGCCTCGAAACGTCTTAAAGAAAGCGACCTAGTCCGCGACTCAACCCAAGACGTTTCTGCAATTTCTGTTCTTATATTTCCTGGTAACTTCGGTCCTTTGTATTTGGTTTTGTGAAGTATTTTCCAACACGTTTGTTGCACCGGACTGTCACGGACTGGATTAGCTTTAGGAATTAAGTTAGACTGACTTAGACTAGACTAGGCTAGACTACCTTAGTAAAGCGTTTGGCGCAGTGTCGGACTAAGAAACAGGATAATAACAAAATTTTATACAAATACAAAAAAATTGAACCCCCAACGTCAACATTTTCTGCAAAATCCAAATTCTAAAAAAATCATAACTAGATGATCACCACTCTGGAAAAATCAAATCTTTTACTTGTATCTTCATGACCAAAAAATCAATTTGAAAACCTCAAATTACATTTTTACAACCCAGAATTGAATCTTTCCAATGAATCAAGAGAACCAATACCCCACATAACAGAAAATTCAACCTAACAGAAACATAATGTAGTCAGCAGCAAGCAAACCACAATCAAATATTTTCAGAACGAGAAGATATCCATTGCTGCATTACGTTACATGAACTTTGAGCATCTGGTCATCTCACGGATATGGAATGGAAGCAAACCCATCTGAGTCTGCAACCTCGACGGCAAGTACCACGACCTTTGAATGGTATGATACATTTTCGTGCCTCCGGGATGCATCGCATAAGCTAAAATATGCGCTTCGTCTAAGATGTCCTTCTTTAACTGTGCATTATTCGGCACGTACATCTTGTTTCCCTGCATAAGCATACCGTCTGATTCTCTGATTCAAATGTCTTTCTTCTTACCATCATTCCTCAGTCGAATAAGTTCCTCAATCTCATCATTCCTTTGGATCTCAAGTATTCTGTCGATTAGGATTGGCCTAACTTGGAAACTAGCAAGTAAGGCTTCATCTCGATTGTGTACCATCGAATTCTCTACCTCCAACTGCATTCCAGTCGATCTCAACTCAACAAGAAGAGGAACTCGGCTCACATGAAAAGCGTTAATTCTGCCCTGGGACTTCCTGCTAAGAGCATCAGCTACCACGTTTGCACGACCAGGGTGATACTCAATCGTGCAATCATAGTCGCTCGGTAACTCAATCCATCGACGCTGGCGAAGATTCAAATCCTTCTGGGTAAAAAGGTACTGGAGACTCTTATGGTCTGAGAAGATCCTGCATTTCTCACCATAGAGGTAATGTCTCCAAATCTTTAAAGCAAAGATAATGGCAGCCAATTCCAAGTCATGTGTAGGGTAATTCTCCTCATGAGGTTTTAACTAGTGTGAAGCGTAAGCAATCACCCTACCATGCTGCATCAAAACGCAACCCAGACCATTCAATGACGCATCACTGTAAATCTCGAAATTACCATCATCGTCAGGAAGCGTCAAGACAGGAGCATGAGTGAGGCAATACTTCAACTGCTAGAAACTCCGCTCACAATCATCATCCCACTCGAACTTAACGTCCTTCCTAGTCAACTTCGTCAATGGTAGCGCCATGACCAAAAAGTCTTTAACGAACCGCCGATAGTAACCTGCCAAACCAAGGAAGCTCCGAACCTCGGTGACGGTTCGTGGCTGTTCCCAATTCTCTACAGCTGTAATCTTCTGAGGGTCAACCTGAATACCCTAAGCTGAAATGACATGACCCAAAAATGCTACTTCGTCCAACCAAAACTGGCACTTACTGAACTTGGCATACAATCGATGCTCTCTCAGTTTCTTCAACACCAACGAAAGATGGTGAGCATGGTCAGCCCTTGACTTAGAATACACCAGGATATCGTCGATAAAGACAATAACGAACCTATCCAGATACTGTTGGAACACCTTGTTCATCAATCCCATGAAAGTTGCTGGTGCATTAGTCAAACCAAACGGCATAACCAGAAACTCATAGTGTCCATAACGAGTCCTAAAGGCAGTTTTAGGAACATCGTCACTCCTGATTTTCAACTGATAGTAGCTTGACCTCAAGTCAATTTTCGAGAATACACAGGCACCTCGAAGTTAATAAAAAAAATCATCAATACGTGGCAACGGATAACGGTTTTTAATCGTCGCCCGATTCAACTGCCTGTAATCGATACATAATCTCAAGGTACCATCCTTCTTCCAAACAAATAGGACTGGGGCTCCCCAAGGTAAAGTACTGGGTTGAATGAACCCTTTCTCAAGTAATTCCTGCAACTGAATCTTCAACTCTCGCAGCTCTGCAGGAGCCATTCGATATGGAGTCAACGAGATAGGATTAGTTCCTGGCAACAAGTCAATGGTAAACTCCACGTCGCGATCTGGCGGCAATCCAGGTAAATCATCAGGGAATACGTCAGCGAAATGTCTAACCACTCGAACATCCTCTAAACTAGCAGGAGCATCATCATGAAGTACTACATAAGCTAAGTATCCCTGAAAACCCTTATTCAATAACTTCTTGGCTCTCACAGCCGAAATAACACCATGTCTAACTCCACTACGCTCACCAACAAAGGTTATCTCAGGTAATCCAGGACGATCAAAAGTCACTGATTTCCCGTAACAATCATTCTTGGCACGATTGTAGTGCAACCAATCAGTGCCCAGAATGACGTCAAAGTCAACAATATTTATCGGAGTGAGGTTAGCAGGCATAACCACGTTCTCCACTACTACGGGACATCCTGGATATACGCAATCCACATAACATTTCTCCCCTCTAGGCATAGCGAATTCCATCTCATACCGAAGGGGTGAAGATTGAGGTTGAGTCAGTTGAGCAAATGTATGAGAAATCACAGAGTGCGTGGCACCACAATTAATCAATACTCTAGCAAAATGACCAAGGATATTCAACGTACCCATAATCAAATCTGGGTTGTTCTGAGCGTCCTGCAGTGAGAGGTTATGAATGCGGCCTTGCGTCTGCTGTCGTCTTCATCGACCTCGGTTAGCGTGCATTCCTCGTCTCTGAGAGTTTCATCCCTGACTCGACTGTCCAGCTTGTTTCGAAGACCCGACACCACTAGCAGCAGCATCCACCTGCTGGGGTTGTCCCCCTGAATACCACTGCGAGTTACCGGCTGAAAACTGCTGCTGAGGTAAGTATCCACCTGAGTATGGCTGCTGAGGAGGCATATATCCTCCAAAGTACTGCTGTTGGGGAGGTATATACCCTCCAGAATGTTGTCCGTAGCCACTCTGGTGGTAGGGATCCGTAGGATACTGAGGCTGATACTGATCTGATGAATACGGAACGGGGTCCCCCGAATAGTGGAAAGCTCCTCCACGTCCGGTTTGAGTATAGCCGCTCGGCCCTGAAAACTGCTGCACTGGGGCTGGTGGTATAGAAGGCTGCTGAGGCCTTTGCTGAGTCTGAGGGCAGTACTTAGCCAGGTGCCCATCCTGGCCACAAGTATAGCACCCACTAGTACCACGTCGACACTCGCCAAAGTGCCGATTGTTGCACCTACGACACAATGGAGCACTGTTCCTACCAGAGTTCTGGCTTCCATCCATTTCTTTATCATCACTGTCATTCGGCAAATTCTCGGAATCCTCTATCTGCAGTAAGACCTCATAGAACTCATGATAAGTGGAGCAGGGAATCGCCGTCGCTATCGTACGGCACTTCTTCTTCGTACCCAATTTGAATCGGCGTAACATCTCAACCTGATTGGCAGCAACATCTGGGTGATAGCGGGAGAGATCAGTAAACGTACGGTAATACTCGTTAGCTGACATTTTCTTTTGCTTCAATCTTGTGAATTTCTGTTTCTTTCCATCAATATATGTCGGAGGAATGAATCTTCTGTAAAACAACTCCTTAAACACTTCCCAGTCATTGGCTTCCTCCTCGGGCATCCTCTTAGCTAACTCTGACCACCACGTTGCTGGTTCGTTAGCTAAAAACCATGAAGTCGTCTCGACCCATTTATTGGGCTGTAGACTCTCCTGGTTTGTCATTATACTGAAGGTCTTCTTAATGTGCATAAACCATTTCTCTGAACACTCGGGCCCCTCGTTCCCTACCAATTGGGTTATCTTCAAATTATGCACTGACTTTAGAGGGGTCCGCTGAGGCGGGCGAATAACTGACTAAAGAGCATTAGCTATGGCCTCCCCTAACTGGGCTACGCTAGGGAAATTAGGCTCATCAGCATGACATGGCTCACGACGAGGTGGCATAGTTCTGACAGAAGACATCAAGTCATTAGAAATTCACAAAATATGCAAGACTGCAACCTAGAGCTCTGATACCAAACTGACACACCCCAACCCGAAAGTGGGGCGTGCTGGCCATCACGTGAGTGTGACGTAGCCAAGTGCACAGTGCGGAAGCAAGAATCAATAACAGAATACGAACTGATTTAAGCCAATCCACTAGCAGTCTAGATAAGATAGTGCTAGAGTGATAATATGGTACTTATACAGAACCAGAGCGTACTAAGTCAAAGTGCAGTCAAGCATTAATAATTAAATTTGAATAACACCAACGGGTGTCCTACATAATAGTGAGATTGTCAGAACTGCCGAATGGTCCTCGCTAGCCACCACGGGTACTCTAGCTATCTAGAACTTGAAGGGGCGAAAAACAAAATTGAGTGGGTCAACAAAACAAATCTTTTCAAAATCATTCTTTTCTCAAAAGTATAGCCCCTCACTGTAAAACCTGTATAGTTTCCCAGAAAATAATACATACGTATATATCACAAACTTTCTCAGCATTAAACATTATCAAACGTATCTCAATATATACCATGCAATGCGTTTCAATAACCATATAACTACTAGATATCAACTCAGCCCTCGGCTGTACATATAGCTCATAACATCTCAATCTCATCATATATATGCACCGCACATTCATCAATATCCTCATGAGGTCATCATCACATCACTGAATCAATATAAGAATGCTCTAGTGCTACAATTACGTGAAGACTGTGCGAATGAACGCGAGTCACCTACAAGTCGAACCCACTCAAAGGTG
Source organism: Crataegus laevigata (assembly GCA_963580275.1). Lineage (NCBI taxonomy): Eukaryota > Viridiplantae > Streptophyta > Magnoliopsida > Rosales > Rosaceae > Crataegus > Crataegus laevigata. Next base: position 35,341,658 of record OY756942.1, on the reverse strand, counting down.
GTCTATACGACAAGATTGTGCACCTAACTTAGATCCAAGGCGAGCATGCGGTGCAGGAGGTGAACGACACGTGAAAGACTGTGCCCCTAACTCTCGGCGTGACCATTAACAATATGTGCAGGTTTATTAGCTAACATATCACATCACATCTCATCATATATCGTCTGTTCTTTCTCAACAATGCATGTACCTACCTAGTACTTACATGGCGTCCTCGGCACCAACATATGCATGAAATGTATATATGAATACTCATGCATCAATATTAAGTTATATGCATGTCGATAAAAACGTACTTTTCATTTAAAAGCTGATTCTGGGAAAATCATTATATATATTTAGGTTATACGGAAAAATAGCTGCCCACTCACTGATAGGTCGCCGGGTCGTAGCCCCCACGTCTAGCCTGGCTACGCTCGTCCTCAGAATATATCTCACCTATATGAGAAATTACAAAAAATATGTTATTTAAGCACATATACGCAACTAAGGAAATAACTTCTCATACATAGCTCAATTTTGGCATACGAATATACCAACGCGACCTACTCGACGTCACGGACGTCAACATATTTGTAAATTAATTTTTTGATGTGCCACGCGCCCCCACGCGCCTGCTAGGGCACGGTGCTATGCGCCCCCCACGCGCGGCACGTGCCTGACACGTGTCATCCCTGTCCTTGCTTCACCGGACTAGTCTCGCCCGCGACGGAAAATGTCACCGATTTCTGGGCAATTTTCAAACGGCTATAACTCGTCCATTTCTCAACCATTTTCAATGCACTTTATATCAAAATGAAGATCTCGACAAGACGAACAAAACCATACCTGTCTCGACCCCCAACTCGCCGTATATTCGCCAAAAAATGGCTCGATAATTTCGGCCAACTTTCGAAACTCCGTTTTTGTTGCTTCGACGTCCAAATCTTTCAACCGAAGCACTCCGAGCTTCCTTAGGACCTTCTTAAGCTCCCTATAAGCTTAGAATTCCATAAAAATCAACCATTAATTTTTGCATGAACAGTACCAAATCGGAGCTCGAGGTTTCGACGTGAAATCTACGTAGTTCTTACCTGAAATTTGTATCACTGTGTTCGTATGGTCTCCAGGAGTCGAGTGGTGGTATTGGTTTCCTCGATATGTGAAGGTTTGGTGGTCTTGTGGCTTGTCCGTACACGAGGAGTAGAGAGAGAGAGACAGAGTCTGTGAGTGACTGAGAGGGAGATAGAGTGATGGACAGAGAGAGAGAGTGACGGGAGTGAGGTGAGGGTGGATGTGTGTGGACCAAAATCATCCAAATCCAAGGATATAAAATATCCCATTGGTTCCAATTATTGAGGACCACAAATAATTGGTCCTCACACAAAACACATGCATACGTACACGACCCCGAAGGGGTAATTTCGTCAATTCATCACTTAATTAACATATATATCGGGACGGGCTGTCACAAAATTTTTAATATTTAATTTTCTAACGCCATCATCTCTTTCTTTTTTTTTTGCTTCAAATGATGGATTTGTTAGATTAGAGGGTCAATGAGATTCGAACTCACGTCGTGGTGTAAGAAAATACTCATCTTCACTATTGTTGTAAAAGGGTTCAGGGGCGGATCTATTAAGGGACCAAGGTGGTCCTAGGACCACCCAGAAATCATAATAAGTGGCTGTAAAGACCTCCGAGGACCACCCAAGTTTGAGTGTGTGGTGATAATGGTGGCTGGTGAAGAAAGAACCAGGAGGCCTAAGGAAGAAGAACGAGAAAAATTGCTCTTTTTTCCTTAACCCTCGACTGAATGGTGTCGTTTCATCTATTCATTTTATGAGTATTTGCGAGGCCATTTGTTTATGGGCCTTAGCTTATAGAGATTCATTTATTCATTTATTGAGTATTTGCGAGGCTGTTTGTTTTTGGACCCTAGCTTATGGAAACTAATGCCACATCACTTTATTTATGTCTCTGTTTTTCTGTTTTTTGTTGAAATTATTTCCTTTTGGTTCTCTACCGCTTCCCTCATCCTCCTTCCCCTTTCTAGTCTAATTTTTCATTGCTTATCAATTTCATCTTGGTTGTCTGTGTGTTCTTCTATTTTGTTCCTTTTTTAGTGTTTTCATTTTCATTTGTTTCCTTTGTTTTCTAATTATAGAGGATTATTCTACTTCTTAAGTTTAAACCGAGGACACAGTGGGTTAAAGAGAAACGCCTTAACCCACTTGAGTTGTTTGCTTTGTTCTAAACCAATCATAAAAGTATAAGTAAAGACATTTAATTAGGTATAAAATACTGAAATTGAAAACTCGATTCGTCGGATGAGGTTTTGTCTCTGCAACGCAAAGAGAATAGAGCAGGAGAAAGAGAACCAAGACGGACATAGCATAAGTGAGCTTTCCTCTAAGAAAGATTCCTTGAATTAAAAAAAAAATCCCAACTAAAAGACAAATGAGATATTCTACATGATAATATTAAAAATATCATTTATTTAAATTATATTTTGTAAATTATATGAAGTGGTTATTAATGATTAAATTATTATTAAGGTTGGTGAACGTACTTATTTTCTGTTGTGACACATCAAATAGTTTGAATGTGGTCTAAAAGGTTGATCTCTCTAGTATTATTCTTTTGTAAAACATGAATTAATAGTTGTCTGAACTAAAAAATAAATGGGATATTTTAACGGAAATTCGCATGGCAAAAAATAATCCAAAATTTTTGGAGATGACACGTGAAATATTTTTACGCACAACTGATGAAAATGCCATCTGCAAGACCGTATTTACACCTCTCTGTCCATGAGCAATGATGTTAAAGAACACCATCCCCACATACTACCATGTAGAAATGGAAGGAAAAGAGAAGGTGGTGTAGACACAGCGTGAATGCCCACATAATTTAACAAAAGATGAAACACTTTTACATAATAAGACCATCTCCAACCCTAACCTAAAATCTAAAAATATTTAGCCCATAAAACTTAGGTTTTAACCTAGAAACAGCTTTTCTGCTCCAACTCTTATGACCTAAATTTTAGCCCGAGATTATCAAAGAATGAATTAAGGCTGTTTTTTTTAAATTAACTTTTTTTTTAAATGATGTAGACTATCCTATATTAATTTTATGAACATTTTAACCTGAAAATATTTAAATTCCAATCAATTTTGAAAAATCACTAAATCAATACATGAAAATCATGATAAACCACATAAACTAAATACAAACGACATTTAATAAACCACGACATTTAATAAACCACATAAACTTAATACAAATGACAATTAATAAACCACATAAACTTATAAAAAAAAAAGACAATTAATAAATCACATAAACTTAATACAATCGAAAACTCATAAACTACATAAACTTAATAATGATATCCACCATCTTGAGTTGGTGATGGACTTGGGTGATAGTCTTGAGATGAATCATCATCTTGAAATATACTCCTTGTGGCATTCCTTCGTAAAATGTCCTTTTACTTACCACGTAAGTATTTCTTCCTCTATGGAGTGTATTTGTCGAGGTCCTCCTCATCAAATTAATTTCGAACCTTTCTTGTTCCCTATCCCCTTCTTCCTTCATGGCCAAACGCATTTGGGCCGATTCTTCTTGCCGAGAGATATGGTTTTCGTTCATTCTTCATTCTTACAAATTCAGTAGCAAGTTGTGCACGTATCGGATCATGGGAATTCCCTTTTCTTTTTGCTTCCTTTTGCTTATCTTTACCCGGGGGCCTTGCAAAAGAAGAAGTTGGGGCCATTTGTTCGACACTTTCATAATCGGCAAAATTCACACCTTCATTGACATCATTTGGGGGTGGGGCTTCACTATGAAATAGTGTTCCCCATTGTTGGTCCGTATTGGTTGCCCACCTCGGACAATCCTTGAGGATGTTCCAAGCATGATGCAACTTAAAAGCTTGATTTTTTGGTGTAGTTCTTGTCTTATAAATTGTCATTGCTTTGTCACCCTATGCAACAAATACATAAAAACAATTAGTTGCAAAATATTATTATGTACATGACAACTAAAATATAAACAAAGAAACTCATAATTTCTAAGGCTCTCCTTCCACTAGGCATGACAACCATGGCTCTTTCCAAGTTTTCCTTCTACAAAGTGCACACTTTGTTGATAATATTCCACCGATCATAAACACCACCAGCTTCCCTTCAATTGGGGTTGGAGTTTTCATGGAACTTATCAACGCTTTTACCCCACAAAACCTTTCTATTTTGATTCGTGCCAACGACACCATCTTCGCTAACAGAATTCCATGCAAAACATAAAGCAATATCTTCGTCAAAGGTTCAATTACGACCTCTAACATGCTCTTTTGCCATCTTGAAAAATTTGGAAATGAGAAGAAATGGTAGAAAGAAAAATTAGAAAAGTTGTAGGAGAAAAGTGAGTTTGTGTGGATGTTTGAACAAATACATAAGTATTTATAGAGTTTTTGGTTGAATTATAAGTTAAATATTTTTTAAATTATTTTAGCCGTTGAATTTAAATTTGGACCGTTAGATCCTTTTTTTTACCGTTAGATTTGATTATATTCAATTTAAGCCGTTGAATTCAATAAATATATAAATATAAAGCTAAAAAATAATAATTTGAACTTGGATCGTTGGATTAACCAACGACCCATTTAAATCCAGCCGTTGGATGAAGAAAAGTAGCCATTGGGCTACATAATTGTCTGACACCCGGGGGAACAACCCCACGTGGGTTGGTTAGGCTGCATAAAAAGCCTAGCGCGTGCAGCGTGTAGGCGTTTAGGTTTTGGGCAGTGGCCTTCATAGCTCTGGTTTCAGTCTCATTTGTTAGGGTTCACTTTACTTTGTGGCCTAAAGTTGGGCCGCTATTTGGCCTCAGAACAAGTTTTAGGTTAGTTTTAGACGATGGGTTTGGTTTTTTTTTGGGGGGGGGGGGTTGGGTGGGAGAGGGGAATTTTAGGTTATAAGGCAGGGTTAGAGTGACTCTAATGGAGCAGCAATTGTTGGATGAAAAAGAAGAAACAGAAGGAAGAAGAAAGGAAAGAAGAAAAGAAAGGTGGTGGGGGCGTGGAGAAAGGAACCATGTGTGCATAAATGGACTATTTCTTTAATTTTGGGATCAAATTAAGATTTTTGGGATATGCAGAGAACATGCACAAAAATATAAAAGAAATGGGATTTTCTTAAAATTTGAATTGATCAAATTGCCTTTTCATATAAATTGGTTATTGTAAAGACCCGGTCAATATTTTCTCCAACCCTGTCTGAAATTTTTTCTCCCACCCCCAACTTGACGAATCCTTACCCCCAATGACGCAACCCAAATCCTTATCAAATTTTTCGACCGATAAGTTTCCAATTTTTCGCGGCACGACCCAAATCCAAAAGAAAACAAAACCTGAGAGCCATAGATCCCAAACTGGAAAAGCCTAATCCCATTTGCTCTCAAAAAATTTTTGCACTCCTCCGGCTCGAATATATAACCCAATCAAAACAAGGATCAGTTGAAATTGCCGAAATTTAATCAAACGAAAACCAAATTTGAAGCTGAATTAATCAACAGAAACAAATTTTATTGGAATTTGACTCACATGACCGAACGGGTGCCTAGGGATTTTAAGAAGCTGAAAATGGGGGAATGAGGGAAGTTGGACCTAAACACGCCATTGTCCACCATCGCGAAGTTCGGAGGCGGCACGAACACCTCTCCGTACCTCTCATTCTCGTCTCCGATCTCCAAGTTTCCAGTTTGGGATCAATTGCTCGTTTTAAAATAAAAAAGATGACGCAATGAGCTGTGAGTTTTTAAATTTATATGTGGGTATTTGTCATTTTGCTTTTGTGCATAGTGAGCATGAAATGTGCATAGCCGGTTTGACCGCCGGCGGTAAAATCCTATCACTAATCTGTGGGCTTGGGTAGCATATTGGTGCCGTCGTTAGCTTTTGGAGGCTTAGACCTAAAGCCTTCGATGCCACCGCCAGCAGTGCCATAACCTCATTTGCTTCATTGAAATTTTTCTCACAACCTGCCATTTTAGACCTACACTCAAATGGGTTATCCCCGGTTTCCAAGATAACACAGTCAAATGTAACAATGTAGGCTTTCTGAGACTAGGGAAGAGCGAAGGGGTGAGCGGTGAGAGATAACACGCAGCATGGGTGAGGGACATCACGACGGCGTGGGTGAGGGATTCACTTTGAACCGAACATTTTACATTAATGGTTGAGATTATTTGCCCATGAGGGTCCGGAGAAAACTAATTCGGAGAGGATTTGGATCCGCTGTTCACGTGCACACTTCGAATGGTTCGAATCTATTAAGAAATATTAAACGTAATATATGCTTATAATATATTTACATAAAATAGTCTAGGTCAAATCCCATATTATATGTAATATATGTTCATAACATACTCATCGCGTGAAAGTTTTCAAAACGAGTACTAGTTTTGTGGGACGAATATTGTTTGTCTCCTAAGTTATTTTATCCAGTAGTGTGAATTGATCCTTAAACAAGTCTCGGTTTAGAATCCTAATTCAGGATGAAGAAGGCGAGACTCTGTGATAGAATTTGGGCCGAGAATAATTATGAATATATTCAAATAATATGTCGAGAAATTAGAATATTATCAGAATTTTATCACTTGATAGGCTTGGGCACCAAGAAATTTATCCCTTTAAATGCAAGACGGTGTGCAACGTAGAAAGTTCGTTCAACTCAACAAACAACTCAAATGCTATACTTGAAAACTATTGACCCACACGAACCACTTCTCACAATCACGAGAAAAACACTAGCTATCCTACCCATTTCATCAATATGCCTTCAGTTTGGATAAGTAAACAACACTGGTGATGTAGAATCGAGCAACATAGAAGCACCTTCAATTTGGACAAGTTAATAGCACTGCTTTTGAGTTACTTGATTATCTATCCAAGTATCGACATACGAATAATTCTTAATTTTTCCACCTAAAGAGGTCACTCACCAACTTCCTAGCAAAGTAAAGTGTTCTATTATAGTACTTTCAAGTACATTTTGCAGTTTGGCATTTAAATGCCGAACCACATTCACCGTAAAAACATTCATCTCCTTTGAGTACTTTTGCCCTTACAAAGTGTTGACAAGTTTATGTGAAGGAGGCCCCGCAGAAGACTTGGCATTTAGTCTGGTGGGGAACAATGGTGTCCATATAATAAAAATGATTCCCAATTAATCGTAAAGTCAAAAATGTTCACATCACCGGTTGATTCCAAAAGTAACAAGTGTCCTTCTGGAGGATGACTGGAGTATAGCAGATAAGGGATAAATGAGACTTTTGAGTTGGAGGACATACCATTTATCAATTCAACAGCTGGAAAGTTTCAAGTTTTTGTGTTGGAGGACTCCACTCGATGGATGTGACAGGTGTTGGAGGAAAGAGCGAGATCAAATATTTTGCATTTTTAACTATGTGTGGTCTTTTTGTTGTTTCGATTATTATTTGATATATACCAAATTTATAAAGATAAAATTTAAAAAGGTTAAGTTTATAAATATATGTCGATCAATTATTAAGACTATAGAAAAACTAAATCTTCTTCACTCTCGGCCTAGCAATTTTGAATTTGATAGTTAATTTTTGTTTATAATTTTTTTTTGATTTATTCGATCCGAATATCAAAAATTAAAAAGTGTATATAAAGGAAGAATACGAGAGAATATGAAGAAAAACTTGTGTAGGGCTTGTCTTGCCATTGAATTTTGTTTAGTGACACTACAGTCCAACCAAAATTCACCACATGGTAACTGTAAATATAATCTTTTATTTTTTATATTTAAAGTTCTTATAATTTTTTTCTTACTAATTAATATACACCTTGAGATTAATTTAATGGTTTTTCCTCTTCTCCTCTCTCATTTTTCTTCCCAAATTTTCTCTACTGTCTTCTTCCCCACTCTTTGTCTTTCCTTTCTTCATATGAAAACGATTAAGGCATCTTCTCCCACTATCATGAAATGGAAAAAAAAAATTCCAACACATATTTCATATTTTACAAAAGCTGTATTTTTACAAGAGTTTTTCATTCATTTAAAATTTAGTTATATATTTTTAACAATATTATAAATAATAATGAACATTTTGATATTTTAAAAACAAAACAAAACTTACTAAAGTGATTAAGGTTGCAAATGTTGGAAACCCAGTGACCAAAATCGACTGTTGATACAAGGTGAGTTAGAATCACAATACTTGATGAAAACTATATTGTTATATATACATTGAGGAAGGTGAAAAGTAAAAAAAGAAAAATAGATTTTGAAAAATATTACACAACAAAGGAAAAAGGAACAAACTTCCATCTCCATTTTCCTTTTTCCTAGCAATTGAAAGGACTTGGGAAGAAAATTTTAATGGCTTAATTTTTTTTTTATCATATTCTTATGAAGAAAAAAAAAAGGAAGACACGAGTGGGAAAAAAAAGAAAGAAGCACATTAGATTATTTTCATGATGTGTATTAATTACTAGAAAAAATAATTATGGGAGCTTTAAATATAAAAAAATAATAAAAGTTTTATATAGTAGAATTGTCATGCGGTGAGTTTTGATTGGATTGTAGTGCCACTCAGTAAAATCCAATTGCAAGACACAAATTTTTCTCGAGAATATGGGAGTGAGAGTTTGAAGGACAAAATTGAAATTTTAATTGATAATTGAATACCTTTTTTTAGAATTGATTCAATAATTTGTTACATAGAGGTATTATTTATAATTACAATAGCACCTTAACATAAAAGACAACCCTTTAATTATATGGAAAACTAACGAAAAGTCCCTGAATAGTGACAGTTTTAATGAAAAGTCCTTTTTGAAGGTATAATGAATAGTGACAGTTAAAGGTAAAAAAATGGTTTTTCGTTAAAAGTAAACAGTGCCAGGGGTGTTTTATTAAAGCTCCCTTAATTATATCCAAGAGTTACGGACACAACTCTAGACTTTTAAAGAGATACAACTGTTCATAAACATGGCTCTTCCTAATATGCACAACTCTAGATGGCAACTTATACAACTAAAACGATTTTATTTTTATTTTAGTAATATGCCTTATATCAACATATGGAACTTTAGCTTCGCATCTTAGTTCCATACTTGTAGATCCTCCACGCTTGCAATATGTCCAAAATATGGAGTAGTATCAACATTCCACGTTGAACCAGATGCAGGTTCCCATAAATGTATAGAATTCTTGCAGTCCCCTTTAAAAATCAGACATAAAGTATGACCTGCACATGAACGGTGTCTGCCCAAGATGCACATGTATGTGGATTTTGTGTCATGGCGCGTATACGATTAACACATCCTTCATGAGCTAACTTGCGCAACTGTACATCAGAAGAAGAAAAATGGAAAGGCACACAGATGAGATAAAAACTAAGAAAGATGAAGGTGAGCTGAATCAATTGTGGGATGTAAAAAAATATTGCCTGCAAAACGGGTGCACCAGATCCCCCGGACTCCTCATCCTCGCTATCGTCGTCACTATCACTGTCCTCACTATCCATATTAGAGTCACCATCTGCGGCTTTGGCTGGCACTAGTTCACGCTTTTTCCCGGAAATGTTAGATACTTCAAATATTCCAAGAGAGTTCCAAGCAGCTTTCTCTGCCTGCAGAACCACAGGCTTATGTTTTCACCATCAATATTGAATTGGTAAAAGAAATTAGATAAATAAATCAGTCACAAAAAGATAAAGCTCACCTGAGTCCCTGCTACGAAATACACAGTATGGGAGAACTCTGTCTGACCAACCCCAAGTATCTCGCATAATATCAAAGCTGTAAAAAGAAATTCACTTTTAGCGGTGAACTGGAAACCTATAACTCTTTTGGAAAAATTAAAACTTTAATTCTTAACTATAACCATTACCCGCAAATTAAGTATAAAACTGCAACTTCAAGACATTATTCAATATTACGACTTACGAGTACAATGCGAGCATTTCCGAAAAGAAGAAATTGTAATTATCAACACAAGCTACAGTTAAGATTAGTTCAATTAAGTTATTCTAAGTTCAGCTAATCATGCTTCAATAATTCAAACCCACATTCCAAAATTCAAATTTTATGTTTTTCTTGCACTTTCTAAGCAAACCAAAGAGAAAAATTCATAAAATTCAGAGCTACCTTAAACAAGGCCAACCGATATGGAAGGCATGGAGAGAATTGTAAGCTGAAGGGTCACACTGGAGCTCTTCACCCTCCTCCAGCTTGTCCACTCCCGGTTCCCATATCTTCGCCGGCATCGACGGTCCCGAAGAGGAAGAAGACGCATCTCCTTTCTTTGAGCCCTAAACAAAAATTCAAGTCAATTCAATCAAATCAATTGGGGAAAAGATAAAACCCTAAATTTACAAAAAAAAAATTAAATAATAAACGGAGAAGGTAGTGGATTTGGAGCTGACCTTGGCCTTTCTTTTGGCATTCTTAGGGTTCTTGATGCTTCTGACCATTTCTGATTCTTCAGGTTTTTCAGAAACAGAAACTCTGATGAAGGAAAGAGGAGAAAACAAAACTAAAGAGGGTTTTGGTGAGGCCAGGGTTTTAGTTTATTGGGCTCCAGCCTTTTATGATAATAATCATATACTATTTTTTCAGCCCAAAAATAATACACGACACTTTAGTCCAATGGCCTTAATTTTTTTTCTACAAACGACAGCGTTTAGTGAGTTTAATAGTTAATTTAGTAGGTTTAATAGTTAGTTGTTTGGAGAAAATGAAGTTGTTAGGAATCGAATCGGCACCGTGGTGGACAGGCATGAGCTTGTTTTCATTTGTTTAAGGGCACTCAAAAACAATCATCATGTAATTCTTAGAGTAACCATGCATGGGATTGTGATGGATTTCAAATCATAACTCTATTTCGACATGGATAGTACTATTCACACTTATTTTTTAACCTCTCACACATCTTTATTAATTTTTTAGGATTTATCTTCTGCACTTTATTGATCCGACAACCAAAAATTAAGAAGAGTGTGTGATATGTAAAAATCGACGTGTGAATAGCATTATCCTTCGACTTTTGATACAACTTTGAAAACTATAGTGCAAGGGTAACTGTTGAGATTAGGGATGACATTTTCCTACCTGTTAAAATCATTTACCCAGGTACACAGTCGTTTGGGGAGGATTTATAAATGGATATTTGGGTATGAGACAAATATGAAGAAACCGAAACTTCTTATGTGATCTTGAATATCTTTATGGTGATAGGGATACCGCAACCATGAATTCCAGCCAGTTGTGCACCCGGCCCTGGCTATAGCTTGCATGTTGGCGCTCTTTAGAGTCGTTAAAAAAACAGCAGAGTTATTGTAGCTATATAAACCATGAACCCTTATGCTACAACATAAGAATCTAAACTACATATTAATAAAATCCTCTTTATCAACCAAAAGAGGGTGAAAATACTATTTATTCTTCAATCACAATAAAATAGTTAAGAGCAGTAACGTAATTTTACAAAACAAAATTTTGTTGCTTTTTTATTTAAGTCTCACATACAGATGATTTTAAGATCTCTAAATTTAAAAAATAAAAATAAAACATCTCTCCTTCTCATCCCACTCCCATGTTCACTCTCACTCTCTTCCTCTCTCCTTCAATTTAAAAAACAAAAATAAAAAATTTCACATTATGCTACAAATATTAATGAACATAAACACCAGTTACACCACTCCATGTTCAATTTGAAGAAGAAGATCCATAATTTGAGCTTTTAATTCATACATAATATCGTTCTCATGAATGTCAATGATTACACACTTTTCATACCACAAACCAAAAGGCAAGACACACCACGAAATTGAAGGGAAACCAAAGCCAAAAGAGATTAAAGCAATATAAAGAGGAACCAAAGGATGCAATACCAACTCAAAATACACACACAAAACAAAAGCAATACCAGCTCAAAATACATATTAGTCTCAGGCAGTTGATCTCTTAGCTCTTTTGAGTGGTGGCAACGCTATGCTACATGTATAGAAGAAGCTGCAAAACACTCCACTTGTCCCAGCTAATTAATCTCTTAGCTTTTTTGCATGGTAGCGGCGCCAGGCTACTTGTATGGAAGAAGCTGCAAAACACTTCACCTGAGACTGAGGAAGATCCCTTCTAAAGTGCAACCAAAACTTAGCGACTACAGACTTCAAGTCGTTTGCCGTGATTGAAAATGCTTCAACTTTTGATTGGGACACAAGGGTTGTAGTGCATATAGGCAACTCAGAAAATGAGGCAGATTTCAATGCCCAAATTACAAGTTCTTCTCCATAGAAATCATTTTTCTCAAGGCATTTGCAAACATTTGTTGCACCTTTACTAGTTGTGTAGGTCAAAGTAGTGCCTCGCCAGATGAACATCATCTTCCGCAACGGTTCGCCCTCCCTAATAATATACACATCCTCATTATAAATCACCGGCTTTAGATGCTCAGATATTGCTTTCAACCCTTTTTTATCTATACTTCCAATATTTGGAACCTGCATACCAATGTTCAATTAGATACAATTAATTACGCATGACATATATTATCTTTATTGACTGTTAAATTCAAAATTTTCTAGTTACATACTTTCTTTAGTGAATCCACACAGAGACGGGGCACGATAAGTGTTTGTTCTATTAAGACTGGATATGTCTTTTCCTTCTTCTTTATCAATATCCCCTGCTCGGCTGTTTTTTGGAACCCCTGCATGTTTAGTAACTCTATAAAGCGATTTCATGACGAGATAATTAAATCCAAAAATATATGTACGTGCGTGAATAAACCAATAATTTGCATGGAGGAGCTTTAAGCTTAATGACATAAATTTTGCTTAAAAGAATACTGATCACTTCACCAACCTGCACCCTCGAATTGAGATATACTAAAAATAGTATCAAGCCACTTATAGAGATCACAACAGAAAAGATGATTTGTTCCGTCTCGTAACTGGTCTGAAGGTTTGAGCCAAAGGAACTGAAAAAAATGAAATGGAGCGCAATTTAATTATTGATTACATTCTTTTAGAAAACTGACATAAATTTTTTATGGAATTGAACTGTAAGGACGACAAATTATGAGTTTACAATATAAATATTTCTAGGTAATCAACATGAAAAGTTATACAAATACAAACCTCAGATTTCGCAAGCCCCACCAAAAACACTGCAGCATCTTTCTTGGAAGATATTTTGACTTTGACACATTAGATTGAAGAGCATACAGATATATACCATAATCGTGAGGGAACGATGTCATATTTTTTGGAAGTTCTACAGGGCATGATAGTTTTAAACGTGGGATATTGATCAGCTCATTGTTTTGCTGAGTCTCGTAACCACAGGTGAAATGGTACAATAAAAAATCACATTTTTGTTCTTCTTTACAGATATAATCCTGCCAACATATTATCTCCGTATTCCCAGCAAAAAAGTACCACATAGATCCGTAAAGCTGAAGGACAAACACGACGATATAGTTAATATTCAATGTTTTTGAAACGTAATGAAAAAAGATAAAAGATAACAAAATGAAAAGCACCATACCCCTCAAATAAGATGGCCTTTAAAGAAGTAAATTTGCTCTTACTCCTATTCAGTATTCTCAAATGTCTTCCCTTTGTTTATTCAAAACCATATGAGAAATTGTAACTAATATTAAGAGTGCTCAAGAACTAACCAGTTAATATGTTAAAACGATACTAACTATTTATTTAACCCCGCTACACAATCAGTATTCTCATTATGTAGCCGGCTCCTATTTTAGGTCAATTCAAAGATCAAGCTTGCAAAAGTTATCCAAATCGAACATCATTTCACTATTTGCATTGTTATTGTGAAAGTTTTCCTTCTTTGGATGTTGATTTTAAAAAATGTTGGTTAAGATTATAAGATAACGTTGTTGGTTACTAACCGGTTAATGTATGAGATAACGTTGTTGGTTGCTAACCGGTTAATGCTTGAGCATTGCTATACCTATTGTTGGAGAAAGATAATTTACAATTTATATGTGGAAGGTTCAATGCTACTAGCACACACACTTCTAGTGGAAAAACCCCGCATCTATAGTGGTATGTGGTTACATGGAGAACAATATTAGTAAATATGTTGGTGGTAGACCATGCTAGTTTTAAAAAGTTTTATCATATTTACACTCATGTATCTCCAAAAATAAGATCACAACAAAATTTATGTTTTTCTCCCCAAATATCGGAAATAATGAAGTTTTGAACTTACATGCGAAGCAATGATGAACGGAAGGAAGTCCAAAATAGCTTTGAGCAATCTTCTTGTTACAGTCTCTACTGTAGCACGTCGATCAAGCCATTTGTAGAGATTATGAGCCCTCAGTATATATTGGAATGGAATTAGTGAAATAAGCGTAGAATTATCCATGTATGTATAGTATCCAATAAGCAAAATTGCCTGGAGACATTTGAACAAACAGTTAAATTTTTAACCAGGGTATCAAAATAGTTAATTGTACGAGGAGGTTGAGTCTCCTCCTAGATCCACAGGGCAAACTTCGGAATGGACGTAAAAAATATACAGCATCTTTGTTTATAATAGGATAAGTATTGTGTTGATTTAAGACAATAATTTTGTTATTTTATATGCAATCACGTTAAATTTTTTCTTTGGGGTTTTTTTTTGTGGCGCGGGGGGGGATGGGGAGGGAGGGAGCGATGTTTAACCAAGAAAATAATTGGAGAATTGATAATTTAAGGATTAATAGATTATTGGATAAATTATATTTTGCATCTTCAAGTATGAGTGTAATTACGATCTCATACATAATCTTCAAAATATTACATTCCAATTTCATACACCAAATATGATTTAGTTGCAATTTCCTACAATCCATTACATAATCTGTCAGATTGACTATTAAGTGATAATGTGATAAATATGCAACCCAAATTTTAATGAGATAGATGTCAGTTTTGCGTCACGTGAATAAATTTTTTTATAAAATATAAAAAAATATTATTACTTAAAATATTTAATAAATAGTTAAAATTTCAACAACAACAAAAAGAAGAATCAACCCCACCCAATCCACACACCCGACCGCTCTTATCTTTGATCAACTCCTTAGCTCCTCCACCATGCCCATACCTCTTCTCCCTCTGATCAACCGGATCTTCCATAACCACCAACAATACGCCTCTCCGTCACCATTAACCCTCGACACCACACCTTCACCCACAACCAAATCGCAGCAATTGAAACCCAACAATTCAAATCTGGCGTGGTTTGAAATTGGGAATTTCGCGAATCAGTCGAAATTGAAAGCCTTCGTGGTGAAATAAGGAACCTAAGTCGACACATGGGAGAGAACGGTGGGTGTGGTGGAGGATCGACGGAGGATGTGGCGGCGGCTCTGCCATGGCGACAGCTCTGAGGTGGGTGGGTTCTTCCTGTTCTTTTTGTCCTTTAATGACGAACCCATCTGGAACCAGATAGTGTCAGTTTTTTTTTCTTTGAAACCCCACCTGTACACATGCCACTCCATTCGTCGATCTCTCTATCCCAAAAGCCAAAAAATGAAAAATTATTGGGCGGAGTAGAGAGTGATGGGTTTTGGGTTAGTTTGGGAAGATGTTGCCGGTGGGGCCCAGAGCAACTCGGACTCACCATCGGTGGTTGATCTGAAACAGAACGATCTTCCTCGCAG
This sequence comes from Crataegus laevigata, assembly GCA_963580275.1. Taxonomy (NCBI): domain Eukaryota; kingdom Viridiplantae; phylum Streptophyta; class Magnoliopsida; order Rosales; family Rosaceae; genus Crataegus; species Crataegus laevigata. The sequence goes on along the minus strand of OY756942.1, from coordinate 35,325,960 downwards.
CGCCGGTTGTCTCTGGTTGATTACTTGTCTCGGTGGTGCTGCTGCTGGTGAGCGGCGACTTGTGACCCCAGATCTTGATGCTTAAAGGAGTTGGAAGGACTGCGATTCAAGACTGATTTATTGATTGATTGAGATGTTTACCAAGATCTGAAATCACGATGGACGCCGTTTCAGACATTGTACGAGTTTGGGGTTAAGGTTTTGGTTGGTAAAAGTCTATCAAGAATGAAAGTGAGATTTGGATTTGAAAATGTAAGGATTTTTTCCAAATCTTCCTTTGATCTTGTAGTTGTAATTTGAAATTAGTTCTCTTTCTAAACTGTGAGTTTTGAAAATTAGCAGCATTTTCATTTTGGAAATAACAATTTCATTGGGTTGGAAAAGGGGTGTCGGAGAAGGCTACTGGTGGCTGGTTCCTAGACTAAAAGGAATTGCAGATAGTGTTTGGGCACCGACATCGGGGAATAACTGGAGGAGGTGTGCGAGTTTGAGGGTTAGCGAGTCTAGATTGGCCTCATTGCAATGGCTAAGGAAAGGGAAGGTGGCGATGGTGGGCGAGGGGAAAGGAAGAATGCGGGGATAGGGTGAAAGCAGGATAGGGATGAACAACACCATTTTTTTTTAAAAAACTTTTCTATTTTTTAAGTATTTAATTTTTTTTTTATAATTTTTTTTCTATTTATTAATCTTTTTTATTTGTTTTTATTCCACATGGATCATAGTTGGCATCCACGTCAACAAAAATGTTGACCTCACATTTGCCATGTCATTACTTCATGGTCAAACTGACGGTTTGACAAATGAATGTATGAAATTACTAAAAATGATAAGTAAATGTATAAAATTGCTAAAAATGATAAGTGAATGTATAAAATTGCAATTGCACTCAAACCAGATAATGTAAAATGTAATTTACGCTATCATATCTTGTAAGTAAATGTTTTTGACATTTTAGGTTGTTTGTAATTGACGCTGTCATATTCCATAAGTAACTACTATGTAAATTACTAATTTTTTATTTTTTTAAATTATGTAATTAACGTATAAATTCATTAGTATTAGAAACTTCGATCAAAATTTAAAAACTAATAAGATATCACTCAAAGAACATTAATAACTACGGACCGGATACTAATTTTTTTTTTTCAAATATAATCTAGGTTTCATGCATGCATGGATATAGTTAAATGTGAAATTTAATTACTTGCAAGATCTCTTAAGGTCTTACCTGTAGCAAGGGACAGGCGACCCAAATGCGAAGTAGAATGGCTAAGAGCCTAATTGGTTTCTTGTGGATGAAATTACGAAGTGTTGTCACAAGATGATCGTCATTAGATTTTGCGGAGGAGGCCCCTGCAAAGGACTTGGCACTAAGTTTGGTGCGAAATCTCTTCAGAAAAACAACGATGTCCATATAATAAAAGAGATCCGCAAACGATCGTAAAGCCAAAAATGTCCACATCATCGGTAAGTCCCAAAAAAAGCAAGTGTTTTTCTCGTCGAGGACCAGAATATAACAGATCAAGGGATCAACGAAGAGAGAAAATGCGGATGATACTATAAAGATAATATCCCATGTTGGAAAGAATATTTTTGGTTGATGACGTTGTATTGTTGGCGATTTTGCAGTAGTTATACTTCTGTGTCCTTTATCTTCCTTGGAAGCTTCCCCCTCCTCTAAAGTATTCCAATGACCTAGATCACTATACAAGACACAATAAACATATTATTCAACATTTCCCCCATAAAATAGAATTACACACGCACGCACACACACACACACACACATATGCAATGTTCTAAAAAGCCCCAGGCGGCGCTGGATGGCTGACCTCGATTAATTTGTAAGAGTTTAAAAATTAGGGTTCTTGAGAGATAGGCATTTGAAACTCCTATTTTTCAAACAAAAACCACTTTTTTTTTTTAACAAACGATATTATCTACACTTAAGAGTGAGAAATGGGTTAAACTTTACAATGAGCTAGCAATAATATGATTCAAATTCTATATTAGCGAAAATCGAACTTAAAACCTCTTACTTAAACATTGAAATAAAACCCAAATTTCAAATAAAATGCTATGTAGACAAATATATAACCAAATATTACAACATTTACAACTTATGCCACAAAATCCCAATTATGTCAATAAAGGTGCATTTGTTTTTGAAAACTAAGGTGCGTTTGTTTGCCCTCGTTAAAAATTAGTCAAGTACCGTGTTTGTTACTCACACAGATTAACTTTAATGGTATTAGTTGGGATACGGGTTGACTAAGGCATCGCTAGCACCTCTTAGCAAGACCCCCCCCCCCCCCCCCCAAAAAAAAACCACATGACTGCTGAGATGCGTCTGTTCCTGTACTTTGCTTCTTCTCTCTCTCCCTTGCTCTATCCATTCCAATCATTTTCAAAATAAGAGAATTAGGAGCAATGTTCTAAAAACGGCCTAGGCGCTAGGCGCCTAGCAACCGAGGCGTTTTTGGGAAAATCGGGTGGAAAAATCGGATTGGGCCTAGGCGGGCTAGGCGGCTAGGCGGGTTAGGCGGTCCTAGGCGGCCCTAGGAGGTTTTTTTAAATATTTTTTTTAATTAATTGTGTGTTTTTTTTTTGGTTTCATGGTAGTATACTTATGGAAATGGTGTATCTAATTTGCAAATTATGGATTTACTACAAGTTCATCAAATACTTATGGAAATAGTGTACCTAATTTGTATTTTATCATTATTTTATTATCTATACAAGTATAGTTTTTTTTTTAGGTGTCAATATGCACTTATTTACAAGAAATATACCTAAATCCACCTAGGCGCCGCCTAGGAGCTAGGCGCTAGCCCGCCGCCCGACTAGCGCCTAGCGTTTTTTAGAACCTTGATTAGGAGAGAGAAGTTATATCATCAATTCAATCTTTTTTTACTAGCGTTTCTGCTTAGCTTGATTAGAGCATTTTTAAAATAGATGTCAAAATGCTCACATTACTTATAAGAGTAAAAAAGATAATATTAAGCTCTTTAACCGAAATATCAATTCTTATGTAGTGATGACATGAATTGGCAGGAAAGAAGTTGTTGTCAAATTTAACACCAGCTTCAAATGTTTTTTAATTAATTATTAAATGTGTTTCATTAATTTTTTTTTAGTTTAATCATTTGATTGACGTTGATGTTGACTGTTGACCGGTGCAATTTGTTTAAATCCTACCATATTTTTTTGGTTTTGTTTTTTAATTTTTTCAATCAGCAAAGGTCTCCTTATCCTCGCCTTCCGTCCTTACCCAGTTACTGGGGTTTTTGTTCAGTTTGATTATATTTTCTTGGTTTCTTTATGCTGTTTTGGGATTTGGAGTCTGCCTTTTTCCCTTTGTTTCTCTCTGGAGGTTCCCTTTCTGTTTTAGTAATAAAGAGAAAGAGAGTTTTATATGCAGAAGTTTGTTTCCCAATAGATTGATAACCACAGAAAATCGCCGAAGGCCTATCAACGTTTCTCTTTAGAATCGGATGGAAGTGACCAACTATCTCACCTTCCTCAATCACAAGCCTATCATCATATAAACCCTTATTCCCTAAGCACAAATGGATGAAATGATTTGAGGAATCACATGGTTCAGATTTCCCTAAATCCCGGTCAACAGTGATGGAGTCCTCAGTCCTAATTCTTGGCAAACTCTTCCACGTTAAAGATCAACTCAACACCAGCCCATGAAGATCAGCCGGTACGAATAAACTAGATTGTTCGAATTCAATCATGTATAAGATTATGCCAGAAAGTTTTAGCAAAATATAGCTACAAGATGGCAAAGCCAAGTCCACCGACTTAGACTAGAATAATCTAGATAAATGGTTTGTTTGTAGAAAAGTCTAGAACCATCACAAACATGTGGCTAAAATGGAAGAGTCCAATTTCATCGACTAGGCAAGTCAGTTTAGCAAGCCTATAAAAATAAGATATGTGTATTTGAATTAGCTAAGAAAGAAAGAGAACAAAGTAAGAAAGTAAGAAGTAAGAGAGGAAACTAAGAAGAAAGTAAGAGAGCAACAATCAAGTGAGAGTGAGAAGCAAGAGTAGTTTTGTGAGGAGTATGAGTGGTCTAAAGTGTGTCTTTAGAAAGAGAGTGTCATAGCTTCTAAAGTGTCTTTGAAAGTTGTTGTGTTGTAATATTTGGTGTGTGTAATACAAGAAATTTCTTTACTTGTTTTGCCTCTCCAACACATGTTAGAGTTGTACTCTAATTTTTTTCTCAACAATTGGTATCAAAGCAGTACGATCGGAGAGCGTCTCTAGTGAAACTTTCAAGAATCGTGAGAAGTACTTTGTAAGATTGTTGACTAATCTTAATTAGATCCTACTACTGCCATTGTAGAATCCCGTTGAAAAAAAATAATTATCCATGGGTTGAGACCCGAATACCGAGGCATTTTTGCCGATGTACAACAATGGCCGACCCAACCATCACTTGTTGAGTTTGAAAATTTGCTTGCCGATCAAGAACCTTTGGCAAAGCAAATGTGAGGGGTCTGGTCAAAATATGAGGAGGAAGCACTCTACACCAATAAAAGTAAAGGCAGCTTCAAGTAACGTGCTAGTGTTGGATCTGAAAGAAATGGTGACAAGGAGAAAGGTCATCAAAATGAGGGGAGTTTTCAGTAAGGGGGAGCTCCAAAATATCACGATAACTGTGGTCAGTCCTTGAATAATAAAAGGTTTGAGGGAAAATGTTACAATTATGGAAAGAATGGCCACATGCGAAGGATTGCTAGTTCAAAAGGCATGTTAAGAGTAATGTTGCCACTTCCAGCTTAGAAAAGAAAAGTGAAGATGATTGGGACCCTATAACATATATAGCCATAAGAAGAATGGGATGCTGAAACATCTTCTTGTTGGTGCTTATAAAATAAAGTGTTGCCTGACTCAAGAGAGATTGAAGATACGTTGCATGAGAAAATGGACTAGCAAACTACCCAAATTCAATCGAATCCAGATGAACCTAAGGATTTGTTTGATGATGACGATGTCGAGCAAAAAGTGTGTCAGAATGTTTGGCAAACTGGAGTGTGCCAACAACCATAAGAAGATGGACCTAGTGAAGTGGACGTATTAACTCCACAATCACAACTAAGAAGGGCAACAAGAATACAGAAGCCAAATCTTAAATCCACCAATGCATCCATTGGAGAAGAAGCAGTTGAACTTGAGATACGTGAAGAAGCATCACATAATTTCGAGTGGCGTAAAGCTAGGAGAAGATGTCTATACGATGGAGAAAAATCAAACTTGGGATTCAATGGCAAAGCCAAGAGATGTGAAACCTATTTAATGTAAATGGGTGTTCAAGATAAAGCATCGACTCAACGTGGAAATAAGAATGAGTTGGTATTAAGAGGAAGTGTTAAATATTAACACCAACTCATGAAGATCAACCGGTACAAATGAACTAGATTGTTCTAGTTCAAACATGTACAAGATTATGCTAGAAATTTCTAGCAAAGTATAGCTGCAAGATGGCAAAACCAAGTCCACCGACTTAGACTAGAATAATCTAAAAAATGGTTTGTTTGTAGAAAAGTCTAGAACCATCACAAACATGTGGCTAAAATGGAAGAGTCCAATTTCACCGACCAGGTAAGTTGGTTTAGCAAGCCTATAAATATAAGATAGGTGTATTTGAATTAGCTAAGAAAGAAAGAGATCAAGTAAGAAAGTAAGAAGCAAGTAAGAAAGAGAGAAGAAAGAACCAAGAAGAGAAGCAAGAACATAACTTAGAAGTGAGAGTGGTCTTGTGAGAAGTGTGAGTGGTTTAGGGTGTGTTTTTAAAAAGTGAAAGAGTGTTATAGCTTTTAAATTGTGTTCTTCAGAGTTGTTATGTTGTAATATTTTCTGTGTGCAATACAAATAATTTGTTTACTTGTTTGATCTCTCTAACACTTATATTAGAAGTATGTACTTTAATTTTTCTCAACACTCCATGAATCAGATCATATTGTTTACTTGTTTGATCTCTCTAACACTTATATTAGAAGTATGTACTTTAATTTTTCTCTAACACTCCATGAATCAGATCATATGCCAAACATATGAATAACAAGACTGCAGGGATATATGGTATTTCCCGGTGATGGTTGAATACATAGTAATTTTTGTATATACCAACCTAATTAAATAGTACTTTTTGACACACCATCTTTTACAAAAAAACAAAGTGAATAATTAGTAACTGTAGACATATGACTCCGGATTAATTGACTCTAATCTAGCAGTAACCCTCCCTTCTCATTTAACAATATTCTTCTTTCAACTTATAATAATTATGTCATTTCTCATAATTAAAAAAAGAGTTTTTGAACATTAGTCCTTACAAAAGATTTAAATAAAAAAAAACCTGGTGTTAGATTACATATTCAATTTAGTCCCTTGAAGTGTACTTTTATCAAAATTTACATTCAATTTTTGTTATTTAATGTGTATTTTTATTTAATCTCTCCACATTAAATTTTAATTTGATTAATATGCACATATTTAGTGTTTTTTTTAATTATAAATGAACGTAAATGAGAAAATTTTAAAAGAAATTTGTGATACAAAAATATATAAGTACATAAGTGTACAGAAATGACTGTGCCGAAATATATAAAATTGACTTTTTTTTGTATTGAAATATTTGTACCTACATGATTGTACTGAAATATATTGTAATGAACCTAAATGTATGTACTAAAATGTATTATATTGAATTAATGTACCTAAATGTCAATACCGAAATATATGTACCAAAATATACATACTGAAATGTATGTACCAAGATGTACATACCTAAATGTCTGTACCAAAATGTACATACCTAAATGTGTGTACCAAAATGTATGTATCTAAATGTATACCTAAATGTGTGTACCGAAATGTAATATATTAAATTAATGTACTTAAAAGTCAATACTCAAATGTGTGTACCAAAATGTACGTAACGAAATGCATTATATTGAATCAATGTAACTATATGTTTGTACCGATAGATATTCCGAAATATTCAACTGTATTAATGTACCTAAATGAAGAACATACAAAATTGTTATCGGAATATATATTACAAAAAAAAATAGTTGCTTAAATGTAGACATTAAAATATATTATGATGAATGAAATAAAAATTAAATTTAAATGTAATTAAGACATTAAAATAAAAATAAAAATAAAACATCAAAATAAAACAATTAAATGATATGATTAAATGTACTAGGGACTAAAATTGGATTTTAATCTTACATAAGGTTATAGTCTAAAATTCATTTCCTTTAAGGATTAAAATGAAATTTTTTAATTTAAAAAAAAAAACAAGAAATGATCTTAAAGTTACAGAAACAAACGAACCTTATGGTTACAGTGGGGACCTCCATAAGTTCGTATGGTACTGTATCCTCTGCTAACGAAATTTATGAGCCACCTAGCTTGTTAAAATAATATCAATGAGAGAAGTACTGGAGCCCTACTAACGAAATTTACAGAAAAATGCATGTGCACGGCAAACTAAAAGTTCGATGCACCTGTAAAGAGAGAAGTACTGGAGCCCTACTAACCCGAGACTCGAGTACTGAAGCCCTACTAACCTGAAACTCGAGTACTGAAGCTTGCACCAATAGGAGAGAGGGAGAGGGAGAGAGAGTTCAATTTCAATTCAAATCTGCATTCAATTCCAAGTATTTGCGCTAAAACAACGTGTCGAGTGTTCTATAATTATTCTGTCTCTCTCTCTTTCTGAAAACTATGAAATACTTTGCGTCCACTGTGGTTATCCAATTTCCGCTTTATCAAGGAATCAAATTCTTTCTTTAAGGCCACGTTAGGATTTTAAGTTTCAAGAGATTGAGCTCAAATACGTAGCAAGAAATGGATCACATAAAATTAATAGAAACTTCATTTTAATTCTTAAAAAAGATGAGTTTTAGACTATAGCTTTGTGTAAGATTAAAATCCAATTTTAGTCCCTAGTACATTTAATTATATCATTTATTAGTTATATTTTGATGTTTTATTTATCTTTTTATTTTTATTTTAATGTATTAATTACATTTAAATTTAATTTTTATTACATTCATCATAATATATTTTAATGTCTACATTTAGGCAACTATTTTTTTATAATATATATTCCGATATCAATTTTGTATGTTCTTCATTTAGATACTTTAATACATTTGAATATTTCGGTATATCCATCGGTACAAACATATAGTTACATTGATTCAATGTAATGCATTTCGTTACGTACATTTTAGTACACACATTTGAGTATTGAATTTTATGTATATTAATTCAATATATTATATTTAAGTACATACATTTAGGTACGTACATTTTGGTACACACATTTTGGTTTTAACATTTAGGTACATACATTTCGGTATTGACATTTAGGTACGTACATTTTGGTATTGACATTTAGGTACATTAATTCAATATACTACATTTCAGTACATACATTTAGGTTCATTATAATATATTTCGGTACAATCATGTAGGTACAAATATTTCAATACAAAAAAGTCAATTTTATATATTTCGGCACAGTCATTTCTATACACTTATGTATTTATATATTTTTGTATCACAAATTTCTTTTAATATTTTCTCATTTACGTTCATTTATAATTAAAAAAAACTAAATATGTGCATATTAATAAAATTAAAATTTAATGTGGAGAGATTAAATAAAAATACACATTAAATAACAAAAATTGAATGTAAATTTTGATAAAAGTACACTTCAAGGGACTAAATTGAATATGTAATTTAGCACCAGGTTTTTTTTAAATTTTAATCTTTTATAAGGACTAATGTTCAAAACTCCCTAAAATTAAATAGGCGAAATTAAAAAAGCATTAAGCTTATGTAATGCTCATACAGAGATCTTCTAATCCTTCAAATTTAATTTTTTGTGACCAATTTCTTGTCAACTTGGCCTCAGTTCTTCGGGGCTCGGAAATTCTTTACCCACACATAGCCTAAAAGCACATTGGTTTATGCACGGACGACGTAGCGATAAGAAGAGGAGTCTTCCATTCGTATCTTTTAATTCCCATGCTTGTGTTTTGCATTCTGATCAAAGCTAAAAACTGACAAGACTTGCCACTTGTGCCTTTAAATTGTTCCTCTTAATATTTACATTTCGTACTTGAAGTTTGTACATCACTAGAGCTTTTGTGAAAGGATAATGATTGTGGGCTCTTTGTACGGACGAGGTAGTGATAAGAAGAGGGGTCCTCCATTCATATCTTTAATCCCATGCATGTGTATTGCGTTCCGATTAAAGCAAAAAACGGTTCTGATAAAAGCAAAAAACTGATTAGTCACTTGCTACTTGCGTCTTTAAATTGTTCCTTTTAATAACGTGTTTGTACCTGAAGTTTCTACATTTCAAGAGGTTTTGTGGAAGGATAATACTTGTGTTCCCTCGAGGGGAAACCTATTTATTCTTTCACTTACGATTTTTCTATTTTTACCGTACGAACATTATAAATCGAATGGTTCATTTTTTTTATTATCATGTAAATATCAAATATATAAATAAATAAATAAAAAGAAGTTCAATTTAGAATTCTTTTAATCATTCACGTGGATCAAACAAATGATTAATTCGTCATGAGGATGTACTTACTATTCAATGTCCCAAAAATGCCTTGAGTGTTCTCCTAATTATTCTTTCTTCTCTTTTTAATTCTGTCGTCATTTATAATTTCTTGTCATGTTTAGCAAAACGATGAAATAATAATTTGCTTTCACGGTGGTTATATAAACTTCTGCTTTATCCAAGGAATCAATTATGTTAATGACACCATCTATTTAAAACTATGTATTGTAAATTATATATTGTGATTATTAATGATTGAATTATTAATGAAATGTTAATTAACGAATTTATTTTTTATTAGTGACACATTCATGACTTGCAAAATATGGTCTAGAAAATCTACCCAACATTACTTTTTTGTAAAAGCACGTTTATTCTTTTTCAATGTTACTTGTTTAGGTGGTGAATATCAACCTTGAGAACGTAGATGGCAGTACTTGCGTTGGCTAACTTTGAAAAGATCTTACATTAGTGGGATAACAAATAACATTTTTTTGGGTAAATAACATTTTACCCCTTCAAGTTTGAAGTCGATTTCAATTCCTTACAATATCTTTAAAACATTTTACTTTCATACCTCACATACTATTTTATTTCAATATAATACATCCGTTATATTTTTCATCCATTGGTTCGTTAAGAGCTGACGTGGCTCCCACATTTGTACTGATTTGGCTCCCACGTGGCCAAAAAAAAAAATTTATACATTAAAATATTATAATATTAACCCTATTTAAAAAGCCTAGAAATCCTTCCCTGCATCCCACCCTACCCCTACCCATCTTTTTCCCTTTCAGTTCTCTTCATCTCTTTCCAAACCTCCATAACTCTAATATCTTTTTCCTCAAAGCAAAAAATCAAAATCTAATTGAATTAAACCCTAATGGATTGCTAAAAAAATCAGTTCCTTCAAACAAATTGGGACCCAAACCCCCTCCCTCCATCCCTTCTACCTGAGCACCCCTCAGTGCGGGTCCCACCACTGTCAGGCTCATTCCAACACATCCTACCGCACCCCCAACTTCGACAACCTCCTTCTCTTCGACCTTTCCGACCTCAACCTCTCTTGCCTCTTCTCCCCCAACCTCCTGCCATGTTTCTCGAGTCCGATGACTCCTCGGGGGGCCAACCACCCAACCCCTTCTCCTCGACCCCCAAGCCCATCGCTTCATCCAGCTCCACCGCCACTGCTGCCCACCTTCAGAGCCTTTCCGTCGACTCTTGACTTTTTTGACGGCTTGGGCAGGATTCTCTACGAATTTGGGGTTAGGTTATTAGGGTTTCGAAGTGGGGATAAATGGGAGTTGCAGAGAGGTGAGGGGGAAGAAAGGGGATCTGGGTTTGGTTTTTATTTTTTTAGGGTTAATATTATAATTTTTTAATGTATAAAAAAAAATTGTCACGTGGCAGCCACATTAGCACAAATGTGGCAAGCACATCAGCTTTTAACTGACCAATGGATGAAAAATGTAATGGATATATTATATTGAAATAAAATAGTACGTAAGGTATGAAAGTGAAATGTTTTAAAGATGTTGTAAGGAATTGAAATCGACCCCAAATCTAAAAGAGGTAAAATGTAATTTCTCCCTTTTTTTTATAAGTAATGCTATTCAGACAAACGTAATTGACTTTATTACTGACACTTTTTTACGCAATCTTAAAGTCATTTGCTTTGTATTGGAGGTGAATTGGCTGCCGTTTATATTAACACTTGATCGATCTTGGGATAATTTGGATCTATTGGTTTATGTTAAAAATAAAAAATAAATAAACATAAAAATCTTAGCTGAAATTCATACTACAAACCTCAGTCTTATATAGTCTGTCCGAACCAACCCTATTGTATTTATATTATAATTATTTTGTTTTCTTGTAAGTATTTTTTTTAGGCGTTTTTAACTTTATTTTTACAGGTGGTACAAATTCTATCACAAGTCAAAGAAGGATTATGAGTTATTCAAGTCAAAGTCAGACTATGGATCATTACTTCTACTTGTTAAGGTATTTTTTTTTATTGTAAGCTCTGTTAGAGTCGTATTAGCCCTGGTTGGGTTTAAAGAATTGGATTGGAATTTGATGAGTCGTCATTTAAAAGGCATGTTGAGAAAAAAAAATTGTGACCAAATTGGAGTTAGGAGATGAATTACTCAAGAAAAAACTTTATTCATTCCAGTTCTTTCCAAAATAAGAGGATTAAGAAAGAGAAGTTTTATTCATGTCTAATTCTCTTGTAATCCCTCTCAAATGAAAAATTATTCTCCTGAGAGTTATTGGTTCAAATGAGACTCATATCACTACTAGGAAAAACAACTTGGGCGACGGACGTATATCTGTCGAGCATATGTAAACTCCGTCGCCAAAACAATTGCACGGCGAATCCTCCGTCGCTCCCCTTCCGTCGCGCAAAGCTCGTTACGTCAGACATTGCGTGACGATGAAAAGGTATTCGTCGCGCACTCCATGGAACGCGTGACGAAAGGCGTGGTCCGTCGCAGGCCGAGCGACAAAAGTGGGTGACGACTCCCAAACGTTTGCGCGACGGACATAGAGTCCGTCGTAATTTAAATTCGTTTTTTAAAATAATCGATTATTTATTTATAATTTATTTTCAAATTAGTTTTATAAATAATTTATTTGTTATTTTTTTCCATTTATTTAAAAATGAAATTAATGGAAAATGTAAAGAAGACTATTGAATTTAAAAAATATTGTAAATGTACATACAATGGAAAAAAATTTGAAATTCGAAAACAACTTAAAAAAAACTAGAAAAAGTAGTCCATGACGTCACAATCGCCGACTGGTGGGGTTGTTGATGTGTGGGGGGGCTGAGAGGTCATAGCTGTTGCGGCGGGAGGCTGGGAGCTTGTAACTGTTGCAGTGGGGGGCTGGGGGGTCGGATTTGGAGTTAGTTCAATGTCGGGGAAGTGAATGCCAGAATTATAAAGTGCGCGGCATAATTGGTTCATGAAATTCTTTTGGGCCGCTAGCTGAGACTGTTGGGCCGCAATTTGCTCCTGCAAGCCCGCCATTACATTTGTCAGATTTTGGACCTGTCTATTTCTCTGGCTGGAGGATGAGGCGGACGGGTCTCGAAGGCGGGCTTTCCCAAGCCCCTGGTGAACATTCCCATGCCGACAACCGAGGCTCTGATCAAGTGTGTCGGTCATGATCTGAAACCCAACATCCTCAGGGGGAAACACCTTCTTGATCGGGGTCTCTATGGGAAGCTGGGAAGCCACCTCCTCCAGAACTGTCTGGCCCTTCTCCACCATAGTAGACTAGAAAAATGAAAAAAAAACAAATTAATATGAATATACATGTAATTAATATTAATACAAATTGAATATTAAAAATTTGAAAGAACTTACATGAAGCTGGTGCGGCAGCTCATTCTCGGGCCGAACGTACACCTCATTGAACATGTCAAATTCAGGAAACTTTGACCCCCCCTGAAAAAAAATTAAAAAGTGTTAACATAGATTACCAATTGTGTAATTAAGAGAAAAAAGATTGAAAACTTAAAATAAATATACGGTTACCTTACGTCGGTCCTCCAACCTGTAAGAGAAGCGTCGTGACCCGGATCGATGAAGAAGTTTCTTCTTGGACCGATTGATTGAGTTTGCCTTCACTTTTTTCTGTTGAATTAAAAAAAAAACGTATTAGTTTAGATATTTATAACAAATGAATGACAAAAATGATTTTTTTTTTAAATTGTAAATATTTTTATTAATATATTATTGAAATATAAATTATATGTACCAAGTATTTCTCGTCTTGAAAATGGCCGCAGAGCCACTCCCATTCATCCCGACGATCCAACAACTCTTTAGGGCACCCAATTTCTAGAGCAACCTCCGGATCGTCATATAGCTCATAATACTTGTGGAGGTCACTCTTCCATTGAGTGAACCTACTGGAGCAAAAGTCGTTAATGTACTCCATTTGGTTGGAATTAAGGTTGGAGACCTCATAGTGATGCTACAAAACTCAACAAATAAACAGTAATGAAAATTTATAATCTTTGTGTACTTTAATAAAAATTTAGTTTATGAGGTTGAAAATAGTTACTGATAATTCATAAATCACGGCATCCTTGGTTTCTTGTGGCACGCCCTTCCATGACCCCCACTTGATGGGGCAATAGTTATGGATAACGCAGCCAATGTCGGTGGCCAACGCACAGCCACACGATGTCGAGGATCCCACATGATGGTGATCTTCTGGGTCGTGGTGCGAGTGGTCTGAGAAGTCTTTTGGAGTCTGCAAGGGCCCCTGGTTTTTTTTGGAGCTACCAAATAAACAAAGCAAACATTAGACGATTACTAATTTCTATCGAAAATTCGGCATAACCTCCCCCAATACTAAAACATTTTCCTAAAACCTGCAAACAATATAACAACATAAACAACACATCCACCCAACAATTCAAACAGTTTATACCAACTGGGGACGTTAAAACAAAATTTACATGTTAGGACACATGCACTAGTACAAAAAACTAAACCATTGAGCCTGTGTAAAATTAAAATCAAAAGAATCATATAGTCACGAAGACAAACAGTGGGCATTCCAAGCAACTTGTATAAGACGTTTTAATTTTCCAATTTCGTCCAAGATTCGTAAAGACACAAACAGAGAGATTAGAGAGAGAAGATGAATGCAGCAAAGAAGATGAATGCAGTAGAAAATGTAGAAACAAGCTTGATCCGATGCAGCAAAGAAGATGAATGCATCAAAGAAGTTTTAATTTCGTGCAATCTAACTCAGCAAAGAAAATGTATAAGACGTTTTAATCTTCCAATTTCGTGCAATTTCGTGCAATCTAGTGTTCTTACTGTTAACCAACGAGGATCTGATGTAGCAAAGAAGATGAATGCAGCAGAAAATGTAGAAACAGAGAGAAATAGAAAGAGAGAGATTAGAGAGAGAAGTAATCTTGTTTGTATTGAAAAATATTCACTAACTATCTAATTACATTTACATTGTAGTATTTATATGTAACTGAGTTAACTAATAGGCTAAGCTCACTGTTTTAACAAACTCTCAACTGATTGCCTAATCTTATGACACATGTCAAGATAGTAACCCTTAGATTGACTACTCCTTACATCCCCCTTCAAGCTCAGGGACAGTGAAACTAAGTCTGACATTGTCACAATGAGTCTTCAACAAAGGTACAGACAAATCTTTAGTTAATATATCAGCAAACTGCTGAAGAGAAGAAACAAATTAAACCACCAACACCTGTTTTGCCACCCTTTCCCTCACAAAATGAACATCAATTTGAATGTGTTTTGTACGCTAATGCTGGACATGATTACATGTAAGAGCAATTGCTGAGAGATTGTCACAATATAAGGTAGGTGTACCAGAAAGAGGAACTTGCAGAAACTGCAACAATTGTTTATATCACATTTGGTTTTTTAGGGAGGTCTACTTAGCTATTATGAATCATACAAGTTTCTTCAAAATTGAAGAATAGTATTTAATTATGATGGTCTTTGAAAACAAGCTGATATAATATTTAGGGAGGTCTACTTAGCTATTATTAATCATACAAGTTTCTGCACTAATATACACCAGAAGAGGAGAAGGCCGAAGGGAGGGAGGGATGGAGCAAGCTTACCTGTCTGGGACCCCTCTCCATGGACAGAGGAAGCGCCACCAGACGGCTGAGCCTCATCAGAAGTCTGGGCCCGTCGATGAGTCCGTCGGGCGCTTAGGACAGGATGCGTCACCGAAGAAGTCGATGACGCAGCACCCATAGCCATCGTTGGCCCTAATGGCGCGACCGGATGGGCACTAGTTGTGGGCATAACAGATGTGGATGTGGCAGCAACATTACCCCTGGAGAAGGTGTCTCACTGCCTCTACTAGCTGCCCGCCGGTTTGATATTAAGTTCGACATCTGCAAAAACAAGCATGAATCTGTTTAGATATGCATTTCATTTGACATATATAAAGTCAATGAAAACAACACAAGAACATCATTTATTCAATGCTTGAAGCCACTAATTATAAGTTATTTGATCTTTTAAGGACACAAACATCACAGTAGATGCTTTATGTATCCAAAGAGTGATAGAAGCTTAATATTATTTTCTGACTTGTACAAATACGAAAGAGAAATGAAATGGGGTTAACAAACAACATTTATCCTTGCAACAATTTCCCATCTTTCAATCGGATTTGTAACCTCAAAAAGTAGGTGTCTTTTGCATAAAGCAATCAAATCACAAATACCCAGATGGTAATTTCACAGATTATCATACAATTTCATCATCAAATATCAAAAAATTCCGAGTACCAACCTCACATACATGCATTCATCCATACATACAGGGCATAGATATATACACACATATATACATGATGGAGACAGAAAACGAACCTCCCAAAGAAAATAAGCTCAATTCCTGTGCAAAGTTGAAAGCTTCTTATTGTCTGCAAGGAAAATTTGGGAATTGATGGATAGAAGAATGAGCTGAATTAGTGAAAGAGAAAAGAAGTTAACGATAATTGTAACACTTGGAAAATTAACATTTAACTGAGAAAACAACTACAAAACTCGAAATTAAAACACTTCCCTACTAATTTCTCAAAATTAAAACACTTCCCAAAAAAAACAAAAAAAAATTCCCCAAGTTGTAAATCTGTAATTCGAACCCTAATTCAAAAACCCTACATCATGACTTCACTACGATTCCCAATTCGAACCCAATTCGAAACCCTAAATCCCTAACCCAGGATTCTCAATTCGAACCCTAAATCCTAGGATTCCTAATTCGAACTCTATATCCCTAAATGCTGTAACTAAAACAATTGAAGAAAAAAAAATCATAAAATTGTACTTACAAACAATTCAATTAAGGGAGATGAATTAAGGGAGACTAGGTGGTTACCTAGTAAAGTTGCGTGCGGCGGCGGGGAGAGAGTGTAGCGTCGGAGTGCGCCGGAAGTGAGACGGAGAGAAGAGGTTGACAGAATCGAGAGACAGAGAAACCGGAGTGCGAGAGAGGGAGAGAGGGAGACACTGAAATGAGTCTGAGATAGAGAGAGATAGAGTGAGGGCGAAATGAATCGAGAGAGAGAGAGAGAGTAGTCTGAGATAGAGAGAGATAGAGTGAGAGCGAAATGAATTTTGAGTGAGCGAAATGAATTGAAGGCGCCAATCGAAATACAAACGCGCCCAATTGTGGGAAAAAAAATCAAATTTTTGTTTGCGCGACGAATATGTTTAAACTTCCGTCGCGCAACCAGTTATATTAACGGGAATATTCATTTTTAAACTTCCGTCGCGCAAATATTCATTTTTAATATTTGCGCGACAAACATGTATAAATCTGTCGTCGTGCATAACTGTAAATTTAATTTATTTATTGGTTTAAATAAATTTTTTAAAACTTTAATTATGTTACAAATTTTAAGGAAACTTGTGTTACAAATTTTAACAATTTTATAGCCCTACAAATTATAATAATTATATATATTAATTAAACAATTTTATACCCCTAAAACTATAATAATTAACGGGACAAAATTTTTCGACGGTTATCACTGAAAAATCACGATTTAACGGTGGTTTTAACTCCCATTTTGAAGATTTTTACAGCCACAATCCTTGACCCTATGTGAATACAATGGACATATTCGATCTTCAATTTTAAATAGTTACAGTAGTGGATACCACAAATTCTTATGTCATGATGATCGATGAAAACTGAGGATTTTGTAAAACGAATAACATGCAAGCTTTGAGTTCCATTGGTAAGGTCTAAACTTTTGAGAAAGGCTTCACAACCTTGAAAACAAAAACTCTTTCATTTTGCATATCCTTGCACATATAATTAATTAATTAATATACATCACAATTTTTCATTACTCCTCGTTTGAACTAGATGAATAAAGATCATCACTATCGTCAGATTCAGACTCCCATTCCTCCTCGTCTGTAGGCACATCAACATCGTCGTTCGCGCGCTTGGATGCATTGTATCGTGGCAGATCCCCTAGGTCAATTGTAATGGAATCAATCCGTATTTCGATTTCAAGACCTCCATCTACATGATACGGTTCTTGTACAATAGTCATATCTCGCAGTGTATCTGCACCAAGTGTGTTTGAAGTGTCAAATTGTTGGTCAGCAACGTCACCATGATCGTCATCAGCTGCAGGATCTCGGTTGAATGTTGTCTCAACGTCTTGTAGGTACATTGCACAAAATGTAAGGGACTCAAAGCCGACCTATGCCTCCACGATCGATCCTTCGGGCTTTGCCCTGTTCCGTACACTCTTTTTTAATTCACCTAGTAGTCTGCATTAATAAAAATAAAAATATCGTATAAAATTAGTGTACTTATACATACATCACGAACTAAAGTATTTATGGCGATTATATACCTTTCAATCGGATACATCCATCGATTGTTGACGAATCGGCTAGAAACGCCTCATCCGGCAAGTGAATCATGACGTGGATCATGGTTGTGAAGAAAGCTGAAGGAAATATTTGTTCAAACTTGCATAACACTTCAATAATATCGTCGCACAACTGTTTAACAACGGACTTTTGTAAAGTTTTTGTAGTTAATTGAGAAAAAAATCTCGTCAACAACAAAATCGGCTTCACCACGTCTTCGGGCAAGAAGTGTCGAATTCCCACTGGGAGAAGCCATTGAAGTATGACATGACAATCATGACTCTTGAGGCCGGATAATTTGCCTCCATCCATGTTTGCGCAACGGGCGATGTTTGAAGCATACCCATCTGCAAACTTTACAAAAGATAGAAACTGCAAAAACTCTTTCCTCTTGTCCGGTTTTATCGAAAACGATGTGAGCTTCTTTGTGGCTATGTCTCCGTCCCTCGCCATCCATAAACCTGGCCTAATGCCCATTTTTTCCAAATCTATTTGAGCTTTTATTGTGTTCTTTGTTTTTTCCTCGATGTCTAATATAGTTCCGACCAGTGTATCGAACACATTTTTCTCAACATGCATTACATCGATGTTGTGTCTCAATTTTAATTTCGACCAGTACGGAAGCTCGAACAACCTCGTCTTGTGTGTCCAGTTTTGATGTGTGTCTGGTCTTGTCCTATTTACGAACTTGCCCAATGGAGCAAAATCCAACCGATTCACCTCAGCCAAAATTTCATTGCCGGACCATTCTCTGGGTGTTGGCCGAAGCTCTATGCCGTTGAAGAATGCTGTCTCGTTTTGATGCCACTCGTGGTCCCACGGAAACCACCTACGATGCCCTAGGTAACAAACTTTTTCGGCGTGCCAACTAGACGTCGTGTCCTCTTTACAAACTGGGCATGCGTAGTACCCCTTAGTGCTCTACCCAGACATCATAGCATACGCAGGAAAATCATTTATAGTCCACATAATGGCTGCTCTCAAAGTAAACATCTTCCCGGTACATTAATCGTACGTGGAAACACCATTTTTCCATAATTCTTTTAGTTCATCAACCAACGGTTGTAAATACACATCAATACACGTGCCCGGATCTTCGGTTATTAACAACGTCATCATCATAAATTCTTTTTTCATGCACTTCCAAGGCGGCAAATTATATGGAATTGCGAATATTGGCCAAGTGCTGTTGTGTTGATTTAGAACCCCGAACGGATTAAAGCCGTCTATCGCAAGTCCCAATCTAACGTTCCGGGGATCAGGTGCAAATTCAGGGTACAGCTGATCAAACTCTTTCCAGGCCTCTCCATCTACAGGATGTCTCATAACATCATCATCTACCTGTCTGTCCTTATGCCACCTCATGTCGCTTGCAGTGTACGTCGACATATACAATCGCTGCAACCTAGGCTTTAATGGGAGATAACACATAACTTTTTGTGGAATCTTCGTTCTTTTATTCTGAGATGTCAATTTAAACAGCGACTAATTACATATAGGGCATTTATCCAACGCTTTATTGTCTTGGTAGTACAAAATGCAATTATTTTTACACGCGTAAATTTTTTCATATCCCAATCCAAGACCACTCAACAACTTCTTTGCACTTTTATGATCTTTAGGAAGGCAATTGTCCTTTGGAAGCATCCTCTTGAAAACCCCCAAAAAGTAATCAAAACACTGGTTCGACATACGAAACTTTGTTTTTCCATGCATCAACTCAACAATGGTCGTGAGTTTCGAAAATCCTTCGCAACCGGGGTATAATTCTTGCTTGGCACTTTTTAATAATTTTTTGTATTTTTCAAATGCTTCACTGTCCATGGTGGGAGGGACGCCATCTTCTACTTCCACATTCGTATTCAAACTAGCGGTTGGAAAAGCATCATTGATAATGTCCATAATTTGATTATTTGGATCCAAAACAGAGTCAACTGTATCCACTGCTCGGGTAATATGGGAGGATGAAGCATTTTGTATTTCTTCTCCATGATGATTCCACGTAGTATAGGTTTCCATCATCCCATTTATCACTAAATGGTGTCGAACAGTTTCAAAATATTCAATCATTAAGTTGTTACACTTTCTACAAGGACACCGAATTTCAGTTCCACCCCGGTTGTTTGCAATTGCAAAATCGATGAATTGATTTATTCCATCCAAATAATCATCAGCACATCTGTTAGGATTTTGTATCCACTGTTTGTCCATTTCACCTGCAAAAAAAAAATTACGAGGGTTACAACAACTTCAATTATGACATCTCACCTTATGCCTCCGGTAAGAGTCCTATCTCATTCGAGAATGCACAGTTACGTGTTGTAATTTACGGTTCCAACACATTAGAGTTCAAGAATGAGAAAAATTCGGCAGCATCTCCCTGCATTTCTTCATGTGCACGATGTAGATACAAAAAACTACGAAGCACCCGAAGAACACAAACAGATGCTACCACATTTCTCACGTTCAAACTCTAGTGTGTGAACCGCAAACTACAACATGTAAATGTGTATTCTCAAATTGTCCAAAATTTTGGGATAATTCAAGAATTAATTGGACCGTAGTCATGCTTTTGCATCCATTTGCGAAATCCAACTAATTCTCAAACGAGAAACTAAGCTCATATGAAAATTGCAAACCATTTTAGTACATCCATACTAAAATGATTGCATACAAATACATAAACTCACAACACTAATAAACTACATACAACACAATTTAAATAAATGACAAATAAATAAGTTAGTTATGAAATATTATACCTCAAATCTGTTGCAAATTGCACCTTCTGAATCTCCTTGCTATTGTTTTGCAACTTCTGCCTTCCTGGAAACGATGCGAGGTGTATGTTAAAGGCAACACTTTGCGTGACGTCCTCTTCGTCGCGCAAAACCTCTTCAGCTTTTATCGGCGCCAAACGAGGACCTTTCCCGGGTTTTTCAACACTTTGCGCGACGTCATCTTCGTCGCGCAAAACCTCTTCAGCTTTTTCAGCGCCAAACGAGGACCCTTCCCGGGTTTTTTAACCCTTTGTGAGACGAACGACAGAGCGTTGCGCATTTTATTTTTTGTATTTTCCGATATTGCGCGATGAAAGAATGTTCGTCGCGCATTTTTGTAAATATTTTTTTTATTATATTTACAACATTTTTCCATTCCTTCTTCAAATTCTTTCAACTCACATGCATATTTAATAAAAAAAATATGATTTCTACCTATTTAATTCATACATATTTATTAAAATGCATTCATTTCATTCATGAAACATTAAGTACATATTAAATGTTCTCATTTTTCATACTAAAAAAACTTAACATTCTTATCTAATTATTACATAAGCAATAAAATTAAAATAAGAAACCATATTCTACTCAACAGCAGGTAGTTCTCCTTCTTGTTGTAGTGCTGCAGCACGTTGATTAGCAAACTTCCATCGCTTAAATTTCGACTTGAACATGTTGTTGATAGCCTTCATCAGATTTGGATCACTTCTGTCAATGTCCCAATTCCACTATCATGCAAATTAATAAATTAAAATCTCATTTTTACAGTATATTTAACAAACATAATTATTAATTAAATAATGAAAGATTTTTGGACCTACGTCTACCAAGGAGCTAGGAAGTTTATCTGATTTCACAACCCCCACTATTCCGTCACCAGTGATTCGGTAATGGCTCCTACCGAAAGATTTTTGGACCTGTAACTCAACTCTTTTCTTCTTGTCTATCAACATAAAATATTTTCATAATACTAAAACTTAAATACAAATTTGATAAAAAATGCAAAATTTTTAATGCAAACCTTTTCCATAACCTTTGCCATCCGTTGTCTTTGATGAACGTGCACCATCATCGGCCATTGTACTAACACTGAAAGAAGGAACTGAATATAATCGCCCGAACTTGATTCAGAGCGTTTCTAAAACAAACTATGAAAAATAAGAAAAGCAGATGCGCATAATTATAGAAGACATAGGAGCTTTGCGCGACGAACTATTTGTCGCACAAACCCCGCACTCAATGCGCCATTCATTTCTCTGATTCAGATGTACCAAACTACTGACCTGATACTTAAATGTACTTGCGCGACGCAGTGTTTGTCGCTCAAACGTTTGCGCGACGACATTGAGTTAGTAATTATTTTTGAATACATATAATAACTTAAAATTTGTTGGTAATTATAAATTTACGTAAACACATATTTCTATGGTTACGTAAACTTTATAATTACCAACAAATTTTCAGTTATAATATATATTCTAAAAATAACTACCACCGTATATAGATTGATATTATATTCTGTTCATTTAAGACGTTACATAATTACTGCCTTTAAATAAATTGATATTGTATTCCATTCAATTAATACATTAAATAATTACTACCTTAAATAAATTAGTATTATATTTCATTCAATTAATACCTTAAATAAATTGATATTATACTCTATTCAATTATTTAAATAACCAAACGTGAATTAAAACTTAATTAAGTCCAAATACATAACTTGACACACCCGTACCCGAAAGTAGGGCATGTTGGCCGTCACGTGAGTGTGACGTAGCCAAGTGCACTGTGCGGAAGCTAAGATCGAAAACTAAGTACGAACCAATTAAAATCGAAACCACTAGCAACCCAGGCAAGATAGTGTACTAGGGGCGTAAAAAGGTACTTATACATAATCAGAGCGTTCTAAGTTCGAATGCAGTCAAGCATAAAATAAGTCTAGATAACACCACCGGTGCCATACATAAATGAAGGTGTCAGAACTGCTGATAAGCCCTCGCGTCCACCTGCTGAGCCTCTAGCTACCTAGAACCTGGAGGGGCGAAAAA
Source organism: Crataegus laevigata (assembly GCA_963580275.1). Lineage (NCBI taxonomy): Eukaryota > Viridiplantae > Streptophyta > Magnoliopsida > Rosales > Rosaceae > Crataegus > Crataegus laevigata. The sequence goes on along the minus strand of OY756942.1, from coordinate 35,303,079 downwards.
CAAAACTGAGTGGGTCAGCAAAACAATTCTCTTTTAAAAACAATCTTTACTCAAACATATAGCCCCTCACCGTAAAACCTGTATAATTTCCCAGAATCAAAATATATACTCATATGTACGTAGGTTCTCAAAATCATGCTGAAAAGTGTATGTATGCCATGCCAAAGTATCCAAAACAGAAACTCAATCATAAACTGATGATGTGATCAAATGCCAGGTAATCATCTTGGCCATCGGCCATCAAATATCTCATATAGCTCATAACATCATGTATATCAATACTGCACAATCATCACTACCACATCTAGTGGTCTACTCATCATCATGTATATCAAGTAAATATGCTCTAGTGCTACATTCACGTGAAAACTGTGCGAATAAACGCGGGTCACCTACAAGTCGAATCCACTCAGAGGTGGTCTATACGACAAGACTGTGCACCCAACTTGGATCCAAGGCGAGCATGAAGTGCGAGAGGTGAACGACACGTGAAAGACTGTGCCCCTATCTCTGGGCGTGAGCACTAATATCAATGTGCAGGTATATGAGCTCTAATCACATCATATCACATCATTCTCATCATAATCAGCATATAATCTTACCTGACACTTACCTGTGCGTCCTCAGCACCGACATATGAATATACAATCATTAATGCATTAAATAATATATGAATACTTTGCATGGCATCAAAATCACATAAACGTTCATTTATCGTTTTCTGGGAAAAATAATAATAATATATAGGTAAATACGGTAAAAGCTGCCCACTCACTGATATGTCGCTGGGTCGTAGCCCCCGCGTCTAGCCTGGCTACGCTCGTCCTCGGTATATGTCTCACCTATATGAGAAATCACTATAAATACATCATTTAAGCACATACACGCTAATACGGGAATAACTTCTCATACATAGCTCAATTTTGGCATACGAATATACCAACGCGACCTACTCGACGTCACGAGCGTCGCTATATTTTTAAAATAATTTTCTGACGTGGCACGCGCCCCCACGCGCCTGACGTGGCGCGGGTCTACGCGCCCCCCACGCGCGCGCGCGTGCACGCCACGCGTCGTCAACCTCGAGCTCGCCGGCGCCGGCCACCGGTCGCCGGAAAACCTGCAACTCCTTGTTTCTCGGCCAATTTTGCACTATTTTGTCCCATTTTTCTTCCTACATACTCTAAATTAAGGGTAGAACAAGTCTATACCTTCAAAAACTTCGAAAACCAACGAGAATCTCGTCGGGAAATTCTCCAAAACCGGCCACCTTCGTTCTCGACGATCCCGACGTCAACGCCTAGCAAACGAACACCCCCGAGCCTCCTTAGGACCTTCTAAGACTCGTAGTGAGCTTAGTTTTGCCTAAAACACAACGTACAAAAAGTTTATGAACAGTACCAAAATCGGGCCTCGGTGTTTCGACGTGAAAACGAACTAAATCTCACCTGAAATGGGTGTCAATGCACTCGTAGGAGCCTCAGGAGTCGAATGGTGGTGTTGGATGATGCGATCTGTGAAGTTTAATGGTGGTTTTGGGTTCGTCCATATGTTTTGGCGAGGGAGAGAGTGAGTGAGAGTGAGATCGTGAGAGATGAGAGAGAGAGAAGTGACGGGAGTGAGAGAGAAGAGGGAGTGTATGTGTGATCTAAGTTCTATGCCTCAATTGGCCTCAATTAATTGGTCCATTACACATACACATGCACACGTACATAACCCCGTAGGGGCAAAATTGTCATTTCATAATTAATACCTCGAATTAATCGGGACGGGTTGTTACATAACTAATAAAAAGCACCTTATACATAAATATTGTCATACAAAACATATATTTAAAACTATTATTTCGATGGTCCTCCATTCCGCTGGATAATTTGCTACCTACTGTAACCTCCCGCTAACGCACCCTCCATCAACTTCATCAACTATTCGTTTGTATCATCATCAAGAGTATACTTAAACTGTTACACATATATGAAAATAATTAATTCTAACATATAACAAAAAAAATAAAAAATTTAATTATTGATCCATCAACAATATACTTACTAATAATTCATTCATCACCGCCTTCTTCGCATTCTCTGGCACATCTTCCCAAGAACGCCACTCAGCAGTAGGACAATTGTTCTTCATGGCTACAACAATCGCATGCGCGAATCGAAAATGATCCATCAAATTATTTGAATCGGCATCAGTCACATTATCATCCTTGTTTTTTTTCTCCATCTCAGCATGAACAAAATTCCAAGGGATAAGAATTGCGAAGAAAACAGGGAGAAGCACATATTTATATGAAGAATAGAATCTTTGCGCAATGAAGCGTTTGTCGCGCAAATATCACAATAAATACTTTCAGATCCTGTTAATTCACATGTACTGAATTGTAGAGACCAAAATAAATACTGTCAGATTCTTTAACTTGCGCGACAAACGGTCTGTCGCGCAAAGTCATACTCAGTCTCCAATGCGTTGAATGTTTGTAAAGAGAATGAACAACCTTTGCGCGACGAATGTTTGTCGTGCAAAGATACAACAAGGTTTGAGCGAGGAATAGTTTGTCGCGGGTTGTGATTCCCGCCAAAAAATAAAAACTGCCTTTTTCATTTTGGCTTTGCGCGACGAGCTATGTTGTGGTCGTCATGCAAAAAATTTTGCGCGACGAATAATGTCGTCGTGCAAACATGAATACCCTTGCGCGACAAATGTGTTTTTATCGTCGCGCAATGAATCATTGAGCAACGGAATTGTGTTTGTTGCGCAAAATTTTGTCGTGCAAGTAGTTTTTTGTAGTAGTGTATAAAGCGAGCGAAATCTCTCTACTACAAATAAAAAGAGAGAGTTTTACATTCATTCTTTATTTTCTATTATGTTTTTGTTTCAAATAGTTATTATGATTATGCAGAAATAAGTTTCCCCATAGCTTGATAACCACATAATATCGCCCAGGCCTCTCGACGCTTCTCATTGACATGATTAGAATCGGATAGAAGCGACCAACTATCTCACTTTCCTCAGTCACAAGTTTATCATCATATAAACCCTTTCCAGAGCACAAAGGGTCAACGGTTTGCGAACAAAACTCGAAAAGATGAAATTATTTGAGGATTGATCAACGGTTCAGATTTCCCTAACTCCCCCATCAACAGTGATGGAGTCCTTAGTCCGAACTCTTGGCAAACTACTCCATGAATCAGATCATATATATGCCAAAAAACAAGACTGCAGGGATATATGGTATTTCCGGTGATGGTTGAAGGGTAATTTTCTTTATACACCAACCTAATTAAATAGGACTTTTTGATCCAACAGTTTTTCTACACCAATCCAGATAAATTTTAGCCATAAATGATTAAAGAAAAAATTTATGATATTTTTTTTCGTAAAGTAACTTTAAAAAAAATTATATAGACTATCCTAATTAATTTTAAGAATATTTTAACTTAAAAATATTTAGATTCCAATAAATATTGAAAAATCATTAAACTGACACCACTAAACTTGTGGAACACTGTGAAATAATATGAAATATATGAAAGAAATTTTTTTTTTTAGCCTTTGGCTTTTGTTTATCGTTAAATTTGATCGTAAGATCTTAGCCGTTGGATTCAATGAATTTATAAATATAAAATTATAAAAAATACACATATATGGCGGGCTAGCCTACCAATGCGGAGAATTTTGGACTAAATTTGCCCAAAAAAATGAATTTTGGTTAAAACTCATATTTGGCTCAAGGGTTGAAGTAGGTTTAGAATCTAAAATTTAAATTTTACTCCAAGAGTGTGTAGAGATATCAGTCTATGACTCCGGATTAATTGACTCTAAAGTAGCTGTAACCATCCTCTCCCTCGCATTAGACAATATTCTTCTGTCAACTTATAATAATTATGTCATTTCTATAAAAGAAAAGGAAAGAAAACAAGAAATGATCTTAAAGTTAAGAGAAACAAACGAACCTTATGGTTATAGTGGAGTGGGCCATAACTCAAGTTCAAATGATACTATATCCTCTCTGCTAAAGCAATTTAGGACGAGGTTTGGTCGGAAAACTCGTCGGAAAGTTCGAGCGCGACTGACTTTTATGTTGAGCTTGAGGAGTAGGTTGCGATGGTGGTGGTTTTGGAGGCTCGATTGGTCGGATGCGGTTTTGTCTCTGCGTTGCAGAGAGAATAGAGCAGGGGAGAGAGAACCAAGAGGGAGAGGGCAGAAGTGAGCTTTCCTCTAAGAAAGATTACTTAAATAAATAAAAATTCCCAATTAAAAGACAAATGAGATATTCTACATGATAATATTGAAGAGATCATTTATTTAAATTATATTTTGTAAATTATATAATGTAGTTGTTAATAATTGAATTATTAGTAAATATTAATAAACGTGTTCATTTTTTGTTGTGACACATCACATAGTTTGTAATGTGGTCTAAAAGGTTGATCTCTCTAGTTTTATTCTTTTCTAAAGCATGAATTAATAGTTGTTCGAACTAAAAAACAAATGGGATATTTTAATGGAAATTCTCATGGAAGAGGCATCAACGATCAATGCTCCATGTGAAGTAAAAAATAATCCAAAAAATTATGGAGCTGACACTTGAAATATTTTTATCTGTAAGTGACGAAAATGCCTCTGTAAGATTGTATTTACACCTCTCCGTCCATGAGCAATGATGTCAAAGAACACCATCCTCACATACTACCATGTAGAAATGGAAGGAAAAGAGGAGGTGGTGTAGACACAGCGCGAATGCCGACATAATTTAACAAAAGATGTAATACTTTTGCATAAAAATGGCGTGGAGAAAGGAACCATGCGTGCAGAAATGGACTATTGTTATAGAATAAGTGGGTGAATGCCCACTCAAAAGAATGCCCATTAGTAATAGTGTTTGATACTTTCAAAAGTATCATCATTGTATATTGGATTGATGTAGTTATAGGAGTCTCTCTATAAATAGAATATTTTGTCTGTTATCAAATGCACTGCGAAAGAAAGCAAGAAAAATAATATAAGTATCTCTCCCTCTCTTTACCCATCATTTTGTGTTATAGTGTGATATTTTTGCACCTGCTTTGCTCATGTCCTTAAAAATGTTATCTCTCTAACTTTTGCCTATTTATAACAACTATTTAATTTTGGGTTATCTCTCCTCGACATATATTTTGAATATACAGGGAATTATTCTCAATTGAAACTTTACCGCTGCCAAATCTTGATGCATTCAACTAGGATGCTAAACCTAAATTTATTATGCGACTAATTCCACCTTTATCTAGAAACCAATCCTGATCTTTAATGCTTATCTCATTCAGCCCCTTAGACTATATAGGCTAAATGCATGCAAAATCGAGTTCAAACAATGTCAAAATAATTAAGGAAAACTAATAAAAAAAATGCTTGAAAACTTGGAGTTTTAACGATAAGGACAAAATAAAAGATAAAGTGAATAGTAACAAGATTGACTTTTTATTGTAAAAATGTGATTTTTCGTTAAAGTGAACAGTACCTGGAGTTTTTTATTAACGTTCTCAAATAATTAATTGTATGAGGGGGTTGAGTCAAGTCTTAAACCCACAAAGCAAACCCAACCTAACTACCATGAGTAGGTAGAAAAATGAAAAATTTGATAGGAATGTACGTCAAGAATATATAGCAACATGGTTTATCATAGGGTAATTAGTGTGTTGATGCAGGACAAGAATTACATTATTTTACATATATACAATAAAATTAAAAGGAGGAAGCGACATTTAATGAAGAAAAATGATTAGAAAAATGGTAAATCAAGTGTTAATACATTACATGTTGCTTTCATATCCCAAAAGTGGATGTTTTGGGCTTTTCAGGCTGTTCGAATTAACACAACTTTCATTTGGCTTGTCAATTTTAGGTCCAAAATTTAGGCGAATAATGTTATTTACCATATTTAATTTGAATTTTTTTATTTTAAGTACAATTTTGATATTTCTTGTTTGTTTATTTCCAATTTTATCTAGATTCCTAGGGTTAAAATCATTATGACGAGGGATTATAAAAGCTTATTCGAACAACAAGTTCGAGCTAGCTGCAGTGAATACTATTTTTTTGGGGTTTTCAGTGTCCTACCTATGATACCTTTCCAGAAAAAGAGCAACGAGACAATACAATTTGCCGCTTTGTTGTGGTATATGATGGATTTTGGCATTTTAAAACCTTTTGAAGGGTTGAAAACAAGGGTGTTTTCAGACCTTTTGTAATCTTTTAGTTTTATTTTCTTTTGCAAATACTATATAAACAACGTTAAGGTTTTATTTTCATCATCTTATCATATTATCAACAAAAATTCTAGTGCTTTTCTCAATTCTCTGGTGTACTAGAAGCCTATTTAAGGGTGACCGTTAGTGATCTCTTTTATTTGTAACTTTCGTTGTATCACATTATAAATAGGTCATCTTGGTCTTAAGTTTTTTAATCAATTCAACTTTAGAGTTTTCTCTATTTTTTGGGAGAGACTCCAGATTATTGATAGGCTTCAGCTTATTTGCTAGTGAATTCTAGCGTGGGGAGTTCGTTCGATTTCCCTTGACATATATCCCGCTACATCATGTGCAATCAATATGTATACATGTCAAATAAAATGTAGGTATCATCCATGCATGCAGTTAAATGTAAAAAATTTAATCACTTGCTAGAGATCACCTTCTCTTAATTAAGGTCTTACCTGTATAACGGGAAGAGCCAGCCAAATGCGAAGTAGAATGGCTAATGAGAATTTAACTTATCTCTTGTGCTTGAAAATACGATGATCATCAATAGTTTTTGTCGAGGAGGCCCCTGCAGAAGACTTCGCCCCAAGTTTGGTTTTGGAGCTCGTCATAGAAATAACAATGTCCATTGCATAAAAGAGATCCCCGATTGTTCGTAAAGAAAAAAATATCCACGTCAACCATTGGTCCCAAATGTAGCAATTGTTTTCCTTGACGATGACCACAATATAGCATACCAAGGGATCAATGAAGAGAGAAAATGCGGATGCTAATATAAAGATAATATCCCTGTTTGGAAAGAATGGTTGGTGACGTGGCGGCTCAGTTGCTGACAGTTCTGCAGTAGTTCTACTTTTGTGTCCTCCGTCTTCCTTGGAAGCTTCCCCCTCATCTGAAGTATTCCGATGACCTTGATCACTACACAAGACACGGTAAATATATTATAAATAATATTATTCAACATTTTTCTCATCAAATATTTCAAATTGAGTACAAAAGAATTGAGAAAAATATATTTTAAGAAACATTGAAATTTGATGGTGATAATGAAATTCGCAAATGGTTTATGATTGAATTGATTTTTTTTTTACAAGGATTGTCTATAAATAGAAACTTAATAAATAAACTGTTTCAACAACTAATCCTTTTTCTTCCTTTTTTTTTTCGGAAAAAAAGAAACTCCATTCCCTTAAAGGATCTGTATGTGAGCCATGAGTGCATACAAGTGTTGAAAATTTTCCAATATATGAAATGCGACCGGTTGAGAGTCAATACCTAGCGAAGGAAATTGATAGGTTCTTACATAGTTAGACAAGATTAGCATTCTCAACAACATCCTTTTGCAAGTATATGATTTTTATGAATAACTTATAGCGTGTAAAACCTATAAGTACATGAAAAATATTTTAAAACCCTACAAGACTACAACTTTTTCCACTGAACTGGCTTATTACTTCATTTTCTCTATTTTCATTTTCAACGGGAAAACGACTTTTGGGAAGACAAGAAAGCTAATGTGTTGAAGTTACTTACGTGATATTTCTAAAATTTTCTAATGAGTCATTTGGGGGTGTTTCGATATAGACCCCTCATTTTTAAATGTCATAGACTAAACATCTATTCTTTTTGAAAATTTGATTAAACATTTTTCCTACAATTTTGGTGTTTAATTGCATTGCATTTTATTTTATTAAAAGGATATTCATGTTATTTCTTTACTGCATTCCCCTTTTTTCCTCCTATTTTTATGCATCTCTTATTATGATGATTTCACATTTTAAAAAAAATATTTATTTTAGTAAATTAAAATAGAATGCAAAAAAGTCGTTGTTAGGCACGTTTGGTTATATTGGTACATTTGGTTATATTGGTACGCTTTGTTATTTTTGGTACATTTGGCCTCTTGGTACACTTGAATTTTTGGTACATTTGGTTTCTTGGTACATTTAAAATTTTGGTACATTTAAGTTTTGGTACATTTGAATTTTTAGTACGTTTGTTTTCAAACCATAAGAGCACCTCCAGCGGAGGAGGTTGCTCGGGGGCCAGGCCTCCAAACAGGCCCAAATTGCTGGGGGGATAGGGTCCAGCGTTGGGTAGCTCGAGCGATAGGCGAGGCCCAAGGAGCAAGCCCAGCGTCGTTTGCCAGCCCGAGGGCTGCGTCAAGCGCGTGCATTTCATGAGCACGTGGGCGTGCGTCTTCCTACAAAAAATAGGGCTAGGGCCCGCGGCGCCTGTTTTGAAATGTTACCGTTGGGAGAAGCCACGTGGCTTCCCCATGTCCGTTGGATTGAAACAGCCTTATTTTATGGACCGTTGGATTTCCAACGGTAAAAAACATTTAAAAATCTAATTTAATTTCATCCGTTTGATCTAAGATCAACGGTCCACGTTATTAGGCTTTGTAAATTAAAAAAAAATAGTTTAAAATTCTGAAATGTTACCGTTGTGCCACGTGGCACAATCTAGAGTGTTGGAATTCAAATTTTTTTTAAATCCAACGACAGAGATTAATTAGGTGAATAAAAAATTTAAAAAATGTAAAAAATTTGAAAAAAAATTACGAAAAATTATTAAAAATTCTATAAATACTTTCTCATTATCTTCTACCTTACACCACAATTTCATATTTTCTCAACTACTTTCAACCACATTCCTATCTTTCTCTCAAAGTTTGAATCCAATTTTTTTTCCAACAAAATGACTACTCAAGCAGATACGAATTGGACACTTCTTGAAGATGTTGCGTTGTGTACTAGCTGGGTTCAAGTTACTCATGATTCGCTTACGGATAATGAGATGCAGTTGCGAGAAATGTGGAATCTTATTCATATCAATTATCTTGAGAAAATGGGTGGGCAAAGAACTAAAGAATCGATGTCCAGTCGTTGGAGATTACTTAGCCAATCGTTTAGTACGTGGAGAGACGCCTTGGCACAAACTAGTGGTAATCTTCGAAGTGGGGAAAATTTAGCTAATCAGGTAACAATATATTATTTATTTGTTTGTATTACTTAATTGTTAGCTACTTTCATTATAATTATTTGTTTGTATTATTTATTTGTTAGCTACTTTCATTATAATTATTTGTTTGTATTATTTAATTGTTAGCTACTTTCATTATAATTATTTGTTAGCTACTTTCATTATAATTATTTGTTAGCTACTTTCATTATAATTATTTGTTTGTATTATTTATTTGTTACCTACTTTCATTATAATTATTTGTTTGTATTATTTATTTGTTACCTATTCTCATTATAATTACTTATTCTCCCGCATTGTGGAGGAACTTCAAGCACAGCTTGGATGACTCGACAGGAATGGGAGGCTCCTGCCATTCTTGATTCGTCATCTCTCCGTCTACGCTCGTCATCCTCTTCCATCTCATTTTAGGCCCAATCTCCGGCATTGAACATTCATTCTGATTGGTTAAACAATTCTTCCTCTTCTTGATCGATTTCCCACATCATCTTTGAAGAAGAAGAAGAAGACATTGTAAGAAGGAAGCAGAAACTATGAAAAATGATAGGGATTTTGTTGAAGAAGGAAGCAGAAACTATGAATAATGATAGAGATCTTGAGAAAATTGGTGTGAGATTTCTGAGGATGGATGGTGGATTATATCGAGGATTCAGAAAGGATTAGGTTGTAGATAATGCCACGTGGCATGCCGTCATTCGTTAAAAATCTGGTGGAAATCTATCCTCAAATATTGTAATCGGATTATGACACGTGGCATGACGTGATTGGTTAAAAATCTTATTAGAAATCCATCACCAATAATTGTCTTTTCAAATAATGACACATGGCGCAACGACAACGATTAAAATTTTTATCGGAAATTCATCACCAATAATTGTCTTTGCGGATAATGACAGTGGCACAACGAGAACGATTAAAAATCTTATTCGAAATTACAAATAAAATTATTTTGAATTATTTTATAAATAAAAAATACAAATATTTTATTGTTATTGGCTAAAGATAATGACACGTAGCGCAACGAGAACGATTAAAAATCTTATCCGAAATTACAAATAAAATTATTATGTATTATTTTATAAATAAATAAATAAAATTATTGCCAATTGCCAGGGTTATTCAGTGCAGGGGTGGAGATGCAAAAGGCAATTGCCACGGCAATTACTGTTCATTAAGGGCAGTTATTGTTCACTGGGTGGATTAAATAGTGAATAGCCTGGGGGAGGGCTCCTACACTGGAGTTGCTCTAAGTTTTAGTACTTTTTTTTACTAATAATGAGGAACTACTTTAATATTTTAATAAATTGTTTTTAGTTAATTGTTTTTTGTAGAAAGAGTCATTAAATCGTAGGAGTTTAAAGGGGAAAATTAAATTTCCTAGATTGTAGGCAATTAGTTACAAAGTGAAGTGAAGGTACCTTTAAACTAATTATATGTAACTGAAAAAATAGAAAAATGTGATGTGGCAGTTGGTCAAAGCCTCTTAATCAAATCTTATTAGAAGAGAACCAATGCTTAATATAAAAAGTATTGAAAAATTGCAAGAGATTCTAATTTCTCCCAAACAAAAAGAAAGAAAACAAGAAATGATCTTAAAGTTACGGAAACAAACGAACCTTATGGATAAAATGGAAACCTCCATAACTCAAGTTCATATGTTACAATATCCTCTGCTCACGAGATTTAGGAGCCACCTAGCTTGTTAAAACAATATCAATGATTAGTAGTCAAATATGCATGTGCATGGCTGATAGGAAATTATAGCGCACCACAAAAGTAGCACGCAATAATCCTATTGATTTTCCTTATTAACACTAAAATTTGTCGATTGTAGCATATGAAAATAAGGGTCTTTCCCGCAGAAGATTGTTTTATCCAAATACTTAAAAAGATGTCACAAAAATTGGTGGCTGTCTCCACTGACCAGCCACCGAAAACTAATTCTTAGACCAACTTACACTAAACCAAATGCAACGAAATTTTATACACATAAACTAGACACACCGAACTATGCTCACACAAATTTTTTGAGATTTTTGGAGTTGATTTGCTATTTAAATTAAATCGGACAAAACAGAACAGAAACAAATTTAAAATAATGCCAATAGATTTTTAATTCACAAATTAAGAAAAACGAGTTAGGGGAAATGCTATCCACCACCAAATATTCATGCAAATGTGTTATGTTTCATTCAAATTCCTTTTATTTCCGGATGAAGATGCTCAAGTTGGCTCAATGTTAGAACTCAACCTATTACTCTTTCTTACGTGGTATGTCAAGAGAATGGCTTTTTCAACCTAACTTAGTCCCTAGCATGCAATCTAGAATGGCGTGTTCATAGATTTAACAAGTAGAAATCATTAAGAATGAAAAGAGTTTGAGACATCACAAGGCATCGTAAATACTGGCGTTGTCTTACTTATCCTAGAAATCGATTCACATGTTAACCACAATTAACAAGCGCTACTCTAGAATATATGTAGGTCCTCATTCAACAAGGGCAGGCACACATATATTCATAACATTAAAATTCTTAATATGCTTACTAAGTATGCATCCAAAGAAACACATCAAGAATTTATCAATGACATAAGTAGTGAATCAATTTTCATCCTTCCATAAAAGTCATTCAAACAAAATATCACAACACATTCACAATCATATTCGGGGCTTCAAAACAGCCCCTAACTACTTAAAAATTAGTTACACATTATTATCAAATTAAAATTAAAATAAAACATAAGTTTGATGAGATAGAACCAAAATATGGAGAGTGCACATATTTTCTGATTTTGCCCCGAGACTTGCTGTGCTTCCTGGCTGCACTGTCCCGTGCTCCCTGTGCGTTCCTTGATTCTCGGCGCCCCCCCGAGAGCTGCTTTTCTGCTTTGACTCCAATTGACTGCCCTGTGGGCAAGCCCCCTTTTCGATCTCTCTTGCTGCCTTGCGCGCTCCCCTCTGAACTCCCTTCGGTGCGCCTGCTTCTGAATGTCTCTCTTCCTCTGCCAGCTACTGCCCTCGAGGGCAGCTCTCTCCTTAGTTCCCTTTATTTTTTTTATTATTTTCTTTCTTTTCTCAGCTGCTCGCTAAGGCAACTTTGTTCTCACACTCTACGTCTATCCCCTTTATTCTCAGCTCTCTGCTCTTTTTTTTTTTTCTAATAATGCCGTGAGCTCCCTCTCTTATCTCCACTCAACATATTCATCATTCTTTCTTCTTTTTCTTTCATTATTCTCAATCTGCCCCTTGCTTTTCTATTTTTTTAATTTGTTTTCTTCCTTTATTTTCCACCGAAAGCTCCCAAAAGCATCATTCATCATCATTTATATATATATATATATATATATATATATATATATATATATATATATATATATTTATAATACTATCTTATTTTTATTAACCAAAAAAAATGGGCAAGACAGTTTTGACGAATTTGTCACTTAAAATCTTACTTGTACTCTTTTTATTTTCTTAGCTAGACAAATCACATAAAACACGAAAACAAAGTAAATAGCTCAAAAATATAAGGAACTAACTAAGAAAAGACGAGTGAATTTGATGTAAAAACATATAAAAATATGAGCTTATCAAATACCCCCACACTTAGCTTTTGCTAGTCCTCGAGCAAAACGAAGAAAACAGAAAAAGTAATAACATGAAAAATATTAGCTTCCCCTATTTGACCCTCATAGAATTTTATTCGAGACACAAATCATCAAGAACCATAGCTAGCACCAAACAAACTAATTCAAGCTCATCTTCCTTATTCAAATATTAGCAGTAATCTTTAAATCATCCTTGAAGTGTAGTGTGTGAGATAGCCATGCTAATGCAATTTCAAGTTTTTATTTTTAAAATCATCATATGCAAACTAGCAACCTTCTCACGGGATATGCACTCAATCACACATGTGTTTAGTTTTAATGTGTTTCGCTCAAAGAAACAAATGTGAAAGATCTACCATAAGCTTGCATAAAAATCACTTCTCCACAATCATAATTGCAAAACTTAAATCAAGAGGACTTTTATTGGATGTAATGAGGCTTAGGGATAGGGCTATTGAAACGAAAGAATAGGAAAACACAAGTTCCAAGCTACATTTCAAGCAATTCTTTTAGTTGAGATTTATAAGAACTCAAGTTCTCCAACGATTCTTCTAACACCTCCCATCACACCCTTAAACTGAAACTTTAAATTTTTATTTTCTTCGTATACAATCTCTTCTTTTTTTTCTTTTTTTTTCTTTTTCCTCTTTTTTTTTTTTAAATAATAAATACAAACATGAAATACCCCCACACTTATTCTTTTGCCAAACTCATTCCAAGTACTTCACAAACATTTCTCATAAGACAATCTCAAATTGCTCGCTTGGAAAGGGTAAGGAAACATGTTTTGAGGTATAAGGGTAGACATATCTGGTGATAAGAAATAAAAGGCTCAACAATACGGCTCAAATTGGCAATCTAATGATATCATTTTTCTTTGGGAAACAAGGTTATTTGGGCCATGGTGGTAAACCTAATGCCTCTATCATTTTCAAGTTCATGCAATCAATGACAAATATTTCGAAAGATCGTTACGCAAGTTCTAGAGATGCATCTCAAATAAGTTCATCACACATGAAAGAATGGGAGTGTATGAAAAATGCACACTTTCAATAGGCTCAAAAACTCACATAGGATGTATATGGTCACTAAATTCACATATGAAGCTTTAAGTCATGCTTTAATTTCACATCAACACGGCTATGTGCATTTGGTTTTTCAAAGATGATCAAACATGTACAATGCTAACAAGAGAATAAGGAATTTCATAAAACACATGTTAACTAAGTTCTTGATAATCATGGTTCAAATTCAATCCAGTTATATCATTGGGTCGGGAAACTAATAAAAATCTAATTTAAAACAATAAGGAAAACAAGACAATATTTTTGGATTTTTAAATTTTTTTCGAAAAAATTAAATAAAACAAAACTAATTAAGAAAACAACAAGCAACAACACGGAAACAAATGAAACCAGTTCAAAGTCGAAGGTACAAAAATTTTCAATTTGGTCATTTTTTATCTTGATACCCCCACACTTAAACTAGACATTGTCCCCAATGTCAGAAAACAATAATAAGCAAATAAAAATATAAAAATAAAAATAAAAATAAAATTACTAAATGAAAAGAAACAAAATAAAGCAAAAGGGCTGAAAACTTCCCTAATTTGCAGAAAACCAAGCGATGACCCCCAAGCTTAAATTTTGCAATCAACTTCAAGGGTAGAAATATTCAAACAGTTCCTGCAAAGAAAAGAAATAAATCAGTTAAACACGCAAGAAAATATAGAAAAATTCAAACGAAAAATTGAAAATGAAAATAAAAGATACTGAAAAGAACTAATAGGTGGTCATTGGTCATGATTGTTGATTTTCCACAGCTTTCATCTTGAACTGGATGGGCCTTCTTCTTGCAAGTACTCCTCAGCTTAGTTGAGGATGAATCAGCACGTTGTCTCCACATGCTTCAAGTAGTCCGGTCTCCACGCAGGTGTGGCATCTTCTTGAACTCTTGGATCATCTCACCCTCCGCCTTCATCAGGATGCACCTCAGACTCCTCATGCTTCGTCTGTGAGGTACTTTTGTTTTTGAAGAAGTACCTCAACACAGGTTTATTTTTGAAGTGTGTTGGGAGGGGTCTGAGATGAGTACTCGAGAGCAAGACTAGGTAAGCAATCAGGATCTCACTTTCTCCACGTTCCTCAGATGAAGGTGAGGAGAAAGCATGATATGAGATACTTTTGCTTTTAACCTTTTTGATATGAAATACTTTTGCTCTGGAAGGTTTGTTTTTTGGGGTGATCCAAGGGATGAAGAACACTGAATAACTCGAAAGCTTTCTTTGGGAAGACATTATCGGAGATGAAGAGAGGTTGAGAGGTTGAGAGGGTGTGAAGGTGTGCCTTTGATGTGGAAGGCGAAGGTCGAACTTATAGAAATTTGGCTTCACAACCGGAACTATTCCTTCACTATTTGTCGGCAGCCGGTGGATGGATGAACAGTGCCCGTTACGCGCTTTCTGACAACGCGT
Source organism: Crataegus laevigata (assembly GCA_963580275.1). NCBI lineage: Eukaryota > Viridiplantae > Streptophyta > Magnoliopsida > Rosales > Rosaceae > Crataegus > Crataegus laevigata. The sequence continues at coordinate 35,287,767 of OY756942.1, read as the reverse complement.
CCGTAATTTCCGCGAAGCTGACTGCGCATGCGACGAGTGACGACAAACTGGAATGATGATCTTTTGAAAACCGGGGTTCAAATCCGGGTGCGGCCAGTGGTTTTCAAAAAGCTCCAAGCCGCATGTGACACAGGTGACGACAACTGGAAAAACTGAGCCACGTGATGCCTGAGTCACCCCCAGCTTTTGAGAAAGGAACGGCTCTTTTGAGACAGGACTCCGGCCTTCGAGAAATGAGCGTCACTCTTTGATCTCTGAGGAGCGCCTCTTTGATTTGCTTCTTTTTATAGAGGCGCTAATTCTGCTCCACCTCACACTTGAACTCCCTTCCTCAAACACTCCCTTCCTGCACTTCTTAATCTTACTCATTCCGCTCTCTTCCTGCACTTCTGCACTTTTAATCTTTCTGATCTCTTCTTCCGCTTCAGCAATCTTAATTTTTCCGAACTCTTTTCTTCCTCAACCCCCTCTAAAAATGTCTTGCCCTTCCGACCGTCGCCTAAACTTGAATGTCGGGGAAGACGATGACTCGTCTTCTCCGAACAACATTTGGAATCCGTCCTTCATATCCCCCAATGGTCCTCTTACAGTCGGGGACACAATGATGAGGAACGATATAACCGCAACGGTGGTTGCAAGAAACCTTCTTACTCCCAGAGACACTAGGTTGCTGTCCATGCGGTCAGACGAGCTGGCTGTTCAGGACTCACTGGCTCTCAGTGTCCAGTGTGCAGGCTCAGTTTCAAACATGGGTCAGCGCCTGCTTGCAAGATCTCGTCAGGTGGAGTCACTAATGGCGGAGGTGGTCAGTCTTCGGCAAGAGGTCAGAGGACTCAGGCACGAAAACAAGGAGTTGCACATGCTTGCAACTAGTTACTCCACCAGTATGAAGAGGAAGCTGGACCAGCTGCAGGAGTCGGATGGTCGGATTCAGAGCGATCATGAACGGTTCATGGCGTTACTCCCGAGGTTTATGTTGCCTTCGTCCTCTGGAGCAGCACCAAGTGTTCCGGCTCCGGAGATTCCAACTCTGGCTCTTCGTCTTCCCGGAGCTCCGTCGACTTCTGCGGCACCACCTGACCAATGACCAATGAATGCTATCAGTTTACACATCATTGTAAAATAATTTAAAATATTTCAGCTTTTATGTTTATTTATATATATATATATATATATTATATTTTTGTTTTTTTTTTTTAAAAAAATGTAAAATATGTAAATTAATGTAAAAAGACTTTATTTAACCTTCCCCCACACTTCAACTAAATATGTTATAAATTTAAACTCACACAAATCAAACAAACAACATAATTAACTAAACATGGAAAAATAAATGCAGGAAAGAGAAGGGTTTAGGAATGCAAATCTGATTATGGGCGATTCCTAGGCCTCCCTTCTTTATTCAAATGCATGGGTTTATCCTTGAATGGACGGTGGTACTTGAAATGATCCAACAACGGTCTAAGTTCTAATGTAGGTGCCTGGATCATCAAAATCAGGATGTTAGTATAAAACAAAATTAAAATAGGAGAAGATGGCTTACTTGCTTGTTCAAACTCAATGACAAACACCACATTTTCAAAAGTGTCAGGGACTTTGAACTTGGCCAGATTGCATGTGATGATTGTGCCTTGTCCCTTGTCATCAGTCTCAACTTCTTTGGCCTTGATTGTCTCATGCACAGCCACTTTGATGAATTCTACGCATTCTCCAGCCACTTCATCTTCTTGAATCATTTGTCTTGGCGTACAAGGTTCTTTGAACAATTCAACACCATCTGAGACTTGTTTTGTAGCACCGAGAATTGGGATCTCACTTTGTACCATCGGCTGCTCAAAAACTTCTTGTCCACTCAACAGCACAGCATTGATCTGCTCAGCATTTGGATTCACCACAGTTTGGCTAGGCAACCTTTCTGGTTGGTGTTGTTGCCCCATCAAACTTGCTAACTCACTCATTTGGTGCTCAAGGCTTTCAATTGCTTTGTCTGTTTTCTGTTGATGAGATATAGTAGAGTTAGCTAACGAAGCAATTAAATCCTCAAGAGACTTACTTTGAGCTTGTTGTGGTTGAGGCGGAAATGGTGCTTGTGGTGGTGCAAATGGACATTGATAGAACTCCTCAGATGGATTCGATTGGAATTGTTGTGGAGGAAGTTGTGGTGGCTGCATATATCTTGAATAGAACTCATCTTCTTGCTGCCAATATCCACCTTGTTGAACTTGTTGAGGTTCCTCCCACATATGATCTGAATAATCTGTCCAATCCGAATTGTAAGCATTGGAAAACATGTTGTTGCTTGGTTGATCATAGCCTTGATAACCCCAAGCATCTCCATTCGCAGTGAATTGAGAACATTGATGAAGTTGAAATCCTTGCCCATAAGGCACATCGAATCTAGGAACACTTGGCATTGTGTTCCTTTCGGCATAGTGAGTCAATTGAGACGTGAGATGCGCCAATTGAGCTTGAATGGTCGCACGTGCCATGTCTTGCTCCATTTGTGCCTTCGAATGTGGATATACTACAAAGAGTACCTAAAATAAAACAAATAAAACAAAAACACTAAATAGACAAGAAATAGAAAATAATAAAAATAAATAACAAAATAAAAATGAAATAATAATAATAAAAATAAAAAAAATAAAAAATAAAAAATAAAAAAAAACTAAAATAATAATAATAAAATATAAGCAATTAGAAATAACAATCCCCGGCGACACGGCGCCAAAAATTTGATAGGAAATTATAGCGCACCACAAAAGTAGCACGCAATAATCCTATTGATTTTCCTTATTAACACTAAAATTTGTCGATTGTAGCATATGAAAATAAGGGTCTTTCTCGCAGAAGATTGTTTTATCCAAATACTTAAAAAGATGTCACAAAAATTGGTGGCTGTCTCCACTGACCAGCCACCGAAAACTAATTCTTAGACCAACTTACACTAAACCAAATGCAACGAAATTTTATACACATAAACTAGACACACCGAACTATGCTCACACAAATTTTTGAGATTTTTGGAGTTGATTTGCTATTTAAATTAAATCGGACAAAACAGAACAGAAACAAATTTAAAATAATGCCAATAGATTTTTAATTCACAAATTAAGAAAAACGAGTTAGGGGAAATGCTATCCACCACCAAATATTCATGCAAATGTGTTATGTTTCATTCAAATTCCTTTTATTTCCGGATGAAGATGCTCAAGTTGGCTCAATGTTAGAACTCAACCTATTACTCTTTCTTACGTGGTATGTCAAGAGAATGGCTTTTTCAACCTAACTTAGTCCCTAGCATGAAATCTAGAATGGCGTGTTCATAGATTTAACAAGTAGAAATCATTAAGAATGAAAAGAGTTTGAGACATCACAAGGCATCGTAAGTACTGGCGTTGTCTTACTTATCCTAGAAATCGATTCACATGTTAACCACAATTAACAAGCGCTACTCTAGAATATATGTAGGTCTTCATTCAACAAGGGCAGGCACACATATATTCATAACATTAAAATTCTTAATATGCTTACTAAGTATGCATCCAAAGAAACACATCAAGAATTTATCAATGACATAAGTAGTGAATCAATTTTCATCCTTCCATAAAAGTCATTCAAACAAAATATCACAACACATTCACAATCATATTCGGGGCTTCAAAACAGCCCCTAACTACTTAAAAATTAGTTACACATTATTATCAAATTAAAATTAAAATAAAACATAAGTTTGATGAGATAGAACCAAAATATGGAGAGTGCACATATTTTCTGATTTTGCCCCGAGACTTGCTGTGCTTCCTGGCTGCACTGTCCCGTGCTCCCTGTGCGTTCCTTGATTCTCGGCGCCCCCCCGAGAGCTGCTTTTCTGCTTTGACTCCAATTGACTGCCCTGTGGGCAAGCCCCCTTTTCGATCTCTCTTGCTGCCTTGCGCGCTCCCCTCTGAACTCCCTTCGGTGCGCCTGCTTCTGAATGTCTCTCTTCCTCTGCCAGCTACTGCCCTCGAGGGCAGCTCTCTCCTTAGTTCCCTTTATTTTATTTTTTTTTTCTTTCTTTTCTCAGCTGCTCGCTAAGGCAACTTTGTTCTCACACTCTACGTCTATCCCCTTTATTCTCAGCTCTCTGCTCTTTTTTTTTTTTTCTAATAATGCCGTGAGCTCCCTCTCTTATCTCCACTCAACATATTCATCATTCTTTCTTCTTTTTCTTTCATTATTCTCAATCTGCCCCTTGCTTTTCTATTTTTTTAATTTGTTTTCTTCCTTTATTTTCCACCGAAAGCTCCCAAAAGCATCATTCATCATCATTTATATATATATATATATATATATATATATATATATATATATTTATAATACTATCTTATTTTTATTAACCAAAAAAAATGGGCAAGACAGTTTTGACGAATTTGTCACTTAAAATCTTACTTGTACTCTTTTTATTTTCTTAGCTAGACAAATCACATAAAACACGAAAACAAAGTAAATAGCTCAAAAATATAAGGAACTAACTAAGAAAAGACGAGTGAATTTGATGTAAAAACATATAAAAATATGAGCTTATCAATGGCCAACTAAAAGTTTGATGCACAAGTAGAGAGAGAGAGGTCCGGAGCCCTACTAACCTGAGACTCGAGGACTGAAGCTTACACCAATTCAATTCCAAATATATATTGTAAAACAACGTGTCGAGTGTTCTATAATTACTCTCTCTCTCTCTCTCTCTCTCTCTCTCTCTCTCTCTCTCTCTTTTTTAGTCGTCAATAATAATTTATTCTCATCTTTTGGAAAACTATGAAATACTTTGCTTCCACTGTGGTTATCTAATTTCCGCTTTATCAAGGAATCATATTATTTCTTAAGGCCACGTTAGGTTTCTAAGTTTCAAGACATTGAGCTCAAGTACGTAGTAAAAAATGGATCGCATAAAATTAGGTAGGCGAAATTAGAAAAGTATTAAGCTTATTTAATGCTCATGCAGGGATCTTCTAATCTTTCCTATTTAATTTTTTGTGAGCAATTTCTGGTTAACTTGTCCTCAATTCTCTGGGGGTAGGAAATTCTTCGGCCACACATGGCCTAAAAGTACATTCCTCTTTGTACGGTCGACGTAGTGATAAGAAGAGGAGTCTTCCATTCATATCTTTAATTCCCATGCATGTGTTTTGCATTCTGATCAAAGCAAAAAACTGACAAGACTTGCCATTTGTGTCTTTAAATTATTCCTCTTAATATTTACATTTCGTACGTGAAGTTTGTACATTACAACGGAAATAGATTCTCTCCGGATCTCTTTCACCAGAGCTACTAAGTCCACTCATCTGGACTTTTGAAATTTGATTCAACGACTACAAATAGGGGGCCCAAGTTATAATAATTTTAGCCGTTTAATCAAATTTCAAGGATTTGGATGAGTGAACTTGGTGGCTTTGGTGAGAGAGATCCGGAGATGATCTCTTTCCCATTACAAGAGCTTTTGTGAAAGGATAATGATTGTGGGCTCTTTGTACGGACGAGGTAGTGATAAGAAGGACGGGTCCTCCAATCATATCTCTAATTCCATGCAGTGGCGAAGCTACATAGGGGCAAGGAGTGGCGTCTGCCCCTCCCCTTGTCGGAAATCAAGCCCAGGAGCGGTGGTTCCGCCCCTCTGGTCCCATCGGAAGGGATAAAGTTCTGTGTTTTCTTGGTTCATTGTTGCTGTGCAGCTCTGTTGCACGCAAGTTCTTTTTTTATTCTTGTTAAAACCAGGGTACAACGACACGACATCGTTTTGGTACTGGTTAAACAAAATTTAAAAACTCCCTTCAGGGCGACGACATCGTTTAGGTTATTGAGTTAAAAAAAAATTAAATAATTAAAGAGACCACTCGTCCCCCGGTTCCTTCACTATCCCAAACCCCATTCTTTCCAATTTCAAAACAATCAGAAAGTAGCAGCTCCCCAAATGCCAGCCGCAACATCCTGTTAGCCTTCCCTGCTTCCAACGTTCAAGCCACCTCCCTGCACCCTGCTACTAGCTTCCAGGCGCCATCCTTTGGTTTGGTTGGCCATTCTCTCCAAATTTTTAGATGAAATCTCTAATTTCTAAATTTATATTATCCCTAACCCTAATTCATTATTTAATACAAAATGTTGTTTAATTTATATAGAATCATAGAGTAGTTGATCAACATGGTTAATGAATATTAATTATGGATTATTGATAAGAAATTCTATAATTATTGATTAATGAAATTGTTATTTAGGGTAAAAATTGAATTTTTTATTATAGATTAATTGATTATTGATATTGATTAATTGAATTTTTGTTTATTGAATAATTTATATGATTATTGGTATTGATTGGTTTATTAGTTATTAGTCATATAGTATATTCTACTCTAAGATTAATAATCTAAATTTTTTTTTCTTCTCATTATACAGTTAATTAATATAAAGATACTATAATAAGCCTATTGTGCAAAGTTTTTATGGTATGAAACGTCGTCGGTAACTATTGTAATGTGTTTGAATTGATAAAATCATGAAAGATATTACTATAAAAGGATTTGATTGTTGTGATTTTTTTTTAATCTTGCACTCTTTAAGTTCGTCCCTCCTTCCGACAAATCCTGGCTTCGCCACTGCATTAGGGAGTGGCAGCGGATTAAGGTCGGCAGGGAACGACAACGTCCCTCGCCAGAGGCTATCGATTGGCAGTTTCCGGAGAAATTAAAATTGAAGATGGTTGCCGGAGCAGCGAGGGATTGGAGGTGGTCGCCATAAAAGAAAAGGAATTAGGGTTGGGGTTGTCGGAGAAACGATTAGTGGACAGAGGAGGTGGTTGACCGTGAGGAAGAAGAGGGTGTTTGTTTATGAGCATATTTAGTGTTTGGACATAATAGGCGTAAAAATTTAATTGGGCTACTTAGAAAAGTCAGTTTTTTGGCTACTCCTTAATAAGTAAAGTACCCAAAAATTATCCATCTCAACTAAAAATAACTACTAGTCATTTAGTACTGTAATATGGCATTATTTCTCTTTACCCTTATTTGTAAATTGAATGTTTTAAGTTAAATTTTCGTGAAATATAAATATAAATCATATTATTATCAGCATGTGTGACAAAGTCGATTTTTCTTTAATTAATATAAATAATATTGTGTATTTAAAAAAAATAAAAGATACAACCCACTAAAAAAAGTTAAAAGGTACAACCCACTAAAAAAAGTTTTCTTAAATAAAGTTAAAGGAAAACTAATAAAAAGGGCTTGAAAACTTTGATTTTAATGAAAAGCCACTTTTAAAGGTATAGTAAATAGTGACAGTTAAAGGTAAAAAAGTGGTTTTTCGTTAAAAGTAAACAGTACAAATGGTGTTTTATTAAACCTCTCTAAAGTTAAATGATGAATGCTACATTTACCAACTAAACATTACAAATGATGATAACAATAGCATTTTTAAATTTAAAAGTGAAATGCCACGGTTACTCGCTCCAAAAACGAGTGTCCCCGTCATATAAATTGCATATCCAAAAAAATTAATAGTGAAGATAGTCCTGTCACTATCACAAAGTACGCAGCTGAATCTTGTCCCTCTGTCATATAATTGCACATCTAAAAGAATCAATACTGCTGATAGTCCTGCCACTATTACTCTTTTAGGATAATATTAAGAACAAATATTTAATCTAAATTTTATAAGCCGAAATATATAAATATTTAGGTTAAATCGGATAAATGGTCATGTGGTCCTAAGGTATTTGGAACATAGCGATAAAAAAATTCGAATTTAAACTTATGTGGTATATAGCCTGTTAGCAAATTTAGTCTAAAAGTATTTTTTCCGTTAAATACATGGAGGGAATTGTATTTTCACAAAACCTTCTTCCTCATGCTTTCTCTGGAATGTGTACTTTCACAAAACCATGTCTGAGATCAACCTCATCACTGATCTCGATGCCATCCCACTCAGAGCCCTGAATACACTTTCCACAAATCCATCTGCTACAACTTTGGCAGGGATACCTAGGACCAAAACTGGTGGTGTTTGTATTGCAATCGCAACGCATCTTGCTATCGTTACTGGGCATATCAAACTCGCCAGACAAAACCCGCGAGTACCTAATTTGTCTATTTGATCTTAGTAGTGAACGATCAGGTATTCCCATTGAAAGGTAACAACCCAACAAGAAGAGAACCCATAATTTTCTTTTTACTTTTTTCTCGAGAAACAAACACACTGGCCTCAAAATTTGTCAATGATACGACCTCTCAGCTTTAAAGAAAGAAGAAGAATTACAACCCAAAAATGAAAAAAGAAAAACAACTTACTTTATTAATATCATGGTTCATAGCAGCAGCAGCTTTCATGGTTTGAAGATTAGTGCGTACTCTGGTATTCATCTTTTTTTCTTTCTGGAAAAAAATGAGATAAACAAACTATGATGCAAATTTAATGCATCCTGAAAAGATGAACAGAGGGATGACAACTAGAGAGAGAGAGAGATTATATTTCATATATGGTTAAGAGAGCGGGAAAGTTGAAGCAGGTAAGACTCAGAAAAAGAAATGGCTGCATTTGTTGTATTCAGGACTCTGAGTGGGATGGCATCGAGATCAGTGATGAGGTTGATCTCAGACATGGTTTTGTGAAAATACACATTCCAGAGAAAGCATGAGGAAGAAGGTATTTTGAAAATACAATTCTATCCATGTATTTAACAGACACTTAACGGAACTACTACTTTTGGACTAAATTTGTTAACTAACTATACCACATGAGTTTAAATCTGAATTTTTTTACCACATAAGCTATGTTCCGAATACCTTAGGACCACGTGGACCATTTATCTTATTTGGCCTAATATTTATGATTAAATTATTAATTAAGTTTTAATTAACATACTTATATTAGTAATATATCATTTAATTTCAAAATTTAACTTAAAAATATAATCTCCTTAACATTAACGTATAAAAAAAATTGGTAGTCTTTTCTAAGACAAGAACTAATAGTTGTTCGAACTAAAAGACTAATGAATTTCTTTCTAAAACAGGGACTAATTAATAGTTGCAGTGCATGATTTGCGGAGCCTCAGTCCAAATGAAGCACGCTAATCTGTGGACTTGGATAGCCATATTGACAGCTGCCGTTAGCTTCTGGAAGTTCAGACCCAGGGCCTTCGATGGGATAAAGATCTTTTTCGGATTCATTATGTAGAGATTTTAAAAATCTTTATATGTGAACTGTTTATCAAGTATCATACGGTTAGAAATTATTTAAATTTTATTATTTTAAATTAAACACAAATAGTATTTAATGGAAACCGACCGTATGATACACAATAAACGACTAAAATATTGAGATCTTTAAGCTGTCATTCAGACCTCCACTAAAATGGGTCGTCTGCCGTTTTTCGTGATAACACAGCCAAGTGCACTAATGAAGGCTTTGTGAGACAAGACATCAGCGGAAGGATGAGGAATAGCACGACATGTGTGTGATGGACAACACGACAATATGAAGAAATTTTTAATTACGATGGGAACACAAATAGTACATTACGTATTTTTATGTAAGTAGTGAAATTTTTTAATTTTTAAGTTATTCAGTATAGGAATATTGTACAAGCTTTAAAAAGAGGCGATCTTCGACTTCTCTGGCATGCTCTTGAAGAGCACGAAGATCGGTGTGTGTATCTTTTATTTTGAAAAGAGAAATTATATTCACACACTCCAAATCACTTCTCACACTCCTTTTTAATATTTTTAATATTTTTTACACACCACTAACACATGATAGAAAAATAATAAAAAAATTACTTCTCACACACCATTTTAATTTTTTTAATATTTTCTACACACCACTAACACATGATAGAAAAATAATAAAAAATTAAAAAGTGAGAAAAATAATTTAGAGTGTGTGAATATAATCTCTCTTTTGAAAATCTTGGGATTGATACAACCGATTTCTGAAGATGGAACTCATATCTTCAAAATGAAACAGGTTCTTGAAATCAGGTGTATATCTTGTCCTAGAGGAGCTAGAACTCCAAGTCTACCAGAGATTAATAAAGAACATGTAAGTTCTCATTCCACTTTGTAAAAATAGGTAAAATTCCTCTGAAGATTCAGTTCATGACGTCCACATGCTCATTGTGCAGTTATTTCATTCAAAAGCAAAAGGACCCGGTTAAAGCTCATCAGCTGAAATTAGAAGTAATTGTTAAAGCTTTGAAATGGCTTGAGATAGCCATGGATGTCGATGAGGTACTTGTTCTCTCCGCCTCTCTGTGTGGTAGCTTTTCTTGGTTTCTCCCTCTCCCTCCCTCTCTCTCTCTAATCAAATATCTAGTGTAATTTGCAGGCGGAGTGCATAGTGGCCATATTAATATACAAAAATCTTGTAAAGGGATACTTTGCTCACAAGAGCAAAGTTGTGGGTTTGAGCAAGCAAGATCCTTTCCCTAAATTAAATGGGAAGCCCGTCAACTCATAGAGAAGATCGATAGAAGTAGGCGGGTGATAGAAAATACACTGCTAAGATGAGATATGCCGGCAAGTTCATCGTCATTGGAGACCATTTTTGTTGGCCTCGTGAAGAAATCATGTCTACTTCACTAGTGATGTTCGCTATCTCATCAAACTGAACATTTTTTACATATTTTTTACATCGTTTTTGAATCCTCTGTTCCTTACGGTTTCCATTTACTTTCACATTTTTCTACCAACGATTGCTGACAAATAAATACGGTAAAATCCGAAGAGATGCATAACGTACATTAACTCATCGGATGAAGATATTGAAAAGGAATCAACAAAAACACCTGGTTATGCGAAAATCATTAAGCCAAAATTGCAAAGGTTACTCCATACACCAAACCAAACCCCCCAAAAAGGGGTAGGAAAACGAAAACCCAAAACTGCCACTTCAAATATGTAATTGCTTCGGTACAAAAGCCATCCCACTATATATCTACTTTCCGGTGCACGAAAGAAACTGATAAACTTATAGTTTCAAGGAACATTAAAGATCAGAGGGAAGGGTGGTCTGTATGTTTGAAGGCATCAGAATATTATAACCATCTGCCGCAGTTGAAACGAGCATGCCAGGAATCTGAGTATGCCAACGAAGTTCTTTCAAGTCCTTCTGTCCCTGTTTACCATAAATTACCACGAGTTAAATGACTGAAAAACTGGGGGGCTCTTGGAGTAGAACAGTCGGTCGGAAATGTTTACCTGATGAACAAATAGAAGCTGCGGAGGTAAATCTTTCGGAGCATTCACTTCCTCTTTTGTCTTAGCTTTGAATTCTGCCTCTTCCTCCTCGTCATTTTCTAAAGATAGATCCCATTTTCTGGTAACAAAAGCCAAATGACTGATATATTGAGTTCGTACATAAACAGCAGGAAAGTAAAAGTTTGTGTGTAGGACATGCCATTAATCACTTCAATCTTGTCTCTAAATATAATTACGTCAGCTGATTGTCAGAAGACGTCACGGTCAAAGTGGAGGCTTCGTGGGGACTCCACTCGATGGCTGTGATAGGGTGTTTATGGTATTCAAAATGTGCCACTACTGAATCTCCTTCCTACATTTAAATAGAGGGAAGAGGACTATATAATTCTATAATTATCAACTTAAATTAATCACTCAACACAATTTCATTGAATCCAATTTAACGCTCGTGGGAATTCCAACAAGATGTACCTTCAGCAATCTAAGATCGCGAATGGAAAAGGTGCCATCGTCATTTCCAGATGCCAGCATACAACTAGCCAGCCTAATTAAAAAAAACAATGAAATGCCAAGGTCGTCATTTCATATGTGGAACAAAATATATCGAAACAAATAACAAGTAAGAAACAGCGAAGGTTAAATAAACACCTATTCCAAGACATAACATTCACATCTGCATTATGCGCCTTAAAAGAAGTTACTGGTGCCTTCCCTGTGCGGAAATCCCATATTGCTATATTCCCATCGACAGAACAAGAGGCAAATACATCAGGTTCTGTAGGACTCCACAGCAAAGATAAAAGTGAACACACAAAATACTGTTAGAGGATTGGAAAATACTAAGGAAAACTACTCAGTTTGTGAGACCGAACATATGCTTTATATCAACAGATCAAACTTTAGCGTCCCATCTTAGTTATATACTTGTAGATCCTCCAGGCTTGCAATATGTCCAATATATGGAGTAGTATCAACATTCCATGTCGAACCAGATGTAGGTTCCCATAAATGTATACAATTCTTGCAGTCCCCTTTTAAAATCAGATGTAAAATGAATCATTAGTTTCAAATCAAGAAAGCAATATACCATTAAATCCACTTGATAAAGAAAAACTAAAAAAAATTAAAGTAACTTAACAGTAGTACCACATAGAAGCCTTCCAGGGACAAGTGGACTCCAGTCTATGGCAAACCCTTCATCTTTATGCCCAAACTTAACCAATGGAGCCTGGTTAAAAAATGAAGAAGCTCCCTGGCTAGCTTCAGTCTCTGACTCCGCTACAGCATTCAAACGAGAACTGAAGTCCCAAATCTGAACGAGTAGCAGGATTAAGTCACATACAGAGTATTTGTAAATTGTCGTTATTCAAGAGTCAGTATGATATATATACTCATATTCTTGACATAAAGTCAGACCTGCACATGACCAGTGTCTGCCCAAGATGCACATATATGTGGATTTTGTGTCATGGCGCGTATACGATTAACACATCCCTCATGAGCTACCTAGCGCAACTGTACATGAGAAGAAGAAAAACGGAAATGCACAGAGATGAGATAAAAATTAACAAAGATGAAGGTGAGCTGAATCAAGTGTCGGATGTAAAAAAATATTGCCTGCAAAACAGGTGCACCAGATCCAACGGACTCCTCATCCTCGCTATCGTCGTCACTATCACTGTCCTCACTATCCATATTAGAGTCATCATCTGCGGCTTTGGCTGGCACTAGTTCGCGCTTTTTCCCTGAAATGTTAGATACTTTAAATATTCAAAGAGAGTTCCAAGCAGCTTTTTCTGCCTTCAGAACAACAGGTTTATGTTTTCACCATCAATATTGAATTGGTAAAAGAAATTAGATAAATAAATCCGTCACACAAACAAAAAGATAAAGCTCATCTGAGTCCCTGCAACGAAATAAACGGTATGGGGGTACTCTGTCCGAGCCAACCCCAATGTATCTCGCACAATATCAAAGCTGTAAAAAGAAATCCACTTTTAGCGGTGAACTGGAAACCTATAACTCTCTCGGAAAGATTGAAACTTTAATTATTAACTATAACCATTACCCGCAATCCAAAATTCAATATTACGACTTACGAGTACAATGCGAGCATTTCCGAAAAGAAGAAATTGTAATTATTAACACAAGCTACAGTTAAGATTAGTTCAATTAAATTGAGTTATACTAAGTTCAGCTAATCATGCTCCAATAATTCAAACCCAGAATCCAAAATTCAAACTTTATGCTTTTCTTGCACTTTCTATGCAAACCAAAGAGAAGAATTCATAAAATTCAGAGCAACCTTAAACAAGGCCAACCGATATGGAAGGCATGGAGAGAATTGTAAGCTGAAGGGTCACACTGGAGCTCTTCACCCTCCTCCAGCTTGTCCACTCCCGGTTGCCATACCTTCGCCGGCATCGATGGTCCCGAAGAGGAAGAAGACCCATCTCCTTTCTTTGAGCCCTAAACAAAAATTCAAGTCAAATCAATTGGAGAAAAGATAAAACCCTAAATTTACCAAAAAAATTAAATAATAAACGGAGAAGGTAGTGGAATTTGGAGATGACCTTGGCCTTTCTTTTGGATTTCTTAGGGTTCTTGATGCTTCTGACCATTTCTGATTCTTCAGGTTTTTCAGAAACAGAGACCCTGATGAAGGAAAGAGGGGAAAGCAAAACTGAAGATGGTTTTGGTGGGGCTAGGGTTTTAGCTTAAGTGGGCTCCAGCCTTTTATGATAATAATAATATGCTAATTTTTTCAGCCCAAAAATAATACACGACACTTAAGTGCAATGGGCTTATTTTTTTCCTCCAAACGACAATGTTTAATGAGTTTAATACTTAATTTAATGGGTTTAATAGTTAGTTATTTGGAGAAAAGAGACTTATTAGGGATTAAATTGGCACCATGGTGGATAGGCATGAGCTTGTTTTCATTTGTTTATTGGCACTCAAAAATAATCATCATGCAATTCTTAGAGTAACCATGCATGGGATTGTGTTTGATTTCAAATCATAACCCTATTTCGGACTGGATAGTACTATTCACACTTTTTTTTACCTTTCACACACCCTGTTAATCGTTTTACGAATTATCTTTTGCAATTTATTGATCCGAAAACCGAAAATTAAGAGGGGTGTGTGAGGAGTAAAAATCGGCATGTGAATAGCATTATCCTTCGACTTTTTATACAACTTTGGAAACTAGAGGGCAAGGGTAACTGTTGAGATTAGGGATGACATTTTCCTACCTGTTAAAATCATTTACCCAGGTACAGAGTCATTTGGGGAGGATTTATAAATGGGTATTTGGGTACGAGACAAACATGGAGAAACAGAAACTTATGTGATCTTGAATATCTTTATGGTGATAGGGATACCGTAACCATGAATTCCAGCCAGTTGTGCACCCGGCCCTAGCTATAGCTTGCATGTTGGCACTCTTTATAGTCGTTATAAGAACTGCAGAGTTATTGTAGCTATACAAACCATAAACCCTTATGCTACAACATGCGAATCTAAATTACATATTAATAGAATTCGCTTTGTCAATCAAAACAGGATGAAAAAACTATTTAGTCTTCTATCACAGCAAAAAAATTTAAGACAGTAATGTAATTTCATAAAACAAAATTTTGCTTTTTTATTTAAGTCTCACATACAAATAATTTTAACATCTCTAAATTTAAAAAATAAAAATATAACATCTCTCCTTCTCGCCCAACTCCCGAGTTCACTCTCACTCTTCCTCTCTCCTTCAATTTTAAAAATAAAAATAAAAAATTTCACACACGGTTTGTGAGCATATACTAATACTAGTTTGATTTATTTCTTTGTGGTTATCGCCTACAACATTAATACCGGCACCAACTATTCACATTATGCTACAAATATGAAAAAAGTTGCAAAACACTCCACTTGTCCCAACCAGATGATCTCTTAGCTTTTTTGCATGGTAGCGGCGCCAGGCTACTTGTATGGAAGAAGCTGCAAAACACTCCACCTGAGAGTGAGGAAGATCCCTTCTAAAGTGCAACCAAAACTTAGCAACTACAGACTTCAAGTCGTTCGCTGTGATTGAAAATGCTTCAACTTTTGATTGGGACACAAGGGTTGAAGTGCAGATAGGCAACTCAGAAAACAAGGCAGATTTCAATGCCCAAATTACAAGTTCTTCTCCAAAGAAATCATTTTTCTCAAGGCATTTGCATACATTTGTTGCACCTTTACTAGTTGTGTAGGTCAAAGTAGTGCCTCGCCAAATGAACAACATCTTCCGCAACGGTTCACCTTCCCTAATAATATACACATCCTCATCATAAATCACCGGCTTTAAACACTCAGATATTGCTTTCAACCCTTTTTTATCTATACTTCCAATAATTGGAACCTGCATACCAATGTTCAATTAGATACAATTAATTACGCATGACGTATCTTATCTTTATTGACTGCTAAATTCAAAATTTTCTAGTTACATACTTTCTTTAGTGAATCCACGCAAAGACGGGGCACGATAAGTTTTCGTTCTATTAAGACTGGATATGTCTTTTCCTTCTTCTTTCTCAATATCCGCTGCTCGGCTGCTTTTCGGAACCACTGCATATTTAGTAACTCTATAAAGCTATTTCATGACAAGTTCATTAAATCAAAAAACATACGTACGTGCATGAATACACAAAAAATTTGCATGGACGAGGTTTAAGCTTAATTAATGACAAAATTTTTGTTTAAAAGAGTACTAATCACGGCACCAACCTGCACCCTCGAATTGAGATATACTAAAAATAGTATCAAGCCACTTATAGAGATCACAACAGAAAAGATGATTTGGGTCATCTTGAAACTGGTCTCAAGGTTTGAACCAAAAGAACTGCAAAAAAATGAAATGGAGGGCAAATATTAATTATTGATTACAATCTTTTAGCAAACTGGTATAATTTTTTTATTTTTTTATTTTATGGAATTTAACTGCAAGGACGACAAATTATGAGTATACAACATAAATATTTTTATGTGATCAAACATGAAAAGTCATACAAATACAAACCTAATATTTCGAAGGCCCCACCAAAAACAGTGCAAGAACTTTCTTTTGGGATATCTTGACAACACGTCAGAATTGTGAGCAGACTGAAATATACCATAATCACACTTTTTCCCCCAACAATCGAGCTCTTCTTTCACAGCAAAAAAGTACCACAAGGATCCGTAAAGCTGAAGGACAAGCACGACGATATAGTTAATAATTAATGTTTTTGAAATGAAAAAAGATAAAAGATGATGAAATGAAAACACCACACCCCTCAAATAAGATGACCTTTAAAGAAGTAAACATGGTCTTACTCTATTCATTATTCTCGTATGTTTTCCCTTTGCTTATTCAAAACCATATGAGAAGTTAATTGTACCTAATATTATATTAGGAGTACTAAAAAACAAATCATTTAATATCTTAATATGATACTAACTATATATTTAAGTCCGCCATACAACGTCATCTCATTATGTAGGCAGATCATATTTTAGGTCAATTCGAAGATCAAGCTTGCAAAAGTTATCCAAATCAGACATCATTCCCTTATTTGCATCGTTATTGTGAATGTTTTCCTTCTTTGGATGTAGATTTTAAAAAATATTGGTTAAGGTTATGAGATGACAGTGTTGGTTACTAAGCGGTTAATGATTTGATGCAGTAACCAAGGCTCTCATGCATGTATTGGAATCTATGAAGAGTCTCATGTGTATTTGAACTATCAAATATATGTAATTGAGTTTTAGAGCAACACAAATAATTAAGTAGTCATTTAAGAACATTTTAAATATTTTTAATTCACTAATTTCCTTTCTCTTGAGTACATAAAGATCCCTTTAAAAATGGAGATTACAATAATTGATAGGATAAATATTTAATTCTAAAGATTATAATTTCTAAACATCTAATTAAAACATGACTTTGAAAGATGAAAAGCCACCAACAACATATTTAATATGTAAACAATATTAATTATCTTGGGCTGCATCATGCTTGAGCATTGCTATATATATTGTTGGAGAATAGAGTCTCACATTGAAGACTTAAAAAAAAAATTACATTTTAAATGAGAAATGTTCAATGCTACTAGCACATACGCTTTTAGTGGAAAAACCCAACACCTAGTAGTATGTGGTTATGTTGAGAACAATACTAGTGCTGATGGTGAATCATGCTGGTTTTGAAAAGTTCTATCATATTTACACTCATATATCTCAACAATAAGATTTCAACAAAATTTAGATTTTTCACGCCAAAAATCTGAAATAATGAGGATTTGAACTTACATGAGAAGCAATGATGAACGGAAGGAAGTCAAATATAGCTTTAAGGAATATTCTTGGTACAGTCTCTCCTTTAGAACGCCGATCAAGCCATTTGTAGTAGTTATAAGCCCTCACTATATATTGGAATGGAAATAGTAAAATAAACGTAGAATTATCCAATTTTGTAGAATATCCAACGAGCAACAGTGCCTGGAGACATTTGAAACAAATATTTAAATCGAGTTATCTACTAATTAACCAATGTTATTAAATCATTAATTTACTTACAACCTTTTAGCCAAAACTATCTCTAAGATTTGTATAACTCTTCACTTTGGTCCCTAAGTTTGTCAACCATCAATCATTTTGATCATTCCCCAAAAAATCTCCATTAATTAAAGATAAAATAACAAAAATACACTCAATTTTTGTTAAATCATTTTGGCCAATTGTTTACTAAATTGAGAGTGTTTTGTCATTTTGGTCCTCATTTAACATAATTTTTTACTTAAGGACCAAATGATTGATCGTGAACAAACTTAGGAACCATTTATATTGATTTCAAATCTCATGAACCAATGTAAGGAGTTATACAAATCTCAACGACCATTTTAGCTAAAAAACTTTTACTTACTAATCTATCTAATGTGTGTCATTTTTAATTCTCGCCCTAGACACAGAGCATACCCTATTTTACAACCATGAAAAAGGTAACAAGATGACAAACTTAATAGAAATGTACGTGTTGCCCATTGTATAACTTAGCCAAACTCCCTATAAGAATATATCGTTGTACTAAAAAAAATAGGAATTTATATAAAAAGTAGGATCATTTTGATTCTAGTCCCCTGTCAACCTTATTATTAGAATGAAACCATATTTGTTTAAATTTGATCGAGGTCCATAGTATCGTTTAAGGAATTTTACCCATGCATTTTTTACATTTAATATCCCAAAAATTATGAAATTTAAACAAATTCAAAATAATACTTTACAATATACAATTACTTAAAAATCAATAATAGAGTAATATTGCTTTTGACATAGTTCTAGCAAAAAAATAATGTACCCATATAATCATTATTATAATTTAAGAACTAACTATTGATATAAAAAAATTTGAGTCGTATTATTGATACATTTTTAAACATATAATTAGCATTAGTACACTCACAAATAAAAAAATATGGGTACGTGTTAAAATTCAAAATTATGGGCACAAATTAAAACTAAAAAGACAATTGTCAAAATAAAATAAAAAAAGATACAAATTATAAATATATATGAAAAATACTACCCAGATATATTTGAAAATGGATAAAAAAACATGAAATAATTATTGATATTTTTTTTTTCAGTCAAATTTTTGATATACTTTAAAACATATAATTAGCATAAGTACATTCACAAAAAATAAATATGGGTGCGTATTAAAATTCAAAATTATAGCACAAATTATAAAATAAAAAAGATACAAATTATAAATCGAAATATACGAAAAATATTAACAAGATATATTTGAAAATGGTTAATAATTTTTTTATTTTTCAAATTAACATATAATTACATGAATTTTTTTTAATTAATATTCAAATAATGACATGAAAAAAAGTCAGAAGAACCTTGTTAAAAATGTATAAGGTTTCAATTAATGGAAGAAAAAAAAAGATTAGAACCAAATTTATTCTAAAAGATTTATAGCAATATTGTTTGTAATAGGATAAGTACTGTGTTGGTGTGGGACAATAATTAGGTTGTTTTTTATTCAACAAATTTAAATGGTGGAAGCGAGGTTTAACGAAGAAACATGATGGGAGGTAGTTTATGGGTTACTAAATTATCTGTTGCTATCATATCCTGAAAATGAATGTTTTGGACTTTTCAAACTGTTCGAATTAACTCAACTTCCATTTAGCGTGTCAGTTACGAGCTCAAAATTCGAACAAATTATGTAACTGACATGTACATTTATTAATACATTAATGCAAAGAACTTCGATTAAAATTTAAAAACTAATAAGATCTCACTTAAAGAACATTGGTAAATAAGGACCATATACTAATTTTTTTTCCAAATAAAACCTAGGTATCATGCATGCATGCAGTTAAATGTGAAATTTAATTACTTGCAAGAGATCTCACCACCTTCTCTTAAGGTCTTACCTGCGGAAGGGGAAGAGCAACCCAAATGTGACCTAGAATGGCTAAGAACCTGACTGGTTTCTTGTGGATGATTTTACGAACTGTTGTAACAAGACGATCGTCATTAGTTTTTGTGGAGGCCCCTACATAAGACTTGGCACCAAGTTCGGTGCGAAATCTCTTCAGAAAAACAACGATGTTCGTATAATAAAAGAGATCCCCAATTGACCGTAAAGCCAAAAATGTCCATAACAACGGTATGTTCCAATATAACACAATGGCGTCGTGGCTCTCTTTGATGAACGGAATATAGCAAATAAAGGGATCAACGATGAGAGAAAATGCGGATGGTACTATAAAGATAATATCCCATGTTGGAAAGAATATTTTTGGTTGATGTCGTTGTGGCTCAATTGTTGGCGATTTTGCAATAGATATACTTATGTGCCCTCCATCTTCTGTGGAAGCTTTCCCCTCTAAAGTATTATTCCAATGACCTAGTTCACTGTACAAGACATAATAAACATTATTCAACAATTTTCCCCCATAAAAAAAATTAAATAACATATATATGTAGTGTTTTAAAAATTCTCACCTAGTGTTGCCTAGGTGCTAGGCAGCAGGATAATGCTGCGATTAATTTCTAAGAGTCTAAAAATTAGAGTTCTTGAGAGATAGGCTCTTGAAACTCATAGTTTTAAAACAAAAGCCACATAATTTTAAAAATTCAAATAAAACCTAAATTTCAGAGGAAAATTATAGAAATAAAAAAAGGACCCAAATTAAGGTAATCAAAACGAACCAAATATATATATATATCCAAACCCACGTGTTGAAACCATAACTTCGGCCCTAAATATATTTAAAAAGCCTTATTAACTACTTTATGTTTGGATGAGGAAAATAAACTTGTAATTTTTTAACAAAAGTCAGAATTTATAATTTGACGTGCTCACAAGCTGGCTGAGTGTTTCCAAGTCAAAGTAGAATTATGAGTCATTGAAGTCAAACTCGGACTATGGATCTTTACTTCCCGTCTTTGGATTTATTTGTTGTTTGGAGTTTTTCCAGTTATATAAGGTCTATTAGAGTAGGATTAGCCCTAGTCTGGAATGGAATGGATATGTAATTGTTTTACGATATTCTTCTTTTCCACTTAAAATAATTATGTCAATTCTGACAATTAAAGAAAAATAAAGAAAACAAAAAAGGATCGAAAAGTTTCGGAATTTAACAAACGAACCTTATGATTACAGATGAGTCAAAATTGGATTTCGCCATAACTCAAGTTCATATGATACCTCTAAATCCCTTGGTAACGTAATTTAGGAGCGAGCTAGCTTGATAAAGTCCTACAAGTACCACAAAATAAAATCAAGAATAATGTTTTACTTACCATCTATTTGCACTATCACTTTTACCATCTCTCACCAATGCATACGGGTCTCGTCTTTATTAAAGAGCTAGTACAAGTAGATAATAAAAATTGTATTTTCATAAAATCAATGATTAGTTGTCAACAAAAATGTTATTCTTACCACCTGTCTAATAAAGATAAGATCCATTAGCGGGCTCTGCCTTTATTGGATAGAGAGAGTATAAAATATCAAGTGTAGCATTATTTAATTCTCGTGTGCATGGCAAACTAAAAGTCAGATACACCAATAGAGAAACAAGCACTGAAACCCTACTAACCTGAGATTTCAAGTACTGAAGCAGTGATGGAATCCTGAGTCCAAACTCTTGGCAACAGTGATGTGGATCCTCAGTCCGAACTCTGGGAAAACTCCTCCCTGAATAAGATCATATCATTCATATGAATAACAGTAACCCTCCCCTCCCCTCCCCTCTCATTTAACAATATTCTTCCTTCAACTTATAATAATTATATCATTTTTCTGATAACTAAAGAAAAATAAAGTAAACAAGAAGTGATCTTAAAGTTACAGACTTAAAAAACCAACCTTTGCTAACACAAGTTCAAATGATACTATATCCTTTGCTAACACAATTTAGGATCGACCTAGCTTTTTAAAATTTAAGCGGGAAAATTTCCAGAACACGTTGACGTTGAGTCATAAAAACACATCCAAAATTCACGAAATTCACAACCTAGAATAATTTGAGGGTGTAGAATCCGGATATCACCTTGGTTTGGCCAAAAAGTGGCTGGAAAATCTCGAAGTTGGCCGAAGAAGTCTCGGTCCGAATTTCGAAATTTCGAACCCACAGGTTGCTCGACACTGAGCCTTGGGATGCTGGTGGGTCGAATGGTGGCTTCCAAATATTCCAAATCGACGACGGTTGGTCGGAAAATCAGCGGGTTCACTCTGAAACACGCCGGAGTTCTGCAGTGGACTTCTCCTCCTTTGATCTGTGTCAAAACTCAACATTTTCACCCAACCAAACAGGAAATTTAAACTACTCAATGAGATGCAACGATTCGAGGCGATTAGAAGCTTACATTAGCCGTGAAAACGACGGAAGACTCGTTGGAAAGTTCGAGCGCGACTGAGTTCGTGGTTCTCGGGTTTTGGGTCCGATTTTGGGAACACGGAAGACACCGCTGTGTTGCGTTTGAGGAGTAGATTGCGATGGTGGTGGGTTTGGAGGCTCGATTGGTCGGAGGCGGTTTTGTCTCTACGCTAAAGAGAGAAGGGAGACAGAGTGCAGAAGTGAGCTTTCTTCTAAAGAATGATTCTTTAAATAGAAAATATTTGGGTACTCAATGGGGAGCTTTCTTCCAATCTATAAAGAAATATATTTACATAAATTATTCTCGGTCAAATACCATGTTATATGTACAAATTACAATGGAATATGCGTTGTCATAGTTTTTAATAAAAAATTAAGCTGCCTTTTGGAAGTTGCATAGCAGCTCCAAAGGATGCTTCGTACCAGCACCCATATTCGCAGATTATTGAGGAGTTAGTGGCAGGCTGGGCCCCAACGCACATGCCGCCTTGAGAATGTTGAAAGGTTGAGTCTGCAAAGGCAACTCTAAAATCCAAGGTTGTGTACGAACGAGGATTCTTTTTGGATTCTTCTGTGGGATTTCAGAAATATTTTAATTGTGTTTGTTTATCGTATGTCGTGTCATTAATTTTCGTCACATATTATTTATATTTAATTTTAAATAAAAATATTTATAATAATTTTTTACTGCACAATATATGACTAGATTTTTTTTGAATCTTGACAAAGAGGATGGAAGAGAATCCCCATTTAGTTGTGAATCATAAAGGAATTGTAACATATTAAAAAAATGGGAGGTTTAATAAAACACCCCCGGTACTGTTTACTTTTAACGAAAAGTCCTTTTTTACCTTTAACTGTCACTATTCATTATACCTTCAAAAAGGGCTTTTCATTAAAACTGTCACTATTCAGGCCCTTTTCGTTAGTTTTCCATAAAAAAATTGGTTCAGATAGAATCCATAATTTTCATTTATTTTCTAAAAATTAAACTTTTAATATTTAATTTCTAACATCATAATCTCTCCTTTTTGTTTTTTTTTTTGTTTTGTTAAACAATAAATTTATTAAATTAAAGAGTCAATAGAATTCGAACTCATAATTTTCATTTTTTTTAAGAAATTAAACTGTTAATATTTAATTTTTTAATACCATTATTTTTTTTCAAACAATAAATTTATTAGATTAGAAAGTCAATAAAATTCGAATCCATGCCGTAGTGTATAAAAACACTCATTTTCACTATTATTGTAGACGGTCATTTGCCTCTTTTCTTTCTCTCTCTCTCTCTCTCTCTCTCTCTCATGTCATTCATTCCTCTCCTTCTTTTTATTTTTTTTACATGCTAATTTACTGTACAAAATTTTCATTTCATGGGGTTGGTGGCGGCTAGGGATGGGCAAATACCCATTGGTTATGGGTAATCGCGGTTACCCGCCCATTTAAATTAAACGGTTACGGTTATGGGTAACCGTTTAGATAAATAAACGGTTATGGGTATAACCGTTTACCCGCAAAATTTAAATGGGCGGTTATGGGTATTAACCGAGGTTATAAACGGGTAACCGTTTACCCATTTATTTTATATATGTAAAATTAACACAAAACATTTTTCCTATCAAACAAAACTTAGATCAATGCTATTGACTATAATATAATTACTCTAGTATCACCGATGTTTTCCGTCAGTCTTGAGTTCTTTGCTTGATATCTTTGATTCTTGCAAGTTCGTGGAACTACGATGGCTATGTTCGATTGATTGTAATTTCATCAACCACGAATTTGAGTTTGATTCTTAGAGATAATGCTTGAATTAATTTGTGTGTTAGCGTTGATCATGGATTTGTTGAACATGTCCAATCGTGGTAACTGCTAATTAGTCGATTTTGTTTTAATTTGGTCTCTTCTCTTTATGTAGGTGGATTTGCCAAAAATTGAGTTAGAAGATGATGGTCTGATTGATGAGGATAGTTTGTTGACAGAGGAGGATAGGAAGAGACCGGATCTATATAAGGAATCGTGGTTCACAAATTATTTTTCCTTTTTTTTTTGTGTGTGAATTTTTTCCAGAGTTTGTCGAAAAGTGGAGTCAAGTGCGATTTTCACTCTGTACTGAGTAATGTGCTTTTGCAGCTACAATCCCAAGTAAACCACCTTGCAAGAAAGTAGAGATGGTAGTCTCCCACCCCAGTAGATTTGAACATTTTAATTATTGGAATGGTATAAAGACTTAAAAAATTAAAATATGGAAATGTATGATGAATGTACCTATAACGGTGTTTAATTGTCAAAAAAAAAATTATGACAATTTTTTTTTTAATTTTCAAGTTGTTAAAAAACATGTAGACGGGTGAAAAAAGAGAAATGGTATTAAAAAAAAGATAAACGGGACCTAAAAAGGGTAAATGGGTAAACGGGTATTAAACGGTTATGGTTAAATGGGTATGCGGTTATGGGTATGGTTAACCGTTTATAAACGGTTATGGGTATGGGTATAACCGTTTAGGCAATTACCCAACGGGTAAACGGTTATGCGGGTATGAGCATAAACAGTTATGGGTAAATAACCGCGGTTACCCGCCTGCCATAACCGTTGCCCATCCCTAGTGGCGGCTTGTGGATGACATCATATGGCAGCTAGTTTTTTCATTGAGTAGTGGGGTTTATATATATATATTTTTTCACACGCTAGTCTTAATTACTGTATTTTATGTTTTTTAATTTATTCTATATAACGGTTAAAAAATAAAATAAATAAAAAGAAGGAGAGGAAAAAGAAATTAAAATATAAATTAAACTGGCAACTTGACTAGTTGGCTTTAGTGTTTAGGGTTCAATAAATTGCCCTTTTCTTCTAGATCAACCCTCTCTTGAAGAGGGAACTTACTTGTTCTCCCACTTACAATTTACGTATATTTTATCGTGCGAACATTATAATTAGAATCACTTATTCTTGTTAATTAAGATCATATATGCAAGACTAATTATTTAAAAGAGCTACTAGACTCATCTCAAAACCCTATTTCCCCAACCCACCTTATATTACAACCCTAAAAAAAGTTTTAAAAAAATTAAATAAAGGCACAATGGGGTGAATCAAACACACTTCACAATTAAATCAATATCTCTTCTCTCTAAAGCGGCCGGCCCCATCTCTCTCTCTAAACCATAGATCGCTCAATCAAATAGGCCTACAACACATTATCAGCACACTCTTGCTAGAAGCTAAGGAATTACGTATCGTATAAGGAGGCTTTCATCCACCAAATTCAAAGCTTATTCGTTTTCTGCTAATCAGGTATGCTTAAAATAAAAGAAGATATTTGAAACGTCCACTAAGCATGAAAACATTCCCCATGATGCATGAATCCCTTTATGTTTATATTTTCCTTTCGATATATATATTGTATATGTTCATATATTTGTCAATATATATATATATATATATATATTTGTTTCATGCATCGCACAATTAAATTGTTATGTGGAATTTGTGAGTTAAATTATACAAAATAAATTAGAAGCAAATTAGGGTTTCCTAAACCCTAATGGATTTGAAAAAGAAAAGGAGGAAATTGGGCATGGTGCGGCATACCCACCGCACCGTCACTATGCAAATTGATACCAGCCCTCGGCCTGGGGTCGTAATGGATGGGCTTGCAGCCTTCGTCCTTGCACCATGGCCCGTAGCCATGCAACCAGCCTACATGACTGGATCCCTGCGACCTGCATTCACGCCAGGCCATGCGGCTGGGATTTGTTCCTGCGCGCCCAAAACCCATGGCCAGCTTGCGCTTGACCTCTCTCGTACCCCCTTGCGGCCCAAAACACAACCCAACTACTGTTGGGGTTCCTTCCCTCACCTGTGGCCTGCAGCCATCACTTGAGGTTCTATGGGCCTTGTCTTATGCTTAAGACACCCACACCCGTGCCCACTTACCCACGACACTAAGCCCAATTTTATTTTGGGGCTATATTTTCAACCCAATAATATTATTTTGCTTCTACAACCGACCCTGTATGGCCCGATTTATTGAATTAATTAAAATTGACTTGTAGTTCATTAATCTGATAATGAATCCAAAATTATTGACCTAAAGATCACTTTTGGACATTAACGATTTAATAATTTATTTTTATACTTTGAACCATCACATACTTTCGTAGTAACGAAGCTCTCACACTTGAGTTCCCGAAGAACCTCAAATCCACTATATGTATATTTGTATGTTGCATTATGTGTTTCTTGCAGGAACCTCTCATTATGAACTAGTTGTTCATAAAACTAAATTGAACCTGTAGTTTCAAATTTAGTGCCTTTGAAACCCGAAGCTTTCATTCAAAACATGCCACATGAAACCTGTAGTTTTCATGCATAAATTAAACCAATACATGTCTAAAGAACCTGTATGTTCTACGATATATGTCTATGGCTTACCATATGACTACTTACGTTTTTCTCCCTCCGTTTTAGGGACATGTCAAACTTGAACAAACTCGATTTCTCCGCTCTAGAAGTCTCTGGAAGAAACTATCTGAAATGGGTTCAAGACGTAACTGCAAAGGGTATTAGAGCCACCATCGAGGCACCCGTCACTAGCAAAACTGTTATGAAGCTCAGAAGGCTAATGCAATGATCTTCATTCGAAGACACATCCATGATGCACGGTATCTTGCATTTATAGTGATGTATTCCGTAATGGCCAAGTCTACCAAATGGTATAATTTTAATAATATTCCAATTCCTTAACATATATTTTGAATATGCAGGGAATTATTCTCAGTTGAAACTTTACAGCCACCAAGTCTTGCTGCATTCAACTAGGATGCTAAACCTAGATTTATTATGTGACTAATTCCACCTTTATATAGAAACCAATACTGATCTTTAATGCTTCTCTCATTCAACCCCTTATAATATATAGGCTGAATGCATGCAAAATCGAGTCCAAACAATGTCAAAATAATTAATTGTATGAGGGGGTTGAGTCAAGTCTTAAACCCACAGAGCAAAACCAACCTAACTACCATGAGTAGGTAGAAAAATGAAAAATTTGATAGGAATGTACGTCAAGAATATATAACATCATGGTTTATCATAGGGTAATTAGTGTGTTGATGCAGGACAAGAATTACGTTATTTTACATACAATAAAATTAAAAGGAGGAAGTGATGTTTAATGAAGAAAAATGATTAGAGAATTGGTAAATCAAGCGTTAATAGATTACCTGTTGCTGTCATATTCCAAAAGTGGATGTTTTGGACTTTTCAGGCTATTCGAATTACCACAACTTTCATTAGGCTTGTCAGTTTTGGGCCCAAAATTCAGGCAAATAATGTTATTTCCCATATTTAATTCGGATTTTATTAAGCCTTTATTATTTTAAGTACAATTTTGATATTTCTTGTTTGTTTATTTCCAATTTTATCTAGATTCCAAGGGTTAAAATCATTATGACGAGGGGTTGTACAAGCTTATTCGAACGACAAGTTCGAGCTAGCTGCGGTGAATAGTATTTTTTTGGGTTTTCAGTGTCCTGCCTATGATACCTTTTTGAAAAGAAAAAAAAACGATGAGACAAATGCAATTCGCCGCTATGTTGTGGTATTGGATGGATTTTGGCATTTTAAAAGCTTTTGAAGGGTTGAAAACAAGGGTGTTTTCGGAACTTCCGTAATCTTTTAGTTTTATTTTCTTTTGCAAATACTATATAAACACCTTTAAGGTTTTATTTCATCCTCTTATCATATTATCAATAAAAAATTTAGTTATTTTCTCAATTCTCTGGTGTTCTAGAAACCTATTTAAGGGTGACCGTTGGTGATCTCTTTTATTTATAAATTTCATTGTATCACATTATAAATAGGTCATTTTGGCCTTAGGTTTTATAATCAATTCAACTTTAGAGTTTTCTCTATTTTTTGGGAGAGACTCCAGATTATTGATAGGCTTCAGCTTATTTGCTAGTGAATTCTAGCTTGGGGAGTTCATTCGATTTCCCTTGACATATATCCTGCTACATCATGTGCAATCACTATGTATACATGTTAAATAAAATCTAGGTCTCATCCATGCATGCAGTTAAATGTAAAAAAATTAATTACTTGCTAGAGATCACCTTCTCTTAATTAAGGTCTTAGGGCACCTCCAACAGATGGCTGGCCAGATGGCTCGTTTTAGTCATCTGGCCCTCTAAGACCATCTCCAACCGAAGGGTCCAGAGGGCCGAAAATAGCCAAAAAACGGTCTCCAACCGAGGGCTAGGCCAGAGGGCTCTGGAATCTGGGTGGGCCCCACGAAATTGGAGAGGACTGGATGGATAAAGGGCTAGCCACTTCCAGCCAGCCAGCCAGGCCGGGATTGGCTATTTTTTTTTTTGAACTGTCGGAATTCATGTCGGTTATAACCGACAGGAATAAGTTATAGGGTCAGTTATAATTACTATTAGTGTCGGTTATAACTGACACTAATAGTAATTTGAATTACAATAGTGTCAGTTATAACCGACACTAATAATTTGAAATTGAATTTAAAGCAACTAGCCATTGCATTATTTTATTTTTTTTGAATTTTTTTTACAGTTTTATTATTATGTTTTATTTACAAAAATTTTCATATAACTTCTATTTTTTCCTATAACTTTTATTTTTTCCTATAACTTTTTTATTTTTTCCTATAACTTTTATTTTTTCATATAACTTTTATTTTTTCCTATAACTTTTATTTTTTCCTATAACTTTTAATTTTTCATATAACTTCTATTTTTTCATATAACTTCTATTTTTTCCTATAACTTTTATTTTACAAAATTTGTTTCATATTTTTTAAAAATTCCATTTTTCCTATAACTTCTATTTCACAAAATTTGTTTCATTTTATTTTAAATTCTATTTTTTTTCCAATAACTTCTATTTCATATTTTTTTTTAAATTATATTTTTTTCCTATGACTTCCTAAGCCATTATACAACATTAAATTAAATTAAGTAACATGAATTAAGCCATTATACAAAATTTGTTTCATATTTTTTTTAAATTGTAGTCTATAAATAATAAATAATGTTTGGCCCTATGGCCCTTTGGCCCTCGGTTGGAGACGGAGGCAAATATGGCCATGTACTGTTCATTAAAATATTAATATCTTGGAGAATCTTGGAGGGCCAGAGGGCTAAAACGAGCCCTCTGGCCAGCCATCGGTTGGAGATGCCCTAAGATTCTCCAAGATATTAATATTTTAATGAACAGTACATGGCCATATTTGCCTGCGTCTCCAACCGAGGGCCAGAGGGCTCGTTTTAGCCCTGTCACAAAAAACCATCTCCAACCGAGGGCCAAAGGGCCATAGGGCCAAACATAATTTATTATTTTAATTTAAAAACTACAACAACTTAAATTTAAAAACAACAACTTAAATTTAAAAACTACAAATTAAATTTAAAACCAACATTAACTTAAATTTAAAAACTACAACAACTTAAATTTAATATGGATAATCAACATTATCTTCATCATCTGCCATTGTAGGAGTATAGTCAGAGGTAAACAACTGCCGCCGAGCCATAATTTCCTTTTTTTCATATCAAAATAGGCCTTACTCATTGGAGTGTAATTCGAAGGGTTCCTTTCCATATTCTTATCATCCATCTCTTCTTGTATTTGTTTGGCCTGTTGTTCATGCCTACACTTCCTTTCTTCCGCCTCACGGGCATTTTGCTCTGCCATTAATCGCAATGAGGCCGCCATTTCAAATTGAGCAGCGTAATTATCATTTGCCTTGCCCTTTTTCCTTCAACCTTCGGGCCTTGTTTCGTCCCATAGGCCTAGGTAAAGAACCTTCGGCCGGAGACAAATTTTCTACCCTTCTTTGTTGAATGGTAGGAGATTCATATTCATCCGTATCTACAACTGGGGACGTAGTTTCGAACACTGGCATAGGATCTACTCTACGTTGAGGTGGATCTTCAAACAACACCCACCCTTTACAAATTTCCTAACAACCGTGAAATTGAAAGGGTTTTGAGTTGCCCTCTATATACAATTCCTCCGCTTGGTGTACCTAGAAAATATAATTATAAAAATTAAAGGAAATTAATTCATGAAATTAAATGTAATATAATTAAACATTTAAAATAAATTATGAAAACACTAACTTCGTCGTAGTAATTGGCGCTGCTTTCATGTCTACTTGCGGCTGCTAATAGTGCTTGATGCCATTTATTCAAACTTGGATGAAGATGTTTCTTCCATCTTGAAGAACAACTCTCATGGTTTCGGGTATTCGATGGAATGGTGCCTTCGTAGAACTCTAAGTATTTTTTGGACACACGAGTCCAAACACCTTCACTTGTTTGAGAAATCCCCGTCACACTATCTTCCGAGACCCATCTATAAGCCCTGCAAAGAGCTTCATCTTCTTTTCGGGTCCAAGCCCTACCTTTCATTGCAGATGAGGCCATTTTTATTGAAAAATTGAAGGAAACTTGAAAAAATATTGAAGGAAATTATTGAAAATTTTGAAGAAATATTGCATATGAAGGAAATATTGAAAAAATATTGAAGGAAATATTGCATATGAAGGAAATATTGAAAATGAAGGAAATATTGTAGATGAAGTGAAGAATTGAAATAGATTCATCATATTTA
Organism: Crataegus laevigata; assembly: GCA_963580275.1. Classification (NCBI taxonomy): domain Eukaryota; kingdom Viridiplantae; phylum Streptophyta; class Magnoliopsida; order Rosales; family Rosaceae; genus Crataegus; species Crataegus laevigata. The sequence continues at coordinate 35,256,973 of OY756942.1, read as the reverse complement.
TAGAAGAAAAAAAAGGTTTAAATTTATAAAAAAAAAATTCCAACGGCTAGTTAAAGCAACGGACCGTTGCTTTAAATTAAAATAATAATAATGCAACGGCTAAATGCAACGGCTAGTTGCTTTGAATTCAATTTCAAATTATTAGTGTCGGTTATAACCGACACTATTGTAAGTCTAATTACTATTAGTGTCGGTTATAACTGACACTAATAGTAATTAATAAAAACATCTGAAACTAACGGCTAGTTTTAAACACAGTTAGTGTCGGTTATAACCGACACTATTTCTACCTTCTAAATTATTCCTGTCGGTTAAAAAAAAATAGCCAGCCCGAGGCTGGCTGGCTGGAAATGGCCAGCCCTCTCCGATTCCGCGGGGCCTCCCAGATTCCACAGCCCTCTGGCCTAGCCCTTGGTTGGAGACCCTTTTTGGACTATTTTCGGCCCTCTGGCCTTCTGGACCCTTCAGTTGGAGATGACCTTACCTGTATAGTGGGAAGAGCCAGCCAAATGCGAAGTAGAATGGCTAATGAGAATTTAACTGATCTCTTGTGCTAGAAATTACGAAGATCATCAGTAGTTTTTGTCGAGGAGGCCCCTGCAGAAGACTTCGCCCTAAGTTTGATTTTGGAGCCCAATGTCATCACAGAAACAACAATGTCCATTACATAAAAGAGATCCCCGATTGTTCGTAAAGAAAAAAATGTCCACGTCAACCATTGGTCCCAAATGCAGCAATTGTTTTCCTTGACGATGACCACAATATAGCACACCAAGGGATCAATGAAGAAAGAAGTTGCGGATGCTAATATAAAGATAATATCCCTGTTTGGAAAGAATATTTTTGGTTGGTGACGTGGCGGCTCAGTTGGTGACAATTCTGCAGTAGTTGTACTTTTGTGTCCCCCATCTTCCTTGGAAGCTTCCCCGTCCTCTAAGGGTGCGTTTGGTACGCAGACGGGACGGGACGAAACAGGACGGGACGGATGTTGTAAATTTTGAAAAAGACAAGAGGCATTGTTGTCCTAAAATGTTAAAAATTTATGTCCCACAGACGTGGAACAACCCCTTTCCATGGGGGGGAGGTGGAACCAAAAATCATCCAAAACTTGTCCCGTGGAACGCCTCGTTCCACTCGTTTTAGGCGTACCAAACGCGGGACGGAACGCCTCGTCCCGTCCCGTCCCGTCCCGCGTACCAAACGCACCCTAAAGTACCCCGATTACCTTGACCACTATACAAGACAGATAAATATATTATAAATAATATTATTCAATATTTTTCCCATCAAATATTTCAAATTGAGTTCAAATAAATTGAGAACAATATATTTTAAGAAATATTAAAATTTGATGGTGATAATGAAATTGGCAAATGGTTTATGATTGAATTGATTTTTTTTTTACAAGAATTGTCTATAAATAGAGACTTAATAAATAGACGGGTTCAAATTGTTGAAGTTTCGATTTGGTGTACGTGGGTCACACAACTAATCCCTTTAAAAAAAATCCATTACCTTATATATATATATGAGCCACGAGTGCATACAAGTGTTGAAAATTTTCCAATATATGAAATGCGACCGGTTGAGAGTCAATACCTAGCGAATGAAATTGATAGGTTCTTACATAGTTAGACAAGATTAGCATTCTCAATAACATCCTTTTGCAAGTATTTGATTTTTATGAATAACTTATAGCGTGTAAAACCTGTAAGTACATGAAAAATATTTTACCCTACAAGACCATAACTTTTTCCACTAAACTGGCTTATTACTTCTGTCACATCCCGGCCCAGGGGGAATCACTTTCCGGGTCCGCTCCACCACCGTAGCACGATATTGTCCGCTTTGGACTCCGACCATGCCCTCACGGTTTTATTTTTGAGAACTCATGAGCAACTTCCCAGTGGATCACCCATCATGGAAGTGTTCTAGCCCCCTTCTCGCTTAACTTCGGAGTTCCTACAGAACCTGAAGCCAGTGAGCTCACAAAAGGCATCGTGCTAGGTAGGGATGAAAATATACATTTAAGAATCACTTCCTTGGACGATGTGAGATGTCACAACTTCATTTTCTCTACATTCATTTTTACGGGAAAACGACTTTTGGGAAGAGAAGAAAGCTAATGTGTTGAAGTTACTTACGTGATATTTCTAAAATGTTCTAATGAGTCGTTTGTTCAAAAAAAAGAAAAAAATATTGTTGGAGAATTGCATGTGCGTCGCAGATTTGAAACTTTCTCCTTTCCTAAATATTTTTTTTTTGAACAAATCTTCCTCTACATTAATATAATAGTTTTGAACAAATTCTTCATCGTTCTTGGGTTGATTTTTCTGGGATATGAATAGAGATTTGTCCATTGATCTCAATAAATCCTCTTTCTTTCCAACGCCGGATTGCAGATCGCAGACAGAGAGGCCATTCGCGCTGGCTTTTGAAGTTTACAGACCACCACCAACGAATCCCTTCACCCTTGAAACCCTAACCCACGTCGTCGTCAAGTACATCGGCGCCGTAGCCTCCGCCAAATTCAGAAAAGCCCAAATTCTGGACCCATTTGCAAAAAAGCCCCACTTGTTGGACAAATTTTTTATTGTGACGGGAACATGGGTGGTACACCACATGTTTTTATATAAGTTGTGAGAAATTTTATTTTTTAAGTCATTAACTTTTTAACACACATATCAATAACTTAAAAAATAAAATTTCTCACCACTTATATAAAAATACATGATATACCACCCGTGTGCCGATCACACTAAAAAATCTCTTTATTGACTGTTCAGGTTCATATGAGTTTACAAATAAGAGTCGGGAGTCCTAACTTCGTACCTAAGGCGATAGAAGTGGGCGGGACCCACTACGGATCGTCCCTCTGCTTTTCTATTCCTCCACACGAGGTGTTACAACTCACAAGACGCTATTTAGGGCGAACTCGAGGATACGGCGCGGAGGAGCATTCCGCAACAAAAGAATGGTCCCCAGATTATTCTTTCTCTGTTTCTTGCTTCGAATGCCAAAAATGCTAGAGCCATTGTTGCCCACAATCTTGTTCTTTGACATGCTCGTCTCCTCTGCTAAATATCATAAACCTCTCCACCTCCACAATTAGAATCCTGACCATACGTATTTGGTGTTTTGGAACAATTTTGTTTAATGATATATATATATATATATATATATTTTAATTATAATTATAATTATTTTTTTAAGCAAGGGTTATTTTGGAAATAATGGTGTGTGGGGATATAGTTTATGTGCTTTTTCATTTGTATGGTGAGGGTAAATATAAGGTGGGTGGAGAGATAAGACACTGAGGTAGACTTAGTAACACTTCCATGTATATACCAACCTAATTAAATAGTACTTTTTGACCCACATCTTTTTTTTTTTTTCAACTTATAACAATTATGTCATTTCTCATAATTAAAAAAAGTGAACTTTAATGAAAATGGCTTAGATTAAGTTTAATTTAACCAAAAACCACTCAATACTATTATTTAACCAAAAGGGCTTTATATTTTATGATAAGGACAAAACTATTATATATCAGGCCCTACAAACCTTGAATACACATGGGCTGAATTAAAAGCCCAAACGAAATAATTTTTTTTTCCAGCTCTTACCCTTAACAGAACCCAACTCCGTCAACCACTTTCGTTAGAAATAGACTTTCATTTTTTTACAAGTATGCCACTTCCTCATTAAAAAAAAATTCAAATCGAAGGGAAAAATGTTAGGACCTGTTTGGTTTCTCAGAAAATTTCACTGAGATTCTGTTATTTTGACCTACAATATTGTGACGAATGCGACGGTGGATCTGCATATGTTGATTTGGTGGGAAATTTCGGGATTGGAGCTGGCAGGGTTGGAAGGGGAGACGATAACACCGAGGGAGATGAGAGAGAGGTGGAGGATGGGGAGGTGGAGGGAGTTGGGGGAGAGAACGAAGGCACACTGTCCGTGGGAAAGGTCGAGCTGGGCTTGAAACGAGGCGGCAAGGGTTCAGACTCGAAAAATGAACTCGGGGTAGAGAATATGGTGGCCGGTGGCTGCATCGAGGAGGGCAGGGGAGGGGAGTGGTGGAGGCGGGAGATGAGGTAGTAGGTGAGGGAAAGAGGTGTGGTTTAGGGAGGGGGTTAGGATCTGGGTCCCAGGCTGTGGAAAGTCTTGGTCTTTAAGCAAAAACCCATTCTTTGGATCAATGTTGCTGCCCTTCTGTTGAGTCGTCATATTGTTTATTTTATTTTTTTTGGTCAAACGTCATTATTGTTTCAGTTGTTTGAGGTTGAGGTTTCAAGATTTGGATTGGATATGAAGGTATTAAAATATATATTTTGGAAAATAACTGTTATAGATAATATGTGGAGGAACCACTCGAATAGTTCATTATTATATATCCAATTTAGTTTGCTTTGGTAAAAAAAATGTGGTTTAGTTTGATAAATAGTTCAGTTTGCTTTGGTAAAAAAGTATAGTTTTCTAGTTCACTTTGATAAATAGTTTAGTTTGATAAATAGTTCAGTTTGCTTTGGTAAAAAAATGTGTTTTTCTAGTTCACTTTAATAAATAGTTCAATTTGATAAATAGTTCAGTTTGCTTTGGTAAAAAAATGTGGTTTAGTTTGATAAATAGTTCAGTTTGCTTTGGTAAAAAAAAATGTGGTTTTCTAGTTCACTTTGATAAATAGTTTAGTTTGATAAATAGTTCAGTTTGCTTTGATAAAAAATGTGGTTTAATTTGACAAATAGTTCAGTTTGTTTTGGTAAAAAAGTGTGGTTTTCTAGTTCAGTTTGATAAATAGTTCAGTTTGCTTTGGTAAAAAAATGTGGTTTAGTTTGATAAATAGTTCAATTTGATAAATAGTTCACTTTGATAAATAGTTCAGTTTGCTTTGGTAAAAATCAAAGCAATTAACCAAACTAATCACAATTTCCTAACTTTTAATTTGAACACATCACAATTTCTAGCACAATAATCCAAAATTAACTAAACTAATCAGTCAAGTAGTGTGAGTTATTTTGGTTCAATTTCAGAAATAGTTTGTAATTTTGCAATAGTTCTAGAAGTAGTGTGAGTTGTGGTTCAATTATATCAACCATTCATCCAGAAGCTTACCATTTGAACTCCAAAATAATTTCACTTATTATGTCAACCATCGGATATCAATTACCTTTTAAATGCTTAGACAAACACCATCCCCCAATCCAAACCACAACAAAACGAAAAAAGAAAGGTCTTAGTTACACAGTTCAAACACAAAAAGCTTTGTAGTAAAGGTCTACAATTACACGTCGACCAATGTCTCAAAAAACTATGATCAGGCACCTAAATGAAGAAACAGCTCTGATCGTTTGTTCAAGCTCTTGACCTCCTTGTTCGTCATTTGCCCTCCAAGCCCAGCAGCTCCAGCTTCCGACTGCCGGAGTCTTCACCTTCATCATTAATTTGATTGGAGAAATTCAATAATAAAATAAAGAAACCGTGAATTGAAATCAGGAAAGAATTCAGAAATATGCAAATCTTTCAAACAAGAAACCGAAACGAGAAGAAAGCGTACTATTTGACAGGAGAAACTGAGCTCCAGAGGCTCGATAATAAAATCAGGAATGTAAAGAGAAAACTTGTTATGAAATGGTCATATGGAATTTGTAAGCATACTTTGGCTATCAGTAGAGTCCACACCTGAGTGACTACAACCAACGTAGACTGAGAAAAGAACAATGTGTTGACCTCTCCAGATACTCTTCGATAAACTTCGCCAAATCGTCAGACATTATCGTGGTTAATTGGAAATGCAAAATAAAATTAATAGAGTTTAGTAGATCTAAAGCATATAGATTCAGTAAACATAAGCTAGTTAGTAGTAAATTTGATTACTTTCAAGTGTACCAGAGAGAGAATACAAAGCAATGACTGCACAAGGTTACGCGAAATCGAATCACCTATGAAGGCCCGTGATTTGATCCTCAAGGACTACACCAAACAAAAACACCGAAACAAGGGCATAAATAAAATAAAATACTTACAATTGTCATGTGTTTGGGAGTTATTTCCAGGAAAATCAACAATTTTAGAGTTTTGAATTTGAACAGGAAGTAAAGAAGAATCACAAACAGAAGAGGAGGAGGAGGATTCTGTTTCTTGCACCTCTTCCTAAAGTCTACATCATCATTCAAGTTGGTTAAAAGATCCTAATACCTTTCAAAAACATCAAGCTCAGACTCTTCCTCTAAAGGAGACATTAAATCATCAACGAAAAATCCAAGATCCCAAAAAGCTCAAATCTAAATAATATAGCATAATTGTGGTACCTCTAATGACAGGTCGGGGACCATCCCAGACATCTCGAACTTCTCCTCAGCCATGACTCCATCATGGATTGAAAGGGTGGCGTCACTGTCGTCGTCGACATTATATAATAAATGTCATCAGTGACTGGGTTAAATAAATGCATACCTAAAGCTTGGGCTTCGCTTCCCATGACGGAGGAAGAGGTGGATCTTGATATAGAAAATTACCTGATGAATCGGAGAATCATGGAATCAAGTCATATGGGATCTTGTTGATTTAATAGAGAAAAAGATCAATGATTGGTTCATGAAATGAGAAAATAGCTGAGAGAAAATTAATATTAGATCCATATAATCTTGTAGAAACTGTACAAAAGCTTTCTCTCTTCATCTGGAATGAAACAAACTAAATAAACGGAGCAATGTTTGCCGTAAGGGTTAAATTAGAAATTCGTGCTTGGGCCAATCTTTCATGGACTCATTTAATGTTGGGTTTTGTCCTAACCATTAAATAAAATTATAAGGTGGTTTTTTGTTAAGATTTAAAGTTTTGGAGCCCTTATTATTAGTTTTCCTTAAAAAAAAAAAAAAAAACAAGAAATGATCTTAAAGTTACAGAAACAAACGAACCTTATGATTATAATGGAGACCTCCATAACTCAAGTTCATATGTTACAATATCCTATGCCCACGAGATTTAGGAGCCACCTAGCTTGTTAAAATAATATCATTGATTAGTAGTCAAATATACATGTGCATGGCAAACTAAAAGTTCGATGCACAAGTAGAGAGAGAGGTACTGGAGACTCGAGTACTGAAGCTTTCACCAATAGAAGAGAGAGAGAGAGAGAGAGAGAGAGAGAGAGAGAGAGAGAGAGTTCAATTCCAATTCAAATCCGAATTCAATTCCAAATATAGATTGTAACACAACGTGTCGAGTGTTCTATAATTATTTCTCTCTCTCTCTCTCTCTCTCTCTGTTTTTCAGTCGTCAACAATAATTTATTCTCATCTTTTGGAAAACTATGAAATACTTTGCTTCCACTGTGGTTATCCAATATCCTCTTTATCAAGGAATCAAATTATTTCTTAAGGCCATGTTAACTATTCTAAAATTGAAGAGGTATTTGACTGTAGCTTAGCTATAGTCAAACCTTTGCCACCCGATTTTGTTTTATTTACACCACTACCATTAAATTTGTGACTGAGTTGGAGGGTAATTTTGTCTCTAAACACATATCGAGATATTTACGATTTTGCCAATCTATTCAGGTTTGTTGTGAAATGGGCCCTCAATTTTTTATTATTTACATTTATGCCACTGCTAAAAAGCATGGGTTGCAGAGAGATGGGTGTGATGGGTGTGGGATGTCAGGGAGGGGAAGGGAGAGGGAGGAATGAGGATTGAGGAGTGAGGCTGTGAAAAAAGGGGGTTAGGGTTGATTTTTTTCTCCTCAAATCAAGAGTTGGTGTAGGGATTGAGGGAAGGGTCGAAATTGCCACTAGAAGCCTAAATTAATGAGTAGTTGTCGATGATTGAGAGATTGAGAGGGATGGAAGAGAGAGACAGAAACACCCATTTGGCCTTCATTTCCCTTTTCTCAAACCCTAGTGGCCAGAACCCCAAAACTGAGCCGTTCTCTGCAACACATCGACTTTTGCCTCCATTTCTGTAACTCAAGAGCTTCGTCTCTCTTGGTTTTCAAAATTATAGGCTTCGATCATCTCCCCAACAAACCCAGAGCCTCAATTTCTCTCACTTAGCAAAAGAAAATCAAGGAGGTTCACCAGCTTAGGTTCTATCGGATTCCATAGCCAAGGACGTGGTGGCCGAGTACAAGAGCTGATGGTGGACCACCGCCAAAAAAGCCAACGAATCCACTATGAGTCAACTCATAGCAGGGAGAAAGACTCGCACGACGTCGATTGCCACCACCACCAGCTCATTGGCTCCGCGCATTCTATGGTATTCGAGTTCCTTCTACTTTTCTGGGTTTTTCTTTTAGAGATTTTTTTTTTTACCTTTTTTCTGATGAGAATGGAGCTTTTGAATTTAGCATTTAATTTTCTTTGATGGGATTTTGTATTTATTGTGTGGAAATTAGGTTTCATTTGAAAAATCTGAATGTTTAGGGTTTTTGTTTGCTGATTATTGTTGGTTTTATTTGCATTTTTTTTAGTTATATTTCATTTTTGTTTATATTGTTATTCTCAGTTGGTATATAAATATTTGAATGTGCAAGACATGGATATCATACAAGAAATGCAATAATTAAAATTAGAAAGAATGGGGGCAGTTTGTAGAGGGTGGGTTCGAGGTTGGTGACTCGCCAAGGTGGCGAGATTAATGGTAGTGGTTTCGTGGTGGCCTAGTTCGCCGTGAAAAAATGGTGATGGTGGTCGCCTTGCCGTTTCTGTGCAGCGAGCACAGTATAGAGAGAGAGGTGAGGGACATAAGGAGAGTGGTAGAGAGGGAGTGAGACCTGAGGGTGGTGGCAAGTAAGTTACTATAATTGGGAATTGTTTTGATTAATTCATATGTTTATTAAATTTGAAAATTAAAAAAGAATTAAAATTTGAAAAGGATGAACTTTGAATTGATTAATTCATATGGGTGTGTAAATGTAGGCATAGATGGACAGGTCGTTATGAGGCTCATCTTTGGGATAAAATTAATTGGAATCACAACCAGAATAAGAAGGAAAAGCAAGGTCTGTATCTCACTTTCTCATCTCTCAAAATCACTATGGATTGGACTTGATTGGGATAAATTCTGATTAGGGTAGCTGGCTAAGAGACTCTGCATCTCTTACTTTCTCATCTCTCAAATCACTTCTCTCTTCCATCTCTTGCATCTGCCCTAGTGTCTGCATCTCTCTCACTCATTCTTTATCCACTGAAATTTCAAGGTGATTTTCCAACCCTAAATTGATATATTCCATACCTTGATTTGATCTTAATTTATCTGGAATTGATTTGCATATGTGCTTTTAGATAATTTGATCTAATGTTATAGAATCCATGTCCTATTCAGAAATTCTGAGATGGAAAAGGTTACGGAAAAATTGGAAGGTAGAAATTCCATTATGAGTTATCCGGCCGATTTGAGGTGGGTGATATAAACTTTTATGTTAACTTGATTAGTTTTGGTTTTTTGGGGATGCTTAATTTCATCTGGAAACAAGGATGAGCATAAAAAAGTTTCAATTTTGTACCCATTATTCAATACAAGCTCAATAATCATAATGTTTTCTCGGACTTTGTTTATGAATTCTGATATATAATCATATTTTAGAGTTTTCTATTGGGGAAACGATAGGACCTGATTGTCCCACATCGAAAAAATAGAAGCAGCAGGTCCTATTTAGAATGAATCTAATTGAAGAGACTAAAAACTGGGCACCTTCTACAAACTGTAGTACTACTATTCTTGCTGAGGTGTATTTCATTTCCTCTCTGGTCTCTCAATCTTCATAACTTGCTTTTATGTGCATTTTTTGTTTGGTTCTTATTTAAAATGAATCTAGTTGAATATTTATAATCAAAATAATTCATTTTTCTAATTGCCCAATTTTGCAGGTTTTGCATTTGTGGAACATCAGGCCTATGTCATTGCTTTATCTAAGGTAGTTGAAATGTGCATACAATATCTTAGCTTTTTGTTTTTTCTTCTTTGGCTGCTTAGAGATCATGGGTCACCAGCCTGGTTTTTAATAGTATAGCAAAAGTTTCTTTTTGTAAGCTATGATTCAGCTTTTGGGTTCCTTGAATTCAGGATTTATATATGTAACATTTCAAGACTTGTTAGGTTTCTAAGTTTCAAGACATTGAGCTCAAGTACGTAGTAAAAAATGGATTACATAAAATTAGATAGGCGAAATTAGAAAAGCATTAAGCTTGTTTAATGCTCATGCAGGGATCTTCTAATCTTTCCTATTTAATTTTTTGTGAGCAATTTCTGGTTAACTTGTCCTCAGTTCTCTGGGGATAGGAAATTCTTTGGCCACACATAGCCTAAAAGCACATTCCTCTTTGTACGGACGACGTAGTGATAAGAAGAGGAGTCTCTTCTGTTCATATCTTTAATTCCCATGCATGTGTTTTGCATTCTGATCAAAGCAAAAAACTGACAAGACTTGCCATTTGTGTCTTTAAATTATTCCTCTTAATATTTACATTTCGTACATGAAGTTTGTACATTACAACGGAAATAGATCATCTCTGGGTCTCTCCCACAAAAGTCACTAAGTCCACTCATCTGAATCCTTTTGTACATTCAAAAGTCCGAATGAGTGGACTTAGTGACTTTGGTGGGAGAGATCCGGTGAGGATCTCTTTCCCATTACAAGAGCTTTTGTGAAAGGATAATGATTGTGGGCTCTTTGTACGGACGAGGTAGTGATAAGAAGGATGGGTCCTCCATTCATATCTTTAATCCCATGCATGTGTTTTGCATTCTGATTAAAGCAAAAAACTGATAAGTTACTTGCTACTTGCGTCTTTAAATTGTTCCTCTTAATATTACATTTTCGTACCTTAAGTTTCTACATTCAAGAGGTTTAGTGGAAGGATACTAGTGTTTCCTCGTGGGGAAACCTACCTGTTTTTCTTCCCGTAACAATTTTTTCTATTTTCACCGTACGAGTATCATAAACAGAATAGTTCTCTCTTTATCATCATGTAAATATCATATATACAAGAAAAAAATTAATTTAGAGATCTTTTAATCATTCATATAGATCAAACAAATGGTTGATTCACCATAAGAATGTACTTGCTATATATTCCATGTTACAAAAAGGTCTCGAGTGTTCTCCGAATTATTCTTTCTTCTCTCTTTTTTTCAGTAGTCTGTTTTAATTTCTTGTCATGTTTAGCAAAACAATGAAACAATAATTTGCTTTCACGATGGTTATATAAACTCCTGCTTTATCCAAGGAATCAATTATGTTAGCTAAACCATCTATTTAAAACTATATATTGCAAATTATATGTCGTGGTTGTTGATAATTGGATTATTACGTAACTGTTGATTAACGTTCTTATTTTCTATTAGTGACACTAGTGGCTAATCTAGGATCTTAAAGAAAAATACCAGGCCTGGCCAATGAAAGGAGGAATGAAGATTTGTAGCTTCTAGAAATGGTGTTCTGGTTCTAATGAAGAAGAAAAGGGAAGAAGAAGAGGGAGGAAGAAGAGGGACTTTCTCTCTCTCCCATCCCACCCACGTGCCCTTTCAAAATTACCCCAATTTAGTTTTTTTAGCCATTGGCCAATCAATGTGCGCCACCTAACTTACTATTTAATTGTTGATTTATCTTGAGATTTATTTTGTTTTTTAATTATTGTCCAATTAATTTGACCACTTTTTCAATATTTTTTAAGCCACACAACGTTATTTCTTTTAAAATTTAAGGAATTGAATGATTGCTTCAATGAGGTAAACTATCAACCAACTTTTCATTCATAATCGATGATGATTTTCGCTTGTAATATTGTTTTATACTTCTAAATTTTATACATATCAATTAATAAAAAAACCTATATCAATTGATGAAACTAAAAACTATGTATGAACTAACACTGTACACAATCTTCAACCAAAATAAACCTATAACACAATCCACGTAATATCATAAAATCCTAATGAATAAACAATAAATATGTATGAACTAATACTAAAATAGATATGAAAAAATTCTAAAAAAATCAACAATAAATATTTATGAACTAACACTAAAATAAAACTAAAAATCCTAACAAATTAACAATAAATCTATATCAACTAACACTAAAAATAAGTAAGATGTAATTTAACCCAAATATATTGAGTTCATACATAAACAGCAGGAAAGTCAAAGAATTTTCGTCAGACATGCCATTTATCAATTCAATCTTGTCTCTATGTATTACTTACCTCAGCAGATTGTTGTCAAAGTACGTCACGGGCAAAGTGGAAGAAATTTTTTATTGTGAATGGAACACGGATACACATTACGTGTTTTTATATAAGCAGTGAAATTTTTTATTTTTTAGGGTAAATTACATCATACCGCCTCAGGTTTGAGGTCTAATACAACTTCATACAACATCTTTAAAACATTTCACTTTCATACATCCAGTATCATTTTATTTCAAAATAACACCTCCGTTGGATTTTCCATCCATAAGTCTATTAAATATTGACGTAGCTGCCACATTTGTGCTAATGTGGCTGTCACGTGGCAAAAAAATTAATTTTTTTATACATTAATAATATTATAATATTAACCTTATTTTAAACATTTTAGAAAAAAAAAACCCTAGAATACATAGGCACCTCCCTCCCTACTCCTCCTCCTCCTCTCCTCTCCCATCTTCATCTTCTTCTCCCAATCTGTGACCCCCACTTCTTCGTCTTCCCCCTCCTCCTCCCTCTCTCTTATCTCTCATCTTCATTTGCAACCCAGAACAGAAAAGAAAAAAAAAAAATCAGATCTCGGTTTGGGCGCGGGGAAAACGGAGGGGAGGGTGAGGTGTAGGCGTAGGGAAGGCGGAGGTAAGGATGCGATGTAGGGTGAAGTCGTGGCGCAAGGGGTGGGGGGGGGGTAAAGGTGCAGTCGCGCCTGCCGGGGCCGGGGGGGGGGGGGGTTGCGGCTGTCTTTTCCTTCTACTTCTTCTTCTATGTCTTCTCCTTCTGCTTCTTCTTCTTTTTCTGCTTCTTCTTCTTCTTCTGCTTCTTTTCTTTCTTCCTTCTTTGTCTTCTCCTTCGAATTTTGGGTTTTTCTGTTTTTTTTATAATTTTTTTTAAAACAGAGTTAATATTATAATATTGTTAATGTATAAAAAATTAATTTTTTTTGTCACGTGGCACAACCACATTAACACAAATGTGGCAGCCACGTCAGCATTTAACAGACTTATGGATGGAAAATCTAACGGAGGTGTTATTTTGAAATAAAATGATACTGGATGTATGAAAGTGAAATGTTTTAATGATGTTGTATGGAGTTGTAATAGACCTCAAACCTGAGGGTATGTTGTAATTTACCCTATTTTTTAAGTTATTAACTTTTTAACACACATAACATATGATGTATTACTCTATATTCCCATTACATTGAAAAATCTCTTCCAAAGTAGAAGCTTCATGTGGACTCCACTCGATGGATGTGATAGGCGTTGGAGGAAAGAGCAGCAATTTTGAATTGAATAGCTATATTTGCATTTTTATTTCTTATCTTTTACACGCTGGTGTTGTTCTTTTTTTTTTTAATTTTATAATTTTTTGATTAAAAAATTAAAAATTAAGAAGTGTGTAAATGTAAAAGTGAATGTGTGAATAACATCACCATTTTAAATTATATTGTGGAAAGAAAGAATAAGAGAGAATATGGGAGTGAGAGCTTGAAGGACAAAATTGAAATCTCATTTATAATTGAATGCCTTTTTTAGACTTGATTCAATAATTTGTTGCATACAGGGACTATTTAGAATTACAATAGCACCTTTACATAAAAGTATACAATTCTTGCAATTCCCTTTACATAAAAGTACATAATTTTGTTGCACACAGGGACTATCCAGATGCAGTTTCCCATAAATGTATACAATTCTTGCAGTCCCCTTATAAAATCAAACATAAAGTATGACCGGCACATAAACGGTGTCTACCCAAGATGCACATGTCATATATGTGGATTTTGTGTCATGGCGCGTATACGATTAACACATCCTTCATGAGCCACCTTGCACAACTGTACATCAGAAGAAGAAAAATGGAAAGGCACACAGATGAGATAAAAACTAAGAAAGATGAAGGTAAGCTGAATCAATTGTGGGATGTCAAAAACTATTGCCTGCAAAACAGGTGCACCAGATCCACGGGACTCCTCATCCTCGCTATTGTCGTCACTATCACTGTCCTCACTATCCATATTAGAGTCACCATCTGCGGCTTTGGCTGGCACTAGTTCGCACTTTTTCCCGGAAATGTTAGATACTTTAAATATTCCAAGAGAGTTCCAAGCAGCTTTCTCTGCCTGCAGAACAACAAGTTTATGTTTTCACTATCAATATTGAAATGGTAAAAGAAATTAGATAAATAAACCAGTCACAAAAACAAAAAGATAAAGCTCACCTGAGTCCCTGCTACGAAAAACACGGTATGCGGGAACTCTGTCCGAACCAATCCCAAAGTATCTCGCACAATATCAAAGCTGTAAAAAGAAATTCACTTTTAGCGGTGAACTGGAAACTTATAACTCTCTTGGAAAGATTGAAACTTTGATTATTAACTATAACCATTACCCGCAAATTAAGTATAAAACTGGAACTTCAAAACATAATTCAATATTACGAGTACAATGCGAGCATTTCCGAAAAGAAGAAATTGTAATTATTAACACGAGCTACAGGTTTAAGATTAGTTCTATTAAGTTATACTAAGTTCAGCTAATCATGCTCCAATAACTTAAACCCACAATCCAAAATTCAAACCTTATGCTTTTCCTGCACTTTCTATGCAAACCAAAAAAAAGAATTCATAAAATTCAGAGCAACCTTAAACAAGGCCAACCGATATGGAAGGCATGGAGAGAATTGTAAGCCGAAGGATCACACTGGAGCTCTTCGGCCTCCTCCAGCTTGTCCACTCCCGGTTGCCATACCTTCACCGGCATCGACGGTCCCGAAGAGGAAGAAGACCCATCTCCTTTCTTTGAGCCCTAAACAAAAATTCAAGTCAATTCAATCAAATCAATTGGGGAAGAGATAAAACCCTAAATTTACTAAAAAATTAAATATTAAACGGAGAAGGTAGTGGATTGGGAGCTGACCTTAGCCTTTCTTTTGGCTTTCTTAGGATTCTTGATGCTTCTGACCATTTCTGATTCTTCAGGTTTTTCAGAAACAGAGAACCTGATGAAGGAAAGAGGAGAAAGCAAAACCGAAGAGGGTTTTGGTGGGGCTAGGGTTTTAGCATATTTGGGTTCCAGCCTTTTATGATAATAATAAAATGCTATTTTTTCATCCCAAAAATAATACACGACACTTTAGTGAAATGGGATTATTTTTTTTGAAAATGATCATTTCCGGATCCATTCCTCTTAATCTACTAAATTTGGAGATTTGGGCCATTAAAATTTGATTCAACAGTTAAAGTTATTATAACTTTTAAAGTGAACTCCTGCTTGTAACCTTTGGATCAAATTTCAATAACCCGAATCCTCGGACTTGGTAGATTAGGAGAAAGGGATCTGGAGAGGATCCCTTTTCATCTTTTTTTCTACAAACGACAATGTTTAGTGAGTTTAATAGTTAATTTAATGGGTTTAATAGTTAGTTGTTTGAATAAAAGAGACTTATTAGGGATCGATTCGGCACCATAGTCGATGGGCATGAGCTTGTTTTCATTTGTTTACTGGCACTAAAAAACAGTCATCATGCAATTCTTAGAGTAACCATGCTTGGGAGTGTTTGATTTCAAATCATAACCCTATTTCGACATGGATAGTATTATTCACATTTTTTTTTACCTCTCATACACTCTTGTTAATTTTTTTTACGATTGATCTTCTACAGTTTATTGATTCAACAACCAAAAATTGAGAGGTGTGTGTGAGGAGTAAAAATCGGCGTGTGAATAGCATTATCCTTCAATTTTTGATACAACTTTGGAAACTAGAGTGCAAGGGTAACAGTTGAGAATAGGGATGATATTTTCCTACCTGTTAAAATCATTTACCCAGGTACACAGTCGTTTGGGGAGGATTTATGATGCAGGAGAAAACCAAAGGTCTTGAGGAGACGGGGATAGATATGATGCGGGAGCATGCTTACACCTTAGAAATTGCTCACATGCATTGGAATAATAATGACAGTGCACTTTTAATTGCTTAGGAATTTGTTAAGTCCATTTAGAATATGGTGAGTCTTTTAGGAAGTTGTAATTCATTTATGTTCCTTTATCTTGAGTTTCTTTAAATATTGATGTATCAAAAGCCTTTGGAGTAGACTTGAATGAATTAAAATTAATTTGCCTTGTGCATGTGAAGAGAGTGATTTCTCCTTCTAAAATCAAGCATTTGGCTTGGTCGTGTGAGCGAATCCACGATTAGCAACGTCGAGCGAGCTCAGTTGCCCCTGGTTGAGTAATTCCCAGGTATCTGATGCGGGAGCATGCTTACACCTTAGAAATTGCTCACATGCATTGGAATAATAATGACAGTGCACTTTTAATTGCTTAGGAATTTGTTAAGTCCATTTAGAATATGGTGAGTCTTTTAGGAAGTTGTAATTCATTTATGTTCCTTTATCTTGAGTTTCTTTAAATATTGATGTATCAAAAGCCTTTGGAGTAGACTTGAATGAATTAAAATTAATTTGCCTTGTGCATGTGAAGAGAGTGATTTCTCCTTCTAAAATCAAGCATTTGGCTTGGTCGTGTGAGCGAATCCACGATTAGCAACGTCGAGCGAGCTCAGTTGCCCCTGGTTGAGTGATTCCCAGGTATCTATCCCCGTCTCCTCAAGACCTTTGGTTTTCTCCTGCATCAAGATACCTGGGAATCACTCAACCAGGGGCAACTGAGCTCGCTCGACGTTGCTAATCGTGGATTCGCTCACACGACCAAGCCAAATGCTTGATTTTAGAAGGAGAAATCACTCTCTTCACATGCACAAGGCAAATTAATTTTAATTCATTCAAGTCTACTCCAAAGGCTTTTGATACATCAATATTTAAAGAAACTCAAGATAAAGGAACATAAATGAATTACAACTTCCTAAAAGACTCACCATATTCTAAATGGACTTAACAAATTCCTAAGCAATTAAAAGTGCACTGTCATTATTATTCCAATGCATGTGAGCAATTTCTAAGGTGTAAGCATGCTCCCGCATCAATTTATAAATGGGTATTTGGGTATGACCGTATGGTACAAATATAGAGAAACCGAAACTTCATTTGTGATCTTGAATATCTTTATGGTGATAGGGATACCATAACCATGAATTCCAGCCAGTTGTGCACCCGGCCCTAGCTATAGCTTGCATGTCGGCGCTCTTCATAGTGGTTAGAAAAACAGCAGAGTTATTGTAGCTATATAAACCATAAACCCTTATGCTACAACATAAAAATCTAAACTACATATTAATAGAATCTTCTTTATCAACCAAAAGATATTAAAAATACTATTTGGTCTTCTATCAAAAAAAAAAAAAAAAAAAAAAATTAAGAGCAGTAACGTAATTTCACAAAACAAAATTTTATTACTTTTTTATTTAAATCTCACATACAGATGATTTTAACATCTCTAAATTTAAAAAATAAAAATAAAACGCCTCTCCTTCTCGTCCCACTCCTAAGTTCACTCTCACTCTCTTCCTCTCTTCCTCTCTCCTTCAATTTAAAAAACAAAAATAAAAAATTTCACACACTCTGTGTGGGCATTACTAGTTTGATTTATTTCTTTGTGGTTATCGCCTACAACGACATTAATACCAGCACCACTATTCACATGATGCTACAAATACTAATGAACATAAACACCAGTTCCACCACTCCATGTTCGATTTGAAGAAGATGATCCATAATTTGAGCTTTTAATTCATACATAATATCGTTCTCATGAACGTCAATGATTACACAATTTTCATACCACAAACCAAAACGCAAGACACACCACGAAATTGAAGGGAAACCAAAACCAAAAGAGATTAAAGCAATATAAAGAGGAACCAAAGCATGCAATACCAACTCAAAACACACACAAAACAAAAGAGATACCAGCTCAAAATACATATTAGTCTTAGCCAGTTGATTTCTTAGCTCTTTGGAGCGGTGGCAACGCCAGGCTACATGTATGGAAGAAGCTGCAAAACACTCCATTTGTCCCAGCCAATTGATCTCTTAGCTTTTTTGCATGGTAGCGGCGCCAGGCTTCTTGTATGGAAGAAGCTGCAAAACACTCCACCTGAGAGTGAGGAAGATCCCTTCTAAAGTGCAACCAAAACTTAGCGACTACAGACTTCAAGTCGTTTGCCGTGATTGAAAATGCTTCAACTTTTGATTGGGACACAAGGGTTGTAGTGCAGATAGGCAACTCAGAAAATGAGGCAGATTTCAATGCCCAAATTACAAGTTCTTCACCATAGAAATCATTTTTCTCAAGGCATTTGCAAACATTTGTTGCACCTTTACTAGTTGTGTAGGTCAAAGTAATGCCTCGCCAAATGAACATCATCTTCCGCAACGGTTCGCCCTCCCTAATAATATACACATCCTCATTATAAATCACCGGCTTTAGATGCTCATATATTGCTTTCAACCTTCTTTTTATCTATACTTCCAATATTTGGAACCTGCATACCAATGTTCAATTAGATACAATTAATTACGCATGACATATTATCTTTATTGACTGTTAAATTCAAAATTTTCTAGTTACCACCGTTAGATTTAACTTTAATAAAATTGTGTGGCTTGTGTTTTAATCTCAACCACACAATTTCATTAAAGTCAATCTAACGGTGGGGAGCGTGTCCCCATTTTTTTTTTTTGGAAAAAATAGGGATCCCTCCCCTTAAGCTCCCTGTATATATATATATATATAACAAATGCCCACTCACTGATAAGTCGAAGGATTGTAGCCTTCTAGTCTCGTTTGTCTAAGTTCATCCTCGGGGTATGTCTCTCCTATATGCGAAACAACTATTTTTAGTTAGTTAGATATCACATATACAAGAATCTAGGAATAACTTCTCATAGTTTGCTCAAATAGAAGGTTTGAATATACGAAAAAATGTTCTACTCGAAATTACGGACCCTCACATGAAAACCACTCTTCCTCCGGAGGCCGGACGTGCCTTCACACGCCATCCAACCCACAGCCATACGCGCAGCCACACTCAGGCACGTGCACGACATGTGTCGATGGAACCCTAACGGACGTTAGGAATATTTCGTTAAATGGTAACGGCATTACTTGACACTGTTAGAATATTCTATTAACTTTAACAAAATATATCTTGTCTTCTCCAGTTAGCCTCGCCATCCGTCGCAGCCGCCGCCATCTGGCTCGTCGGAATTTCTAAACCAAAATCCACAAAATTTGTATGGATTTGAGGCTCTTGAGGAGTAGAACAAGTTCATACCTCTTGAGAGTCCAAAATCAAAAGGAAAATAGTTTGAAAATCCCTCGAAAGAACATGCCAAAACTCGAACTCATGTGTTCCGACATCAACTCCACTTCAAACTTGCTCTAGGGTCCTAAGGGAGTTATGTAGAGGCTTTTACGAGTCTTAAAACTTTGTAACTTGTCCACGATCACGTCGACCCAAACTCCACCGAGTCAGAGCTCACGAGTCCCTAGGTCAAAGAGAATACCTAATTGGGCAGAGGAGAGAGAGAGAGAGAGAGAGAGATTTAATCTTATTGGGCTAGGGGAAATATGAGCTAAAATAAATGGGTAGGTAAAGATAGGTACGTCACTTAGCCAATCAGGGCATAACGTCACTTTACACACTCGGGGAGAAAATTATATAGAAAATTGGGACGGGTTGTCACAAAAATCATCAATGCAAAAATAATCATTCAATTTAAAGATCTTTTAACCATTCATATGGATCAACCAAACAGATGGTTCATTATGAAAATGTTACTTGTTATCCAAACTGTTAATTAATTTGACACGTATAAATGACTAAGCAATTTTGATTAAATATAATTATCAAGTTAAATGACAACCTTAATCGCCTCAACACAACCACAACTCACTCTTTTACATTTTCACACACAAGTTAATACTTTTACAGCTGGACATAGATGTACATATGTCCTATTGCTACATTTACACCACTATCGATCGTCTCATTGGATTGATCATCAAAGAGCATTCACTGGATATTTTCATCTGCAGCGACATAAAGAGATTCGGTCAATTCCAATGAAGTAGGGGCCTCCTTCTCCACTAAAACTAATGATGCGTATGCCTACTTATTTTAACAAAAGTTGATTAATACCATGGTGTTACTGTCACACAAAATGATTTTTCGATAATCTAAAGCACGAGGGAATTATAAAACCAATTTAAACTTGCTACGTTTAAGACACTATTAACCGAGCTAACCTTTGCCAGTGTTTTACAGAAATGGCAGGGCCTGGAAATCAAAATAAATACTCAAGATCCTGCATGATATCTCGTCTTCTCTGTTTAGTAATATGTTTGCCATTTTTTTAATTTTATTTTTTTGGGTCTTGTAAGGAGAATAATCGTGCCAAATCCAATCATAATTGCAACTTTTATTGCCTGGTAAGAGAACGTCTTTTCCTACTAAGTGAGATCAGCTGTAAGAATCTTAGAACGTCATTGCGCTCGGTTTTGTGCCACGTCTTTCGTTAGATCCAATTACTCCAAGTCTTTTCTTAGGTTTGATTCCAAAGTCTTCCTCTACCCCTTCGGGCCTGAATCTCTGTCTTGTAATTGCGTCTTCTAACCGGAGTGTCCGCAGGCCTTCGTTTCACATGTCCAAACCACCGTAATCAATTTTCTCTCATTTTCCTTCAATTTCGGCTACCCCTACTTTATCTCGGATATCCCCATTCCTAATCTCATTCATGGTAAGAGAAATGGGAGCAAAAAAACAAAGAAATTAGATATGAAGTTTGGAACTCTTTAGAGTCGGTTTAGTAAGAAAAAAATGACTATCACACGAGTGCTAAACACACACACCCCACCGCGCCCCACTCTTCCCCCCCCCCCCCCCCCCAAAAAAAAATTAACAGCATCCTGTAATAAATTTTCAACCTTTGATCTTCTTCTTTGATTCTCCTCATTTCTATCCACATTATGCTACAAGTGATCACATAAACACAAGGATTACACTGTTAGAACACCAAATCCACCACATGCCTTGGTTCAAAGAAACCGCAGTATTCGAACTTTTAAAGCGATTAATATCAATCTCTCATCTTAATTATTACATTTTTGCTTCACCATATGAAGATCAGATTGTTCTAGTTGAGATATAGGTAAATTAGGCCTGGCAATTCTTGACACGATCCGATAACCCGACACGACACGACACGAAATTAACAGGTGTTTGGGTCGACACGATAACGAATTGGGTCGTTATCGGGTAACCCGATAAGCACATGTTAAGATAACGGGTTGATTCGGGTATATACGTGGGTAACACGATACACGATAAGCAGAATATTAATTTTATAATTTTATAACCCTAAAAAAATACTATAATAATTATATATATTAATTTAACAATTTTATACCCCTAAAAACTATAATATATATATATATATATATTAAATTAACTATAATAATTATAATAATTATATATACTATAATAATTATACCTCCAAAATATTAACCATCTATAATAATTATATATATATATATATATATTACATTTTGAATTAAATTTTATAAAAACTATAATAATTATTAATTAATAATATGCATGAATCCATGATGCATCCAAGTCCAACCAGAATCGGATAATCCATTCATTTGATTGATTGATTCCATTTCAAGTGCCGCCCTTTTTGAAGAAAAAGGGAGGGAAAATGAAAATGATAAGACAAGTTGAAAATGAAACAGAAAAGAGAGAGAATTAGGGAAAGATGGGTGGATGAAAAAGTGAAAATTATAAGAAAAGTTGAAAAGAAACCAAAAAAGAGAGGGAAAAATGAAAATTAATAAAAGTGGTGAGAATTTTTTTTAAGTTAATAAATTTTTATCACATATATGACATATCCCACTATTTTTATAATGATTGACACGTAACGTGATGTACTACTCTGTGTACCGGTTAATTATAGTATTATACGTACAAAATAAATAGATTTAAATCTACTTAATAAATAAATAAATAAATAAATAAATATATATATATATATATATACACACACACACAATACACATCATTGATTCATTGAACTTGATGGGATACGAATTCTCCGAAACTAATTTCAACGATCCCAACTGTCAAACTTGTTTGTATATGCTTCGAGATCACATCAGTAAAAAATCGCAAAAAACAAACATTCAGAGATCAAGTAACGGGACAAAATTTTTCGACGATTATAAACAAAAAATCACGATTTAACAGTTATTTTAACTCCGATTTTGATGATTTTTTACAGCTACACTCCTTGACCCTATATGAATACAATGAATGAATTCGATCTTCAATTTAAAATATTTATTCAAGTGGATACCACAAATCTTATGTTATACTTAATGAAAGTATAAATAAACTCTTAAGTGTTATTCAATCTATCGTTTTGATGTGATACGAATTCTCTGAAACTAATTTCAACGATCACAACCGTCAAACTTATTTGTATATGTTTTGATATCACGTCAGCAAAAAATCACAAAAAACAAACATTCAGAGATCAAGTAACGGGACAAAGTTTTTCGACGGTTATAAACAAAAAATCACGATTTAATGGTTATTTTAACTCTGATTTTAATGATTTTTTACAACTACACTACTTGACCCTATATGAATACAATGAATGAATTCGATCTTCAATTTAAAATATTTACACAAGTGGATAAAACAAAATCTTATGTTATACTTAATGAAAGTATAAATAAACTCTTTAAGTGTTAGTCAATTTATTGTTTTAATGAGATACGAATTCTCCAAAACTAATTTCAACGATCACAACCGTCAAACTTGTTTGTATATGTTTCGAGATCACATCAGAAAAAAAATCACAAAAAACAAACATTCAGAGATCAAGTAACGGGACAAAGCTTTTCGACAGTTATAAACGAAAAATCACGATTTAACGGTTATTTTAACTCTGATTTTGATGATTTTTTACAGCTACACCCTTTGACCCTATATGAATACAATGAATGAATTCGATCTTCAATTTAAAATATTTACACAAGTGGATAATGAAGGTATAAATAAACTCTTAAGTGTTAGTTAATCTATTGTTTTGATAGGATACGAATTCTCCGAAACTAATTTCAACGATCACAACCGTCAAACTTGTTTGTATATGTTTTGAGATTACATCAGCAAAAAATCACAAAAAACAAACATTAAGAGATCAAGTAACGGGACAAAACTTTTCGACGGTTATAAACGAAAAATCATGATTTAACGGTTATTTTAACTCTGATTTGGATGATTTTTTACAACTACACTCCTTGACCCTATATGAATACAATGAATGAATTCGATCTTCAATTTAAAATATTTACACAAGTGGATACCACAAAATCTTATATTATACTTAATGAAAGTATAAATAAACTCGTAAGTGTTAGTTAATCTATTGTTTTGATGAGATACGAATTCTCCCAAACTAATTTGAACGATCACAACTGTCAAACTTGTTTGTATATGTTTCGAGATCACATAAGCAAAAAATCACAAAAAACAAATATTCAGAGATCAAATAACGAGACAAAACTTTTCGACGGTTACAAACGAAAAATTATGATTTAACGGTTATTTTAACTCCGATTTTGATGATTTTTTACAGTTACACTCATTGACCCTATATGAATACAATGAATGAATTCGATCTTCAATTTAAAATATTTACACAAGTGAATACCACAAAATTTTATGTTATACTTAATGAAAGTATAAATAAAAGTGTTAGTCAATTTATTGTTTTGATGGGATACGAATTCTCCGAAACGAATTTCAATGATCACAACCGTCAAACTTGTTTGTATATGTTTCGAGATCACATCAGCAAAAAATCACAAAAATCAAACATTCAGAGATCAAGTAACGAGACAAAGCTTTTCGATGGTTATAAACAAAAAATCACGATTTAATGGTTATTTTAAGTAAATGCAAGATACCAAATCAAGATTTTTACTCGGAGTGCTTTGCACACTGTCGGGACTGCTATTGATCAATTCCCCCTTGTTTCTTTTTCGGTGCAGATTCTCTCTGCAAGAAAATTGAGAAGATATACCAAATGCCAGTTACAAACTTAGAACAACTATAAGAAATTTGAGTACAAACTGAATTTGACCATTCAAACAAAAAAAGGCAACACAGGAGAGTGCCATCATTCGGATTCTGTTGCGTTCTTCTTTGTTGAGTACAAACTGCAACTTCATACACACGAACCCGCCTCCTTTGAGGGGAAAAAAGTCGCCCCAATCCCAAAGACCCTTCTCGACTATCGACTTAACCTCAACGCCTGATCCAAATACGATCATACATATTAATCTGCCTCCTAGCTTTTCGTAAACAACAAACAAGAAAAAGTTCATACATATAGGAATTGTTTTGACAAACCCGCGTGTGATATCTCATTCCCCTCACAATCTTGAAGAAGAAGAACCAAATTATCGCGAAGGGCGCTGTCCATAAACACAACCAGGATAAGATACGAATCGAATAACAACAACATTTACGACCAGAAGCCGTTTTCTGATTATTACAAGATAAAGTCTCCCTCGTTCGAAGCTTGGCACTCTCTTTTCCCCGTAGAAACTGCAATGTGTATTCATTCAGTGAACATTTTGCTAAATTGTTGAAATTCTAGACCGCGCTTTGGCTGGCACTATAGTTGCAATCTTTTTTCTCGAGCTATCCTCTGTGTTGGTAATTTTATATCTTGATTTACCACAAACTGAGCACACGGTCAAATCTGAAGTATCTTTCCAATAGATCATGCAATCATTGGGACATGCATCAATTTTCACATACGTCAGACCCAAGTCATTTATAAGTTTTTTTGCCTTATAACATGATTCAGGCAAACAATCCCCTTCAGGCAACATTCTTTTAATTAACTCCAACAAAGTTGTAAAGATTTCGTCTGGCATTCCTGCTAAACACTTGATCTGATACAGTCTGATAACTGCTTCTAATTTCTTAAACTCCTTACAACCTGGCCACAAATCTTTATCTGCCTCTTCAAGCAACCTAAAAAAAGTCTCCACCTCTTCTGGACGCTCTTCCCCAATAGGGGGTTCAGTAGACGGCCCAACACCTTCTT
Source organism: Crataegus laevigata (assembly GCA_963580275.1). Lineage (NCBI taxonomy): Eukaryota > Viridiplantae > Streptophyta > Magnoliopsida > Rosales > Rosaceae > Crataegus > Crataegus laevigata. The sequence continues at coordinate 35,231,693 of OY756942.1, read as the reverse complement.
CTGTTAATGGTTGGACAAATACATCATTAAGAAAATCATGCATGCCAGTCACCTCATCTCCTGTTTCTTCTTCTCCAATTGACACATTTTGCTCTCCAATGTTTTGCTCGCCATGATGTCGCCAACAAACGTTTTTATACTCTTTATCCATATCATACAATATAAGATGTTCAACAATAGTGCTCCTAACAAAAGTATATCGATTACAACATCTTTTGCAAGGACATCTAAACTTATCAGGACCAACACCATTTGAAATTGCTTGATCCAAAAACAAATTAATTCCAGCTGTATACGCTTCAAAATTTCGGGGTATCGTCACCCAACTCTTGTCCATGTTTTACCACTTTGCGAGGGCAAAATATTATGTTCACACTAAAATGCCTACAATCTTTCAATCCCTATGATGTAGGCATAACTATCAGAATTTTCAAATTCTATCTTTCAACCCTCGAACTCTATCACGATTGTAATATTTCAATTTTCAACACCTATTATAGTAAAAACAAATTAATATAACAACAAAAAGTTATCAAAATTATGCTCATCTAATCCATTCTAGATAATAACAACCAAAAGTTAACAAAGTTATCAAAATAACAATAAAAACAAATTAAAATAACAATTATAATGCAAAACAAATTAATTTAGCATAATATATTCTTATATTACTAAATATTAAAAGTTTATATTATATTTAATATTGTTAATTTCACATAAATGCTAATAAATATTATTCATTTCCATTTTCTCATAACAATTCAAGTGACAAAATTAACATCTATATTAACTACTTAAACAAAAATAATAGAGATTTATCTAACTACTTAAACTAGAACTTTTAAACAAATAAATTTATATATTAAACAATTTTAAATTAAAGAATGTAGTAAAAAAACCTGGATTATGGAAGAATTCCGTCCTCGATCAATTTATTATGTACTCAATCAATTCAAATGAATTTCCTACAAAAATAAATTGTAATTAAAAATTAAACATAAATAGAGAAAATAAAAATATTAAAAGTAAGAAATACTTACTGTTGCAAATAAAGAAAACGAAGTAGGAAGTACAAGAAGTGCAAGAGGAAAACACGGGAAGGTTTGTGAATTGGAAGAAACTATAAGAAAAATGCAGAACAGAAAGAAGTGAACACGGGTAGAGAGTATATAAAGACAATCTATCTGTCGCTTAGAACCGACACTAGGTTTCAAAATAATTTAAAAATTAAAATTTATGTCGCTCAAAACCGACGCAGGCTTAAAAAAAATTAAAAAATAAACTCTGCGTCGGTTTAAAACCGACGCAAATATTTAGCGTCGGTTTTAAAGCGACGCTAAATATTTGCGTCGGTTTTAAACCGACGCTAATAATTAAAAATATTTAAATCTGTGTCGGTTAAAAGCGACACTAAGTCTTTGCGTCGGTTTAAAAGCGACATAAACATTTTATGACGCTTATAAGCGACAGTAAATCCGACGTTATATCTAATAAGTGTCGGAACTGTCTAATCCGCCACTATATTATATTAAACCGACACAAGCCACCGACATTATAAGGCTCTTTTGTAGTAGTGCTAGTTCACGCTTTTTCCCGGAAACGTTAGATACTTTAAATATTCCAAGAGAGTTCCATGCAGCTTTCTCTGCCCGAGAACAAATGTTTTCACCATCAATATTGAATTGGTAAAAGAAATAGATAAATAAATCAGTCAGAGCAACGAAAAGACAAAGCTCACCTGAGTCCCTGCGACGAAATACACGGTATGGGGAAACTCTGTTCTAACCAACCCCAATGTATCTCGCACAATATTAACTGGAAAAAGAAATTCACTTTTAGCGGTGAACTTGAAACCTATAACTGTAAGAAGAATTCATAAAATTCAGAGCAACTTTGAACAACGCCAACCGATATGGAAGGCATGCACATAATTGTAAGCTGAAGGGTCACACTGGAGCTCTTCGCCCTCCTCCAGCTTGTCCACTCTCGGTTGCCATACCTTCGCCGGCATCGACGGTCCCAAAGAGGAAGAAGACTCGTCTCCTTTCTTTGAACCCTGAACAAAAATTTAATTCAATTCAATCAAATCAATTGGGCAAAAGATAAAACCCTAATTTTACTAAAATAATTAAACAATTAACACCTTAGGTTTCTTGATGCCTCTTGTGGAGCAAAAAATAATCGAGAAAAATATGGAGGCGACACGTGGATTCTTGAGTTAAAATGACAAAATTACCCTTGAGGCACACTGAAGCTCCCACTCGCGAGAAGTAGACGATGATAGCTCATTCAAGGTCAAAAGGGATCAAAATAAGTATTTATTTAAAACTTATTTCATCCATCCTCCTAATTTAAATTAGGATTGATTAGGCAATTAATTGATTAAAAACCCAATTAATTGCTTAATTGCCTAATTGATTGCAATTATTCAAAATTCCACCATAAATGGCTGATCCCTACTTTCCTAATAGGGCCTGCTACACCCCCATATATAGCCCTACATTTCTCCAAAAACCTAAGTTCAATTCTCTTGCAAAACTCTCCAAATTGCTCTAAACAATTTTCCCTCAAATTCTAACTTTGGCATTAGAGGTTCTTCGGCCAAAGCCCCTCCCCATTCATCGTGGGCGCGTGAGGCTCTTGGCCTTGACCTAAGGAGTTAATTGTTTTGCAGGTGCATTTTCATTCAAGAAGAAGAAGGCGAAAATTTGCATCCACAAATTTGTGCTTTCATTGAGAGTTGAGTCCCACACTCGTAGAAGACTCTCACATTCAAGGTTTTTCATTTTCTTGTTCATTTGTAGATTTTTTGTACATTCTTATACTTAGAATTTTTGCTTGTAAAAATTCTAAGAATAAAACGTAAAAGAAAAGTACAATGACTAGAAATTCGGAAACCTCGACGAACGGAAATTCTAACGTTCAAGAAATGGGACCACGACAATCCAAGAGACTAAACGTGACAATAAGTGGAGCGGTACCACCCTCACAGCGCACCACTGTGGCAACCACCGCGATGGCCACCGCAGCAACAACCCTCGGTGAGGCCTATGGCGACATGATCATGGTCCAAGCCATGCCATCCAAGCCCACACGGGCCCAAGCCCAAGTCGTGCCATCCAAGACTCATAACACCAAGGCCACGACCCAAGCTGTGCCACTCCAATCCACTCGGGCCCAGGCCAAGGTGAACCGGCCCGAGCCGTCCAAGCCCAACGCGTTGTCGAGACGAGCCCAAACCTCAAACCCACATGCGCCGCAGCCCACTCCCGTGGTGTCTTAAGTAGCCCAAGTCGGTCTAAGACCGGTTCAACCATCCCGGCTCCAAATTTTTGGACTGATGGTGGAACTTAGGGCATTTTCACGTCACTTTTCTACTGATTTGACATTTCCCAACTCAAATCTCATACCCAGAGTCTACCACATTTCCACCACTCAACGAAACGCATTCCGTCCAAGCTCTTCCAACCCGAATGGTGAACAACACTTGTCTTGAAAAGTCATAGAGTTGACGAGTGCCCTCGCACAGTAGACGAGCTTGGTGAATCAGCTCTTGCAGCGCACCAAGATGCAACGTGCCCTGGATGAGGTGTCTCGAAGTAGGACAAGGGCAGACGAACCTCTCTAGTGGTGTCCCGGCAAGCAGCCACTAGACCAACCACGAAACGAGCGTTCGGGTAATGTCACTACAAGAAAACAAGGCTTTTGTGGCGATAGACATTCGTCACATAAATATGAAAATTCGTCACATTTGACTATATGTGACGAAAATCCAACGTCACAATTATCGTCACCTATACAGCGTCACCGATAGTTTACGTGACGAATGTTAGAGTCGCCACATATTTTTCTTTTACGTGGCATTAATTTCGTCACATATTCTGTTTGTAAGTGACAGAATAAGCATCACAAAATAAAAAAGTCAGTGACCAATGTTTTTCGTCACATATCAAACTTATAAGTGATGATTTTATCGTCACTCAATATAATCTCAAATTGATATGATTAACACTAAATGACGCTAAAATTGTCACATATTCTTTTGACATGTGACACAGCGTATGTCACACGTGTTAAATCAAATACCTATTTAGGAATAATATATGATGAATTAATTACTTGTTCTTGATTCGCAATCTAGAATTACAATGCATAACTATAAGGTAATACTTCACATTTTTCATTAATCAACAATTAAAGCACTTAAGTCAATTCATCAAGTGTACATCCCACAAAATAACATAAACATCCCAATATCAATCTAACTCAGGGTGACCTATCTTAGTGGTAGTAATTCGTCATGAAGGGCACCAACACTTATACATAGACAACTTGAGGTCCTAACAAAAGGAAAGTCTAATCAACATTGAGGTGCTAACAAAAGAGAAGTCTAAGACACTTACAGCCAAAAAAACGTTTAACTTTTGATACCAGACTTTCATCAACATTGAGGTGCTAACAATAGAGAAGTCTAAGACACTTGCAGCCAAAAAAGCCTTTAACTTTTACTACCAGACTTTCATCTTCATTTTGGAAATCCAATTGAGCTCTCAATTGTTCATATGAGGAAACCATTTGATAAAAACTTGATTTAATGGAGTACCCTTAGGTGCTTCTTGGATCAGCTTCATTCTTCTTTTTCTTCATGTTATCCTTTCATAATAAAATAGAAACAGATCAGTTTCGTTTTGAAAGATCAGCTACAATATCCTTAATTAAGAAAATACAACTTGACTACTGTATGCGACCATCAGGTACAACCTGTCTTTACATATGATTTTGTAGTTTCTGTTTGAATGTGGGTTAAATTGAACTAGGCACATACAAGGTTTTGCTCAAAAAGTAATAAGCATCAATAGCATAAGAATATATTGTAACAAGCATCAATCAATAGCATAAGGATATATTGGCGGGGCAAACAAAAAGAAGAGAAACATAAACTTATTAGGAACACAAATGTAATTTAATTCACAAGGGACCCTTTCAACTTCTAGCTAGTTATATCAAGTTTTTTTTTCTTAAAGCCAATCTTGCACGTTCACTTTATTTGTGTTTTCTAAGTTGTATCTCGTCAAATGTGAATTTTTACTCTCCAACTCTGTTGAAATGAAAAAAAAAATGATAAGCCTATGAATGACTTACCTATTTGTCTAGAGCAACATCATTGATATCCACTGGTTGTTCTTGTCTTTGTTGAGGAGGTGGTGGCGGGGGAGGTGCAAGTGCATCAAATGGAGGAAGAGGTAAGGGATCCTTCACCTATTTCACCCTCTTTCCTCACTATGTAGAAGCTGCCATCTAAAATATGAAAAGGAAAAGTAACTAACACGACTAAAATGTTAATATATACAAACCAATATACGCATAATTACTATTTGTAAAATTATAGGCCAATAGATTACTATTGTAGGATGTGAATTAATTTATAATGCACATATCTCACAACAGTCATCAATCATAATCACTTTATCATCATCCTCGTAAGCTCACCAAACTACAAATCCATTGTCTATCCATGAATCGAAGTCAGATCACTTTTAGTTTTAGTATTGAGCTGCACATTCTGACACATTTCAATAGGTTGCCATAATAAAATATATGTAAAATTGTTTAGATAGACATATAATATGACAGGAAAAACTAGCATGCTTTCAGCATATACATGCACAATACTTCATATTCATCATTACTATTCAGATGCAATAATAATTTTGACTAGAAGTAGCATGAATACTATGTCATTTTAAATTGCAAGTATTAAATACAACATACGAACTTGAAACTTTGGTCTTGTACTTAACTAATCTCAAGCTTGAGCACCTTCAATCCTGAAAATCAAGAAAGTACCAAGAATTTCATATATGTATATACAAAAGTAAATCTGCATCAGAGCATAATTAGATGAGAGCATAATATAGAAATTTTAAAAGTTGACTAACCAAATTGTAGATGTTTAATCAATTTACTAGTTTTAGTTTCCTGATTTTGGCTTTGTATATCCCATCAATTACACAATTCAAATCTTTTGTTCTCTTCCTCCATTGTAAAGCACTTGAAGGTACTTTGGGTAGAATATCTGAATCTTTTAGCATGCCAATGTCAAACTACATTTTGCTCCAACAAGTGACTAGGATGTAAAATCCAATCCAATCCCAAACTTGGCAGGTTAAAAAGATGGGCAACATGAAATCCAAATTTAAGCTTGCATAATGCATGTCCAACGCCCTAAAAATGAAATGCGTTCAAGAAAGTAGCAAAGCCAAATTTAGCTCTCATTGTTCTAGTTTCTTGAGATTTTCAAAAATACCACATGTAACCTGCAATACAATGCACCAAATCACATAACAAACCAATTACAGAAGGGCAACGGCATAGCGCCGTTGGCACTCTCATGTTTAACTTTTGGCACTTTCACATATTGTGTGTATAAAAATTGTAAAATACTCAGTTTGAAGTGCTAAAAGCATTGCACTTAATAGATAGGTAAATAAATGTGTGGGAAAGACGAAGAGTACCATGACAAAAGGTGCTTCAGTGAGAAATAGAATAGGAAACCCTCTAAAGAACGCAAAGGGTCCTCTGGATTTTAGAATCGTACACAATACTAAAATTGTACTTGTACCTAAACTAACAAACATCAAAATTTAATCAATTCAATCAAACTCAAGTTAATTAACAAAATATTATTTTGTTTGAGAATTTACTCTGTGGTAGTCTATGTGTTGAAAAAAATAGTTACACGAAAAAGGGAGTAGTTCCAATTTTTTTTTCTTTCCAAATATTGTGACTAGTATAATCTTCTTCATCTACCAAAAACTATTCCTCATCTTTTTTTCCTTTTGTTCAGTTCTTCTGTTTTCCCCCTTTTGTTCTTATTTGTTATGGTGTAGCAGGACATGATAGTTTTTTTTTTTAGAAGTGGATTTGTGCTATAGCCGAGATGCTGTAGTTTTTATCATACATCAGAGAATTAACTATGCAACTAATCAAGAGCTTAAATAGCTGCAATAATTGTGTTCTAACTAAATTAGAAATAAGAAAATTACAATTTACCAAATGATAATGTTCACAGATGGCCATCAACGACATTCCAAAGAGAAAATAGAAAAATAACAGCCATTATTCATTGATTTTCAAAAGAGAAAGGAAATTGATAACTGGGTGTCTAAGCTTGGCAAACAAAGACTGATTAAAGAAGAAAATCCAAAAACAATTAAAGAAATAAGTACCTTGTTGTCGATTGAAGAACTCCATATAAAAGTCGAATTTCTCTTTTCCCAATTTGGGTCTTGTTATGTCATATAGGAGAGAGTTAGAGAACGAACAACAGAGGTGAGAGGCTAAGGGAAGGAGACGAAGGAGAGGTGGTACGTGGTCACCGTCGATGGCAACCACCAAGTGGCTGGTCCGTGAGGCGGGGTGAGAGAGTAGAACCAAGGGGAGCTGAAAAAGATGGGGTGAGAACAGAACGAAATAGGTTATTAGGTTTTACAATTTGGGAGTTTTGACAGTATTATTTCAATATTTTTAGTTTTTACTTTTAATATTATATGTGATGAATTGACTATTACGTGGCCTACTCTGTCTATAAGTGATGAATGTAAAAATTTCGTCACATATTAACATTTCGTTTGGCGGTAAAATTTCCCGCCCAATAGTTTGTGACGAATTCAAAATGTTTATGTGACGCAAAATATTTTGGTGTTTGTGAAAATCTTTATGTGACGATTTCTAAAAAAGCCTCACTCATTTTAGCCAAATGTGATGAATTTTTAGGCGCCACAAAAAATACCGTCACCTAATCCATGTTTTCTTGTAGTGTGTACACTCCCGATTGGGCCCCCGAGATAGCATATACTCCCATCTTTGCGCGCGGAGGAGGTGCATTATCGACTAGGCTCATGGACGAGTATACATTCACGGTTGGGGCCATAGTCAACATGAGCAACCTTATAGGTGAAGTTTTCATTCACAACTAAGCCCGCAAGGAGCATCTTCCACCTCACATCGGAGTAGGCAGCACGAAGGATGGAGAGGAACAGTCACTCAATCTGGCTCAAGTTCAATTGGTAGCTTGCGAAAAACTCCCTCACCTGCCAGGAATGAACCACATGCACTGCTGCCACGTCTTAGACGAGCTGAGCACATAGAAGAGCAGCCTAGACTAGCAGGTCGAGACCGGGGGTAGCCGAGAGCTTTGCCACCCCAATAAAGGTAGATTCAAGAAGAGGTAGATAGGCTACTGAACAAGCAATTGCGTGATTTCCAACACAACGAAGTCGCCGATGTGGCACTACAACGAGACATCACCAATATGAACAGGTCACCCTTCACGGACGAGATAGAGTAGGCAGAGCCTCCACGCAAGTTTAGCATGCCGCACTTCACATCTTTAAAAAAAAAATGGAGATTCGGAAAGACACTTAAAGCACTATCGAAGCATGATAGTCCTTTATCGGAACAATGATGCCCTTATGTGCAAGATATTTGCCACCACTTTGCAAGGCGATGCGCATATTTGGTTCCACACCTTGCAATTACGATCCATCTGGAGTTTCAATGATCTTTTTTTAGTTTTCACCAAAGAGTATTCCTCTTATCGTTCGATAAAGAAAAAAGTCCGACCACTTGTTCAACGTGAAGAAGAGCCCAAAGGAGTTGCTTCGCAATTACGTGAAGATGTTCAAAGCAGAGAATGCAAAGATAGTCGGATGCGACGACTCGATAGCAAGTGCAGCCTTCCAAAAAGAACTCCCAGCAGACCACTCGTTGTTCGGAGAGTTGATCAGGAAAGAAGATCTAACTCTAACATACTTCTTTTCTCTACCAAAGAAACATGCATTATGGGGTGAAGCTCGGCGAGCAGACAAGGTGCCCGAGTAACCTCGGAAAGAAGCGATAGTAAAGAAGGAAGAAGGAAAGCAGAGCAACAAAAGCAGGCAGAGGGCCAAGCGTAAGGACCGATCCCCGACTAAAAGAGGCCCGAAGACCAAGAATTATTCTAAGTTCTCGATCCCGATCCACCAAATCCTTCGCGACACTAAGAACGAACCATGATTCAAGATGCCAAAGCAATCAAAGAGAGATACTTCCAAATTGGACCACACCAAGTACTGCGTATTCCATCGAGGACCTGGTCACACAATTGACGATTGCTACACTTGGAAGAACTACCTAAAGAAGCTCTTGAAAGAAGGCAAAGTTGACAGATACTTGGACAAGCCGGTTGCACAGCCTAGAAGGAACACGGATACCAATGAAGAACCACCCAACAAGATGATTCGGATTAACGACATATTTGCCGAATCTGAACATTTGGGGGCCACCAACAATTCAAAAAAGAGAAAGATCCAACAAACGCTACTAGTCTCGCAAGTCCAAGCAGTCGACACCCAACCTCGACCCATCATTGGTTTTAACGAGCAAGATGCCTAAAGTGTCGACTTTCTGCACGACGACACATTAGTAGTATCCGTTCAACTGGCCCATGCCATAGTCGATAGAATGATGGTGGATAATGGAAGTAAAGTCAACCTACTTTAGTTCTCTGTAATTCAGAAGATGGGCCTGGAAAGCACAATCATGCTGAGCAGAGGTACTCACCGGATCCAACAGACACACCTCGATTGCCATCGGCCACATCACACTTGACGTGAAAACACCGCCAGTTGTCTCAAACCAGACGTTCACAATAGCAAGCAACCCGTCTCCCTAAAATGGGATTTTAGGGAGACCTTGGCTAATAAAGCTGGATGCCATCACTTTCATCAAGTATCAAAAAATCTGATTCTGCATCAAGGTGGAGGAGTTGGAGAAATCAAGTTTGACCAAGCCGTATCTTGACGATGCACTGTGCAAGTACTGAATGAGTCAAGAAAAAGACCTTTACCCCCATAGAGGCAACCGAGGTCTGAAAGGATGATGAAGCTACCAAACAGTAATTACAACAAGTGGATCAAGAAAATGGTGTCCAAACCAATGCCCAAGCAGACGAGAAATGATGAAAGCTCGAAGAAGACACTGAGAACATCATTCTTGATCCCCAGCAGTCGGAGAAGACTGCTAGAATTGGCTCACACCTGAGCCCGAAGGAAAAGGAAGAACTCACGACTTTCCTTAGGGGAAAATCGTGACATCTTCACTTGGTCACCTTCCGACATGTTCAACATCGACCCCGAAGTAGCTTGCCACAAGTTATTCATCAACCCTACTGCCAAACCAGTGATTCAAAAGAGAAGACACCTCGCGCTCGAACGAGCAACGATCATTGAGGTAGAATTTGACAAGCTACTAAAAGCCGAATTCACATAAGAAGTAGCACACTCAGCATGGCTTTCCAATTTTGTGCTAATGATGAAGAAAGAGAAGAGCAAATGGAGAGTTTGTGTAGACTACACCGACCTCAATAAAGCATACCCGAAGGATTGCTATCTAATTCCTCGAGATTCAACTTTGGGGAATCAACTGCTTAGTTTCTTGGACGTATATTCTGGCTACAACCAAATACCCATGTATGAGCCCTATAAGTAGAAAACTGGGTTTATGATCGAGTGAGGCACCTACTGCTACAAGGTTACGCATTTTGGCCTTAAGAACGCGGGAACCACTTACCAACGACTAGTGAATACGATGTTCAAGAAGCAAATTGGAGTACCCATGGAGGTCTATGTTGATGAAATCATGGAGAAGGGTAAGACCACATCGGTAACTTAGTGGAGACTTTCAGTATGCTTAGAAATTACAAGATGAATCTCAACCCCGCTAAATGCATATTCGAGGTATCTTGAGGCAAATTCTTAGGGTACCTATTAAACCAACGAGGAATCAAAGCACATCCCAAGCAAATCTGAGCTATCTTAGAGATCTTGAATGAGATCTAAAGCTTAACTGGACGAGCAGCTTCTCTCAACTGCTTTCTCTTACGATCCACTAATCGATGCAAACCCTTTTTCAAGGGCATAACAAGACAAATGGAATGATGAGTATGAAAGAGCTTTCCAAGACTTGAAGAAGTACCTCACATCACCTCCTTTACTATCCAAGCCGGAAGCAGCGAATGATTTATACATCTACTTGGCAGTCTTAGAAGTAGCAGTAAGCTCTGCCCTTAGGCGAGAAGAGCTGGGGGTCCAACTATTGGTATTCCACACTTCTAAAGCTTTTATCGATGCGGAAACCAGATATTCGATGATCGAGAAATTAATTTTGGTGCTAGTTGTTGCGACTCGAAGCTTAGACCGTATTTTCAAGCTTATATAGTCGTTGTCATGACCAATATCCTCTACGATCAATCTTACATGGTCTGGAAGCTTCTTAACGAGTGATGAAATGGGCGTTGGAACTTGGCCAATACGGCTTAATTTTTCGACCTCGTACGGCAATAAAGGCCCAAGCCTTGGTAGACTTTATAGCGGAATTTACGCCTAGCCTAGGCAACGCAACAGAGCGACCCGACGATGCTCCAGAGGTAGCCGAGCACATCTTAGCCTCACCTACTCCACCCAATTGAGACTTCTGGCATTTGTATATCGACGGCACATCCAACTACAAAGGTTAGGGAGCAGGCGTGGTCCTTGTCACCCCAGATGGTTCGATGCTCGAGCAGGCAATAACTCTAAGTTTCAAAGTATCCAACAATGAAGCAGGGTATGTGGCTCTACTAGCAGGCCTCTGAATGGCAAAAAACTTGGTAATGAAAAAGTTTACAATTCATTATGATTCCCAGTTAATCACCGGCCAGATTGTTGGGGAGTACACATCAAAACATCAAAAAATGGCGCAATACCTAGAAAAGGTACGCAAACGACTTGAGACGTTTTAGACTTACACCCTCACTTAAGTTTTACAGGCATACAACGCCTATGCCTACGCGGACGCGCTAGCTAGCCTAGGCTCCGCCATTGACCACTAACTCAAACGCTCTATTCCAGTGGAATACCTAGACAAGCCGAGCATAGAGGTAAAGCCAGCAGCCGAAGTGTCCCAGGTTAGTACAATCCCCAATTAGCAAAGTTTTATTATAAGCTATCTGGTCAATGGCACACTTCCCATGGAAAGGTTGGAGTCTAGAAAACTCCAAGTTAAAGCGACACGCTACTACATGTGGAACGACATTCTCGTCTGAAGATCCTACACCGGACCATATTTCTATACCTAACGCCTCCTGACGAGCTAAAAGTTCTAAGCTTAATCCACAAAGGCGTTTGTGGATATCATTCTGGAGGCTGATCCTTAGCGCAAAAGGCTTTTAACGCAGGCTACTACTGGCCTAGCGTGCATCAAGACGCTAAGAAGCTAGTACAAAAGTGTGACCACTGCCAACGTTACAACTTGGTACCAGCATTGCCTGCCAGCAAACTACACCCGCAGATAAGTCATTAGTCGTTCATGCAGTGGGCAATCGACTTGGTAGGGCCAATGTTGCTCGCTACTAGGGGCAGAGTTATGATGATCGTGGCAGTCAATTACTTCACCAAATGGGTAGAAGCAGAGCCCATGATAACCACGACTTAAACGGATATAGAATGCTTCATATGGAGGAACATCATTTTTTGATTTGGCATCCCTCAAACCATCGTCACCTACAATGCCCTGCAATTCATGGGCAAAGATTTGGCGAAGTTCTTCCAAAAGTATGGCATCAAGTTGCACATGTCCACGCCGAGATATTTTCAAGGCAATGGGCATGCCTAAACATCTAACAAGATGATCCTCGACTGCCTCAAGAAATCCCTCAGTCTGTCTCAAGAAATCCCTCACTGACACGAAGGGAAAGTGGCCAGAAGAACTTTTTAGATGTCTATGGGCATATCGCACGACCAAACAATGAGCCACCAATAAGACTTCTTTCTCTTTGACATTTGGTTCAGAAGCAATCATTCATCCCAATGTCATCATGCCAAGTATCAGCACTATATTGCCAAGCATTGAGCTGAACAATAAAGAGATGGCCAAAAGCTTAGATCTGGCACAGGAGAAGCGCGTGTAGACCATCACTAGCATCGTAGCCTACCAACAACAGCTTTTCTTTAGCTACAACAAAAGGGCCAAGTTCTGGCAGTACCAACTCGAAGATTTAGTCCTAAGAAAAGCCTTCATCACTGCCTGCAAGGAAGACTCCAAAAAGATGGATCCCATCTGGGAAGGTCCGTACAAGATTAACAGAGTAGGCGGCAAGGGTAACTACACTTTCGCCACTATGAACGACAAAGAGATCGAAAAGCAGTGGAGTGCCTACAATCTGATGAAGTACCATGTGTGACCTTCCGCTACACTAAAGACCGAAGACTCAAAGCAGCTCCACGGGCACCGCCTCATGCATCGAAGAATATCCAGTTGTTATGCATTTTATACTTTACAAGTAAGTTTTTCCTTCGTTTCACTCATTTTTCAACGAGAAATTCAAAAGTAATTTATAACTTGGCTCGACTACAAACTTACAACAACTGATTACTCCTGCACTTCAAAAGAAGATAGCACTCTTCTCAAGGACTCATCGCAAGAATTGTACCCCCCGAGGGACCAACCATGCTCTCCAGTATGAGAAGGTAAGCCATTTCCTTGACACCCACATAGGTCTACAACTGATTACACCCGCCCCTCTAATATATTTAAATTTTAGAAATTGAACCCCAAACCCTTTTCAATTATACAAATTAAGCCCTAAAGTTTTTGTAAACTTTCATTTTGGTCCCTAAACCTTATCCCCTTTTCCTTTTTATTTTTAAATGGTTTTTGGGCCTTAAATGGTGAGCCCAGGGGGCCCACCTGGATTTTCTTCTCCCTTTTCCCGTACCCTCTATCTCATTTCCCTCTCTCGAACTCTCTCTGCACCTTCTCCCTCTCGAACTCACTCTCTGTCTCTCTCGTGTGCACCGAGAACTACGCACGCACGCACGCACGCCAGCACACCACCATCTTCGTCTCTCTCTCTCTCATTACTCTCGTTCTTCTCTCTCTCGGGTCGCAGCAAGACCCGCGTGAAAAACCCAGAAACTCCCGGCGAGTTTCTTCCCTCCTTCCGGCTAGGTAAGTTCTTCTTCCCTCATTCCGGCTAGGTAAGTTCGAGTCTCTCTCTGTTTTGCTAGCATAAAACTGAGTTGAGATTTAATTATGTTTATTCGTGATTATTCAAGGGGTTTTGGAATGAAATCGTCATGGGGTGCGCACACCCATTCTCCGGCAAACCAGTGAGCATCGTGGGCTTTTCCGGTCGTCTCCGACCGTTTCACGGCAAAAGAAAGGTATAAACCTCTTCCTTTCTTTCTCTTCTTCGTTTTAGTATGGAAATCGAGGCCTAGAACCTCGGGTTATTGACGACCGGAGTTGGGAAGCTCCGGCGTCCCCTGCCCTCTTTTCGTTCGAACCCAGGCCTCTCAGGCCGTGTGGGAGAGACAGGCCCTTTGGGCCGTTCTAAAACGCTTCGGGCTTTAGGCCCGATATAAAACCAGCCCATTTCCTTTTATATTTTAATTTTAATTATTTTGTAAGGCCCTTGGGCCATTTTTTGTTGGGGCTTCAAGCCCATTCCGAATTAACCCAAAATCCTAAACCGTATAGTTTTTAATTTGAGTATTAAAGGCCTCGGGCCTTAGAAATTAGGGGCCTCCGACCCGTTTAGTTCAAAACCCAAACCCTAGGTTTATAAAGCCTTGGGCTTTAGATAAGTCAGGGCCCTTGGCCCGTTTCATTTATGACCCAGAACCCTTATGGGTTCTTTAAATCAGGGCCCTTGGCCCGTTTACCCTATAACCCAGAAACCCTTTTGGGCTAACCCTAAACCCAAAACCCTATTGGGTTAAAACCCAAACCCATACTAAAAACCCTAAACCCAAGTCCGGGTCCAACCCTGACCCGTGGACCCGACCCGTTGACCCGGTCAACGTTGACTTTGACCGGTCAACGGTCAAAATGTTGACTTTTCGGTTGACTTTTTCGGGTTCCGTCCGGGACCCCTCCTAGGCTAATTTCGACGTCCTGGACCCGTTTTTGAAGTCCGTTTTCCCAAATTAAATCGTTAGAATAGAGTTTGACTAAGTTGTACCCTTTATGTGCATAGGGGCAACTTTTGGGGCTTTCTTAGATTCGCTAGCAGCGCAGCGTTGGATGGCTAAGTACTGTGAGTGGACCCCTTTTAAAATACTTATTTTATTTAAAGAATTACATGACTGAAGAGCTTGAGTATAGAATATTATGATATGATGCTTGAATATCGAATGTCATGATGTGGTGTTGAGATTATATAAATATATGTGGCATTGATCTGATATTACCTAGTGGTCCACTTCCGCTACGGGATGTAGGGATAAGGCTCCGGTCCATTCCGGGCGACGGTTATGGTGTTGGCATAGGGCCTGGAGTGTGTTTCCTCTGACTTTGAGTACAGGGACGGGGAGCTGGCATTGGGCCTGAAGTGTGGTTTCCTCTGACTATATGCTCAGGGACGGGGAGCTGGCATGGGGCCTGAAGCGTTATATTGGACGTTCACTAGCGACTATTCCTCTATGATTATGAGTATAATAAATGAATTATGAATTGAGATATGATTATTGTTATGGCTGTATTTGAGATACTGCATTGTATGATAGGCGTAGGAAAACCTATCTATATATCATGTTTTGTTTTCTAAATTGGGGGTTAGTATCTTGGTAACTATTTTTCCTTATATGTATATCAAATTGGTCCACTCACCTTTGTTTTGCGCCCCCTTCAGGGCTTAGATTCGAGGCGTACAATTACGGCATTGAGGCACACCCATTTCGACATCTTCGAGTCCTCTCGGTGTAGGACCTACTCCTTATGTTTATTCATTTTTGTATTCTTTCCTTTGTAATCTCTTATAGACGTATGCTCTGAACAAGGTCTGGTGTAACCTGCTAATTTCAGTGTTGGCAGTTGAATATTATTTTAGTGTACTTGTGTTTCTGCGGCTTTATGTTTAATTACGATTGTTTGAGATATTTCATGCATGCTTGTGAACATAAATTTTGGGTTCTGTTTTAATTACATGGCTTACGTCACCCCTCGGGTGTCGGCCAGCACGTGACCCTCCCGAGGTCTACAGGACCTCGGGACCGGGGCGTGTCACTCTTGGCCTTGACCTAAGGTGTTAATTGTTTTGTAGGTACATTTTCGTCCAATAAGAAGAAGATGGAAATTTATATCGACACTCTCTGACCATTTTTTATTCTTAAGGATTTCCAGAAACAAAGACTCTGATGAAGGAAAGAGAAGAGAAAGCAAAACTGAAGAAGGTACTTTTGGTGGGGCTAAGGTTTTAGCTTATTAGGCTGCAGCCTTTGGACACTATAGTCAAATGATTTTATTTATTTATTTTATTATATATATATATATATATATATATTTTATACAAACGATAACATTAGATAGTGAATTAAATAGTTAGTTATTAGGATAATAGAAATTGATGAAGATCGAACCAGCATCATAGTGCATAAGCATGAGCTTGTTTTCATTTGTTTACAAACACTCTTAAACAATAATCGGTAACTATGCATGTGATTTTGTTGGATTTCCAATCATAACCCTAAAAATTTCGATATTTGATATAACTTTGGAAACTACAGAGCAAGAGTAACTGTTAAAGTTTTTATTTTTTTAATATTTTTTTTATATTTTTTTAACAATCGATATTATCTACACTAAAGGGAGTGGATGGGCTTAGCCTCACAATGGGCTAACAATAAATTGGTTCAAAATTCGCCTTTAGCGAGAGTTGGACCTAAAACCTCTCACTAATCAGTGAAGAGGAATACCACTAGACCGTAGTACTAGTGGCAGTAACTGTTAAAGTTAGGGATGTTATTTTATTCTTTGTTAAATTCGTTTCCCGTAGGTACCCACTCATTTGGGGAGGATTTATAAAATGGAAAACTAACGAAAAGTCCCTGAATAGTGACAGTTTTAATGAAAAGTCCTTTTTGAAGGTATAATAAATAGTGACAGTTAAAGGTAAAAAAGTGGTTTTTCGTTAAAAGTAAACAGTGCCAGGGGTGTTTTATTAAAGCTCGCATTATAAAATGGGTATTTGAGTATGAGACGGATATGGAGGAAAACGAAATTTATTACGTAATTTTTAATACCTTTATGGTGATAAGGATACCATAATTAATCATCAATTCCAGGCAGTTATGCACGCAGCCGTTTCTAGCTATAGCTTGAAAGCCTTGTATGGTGGCGCTTTTCAAGTCGTTATAAAAACAGCAGAGTTATTGTAATACCAGCACCACTATTCCCACATCGGACAGAGGGAAGGAAAACGATTACTTTAAATAGAATTACTCCTCTTTTAACTAACACCGAGTTATTTTGTGATAAAATTCTAAACCTAAGGATTGTGTAGGTGGTTAAGTGGGGACAGTATCGGTGTTGCTGGAGTGGGCCGTATGGCCTGTCTCTTTGATAATTCTACATGGTATCCGAGCCAGAGGACGGGCCCGTACTACCATGTGATTAGGTGGGTCCCTATTTGGCCCTGAGTGATGGGTGAGTCCAGATATGGCTCCACGTGGTTGCCGATGTGTGGATCTCTAGGTGTGATAAAATCCCACAATGCAGATGGTTAAGTGAGGGACAATATCGGTGTTGCTGAAGTGGGCCGTATGCCCTGTCTCTTTGATAATTCTATATGGTATCCGAGCCAGAGGACGGGCCCGTGAGTCCAGACATGGCTCCACGTGGTTGCCGATGTGTGGATCTCTAGGTGTGATAAAATCCCACAATGCAGATGGTTAAGTGAGGGACAATATCGGTGTTGCTGAAGTGGGCCGTATGGCCTGTCTCTTTGATAATTCTATATGGTATCCGAGCCAGAGGACGGGCCCGTACTACCATGTGATTGGGTGGGTCCCTATTTGGCCCTGAGTGATGGGTGAGTCCAGACATGGCTCCACGTGGTTGTCGATGTGTGGATCTCTAGGTGTGACCCACAAAATGGGTTCTCATGTGCAGGGGAGTGTTGAAACCAATTGTGTCCCACATCGTACAAAGGGAAGGAAAAATAGTATTTTAAATAGAATTACCCATCTCTAACTAATACCGATGATGGTTAAGTGGGGACAATATCGGTGTTGCTGTAGTAGACCCTAGACCCTTGGCTCGTCGACCTGAAAAATTCCACATTCACGTTATGCTAAACACCAGTTCCACCACTCCAGGTTCAATTTGAAGAGAAGATCATCCATAATTTTAGCTTTTACTTTAGAATATCGTTCTTTTATGTCAAATATTATACAGTGTACTTTCCATAACACACGCCAAAACGTAGGACACACCACAACATTGAAGGGAAACCAAGGCCAAAAGAGAGTAAAGCAACATAGAGATGAACCAAAGCAATACCAACTAAAAAACACACACACAAAACAAAAGCAATACCAACTCAAAACACACCAAAGCAATGCCCCTATTTACTCTTACTAATCTACTAATTATTTGTCCCAGCTAACGAATGATGTCTTTTACACCGTTTTACGTAGTAGTGGCGCCATGCTGCTTGTAGGGAAGAAGCTGCAAAAGACTCTACCTGAAGGTGAGGAAGCTCCGTTTTAAAGTGCCACCATAACTCAGCGACTACAGACTGCAAGTGGTTTGCCGTGATTGAAAATGCTTCAACTTTTGATTGGGACACGAGGGTAGTAGTGCAGATAGGCAACTCAGAAGGTGAGCCAAATTTGAATGCCCAAATTACAAGTTCTTCTAAATAGAATTCACTTTTCTTAAGGAAATTGCAAGCACTTGTTGCACCTTTACTAGTTGTGTAGGTCAAAACAGTGCCTGCCCGGATATACAGCATCTTCCGCAACGGCTCACCTTCTCGAATAATATGCACATCCTTAGCATAAATCTCCGGCTTTAGATGCACACATATTGCTTCCAACACCTGTTTATCTTTACTTCCAAGAATCGGAACCTACGTGCGTACCAATGTTTAATTAGATACAATTAATAATACACGACCAATATTATCTTTAGTGACTGTTACATTCAAAAATTTCTCATTACGTACTTTCCTTAGTAAAGCTTTTTGGAGAGTGCGTATTTGTTCTATTAAGTCTGTATATGTCACTTCCAGCCGTCTCAATCTGCGCCGCTCGGCTCTTTTTTCCAACCCCTGCATGTTTAATAACTCTATAAAGCAATTTCATGACGAGTTCGTTAAATCCAGAAATATACGTACATGCATGAATACACAAAAAAAAATTGCATGCATGGAGGAGCTTTAGCTTAAATATTAATGACCAAAAATTTGCTTAAAAGACTACTGATCACGGCACCAACCTGCACTCTCGAATTGAGATATACTAAAAATAGTACCAAGCCACTTATAGAGATCATAAATGAAAAGATGATTTCGTCCGCGTTGAAACTGGTCTGAAGGTTAGAACCAAAAGAACTGCAAAAAAAAATAAAAAATAAAAAATAAAAAAAAAAAAAAAAAAAGGAAAAAAAAAAGGGAGAGCAATATATTAATTATTGATGACATTCGGTTACAAAACTGACATAACATTTTTTTTATATAGAATTTAACTGCAAAGACAACATTAATGAGAGGGTCAATAGATGAAAGACGGCATTGATGAAATATGCATATCAATTTTTATGTGATCAAACATGAAAAAGTCACGCAAATGCAAACCTCAGATTTCGCAAGCCCCACCAAACACAGTGCAAGATCTTTTTTGGAAGATATCTTGACGTTGTCATATTAGATTGAAGAGCAGACAGATATATACCATAATCGAAAGGGAGCGATGCCATATTTTTTTGGAGTTCTACAGGGCATGATAGTTTTAAACGTGGGATCGTCTCATTGATTTTCTGAGAAGAATAACCACAATAGAAGGAATAATCACATATTTTTTCATGTTTACAGATATACTCCTGCCAACATGCTCTCTCTCGATCCACAGCAAAAAAGTACCACATGGATCCGTAAAGCTGAAGGGCAAACAAGAACATATAGTTAATAATCAATGTTTTTGTAAAGTATTGAATAAAGTTAAAAGATAATGAAAAACACCACACCCTAAAAAAAGATGACCTTTAAAGAAGTAAACATGCTCTTTTTTTTTTTTTTTTTATTATTATCAAGAGGAGGGAAGGGTTCAAAATTATTACAATAGTTGATGGGAAGAGGAATTTTGAAATGCATGGGAGAAACCCAACAACCTATATGCTAAGATATTGGACCACATGCAGAAGTAAACACGCTCTTACTCCTATTCTGTATTCTCAAATATTTTCCCTTTGTTTATTCAAATCATACGAGAAATGTACCCTAATATATATATGAATGCTAAAAACTAACCATTTAATAGCAAGTGACCCTTTACCACAATGGTGGAACGGTGTTGTGCCTTTGCATAACGGCGTAAGTTCGAACTCCATCAGTGGCTAATCTAACATCTAACTTACTAACACTATCACTTTAAAAAAAGAAGATAATTTACAGTTATTGATTGATACTAATTGAGCATTGTTACACCTATTAATTGTTGGAGAATAGAGTCCCACATCAAAGACTTAAAGAACATCATTTAGAGTTTATATGTGGAAGGGATCAATATTGCTAATAGCACGGACACCTGTACTAAAAAACCTCCGCACCTAGTGATATGCGACACTACCATGCTAGTTTGAAAAGTATCATATATACATATATCTCAGCAATAAGCTTACAAGAAGATTTAGATTTTTCTCTCCAAATATCGGAAATAAGATTTGAACTTACATAAGAAGCAATGATGAACGGAAAGAAGTCTACGTTAACACGCCAGTCAAGCCATTGGTAGAGTTTATAAGCCCTCAGTGCATATTGGAATGGAATTAGTAGAAAAAGCATAGAATTATCAAAGTGTGTATACTTTCCAACGAGCAATATTGCCTGGAGACATTTCAACCAACAGTTAAATTGGGTTATGGCGCAATGTTATTAAATCATTAATTTACATAATTATATATCCAGTTTGCATCAAAATTTTAAGCAAGGAATCAAAATAATTAATTGTATGAGGAGGTTGAGTCTTGTGTCCTGGACCAAACATACCTAACTACCATGAGTAGGTAGCAAAATGACAAATTTGACAGGAATGTACGTAAAAAATATATAGCATCATGGTATATCATAGGGTAATTAGTGTGTTGATATAGCACAAGAATTACGTTATTTTACATGCAATAAAATTAAAAGAAGGAAGCGAAATTTAATTAAAAAAAAAATTGATTAGAGAATTGGTAATTTAAGAGATAATAGATTATTGGGTAAAAGACAGTTTACTACCCTCATGTTTGGTGGTTTTCAACATTTAGTATATTAATTTTTTTCATCCCAGAGTCATACCTAAAGTGTAAATTTTGGGACAGTGTCATACATCCGTTAGTCAAACTGTTAGTTCTACCGTTAAGTGATGACGTGGCGCTTTGATTGGGCGCCACATGTCATTAAAAAATATTAAAAATTATGTAAATAAAAAAAATATTAAAAATTTTATTTAAATAAAAATAATATTTAAAAATATTTAAAAATTATTATTTAAATAAAAATAATAATAAAATATTTTTTTTCTTCTTCTCTCCTTCTCCTCCTCCTCCTCCTCCTCTTCTTCTTCTTCTGGGTTCGGTTTCTCTCTCTCTCTCTTCTTTTTCTTTTTTTTTTCTTCCTCCTCCTCCTCCTCCTCCTCCTCCTCCTCCTTCTTCTTCCTCTCCTTCTTCCTCTTCTTTTCTGGGTTTGGTTGTTGTTTTTTTTTTCTTCTTCCTCTTCTTCTGGGTTCGGTTTTTTTTTTCTTTCTTCTTCTATCCTCCTCCTCCTTCTTCTTCTTCTTCTTCTGGGTTCAGAATTTTTTATTTTATTTTATTTTTTTCTTCTTCTTCTCCTCCTCCTCCTCCTCCTCCTCCTTCTTCTTCTGGATTTGATTTTTTTTCTTTCTTTCTTCTTCTTCTTCTTCTTCTTCTGCTCCTCCTCCTTCTTCTTCTTCTTCTTCTTCTTCTTCTTCTTCTTCTAGGTTCAGGTTTTTTTTTCTTCTCTTCCTCCTCCTTCTTCTTCTTCTTTGCAAGTGGGTTTTTTTATTTTTTTATTTTAATTATTATTTTTATTTAAATAATTTTTTAATATTTTTAATGACATGTGGCGCCTAATCAGGGCGCCACATCATCACTTAACGGGAGAATTAACAGTTTGACTAACGGATGTATGAGCCTGTCCCAAAATTTACACTTTAGGTATGACTCTGGGATGAAAAAAAATTGATGTCCTAAATGTTGAAAACTACTAAACATCAGGGTAGAAAACTGTCTTTTACCCTAGATTATTTGTTGCTGTCATATCTTGAAATGGATGTTTTGGACTTTTCAGGCTGTTCGAATTAACGCAACTTTCATTTAGTGTGTTAGTTTTGGGTCCAAAATTTGGGCGAATTATATCATTTGTCATGTTTAATTTGGATTTTATTATTTAAGTACATTCAGATATTATTATTTAAGTGAAATTTCTTTATTTCCTTTCTTATTTAGATTCCTAGGGCTGCTAGTGCGGAAGCCAGACTTATGGCGAAGGGGAGGCTGAAATGCCTCTGTGAGTCTTTCCACCCACCCGAAGAAATGGATAATTGTGGCTTACCACCCGTTGTCCCCCTTAAAAAAAATTACGACGAGGGGCTGAAAGGCACTGATTCGAACGACAAGTTCGAGCCAGCTGCGGTGAAAAGTGTTTTTCTGGTTTTCGATGTCCAATTTGGGCCTATAACACCTTTCTGGAATGAGAACAACTCGCCTCTTTGTTGTGGTTTAAGATTGAATTTGGCATTTCAAAACAACATATGAAGGGTTAAAAACATTTTTTTAAAGTTTTAAGGTTGTTTTCAGCACTTTTGTAATTTTTTATTTTTTATTTCCTTTTGCAAAGACTATATAAAAAAAAGTTTAGCGTTGTATTTTCATCATCTCAAAATTTTAAAAGTTTTCTCAATTCTCTGGTGTTCCAGAAACCTATTTAAGGTAACCGTTTGTGATCTATTTTATTTATAACTTTGGTTATGTCACAAAATAAATATATAGGTCATCGTGGCCTTATGTTTGTAATCAATTCAACTTTAGAGTTTTCTCTATTTTCTGGAAAATTCTGAATTGCTGACAGACTTCAACTTATTTCTAGTGGATTCTAGCGTGGGGATTTCGTTCTATTTCATTTGACATATATCACGCTACATCTTGTGTAATCGCTATAGATATACATGTAAAATAAAATCTAGGTATCATGCATGCATGCAGTTAAATGTGCAATCTAAGTACTTGCAAGAGATCACCTTTCACTTAGGTCGTACCTGTGGAATGGGAAGAGCAATCCAAATGCGAGGTAGAATGGCTAAGAACATAACTGATGTCTTGGGGATGAAATCACGATGTGTTGTCACAAGATGATCGCCTCTAGCTTTTTTGAAGGAGGCCCATACAGAAGACTTGGCACTATTTTTGGTGCGAATTCTCTTAAGAAAAACATGAATGTCTTTATAATAAAATAGATCCCCGACTGATCGTAAAGCCAAAAATGTCCACATCAACTGTTCGTCCCAAAAGTAGCAAGTGTCTTCCTCGACGATAACCACAATATAGCAGATCAAGGGATCAACGAAGAGAGAAAAGGCAGATGATACTATAAAGATAATATCCCATCTGATTGGAAAGAAATTTTTTAGTTGATCACATTGTGGCTCATCAATTGTTGGCGATTTTGCAGTTCTACTTCTGTGTCCTCCATCTTCCTTGGCAGCTTTCCCCTCCTCTAAAGTATTCCAATGACCTAGATCACTGCACAAGACACAATATATATATATATATATATGAGCAGGGCCTTTAAGATAAGAGATTCCTAGCTAGTCTTTTTTCTCAAAAAAAATGGAGATTAATTGTGGGGCCAACACCATATCAAACTTCAACAATTCGAATCGTCTATTTTTTAAGTTGCACTTCTTAGATTATCTTTGTAAAATATAAGTCAAATAGAAATGCTCATGGCATCTAATTTGAGTTCAAAGAAATTGACGAACATGTTTTAAGAATTATTGAAATTTCGTCTTGACAATTAAATTAGCAAATGATATCAGATTGAATTGACTTTTTGTAAGGAAGGTCTATGAATAAAGACTTAATAAATTAGACGATTTCAAATCGTTGAAGTTCGAGGTGGAGTACGTACGTGGGTCCCATAACTAATTCCTTGAAGGCTTTGCATATATAAGTTTATACAAGTGTTGAAATTTTTCCAAAATATATGAAGGACGACAGGTTGAGAGTCAATACCTATCGATGGAAACTGATAGGTTTCATAAATTGTTGAACAATATTAGCATTCTCAATAACATCCCTTTTTCAATGGGGGAGGATTGTCTGTCCTCCTCCTTCCCGTGCCCTCCTGTTTTTTGTGGTCACGGTTAAGCCACGTTAACATTTTATATTATTTTTTTATAGAGATAATAAGACAAAAATAAATAGTAATATAAAATGTTGACGTGGCTTAACCATGACCACACAATCAGGAGGGCACTGAAGGGCACGGGAAGGAAGAGGGCAGACAATCCTCTTCCTTTTCAATGTGTACCAAATTTTTATAGGGTGTACAACTTATAAGTACCATGTACATAACCAATTTTTCAAGACCTTATAAGACCATAAGTTTGCGTTGACTAAAAAAATCACCTAGCCTACGTGGCGCACAGGCCGAGTAACTAGCAAGCTAACTACGTCCTTCAAATGTGTGCGGGGCGTGCCAACTCGTCGGTCGAGCTCGACCGGGGAGTAAAAGATGTGATGTCACGTTGGTCGCGCTGCTGACTTCTACTTCTTGCGATTGCGGCCGAGGAAGGAACACCTCTCGGCCTCTAGGTCTTCAAACCTGAAGACAAGGTTACTAAATATGCGAAATTCACGACTCGTCGTCGTCGGATTCGGTCACAGTCACCGTATTTGTGAAGGTGAACTCTCGCTGAATTGACACTAGAGTATAAGGGAACAAATACTCGAAGCGGATGAAGGTCTTGATAATAAACGTAGTTCGGGTGTCCGAATGCCGAACTCTGAACCCCACTTGCAAATATGCGATCATAAAACAACTCGGCGTCGAAGCACCGAGCCTAAGTAACAGTAACACCTTACTTCGCCGAGAGGGTTGGTAAGATGACCTCTGTCGACATGGATCCGAAAACCCTCGTCGGCCGATACTTGGATAGATAATCAGTCGACTCTGTCGCAGTATTGTTTATCCAAACTGAAGGTGCTTCAAGGACGGCTGATTCTACGGCAACAGTGCTGTTTATCCAAACTGAAGGTGTTTACCGGTTGTCTTCACAGTGCTGTTTATCTAAACTGAAGACGTGAAGGCGAAACAAGAAAATAAAAATCTCAAGGATATTGAGAGGTTTCGCGTAGAGCGAGAAATTACGCAGGGTAGATTTGTGTGTTCAGTTAGAGGTGCTCTGAACGTTATCACTGCCTTTGTATTTATAAGAGCTGAATCTTCCTTTGATCAAATCATAATTCTACCCGACTGGGACTCCTCATCCCAATCGGACTTTACCTCGGCCATTCCTCCTTCCGCTAGGACTCTCATCCTATCCCTTCTGGCCATGTTCTCTGCTTCCGTGTCTTGGCCTCGCCGAGATCCCTCATCGCACTGGGACTCTATTCGCCTTACGGATGAATTTCGCTTTCTTTATCCTTATCTAGACGAATCCTTTTCCCACTGGGACTCGGCCGACTCAATTCAGTCGGCCCATAAACCGACTATCCCACAACATTTCCTTCTGGGCCGAGAAATACTTCACGCTTGGCCCAAACTGTTTGTTAAAATCCTAAGGGTGCGTTTGTTGTACCAAACTATTTCGGACTGGACTAACTTAAGGGACTAAGCTGAATTAGCTCGGCATAAACTATGTAGGATAAGAATAATGGAA
Source organism: Crataegus laevigata (assembly GCA_963580275.1). Lineage (NCBI taxonomy): Eukaryota > Viridiplantae > Streptophyta > Magnoliopsida > Rosales > Rosaceae > Crataegus > Crataegus laevigata. The sequence continues at coordinate 35,205,729 of OY756942.1, read as the reverse complement.
TGTTTAGTGCAATGTCAAACTAAGTTACAAACTAAATTATTTTTGAAATAAAATATTTTGTCATTTTTTAATTCTTTCTCTGCTCTCTCTCTCTCTCTCTACCTTTCCTTCCATTTTTTTTCTCTCTTCTTTTCCTCCTTTCTAGGGGCTTCTGGTCTCTTCGTTTTCTCTTCCTTCTCAATCTCAAACTTTCTTTGCCTTCTATCCTAGCAGGTGCTTCTGGTCCCTTACTTCAAATCACTATTTTTTTTTCCTAATTTTTACCGTCCCTCTCCCTCTTTTTCTCCCCTCTCTAGCTTTGCCTTCTCGATCTCAAACCAGATTCCAAATTCTTAATATTGCTCTGATTCTCCTGCACCTGAGCTTCCAAGCTGGACATCAATTGGAAAATCAGAATCAGAGCAAGCTCAGGTGCAACAAACGCAAGAGCCTCCTCTTCAGTCAAATCAAGCGAGCTCCAAGTCTTGGGAATTGAGGGCTTCAGCGATTCAAATAGGAAGAACCGTACGATGTTGGGGATTCGGAGATGAGGAGCTTGCTGAGGTGGACGACGATGGAGGCTCTGGATTCTTCGACAGTTGGGAGGGATGGGAAGAGAGAGACGAGATTGTGGGCGATGAGGAGGAGAAGACGAGGACGGATTAGCAATCCCATGGTTGTCCAGGGGGACTAGCTAAGACTATCTAGCGAGCCCCTTAGTCGAAGCGAGTGAAGGCTAAGCTCATTAAAGATAGTCTATGTACAGAACAAACATGGGTACGTCTTCGCTAAATCTCAATTCAGTCTAGTCTAGTGAAACTTAAGAAAGTTAAACAAACACGCCCTAAAAGACTACAACTTTATTCACTGAAATGACTTATTACTTAATTTTCTCTATTTTCTGTTTTAAAAAAAAAAGATTTGCACAACAAATTAACCCACGTAAGGTGAAATCCTATCAGAATTGAGTTACAATGCGAGGATGAAGATTTTCTCAATTTTTCCTACGGGCATGCGATATACGCCTGCAACGGTTCAATTTCCATGTTTTTTTTCAGAATTTTTTAGAATGAGGAACTGCCCCAAAACGTGATCACAAGCTGGCTGAGTTGTTTCAAAGTTAAAGTAGGATTATGAGTCATTCAAGTCAAAGTCGGACTATGAATCATTCAAACCAAAAGGTGGATCTTACTACTTACTACTAGAAAACCGAAAGAGCACACAAAACAAACAAAGGGACTCACCATGCAACAACTAGGTTGTTTGTGCAGGTGGAATCTAGTTTCAAATAAAGTGACTGCACCAATGAATCAATCTGAACAAATATTTGTTCGATCCACTCTGCGAACTGAAAGCAAGATCTTGCAAAACAACCATGCAACGCTCGGATCTGCAAGAATGGATATTTAGGTGGGTTGGGTGGCCGGGTTAGCACCCCTTGTTGCCTCTATACCCAAAACAGATGCTCTGCGCTACCCAACGCGTAATCTTGCTTACTTCCCTACTTTGGATTTCTTTGTTGTTTAGGGTTTTGTTTAGTTGTAAGCTCTATTAGAGTAGGATTGGCCCTGGTTTAGTGCAGAGGATTGGATCGGAATAAAACAATATCCAAGTCCTAATTGTACAACTTTGGTATGATGTTGACAGAAGAAATGAAAAAATTGTGACCAATTGGCGTTAAGAGACGAATTACTCGAGAACAAAAGTTATTCATTCCAATCCTCACAAATGAAAAATTATTCTCCGGTGAAATGACTCGAGGAATCAACAATTCAAATTTTGCGAACAAATCTCGAAAGGATGAAATGATTTGAGGAATCAACGGTTCAGATTTCCCTAAATCCCGATCAACAGTGATGGAGTCCTCAGTCGGACCTCTTCGCAAACTCCTCCATGAATCAGATCATATGCCAAACATATGAAGAACAAGACTGCAAAGATATATAGTATTTCTGGGGATGGTTGAATAGTGATTTTTTTATAGACCAACCTTATTAAATAGTACTTTTTGATACGCCATCTTTTTTTTTTATAAAAAAAAAGTGCAAAATTAGCAACTGTGTTGACATATGACTCCGGATTAATTGACTCTAATCTTAACAATAACCCTCCCTCTCCTCTCGTTTAACAATATTCTTCTTTCAACTTATAATAATTATGACATTTCTCATAATTAAAGAAAAAGAAAGAATACAAGTAATGATGTTAAAGTTAAGAGAAACAAACGAACCTTATGGGTGCAGTGGAGTCCGCCATAACTCAAGTTCATAGGATACTATATCCTCTGCTACGAAATTTAGGAGCTACCTAGCTTGTTAAGATGATGTCAATGATTAGCAGTCAAATAAGCATGTGCATGGCAAATTAAAAGTTCGATACAGCAGTAAAGGGAGGACTGAAGCCCTACTAACCTGAGACTGAAGTACTGCAGCTTACAGCAATAGGAGAGAGAGGGAGGGAGGGAGAGAGGGAGAGAGAGAGAGTTCAATTATTCAAATCTGAATTAAATTCCAAGTATCGAGTGTTCGTCTATAATTATTCTCTCTCTCTCTCTCCTTTTTTCAGTCGTCAATAATAATTTATTCTCATCTTTCGGAAAACTATGAAATACTTTGCTTCCACCGTGGTTATCCAATTGCTGCTTTATCAAAGAATCAAGTTCTTTCTTAAGATCAAGTTTCCCAAGAGATTTCAAAGTTTTAAGAGATTGAGCTCAAGTACGTAGCAAGAAATGGATCACATAAAATTAGAAAGGTGAAATTAGAAAAGCACTAAGAGAGATTTGTAAATAACACATTCCAAGTAGGGTTTTGCTAATCCCTCACACATACCTCTTTAATGCTCATGCAGGGATCTTCTGACCTTTCCTATTTGATTTTTTTATGAGCAATTTCTTATTAAATTGACCTCCATTTTTTGGAGCTAGGAAATCCTTTGCCCCGCACACAGCCTAAAAGCACATTGCTCTTTGTACGGACGACGCAGTTATAAGAAGAGGAGCCTTCCGTTCATATCTTTAATTCCCATGAATGTGTTTTGCATTCTGATCAAAGCGAAAAACTGATAAGTCACCTGCTACTTTTTGTAAACGGGATATTTCTGCGGCAAATAACATAAGAACACGTGTACAAAATAATGTTTGTATTAATGTAGAATTAGGGTTACAATCTTGGATTACAAATTTGGCCTCTAATTCGATCTCCGGGTTGTAGAGTGTATGCGTATGGTCGTCGATCCAAGGATTGTGATGACTTGATCTTGCATGAATGGATGCCGCAAGGATTTGGCTTGTGCCGATGGAAGAATTGACACGTGTAGTGGTGCTTGATGATTCTTCATGGGTGTGACGAAGAACGCAAAGAGCTTGTGTTTGAGAGTGCTTGGGGCTTGACATGTGTTTGAGCGTCTGGGTATGTGGATGAATTTTTGACCCCTTTCTTTGTTTTAGAGCCTCGTATTTATAAACTCTTCAAGTCTTGCCTACGACTGGATTTGGCCTTGATTGTGGACTTGATTGATTGACGAAAGAACTAAGACTGATTTGTGGCTTGGTTTGTGATTTGACTCTATGAATTAATATTTGTTTTAATCAAATAAATGAATCTTCCCCAATTTGGCATTTTCATTTGTTTTAAATTTAAATTAATTAATTTTTTTAATTTAAATTTAAATCAAATAATTCTTTAATTACTTTCTACCAAGTGTTGACATGTCTCTCTCTTGAGGACTTGTTCAGTTTTGATGAGTCACACGCTATGTGTACGAGACACATACTGCAACTAGTATGCCTCGTAAGTCCTAACATGCCGAAATTTAATGTGTGGTGAACATTTATTTCACCAAAGTTTCGATGTCTTGATTTGTGTCTTTAAATTGTTCCTCTTAATTACAGTTTCATATCTAACTTTACAAGAGGTTTTGTGGAAGGATAATACTTCTGTTCCCTCTAGAGGAACATATTTGTCCCTCCACTTACGATTTTTCTATTTCCATCGTACGAACATCATAAATGGAATTGTTCATTCTCTTTATCGTCATGTAAATATTATATATTAAAAAATCAATTTGGGAATCTTTTAATTATTCATATAGATCAAACAATGAATGATTCATTATGAGGATGTACTTCCTATTCTACATCCCAAAAATGTTCCAAGTGTTCTCCTAATTAATCCTTCTTCTATCTTTTTTTGGTCGTCAGTTATAATTTCTTGTCATCTTTAGCAAAACGATGAAATAATAATTTGCTTTCGGTGGTTAAATAAACTTTTGCTTTATGTAAGGAATCAATTATGTTAGCGAGACCGTTTATTTAACATCATATGACGTGGTTGTTGATAATTTAATTATTACTTAAATGTTGATTAAAGTGTTTATTTTCTATTGGTAGCATATGATACGATCCAACCCAGATATCCTAATAATACTTGGATGGCTCATGCTGGCCGACACTTGAGAGTAACGAAAGCCATAAATATATAAATACACAAGAATGTAAGAGAACTTGTAATTCAAAAGTCATATAACAAAAATGATGATTTCATAATAAGATCCCAAATTGAAGGTCCAACGATTACAAATCCAAAACAAAAGATGCACAAATATGTTCAGAGCACACTACTACACGGAAGTACAAGTGCAGATAAGAAATCAAATTACAATTATCATAAGTGAATCATACACAAATGGAAAGTCGCAAAGTCACTGGTAGGGAAATGCCTTGATGTTCGGGTTGTACTCCTCGTCATTATGTCCTGAGGGGGCGTAAAAGAGAAAAGGTAAGTGGACCATAATTTTTATTAATACTAATAATACGAAACCAATTTATTTCTAAACATATTAACCCCCTATTCTGAAAACATATATAATACTATGTAATAGGTTTTTAAGAAAACCCTAGCATGCCATGAAATCAATCGTAAAACCAATGCGTATAAAATAGTGCTCGGAACTAGTAGTATCGTCGCCCGAAGGTAAATCTGTAAGTCTCATCAACACTATATTCTCTAGGGGTATCATAGTCGCCCGAAGGTAGTACCTATCCATCACCTGAAGGTAAAGCTGTACGACACTGGGTTATGCCAGTGAAGAAACATGGTAGGCCCCATCACTCGAAGGTGAAGCTATACAACTCCGGGTTATGCCAGAGAAGAAATATATAACATTATACATGACATTAGCCGTGGCTAGTGAAGCTGTTCGACACTGCTTCCGGTAGTGAAGTTAGGGATATATCATAATATCTCATCTCACTCCTCACCAATTGTGTTGTGTGGCCATAGACATCTACATACGCGTGTTGTGTGGATGTGTTGTATGATTACCTACTAGATATTTACCAAAAACATATCTCAACAACTCATGCCAAAACATTAGAGCTCAAAAGTCAAAACCACATCGGGGAAAGCCATGCTAATTCATATTCGTAAAATCCACTGAATTTCTTACTTATAAAACCAATAGTTAATAACCTTTAGTAGAATGTAAATTAGATAAATCCTAAATATTTCATAAAGAAATTTAAATAAATCATAAATTCTCCACAAACCAAAAATATGGAAATCCATAAAACATACGTTAAAACATGCTCAAATTATGAAATAAGATGTGCATGCAATCCTAAGATTTATAAAATATTCATTTAATAAAGGCTCCACTCACAAGTACTCCACTACTCGAGAGCCACTCGAACTAGGATGGACTGGATCGCTTCTAACCGTTGCACCTAAACACAAAGAGAGTACATTTAATAAAACTCTACTAAAACGATGGGATTTCAGAAAAGTACAGCGGATTTGAATTCGACGCGTCGAAAAACTCAAAGAGGAACCTCGGGCTCCCTCATGAGCCACGGCAGCAACGGCCCATAAGGTCACATGCTGAGTTAGGTCGTCAAAAAGTTGGCCAGAAAAATCATCACCGTTCACGACGATGGAGCACAGTACCTCCGGCGGAGGCGCATGTGCTCCACACACGCCCATGCTCACCCTGCATGCGGCCCACGCGCTGACCGTGGAAACTGGGTTTCTAGATTGGGCTCGGGTTTTAGGCTGGATTACTAGGTTAATGGATTTGAGTTGGTTTATTGAGCTGGGCTTGGTTTGGTGGATTGGACCTAAGTTAATAGGCTAATGGATTGGGCCGGATGACAGGTTGAATTTAGGTCAAGTTTGGGTTGCGGGTCGAGTTGACCCGAATTAGCTCACGAGTCATTAGACCTATCGAAAAAAAGGATTTTTGGTCGGAAATTTTCCTAGCTCCTATTTAGGGTCGAACCTCTACCATTTTCAATGATTTTTAAACGAAAGTGAAGCTACGGAAGAGAAGAACAAGAGTTTACCAATTTGAGGGTTGATCGTGGTCGGAGTTGGCTGTAAATTGTCTCGTAAGTTGTCAAGTTTCGCCAGAAAATCTGGGTTTTTCAGAAAAAATAGGCGTGCATGAATAAATAGTCCAAAACTCGACCTCAAATCATCACGAGTCAAGATTTAACCCATGAATATAAAGGTTAAAAGAGAAATCTCACCTGGGTTTTGAGTTTCGAAGCTTGAAACTCTCGGCTCCAATGGTGAATCACTCAAATGGTGCTCCGATGATGCATGCAAGGATATATTCGAGTTCCTTAAGTCTCAGGGATTCCAAATATATGATTTTAAGGCTGGGTTTGTGAGAGAATTGAAGTGAGAGTAAGAGTGAAGCTCTCGGAGCTTAGAGAGAGAATGAGAGAATTTGAGAGTTAGAGAGGAAAGTTTGTAGAAATAAGGAAGGAGAGAGATATCACGTGTGAGGGAAAAACAAAAGAGAACTGTGGGCCGGGTTTTGGGTTGAAAGTCCCACGCCCAAAGATTTGGGCCGGAATGACAAAGCCCAACACGAGGGCATAATCGGAATTTGGACCTATTTTTAGAACAGGTTGTTACAGCATATCACATGATTTACAAATATGGTCTAAAAAGTTAGTATATCCAGCATTACTCTTTCGTAAAAGCATGTTCGTTCTTTTTCAACGCTACATGTTTGGGTGGTCAATATCAAACTTGAGAACGTAGATTGCCATATTTGCATTGAGTAACTTTGAAAGATCTTACATAAATGGGATAACAATTTTTTTAAGAGTAATGCTATTTAGACAAACGTAATTGACTTTATTACTGACACTTTTTTTACGCACCCTTAATACATATAGAGATGTGAAATGAAGAAGATAAAGAAGTGAAATCTCAATCGTACTGACCTAAGGAAATTCACTCTACAATCCTCGGTCTTATATAGTTACTGAGCTAAATAATATAAACTCGAGAGCTAAGTACCTCTCTAACAACTAACAATCCTTACCATCCCAACTAATTGATAATATAGATGAATCCGGCAAAGCGAAGTTGTAGAGAGGAGCTGTGGAACAGTGATTCTGCTATTTCCATTGAAGCGGGGGCCTCTTTCTCCACTAAAACTAATGATGCGTAGATATAGGTATTATAGCAAAAGTTGATTAATACCGTCACGCAAGGTGTTACAGTCACACAAAATATTTTTCGATAACCTGAAGCATGGGGGAATTAGAAAACCAATTTGAATTTGCTACTTTTTAGACACTATTCACAGAGCAATTTTGCCACTGTTTTACGGAAATGGCAGTGACCGGAAATTAAACGTCTTCTCTGTTTGGTAATATGCTTACCCGTTTTTTCTTTGTCTTGTAAGGAGAACAAGTGTGCCAAAGCCAATCATAATTGCAACTTTTATTGCGTGGTAAGAGAAATGGGAGCAAAAAGAACAAAGAAATTAGACATGAAGTTAGGAACTCTTTAGAGTCGGTTTAGTAAAAATGGTTATCAAACTAGTGCTAAAACTTAAAAAATTAAGCTCTCAAAATGCCAACATATAACTATAAAATGCACAAGATATTCACTCGCGCTCCCAAACCCTCACTACCTTTTGAGTTTCGGCTTAAACCCTAGCCGCTCCATTTCTCTTTGAGGCTCTTGTATCACCTGAAAACTGTGATATTTTGAAATGGCTTTCTGTAACAAAATTGGGAGCCTCTTGAAGTACAACATGTCCCAGAGTGGACAAGCACCCATGACAGCAATGTTTAATTCTGTGAGCTGCATGTCTTCCAAGCTTTTCATTGGAGGCCTTTTATTTGGAACTAATGATGAGTCTCTTAAGGAGGCATTCTCTAGCTTTGGTGACGTGACTGAGGCAAGAGTTATCACGGACAGGGATACTGGAAGGTGGAAGAAGTATGTCAACTAGGGCTAGGTTGTATGTCTATTGTACAAAGTTGTTAACCTAATTTTAGGGTGATAGTGTGATGTACCATGTAGAGTGGCTGGTTTCTGTCACCTTGAGCATGGGTATCACCAATTGTCCCTTGTTGTCAATCCCCTTAATTCAAGGGATGTGTATTTACTTGTTTTTTGTTAGCTTTAGGAGTAAATCAAAGAGGGGTAAGAGCTCTTGTTTCTTCCCTCTAGCACATATATATTGGCTGTCTCTTGTACTTTGTTCTTTTATGATGAATATACAATTCACAAATTACAATATGGTATTAGAGCAGTGACCCTAACTGGCCTGTTTCTGTGGATTTTCTTGAGAGATTTGTGAGCTTCTTCTTGTCCTTCAAACATGGCTGAAGAGAGCTAAGTGAATTTGGAAAGAGACAGCTCCCATGTTGCTCCATCATCACCACGTTCAGATGTTGATATCAATGCAAATCAATGTCTTAGTTTTGTCTTGCTAAATGAGTTTAACTACCTTCTATGGGAGAGAGCAGTTACTCTTGCTTTGGGAAGACGATCAAAACTTGGTTATGTCAATGGTGCTATCCCAATGCATGAGATTAACTCACAGGATTATGATGCTTGGCTATGCAAGGACCAGTTGGTTATGTCATGGTTACTAAATTCCATGGATCGTAAGCTTGCAGAAATTTTTAGCTATGCTGAATCCTCCATGACTCTTTGGAAAAACCTCAAGGAAATGTATGGAAATCAGAACAGTGCAACTCATGTGTTTCAGTTGAAGAAGGATACTGCTAGCTTGCAACATGAAGGAAAGCCATTTGTGCAACATCTTAGAAAGTTAACCACTATGTGGAACTAGTTGAATGTGTATTGACCACACACCATTGACGTTGTTGTACTAACGAAAAGAGCTGAGGAAGACAAAATATTCCAACTCCTAGCAAGCCTGAGCCCTGAATTCGAAGATCTTCGGAGCCATATCCTCATGAATCCTGACCTGCCTTCTTTTTCAAGTGTGTGCGCCACGATTCAAAGAGAAGAGGTTCGAAGGAAGGTCATGACCTTGGAAGTAAAGGCAAATATACCAAAAGCTAGGGCTTATTTCTCTAACCACAAACTTGGTGAGGAGAGGGACTACAAAGTAAAGAAAACTGGCTTAAAATGTAGCCATTGTGATGCTGATGGGCATTTAAGAAACCGATGCTGGATTCTTCATCTAGAGCTAAAACCAAAGTTTCTTAGGGATAACAAAGGTGTCTCTAAAGGCTCGTACAACCCTTCTTACAAGGCAAATCATGTTGCCACAACTTCTTCCGAGGGAGCACTGAAGTTCACCACTAATCAAGCCATATTGATCAACGATTTTGCCGCGTCTCTTCATAAGAAACAAGGTCTTGGAGATAGTGAAGGACCACCAAATTAGTGTGACAACAATCAAACTGCACTACTAAGATAGTTTGCTGGCTTCCTGGCTAGAAATGAAGGTGTGGTACAATGGGACATCCCAGGTATCTTACAATCCTTCTCAACTGCTCTCAACATTGGTAATGTGCATGATTATTGGACTATAGATTCTGGAGCCACTGATCATATGACTAACAAGTCTACAAACTTGCATAATTTTGAAAAACTTTCAATTCCATCTTAAGTGTCAGTTGCCAATGGCAAAAATGCTATGGTCGTAGGAAAATGGAAAACACATTTGATCTCAAATGATGTCGAGTATGAGGCTCTTTATGTTCATTCATTCCCTTTTCAACTTTTATCTGTTAGCAAGATCACAAACTCATTAAATTGTCTTGCTATTTTCTCTCAAAAAAATGTGATTTTTCAGGATGTAGTCACCAAGAAGACGATTGGTGAATGATTTTTCTTAAATGGTCTCTACTATCTTTCCAAGCATATTCAAGTTCCCAAGGTTTTTCAAGTCACTTCAAGCTTAGCTCAAGAACAACAACTTTGGCACCAACGACTAGCAAATCCTTCTGAAAAAGTCCTATCCACTTTGTTCCCAAACCTGTGCAAAGTTACAAGTCGTTGTGATGTTTGTCACTTCTTTAAGTTTACTAGATTACCATTTACTCCATTTTTATCTAGGGCTTGTAATCCTTTTGAAATGTATTCCGATGTTTGGAGGCTAATCCTAGAGTCTTTTGATGGATACAAATGCTTTGTAACTTTTGTGGATGATTTCACAAGGAAAATGCTTGACTACTCTAACGTCCTCTACACTTCTAGGAACGTTATCATTTAACACAACATGTGCCAGATACCCCTGACAACCCTTCTGTAGCAACCTCTTGGCTCTCACAGCAGAAATGATGTCGTGTCTCATGCTGCTACGCTCGCCAACAAACGTAACCATAGGTAACCCCGGGTGATGAAATGTAACTTTCTTCTCATAACAATCAATATTGGCTCGATTATAGTGTAGCCAATCCGCGCCCAGAATGACATCAAACTCAACAATATCCAACGGGATGAGGTTAGCTGGCATAACCACATCCTCCACTAACACGGGGCACCCTGGGTACATCCAACCAACCTGACACGTCTCTCCTCTAGGCATCGAAAACTCTAGCTCGAACCCGAGAAATGTGGGATTAGGCTGCGTCAATTGAGAAAATGTATGAGAAATAACGGAATGGGTAGCACCACAATCAATCAACATTCTAGCAAAATGACCGAGAATGTTTAACGTACCCATAATCAAATCGGGGTTGTTCTGAGCATCACTGTGAGGTTATGGATACGGCCCTGAGTCTGTTGTCGTCCACTTCGACCTCTACTAGGTTGACCACTACGTCCAGATGTACTACGGCCCTGCCTTGTCTGGCCAGGCTGTCTCGACGACCCTGCGCTGCTAGAGGTAACCTCTCCCTGCTGGGGCTGTACTCTAGAATACCACTGCGATCTACCGGCTGGATAAGGAGGATACAGGGTATACCCTCCAGGGTATTGAGGATAACCACTCTGGTAGCCACTCAAATAATACGGATCCTGAGGATACGGGTACAGCGCTGCAGAATAAGGGGCGACATTTCCCTGATGATGGTAAGTAACCCCACGACCCGTTTAACCATAGCTGCTCGGTGCTAGAGTCTGCTGACTCGGAACTGATGGTGGTAAGGAAGGCAATTGGGGCCTCTGCTAACCCTATGGACAATTCGCTGCCTGATGTCCAATCTGTCCACATGTAAAGCAGCTTCTACTGCCCTGTCTACACTCACCAAAGTGTCGACCGTTACACTTCCGACAATAGGGTCCTTTAGAACCACCAGATCCGCGAGCATCAAGCTGCCTCTGAAAACATGAGCCTCGGGTAAACTTGCCCCTTCTCCTCTGACCTGAGGAACTCATGCCACTACTGGACGAACTAGAGATAGCCCCACTTCTTTTAAAACTCTGAGTCTTCTAGGGTCCCTGCAACGACTGACCCTTGCCTTTATCGTTTTTCTTCTGATCTTCTTTCTCTTCTTCTTCCTCACTCTCGCTAGGCATATTCTCAGAATCTTCAATCTATAATAAAATCTCGTAGAACTCATGGTAAGTGGTGCAGGGGGTCGTGGTCGTCATCGAGCGCCACTTCTTACGAGTACCTAACTTGAATCGACGAAGCATCTCCGTTGGGTTTGCCGCAACCTCTGGATAATATCAAGATAAATCTGTGAACTTTCTGTAGTACTCGTTCACTAACATCTTTTTCTACCTCAAACTTGTAAATTCCTGTTTCTTGTTGTCGATGTACGCAGGAGGAATAAATCTTTTCTGGAACAACTGTTAAATACCTCCTAATCAGCAGCTTCCTCCCGGGATAACTCATCAGCCTGCTGCTCCCACCATGATGTAGGTTCCTTACCCAGAAACCAAGTGGTCGTCTCTACCCACCTGTCTGTAGTTAAACTTCTCTGACCCTGCATCAATCTGAAAGTCTTCTCAAGATGGTTCAACCATTTCTTGACACCCTCGTGCCCTTCATTTCCCATAAAAGCGTTTAACTTCAAATTATAAACAGCCTCCAGATGGGTCCTCTAGGGAGGACGAAGTGTCGACTGTATAACATTAGCTATAGCTTCCCCTAACTGGGTTATGTCAGGAAAGCTAGGCTCAGAAGATGGACGTGGCTCTTGACGAGGCGGCATCGTTCTGATAGAAGACACCAAGATAATTAGAATATTCACAAGATATACAGGACTGCTAAACCTAGGCTTTGATACTAAACTGACACACCCCAACCCAATTATTGAGGCGTGTTGGCCGTCACATGAGGGTGACATAGCCAAGTGCGCTGTGCGGAAGTATTATAGTGAAAATGTGAGGAAATAACAAGTAAACTGAATAATATACAATATAAAGGTAAGTGAGTGAAAGTGATGAAACGAAAGAATAAAACACAACATCAGAGTTCAAATAACCTAGGTGCAGTCCAGAACAAACAAGTACTAAATAAACAATAACCAGAGAAATCCTACATGGATGGTGCTCTATCAGAACTGCCCACGATGCCTCGTTTGCCACCAACGTCATCGTTACCTAAAACCTGAAAGGGCGCAAAAAAGAAAACGTGAGTGGGTAAAAACAAAGCTTTTCTAAAACCATTTCAACATCAAAGTCTCTGTAAAACATGTATACTTTCCCAGAAAATAATTCGTAATCATATACTAAATCATGCTGTAAAATGATAAAGCTCGAATACTCCATGTAGGAGATATGCCATGTCAAAATATCCAACCAAGATATATAAGCATCAATCAGGTGAGATGAATCAATAATCATAATATGCCGGCAATATCAATGCGTCAACCGGAGTCACCTAACGTGACCTGTATGGCTGAATCTATAGCTCCTCAACCACTATCCTGCACACGAGTCGGAATCACCTATGGTGGTCTGTACAACAAGCTGGGTGTATATAAATATGTTTAGTGCTACGATCACGTGAAGGCTGTGCGACGTATCGCAAGTCACTTACGAGTCGGAACCATCTATAGTGGTCTGTACGACAGGCTAACACCTGCCTTGGATCTAAGGTGAGCGTGTAGTGCGGGAGGTGAACGATCACATGAAGGCTAAGCCCTAACCTCTGGAGGGGCACAAACACCGAGGTGCAGGAATATGAGCTATATACCAATCTCATCATCATCATCATCATCACTACTATTATAATACATATACTCACCTGAGTGTCTGCGGTGCCAATCAATAATCATCACAATCATAATAAATAAAGATGATATTTAACATGGCATTTCAATTTATAAAACCATTTAAAAATGTAAATTTCTAGGAAAATACCAAGCATATATATACTGAAAATAAAAGCCCACTCGCTGGTATGTAGAATGATCGTAGCCCCCGAGCCTCGCGTGGCTGCGCTCGTACTCTGCATAGGCCTCACCTATATACAAAACAACTATAAAACCGTCAATTTAAAGCACATAACCAACCTTAGGTAATAACTTTTCATACATTGCTCAATTTGGGTTTTTGAATATACCAACATGCTCTACTCAATCCCACGAACGCCCCCATATTTTTAGAAAAAATTTATGAAGCCTCACGCGCCCCCACGTGCCAGCTAAGGCACGGCCACACGCGCAGGCACGTGCCTGGCACACGGACGGAATCCCTAACGCCGTTAAGGAATATTTTGTCAAAAATCAAAATATTCCGTTAACTTTAACCTGACTCCGTTACATTCCGTTAGGAATATTCCGTCAACTTTGACAAAATATTCCCTTGTCCCCCACCTCCAGTCGCCGGATTCTGGAAAAATCTTTAAACCCTAATTTCTAGCTCGTTTCTCAACCAAACTTCGTGAAATTAACACCGAAACAAAGTTTAGGACCAGGGGAAGAAGTCTATACCTCTTTAAAACTCAAAACTCAACGGAATCTCATCAGAGAAATTCCATGGAAATCGGCCAACTCTGGAACTCACGATCCTGATGTCCAAAACACTTCAAAATTGTCCCCTAGGCTTCGTGAAGTCCTTTAAAAGCTTCCTATGATCTTGAAATTCATCGAAACCCTCACAGTTAAGAACACATGAACAGTACTATCAACGGAGTCCTCGGGTTTCTAGGGTTTTAGATGGTTCCAAGTCAAACCAAGGGTATGGTTGGGTTTGCTAGGTCACAAGGAACACGAATATGGTATTTGAAGTCTCGATCCATGCCACGATCGAGAGATGCGTGAGTGTCCGTACAAAAACAAGGAAAATGGAAGAAAGCTCGAGAATGAGGGGGGGAGAGAGAGAGAGGTAACAGAAATGGAAGGATAAGTGTGCACGTGTGCATGTGTGGGTGTGTGTGTGTGTATGTTTTAACTAATCACAAAAATCCAAGCCCAAGCTCTTATTGGGTCCAATTAAGCAGGAAACAACCCGATTGCCCCAAACGTAGCCCAATCACACACACACGATCATTAATGAGTAAGGGCGAAAATGTCAATTCACACTATCAATAAATTATTCCGGAATGGGCTGTCACAAAAAGTCCTGGTATTTTTACTTACCAAAGAATGTGGTTGGAAAATTGAAGAAATGTGTAAGGGTCACGATGAATTCTTCGTTGATTATTTATTTTCAACTTGAAAAAAAAATCGTAAAAGGAGGTTATAATTGTATTCACCATAAAAGGAATGGTGGGAATAGTTCTAATTCCTTTTTCGTAACTCAATTGTTGAAATCTCGAGGATGAGATTTATTTTAACGGCTTGAAAATTTAAATATATGAATATGTGGAGGAAAAAAATCGATTTATGAGTATGAAAATTGAATTGAGAATTTTTAAAAATTTTGTTTCCGGAAGTTATTATAAATTCCGTTGTAAAATTTATCATTAAGTTGAAAAGACAAAAATGCCCTAGTGGAATAAATTGAATTATTCGAGGACAGTTTATGAACACTTTTGGAGCTACTCAGATTCAGTACTAGGGGTGGTTCGGTATGGGATCCCATACCGAAACCCTTGTCCCGATTCCCAAACCGAAATTTTCGGGAATCCCAATTTCAATACCAATCCCAAACCAAATTTTCGGGAATCCCAATTTTCAGAAATCCCGAAATAGTTTCGGGATTTCGGGACAAATCGGGAATTCCGAAATGGTTTTGGGCTTTTGAGCTTTTGGACTAAAATTTGACATATTATGCTTTTGGGCTAAAATTCAACCTTTTATATTGAAAAATTGACATATAGCTAGGCCCAATCTGCCAAATCAACAGTACATGTACATTAAATCTCGGATTTAATCCATATAGGATGTTTATACAGTCATTCATAACGGTAAATATGGAGAAGCTGGATAAGGCTAGAAAGGAGATGAATCCTACTCGGTTGAGGCAAACAGAATTACCTTGTCCTTGATGTCCTTGTGGCATTGGTTTGTACATCTTCTCTGTTAACAATAACACACCAACAAAATAACATTTGAAATATCATCAGTAATGTTGTCTGCCTAATACCCCAAGTAATTCTCATAAAAAGACAAAAAAAATTTATCTTGCTTAAACTTTGATCAACATTGGTAAATATGGGTCGCTAATGTGACATCCATTTTATTAATAATGGCTTCCTACTAGAAGAGAATAACCTCCACATATGCTAAGAACCGTCTAGTTTACAACAAAAAAAAGGTAAGGAAGAATGGACTCTTTCACTCAATCCTTGAACTGGTTAGACATGCATGAATAGATGGACGGCATAGATTAATTTGAAACAATCCAACGATTCAAATTAACCCTAACTATAATTAAAAAAATAATATATATTATTATCTATGTAAATAAATAAATAAATATGTATATATAATAATAATTAAAAATATATATTTTCGGTTCGGTATGCGAATACCGAAATATTAGAAAGGCAATCCCGATTCCCATACCGAAATTTCGGTATTTTTTCGGTATGGGAATACCAAAATTTTGAAAAAATTGGTTTGGGACATTTTTGGTTTGGGATCAGTATTTTTTTGGCTTTGTTTGGGAATTTTGGAAATTTTTTCCACCCCTATTCAGTACTACAGATTTTGAGCTCTGATAAGTCAAGCAAACAACAAAAGGCTATTTAGGAGGAGATTTTCTAGAATATTTAGGTTTGGGCCACAACATCACTTAAAAGCCTTTTCGAGTAAAGAAAAAGAAGAATCAAAGAGTTTCCCTTGCTGTTCTTTTAAAAACAATAAATAATAATAATAATAATAATAATAATAATATAATAATAAAGATAAATAAAGAAACAAAAGGGAAGAGTGGGGAATTATCGAGAAGAATGGGGGGGTGGGGGGGGGGGGTGGGGACCTCTTCGGTCAGGGGAGGATCATCCTTTTTCCTTGGATGCGGTTCCATGCCGCCAAACTATGCCTCACAAAGTATGGCTGCCCAAATACCACATAATCAGAAAGCTTCCTGCTGTAAGTTCCTCTTCTGTCTTGGTTTATATTTCTTCAAATTGATAGCCGAGTGTTGTTGTGGTGAATAATTTGGTCATGTATTTTGCACACTCTTCTTCTGTTCATAATTGGGAGCAGGTGTGGTCCTTTAGTTTGGTTAATTTCAGTGATTTGGGGCACTGTTGTTCTTTGTTGTCTGAATGCTTCCTGGGAAGGAAACGGAAAAATAATTTCGTGAACCATTGTTAAACTAATGATTATGATGGTTATGTGGAAGGATTACTGTCTTATCTGATGCATATTTATGGGTCTTTTAGTTTTGGTCTACATCCTTGCTTAATGATTTATGGCAGTGTTTATGTGAGTATGCATGCCGTCTCTAGTACGTTGCTTGCTTGTATTGTGCATCAGTTAACCTGATCCAGAGTATCCTCTGGTTAAGCAGCATCTTGATACCTAAACATTATGCCTATAAATGTTGTTTTATTTTAATAATTGAGTGCTTCTTAGGACTAGCTATACTAAATCAAATAATCGATCTTCTATCGAGCGAGTCCTATGTATGGTTCTTGATTTTGCCTCAATTTGATAGTGAATTTTTTTTAGTTGTTGTCCTGGATTTATTAATTAAAGTGAACTACGAAAGGCTTGATCTCGTTCAAGGGTACATAGGCAATCTAACAGTGTTAGATGCAGCCTTAAATAGTCGAGTTAAATCTTTTGTTGAGAAATTGTACCAAGGAAAGGAATTTGATAAATAATTTAAGTATTAACTTTATGGTTTGAAATTTTAAGGTTGGCCATGATTTTAATGTGAAGAATTAGGATATTGAAGTAGAATTGAAAATAACGGTAGTCCACTAAACAAGATTTTTGTTGGGCCTATCACCGATACTAAGTTTCCGAAAATAAGTATTTCGGGGGCGAGGCAGGGCGTTCCAATTATGATTCCGGAGGATTAGGTGGATGTGGTGACAGAGCACGGCGGGGTTATTAAACCCACCAAGGCGGTGTCCATGTTTCAAACGCTCGCTTTGCAGAACGGCGCCTTTTTGAGGGATAGCATGGAGGTGAAGGGTGTGGAAAGAGATAGGGTGAGATGAGGGGTTTGGGTGCGCAGAGTAAATGGGGAGAGGTTTTGGGGGAAGAAATGTGAATGAGTGGAAAATGGGAGAATGCTGGAGAGTTGGATTTAATTAAATGATCTGATGGTTCCAGAGACCTTCTTAAGGGCTTCCCAAATATGGTCTAATTTGGTGGGCTACCTTTTAAGTTGAGGGCCATGGCGTCGCTTTAATCCACAATCCATTATCCCATGCTACAAACGGGCCGAGCCGGGGGCCCATCCCTTCTTATTTTTGGACCTGTCTCGCCTCGCTAATTTCGTAGACCCGCCCCTTTTTGTGTTTCAAATTTTTGGACCCGCCCCATACCCGCCTCGAACCGCATGTACCGCCCCGACCTAAACCCATTTGCCCACCACTACGATGAAACACGTTGCTTATACAATTTTTGCTTTATTGAGGTGTCAGATTCTTTCTTAAGGCTACGTTTGGCGACGGATTTTGCAAGTTTCATGAGATTGAGATTGAGCTCATGTACATAGCAAGAAATGGATCATAAAAAATTAGGGTTTGTTTGGAAATACTTTTAAAATGTCTGAAAATGCTTTTTGGTTATAATGTTTTTAAAATCAATTCTTAGTAAAAATCCAAATGGATAATGGACAAGCACTTTAAGTACTTCTTGCAATAAGCACATATCTAGTGCTTCTTTCTAAAAGAATTTAAGCAGTTAAAGTGCTTTTTAGAACTCAAACTTAATTTCATCGAAAACGTTTTCAGTCATTTTAAAAGTACTTCCAAACGAGCTTTGAGTTAGTTTAAATTAGAAAAGCTCTTCATGAGAATTACAAAGGCATGTAGGACTTGCAAATGACACATTTCAAATAGGTTTTGCTAACCACCACGGGATGGCCCAATGACTGGAGCGACTTCTAGTTCCGCATTACACACGTCACCTGCTAGGTTCGATTCCTAACATGGTGAACAATTCTTTTTTTTTGTTTTTGTTTTTTATTTTATTTTATTTTATTTTTTTCGGCGAAGGTGAACAATTCTTCGGCGCTAGGAAATCCTTTACCCATACATAGCCTAAACGGTTTTTTTTGTTTTTTGTTTTTTTTTTTTGGCGAAGGTGAACAATTCTTCGGTGCTAGGAAATCCTTTACCCATACATAGCCTAAACGGAACAAATCAATGATCAGGAATAAATCAACAAGGAATTGATTCAGATGATGGCAATAGCCTAAAAGCACGCTGCTCTTTGTACGGACGGGGTAGTGATAAGAAGAAATTTATCAGGAATAAATTAACAAGGAATTGATTCAGATGATGGCAATAGCACACTGCTCTGTGTCTTTAAATTGTTCCTCTTAATATTACGTTTTTGTACTTGACGTTCCTACGTTATAAGAGGTTTTGTAGAAGGATAATACCTGTGTTCCTCTCCTGGGGGAACTTACTTGTCCCCTTATTTACGATTTACGTATCGTCACCGTATAAATATTATAATAAGAATCGTTTATTCTCTTTATTATTATGTAAAGATCAACATGCAAAAAAAAAAAATCATTTAATTTAGAGATCTTTATATCATTCATATGGATCAAACAAATGAATTGATCATCTTTACTTGTTACATAAACCGTTGATTGATTTGACATGTATGGATGACTAAACGATCTCTATATTGAATGATTTTTTTGCATGTATGATTTCTAGATGATGATAAAGAGAACGAACGATTCTGATTATAATGTCCGTACGATGAAGATACGTAAATCGTAAGTGGGGAAGGGAGGGACAAGTAGGTTCTTCTATAAGGAAAACACAAATTTTATCCTTTGTGAAATGGTTTATACTATTCTGAACACCAACTTAATCAACTACTATTAAACTGACAACTTCGGAAATGAAGAGCTATGCCAAGCGAATCAAGAAGACAGCCGCCCGATGTTGTTCCGCAGATAGCTACCACCTGCATAGCTTACAAGGTTATTTTCGCAGATGCTATTATCTATTAATTCGGTACCCGTTTTTATGACCTATAACTATTATTTGGGTACTTTACTTGGGTACTTTACTGTTACATTTACTAGTACAAGTTTTGAAAACTATTCTTGTTTTACAGCAAAGGGTTGCAACTTTTACAAAAACGACGGTTTTACAAAACTTTTCTTTTCAGCCCCTCTCACTTTTGTTTTCCGTCTCTCCAGGACTTAGTGACAGTGCTCTTGTGGCGACAAGAATTTCTGGTAAACGTTGACGTTTACTGCTGTTAATGTAAGAGGTTTCTACTTTCTGTACAAACATTCTTTACACCCTACGTGTGGCACAAAATGTAGCTCAACAAATAACAAGAAGGAAACAGTGAAGGTTAAATAAACATCTATTCCAAGACATAACATTCACGTCTGCAATATGCGCCTTAAAAGAAGTTGCTGGTGCCTTCCCTATGCGGATATCCCATATTGCTATATTCCCATCGACAGAACAAGAGGCAAATACATCAGGTTCTGTAGGACTCCACCGCAAAGATAAAAGTGAAAAAAATCATACTGTTAGAGGATTGGAAAACACTAGGGAAATCTACTGTAACTAGACCGTGAGACCGAACATATGCTTTATATCAACAGAGCGAACTTTAGCGTCCCATCTTAGTTACATATTTGTAGATCCTCCGCGCTTGCAATATGTCCGATATATGGAGCCGTATCAAGATTCCATGTCGAACCAGATATAGGTTCCCTTAAATGTATACAATTCTTGCAGTCCCCTTTTAAAATCAGACGTAAATGAATTGTTAGTTTCAAATCAAGAAAGCAATGTACCATTAAATACACTTGATAAAGAAAACTTTTAAAATCTTGACGTACCATTAAATACACGGTATGGGGGAATTCTGTCCGAACCAACCCCAATGTATCTCGCACAATATCAAAGCTGTAAAAAGAAATTCACTTTTAGCGGTGAACTGGAAGCCTATAACTCTCTTGGAAAGATTGAAACTTTAATTATTAACTACAACCATTACCCGCAAATTAACCATAAATCTGGAACTTCAAAACATAATTCAATATTACGACTTACGAGTACAATGCGAGCATTTCGGAAAAGAAGAAGTTGTAATTATTAACACGAGCTACAGGTTTAAGATTAGCTCAATTAAGTTATACTAAGTTCAGCTAATCATGCTCCAATAACTCAAACCCAAAATTCAAACTTTATACTTTTCCTGCACTTTTTATGCAAACCAAAAAGAAGAATTCATAAAATTTAGAGCAACCTTAAACAAGGCCAACCGATATGGAAGGCATGGAGAGAATTGTAAGCCGAAGGGTCACACAGGAGCTCTTCGGCCTCCTCCAGCTTGTCCACTCCCGGTTGCCATACCTTCACCGGCATCGACGGTCCCGAAGAGAAAGAAGACCCATCTCCTTTCTTTCAGCCCTAAACAAAAATTCAATTCAATTCAATCAAATCAATTGGATAAAAAATAAAACGCTAATTTTACTAAAATAATTAAATAATAAACGGAGAACGTAGTGGAATTTTGGAGCTGACCTTGGCCTTTCTTTTGGCTTTCTTAGGGTTTTTGATGGTTCTGACCATTTCTGATTCTTCAGGTTTTCAGAAACAGAGACTCCGATGAAGGAAAGAGAACAGAAAGCCAAGCTGAAGAGGGGTTTTGTGGGGGCCGTGGGGCTAGGGTTTAAGCTTATTGGGCTCCAGCCTTTAATGATAATAATATGCTATTTTTGTCAGCCCAAAATTAATGTATGACACGTTAGTCCAATGGGCTTGTTTTTTTCTGTTACAAACAATAGTATTAGTGAGTTCAATAGTTAGCTATTAGGAGAAGAGAAAACGGTGAGTATCAAATCGGCAACATAGTGGATAGGCATGAGCTTGTTTTCATTTGTTTACTGGCACTCAAAAAGAAAGGAAATTTTATTTGAACTCATACAATATTTTTCTACACTCAGCTTACTCTCTACACTCATATTACTTTTAATTAAACGATCGATATCTCTTTAAACCCAAATTTATTATCTAATTTACCCTCACAAACTAATTTAATATATAAATTTATCTTTGCACCTATTTAAAAAATAAAAACTCAAAATTGGTCTCTCTTAGGTATTTGTCTCGTACTTAATCCTATTTTATTGATTTTGCTTAATCTCATATATATTTTCTGGGTGACAACATGGCCAAGAAACAGTCCTCTTCATGGTAGCCCAAGTTCATCCTTTCAATATTGCAATTATGATTTTGCTTAATCTCATATATGTTTCTAGGTGACAAATGGCCAAGAAACAGTGCTCTTCATGGTAGCCCAAGTTCATCCTTTTGGGCTCATCACCGTTGCTGCAACTGCAACTGCTACTGCATGCACATAGTTGATGGCGCGCTGGGGGTTGGTTTTGGGTTGGGAGTGCTGTTGTGTGTTTCGGAGATCATCAGTTGTTTCCTTGTCTTCCACGTCCCTTAGATCTACGGTAATCCCAGTCATGTTTGTTGTTTTCCTGATCAGAGAACGTGGATGCTTCCCTAACAACATTTCTTAAAATATGTAATTTCTTCCCAATGATTCTTCAGAATGTGTTTTAATTAATCCTTTATTTGATAATTTTTATTAATCTCATATACATTAGTTGGAGGAATTAAAACTTCAAAATTATCATCCATTGGCCAAAAAAAGCTTGTTTTTTCTGTGAGCAGTTTTAGCTAGAATGAGATAAAGATTACGTGATGGTAGAGTTTGATGTTTATTGGTTGTGGGTTTATTAATAAATTTTTGTTTTATTATTAATTTTATCTCGTACTTTATGGTAATTATAATATAGGAAAAAAAAGACAATTCAAATTTAAAATTTAAACTGGGTGTAGAGAGAAGTTACATGAGTTCAAAATTAAAATTTAAAATTTAACCATCAATTCGAGGTAGTCGTGCACCTATATTGCTTGCATGTTGGCGTTCTTCAAGTCGTTATAAAAACAGCAGAGTTATTGTAGCTGTATAAGCCCTAAACCCTTATGCTACAACATAAAAATTGATTCATTTCTTTGTGGTGATCAACTACAACATTTATACCAGCACCACTATTCACATTATGCTACAAAAGTTAATGGACATAAGGTGTTAAAACACCAGTTCCACCACTCCATGTTCAATTTGAAGAAGATCTTCTGTTGAATCCCACATTGGTTAGAGGGCCAATAAAAGAAGAGTTTAAATAGAATTACCTCACTCTAACTAAAATTGAGGCATTTTGTGATAAAATTCCACACCTGATGGATTAAGCAGGTGATGATTACCAAGTTTAGGACTATTTCAATGTTTGTAGAGTGGGCTCTCGGTCAGTCGACCTGAAAATTCAACATCATCCAAAATTTGAGCTTTTAATTCATACATATATCGTTCTCATGAATGTTAATGATTGCACACTTTTCATACCACAAACCAAGACGCAGGATACACCATGGAATTGAAGAGAAACCAAGGCCAAAAGAGAGTAAAGCAACATAAAGAGGAACCAAAGCAACACCAACCCAAAACACACCAAAAAAAGAAAAAAAGAAAAAAAAGTGATACCAACTCAAAACACACACACCAAGGCGATGCTCCAATTTACTCTTACTAATCTACTAATTATTTGTCCCAGCCAATTGATCTCTTAGCTTTTTTGCGTGGTGGCGGCCCCAAGTTTCCTGTAAAGAAGAAACTGTAAAATACTCCACCTGAGAGTGAGGAAACTCCCTTCTCAAGTGCCACCAAAACTCAGTGACTACAAACTTCAAGTGTTTTGTCGTGATTGAAAATGCTTTAACTTTTGGTTGGGACACAAGGGTTGTAGCGCAGATAGGCAACTCAGAAAATGAGGCAGATTTGAATGCCCAAATTACAAGTTCTTCTCAATCACCGGCTTTAAATTTAGAGACGAAAGATGCAATTCATTCATAGTTAGGATAGTAATGCTCCAGTTACTCTTACTAATCTACGAATTATTTTTCCTAGCCAACTGATGCCTTATATAGCGTTTTGCGTAGCGGTGGCGCCAGGCTGCTTGTATGGAAGAAGCTGCAAAATACTCCAACTGAGAGTGAGGAAGCTCCCTTCTGAAGTGCCGCCAAAACTCGGCGACTACAGCCTTCAAGTGGCTTGCTATGATTGAAAATGCTTCAACTTTTGATTCGGACACAAGGGTTGTAGTGCAGATGGGCAACTCGGAAAACGAGGCAAATTTCAATGCCCAAATTACAAGTTCTTCTCCATAAAAATCATTTTTCTCAAGGCATTTGCAAACACTTGTTACACCTTTACTAGTTGTGTAGGTCAAAGCAGTGCCTCGCCGGATGAACAGCATCTTCCGCAACGGTTCACCCTCTCGAATAATATACACATCCTCAGTATAAATCACCGTCTTTAGATGCTCAGATATTGCTTTCAACACGATTCCATCCATACTTCCAAGAATTGGAACCTACATAACAATGTTCAATTAGATACAATTAGTTACGCAAGACGAATATTATCTTTTCTGACTGTTACATTCAAAAATTTCTCAATACAAACTTTCTTCAGTGAATTCATGCGGAGAAGGCGCATGATAGGTCTTTGTTCCATTAAGACTGGATTTT
Source organism: Crataegus laevigata (assembly GCA_963580275.1). Classification (NCBI taxonomy): domain Eukaryota; kingdom Viridiplantae; phylum Streptophyta; class Magnoliopsida; order Rosales; family Rosaceae; genus Crataegus; species Crataegus laevigata. Next base: position 35,181,405 of record OY756942.1, on the reverse strand, counting down.
CCACTTCCATCTTTCTCAGTCTGCGATGCTCGGCTATTTTTTCCGACGCCTACATGTGTAGAAACTCTATAAAGTAATTTCATGACGAGTTCATCAAATCCACAAATATATGTACGTGCATGAATGCATAAAAAATTACATGAAGGAGCTTTAAGCTTAATTAATGACATAAATTTTGCTTAAAAGAGTACTGATCACCGCACCAACCTGCACCCTCGAATTGAGATATACTAAAAATAGTACCAAGCCACTTATAGAGATCACAACTGAAAAGATGATTTCGCCCGTGTCGAATCTGCTCTCAAGGTTTGACCCAGCAGAACTGCAAACAAATGAAACAAAGAGCAATATTTTAATTATTGATGACATTCTTTTAGAAAACTTACTTAAATTTTGTATGGAATTTAATGGACGACATTGATGAGAGAGTTATTATATTAATAGATGAAAGATGGCATTGATGAGCTTACAACATAAATATGTATATTAATTTCTACAAATGCAAACCTCAGATTTCGCAAGCCCCACCAAAAACAGTGCAAGATTTTTTTTGCAAGATCTCTTGACGTCGTCATACTAGACTGGAGAGCAGGCAGAAATATACCATAATCGAAAGGGAACGATGACATATTTTTTGGAAGTTCTACAGAGCATGATAGTTTTAAACGTGGGATACTGATCATTTCATTGTTTTTCTGAGAAGAATAACCACAATAGAAGAAGTAAAGAACTCTGCCACGATCACATATGTTTTCATGTTTACAGATATATTCCTGCCAACATACTAGCTTTCGATTCGCAGCAAAAATGTACCACATGGATCCGTAAAGCTGAAGGACAAACAAGACCATATGGTTAATAATCAATGTCTTTGAAATGTATTGAAAAACGACAAAGGATAATGAAAGGTTAAGTGTTATTCACATACCAATTTTTACCTCTTACAAACTCTCTCTTACCCCTTTGGTTATTCAAAACCATACAGAAATTGTACCCTAATATATATATATATATATATATATATATATATATATATATATATATATATATGTGTGTGTGTAGAAGTGCTCAAGAACTAACCAGTTAATATGTTAAAATTAATACGATACTAACTACTTATTTAAGCCCATTATACATCATCTCATTATCCAACCGGCTTATTTTTAGGTCAATTCACAAATCAAGCTTGAAAAAGCTATCTAAATGGGACATCATTTCACTATTTGCATTGTTATTGTGAAAGCTTTCCTTCTTTGGATGTTGATTTTAAAATTGTGGGTTAAGATTATGAGATGACGACGTTATAGGAGAGGCCTAAACAAGTGGTTAGCGTCGTATTAACTTACTAACCGGTTACCATTTGAGCATTCTATACCTATATTTGCAAAATAGAGTCTCCCATCAAAGACTTAACAAGATAATTTTCAGTTTATATGTGGAAAGTTCAATGCTATTAGTATGGACGTCTTTAGTTAAACTCTACACCTAGTAATTATCAAGGGTTCCACACCAATAGTTAGATGATTAGTTAAATGACTGTACAAGTTAGCAATATAGTTAGTAAGTTTGTTAGTATTTGGTTAGAGTTGTTAGGCTTTCACTTATAAAAAATATAGTTGTGTAATCTTTCTTTTTAGTTAGTACAAATCTAATATTTCTCTCTCTAAACTCTCTCTCCAAACTCTCTGTATTCATCTTTCTTCTCTTCATCTTTCTTTTGATTTTCTCTTCAATTCTCAAATATTTCAATGTAGTTAACAGTAATAATAAGTGGTTACGTTGAGAACGAAATATTGGCCGTGGTCCTAGTGGACCATTTTAAAGAGATTTGAACTTACATGAGAGGCGATGATGAAGGGAAGGAAGTCTAACATAGCTTTCAGCAATCTTCTTATTCCAGTCTCTACGTTAGCACGCCGATCAAACCATTTGTAGAGGTTATAAGCCCTCAATGTATATTGGAATGGAATTACGAAAATAAGCGTAGCACTATCAAAGCATGTAAAATTTCCAGCCGTGAGCAATATTGCCTGGAGACATTTCAACCAACAGTTAAATTGGGCTATTGGCTAACTAATGTGATTTTTTTTTTGGACAAGCGATCTATATATAAAGAGTGTAGGAGAGTGGGATAAGCCTTATAATGGACGAGCCATAATAATGTGGTCCAAATTCGCATTGGGCGAGAATTGAACCTAAGACTTCTCTCTTACAAGTTATAAGTGAAGAAGCTTCTGACTAGACCATAGTACTAAATAACAGCTAACTAATATTATTAAATCATTCATTCATATAATAATTTACAAAAAATTAGTATTCGGTTTCTGGTTAGTAATGTAGTTTGACAAAGAACTTATTGGTTTTCAAGTTTTGTTCGAAGCCCCTTACATTGATGTATGAATGAATTTACATGTCAGTTACATTTTTTTTAAATAAAAATTGGTAATTGATTTATAATTTAAAACATTTCATTAATTTCCTAATTAGGGTTTTAATACTCACACCTTTATTAAGCTCCTAATTAATTTTCAATTTAAAACATTTCCAAAATACAAAGATATAAAATAAAATTAAAATAAGTTTGCACGGATTAATTTTATACAAAAGAGTTCAGTTTTTTAATCATAAATGTACCCATTCATATAATATTCTAATCTTTCAATATTAAATCATCCCATTCTTTAATATAACAATTTGTTGTTGGGAGTTTTAACGAAAAACTCCCGGTACTGTTCACTTTTAACGAAAAACCACATTTTCACATTTCTCTGGTACTATTCACTACCCCTTTATTTGTCATTTTTCATTAAAACTAAAATTTATTTGAACTTTTCATTAGTTTTCTTTTTGTTTTATATGCAAAATTTACCAGTTAATTTTAAATGTAAAATGTACCCCCCCCCCCTTTTTTTACTTAAAAACCATTCATTTTTTCAATTTAAACGTATGAGTACATTCTTTTTTGTTGATTTGAGAATGTATCCATGTCAAGTTTATTGCGAAAAAAATTTACTAATATTATATAATTTATATTATGACTAATATTTTTTTTTTTGTTTTGAAGAATGTACCCATGTATTGTACCCATATATAAGTGGACTCAATATTTTTCTGTTCAAATAATGTACCTAAGTAGATATATATATATATATATATATATATATATATATGGGTATAATATTTTGGAATTCCAACTTACTTATAAGTCCATGCAAAGTCAATTCTTCTATCAATGTGGAATTTATTCTTGCTCTACAACTTTTGGGTTGCTTGGTGATTTTAACGGAATGGAATTATGGAATTTGTTGTGGCTTCTAACTTGGTTTGTACACAACAGAACAGTGCAGTGCTGATTTAGAGGTAAAATTTTAAAATCAAATTAACTAGTGTGCGTGATATTTTTAGGGGTTGTACACGGCAGGGCAAACCCTACCTAACTACCATGAGCAGGAAGCAAATGACAAATTTGATAGGATTGTACGTCAAAAATATATAGCATCATGGTTATCATAGGGTAATTAGTGCGTTGATGTAGGATAAGAATTACGCTATTTTACGTGCAAGAATATTAAAAGGATGCAGAGATCTTTAAGGAAAAAAATAATTGGAGAATTGGTTATTTAAGGGCTAATAAATTATTTGTTGCAGTCATATTTCGAAAGTAAATGCTTAAAATTTTTCAGGATGTTTGAATTAATGTAACTTTTGTTTGCTTGTCAATTTTGAGCCAAAATTTGAGCAAATTATGGCATTTACCATGTTTAATTTGGATTTCATTATTTAAGTACAATTTTAATAATTTCTTTATTTGTTTGTTTCCCTTTTTATTTAGATTCCTAGGTTTTCCAAGGTTAAGAACATTATGACGAGGGACTGAAAAAGCTGATTCGAACGACAAGTCCGAGCTAACTGTGGTGAATAGTAATTTTTGGGTTTTTGGTGTCCGATTTGGCCCATTATACTTACCTTTCCGAAAAGAGAACAATGAGATGAAGGCAACTAGCTACTTTGGTGTGATATAAGATGGATTTCGGCGTTTTAACATCGTTTGAAGGGTTAAAAACAACTTTTAAATTCTAAGGGTGTTTTCAGACTATATAAACAACTTTATAGTTGTATTTTCATCATCTTAACTTCCCATGTGTCACATTATAAATATGTCATCTTGGCCTTAGATTTGTAATCAATTCAATTTTAGAGTTTTCTATATTTGCTGGAGGATTCCAAATTGCTGATGGACTTTAGCTTATTTGCTAGTGAATTCTAACGAGTGGGATTTCGTTCGATTTCCCGCTATGTCATGTGTAATCACTATATACATGTCAAATAAAATCTAGGTATCATGCATGCGTGCAGTTAAATGTGAAATTTAATTACTTGCAAGAGATCACCTTCTCTTAAAGTCTTACCTGTTGAAAGGGAAGAGCAACCCAAATGCGAGGTAGAATGGCTAAGTGACTAACTGATTTCTTGTGGATGAAATCATGAAATGTTGTCACATGATGATTACCAATAGTTTTTGTGGAGGCCCCTGCAGAAGACTTGGCACTACGTTTGGTGCGAAATCTCTTCAGAAAAACAACAATGTCCATTGCATAAAAGAGATCCCCCATTGATCGTAAAGCCAAAAATGTCCACATCAACCGTTTGTCCCAAAAGTAGCAAGTATCTTTCTCGACGATGACCGGAATATAGCAGATCAAGGGATCAACGGAGAGAGAAAATGCAGATGATACTATAAAGATAATATCCCAGGTTGGAAAGAATATTTGTTCTTGATGACGTTGTGGCTCAATTGTTGGCCATTCGTTAGTAGTTCTACTTCTGTGTCCTCCATCTTGCTTGGAAGCTTCCCCCTCCTCTAAAGCACCTAGATCACTGTACAAGACACAATAAACATATTATCAACATTTTCCCCCATAAATGTGTGCGTGCGTGTGTGTGTGTATAATTTTGGGGCCAACACCACATCGAACTTCAACAATCCGAACTGTCCATTTTTCAAATACCTCATAGATCGTCCTTACAAAATATCAATTACTGGAAATGCTTGAGGCATCTAATTTAGATCAAAAAATTTGACGAACATTATGCTTTAAGAAACATTGAAATGACTTATTACTTCATTTTTCTCTATTTTCATTTTTTTTAAAGGGAAAATGACTTTCGGAAGAGAAGAAGCTAATATGTGTTGAAGATGCCACTTAGTACAACGGTCTAGTGATATTCCTCTTCACTTGTAAGTGAGAGGTCTTAGGTTCAATTCTCGCTACAAGAGAATTTGAACCACATTATTGCTAGCACATTGTGAGGCTTAGCCCGCCCTCTCCTTAATGTAGATAATATCGTTTGTTAAAAAAAAATGTGTTGAAGATACTAAGATGATTTTTCTAGAATTTTGTCATCTGTTCTAGAATTGTGTAGAGCAAAAAATAATCATTGAGCTAACACGTGATTTTTTTTCTCTCAAGATGACAAAATTGCCGCATTTAATTGGCGAGACCCATGTTTAATCGACGCGCAATTCAATATGCCTGAAGATATGAGCAAATGATTACGATATCATCAAACTCTCCTGTCCATAGCAAGGAGAAAAGTCAAAGGCATTAAAAATATGATTAATTGCTTGATCCTATCTTTAATATTCTCCTAATTGAAGACTAACTCAAACAAGGAAGGATTTCCAATCATATCCAATCAAGGATATTAATTTCCAAGATAAATCTAAGATATTTAACAACTAATATCTTTTGGATTATTCTTTCCTTATTTGGATTATTCTTTCCTTATTCATCCTACGGATGACTAACCTTGGCTAAGGAAATGCCGCCCGGCCACCTCCCTGTAACTACATCTCCACCAATTTATGGTAAGCTTTTGTTATGCACTTAAGTCTTAAACACTCTCTCTTTAGAATAGACAGCATAGATCCATCGACCGAAACTCCACATACCTTGTGGGCAAGCGTGTGGCTTTGGCCTTCAACAAAAGTGTTATTTTATGTTGTAGATACAATTGCGTCAAGACTGAATATGGCAAAAACTTGCTACCACAATTTGCACATGCGTCACATATTCAAAACTTTCCCCTAATGTAATAGTTTCGAATTCTCTCATTTTTCTTAATAATAGCAACAAAAAAAAAATTAAAAAAATTGCACCACAAACCCATTTACCCATTTAAGGTGAAATCCTATCAGAATTGAGTTACAATGCGATGATGAAGACATTCTCAATATCGCGCATGCGATATACGCCTGCAACGGTTCAATTTCCATATTTTTTAGTAGGGAAACTTTGAATGCGGTCCCTAACTATCAATATTATTTGAGTGACGTCTTATTGGTTTTCAATTTTTGATCGAAGTCCTTAAAATTAATGTGATAATTTATTTCTATGTATGTTACTATATTGTTTAAATTAAAAATTGAAATTTATCTCTATTAATTAATGAAACCCTCTTTGTCAACCAAAAGAAGGCGAAAAGACTACTTAGTCTTCTATCACACACAAAAAATAATGGGCAATAATGTAATTTTACTGTTTTTTATTGAAGCCTCACATACCGATGATGTTAAAATACCTCCAATATTTAAAATTTAAAAAAAAACCAAAAACAAAAACCTCCCACTCCGCCCACTGTCTCTCTCTCCCCCCTCTCTCCTTCTCATTTTCTAAAAAAATGTGTTCATACACATAAAGTGTGTAGGCAAATGCTAGTAGTTGTTTATATTAATGAGATTTTAAATAAAAACCCATAATTTGTGGGATTAAAAATATTAAAATATAAGTTATACTATTTTTGTGTGTGTGTGTGTACATGGGTACATTAATCAAAATTAACAAAAAAATTATTGTACCAAAATGTGGGTATATTCTTCAAAACCACACAAAAAGGTAATAGATATTAGGCTTAAAAATGGATTAGAAAAAATTTTGAATAGATTTTATATTAAAAAAATGGTATATTTTACATATATATAACAAATTGGTATATTTAAGAATGGGTATATTTTAAGATTAAAAATTTGAAAATAAAATTACATGAATGGGTGCATATAAGATTAAAAAAATTGAAAACATTTTATAAAAAGCTAATGGGTACAAACTTATTCTAATTTTTTTATTTATTTTGGAAATGTTTTGAATTAAAAATTTGTTAGGAGTTTAATAAAGGTGTGAGTATTAAAATTCTAAATCAACTATTAATTTTTTTTTAAAATTATGTAACTAACATGTAAATTCATCATTACATTAATGTTAGGGACTTAAATTAAAGTCTAAAAACTATTAAGGTTTTAGTTAATGAACATTTGTAACTAGAGACCAGATAACAATTTTTCTTTTTCAGAATTTTTTAGAATGAGGAACTGCCCCAAAACGTGCTTACTACCTGGCTGAGTTGTTTTCCAAGTTAAAGTAGGATTATGAGTTATTCAAGTCAAAGTCGGACTATGAATCATTACTTCCTTACTTAGGATTTCTTTGTTGTCTAGGTTTTTTTTTCAGTTATAGCCCTATTATACTATTAGGCCTTGTTTGGTACCGACAATTGGATTGGAATAAATAAAGATTGTAATAAATAAGTTATTGTTTTAAAGGCGTGTTAAAAGAAAAATGAAAAAATTGTGACCAAATTGGAGTTGGGAGATGAATTAGAGTTTTGAAAGTGTTTTTAAAATGGCTAAAAGTATTTTTGGTGAAAATATTTTATGATCACTTCTTAGTAAAAATGCAAGTGAATCACGAAAAAACACTTGAATTACTTCTATAAGAAGCACGTAAGCTTCTTGCATGAAGCACTAAAAGTGTTTTTAGAACCCAAAAATATTTTCTTGAAAAGCGCTTTCAGTAGTTTTAAAAGTACTTGCAAACGAACCCTACTAAAAAAAAGTTATCCGTTCCAATCCTTTCCAAGGGAAGGATTAGGAGAAAGAAATTTTATTCATGTCTAATTATGTTCTAATCCTCTCAAATGAAAAATTATTCTCACGAGGATTATCCATTTCGATTGAATCCTGTACTACAAATAAAGAGAAAGCTAATTTTACTTTCAGTTCTTTATTTTCTTTTATATTTTTGTTTCAAATAATTATTCAAACTATGCAGAAGTTTCCCAACGGCTCGATAACCCCAGAAAATCACCAGATGCCTGCCTATTAATGTTTCTCATTAACCCGATTAGAATCGGATGGAAGAGACCAATTAACCATCTCGATCATATGACTCCGGATTAATTGACTCTAATGTAATCTACCAGTAATAATTATGTCATTTCTAATAATTAAAGAAAAAAAGAAAGAAAACAAGAAATAATATTAAAGTTAGAAGAAGAAAAAAAAAAGTTGGAGAAATAAACGAACCTTATGGTTACACCAGTAGGAGAGAGAGAGAGAGAGAGAGAGAGAGAGAGAGAGAGAGATTTCAATTCATGATCTGAATGCAGTTCCAAGTATACGGTAAAAAAAGTTAGAAAATGAAAGTATGAACTTGTTATTTCATGTCCCAAGTAAGTCTCCAGTGTTCTCCTATAATTATTCTCTCTCTTTTTTTTCAGCCGTCAATAGGATTTTATTCTCATCTTTTGAAAAACGATGAAATAATTTGCTTTCACTGTGGGTAAACGATTTCTTGCTTTCACTGTGGTTATACAATTTCTGCTTTATTAAGGAATCAATTTTTTTTCTTTCTTTAGGCTAAGTTTTAACGAGGAATTTTCAAGTTTCAAAAGATTGAGCTCAAGTACGTAGCAAGAAATGGATCACAAAAATATTAGATAGGTGAAATTAGAAAAGCTCTTCATGAGAACTACAAAGGCATGTAAGAGAGATTTACAAACGACATCTTCAAGTAGGGTTTTACTAACCATGACGAGGTAGTTCAATGGTGGGGCGAATTTCAAGTCTGTAGTTCACACGGCATGTCCTGGGTTCAAATCACACAATGGTGGATATAAAAGGTTGAAATGCCTCTGTGAGTCTTCCCAACATACGAAATGATGGACAGTTGTAGCTTTGTCACCAGCTGATTTTTTTTATTTTAAAAAAGTGGATTTTGCTAATCCCTCACACGTACCTTTTGAATGCTCAAAGGAATCTTCTGATCTCTCATATCTAATTTTTTTTTTTTTTTTTGAAAGGGACCCAACATGAGACAACACAGAACCTGCCAAGGGGCAGAGGCCACAAGGGCAAGCAGCAGCAAAGAGGGTGAAAGGGGATACCGAAACGACGCTCGACAAAAGAGCACCACCCCTACCACCCAACACAAAATTAAGGAGGACAGGGAAGGCCATCTTTGTTCAAAACATGAACCAAGGAAGATGGGGGCCTGTCAACCCAAACCCGAGAGCCCATCTCCGCAAAACCATGCGACGCAATCAAGTCCGCAACGCCATTTGCTGATCTTGGAACCCAAGTCCAGCGGCAGAACTGAAAAGCCTCACTGACTACCAAAATTCTAGTCAGAAAAGGATAAGCTTCCCAACTGCCCACCTCAATGTTACCAGAGAGGCAGTCAATAGATTCGCGAGAATCCGACTCCAAAATAACTGAATTATACCCCAAGGAGACTCCCAAATCGCACCCATGCAGCAAAGCCAAAGCCTCAGCCGCAGCCACAGAAGGGGCAGAAATGCTATACCTCGCAGCCGCAGAAAATTGTCCAAACGCATCACGGATAATAATCCCGGTGAATCCCCGTTGGGTTGAAGGTTTCCAGCTCGCGTCCACATTGATTTTGTAGAACGGCGAAGGAGGGGGCATCCACCGAGAGACCTGCAACACCCTTTCCGTGCGCCGCACCAAAGGGGAATCCGTCCACCCCATCGCCCTCCAAAAAGAGCCAAAAACCGAAGAGAGCGTCAACAAGAGTCTGTGAGGGGACACGGGAACCTTATTAAACACAAACTCACATCGTTCCCTCCAAATACACCAACACGTAAAAGCTACATAGGAAGAAACCCATTTCACCGTTTCATTGGATCCCGGGGACCTAACCAACATGTGTTGCATTCTGACTAAAGCAAAAGCTGATAATACTTGCCACTTGTGTCTTAAAATTGTTCCTATTAATATTACATTTTCGTACCTGAAGTTTCTACACGTTAGAGAGGTTTTGTGGAAGGATAAAACTTATGTTCCTCTTATTAGGGAACCTACTTGTTTTTTCACTTACAATTTACACATTTTTACCGTACAAACATCATAACTGGAACCGTTTATTCTCATTATCATCATGTAAATATCATATATGCAAGACTAATCATCCAATTTGAAAATCTTTTAGTCATTCATATGAATCAAACAAATAGATAGTTATCATGATAATGTTACTTGTTACCTAAAGTGTTAATTCATTTGACACGTATAGATGACTAAACGATCTCTAAAATGAATGATTAAATATAATTATCAAGTTAAATTACAACCTTAACCGCCTCAACACAACCACCACCCACTCTTTTACATTTTTTTACACACAAGTTATTACGTTTACAGTGGACATGTATATATTGTTATTAATTATTATTGTATTATTATTCTATATAAATTTTTAAAAAAATTAAATTTTATTTATTTATTTAGTATACTATAGGCAAAGAGTAAGATTTAAAAAATTATAAAACTGTAAAATCCCACATCGCCCAGGGGTGAGGATCCTATAAGCCTTATATGTACATTCTCACCTCAATGCTGCACGAGACCTTTTGGGAGCTCACTGGTTTCGGAGTTTGTCGGAACTTCGAAGTTAAGCGAGTTCGCACGAGAGCAATCTCAGGATGAGTGACCCACTGGGAAGTTCTCGTGTGAGTTCCCAGAAACAAAACCGTGAGGGTGTGGTAGGGGCCCAAAGCGGACAATATCGTGCTATGGTGAGTCGAGCCCGAGAAGTGGTAGGGCCCGGGCCAAGATGTGAAAAAAACACATTAAAAATAAAAGTATCAAGTAATTTAAAAATACCAAACACATTAAAAAATATATAATAATTAATTTACAAATGCAAAAAATGTGAAAAAAAAATATGCAAACGCTGGTAATCACATCTTGTACGCTTTGAGAATGGGTATAGTATCGTTTGAATTTTAAAACCATACAAATCCTCATGAATAGTATTTTTAAGGGAGTTCAAAATAAATAAAATTTTGATCATTAATGTATAAGTTTGAAAAATATGAAAGCGTATATAAATGCTTGTAATTGCATCCGTTACGCTTAAAAGATGGTTACATGGTTGTTTAGATTTTAGAAAACTTCATTTTAATCATTGGCAAAGATGACTTTTAGATAAAAACCATGAGTAAAATTAAAATCTAATTTTAGTCCATTGATACACTAATAACCTCATTTATTAATTATATTTTGAATTTTGAATTAATTATTTTTTTCTTTCTAATTTTTAATATATTAATTTTATTTCATTATAATTTTCATTTTCATTTCATTCATCGTAATATTTTTTGTTCTGAACATTTAGATAAACTAATTTTTGTTATACAATATATTTCGATGTACTTTATCTTCTTCATTTAGATACATTAAATTCATTATAATACATTTCGATGCATACATTTAGGTACACACATTTCGGTACATGCATTTCAATACAAACATTTAAGTACAATAATTCAATATAATACATTTCGGTACACAAATTTAGGAACATTAATTTAATATTAATACATTTCGGTGCATATATTTCAGTACTAACATTTAAATATATTAGTTCAATATAATACATTTCGGTACTAACATTTATGTAAATTAATTGAGTCTTTCAAATTTGAAGAATAAAATTAATAAATTAAAAAACTCCTTTTTGGTCAAAAAATAAATTAAAATTTGTGTATTAATAAATTTAAATATTTAATAGGAGACATTAAATAAAATGCACATTAATTATTTTGAATTAAGGACACATTAGGGACTAAAATCAATATTTAATCTAACACTAGTTTTTTTTTTAAATTTTAATCTTCTTGAATGATTAAAGTTCAAAAACCCTCAAAATCTCATGAATAGAATTTTTTATTTGAGTGCAAAATTAATAAAAATTATCGTAGAAGTGTGAAAATGTTAAAAAAAAAAAAGCAATCATTCGTAATGACAAGCTTTACAACTTTCGTGAATGAGTCAACTCCAAAATTTAGTATGTATATACTAATTTAGTATTATGTTTTACATTTTTTGGGTCAAATTATGTTTTTCATTTTCATTATTTATTGATTTAAAATATATTTTTCTTAACGGATAACAGGTCGAGTGATATTACCTGATAATATTAACGGGTCGATTTCGAGTCTGGTATATTACTCATTTACTTTAATGGTTGTTACACGACATGACTTGTTAAGCTATCGAGTATGACACAAACACGAGAAAAACAACACAAATACCAAGTCTAATTGCTAGGGCAATCATCAAAGAGCATTCACTGGATATTTTCATCTGCAGCGGCATAAAGAGATCCTGCCAATTCCAATGAAGTAGGGACCTCCTCCTCCACTAAAACTAATTATGCGTATGCCTACGAATTATAACAAAAGTTGATTAATACCGTCACGCATGGTGTTACAGTCACACAAAATAATTTTTCGATAATCTGAAGCATGGGGCAATTATAAAACCAATTTGAACTTGTAAGGTTTAAGACACTACTCACAGAGCTATCTTTTGCCAGTGTTTTACAGAAATGGCAGGCGCTGGAAATCAAAATAAATACTAATGATCCTGCAGCATGATATCTTGTGTTCTCTGTTTGGTAATATGCTTGCCTGTTTTTTCTTTGTCTTGTAAGGAGAACAAGTGTGCCAAAGCCAATCATAATTGCAACTTTTGTTGCCTGGTAAGAAAAATGGGAGCACAAAAAACAAAAAAAATAGATATAAAGTTCGGAACTCTTTAGAGTCAATTTGGTAATCATCTAGTAAGAAAAAATAATTATCAAACGAGCATTAAAACTTTAGGCTTTAAGGTTACATAACTCAACATATAACTATAAATATTACAAGAGAGTTCCAAGCAGCTTTCTATGCCCGCAGAACAAGAAGCTTATGTTTTCACCATCTGTATTGGTAAAAGAAAATAGATAAATATATCAGTCAGATAAACAAAAAGACAAAGTTCACATGAGTCCCTGCGACGAAATACACGGTATGGGGAACTCTGTCCGAACCAACCTCGATGTATCTCGCACAATATCAAAATTTATGCTTTTCCTGCACTCTCTATGCACAAAAATAACAAAAATACTCTCAATTTAATAAAAAAAAATGGGTCAAACTGATTTGACAAAAAAAATTTGAGGGTATTTTTTCAGTTTTTTCCTTATTTAACGGAAATTTCTCACGAAAAATGACCAAAATAATTGACGATGGACAAACACAGAAACCAATTCTATCGATTTTAGATTTTAGGAACAAAAGTAAGGAGTTATGTCAATCTTATGAACTATTTTGACTAAAAAAACTTAGATTAAATAGTTAGTTGTACGTATCTTTGCCATATGGTAAGGCAAGAGACTTGTTCGTGAGCTCGCGAAGTTTGATGAACTACTGGCAAGGTTTTATTTGTAAGCACATCACTTTCAGGCGAGATCCTTACTGCTTGGTGGAACAAAGCGACAATAGGAGAATCGGTGTGAATTGAACTCGCACTATGGTACATGACATGAGCTTATTTTCATTTGTTTACTGGCACTCAAAAACAATCATCATGCAATTATTACGGTAATTATGCATGAGATTGTACTGGATTTCCATTCATAACTCTCAAAATTTCGACATTTGATATCTTTGGAAACTAGAGTGCAAGGTTTGAGTAGATTTTATATTATATATTTAACCATATTCTTAGTATATTTTGGAAGAGTTTTGATACTTTGAATTGTATTTCTAATACAGGAGTTTAAATTTCCTCTGGAGCAAAACGTGGTCAAATTGATGAATTTTAGAGTAATTCCAGTTGGAGGACGTTTGTGATACTTTGAATTGTATTTCAAAATTTTTCTACCCAATGGTGATTTTCTGGCAATAAAATAAATGAGAGATGCGCGGTGCCAGAATAGTGACGTTTTGGGCTTGAATTGCATTTTTGGAGTCCAAGATGACCTCTGATGGGTTTGTGGCCTTTTGGAGATGTGTTCAGAACGTCTTAATCTTCAAAACAAGCTATCATGAGCCATATTTGGAGGATATCTAAGGCTAAAACGTGGCTGGACAGTTACTTGGCAAATTCTCCTAGCTTAATTAGGACTTTATTTTCTAAGATATTTTATTATTATTTTAGTTTCCTAGTTGAAAAAAAAGACTGGGTTTTAGGGATTATGCGATGGCATAGCAGGATATATTGCTTTGCCGTTCTCAGTTTTAGGTGACGCTTTCTTTTATGCAACTTTGGAGACAGAAGAATTCCTAGGGTTTTGAAGGGATTTCAGATTTTCTACTTCAAGGTGTTTTCATTCTTATTCATTCTAATAATATTTTCTATGACTTCAACTGTGAATATGCGTAACTAATTCGTTTTGCTAAGGCAGAGCCTTGAGCCTTAGCATGAATATGTAATTTTTATTTAATTGCTTATGATTGATTGCATGCATGTTTTGACTTATTAGTCACTGCTTTAAAACTATCTATATATTTTAATGATTGATCACCATTAGGATATTTAGACAAGTAACTTGATGCAATTTATGTTGGAACATCACCCTGGAATTGAAAAGGGCTTGTGATTAATGATTGTAATTTCACTTAAGTCAAACATCACACTCTTAAGGGTTGCATGGTTTTTCAAAGGGTTTTCACAGAACTTAATGAGTCTTCCATGTTTAAATTTGATCTGAACATCACAGACGAATTGCATGTTATATATATATGTTTTCGCTTGAACATCACGAGAAAAATATATATTAGGAAAACCTAACCTTCAAAGTGACATGTGTAGATCATAAGTAATTGGTAGAAATTCATAGGATTGCTAAGTGATGGTGGTATTTAAGACTCTTTTCTTTTATCATATTAGTTTTTAATTAAATTTCATTTTTAATATTACCCAATTACAAAATCTCTTTTCTCAAATTTTAATTCTAAGTATTTAATTAGGAACTGTTTCTACATAAATTAATAAAATAGTCATTGAGGAGAACGGCCTTGCATGAGCATCTATACTACAGTATCCTTGTATTCTTACAAGTATTTTATGTGATTTTAACCTTATTTGTGTAGACGGTAAAAATCATATCACAAGGGTAACTGTTAAGGTTAAGGATGCCATTTTATACCCTGTTAAAATCGTTTCCTGCAAGTACCACTCGTTTGGGATTTATAAATTGGTATTTGGGTGTGAGACAGATGGAGAAACCGAAACTTGTTACGCATTTTTGAATATCTTTATTTAGTGATGAGGGACCCTAACCATGAATTATAGCCCGTTGTGTGCACCCAGCCCTGGCCATAGCTTGCATGGTGGCGCTCTTCGAGTCGTTTTAAAAACAGCAGAGTTATTGTGGCTATCTAACCCTAAACCGTTATGCTACAAATCCAAGTTTGATGATACCATGGAGAAATTAAGTTTCATTATAAAACCAATTGACAATATAGAAAGTAATCCAACTTACTAATAAGCCTATGGAAAGTCCTTTTCTCAACACGCCTTCTCAAGTGGGTGAAATTTCAAGCCAAACATGTAGACAACATTAGGGGTTGATGTGGAGCACGTGTCGCCATTAGGCTTCACACATAGTACAACATGCTCTGGTATCAAGAAGGAAGTTGATTATGCTACAAATTGTTGGGAATTATATAGTATAATATGAAATATTGTAACATATAATTTTAATAATTGAATGAAAAATAGTGTTAATTGTATTTCTTACAAAGGTTATGTTGTTTAGGTGTATTCTCTTGCTAAGTGATATCTGCTTAATGAAAAGTTACATTCTTTAGTAAGCAATACTTGGGTTCTATATAAACTCATGAAACGATTGGCATTAAGGATAGAATATTAGAGTTAGTTTTACTCTTGAGAAATAGGGTTTCCTCACTTCGTTTCTCTCATTCTTAATTTGTCAAATTTTGAGTCGTATTTGTCAACTTTCGAGTCATGTCTTGAGAATACGGAATATATAAAATTCACCAAAGTCCGAAGATTGAAGTGCTTCGACTTCGGATTATAGATTGTTGATTCCTAGGAGATGAATGTCTACCGAACTACAAGCACAAGATTAGGGACGAAATTTTGTCTTTAGGACATTACATTTGTGTAAGCCTTAATTTCTAAGTTTGTCAGTATTTCTAACTTTCTAACTTGTTGTTTATATTAATCTCATACATAAGTGATGTTGTGAATTTCTTTATGATCATTATTATTGGAATTCTTGTTATTTTCATATTTTCTAATATTACTGCAACAATCTAAAGACAGAATTTTATCTCTATGGAACAATTAGAAATATGAATGTGCGTGCGCAAATATCTATATGCTTGAATTCTGCGGATCACTTGGTATATGATTAATTAAGGATAAAGTGGATTGGATATCATTGTTCCATTTCACTTCGCTTCGTATTACATATATATGTCGTGCCCAGTTTTCATTTCTTTGATAATGTTTAATTTTGTACTTATGAGGGAATTGCAGTGATAGATTTTAGAAAAGTCCGATTACTTAATATATAAATCTGATATTGAAAGAGTTGAATATCATAGTGTGCAACGAACGAGATTACAAAATAATAAGAATTTTATTGAACAAAAGAGAATGCCGAAACGGCTACAAAACCCTAAAGGCTACATTGTGCCTAACTTAATATAAAACCAAATACAAAGAGTTCTTTAAATAGTGAAAACCTAAAGCAAACCCTAGACTAAAACAAAAAAGTAATTTAAAACTTAATGAGCAAGGATCAATCCTTGACCCACAAGGCAACTAATTTAAATACTAATAATCAAAATTCCAACAGAAAGTGCAGTACTGCTGCCTTATACTGCACATTCTTGATGAATGATTATGCAGTCCATTTGTATATATATTTAATATGGCATGAGGTTGTTCTAACTGCAAACTGTCATGTCTAATGTCTAATGCAAAATTTATTGTATCTTTTGCGAATGCTGCTGTTATTGTTCTTGTTTCTGAAAGCATGCTTGAAGCGGTGCATGCAGTTACTTTACCAAAATACTTACTGCCATATTATTTATTTAATTATATGAATACTTTGTTAACTGACGTTAATAGTGCAGCATTTGGAAAAACTGACATCGTAAGATGTTGAATGAATCTAGCCATCATTTGGAAGAACATTTCTCTAATATATATATAGTAGGAATTGCCGTTGGTTTTGATCGGGCTAGATGATAAGCGGATGGATACTCATACAAATAATCAGTTTATTGAAATCATGAGTTGGTTTTATTCGATCAATTAAATAGATATCTATCTCTTGCCTCTTGACATGATATAGACGTGATAAGAAAATATGAGAAAAGGTATTTCACGTTTTCATGAAAGGATATGGTAGGCTAGAAATTTGCATCCGTCTGCCAAGCACAAAAGGAAACGGCCATGACTATTTCAAGTTCTAACAAATGCATGAAGGAAAGAGTGCCATCTTTCAGAAAGAAAAAGAAACAAAAAAAAAAAAAAAAAAAAAAAAAAAAACCAACTTTAGAAGCACATGATAACTTGTGTTTTTTATCGGACAGTAACCACTGGGTTACAAAGATGGTGTGGTTATGAATTTAGTCATCTTTGTAGGGATGCAAACCATCAGGAATTCTTGATGAAAATCATGTTGATAAGAATGATGTTCAGAGAAGAAAGTAACTTGACGGACGAAGTGTTGCCATGCCTCATGATCGAGTCTTGTTGATGGTATGGATTTCGAATTCGGGCAACAAAAGCAGCGTCGCCTTAGTCAAACCTTAGTCTGTGAACTCATTTCAGATGAGATATCATTGTTTTGGGAAGGCAATGCTTGATTGTCAGCTCCGAGACCCATGTTGAATGAAATGACGAGATACGAAAAGTGTGGGGATCTTTCGTAAAAGGAATGACTAGACACTGAAAATGATGCTTATTAAGTATACACAATTGAATTAGACAAGATGATGCTAATTGAGTAATTTTTGACAAATGTGAAGTCAAAGTACAAGACATAAGAAAAATCTCAAATAAAAGCACATTGCACAATCTTGGGAGGAAGCATGTTGGCGTGAGTCACCATGGATTTAAGAAATATAGATATATTTTGGGTATGAAATCATGTAATTGATGTCCTTGTATAATTGGGATTTTTATTTCCTAATTCATAGGAACTTGTATAAGTATATATATCCTCTAAATGAGAAGAATAAAGGCAGAACACTTTAAACCCCAGAATTACACTTCTATCTTGGCATTAAAGCAGGTTCGGCTTGTCTTTTTCCAACTCGAAAGCCTAGAGCCGATCAAACTATTGCAACCCTAAGCAAGGGTCGCATCAGCCTCACCTGTTCTTCTGGGAAGTCTGAAACCAGAAACAAAAACCATGAACCTAGAAAAAACCCAATCCGCTGCAATGACTGATGAAAAGAAAACTCACGAGGTGGTCCCTGTTCAAACGGGATTCACCTCAAGCGAACCCACCAACAGCAACATGATGGATGTTCATGCTCAGGACTCGGGAAGTATAGCTATCTTACTGGAAAAATCCCAATGATAGATGAAGATGATCCGGGGAACAAACTTCCGGGTCAAGCCAAGCTTTCATAACTCAGGCCTTGGAATGGCTGCAGCTGCAGTAAGTGGATAGGGATCAGGGGTAGCTGGTGTAGTAGCAGCCCAAATTAGGCCCAAAAAATATTAGGCACCCCACGACACCAAGTCCACCGGTGGAGTACAGGAAGGAGAATGCAACAAATGAAGAGGACTCCGGCCCAATATTATCGTTAATTAATCACATTTCAATGCGTGACAAATCAGAAGATTCAGGTAAAATCGGTACTGTTTTAGTAGCATCCACTGAAAGAGATGATAGAGATAATGTACACATAGGATGGTGACACTTGTAAATAGATTAAGGAAGTTAGTTGTTAAGGTAGTTAGCTGTGAAGAATGATATTGTATAAATACTCTCTGAGTATCTTGTCTTTGTAAGAAAAGAAGAGTAACAGAAATAAAGGATCTTTCTCTCTCTTGGGAAGCTTATTGGGTCCAGTTTGTGGCATACTAGGTTAGGGCATCCATCCAATCATGTTGTTTCTTTACTTCTTAAACAAGCTAATATTTCTTGTACTAAGGATGTTGTTTCTACTCTGTGTCAAAGTTGTCTTGAGGGCAAGTTTACAAAGTTACCATTTCCTTCTACTCATGTCAAATCTGTTATCCCATTTGAAATTGTTCACAGTGACCTTTGGGGTCCTGCACCATGTACTTCCATTGATGGTTATAAATACTATGTTACTCTTATTGATGAGTGCACTCGTTTTTGTTGGTTGTTTCCTCTCTGCAATAAATCTGATTTTCATGATGTGTTTGTTCAATTCTGTGCGTTTGTCTCTACTCAGTTTTCTACTACTGTCAAAACTTTACAAACTGATGGGGGGGTGAGTACATTAGTACTAAGTTACAATCCTTTTTACTTTCTAAAGGTATTGTACATCATAAATCTTGTCCATATACACCTGAACAGAATGGGTTAGCTGAGAGGAAACATCGTCATGTTATTGAAACCACTGTCACTTTGTTACAATATGCTAACCTTCCTTCACCCTTCTGGACTTTTGCTTGTCAAACAGCCATCTACTTAATCAATAGGATGCCCACACCTGTCTTGCTTAACCAATCTCCTTTTCAGGTCTTGTATGGTTATAATCCTGTTATTACTCATCTTCGAGTCTTTGGTTGTTCTTGTTATCCGTTACTCAGACCATATAATTCATCAAAGCTTCAAGCTAAGACAACTAAGTGTGTATTTCTCGGGTATGCTTCCAAATATAAGGGTTATATCTGTTATGAGGTGTTAAAAAGCAAATATTTTGTTTCCAGACATGTCGTTTTTGATGAAACTGAGTTTCCTTATCCTAGTTTGCTTCAATTGTCCAAACACTTTAGTTCTTCTCCTCTCTCAGATTCCTCTTCTTCTCTCACACCAGTTACTCCAGTTTCCAATCTTCAAAATATTTTGGTGCTCCCTTTTTCTCCAGTTTCAGATACTAGTGGTTCTGTCCCTAGTCCCATGGCTCCTTCTTCCTCTGTGCTTCCTTCCTCTTCATCATTTTCTCTTTCTTCTCCGTCCATTACTACTGCAACTCGTGATTCTCCTGTCCCTGTGGCTCCTGAATTTCATCCAGATAGTTTACAAGTGGTGTTACCCATTGCACCATTGAATATGCATCCTATGCAGACCAGGAGTAAGAGTGGTATATTTAAACCCAAGGTCTTCTTGAGTGCTTTAGAGACCTCTGGGGCTGATGATATGTCTTCTGTTGAACCGGCTACATACAAGTCTGCTATGAAATCTTCTGTATGGTTGTCTGCGATGCAGGAAGAGCTTGCTGCTCTTCATTCTCAAGGAACCTGGTCACTTGTGCCTCTACCTTCTCAGAAAAACTTAGTTGGTTGTAAATGGATCTTTAAAATCAAGAGGAATTCTGATGGATCTATTGCCAGACACAAAGCTAGACTTGTTGCAAAGGGATTTAGTCAAGAGGAATGATTGGATTATGGGGAGACGTTTAGTCCGGTGGTTAAACCTACCACTGTGCGTTTAGTCTTGGCTTTAGCTGCTCAGTTTAATTGGTCTTTACGGCAACTTGATGTGAAAAACGCATTTCTGCATGGTGTCTTACAGGAAGAAGTTTATATGGCCCAACCCCCTGGTTTTGCAGATTCTGTGCATCCTCATTTTGTTTGCAAATTACATAAATCTTTGTATGGCTTGAAACAAGCCCCAAGGGCTTGGAATGAGCGCTTTACTGCCTTTCTTCCTTCTCTTGGGTTTCAAACCACCTATTCTGATTCCTCTTTGTTTGTGAAGCATGTTGGCTCTGAGGTAGTTATCCTCCTTCTCTATGTCGATGATATAATCTTGACTGGGAATGCTACTGCTGCTATACAAGCAGTTATTCAGTCTCTTATTACTGAGTTTGACATCAAGGATTTGGGTTCTCTTCATTATTTCTTAGGCATCCAAATCTCTCGCACAGCCACTGGTTTGTTTCTATCCCAGACCAAGTATATTCAAGATTTGTTGCACAAGACTGAAATGAGTGATTGCAAATCTTGTGACACTCCTTGTCTGCCCTATACTCGCATGTTAAAAGATGATGGGGTTCCATTTTCAGACCCCGGTACCTACAGAAGTATTGTTGGTGCTCTTCAGTACCTTACTTTTACACGTCCAGACATTGCATTCTCGGTTCATCAAGTGTCTCAGTTTATGCAATCTCCTATGGTCTCTCACTATACTGCTGTCAAACGCATTTTGCGTTACTTGAAAGGCACTTCATCGACTGGTATTACTTATGCTCCTGGTGACCTTGGTTTAAAGGCCTTTAGTGATGCCGATTGGGCTGGCGATCCTAATGATCGCAGATCTACCACAGGGTTAGTTGTTTTCTTGGGCTCCAATCCGATTGCTTGGTCTTCTAAGAAGCAACAAACGGTCTCTAGATCGTCCACAGAGGCTGAATATCGTGCTATGTCCACTACTGCCGCTGAACTGGATTGGATTCAGCAGCTTCTATCTTTTCTGCACATTTCTATGCCTTGTGTTCCTGTTCTTTTCTGTGATAATTTGTCTGCCATTGCCCTTTCTTTTAATCCGGTTCAACATCAAAAGACCAAGCATATTGAGATCGATGTTCATTTTGTTCGTGAGAGAGTTGCTACTCAGAAGTTGTTTGTGCAGTTTGTTTCTTCTCGCGAGCAGTTTGCTGATATTCTGACCAAAGGTCTCAGTGCTCCACTGTTTCGTACTCATTGTCACAATCTCATGCTTGGTTCTTCTCCCAATCATGAGTTTGAGGGGGGGATGATAGAGATAATGTACACATAGGATGGTGACACTTGTAAATAGATTAAGGAAGTTAGTTGTTAAGGTAGTTAGCTGTGAAGAATGATATTGTATAAATACTCTCTGAGTATCTTGTCTTTGTAAGAAAAGAAGAGTAACAGAAATAAAGGATCTTTCTCTCTCTATTCATTTTCCCTCTCAATCTCTCTCTCTCTAAAAACCTCTATCTGTGATCATATCTTCTTGATTTACAAGAGATACCGGTTGGATAATCGACTCTGGAGCTACAGATCATATGACCTACGATGCATCATTATTTTATCACATGACTTCCCCGCCTAAAGAGAATGTCAGCACAGCCAACAGTGACGTTGCTCCTATAACGGGAGCAGGTTCTTTTTCCCTTACTCCATCTTTGTCCATCAACAACACACTACTTGTTCCATCATTATTGAATCACCTACTTTCTGTCGGTCACGTTACTGAGCAATTAGATTGCGTTGTGCTAATGTTTCCTACTTTTTGCCTATTTAAGGATATGCAAACACGGGCAATCATTGGGTGTGATACTAAGAGAAGAAGGTTATACTATGTGGATGATGCGCCGGCAAGTCAAGTGAATCAAGTGAGCAATGGTCATAATAACAAGAACAAGGCAATTTAGTTATGGCATTGTCGATTAGCGCACGTTTCTTTTGGTTATCTAAAAAAATTACTTCTGTCTTTATTCAATGGTGTTTCAGACTATGATTTTCAGTGTAATGATTGCATCTTGCAAAAAGTCATCGTGCTTCTTATCATTCGAGTTTAAATAAAAGAACAATGCCTTTTGAGTTAGTTCACTCCGATGTGTGAGGACCTTCCCTAATAGCTACTAGCCATGAAATTCGTTGGTTCGTTACCTTTGTGGATGACTGCACTAGAATGACATGGCTCTATACCATGAAACATAAAAGTGACATTGGCCAAATTTTTTAATAGTTTTACCGCATGGTTGAAAATCAATAGTATCTTCCCCTTAAAGTTCTCAGGTCGGATAATGGTGGCGAATATTTTAATGCGGAACTTTCACAATTTTTCCAGAAGCACAGCATTCTTCATGAGACTACTTGTCCGCAAACTCCACAACAAAATGGTGTAGTAGAACGCAAAAATAGGCATATTTTGGAAACCACTCGTGCATTTCTCATTGGTGCTCACGCACCTCACTTCTATTGGGCGAATGCTATCACCTACTTAGTTTATCTCATGAACCGAATGCTATCAACTGTCACCACGTATATTTGGGTGTGTGGCTTATGTTCACCGTCACAAAATCAACGAAGTAAATTGGACCCGTGCGCAATGCGATGTGTGTTTTTAGGATTTAATGGCCAACAAAAAAAATGCAGGTGTTACCACCCACAGACCAAGCATATGTATGCCACCATCGATGCTACATTCTCTGAAAACAAGATGTTTTTCATCACTGATCACACCTACTATACTCTTCAAAGGGAGACGAACACACGAGAAAATTATAGTTGGATTGATCTTCTAACTGGGCAAAGCAGCCCTTGCCAGCGTGACAGCACTGGGCAGGACAGCCCCTACCAGCGTGACAGCAGTACCTGCTAGCTAGGCCAGCAGCAGCCTCAGTTGGATCTGTCTAAGCCCAGCGTGAGAGGGCCTAATTCTGAGTCCAGCGCGAGTAAGCCCAATTTGGGCTTGCCTAGTTCAGTCATAAAAGGGCCAGCATGTGGGCCCAAGCCTGAAAATGGGCCTGATAAACTGCAGCTGCCCACTGAACACTGACAGTAAGGCACCGAGTGGCAGCGACAGAATGAAGAGGTTACTGATAGCCCAAGCGCACAAAAACAAATAAAATAATAACCCTCCTCAAGCGGTACCTGTCCATGTCCCCAAGGATATCCATGAGGTATGTTCATCTCAATCTGATGTAATTCAAAAGTTGACTAACATTGATAGTACTTATGTGTTACCTCCTAGATAAAATCGTGGAAAACTACCTGATAAGTATTCTCCCGATTGAAAAGTGAGATATGCCATTGCACAGTATGTGTCTACTCATCGACTATCACCTAAGTACCAACCTTTGGTGAATAATATGGACGGAATAAAGATTCCAACAAAAGTCGAAGAGGCCTTGTGAGATCCTCAGTGGATAGAAGCAAGGTTCTAAAAATCGCTAGGTGTTAGTCGGGCGGCGGGCTGGGGTCTAACACCTAGGCGGACTAGGCGGATTTAAGTAAATCAATCATATTTCGTGTAAATAAGTGTCTGCTTATACTTGAAATATATACAATTTCATCATAAACTACAAAATAGAATGCATATATATTATGAAGTATTGAAACATAATGAAAACATTGAAATAAGGATATAATGTGTGTTCATTTAAGTATGCAACAAGTCTCTTACAATTTATTGGAAAAAAACAAAATGTAAAACGACAGTTATATGTTTTCTGTCTAAGTGAGTTGCGACCTAGGCGAGTGTTTAGGCGGGTCTAGGCGGTCTAGGCGGGTGCCTAGGCATTCTAGGCGATGCCTCAACAGGTCTAAGCACCTTTAGCATTAATCGGGGCGGCGGGCTGGGGCCTAGCGCCTAGGCGGCGCTAGGCGGGGATTTTTAGAACAGTGGATAGAAGCCATGAAGGTCGAAATGGAGGCCTTATAGAAAATGGAACTTGGAGTGTGGAGTCATTACCACAAAGGAAAAGACCTGTGGGATGTAAATGGGTTTTCACTATCAAACACAAGCAGATGGAACCATAGACAGATACAAGGCAAGATTAGTAGCTAAGGGATACACACAGACGTTCGGAGTCGATTATCAAGAAACATTTTCCCCGGTTGCGAAAATGAATACTATTTGAGTTCTTTTATCCTTAGCTGCTAACTTTGATTGGCTATTGAAACAGTTTGACGTAAAAAAATGCTTTTTTACATGGGAACTTGGAAGAAGAAGTGTATATGGATTTTCCACCTGGGTACAAAGTGAAAGATGGAGTAGGCAAAGTATCTAGACTGCGAAAAGCTCTTTATGGACTCAAACAGTCACTAAGGGTCTGATTTGGAAGATTCACTGATGCGACGAAGAAATATGGCTACCGACAAGGGAATGCAGATTACACCTTGTATATCAAACTCAGAAAAAGTAAGGTCACCTTGTTAATAATATATGTAGATGATATTGTGGTTACAGGTGACGACACAGATAAAATGAAGAGATTACAGGAGATGAAAGATCTTTCATGGCAGAAAGACTTTAATCAATGTAGTAGTTGGCTAAATTGGTTATTATATGGATATCCATGCTTACTTGGCGGCTGATGATTGCCATTTTGAGCCACATGGGGATGATCTGGCGGACTGTGATTGGTGAGTTTTGTTGGTTTATGTGATTTGTCATGGGACGCTATCACAAATTTAATGATCTAGATCTTTCTGCCATGAACGTTGAACAAGCTTCTTCATGTCTCAGCTGAGTTCTACTAATTTATATATATTGAAAGTGGACCATCGACCGACGAATGCTGTAAAGTGCAAAGCTGTCAGTCCGTGATAGTCGCACTGCCAATTGCCATATCTAGCAATGGTCCACAAATGATCACAATCAAATTATTCAAACGTGATGGTATATATTTCGTTAAAGAAAAACGCAATAGTATATAAGAAAAAAACTAGAGGAAGGAGCCACCCTTTTGGTGTTGGGAAAACTTACTGAGACAGTTCAGGTTTTATAACCATTGTATGATTTATCAGCACCATAAATCAAATCTAGATACCGTATGAAATTCAAACCTGAAAAGAAGAAATAGAGACCTAGCTAGGGCATATATCTACTTGCCATAGAAAAAAAAACAAGGGTATATCTAGAAGGTTGGCATAATTATAAGATACAAAATAGTTGACATTTGGCTTGGAAAATGATTTAAATTGTGGGGTTTGGTGTAACCGTGTCCGTGTGTGTCAAGATATATTGTCAACAAGCAACTCTGCTACCAGTGGCGGAGCCACATGGAGACCAAGATAGGCACGGGCCTATCCTAAAATATAGTTTATATATTTTCCTTGTTGGTTTTGTAACTAAAGAATACACAGCTTGGTGGTTGAAGGGGATATTGAGATCATGTATATTAGGGGTTCGAAACTTGCTGGTAACCTTCCTTCAAGTTCTTTTTCAGCAATTTTTTTTTTGGTTAGTTGATATGAAACAAGGTTAATTTATGTTGAAGAAAAATCTTATTATTGAGCCATGATTTAAATTTTGGTTTGAAATTAATGTTAACTTTATTGTTAATCTCGTAACAAGTTCTATTTTTATGATATAATTATTTAATACTAAATTTTTCATACATGTTAAAGATCTACCAGTCTTGTTTGATTTAAATTTTTCATGCCAATACAAAAAAGGAACCTTTAATTTTCTCTCATTAGTTATATTGCTATATTTTTTGTCTAATTTTTTTATATGATTTAAAGGCCCCTCCTAGTCTAAATTTCTGGCTCCGCCACTGTCTGCTACGGAGGAGAAATTCCAACCATTATATTCACACTAAACCCTAGAAATGAATAGATCAAATTAAATGATGAAAAACAAATATTGATGCTAGATCAAATTAGAAACAAAGCCGGCCCTGAGAATTTGGGGGTTTTAGGTGAGCCTTCGAAATGGAGCCCTAGAGTTATTTAACCCCTCGTCTTTTGTACAATGATATGCATAAAAAAAATCACTAAATACATGAAAAGTCTATTTCTTCATCAACTATCATTAAACTTTAATATCAAAAGAAGAAAGATCAATATACAAACATTACTTAAATATTACGTACAATTCTCGTGTTTTTAGATGCAAATGTACTAATTAAATTTACATAATCTAATTTTTCAACCAATTCTTTTTCAATTCCTATAAAAAATAATTTGATATTTAATTGAATTTGAATTGTAAATATGTTAAGGTTTTGTAATTGTATCAATTTAATGACTTTTTTTTTTAGTCAATTTGGAACAAATGTTCACGCTCATGATAGACACTCTACATCTGGCTACTTCACATTTGTGACAGGATATCTTGTAACTTGGAGAAGCAAGCAACAAAACGTGGGCTAGGTCCATAGGAAGGCAGAACACCGAGGTATTGCACATGGAATTTGTGAATTATAGTGGCTGAGGATTCTTCTTATGGAAATTGGATTCAAACCACAAGGAGCTATGTTATTGTATTGTGATAACCAAGCTGCGAGAGAGATAGCTAATAATCCAGTTCAACATGATAGTGGATGGACATTTTCTCAAGGAAAAGTTAGATGTCAAGTTGATTGACATTCCGTACGTGAGGTCTGAAGAACAGTTAGCCTACGTATTAACTCATGCAGTATCAGCGAGAGTGTTTCAAAACCCACTTGACAAGTTGGGCTTAGGAGATATCTACGCACCAACTTGAGAGGGAGTGTTGGCGTGAGTCAACCTTGGATTTAAGGAATATAGATTTATTTTGGGTATAAAATTATGTAATTGATGTCCTTGTATAATTAGGATTCTTATTTCCTAATTCAGAGGAACTTGTATAAGTATATATATTCCTCTCATGAGAAGAAAGGCAAAACACTTTAAACCCTAGAATTACAATTCCATCTAAGCATACTGGATTCAAAAGATTTAGAGGATAATCCTATGTATATATTCCAATAGTTTGTCGAATTGGGCAAAGGACAATTGGAAAGAGTAATTTGCATGTAAAAGAGATAATAAGTAATATCTCTTATTATGAATGACTTTTAAGGTGTGAAGAGGTTAAAGACTTTCTTTCAATTACCTTAAATGTGGGGGAAGTCTACTTCCTAGCAAATTACTTATTAGTAAGTCCGAACATATGTTTCGATGACTTAAACATTATGAATAATCAACCTAAATGGCACCAATTATTAAAGGTTAGACTAGAGAGTAAGTTGATCATCGAGGGGGATGAGGTTAAAGCCAACATAACTAATGAATCAGTCAGGCGGAAACCTAACTTAGTTGATTGGAGATCTCATGGTCTAAGTTCAATTGGCAAACTGGTTGGGCATGATTCAAAGAAGTTAGCACACTATATACCCCATTCCTATGATAGAAGAAGTGTGTTGTCTGCAGACATTTTAGGTTGTATATTTATACTTAATGACAATAATATCTTATAAATAAGAGGAATATTGCAGAATATTTTTAATCAGTGGTCACTTATGTGAAAGTAGAAGTGGATCGCTTCTATGAGAATGAGATGGCTAAATTCTCTAAAACTCTCATTGAATCCGGGAATTTTTAGGACCAAAATGAACACAACCAACCGAATGAACCGTAATATATTATGATTAGTGATGTGTGTTGCTTATTGTCTCGGTTTACAGTTATGGTGAACAATTCAAGATCTTCCACATCTACTACATCACTAAGTAAATCTAATAAGTATTTACTATGGTAGATTCAAGTTCAGAAGACACATCTCCTGATGCATCTTTTATCTGCATGTACTCTCAAATTCTTCTAATTTTTCATTCATGTGGGGGATTGTTGGAAATTATATATTATAATATAAAATATTGTAATATATAATTTTAATAATTGAATGAAAAATAGTGTTAGTTGTATTTCTTAGAAAGGTTATGTTGTTATAGGTGCGTTCTCTTGCTAAATGATGTCTACTTAATGAAAAGTTACATTCTTTAGTAAGTGATAAGCTCATATTAATATATATTTTTACATCAAATTCACGTGTCTTTTCTTAGTTAGTTACTCATATTTTGAGCTATTTACTTTGTTTTCGTGTTTTATGTGATTTATCTAGCGAAGAAAATAAAAATAGAATAAGTGAAGTGTTAAGTAATAATTTCGTCTTAACTTCTTGATTGTTGAATAGAACTTATTATTTGGAAAATAGTATATTTATATATTTATATTATTTATATATATATATATATATATATATATATAGACATATTAATATAATATATTGTGATGGTGGGTTTGTATGATGAAAGCTTAAGGGAGCTTTCGGTGGAGTCAAAAGCAGAAAAGAAAAGATGGAAGAAGATGCCCTTTGGTGGAGGAAATGATGGAGCAATATATAATAAAAATCAAAAAGGGGATGCTGGCCCTTTGTTTTACAAAGGAAGGGAGAAATCATTACGGAAAGGGGAGGAGATAAAATAAAATAAAAAAAAAAGAAACATTGAGGGGGCGAGACGAAGAAGCTTAAGCAGAAAATAAAAGGAAGAAAAGGCAGACGACAGAAGAGGGGGAGAACAATAAGGCAGAAGGCCATTCAGAAAACACGCTGCCTTAGCAGCGCCAGAAAAAGAAAAAAAAAATAGCACAGGAAGAAGTCTTGCGGAGCCTGGGAGAAGGGGGCCTCGGGGAAGGCAGTTCACGAGGGGAGTAAGGCGCCAAGCTTGCACAGGCTGCCAGTGAGGGCAACGCCAGACAGAGAGCTCGGGAGGTGCAGGACTGAGCAGAGACAAAGCAGCAACTTGGACGGAGCACAGAAACAAGCTTAAGTGCACAGATCCTTGCACACTCTTAATTTGGTTTAATCCTCCAAACTTATGTTTTATTTTTATGTTAATTTGATAATAATGTGTAATTAATTTTTAAGTAGTTAGGGGCTGTTTTGAAGCCCCGAATATGATTGTGAATGTGTTGTGATATTTCGTTTGAATGAATTTTATTAAAGGATGAAAATTGATTCACTACTTATCTCATTGATGAATTCTTGATGTGTTTCTATGGATGCATACTTAGTAAGCATATTAAGGATTTTAATGCTATGAATATATGTGTGTCTGCCCTTGTTGAATGAGGACCTACATATGTTCTAGAGTAGCATTTGTTAATTATGGTTAACATGTGAATCGATTTCTAGGATAAGTAAGACAACGCCAGTACTTACGATGCCTTGTGATGTCTCAAACTCTTTTCATTCTTAATGATTTCTACTTGTTAAATCTATGAACACGCCATTCTAGATTGCATGTTAGGGACTAAGTTAAGTTGAAAACGCCATTCTCTTAACATACTACGTAAGAAAGAGTAATAGGTTGAGTTCTAACATTGAGCCAACTTGAGCATCTTCATCCGGAAATAAAAGGAATTTGATTGAAACATAACACATTTGCATGATTATTTGGGGTGGATAACATTTCCCCTAACTCGTTTTTCTTCATTTGTGAATTAAAAATCTATTGGCATTGTTTTAAATTTATTTCTGTACTGTTTCGTCCGAATTAATTAAAATAGCAAATCTACTCCAAAAATCCCAAAAATTTGTGTGAGCATAGCTCGGTGTGTCTAGCCAATGTGTATAAAATTTCGTTGCATTTGGTTAAGTGTAAGTTGGTCTAATAATTAGTTTTCGGTGGCTGGTCAGTGGAGACAGCCACCAATTTTTGTGACATCTTTTTAAGTATTTGGATAAAACAATCTTCTGCGGGAAAGACCCTTATTTTCATATGCTACAATCGACAAATTTTAGTGTTAATAAGGAAAATGAATAGGATTATTGCGTGCTACTTTGTGGTGCGTGATAATTTCCTATCAGTAAGCAGTACTTGGGTTCTATATATAAACTCATGAAACCATTGGCATTAAGGATATAATATTAGAGTTAATTTTTACTTTTGAGGAATAGGGTTTTCCCACTTTGTTTCTCTCATTCTTCGTTTGTCAAATTTCGAATCGTGTTTGTCAAATTTTGACTCCTGTCTTGAGAGTACGGAATATATAAAATTCGCCAAAGTCCGAAGATTGAAGTTCAACTTTGGATTTTAGATTGTTGAATCCTGGGAGACGGATGCTTACCGAACTACAAGCACAAGAGTAGGGGCGAAATTCTGTCTTTAGGACATTGAATTTATGCAAGCCTCAATCTCCATGTTTGTCAGTATTTCTAACTTTCTCTCTTGTTGTTTATATTAATCTCATTCATAAGTGATGTTGTGAACTTCTTTATGATTATTATTATTGGAATTCTTGTGTTGTGAACTTCCAACACAAATATCAATGGACATAAACTGTTAAAACACCAGTTCCACTCCATGTTCAATTTGAAGTAGATCATCCATACCTTGAGCTTTAATTTAGAATACCGTTCTCATGAAAGTAAATTAAACAACATAAAGAGGAACCAAAGCAATACCAACTCAAAACACACACACAAAACAAAAGCAACACCAACTCAAAACACATACACCAAAGCAATGCTCCAATTTACTCTTACTAATCTACTAATTATTTGTCCCAGCCGGTTGATCTCTTAGTTTTTGTGCGTGGTGGCGGCGCCAGGATGCTTGTATGGAAGAAGCTGCAAAACACTCCACCTGCGAGTGAGGAAGATCCCTTCTAAAGTGCCACCATAACTTAGCGACTACAGACTTCAAGTGGCTTGCCGTGATTGAAAATGCTTCAACTTTTGATTCGGACACAACGGTTGTAGTGCAGATAGGCAACTCAGGAAACGAGGCACATTTCAGTGCCCAAATTACAAGTTCTTCCCCATAGAAATCATTTTTCTGAAGGCATTTGCAAACACTCGTGGCACCTTTACTAGTTGTGTAGGCCAAAGCAGTGCCTCGCTGGATGAACAACATCTTCCGCAACGGTTCACCCTCTCGTATAATATACGTATCCTCAGTAAACATCACCGACTTTAGGTGCCGACAAAATGCTTTCAACACTATTTCATCTTTACTTCCAAGAATTGGAACCTACGTACATACCAATGTTTAATTAGATACAATTAATTACGCATGAATAATATTCATCTTTACTGACTGTTCTATTTAGAAATGTCTCATTTCGTACTTTCTTTAGTGAATCCATACGGAGAGGGCACATAATAAATATTTGTTCTATTAGGACTGGATATGTCATTTTCATCTTCTGTCTCAATTTGTGCTGCTCGGCTATTTTTTGGAATCCCTGCATGTTTAGTAACTCTATAAAGCGATTTCATGAAGAGTTCATTAAATCCAGAAATATAGGTACGTGCATGATACACAAAAAAATTGCATGGAGGAGCTTTAAGCTTAATTAATGACAACAACTTTGCTTATAAGAGTACTGATCACCGCACCAACCTGCACCCTCGAATTCAAATATACTAAAAATAGTGCCAAGCCGCTTATAGAGATCACAACTGAAAAGACAATTTCGGTCGCGTCAAAACTGGTCTGAAGGTTTGAACCAAAAGAACTGCAAAAAAAATGAAACGGAGAGCAATATACATATTAATTACTGATGACATTCTTTTAGAAAATTTAGATAAGTTTTTTATGGAATTTAACTCTAAGAACGACATTGATGAGAGGGTTACTGGATGAAAGACGACATTGATGAGTTTATAACATAAGTATGCACATTAATTTCTAGGTGAACAAACATGAAAAGGTCATACAAATGCAAACCTCAGATTTCGCAAGCCCCACCAAAAACATTGCAAGATCTTTCTTGGAAGATCTCTTGACGTCGACATATTAGATTGGAGAGCAGGAAGAAATATACCATAATCGAAAGGGAAAGATGTCAAATTTTTTGGAAGTTCTACAGGGCATGATAGTTTTAAACGTGGGAGATTGATCTCCTGATTGTTTTGCTGAGTATTATCACCACAATAGAAGTAATAATTAACTATGTCCCGATCACATATTTTTTCATGCATACAGATATAATCCTGCCAACATATTATCTCTTGATCCACAGCAAAGAAGTACCACATGGATCCGTAAAGCTGAAGGACAAACAAGAGCGTAGTTAATAATCAATATGCTTGGAAAGTATTGAAAAAAGATAAAAAAGATAATGAAGTGCTGAAGAACTAACTAGTTAATATGTTAATACGATACTAACTACTTGTTTAAGCCCACTATATAACGTTATCTCATTATCCAACCGGCCATTTTTAGGTCAATTCCAAGCTCACTTTTGAAAAAATTATCCAAATCGAACATCATTTGACTAGCTATTTGCATTGTTATTGTGAAAGTTTTCCTTCTTTGGACATTGATTTCAAAAATTGTTGGTTAAAACTATGAGATGACGTTGTTGGTCACTTGTTGGATAATAGATTTTCACATCAAAGTCTTAACAATATAATTTACAGTTTATATGTGGACGGACGCCTTTAGTGGAAAGAACCCACACCTAATAATATGTGGTTACGTTACAATATTAGTAAATATGTTGGTGGTGGACCATGCTAGTTTAAAATAGTTTATCATATATACACTCATATAGCCCAACAATAAGGCTACAAGAAAATTTAGATTTCTCTCCCCAAATATCGGAAGTAATTAAGATTTGAACTTACATGGGAGGCAATGATGAACGGAAGGAAGTCTAACATAGCTTTAAGCAATCTTCTTGTTACAGTCTCTACGTTAGCACGCCGAGCAAGCCATTTGTAGTGGTTATAAGCCCTCAGTATATACTGGAATGGAATTAGTGAAATAAGCGTAGAATTATCGAAGTATGTATACTTTCCAATGAGCAAAATTGCCTGGAGACATTTCAACAAACAGTTAAATTGGGTTATCGGCTAACCAGTGTTATTACATCATTAATTTACATAATACTCTATCTAATGTGTGTCAAATTTTTAAGCAGGTATCAAAATGACAAATCGTTAATTGACATAACAATCTACCTAACTACCAGGACTAGGTAGCAGGATGACAAATTTAATAGGAATGTACGTAAAAATATATAGCGTCATGGTTTATAATAGGGTATTTAGTGTGTCCATGTTGGAGAAGAATTGCGTTATTTTACATGCAATAAAGTTATAAATAAATAAAAAGGACGTTTAATGAAAAAATGATTGGAGAATTAATAGTTCAAGTGTTAATAGATTATTGGTTACTGTCATATCATGAAAGTGGACATTTTAGATTTTTCAGGCTGTTCAAATTAACACAACTTTCGTTTGGTGTGTTAATTTTGGGCCCAAAATTAAGGCAAATTATGTCGTGTACCATGTTAAATTCAGATTTTTTTAATTTTTTTTATGTTTCTTTATTTGTGTGTTTCCTTTTTTTTTTATCTATATTCTTAGGGTTTCCATGGTTAAGAACATTACGGCGAGGGATTGGAAAAGCTGATTCGGACGACAGGTTCAAGCTAGCTGCGGTGGTAAATAGTATATTTCGAGTTTTGGATGTTTGATTTGGACCCATGATATCTTTCCAGAAACAGAACAATGTGACGAATGCAACTCGCCACTTTGTGGTGCAATAAGATGGATTAAAAACGTTTGAAGGGTCAAAAACAGCTTTTAAGTTTTAAGGGTGTTTTTTGGAACTTTTGTAATTTTCTAGTTTTATTTCCTTTGCAAAGACCATAGTTGCCAGATACGGGTTCGGTTCGAGTTCGTGGTTCGATTCGGGTACGGAATTCAATAGTAACCTAAAGTATCATTCGTCACAGGGTACACATAGACAGTACGATATTCAGTTCAATTCGTTCTTAATTCGTTAAAAATATAAATAAAAAATATTTATAATATTCATTTTTCAATAATATTTATAGTTATTATAAACAAATAATATAAATATGACATTAAAATGGAACTTGGGAAATGCTATGACTCTTAACTTCTTCTCTAAAAAAATCAGTACTCCAAATGAGAACCTCAATTAATACAATAAAAATATTAAAAACTACAATTAAACTTAATATTTTATATCTCTTCCTCTCCCTCATCCTCTTCCCTCTACCTAACGAAAACCAGAAGCACAGAGCTTCCCAAAATTCCAGTTGTTTTCCATCCTCTCTTCCCAAAAATTATAGCTTTTCTGTAATCTAATTAGAAATTGTTAGAGATGGTTAGATGAACCACCGAATTCACCACCGGATCCAAAAAGTACTGATACGTTCGTACCGGTACGGAATTCGGACGAAATTTCACCGAATTTGGCAACTATGGCAAAGACTATATAAACAAATTTAGGGTTGTATTTTCGTCACCTTATCATTTTATTAATCAAAATTCTAGAGCTTTTCTCAATTTTTTGGTATTCCAGAAACCTATTTATGGATAACCGTTCATGATTCCTTTTATTTATAACTTCCGCCGTGTCACATTATAAATAGGTCATCTTACCCTTAGGTTTGTAATCAATTCAACTTTAGAGTTTTATTTATTTTCTGGAGGATTCCAGACTACTAATGGACTTCAGCTTATTTGCTACTCAATTCTAGCGCAATGATTTTTTTCGATTTCCCTTGACATATATCCCGTTACATCATGTGTGTAATCACTGTATATATATACATGTTAAATAAAAGGACAATGCTAGGGAGACCAAATTTTTAAATCAAATTTGCAAACTTAATGATGTATCACCAATAAAAAATAAACACGTTAATCAATACTTAAGTAATAATCCAATCATGAACATCCATGTCATTTGGTTTGCAAATTTGGTTTCACTAGCATTACCCCAAATAAAATCTAGGTATATCATGCATGCATGCAGTTAAATGTGAAACTTAATTTCTTGCAAGAGATCACCTTCTCTTAAGGTCTTACCTGTAGAAAGGGAAGAGCAACCCAAATGCGAATTAGAATGGCCAAGAACCTAACTGGTTTTTTTTGGATGAAACTACGAAGTGTTGATAAATGATGATCATCAATAGTTTTTGTGGAGGAGGCCCCTGCAGAAGACTTGGCACTAAGTTTGGTGTTAAATCTCTTTAGAAAAACAACAATGTCCATAACATAAAAGAGATCTCCGATTGATCGTAAGGCCAAAAATGTCCACATCAAAGGTTGGCCCCAAATATAGCAAGTGTCTTTCTCGACGATGACCGGAATATAGCAGATCAAGGGATCAATGAAGAGAGAAAATGCAGATGATACTATAAAGATAATATCCCACGATGGAAAGAATATTTTTGGTTGATGACGTTGTGCCTCAATTGTTGGCCTTTCTGCAGTAGTTCTACTTGTGTGTCCCCCATCTTCCTTGGAAGCTTGCCCCTCCTCTAAAGTATTCCAATGACCTAGATCACTGTACAAGACACAATAAACATATTATTCAACATTTCCCCATATATATATATATATATATATATATATCTGCAGGGCCTTTAAAGAAAAGGATTCTTATTTTTTTTTCAAAATATAGGGATTAATTTTAGAACCCACACAACATCAAACTTTAATAATTCAAAAAGTATAATTTTTTCAACTTGTACTTCATTGATCATCCTTGTAAGATACCATCCAAATCAAAAATGCTTGAGACATCAAATTGAGATTAAAGAATTGGCAAACAATATATTTAAACATTAAAATTTCATCATGACAATTAAATAGGCAAATGTTTTTGAATTAAATTGAGTACGTGGGTCTCACAACTAATTCATATTTTTTTAATTAAAAAAATAAGAATCCCTTCCCTTGAGTGTATACAAGTGTTGAAAAAATTCCAAAATATATGAAGGGCGACCGGTTGAGAGTCAATACTTAGTGAAGGAAACTGATAGGTTTCATAAATTGTTGAACAAGATTAGCATTCTCAATAACATACCTTTCCAAAGTGTGTATATATATATATATATATATATATATATATATATATATGAATTTATGAATAACCTATCAGTTTCGGCTGTTTAAAATTTCGTTCCAATATTTTATAGGGTGTATACCTTTCCAGAGTGTGTATATATATATATATGAATTTATGAATAACCTATCAGTTTCGGCTGTTTAAAATTTCGTTCCAATATTTTATAGGGTGTATAACTTAAAAGTACATGATAAATTTTTAAAACCCTACAAGACCACAACTTTATTCACTGAAGTGATTTATTACTTCATTTTCTCTATTTTCAGTTTTTAACGGGAAGACGACTTTTCGGAAGAGAAGAAAGCTAGTATGTTGAAGATGCGTACTAACGTGATTTTTCTAGAAATTTTTAAGAAGTTATTTGTTCAAGATTTGCACATGCGTCTTCGGTTCAATACTTTTCTCTTATCTAAATTAATATAATAACTTTGAACTCTTCTCTAACCCTTAATAATAGTAATTTAAAAAAAAATATTTGCACAACAAACCCACTTACGGTGAAATCCTGTCAGAATTGAGTTACAATGCATGGCTCACAAGCTGGCTGAGTTGTTTTCCAAGTCAAAATAGGATTATGAGTCACTCAAGTCAAAGTCGGATTATGAATCATTACTTCCCTACTTTAGATTTCTTTGTTGTTTAGGGAATTTTTTTTTCCTGTTACATAAGATCTATTAGAGTAGAATTAGGCCTTGCTTAGTATAAAGTATTGGATTGAAATAGATAAGTCATTTTTAAGGCTTATTAAAAGAATAAATGAAATTTTTTTGACTAAATTGGTGTTAGATGATAAATTACTCAAGAACAAAAGTTATTGTTTCTAATTCTTCCCCAAAATAGAAGGATTAGGAGGAAGAATATTTCATATCTAATTCTCTTCTAATCCTCTCAAATGAAAATTTATTCTCATAAGGGTTCCTTTATATAAAGCCGGCCAAATCTCTACTACAAATACATTCTTTATTTTCTTTTATGTTTGTGTTTCAAATAAATATTATGACTATGCCGAAGTAATCTAGCAGTAACCCTCTCCCTCCTCTCTCATTTAACAATATTCTTCTTTCAACTTATGATAATTATGTCATTTCTCATAATTAAAGAAAACAAGAAATGATGTTAAGGTTAGAGAAACAGACAAACCTTACGGTTACAGTGGAGTCCGCCATAACTCAAGTTAATAAGGAATTCACCATTTAAGATTTAAACTTGACCTGTTCCTTGCTTGTTAAAATAATATCAATGATTAGCAGTCAAATATGGATGTGCATGGCAAACTAAAACTTATACACCAATAGAGAGAAGACAAGTGCTGAAGCCCTGAGACTTCAAGTACTGATGTGATGCTTACACCGGTAGAGAGAAGACAAGTGCTGAAGCCCTGAGACTTCAAGTACTGAAGTGATGCTTTCATAAATAGGGGAGAGGGAGAGGGAGAGAGAGGGAGAGAGAGAGGGAGAGTTTTCAACTTTAATTATTAAAGTCGGCATTCAGAGAGAGAGAGAGAGAGAGAGAGAGAGAGTTTTCAACTTTAATTATTAAAGTCGGCATTCAATTCCAAGAACGTGGTGAAAAAATGGTAGAAAAAGAAAGCAAGCATAAAAAAAGGAAAACTAATAAAAAGGGTTTGAAAATTTTGAGTTTTAACGATAAGGACAAAATAAAGGATAAAGTGAATAGTACCAGGATTGACTTTTTAGTGTAAAAATGTGGTTTTTCGTTAAAGTGAACAGTACCAGGAGCTTTTCGTTAAAGTTCCCCATAAAAAAAGGTTGAAAAAGAATGTATAATTGTTCTTCCATGTCTCAAAATTATTCTCTCTCTTTTTCAGTCGACAGTAATAAATTCTTCTCATTTTTCGAAAAACGATGAAATACTTTGCTTTCAGTGTGGCTATACAATTTCTGCTTTAGTATGGAATCAAATTATTTCTTAAGGCTGCTAGGCATTTCCAAGTTTCAAGAAATTATGCTCAAGTATGTGGTAAGAAATGAATTACAAAAAAATTTAAGAGGTGAAATTAAGGAAACTCTTCACGAGAATTACAAATGCATGTAAGGTAAATTTGCAAATAACAACTTTTAAGTAAAGTTTTGTTGATCACTCAGACACACCTTTCTAATGCTCTTAAAGGAATCTTCTAACCTCTTCTATCTAATTTTTTGTGAGCAATTTTTTGCTAACTTGACCTCAATTATATATTTAGGGGTAGCCGGCTAGGAAATCTTTGACCCACCCATAACCTAAAAGCATATTGCTTTAAGAGTGGTCCACCATTCATATTTTTAATTCTCATGCGTGTATTGCATTCTGATTAAAGAACAAAATTGACAAGACTTGCCACTTGTGTCTTTAAATTGTTCCTCTTAATATTACATTTTCGTATCTGAAATTTCTATATTCCAAGAGGTTTTTGGAAAAATAATACTTGTGTTTCCTATGAAGTGCGTTTGTTGCACCGGACTGTCTCGGACTGGACTAGCTTCAGGGACTAAGCTGTACTGGCTTAGACTAGACTAAGTTGGACTAGCTTAGTAAAGCGTTTGGTGCAGTGTCGAACTAACAAGCAGAATAATTAACAAACTCTAATATTATATTATTTAATCCATAATTATTAATATTTTATTTTTATCCTATTTTTTTATCACTCTAATCCTTCCTTACCGCCCCATTCTCTCCCTCTTTTTCTCCATCTTTTTCTCCCTTGTCCGTTCCAATCTTTTCTTCAATTTGGTATTTTATATGAAAATTGGTTGTGAAAAGCATCTAATCCAATGACTTTCGAATGTGAGTGGTCGAGGAGCAAGGCGAGGAGGAGAAAGGAGGAGAAATGGGACAGTCATAACTAGTCCCATGGTTTTTGAGGGGTTTCACTAAGACCAGCTAGTCCCTGATTTAGTCTAAGCTAGTGAGACTTAGTCTCATTAAACCTAGTCCCTGTCAGGAACAAACATGGGACTGGACTAACCCTTAGTCCAGTCCAGTCCAGTACCCTTTAGTGAGGGCAAACAAACGCCCCCTTAGTGTTCTCCCATTGACGATTTACGCTTTTTACCGTATGAATATCATAATTGTAATTGTTTATTCTCTTTATCATTATGTCAAGATCATATATGCAAAAAAATAAAATAAAAATCATTCATAT
This sequence comes from Crataegus laevigata, assembly GCA_963580275.1. Lineage (NCBI taxonomy): Eukaryota > Viridiplantae > Streptophyta > Magnoliopsida > Rosales > Rosaceae > Crataegus > Crataegus laevigata. The sequence continues at coordinate 35,141,663 of OY756942.1, read as the reverse complement.
AAATCAAACAAATACATGATTCATCGTGATAATATTACTTGTTATTTAAACTGTTCATTAGTTTGACACGTATAAATGACTAAGTAATTAAAAAGTTAGATATAGTTATCAAGTTAAATTACAACCTAACACGCCTCAACACAACCACCACTCACTCTTGCATTTTTTTCAAACACACAAGTTAGAGCTTTTACTGCTGGATATAGCTGTACATACTTTTGAAAATTACATTAATTGGATATTTTCATCTGCAGCGGCATAAAGAGATTCTGCCATTTCCATTGAAGGAGGGGCCTCCTCCTCCACTAAAACTAACGATGCGTAGGCATACAGTCACACAAAATAATTTTTCGATAATCTGTCTGTAGCTTGGGGAATTACAAAAGCAATTTGAACTTGCTACTTTTAACAAATTATTCATGGACAACTTTTGCCAGTGGTTTACAGAAATGGCAAGGCCTGGAAATAAAAAAAATACTTATGATCCTGCATGATATCTCGTCTTCCCTGTTTGGTAATATGCTTACCTGTTTTTCTTTGTCTTTTAAGGAGAACAAGTGTGCCAAAGCCAATTATAATTGCAACTTTTACTGCCTGGTACGGGAAATGGGAGCGCCAACAAAAAAAGAACAAAAAATTAGATATGAAGCTTTATACTCATTAGAATCGGTTTAATAATCATCGATTAAGATAAAATAGTTATCGAACGAGCCATAACACTTTAGACTTTAAGGTTACAAAATGTCACATATAACTATAGTTTCATAGATTTGATTAGGAGAAAACACATAACCTGCCCAACCGGCCCCCCAAAAGTTCCAGCCTCCTCTGATGAAGTCTCAACCTTTGATCTTCTTCTTTGGTTCTCCTCATTTCTATCCACATTATACTACAAGTGATCACATAAACACAAGGATTACACTGTTAGAACACCAAATCCACCACATGCTTAAGTTCTAAGAAACCGCATTATTCGAACTTTTAAACCGGTTAATATCAATCTCTCATGTTAATTATACATTTTTCCTTCACCACATGAAGATGAGATTGCTCTAGTTGAATATAGGTAAATGCAAGATACGTAATCAAGATTTTTCAGCAACATAATAACTAATAAGTTACCAGAAGTTCAGCCGAAAAATTCAATACCTCTTCAACATTTTGTGGTAGTGGGAAATTCATCTTTTGATGGATACTTGGATGCTCTCTGCAACCGCCTCGCGAATCCATCATATTTGTACCACTAGTCGTTATACAAAAGTGTATTGCTGCATCTGGAAATATCCAGGCACCAGATCTCTCAAATGGATCGTGCCTATCTTTACATTTCGCTGCTGATGTGAACACATTGGGACCTGAATCTCCTCGAATGTGCCTATCTTCCAAGTTTGCTTCTGATGTACATGCATTAGCACTATCTGAAGCTCCTTGAACGTCGGTGATTTGACAGTTTCTCGAAGAAACTTGTACTCGACTCTCCTCTATACCGTGAATGCCACCAGAATGTTGCTTTCCACGGGGCATATCAGAAGGTTCGTGCCTATGCTTGCCAAGAATCTTATCTGATACTTGAACCGTTTCAAATGTTGATGGTTTAACGAAATCTTTGGGAAACTTACCTTTCTTTATGTCAACTACTTGTACCTCCAATTGTTTGATTTTATTCTTTATCCCAGTGGGATGTGAAGATTTAATCGCATCCGAAGCTCCAGGTAAACTAATTTGCTCACCTCTTTGTTCACCAGATGTTGGCCCAATATTCAAGTCCCCTGACCGAAAAGGATTCACTACCGCTTTTGATATTGACTCTGCAGTTTCTGTACTTATCACATTCTTGTGTTCATCTAAGTTATGGCTTTCCAAAGGAGCTCCTGTTTTAATCTTATTCGAACGAACTTGTGTTGGTGGCGGTTTGATTTGAGGCCTCATATCCTGCGGTCGAAGCAAACATTATTAAGGAAAATTTAGTTCAAAATGATCACTACATAGAATCGGAACAAATGATTGCTGAGATTCTCGTGGGAGCATATACTTTAAATTTTAAAGAGAGGGTTCAAAAACATATTTATTCTAATTCAGAGAGAGAAACGTACTGGAGTACCACTTTTATCGCACCAGCAACTTTAAAAAACATTGTGAATTAACTTGGGTTACGGGTGTGGTTTTGGGTGTATTGACCGCATTTTTAGTGTAACTGGTTATTCCTTGCATCGGAACCAAATTGGTTATTGGGAAGTAAAAATTGTAACAGGCGTACTAGACGCTTTCCTGTAATAGGCTCGCCTCTCATCCACTTGAAAAAGAATATATTCATCTCTTATAAAGCAACATGCCAGACATACCTCAGCTGAGCCGCCTTCAAAGGCGCTTATCATTTTCTTTACGCTGCTAGGAGTTTTCTTGATCGGACCCTGCTTCTCAGGGTTTCGAAGCCTATCTTCGTGAAGATTAGGACGATTTGTTGCGCCAACAGTCGATTGTGAGCCCCTTAATACTATTAAAGTATTATCCGCAGAAGTGGCTGTGGATTCAGCATTAGCTGGAAGTGGTTTGGCCTCAGCCTTCTCAACGAATCCCCCTTCGTACGATTCATTTACTGGGAGCTCAACACTCTGATGAAGAGTACTGGCCGATAAAGTCTCTTCGTTTCTATCTGCATCACTCTAAAGCAGGTTAAGTGATCGTTAAAACAACTCGCGAACCCTTTCAACCTTAATGCACTTAAATTCTGCTTCTGATCATGATAAGCACTTCTTATTCCAATTACCATCTGAAAACAAAACTATCATTCTACAAAAAGTTTTCTCGCTAACTTTTCAACATCAATATAAGGAAGGAGAAATTCTAATACCACATAGAAAACTAAGGACTTGTCACATTATTCGTTCCTGCTATATTATGCCTGAAGATTCTAAATTTTCTTGTTCAGCGATGAAGGTCGAACCTGAGATCTCTTCGCGAAGGTACAACGATGATGCGACATTCACCCCAGCACTCGGAGTACTTTGCACACTGTTGGCACTGCTATTGATCAACTCCCCTTGTTTCTTTTTCAGTGCAGATTCTCTCTGCAAGAAAATTCAGAAGATATACCAAATACCAGTTACAAACTTACAACTGTAAGAAATTTGATTACAAACTGAAATTGACCGTTCAAAACAAAGACAGCAACACAAGACGGCACCATCATTCGGATTTTGTTGCGCTCCTCTTCGTTGAGCACAAACTGCAACTTCATATGCACGAACCCGCCTCCTTTGAGGGGAAACAAGTCGTCCCAAAGACCCTTCTCGACTATCGACTTAACCTCAACGCCTGATCCAAACATGATCATACATATTAATCTTCATCCCACCTTTTTGTAAACAAAAAACAAGAAAAAGTTTATACATATAGGAATTGTTTTGACAAACCTGCGTGCGATATCTCATTCCCCTCGGAATCTTGAAGAAGAAGAACCAAATTGTCACGAAGGTTCGTCAATGCGCTGTCCATAAACACAACCAGGATAAGATACGAATCGAATAACAACATCTATGACTAGAAGCAGTTTCATGATTTTTACAAGGTAAAGTCTCCCTTGTCCCAAGCTTGGCACTCTCTTTTTCCCATAGAAACTGCAATGTGTATTCATTCAGTGAGCATTTTGTTAAACTGTTGAAATTCTAGTCCGAAAATCGAAGAACGAAATGAAGCTTAGAAAAGAAATAATTTCTTACCCTTGATGGATATTGGGGAAGAAGGTGGTGAAGGAAGGTCCATGAGCTGGAGAACTGCAAATTCAGCAAAACGTGAAGAAAAAGAAAAGACTTGACATATGTTAGATATCATATCACTGTTTTTAAAAATAAAAATAAAAATCAAAGGATTAAGTGAGATTAGCTCCTCTGCGCTGTTCTACAAAGCGCAATTAGACATCAACGTCTTTCTATATTTGAATTATAGTTGAAAAATAGCTTTTAGTACCTGAAATATTGATGGTTCCCGGCATTGCAGAGACAGATTCTGCAAACCTCTGTTTTTTTTTTATTTTTTTTTTTTAAGATTTGGAATAATTGGATGAATGGTTGATGCCTTGAAGGTGGGAGAAGGGATTGGATGCGAAGTGTGGATATCGTTACAGGAGGGAGATTGGTGTACAACAATGGTGGGTCCTGTACTAACTATAAGCCACATCAACTGGTCGGGCTTTCAACTGGTCGGGCTTTCAAATATGCACTCAATGACCGACAAATTTGAAGGTCATTCGAACCATATGTTTGTGCGGTCACACAAACAGAAAAAAAAAAGTTTCTTGCATCTCCTTTTCTTCCGTTTCTACCCGGCTTCTACCGGATTGGGAGAAAGGCCGTATGTTGGCAATCCTACGCAAGATTCTGTCTTCGATGACCTTCGACTTTTTATTAGTATGATCTCTTATAGATAAATTAGTCTTCATTTGAGTAATAATGACAAATTTGAATTGTTCATTTTTGTGGATTAATACGTGAGACAATTCGAACTTGAGAGCTCGTCCAATCTTGTGCAGAAAAATACTACTAGACTAAGAGCTAGTCAATTCCATATTATGTCGGCAAAAAGAAAAAAGAATAATCTAATATTTTGCAACAAATCCCCAGTACGCAATACAGATTATTCTCATGGACAAGGGACATCGTTATGTCGTGCAAAAATTGACATGACAATCTGTTGCAAACATGTTATCCACACTCGAAATTAGTAACAAAGTAATCCGCTGAACTCAACCTAGTTAACGATCCATATCCCTGTATAAGATTCTAACTGTTTAAGATTGTCTTTTCTTCATCGCTTTGTTTCTTCTCAGTATCGTTCATCTTGAATTTCGTCCTTCCTTACGGCATCCACTTGAAATGTTGATGTTGCTGGTCTTCAGTGATAGGCGGCTGTGCCCTCACATATCCCATGTCTCGGAAGTTGTAGTAGTTGTTGCAGGAGTTGTCGTAGGAGTTGTAGGAGTGGCGGCGGGAACAGAGGGCACTTCTACTGCAGGTTTGTCATTTTCAGCGCCTGTTTCTACAGATTTTGTATGCAATGTGCCACTATCTCCACGATCTCGCTTCTTGAATCCAATAAACATGTAACCTGCAAGAGTTCAGATGCAAGTCAGTTAATCCTGTTTTTGAGGTTAACTTTTGAATTTGACAATGATGTTATTCATATTGTAGCAAATTTGTGTGATACATCAACAAATGGTGAATAGATCTTTATCAGTAAGAAATTATTCCAAATGTTAGCTTTCCCTCCTTTTCCCTTAATTGATTACTTCTTAGCCAACGTCACGAGTGATGAATATATCACCTCGGAGATCTAGGCTGCACCCCAACTACTCGATCTAACGAAACTATAAATGTGTCCGTTAAGTGAAAAAATAGGCATGTCATTTAGATGATTAATTGAACTGATCAAAGTAAAAGCGAGGGAAAGTTGCTTTTGCCTGGATGGCTGTAGCCCGCTCATTATCAGGGTAGCGAGGGGACTAATCCTTCCTATGGGAAGATTGACAAGGAGCCAGTCGCATAACTCATTCACAAAGACACACTCACAGTGCAAGCACATGGACATACATGGAAATAAGAAGCATAGAAGGGATATTTCACACAGAGATTAATATCTTCATAAAGTAACACTAGCAACCTCTTGTTTTACGCAATGGATGTGATACCCACATCAGTCATACATCCCAGGAGAACTGCTGTAACAACCTCTAACCTCTTGCCACATTCCCCTTTTAACATATAGGAAAAAAACTTAAACCATTTGGATTAAGAGGGAAAAGCCCTAAGTACAAATGGATGTATACTTCCGGCAAGGTTTCTGTCCATCACAAGACAGTGAAGAATACCTTGTATACTTGCCCCTAGTGATGCGGGATAACAGTTTCTATAGATGGAGTAATTTAATGTCAAATTGTCACAAATATTCCAACTTTACGGCAATGAAATTCAGCATTACTGGTATAGCACACTGACACTACAGCCATCAGAGTATTTAAAGTTCTTCCCAGACAAGAGAAATCACGATCATCATTCCAGTGTTTACTTACTACGACTTGATTTTACAAATCAAGTTATTAAGCCTTTCAAGTCCTATCAGGCTACAACCAAGGCCTTCCAAATTTAGTAATTCAAATTTCAATCAGCATACCACACGAACAACCACATGTCCCATCAGGCATTTTATGAGCCTTAGAATACCTTCCTACACATAGTGAAAGCTGTCCGAAATCGGTTGCCTACGATATTAATTGGCTGATTTGGACCATACTATACCAGTTACAATAACATCCATCAATTCCATTATGATTTGGTCCCCAAAAAACACCCTAAACGCTTTGCCCAAAAGTTTATCAGACAAGGAGCTGAAGAGGCTTAACTTTTTCCTTCTCTCTCTCACACTGGATCCCTATCCTAACTATGGGCACTATGAAAAAGAAATACTTCTTTTCGGTAACATGGAAGAAGAAAAAGAAACACTAAGGAACAACTAATCTAGCTGTAGTGACTCCGAAGCAGTCATAGGAAAGAGTTTTAACTAAACAAGGGGAGGCTCCACAAGCTCGTGCAACTCCGTCTCGCTATTTAAACCCAATTTGGCTAATCCGTCAGCTGCAAAATTACGCACTCTATGAACATGCTGCACATTACAACTCCAGTTCTCTATGATCAAACTTCTGCACTCCAAGACAAGACCATAAAGAGGCTGATTATTAAGGCTTGGCAAACCATGAATGAGAGAGACCACCAAAGCACAATCAGCCTCCACAATAAGATGAGAGAAATTTCTAGCTTTAGCTATCTTCAACCCATAAAACAAAGCCCAAAGCTCAGCATGGAGAACTTCCCCAACTCCTTTTTTGGCAATCAAACCAGTGATCCAGTTACCGTGCCAATCTCTAATTAATCCTCCACTTCCAATCACCCCGTTAGAACCAAGCCTAGCACCATCCACATTTAACTTAAAGGTCCCGCACGGAGGAGGAACCCAAGCCAAGAGAACCTGCACGGGGTTGTGTTTACTAGAGATGCTAACATTAGCTTTGAGCCATTCAGTAGGTATTCCAAGATGCATTTCTTTGGGACAATAAATTACCTAAAAGAATTACACCATCACAACTTACCATTAAACAACAACAACAAAAAATTACCCATCAAACAATCCAAGCTTAAAGCAGAATTAAAACATCAGCTCATCAAAGCACACAATATACTTCTCTAGGACAACAAATTAAACACATTAATTACAATTCACTGCAATCAAACTTCTGCTCAGATAAACAAAACCCATAACCCAATTTTCCTCAGGCAATCTAATGGTCATAAAATCTAGGGTTTTTCAAACCCATATCCATAAGCTAATAATCCAATGAAAAAAAATAAAAATAAAATAAAAATAAAAAACATAGAAAAAGTAGAGCCGAAAAGATGAGAAAGCTGGCTGACCTCCGAGAGCAAGATTGGAGATCATGAGGACTCGCCAAATGAACTTGAAGCGGTTGATTGGTAATTCTTTCGGCGGCGTCGGCGGCGGCTCCGGCATCTCTCTCGGCGTTTGACTGCGTGCGCAGAACGCCTGAGATATAGTCTCCTTCCAATCGTTAACTGATTTTTCAGGACTCCAGGGGGATCAACGATCAAAGATGTCGAGAAAAACGGGGGCGATGAATAGTACGACATGTCGTTTCATTTAAGCGTAAAGAGGCCTAAAAGTTGCTGCAGGGCCCCGTTAGGTCCAAACTTTAAATGGGGCCCGTTTCAGCAAATGTTGTATAAAGCCTTAAATGCACATATGTTCGAAGGGCACCTCAAAACAATTGAAGCCCATTTTTTGGTGACATATAGAAATTTTTCAGTGTTGAGAACACGGTCTGGTATAATAAATGTCATAATACGAGTGGCATGACACTTAGTGTATCGTGCCATGTTCCTAAGACGTTGAAAAACCTCTACCAAGTATGAGCTTGACCTACTCAATTTAAATCTAGTTAAGAGTTCATATGTAGCGTGCAAGTGATTATCTAAACAGTAAAAATTCCAAGGAGACTAATTAGGTTATCTTTAAACTACTATCCAAACGCGGCTCTTCAGTGGAGAAGATCATCTTTCTGAAGAGACAAATAAACCTACAATGTCATTGATCCCATCTCTCTTGAAATGATTCGAATACAAACTTTGTTTCACTTATTGTGTGGGGGCTGAGATGTACAACTGGCAGTGGCGGATCCACAGAGGGACCTGGGAGGTCCCAGGACCCTTCGACTACCCTAAATCGTTGCTAGAAATTTTCCGGGGACCCCTCGTGCAGTGCAGGTTTCAGGCGACATCTTCTCGTTGGAGAAGATGACCGGAGAAGAAAGAAAATAATTGGTTGAGCTACTGCTTTTGGCCAATTGTTTTAAATTGTTTTTTAAATCCCACCCAAAGTGTTTGTCTATTATTTTAAATCCCACCGGACCCACCCCCAACACACATCATTCCCCACTATCCCACCCTTCCCCCGTTTCCTGCTCTTCTGCTTCCCCCAATGCCCAATAACATATCCACCCAAATTTCTCTTCTGCTTCCCCCCAATGCTCAGCTTCTTTAACATATTCATCCAATTTCCAATCCTCAACTCCTCAGATTTTAAAACCCTAAAATTCTAAATCCCACACCCAATACCATATTATAATTTTATTACTCCAATATCATACCTCCCCAAATCTCTAGGCCACCACTACTTGGTTCACAATTCAAGTAAGTTTTTTTTGTTCTAATCTAATCTCAATTAAATTATATTAGATATTGATGAAGATTTTTAGTCTATTATTGATATGAGTGTTGATATGTTTTATGTTTATACTCATTTGATCATTAGAATTTAGATGGACTTTTTGTTTATTGGGTAATTGGTATATGTTTTGTATTTTTTGTTAAATGTGTAGTTTAGAAATAAGAAATATGGAATTTTAGTTTAGAAATAAGAAATATGGAAAAAAAATTCAAGCCAAAGCCAATAGGACCATATTTTCAATGTTATTTTTGTCTACAATTGTCTACAAATTTTTTGACCTTTATTAATAGGACCACTATTAATCTCAAGTAAGTTTTTTGGTTCAAATTTCAAGTAAGTTTTTTGGTATTCTAATCTAATCTCAATTAAATTATATTAGATATTGGTGGAGATTTTTAGTCTATTATTGATATGATTGTTGATATGTTTTATGTTTGCATACTCATTTTATAATTGAAATTTAGATGGAATTTTTGTTTATTGATTGATTGGTATATGTTTTGTGTTTTTGGTTAAATGTCTAGTTTAGAAATAAGAAATATGGAAAGATTTTTCAAGCCAAAGCCAATAGCACCATTTACTTGTTCGGGTAGTTCGAGCTCAAGACAAAATGAGTGTGACATTGATTTTAATAATCTTGAGAGAGACCCGGGAAAAAGAATTCGAATGAAGGACTATCCTTCTAATATTCAAGATGAGGTCCGAAGAGCATATTTGCAAATGGGACCTTGTAGGCCTACAAAGTATGAGTTCCCATACACTTTGCATGCAAAGAAAAAGCGACGATTTGTTGTTTCGTGGTTTGAAGAATATGATTGGTTGGAGTATAGTATATCTAAAGATGCGGCATTTTGTCTTCATTGCTATCTCTTTAAAATTAACTTTTCACAATTAGGAAGCGATGCCTTCATTGGGGTAGGCTTTAAGAAATGGAAGAATGCAAGAGAATGTTTTGACAAACATGTTGGTCCTATTGGTAGTTTCCACAATAAAGCTAGAGAAGCGGCTAGTTATCTAATGAACCAAAAGACACATATTGAAGCAGTTGTGATCAAACAGTCAGAAGAAGAGTGTATGAAATATCGTCTTTGCTTGAATGCATCAATAGATTGCACTAAGTTCTTGTTGAGACAAGGCCTTCCTTTTCGTGGCCACGATGAAAGTGACACTTCGAATAATAGGGGGAATTATTTAGAGCTCTTGCAATTCCTTGCGGATCATGATGAGAAAATAAAGGAAGTTGTGTTGGAAAATGCTCCGGGAAATCTCAAGCTAATAGCTCCTTCAATTCAAAAGGATATTGTCAATTCATGTGCCTTCGAAACTATTAAGGCTATTATGAAAGAAGTGAAAGAGAGTAAATTCTTTTCTATAATGGTAGACGAATCACGTGATATTTCAACAAAGGAGCAAATGGCGGTGATTTTGCGTTATGTGGACAACAAAGGTCAAGTAATTGAAAGGTTCATGGGAGTCCAACATGTGACCGAAACAACTTCAAGTAAACTAAAGGAGTCCATTGATGAGTTCTTTAAACTACATGATTTGAGCTACTCCAACCTACGAGGTCAAGGTTATGATGGCGCTAGTAATATGAGAGGTGAGTTCAATGGCCTTAAAAAAAAAATTTTGGATGAAGAAAGTTGTGCATTCTATATTCATTGTTTTGCTCATCAACTACAATTAGCTCTTGTTGCCGTAGCAAAGAAAAACTCCGATGTTGGCGCTTTTTTCACAATGACTAATAGTTTAGTGAATGTTGTTGGATGCTCATGTAAGCGTCGTGATGCACTTAGAGAGAAACAACAACAAAATCTCATGAAAGCTATTGAAAATGATTGTCTTGAAACGGGGCAAGGGTTAAATCAAGAAACTAGTCTTAAACGTGCTGGGGATACACGGTGGAATTCACATTATGATGCTTTGATTAGTTTGATTACAATGTTCTCATCTGTGGTGGATGTGCTTGACATGATTGTTGAAGATTGCTACAATGATAGTGCTGGTGAAGCAAAAAGGTTATTAAAAGATTTACAATCTTTTGAGTTTGTGTTCCTCCTTTTTTTTATGAAATCCATATTAGGAGTTACAAACGATTTGTCACAAGCATTGCAAAAAAAAGATCAAGAGATTGTGAATGCAATGGCTTTAGTCAAGACATGTAAAGAACAACTACGTTGCATGAGGAATGATGAAAAATTTGATCTTTTGGTTGATAAAGTATCATCTTTTTGTGTTGAACAAGAAATTGAGGTGCCTAATATGGATGACTTATATGTCATTCAAGGGAAGTCATTGCGTAAGGCTCCAAGAAAGACCAATCGTCATCATTACAAAGTGGAGCTCTTTTTTGAGGTCATTGATTTCCAACTTACGGAATTAGATGATCGCTTCGCTGAAGGTAATACCGAATTGCTTATTTGCTTGGCATGTTTGAGTCCAACTGATTCATTTGTAGCTTTTGATAAAGAGAAGCTTGTTCGCCTTGCTCAGATGTATCCTAAAGATTTCACAGATCGAGATAGATTGGCACTTCAAGATCAACTTGATATTTACATTCATTTTGTGCGTTCTGATAATGATTTTTCTCAATTGCGGCGGATTAATGAGCTTGCTAAGAAAATGGTGGAGAAAGGGTTGCATCGAACATTTGCATATGTATATTTGCTTGTTCAGTTGGCTTTGGTTTTACCGGTTGCAACCGCTTCAGTGGAGAGGGCATTTTCCGCTATGAATATCATTAAGGGTCCACTTCGCAACAAAATGGGAGATCAATGGTTGAGTGACAGCTTAGTTGTTTACATTGAGAAAGATGTTTTTTCATGTATTGGTAATGAAGCTATCATGGAACATTTTCAAACTATGAAACCTCGTCGTGGACGTTTGAATTAGGATTTTATAGCTTATAATGTTGTTTTGCACATAATTTTTGAATGAAATGTATTATATTTAACTTTTCAATGTTATTTTTATTTCTAAATTTTTTGACCTTTATTATTGGGACCCCCCGAGTTTAAAATCCTGGATCCGCCACTGACAACTGGTTTTACTTATTTGTGTGGGGGAGGAGCTGAGATGTACAACTGGGATAAGGGTTTTGTGAACCATGCAAATCTCTAGTGTTGTCTGAATGCATGTAACTCTCATATACACCCTTCCATGACCTAATTAAACACAAAATACAGAGAAAACTCAAGTTGTTATTTCTGAGATCGTGTAACTAATCTATTTCTCTGAAGTACTTGACTGTAGCTAGCCTGCAGAGGTCACTGCGATTCTTCTTGCACTACTATGATACTCCATATCAAAAAGACTTCTTGTCTGCAACTACAACTTGCTTTCTCGAATCCAGACAATGTCTAAGACAAGAGTGGTACAATCCTCTAGGTGGCCTTTCCAAACTCTAAAAGCTGCATGTATATATATCTCCACTCCGAATCATCACAATCATGATTGCTTTTCCTGTAACCCCATTAAACTTTTCAGAGAAATGGAAAGATAAAAGGAAATTTGTTAAAAACTGTAAAAAGATCAGTTGCTTTCTCATATCATCGAACCCTACAGGCTACAGCCCTAAAGTTCTCTTCGATTTAAACCTCAAATTTTAGGGTTCTTTTTCTTTTTATTTATTTATTAAACTTGAGAATTGCTCATGATTTGTAACCCATTTACTGGGGATGGGGTGCACCATACCTACTGATCCAATCGAGTGTTGAAATTTTTTAGATGGACGGGCTCGCGGGGCCAACAACCTGTTTCTAACTTTACCACAAACCCAATTCATCAGGTGTGGGGTTTTATCATAAAAGGTCTCGGTATTAGTTAGAGTGGAGTAATCCTATTTAAAGCACTGTTCTGCGCTAGGTGGTTGGCCACCGCCCTAATTAATGCCTAGGCATTTGAAAATTATGAAATGGCATATATTCCTATTGAGGCGCCCGCCTAGATTGCCTAGGCATCCGCCAAACCCGCCTAGGTTGCAACTTACTTAGATAGAAAATAGATAACTTTTATTTTGCATTTTATTTTTTTCAGTACATTGTAAGAGACTTGCTGAATACTTAAATGAACACACATTATATTCTTGTTTCCCATGTTTTCATTATATTCCAATACTTCAATATATATATCATTCTATTTTGTAGTTTATGATGTAATTATATATATTTTATGTAGAAAAACACTTATTTACATGAAATATAATAGATTTACTTAAATTTGCATAGTTTGCCAAGGCGCCTGCCTAGCCCCTAGGCACTAGGCTCTAGCCTGCCACCCAACTAGCACCTAACGCCTTTTAGAACCTTGATTTAAAGTCATTGCTTTTCTTTACCCCCACCAATGTGGAACGGGTAACACGCCCCCTCACGTGTGAATGATCCACACATTGGCAATTGAAACTCAGAGGTCGACTCCAATGAAGTCCAGACTTGTTTTCAATCTTTTCAGGAAGTGACTCTTAAGAACTCAGAAGCCGGCTCTATGTTAAGAGTCCAAGCTTGTTTCCAAGCCCACCCTTCTTGGTGACAAGCCTTTAGCTTGCACGGGCGGTTCTGTTACCATGTTAAAAAAATTTAGATCGACGAGCCTAGGAGGCCCCACTCTAACAACACCGATACTGTCCCCAACTTTACTACCTGCCTAATCCGTTAGGTGTGAGATTTTACCACAAAGATATTAGTTAGAGTGGAGTAATCCTATTTAAAGTCATTGCTTCTTTACCCCCACCAATATGGAACTGCTAACATCGAAAGCCTAGAATCGTGTTTAATAATGAATCTCTTACCCTCTTGATTTATTATTTATACAACCCCTACTTAGTTATAGGCTCATGCATGCTACGAAGGCTCGAACAAAACTCAAATATTAGAGTTTGTTCACTTAGTTAATTAGAAGCTCACGCTACAAAACCACGGAAAAACCTTAAATATTAGTGTTTGTTTTCTGTATATTCAATTAATGATGATCTGCACCCCTCAATCTTCGTGCCCCACTGCATGCAATATATGTTCCATTAAGTTTAACGGTCATGTGATTCAAAAGTCAAAACTTTTGTTTGCCTCTACAATATTTCCAAAAGTTATCTTAATGACTGATCTCAGTGACATATATGTAACTTCAATTTAAACTCTTGTAGTGATGGAAGAACCCTAGATCTAGTTAATTCTCAACTGAGAATTGTACCAATTAACTGTGCAGCGCTAGCTAGCAGCAGCAGCAGCACTGAAATCAAACAACAAAAGGACAGAGGCAAAAGGAGTAGCAGCAGCACTAGTAGTATATGATAACAATTGATCGGTAAAATGATAACAAAACAAAACCCAAATGTATAGATGAACAAGCAGTTATATAGAAACAACCATTATTTTGGTGAATTCTATATCTACTTGTAAAAAAAATAAAAAAAAAACCACACCATAAGTTCCTTCTCATAAGATCACAACACAATTATTTTTGGCTTTTATTGAACTAATTGACTAATTTGCTTCCTCATCACTGATTTTGGTACTCTCTCTCACTCTCTAGCTTAAACTTAATTAATTGATTTAGTTCTAATATGTAGCTAAAGTACTACTACAAAACAAGTACTAGTAGACTAACTAAATTCGAGGATGCATGTTTTGAAATTTATTCAACCATGAACAAGTCCACAAGATAAAGCCATTAGCAGGATTGCAGCTTCCCTCTCGTCCTGCGGGAAAACTCGTTGAAGAGCGGTAGTGGCAGCGGCGGCAGTGGGGGCCTCAAAACAAAGCTTCTTTGATTTGCCTCGAGATGATGGGGATGAGGTCAGTTTATTGTACGGCCTTTTCTTGAAGGGAACAGTAGAACTTACTCTTGATTTATTGTCTTTGTGTTGCACCTTACTACTCTTCATAGATGGTGCGGCAACTGTCAGGGTTGTGCCACTTGCTGCGGCTGCAGCCATTGCCCGCCTCGCCTTCCTTTGCCGGATTCCACAAGCGTTACAAAGTGACTGCAAATTAATGATTAACGAGAAAGAAATGAAGCTGATTCCAATTGGAACTGTTCAAAGATACAATTAACCTTACCTTTTGTAGCTAGCGAAGTTACAATTTGATTAAATGCATTTCAAGAAATAGATTAGTTAGGATTTTAACTAATTAAGTACCTTAGGGCCTCTCGGTCCACTCCTCCAGAGAGGTGTCTTAGTAGTGCTGCAATCGGAGCAAGCCCTAATAATTGGGACGCTGTTCATGTTGTTTGATGAATTGTTGCTGCAGCTGATCATTTCGGCTCCCAATTGCGATGATGGATGCTGCGGCTTCTGCTCTTCAAATTTGTGTGATGATAACTTCATGGAAATTGGTTTATCACCACTACTATTAGAACTGCTTGATGTGTGATCAGGGTTCAACATCTTCCGCATCATCCTCATCTTTGAAGACATCCACTTAACTGAACTAGTATTAACCTCATGATCAGTACTTGGATTCCCACTTCCGACAGCTCCATTCTTGGAAATGCTTAATTTCAAAACAGTACCATTGCCACCTTCATTTTCAATGGCTTGATGATCATGATCGCGTGATCCGCCATACGGAACAATGTTATGATCAGCCTAAAAATAAGAAAATAATGATCAAGATAATCAGCTACATATTATATATATAAGGATGCATAAGATCACGTACTAATGAAGATAACTAATTAATAAGCTAGGAAACCAAAAAGATACATATATATCAAGCCCTATCTTCCCTTTTTGCTACAGTATCGATTATTCTGAGAAGGGGCATGTGTGTGTATAGATCACATAAATAAGTGTGCACATATTATGTGATCATTGCTTAATTAGTACCTCTAGGAGTTGGAATTGAAACTGTTTTGGTTCTCTATAATGATCATGGGATCGTCCTTGGACTTGAGCTGGAGTTAAGAAAAGGGGACCAGAAAGAGAAGAAGAAAAGGAAGTATGAGATTCAAGATTGAAGAGGTGGTGGTATTGAAGACCATGATCTCCACTAAGCTCAAGATTAAAAGGGGAAGGAGGTGAAAGATTATGATAAGGTGGAGGAGTCATCGATCGAGATCAAAGAGAGAAAACTACTAAAACTTATATAGTACTCCAATAAAGGGGGAAGATCTAGCTAGGTCTGAGCTATGGGAGACATAGCAAGTAAAAAAGAGAAAGAGAAGCAAAAGGGCCTAAGTTGCAGAGTGGTGTTACTCTTTTATTAAAGAAGAGATCAGCTATAGCAGGCAGGTCTGGGAATTGGCAAAGGTGAGATAGAGAGAAAGAGAGAGAGAGAGAGAGAGAGAGAGACGTGTGTAGCTGTAAGTATAAGACGTTCACGTGACTTCTAGACACCCAAAAGACAAGGTTTAAAAAGACAAACCAGAAGGAGATGTGTGGGAATGCTACTACACAGACCCCATATTGGTATCAAAACCCTATCTGCAAAATTAGTTTTCACCCCACAAAACGGCCCCCAGTTAGAAAAAACTAAAATAATATTGCATGGTACTCTAGCAAAAGCTAGATAGTACTGGAGATTGAACGGTGGCCACACAAAAATTTAGGATGGCATATCAATCAGTGATCACTTCACACCTTCAATGAACAAATGATCATCTCAAATATAACCAAATATCATTTGGCTATTGGCTATGGAGGTATTGGGAGTTATAATATAAATTTGGGGTACCATTATGTTGAGAATCCACCTGAATGACTTGAAACTTATTCATTTGACAATATGATCGAAATTTCTAGGATTTGAACAGTTTGTAATCATTTATTGAGTTAATTTTGAGGTGATCTACCCCTTCTGTTACCAAAAAAAATTTATTGAATCACTCATCCGAGCAAACCATGTGCTCCGATCTGATGCAAGCTTTTATTTTATATATAGATCTTTTCTAGGCACTAGTACAAAAATCAATTTGCGCGACGAAACCTTGCGCGACGAAGACAAATTTGTCGCGCAAAAGGTGTTTACGCGACGGCAAAAATGAGACGTCGCGCAAGAGGACTTTGCGCGACGACACTTTGCGCGACGAAGCTCTGCGTCGCGCAAAGCAGGTTTGCGCGACATAGGGGTATTATGCGTCGCGCAAAAGTGTTTTGCGCGACGGCGAACTTCGTCGCGCAAAGTGTCGTCGCGCAAAGTCCTCTTGCGCGACGTCTCGTTTTTGCCGTCGCGTAAACACCACTTTGCGCGACGCATGCCCACCTCCGTCGCGCAAAGTCGACGACTTCTTTTATTTCATTTGATCAGTTTGGGAGGCAGAAACTGCAAACTCAGTTGCAGCAGCTACCTCCGCATCCCAGCTCTCTTCAAAACCGTCCACCATATCAGGTTTGTTTTTTTAATTGCAATCATTCCCTTGCTCTTAAACATAATGTAAATTGAATTAATAATATGTAGATCTTTCATGTGATTAATTTATGAAATTGTAAAATCAAAGGAGATAACTATCTTGCTAATTTTCTTTTTCTCTATACACTAGGTAGTTCCAACAATACTTGGCCAAGATGTGCTTTGAAAAATTATAATACTTGGCCATGTGCTAATTTTCTTTATGAAATTATAATATGTAGTTCCAACAATACTTGAACTAGTAAATGTGCTTTGAAAAATATTGTGTTACTAATTATAAGAGTGGCCACCACTTTAAAGACATGGCCAAGATGACTCAATGTTTTATTGGGAGTTAACAAATGTGAATGTAACTTGGTATAAATTCAGTAGAGGATTAGAAATGTCAGTAATTAAATTAATCAAGTGTGTTAAGAGATCATCATCTAGAAACATCATGAATGGTAATTGAAACATGCATGCTTCAATTCCTTTTTAAAAAATAGTACGCTCCTAGTATATGTTAATTAACATAATCCTATATATCCATATTAACCTTGTTTCTACTATTTTATTTAGTTTTAGTAATTATTGTGATTTAGTTTATTTATATGCACATATTTTTGTACATCACCTACAAAATTGTTGTACGAAGTTAATACTACTTAACTTCGTACACTTTTTTCAATAAACGCTTAGTTTCCCGTTTGAGAATTAGTTGGATTTCGTGTATGGATGCGAAAGCATGACTGCGGTCCAATTAATTCTTGAATTGTCCCATTTTTTGGACAGTTTGGGAATGCATAGTTATGTGTTGTAGTTTGCGGTTCACGGATTAGGTTTCGATAATGGAAATTTTGGTAACATTTCTTGATGTTCTTCGAGTACACGGTGGATATTATGTATCTACAGCGTGCATTTGAAGAACTGTAAGGAGATGCTGCCGAAATTAGCCCACGTCGAAATCTAATCCATTGGAATCGTAAATTACGGTACATAACTATGCATTCCTGAATGGGATAGGGCCCTTACCGGAGGAATAAGGTGACAAAATAATAGTTGAAGTTGTTGTAACTCTTATACTTTTATTGTGATTGCAGACAAAATGGACAAACAGTGGATACATAATCATAATAGATGTGCTGTTGAGTACGTGGATGGAATATATAAGTTCATTGAATTCGCAACTACACACAAGCAAGGTTCAACTCATATTCGATGTCCATGTAGGAGGTGTAATAACTCAATGTGGGAGACATTTGAAAATGTTAAATTTCATTTGGTAAGAAATGGGATGATGGAGACCTATACTACTTGGTATCATCATGGAGAACAATTAGACCAAGCTTCGTCTTCAAACGTGACACGAGTGGAGACTGTTGAATCTAATGTGGATCCTAATGAACAAGTTATGAATATTTTAAATGACGTTTATCCATACGCCTCAAGCAACGCCAATCAGGAAGGGGGAGATGACGGGCGTCCAACCATGGACAGTGAGGCATTCAAAAACTATGAAAAACTATTGAAAAATGCGAAGCAAAAATTATATCCGGGTTGCGATAACTTTTCGGTACTCACAGCAATTATGGAGTTGATGCATGGCAAGATCAAGTTTCGTTTGTCAAACAAGTGCTTTGATTACTTTTTGGGAGTTATCAAGAGGATGCTTCCAAAGGAGAATTGTTTACCTGAAGATCATAAAAGTGCCCAAAAAGTGTTGATGGGTCTCGGATTGGGATATGAAAAAATTCACGCATGTGTAAATAATTGTATATTGTTCTATAAAGAGAACAAACAGTTGGATAAATGCCCTGTTTGCAGTGAGCCGAGGTTTAAAATGACATCACAGAATAGAAAGACCAAGATTCCACAAAAAGTAATGCGTTATCTTCCATTGAAGCCTAGGTTGCAGCGATTGTACATGTCGATGCATACCGCAACCGACATGAGATGGCATAAGGAAGGACGGGTAAATGACGATGTTATGAGGCATCCTGCAGATGGAGAGGCATGGAAAGAATTTGATCGGATGTACCCTGATTTTGCAGCTGATCCGCGCAACGTTAGATTGGGACTTGCCACCGACGGATTTAATCCGTTCGGGGTTTTAAACCAAATCCACAGCACTTGGCCAGTCGTCGTTTTTCCTTATAATCTGCCGCCTTGGAAGTGCATGAAAAAAGAATACATGATGTTGGCTCTATTAATTACCGAAGATCCAGGAAAGTCCATTGATGTTTATTTGCGACCATTGGTTGATGAGCTAAAAGATTTATGGGAAAATGGTGTTCGTACGTACGATAAGTATACTGGGCAGATGTTCACCATGCGAGCCGCAGTGATGTGGACAGTAAATGATTTTCCCGCGTATGCAATGGTTTCTGGGTGGATGACTAAAGGTTATTTGGCATGTCCAATTTGTAAGGAGGACGTAACATCGTCTTGGCATGCGAGAAAAGTTTGTTATCTTGGTCATCGTAGATGGCTCCCTTGGGACAACGAGTGGCGTCAGAACGATAAAGCCTTCCACGGCACAAAAGAGACTCGGCTAAGACCAAGAGAATGGTCCGGAGATGAGATTTTGGATCAGTTAAACAGTTTGGAATTTGGTCATTTCGGCAAAGGGTCCAGTAACACAAGACCAACTACACATCTGAACTGGACGCACAAGAGTATGTTATTTGAGCTCCCGTATTGGTCAAAGTTAAAATTGAGACACAACCTCGATGTTATGCATATTGAGAAAAATGTGTTTGATACTTTGGTCGGGACAATTTTAGACATTGAAGGAAAAACAAAGGACACGATCGAAGCTCGCCTCGATTTGCAACGAATGGGCATTAGGTCATCCTTGTGGATGAACAAAGTCGGTGGTACATTGAAGAAAAGTCATCCATTTTTTACAGTTAAGCCGAATGGGAAGAAAGAGTTTTTCAACTTCATTTCTTCTGTAAAGTTTCCAGATGGGTATGCTTCCAACATCTCACGTTGCGTGAACGTGAGGGGGTGTAAATTTTCAAACATGAAGAGTCATGACTGTCATGTGATACTCCAACGCCTTCTTCCGGTTGGTATTCGACACTTATTGCCGCTTGATGTGGTGAAACCAATCGTGTTGTTATCAAGATTTTTTTCGCAGTTGACTGCAAGGTGTTTGCGAAAGTCGGATGTTAAACAATTGCAGGACGACATTGTGAACGTCTTATGCAAGTTCGAACAGATATTTCCCCCAGCTTTCTTTACTAGTATGATTCACGTGATGATTCACCTGCCAGATAAGGCATTGCTTGCCGGACCAGTGAACTGTCGATGGATGTATCCAATAGAAAGGTACTTAATTAAGCGTCTATATATATAACAGATTCATAATCAACGAACGCTTTGAATAATTTGGAGCATACCTTTTATTTGTGCAGATATCTTGGTGAGTTGAAAAAGTGTGTTCGAAACAAGGCAAAGCCCGAAGGATCACTGGTGGAGGCATGGGTCGCATATGAGTCACTTACTTTTTGTGCAATGTATCTTGAAGATGTTGAGACAGCTTTTAATCGTCCTCAATGCAATAACGACGGTGGTGTCAGAAAAGAGAAACTGTCTGTTTTTGCCCAAATTGCGCGACCATTTGGCAATCCTGTAAAAGGCGAATCGTTTACCAAAAAGGACATGGAGGTAGCACATTGGTTCATACTCAACAATTGTGACGAGGCTTTGCCATACCTTGAAGAACATGAACAGTTGATGAAGCGGGAACATCCTTCACATTTATATGCCAAGAAGCACCGTGACTTGTTTCCTTCGTGGTTTTACGCACATGTAAGTTGTATGTGGTTTGAATTGAGCATATTTTCCAATTGTTCATGCCTTTCTTTAAATTTGGTTACACTAACATGTTAATTTTTTTGTATATGTCATATTAGATGAACAAATTGAAGGAATTGAATTCACCCTCTTATGATGAAGAATTATATAAGTTGGCGAGAGGACCACTTCACGTTGAATTGTTCTCGGGTTGTCATGTAAACGGGATCAAGTTCTTGGTGGCAACACGTGATGACAAGTTGTCTACTCAAAATAGTGGTGTTCATGTCCCGGGTGCAGGCGACAGTGAAGACATTGATTTTTATGGCAAACTAACTAGTGTAGTACAATTGCTTTACAAAGACAGGTGGCAAGTGATACTGTTTAAGTGCCTTTGGTTTGATACAAACCCACATAACCGAACGAGTGTTAAGCGAGATCATGGTTTACTATCAATAAACACTACGACACATTGGTACGATGAAGACCCATACATTTTGGCAACTATGGCGAAACAAATATTCTATCTAGACGACCCTAAAGCTGGCAATGGTTGGAAAGTTGTTCAAAAGATTGAGCGAAGAGGGCTATATGATATTCCGGAACTAGATCATGATGACAACGACGACGTCGCTGACCAACAGTTATCATCTTCGATAGAAATTGGTGAAGAAACACTCTGAGATACTAATATTGTCCAAGAACCGTTTGACATGGTTGGAGTACCCCAATTCGAATTATTAATTGACCTTGGTGATTTGCCTCAATACAATGCACCGGAAGAGGCAAATGAAGATGAGGACGAATAGGAATCCGGAAATGATAGTAGTGAGGATAGCGACAGTTATTATTGTAGTTCGGATGAGAATTAATATAAACTTGTAAAGGCAAAAGCAGGAGGCTGAGGGTTTGATGTACACATATTCCATGTCACATATTACCCATTTGATGTACACATATTCCATGTCAAGTTATTTGGTGAATTCACTACTCCAAATTTACAAGTAATGGAATGTTTGCTAGCTTTATTCTTTTGCTGCAAACACCATTTGTATTGAGTTAGTTGACAAGACCTGTAAGTCACATACTTGTGACCTGTAAGTCGCATACTTGTGACAATTCTTTTAGCTTCTCTGAATCTTCTTTGTGATCTCCCTTTTTCTAGCTTTTGAACCATATATTTCGAGAATATAATCAAACTCTTGTTCTAAATTTAGCTATATACCACCTTAATCTTTTGTTTTAGCTTTTTCTTTGAGTTCTAGCCCTCCTGTTATCGAAGGCAACTTTAGGTCTGCTCTTCATCCTGGCACTGATGATCATGTCATGGTCTGTGCTGAGAGTGGTTCTACCCAAGTGAAAGCATCGAATTTCGATGCTATCGCTTATGTCCATTTGGTTAAGATTTCTATTTAATTATGTTTTATTAGCCCCCCCAACAATTCTATGACATCCCCTTAAATTTTTAATATTAAATGACATAGGCTTTTTATATTAGCACCTCACAAAATGTTGAATGCACCTCACATTAAAATTTAATATTAAATGACTTATTTGTCCTACTTTGCAATGACAATTGTGTCCTTATTATGTTTAAAAAAATAAAAAATTTCTAAATACACCCCAAATCACTTTTAACGTATTATTTATCCTACTCACCCATGTATAGATGTCGCGGTTGATCAATCGTCGTCGGAGTGTGACCAATGTGCCTCCTGCATTGTCGGCATCTACTGGTCCAGCCGTGAGTGCTCCATTGATTGGGGAGACTACACCCCTTACTGAGGCTACTCCTACGGCGGCCCAGACGCCCGTCTCATCGACGTCATCAGTGTCGGCTCAGCCGCTCAGTGCACGGCGGCCTCACCGGCGCCGTCGCGAGCCTGAGCCTGCTAATCACTCTTCCTCGACATCCAGAGTCGAGGGTGAGGCCTCCCAGCCAGGTATTTCTTTTTCTAATTTTCAATATGTTGTTTTTTTTTCATTTTAAAACTATTATTTTTATGATGGTGAAAAATTGTTGGATTGTGAAAGTGTGTTGCAGTTTGTGAATTATTGTTTTAAGGTTTTGGGAAATGCTATACTATTAGGGGAGATTGTGTCGAATTTTTTGTACAAATTTAAGCTTAGTGTTTTCACCATTTAAGTATTTTTGGCCAGCTAAAAAAAACACCAGGGGGCCTAGTCGAATGCTGAATGCCGCACAGGCCGCACGTCAGGCCGGCACCAAGCTAAAGATTATGTATGACTCGCGACATCGTGGACCGGCTACCTCACAGCAACATAACAACATCGCTAGTAGCTGTGGTGTTATTGTTGAACAAAATTGTCCTTTTCAGTGTGCTACTTGGGCAAAAATTCCCGATAACACGAAGAAAATGCTGCGAGAAAAGTTGTCGGTTAGTATATTAATTTTTAGTCTTTATCATTTTTTTAATTGTGTTTACAAATATTAAAAACCAAAATATATTATCTTAATATTATTAAATTTCTTACTAATATTTAATTGTTTTTCATCGTAGAGCGTTTATGATCTTGAGGACATATCCCCTGAAGTCATGGCCTACATAAATGAGGCCTTCGCAACTCGGTATAGACAATGGAAGAACAATTTTCACGAGTTTTTTAAGCGATGGGATAATCCGGAAATTGCTCGCCTGAATGTTCCATTGGAGTTGAAGGACCGGCCGGAGGATTGGGAATGGCTCTGCAATCATTTTATTAGTCCAAACTTTGTGGTATGTACATAACATAATTTAAATTTATTATTGTTTTAGTTATTTTTAAAGCTTTTTTTATTAAATTATTTCAAATAGTCGCACTAACATGTATATTGTGTGTTTAACAGAAGAAATCTATTGCTGGCAAGATAGCTCGCGAGTCAAAGAAACTTCTTCACCATTCTGGTTCGATGCCCTTTTCGTATAGGGTTGAGGCACAACGTGAGGTAAAAGTATATTAACTTTAAAATTTTATACAATTTATTTATTTATTATTATTGATTAATAAAATTTTCTTAAATGTTTTTTTCTTCAGAAGGGTTCTATGTTCCCAGAGATCGACATGTTCAAGGATGTTTACGTTCGACCCGGTGGAGGGTTAGGTGCGCAGCTTCATGTAAGTATATGTAATTCGTATTATTCTTATATGTATGAATCGTTCAAATATTATTAATATTTTGTTATTAAACATTATATGCTTTTTCTTTATTATTATAGGCTGCTATGGTGGAAAAGAGCACTTCTGTTCTCCAAGAAGCAACATCGCAGCTTCCCCCAGAGACCCCAATTGAGGATGTCACGTTACCCGAGGACGCAGGTTTTCAGATCATGACTACTGTCTGGATCAAAACATGGGTCGTCGTCATGGCAAGATTGCTCGAGGTATGGGGAAAGCGCGGGTTCGTGAGACGGGTGCCTGTTCTTCCAAATCGAACACAGTAGAGGTCAATGCATTAAGGGAAGAAGTGACAACCCTAAGGGGTCAGATTGCAGCCCAGGGCGACCTGATGAAGACCCTTGTACAAGCCATACAAACTTCCGGCATCTCGCTACCACCACCATTTAATCTTACTCCACCTTCGACCTCAGAGCCATCTCGTCCTGCTGATACTTAAAAAACTATTTGTAGTTTTTTTTGTTCGAATATTTTGTATGTACATTTTATATGTTTTATAATTAAATATGTTTGCTTGGTTAATTTCATTATTTTTTAGAATTTCATTATAATATTTATTAAAAATTAAAAAAAAACATTTTAGACCAAAAATTACTTGCTCGACGAAGATACCCTTGCTCGACGAAGGGAGGCGTCGCGCACAGTTACTTGCTCGACGGAGCATACGTCGCGCAAAGTCAAGTGCTCGACGGAGGATACGTCGCGCAAATACCCTTGCTCGACGGAGGACTGCGTCGCGCAAAGTTACTTGCTCGACGGACGACTGCGTCGCGCAAAGTTACTTGCTCGACGGAGAGCTGCGTCGCGCAAATACCCTTGCTCGACGGAGGGCTGTGTCGCGCAAAGTTACTTGCTCGACGGAGAGTTGCATCGCGCAAATACCCGTGCTCGACGGAGAGATGCGTCGCGCAAAGTCACTTTGCGCGACGTACGTTCGTCTTCGTCGCGCAAAGACTACCGTCACAGACCTTGCGCAGCGGTTAGCGCGCGACAAGGCTTCGTTGCGCTAAGTTTTGCGCGACGTTGTTTTTCTTTGCGCGACGAAGGACGTTCGTCGCGCAAATTGATTTTTGTACTAGTGAGGGGTCGTGTTGGACACAAACAATTTTGAATTGTGTACTAGGGGTCTAGTTTTAATACTTAGCTAAAGTGTTTTAGTCGTTTCAATAAGTAAACTAACCTAATTTGGGGTTTACTAAATTAACCTTATTTAACTAGAAACAAAGTGTGGCAAAAGTCCTAATTTTGAATTTTGAATTAACTTGTAAACGGAAAATGATTACCACACACAATTTTTTTACAAAGTGTGCATAAAGTAAAGAGTGTAAAAATCATTCCTCATTGTAATTTTTCTGCAATTTTTTTGTTTTTTAAGAAACTTACAAGAAGGGTAATTCAACTGCAAATTAACTTTTGATGTCATGTAAATTAGCCAAGTTCTATCAACCAGTGATGGAAGGCTATGGTCATGAGGATCACTGTATATTCTCTTTCTATTAGCTAGGTTCATTCGAATTATGGGAGGAATGTTTGACCGTTATGAGAAATATATGGGTTTATTATTGCATTGGATGGGAAAAAGGCCTCACGTATTTTCCAAAAGACAATCAATGTTTGTGCAGGCAAGGGACAAAAATTGCTCCCAACCTCTCCCCACACCCTTTCCATATCTTACTTTTTAGGTACTTACATTAAATCTTTGATTTTCGTAATATCTCAACGGAAAAATAATGTATTAAAAATGCTGTCTCCCCAAAGTATCATAAGAAAAAATTATCAATGGAAATATATGACAATATGCCAAAAAAATTATGCTAAATAAAAGCCAAAAACCATCATAAAGTCCCAAGTTATATATATATATATATATATATATATATATATATATATATATATATATATATATATAATTAAAAAATGGATAGAGAGTACATGTATGTTTATGATATTTATTATATGTATATATACGCATAAGACGATCGATCGTTTATTGTAATTTTATGCAGTAAAAGTAGCCAAACATCATTTATCAAAAACAAGTAGGCCAAAGATCAGGGTTTAAATTATTGATCTGCCAACAAATTTGTAGTAACCAGTTGGAATTGTCCCAATATAGTCAACCCTAAGAACCTCACGTGAACAATCGAGAGCAATATGCCAATTACCACTTGATTTCTGAGAAGCAATTATTCAATCTCACCCTATATACACAACATACAAATGTATACTGTACACATAACTACATCATGTGCATCAGTACGTACACTCTTCATGCACGTTGATGCACTTATACACACATAAAATATATAGAAAACTTCATTTTAATCCTTGGCAAAGATTACCTTTTGATTAAAACCATGAGTAAGATCAAAATCTAATTTTAGTCCTTTGATACATTAATAACCTCATTTATTAATTATATTTTGATTTTTTTAATTATTTATCTTTTTCTTTCTAATTTTTAATGTATTAATTTTATTTCATTATAATTTTTATTTTCATTTCATTCATTGTAATATATTTTTGTTGTGAACATTTAGATAAACTAATTTTTTTTTATACAATATATTTCGATGTACTGTAACTTCTTCATTTAGGTATATTAAATTCATTATAATACATTTCGGTGCATACATTTAGGTACACACATTTTGGTACTAACATTTTGGTGCATACATTTCGGTGCACACATTTTGGTACACACATTTCGGTGCATACATTTAGGTACATACATTTTGGTACTAACATTTCGGTGCATACATTTCGGTACACACATTTAGATACATTAATTTAATATTAATACATTTTAGTGCATATATTTGGATACATACATTTCAGTGCATATATTTAGATACACACATTTCGGTGCATATATTTTGGTACACACATTTCGGTGCATATATTTAGGTATACACATTTTGGTGCATACATTTTAATACACATATTTAGGTACATTAATTTAATATTAATACATTTTGGTGCATATATTTAGGTACATACATTTCGGTACTAACATTTAAATATATTAGTTCAATATAATATATTTCGGTACTAACATTTAGGTACATTAATTAAGTCTTTCAAGTTTGAAGAATGTTAAATAAAATTAATAAATTAAAAAACTCTTTTTTGGTCAAAAAAATAAATTAAAATTTGTGTATTAATAAATTTAAATATTTAATGGGAGATATTAAATAAAATGCACATTAATTATTTTGAATTAAGGATACATTAGGGACTAAAAATCAATATTCAATCTAACACCAGGTTTTTTTAAAATTTTAATCTTTTTGAAGGATTAAAGTTCAAAAATCCCTAAAAAATTCACATGTCAGTCAGTACATGGGATTATTATTATTAATTTTTTTTTTTTTTTTTTTTTTTTTTTTTTTTTGGGGTAAACTGGGAGGCTTAAGCCCTAAAAGAATCAAACATTACAAAGGAATAACCCTAGATCTAGAAATACCAAGCTTATCAGCAGCCAAGAGGCTTACAAGCTTGGGGCCACGGAGGTGATCATTCTTTATTTCCAAAGGGAAAGAGCCAAATATTATCCTGAAGATAATAAATCAGTAGGTTTATTAGCTAAGTGACCACGGGTCACGGAGGTGCAGAAACTTAGCCTAAATATAGGCTAAAGTAAAGGGATATATTCCAATCACTCGCATTGTAGCCGCAACCAGAAAACAGTAGGATACTGCAGTCAGCAGCCTTATGGAATATCTTTGCTGATACTCTAGTGAAACAACAAATAAGATAACCAGATTTAAATGATGCACACAACAACAAAAGACTATAAGATACCAAATCTGGTATTACAGATAAGGAACATAGCAATTTCAATTGAGTCAATATTCACACAATATATAATGTCCATCATCGACGGATTAGAAAGTTAAGAATTGATCAGAAGCACATAATATTTTGTGATCACGAGGCAGGCTACGTATGCGGTTTATAGTTCACTCATGTACATGTTGGCTTGTTAAGACGTGGTGAGAAAAATTTTTTGTATTTATCTTTCTTTTTTTTTTATGTGCTTTTTTGTCAGTTAATATAGTTGGTCCAAAAACGTGTAGTTTTCATATTGGTGTGCATCAATATTTGAGGGACCATGAGTCACGATGGCCATTGGAGACACATGATGACAGTTTTCTTCATTGGCAAAGGACCCCAGAACCTCTCTCCGTCACTTTTGCCCTAGATACGTTATAGGCTCGCAAATATTAATGGGGTCGGATGGGATATTTACATGCAAGGGTTGATATGTAGTTTAGATTAATTGTGAGAGCTACCAAATCAAATGAACCATCTAATCTTGACAAAATTTAAATCAGATTTATGACATTTGCTTCTTGAGCTAAACTTTATCTCCTTTTGGTTTGAAATAATTATATGCATCTAAAATATATGGTCAATAGAATCCATCTTAGGACGCAGTTGGAATTAGAAAGGTAAGTGCTTCTTAGACAATTAAAAGAGTTTTTTACAACGTTTAAAATAATAACCATATGTACATGTCATTGATTCATGTGGCATATGTCATTGGTTAAGTAATTATGTTTGTTAGATGGATTGAGTTTGTTAAGAGTAAAGTTATTAGAAAGGGTAATTGAGTCATTTGCACTATAGATTAGTTTACTACAAAAGGTGTTGTAAGATTCATTTACTGTATATCGTAATACTTGCTATTCTGAAATACACAAGCTCTCTCTTCATCTTTCTTGCATTTCAATCCTTCTGCTTCCATTGTCCCTTCTGGTTTTTCATGGTTTCATAGGCTAAACTATGAAACTATGATGCACTTGAATTTTGTTAAAATTTTAACATCTTTCTAATTAAAGCTCAACAAAATGCTTAACTATGAGTAGAAGTGACTTCAATTTTTTTTTTCTTTCCAAATAATCGCTTGCTCGAATATTATAATAACTTCAGCTAAGAATTAAGCAAAATTGGAGAAATTCTAGCTTTTAAACTTGGTCTAATATATAGAATACATATAAAATATACTCCTCTATATTCCTATCTGCTACTGTTTCAATATAAGATGTTTCTTTCTGCAGGCTCTGATCATGATTCATGATGACGATGAGCACCATAGTAGATTATAACATAATGGACCTTTTCTTTCAAACCTGGAAGAGATGTTTCTTTCAAACACTGGCCCCATGATATTGACGGAAAAAACAGGTTTTTAATGGCTTCTGGTATATGGGTTGGTCATTCATCACACTCTTCTAGTAGCGGATCCCGAGTCTTTTCTTGCTGTTCCGGGACAACGAGAGTATGGAGGCCAGAATTAGCAGAAATAGAGTATTTATGTATAGGTCAACTCAAGAGAACACACACTTATATACATTTTAGGGGACGCTACCAACCTTCTCAGTCAAACTTAATTTTCCGTTTTACTTTCTTAGTTTTTATTCTCATTCTGCAATGGTGTATAATGATTAATAACCACTTACTTTTTAACGTTAGCTCACTTTTTAAAGGTTAACTCTACAGAAAATCAATGATAAATTGTTCAACCACTAGATTCACGTTGTTAAAATTTTGAAAACATGGTTCGTCTAAATGAAAAAGTTGCTTACATTCTTCAAATTTTAAATGTTGGCCACTTCCTACCCTAGCGCCTTTTTCTTTTCCTTTCACTTTTTTTATTTATAACAAAATAACCAGATATTTTGTGTAGGGCTGACATGGTGAACAGATTGAGCCCTCTAACCAAAAAGGGAAAGAAAATCCTTCGGGCCCATCTTCATTAATTTAAATGATGGGGTCGATTTCATTAGAAAAAGACCAAACCACTCCATAGAAATCAAGGGCTTTACAGGGGCCTGGTAGGAGACAGAGAAGTGGGAACAAAGGCCATTTTGTGTTATATTGGAACCCAATTAAATTATGCATGTAAGTCCAACAATGCTAAGCCCATATGCATGGGATTTAGATAAATTGAAGTGAATCAAGCTTTATAGCATTTCTTCATCAACGTATCATTGAGATTTATAATGCCATCACTCATTAGGAATGCTATAACATGTGACAAAGAATATAATAGGACAAAAATCCTTGTTTTCAAAGATCGCGACACGCACTTAGACGGTTCTTAGACATTGTTTGGAACGAGACTTATCATGAGATTCACATCAATCAACGGTTTACAGTCGTTCACTCGCACATGTAATAAGTGATTGACGCTCTTTGGTGGCAATGAACAACACTATTGGATGTTACAAAACGCACTCTTCTCTATTCCTAGCATTTCAGTTAGTTTTTATAAAGTGCTACTAATCAAGTATTTCTTTATATCAATATTAAGCATGTCCCAAGTTGTTAATTGAGCAACAAACTAGCAGGTACCACCTTCTGTCTATCTTGATATGTCACCCTGATGTAGGTCCTAATCCAACATCTGGGGTAGGGCCTGGAACCTGAATTCCTGAAGAGAAAAGTAGGTTCATTCGCTGTTGTAAAGGATTGGGATTAACATAATAAGATGTTTGCCAACCTAAGCAAGAAAAATATATATAAGCTCGTCGTATTCATAGGGCCATGCATAATGCATTGTTTGTGTGTCGAATTCATCAGACGATGACACATATATAACGAAAAGAAGTATCTTGTTCTGCATGACTTGGACACTTGAAATGAAAAAAAGTGTCTTTTTCCTTCTTATCCCTTAGAAAATAGTCATCTGCAATTCCGTTAACAAAAGTTGAATATTTCAGATTAGAATTACCTACCAGAGTTGTTTACGTACGCAACATGCATGTCACAAAAGGAGACAAGTGGTGAGTTTGGTGAATAGGAAGACATTGGCTAGCTAGCTGAACCCATTACCTTTGCCAGCTCCCCCAGCTGGTGGTTAGTTTTGGTTATTAGTTGGTTGCGATCCAATTTCAACAGGACCATATTTGTGATAGAGGTCTGGTCCCAACTCAACCAACAAAAATCATGACATGAAGGGGTTTAACCCAAGTAGCCAACTTCTCCTGTAAGGGAGAAATATATTTTGGTTAGGAAAATGGTAGGTAGTGAGACTGCAACAAAATTTCCAGCAATTTAGTATTGAATGAATCAAAACAAAAAAACCCTAGTTGTAGACCTGTAAAACTATTTAGCTATGTGAAAGCAGAGATAGGAGGTGTGGGAGTTGGTTAATAATTAGTTGAATAAATGGACTGAAATTTGGAGTGTAGTAGTTTCAACTTTCAATCTCATTTAGGAAAGTTAAGCAGCTGGATTATAATATAAGTAACCAAGAATGAAGAAATTAATTAGGGTTATGGGTCATGATATTGGGCAATTAGTAGCAATAGTCCCCTTTTGGCAAATGGTTCAACTTTTGATCACACTTAAAAAATTGCTCTTATGATCAAATTTGATTGTAAAAAGTGTCATTAATTCATTAAAAATGAGAAAGTACGCAGCAAAACACTAACAACACCCATCGACACTCTCCTTATCAAATTGAACTACCCCAGTTAACCCACTCTTTCTATTCCCTAACATCACGACTTTTCACCCTTGTTTCTTTTTCATCAGTTGCAACGGACCGTTTAACACCTAAGGCCATCTTCAACCAAAGGGTCCAGAGGGCCGAAAAGAGCCCAAAAACCGTCTCCAATCGAAGGCTAAGTCAGAGGGCTGTGGAATCTGGGAGGGCCCCACAGAATCGGAGAGGGCTGGCCACTTCCAGCCAGCCAGCTAGCCCCGGACTGGCTTTTTTTTTTAAACTGTCGGAATTCCTGTCGGTTAAAACTGTCGGAATTCCTGTCGATTATAATTGACAGGAATAATTTAGAGGGCAGCAATAGTGTCGGTTATAACCGACACTAACAGTGTTGGTTATAACCGACACTAACAGTGTTTTAAACTAGCCATTAGCTTCAAATGTTTTTTATTAATTACTATTAGTGTCAGTTATAACTGACACTAATAGTAATTTGAATTACAATAGTGTCAATTATAACCGACACTAATAATTTGAAATTGAATTTAAAGCAACTAGCCGTTGCATTATTTTATTTTTTTTGAATTTTTTTTTATTTACAAAAATTTTCATATAACTTCTATTTTTTCCTATAACTTTTATTTTACAAAATTTGTTTCATATTTTTTAAAAATTCCATTTTTTCCTATAACTTCTATTTCACAAAATTTGTTTCATTTTATTTTAAATTCTCTTTTTTTTCCTATAACTTCTATTTCATATTTTTTTTAAATTATGTTTTTTTCCTATAACTTCCTAAGCCATTATACAACATTAAATTAAATTAAGTAACATGAAACAACATTTAACAACATTAAACTTAAACAACATGAAAAAGCATTTAACAACATTTAACAACATTAACCAACATGAAACAACATGAAAAAACATTTAACAACATGAAACTTAAACAACATTTTTAAAAACATTTAACAACATAAAACTTAAACGCCTACTCCATGCTTCTTTCGGCCCAAAGATGTGCAACAAGATCCTGTTGTAGGTACTTATTTGTGGCACGAGAACATATCATTCTATAACGGCTCATGTAATCATTTATAGAGATACTACCAGCTCTTGGATTGAAAGGCAAATTAGGCCCATCATATATTTTTGCACGAGCCCTTCTTGACTTATTTGGGTCTTCTTGGTCGTCATCGGACTCTTCATCAATATACCCATCTCGCTCATCCTCCACTATCATATTGTGTAATATGATGCAAGACAGCATGATGGAGTCCAAATTTTCTCGACTCCACCCTCTTGCCGGTTCGCTGATGATCTTCCACCGTGCTTGTAGAACACCGAAAGCTCTCTCAACATCTTTCCGGTATGCCTCTTGGTGTAAGGTAAACAACTTTTCTACATCATTCCTAGGGTTTGGAATTGCTTGGACAAGTGTCGCCCACTTTAGGTAGATGCCATATGCCAAGTAATACCCCATATTGTATTGACGGCTGTTGATGTAGTAGTCAAGTTGAGGTGCTTTACCTTCTGTCAAGTCATTGAATAGGGGTGAACGCCTAAGAACTGTAATGTCATTTTGGGATCCAGGGACTCCAAAGAAAGCATGTCAGATTCATGTGTCATATGAGGCAACCGCCTCTAACACAACAGTTGGCTTTCTCGACCTTCCACTAAAGCTTCCTTGCCATCTAGTGGGACAGTTCTTCCAATCCCAATGCATGCAGTCTAATGACCCTATCATGCTCAGAAACCCACGATCTTCAGCTTCGCGAATAAGCCGATTCAGATCTTCTTGATTTGGCTCACGGAGGTACTCGTCTTTGTAAACCTGAACAATTGTGTCACAAAATTGTTCAAGAGTATCAAGGCATGTAGACTCAGACATATCATGGGTTTCATCCATCGAATCAGCTGGGGAGCCATAGGCCATCATTCAAAGTGCAACAGTAACCTTATGATGAGGTGAGAAACCAGGGCGGCCTGCTCTATCCCGCTTCTGTCCAAAGTACGGATTGACTTGTTGGACATCACGAAGTAAACGCTCGAAGACATGACGCCTCATCCGGAAGTGACGTCTGAAATCCTCTTCTGTGTAGACCGAGTTGGGGTTGAAGTAGTTGTTCATCAGATTGGCATGCGTCATCGCTCTATTTCGTGGTTTGTAAGAGCGACCAGTAATAGAGCCACCCCATTGAGGTTGTTCCTCAGTTGGTTGACACACCATGGCCGCAGTTATGGCTACTGCTCTGTTTTGTTTGTTGCGCCTTTCTTGAACTTCTTCATCAGACTCCTCATTTTCTCGTCTCATTTGCGCCTATTTTGCTTCTCTTTTGGAATTGGATGAGGACCCCCAGTTGGAATCTGAAAAGGATCCAAAGTTGGAATTCATTGCAAACTTGAATTGAAAGAGAATGAATTGAAATAAATTGAATTCAAAGTTGTGTGAATTATATCCCAATATCCACCCTATTTATAGCAAAAAAAAAAATTCAAATCCAACGGCTAGCTGACGTCACTTAGCTGTTGGATTTGAATTTAAGTTGTAGTTTTTAAATAATAAATTATGTTTGGCCCTCGGTTGGAGACGATTTTTTGTGACAGGGCTAAAACGAGCCCTCTGGCCCTCGGTTGGAGACGGAGGCAAATATGGCCATGTACTATTCATTAAAATATTAATATCTTGGAGAATCTTGGAGGGCCAGAAGGCTAAAACGAGCCATTTGGCCAGCCATCGGTTGGAGATGACCTAAGGGGCACCATCACTGGTCTTATTCTCTAGTATTGGATATATGCCAACAATTTGTGATAAAATTTATATATGCTAATAACAAATGCGAATAAATATATTACAGAAAATAAACAAAACGAAATAATATTTAAGAAGATAAACAGAAGATCGAGGCTTGCATACTGCAATAATCTTGAAACAGCAATTATGGATCAACAATCTGTGACTGTGAATGGTGCAGTGCCAAAATACTCTGAAAGGCCTGAGAAATTCAAAGGGCTGGATTTCAAGAGATGGCAACAAAAGATGCTGTTTTTCCTAACAACCATGAATCTTGCTTATGTTGTCAAGGAAAAAGCTCCGAAGTCTAATGAGAATCCAATGACGAAAGAGACTGTCATGGCAATTGAAGCTTGGAATCATTCTGAGTTTTGTTGCAGGAATTATATTCTAAATAGTTTGGATGACAATCTCTACGACATTTATTCTCTGTGCAAGACAGCAAAGGAGTTGTGGGAATCCCTTGAGAAAAAGTATAAGATTGATGATGTCGGTTCAAAGAAATTTGTTATCAGTAAGTTTCTCAAATATACAATGGTGGATTCAAAATATGTTATCTCTCAAGTCGAAGAAATCCAGAAATTGATCTATGAATTGCACTCTGAGGGATGCGAGATCAATGAACATTTCCAAGTTGGGGTGATAATCGAGAAGTTGCCAACTTCCTGGAATGATTTTAAAATTTATCTCAAGCACAAGCGTTGTGAGATGAATATGGAGGATTTGATTCTAAAGCTACGAGTGGAAAAAGACCACAGAAAGGCAGACAGTTCTGAAGGGGTTGCTGTCATTGAAGCCAATACAAATTATGTTGAGGAATGAAACTTCAAGGCCAAGCCGCTGAAGAAGAATAAGGCTCCAAAAATAAAGCAGTTTGTGCAATCTACCCTTGCTCCTAAAGGCAAGAATCTGAAGAAGATCAAGGGCACCTGTTATGTGTGTGGCAAATCTCGTCACAAGGCACAAGATTGTTATCATCGCAATGATAGAAATCATGCCCACGGAAACAACAAGGACCATGTTAACATGGCAATCACCGATGAAGAGTTGGCTGTTGTTGTGTCTGAAGTTAACATGGTCTCGAATGTGAGTGAATGGTTGATGGATACTGGTGCTACAAAGCACATATGCGCTGACATAAATCTGTTCACTGAATGCCATCCTGCTGCCCCTGGAGAAAAGTTGTATATAGGCAATTATGCCTCATCTGCGATGGAGGGAAAAGGAAAAGTGGTACTCAAATTCACATATGGGAAGAGTTTGACCTTGCGGAATATGTTGCATGTTCTTGAAATAAGGAGGAACTTAGTTTCTGGATCTATTATGATTGCTAAGGGTTTTAAACTTGTATTTGAATCCAACAAATTTGAACTTACCAAGGGTGGGATGCTTGTTGGAAAGAGATATGTGGCTGATGGCCTCGTAAAACTCAATGTAACTGCCATTAATGATGCTAATAAAATAAATGCTTTTACTTATATTATATTGTTGGGTCTTCTAATATTTGGCATGCTAGATTAGGACATGTTAATTTTCGTTTCATGCAAAGAATGGTTAATTTAGAATTATTACCTAAATTCAAAATTGATTTTAATCATAAGTGTGAAACCTATACTAAATCGAAATTTGCTAGGCAAACTAGAAAGTCAATTTTGGAAAGATCAAATGAATTACTTGGATTAATTCATAGTGATCTTTGTGACTTTAAATCCACACTAACTCGTGGAGGAAAGAATTATTATGTCACTTTTATTGATGATTGCAATAAGTATTGCTATATTTATTTGATTCATAGTAAGGACAAAGCTTTGAATATGTTTAAGACATATAAAGCCGAAGTTGAAAATCAACTTAAGAGAAATATCAAATCACATAGATTCGATAGAGGAGGAGAGTATGAGTCTACTACCTTCTCAGATTTTTGTGCACAACATGGAATTATACATCAAACAATGGCCCCATACACACCACAACAAAGTGGTGTTGCCGAAAGAAAAAATAGAACATTCAAGGATATGATTAATTCTATGTTAAATAGTTTTGGGCTTCCACACAATTTGTGGGGTGAAGCTTTACTCACTGCAAATACCATGTTGAATAAGGTTCCTCTAAAGAAGATTGACGAGTCGCCTTATGAACTATGGAAAGGACATAAACTCACTTATAAAACCCTCAAAGTGTGGGGTTGCTTAGCAAAAGTGCAAGTTCTGTTACCAAAAAGAACGAAACTAGGACCTAAAACTATTGATTGCATATTCATTGGATATGCAAATAATAGTGCCGCTTATAAGTTCCTTATTATAAAATCTTCAATTTATGATATTCATGTTAACACTGTATTAGAATCGGCAGATGCATAATTCTTTGAGGATATATTTCCTTACAAAGAAAAGGAATATGGTTCTATTACAAAGAGGATTCATGATCATAGTCATGATGAAGCCTCTTCTTCTGGTTTACTTCTTTTTTAATTTTTCTGTTTGAGATTTTGTTAATTTCTTTGGTGCTTCCGCAATCGTTCAGTCCGTTCAGTATTTTCTGGGTAAATTTTTGTTCTGGGTTGTGATTAGAGATCATCGGTGATATTATATCTTGGTTTTTTGAATTATGGCAAATTTTTCTTCATCTGTAAGCTTGAATCTTGATCCTTTGGGCCAAATTAGAAGTGGGAACTTCTCGATTCTTGAATTCGGAAATTTTTAGTTTTTTAGATTTCAGTCGATTGAGTTTTGAGAAAGAAAATTTTCTAGGAAAATGTCGGATTCCGGGAAAGGAAATACATCAGCTTCTAGGCAAGTGTCCAATTCTGTTGAAAGAAAGTATGATTGTTATGTTCCTAAGTTGATTGATAACACTCAAGTTCAATAGGCAGAGCTTAAAGATATGGCGACTGGGGCAATCGAAGGTGATGACTTGGTCTTGGAACTCGTCACTGAGCATGGTCTTGATGGAGACAAAGCACCCGATGGCCAACTCCTGTGTGTTGCTGCCATTCATGGCCATGCCTTTTTTTCCCCCAAATTGGAGTTCTGATTTGTGATATTTGGATTCAAGAATATTGGTCATTGCTACTTCGGTTGTGCTATCTTGAATGGTTGCTGATCTTCAATGTGTTTTCTGGGCTTTTTCGCTCAAGAACTGAAGATTCAGGTTTCCTATTTCTTTCTACACTCCTACTGTTTGTTTGATTGTCTCAGTGAAAAATTATGTGTTAATTTGTGTATTAAGGCCGATTGCCATTTACAAATTTAGAATAAAATGAAGGTTGATTGCCATTGCTAAAAGATTGATTCTTTGATTGAGTTTGGGTATTTTACACTCAAGAAGGCCGATTGCCAATAGTGTATTAGTTCAAAATTATGGGAAAAAAAGTTCATTTGTTAAAACTATGTTCATCAGTGAAGGAGAAAACTTGAAATCATACAACCTGTAGAAATCCATTCTTTTGTTGCTAACTGCAATACATATGACCTTCTTTGTGTCCAGATAAAGAATGTTCACATGCACCAAATATTGTGGTGTATATAGATGCTATAACAATTTTTTTAAGGAGGTTTCAAATGGTGGACAATCCTTATCATTACCAATTGCATGTATAGAAGCAGGAAATTATCACAGTTTGCCAAATCTAGCCCTCATGAGAGGTGAAGAGTATTTCTTTATTCTTAAACCAGCAATATCCATGTGGAAGCTGATGGTGATAAACGAACTTAATCATCACAACTACAAGCTAGAAATGCAGCACCAAGCTTGTGTTCACCGACTAAGACTGTTGAAAGAAATAAGAGTGCTTCAACTGCTGATCAGTATGTAATTATGGTATCATGTTGGTGCAACTACACTAAGTCAAGATTATTTTTCAAACAGCCAACAAGTTGGTGTCCTGCTGGTGAAGGTACTCATAGTCCTTGATAATGCAGATGTTGCTATCATAATTTGTTCCAAATGGGACTTAGTTTCAAGATTATATACTATAAGTCCTTGAATTTATGTTGTCTCGTCATTGGGTTTAAATTGTTCAAAAGCTTATCACAGCCTATAATTTTAGAGTATAACCAACTCAGTTGTTAGCATGAATCTACAGTAATTCCGGTTATACGATGAAGTTTGAAGAAGTTGTTAACGGTAAATCCCACAAAGGGTAGAAGATGTGTTGACAGTAAATCCCACGAAGGGTAATTTCGTGATGTGGGTAGGTAAATCCCACAAAGAGTAATCCTACATAAATGTTGATTTTATGTTGTTGAAATTGTGAAGGTCAATGCCATTGTTCAAAGAAGTTATTTTTGGTAAAAATCCACAAAGGGCAATCTCGTGATGCTATAGTTAAGGCCGATGTCACACTATAGTTTGTTAATTTTCTAGTTTTGTAAATATTAAAGGCTGAAGCCAAGTTGAATAAGATTGTTGACGGTAAGTCCCACGAAGGGTAAACCCGCAAGAAATTATTATAACCGGCATGAGGGTGTGTTACAACTTTGTAAGAAGTTGTTCTAGGCTTTTGGATGTGTGGACAATCACTTACGTTTGCAAAGGGTTCAGCTATTAGACAAGATGCCGTGAACAAGGCTAAAACATTTGATGAAAAGCATCAGTTGACAGCAAGTGCATCAGAAAAGGTCATTTTCTTTGACAGGAAAGTGGGGCTTACAGATAAATTAACAGTAGGCATTTCTGTGGTTAATGAGAAAGTGAATTCTGTTGATCAGAGGCTTCATGTCTCAGATAAAATAATGGTAGCAATATTTGTAAAAGAGAGAAAATTGAATGATACGGGGTCAGCTGTCAAAACAATCAGGTATGTGACCGCTGGAGCAGCTTGGCTAAATGGTGCTTTTGGTAAAGGGGGCAAGGGCAGGACAAGTTGCAGGTAAAAATAAAAATAAAAATAAAATAAAAAATCAGAGGAAAGTTCCATATGGCTATCTCAAACTTGAAAGATTGCAGATGGTTCAACTATGTGTTCTGTTTTCTGGTTTTGTAACAGTAATTGCATATATGTTCTTCCAATCTCAAACTGGGTTACCCCAGTTGAGATTGAGGGGGAGTATTAAGGATACAAATGTAATACAGTTAGTAATATAGTTAGGTGGTTAATATTTGGTTAAAAGTAGTTAGGATTTCTCTTATAAAAATAGTATGTGTAATCTTCATTCTATTAGTTAATACAAATCCTATTTCTTTCTCTAAACTCTTCTCTCTCTGTTCTTCCTTCTGTTCATCCTTTCTTCTTGATTTTCCCTTTAATTCTCAAACATTGCAATGTAGTTAACACCGACTAGGGTGGGTAAGGCGGATAATGTTATGTTGGTTGCCCCAGTGACTGATGTAGAGATTGAAATAGCTATTTATCAGATGCACCCAACGAAATCACCGGGTCTGGACGGTTTTAATGCGGGCTTTTACCATCATCATTGGAAGACAGTTGGGGGTATGGTAAAATCTTTCTTCATTTCGGGAAGAATGTTAGATGAATTGATTCACACTAATATTGTGCTTATCCCTAAAGTGGATAACCCCACAAAAATGTCCCAATTTCATCTGATTTCGCTTTGTCTGTGGTGTACAAAATTATTTCCAAAGTTCTAATGAATAGATTGAAGTGAGTTCTTCCTAAAGTGATTAGTCAGAATCAATCCGTGTTTGTGGCAGGAAGGCAAATTTTTGATAATATTCTAGCGGTGCATGAACTTCTACATTTTATGCAACATGGGAATGAGGAGGGTTTTTATTATATGGCAACGAAATTGGACATGGCAAAAGCTTATGATCGGGTTGAATGGGCTTTTTTTACAGAAGTTGGGTTTCAATGATATTTTTTGCCATTGGGTGATAGAGTGTGTGCAAACGGTCTCTTACAGTGTGGTGATTAACGGTGAGACAACGAGTTATATTACGCTGCGAAGGGGAATTCGGCAAGGGGATTCGTTGTCGCATTTTCTTTTCTTTATTTGTGCAGAAGGGTTCTCATCCTTAATCCATAATGATGATAGGCTGCGACGTCTTCGAGGCATGTCAGTAAGTGCTTGTGCCGACCCCCTATCACATGTTTTTTTTGCGTATGATTTAGTTTTTTTTGTCGAGCTACGGAGATAGAGGCTCATAATGTCAAAGGGTTGCTCCAATGGTATGCTAAAGGGTTGGGACAATTCATTAATTTATATAAAAGCTCGGTACATTTTAGTGTGGGGTGTTCGCAAAGATTGAAAGATCACTTATCACAGATCTTAGGGATTAAACACCAGGAAGGCTTTGGGAAATACGGAAGAGTGTTCGAAGAAATACGGAATAGATTGGATGAGAGAATTAGTAGGTGGGTGGAACAATTTTTGTTGGTAGCTGGGAAGGAGGTTATGATCAAAAGTGTTGCGGCTGCTTTACCTATAAATACTATGTCATGTTTTCAATTGCCTATCCAATTGGCAAAGGAAATTGAACAAGTTATTGCTAGGTTTTGGTGAAGGGATCAGAAGACAAAAAAGGGTATTCATTGGATAACTTGGAACAAAGTTGCAAAAAAAGAAAGATTTTGGTGGTCTTGGGTTTAAGGAGATTATTGATTTTAACTTAGCTATGTTGGCTAAGGTGGGGTGGCAGCTTATTTGTAATCCGAATTCACTTTTGGCTAGAGTACTTCAAGCTAAATACCATCATTCTTTGTCATTTATGGATGCATCAGTGGGTAGAAGCACATCTTAGGGCTCGAAAGGGATTTTACAGGGAAGGAAACTCTTGAAGGCTGGTATACGATGACGGGTGGGGGATGAGAGGTGTATTCAAATTGCAAATGACCCGTGGCTGCCTATACCAAGGATGTTTCGGTCTAATTCACGGCATGAGGAGATGCTAACATTGGTTGCCGACTTGGTGGATTTGGGGGGTAATTGGAAGAGGGATGTTATTGAGTTGTGTTTTAATGAGGATGAAGCTCGGACTATTCTAAGTATCCCACTTAGTTGGTTTGGATGTCCAGATCATCTGTTGTGACATTATACACGGAATGGAGTATACTCAGTGAAGTCTGGTTATATGGTGGCGTAAGAAATGAATAGAAATGAGGAGCTCGGACGGAAAGGTGTGGGTCAGTCTAGTATGGCTGATAATAGGGATTCGGTGTGGAAGGACATATGGAGATTGAAGTTTCCACCCAAATTATGTCATTTTATTTGGAAGAGATGCAGGAACATCTTGGCAGTGCATCTAAACTTGCAGCGACATGGGATTCATTTGGAGACTAGTTGCCCTTTTTGTGAAGGTGAAGTGGAAACACAGGTACAAATTTTTTTTCGATGCCCATTTGCCCGTGTTTTTTGGTTTGGTTCCCCGCTTCAATTAGATGTGACCATGGTGGTAGGTGAGGATTTTTTGGAATGTTGGAAGTGGTTATGTGAAAAATATGGTAAGAAGGGGGAGGCTGCCTTTTTTTTTTTTTTTTTTTAATTTGTAGAGACGGATTAGGCAAGATTAGCTCTTCGTCAATAGTTGTGTGCGAGACACCAACCCTCTCCCAAAGGAGAAAGGACCTTATGCAGTGGGTGGTTGGTGGTTTATGGAGGATATGGAAGGGTTGGAATAGTTTGGTGTTTGAGAAGGTTGCGGTTAAGCCCATTGTTGCCATCAAATTACTTAAACAACAATGGGAGGAAATGGTGGTTTGTGACGGTGAACATGTGCAACAGCTACCCCGTGGGCAACAAACGAGAAGAGAGGGTCTTCAAGGGTGGATCAAGCCACCTTTTGGAACTTTTAAAATTAATTGTGATGGTGCTTGGTGTAGTCAGACTGGTATAGGTGGTGTTAGGTGGGTGGCGAGGGATTTTGTGGGCATTTTCAAAGGTGCTGGAGGTGTGAGAAAGATTCCTTGTGTATCGAGCATTATGGCGGAAACATAAGCAATGCGAGTGGCTCTATTGGCTTGTGTGGAGAGATGTTTTCAATCTATACAGTTGGAAACTGACTTTAATGTTCTTGTCGATATGATTTATGGCCGATTACAACAGGAGGCGGTTCTAGATGGTATCTTATGGGATATTGTTGTAGTAAATTGTAGAAATATAGAGAATAATCCGAATAATGACTTTGAGTTACGACTTGAATCGTTTCCTTAAAGTGTTATTTGCCCCCACTCAAATGAGTTTGCTAAAGGGTTCTTGGCAAATCACTTCCAGGATACAACAAAGTATGGAATATTCGATTAGCAAAACCGAATTGTATTCCCTTAGAAATAATTAGAAAGAAATTGTATGAATGTGATAGAGAGAAAAGAGAGAGCAAAGAAATTGTGTAGACAACAAATTTCTGAAAATTATTATGTGTGAAACATTATGCCACAATAGGTATTTATAGGCATTAAAGCACCCATTCATCGAGCCCTTTCATTTTAGTTGAAGATATACAACTCTTCTTAAAAGTGTTGATCTAAAAGACATGTCTTCTATTTAATATTTTCAGAAAATAAATATTGATTATTTATATCTTTAATTCTACTCATACAATTTGAGTAAACATCATGTCCTTTAATCAAAAGTTGAAACCTTTCAACAAAATACACAAAGGTTGAATGAAAACCAACCTTTTGTAAAGGGTTGCCGGTACACATGCTGCCCACTGCAGCATCACACACATGTTGCGTATTGCAGCACCAAATCATATATATATTTATTCTTGAAATATTCAACAATCCTTCCCTATTTTAAGAATATATAAT
Source organism: Crataegus laevigata (assembly GCA_963580275.1). Classification (NCBI taxonomy): domain Eukaryota; kingdom Viridiplantae; phylum Streptophyta; class Magnoliopsida; order Rosales; family Rosaceae; genus Crataegus; species Crataegus laevigata. The sequence goes on along the minus strand of OY756942.1, from coordinate 35,098,617 downwards.
AAATAGTATTACAATACTTCTCTCTTTTAAATTAATCACAAGCATACTGATATAATCATGCATACAATAAAGGTGTCTTTCGAATTAAACCTTTAATTAGTGTAAGTAATTCAAAGTTATAACGAATGCGATGGTGACCTAAGTTTAAACCACCTATTCTTATGTTAAAACCGGAATCACTACACACATGATTATGTCTTATTTCCTTAAAGAAATTTCTGAACTAATTAAGCACTATTATGGCCTTGTGCTTCATCCTGGTTTCATGAACATTTACAGGAGAAAACCCAACTCTTGGTAGAAGCGGCACCACTTCTTATGTTCATATAGGTGAGGTTCCTTCCCATGTCCCTGCTACTATAGACATAACTACAAATAACCTCATTAAGAGATAAAACTCATCCTCCTAAACGTAGCAGTCTTGCACTGATCATCCTGGAATGGGCTATATATTAATTTTAGTGCTTTCACAACCACTTATCAATAACTTGTTATTACCCATTAAACTTTTAAACTAGTAATGTTCTAGAGAAAGTCGGGTTACCATTATTGGTGGCTAATTTTCAGTAAAAGGTTTTAGCCCCATTCCACTAGATGTACTAACTACCAAAGCTCTTGAAAGTGCTTTCGTTAACGGATCCGCCAAGTTATTACTTGATTTCACATAAATAATATTAATAACTCCATCAGTTATTAATTGCTTGACATATTCATGTCTCAAGCTAATATGTCTAGACTTTCCATTGTATACCTTATTGTATGCTTTAGACAAAGTAGCCTCACTATCACAGTATAAAGAAATGGATGGCATTGGTTGTGGCCACAACTCTATTTCCAATAACAAATTTCTAATCCATTCCGCTTCTTTACCTGCTGCCGCTAATGCTATAAATTCAGATTCCATAGTTGAATGTGCTATACATGTTTGCTTCTTCGAAGCCCAAGAAATTGCTCCTCCGGCAATTGTAAAAATCCACCCTGATGTAGACTTATTATCATTAGCACTTGTTATCCAACTTGCATCTGAATATCCTTCAAGTACTGCTGGAAACTCATAGTAAATTAAACTCAGGTTAATAGTTCGTTTAAGATAACCAAAAATTCTATTTATTGCTTTCCAATGGGCAGTACCTGGATTACTAGTGTATCTAGAAAGTTTGCTTACTGCAAATGCTATATCTGGCCTGGTACAATGCATAGCATACATTAAACTTCCGATTACACTAGCATACTCAAGCTGTGCAACGGACCTACCAGGATTATTAAGCAAAGTCTCACTAGGGTCATAAGGGGTATTTGCTTCTTTTATTTGTAGATGCTTAAACTTAAGAAGCAATTTTTCTATATAATGTGACTGACACAAAGCGTAACCCCTACTATGCTTCTTTACTTTAATTCCCAATATAGTATCTACTTCATTCAAATCCTTCATCTTGAATTTTGAATTTAGATACTCTTTAGTTTCAGATACACCTTTCATGTTTGTACCAAAAATTAGCAAGTCGTCGACATATAAACATATAACAACACCATAATCATTTGTGAATTTAGAGTATATGCATTTATCAGCACTATTATGTCTAAATCCATATGATAAAATGACAAAATCAAACTTTTCATGCCATTGTTTTGGTGCTTGCTTCAATCCATATAACGACTTTACTAATTTACAAACCTTCTTTTCATTCCCAGGGAGAACAAACCCTTCCGGTTGTTCCATATAGACTTCTTCATCCAAATCACCATTTAAAAATGCTGTTTTCACATCCATTTGATGCACATGCAAATTATATAAAGATGCCAATGCAAACAATATCCTAATTGATGTGAGCCTAGCTACTGGTGCATATGTATCGAAATAGTCTATTCCCTTTTTTTGCTTAAAACCTTTGGCAACCAGCCTGGCTTTAAATGTCTGAATAGACCCGTTTGTATTGTATTTTCTTCTAAATACCCATTTACAACCTATTGCTTTTGATCCTTGGGGCAAGTCTACTAAAACCCAAGTCTGATTAGATATTAATGATTCAAATTCATCATCTATAGCCTTTTTCCAAAAAGCTGCATCTCTTGAAGTCATTGCTTCGCTTAGACTTTTAGGATCATCCTCAACATTCAACAATATGGGTATTTTCTTAAGAACTTTTGTTCTATTTCCTTCGACTAAAAATACAATAGATTGAGATGAAATAAAATCAGGGCCTAGAGTCTTTTCTTTTCTTACTCTTTGGCTTTTTCTTGGTTCAATAACAGTTTCAGACTGTTTTCTTTTCTCACCTTGAGAAAAATTAGTAGCTGGATTAGAGAAAGATGTTTGATCATTTTCTTTTCCAGACATTGAGTAGTCATTATAGAATTTATTTTCTATAAATTCGACATCTCTAGACTCAACTATTGTGTTCGAGTCTAAATTAAGCAACCTATATGCCTTTGAATTTTCTGCATATCCTACAAATATGCTTTTAATTCCTCTTGGACCCAACTTGGATCTCTTAGGATCGAGTGCCTTATAAAAAGCTACACAACCCCATACTCTCAAATATGACAAATTTGGTTTTCTTCCTTTCCAAATTTCATATGGTGACACATGTGTTTTAGTAGATGTAATTCTATTGTGTATATGGCATGCAGTAAACAATGCTTCACCCCATAAATATTTAGGAGTATTAGCATTAATCATCATAGAATTAATCATTTCAGTGAGTGTCCTATTTTTTCTTTCTGCCAAACCATTTTGTTGAGGTGTATAAGGTGCAGTTCTTTGATGTATAACACCATGCTCTTCACAAAAAATATCAAACTCATGTGAAAAATATTCACCATCTCTATCACTACGAAGGCATTTAATTTTCCTTCCTTTTTGGTTTTCAACTTCAGCTTTATAGCGCTTAAAACATTCAAAAGCTTCATCTTTGTTAGACAATAAATAAACATAAGTAAACTTAGAACAATCATCTATAAATGTGATAAAATATCTTTTTCCTCCTCTTGTTAAAACACCATTAAATTCACATATGTCAGAATGTATTAAGTCTAATAAATTTGTATTTCTTTCGGCAGTTGGAAAAGGTTTCTTAGTCATTTTTGCTTGAATACATGTTTCACATTTATCATTATAATCATCATTACAAGCAATTAAACCAAGTGTGCGCATGTATTTTAAAGATCTAAAATTTATATGTGCTAAACGTAAATGCCATAAATGAGAGGAAGATTCAACAATATAAGCAGAAAAATTCACTTTATTATTAATACTTAGTTTGAACATCCCATCACAAGAATACCCTTTCCCAACAAATATTCCATTTTTCGACATTATTAACTTGTCGGATTCTAGAACAGTCTTTATACCGTTCTTACATAATAAACTTGCAGACACAAGATTCTTTCTAATTTCTGGAACATGCAACACATTAAGCAACGTCAATTTCTTCCCAGAAGTAAGCTGAAGTTCAATGGTTCCTTTTCCTAGAACTTTGGCAGAATTATGATTCCCCATTAAAACCTCTTGATTATCCGTTGATGCTTCATATGTCTTGAATTGTGCCTTGTCATTGCACACATGTATAGTAGCCCCTGAGTCGAGCCACCAATCGGAGGATTTTATTGCCGTTGCCATATTTAATTCAGTAATCACGCCTATATGCATCATTGATACCATTGCAACAATGTTATCAATTCTAGAATTTTCCACCATATTTGCGTTATTGGTCTTATTGGCATATTCCTCACTTGCTTTTCTGTGTCTACAGTCACGAATATAATGGCCTTTCTTACCACAATGGTAGCAGGCACCATTTGCATTCTTTTGATTATTGTTGGAATTGGTCTTCTTAAACTTCTCTTTGTCAATTTTGACTTTGAAGTTCTTTTTGTATTTGTTTCCTTCGACAATGTGAACTTTGGAGAAATCTTGATTTGCAAAATTCTTATCACGATTTCGAGTTTCCTCTTCAATTTGAATACTCTTTTGTAAATCCTCCAAACTAATATCTTCCACCATGTGTAGAAGTTTCTTTCTATAATTATTCCATGTTTGGGGTAATTTTGCCATAATAGCCCCAACTATCATAGAATCCGGAATAACTATTTTAAGTTCACGAAGCTTTGAGACCAAGACCAATAATTCATGAACTTGGTCTAAGATGGGTTTGTTATCAAACATGATGAACTCATAATATTTGAACATTAAAAATTTATCAGTACCTCTTTTCTCCGTTGTATACTTGTGTTCAAGTGCTTCCCAAATTTCTTTCGGAGATTGAATGTGTGCGTACAAGTCATACAAGCGATCAGATAATGTGCCCAAGATGTGTCCTCGACACACCAATTCATCTTCTTCACGCTTCTTTCGATTCGCAACTATTTTGTCTGTGTCTTTGTCACTTGGTTCACCAATAGGCTCCAATTTTGAGTCCAACACATATATGACATTTAGAACAGTAAGCATGAAGCGCATTTTGTCCTTCCATCGGGTGAAGTTTGATCCATCAAATTTGTCTAGCTTGTAGACATCTTGATTGATAATCTTCAAAGCCATGTTATCAGATTTGTTCTCCATGACGAAAATAACACTTTAAGATTGTTGTAGTAAATTGTAGAAATATAGAGAATAATCCGAATAATGACTTTGAGGTACGACTTGAATCGTTTCCTTAAAGTGTTATTTGCCCCCACTCAAATGAGTTTGCTAAAGGGTTCTTGGCAAATCACTTCCAGGATACAACAAAGTATGGAATATTCGATTAGCAAAACCGAATTGTATTCCCTTAGAAATAATTAGAAAGAAATTGTATGAATGTGATAGAGAGAAAAGAGAGAGCAAAGAAATTGTGTAGACAACAAATTTCTGAAAATTATTATGTGTGAAACATTATGCCACAATAGGTATTTATAGGCATTAAAGCACCCATTCATCGAGCCCTTTCATTTTAGTTGAAGATATACAACTCTTCTTAAAAGTGTTGATCTAAAAGACATGTCTTCTATTTAATATTTTCAGAAAATAAATATTGATTATTTATATCTTTAATTCTACTCATACAATTTGAGTAAACATCATGTCCTTTAATCAAAAGTTGAAACCTTTCAACAAAATACACAAAGGTTGAATGAAAACCAACCTTTTGTAAAGGGTTGCCGGTACACATGCTGCCCACTGCAGCATCACACACATGTTGCGTATTGCAGCACCAAATCATATATATATTTATTCTTGAAATATTCAACAGATATTAGTATTCTAAAGCAACAATTTGAAGCTATTGAGTTCTTATGTGCTCCTCGTGCCTGTAATGAGGTTGCGCATCTTGTGGCATTTTATGTCGCGCGTGTGGAGGGTAGTCATTCTTGGGATGGTTTTGAACCAAAGTGGTTGTTTAATACTTTGGCATCTGATGTAAACATTTCGATTTGTACTTAATAATATTCCAATTTTCGACAAAAAAAAATCCAGTTGAATTTTGCACGAATTTATCAAAATTCAAACTTGCTAGAATGGATTAGGGTTTATAGAGATGAGAAAATTAATGAGAAATTACCTCTTAATTGAAAGCTTCCCTCCTCTTTGGTATCTCCTCCGAACTCTGAAGCAAGGGCCAACTGCTTTCTGCTTCAGTTTGGAGTCCTGCCTTTGAGGTTTGGATATTATAGCTCCTATGTGCGAGATGTGAAGGTCAACGCTAGATTTGTTTACCTTTCAAATTAAAGAATGGCTATGTGGACTTTTCACAACCAAATTTGATCACACGAGCAATTTTTTAAGTGTGAGATAAAAAAACGTAACCACTTATCAAAATGTGACTATTGCTGCTAATTACCCCATGCTATTTTACCAAATAATTATATTAAGAGTTCGTTAAAACTTCAATTAGTGTACCTAATACTAATTAGAAATAGTTGGCAAGTCAAATTATGACAAAATCAAATCATTAACTATTCAGTAAGGATAATTTTGTTTTATAAGTTTTGGTTGATTATATTACATCATTGTCGCATACTTCTTTTTCCGTTTTCAACCGCTTCGGGGCCCCATTACCATTTAACATGTTTGAAAGAACCACAAAAACCTTTGTCACACAGATTTTGGAATATTATGGATCAATGAATCTGGCCAATGAAATTTTTTGTATTAAATTGACACGACGGCAGTGATGTGGGTGTCCAAATTGGTGTTCTACGTGACGGAATAAATCTTGCATGTTATGTAACTAAATTATAATATTAATATCATACGTTAAAAATTTAAATAAAAAAATACATGACAACATAACATATAATTTTAACATCAGTTATTCATCATATGTAAGATTGTCAATTTGACAACGCAATAAGTTAAACTGACTTTTTTTTAAGACCTTAATATGTTTCTCGATATTACCTTTGCATGCTTATTATATTATATGATTGCTTATATTAACAAACTTGACTTAATTTAATATTAATTGAAGTATAGTTTAGTGGTTGTCCAAAGCCCGATTGAGGATAACATGGAATAAGTGATAAACGTTAAAATTTCGATGGCTTCTGCTAATCAACATCAGTTTAGCTAATTTATATCACCTCTGATTACATCATAAGACTCACTGATTAGTCATGATATTGAAAATTAGACTCTTGTGGTCCTCGTTCAAATATAAATTCAAAACCCTTCTAGATGAGGTGCACCTTTTTTTTTCTTTATTTATCGTTTTTTTTATCGTAACTTCAATTAATTTTCTTTTCTTTTTGGTCCTATTTTCTCACACAATATTAATATGAATACTATCACCACAAAAAATATAACATACGTACAAAATAATTGTAAGTAGAAAATCGTAAAACCGTTTTATGAAGAGATGGATCAGATGGGCACACTCATTAGGATTTGGTGAGATGGACGATTTATGTGAGGAAGCAACACTAACGCCTTATCTCCTCGCGAATGACCACGAAGTTACCTCAAAGGTCCCATATGAGCCGACTACCAAGGCATATTGGGACACCATGGGGCACACAAAAACCTACAATTTTGGACAACTGCCAATCAAGATAAGCCTCAACGAAACGTGGCAAACTAATCCAAACAAGCCAGAAAACTGCCTGCCTTGGCCCTTTTCCATTTGTTAATTGGGTGAACCTTAAACGATTTGCCTTATCATTGAAACTTATCATATCCTCCCTAGGATGACTTTCAATCGTAGTTTATGTTTCATTTGTATGGCTCATAAAGATAATTTTATGTGTAACTGAGTGTACAATTTTATGCGACTGAAGCTTGAATTTGTGTTATTAGCTTAAATATTATAAAGAGATTTTTATAGAAATAAGCTTCGGGGGGACATTTTATCAAGCACTTTTCTTATTGTTTTAAGTGAAAATCTAAAATATTATAGTTAAATTATACACCTATCGAAAATAAACTGATGTTATTGAGATTAACTGACAACAATGTACAAAGAAAGGTTAGAATTATCTCCCATCTATTGAAAATTTGGTCATGGAGTTGTGGTTGTATCTTCATATTATCGTCATTTTGATCATCATCACACAGTTGCAAATTTGCAGTTTTATTGGATAAATTTGTTAGGTATTGGCTTGTGCTTTTGAGAAAAGCTAAGTTGATCTTTTGTATTTGGTAATCAAGTTGCCATGCTTATTCAATACTTCGTAAAAGGAGATAACCAAAGCCACTGAATGTGGATGAGAAATTGGATATTGCTTCTGAGCTTCAAATTAATAAAACGTAACGTTCTCAACTTCATGGACACGATGGGTCCGACCTAGAGAGGAGACGGATAACGAAAAGAATATCATCGTCGAGTATTTGTCTAAAATTTTAATTAAAATAATAGTTATGTTTTTTTCTCTCAAATGATAGAAGGAAAAAGAAAAAAAAAACATACCCAATTTTTATACTGTAGTCAATCTGGATCATATGGTAAATAAAAATCTAGTAAATTAACAAGTGACCATATTTTCTCGGTGGTAAGATAACAATTTTATTTTATCTTTTTCTTAAAAAGAGACCAGCTGGTGTCTTTGCTACAACAGTTCATTTCGAGAAAATTCACAAAGATATTTCAACCTCTTCTTAATCATCATTGTGTAATTCACCTGCGTTAAAAATTTAACTAAATACGTATCGTGTAAAATACAAATTTGAAATTTGTCGTTAACTATTGGACTAGCCGGTGGTAGTTGAATTATAACATTAATTATGTTGATAGAAAAATGTAAATGAATCAAATTGGGCAGTACAGCAGCATTATGATAATATATAGAAGCTTCGGGACCCGCCAATTATAGGTTTTGCTACGTGATGAAACTGATAGCCAGCCATATATCAACGTACTAGGAAATCCTCGCCAAATCTTTTTCATAAGAATTTAGTGTTCATGATCGTTCATCATACATCGTGTGATCAGAAATTATTTAAAATTTAAAATTTAAAATTAAATATAAATAGTATCTAACGAAAACTGACCGCATAATATATAATAAACGGTCACTATCACAGAATCCCAAAATCTTCAGGAAAAGGATCCGGACCTTTTCCCTCCCTTTAAACTGAAGTTTCTGTGTTTCCAAAAAAAAACAAAAAACAAAAAAAAACTGAAGTTTCTTTTCTTAAAGAATTTTTTCAGTTATTGGTTTGTTGTTGACGTAATTAACTGCAAGTGCAAACAGATAAAGTGATAAACAAATGTAAAACAAAACTCAAGTAAAAGTGTTTTCATCACTAAACCTAAATAAAGTGGCATTAGCTTCTTTTTACTTCGAAGTTGTATAATTAGGAAAAAAATTAAGCACGCCAAAAATATTCTTTTTTTTTGTGTCACTCAATACTACGATCTAGTGTCATTTCTCTTAACATGTAAGTAAGAGGTTTTGAGTTCGATTCTCGCCAAAGACGAATTTGAACTACTAACCTATTGTAAGACTAAGCCCACCCCTCATTCTCAGTGTAGATAATATCATTTCTTTCAAAAAAAAAAAATACTTTTCTTTGCAGTTGGTCTATGAACAAAAAACATATTTTTTATTTTTATGTCAAGCATGTTCTATTAAGTGACTTTTTATAACTCTCTTGATTTAAGAGACTGACTACAATATTTATATGTATGTAATACGATCATTATTTTACGATTAAATATTATTTATTTGAATATATGTATGTAATATAATCAATATTTGACAGTCAATATGATAATTATATTAAATACATATAAGTATTGTGATCAAATGCGTTGAGATCTAAATTGACTACTTTTTCTTCGATTAAGTTTACCCAAAAAGAACCGTGAACTAAGTGAGGATCGTAGAAAGATGAATCTCATTGCGTTTGATTAGAGGAAGACAAAAAAAAAATTTCACGGTTCGCTTTTCGATCGTTTGTCTAGCTAAGTAAAAAATCATGCATTTATCTCTTTTCTCTTTTACATTAATCTACTCATCCATTTTTTAAGATAGAATAATAGGTATGTACTATTTACATACCTATTTTTATTTCTCTTACACTCTTCTTAATTTTTGAATTGTCGGGTAATTAAAAAAATCAATTACCAAAATTTAACAAAAGTATGTGAAAAGTAAAAATAAATGTATAAATAGCAATATCCAAATAATATTTCTTTCCTTTTCTTCTTTTCTGAATAGTGGTGAGAAATGCATAATACGTAGTTAGAAATTATATCACTAAGCTTGTTTTGTGCATTAACCTAAATCATACCGTGATCTGAATGGCATGACATGCACGTCATGAATTAAGTTAATTGGGTAAAAAATAATATTTATGTCATTTTTTGACTATTTTATTTTACATATGCGATATTTCACAATAAATTCATTGAAATTACGGGAAGGGTCAAACTTAGATGTAGGAGGAAATCAGACTACTTTAAGTCTCTAACTAACTTGACCAAGCCTAAATCTACAAAGAGAAAAAGGAAAAAAAAAATTCCACCCGTTTGCTTAATTACTAATTGGTGACTATATATTAATGTACAAACAAATTTGTAAATCATATACCGAAAATGTTTGTTAGGGTTAGAGTCGTAGAGATAAGACAGAATATCTATTAGGGCTTGAGCGTCGGCATGCCATGGGAATCAAATGAGTATTTTATTCATAAATTTTGGTGCTACAATAAATAATAATCTGCATATATATGATACAAAGTGGGTGGAATTTAAGCGATCTGCATTGGACCGATCTCGAGGTAGCTCAAAGAAGATATTGAAAAAACCATTACAAATTTGGATTTAAGAATTGACCTTATTTTTATTTGTATTTTGTTGAAAAAAGAGACTCGTTGCATTGTGTTAAAAGCCTTAAACCAATTGGTTTAGTGGTAGGTTACTAGTCACCAAATCAAAGTTCTAATGTACAACAACCGGCCTTCATAATTATGTGACCACTTTGTTTTGAGAAACTTATTCTGTGCTCCATTAAGTAGGCATCAAGCCAAAAGCCAACCAACTGATTGCAATATTTGTTACAATCCTCAGAAAGAAAGATGCTAGTTTTAAAAAACGTTTCATGATATTTTAACAATAAATCAAAATCGCTTACGCATGCATAGACAACTGATATGGAAAAGTCGTTTTAAGAATAATATCTTTATTTTGAAACCTAGGTTGTTTTTTACCACATAAATGATATCAAGGCAATTTCTTTCGACAAAGTCTTTCTTCAAATGGCACTGTAAGAATCCAGGGGAAGCTAAATTCTCACAACAATTAATACTAAAATCAAATGGCACTGTAAGAATCCAGGGAGAGCTAAATTATTACAACAATTAATACTAATTTTTTTTTTTTTCGGTAACAAAACTTAAGTACAAGCGCCAAGACATATCCACAACCTTAAGCCAGAATGACTTACGCTTGACACCTAACTGCCAACTCCCACCAATATGGATTTACGTAGGAATTTACATATCGCACCAAAGAGGACTGCTGACAACATTACTCAAACCTTGAGGGGACGACACACAAAGTAAAGATCTTACCAACTAAGCCAACTCTCATGAGCTAAAATTTGGTAATTTCATGATTAATGTAAGTAATAGAAACATCAATTATTTCTTGATATATAAAACATTTTTAAATATTCAATATTCAAATTAGACCAACAAACATTGTTGAGCTTGTCTCATAAGATTTGGGGATTGATGTATTTGTTAGTCACTCACAAGCTTCATCACCTACCATAACGATAATAGTTTGAACTTTGAAGGTTAAATGGAGAAAAAAATGAGAAGAAAACAAAATTTCCATGCAACATGGCTTGCACACGTGTCGGACCACGATCGGTAGCTAGCTTCAATGTCCAGAGTGGACACTGGAAATTCTTGTTCAGGAGTCAAAAGTATACCAGCGTCACGGCTTGCAAGCTGCACGTTAAATATGTGGCAACTTGATCTTGATACTTTCCGACAAGTATGACCAAAAGTAAAGTAATTTATTTTAATCTTCAAAAGAATGAATAGTATTGAGCATTGTCGAAGTAAGGTGATTCTTGTATTTTCTTTGAAGCTTAATTTTACTATTGTCTTGTGACTTTTGTACGGATATCAATTTATGACTTTTCCGTGAAGGTAAATGGAAAATCAAGCTTAAAGTCATGAAAACCAACAAACTTATTTGTTGGTTTTTGATTCTTGATAAATTCTCGTATGTTATTGGTTGTATCTGATCTTGTGTATATCGTTTTCATCACTGAAAATTATAAACACATTTGATTACATATATATATATATATGATTGGTAACAAATTTTCTATTGATTCCTATTTTTTTTGGAGAAAAATAATGATAAGCATGAAACACACTTTTTTTCAAGGTGATTAAGGATTTCATTCATAATTGACAAAAGGGACTAATACATAGAGCATTCATAAGAAGCAGTCTTGAAAATCCTCGTCCTAAGTAATCCATATGAAAAGGAATAAAAACTTCGAAAGAGAAAAAAGAGCAACCCATGCTAGAAACAGAGCACATCACGTTACAATATAATCATCAAACACACAACTCATTAACCAAGAAAAGATATTGAGTGAATGATGATTAAATGAAAATAATATTCTAAAAACAGAAATCGGATTGGATGATTTAAGACAAATAAAAGGAAAAAAATTCGATCACCTTATCCTATGACAAAGAATTGGAATCCTTCATTTTTAAATGTCTAAATATATACATGAAAAGGAAATCTTTATCCATATTAATATGGTTTAGTGGTTTTTTTATTATTTACTAATTTCTTTTGTTTGGTACCAAAGGGAAACAATTTTTAATAGATTCGTTTGCCGGCATGGATAGCCCCATCCCATGCAAAGCTTTTCTTCAAATGTCTGATGAAATTGACACATCAATTTACAAGTTGAGTAACATCTACATCAAATGAAAACTTTTTATTTCAAATCACATTTCCTTAATTTTAGCAAACGGAAAAAGGAAATTGAGAGGATAAGCTCGAACAATTTCATAAATTGTGAAAACTGAATTAAAAGTTGTTTTGATTGCCTTGATTTCGCGAGAAAATGCTTACACTCGTTAAAAAAAAGAATCATGATTTTTAAATTAGTTTGATTTGGACGTTTTGACGGTTTTTTGTCCACTCTTATAAAAGTTTCATCAAATGTCACTGATAGAATAACATCTTAGTTAGGATTTCATTTTCCACATGTATATACAATACTTAAGCATAAATTAGAAAGTTCATCTTTCAGGAATCCAAATCTTCGAAGATTCTTCTTCTCCGAGGAATCCTATTCCATATAGGAAACGGAATTCCTTAATCCACATGTATTACACAAACATAAATTAGGAAGTTCTTCCTCTGTTTTCCCTCTCCGAGGAATCATATTCCTCATAGCCTTGCGACGTTTATATATACGGATTCACCATACAGATGAAATACAACAGAAACAATATTTTCTACAGACACCCGTATTTCCAAAATGTGAGAGAGCTTGTTCAAGGCAGCAGAAGTGGGCCCCTCTTTCCCTTTGTAGTTTGCACATTTGCAATCTTCAAAACCTTATATAAAGCAGTAGCGGGAGCAACACGTTCTCTGCACAACCATTGAACCAAAAACAAAAACTTTCTCACCCGTGAAATCCAGTACACTTCTCAACTCTGCCACCCCCTTTCTGTCTCTTTTCCGAATACAAAAGCACCAACCATAGAAACCAAATCCAAATCCCAAAACACAAAAAAATAAACATAGTATAAAGGCCATTGCTTTTGAGAGTTTCAGAAGCAGGGGACAAATGGGTGTTGGAATTCAAACAATGTGGAGCATTCTGCTATTGTTTTCCTGCATTTTTTCTGCAGCTTCAGCTTCTGTGGGATATGACCACAAAGCTATAATAATTAATGGGCAGAGAAGGATTTTAATTTCTGGATCAATTCACTATCCCAGAAGCACTGCTGAGGTACTTTATACAATGCCAATGTGGTTCTTCTTTGTTTCTATATTTTCTGGGTTTTTTTAATCTTTTTTTCTGGTGCAATTTTTTTACTTCTGGGTTTTTTTCAGCTCAATTTTCTGACACTGTGGGATATATTATATGTTGTTTTGATTTTTAACTTGTGGGAGATTATGATCTTGAATTTAAAAGTTTAAGAATGTTTTTTCAGCACAAATTATTGATATTTTGGGTTTAATTTTTGGTGTGTGTGGTTGCAGATGTGGCCGGATTTGATTCAGAAGGCCAAAGATGGAGGCTTGGATGTTATACAGACCTATGTGTTTTGGAATGGCCATGAACCTTCTCCAGGAAAAGTAATGCAATTAGCAATTTGCTTCTGAATTTTAGATTTTCTAATCTCTAATGCAAATGTTTATGCTAATTAATTGTTTTTATTTTTTCAAATTTCCAGTATTATTTTGAGGACAGATATGATTTGGTCAAGTTCATCAAGATGGTGCATCAGGCGGGCCTCTTTGTTAATCTCCGGATTGGGCCTTATGTCTGTGCTGAATGGAACTTCGGGTAATCATTTAATTTTTGCTACAAATAAACTGAAATTTTAAGAATTTTGTTAACGGAAAACTTGGCACAAAACCGAATGCAGTGGATTCGTACAGTATGATTATACTTATTACTCTGTTATTTTGCTCTGTTTATGAAACAGGGGATTCCCAGTTTGGCTGAAATATGTTCCCGGAATCGCTTTTCGAACAGACAACGAGCCTTTCAAGGTTGGATATTATAAATCTTCCGTTTACTCCAAAGTAATTTAATTTTTTTAACAAATAATTTTGAAGCTAATTTTATTTCTGTCCATTATGAAGGCTGCAATGCAAAAATTTACAGAAAAGATTGTCAACATGATGAAGGCAGAGAGGTTGTTCCAAACTCAAGGAGGCCCCATAATTCTCGCTCAGGTTAGAAAAATAGGTTGAGTTTTAGGTTTTTCTGCGAAAAGTAGTCAAAAGCACTTTTCATTGGCAGAAAGCCCTTTAGAGCAATCTCTAACGTGGCGTTGGTCTATTTCATGTTAAAGCGCTTTTAGTCATTCAAAAAGCAATCTCAAACATGACGTCGGTCTTTTTCATGTCTCTAGAAGTGGGTTTGAATTTGCTTTTATTTTTAGTCTCAATTTTCCAAGAAAATGAGGAGTGTTTGTTTCCTTTTGTTTTATCTGCTGTGTAAAAATTGGCCAGCCAATGCTTATTAATATTTTGATTTGGTTTTTAAAATTTGGATTTTGACAGATAGAAAATGAATTTGGACCTGTGGAATGGGAAATTGGTGCACCTGGAAAAGCTTACACCAAATGGGCAGCTCAGATGGCTGTAGGTCTTAACACTGGAGTCCCATGGATTATGTGCAAGCAAGAGGATGCCCCCGATCCCGTTGTAAGTTTCTCTTAGCATTCTTTTTGACATTTTTTTTATATAATCTAAACTGTGGGGAGGGGGATTTGAACTCGGATGCAAAGAGAGACACGTTTTCTTCCTACTTTGTATTGTCATTTTCGAACAAGAATCGCGTAAATGTCCTTCATTCAGTCGGACCCTTCCTTCTTGGTGGGGTTTTTGTACTGTCAACTTAACTTGGTAGGTGGCGTGTTGGTGTAGATTTCTGTTTTCATATGATATTATAATTTACTTTAAACTATTGAACTCGGGTTCAAGAGTTATGCACACTGTTTTGTCCAACTAGCCTAACCACGTCTACATCTCGATGAATTGGGTTAAAAACTTTATACGGATGAATCTTCAGTTTTAGAAGACTTCTGATAAAGACTTGGCAATCAATTTTTTGGGTTGGTTTGGTCGTTAATTGAATTTGTACTGTCAAATAAATTCAGCTTTTAATTACAAGAGCAACATAGTTGTACTCCCCAGAAGTTCAGGTCCACTCTCCTTCGGGATCGAGGGTGGATGCTTGCGTCTCATGACCCTTACTGAGGAGCTAATCTCGCCTTATTTGTTATGTGACAGATTGACACCTGCAATGGTTACTACTGTGAGAATTTCAAGCCAAACAAGATCTATAAGCCCAAAATGTGGACAGAAGTCTGGACTGGTTGGTAAGTCAAACAAGTTGCTTGTACAGCTCAAAAGTTTATTTCCATAGGCCCCTCGTATCAGTTTTTCCTTGTGCTGTTGTTCAATCCCTTTGACGAGGCTGCCCCTATTTTCTGTATTTTACAGGTATACAGAATTCGGTGGGGCAATTCCCACTAGACCTGCAGAAGATTTGGCATTTTCAGTTGCTAGGTTCATACAAAGTGGCGGTTCTTTTTTTAACTATTACATGGTTAGCTGTTGGTCTCGTATTCTCGAGTGATGTTTAATCTCCTAGAGTGTGTTTTCTAATTTTCGTTGTGTTTTCTTTCGTTTTTGTTCTAGTACCACGGAGGAACGAATTTTGGCAGAACAGCTGGAGGTCCCTTCATGGCCACCAGCTATGACTATGACGCCCCCTTAGACGAATATGGTATGTAAATACAATTAGCATTGTCGAGTAGTTGTTACAGAGTTCGGCTCATGAAGTCATAAACCGTACTTAACATGTGAAAAAAAGTATTATTGCACGCTGATATGAACGGTTTTACGCATGCTATATCAGGACTACTCCGGCAACCAAAGTGGGGACATTTGAGAGATCTGCACAAAGCCATCAAGTCATGTGAGTATGCTTTGGTGTCCGTTGATCCTTCAGTGACTAAACTCGGAAAAAATCAAGAGGTACCGTTTTGCTGCTAGCTCGGGGGCTTTGAAATTTGCTAAACCTTATTCTTCTTTGAAATTCGCTATGATTTTCGTTGTTCTGATTAGTTTTGTCCTTGCAGGCTCATGTATTCAATTCAAAGTCAGGGTGCGCTGCATTCCTCGCAAACTATGATACAAAATACTCTGTTAGAGTGAACTTTGGACGCGGGCAGTACGACCTGCCACCATGGTCCATCAGCATTCTTCCAGACTGCAAAACTGCAGTTTTCAACACCGCGAAGGTGAGCAGTGGTGGGACATATTAGTCGAGAACGTTCAAAGTTTATTTCCCAATTTCTGTAAGATTCACTTGAGACTTGTTATCTCTGCACAGGTCACTTGGCAAACCTCGGAAGTGCAGATGAAACCAGTATATAGTAGACTTCCTTGGCAGTCATTCATTGAAGAAACCACCACTTCTGATGAGTCCGGTACAACTACGTTAGACGGGTTGTATGAACAGATATATATGACTAGGGATGCTACTGACTACTTGTGGTACATGACAGAGTAAGTATATTAAACCAACCATAGTTTAAGCATTGTGTTTTTTCTTAAATGTTACTGGGAATCTTTTGCCTTGTTTTTCTTTTCTGTCTAACTTGGTAATTCAAATTTTCGCTACCAGCATCACAATAGGTTCTGATGAAGCGTTTCTAAACAACGGAAAGTTCCCACTTCTTACGATCTTTTCAGCAGGTCATGCCTTACATGTTTTCATCAATGGTCAGCTATCAGGTATATAAAAGAAAATTTTCATATGTAACTCCGTCTAGTTCTTCCGCTGAATGAACTTAATTTTTACAAAACTGTCTACCTTTATTGCAGGAACCGTGTATGGGTCATTGGAGAATCCTAAACTAACATTCAGTCAGAACGTGAAGCTGAGACCCGGCATCAACAAGCTTGCATTGCTTAGCATTTCCGTTGGTCTGCCGGTTAGTTCCCTCATTCTCTGATGGGATATTGGTTTTGAAAACATTTGAGATGACATCTAAAACTTTTGCTTCTTCTGTGTTCTAATAAAAATCAGAATGTTGGCACTCACTTTGAAACATGGAACGCGGGAGTTCTAGGCCCGATCTCATTGAAGGGTTTGAATACGGGAACATGGGACATGTCACGATGGAAATGGACCTACAAGGTTTGTTGCCTTTCAACGTTTATGTTTCACTTTCTCTCCCTCGCTAAGATGTCGAAAAAATTGCCAAAAAAACTAGAGAATAACTTGTTTGCTTTATGAGCAGATTGGTATGAAAGGTGAATCTTTAGGCCTGCATACAGTTACTGGGAGTTCTTCTGTTGACTGGGCAGAAGGACCGTCGATGGCTAAAAAACAACCCCTTACGTGGTACAAGGTTCGTAATCTTCCAATACGCGTATATTTTATACCCGTTTTTCTTATGAAGTTCATGAAAAACCAGATATTAATCTAAGCTGTTATATCTTCAGGCAACTTTCAACGCACCACCAGGTCATGCCCCATTAGCTTTAGATATGGGAAGCATGGGAAAAGGTCAAATATGGATAAACGGACAGAGCGTCGGACGCCATTGGCCTGGATACCTTGCGCAAGGTAGCTGTGGAAATTGTAATTATGCCGGAACTTTTGATGACAAGAAATGCAGAACTTATTGCGGCAAGCCTTCTCAGAGATGGTGAGAAAATGTTCATCCTACTTATTTGTGATGCCTCTGCTTTGTCAAGTACAAAATTCATGGTAGAGCTATTATTTTTCAGGTACCATATTCCTCGATCGTGGTTGACACCGACTGGAAATCTACTGGTGGTGTTCGAAGAATGGGGTGGTGATCCGTCATGGATGTCTTTAGTCGAAAGAGTAAGAGTCTGATGCTCCATCAAAATCTGTCAATAAACTGAAGAAGCTCTCGACGCAACACGAAGAAGCTCTCGGTTGAAGCTGTCTGCAGCTAAGATGAAGCAGACATGTAGATTACTAAATACGTGAATGAAGTGGTTGTGTACATAGCCAATCTATTATTTGTCGAAAAAATAGCTCGACATGGTATACGTAGGATTACATACGAAGTTTGTAGTCCGTAGATTTGCGCAAGCATTTTCGATTGTAAGTTTGTAACGGCTTATAGAAAGAATAAATGGAAAATAACAGAGATTGCTTCTATCTTTGTCTTTCCAAATGTTTGATTCAAAATATTTGTTTGATTGATGAGAAAACTTGTCTCTTTTACTTCATTCTATGTAAATATTTTTAGTACAACGGAGAGAAACATATATGTTTTCTCAGATCCCCGCTCCAAGATCCGTTTGACATCATCGTGAGCACCCGGAAAAGACCACAAAATTTCGACCCAAGATGAACCCTAGAACGAGGCAAGGCGGATGCACTGGGGTTCTGTACCGAAGAACTGCTGCTTTGCGTAGTCTTTTCTCCATTCATGAAACAGAACATATTCGTTAAATCAAGAAAGGAATGACGTCGTCTAAATCTTTGTTGAATTCTGGTACTTCTTGTCCCTGATGCCTCCAGTTCTCCAATCTACGGCGGAGATCCATTACCTCCCAGTTTCCATTGTCAATTTTGAGTTGGATTAGCCTCTTGATGCATTTTATCAAGTATTTGCTGACCTGCATTTTCACCCGGCAGATAAAGTCTGAGCCAGCGTCTTCGGTCTCAAACAGTGAAGCAGACATACTTTCAATGATATCAGTTAAACTGAAGACTAGACAGGCACCTGCCGAAGCCTCCTTTTCATTACATTCATCACCCCATGTAGTTGAGTTCGTATGCCCTTTGGAGCTCCATTTTACATACTTCAATCCAGTAGTCCTGGTTTCCCTTGACTGAAAAATTCTACCAGTTGCGGCATAATGCAGCAGCAATTCACATTCATCTTCATTGATTCGATGGGGACAACCGAGCAAGATGCCTAGTGGGATTCTCCTAAACAAGACATTTTTCTGCAGATTAAGATCACAAGATGGTTTTGTTTCACTTGTTTCATTGCAATACCTTGTGTATGTATTATTGAATCCGTTGAGCCAAACTGCAATGGAAGCAGATTCCTCTTCACACAATTTCGGTTTCTTGAGTTTCTTCTTGTAGCCATGTATTTCCTTGTCATGTGAACCAGAGCCAAATTGCTTTAAGGCCAAAGACTCTGATGATTTAATTAAACAATCAGTCAGCGAGGTGTGGTGAGATTTACTAAGTGGGCGCAAAATCCAGGCAATGTAACTTGCTGCAGCAACATAAGGAAGCTCCTCATGTGCTTTTCCAACTTTGGATGCTGTCAATATGCATTTTGGATGACAACTGTCGTGAGTACTTTTCTCCGAGAAGAGTAATGCAGAAGCAAGGTAGAACCAATCTGGGAAGTTGATGGCCAGAGACCTATGCAACATATGTGGATCAGCCTTGGGTTGTAGGACTGAGATGGTGTAGATGCCATCTGTTTTCATTCATGGGGTAAGAAATTACCAGATAGATTTGTGATCGATTGTTGCAATCTTCACTGCAGTCGGCTTAAAAGTCGGATAAAGTTGTTTCTGGCCACAAGGGACTGGGTCCTTTGTGTCGTGCACTAATTGTAGGAGACCATCGTAGGAGAGCGGTCCAGCCAAGGTCCTTAACAACCATTGGTTGTACGGAAAATAAGCATTCAAAAATGGCAACTTTGCTCCCACTTCAGCTGATATGCCCCAGAACATTGGTCTTGAAACCACGTCTAATGTCGTTGAAACCAATTGAATTAGAAGCTCAAGCACAGAAGCTAGACCCCTGATGACAAAGTGAACTATATTAACAAACCATATTAAATCAAAGTACAACCAATTATGACAAACAATTGATCAAAATATACAACTGAAAGAAACTTAAAGGTCTTTGCCAATCAGAAATGGGACTTACGTCACCAGAAACCACCGGTGCAACAAAGCTCTTGCCTCAACAAACATAATGGGCGAAAGTACCAACGACGTGATAATGGAGCGCCAATCATTATTCTCATGAAATTCCCTACTCAAACAAAGGAATGGCCTTTCCATGGTTTCTTGCAAAATGATTGAAATATTGCGCTTCAAAATTAACGGGTCAAGATACCACAATAGCAGCCTGCGAAGAAGTCAGAACTCCCATATTTATAACTACAAAAACACATGGCAAAGATCAAGAAATTGCAAACTACAGAACACACACTTCCAACAACCTGAACGGAATTTTGTTCTCAAGGAATTTTTCTCTGGGCAAATGACAGAGCAGCTTTGAGATCACGGTATTTTTTGCATCCGCTGATTTTACGCCAAGAAGGGGCATTGACTGGTGCCGGTACAAAGATGCAGAACTTGCAACTCTTACAATGGCACATAATAACGAATCCGAAAGCTTACCTTCAAACACATTGAAACTACAGTTATCACTTATCTCAGAATCAAAATCATTAAAGATGATTACTTGACAGAATATGAAACAATTTTAAACGCAAATTTGAATACAAAATGCGAGCTAATATTGGATTGTATACCCACCATGTCCCTCCAATTTCTCAAGAACATCAGCACAAGCTTCGATCAAATGCCCGCAATCCCGCTGGGAAATCGAGCTCCCAATCAGCAAAATCTCGTCTTTTGGATACCGAAAAACCTTGCAACGAACGGAAGACAACAACACCGCAGCAATTG
Source organism: Crataegus laevigata (assembly GCA_963580275.1). NCBI lineage: Eukaryota > Viridiplantae > Streptophyta > Magnoliopsida > Rosales > Rosaceae > Crataegus > Crataegus laevigata. The sequence goes on along the minus strand of OY756942.1, from coordinate 35,077,747 downwards.
TATTCACTAAATACTCAATCTCCGAATCGAAAACCTAAACAACAGAATACAAATACACAGATGAGAAATTCCCAAACTCCAACATCTGTTTGTTCATCAAAACCCCTAATTTGAGAGAAGACCTGACCTTGGGAGCTTTGAAGCACATCAGAGATAGGACCGTGTCCAAAACCCTAACCCTAGAATCGCCGTTGGGGTTCAGAGATTGGTTCAGCTCGGAAATCGAGAGATCCAGAGCTGCGTCGTCTAGGTCTTCTTTGGAAGTGCGAGGAGGAAACGACGTGTCGTTTGGGAATTTCAGGTGGACGGCGAGCGTGGCGAAGAGATCAGTTACTTCCGTTAAGGTGGCCATGGTGGAATGAACAGTGAAGGAGAGACTGACTCGGAGGCCAGAAACGGCGGTTGTGTGGGTTCGCGCCAAAATGAAGCGTTTAAGCTTTTTCGTAGTAGGCCTGGTTCTTGAAGCCCATACTAAATAAAGCCTTAGAGAGTTGATCAGGCCCAATAAAATTTAAATTTAAAAAATTGAGGGTTTGTTGGATCCACATGTAAAAAGTACATATTGTTGCTCAAAGTGAGTCCAAATGAAACAATATCCATATCGAAAGAAGACCACAAAAAATTTCAAGCGAAATATATAATAAGTTTTTTATTTTTTTATTTTGTTTTAATACAGCGATATTTTTATACTAAGGGGAAGAGGAGTTCAACAAAATCACACGATAGGCAACCTAATTTCAAGCGAAATATATTTAAAATAGAAATGAATCAACTATAACTCTGAATCGATAAATTACAAGCAAAAAGTATCTATAATATGGGTAACTGAAAACGATTTATCTGTTATATAAGTAGATTATAAAAAATAAAAAAGGAAAACGTGATATACGTAGATAAATATAACAAAATCTATGATATCTATGTGTTAAATAAATAAAACATATCAATGCAAGAGATTTTTTTTCTTATGGTTTAGTATATTACAATCTTTTTTAAAATTTAATTTTATCATAAACTTAACAAAAAATATAATATTATTGGACCTATTTTGAGTCCCTAGATTACACATGAGGCTAGGTTATTAGACAACTATAGTTGCCTTCCCTCTCTCGCATAAGATCAGCTCCAACAGTTGGTGCAAGGCAAGGCCGAGGGCCCAAAAGTGCTTTTAAAATGACTAAAAGCGTTTTTAGAGGAAATGTTTTTAGATTCCAAAAGCACTTGAAGTGTTTTCTGCAAGAAATACCGACTATGCTTTTTGTAGGTAGTTTCAAATACTTTTCTAAGATTCACTTGTATTTTTACTAAGAATTGGTCTAAAAAACTTTCAACTATTTTAAAAGCACTTTCAAACAAGCTCACGTTTGAAATCGAAAGTGCTTTTGCATGCAACAGTTTGTTAAAAACTCAAGTTCTTATATTTATACTCTTTCATACTTTGTTCCAAGAGTTAAAACAAACGTTTTCATTCAGTATATGCGATGAAATTACCGTAAGAAATAAGATGTAGACATCCAATTTTTTCACTTCCCTCTTTTACATATATGGTATATACCATGAAGTTTGAAACAAAAATTTGGCAATCGACATCAGAAGCAACTTTTGTCTTTTGGTTGACTAGCTAGTTGCAAACATGAATGGACCCAGTATTTATCACAAGGACAAATCCAAACAGGAAGATGGTGCCTTTAATTGGTGTGTAGGACATTACTGTCTGGTAGTTTGAGAGATTTGATACACCGTCATTTTTGCATTTTTATTTTTAATTTAGTTTGTTATATCATTTGAGGTACTTGTTTTGTGTTTACGAGATCATCACGTAATTAGTGTGTTGTAGACACAATAAAAATTACTTGATAAAGTTGTAAACACAATAAAATATACTTTCAATGTAATTAGTGTTGTCGACATAATATCTTCGATTTAGGAAGCGGAAACCCATTTAGTAAACAAGTTATGTAAACACAATAAAATATAGGCCAAATAAAATGAGAGTTGTAGAAAATGATATTTATCTTCCATCAAAGGACATATAATATCTTGGAAGTAAAAATTAGAAATATTGTTGTTTTAGTAACCGTCCAAACACCTAGCTAGCTAAGACCCTTTCCCCTATGAGTAGACCCTAGATTCCCCCTTCCAACACCAAATTATAAATTGGCCAATCAAATATATGCTTTTTAGTTAGGTGATGCTAGTCAAATTATTTACTTAAATTATATAATGTGGTAATTGATAGTTGAATTTATTATTTAAATTATTAAATAAAGAATTTAATTATCAACCGCACATCCAATGATCTCTAGAATTGGTGTAAAAACATGATCTCCTTAATATTTTTCTTTTAGTCAAGAGATTGTTGAAACGGAATCAACAATCAATCAAATATATATATAGCAGAAATAAATTCAAAACATGTATACAAATCATATGCTAATCAACTATATATATTGACACAATGTGAATGAAATGAAACTTAAATTAGACAAACGAAATAAAGATCGAGGCTTGCGTACCACAATGTTCTTGAAATAGAGTTTCGTTCCTACTTAGTGCTTGTAGTTCGAAAGGTGTTTGCTTTACTAGGATTCAATGATCTAAACCAAGATCTCATCACCAAAAAACTTGGTTTCTGACGAATATCTTTATGGTTCTCTTAGTATGACAAGTTTTGGTAATGTTTGAGTGAGATGCAGCTGCATGTATATATAATATTCACACACTTATTCACAACATGTATAAAGTTGGGAGGTGACTGATCTCACAGAAGGGGTGTAGACTTAATTTTTTTCTCAAACAAAAAGATAAAAATAAAATTCAAAATTAATAAATAAAGTATTGGATTTAAATATATTTAAATTATATATATATAATTATTACAAACCCAAGGTTTAAGCCCAATGTTTGTTCTCCACAATCTATTTTTCCAATCGCATTATAAAAGGGACTAGACGTTATAAAATGTGAGAAACTTTTCAAGTTGAACAATGTAGAACAATCAGATAGAATTGAATTTATACTCAAACTCCAAGAAGGGCCCTCTTATTGCAATCCATAAAATCGCTACCATCCCCTTTTCAAAAAAAAAAAAAAAAAAAAAAAAAGCAAATCGTAGATGCCAATAAGATAACTTACTTAAGAAGCAAGTTTTGATCTCCCCTTTGAAACATCATTGGCTCTCACTAAAGCTAGCAAAGCTATTTTCATTTAGGGAGAATAAAGGAAGCAGACAGCTTCAAATAAATATATCATCTATGAACTTATATCTAACATTTGTAAGAAAAGCATTGGACTAAAGATGTTAGCCACTTGAAGAAAAAGAAACGTTGTCCAAAGGTGGAAGACAATAGATTCACCATATTTGTAAAGGAATATGATTTGATTCACCGAATCATTAACTATTCTATTACTTAAGTTATTTCTTTTTTTTGGTAAGGAGGAGGGTAAACCCGAAAGAAAAACAAACAAAGGAATTAGACAAGAACAGCCCTAGGACAGTCCCTGCCAATGACATCCGAAGCTAGAAAAGTAGTAGCAGTGGTAGGAGGGGAGATAAAGACATGAGGCCCAAGGGGTAACCCATGACCCAGGTCGGCCATGTGATCAGCAGAAGCATTCTTTTCTCTGTAGATATGAGTGATTTCGCATCTCCAATTTTTCCTGATGGCATCTTTGCAATCCATAATGAGGTTGTAGAGTGGGTGCGAAGCCAGAGTAGGATTTTGGATCAAGATAACAGTATCCCAGGAATCACATTCAAGGATCACATCCTTACAACCCTCATCCCAAGCTATAGAAAGGCCCATGAAAGCGCCCTGAAGCTCAGCTTCCATGATGGTTCCACGGCCCAAATTAGCAGCGAAACCCTTGATCCAACCTCCTTCAGAGTTACGAATCAATCCACCAGCACTGATGTGGCTAAAAGGGGCTCTACAACTCCCATCTGTATTGATTTTATATCTACCAATAGTCGGCCGGGTCCAGCAGATTGAGATGATTTGTCTAGGAGGCTTGCTAGAAAGACTCTTATTAGCATCATACCAATCCCTTGCAAACTTAATTATGTGATCCATATTTAGGACCGGTGGCTGTATGCCCTCGTTGAATACAGCATTGTTCCTCCCTTTCCAGCAATACCAGAGAGTTGAAACAAAGATAAGATACCAAGGTAAGCCATGTAAGATAGGACAGTGTGTCCTAAGGTTTATGGCCATCCAGCTCTGGAAGTCTAGAGCAAAGGAATGGGAAACTTCATGAGGAATTCCCACCCCATTCCAAAGGGAGAGAGACAGTCTACAGGATCTGAAGAGGTGATCCATTGATTCCTCAATAGTAGGGCAAAATGGGCAACACGGGTTGCTGGTAAAACCTCTTCTAGTTCTCTGCATATTGGTGAGAATTTTCCCATGGCAAATAGTCCAGAGAAAAGTCACTAGCTTGGGTGGAAGTTTGAGTTTCCAAATGAAATTCCATTTCCAAGGAGTGATATCATTGTCGCCAAAGAGAGAGAGATAGGCAGTTTTCACAGAGAAGGTTCCAGAATTGGTAAGGCTCCAAATTACCTTATCTTCCCTACGGGACGCAGTTCCAACATGCAAGCTGAAAATATGATCCACAATATCCGGAGGAAGGCAAGAGTATAACAAATCAACATTCCAACCAGAATCAGTAAGGAAATCCTCAACAGTCCAATCAAGCATGTCATTTGAAAGAGGGATGGTGGCAAGATCTTCAAGAGCACCACACTCAAGCCAGTTGTCTTTCCAAAACTGGATTTGGTTGCCCGAGCCGACTCTCCATCTCATACCATTGGGAATGATTTGGGCACCAAAAAGGATCCCACGCCAAGTATGAGAGCAATTAGTGAATTTAGCCGCACAAGCACTCACCATGTCGTGGTGTTTGAGGTATTTTCCCTTTAACACTTGTGCCCAGAGGCCCGAGTCTCTTTGCATAAGTTTCCAGCCAGTCTTAGCAAGAAGGGCTTGGTTTATAGCACGGGTATCTTTCAAGCCTAGGCCACCCAAGGATTTAGGCGTGCAAACTGTCTCCCACTTAACAAGATGAACCTTGGAGTTAGTCTCAGTGTGACCCCATAAGAAATTCCTGTTCAACTTGTCCATTTTATCACAGATGGAGGCTGGGAGACGAGTAGAATGCATTGGGTAGATTGGAATAGCTGAAACGACTGATTGAAGATAGACAAGCCTACCTGCCATAGAGAGAGTATTGCTCTTCCAAGCAGAAAGACGACGTTGAATTTTTTCCACAATGTTGCCATACGTCTCTTTGTTGACTCGAGAGTGCAGTAGCGGGACACCCAAGTAACGCCCTAGGTCAGGGGTGAGGGGAGAACCACAAATGTTGGCAATTTCAGAAGCCTTACTCCGAGGGATGTTAGGCGAGCAGTAGATACATGATTTATCAAAATTCACCTGCTGTCCAGACACTGCACAAAAATTATCAAGACAATCCTTCAACACTCTGGCTTGAGTTGAGGAGGCTTCTGCAAACAGGATAAGGTCATCTGCAAAAAAGAGATGAGAGATAAGAGGCCCAGATCTAGAGAGCTTAACTGGCTTCCATTTCTTAGTAGTGATACATCCATTAATGATGTGAGAGAGTTTTTCCATGCAAAGCACAAAGAGATAAGGAGAAAGGGGATCTCCCTGTCGGATTCCACAATGCGAAGAGAAGGAATCCGTGAGTTCACCATTAACAATAGCTTGGTAGTTGACTGTGGAGATGCATTGCATGATGAGTTCCAAGAGTCTCCCTCTTAACCCAATCTCCCATAGAACATCTCTAATAAAGTTCCACTGAAGCCGATCATAAGCTTTGGAGAGATCAATTTTCCAAGCAATGTATCCCTTTTTGCCTTTGGTGTTTCTGTATTTATGAAGGATTTCTTGAGCAACAATAACATTATCAGTAATTTGCCTACCAGGGACGAAGCTCACTTGAGTGGGGCTAACCAGCTTGTGGAGGAGCGGTCTCAGTTTACCCACCACAATTTTGGAGATGACCTTGTAGAGAGTAGAGCACAGACTAATAGGTCTCAACTGAGTCATGCTTGTAGGATTATCAACCTTAGGGATCAAGGAGATGAGGGTGTTGTTAATGTTGTCAGGGAGCTGAGCTAGGTTGAAACAAGCCTTAACCAACTCACAAACATCCTTGCCACAAAGGTGCCAATAGATTTGGTAGAATCTAGCAGGAATACCATCAGGTCCAGGGGCCTTGAGGCCACCGATATTAAACATGCAAGCTTTAATCTCATCCTCAGTGACTTCCCCATTCAGAACAGCTAAGTCATCCTCAGTAAGAGAAGGAAAAAGGTTGGGCAGATTCTCCGTAGTTGCCGTCGTTGTTCGAAGGGAGAAGAGATCTTTGAAGTAGTTGACAACAATCGACTTTAAGGTCTCTTTTTCATCTATCCAAACTCCTTCTGAATTGTTAAGGCCTTCCAGCTTATTTTTCCTTCTGCGCACCACCGCAGAGAGGTGGAAAAACTTGGTGTTTTTGTCTCCCTCCCTAAGCCAAGTATTTCTTGATTTTTGGAGCCAAAAGAGTTCCTCTTGCTCAAGGATTGTACTGTACTCATTGGTGAGCTGTTTTTCTAGGTCAAATAGATATGGAGTATGGCCAGTGCAAAGGGCCTTTTGGATTCCACAGATACGAGCTAAAAGCCTTCTTTTCTTTTGAAAAATACATCCAAAGACCTTGTTGTTCCAGCATTTAAGAGCAGAGGATAGAGTGATGGATTTGCAACTAGCATCGCCATGAGCATTATTCCAAGTAGTATTAACAAAAGGTTCAAAATCCTGGTGAAGCATCCACATAGCTTGGAACCTGAAGGCTTTCAAATCAGGGTTGGGAATATGTTTGGAATGCAGGCTAATAAGCAACGGGCAATGATCAGATTTCACTTTAGCAAGATGCCGAACATAGGCCTCGGGGAAGAGGTGTCTCCAAGCAATGTTGCAAAGGCCTCTACTTAAGTTATTTCATTACGACACATTTTAGTCAGATGTATTTATGTTATCAAATTATTTATTCTACAGATTTTATACTCTTTCTTAATTAGATAAATACTATTTAAAGGGTTAATTATACTTTCAGAAGGTCAATCTTGCGGGTGACTTTTGAACCCTAGGGTTTAAAGGGAGAATGATATATGAATTTCTCTTTTAGTTTTGCAAGAACAATGGAACTACTCATTAATTCAGATCAGGTTTATTTTTAATAGTCTAACTTATCAAGTAGTTTGAGTCTGGCTTTTTAAACAATTTTCACCTTTCGATTTCTTAAAATCGATCGTAGAATCAATATTTACCGTTCATTATCTAGAGTCTGTACTACTCTAAAGTTCGAACTATTCAAGAAAAGTTGAATCATATCATTAAAGAAATGAGGGAAACCTCTTGCACTGTCAACCGCACAATTTGCACGTGTCGTCAATTCGAAGTACAGCCAGAAACCTAACTAGTGGTCAAAATTTCAGGAGATTGGCCGCTGTTAAGCAATCAAGGAGGAGAGGGGGGACATTGAAGTTGAACTGTAAAAATATTACAATCTAGTTCAAGTAAAAGCTTGTGTAGCATTACTTATTTCCTCTTTGGTGTGTCGGTTTCTTATTGGTTTTGCAAATTGCTTTTATGATTAGGGTTTTGACAATTGAAAAGCACAGCTACGTTCGTAACCTTCTAGGGTTTGTATCATCAGACATTAGGGCAACTGTTAGGATCTGGTACCTAGCCACTGAGAATCGAGAAAACCTTCCATGAATCGGGTTTTATCTTCAGTGTTTGAGACATTGCTTACCTATTCTCATCTCACGTCAAGTGACAATCCGAAATAACTAATATCGTTCTTGCGATCACTAAATGTGTACTATTCTTGGCCAAAAGTTTTAATGTTGGTTAGAGGTGGAAAAGAAAGAAAGAAAGACTGCAGGCGAAATGCAATATAAGGGTCAAGGTAAGTAGATGTTGGATTAGGCATCGAGTGGAGTTTTAGGGTCCAGATAATTGAATAACATTTGTTTTTTTTTGGTCTTTCAAACTCACATGAAACATGTGTAAATTTAACGAGAGATTCTGCTTAGATATTAAGGATACAGATATATCTCCAAAAATATCGAAGAGATTCCCTATCTCATTCATGATCCATCATTCTTCTTATCTCACTTAACACTTACACGAAACAAGTGCACATCTCCACTCTCTGTCACTCTCACTCTCACTCTCACTCTCAGTCGTCGCTCATGTGATGAATATGATAGTACCATAAATGTATGCTATACAAGTGATAGCTAAGCTTTCTCTTGAGAATAAATTTACTAGTAAGTGTGCACTATCCTTAACCAAGGAAATAGATCCCTTCCTAAGCAAATGGTGGGGATCCATATGACCCACTAACACGGGCCGTTGAATTTTGATTCAACGACTACAAATAGGAGGTCTCTCTAAAAGTTATAATAATTATAGTCGTTGGATCAAAATCCAACTGCCCTTGTTAGTGGATCATGAGGATTCCCACTATTTGCTCAGGAGGGGATCCAATTCCCTTAACCAAAGGCGTTATAATGATGATTAGAGGCTAAAAAGAGGGTCAAGGTAAGTAATCAAAATGTTGGATTAGGGCAGTGGGTGGATGGAGGTAGGGTTGGAAATGGAGAGATTCTCAGTTGTTTGTTTTTGAGCTAGACAAGAACATGGTGACAGAGGGCCTCTGATATGATCAATCATCAAAGGGTGATTGAAGTCCACAAGAGGTAGAAAGAGACAAGTGGACCAAACCCTAAATTTCTCTCTTTCTTCCCTTTTTTTATATTTTTTTTTAAGATCCTGGGAATCCTCCAATCACATTCGTTTGTCGTACATCGTGCAGTCAGAAATCATTATAAAATTTTATTTAAAATTTAATATAAACATTACCTAACAAAAACTGGCCGCACAATGTACGATGAAAGAATGTGATTGAAGGATCCTCACAAAGAGGATCTGGCGAGGATGCTCTCTCCCTTTTTTTTTCTTGCAAATCTTACAATAATGGAGCCCCTATGAATAGTTCACGATTTGACCACACATGTTGGGAATATATCAATCGCAAAATTGTATCACTATCGGAGTAGGTTATTCCATGTGTGAGGCCAAACGGACCACATGTGCTCCACATTTTTCGATTTATGTTATTCACATGCTAGGCTCGAAAATTTACCATAAGTTTGGGGGTGTTCAGAGTATTAATCCCATATCAGGGAAAGAAGAGACATTGAATGAACTTATAAGTAAGTTGGATTACTTCTTCTCATATTGTCAATTGCTTTTATGATGAAACCTCAACTTTCTTCAACACAAGGCTTCCAAGTCAAAAAATGACTAATATAGAACGAGTCCATCATTATTCTAAAGTTTCAATATAATAATATAATGTTATAAGTAAATTTATTTTTACATAATATTGTATTATTAAACTAAAATATTACGTGATGACGGTAAATCTGTTTCATACAAATAATAAGTTGCTACCTCGAAGCCAATAAGCTCACAAGAATTGTTGTCTCCCTGGACAACCAAATGCCTTAAATCATGTGATTTGTTGTTTGCCCATTTAGTATTGTTGATGGAAAATCCCTAGCTTAGTCAATTATTAATCCATGTGGACCTTGTTGAAAGGCCAATAAGAACCTTTGATTGGAATCAAGACAGGCAATCCAACGGCTGGGATTGAAATTCATTTGTTACATTAAAGCATTGTTTGGGACAGAAGAATCTGGTGTAAATATTTAGGTTGTTAGTGTTGCTTGTAGCCAGTCATTATCTGTCCTTAATGCGATGCATGGATTTTGCTACAGAGCAAAATCTAATAGTATCAAGTGGGTGGCCAACTGTTTCTATGCATTAAGGGCTAAATTGTCTGTGCGTGCATATGCAACTCTACTTGTTTCTCATTGTTAAAGACAAGGTTTAAAAAAAATTTGCCTTACAACTGGTTGTATTTTTTTTGTTTTTTTGTCGATCTTCTTCATCACATGAATCAAGTGATTAGAGTGAAAAATCACACATGTATATAAGCAACTCTACTTTTTTATCTTCTTGTTAAAGACACGAGAAGCTTCATATGTATATGTATAGTGACCTAAAGCATAAAACTTATCTTGTAATCAACTATACATTTCTTTCAAGCAAACTCTTTAGTCACGTAATGAGAAGAGTTGCGTTGAGTCTCACCTTCTTAGACTTTAGCCAGCTCATTCAATTGTTTTTCTTTTCACATGACACACGAGAAGATAACTATAAAATGGTATGTATTGGTACATGACTAGGGAGATAAACACAAAGAAATGTAGCCATAACTTTAACAAAGACTAATAGAATAATATAAGGAAAAAAAACAACTCTCTTTTCACATGACACACGAGGAGACAACTATAAAATTGTATGCATTGCAGCATTGGTACCTTATCCGAGAGACATACACAGAGAAATGTGGCCTAATTTTAACAAAGGATCAATAGAAGAATAAAAGGAAGAACAACTCTTTTGTCACATGACACACGAGGAGACAATTATAGAATCGTATGAATTGGTACTTGATCAGGGAGACAAACATAAAAAAATGTACTCGTAGTTAAACAAAGGATTAATAGAAGAACGGCTTTTTAGCCAAAATGATTCTTGAGATTATCATAACTCTTCACTTTGGTTTCTGAGATTTAAAATCGATATAAGTAGTCTCCTGCGATTGTCCGTCGTCAATTATTTTGGTATTTCTATGAAAAATCTCTGTTAAATTAAAAAAACTACCAGTTCAAAAAGATGGATTGATTTGAAGAAAAAAAATACATTCAATTTACGAAAAAACCAAAAGATTAATAATGGACAATCTTAGAAATCAATTGTATCGATTTTAAATCGAGAAAACAACTCTATCATCAAAGAAATGGCTTTGGAATTTCGTGGTGGAGAAGGTATACTCTTGTTGCATGGGATTGAAGAACACAATGTCATGGGCAGTGAAACACAGACAGTAGTCAGTGTGGGAAAGGAACGGATGGAAAGACTCGTAGCTGGAAAGACCGGGTTTATCGGATCCTGTCCATTGAGCGATCCAAAAAAGGACACTTGGTAGGGAAGAGAGGTGGCATCGCTTCGTTTTATTTTTCACACGCCCTTTTTCTGCTTCTACAGTCTTCCTCTTATTTTTGCCGCTTGATTCAGCTTTGATTTATATAATTTGGAAGCCCCGAAAGAAGGGAGTGTGCAGAAAAAGAAAATGAATGTGAAAATCGCCTCCCGACAAAATGCTACAATCTCACAATCAAAGAGAAAGGAATGGAAAATTGAAAGTGACTTGTCCAATTGATGCCATACTTTAAAGAAAGAGAAACAAAGATGCTCAACATGAAAAATGAAAAATAATTAATATTTCATAGAAATAAATGTTCCAAAAATAAATAGAAATCCTACTAATAATTGTTCTAAACCCCAACATGTTGGTAATGTTGGAGAAGCCTGTTGGCTTCCCTGAGGCCACTCATGTAAGCTCCATGGGTTGTAGAGTAATGGGTTCTGTGCGTAGCTTCCCCTGCAAATAAAATTTGAAGTGGAGGAGGTGAAGAACTAGTAGCACTGCCAGAACCATCAGATGGCAATGGCTCTGCCATGCTGTCCAAATCCTCACCGCTCGATCCAACTGCAACATATGAGTATGATCCCAGAAACAGAGGATCACTACCCCATTGACTCTTCAAAACCTTGGAAAATTTTACTGAATTCCCCTCTGGATTCCCGTTCCCATTGCACGATTCATGGGAGTGTGATGTGTGTGATAGGAAGCTGGAGACTGTTTGTGAAACCCCATTGATAATCTCTTCACCTGAAAGTGCTTCTAGCGCAAGTGCTTCTTTCCCTGCAAACCAAGAAAGCAGAACGTTGGAATTGTGGTAGAGAGGGCAGAGAGAAGTCGTCTTCCTCATCCACCATGGGATCTTTTTATTCCTGAGCTCTGAGTCTGCTCTGTGGAAAACCATTTGTAAAAATGGAAACTTGCTGAAATCTTGGGACTTTAGAGGAGGATGATTGGAACCCAGTTGCAGAAACAGCTTGTTAACAACGCCAAATCCAAGCCTCGAAATCGCCTCGGTTTTGAAACGAGGCAGAGGTGGATTGAACATACCAGAATCTTGGCGAATCGAAGCTTTGAGCACCCCCAAAGAGACTGTGACAATAACATGATCCGCTAACAAAACTGACCCATCAGAAAAATGGAGCTTCACGGGCCTTGTGTCGGATTCATAGCTGCTGTGCGTGTGATTTTCCGGCTGCCATCGAATTTCTGTGACCTTTTTGCCCAATTGGATCAACCCAGGTGGGAGAACAGAGGCTAGAGATTGAACGATGCTCAAGTACCCTTTAGCAATGGTGATTTCTTCGCCAGGAAACATCCGGTACTCACTTTCGGCATTGTAATCGAGAGTTAACAAGTCACCGGCTGATGTATACGTCCTTTGGGTGTTCTCATGCATTGCAAAGATGGCTTCTTGCAGCAACTTTCTGCTCCAATTTCCATTGCCATTGACCTGCTCATCTCGGGTTTTCGTCAACGCCCAATACGCATCAAGACCTCGCCTTAAGAAAGAGCCGACACTGAGCTTCCCAACACCGCCATTGCTTGCACAAATCCTGGAAGCTTCATCTCCAAGCTTACTGTATTCAAAATCGCCATTGCACACTCTTTCAGGACTCTCACCAAACACCTTCTTCCCCTGAGCATAATCCATCAAGTTCTTGAAGAGAGACGAAATGGGGTCCACCACATCCGGTTCCAGCTCCAACCCACCTTCGGCGACGGTGGTGGGCTCGTCGGAGTACCCGTCCATGCACTCCCACGGCTGCTCCGACTCGAGCGCATTGATTTCCTGAGCAATTTTATGAACCGGACTACCTCCAATGCCGTGGATCCAGGTAGCTCCCATCTCAATCCGGTCACCGCCGAACTCCGACGTGTTGATTCTGCCGCCAATTCTCTCCCCGCCTTCCACAACCACGAGCTCGAACAAGTCCTTGGACCCAGCAGCAGTGTACAGGTTGTTCGCCGCCGTGACGCCGGCCATTCCCGCTCCAATGATCACAACCCGTGATTTCTTCGCCACCATTTTTGTTTCAGCCGGAATTAAAGTAATGGGTTTTTGAAATTACACAGAGAGGATGGGGGGAAGTGAGAGAAGAAAGAAACAAGTGTGAAGAGTGTTAGGTGAGAGATTGAGTTTACTGATGAGGATTTTATAAGTGGAGAGAAAGAGGAGAGAAGACTGTTTTTCTTATAAAACTTGACATTTTAAAAAAAATTCAAATTTAATTTGTTCGAAAACAAAACAACTTATATGAAATAAGTTTTTGTCGATGGTGTTCTGGCCTATTATTGTAATTACTGTTTTGTCAAGAAAAAAAATTTACGAATAACATTACATTATTAGAGCGGAATAGTATAATGACATAGAATTGGATTATAATATTAAATCATAATTTTACGATGATGATAAACTCGTGACATAATGTGCGAATGCACATTGGTCCCTAAAAGGAGTCCAAGTTGGTCCTTTTTATATCTATCAAGTGTTTGACATAACTTACCAACTAGGCATATCTTGACAAGTTGTCTTGACAACATAAATTCTCTCAATATTACTTATTAAATTACTTCAGCATATGTCAATATCTGTTGGCAATATGCAACATGGATTGGTTGATAACCACAAGTTCACCAAATATTTGATAGAATGCCTCAAAGAATAGACTAAATTTTTTTTCTGTAATTACGTGCTCTATTTATATCTAAAAAACTTAAACCTTTAATGCTCAAACTCCAAAATTCGAATCATAAATCTGCCACTACTAGACATATGTTCGTTTTCCTAATAAAGACAGGGCTCTACTTTTTTTGCAGGTCTACTGGTAGAATAAATATGGTTTGATACCTAAAGGACTATTTCTTTATGAAATCTTTGGCCAGTAGTTCTAGAATCCCTCAGTGCCACTGCCATTTATGTCCAAAATATCATTGATTTTCTTCTGCCACTCTCATTTGAATTTTGGATTTGCCATTTTTTACTGGTTGGACACGAGGATCTGATTTTTCTCAGCCAAAAGTTACCAGAGGCAAAGGGGAAAAGTGAAATTTGTGATGTGGGATTTGCCCAGAACATCTGAAACTTTGAAGGGTTTGATGGGGCCTTTCTCAAACATTCACATGTACATCGGGTGAGGGATAGCCCACCAACTGAGCATTTCAACGGTCCTGATCAGTTTGACGGTTTTGATCGGTTTAATGAGTTACTTTTACGTATATATTAAGGGGTGTGCTATCCACACACCCCTTTTTACTTCTCACACACCCCTATTACTTTCTGTCCGTTAGATCTTTTTCAATTCATCCGATCCGACGGCCGAAATCCAAAAAGGTGTGAGAGAAGTAAAAAGGGGTGTGTGGATATCACACGCCTATATTAAAGTGTAATTTACCTTACAACAATGAATCACTCGTTGAGTGTAAAATTGTGTGGTATTTTCTTTTGACATTTTAGTTCCATCAGATAGAATGTTTATTAATTATTGTGTTTTTGTTGGACTTGTAGTGTGATACATTGTTCATATTACAAACTAAACTTTTTAATTATATATAAAATATTGACAAATAAGTGAGTTTTGAACACTCGAATGCATAGATAAGCGCTCTTAACCAACTATCGCTTCAACTTAAGTTGTAGGACATGAGGTGCAAGAGTGGTTTGTGATTGTATAGACCCTCCTCTTTATTGATGGGATCTATTGTGGAAACCCTAAACTATAGTCTATTTTGGTCAACTTGTGATTTTTTTCTTTGAAAATAAGACCAGTTAGTGATTTTGTCACAACACTTCACCCTTCTAGAGATTGAGAAAACTCGAAGACATTTCAGCCTTTCTCTGACTATGGTCAACGTGTGACCTGATTGGGTATATGAGATTGTGATATAAAGGTAACGAATCTTTGTGGCCATAATCAACATGATGACATTTATTAATTATTACTGTGACCCCAACGTTATTATTATTATAGACTATGCCATGAGATCACACATGTTTATCAATTCATTTCACAATAATTCAATGATTTCAATTCTTTCTTTAGCATATCCAAACTTTTTTCATAAATCTTCATCAAAGGTAGTGCCGATATGACAATATACAAAGTTTGAAAATTTTGAGTTTTAACGATAATGACAAAATAAGAGTAAAGTGAATAGTATCAAGATTGACTTTTGAATATAAAAATGTGATTTTTCGTTAAAGTGAACAATACCGGAAGTTTTCGTTAAAGTTCCCTAAAAAAATCTATTGTGATGGCACGAGTTTACATCAGGTATTAGACTCAATATAAATATGTATTGCCTTCGTATGTGTGAGTCGAGTGCTCGCCAATTTTTTAGGCAGCATGAGCTACGGGCAAGTGCTTGGTAGGCCAATAGCCAATGAACTGGGCGAGGCACTCGATGCAAAGGGAACACACTGAGCAAGTACGAGGAAATTTCTCCGCCCCACTTTATTAAAAGCAAGGAGGTCAAACCAAGGACCTATGGACGTTGAGGCTCGTCCCCGATCAATATTAAATCAAAGAATAAGGCCTTAGCATTGACCTTTTTTTCATTGATTCAATAAAATATATAGAAGATCATACAGTTCCCTATGGAGACAACTGAAATTGATATCTCATTCAAAATTAAAACAACTACCAGTAAACTAAAAGCTAGTTGCACTTAGGCCATCTCCAACCGAATGAGGGCTAGATGGCTCATTTTAGCCATCTAAACCTCCAAGAAATTAATATTTTAATGAACAGTATATGACCATATTTCTTACCATCTCCAACCGAGAGCCAAATGGCCATAGGGCTTGTTTTAGCCCTATCACATAAAACTATCTCCAATTGAGGGCCATAGGCCCCAAAAAAACAAATTTAAATTTAAACACTACAACAGCTTAAATTTAAAAACTACAAATTAAATTTAAAAATTACAACAACTTAAATTTATAGGAAAATGAGAATTTTTTAATATTTGTTTAAAAAAATTTGGCTGAAAAAACAAAATTTCAAATACAACGGTAACTGACGTTAGCTAGTCGTTGCTAGCTGACGTCAACTAGCCATTGGATTTGAATTTTTTTGCTATAAATAGGGTGGATATTGGGTTATAATTCACACACCTTTGAATTCAATCTCTTTCAATTCAAGTTTGCAATGAATTCCAACTTTGGATCCTTTTCGAATTCCAACTGGGGGTCCGAATCCAATTCTGAATTGGAAGAAAAATGGGCGCAGATGAGACGAGAAGATGAGGAGTCTGATGAAGAAGATGAAGCATGACGCAACACACAATATGTGGCAGCCATGACTATGTCCGTGGTGTGTCAGCCAACTGGGGAACAACCTCAATGGGGTAGCTCTGTTGCTGGTCGCTCTTACAAACCACGAAACAAAGCGATGATGTATGACAATCTGATGAACAACTACTTCAACCCCAACTCGGTGTACACAAAAAATGATTTCAGACTTTGCTTCCGGATGAGGCGTCATGTGTTTGAACGTTACTTCATGATGTCCAACAGGTTAATCCATACTTTCAACAAGCTGGACAGAACAGACTGCTCTAGTTTCTCACCTCATCAAAAGCTTACTATTGGATTCCGAATGATGGCCTAAGCCTCCTCAGCTGATGCGATGAATGATACATACGGTATGTTTAAGTCTACATGCCTTGATATTCTTGCTGAATTCTGTGACACCATTGTTTATCTTTACAAAGAGGATTACTTCCGTGAGCTAAATCAAGAAGATCTAGATCGGCTCATTCACAAAGCTGAAGACTGTGGCTTTCCGGGCATGTTAGGATCATTAGACTGCATGCTTGGAATTGGAAGAACTGTCCCACCAAATGGCAAGAAGGCTTTAACGGAAGGTTGAGAAAGCCAACTATTCTGCTTGAGCTGGTTGCCTCGTATGACATATGGATTTAGCATGCTTTCTTTAGAGTCCCTGGATCCCAAAATGACATTACAGTTCTTGGGCGTTCACCCCTCTTCAATAACCTAACAGAAGGTAAATCACCTTAACTTGACTACTACATCAACGGTCGTTAGTACAATATGGGGTATTACTTGGCAAATAGCATCTACCCAAAGTGGGCGACACTATTCCAAGCAATGCCAAACCCTGCGAATGACGCCGAAAAGTGTTTTACCTTACACCAAGAGGCATACCAGAAAGATGTTGAGAAAGCTTTCGATATTCTACAAGCACAGTGAAGGATCATCAAGGAACCAACAAGAGGGTAAAGGAGAGAAAATTTGGACTCCATCATGATGTCTTGCATCATATTACACAACATGATTGTGGAGGATAAGCGAGATGGGTATATTGATGGAGAGTCTGATGACGACCAAGATGGTCCAACTAGGTCAAGAATGGCTCGTGCAAAAATATATAATGGGCCTAATTTGCCTTTCAATCCAAGAACTGGTAGTATCTCTTTAAATGAATACATGAGGCGTTATAGAATGATACGTTCTCGTGCCACAAACAAATACCTATAATAGGATCTTGTTGCACATCTTTAGGCCAAAAGAAGCATAGATTAGACGTCTAAGTTTTATGTTGTTAAATGTTTTTTAAAATGTTGTTTAAGTTTCATGTTGTTAAATTTTTTTTTATGTTGTTTAATGTTGTTTCATGTTACTTAATGTTATTTAATGGCTTAGAAAGTTATAGAAAAGAACATTAGAATTTTTATTTTTTGTTAAAAAAATTGCAAAAACAAATGTAAAAAATAACGGTTAGCTGACGTTAGCTAGCTAGCCATTGGAATTTGAATTCTGGCTCGGCCGGTTGGCCCTTTGACTCTTTTTTGTCCAGTGGGGCCCACGAGCCCATTGGTTTGGGCCTCAGTTGGAGACTATTTTCGGCCTTCTAACCCTCTAGGCCCCTTCGGTTGGAGATGGCCTTAGATGATGTTATTCAACCTCAAAAGTTTAAGTTTGGTTCACAAAATAGATTTTTATTTTCTTTAATAAAAAATTGGTTATAATGGATAGTAAAAATAATATTTCAAGTAACAACGACAACTAGTCTACTTCCTCCCAAGGTGGAAACGCGGACTACACAATAAGATGCTCAACCATAAGCTTGGAGAAATATTAAATTGAGAAATGTTAAGGAGACTTTTTCAAAAATGAGATTTTATATGAACTCTATGTCACCTCATGTTTTTGGTACAATGTTTTATTATGTTTGTACGGATATTAACGTTCAACTATAATGTGGCAGTTAGTCCCACTTTGAGAGAGAGTTTCCTTGCCATTTCTCAATATAATTTTTTAAAGCGGCTTTCAAGTGAGGGCAAGCAATCGCCACAGTCAGCTAGCGAGTAATCCTAAGAAAGCTAGCTACTTGCACGATCCTTACCGTATCAAAGTTAATGATCTTGTTAAGTCAAATTCAGAATATTAAATATACATCGTATGGTGTGACATTTTCTTATGTAATATGCTATAATTGTTCGATAAAATAGAGTAGGATTTTCTCTCCTCTAAAATCTCTCTTTTTTTTTCTCCTCCTTTTTGAGCGAGCACAATTAAGTAAAGTCAATATATTGTGTTGACTTCTTTACAGAAGAAGAAAAAGAGGAAAATGAGAGAGGAGGGGAGAGAAGAGGAGGGAATTGGGAGTGGAGAAAATCCTACTCTCTATAAAAATGCCTTCTAAATTAGATAACAATTATGTATTACATCGAAAGCAAGCGTTGTTACTCATGAGCTAGCTCAATCTGCTTCTAAAGAATCAATGGCGTAACCAGAAATTATTCAGTGAGTGGGTTAAGAAAAAATTATTAATACAAAATCAAATTTTTAATCCTATGTTGCCTACGTAAAGTTATATAGTAGTAAAAACTTGAATATAGTAATTTGAAGCAAGAATATTATGCTATGTTTTCTAGGTTTGTAGCCTTCAAAGCTTTCAAGTGAATAAAATAAGGAACCATTTGTGGTATGGAAGTTTTAATTTATTACTATTAAATATAATATTGGTTAAAGTGATGACTTTATTTAACATCTATTAGCTCTTATTATTCTTAAAAACAGTCTTACTAATAAAAAAATTCATTTGTTAAGTGGAATATGATAATTTAAAATAATAAACTAACCCAAAAATTAATATTTTTGAGCTTAAAGAACCAAACTCTTCTTATGCTATAACCTAGGGGAGTCTTGTACTTGGCTTCACCCTTGTAAAGAATATGAGATTGCGTTCACGGATAAAGAATGAAGACAACTTAAATGAAATAAATTTACCAACAAGCGGCGTTCAAGTCTAATAATATCAAAAAAACTTAAACATGACATAAATTATAAAATCAATACACCAACGTAATAGTAAATCCATTTCACGCAAATCCTTCTCGTGAGGAGAAAGTACATGACCACTTATTGCGGAGGGGAAAGTATACACCTACTAGTTACTAGTTGCTGCATGTAACAAAGGAGAAAGTATGGAACATTTTACTTGTGGAGGAAAAAAGGTGTTTCATTATTGGTACTTTACTTTTACTATGAACGACATGGATGACTTGATAAGAGGAATTGATAGGAGAACGATGGGATTGGAATCGGGTACGAAACTGTCCATCGATTCAAATCATTGCCTTATTGTTGATGGATTTCACTTTTTTTTATCATCTTTTCCTCACCGCTTTTGAACGTAGAGTATGGCGTTACTATTTCATTGATTATTTCGCATAGTAAAGTACGTGGAATGATAATGGTTCAATTCAATTTCTCATTATTTTTTTGCATCGATGCTACATTTGTGTATATGGTGCAAAAACATAAAGATATTTTGGCGATGTCGTATAATATTTCCGTAAATGGGTAAAAGAAGAACTTATCCCAAGAATTTAGGACTAGGGTTCTTAAGTCTCAAATTGTACCCTTGTTTAGGGGTTGCTTGTACTTTCTATTTAGGTAATGTTTCTCTTTTTTGATCTGTTGAAAAAAGAAACATATCAGATTCTTTTAAAAGTGTTTTTTAAAATAGTTGAAAACACATTTGATAAAAATATATTTAGAAACAATTTTTAATAAAAATACAAATGAAATCTGAAAAGTCATTTCAAATGCTTCTTTCAAGAAATACCATTTTTTTCAAAATGTACTGCCAAACGAGGCCATAGATTCAAGTGCCTAGCTAGGGCATGAAATGGCCTAACTTCATAGCGCCTAGCTAGCTAGCTACAATCTTCTTTCTCCCATATTTTATATCTTACACTTTTTCTATTGATAGTTTAATCAACCACTATAGGTAAACTCTCCTAATCAAATCAACTTTTTACCCTTAAATGATGAGGAAGACCAAAGGAAAAGAAAATAATTCAACAAGCTTGCTAGTCCAAGAAAATTCTTAACAAAGAAAAGAAAAAGAAAAGAAGAAGAAGAAGAAGATATGGTTCATCCAAAATGAATGGAACAAGGTTCCCTCTTCCATTAACTTTGGAAATTTTAATAAAAAGCTCCTGGTACTATTCATTTTAACGAAAAATCACATTTTTACACTAAAAAGTCAATTCTGGTACTATTCACTTTACCCTTTATTTTGTCCTTATAGTTAAAACTTAAAGTTTTCAAGTCATTTTCATTAGTTTTTCTTTCATTTTAGCCATGTCTTTCACTAGAGGAAGTTTCTAACTTGGGACACATGGATAAAACTCAAACACCATATTCATTACGATATCTGATCACATGCGAATTCTTTTCTTAAAAAATAAAGTACTTTACAAAGAACAATGCTTGGATACTCAAGGATGAGTAGGAACTCCTACTTAAAATTCTTCACGTTCGAATTACAAGGCTTTGTGCTTATGATCAGACCCGTTTATTTATGAACTAAACGATTTTAGCTTTAATTGTTTTTTGTACAGGGCCTAGAGGCAATCTTTATAAAGTGACTTATAATATGAACGATTCCGATCATAAACACTAAGTTCTATATATCAATAATGAATAATTTTAAGTAAGAATTCCTGCTCATTTTTTAGTAGCCAAGTATTGATTGTTTATAAATATGTCCTCTCGAACAAATATATTTGTGTTTCGATTTGACTAAGCCTTATATTTCCAAGGCTAGGAGCAGCTGAGGCCCAATGAATGGACTATTAAGGCCCAAGTTAAACTTTATCCGCATTAAGATCGTAGTGGGCTAGGTAATGGATTTAGAGAGCCAACCCATCTGAGCAAAACTTTTAGAGTTGCTATTGCCAAATTGGGGCTTTTGGATGAAAGCTTGAACCATGGTCATTCATTATTGCTTGCAATAGCCTAAACCTACACGTAAACCTTAATTCAATTACGTTAAGGGCTCATTTGAAAGCACTTTTAAAATATCTAAGTGTTTTTTGTGAAAATGTTTTTAAGATAATGTAAGTGAAACCTAAAGCACATAACTGATATTTCTTATAGAAAACACTTTAAATACTTTTGAATGCTTCCAAATGAGCCCTAACATTTTTCAAATTTCGATATTCTTAATTGTTTACATTGCAATTAATAGTATACCATGTGCCGAACAGTAATCGTCATTACTAACCCAATCGTTCACCCATATTATAGCACAAATAGGTTTCCTTGTTTTCCAAATGCACAAAATGAAATAAAGGGCTGAATATGATTCAACAACAACAAAAACATGCCTTATTTATTGTTGTTCCAAGATTTATCTGTCACATGTTTGGAAGATTGCACGATATACAGAAGGACCAGATCAAC
Source organism: Crataegus laevigata (assembly GCA_963580275.1). Taxonomy (NCBI): domain Eukaryota; kingdom Viridiplantae; phylum Streptophyta; class Magnoliopsida; order Rosales; family Rosaceae; genus Crataegus; species Crataegus laevigata. Next base: position 35,055,891 of record OY756942.1, on the reverse strand, counting down.
AAATAAAAAATTTGGTCAAATAAATCCAGATATATCCAAATCTAAATTTTTGAAAGTAGCATGTGGGACCCACTGTACCAGGTGGGTGCTGACTCAGTGCATTTACCAAAATAGCCATTTGGGAAATTTGAAAATTTGCGACTCTGGCCATCTGCCCAGTCAATGCAGAAAAAGAGGAAACAGATGAGGCTCCAAATAGAAAAATCAATAAATAAAAGGGTTGATTAGTAAATAAATTAAATTGCGAAGAACCTACACCATTTTCTCTGTGTCGTAAATTTTGCTAACTAGTCCCTATACTATCCACATTTTTCATTTCCTACCCTACTCTGCAGAAACCCACCAACCAGCTGCCATGGCCGCCATTGCCGCCATTGCCATAAACCCCATTTCTTCGTACACCCACCAAAACTACTCAACGCACCCTTCAGGTAAGTCTCCGATTTCCCCGATAAACCTCGCCAGCGCAGCATCGTCCCAGTCCATCTCCACCCCCGCCCAACCACCACGAGCCAACTCTTTTGTTTCACCAGACGCACCGCTGAACCCACTCGCCTCTTTCTCCTCCGCCATTACCAACTTCAAAGATTCCAAACCGATAACTTCTTTTGTAAGTCCGTACAAACCGCTAGCCTGCTCCACCTCCACCATCAACCACTTCTCGGACTCCAACCCCAGCACCTCTTTCGAAATGCCGTACAACCCGCCGCCCAGGTCGACGCTCGCCATGACCGTCGACACCGAGTCCGAGAACGACGGCCCGCAGCTCTCCTCGTTGAGATTGATGGTGACGTATGACGACGGCAGCGCTTGGAACACCCACGGCTGCGAGTACGGGTTCTCGACGAAAGTCACCGCTGCGGCACCTGCAGCGGGGACGATCGGCCAGTCTTTGTTCACGAGCTTCGCGAGCTGCTCGAGCGTCTCGTCGTTTGCCTTGGAGGGCACAGTCTCAACGTCGTCGCTTATCACTTGCTCCGCCGCCAGATGTCGCTGCTTCTTCGAGCCGCTCCCCTCCTCCTCCGCCGGTTCGCTTCCGGGTCTCTTGCGCATGTCCTCCATGGAGAGAGAGAGAGAGAGAGAGAGAGAGAGAGAGAGAGAGAAGTGAGGACTGTGGAGAGTGTGTGCTTGGTGTGGTGTGTATTGTCGTATATATCGGGTGGGTCCATGCCGAAAACGAGGGAAACAAACAAAAAAGGATTTGTGGACTCATTGGTGGGCCCCATCCCATGACGATATTGGAATGATCTCAGCCGTTGAGGTTCATTCGCGTGGAGGGATCAACGGCCGGGGCTCTGTTCAGGATTTTGTGCTACGTTGGAAGGCGTGGCGATGTGGCGCGTAGCGTGAGAAAGGAAACGGCGAAATTAGTGGCAGAATTGCCGAGTTGGGGAAGGAGGCTTGGGGGAAAAGGAGGACGATTTTAGTACCTTCGATTTAATGTGGTAAAATTACTCTTTTGGACATGGAATTTATTTGATAGTTCTAGATCTTCCTCCCGTTTAGTTTTATTCACACATTCATTTTTACTTCTCATACATTTCTTTTAATTTTCATCCGTCGGATCGAATGAATTAAAAAAATTAATAGCCAAACATTAACAAGAATGTCTGGATGTGTGATAAATAAAAATTAGTATGAATAACACTTTTCTTGTTTATTTAGCTTATTGGTTAAGCAAAGCATTGGGTAAGAAAGTGCGTGGAAACATCCGTAAGGTGTAAATAACCTAATTCCCTTTGCATGAAAGGTTTATCGTGCAATTTAAATGTTATGTTATCAGACAACCGAGTCTTTAATAGGATTGAATTTTATTTGAATTCCATGTTTGAATCCAATCTTGCAACGCAACTTGCCAGGTCATTGTCGTATGTCATATTCCGTCTCCTACGACTTTATCTTGTTAATCGTTACTATATGGGAAAGGAACGACGCGAGTCGTGTTGCGGGAAAGAACAACTCAAATCCTTCAGGTGCGTTTGGTACGCGAAATGGGACGAAACAGAGTGGGACGTTTGGTGCGTTAAAGTTATGTGGAATGCGTGTCCCACGGAACGAAAATGGGTTAAATTTTGGTTCCCCCTCCCCCCGAGAACGGGTTTTTCCATCTCGTGGAACATAAAAATCATAAATTTTAAGACAAAAACACCCCTTAGCTTTTTCAATATTTACACCTAAATCATATAACAAACCCTAAAATCTATCCTCCTTTTCTCTGCCATTGTGATCCTGCATCTCCCCTTCACAAACCAACTGCTCACCCAATCCCAGCAAATCCATCTAAACCCAACTATGATTGTACCCAAGGTATTAAATATCGATGATATCGGAAATATCGGTATTCCAAAAACACGGAAATTTCGATGGAAATATCGGGATATTATCGATATCGATAAAAATTGAATAAAAACCACGGAAATTGTAAGAAAAACTTAGAAATTTTTATTGAAACTTTGTAGGATGTTTATTTAGTCAATTATCTATTAGTTTATCATAAAAAATTGGAAGGAAATGCATTGCATGATAGATTTAACTGATTTAAGTTGATTATATAGCGAGCTGGCAAACATTGTGAGTGTAGAAAATATGTAAATATTTTAGCATATTTTCACAAAAACATAAATGATATGGTGGTCAAGGTGTTGAAGGAGTAAAATGGGAGGGGTTCGAATTCCCTTGGTGTTTTTTTTAAATATAGAAATTTAAAAAACACGAAAATTTCGATGGAAATATCGATGACATCGGAAATATCGGTAGTCCAAAAACACGAAAATTTCGATGGAAATATCGGGATATTATGGATATTTTATACCTTGACTGTACCTTCTTCTCCAGCGCCTTCACCATAGCCAAGCTGACGACGACGACAACGACGCTGCACGGAGGATGATGACGATTATGTAGGGAGGACGATGACGAAGCAAACCCATCCGAACCCAACTATGGATGTACCTTCTTCTTTGGCGCCGTCACCATAGCCAAGCCGATGACGATGACGACAACGCTGCCTTTTCTCGTAGCCTTCTCCCTCATCTTCTCCCGTAGCAGCTGCATCTACAGGTTCGAGCTCGATCTTCTCTGGTAACAGCTGCATCTCCAGGTTCAATCTCGATCTTCTTCCGTAGCCTCTGCATCTTCTAGGTTCGATCTTGATCTCTATAAATCTTTAATTTTTCTTTTTTGATTGGGGTTTACTTTTTCGTTTTCTTGAATTTTTCATGGAAAATTTCAATTTTCTGGGAAATGATTGTTATTTATCTGATAATAGCTCCAGTCTGCAATTATGCGAAAGGAAAATGGGTTGTGGACCATAAGAAGCCGCTGGATTCAGGGCATGGCTGTAAGCAATGGCTGTCAAGTATGTGGTCTTGCTAGATGACACAGCGCACGGATTTGTCCTATGAGAATGTTTCATGGCAGCCAAAAGGTTGTCAAATGGAAGAATTTGAAGGCTCTAAGTTCTTGAAAAGGTATTAAAATGTTAAAATTAAGCAGTTTCGAGCATGTGGAAGGTTTCTTTTTATTACTATCTTGAATCTGGTGTGATGTGACCTTAGCTCCCTAGTTTGCATAAATCTGATCTATAATGGTTGTTTCTCCTATATATTGAATCCATTATGGGCTCAAGTTAACGAATTTCTCAAGTTGTGGTGTTTTGGTTAGTAGATCTCTTTATAGACCATTAGTCTTTTTGCACTTGATCTTGCTAAGGCTTGCAGCAGTTTCCAAATAATAGACACCTCATAAGCTACCTTGCATTTTAATTTCTCTTGTCCATTCATCTATTTGAAGAATTTAAGGTTTTTTTTAACCTTATTTGAAGAATTACGGTGAATAAGCCAAGTTGGGAAATTGGGTTTTCTGTACAAGGCAGATGTTCTGAATTGGTCAAATACCAACTTTAATTTCTAATACAATCTGGCTTGCATGCATTTTTATTTCTAGCTAGAGGCTTAACCATATTTGAGAAATCTTTTCAGCTCCATGTGGGCAATTTGTATTTGAAAATTTGCCTGAATGAATTGGGAAATCTTGTGGAAGTTGCATGTTTAGTGAGCTTATATGCTTCAACTTGAACTCGTAGACTATACATTTATACAATGCTCGTGTTCAATGGGTCCCTGTGTATTTCCGGAATTCCTTTTTTGCTGCTATATCTCCCAATCAAGAGTCCGATGGCTTCTTTTTTGAAGTCTATGTGAATCAACATACCACATTACCATTGTTCTTTAGGCAATATGAAAGAGCTTTGGAGAACTGGTTTGAAAGGGAAATAGAAGCAGACTTTTCTGATTGTGATTTGTGTAGTTTTTCTGTTTTATTATTACTTACCAATGCTCTTTGCTTTTCGTTTTATAGGTCTCCATGTATGTTGTTGCAGCACATTAATTCTGTTGGGATTGTAGGGATAAGTTAGTTAGTTAGTAGCTCATGAGTGAAGCAAAGAATACTTGTATAAATAACAAACCTCTCTCTCTTTGTAATTTATTCATTGTTCAAGGAATACAATATTTAGTCATTCACTTTCTCTCTCTAAATTCTCTGCCATTGTTTTTGGTTTTGCTTCTTCTGCAATCTCCAAAAGCTAATCATGGTATTGGTATATGTGTTCAAATATGAACAAGTTCAAAAAAAAAAATGTCTCGTCCCGTCCCACGCATAAACATTGTACCAAACAACATACAAAATAGGGGTAAGTTAGTCATTCAATATTTTGGTTCCGTTCCGTCCAGCATATACCAAAAGCAGAACGAAACAACCATCCCGTTCCGTCCTGCGCGTACCAAACATAATACGAAACATCTGTTACGTCCCGTATGTGTACCAAACGGTACCTCAGGTGACAAAGGGAGTTGCTTCTTGTACTCAAACTTGGATGGAGGGCAACAATTTCCCTGCAATTACTGTCGAGATTTACACTCGTTAGTCGATTTTGATAGAAGATGGTGCCATTGATTAGAATAGATCCAAAAACAACTTGGTTTATTAGAGAAATTTTTTAGTGTACTAAAAAAACGGACCGACACACTAAGTGTCATAATACAATAAGTTAGATTTTTTTTTTCAAATTTCAAACCAATTGTATTGTTATACAACCTATAAAAAAAGTTTATTTCATGAGGCTAACTTGTAGCGTTCTTGCTATTGCGTTAGAGAGAACTGGGAACTCCCGAGCGTACACAAAACACAGGTTAGTAGGAAAAGGCGAAGATCTCATGCCTTACTCTAATCTTCCCCACTCACCTACCCAAAAAGAGGAATGCTTCGACCTATTCCTGATGGTGTGATTCAAGTTTTGCTTCTGTCAATCCTCTGTTTATAGATCATTTCACTACACAAAATGTAGTTTACCAAGTCCCCCTCAAGGGGAGCTAAAACGTAGCTTTCTGCTAAATTCCGTCTAAAACTTATCTTTCAATACCAGACTCCTTATTTCCAACTTTCGATTTGGACAAGAGAAAGGCGACTACTAGGCAAAAGACCTTTTTTTCCTCATTGCAAGTGCTAGATTGAGCATAGTTTTGTTGTGCTTCACCTTCTGAGAGACCAAGAAAGAGCATTTTCCCTGAATCAAATGAACAAAAGATGTCCGACACTAAAAAAATTTCTCGATTGATTTGAGTTCAATTCATCAATCTAAAACAAATGCATAATTGACTAATCCTAATTGATAATAAGAGAATTTAAACACGCCTAGGGATGCAAATTAGAGCACCGACTCATTTGCAATCCTCAAACCTTCACCAAGCAAGGGAAACCATCAAAACTTGTATGCATAAGGAGTTTTGGCCCCTCTTAAGCCTTCAGATCGAGTCATTCAAATAATTCATTGATAGCACGGAAAAACGATTAAGCCACACTAACATCTCGGTTAGATTGAAAATCTCTAATCCCGAATACTATTCCGACACGACAGCATACATATCAAAAGCTTAGTTTAAGCATGAGTTTTCTCCTCGCATCATAGGCCACAATATCCGATAAGCAACTATCTATAGCTCAACAGACATACTACTTCTCTAAAATAATAGCTTAGGTTTTCGTTCAATAAGTTTATCACAGAACCTTTTCTCCGGAACCTAAGAGCGTATTAACACGCAACTCCTCAAGGCTTTGAAGTGCAGGAAACAACATGGGACTTGAACTTCTCAAGCTCTGCCAGAACTTCCTCTTCAGGCCTGTAGATCAGATCACTCATTCTCCATATCTGCAGACAATTGTCAGCTTCAAAAATCAGTTTCCATCAAATCGAGCGTAATTTCTTTTACAACAACAAAAGGTTTCAGAAGAAAGTTAACGCAGGAGATGAGGAAGGGAGGGCGTAAGGGCAAAACACATCATTGGTACACCACTAAAATTTGGTTTAAGCTCAACTTTTTAAAGGAAATTTGCTTCCTAACAAATTTTCTCCATCACTACAATGCTTTTAAACACCTCTTATCGAAATGCTAAAATTCAAAAAAGGGGTTAGCAGCAGAATAATTCATCATGTAGAAAACTATCTCCGCGATATTAAACTAGCTATATCTTTCTTAATCTTATGTAATGTGTAATATTCAATCTTATATGGTTTCTCATTATAGCTCCCTCAGCTTTCACATGTACTCTTATGAAATATTCTTAGAAATGATTTTATGACTCGAAGAATGAAACCCTTTCAACGACGACAAGAACAAAAATTCCGATACCTGCAATGTGCCCCCTCCGCCAGTACTATCACAGTCATCAGACACACTGACAACAGTCCATGGATCAGATGCATTCCAATGAAAATCAACAACCTTGTCCCTATATACAATTATAAAGTTAAACAAACCATGAGCGACAAACTACAAGGAAAATAAAAGAACAAAAATAAAGTGCCCAACAATTCAACCAAATGATACAGTAAGGGATCATATTTCCCATGAGTAAACTTCAAGAACTGTTTACCAGGTAATTTTTAACATGTTATAGATATAACTTCAAAGATCATTTAGACTCGAGCAAACAACTTTAAAAGACCTAGAATCCTATAAGCAATAAGGCACTTGATAAATAAAGGCTCTAAACCACTACAGTGTCCAGTGTAAAACTTCCGATCAACATTTGATGCAAAGATTAACCTCAATATTCCAGTGATGGATATATAGACACATACAGCATCATGTTCAGTTTACTGACCACAAGAACATATTGAAAAAGTACTATATAGTGGCATAGGCACAATTATACTCTGGCATGATGCCCATACAAGAGACCAGGAAAGATAGAAATCCAAGAGTGAGACGTAAAACAATTTCCGAAAACCAGAAAGTTGAAAATCAAGGGTGAAAAGATCCTCTACCAGACATCAAAAGTTTGAAAAAGATTCGTAAAGTCTGTTTAAATAATGTTAGTAAAAGAGAGAGCCTCGAACCTATGCCCAGCATGCTGGAAAAACAGGCCAGGTGGAGAAGTTGGGCCTTTTGGAGTTCGCTCCTTCTTACCGACCTGCAGCATATTATGTTTTCGAAAGTTATACAACTTCCATCTGATTGAAGTAATGGGAAGAGGAATGGAAAAGCCAAAACTCCATTTATTTGGAAACATTTCGTTCGTTATGTCAAAAATAGATCAAGAAAAAGAATTGAAAATTACTAGATTAACACAAAACAAAACCACGGTACATTCTGAAGGCCAATATACCTTCTCATAATCCCAAATGTTTAAAAGACCATCCTCTGCAGAACTTCCAAAGACAGACGATTTGTCTGGACACCACTGAAAACACAAATGCAACCAACAGATAAGACACGCAGTTCTTGAAACAGATGTACAAAATTTCTAGAAACAGAAAGTAGCAACAAAAGCAGCAGTATTATCATTACCTGAACACAAAGAACAGCTGCTGTATGACCCTCAAATTTATATATAGGTGCCCCCACTCCATCAGAAGTGAGATTCCGACGATCAAACACGCGTACAGAATTATCTGCTGACCTGTATACAATTCATAACAACTTTGGTCTATGAACTAGTGTCGTATCATATCTTCTCATCAGCCCAAACAATAAAGCATAATTAACAAAACCAGAGGATTAGGAAGCAGCAAAACTGAGAGGAACATGGCATTAGCACATACCCTGTTAGAATAAGGTTATCATTATGGGGATTCCAATCAACACAGTGAACGTCAGCATCATGAGCCTTTTCAACCTGCTAATCAGAAACAAGAACAGCCAACGCGTACAATAAGTAAAAGTAAAAATTCAGAGTGAAAGGAATAGGGATCTTCCAAGATTAATGATGGGAGATATTTAGGAAGGTCAAAAGAAAAAAGGTACATAAATGTGAACAGGTTGAGAGGGAACAATAGGCTGTACATTTTGAAATATAGAGCCACATATTAAGGGTAATTATAGCAAATAACATAAATATAACTCAATTTCTTTAAGTAGCAGATTTAAACACCCTAAAAGCATTCTAGGCCTGTTGGTATTCATGATCAAGCAGGACTCTTCAAACAGCAGAATAGTCAAAGATAAACACTGCACATTGACATTACTAGGACAAATTCTACATGCATACCAATTTATTCACCAAACTCCATTGCCAAAGCCAAATAGAATATAAAGGAAAGACAAAAAGAAGGATGAGACGCATAACCTTTACAGCAGGGCTAGAGCCGACACGTGCATCCCATAATATGAGGCAAGAATCATCACCAACACTACAGAACTCCTGTGAACTTCAGTAGAGATGTAATATCATAAGAACTAAAGGCCATCTCATAAGTATAGAAATTGCAACTGCTATGGTGTAAAACGAATGAGGGTTCCATATCTTTAATAGTTTAGTTAAGGGTAGGTGACTGAGTAAGCGTAAGTTACCTAGATGGGCAAAACGCCACATCTTCGACTGTATCCTCATGCCCATAGTAGATTCCCCGAGGAGCAACAGTAGGACCATCAGTAGCTTTATCATTACCATCCCCAGACTTTGAGTTTTTAATGATTGATGCACCAGATCCTGGAGACTTGTTTGCTGCTGGATCAGCAGTAGAGGCTGCTATATGGTCCTGAATACTCCACAACACCACTGTTTTGTCCTTCCCTGCACAAAAAATTATTTTTAGTAAAAAAATAAGAAGGCCTTCATAACATACATATCTGATTTCTTCTAACAATAAGAATGGTGCTAGTGCTTTGAGCACTTGAAATCAATCAAAAATTAAAAACAAACGACATCCAGCAAAGTCATTAGAGTTCACAATAAACTTACTATGCCACGGTACAAAAATAGGAAACTTCAAAACAAAAAGAGCAAACTATAGCATAATGAACCAACATGCATTAGGCAAAGTTAAATATATAACAGCATCATTGATATCCAAATACAACTAGAAGCAAAAAATTGCCCACCTCCAGAGAGCACGTAGGGATCAGTTGGACACATTGCAAGGGCATATTCTGCATTATCTTGATGTCCAGTCAAAATCTGAAAGAAGAAAATAGTCAAACAGGTTCAATATTTTTCAATTGAACAAAGATAGTAGTAAGCAAAGGTCAAAGACAAATGCCATTCCTTTGACGCATTATCGCACAAGTCTTGAAAGGGTCCAATATTGAAATACTGAGAAATTCATGAAAAGAGACATGGAAAAAAAGTTTACCAAATCTGGACGCGAGGTTGTAGCTCCTAGGACAGCATGACGGTTAGGTTGAGCTTCGACATCCCAAATTAGAACCTAAATTTGACAAAATTTCCAAGTAACTATAACTTCAAAAATAAACAATACGCATAGAAAACAAAGGAAACATGACTATGTGATCCAACTTGATAAAATAAAAAACACTTACATCAGGACTGTCCGTATGTGTGGCCACTATCTTAGTGTTCTGTGGAAGTTCTCTGATCCTGTTTACCTGTCAAAATATATGAAAAGGTTACTCAAGAAGAAGTACATGCAAGCTTCCAATATCACCAGCTTATACGCAAAATGAGTGAAGAACGAATTAAACACACATTTTATAGAATCAATAAGATAAAGAATAGAAGTGTAAATGGTAACAATATTTTTCCCTCGTTTTGGATAACAAAAGATGTAGTCTTTTCTTCATTTCTCACACCAGTATTAAACATTTCCCATTAAATTCAAACCCCCAAAATGTAAAGTGGATTTGCTCAATTTTCATTGTGAATAAACAGACTTAAAGAGGTGCACCAGTCATACCTCTCCAGGATGAATGATGGTCTTGTACTTCTTCACAAATGGTGAGCGGGCCTCCTCATTGAACTGAAAGATGAAGTATTCAATAATGAGTCAACAGAAAGAGTTAACCTTCATTCAAAATGTCAAACGCAATCACGCATACCTGAGATATATGCTCTGCAGCGGCAACTCTAGGTTTGACAATCTCACAATTTGCAATAACCAGAGTATTTGGGACACTGCCATCGGTCTGTCAACAAACCATAAAGACGATAACTTATTAACAGAACATAAAACCACGGTGGCCTCTCGTGTTTCGGCACAAGACATCAACTTTAACCGTTTCAAGTATGATTTCTGAATTGTAAACCCAAGCACACATTTGTCCTTCAAATTACAAAAATATTAAATGCACTTCGTGTGCTGCAATACTTCCATGGGATAAATATTCAAAACTAACTGCGGGAAATCAAAACTGAGATGAGCAAAGCTTGCCTGCTCGGAAAGGTAGAGACGCTGGCGATTCTTGTAAGTAGCTTGCTCGAGCTGAGGACCCCACCTACCCAAAACACAAGCAGATCGACAATGCTAATTAAAAAAATGCAGACTTTCAAATCTCCATTTGCCTCAGAAACCCTAAAACCAGAAAAATAAAGCACAGAGACACCCAAAGCCCTAAAAAAAGAACCAAAACAAGAGAGAAATGAGGCTTCACCAAAACCCTAGAAACCCTACAACCCCAAAAAATGGGAGAAATGGAAGAAATTAGAGAGAGAAAGTACCGGCAAGAGAGGGAGGGCCAGACAAGGTTGTGGTTGGCAAGCCAGTCGTAGAGGATGGGGACGAGGGACTTCCACTGAGTGTACTTGTCGTCGACTGTGGCGTTCTGCTGCGACTTCTTGAGCTTGGCTTGCTGTTGGTGGTCGTCCTTCTTCTCTTCCTTGGGCTTGGGCTTCCGGCCCCGAGTCTCCTTCTTCTTCACTGGTCCAGCTTGCTGCTGCGACTGAGCGTCCATGGCTGCTCCGCCGAGTTTGGTGGTTGCGAGACTCTGACTTCAAAACCCTTATTATAATCTCTCTCTCACACTCTCTCTCCTCGCTCGGTCGCTTTCACTTTCTCACGCTCTCGCTGCGTCTCTCTGGCTGTGTCTGTCCATTGAGACTAGCGTGGATGATGCACACGCGTCCTGGGATTTTTTATTGAAAGAAGTTGATTTTTTATCAATCGGTTTTTTACGACTCGTTTGGTATTTTATTTGAATCAAATTTTATAAATTTAAAAATAATTTTTAGGTTTTAGACCTTAAAAACTTATTTGGTAGAATTATTTTAAAAAATTGAATTCAAGACTAACTGAAAAATATAATATATTTCCTAAAAACATAAAAAGTAAGTTTTTATTGTTTTTTAACCATTAGATCGAACAATTAAAGTAGAATCAATGATCATAGTAGTTAAGAGAGTGAACGAAGGTGAAAAATACACGCACGAATCACTCTTTATTGAAATGCCCGTTGAAACAGTCATTGTATCTCACATATCTGAAGTTCATTTTCTGTCGCTATGTCACTCACTTGAACATTACTCGGCACATATCATAGTTGCGTACCGATTCTCTTTACATGACGTTATATATTAACATAGAACATCGTGTGGATATACAAAACTCTTGTGTAACCGCTTCATTGTCTATTTATGTAAAACTCTACTTTAGAATTCGAACTTGAAATCTTCGCTTACTAGCTCTACTTTGGATTGCGAAAATCACTATCTAAAAGTCAAAACAAGCATGGTAAAAAAAATAAAAAGTTTTAACGAAACACTCTCGGTACTATTTATTTTTAACGAAAAACCACATTTTTACTTATTCTTAATACTATTCACTACACCTTTATTTGTTATTTTTCATTAAAATTTAAAAAAAAATTAAACTTTTCATTAGCTTTTCTTAAAAAAATAAAAAAATAAAAACTAACGAAAAAGTTTTAAAAAACTTTCTTTTTAATGAAAAATCATTTTTTTTAAAATATAGTGAATAGTACTTTTTAAAAGGGTTAAAATGTAATTTTTCATTAAAAGTGAACAATACCAGAAGTGTTTCGTTAAGACTCTCTAAAAAATATCATATTTTCCCAAGCATAAAAACGAGATCCAAATCAAATTTTTAAATTTTGGGTTTGGAGTCGGCCACCCGGGTGTAGGTTAAGCAAAACAAGACATCCATGCCATAAACCAGTTTAATCAAACTTGTCCCATACAAGAACCACAAGAGCACATTTAACTAACAACGTCATATCCTTCTTGTAAATCTCAGATTTTTCTTAACAAAACTTCATAATTTATATCCTCAGACATAAACGCCCGATGCAAGCAGCAAGAACAAGGATCCGAAACCCTACACACCAAAAAGAAAAGTTGGAATGTTAGATACAACCATACACCAGAACACGGAGCAATCTAGTACTGTATCGGCAGATGAAGAGAGGATTCGGACTACAAACGCACCAAAAAGAAGGAAGCAAATGTTGCTGTTGTGACTTCCTTCGCAAGACTTCGGTTTTTCCTGGAAATGGTTGCCTCATAGCTGCAGCAAATATATACTACCGTTAACAACTACTATATTCAGAAGACGAAGGGGTGGGGTAATAAAACACTGAAAAGACTTATTACATAAACAGCAAAGAGATGATGCTATGGCAATGGCTCGTATCACTACTCGATTAGTCAAAATGAAACTTGAGGGTTTACAAGTACACAAAATATTTCCAGGCTGCTGGTTCATCAAAGAATCATACGAAATAGGTTTCCTAACTACATTCTGAATTTACAACCCAAAGCTCTAGCGTCTTGCGCGAAGCCTTCGCGAATCCAAACAAACATATCCATACAATTAAGTCATTCGGTTTCCTGACATATACCTACCTAAACATCAAATGGTTACTAGGAAATCTTTCAGGCTTTCGGATTCCTCTCATGGCTTTTTAAACCCGATAATCTGATCTTATTAGCATACGCAGATCATCGATAACATATCAATTCTTTGAATTCCCAATTTTCAATACTCAAATCTGGTGATATAAAGTAGTAAATTTTCATTGATTTGGGTCTTTCAATTTTCATCAACTCTCGTTTTACACTCCGATTTGAAGGTTATATTGGTCAGTTGCTCGTACTTTGCGTAATTTCCGCAATCCCAAGCTCTAATTATACACAGTAAACATCAATTTCAACAAATGCACTCTCATCGGGCTCAATCAAAACACAATCTTTACGTTTAGCTGCTCAGAAAATTGCAAATAAACAAAATAAACCACACCAAGAAACGAAATTCATATTTCTAATCTGCTTTTCATCAATTAGCATAATATTTTGCGGGAAAACAAAATTTGCAGACCCAAAATTTCTAAATTGACAACAAGATCTAAACGAAAAATCAGAAAAATTAAAAATTACGGAAAAAAAAAAGGATCTGGAAATGGTGGATCGGACTCACATGAAGAAGGAGGCGGTGAAGAGGAGGCCGAGGGAGACCATCACGACGGCGAGAGTCGGGTACCACGTGACCGGCACGGGACTGGAAATTGCCTTCGGAGCCTTGAGAAGGAAAGCGGAAGAACAAAATCGAAAACGTTAGAAGCGAAAACGGAGAAGCAGAAAGGCAAGGAAAAGTGCTTTTGGCTTACCATCGTAGCCGGCGAGTTGGAAGTTGCTGAAAGCTTCGGTCCTTGATCTCTACCGATCGAAGCAGCGACTTTGGCGAGTGAGAGTACAGGACGGGAAGGCTCTATGTCAAATTTGACAGAGGAGGCTAGAATCCTGTGGGTGTTCGGTAGCAAACGTAGGTGATTCGGCGGGTCTGGCTCCATCACTACCGTTGGTATCCTAAACGCTGCGTTTGGAATCTGTAATCAATTTTTTATTCTTTAGCGTTTTTAAATTTTTTGTTTATAATAACTAATTCATCTTCTATCTGTTGAACAAAATTTGCTAATTAACCTCCATTTAAGTCGGAACTTGCACTTTTCGACCCTATATGTGTTGGCAAACACTAAAAAAAGAGAAATTGAAATAATCATATTCATAATTCATATTCTTTGTGAATAAACATGTCATCAGTGGTTCCAATCATAAGCTTCAAATGACGCCTAACAAAAAAATAAAAAACTAATACATCTGAAGCAAAAAAAAACTAGAGTAATTCTTTGATTGGATCATTGGCTAAAGTGAAAATTTGTAACATATTAGGGCACCTATTAGTAAGTCCATCTGAGCAGATTCGTCGGATTTTGATATTATCAACCGATTTGTGCATATATACAAAAATCTTTCTCACTATTACAGTGGATCCTAAAAAAAAAAAAAATTGTATCAAATAAAATATATACTTCGACTTTCTTGTGTTATAACTTTGGCTCATTATGCGTTAATACAGCTGCTTACACTAAAAATTAGTAGTAGACAGACAGACAATAAGCCAGATGCCACGATTGAGTGCCCTTTAGCGTCGGTACGGTGTCCTAAAAGTTTATAACTGGTTCTAATTGTACATAGGGGTGTGCTATCCACACACTCCTTTTTACTTCTCACACACCCCTATTACTTTCTGTCCGTTAGATCTTCTTCAGTTCATCCGATCCGACGGTCGAAATTCAAAAAGGTGTGAGAAAAGTAAAAAGGGGTGTGTGGATATCACACCCCTTGTACATATTGTCCAAAAGTTAAAATGCATAACTTTACTGCTGTGGAAGTGTTCTGTACATCATGGCAGGAAATGTTCTGTACATTGTTGGTAACAAAGAGCGTCCTCTTTCTCTGAATAATACACAAATATCATATACAAATTTACAAAAAAAAAAAAAAAAAAAAAAAAAAAAAAACTCTGAGTAGCCTATGATCCAAAACTTTTGATGCTTCAACTCTGAAAACTCAGTAGGTTGATCCGAACCCTGCTTATATATACTTATGCTCCAGTTACCGTTTCGACGTTAATGAAGGTTGATCCGAATTCGGATTTCCATCCATCCCATTTCTACACATCTGCACGACTTTGCTCGTATCCGAGTTCCCATGCTCAGCAGACCTGTCTTGACGGCGTTCTGCAAATGCGCGTTTTTTGCATGGTGATCTGAGATTTAGGAATCCAGCAAGAAACCGAGCATTTTAAGCTTGTAAGTAAGCGTTCAATGGGGGGAGCCTTGCCATAATTTGAACATAAACCCGTGCTCGCTCACACTGCCCCCGGATGATCTCCTAAGTCTCTCCCAGAACTGCTTACTCCTTCCTGTTCCCAAAGGACCTGAACTGGAGTGCCTCCTGAATGATTCGGTATCTTGCCTCCCCGTGCTCATTGATGTACTACAAATCTTTGACGATGATGCTTCCCGCTCTGTCTCGAGGTCAGAATCAAAGGTCAGCATGGAATACTGGTTTTGGAAAGTATCTGGCAACTGTCCTGAGGTAGTATTTGTGTCATCAGCCACATCAATGGACAAATCGCCTTGGCTAGAACTCCTTGAACCTAATTCTTTCACCTCATCAAACTCATTGCATACCAGTTTTAAGGCCTGGACAACCTCGCCCATAAAAGGGCGGTGTGATACCTCTGGCTGTACACACATCGAAGCAATAGCTGCCACTTTGGCGATACTTTCAAATGGAACCTCGGATCCTAGATGTGGATCTATGATTGCTTCCAACCCTTCTTTACTTGTGAGGAGTGGCCGGGCCCATGCAACTAGGTTTTCTTCACCAGGTGGCTGTGACATGTCTACCGGTTTTCTTCCAGTTAAGAGTTCGAGAAGGACGACCCCATAGCTGTATACATCACTCTTGACAAGAAGATGCCCAGTCATTGCATATTCCGGAGCCACATACCTGAATATTGTCATTAGGAATTTAAAGATGTCAGAAACTGTCACCAATGAGACATAATCTGGACATTGAATACAGCAAAAATTTCATACCCAAAAGTTCCCATGACCCGTGTTGATATGTGTCTGTTTTCCTCATCCATGGCAGTTCGCGCCAAACCAAAGTCGGACACTTTCGGTGTAAAATCATCTTCTAGCAAAATATTGCTGGCTTTGAAATCCCTGTGAATGACACGGGGGCTGGAATCCTCGTGTAGATATGCCAGCCCCCTAGCAGCACCAAGTGCTATTTTCATGCGTTGAGCCCAATTAAGCGGAGCACTGTCCTTGTCAATTCCTGACAGCAAGTAAAATGGACAAAAGCCCTATGTCAAAAAGAATCCTCCTACATTAAACAAATTCATTAAGAACAGAACAGTTGTGAATAGAGAGAGAGAGAGAAGGGGGGGGGGGGGGGGGGGGCTACCATGTAAATGAGATTCCACACTGCCATTAGGAATGAGCTCATAAACCAAGGAGCGGCTATGCGCTTCTGTGCATATGCCAATCAACTTGACCAAATTTCGATGATGAAGACGACTAAGCATCTCAACTTCAGCCAAAAACTCCCGACCACCATGATGATCATCTCTTTTTAGAACTTTGACGGCAATCTTGGTCCCGTCTTCAAGAACGCCACTATAAACACGCCCAAAGCCACCTTCTCCAAGTACTCTTGAATCATCATAATTGTTAGTGGCTCTCTCAATATCACTTGCACTGAAAGTATTAGCAGATCCTGTATATGGTGCACTGCTGGATCCGAATGATAACGACAATGAACTGTGCCTACTTTCCATCATCGACCCAGCAGTACCTGCAAAACATATACGTTATCTATATTAGAAATGACAGTGTTATATAAGCAGTCCCATCTTCAAATTGTCAGCGCAAGTTACCAACAATACTACCTGTGCACCTGACCTAATTCCATTAGACACAAATAAAAGACCTAATTCAATTAACTTTCGGGACTTGTATTACCTGATGGTTTTCCAGAAGAGGGTAGCATAGCCCGCGGAGTTGCTGCTGGTTGAGAAGTGCAGTCTCTAGGTTTGAACAGAAAAACCCAAGCAGCAGCAGAGCATAAAGCAACTGCTACAAAGGTAGACAAAGCAATGATAGCAATTACCCCACCACTAAGCCCATTTTTATTCTTCCTCTTGTGCACGTCAACCCCTAGGGGCTTTGTCGTCCTTCCATTATTGCCATTACCAGGATACGGCCCTGCATTCATTGCATCAATGTCCGAAGAAGGTGGAGACGGGGGTAAACCTATACACATGTAGTTTGTAAAGGTAAGCATTATTGATACAAATACCTACAGTGTGTATGTGCATATGTCTAAATACGTACCTGGATACCGCACATATAGTACTTCATAGTCGCCAAAGTACGATGTGTTTATAACAACTTGTTTATGCCAAAATCTCTGGGAAGTCAAAAAAGCTGTGGTGTTATCAAACTTTTGCCCGAGGGGAACCAAGTCAATGAGGGCAACTGTCTTGTCTGGTTGCTGGGTAGCTGCATTGGCTCCAATAATGCGGACCTGACTTTGTTGCATAAGAACCCCGACAGCAATTTCCTGGGCTAGCTCTGAAACCAAGGGAAAGAAGGTATACAGTGCAACACTAAGTCGCAGTCCAACTTGCAGAGGCAAGACACAGCCACAAGGTGACCCAGGAGGGGTATTTGTATATGGATCAGTGCAAATAGTTGACGAACAATCTGCAAAAAGGAAGAACCTTTGCATTACATTTTTGTATGAACTTTGAAGAAGAATGTTGTAGGATCAATAATGAGAGTGGAAACACCAGTTAACAGGTAAAGAAAATTGCTAGCTTATGTACCTTGATTGGGAGGTGGTGGTGGGAATACTTGAACTAGTGGCAGCGGTGGCGCCCCTTTTGGGCTCTTTGCTGGAGCTTCAGATGGAGAAATCTTAGGGCGCACTTATTATTCCAAACATGTAATTATTGGGTAAGGTATTGAGTAGACAATTAGATAAAAAAGTAAGTTCAGAAATAAAATCATCACAGAAAACCAGAGGCAAGATTATTTCTTACATTTGGTTTCGTGAGTTGGTCCTTTTAAAGATGGAGAAGGAGCAGGCGAAACATGGCTCACTGATGGAGCATCAGGCAAATGAGATGGAGGGACTGAAGATGCTGACATGTAGAAATTGTGTTAGCTTTGAACACCAAAGTTTGGTCCATTTCTCAGGTGAGAGATGAAATAAAACACTGAAGTTCAATGCTTTGGTACCTGGATTTAGGGGTGGCGAAGCATAGTGTCTTTGCCTGCCTGTTCGAAATGGTACAGGTGGCATCACTGGGCCTGCATTAAGTATTGAAATGATAATTTTATAATGTCAAAGAACATGATAAGCTGCGTAATAACATTTTTATAAGTGTGACTTAGCACATGTAGTTCAGGTGAAACATGAAACCTTGCTGTTCTGGAGTGAGAGGAGAAACCAGATATGATGGCGCTTGATGATTCTTATGAAAAGTCGTTGAAGGTGAAGATGCAGGAGAATGTTGCCCTTTATCAAAAGGTGGTTCAGGGGATGAAATAGACGGTGCAGGAGCAAGTTTATAATGTCTCACAGGTTTGTGGACAGCAGGAGCTAAAGAAGAAAACAGAACCTAGACTTACAAACCTGACACCATAACTTTCAAGTAGCAAACAATATGAAACACGTGATTTTTTTATACCTTTAGCTGGGGTATGGCCCATGGGTAGTGATGGTTTGGGAGTGTCATATGCTGGTGCAACAACTGGTATTCGGCCCCTTTTCCAGTTAATGCTCGGGGGAGGAGATGATACCACAGATTTGTGGATGGAAGGAGCTACAGCAGAAAACAATATGTAGAATCATAACTTTGACAACGCAAACTTTCAAGCAGAGAAAAATATGGAATATGCAGTTTTTCTATACCTTCAGTTGGGGTACGACCCACGGGTAGTGATGGCTTGGGAGCTTCATATGGTGGTGCAAGAACTGGAAAATGACTCCTTTTCCCTTTGATGCTGGGTGGAGTAGATGATGCAGGAGAGACTTCAGGATCTGCAACCTCATATTAGGGGTCAGTCAATTATTACAATGGTTAGAAAATTATTTTGAACTGCTAAAAAACAATGATTCAATGAGGTATTAAACTGACGCAATTTCGTATCACAGTGTAAACATTAAAACTATAACTTTATACTATGATTTTTCTGAAGCAGTACCAGGAAATGTAGATGGAGATTCTCCAGGTGTAACTGGGTGAATGGATGGCGGGTTTTGTGGAAAATTGCTTGTTGGTGATGCAACTGGTACTGCTTTTCAGAGAAGAACAAATGGGTCATTTTCACTAGTTTGTATAATGTAAAGTTTATATGTGCTCGTTTAAGGAGAAAAATGGGGTTGGGGTGGAAGGCGCACCAGGTAATGTAGGTGGTGCTATATTCGGTGTGATCATATGGACTACAGGTGGATTTAGTCCCAATACCCTCCGGAAAGATGAAATACGTGTTGTATTTTGAAAAAAAATAAAAATAAATAGACAACATACTGCTTATAACCAGCATCTGAGAACTAATAATGTAATAACAAAATGCTACATCTACCTGGAGCAATTGGTTCTGGTAGTGGATCCTTATTGTCTGGCGCATGTCTTTGAGGAGCAAATGGTGAAGTTTCTGGTGTACTTGAATGGATGGCCGGTGAAATTTGTGGCAAATTCCTAGGTGGTGTTTCAACGGGTACTGGACGATGTAATGCAGAAAACATTTGGTTGGAAACAATTTAACAGAAAAATCATCACAGAAACAGCTCTAGGGCTTTTATCTACCTGGAGCAACTGGCACTGAGATAGGACTCTTATTGACTGGTGCCTTTGTTTGAGAAGCAGTTGGTGGCATAGACGGTACATGACCTTCAACAATTGGCGGGGGATGAGCATTAGTTGGCGGAATAGACGGTACATGACCTTCAACGCTTGGTGGTGGAGGAGCAGTATTTGGTGGTGCAGACGGCACGTGAACTTCAACACTTAATGGTGGAGGAGCATTATTTGGTGGCATAGGCAGTGCATGGCCTTCAACACTTGGTGGTGGAGCATTATTTGGTGGTGCAGAAGGAACATGAACTTCAATGCTTAATGGTGGAGGAGCATTATTTGGTGGCATAAGCGGTACATGGCCTTCAACACTTGCAGGTGGAGGAGAATTAGTTGGTGGCATAGATGGTACATGACCTTCAACACTTGGTGGTGGAGGAGCATTATTTGATGGTGCAGTAGGTACATGAACTTCAATGCTTAATGGTGGAGGAACATTAATTGGTGGTATGGGTGGTACATGACCTTCAACACTTGGTGTTGGACGAGAATTAGCTGGTGGCAGAGATGGTACATGACCTTCAACACTTGGTAATGGAGGAGCATCTTTTGGTGGCACTGACGGTACTTGACTTTCAACACTTGGTGGTGAAGGAGCATTATTTGGTGGCATAGGCGGTACATGGCCTTCAACACTTGGTGGTGGATGAGAATTAGTTGGTGGCATAGATGGTACATGACCTTCAACACTTGGTGGCGGAGGAGCGTTATTTGGTGGTGTAGTAGGTACATGAACTTCAATGCTTAGTGGTGGAGGAACATTAATTGTTGGCGTAGGCGGTACACGACCTTCAACACTTGGTGATGGAGGAGAATTAGCTGGTGGCAGAGATGGTACATGACCTTCAACACTTGGTACTGGAGGAGTATCTTTTGGTGGAACCGACGGTACTTGACTTTCAACACTTGGTGGTGGAGGAGGAGCATCTTTTGGTGGCACAGAAGGTACTTGACTTTCAACACTTGGTGGTGGAGGAGCATTATTTGGTGGCATAGGCGGTACATGGCCTTCAACACTTGGTGGTGGATGAGAATTAGTTGGTGGCATAGATGGTACATGACCTTCAACACTTGGTGGCGGAGGAGCGTTATTTGGTGGTGCAGTAGGTACATGAACTTCAATGCTTAGTGGTGGAGGAACATTAATTGGTGGCGTAGGCGGTACACGACCTTCAACACTTGGTGATGGAGGAGAATTAGCTGGTGGCAGAGATGGCACATGACCTTCAACACTTGGTACTGGAGGAGTATCTTTTGGTGGAACCGACGGTACTTGACTTTCAACACTTGGTGGTGGAGGAGGAGCATCTTTTGGTGGCACAGAAGGTACTTGACTTTCAACACTTGGTGGTGGAGGAGCATTATTTGGTGGCATAGGCGGTACATGGCCTTCAACACTTGGTGGTGGATGAGAATTAGTTGGTGGCATAGATGGTACATGACCTTCAACACTTGGTGGCGGAGGAGCATTATTTGGTGGTGTAGTAGGTACATGAACTTCAATGCTTAGTGGTGGAGGAACATTAATTGGTGGCGTAGGCGGTACACGACCTTCAACACTTGGTGATGGAGGAGAATTAGCTGGTGGCAGAGATGGTACATGACCTTCAACACTTGGTACTGGAGGAGTATCTTTTGGTGGAACCGGTGGTACTTGACTTTCAACACTTGGTGGTGGAGGAGCATTAATTGCTGGCGCTGACGGTACATGAACTTCAGTACTTAGTGGTGGAGGAGCAGTTTTTGGTGGCATAGGTGGTACATGGCCTTCAACACTTGCTGGTGGAGGAGAATTAGGAGGTGGCATAGATGTTACATGACCTCCAACACTTGGTGGCGGAGGAGCATTATTTGGTGGTGCAGTAGGTACATGAACTTCAATGCTTAGTGGAGGAGGAACGTTAATTGGTGGCTTAGGCGGTACATGACCTTCAACACTTGGTGGTGAAAGAGAATTAGTTGGTGGCATAGACGGTACATGATCTTCAACACTTGGTGGTGGAGGAGCATTATTTGGTAGCGTAGACGGTACATGAACTTCCATCCTTAGTGGTGGAGGAGCACCTTTTGGTGGCAGAGACGGTACTTGATTTTCGACACTTGGTGGTGGAAGAGCATTAGTTGCCGGCGGTGGAGGAGCAGTTTTTGGTGGCATAGGCGGTACATGGCCTTCAACACTTGCTGGTGGAGGAGAATTAGGAGGTGGCATAGATGGTACATGACCTCCAACACTTGGTGGTGGAGGAGCAGTTTTTGGTGGCATAGGCGGTAGATGGCCTTCAACAGTTGGTGGTGAAGGAGCATTATTTGGTGGTGCAGTAGGTACATGAACTTCAATGCTTAGTGGTGGAGGAACATTAACTGGTGGCGTAGGCAGTACATGACCTTCAACACTTGGTGGTGGAGGAGAATTTGTTGGTGGCACAGATGGTGCATGATCTTCAACACTTGGTGGTGGAGGAGCATTATTTGGTAGCGCAATCGGTACAGGAACCTCAATACTTCGTGGAAGAGGAGCACCTTTTGGTGGCACAGACGGTACTTGACTTTCAACACTTGGTGGAGGATCATTATTTGGCAGCGCAGACGGGACATGAACTTCAGTACTTAGTGGTGGAGGAGCAGTTTTTGGTGGCGTAAATGGGACTTGACCTTCAACACTTGGTGGTGGAGGAGCACTATTTGGGGGCAGTGGGGCGGACATAAGAGGTGGCATTGCAGGCGGTGGGTGCAAATTGGACCCTGGCATGTCAAATTAGGAGCTTAACCAGATGATCTTAACTTCAAATCTATAACAGCAGAGTTATGGGACTTACCATTTGGCTGTAATGCGGGGATTGGTAACGACTTTCTGCCAGTGAGAGGAGGGGGTGCTGTTTCAACAGGAGGATTCACGGAGAGAGGTTCAGGTGATGGTGATATATTTAACCCTGAGTGAAGGCATATGCTGTTGCTTAGAAGAAGAAAACTAAAGCAAGCAATGGAAATCTGATATCTTAAAAGCCCTTTTATATTATACGTTCTTATTACCAAAAGTATTATACTTCATAGTTACAGTACGATTTAGACTTGGATCAGTGTTTCATCAGATGAAACATATGGTAAGGCATTTCCCAGATCAAGATGAAACCGGAACTAGGATTTGCTTAACGACCAAACTTCTCAAGACACTGTCGTTTCGAAAACATAGCATTACAATTTCCGGCCATCACCATGCACTAGAAGACCCACTAGCTGTGAGCTCCGGTCATAAATTTACACTCGGGCAGCATTCAGAAGACAATTCAACAAGACAAGAACATGTTCAGATCAAAGAACAAGCCGAAATTCGTTTCATTTAGTCACTTCCTAACATACTTCATATATCCATTCCCACAGAAATGTGATCGCAGAACTTGATCACAAACAGTCCTCCGAATCATATCAAAATTAACAACTTAATCCAACATTTCGTTCTAAATTCCTAACAATGTTTATGTGAATTGTGAAACATCAAAAACTTCAACAGAGATTCGCAAAGATTAAAATATTTTACCTGCAGATCCTTGGAGAGCAAAAGCAAAAGCAAAAGCAAACCCGATGACACAGAGCTTAACCTGCTGGAGAGCGGCTGGCATCATCACCAAATCTCAAAAATCTCCACACCCAAAAAACTCCTCCAGAGTAAGAAGTAGTTACTTATTAGAGAGCAATAAAATAATAAAAATAACAGTAACAATGATTAAATGAATATAAACTAATCACTGTATTAAATTATTAATTGAGTTGTAACTTGAAGCTAAATCAAAAGGTGATTTTATTCGACTAGAAAACTCCCCCAAGCAGTGAGAGCAAAGCAATGAGAAGGCAACCCAGAAAAGGGTTTGGTGAAAACAGCTAGGAGAAGCAAAACTCTAGCTTTTTGAGAACAAAAGCTCTGGAATTTGCAGACCTCAGGGAGGTCCATGAAAGATGGAAACTTTTCAACAGACATGAGTTGCAAAACCCAACTGGGAAATTTTGAAATCAACCAGAAAATAAAAAAATTTATAACTTATATACACGCACACAGCAAACTTACACTGCTGAAGTAGGGGTGGTTCGGTATGGGATCCCATACCGAAACCCTTGTCCCGATTCCCAAACCAAAATTTTCGGGAATCCCAATTTCAATACCGATCCCAAACCAAATTTTCGGGAATCCCAATTTTCGGGAATCCCGAAATAATTTCGGGATTTCGGGACAAATCGGGAATCCCGAAGTGGTTTTGGGCTTTTGGGCTTTTGGACTTTTTGGACAAAAAACCAATATTGGGCCATGCCCAAAATCTGTCCGCCCAGCCCAATGGAGTCTTTACGGGAATATAATCTTCCTAAAATTTATACTAAGAAGAGACGTTATTGGCATAGGGCGAGATATGTGCATTTTCATATGAAACAATGCAACTATTATTCTTATTTCAATTAAATATTTTCAGCATAAATATCGTTTGTGTTGCACTTTCCAAAGCTACAGAAACTTGTTAAATTCATTATATTATATAGCTATATCAAACCCCCAAAAAAAAAAACCAACTATATGCCCTCAACAGCAACATATAGTTAAATTTCTATAAAGTAATAACATCATCGGTTATCTTACAAAACAAATCAAAAGTTATACAAAAAAACCCCACACCCACTGTTTGCACGTGTTTGTTAAGTGAACACAATATTGAAGCGATTAGTGGTTAGTCACGGCATAGATTAAATCCAAAATAATCAACGGTTGATATAATTTTCTTATAATTAAAAAATAATATATAAATATATAATTTTTTTTTTTTCGGTTCGGTATGGGAATACCGAAAAATGGAGATGCAATACCGAATCCCATACCGAAAATTTCGGTTTGGTTCGGGATGACATCCCGAAAATTTCGGGATTTTTGGTTTGGGATTTTTTTGGTTTGGGACTTCTTGGTTGTTGATATTTTATAGTGGGGAAGGCTTAGATTTATTATGTTAAAAGTACAAAACTTCTATTTGGGGTTGAAATTATTGGGACCTTGATTTTAATAGGTTTTTACTCGACTTTCAGTTTCTTCTTGGTTTGCTGTTTTTCCTGTCGGTTGGCCAGAGATGGTGGACTTCAACTGAGGAAGAAGAGAGAAATTTAGATGCGATTGAGTGTATATTTTTGTGTTACGTGATCAATTGGACTTATTTTCGTATGTTTATTTTTCTTATTATATGACTTTGCGAGAGAAAAGTCGAAGAAAAATACACCAAGTTGTACTTCCTGTTTGAAATTTTTCCATATGATTGATATTTTCACGAAATTATCAAAAAATCAGATAAATGTATGGAAATAGACGTCACCACATATTGGAGAAACATTTAAATTTTGGTTTACCTCGACATATTTCGTCAATATTTTTTACATATTAGTTAAGTATCAGAGAAAACGTATATTTCGTCTAAACTAGTGTTTAGTATCCCCTCAAATTTCATTTTAAATTTTCACATTTATGAACAATTTTTCATCTTTTCCAACAAAGGCACTGATATCGTTATCGATATTTTCACAAATTTGTTTATTAATATTTTCACCGATACAAATATTTTGAACACCGGTTGCAATTGAGATTATGCAGAGTATATAGCCTTTTGGGTGTGAGGTGTCAAAACCAGGGTTTGACACATCAGCCTCCATTTGTGATTTGGATATTTCAATTTTCAAACCTTATTTTAATGCATTTTAAAAGACCATGCGTTATATATTCTTCAAGTGTATGGTTTAGCAATCAGCATCCTCATTAAGATAAAAAGTAAATATCTTTTTGATTGGTACATATTTGATGGATTGAAGTAGAAGCCTTTCTTCTTTCTTTTTTGGTGGGCTGCAAAGTGAAAAGAAACAAAGCAGTTTTTGTTAGTTGCATATACGATTATGGATAATACAGTTTTTAAGTGTGACGATCACATCAAAAATTCTTAAACGTCGGATTCATAATACAAACTTCACCAAATGCAATTCTTGAACTGAAAAAAATGAAAATTATAATATGTTTTTAAGTGAATTTATTTATGTTTTGTGAGGTCAATACATTCCTAACATGTACTGCAATTTATGAGAAGCTATTTAATCCTTCTTAAAAGGGTTGAATTGAGTATTTATTTATGGGGTCCGAAAGATTTTTCAGTGTGTAGAAAACACGATTTAGTATATTAAATGTAGTAATACAAATGATTGGAAAAAAGTTTCAACTAATCACTTGATGTACTAGGCCGTGTTACCGACACATTTAAAAAAAATTCATGGGGTCCATACTGTTAACCCTTGACTTTCAAAAACAAACTTGAAGACTTTTATGAAACGTTGTGTCTCTTCTTGAATGGCTGCTTCCATTACTTTGCTAGACAGAAGCATCTATTGATAGGATATCCATTCATACCTAATTTCCTTCGTTTGGGTCATTCATGGCTAATTAGTCCATTATAAACATTAAATATTAATCAAGGGAAGAAAAAAAAAATGTATTTTTTGGAGCAAATGTGGGCTACGTTAATTAATTACAGCATGTGTTTAGTCCTTTGAATTGAACTTGAATTTAAATCTCCCTCCATGTAAATTAGTTTAGAATTTCAGTTTATCAATAAAAATGTAACAAATGAAATCTTGGAAAATCATAAACATATAATTTGAGGGAGTTGGTAGTGATCAATTTAAAAATTAGGTGTTGCATGAATGGATCAATTTCTAAAATTTAATCAATGTGTGGTCAAATTTGGATTCGAATTTTTTTTTTAATTTAAAAAGGGATTAATTGGTAGCTTCGCTATGACAATCCACTTTTTTAAGGGCCAAGGACTCAGGAAGACTTACAACGACATTTAAGCATCATCTGACCACTATAGCGTGATTCACATGTGCCAGTCAAACTCAAGACGTGCCGTTGAAATATGAAATTGAAATTCGTCTCCAACATTGAACCACCGCGTGATAGTTCAAATTTTGATTATTTCAACAATTAAACTTCGTAGATTAATGAGTTCAATCAATTTCCCATGATTTTCTTGTGATGAAACTACAAAACAAAATGAGCCACAAAATTCAAACATTGCCAAAGTGGAGCCCTAATCTGCTGGTTTATTTTATCCAAACCTCGTGGTGGTTAATGGGTTCCCCACTGATCATGCAACTTTGTTGACTAGTTTGTTGACGATGCAACATTTCTAGAGAGCATGCACCTACCGAGCCGACACACGATCTATCGATTTACATAAAATCGGTATCATTCATACTTTGATTTTATTTAATATAATAACAATTTCGATAGAAATGAGATTTTAACTATGCATTCATCAAATTTATTTCACGTGCAACTCACTGCCGCTTGATTTTTTTCTTTAATTTACAATTATTAAGGGTACGAAATAACTCGAAACTATTACAATAATATAGGCAAATTGAGAGTTTAAAACATGAAACACATCGATAAAAACCCAACACTTATCTATTAGAATATTGAACCACGTACATATTGTTACTCAATTATAGATTAATAAACTCGTCGTAAAATAAACCAATGAAAATGAAAAGGATCAAAGCAAGCACACATTGCCTAACTAGTGGACGCACAAATTCTCTTTTTTATCCCTACTTGGAACTTGTTCAGTTGTTCTTTGGCATCAACTACTTAAGTAAATATCCAAGGGTTTTCATGAAACAAATATTAGCCTTTTTCTTTCGAATTTTTTTATTTATTTCTGAAATCCATTACCAATATTATCATCGAATTAATGAGAGAAACAAAAGATAATGGCCTTGTGGGATGTAAGACAAGCCACTCAAACCCCCACCCCGAACGATGGATGAGTATATAGTGGACCACTCGAAGTCTATATCGGCATCCAAAAACTGTTCCAAACACGTTTCTGCATCATCTTTTTCACTTCTGTCCCTCCTACTCTTTTTACTACGGCTGTATTTCAAGTCAATATTGCACTAGTGTGTAGAAAGTAGAAATGCTTGACAAAACGTGATTTATTGTGACATCCCCGTTGTTAGTAAATTTTTCGAAAGTACGAGCCCTGCATAATAATTGAAATTCCAACATTGGGTTTTCGTTATCATAATGATTTCACTACTCAGTTAGAGAAACCTTGTGATCCAATAGTTTTCTTGTCTGTGACTCCATCTCTGTTCGAGTACTGGCCTGTCGTATTTTCTTCACGGCCTAAAAAGTAAAGGCAACCTGACTGTTCTGCCACAAAGCTTCTTTATAACCATCCAATTAGCATTGAGATCTAGAGATTCAAAGTTCAAGAGAGAGAGATTTGAGCCGTTCAAGTTAGATTTTTGTAAAATGAGTCCAATAAAATTGGCTAATGAGGACCGTAATATTTAAATTAAATAGTCCAAATTTAAATTTTTGTAAAGTGAGTCCAATAAAATTAGCTAATGAGGACCGTAATATTTAAATTAAATGGTCCAAATTTTTTGATCCGTCTGCTTTGAGCACATAGATCACGATCCATCAAATTAGAGAGCTTGTAGGCCAAGCCTTTTCTTCCGACCAAGACAATTCACTCTTGCATCACGTGTTGCAACAAGAACAAATAAGGTTGGTACTTGGGACTAGAGAAACTTGGGGCGATTTATTTGAGATACTACTACCCACATGACATCTCATGGGAGAGTTGCCTTCTGGTCTCAGTCCATTAATGTATTGCCATGCATAAGTATTTTACCACATGATAGTGAATTATTAGACCTAGACGTAACAATGTCATCGAACTCATTGCATGCAAGTTGCTCTCGTTAGCACGTGCATAAATTGTCATCGTGGTGTCTCGTCCCAACAAGGCTTCTGAAAAGAAACTCACACATACTCATGTATCATTAGCATGGGATGTCACCACCATTCATGTCATGTAAATTCTTTCTAGTTCTGTAGGGTTTCAACAATTTATTTCAATATTGCTTTGTTTCTTTTGGAGGATGCAACGTTGCTCAAGGCCGAAAAGACACATCATTCCCTAAGAATATTCGTCGCCCACTCTAGGAGGCTCCCAACTAGTCCTAATAAATCCTACCAAACTTGAGTCCCACTCAACAAGCTCTTCAATGGCAAACAGGGATCGTTATAATTTCTCTGGACCCTGAGAGTGTGACCCTTTGCCCCTTCCATCGTAAGCATAAAACTAATCATTGTACCGAGTATTACATGCATATACTTTGTATTATTGATCACATTCCAAAGGAAGCGGGTCTGGGCCGTTTCCGCTTGCACCACTCAGTAGACATAAACCGAAAAACACGAAAAAGAAAAGGGTGTGTTATTCACACACCTCATTTTTACTTCTCACACACCCTTCTAATTTTCAACCGTTGGATCGGATGAATTGAAGAAGATCAACGGGCAGAAATTAACAAGGAGTGCGTGGGAAGTAAAATGGAGTGTGTGGATAGCACACCCCAAAAGAAATGCCTGGTGGCTGCAAGGTGGAGTGCAATTATTGAGTTTCTATTGCCACAAAACTGAAAACAGCTAATTAAAGCATGTGATTTCACATTTACGGGCGCCTAATGCGGTGAAGATAGCAGAAAATTCCAATGCCGGATTCATAACAGACAACTCAGATTCCGAATCCAAAAATACCAAAAACAGATAAACAAAAATCGGCATCAATCAGCAGTTGAGTTTAACTTACTGGACTATATCTCATCTTTGAAGGCCACCTCTTGATCTCACTTGTTGCAGAGAGAATGAACCACTAACAAGTTGTTCGGTTTAGGAAGCATTAGAGAACATCTGAGGTTAGTTGTTGTCCAAAAGTCGTAGCGATCCACCTTAAAGTGACGGAAAAAATGACCTATACGGACCAAGATTGGATTAGGTTCTCAGAATTGCAAGAATTTGGAGGGGCCTCAACCGTAGACAGAGAAGTGCAAAAGTACGTTTGATATCACATCAGGTCGCAAGTTTATGACTCTCAGTGTTTACCATCCTCTGAGAGAAATTACTTATTTGGATCGAATTCTCCAAATCCACTCTTGAAATCTTCCACCATCTTGGTTTCCTCTTCTTTGCTATCTGTACAATTCTTCCAATCATCCCTGTCGGCCTTCTTCAACAAACCCGCCATAACCTGCAAAACATATCATTTTTCATTGGACTTCAACCTTATGAACGTCAGGAAACCAATTGGCAGATTGTAAATAATCGGTAAACTATGTCCTTACCTGGCGTCCAAATTGAGGTAAGAATTTCTCATTCTCTTCAATCGAATGTGATAGGATTGTACCATCAGGGAGCTGAGCATAGAAGAAACTAAAATTTCTGTCGAACTGTTCCCCTAACAATGTTCTCCCATCATAATTATTACTGGCTGCAATGAAGAGAAACATCAGTTAAAGATACAGTAGAAGGTAAGGAATATCGGAAGTTTCTCAAAAATTATGCTTAAAAAGTTCCATGCAGATTAAGCACAATAAAAATGGGTTTTTACATTTCATGGTTGTGAACTTGAACCCCTGCCTTTCAGCAGCTAAGTTAAATATATTTTTAAGGGCAGCTGCTTTGGCTGAAGGAACAGGAACAGCCTACACAAAAGAACCAAGGGGTAAGCAATTCACCCAAGAAACTTCTTACATAAGCATTTGCAACACAGATCCTAACCTGAAGATTAGCATGAGTCGTACGTTTTGAAGCCCATTCAAAGAAAACAACTTCCTTTCCTTGTTTGTTATAATACTTCTTCAAAGCATTCTGAAACTTATCAAGCTCAATTTCACATTCTGAGGGTAGAGAAACGGTATTCGGTGAATGAACTATAGGGATTAGCAATACGTGATCTTCAACAAGTGGGCCTTTAGCTAGGGCACAATAGTAATGCTCCCCTATGCTGATAATGAGATGTGACTCTACTTTGGGACTTGACAAACAAAACCAACACTCTGTTGACCTGCACGTGAGATCGAACTTAGTGTTACAACCAAAAGAAATAATATCTTGAATCTGTCCGATTGGCCTGCTCAGTAAGCATAAAAGTGTAACTCAGAGACCAACCTGTTACTGTTAGCATTTCCAGATCCACGTCTCAGTTGAGAATTGCTCTCACCTTCATCCTGTAAGCTGTGCTTAAATTTGCACTCTGGACCCCTTTCGCATTTACCTTTGTTCATAAAATCGAAACAAACACCTCTCAACGATTGTTCTCTTGCATCTACGTCATGTTGAAAGTTGCAACTTTCCCCTCGAGGACAAGATCCAGACGATACAAACTTAAAACACAGCCTATTACCATCGCCATGTTTCTGCCTTTTTTGGGGGACATCGTATCTCCAGTACTGTGAATCAGAAATACTATCGCTAGAGCTCTTACCAGCTTCTCCTGTTTTCTCCTCATATGTGTACGGAGATAAGGTAGTGGTTGTCGACTTCGTTCTAATCTCAGTAGCAGACATTGTAGATGCTGGAGTAGGAGAGAGTGCATGAATGAATTTCTGAGGAGCAAGTAAATGCAACAGGTTATTAATGCCTAGACGCTATATCTAAGGATAGAAAATGGAGATGTAACGATAAGAAACTGAAGGATTTTATCCAAAACAAGAGACAGCACGGATATCAATTCATCCCAAGACCAAATAATAAGGAAAACAAAGATGCTAGACTTGATGAATCTAATTTGAAACTATGTTGAGGTAATGAACCTGCTTATCTTTGTTTCCAACTGGAGCAAGACCCAAGAAGCGTGTCACATGCACAGCATCAACATTAGAGTAAGGTTCACGTGCATAGAACAAGCCCTTCGTGCCTGCAATATGATAACTACCACAGAGAACGAACTTTGATCAGAATCGTAGAGCTGTTGCTACTATCCAATGCAAATACTAAAATTATTCTGTTCGCTACCATATGCAATTGAAGAGAGTATTAAAAGTGACATGCCATGCAATAATCTCCAAAATTTTGTACCGTGGCTTGATCTCGGCTACTAACTCTGCGACGATATTGTCAGTGCCAAAAGGCTCGGAAGCTCCAGGGGGAACATCAGATATATTTGCTCTATTAGTGATCCCGCTTGGCCATTTATTAGTAACAACCAGTTAAGGAAATCACAAAACAGGCCCAAAAACTGAAAACATGCAGCAAAAAAAAAAAGAACGTAAGAGATACTAAATGAGCTTCTTAATAATTCTACAAGATAAAAAAGAAGTTTAATAAATTTATAGCACAAAAGGATATGTTAGGAACAAGTCAATAATTCCAGGCTCCTCAGCAATTGCTCGCAACACATCAACATCGTCCTGATTATACGTCCCAAACTGTTGGCTATCGGAAGATTGCTGACCAGATAAATATGCCACAGATAACCCTACACAATGTGAGCAACAGAATCAGCTATAAACATAAATGATCTGATATCAACTAAGCGTGATTCGAGTAATCCTAATCACGCCAAGCAACTAATCCGATTTTACAAAAAAATTATAGTAAAAATAAGCTCAGAACCTAAAAGGTGCACTAACTTAAGCTTAATGCAATCGATTAGCAAA
Source organism: Crataegus laevigata (assembly GCA_963580275.1). NCBI lineage: Eukaryota > Viridiplantae > Streptophyta > Magnoliopsida > Rosales > Rosaceae > Crataegus > Crataegus laevigata. The sequence goes on along the minus strand of OY756942.1, from coordinate 35,023,397 downwards.
AATAATTTAAGCTACTGAATTTTATATAAGCACAATTTTAAACCAAAATTTTAACCTCCAGTTCACTCCTTTTTCTCCCAGTAACCAAACAGAATCGCAAAGTTCCCTCCTTTAGTTTTCCCAGTAACTAAACAGAAATTTAAGCGAGAAAAATAAGCCGGAATTTAAAGCACATTGGACTATACCGTGGAGCGTGAATTTGCCACTGCCTTTCAACCAGTAGAGATTGTTGCAAATCTTCAAGCCATCCAATTTGAAGCCTTGGTTTCCGGCGTCTCTCGTCGCAGCCAGGAGGACCTTGGCGGCCCCGACGCCGTAGTCGCCGATGAAGTAGGTCGGGAGAGGAATTTGGGCCCGGCCTTCGATGTAATCATTGAACTCGTCGAGCTGGTCCGCCGAGTCGGGGAAGAACTGGCCCACGCAGAGAAGCGCGTCGAATGGACCCGCCGCCGATTTGTTGACCTAGAACGAATTAACTCGGTAAAATAAGAAATTGCAAATTATTGGAGCTAAAGAAAAGAGATGCAGAGGTAGAGAGAGAGAGAGAGAGAGAGAGAGAGAGAGAGAGAGAGATACCGAAACGACGCGTTTGAAGAGCTGCTTGAGGTTGCCGGAAACGTCGCCGGAAAGCAGAATTTTGGGGGGAGCCATGAGTGATAGCGATGACTGAGAGAGGCGAGGGGTTCGGAGGTTGACGACGGAATGGGCGCGCTGAAGTTTCTAGTATTTTGGGCTTGCCTTCTCTTGGGCTTTCATAGTCAGAGGCAGAGTGCCCCAGTTTCTCAGTTCCGCCTCTCTAAAGAAAAAAATTAAAAGAATGATAGCGTTCCTTTGTTAATTTTTATTCATTAATATTTTTTAATTCATTCAATTTGGCGGTCGAAAATTAAGAAGAGTGTAGACCTGTAAACGGGTCGGATTTATCGAGTTTAGGTCGGGTTCAATCTGACCCGTTAAATTAACAGGTCATCCGAACCCGACCCGTTAAACTAACGGGTCACCCGTTTCACCCGTTAAGACCCATTAACAATTTTTTTTATTTTATTTTTTGCATAGAGTTTATTTTTTATTGTTAAGACTTTAATAAAATTACTAAAACATCCTCAACTAACAGGTGCTAACGGGTCTAACGGGTTGACCCAAAGTGACTCGTTATTTAACGGGTTCACCCGTTAGCGACCTGACCCGTTAAGTATCCACCCAAATACTAATATTAACGAGTCGGGTCGGGTTAACGGGTCGGGTCCAAAATGCCAGATCTAAAAGAGTGTATGAGAATTAAAAATGAGTGTGTGGATAACACCACCCTAAAGAAACCCTATGCGCTATACTATATTTCTACGTATTTCTTCTATACAAAATTATATAATTTCCATATGGCTAGAGAGCAGATGATACGCAACTTCAATTTTCTCATCGGAAAATTGTGACACGGCTATTGTCCGGGCAGCCCTTGACATAGGTTCATCCTTAGAGCAAGTCCACCGGAGTGGACTTTGCCCAACACCTAGCACAAAAACCTCCATGGGACCCTGTCCATCCCCTCCACCCCACAAAAGAGGCTGGCACCCAGCCCAAGCTGGTCTCTGAGCCAATCTGAAATTGGTTGAGCAAGAAGCCGGGCAAATGGCATGGCGCGTGGCCTTCACGCAGAAGAATCGGCGAGTAACCGACACAAAACAGGTCGCGGGCCCAGGCCTGCAGACGCACTTAAATGCCACCCGTAGGGGCGACGTGGCAAATGCTCTGCCGTTGGATTTCCAACGGCTATTTTTTATAGACCATTGGATTTCCAACGGTAAAAAAATTTAAATTTCACCGTTAAAATGGACCGTCCGATCAAAGATCAACGGTCCAAGTTTTTTCCTCAAAAAAAAAGGGGCCCAACGGTCAGATTTATGACCGTTGGCCACGTGGCATGATCTTGTCTCTTGAATTTAAATATTTTTCAAATCCAACGGTCCAGATAACTACATTAAAATTAATTTAAAAATATAAAAAATACATAATTTTTTTTAAAAAATACAGAAAATTTTAAATTTTTTTTTTCTATAAATACCTAACCCTCATCTTCAACCTTACACCACATTTCAATATTTCTACACTTTCTGTACTATCTACATTTCAATATTTTCTACACTCTAAGAGAGAAAAAATGTCTTTGTGGACGCTCATTGAAGATCTTACGTTATGTGAAAGTTGGGTGCGCACTACTCACGACCCACTTACGGGTAATGAGATGGATAAGCGAGAAATGTGGAGTAAAATTACGAAAGCGTTTTGCGATGTACATGGAAAAGACTCCAGAACTAGTCAAGGTCTTAAAGGTCGTTGGAAAAAACTCAACGCATCATTTACTTGTTGGAAAAAGGCATCTCTCATGCTTCCAGTAACTTGCGTAGTGGGACGAGTTTAGCGGATCAAGTAACAATATTTTTATTTAATTTTTTATGTCATTTTATGTAATTTATATGCATTCCACCCGCATCAATATTTTAATTTATTTAATTTCTTATGTAATTTGTTATGTCATTTTTATGTAATTTATATGCATTCCACCCGCATCAATATTTTAATTTATTTAATTTCTTATGTAATTTGTATGTAATTTCTTATGTCATTTTTATTTAATTTCTTATGTTATTTTTATAGACACTACAAGCTCAAGCGTACTACAATTCAAAGAACCATAACCAATCATTCAACAAATGGGAATGTTGGGAAGTTGTCAAAGATTGCCCTAAATACAAAATTGTTCCAACTGGCCCAGAAGTTGTCATGCACAGCGTGGGTATACATAGTTCGCCAGAACCAGACACGACTGAACAAGAAGCCGACACATTTGAAGACACGGAAAAGACGCATGAACAAGTGCCCGAGACCCAACCGACTCGTCATTCCCTCAGGCCTCAAGGTAAAAAGGCATCAAAGAAAAAAGGTAGTTATTCCATAAATGACTACACTAAATATATGGAGGAACTTGCTCACCAAGGTGAACTTACCATGGCACGGGAAAAGGCTAGAGATGAGGAAAAAAATGCTGCAATGGCAGCATTACTAGCAGCTACTGAGGCCCGTGATGCACCGGCTGAGAGACAAAGAGAAATAGTTAATCGAGAGAACGAGTTGGTTAGAGAAGCACTTCATCGAGAAAATGAAATGCTTAGAGAAGAAAGGATGGCTCAAGCAGATCGTGACACTATGAGCAAGTCTTTAATAGGAATGTCTCCGAATTCAAAATGAAGCTCAGAAAAAAGAGATGTCATGCGAATGAGGCATGCAAGAGATGCAGAACTTTATCAAGGAGGTTCTAGCTACACAAATCATAGCAACCCAGATCCTAGCACCACATATCCTAACTCCAATGACTTTGTATAATTTTGTATTTATTTGTAGTAGTTTATTTAAATTCTTATGTAATTTTTATGTTTTTTATTTTTTTTCTTTTGAACTTTATTTAATTTCTTATTTATTGTTAGAACTTTATTAATTTTTATTTAATTTATTATGCAATTTCAATGTGATTATTTATTTATTTTTGTACTTTAGTTAAACACATGAAATAAGATTACATAAACTCACCAAATAAACTTTAAAAAAAAAACACACTACATAGAATTACATAAACTTAAAAAAAAAAGATGTCATGTGAAGGAGGCGTGTAAGAGATGCAGAACTTTATCAAGGGGGTTCTAGCTACACAAATCATAGCAACCCAGATCCTAGCACCACATATCCTAGCTCCAATGACTTTGTATAATTTCGTATTTATTTGTAGTAGTTTATTTAAATTCTTATGTAATTTTTATGTTTTTTATTTTTTTTTCTTTTGAACTTTATTTAATTTCTTATGTAATTTCTTATTTATTGTTAGAACTTTATTAATTTTTATTTAATTTATTATGCAATTTCAATGTGATTATTTATTTATTTTTGTACTTTAGTTAAACACATGAAATAAGATTACATAAACTCACCAAATAAACTTAAAAACAAAACACACTAAATAAAATTATATAAACTTAAAAAAAAATACACTTTATTCTTCAACCACAAGCCTCATTTTAATTATCTTCACCTCCTTGCAATCCCCACTGGTGCTCAATCAAGTCATTCTGTCGGGGTTACGTGCCAGTATGACTTTTGCAAGTAAGTGTATTGTTGAACGATCAATTCATTGTAACGTCCATCCCGTTCCAACGGCTCGTGTTGCACGGGATCTTCGGTATTGTCATGAGCACAGTAGATACGTGTTTGTGAGTTGTTCATCGAATCCGGCTCACATTCATCGACGGCATCATAATCATATTCATCTTCAACAATCATATTGTGGAGAATAATACAAGTCATCATGATGGATCGAAGAGCCTCGACATCAAACATTCTAGCTACAGCCCTAACAATCGCCCAACGAGCTTCCAAGATACCAAAACAACGCTCAACATCCTTCCTACAACCTTCTTGACATTTTGCAAAGTGTTTTTCTTTTTCAGTATGTGGATGCGGCACTGTTTTGACAAATGTATCCCACCTTGGGTAAATGCCATCTGCAAGGTAGTATGATCCCTTATATTGGGTACCATTAACCCAATATGTGCATTTCGGCGATTTTCCTTGCAGCAGGTCGTCGAACACTGGGGATTGGGTAAGGACATTTAGGTCATTCTGAGCTATAGGAACACCAAAAAAAGCATGCCAAATCCAGTATCAAATGAAGCCACATTTTCCAAAATGATGCTTTTGGCTCATTTTCTGTCGCCATAAGCTCTTTGCCACGCACTTGGACAGTTTTCCCAAGTCCAGTGCATGCAGTCGATGCTTCCAATCATGCCAGGGAAGTCTCACATCTCACCCTTCCTTAGAAGCCTTCGCATGTCCCTTGGCGTGGGTGTCCGAAGGTACTCATTGGTATAGAGGGCTTCAATTGCAGATCAAAAGCGCATTAGGGACTCTAGAACAGTTGTTCTTCCCATCCTCGTGATCTCATCCACTTGATCTGCAGATGCTTCATATGCAAGCATTTGCAAGGCAGCCGTAATTTTTTGCTCGAGAAGAAGACCTATAACATGAAAAGCATCCTCTTTTTGCACAAAGTATGGATCATGGTTGCAAATAGCACTCATGATTTTGTCGAACAAACCTCGTTGCATTCTAAAACGACGTCTAAAAATATGATCAAGGAATATGCTGTTGGGAATAAAATAATCTTCTAAGAGATCTTTACCTCGTCTTTCCCTTTTTCTATCGAGGTTTGCAGCACGTCTGGGTTTGGCTATCTGCCCCACGGCTTCCATGACACGGCGGGAATGTGAAGCCCTCTGCCTTCTATGGTGATCATCCTCATCCTCATCCTCCTCCACGAAGAAAGCCTCATCTCCACCTCCATCTTCCTCGAAATTGGCCAATTCTGCCTGTTGTGCCAACAACCTTTTCTGTTGCTCCTGCAATTGTTTATACACTCTCCTTGAAGAAGACATTGTAATAAGAACTCAAGATTTGAAAACGATGAACAATGATTCTGAGCTAAAAAGAAGGATTAAACTTGGTGTGAGGATGGATGTAGAGATGTAGGGTTTATATAGACAAAAAAAAAGAAGCAAATATAAGGTTCTGGACAATGCCACGTGGCACTACGTGATTGACAGAAAATATTATCGAAATCTTGGCTAAATTATTGTAATCCCGAAGTGACACGTGGCGCATCGGGATTGGTTGGAAATCTTATCGAAAATCTATTCACAAAATAGTACGTTTCGGATAATGACACGTGTCATTATGAGGTTGGTTGAAAATCTTATCGAAATGTTGGCTAAATTATTGTAAATCGGATGTGACACGTGACGCGTCGAAATTGGTTGAAAATCTTAGCGGAAATCTATTCACAAAATAGTACGTTCGGATAATGACACGTGGCGTGACGAGATTAGTTAAAAATTCTATCCGAAATTAAAAGTATTTTATTATTTTATTCTTTTACAAAAAAATTTAAAAATATTATAAATGGCCTGGGCGCAAGCGCATTTTTTTAGGGGTGGAGATGCAGTGGCTTATTATTGTTCATGGGAGTATGTTACTGTTCATTTGAATGGATGAATGGGCTGGGTGCTGACACCCAATCTTAGGGGTGGACTTGCTCTGAAGGCTACTATGTTTGGTTGAGGGTTTTGCAAGTCTTAGGATTGGAAGCCCAACTATCTGTGTATCTGCTTCTATGCTTTTGTAATGCTTAGATGATGCTTTCCTAATCCCACGCATCCAACATTTTGTAATTATTTTCTTTATAATTTGGCATTCAAACCCATGATCGACTTGCAAAATCCCAATCCAAACTTAGCCTAAATATGCACGATCAAGATAGGAGGATTCATGACAAAGATCGAAATAGCTAGTCAGTCGAACTGCATGCGCGCGCGCACACACACACATACATATTACTTAAGGGGAGTGATTCCTACACAATCTCAACCACACAATTTCATTAAAATTAAATCCAACAGTGGGAGCATGTCCCCTTTTTTTAGAAAAATGGGAATCCTTCCCCTTAAGCAATTTGTATATATATTTCTCACCCCATTTTACTTCTCACACACCCTTTTAATTTTCGGCCGTCGGATCGGATGAATTAAAGAAGATCAACAGACATAAATTATCAAGAGGTGTGTGGATATATTGGATGTGGTCCATAAATACTAATATTCTTTGACTAAAACCTTTGTGGTTTTTATTTTTTGATCAAGGCCTCTGACATTAATAAAATAATATATTTCTATGTAAGTTATAATATTTTTAAATTAAAAATGAAATTTCTAGTTATTTATATTAATGAGATTTTATATAAAACCCATAATTTATGGGATTAATATTAAAGATAAATTATACTCTCCAATATATTGGGTATATATATACATTGGTACGTTCATCACAGCTAACCAAAATATTATTGTACCAATACATGGGTACATTATTAATAAAAATGTTATTAGGCTTAATAACATTATTAAATTTCTTCTATTAAACTTGACATGGATACATTCTCAAATCAACGAAATATAATGTACCCTTATAAGTTTAAAAAATGGATCAGAGAAAATATTTAATGAATTTTATATTAAAAAAGGGTATATTTTTTCATATAACAAATTGGTATATTTAAGAATGGGTACATTTAAGATTAGAAAGAATAAAAAAAATTTATGAATGGATACCATATAAGATAAAAATTTAATGGGTACAGACTTATTCTAATTTTACTTTTTATATTTTGGAATGTTTGAATTGAAAATTAATTAAGAGTTTAATAAGGGTGTGAGTATTAAAACTCTAAATCAATTACTAATTTTTATTTTAAAAAATTATGTAACTGGCATGTAATTCATTGATATACTATTGTTAGGGGCTTTGATCAAAATTTGAAAACTATAAAGTCTTCAATGAACATTAGAAACTAGGGTGTGAGTATATATACATATATAGATTGCTTAGGTAAAATTGTGCGGTTGAGATTAAAACACAGACCACACAATTTTATTAAAGTTAAATCCAACGGTGAGGAGTATGTCCTCATTTTTTTAGAAAAATAAGAATTCATCCCCTTAAGCAATCTGATATATATATATATATATATATATGCACGCGCACACACACACCTCAATAGGGTCCAAGGTGATTGTGCATGTGAGTTACTGAGTAGGCAAATAATATGATGAGCATATTCTTTCACCCAATCCTTTGCATCAATGAACACTAATATGATAACTTAATACGCTTTGAAGCTAGTTCGACGTCGCAATTATATTGAACTTTGGCGGAACTTATAGTCAAGATCAATTCACGTCTTAGTGCTTCTTTATCGTCTGTTTATTAATGTCCTGTTAGTATAAAAATATACTTTAAATTGAAAATTCGTAAAAACATACATATATCTCAAAATTAATTTTACAAGAATACATGGTTGTCGGTCCCCTATCATGAATTACAAGGTGGTCCAGCCATTAATCCCGTCAGACAACAAATCACGTTTTTTTTTTGTGACATTACGTCTAGTCTTCAATTAGAGTACGTGCACTGCTGCCGTGCAGATGTACTAGTGTGAATAAATTGGGATTTTGTTATATAAGGAAACTAACGAAAAGTTTAAAAAAAAATTCTTTTAACGGAAAGTTACTTTTAAATGTATAGTGAATAATGACAATTAAATGTAAAAAAATGATTTTTCGTTAAAAGTGAATAGTACTATGAGTATTTTATTAAATCTCCCTTGTTATATAGGCATGGAGAATGGTTTAACATTTTATATGCCTTTGCATTGGTCTATCCTTCACCTGTGTGAGACATTTTGTTCTTATATCTTTAACTCTGGACAAGCTTTTTCAGGTGTAGTTAATTTTTAAGTCTACACGTAAACAACAAATTGTGTGATGTGTGAGCACATGTAGTATTTGGGCTTTCACACGAGGAACAATTTGATCTCATACGATAAAAAAATTAGAATTTCTCTATAAAACTAATTAACAATTAGCAATATAAAAATAATCAAACATCTTATAAATCTTTGCATTGGTCCTCCTCACCGAGGAAATTTTGTTCCCACGTCATCAACTCTCGACACAGTGTGAACGCGAAGAAACTAGAATTTGAAACCTATGAAATTTTGTCCCTACATCATTAACTCTGTCTCAACATTGACAGCTGGCACAAGTCTTGGTCTTCTTTCTTATATAAATTTTATTCTAATCATGCTTGTATCTGTCAAATTGGTCAATTATTATCTACTAATCATGATTAGTATGGCATGCTAATTTACATGTGAATTGACCAGCAATATCGCTTCTTTTTTGCTCTCTTTGTTTCCAGGCCACTTTACTTTCGTGGTAGTCGACTGAATATATATGATGGCCCCCATTTTCTTTTCTTATGTTTTATTGTTTGTTTAATTAAAAGTTTAAGTGGAACATGTTGGAATTTACATTTAATAATAATAATAATATTTAATTCAATATTTGAATGAAAAGTTCTTAACCGTTTATTCAAGTTGGTGCCATCTTATACAAAGTGACACTACATTGTGTATGGACATCGTAGGTTTTACATAAATCCAAGTTAGAATAGACGTTAGATATGCATAAAGAAGAGTTTTTCCTTTCTTATTTTCTCATTCTTTCTTTGTCAAATTTTGAGTCGTGTCTTGAGAATACGAAAAATATAATTTGTCTCCAGAGTGAAAATTGTAGTGTGTTGACTTCGAATTATAAATTATTAAATTTTGGTAGATAGACGTCTGCCAAACTACAAGCACAAGAGTAGACATAAAATTTTATAATTAGGACATTGCATATATGCAAGCCTCAATCTTCAAGTTTGTCAATCTGTATTACTTTATTTCTAATTGTTTGTATTAATTTTGTACACAATTAATGTTGTAATTTTTTTTATGATTATTATCATTGATACCTTTTTTATTATTCTCATTCCAACAGAGCTAACAAAGAAAGCCTTTGATTTTATATACTTAAAGAATACAAGGTGAAAATTATCACAACGGAGCCAGTTTAGGGTTTCTGAGTAGAGAGATAGAATGGGTACATATATAACACAACTCTTAAACATATGTTTTACTCAAACTGTTTAAAGTGAACGGAACATCACTGTTATATTAAACAAAATAGTTATTGGTTTAATTAATAATATCTCTTTTTCTTGTGTTGAAAAAAAATTTCTAAGTTCAAATCACTACCTTATTGACTACCAAAAAAATCACATAACAATGTTGGTGCAAAGGATATAGGAGCTGCGTAAAGTATAAACAAACATACACAATTACACATACTGTTTTAAAAATCTCCGCCCATCGCTGCCTTGACCTTGCCTAGACACTAAGCAGTTGGTCAATACCTTAATTAATCCTTAAACACTTGAAAATTAAGAAAGTAACATAAGCTCTCGCCTAACCCACCTAAATCCTTCTAAATGCTAGACTCAGCACGCCGTCCTACTAGCGCGTAACATTTTTTATAACTTGGATTAAACATTAACAAAAGAAAGAAGAAGAAAACAAATCTTAATTAATTTTTTCCAGCGACTAATACCATTTGACCTGTGCTCCGCTGGCAAACAATTGTCTTTTGTCACTTTGCTATCACCTAAATCAGTGATAAACAATAATTGCATTTGCATGTCCACTGCTCAAGTAAAACTTCAAGATAGTGGTCATGTATTACAACACATTGGAAAAGTCTTCGGCACAATAGTCCATTGCATCTTGACGCTGACCTTTTACAACAAGGCAATGTTTTCTGTTTAGAAAATGTTGCGGAAACTATTTCTTTAAATTATTGAAGTGACAGTTAATAATTTAAAGAAGAAATACAACCATTAAATATTGGGAACTTTAACGAAAAGCTCCCGGTACTGTTCACTTTAACAAAAAACCACATTTTTACACTAAAAAGTCAATCCTGATACTATTCACTTTATCCTTTATTTTGTCCTTATCGTTAAAACTCAAAGTTTTCAAGCCTTTTTCATTAGTTTTCCTTTAAATATTACATTATGTAGTCTACAAAATATGGTATAAATAGTCTACAAAATATGGTATAAATGAATATTTTGTGTACGTATCAACTCTTATATACTTCATAAAAAAATAAAATAAAAAAACTCTTATGTACGAGAGTTCAATAACATGGCCTAAGACTTTAGTCTTTCTAAACATTAACCTAAGCTTCATCACATATCAAGTTTTATAAGATGATCATGCTGACATGCTTCTATGGAATCATCCTTTTTTCTTTCTTGAAGTATCACTTATGAAGCATGATCCTCTCCAATAAAATGATAACTCGAAAACGCCAAACGATGATATGTAAGTGTGAGTTTCTACTTAAAATTCATAATACAAATATATGAAAGTTTGCAATTAGAGTCGATCTGATTTTCTTATTTATATTATATATTTTTAAGTTTTCTAATTTCTTACCTTTTTTATATTATTAATCAATAACAAGTCGTAAATGGATATTTTGATTAAATCTCTCTTTCAAGATTATGTTAGATGATAGGTGGAGTTAACCTTAAGGGTAAGTAATCACAAATTTTTTTGGAGTGTGACATCCATACACTCTTAATTTTCGGCAATCAGATCGAATAAATTGATAACGATCAAATTCCATAAATTAACAAGGCGTGTGAGAAGTAAATTAGAGTGTATAGATAGCACACGCCAATTCATTTCCACTTAATAAAGATTTATTTGGAAGTAATTTTAAAATGACTAAAAATGTTTTTCGTGAAAATATTTTTGGATCAGTTCTTAACAAAAATACAAGTGAATCTTGAAAAAACACTTCATACTCCTGTACTTAGGTACCGTTTGGTATGTAGACGGGATGTAACGGAACGGAATGGGACGGGACGGAACGGAACGGAGATGGAGCAAAGATGCTCTCGGATGGAAACGAGGAGGAAGAAGAAGGAGATGGAGATGTTATAATTTTGTGTTCCACAGATGTGGAACGAGTCGTTTTAGAGGGGTGAGGTAGAGCGAAAATTCACCCAAAACTCGTCCAGTGGAACAACGCATTCCACCCGTTTTAGGCGCACAAACATGGGACGAAACGCCTCGTCTCGTTCCGTTCCGTCCTACGTATCAAACGATACGTACTTTTAGAACTAAAAATCATTTATCTAAGGGTGCATTTGGTACGCAGACGGGACGGAACAGGACGGGACGGATGTTGTAAATTTTGAAAAAGACAAGGGGCATTTTTGTCCTAAAATGTTAAAAATTTCTGTCCCACATACGTGGAACAACCCCGTTCCAGGGGGAGGTGGAACCAAAAATCATCCAAAACTTGTCCCGTGGAACGCCTCGTCCCACTCGTTTTAGGCGTACCAAACGCGGGACGGAACGCCTCGTCCCGTCCCGTCCCGCGTACCAAACGCACCCTAAAAGCATTTTCAATTATTTTAAAACACTTTCAAAAGCTTAAGAGCCTGTTTGATATCTTATTTGAAAATTTTTATCATTTCTCAAAACATTTCTTAAGAACATTTCTTGAAAACAATTTTCTTTAAGACTCAAAAACTTGATTGATTTGCGATTTAAAAGTTTTAAATTTTACGACTTAAACTTGATTTGATTGGAGTAAAGACGAAAAAAATAAAAAATAAAAAGAGGAGAAAGAAAGAAGAAAAGAGAGAGATATATTTGGAGTGAGAAGGGAGGAAGGAGAGAAAAGAAATGAGTGAGTTTAAGTTTAAAAACTCTAAAAACTCACTTTGTATGTTTTTAAGGAATAGACTATATTTTTTAGTTAGTCTTGAGTTCAGTTTTTTAAAATAATCATACCAAACAAGTTTTTAAGACCTAAAACTTGAAAACTGTTTTTGAGTTTAAAAAGTTGGATTCAAATACACTACCAAACAGGCCCTAAGATTTTTATTTTTTATTTTTTTATTAAGTCATCCCCAGATTTGTTATAAGTTGTTCATCCATCAAATCAACGTACGTCTGAAAACGATAAAAAACTTGCAACGTGTCACAAAAAACGTCACCTCTAACCTTTTTTATAACGTCATCTCTATCCTTTTATGACGTCATCTCTCAACATTTTATATAGGGACATGAATTCTTCACACTCAATTTTACTTTTCACACACTTTTTTAATTTTTGAGTGTCAAATTAGATTAATTAAAAATATCAACGAACAGAAATCATCAAAGTGTGTGTGGATAGCACACCTCTTTATATATCCGTCTGTTTCATCCTTCACACCAAAACCCCACGTTTCTCCATTTTCATCTACCAAACAGCAACAAAAACAACCCCTCCCTCTCTCTGTCTCTCTCTCTCTCTCTCTCTCTAGAAACTCACAGGAGAGAGAAGCAGCTGAGAAACTGCAACATGGCCGACCCGTCGGCGTCTTTGGCCATATGGGCATGGATGCTCAGCTGGTTCACGCCCTCCTCGCTCTTCCTTCTCCTCAACCTCATGATCGGCATCATAGTCCTCAGCTCCCGTTATGAGACGCACAAAAAACCTGAGCACCAACAACAACTGCAGCAGCAAGAAGAGCAACCCGGCCTGTTCAGCTCGCCTCAACTCGAACGAACCCCCTCACTCTTGGACCGGGTCCGGTCGATAAACTTCTCCCACTACAAATTCGAGCAACCGAACCCAGAAATCCATTACACGCCGCCACAACATGCAGATTTAGATAATTCGACAGGGTCAAACCGGACTCTCTCGCACCAACTCGAACGAACTCCCTCGCTATTGGACCGGTTTCGGTCCATCAACTTTTCCCACTACAAATTTGAACAATCCAACAGCCCAGAAGTCCAATCCGGCGAATCAGCAGCACAACATCCTGGTTCGAGTCAGACGGACTGCAATAGTCCCGTCGGGTTAGCTAGGACACCCTCGCTCTTGGAGCGGCTCAAGTCGATGGATTTCCCATTCTACCGGCCCGAACATGCCGACCCAGAGAATAAAATTCATGAACCGGAATTGTTCGAACATGAGGCCCACGATCCGAGTTCGAGTGAAGAAAACTTGGTTCATCGGAATAAGTCGAACTCGGGTAATGGGGCTCGGGTAAACCAGCATGAGAAGATAAAAAAGTCGACCAGCGAGAACTCGCGGCTCCGAGGAGGGGTTGAAGGAAACAACAACGAAACGGACATTAGGACGGCGACGCTGAGGGTGAAGAAAACGAGATCGTTTGGAGGACACGAGGCCGTTGACGCGAAAGCTAACGATTTCATAAACAAGTTTAAGCAGCAGCTGAGACAGCAACGAGTTTAAGCAGCAGCTGAGACTGCAGAGGCTCGACTCAATTGAAAATGGTAGCCAATAATAAGGTAGTCTTTGTCGTCGTCGTCGTCGTCTGTGTACGTAATGGTATTTAATTCAGTTTTGTGGATTATTTTGGTCATATAAGTTAAGGATAGGGATGGGCAAATACCTGGTTATGGGTAACCGCGGTTATTCGTTCATTTAAATTAAACGGTTACGGTTATGGGTAACCGTTTAGATAAATAAACGGTTATGGGTATTACCGTTTACCCGCAAAATTTAAATGAGTGGTTATGGATATTAACCGCGGTTAACGGGTAACCATTTACCCATTTATTTTATATATGTAAAATTAACACAAACCATGTTTTCTATCGGAGAAAACTTAGATCAATGCTATTGACTATAGTGCATGGTTTATAACCATTGCCCATCCCTAGTTAAGGATAATGCTTGTGTCCCTTCATTGCGATTAATGAATTTTTATCGTTCAAATATTATAATTAAAATAGTTTATAATCTTTATAATTATCTAAAAATTATATCTGTAAAAAAATCATTTAATTTAGAGATCGTTTATTCATTCATACATGTTAAACTAATTAACAGTTTGATGACAATTAATATTATATGATGAACCGTTTATTTGTTTTATGCATTTGAATGACTAAATAATCTTTAAATTGAATAATTTATTGCAAATATGATCTTTAAATGATGATAAAGAAAATAAATAGTTCCAATTATAATTTCTGGATAATAAAAATTCATAAATCGTAAGTGAAGGGACAAATAATTCGCATACGGGAGACACAAGCATTCTCCTTATATTAATTCTGATGATCCGTCAATTGCTTAAGTTCTTTCTATTTTTTAAGGGACAATGAGTATTAATTTTATGAATGTATGTATGTATGTATATGTATTAATTTTTTGAATGTATGTATGTATATGTATATATATATATATAACTGTACATATATTTAAGTTGGTATATGGTAATACGTTGGTATACATTTCTTCTTCTGAATTATGATACCAGATAGCAATAAGGATGGGTTATGAATTAGGATCGATAGACACTTCATCATCGTTTTAAATGAATAATTTCCAAGGAAGAAGTCGTTGCAAGAATCTTAGTAATCTGACATGCATAACATATTTATTTGTTTGAAAAAATAAAAATATAATTTATATTTCTTCTTGTAAAAATAAAAATAAAAAAACCCTTTTTTTTAGTGCATAAAGTGCCACAAATTCATCAACCAAATTAATTAATTATTAATTCAAAATTCCCTTAGACAGTAAAACCTCAATAAATAAATACTCTTGACTAAAATAAATTATCGTTTTAGAGAGGTTATTATAGTATCAATGAATGAATAATTTATTAATTTATTGGATAAATAAATATTTTTAAATTTAACAAGAACTTTGTGTTTGTTCATTTATAAAGCAAGAAGTATATGTATATGACTTCAAATTTCTAACAACTAGAAGATCTAATACTTTCAAAACTTAATGCCCTTGAAGACAAAATATACTTTAGAAGCATATTTTGAGAAATAGTTGAATTGAGAAAATAGAAGTTGTTTGAAAAAAAGAAAAGAAAATAGAAGTTGTTAAAATAAAATAAAAAGAACATAAATACGTGTTATGAATATTTATGTGCATGTGTTATGTAGCTCTTTATGTATTATGAATATCTGTGTGTTGTTTCTTTTATGTATTCATCATTATTATTTTATATATTTGCTGGTTCTGGAAAGATTTTAAGAAATTTTATTATCTTATGCATTTAATTAGCGAGGTTACTGAGTACACTGACTCGAGTCTGAACTAAAATATTTATTATTTTTTCAAGATTATTAATTTATCAAACACTCATTTATCGAGATTTTACTGTAGATTTTAATTTGTTGGACGTTCTGAATTTGAAACAATTAATGTTTTTCTTTTTGTTCCCTTTGATTGCTCTTCGCTTCAAATTTCTTAGCAGATTATTCAGATCTCAATACTTAATATATTAACAGTTGTTTATCTCCATCAAACTATACCCTAGGTGTGACAACCCGTCCCTAAATTTTCTATGTAATTTCTCCCCGAGCGTGTAAATTTACATTTATGCCCTTGTTGGCAAAGTGACCTGGACGTGATTATGCAGTTTTTAATTATTTTTCTCGTTATCCCCGAATCGGATCTGTAACGAAGAAGTTACGCGCATGTAAAGTACGTTAACAACGGGTAGAGTTGTACACACGTGTATCCCTCACCACCAATTATTTTGTTTCCCACTTTTTTTTCACCCAATCAGTCATAATCTTTCTCTCTGCTCAGCCAAAGAAAAAACACATCACTCTCTTTCGTCTCATTCTCTCTAACTCTTACTCTCTCATTCTCTGCAACAAAGAAGAACAATACCAAATCTTCACAAATCGAACTAAAAATACTACGATCGTGTTCCTCTCGTCACTACAATCACAAGCGTACCAATCGATCACGAGTTGGTTGAGTTTTGGGTGGTCAACGAGAAGCAACTCGGAAGCTTCGACTCGGACGAGTTTGCACCGACGTGATATCGACCAAGTTTCGACGTTTTGGAGGTTGTGGAAGTATCTAGCCAATTCCATGGAGTCCCTAGACTAAGTTTAGAGTGAAGTTGACTCAAGAACATACGTTTTCGAGGAGTCGAGCTTAGGGCCGAAAGCTTTCGAGGCTTTTTCAATCATCTTCCATCCACCTTTTGGACTTCTAAAAGGTAAAATCATGTTCTCCTTGCCACAAGCTTCAAATAAATATAAATTTCATGGAAAATGGTTGAGAATTGAAGAGGTTATAAAGGTTTGAAAATTTTCCAAAAAATTGGCGAAAATCCCCAATTTCCGGTGAAACCAGATGGCGATGACCCACCGGAGAAGATGACGAATAATCCGTCAGACTTGACAGAATATTCTAAAGGTGTCAGATAACACCGTTACTATTTAACGAAATATTCCGTCAATTTTTATGGAATATTCTTAACATTCGTTAGGGTTCTACCAGACGCATGTGGTCATGGGCTGGGTGACGCGTGAGGGCGTGTCTGCTCTCCGGCCGGCTAGTGGTTCACACGTGCGGGTCTGTGACTTCGAGTAGAACATTTTTGTATATTTAAACCTTCCATTTGAGCAAACTATGAGGAGTTATTCCTAACTTCTAGTGTATGTTCTTATTAACTAATTAGTATTGGTTGTTTCGCATATAGGGCAGACTTACGCCGATGACGTACAAGGACAAGCGATACTAGAGGGCATACGATCCATTGACATATCAGTGATATATATATATATATATATATAAACTTTATAGTTTCTACAAATGCTTTTAAATTGATTTATGCATTTTATTCATGTTTTATTAAATTTTAAAATGTTGTTATGTGGTTAAGATTTATATATTATCATGGCATATTCATATGCATTTTACCTGCTCATAAATGTTATACTATTGTGAAATGCTAAAATAATTACGAGATGCGCAGGTAGGTCCAGGTAAGGTTAGTATGTTGATTGAAATTGTTGAATCATTATGGCATGCCTACATTCATATAGTCTCTTCATCATTGATACACCCTGGTGTTAGTGCTCAGCCTAGGGCCAGGCTAGTCTTTCACGTGTTGTTCACATCAGCACCGCATGCTCGCCTTGGATCCAAGTAGGTGCGAGTCCTGTCGTACATATTGCAATAAGCAATTCTGACTCGTATGTGGCAGCGAATAGCGCTAGTCTTCACGTGATTGTAACACTAGAGTGTATATTGTTACACCTAGTCCTGTCGTACAAGTGGCATTAAGCGACCCCGACTCGTGTGCTACCATAGATTTATGAGCAATAGGTGCAGTCGTACAGGTTGCATTAGGCGACTGCGACTTGCATGCTAGTATAGATTATTGAGCACATGATTATATTTATATTGGTGATAAGATATTGTGTTGTGGCATACTTTTGGATTTACTGTTAGCATGCATTTGATTTCATACTTATACGTAGTATAATTTTCTGGAAACTATACATGTTTTACAACGATGGGTTAGTATGTTCAGAAAATAAATGGATTTTGTAAACCTTTGTTTTTGTGCCCACTCACCTTTCTGTTTTCGCCCCTCCAGGTCCTAGATAGCTGACCCACTATGTGGTGTGCGAGGATTAGCGGCGATTCGAAAACCTTTATTTTTGAAAATATTAACGTCTCGCCGTAAAACAAGTATAGTTTCCTTAAAACATACTACGTAAGTATGTAGTAAATAATACGATAGCAATATAACTAGAAATATGCCAAGTAACGATGTATCAATGCCACAGTAGTATAATCAAGTGGTAACCAATATAATGAAGTACTCATCAATCTAATGTTGGCACACAAGTTCGAACAGATAAACTCTGACACGAACAGGACTGGGCGTAATCAATACGCTCAAGTACTATGATCACGTGAAGACTGGTGCAGAAGCACATCACATACAAGTTGGATTGCCTAATGCAATCTACCCGACATGACTGGCACCTAACCTAGATCCAAGATGAGCGAATGGTGCGATGTGAACATACACGTGAAGGACTGGCCCTGGGAGTACTAACACCAGTGCAGCAAAATGAGCATATATACAAGTATGTATGAATGTTATGACAAGTATATCTCAATCGTATTTCAGCATTTATCACAATTATAACGAAATTATCAACTACTTGGCAATATATACGTAAAGCGAAATATTTATGCAATTTCGGAAACTATAAATACGTATATATATAAAACAAACTGCCTACTCACAGATACGTAGTCCAAATGAAGCCTCCTAGCCTGGCTTAACCACGTACGTCCTCGGAATACGTTTCCCTATACGTGAAATTTCTAATTAACTTAATTTAATAACACATAAACGGAAGCGTAAATAAAATCTTCGTAGATTGTCCAAACATAGGGTTTAAATATATGAAATCGATCTACTCGACGTCACGGACACACACAAATTTTTAGAATCGAAATCGGACCACTCACGCGCCCCCAGAAGGTGGCTACGCTGGTGGCCACCCGCGGCCCACGCAGCTCCCCCACGCGCCTTCCTCACGATTTCTGGGATTCTTCCAAGTTTTTGGTCCAACTTTCAGAGCTTCAAATGAGCTCATTTCTCGACCAAAATCCGTGATTCAAAAACCAGAATGAAGGTAGGAATGTGATGAATGGATCTACCTTCATAGAAAGTTCGAATATGGTCCGTGTTGTTCAGAAATTTGGCCTAAAAGTGGCCAAACGACCACGGCTACATATTTCCCAGAAAACTAAGAATTTCTTCCTAACTTCCAGAGTCGATATCTAACTCAATTCTTAGCCAAACTTGATGATTCAAAAGCCATTATAGAGTTAGGAATGTAGAGAACAAGTTTGTACCTAGTAGGAGTTCAGTTGAGGTCGAGGTTGATCGAAAAAATGAGTTGAGAGTGACCAAACGGTCACGGTTCCTTGGCTAGAAAATGAGCAGTCTCTCCCCTTTGAGTTTTCTATGCCAAAATGTTCGTTCAAAACACAAACAATGGATAATATCAGCCCAAAGGAAATAAATGAAAGTCCTTAGGAATTTCTCGAGGCTTAGCTAAGCCATAAACGGCGAGAGTCCGACGAAAAAGCTCGGGAACCATGGTGACTCCAAGGTGCAGGAAAGGAAAATGGATGAGGGTTCTCTGCCAAGTCTGGTTCTGTGATGGAGGGTTTCAAAGGTGGTGAGGCTACCAAGAAATGAACTACGGTGATGGAGCTCACAGTGGTGGTTCATTGTGCAAAGATGTATGCGTGTATGTTTGTAGAAAATGAGAGAATGATCTCTTGGTTTACAGAGAGAAGGGAGAAGAGAGAGAGAGAGAGAGAGAGAGAGAAAAGCATGGGGTCTGATTGGTGCCAAAAAATGAGGGAATATATGTGATTGGTGGAAAGGAAAAAAGGAAAAGCACAAGTTGATTGGTGGATGGTGTAGGGAGACACGTATCCCCTTTTTAAGAGATGGGATTGGATTTTGTACAATTTTAATGTATACAATATGATTTTCTTACAGTGTTTCCAACACCGTTAATTTGTACGCGCTTGTACAACGATACTAGTAACTAACATACTTTAACGGAGCGTAACTTTTTCGTTACAGATCCGATTCAAGTCTAACACGCGCTCGTAGCGACGAGTACTACGAGGATACACTAAAAGAATAAGTCATACGCTTCCTTAGGCGATGGTCAATGAAAGTCAAAGTTCTCGCCTCTAAGGGCATTTTGGGAAATTCACGCTTTTAAAATTAATAAAAACGTACAATTAGGGACGGGTTGTCACAATTGGGTCATTAACAGTTTCATAACTCGTCTTTAAAAAATTTCAATGTCATACCTTTGCTTACGAATTTGTTGCAATGTCATACCTCTCGTCAGTTGACTGTTAGTTCCTCAATTAAATACTGACGTGACACACTTTTTATTAAAAAAATTAATTAAATATTAACTAAATATTAAAAAAAAATTGGGGAGCGCCTGCAACCCAGAAGAAGAAGAAGAAGGTGGAGGAGAAAGAAGAAGGAGGAGGAAGAAGAAAAAAAAAGGGACCCGAACCCCCTGCAACCCAGAAGAAAAAGAGGAAGCAGGAGAATGAGGAAGAAGAAGGAAAAAAAAATGATCTGAACCCCTTACAACCCAGAAGAAGAAGAAGGAAGTAGAAGGAAAAAAAAAGGGGATTCGAACCCTCTACAACCAAGAAGAAGAAGAAGAAGAAGAAGGAAGAAGAAGAAGAAGAAAAGAAAAGAAAAGGGGGAGCCGAACCCCCTATAACCAAGAAGGAGGATGAGGAGGATGAGGAGGAGGATGAAGAAGAAGAATGAAAAAAAAAAGAAAAAAAAAAGGTACCCGAATCCCCTGCAACCCAGAAGAAGAAGAAGAGAAGAAAAAAAAAGAATGGGGACTCGAACCCCTTACAACCCAGAAGAAGAAGAAGAAAAAAAAAAGGGGGACCGAACCCCCTGCAACCCAAAAAAAGAAGAAGACGAGAAAAAAAAACTTTTTTTAAAAAATAATATTTAATTAATATTTTAAATATTGTTTAAATTTTTAATAAAAAATTTGCCACATCAGCATTTAACTGAGAAACTGATAGTCAAATGACAGGAGTATGACATTACAACAAATTCGTAAGCAAATGTATAAGATTGAAATTTTTTAAAGACGAGGTATGAAACTGTTAATGACCCAATAGTTGAGGTAATTTTTTGTAATTTATCCTTATATTTTATACAACCTATATACATATACACATACATATCCGTCTTCAACTCTTTAATTAACCCTAATTGCATTTGTTTTCCTACTACACAGCTAAACTTGGCATAAAAAACTGAAAAGAAACTTGTGATTTGATATTAATATGTTACTATTGTTTGCATTGCCCTATATGGTATATATTTGTCGCTTCAAACAGTTAAATATGTTGTAATTTAAAAAAAAAAGCAAGTATACAAAATAAAAACTAATAAAAAAGATTTGAAAACTTTGAGTTTTAATGATAAAGATAAAATAAAAGGTAAAGTAAATAGTACCGAGATTGACTTTTTAATGTAAAAATATAGTTTTTCGTTAAAGTAAATATAGTGGGAAAAAGCCAAAGTAGCAAATGCAAACTCTGTACACCGGGGGCTTTTGCTGTGTTTGCGCTTCTGCGCAAATCTATTTTCCGAGAGGCAGTGAGGTCTTTTAGTGTCCAACAGGATCCTTTTTGGTGAGAGTTTTGGAGATCTGTAAATCGTTTTCGTTTTTTATATATCGTACGGTCAATTTTTATTAAGTAATGTTTGTATTTAATTTTAAATATAAATATTTAAAATAATTTTTAACTGTAAGATGTACGATAACGTATATGATTTAAAGATTTACGAGATCCTTATAAAGAAGATCCGGATTCCTTTAGTGTAACTTACTAACTTTCAAATACCTATAAGCGACCTTAAAAAATTAAATAATTTACAGTCATACCAGGATGCTTGTCTTCCATCACCTTAAAAAATTAAATAATTTACAATCAATGATAATACAATTGTTCATACGGATTAAATTCGATGTTATCTTATCTGACATGCGCTTTCTCTAAATGTCTGGTTGTACTTATCTTTCTAAAATTAAGACTATTTTCAACTTTTGGGTTAAAATTTAAAATTTTTAGTCTTAAAAATTTAAGTTTTAACCAAAAAATAGTTTTTCTACTCCAACTCATTTTGAGTTAAAACTTAAATATTTAGTTTAAAATTATTAAAGAATGAATTTAAACTATTTTTTTTAAAATAACATTAAAAAAAAAATTATGTAAACTATTCTGCCTCTTTAATGCCTCCGCATGTTGAGGCGTAAGGCTCTAGCGCTCCGCGCTGGACAAAAGTTAGGCACGTCCATGCATATCCAATATTCAAGTATTTGGGCCTTTCCGGCCCAAGAAGTTTAGAACACTCATAACAGTATGGGCCCCAAGCAACGATACGCACCGCAATTGGGCCAAAAGAGTCCGACTCACGGAATCCAACAAAGCCATCCCTATAATCTCACCGTCATCCAGCAGCTGCAAAACACCGTCTTCAATTCACCAATTTGCGTAACCTAAACGCAGCGTTTTGACTTTCCCCAATTACAGAGCGAGGGTTAGAGAGAGAGAGAGAGAGAGAGAGAGCGAAAGAGAGGGGAGGTACGGAGAGAGGAGCTTGAGGCTGAGTTCTGATGGCGGGGAAGCCCCAACCGGTTCGCGTACTGTACTGTGCGGTGTGCAGTTTGCCTGCTGAGTACTGTGAATTCGGACCCGATTTCGAGAAATGCAAGCCATGGTTGATCCAAAACGCCCCGGACCTTTACCCTGATCTCGTTAAAGGTACTATCTTTTGCTCGAACCCTAATTTTTTTTTTTCAATTCGAATTAAAGTTTAGTTTAGTTTTTTTTGTTTTTTATTTATGATTACTCTGGTCCGTTTATTTATTTGTTACTTTCAACGATTTATTAATATATTTTTTTTGCAGAGGCTAATGCTAAGGAAACTGATAAAGTAGCCAACCAGTTGCAGTCCACTGGTATTTCTTCCGGAGGTGGTGATGGAGCTGCTTCTTCAGGTATTGCTATAAATATGTATATGTGTGTGTATATGTATATCATGTATGCGTGAGAATGTGTTACCATTTCTGGTCTTGTTTGGATGAATTACGAGTGTTGGTACAGTATATATGTAAATATGTGTGTGGATATATGGAGTGCGTAAACATGTTTATGTTATTGTGTTTGTGCTGCTATGAGATGAATTGGGATGTTTTGTTTTATTCTTCTCCGCTTTAATTTTATTCGGGGAAGCTTGTTTTCTGCTTTGCGAATCCAAATTATAACAATTTTTGTTTTTTTTTTTTTCAACTTTAATTTGGTGGTATCATTTCAGCACCTAAAGAAGAAGTCAAGCGTCTCCCAGGCGGGAAGATTAAGAAAAAGGTGATACTTAGGAATTTTTTTTCTTCTATTAAATAGGTGTAACCCTTTGTGAACTAGCTCTCTGGGTTGATGGTTGCAAAACAATATTTCTTTTGAAACCCTTTAAATTATAATGACTAGACTTGGTATTGGGTTTTTTTTCCGTAGGAGAAGCAAGAAGTAACGATTGAAAAAGTCACGCGTAATAAGCGAAAATCTATCACCACTGTGAAAGGGCTGGAGCTTTTTGGTCAGCAATCTGCTACTTTACATCCTTTGTCTTTCTATTTGGAGATTCTTATTTTGTTCCTACCATAATTAACACGTTTTCTTTGATTACAATTCAGGTGTCAAACTTAGTGATGCTTCAAAGAAATTGGGGAAAAAGTTTGCTACCGGAGCCTCTGTTGTTAAGGTATGATGGATATTATATAGTTTTGTCTGTATGCGATGATGGTTTGTTATAATTAATTTGGAATGATTGGTTTCAGGGGCCAACTGAGAAGGACCAAATTGATGTTCAAGGAGATATCGCTTATGACATTGTGGAGTTCATTACGGATACTTGGCCTGACGTAAGCTACTCTGCTCACTGTTTCTCTTTCTTCCATATGATGTGTTGTTTTCAACTTTTTTTTTCAAAACGGGAGTTCTTATTTCCAATAAAAAGATTAACCTCTTTAACGCAATGTATATGAATGAAATAGGCCAAAGTAGAGTTACTATATTGTATGAATTAGATCCCTATGGTATAAATTTTGAAATGTGGTGAAAAAGTTGTTAAATTAAAAACTAAACACTGGTACATGTAAACAGTTAGCCACAATATGGCTTTGGGACATTTGTACCTTAGGGAGGTATTTGATTTGTACTTAGGGAGGTATTTTTAATGAATTCTTTATGAAAGTCAGGGCACCAAGGATTATCCTTTTATGCCTTTCTTCTTATTCTTTCTATTTTTGTACTTAGGGAGGTATTTGATTTGTACTTAGGGAGGTGTTGAAGTTGGATTATTACCTTGGCTGTGAGAACGTGTCCTTAATTTTGAGTGGCATAAATTGAACGTGTATTTTAAATTATACTGAAAGCCAAAAGCATATTTGTATCTGAAGAAACCATTTGAGGAGATTGTGTGTTATTGCCCCTCGGTCCCCCCTTTTTAGTCATGTTTTTGTAATCTCGTGTTTTTGATGATAAGATGACTTTATACTGTCCAAGTTAAAATTGGCATACACGCTTGGCTTAAAGTACCTAAAAACTTTTCTTGCCCTCCTTTCTCAGGTCCCAGAAGCTGCAATTTTCTTTATTGAAGATGGCAGAAAGGTCCCAGCTGCTTAAACAGTATCCGTGGCACACAAATAAGATGGAGCATGGTACCCTTCTCCTGTTGGTGCGAGCTTTAACTCGATCCAGCGTGCTATCAAATTGCAGGACCAGTGAACATACTCCTTAAAAAGTTCCAAGAGTACGACGGCCAATGAGACGTTTGGCCTTCCCTAGAGTCTCTTGTTATCTTGGTTGCAAGAATAGTACACATTTTGCAGTTAAATTGTATTTCGAGATCTATGTTTTGCTTGGTTCTTGTGTGTCACATATTACCTGTAGTTAAATCCTCATGTTGCAGACCTAGCTGCTGCATCCTGTATTCCTTTGCTTCCGTGAGTCAACAATTCAGAAACATCTTCAAATTTTACCAAATGAATCATATCTTTTACATTTCATCTTGTAGCTGTGAGTCTGAGATTTTTCTTTTGCTATATAGCAATGAGTGATATGGAAAATAAATGGATGAAGTTAAAAATAGAATATGTAACAATTGCATAAATGAAATTTAACGGCTAAAGTACTTGTGTTACGTAACATTTGAAGCTACACACTTGAATTTTCCAATACCTAGGGGCTTTTCAATTCATCATATTTCATCAGATTTGGGATGTGATATGGTAGACCTGGCATTCGTGTCGTGTTTTTCGTGTTTGTGTCGTTTTCGTGTCATACCCGATAGCTTAACGGGTCGTGTCGTGTAACACCCGTTAAAATAAACGGGTAATATGACCCAACCCGAAATCGACCCGTTAATATTATCAGGTAATATGACCCGACCCGTTACCCGTTAAGAAAAATATTTTTTAAATCAATAAATAATGAAAATGAGAAACATAATTTGACCCTAAAAAATGTAAAACATAATACTAAATTAGTATATACATACCATATTGTCACATAAATACTAATTCAAAACATTAATAAATAAATAAATAAAACATTTTTCTTTCAAGTTTACATACCCCAAAATAAGAGTCTAATGAAAAAACATTAGTGCATACTATAAAATACAAATGTTCAAAGATATGCAAAATGAAGAGAGTTATACTTAATGAAAGTATAAATAAACTCTTAAGTGTTAGTCAATTTATCGTTTTGATGGGATACGAATTCTCTAAAACTAATTTCAACGATCACAACCGTCAAACTTGTTTGTATATGTTTCGAGATCACATCAGCAAAAAATCACAAAAAACAAACATTCAGAGATCAAGTAACAGGACAAAACTTTTCGACGGTTATAAACAAAAAATCACGATTTAACGGTAATTTTAACTCTGATTTTGATGATTTTATATAGCTACACTCCTTGACCCTATATGAATACAATGAATGAATTCGATCTTTAATTTAAAATATTTCCACAAGTGGATACCACAAAATCTTATGTTATACTTAATGAAAGTATAAATAAACTCTTAAGTGTTAGTTAATCTATCGTTTTGATGGGATACGAATTCTCTGAAACTAATTTCAACGATCACAACCGTCAACTTGTTTGTATATGTTTCAAGATCACATCAGCAAAAAATCACAAAAAACAAACATTCAGAGATCAAGTAACGGGACAAAGCTTTTCGACAGTTATAAACAAAAAATCACGATTTAACGGTTATTTTAACTCCGATTTTGATGATTTTTTATAGATACACTATTTGACCCTATATGAATACAATGAATAAATTCGATCTTCAATTTAAAATATTTATACAAGTGGATACCACAAAATCTTATGTTATACTTAATGAAAGTATAAATAAACTCTTAAGTGTTAGTCAATCTATCATTTTGATGGGATACGAATTCTCCGAAACTAATTTCAACGATCACAACCGTCAAACTTGTTTGTATATGTTTCGAGATCACAGCAGCAAAAAATCACAAAAAATAAACATTCAGATATCAAGTAACGGGACAAAACTTTTCGACGGTTATAAACAAAAAATCACGATTTAACGGTTATTTTAACTCCAATTTTGATGATTTTTTACAGATACACTCCTTGACCCTATATGAATACAATGAATTCGATCTTCAATTTAAAATATTTACACAAGTGGATACCACAAAATCTTATGTTATACTTAATGAAAGTATAAATAAACTCTTAAGTGTTAGTCAATCTATCGTTTTGATGGGATACGAATTATCCGAAACTAATTTCAACGATCACAACCGTCAAACTTGTTCATATATGTTTTGAGATCACATCAGCAAAAAATCACAAAAAAAAAACATTCAGAGATCAAGTAACGGGACAAAGCTTTTCGACGTTTGTAAACAAAAAATCACGATTTAACGGTTATTTTAACTCTGATTTTGATGATTTTTTACAGATACACTCCTTGACCCTATATGAATACAATGAATGAATTCGATCTTCAATTTAAAATATTTACACAAGTGGATACCACAAAATCTTATGTTATACTTAATGAAAGTATAAATAAACTCTTAAGTGTTAGTCAATTTATCGTTTTGATGAGATACGAATTATCTGAAACTAATTTCAACGATCACAACCGTCAAACTTGTTCGTATATGTTTCAAGATCACATCAGCAAAAAATACAAAAAACAAACATTCAGAGATCAAGTAACGGGACAAAGCTTTTCGACGGTTATAAACAAAAAATCACAATTTAACGGTTATTTTAACTCCGATTTTGATGATTTTTTACAGATACACTCCTTGACCCTATATGAATACAATGAATGAATTCGATCTTCAATTTAAAATATTTACACTAGTGGATGTGGATATCACAAAATTTTATGTTATATACTTAATAAAAGTATTATTTTCGGGTGTAGATGTAATACTTAAACGACAAATGTTTTAATGTTTTGAAGTAATATTTATGTGGCAATGTGTGGTATGTGCAATTTTTTTTAAAAATCTTATTAATTTTTCACTTCTACAATATTATTAATTTTTCACTAAAAAAAACATTATTCATGAGATTTGGAGGGTTTTAAAAATCTAAACGACCATGTAACGATTGTCTAAGGGTAGAGGATGCAATCATGAGCATTTATATAGGGGTGTGCTATCCACACTAGGGGTGGTTTTGGTACATTACCGTACCAAAACCTCTGTACCGATTACCATACCAAATATTTGGTACGACAAAATCTCTTACCATTACCGTACCAAACTTTTGGTATACCGAATATCGGTATACCAAATAGTTTGGTTGGTATGGTATGCCAATGGTAATTACCACTTTGTTTTACGCCACTTAGTTTGCCTAAAATCTAATATTTTTCTAACCTAATTCAAAGCCCAGAAAATATACATAGTTTGACATATATACACAATTTAACCTAATTCAAGATTTTTTACTATTGTATGTCAAAGTGGTAAAAACTTAATAAATCATAAGACAAGATTTCTATAGCATGCTGAGACTCAAATGAACCAGAAACGTAAGACAGCAAACCACAAAAAATGTCAATATCCATAGCTGTGCTCGACGACTGGCTTGCTGATTTGAACCCACAATCCAAGGTGGTAATACCCAATGCATATGTTGTGCCCTCACTTGGAAGACAAAGTCGCCGGAAACGAGAAACGAAGATGAATCGATGAGAGAGCTGCGACGGCGGAACAAGCCCTAGGTTTCTAATGTGTCGAGCAAGGACCAGAGTGAGAGACTAAAAGTGTTTGGTTTGTGGAGATTTTAGGAATATGATAAATGAGTCAAAGTGGCAAACGACATAATATAATAATACATAATACATAATACATAATACATAATACATAATACATAATACATAATTATATATATATATATATAATATAATATTAATAATATTGGTAACCGGTAGGTATGGTATACCACTTGTACTAGTTTTGAGTACCAATACCGTACCGAAACAGTATGGTATGGTACAAATACCGTACCATTACCAGTGATACAAATTTTTTGGCACAACTTTGGTATGGTACAGTTGGTAATACGGTAGGTATGGTAATGTGGTAAAAAATTCCACCCCTAATCCACACACCCCATTTTACTTCTTACACACCCCTTGTTAATTTCTATTTGTTGATCTTCTTCAATTCATCCGATCCGACGGTCGAAAATTAGAAGGGTGTGTGAAAAGTAAAATGGGGTGAGTGAATATCACACCCCTTTATATATGCTTTCACATTTTTCAGACTTATACATTAATGATTATGAATTTTATTTATTTTGAACTACCTTAAAAATACTTGAGGGTTTGTATAGTTTTAAAAATTCATGTACGCACCTTTAAAGCGTAGAGGATGCGATTAAGAGTGCTTGCATATTTTTTTCACATTTTTTGCACTTGTAAATTAATTATTTTAAATATTTAAATGTATTTGGTATTTTTTTTTAAATTACTTGATGTTTTTATTTTTAATGTGTTTTATAATTTTTTAATCTCACTCTTTGCTCATAATATTTTATAAAATAAATAAATAAAACTTAAAATTTTAAAATTTATTTAGAATAATAATACAATAATAATTAATGAACAAATATATATATATATATATATCCACTATATTTATTGTATTTTATAGTAAGTTTTTTTTAGTAATTAAAAAAAATTAAAATCATCAAAATAACTTTTTCCTTTTCGTGTCAAAACAGGTTACCCGCGTGTCACTCTCGTGTAAACCTGTTAAGGACCCGTTATTAACGGGTTACCTGATAATGACCCGATTAGTTATCGTGTCGACCCGAAACCCGTTATTTTCGTGTCGTTTTTGTGTCGTGTCAGAAACTGCTAGGTCTATGATATGGTTCCAAAGTATGATTTGGATAAGGAAAATTCCAATAAGATTTCATTCTTGAATCAAATTCCATTTTTTATTTGTTGCATCTATTACATGACCGGAATAAGGGAGAATACACGTTACACCACAATTTTAAATAACAAAATAGATTTTAAATAATAACAGATTTATCTAATCGAGTCGAGTCTAGTGTATCATAAGAGATTTACCTTTTCTACTGGATTGAATAAAAAAAAATTCTTAAATGAAGTATTCAATTCCAAGAAAGAGCGATATTGGCAAAAAAAAAAATTAACAGAAACCTAAGTGTGAGTGACTTTTAACCAATTGATTTATAAGTTAGTGACCATCTTTTTCAGCCTCAAAAAGGGGAAAAATAGTTGTGGATGGTATATTAGTGCGCTAAAAGTGTGAAACTTTTTAGATTGACAACCTTAATGGAGCAGCGATCTATGTCTGTGTGCTCCCCAGGCAGGAAATCCTTGTCTTTGCCAGCCTAAATCTGGATGTCGGTCCATATTTTACTCCATGTTTATTAGGGTAAAAAATGTTTCGTCAAACAATAATATTATAAACTTGTCAAACAATATCATATGTCAAAGATTGCATTTGTCACCGGCCAAAAAGAAGCGTATCTAAAACTGGATTGTTGGCGGTATACGCACAGTGAAGAAGGGTTCAAAGCAGTCACATTTTTCCATGTCCCAAAAGCCGAACTATAATTTAAATTAAACTCACTAGCTTCTTGAATCCCAAAAAAAAAATAAAAATAAATAAAAGAGGTTGAAGAGCATATAACCATTTCATCTATAGTTATTCATTTTCAGTTTTCGTCTTAGAGATTGACGAAAATTACGGGATAAAGAAAGAAGAAGAAGGGTCGATAGAGGAAAAAATAACAAAAAAAAAGTACAAAACAAAAACATGAGTATAAAAATAACTTAAGGCATATATAACCATTTTAGTTTTTAGTTTTTTGCTTTTAATTTTCATATTGAAAGTCTTGTTTGGTAACACGTGAAAATAAAAATGATACCTAAAAAACAAAATAACCATCAAACAGCTCTTAATATCTCATTTCTCATGTGTCACATTTCATATACATTTCTTTTAAGGGTGGTTTTATCCATACATCTTTTTTACTTCTCACACACTCTATGGTAATGTCTGTCTTTTGATCATATTCGATTCATTTGATCTGACGGCAAAGATTGAGGTGTGTGAAAAGTAAAAAATGATGTAAGGATAGCACCACCCTTTTAATTCCCTCTTACCATCTTTCTTCCACCTCTTCTTCATATCTCACTTCTCTAACGTATTTTCACCTCTACCTTTCACAAAAAATTAAAACGAAAAAACGAAATGATTATCGAATGAGCCAAAATTGATTAAAAAAAAAATTCCAAATAAGATATAAATAAATATAAACACCTCCCAGATAAAAAAGGGGGAAAATTACACACACAAAAACTATTATATTGAGTCTCTCTTTATTATATGAAAATATATGAAAATTATACCGGGAGGAAATAAAATATTGCAACTACGTATATAAGATGAGAATGCATGCATGATCCGTTGATGTATCAGCATACTTGTAAAAGAATGTATGTACAGAACTGCAGACCATGCTTAAGAATTTGAACATTAATTTAACATATAACACAAGTAATTAACTCATTTTTCTTCCATATCCAACCGACAGTTTGAAGAGAAAAAAATAGTTAATGGTCAGTGTCTTATATTGCTTAAATTTGCAAAAGATGCAAGTGTACTTATTTGAAGAAGTCTTCTTCTTCTTGCGTACATTTGGAAAAGCCTGTACAACTTGGCCGGCCACGGCCACTAAACGACGTTAATTAACGCCAGTCCATGCTTTCTACTATCCCACACTAATTAAATTTGTTTAAGTAATTTCTCTTCTATATATAATGCAATTTAATTTCCTCGTACATACCAACACACTTCTCTTTCCCTCTCCTTTCACCACCAAAAAAAATGGCTGAGAATTTTGCAGTTCCAAAATACTGGACTACTCTGAGTTTAATCCTAGGGTTTATGATGTTATCCACAACCGGGGCAAGTCTACTCCTACCCTCACTCGGGGATGTGGACAGCTTGCTACTAAACGATACCGAATCCATCAATTCAACCTCTACTGATTATGGCCATATAGTTTATGAATTCCCAGCTGCAGTTCTTAATCCGACATCGCCAAATGACATCGCGAGTCTAATCCTATCCGCAAACAACAATTTTGCGCCTTTTAGCGTGGCTGCTAGAGGCCAGGGTCATTCTGTTCGCGGACAAGCCCTGACCTCTGGTGGCATTGTCATAAACATGACAGCTTTGACCCGTAATGGTTCTAGAATTGTGGTCTCAGAGAGCCCTTCTTTGGGTTCTTATGCTGATGTTGGAGGTGAGCAACGTTGGATCGATGTGTTGCGTGCTACACTTTACCGTGGTCTTACGCCGGTTTCGTGGACCGACTACCTTTACCTGAGCGTTGGTGGCACGCTCAGTAACGCTGGAATCAGTGGGCAAACGTTTCTGTATGGACCTCAAATCAACAATGTATATGAACTCGATGTTGTAACTGGTATGATGATTTCTCTCACAACTCAGTACTACTCTATATGGCTCTTTCACTTTAAAGTCCTAAAAATTATGTTTGCCTTGTATTGCATGGATATTCACTGGAAATGAATGCATCTCAGCAAGCGTTATATATATATATATATATATTTTTTTTTATTATTGATAAAGAGCAAGCAATCATTATATTTGACCACTCATTAACTTCCAAAATTTTCTCATATTAATTTCATGTTTTTTATTAGGTTGCACTCTAAAAATATCACCCCGTACATTTTTCATATAATTTATAGGGTAAATGACAGTTTATTACCCTCATGTTTGATGATTTTCAACATTTAGTACATCAAGTTTTTTTCATCCCAGAGTCATACCTAAAGTGTAAATTTTGGGACAGTCTCATACATCCGTTAGTCAAACTGTTAGTTCTCCCGTTAAGTGATGACGTAGCGCCCTAATTGGGCGCTACGTGTCATTAAAAATATTAAAATAATTATTTTAAAAAAAACGAACCCAGCAAAGAAAAGGAAAAAGAAGGAAGAAGGAGAAGAAGAAGAAGGAAGAAAAAAAATCTGGGATCTGGGTGGGTGCGCAGGGTGGAGGGGGGAAGAAGAAGGAGAAGGGAGGAGGAAGAAGAAGGGGAAGAGGGAGGAGGAAGAAAAAAAAAACTGGAATTTGGGTGGGTGCGCAGGAGGGGGGAGGAGAAGAAGGAGAAAGGAGGAGGAAGAAGGAAGAAGAAGGAGAAGGAGGAGGATGAAGCAAAAAAACTGGAATTTGGGTGGGTGCGCAGGAGGGGGGAGGAGGAGAAGAAGGAGAAGGGAGGAGGAAGAAGAAGGAGAAGGAGGAGGAGGAAGAAAAAAAAATGGAATCTGGGTGGGTGCGCATGATGGGGGGAAGAAGAAGGAGAAGGGAGGAGGAAGAAAAAAAAAATTCTGGAATTTGGGTGGATGCGCAGGCGGAAGAAGAAGGAGGAGGAAGAAGAATGAAGAAGAAAGAGAAGGAGGAGGAGGAAGAAAAAAGAAGAAGAGAGAAACCGAACCAAAAGGAAGAAGAAGAAGAAGAAGAAGAGAGAAGAAAAAAAAATATTTTAATATTATTTAAATAATAATTTTTTAAATATTTTTAAATATTATTTTTATTTAAATAATTTTTTAAATATTTTTAATGACACGTGACGCTCAATCAGGGCACCACATCATCATTTAACGGGAGAACTAACAGTTTGACTAACGGATGTATGAGATTGTCCCAAAATTTACACTTTAGGTATGACTCTGGAATGAAAAAAAATTGATGTACTAAATGTTGAAAACCACTAAACATTAGGGTAAAAAAATGAGATATGTCCTAATATATATATATTTTTTCATAAATTTGGAGTGCATATAATATTTTTCGAATGCCAAGTGCCAACAACACCTCCCTTATTATATTACCAAAATTTCTCAAATCAAGCTCATGGTCTGGTAATGAAAGTGAGAACTTAGATTTTTTTCTTGATTATTTTGATTGACTTTAAAGTATATGGATTTAAAAAAAAATGACTTTAAATTTTTAATTTTTTTAAATTCAGGGAAGGGGGAATTAGTTACTTGTTCCTCAAAAAAGGTGCCGGAGCTATTTTATGCCGTTCTCGGAGGCTTGGGCCAATTCGGTATAATAACCAGAGCAAGGATTCCCCTCGCGCCGGCTCCGAAGAGGGTATGAACTAATTTCTATTTCTTCTCCTCAAAGTAGAATATCGTTGTAACAAAATATAATTTTTTTCTTCTTGAAATATGATTTGAATTTATTAAGTTCTGCACTAATTCTCTGCAGGTTAAATGGGTTCGAATGATGTACAGTAACTTCTCTGCATTTTCAAGAGATCAAGAACACTTAATGGCACCCAATGGATTCGATTATTTAGAAGGTTTCCTTCTAATGAAGCAGGGTCCTCTAGATCTCTCCTTTTACCCATTTCTCGATCAACCAAGAATAGCAGCTTTAATAAATCAATACGGCATCATCTACTGCATAGAAGCAGCCAAATATTACGATGATAGCACTCGAAAAACCGTGGACAAGGTACACCATTTTTTTTACTGCAGATTTTCTATTAAATCACTAATATTGAAGATAAATTAAAGAGTTAGTACCATTTAAATTACTTTGTCTGGTTTATATAGGTGGTTGATAAAACGATCAAAGGGTTAAGCTTTGTCCCGGGATTTTTATTCGAGCAAGATGTATCGTACATAGATTTTCTGGATAGAGTGCACACTGAAGAGGAAAATCTTCGATCACTCGGACTATGGGAAATTGCTCATCCATGGCTGAATATCTTTGTACCAAAATCACGAATTTCGGACATTGATTCGGGTGTTTTCAGGAACATTCTTCTCAAACAAAATGTTCCTGCGGCAGTGAGCCTCATTTACCCCATGAACCGAAAAAGGTGAGTTTTCTGTGAACAAAAAGAATTAGGGTTTCTGTTATTTTATTTATCTGTTTTATTTTTGGTAAATCTAACGTACTTTGTATAAATAATATTGCAGGTGGGATGGTAGGATGTCTGCAGTTATTCCAGATGAAGATGTTTTCTATGTTGTTGGGCTCTTGCATGCAAGCGGATTCAATGACTGGCAGGTATTTGATGAAGTAAATAGACAACTACTGCAATTTTGTTCGGATGCTGGCATTAGGGTTAAGCAGTACCTTCCCCACTACGAAACACGGGAGGATTGGAAAAACCATTTCGGAATAAAATGGCAAAGTTTCCAGGACATGAAAATTAGGTTTGATCCAAATAAGATACTAGCACCAGGACAAAGGATTTTCAGTGCTTTGTAATTAATAAAAATATGCAATTTTTGGTACTTTTTTCCATTTCATAAATTGTCCCAAAAAGTGTGAAATCTACGAATGTGAAATCCGAATTATCCTTCCAAGAAATGTGAAATATAAATGTTAACCCATTCATTCAAAACTTTCATTAATATAGCGATTTAATTGAAATTAACTATTTGTAAACATAATTAAGTCAGTGTAAGTCACAATAAACAAGATCCATTATGCGCTAAGCAAGCTCTTCCTCACAATTCAAATATTGAGAAATTGATGATGCTAGAGAGACTAAATTTTTAAATCAAATTTGCCAACCAAATGATGTGTCACCAATAGAAAATAAGTACGTTATCAAAACTTGAGTAATAACCTAATCATCAATAACCACATCATTTGTTTTACAAAATTTGGTCTCCCTACAATTACTCATGAGAAATGCTAAGGAGACTCTCAAAAGTGGAACTCTCCAATCTCCACGGACTCTCCGTCATCTTATGTTTTTGGCACAATATTAGCACGAATATTTTATAATATTAGCACGAAAATTAACGCTAAATTATGAGGTGACAGAGATAATCCATGGAGAGTCCTACATTGAAAGAGTCTCTTTAGCATTTCTCTTCCATATTTGCACCCCATTATGGGGGTAACATAAATGTATTTGAGGCAGCTATTGAGGGAACCTTACTTTTATATATGTGCTAGATTAGGTTTTCAATCCATCATGAAAAAAACCTAATTATCTCAACACTAGTTAATTCAGTTCAAGCCCAAAATAATTTAGGAATAATTCAGTTTGGACTAGGAGAATATGAGGATCAACTCAGAATTTCGAAAACGAGCAGAAAGAGTAGAGTCCAGAATTAATAAAATACAATAAAAAGTCTGGATGTGAATCAATTTGAAGATATTCAAAGGTAGAAGCAACAAGAAAGCATATGTGGGATTGAAGAAGTGATCAGTGAATTTTGTAGGAGATTGCATTTGTCATGTGAAATCTGTGGATAAAACTAGTGTATATTATTATTGCTTGCTAATTCTACTAATCATCATTTAATATTTGCGTGTTTTCTTGTCGAAAAACTTTTATATATATAAGAAGCATTTGTATACGATACGGGTGGACGACAAAATCGATATATATGATTTTGGGCTTCTTAATTAACAAGTTTTACCTTTTTCCTCGATAAAAAGAAAATAAAATAAAAAGGTAGAGAAACCTAAACGACGTCGTAGCGGTACAAAGCTTCGGTTAAGAACCCTTTGCCTCTCCTCACGCGATCCTTCGC
The DNA here is from genome assembly GCA_963580275.1 of Crataegus laevigata. Lineage (NCBI taxonomy): Eukaryota > Viridiplantae > Streptophyta > Magnoliopsida > Rosales > Rosaceae > Crataegus > Crataegus laevigata. Next base: position 34,987,297 of record OY756942.1, on the reverse strand, counting down.
ACAGCACACAGGCAGCCGCTCTCGTTCGCGCGCCTTTTTTGTGTCCAAATCGAAAACCCTAGAATCAAATCACTAACAATCTTCAAAGATCCCGTCAATTCAGCTGGGGTGATCCTGTACAAGCATCCTCTGCAACTTCCGACAACAAACGCTAATTTTTTCATCTTTTCTGCCAAACAGGTTAGAATCATTAGATACTGTCATACCAAAGGTTTCATCTTTTTCGATTTCGTCTGCTATTTCTCCTTTCTTTTTCCTCGAAAGATTGTGATTTTGTTGTGTTGTTAGGATTTAGGATTGGATATGGTGTTCTGCGGCTGTGAAAGGTTTCGATTTTTTTTTAATTTTGCAATTTTTCTGTTCAGGGCAGTGATTAAGTGGGATAAACAAGTTTTTACTGTTAGAATTTGGGTTGTTGTTGTTGGTTTGGATTTGTTGTAAAGTTTTTACGGTGTTGTTAAGCATAAATTTATAGGTGTTTTTGCTGATTATTGAATATGAATGATGAAGCTGTTGTTTAATATATATATATGTATTTGGGTTTCTTATGCCTCACAAGCAGTGTTTGGAACGCCTCGCTATACGCCTTAGAGATTTCAAACCTTGGGAGAAACCGAGAAAGTTAGTGAAACTGTTATAATTTTGTTTAAGATTGATCTTTGTTGCTTGATTGTGATTCAATTTGAATGGCCAATTTTGTGATTTAATTGTTTTGGAAAGCTAATTTTGGGGGCTACATTTGTAAATGGAGATTTTTGTTGTAATATTTGTGAAACCGAAATTTCGTATTTCTGGAGGAAGTGGAACATAACTGACAAGCTGTGTGTTTGTAACATATCAGAGACGAAGATGGTTTTAACAGAAGAAGAAATCACAAGGCTTTACAGAGTCCGAAAGACTGTGATGCAAATGCTGAAAGATCGGAATTACTTGGTTGGAGATTTTGAGATCAACATGTCAAAGGAACAGTTCAAGGACAAATACGGAGAGAACATGAAAAGGGAAGATCTTATTATCAATAAAACTAAGCGAACTGACAGTAACGATCAGGTGTTTCCCCGATGCTATTTATTGCAGTGGATGTAGTACTTTAACTGTTGACGGTGTCTGATTGTTGATTTATGTGTTTCAGATTTATGTCTTCTTTCCTGATGAACCAAAGGTTGGGGTCAAGACAATGAAGACTTATACCAACCGCATGAAATCGGAGAATGTGTTCAGAGCAATCTTGGTTACTCAACAAAGTCTGACGCCCTTTGCAAAGACCTGTATCAGTGAGATATCGGGAAAGTTCCACTTGGAGGTTTTTCTGGTGAGGTTCATTGTTTAATCTGTTGTTAGTACGAAGTTGTGTTCTTGAAACCTCACGAATATCACGTTAATCAATTAAACCAGAAATATCAGAGTTCTTAGTATCAGAAATTTGAAGGCTATACACATACAAATCGCCGTTGCAATTACCTGATTAGTTTGTTTATATTCTAACTTCTAAGGGCCTTTATCTGATCAAATGCTCGTAAAAGTATTGTTAATCTGATGAGTAGGTATGGCCCTACCTTTTAGAGGGACGGGTTGGATATATAGGGTCATCTTAATAATGTCCATTAACCAAGAGGCCTAACTAGGGTCATCTTGAATAATTACTTTGCATTGTTTGATTTACTTTTTCTGGGTATGCAGCTTTAACTTCAGCTTTGCAAGAGAATTATTTTTACCCCACTTACAAAAAATTGGCTCCACCTATAATTGTATCAGGTGCTTTCAATACGAACTTAGAGGATATTAACGTTTGCTCTATCTCTATTGATTCAGGAGGCAGAATTGTTGGTGAATATTAAAGAACACGTTCTAGTTCCTGAGCATCGGGTGCTAACAAATGAGGAAAAGAAGACCTTGCTGGAGAGGTACACCGTGAAAGAAACACAGGTCAGTGCTGCACATTGTTGTTAAATCTTGCATTTACGAAATTCCGATGCTACATAAGGCATGCCATGACTTTAAATCTTGATTTATAACACTAAGAAGTGTTACAAATCTACCACCTCATTTATTCAACTGTTTGTGTTGGAATATTAACTCAAGTACAGAGTCATGCTTAATGCGTCTTAATACCGTCTAAACTGTTACGACATAGTAACAAAGCTTTCTCTCTCCTCCTAATGGCTATTTTACGTTTGTTTTCCAAACACATCTTAGCCTGCATATCTGTGGCACATATTAACTGTTTCTCTTGTATTTGTGTTTTTTATTGTCCAGCTCCCTCGGATTCAGGTGACTGATCCAATTGCGAAATACTACGGGCTTAAGCGCGCACAAGTAGTGAAGATAATTCGACCGAGTGAGACTGCAGGGCGATATGTCACCTACCGTTACGTTATATAATTACTATGTCAGCTCGACTTGATATTCCTTCATTCATAGTTATGTCGGAATTGGAGCTCTAAAGCGAGCGGTTGCTGCAATCCGGATTTTAGGAAACTGAGATGATGTTTTGAACTCATTTTGTGGATTCCTCGGTAGCGTATGTGATAATTTTATGTGCGCGTCGTATGGACCTGAATTCTAGTTTATATGATTCATTGTGTTATTTTATTGATCTTTGAGGTATATATTTACTGATTATACCAAATTCTGAGGTAAAAACTCGATTCGTGATGCAATGGCTTGCATCATGTAGCAAAAACAATACGTTGAATTCGCGCACAATCGACCATCGAGAAGTTGAGATTTCGATTAGTAAGCACAAACTTGTGGCAAAGCATGTATGTACCAAGCTACATCAAAATTCAAGATAAGGACTCCACCCGGCCGAGTCGTGTGCAACAGTCGGAGAAATTTATGTGCTGACTGGCAGAGTATCTAGTTTGAAGTAGCCTTGTCCTGCTGCAGAGCTGCCTTAATGAAGTCCACGACGAGCGATGCCAACTCGGCTTGGTGCGAGGTGTACGAATGATTAGCGCCTTCTATAAGATGTAATTTGTGGTTAGGTATTATCTTGGCAAACTCTAATGCATCTTCAACGGGGATGACCTCGTCGGCAGTTCCATGGATTGTCACCACCCTGTGTGTAGAGAATCGCCGATAACTTGGTCATGCGGGAAATGCAACAAAAAGAAAGGAAGCGTGAAACCATGAGAGCCGAGTTTACTAAAGTTTGCTTACCGGCATTCTTTGTCAATCTGAAGGCATGATTCGTGCACATCAGTGCTTAGGCGATCCATCAAACTCTCCTCGGTCACACGATAATTACCATCTCCTACAAGCACGGCATCCATTAACCTTGTTAAACGCCAGCATACGCGTTGCTCGTTATTGTGTGTTTTAAGTGTGTGTGCATGTGTTACTGAAAATTACGTAATTCATCTGCATACATCTGCCCTCATAGACGAATTTTGCAATTCACCACACGATAGGAATTAGAAAATTACCTGACTTGTTCTTAACATCAACGAACCCTTCCTTCTTGATTACTTCCATGATGTCTTTCCCCAAGCGTTCTTTGATGCCCTTCTTCAGATCATAACGTCCAGAAACATTGACAACCGTACGAATGTCATGATACGTAGAAGCATACAGGAGCACAGCATCGCCTCCTGTAGTAACAATTTTCAGCAATACCTTTGGTACACAATACGAAATTACTCATTCGAAACATTCATCAATAGCATTTTGTTCTTTATTTGATCCCAATAAAATCTTACATAACGATCGTGCAAAACAATCCAACGTACCTTTACTGTGTCCAACAATTGCACTGGGTGCACGTTTTGCCCCAGAGAAGTGCTCGACCACAGAGTGCAAGTCATCCGCCTCTCTCCGATAGTTACCAAACTGAAAGGTGCCTTCACTTTCCCTGACAACCAAAAACCCACAACTAATGAGCATCAATGTAATCGTTAGATCTCAAACTGACAACAACGCAAACTTTGCAAGTAGGAACAGTATGGCGAAGACAGAGCCATGCTTACAGCTATGAAACAAATGAGGTGCACACAACGAAACTCTACACAAAACCTGTTATATTCAAGAATTCGACAGCCTTACCCATTTCCGGCAAAGTCAAAACGGAAGGAACTGATCCCTTCATTTTCCAGTGCAACAGCAAGGTTCACCATAATATAGTTTTCCTGGAAATCAAGAGACACAAGCTGTGAACTTTGCCCACAATGATGCCAAGTTGCCAACCAAGCATTACAATTTTCCACCAACGATGTAGTATTCCTTTTCTTTCAGTAGAGCGATAGCGTTAGTGGGTTAGATAGTTGTTAGGGGGTAGGGAATGAATCCGCACAGTGTGCATTATTCTTTATTCATCAATTCTTTAACATCGTCGTCTTCAAATTACAAACTAAATCATCTAACAATCGAAGTTCGACGATAGATTGTGAACGAAATCTTAGAAAAATGACTTAAATTAAGAACATCCTAATCAAGCCGGAAGCGAATCCAACAACAACAACAACAATAACAACACTTGATGTATAAAAAATTCAACCTTGGTGTCTCGAAAACCATGACATAAGATTACAAGGTCCGCGGAACCGGTTTCGTGTAACAATCCCACAAGCTTTTCACCGTGTTTGTTGGGTACCATGATTTTCTGTTGCTGACCCACTGAAACAAGATGGCAATAAGAACATGGAAATTCACGAACAAACATATACAACTTGAGACGATGAAATTTCTGACCTGGATTTTTTGCAGCTTCTGCCATTTTCAAGATTCGTTTCGGGCTGCGATTGCGGGGAAGATTAAAGTTTGGTGAAGGGAAGCTTATGGAAGTGAAAGAACTTGAGAGCAGCATATTAATTGAGATTATAAGCTAATTAACGATTAATTAATCCTCAAGCCAGTGGAAGTTTACCTAGAAACTTTTGCCTGCTGCTCTTGTTCCTCTGAGATGCAATCTCCTGTGAGTTTGGAACCGGGAGAGTATCGAACCAATCCAGTCGGATCCAGTTCCCAAACAAATTATGTTTTGGGTTTTTTCAGGTTTTGGTCCACAACAGTCTCTTTTTTACCTGTTGCACCCTGATTATTTCTGGGATTCTCAAAACTGCCATTTATCTATCTTTTCTTTCAGGAAATGATAAACATATGGTCTTCTTCAATTCATCCGATCCGATAGCCAAAAATTAAAAAAGTGTGTGAGAAATAAAATGAGGTGTGTGGATATCACACCCCTATGGTTATTCCAGCAATAGAGAGTTTTAACGAAAAGCTTCAAGTACTGTTCACTTTAACGAAAAACTACATTTTACACTAAAAAGTCAATTCTAATACTATTCACTTTACCCTTTATTTTATCTTTATCGTTAAAACTCAAAGTTTTCAAATCTTTTTCTTTATTTTTCCTTAAATAAAAGTCTATAATAAAGAGACAGGATTAAAACTTGAGTACAAAGAGGAAGACACATCACACATAGTTGGCTAGGTTCATATCAAGCTTGGCTTAATTGTTGTTATGCGACAGTGAATCACTGTGCCCCTACTGTCTCACTTAACGCCTAGTAATTTTCCTCCATGTCTCACATTATCCATTTCGTCAACTCTCTCATCAAAACCCTAATGCTTCAAATTTGAGTTGAATAGAATATAACCTTGGTTTCTTGAGGCAATGAATCACGAACTTCTTCAATATTTCATGCAACAGATCATAGCAATGGTTTACAACAAATACAAAACGTCATAGATTTGGCAAAGGTTAAACCAATAAATTATTTTCTCAGAATCACCACGGTAATTAAGATGAGGATTATCTTATTAGTACATAAGCATGATATGCTAATTAACCTTGTCCTGCTGCAGAGCTGCTTTTATGAAGTCCAAAACGACTGTCGCTAACTCAGCTTGATGTGAGGTGTAACAATGGTTAGCTCCTTCGATAACATGTAATTTGTGGTTTGGTATTATCTTTGAAAACTCGAATGCATCGTCGACAGGGATGGCCTCATCAGCAGAACCATGAACTGTCAACACCCTTTGTACAGAATCGCCCATGAATTCGGTCATGATCACAATGTGAGAAAAAGGCAAAGGAAACATAAAACAGTGACAAAAAAATTAATTAGTTTGCTTAGTTACCGGCATTCTTTGTCAATATGAAGGCATAATTCGTGCATATCAGTACTTAGGCGATCCATCAGACCTTCCTCGGTCACACGATAAATCACACTTCCTGCAAGCACAACATCCATTTACTGTGTGAAAGGCCAGAATATATACACATTTCTTGTTTTTGTGTGTTTACTTATGTGGCCAATTGTCGAATGATCACCACACGTGGTGAGAATAAACACAAACATTGCAAATTACCTGTCTTAGTTTTAACATCAATGAATCCTTCCCTCTTGATTATTTCCATGAAGTCTTTCCCCAAATGTGGTGCAATGTCTTTCTTCAGATCATAACGTCCAGAAAGATTGACAACCGTACGAATGTCATGATACTTAGAAGCATACAGGAGCACCACACCAGCTCCTGCATGCAGTAACATCAATCTATAAACAATTTTGGCACAAAGATACAGAAATCGTGATTAGTTAAAGCAATCCGGCACATACCTTTACTGTGCCCAAGAATTGCAGTTGGTGCCCGGTTTTCCCTAGAGAAGTGTTGGACCACAGCATGTAAGTCCTCGGCCTCTCTCCGATAGTTGCCATACAGAAAGGTGCCTTCACTCTCTCTGAAAACCAAAGTAAACCACAACTTATTAGAGGATCAAATTATTAGCTTTAACGCATAATTTGCGATTAAATTCATGAATTTATAGTCCTATAACACCAAATTGCCTTACCCGTTTCCAGCAAAGTCGAAACGGAAGGAACTAATTCCTTCCTTTTCCAATGCAACAGAAAGGTTCACCATAGTTGTTTCTTCCTAGAAATCAAAAGACCATGTTACTGATGTATGCAATAAAATTTTAATCAAAATATGACCATAGATCGATCCAAAGGCTACAAGTATACAGAGGTGTGCATGGGGAGAAAAAAAAGCCCCTTTGACTGTCGATATCATTTCTCTTAAAGAAATATTTCACAAAGTTACATAAATTCAAAGCATCCTAGCTAGTTTTAAAGATGGAACTAACAACCTTGGAGGCTCGAAAACCATGGCATAAGATTACAATCTCCGCAGAACCGGTTTCATGTAATATGCCCACAAGCTTTTCGCCATGTTTGTTGGGTATAACGATTTTCTGTTGCGGAACTACTGAAACAAGTGCAATATATTAAGGATAACAATACTCTTGTAAAAGATAAAACTTAGTCTTGATTAATTCTGTTGTAAATCTATTGCTAGTAATGTGATTAGTTAGGCTAAGTTTGTTATGGTAGTTAGGATGAGCTGGCAGCACAAGTGTGTGAAGTGTGCGTGAGATATGCCATTGTATAAATACCAAGTGTAAGTTTATTGTTTGTTATGAATGAAAAGATATTTTCCCCTTATGGTATCACCCGCCTTTGTCTCACGACCCGACCTGAAAAATGCTTCCCTCATTCTTCTTCTTTGAATCTTCGTCTTCCTCGCGACGACGATTCTCTGGTGTTTGTTCCTCTCTCTGCAAACCCTAGCTTGCATTAATGGCGACCTCTTCTTCTCCCTCATCTGAGCCTGATTCTCAAATTCATTCTCCTCCTCTCATGTCTTCAAACCCTAGTTCTTCAATTTCTTCGATCACAATCCAAAATATTGGATCCCTTGTTCCGATCAAGCTTACTACTACAAATTACCTTACCTGGAATGCTCCGTTAGCTCCGATCAAGCTCCAAAATATTGGATCCCTTGTAGACGGCACATTGGCTTCTCCGCCCAAATTTCTTCTCTATGCCTCAAGAAATCTCACGGCAACTCTTAATCCAGAGTTCGTCACTTGGTATGAAAATGACCAGAACATCCTCATCTAGCTCAACTCTACACTTTCCGACTCTCTGATTCCTTACATAGTTGATGTCATATCTGCTCGTGAGCTTTGGGCCAAATTGGAATCACGACTTGAGACGGCTTCGCAATCGCATGTTCATGAGCTTCGATCACGTCTTCGTAGTATTACTAAAGGTGATTCTACTGCTACAGTTTATCTCCAACAGATCGAAGAGATTGCTGATGCTCTTGCCAGTGGATCTCCGATTGATGATGCTGAACTCATCTCTGTTACTCTTCATGGCCTTTCTTCTGAGTATGAATCGTTTGTGGATGCGATTCAGTTTCGTCTTGGATCAACTACTATTGACGAACTTCATGACTTACTACTCAGCAAGGAGATTCCATTAACCAACAGGAAGAAATCATCTTCCTCTTCTACTTTCCAGGCTTTCAATTCCTCTACTGGCTTACTACTTACACCAGCAATATCCCATTCTCAAGCATTTGTTGCTAACAATGCTCATTCGTTTAGTTCACAGCAAGGTCGTGGAAATTTCTCAAACCCTAGAAACATTCAGAAGCGTGGCAATTTCTCTTATTCTCGAGGCAATAACAACAATAATCAGAGAAACAATCAACGAACTAATCACCGGTTCAATCGTGGTGGCCGCGGTGGATTCAACAATTCTACAAAATTTGTTGACAGATTGATCATGAGGCGTATGACTGTCCACACCACATGAATCCACACTATGGTATCAAGAATGGTCCTTCTCCTATGTGTGCCACAAATTCATCTGCTCCATTTACCTGGTTGCTGGATTCCGGTGTTAGTTCTCGTATGACTAACTCCATGGCGAATCTGCAAAATCCAGATCCTTACACTGGACCTGAGCAAGTTTTCATATGGCAAATGTTTGCTTATTTTACATTCTGGTTCTTCTACCATTTCTACTCTTACTCATCAATTTGCTCTTAACAATGTTCTACATGTGCCTCATTTAAAACAAAATTTGCTTTCTGCACATCAGTTTAGTCTTGATAATTGGTGTTCAATTCACCTTTATCCTTTTCACTTCACTGTGAAGGATCTTTCTTCGGAGAGGATGCTCTTTAGAGGCCCTGTGAGAAATGGTTTATATCCTTTATTTGCTTCTATATCTTCTCTGGACAACATCATCTTTATGCTGCATCCACTAAGGCATCTTCAGAGGTTTGGCATCAACGATTAGGCCATCCTTCTTTCAAGATTTTAATTAAGCTGACTTCTAAGTCATGTATTCCAGTTATGAGTAGTATTGTGAAATCTTTTTGTTCTAGTTGTGCACTAGGCAAAAGCTCTAAGCTTTCATTTATATCTGTTTCCAGTACAACTTGTAAACCTCTTGAGCTATTACATACCGATGTATGGGGACCTTCACCCATATCTTCTATCACTGGTTATAGATACTACATAATCTTTGTAGTTGTACAAGGGGTTTTTGTGTGTTCTTGGGCAATTCTCTTATTAGCTGGAGTGCTAAAAAGCAACCCACAGTGGCTAGATCTTCTATTGAAGCCAAATACAGATCCCTAGCTAACACTGCTGCCGAACGTACATGGATTTGTAAACTTTTGGTTGATATTGGCTTCTCTCTTTCTTGTCCTCCCAAGCTCTGGTGTGATAACATTTCTGCAATCTCCTTGGCCAAAAATCCCATCTTTCATGCCCGCACCAAGCATGTTGAGATAGACTACCATTATATCCAAGAACAAGTTTTGTCTAAAGCTGTTTCTATTCTTTTTGTTTGTTCACAAGACCAGATTGCAGATATTTGCACTAAATCTTTGTCCAAACTAAGATTTCTGCAACTTCGAGCCAAACTTACACTTCGAGATCCTCCGTTTAGTTTGAAGGGGTGATCACTAATATATTTCATGCATTTATACCATCCATTTCTAAAGTCTTTGTGATGTTTTTGTGTTAAAATGGTTGCATTTTACCTTACTTTGTGTTAGTGTGCAGTTACATTTACTTTAAGATTAATTTCAAGAAAATTGGGGAAAACAAGGGAGTTAGTGAGCTGAAAGAAAACAAAAGAAAGTGGACGGATTGAAAGATTGAGGACAGCAAGGAAGGTAGAGAATAATAGGGATGGTGGACATTAGAATATAGAAAAAGGAAAGCAGAGTGGGGAGTGGGTCTAAGAAAAAGAAAAAATAAAATAATAAAAGAAAGTGGAGGGTAGAATGATGAAAACACATGGGGGATTGAAAGGTTGAGAGAGAGGCTCACGGATAGAAAGAAGAAAAAGCTGGCTGGCGGTGGGAGACTGGGTGAGAAGCATAAAAAAAAAAGAAAAAAGAAACGGATAGAAAAATAGGAAAAGAAGGTGGAGGACAGGTAGGATAGTGACATGCAGATGGTATGGAAAGAAAAGCAGAGGGCAGCATGCGGGAGGGGGGAATATAGAGGCTGAGGCTGACGGACAGAAAGAAAAGAAGGGATAGAAAATAGCGAGAGTCAGGAGGGAGTGGAGTTTGCTGCACAGAAGCAAAGGCATGGCAGAGAGCAGAGAGAGTGCAGAAGAACAGACGGATGCAGAGAGCACACGGACAGAGGACAACACACGGCAAGAAACATGCTCCTCTCTTTGAGGAGATGATCAGTGAACTCTTCTTGTAAAAAAAAGGGGTTGTTTTCTTTCCTTAATTTTTCATGAATAATTTCTTATGTATTCAAATAATTATGTGTAACTAATTTTCTTTCGCTAGAGTGAGGCCATGAGCCATAACATGATTATGTAGATTTCTATTTCAATTGCTTAAGTGTTGTTACATGCTTGCTTTGATATTTTCAATTACCGAATTAAACTATCTATGTGCCTTGATGCTTGATCACCATTAGGATGCTTAGAAAAGTCATTGGATGCAATTTTGAACGAATATCACGTTAAAATTGGTTGTGCTTCTTGTGATTGAGGATTGTAATTTCTCCTAAGGTAAATATCACTCTCTTAGGGATTACATGGTTTAACAAAAGGATTTTCACCGAGATTAATGAATCACTTATGTTTATATTTAATCCAAATGTCATGGATAAATTGCATGTAGTGGTATGCGTTTTAGCTTGAATATCACAAGTAAAACATACACAAGGAAAACCCAACCTTCAAAGCATGTGTGTTTTCGATTACTTAAGCAATTGGAAGAGCTACGTAGGAGTGTTGTTGGTAAAGGTTGAACTCTAGCGCTTTGTCAATCTAATTTTCTTCAATCATTTATTTGATCTCGAATTTCTATATTTACTTGTTCTGTTTAGTTCGATCACTATTTCTATAAGCCAATCCCATTTTAGATAATTGTTTTAGTCACATTCAATAGTATTTAATTTTGCCAAATTAGTGAAGTTCTTAGAGTTAACTAAGCAAAATACTCAAAAAACTCATAAATTGTTTATATCAGTCCTTGAGGAGATCGACCTTGCTTGAGCCATTCTATACTACAAACGACTTGTTCTCTTGCAAGAATTTTCTAACGGTTTTACCCTTGTTTTACAGGTGGTAAAATCGCTATCAAGGGGCATATTAAGGATAACAATACTCTTGTAAAAGATAAAACTTAGTCTTGATTAATTCTATTGTAAAGGATAACAATACTCTTGTAAAAGATAAAACTTAGTCTTGATTAATTCTATTGTAAATCTGTTGCTAATAATGTGATTAGTTAGGTTAAGTTTGTTATGGTAGTTAGGATGAGCTGGCAGTACAAGTGTGTGTGTGATATGCCATTGTATAAATACCAAGTGTAAGCTTATTGTTTGTTATGAATGAAAAGATATTTTCCCTTTACAATAGACATTAAGCAAACAGCCATCAAATTTCTTATCAAGGACTGTAAACGTATTGCTCTGAGATTGATTTCTTGCAACTACAACACATACAACATACATACATACATACACAAATACATATATTAAGGGAGATGATGTTTCTTACCTGCTGGGTTTTGTGCAGTTTCTGCCATTTTCAAGATTCGTTTTGGGCTGCGATTGCGGGGAAGATTAAAGTTTGGTGAAGGGAAGCTTATGGAAGTGAAAGAACTTGAGATCAGCATATTAATTGAGATTATAAGCTAATTAACGATTAATTAATCCTCAAGGCAGTGGAAGTTTACCTAGAAACTTTTGCTTGCTGCTCTTGTTGCTCTGAATTGCACAATCTACACAGCTCCTGTGAGTTTGGAACTGGGAGAGTGTCGGACCAATCCAGTCAGATCAATCCCAACCAAATAATGTTTTGGGGTTTTCAGGCTTTGGTGCACAACAGTCTCTTTTTTACCCCTTGAACCGTGATTATTTCTGGGATTATCAAAACTGCCATTTATCTATCTTTTCTTTTGGGAAATAACAAACATATGTGGTTATTCAAGCAAAATATACACCACTTTTAGCTTCTCACATAACAGTGTTTGATTATATCTGTTGTTTTCTAACTTAGTATTTTTTTACCATTCAAGCAATATACTAATATATTATACTCTTTGGCAATAGCAAAGCAACATCAGTACCAACCAAGAATTTCACTGAACCATCGGGTTGAAAAGAGGGTCGGTAGCATTCTTATTTACTCGTAATTGGGAGGTTTAATACTATCGGCTCACATGGATAACAAGTAAAATACCTAATTATAGTTGACCCACTTTGCGATTTAACTAAAAAAGCTCTATTAAAATATAAATAAAAAGCCTCTAAAAATGTGATTAGAACTTGAGTGCAGAAAAGAAGACACGTCACACATAATTGGCCACTTTGTTAACTCTCTCATCAAAACCCTAATGCTTCAAATTTGAGTTGAATAGAACCTTGATTTCATGAGGCAATGGTATATATACATCATGAACTTCACTAACTCATCATCATGAACTGCACCCAATGTGTGGACATTGAACTTGCTAAGCAAGGTATGAACTGTTCTTAGAGGCTCTATGGATACATGATGCACCCCACAAAAGCTCTGTTGTGTTTGGCTCGTACTTTTGTGAGTAATTACGAGTCATGTGTTGACTGATGAGTCAATTTCATATTATTTATTTTATCATATTTTTAGTATGTTTTGGTAATTATTTTGGTAGGATTTTGATACTTTGATTTATATTTTTAATATAGGATACCCGACTTTCTCTGGAGCAAAACATGATCAAATGGACGAATTTTGGAGTAATTCAAATTGGAGGACATTTGTGTGTTTCTTGGTGTGTTCGTGTCAAAATTTGATGTTTTACTACCAAGCATTTATTTTCTGGTGATGGAATAAAGGACCAGTGCGCAGTGCCAGAAAATGACATTTATGGGCTTAAATTGCATTTTTGGAGTCCAAAATAACTTCTGATGGGTTCGTGGCCTTCTAGAGAACAGTTCAGAATCTTCCAAACTTTAAATACAGCTATATTGGACCTGTTTTGAAGCAATTTAGGGGCCCAAAACATTGCTGTGTAGATTTTAGGCGAAATTATCATTTAATTAGGGTTATGTTTCCTATTTTATTTTAACTATTTAGTTTCCTAGTTGGATTGGAAGACATTTTATTATGAGAATTTAATTTCTACTAGGTTAAATAAGCTTGGCCGGCCAATTCTTGTGGGGCAAACTTCTTCTCCGTGCGTTCTTGAAGAGAGAAAATTGGAGAAGCTTAGAGATTTTCAGACTTTTTTCATTCAAGGTGTTTTCAATGTTTTATTATTTTAATAAAGAACTTTATGATTTTTATTAAGAATATGCGTAACTAATTCTCTTTTTGCTAGGGTGAGGCCACGAGCCTTAGCAAAAATATGTAGTTTCTCTTCAATTTGCTTATGATTATATGCATGCTGGTTTTCGAATTCTTGATCACTGATTTAAACTATCTAATTGTCTTGATGCTTGATCACTTTTAAGATATTTAGAAAAGTAATTTGATGCAATTTTGGTCGGAGGTCGGTCCCTGAAATTGACGAAGGCTTCTTGTGATTATTATGTGCAAGTTCACTTAGGATGAATGAACTTAAGATGAATACCACGTCTTAAGGGTTGCATGGTTTTTTTTAAAAGGTTACACAAAACTTAATGAGTCATGCATGTTTAGAGTTGATCTGAATACTACAGACGTATTGCATGTGTGATATACGCTCTATGTTGGGGGTCCAAGTAGGCATACATTAGGAAAACCTAACCTTCGAAATATGCGTGTATGGGTCATAAGTAATTGGGATAACTATATAAGATTGTTAAGGTGACGGCGGATCCCTAATGCTTCTTAATTTGATTTCTACAAAACTGTTCCCTTTTTCTTCATCTTTAATATTGCAGATTAGTTTATTTTTATTAATTAAATCGTTTGTAATTTAAGTAGGTTATAAAATCAATCATCTCAAATTTCTACTTTACAATAATTAATTGGAATTTGGTTTGCTTCGAATTATTTAATAATTTCAGTGGAGAACAATCTTGCGAGATCTATTTATACTACAATAGCATTGTCATTCTTGCAAGTATTATATGAGTTTTTAACCTTTTTGTATGTGTAGTAAAATCTCTTTCATTGACAACAATTGAAAACCATGTGAATGCTACAAGGAAATGACAGCAGCCATTTGTGACTTTGTGTGTTTCGGTGGAAGGATCACATTAGGCATGCTTGCTTTTTGACTTTGGGTGCATTTTGCTAGAAATGTGATGTCTTGGCCTTTAATTAATGCAAGAAAATGTTTGCATTAGGCATGCTTGCCGAGTGAGCAGGCATGCATCAGAGAATCATTCAAAGAGATGGTAAGGGCATTTGGCTCTCTCATGGGCACGGTTGAGAGAAATCAAGAGAGCTAGAGTGAAAGATCTTCTAGTGAAATAATTTTTGGGGTAGAATAAGACTCTTAGGAGAATTCTGTGAGTGGGATTACAAGGAATTTAGGATTGGGTTATGTCGATTCAACTCATGTGTAACTTGTACTATCATTCTCATAGTGAAGAGCAATATCTCTCTAGGGACGTAGGCATGATTTTGCCAAACCTCGTAAATCTCTTGGTGTATTTATTTCTTATATTTTTATTCAGTTCAACTGTGTGAATGATTTGATGAGGTTGTCATCTGAATTTCAATTCCGCACTGAACGGGCCTAGGCACAACAAGCTCATCCTAATTAACAGCACAATTGGAATCATGAGAGGAACTTTAACGGGATTAAAATAAGGGTAATATGCACCGATAGAACTGGTTACAAGTTTTAAATAAGAAATAAATGTGAGGGACTATAAATTATTGTATGTTTGGTGTCCCTTCAACTCTATTTTTGATTCAAACGTGTTTCGTTTGTACCTATTTTCCGTAAATGAAAGCAATTAGAAGCAAATTATGCATACGCATTTGGGTTACATGGGTATCCTGGGTATTAGCAGTAAAATGGGCAGAGTGTGAAGCATTTTTGCAGAGTAAGAAGAGTCAGAGTGTCTGAACACTACGGTAGCTGCAGCCAATGCAGCAGCAGTCTCAGCTGAAAAATCCGATCCCGGATATTGGGTTGATACCTTGTACACATTGTGTGGCGTATCTCTGTCTTCCGGCCTTTCCCTGCACCTGACCACCAGTGGTCAATGTTAGGATCTGTGACCTGCAACCACCAAAACATGTGACTGTCTTTAGGACATCTCTTCAGCTCCAAACCATCATCGTTAACCAAAAGTCAATTCTTATAGCCTTCAGTACCATGGTTTAGTGCCATATTTATTAAAAGTTTATAATCGGTTTTATTTGTGCATATTTGCTTATTTCTCTTACTTGGACATATAAGGTTCCGGGGGTTGCAGTGGCTGCTTTTAAAAGATAATCAGTGCTACAGCGTACGGCGGCTTTTGCGTTGTCAATCTGGCTACGCATAGAGTCACCAAATTCAGTCACACTCCATGCCAGCAATGTAGTGGTGAAGGCCATTGGCAGGCCAAACTTGACATTGTCTCCAGCATCCTAGTATCCCCCTACTAAGGCCACCTGAAATACAGTTCACCTTCAAAATGTAACATTATATTGTAAATGTACTAAACATAAAGTCGGGAAAAAAAGAACACCAAATTAATTTGTACATGGTAGGAAGAGCCATCGGACAAGCCGGAATTATCCCTCCAATTGAGCCGCTGGTTGGCGGGCAGTTTAGCAGACCTCTGACCCTCGAAGAAGGGGATCAAGTTCTCGAGAGCATTTGAGTGGTCTTGAGGAGTGAAGGCAGAGCAGCATAAGCTCAGCAGACAGAGTTAAGCATACAATTTTTGTCCCTAGAGAAAATGTGACAGCAGAAGCCATTATATGATTGCTAGTGATTGCAGCAATAGCAGCAGAGGCCCGGTAAAAGATAGGGTGGTGGGTTTGAAATGTGTTGAGGTGGAGACTGAAATTTATAGGCCAAAAAAGGTTGGGAGACGGGGAAAGTTGGTTGTTCGGTTGGTCACGGGATCAACTGCGCCAAAAATGGGACATTTTTCTGTGAGGACAAACATACTAATGGTGCAAAGTTACAAACTTGTATCCTCTAGAATTGGATATCATGAAGCTGAAAAGTCACAAAAGGACACAATAGAGTTCATATTTCTGCAAGGTTTTGTGCAGCTTCTGCCATTTTCAAGATTCGTTTTGGGCTGCGATTGCTGGAAAGATTAAAGTTTGGTGAAGGGAAGCTTATGGAAATGAAAGAACTTGAGAGCAGCATACTAATTGATATTATAAGCTAATTAACGATTAATTAATCTTCAAGGCAGTGGAAGTTTACCTAGAAACTTTTGCTTGCTGCTCTTGTTGATCTGAATTGCAATCTACACAGCTCCTGTGAGTTTGGAACTAGAACTGGGAGAGTATCGGACCAATCGAGTCAGATCAGTCCCCAACCAAATAATGTTTCGGGTTTTTCAGGTTTTGAACCCTGATTATTTATGGGGTTCTAAAAACTGCCATTTATCTATCTTTTCTTTTGGGAAATAATAAACTTGTGTGGTTATTCAAGCAATATATACACCATTTTTAGCTTTTCGATTATGTTTGTTGTTTTCTAACTTAGAATTTTTGGTTATTCAAGCAAATGTATTAATATAATATACACTTTGGTAATAGCATAACAATATCAACACCAATAAAAAATTTCACTCAACCATCAAGTTGAAAAGAGGGTCAGTAATATTCCTACTTACTCGTAATTAGGAAGTCTCATACTATTGGTTCATATGTATACCGAGTAAAATACCTAATTATAGTTGACCCACTTTACGATTTAGCTAAAAACCCTTATTAAAGTATAAATAAAAAGCCTATAAAGAGACGAGATTAAAACTTGAGTGCAGAAAGGAAGACATATCATAAATAGTTGGCTAGGTTCATATCAACTTCGGCTTAATTGTTGTTATGCGACAAGAGAAGCTTTTTCATTATGCGCGCCTAGTACATTAGGGATTCGAAATATGTGACTACAAGCTGGGAATGGAGGCTACTTGTGAAGCTTGCCTCGAATCCAAGATGTTATCATTTCCACTTGAATGCTATTTCACTCGAGGCTTCCGTATTCACATTATTTTCTGCAATCACATCTCTGTTTTCATCCTTAGTTGGCGCCATGGAGTACTCATTAGCATTGTTGTCTACATATCTGTTCAACAATCGATCCATATTTTACAGTTGAAGGCGCAGGCCGGCGCTGTCTTCAGTTTGGATTGAATAGGTGTTTGAGTTGGAGATAATATCGATACTAGATCAAGGAGTTGTAATGAGGCTGATATGTTGCCGATTATTTACTCCCTGGTGTTTTCCATTGAAGAAGGATGCTGGTACTACAAGTAGGTCGAAAATATTTTGATGACTTCCTAACTTTTTGCAACTGTGTGAAAGGCCAGCATGCACATCGATCATGTTTCAAATGTTGACGCTCAGATCTCCACCATATTCAATATGATTTCCTACGTAATCTTGCAAACTCACTCATGATATAATCTACATTTGGTGTGACATGTCACAATACCATGTAATCTTACAGACTCACTCGTGTTATAGCAAGTGGTAACACGACTGGCGGCCTCGCTAGCTCTCTCTATTGCTTGGAATTAACTTTTAGAGAAGGATGGAGATCAAATTCCTTAGCTCAATTATGCCTAGCAGCTTCTCTCTAGTCTCCCAAAAAGTCATGGTAGGGGGGCAATTTTTTTCTCGAAAGATTGTGTTTTTGTTGTGTTGTTAGGATTTAGGATTGGATATTGTGTTTTTGCAGCTCTGAGAGGTTTCCATTTTTTTTTTCTGGCACAATTTTGCTTTTTCTGTTTTTCTGTTCATGGCAGTGATTAAGTGGGATAAACAAGTTTTTATTTTTGGATTGTTAAGCGTAAATTATATGTTTTTTTGTTGATTATTGAGGATGAACGATGAAGCTGTTGTTTTAATATATGTATCTGGGTTTCTTATGCCTCACAAATCAGTGTTTGAAACGTCTCGCTACACGCCTTAGAGATGTCAAACTTTGTTTAAGATTGATCTCTTGTTGCTTGATTATGGTTCAATTTGGATGTCCAGTTTCTGATTTAATTGTTTGGGAACGCTAATTTTGGCAGCTACATCTGTAAACGTAGATTTTGTTGTAATATCTGTGAAATCAAATTTCATAATTCTGGGGGAACAAAACTGAGAAGCTGTGTTTTGTAACATATCAGAGACGAAGATGGTTTTAACAGAAGAAGAAATCACAAGGCTTTACAGAGTCCGAAAGACTGATGCAAAAACTGAAAGATGGGTACCGGAGGCTCTAGGGAAGTCAGAATAGGAGAGCACTCATCTTGGGGAAGTCGGCATAGGAGAGCACTCATCTTGGCTCTTGTGTTTCAGATTTATGTCTTCTGACGAACCAAAGGTTGGGGTCAAGACAATGAAGAATTGTATCGGTGAGATTTCGGAGAATGTGTTCCAGCAATCTTGGTTACTCAACAAAGTCTGACGCCCTTTGCAAAGACCTGTACCAGTGGGATATCCGAGAATGCGTTCATGTGATACCTCTATGTGCACTCGCATGGGCCTGAATTCTAGTTTGTATATTTACGCATTAGTAGGACTTTCTAATGTTGTTCGTTCTTCATTGTGTCATTTTACTGATCTTTGAGGTATAAATTTAATGATTGTACCAAATTCTGAGATAAAAACTCGATTTGTCATGCAACGACTTGCATCATGTAGTTAATGTCACTGAACGCAGTGAAGACCTGTCTTAATGAAGTCCACGACGACCGATGCTAACTCGGCTTGATGCGAGGTGTACGAATGATTAGCGCCTTCTATTAGATGTAATTTGTGGTTAGGTATTATCTTGGCAAACTCTAGTGCATCTTCAACAGGGTTGATCTCGTCGGCAGTTCCATGGATTGTCACCACCCTGTATGTACAGAATCGCGGATAAACTCGGTCACGCAGAAAATGAAACAAAAAGAAAGGAAACACGAAACCATGAGAACCGAGTTAACTACAGTTTGCTTACCGGCATTCTTTGTCAATCTTAAGGCATGATTCGTGCATATCAGTACTTAGGCGATCCATCAAACTCTCCTCGGTCACAAGATAATTGCCATCTCCTACAAGCATGTCTCCATTAACCGTGTTAAACGCCAGCACATGCATTGCTTGTTTTTGTGTGTTGAAGTGTGTTGTGTGCGCATGTTACTGAACATAAATGGAAAGATGCTGAAAAGAATGATTAAATTACCTGACTTATTCTTAACATCAATGAACCCAGGGAGGGCTCTTCAGATCATAACGTCCAGAAACGTTGACAACCGTACATATGTCATGATATATAGAAGCATACAGAAGCACAGCAACGCCTCCTGTAGTAATAATATTCAGCAATACCTTTGGTACACAATACGAAATTACTCATTCGAAATATTCATCAATAGCATTTTGTCCTTGATCGTGCAACACAATCCAACGTACCTCTACTGTGTCCAATTATTGCACTGGGTGCACGTTTTGCCCCAGAGAAGTATTCGACAACAGAGTGCAAGTCATCAGCCTCTCTCCGAAAGCTAGCATACTGAAAGGTGCCTTCACTTTCCCTGACAACCAAAAAACCACAACTAATCAGGATCAATAAAATCGTTAGATCTCAAACTCACAACAACGCAAACTTTGCAAGAACAGTATGTTGGATAAGAATCGACAATCAATGATAAATCTGATTATGCTAATAAATAATAAATGCGGATAAATTAATGAACAATGTTCTAACAATAAAAATAAAATTATACATAAACAGTATGATCGAGGCTTGTGTACCGCAATGTCTTTGAAACAGAATTTCGTCCCTACTCTGTGCTTGTAGTTCTACGGACGTCTGCTTCACCAGGATTCAACGATCAAGTTAAGATTCCAGCACCGGAAAAACTTTAACTTCTGGCGAATTTATTTGTGGTACTTTCAGTATGAATGTTATGAATGTAGAAGACGATTTATGGTTTTTTCTGTGTCCATAAATGACATGCAGATGTATAAATTTATAGTGTGCATATGTCTGTTCGCAACAGACATGTTGGAGAGGCGACTGTTCAACCAAGGGTTGTGCTGCTTCATCTTTCAGATACACTTGCAGACTTCATCTGAAAAGATGAGTCTGTTGATTTTTTAAAAATTAAATTCAAATTTAATTAATTAATTACCAATTTAATTAGCACATCCCAAAACCCAACCCCAAGGGTGAGTCCAATTTTCCTTCTCCAAGACCCATCCTCCAATCACTTTCTATAATGGATAAAGCATTATAAAGTGTGGGAATAGTCAATGTGGGACAAAACCCCACATAAGAAATTTCTACTCAAAATTGCCAACACAGTATGATGAAGACAGAGCCACGCTTACAACTAAGAAAATAACGAGGTGCACACAACGAAACTCTACACAAAACCTGTTATATTCAAGGATTTCAAACCCTGTAATTCGACACCCTTACCATTTCGGGCAAAGTCAAAACGGAAGGAACTGATCCCTTCATTTTCCAGTGCAACAGCAAGGTTCACCATGATAGAGTTTTCCTGGAAATCAAGAGACAGAAGCTGTGAAACTTTTGCCCACAATAGCCAAGCATTACAATTTTCCACGAACGATGTACTATGTTGTACTATTCCTTTTTTTTTTGAATAGGGCGATAACGTTAGTGGGTTAGACAGTTAGTTGTTAGGGGGGAGGGAACCGGTGGGGATTGAACCACCAGAGTGTATTATCATCAATTATTAAAACATTGTCGTCTTCAAAATACAAATTAAATTATCCAACAACAAAAGTTCGACCATAGATGTGAATGAAATATTAGAAAAATAATTTAAATGATAAACATCCTAACCCAGCTGGAACCGAATCCAACAACAACAATAATAACAACATTTGATATATCAAAAATCCAACCTTGGTGGCTCGAAAACCATGACATAAGATT
The DNA here is from genome assembly GCA_963580275.1 of Crataegus laevigata. Taxonomy (NCBI): domain Eukaryota; kingdom Viridiplantae; phylum Streptophyta; class Magnoliopsida; order Rosales; family Rosaceae; genus Crataegus; species Crataegus laevigata. The sequence continues at coordinate 34,965,979 of OY756942.1, read as the reverse complement.
ACAAGGTCCGCGGAACTGGTTTCGTGCAACAATCCCACAAGCTTTTCACCGTGTTTGTTGGGTACGATGATTTTCTATTGCTGACCCACAGACATCGCAATTCGAAAAGAAAAAAAAAAAACAAAAGTCCACTAAACTTTTGGTAAAGTCGGCAACTTGATGGCAATAAGAACATGAAAATTCACAAACAAACATAATAACGTGAGACGATGAAATTTCTGACCTGGGTTTTTTGCAGCTTCTGCCATTTTCAAGATTCGTTTGGAGCTGCGATTGCAGGAAAGATTATTTTGTGATGGGAAACTTTATGGAAGTGAAAGAACTTGAGAGCAGCATATTAATTGAGATTATAAGCTAATTAACGATTAATTAATCCTCAAGGCAGTGGAAGTTTACCTAGAAACTTTTGCTTATTGCTCTGAATTGCAATCTACACAGCTCCTGTAAGTTTGGAACTTGGAGAGTATCGGACCAATCCAGTCGGAGCAGTTCCGAACCACATAATGTTTTGGGTTTTTCAGGTTTTGGTCCACAACAGTCTCTTGCTTACCCGTTGAACCCTGATTATTTATGGGATTATCAAAACTGCCATTTATCTATCTTTTCCTTTGGGAAATGATAAACGTATGTGGTTATTCAAGCAATAATCAATATATACACCACTTTTAGCTTCTCAGCTAACAGTGTTTAATTATACCTGTTGTTTTCTAACTTGGTATTTTTTGGTAATTCAAGCAATATACTAATATAATATACTTTTCGTCAATAGCATAACAACATCAGCACCAATCAAGAATTTCACTCAACCATTGGGTTGAAAAGAGGGTCGGTAGTATTCCTATTTACTCGTAATTTGGAAGTCTAATATTATTAGCTCACATGAATAACGAATAAAATACCTAATTATAGTTTACTTTTACTTTACGATTTAGATAAAAACCCCTTATTAAAATATAAATGAAAAACTTATAAAAAAGACATGATTAGAACTTGAGTGGAAAAGAGAAGACACATCACACATAGTTGGCTAGGTTCATATCAACCTTGACTTAATTGTCGTTATGCGACAATAAAATCTCATTGTTCCCCTAATGTCTCACTTAACCCCCTTTACTTTTCCTCCATGTCTCACATTATCCATTTTGTCAACTCTCTCATCAAAACCCTAATGCATCAAATTTGAGTTGAATAGAACCTTGGTTTCACGGGGCAATGGTATATATACATCATGAACTTCACTAATTCATCAGCATGAACTGCACCCAATGTGTTGTAAATTGAAATAGAAAGGAACGAAGTTACCCGAAAAAATATATAGAAGCCTTGAGTGGTAAATGATTCTTGGGATGAAACAGCCTAGAATCTTCTTCTTCTGATAAGGTTCTTCCTTGCACAGTGGAAGAACCTTCGAACTTACACATTTTCAATATGTTGCTATTAACTCAATATTTTAAAACTTGTTTTTTTTCTTCATATTTTTCGTCCTCCATCCTTAGGTATATATATAGACACGCACTCACATATACACACATGCAATCATGATTCATCAAAGTCACCATCTCAACGGAAAAACGTTGAGAATTTGAGAGATTTAAGGAGGGCCAGGCTTTAAAGACAAAACGGAAAAACCAAAACATAAAGTAATTGCCTAGAAATCTTTACAGGTTATGTTAATAAATATTAGTCAAAACGTTTGAATATTTATTAGCATAAGTATTAGTAAAAAACGTTTAAATATTTAATAGCATAAATATTAGTCAAAAACGTAAAGCAATTCAAAATGGAAAAGACAAAACGGTTTGAAAATGTTTAATAACCTGATAAGGTCAAAATAAATTAGCTGTTATGTATATAAAATTGGTAATAAAACAAAACATAAATATATAAAAAAATAACTACTCCAACACAATATGTGGCCATTGGACTTGATATAGGCAAGGTATGAACTGTTCTTAGAGGCTCTATGAACCCATGATGCACCCCACAAAAGCTCATCCTAATTAACAACATAATTGGGGTCATGAAAGGAACTTTAACGGGATTAAAATAAGAGTAATATGTAGAGAGAGAACTAATTACAAGCTTTAAATAAAAAATAAAAGTGAGGGACTACATAAATTATGGTATGTTTGGTGTCCCTCCAACTCTGATTTTTTATTCAAAGTTAATGACTTGTTCCGTTTGTGCATATTTTTCGTAAAAAAAAGCAATTAGAAGCAAATTATGCATACGCATTTGGGTTACATGTATCCTGAGTATGAGCAGTAAAAAGGGCAGACCATTGAACTAATTGAGTCACTGTAAGAACCTCTGTACTTGTCTGCAGAATCAAACACCTGCATGGTGGTCAAAATTTAAAATTAGAAGGCAAAGAGATTGCTAAAATGAAGTCAAATTTTGTTTATAGATGTTTACTTTCATTGCTGTGTGAAGCAATTTTGCAGAGTAAGAAGAGTCAGTCTTTGAACACTACGGAAGCTGCAGGCAAATCAGCAGCAGTCTCAGCTGCAACATCTGATCCCGGATTTTGGGTTGACACCTTGTACACATTGCGCAGCCTGCAATCACCAAAACATGGTTTAGTGCCACGGTTTAGTACCATGGTTTAGTGCCATATTTTATTGTCTATTTAGTATCCCAGTTCTTTTTTTTTTATTAAAAGTTTAAGCAGTTTTATTTGTGCATGTTTGCTTGTTTGTTTTGGAGGCTTTTTATCGGAAATAGTCCATGAGATATGCATAACTCCTCATTTTGGTCCATGAGATTTCAAATCAATAGAAGTGGTCTATAAGATTGTCCACCATCCATCATTTTGGTCCTTCCGTTGGAGCTCTTGGCCGGAAGTTTAGACAATTTTCAAAGTTTCGTAACTCAATCGTTTCTTAGCCAAATTCGACCCATAATATATCAAAATGAAGATAGGAAAGTGTAGAATAAGATTATATCTATTTGGAAGCCCAATGGTTGCCATAGATGGTCGTAAAATAGCCTCAAAGTTGACTGGTCCGAGGGAAAACTAAAAAACTCGCTGGAAACTGGGTAACGTTCATAACTTCTTCAATACTCAACGAAATCAAGTGATTCAAAAGTGAAAATCATACTTATCAACGAGAAGAAGAGAGTGATACCTTTCTAAACGGCTAACTCATCATGGTTTGTCCGAAAAATGGCTCGAAAGTTGCTGACTCGTTTTTCAACAGCCACTTTCGAGCCGTTTTCCGGCCAAACCACGATGAGTTAGCCATTGAAAATGTACCATTCTCTTCTTCTCGTCGAGAAGTATGATTTTTGTTTTTGAATCACTTGATTTCGTTGAGTATTGAAGAAGTTATGAACGTTTAAAGTTTACCCCAGTTTTCAGCGAGTTTTTCAGTTTTCCCTCTGACCAGTCAACTTTGAGACTATTTTCTGACTATTTTCGGCAATCATTGGGCTTCCAAATAGATATAATCTTATTCTACACTTTTCTATCTTCATTTTAATATATTATGGGTTGAATTTGGTTAAGAAACGATTGAGTTACGAAGTTTTGAAAATTGCCCAAACTTCCGGCCAAGAGCTCCAACGGAAGGACCAAAATGATGGATGGTGGACAATCTCAGGAACCACTTCTACTGATTTGAAATCTCAAGGACCAAAATGAGGAGTTATGCATATCTCATGAACTATTTCCGATAAAAAGCCTTTCTTTGGATCATCATGTGTTTGGGCTTGGGGAAGATCTAGAGGAGGACAAGAGAGAATAACGAATGATTTTTCTTCGTATATTTCAGAAATATATGTGTTCTCCATACCGTCAATGTCTAGTAGAAAGCCCTAAGAGAAAGAAAAGGGGGTGAAAAGGAGGAGGTGGGAGGTTTGTATAAGAGTAAAATATGTAAAATAAACGCGAAAATTAGACAGAAATTAAACTTATGGTATGTACTTTTATGTAGTCAAGGGCATAATTTTTAGTACATCTACAATGTATCTCTCTATTTATTTTTCTCATCATGTGGTGAGACGTATATCGCGTTATGAAAGAGATAGAAGGACAAAAATATACGAACTGTCTGCATTCCAGAAATTCTATGCAACTAAGTTTTTTTTGTTGTCTTTGTTTTTTTTTTCCTACTTGCTTTGCTCGGGGCAAAAGGAAAAAAATAATGTAAAGTAAAAAAAAAATTTAAGTGGAGTAATTAAAGAAGTAAAAAGAGTGAAGGCCACGTGCGCTTGTTTGCAGCGGAATCACTCTCCTCTCGCAGCCGGCATCAAGAAAGGGTCCATTTCACCACTAGCTCTTCTTCTCAGAAATCCTCTCTCCTTCACTCGGTCTCTCCCTCTCTCTCTCCCTCCCTCCCTCCCTCCATCCCTCCCCTCACTCCTCTCGCGTTTTCTTCTCTTTCATTCCTCCTTCCTCCTTCCTCCTTCCTCCTTCCTCCTTCCTCCTTCCTCACCCTCTCTCTCCCTCTGTCACTGTGCACACACGGTGTACAGCTTTCCTGGCCACCATCGCCCAAACCAAGGACACTACCAGCTTCGTCTTGACCTCACAAGCCAAGAACACCCAGCCTCGGCTCCAACATCCTTCACGGTCGTCGGGATCGAAACTCGGAACGTTCATGACTTCCCAGCCATTTGTCGGCTAGTCTCAGAAACTCCGGCGAGCTTTTTCATACCAAACGGCGAGTAACCGAGGCGCGAGAACCCCACCATTGTACTCGCCTCGAGGTTGAAAACAAAGCCCAGTAATCAAACCGAATGTCGGAGCACGCACGGTGGCGCAGTGAAGCCGCAAAGAATTCCGAGCAACAATCTGCAGAAACCAGTGAGTTTTCTGTGCTCGACCGGCTCTGTCTCTGTGCTCGACCGGACGAACTGGTTAGATCGAAGGTTGGACCGGGTCGGACCGGATAAACCGGTTGGCCTGGGGTCGGACCGGGTCGAAGCGGCTGAACCAGGTCGGAATATCGCTCGGCCGGCGGAGACCAGCCAACATTGACGGAATGGGCTTCGGACCCGACGGTTTGATAACTCCCATGATGTTTCGGAGCCATGGTTTTAGGGGACTTGTGCTAAAACTTGTGCGAAAGAAAATGATGGAGACAAGATCAAAACCCTTGTTTGAAATTCCTTAATTCGAAAAGAATTCTGGATCAGTAAATCAATGGTTCACAAAATGGATCTCCCGCTAGAATTTCGGAGAAGAAATGAACACAAGACGGAGAATGATATATGATGGATTCTGCCGTACGTAAAAACCTCTGCAGAAATTCTCGCTTGTTTAAGTAGTCAATAGGTTCAGACTCGTTCAACCTTGAAGAACAGCTTTCTTCGGGGTCAGTTGGTTGCCGATAATCCGAGCTACTACCCTCAAAGCCGGCATCTTCACCTTATACTTGTGCGCTAGTGCAATCACAGGCACAGCTCCTGCTGTTGATACACCCTCAACCACCTAGTAAACCGCATAACGTTACCGCGTGATTCGTGGAACTTAGTATATCGTCAAGTTGCTCCCCCGATCCAAGACGAACCCCCAACTCTTGTGTTTCTGGAAAAGGTTCACAAAACATGGCACGGTGATTGTTGCCGGCTTTGCGCCCATCTTCAGGAGATAAATGGGGGAAAAGCAGTGAGATAACAGCAGTTAAACAACCACCTGGGATTACACAAAAAACACCTATTATGATCAAAGTAAGTTTACCATAGTTGCCAACCACCGCTCTCAGAGCATCCTTGTGCAACAAGAGCTGTCTTACAATTATTAACAAGAGCTATTGCGGGCACATTCTTGAGAGCACCTGCAACTTCTACCCCTACGACATCGCTGGAATTTATTAGAGGTTATGAGGATTACTTGCACTTGATATAGCTATTTACTGAAAATCCACAACCTCGAAGTGCTGATTCTTAGATAGTCACAAGCCAGGAGCTGCTGAGCTGCATTTGCCAATTTTTTGTCTTTCGATGTTACAACCATTGCTACAAAATAAAAAAAGGAGCAAAACATGATTAGTACCTTTAAAACATGATTTAGTGGAATGTTTGATTCAACAATGTTGTTTCTTTTTTCCACATACATGTTGGTAATTTATTCATCAGCTCCAGCGCAACAGAAGGCCCTGATAGTGCAATCAAAGGTTCCCGAGGATTCTTCAATGCTTGAGGAGTGATCTGAGACACGGTCCTCAGCGTATTGACCTCTAAATCCTTGCTAACTGACATGAAAGGCAAGCCCGGATTAACATGTTCTGGAATCCTTCAAGAAACGACAAGCTGAAAAACCTGCACAGGGACTGCATGAAAGCAATAATCGGCACCCAGCAAAGCAGCTTCGGCATCAGTTGTTGCAATTATGTTTTCTGGCAGCGCAAATCTTGGTCCATGGAGTCCCAAGAAGGTAAGAATTCCAACCTGTCCGACGCTTCTTCAGCTTCTTTTCCAGCTTCGCACCAACTTGGGCGAAATGGGGTTCTACCGGGAAACCATGGATTTTTAGTTTTCGTTATTGGTAGGTCGAGCCAGTGGAATGGAATGAGACAGCAGCAAATGACATGATTGACCACGGATTGCTGGAATAATCGCGGCTGAGAAATGTTTGCCATGGCATCTGTGCCACCGATGGTTATAATATGCATTCACATCCTCAGTGAGTTGCATACATAAGAGAAATGGCCGGGAACAGACAGTGTCGTTGTAGAGCCCGTCGAAGAAGCGGGCGTGGTCCTCTTTGTTCAATAGTGTCGTTATCCAAGATCACGGCGTAAGAGGTAATGTGACAAATCTAGATGTGTGGATCACACTGTTAGTAGGCGATGAGCTTTCTGAAAAGAGAATCTGCATTGGATTCAATGTCTATTGGTTTTTTCTACTTAAATGGACTGAGTCCTTAGTTCTCTGCAAAATAAAATGGACAGTCTTGCTATCCTAGCATATATGCCACGGATTTTGTTAAGCAATACGGACAACAACAGTGAGCACATCCGGGTTGAAGCTGAGTCGTTTTAAAGGTTTCAGCGTCAACCCAATAATTTAGCCAATCAAAACCCTAAACTGATAGTGGATACTCCATTTATTGGACAGTTTATAGGAACATGTTCTTTTTATTTTGTTATTCATGTCGTCCATCATTCCTTCACACCTAGTGTTGGAGTTTGTATCATCCTCGGAAAGATTTTTTAGTGTGCCGAAATATGATGCAAAACACCACATGTTATTATATAGTTGGAGGATCATGGATCTCATTTGAATCTAAATTGTGGGGATCTTAGGGATCCTCACATCTTAGTTATTCATCATATATCGTGCGGTAAAAAATTATTTGAATTTTATTACTTAAAATTAAACACAAATAGTATCTAATGAAAATTGATCGCACGATATACGATGAACGGTTAGGATGTGAGAATCCATAGAATTCCCATATAGAGGATCCTCATCCCTTAAAAAAAGTTTTCCTCTAGTTGTAGAATGATTAGTGTTTTATCTCGTATTCTAGACACACAGAAAAATCTCTCATCTTCTATCTGACCATTTGACGTCCATTTAAAAATAATAAAATAAGATAAAGAACAAGCAAATGTGAAAGGGCATGAATAAATAATGGGGACGTGTTCAAAATAAGAAAGAAGTGAACTAATAAAAAAATTTATTTGTCACTATGGCCAGAAAAACCGACAAATAAAATAATAAAATCAGTGACGTTAAGCTATTCTTTGTCTCATGCATGTTGCATTTAATTAATCCAAGGGAGCGTTTGGACACCAAAATCTATTAATTAATCCCTAAAATCATAGACTAAGATGAGATGAGAAGACTCTGGCGGCTGGTTCTTTATTTTTGTAGCAGTAGCGGAACTAGAATTTCATGTTTGAATAATCAATATAAGATGTACAAAACTTATAATCTTTACTACTTACAAGAGTACTAGGTGTAGAAGAAAGGAGAAATATAGAGGGCGATTATCTTATTTTTCTTTTTCATCAATAATATACTACATATTATGGTAAAATGTAAAAGGGGATAGCACCATTTTTTCACAATTTTTAACATAAATTTTTGTAAAGCTCACTCTGTAATTATTTCTACGATCTGAACCGTCTACCTTTTAGATCTTCTTTCAAATATCATGTCTACCTAAAACCATGACCATTGGATTAAGGGTTCTTTGTAGAAACATATTTATACACTTTCTTCACTACAAATGAATTTCATTATTTTAAATTTAATTAATTTTTTGCAAAGATGATCTGTAAATTGATATTCAATAAGATAGCAAGTTCAGGTTCAGATTCGTAGAATACGTTACAAAGCATACCTCACAAAAACTTGTGCCTAAATTTACGTTAAAAAGTAGTGTCACAATATGTCCCAATATATAATTACCGTACATAATGGTAGTGAAGGACATAAGCTTAACTAAAGCTACCCATCCTCACATTTTTGCTTATACATATTGTATATGAATTACAAGAAATAAAGCCAAGTGGAATGTCAATTGTGGTCTATTAACCGGTGGCTACGATTCTCTTAACGATCGCCATTCGAGGATTTCTCACCAAAGAACGTATGCTCCAATCAATTGTGACAGAAGAACGTGTTGGGAAAGACGGTTCACACCCCCATGGTGATTCATTAACCAAGTTCATTAGTATATCAAATAAAAAAACCAAAACATCGGAAAATTTGTAACCATCTTTTCCCGAAACCCTAAACATTAATTAATGTGATTCATTTGTCTATTTACTTGGAGAGAGGATTTTCACCGAATCCTTTTTGTGGGGATTTTTAAGATTCTCCAATTACATCTATTCATCGTACATCGTGTGATTAGTTAAATAAAAATATTTACAATGATTTCTGACTGCACGATATACTATGAACGGATGTGATTTGAGGACTCCCGGAATCCGCACAAAGATGATCCCGCGAGGATCCCCACTCATTTACTTGGACAAAGTAAGATAATAAAGTGCTTTTTGATTTGGCAGATAGTGTTTTACCGTAGTGATGGAAAGCCATTTGTACTTTGGTGTGGGTGTGATTTCCATCGATTCCCCTCTTTCTGACACAACTAACTATTTGACTCACTAACTTTATCGCTCTAATAAAACAATACGGTTATTAATTTTAGTAAAATTTTGTAAATGTAATCTTTTAATAGAAAGGGTTTAGGTCGTACCAGTAAAAATACAATGTGGACCTGAAACGAAATGTCCTTTTAGCCATGCTAACGCACTAAACTATATATATAAACATGGTGTGAAACTAAATTAATGTAGTCGTCTTTCAAAAAAAAAAAAACTAAATTAATGTAGTCAACTCAACTGCTCCCGTGGACACTCATCTCCGAGCACTCTAACAAGAGATTTTTTCAATGTACCAAGAAAATGAAGCGGTATGTTATATTTTTTTTTTAACAAATGATATTATCTACACTAAAAGTGAGATGAGTGATTTTAGTCTCACAATGAGCTAGCAATTATGGTTTAAATTCGTCTTTAGCAAGAGTCGAACATAAAACCTCTCAATTACAAGTAAAGGGGAATACGTCAAATGTTATTATACAAGTGAAGAAATTATTTTTTTCTATTGTCCCTCTACTTATATAATGACATATAGCGTATATTATTCTGAATACAATGAAAAATCTCTCTATCCCAACTCCAACAGCATTATAATATCCCGAATCAAAGGGAAGCTTCGGCTGATTCTGTTATTCAACATTAGTTGCGCCAGAAGATCTAGTCAAACACAAAATATTGCCGGAGGCAGATTGTCTACCCTCCTAATACCATACCATTTCCATAATCTCCTATTTGTGCAATCACGGCTAAGCCACATCAACATTTTATATTGATTTTTTTTATAGAGATAATAAGACAAAAAACAATAGAAATATAAAATATTGACGTAGCTTAACTGTGACTGCACAAATAGGAGGGGATGAAAGGAGTATGATAAACAGAGGGCAGATTAATATTGCCTGTTAATCTAGAACATGTCCAAGTAAATTAATAGTAGACACATTATGTTTGACACAGTTTAGACAAACGTCACAAAACCACAAGCCTTTGCATCGATTGATTCCTTTAATTTTAAAAATTGTGACAGAAGAAGGTGTTGGGAAGGAGCGTTCATACCAGCACATGGTGAAATTCATAACCAATTTCATTGGTAGATAAAAAAAAAAACACCGAAAAATTATGAAAGGGTAAGATTTTTTAATTTTTTTTAAATGTGAGAATGCAGAAAAATATAGAAAGGGAAAGAAATGGACGCTCTGCCTTCCCCCCTTGACCCTTTTCAATTCCACAGACACCTATGGCAAAAATCCTCCCATGAGTCATGGGTAGTCTTTGACCACTACTTTTCTAACCTACCCCTCGCTCTCTCTCTCTCTCTCTCTCTCTCTCTCTCTCTCTCTCTCCACTCGCTTTACTACTTTTCAAGTTCTCATCCTTTCTACTTTTCAAATCCTCATAAACGATAAACAACTAATTTCCTGTCTCATCAGCTTTCCTTCCATTTCTTCCCTTCCAGTTTCTTCCATCACTAATATGAATGCGTTCTTTAAATATTCTTATATATTATGTATGTATATCACTACTTTTCAAATCTCCCTCATCTGTAAGACGTTCTAGTTAAGAGACTCTTCTGATTCTCTGTACCTCACCGTGTAATGCATATTATTCACGATGACCAAGGAGGATAAATATTGGGTAGGGTCATCGTGTAGTCTTGCTCAAAAGACATAAAGGTCGGTTGAAGGGTAGCAGGGAGATCAAGAGGCTCCCATTTCCAACCTTTGTCTATGGACATTGCTTTCCAACTCGATCAAGGCTCTCGCGCCAATTTCCTTCGACTTGTCATGCAATCTTTTGGCTGTTTCTACATTTGCTTGTGGTCTTATATGCCCCCTCCTTCTAAGTATGGACGCATCATTCATCATTCATCTCTCTCTCTCTCTCTCTCTCTCTCACACACACACACACACACCCACCCACCCAAACACCCGAATGTGGATGGAGATCATATCAATAATGTTGGTTTTATGTGTTCGTGCAGCTTCTTATTTTTTCTCGATGGTGTTTATGATGATGAAAATCAACCAAGCTCGTCTTCGGGCAGTTTGGCTCGGCAGCTTTTCAATGAATATCGTCTATCAGTATTCAACCTTGTCGAAAATGAGTACATAACTATGCGTATTGGTTTGCTTGTATAGTTATCATTGTTATTAGTTCTCTCATAAGTTTTTTGCTGCATGCATGTACATGATCAGCTGTGTTCCAGGATTCGCTTTCAGGAATAGCCTTCCATATTTGGAGTTGCAAGAAATGGACCTACAAAGACTGGCATCAGTTGATACGCAGAGGCAATTTTATCAGGTAATTAATTTAAAATATAATTGAACAGAAATTTATTACAATTCCCAATTTACACGAAGAACATTCATTAATTTACGCAGGCAAGATATCGTACGCTAATTGAGTAATTTTAATCTGCTTGTAACAGGAAGCAAGGATTAAGGTTTGTCCATGCTGGATTAAAATAATGGCTTGCAATATTAATTAATTGGTGTTGTTCTCTTAATTATAATTTCCTCTTAAATTACAGACTGCAGTTTTCATGGGGTGCAAAAGCGGAGAAATTGAGCTGGGCTTTTCCAATGTGTCTCAAGTAAGACCAAATTATAATCTAACTTGGAATTATTTAAAAAAAAAATTGGTTAAATTGCGGGTTTCGAACCCTAAACCTAGCATACAGGACTCATAACACTACCCACCCTCACCAAGCTGACCCAAGTGGCTTGTAATTATATTAAGAATCTTAATGCATAATTGAGGTTTATGATTAACTAATTCATTTTTTGTTGTTTTGCAGATAAACACAAAAAGAGAATTGATGAGAACCTGGTTACCAGAAGCTTTTTCCAGACAATTATCTCCACATACAGAAGTTGCCAGCAGGCCAATCAATGGTCAGCAAAACCTACCGTCATCCTCTTCATCTTCTTTGAGATCACTTTCCGCAATGGATAGTCCTGAATATTCCTCCCTCCTCTTCAACATTCCAACCACTACTACTCCTCCTAGCATCCCAGAGATCTTTACACAATTATCTTCCGATCCCTTGCAACCAATCAATATTAATCCATTGGAACCTTTACCAAGCATAAATCTCACTACTACTACTTCTACTAGTACTAGTCCTCATCAACAAGCCATCCAAGCTTTTTCTCGAACCCGAAACATCCAATTCCCAACTCCGGAGATCGAAGATGCCGCAATGACAAGAGCTATCCTTGCAGTTCTATCTTCTTCACCTTCTTCTTCTTCGTATCAACCACCCCCACATACTAATCCACCTTCTTCTTCTACTACTCATCGTCACTTACTAACTCCAAAATCCAGTGCTTTCAAGACTTACAGCACCTCAGCTTTAGCCCCAAGAACGCAAATGAGTGCTAATTTACGCCGGCAAAACGTGCACAAGCGATCCATTTCCTTCTTGAGAAGCTTGAATCTGATGAGGATTCGCGAAAGTATCCAAACCACCCGTCCCACAAGCGGCCAGTTGCATCATATGATATCGGAGCGCAAAAGGCGTGAGAAGCTCAATGAAAGCTTTCATGCATTGAAATCATTACTTCCACCTGCAACCAAGGTAAGCAACATGCATATATATATAATGTGTTGTCCAAAAGGATACCGGCCGGACCGTACTCGACTGAACTGGGCTGCGGTAAACTATACTAAACTAGATGGAAGTTTTAGGGTATTCCAGTTCAGCACGGTCCAACATAGCGTACATATTAACACATTCGTTGGGAAATGCATTATTATACCATTTTCTCTTTTTTGCATCGGTACATATATTGGTTTCGTTGCAATCGTGATTAATTCAATTTTTTGAAAGTGTAGAAAGACAAAGCATCGGTTCTTATAACTGCGAGGGAGTACTTGACTAGTTTAAAAGCTCGAGTTGCTGAGCTTAGTAAAAGAAACCAGCAGTTAGAGGCAAGGTTCTTGCCCCCGGCCAACTTAAGAGCTAATGAAGCAGCAGCTGCTGCAGGCTCCTCAAATGAAAGAGTTAGTCTTACACTGAGGCATGTATCATCCGAATCATCCCCGGATCAAGATCAGCAAATTATTGACTTGCAAGTGGTTCTAAGATCAGTAGAGAGTTGCACCGAAGATATGGTGATCCGCGTTTTGGAATTCTTGAAGCGGGTTGAGAATGTAAGCTTAATGTCCATGGAAGCCAATACTTGGATATCAGAACCAAATTCTAACATCAACCGCGTAATCCTGAGATTAAGAGTTGATCAGGTAAACTTATGAATTTCTTGAATTCATTAATTATTATGATCCCTGGTATTGGATGCATGTGTGAATGCGATTGACCTAAGATATATAGAACACATATTTAATAAGCATTTTAAATAATAGAGGGGTGGGTAGGGTGATAAATAATGAAGGGCTTATGTTAAGAATGTGAATCCCATCGGAAAAATAAGAAATCTTATATGTGCTTATTAGTAATTAAGTTATTCCTTATATTGTCAATTGATTTTAAGATAGAACCACAATTTTCTTTATTGTATCAGAGCAAGTTGTTCCACGTATGAAACCCCAATAGCCACACATGCAGCCATGCTCTACGTTATCCCGTTTTGTATTGTTAATGTGTTAGGCTTAAATATTCCTCACATGTAAGGAGTCATGTTGAGCGTATAAATCCCATGTCGGATATGAAATCAATGCATGGTATAAACTAGAAAGAGACAAAGACTATGAAATCAATGATTGCTATAAACAGTATTATATTGAATATGTATTTGGGAAGCTAGAAGGAAACTGAGAAGTCGTTTTATTCTTTATATATACAGGGAACCGAATGGGACGAGGCTGCCTTCCAGGAAGCGGTGAGAAGGGTGGTTGCTGACTTAGCAATGATATAATCAAATACCTTATCGACGTTAGTAGTTAGGATCGACTAGTCTGCTTTTCGTTTTCTTTGTTTTGGTCGAAATAGTAGGAATGGTCAAGATTTTGATATATGGACTGCTTTTCTACTTTTTTTTGCCATCGATGCTTGCCGATTTTTGACCCTATCACATCCGGCAGGCATTCTCCACCATTAATTTAGACGATCAAACATATCAATTTGATTCATATTATGATGTCTATTGACCAAAGACTATTCCACATTTTTCCCATTTGTCCGTGTCAATAGCTACTCTCACATAATTCTCTTTAGTGAGAGGGTTGATGCCTCACACATAATTATTAACGAGGTGCTAATCTCACATAATTCTTCTTTTACATAAGAAAGGTGGGAGCTAGGGATGAATCGGCTGGGACATCCACCAGTCGGGGTCGGTCAAGCCCAACAAATTTAGTCTTGTTTGCCATTTTATTCTTTGTGGGTTTTTTGTTTCTTGTACGAATTTATGTTGCCCAATTTGACAGCAAACGGAAAGGGACCGTAATTCAAGAAGTAGGACCAAATGACCAAAAAATTATTTGGTAAAATTTCGTTTATGAACTAAAAATTTGTTAATTTTAATTTTTAAATTTGTCAAAACATAGAGAAATTATCCTTCCATTCTAACCCCGTTAGTAAAAGGTTTCGAGTCGGCATCAATGGCATGCATGCACTTGTCCAGGATCAGAGTTCCTTTTTGTGCTTTATTTAATTTCAAGAATGTTGAATAAGCTATAGAGTTAGTCCTTGAACCTTTTTTTTTTTTGTCAAAGATTTAGTCGTAGAACTTTTACTATAATAGATTTTGTCTATGTACTAAAAATTCGTTAATTTTATTTTTTTAAATTTGACAAAATGTAAAGAAATGCTCCTTCCATTCTAACCCCGTTAGATTAGATTATCTGTTATTGTACTTATGCGGTAGCACGATTTAGAATAATAATAATAATAATAATAAATGAATTTTATTAAAAAAACCTAGTATTTGACGCGGAAAATATCTTTTTGTAGACACTAAGCACGCTCTTGATCGATATATATATATGTATTTTGGACATTGATATTTTTATACTAAAGGGATGGAGAGTTCAACTAAACCACACAATGAGCAGTCTAATTTGGTATCGAATTCGTCATCTACGAGATTCGAACCTCAAACTTCTTATTTTCAAGTGAAAATAAATACTATCAGACCTTAGTATTGAGTGGCTCTTGTTCGAGAAATTAAACGGTGTCAGTAGGCGGATTTGTTGAGTGGTAACACTACCAATCAAATCGCTGCATACGCAGTACCACGGCAAGCATCAAAACATTGAAGGAGGATTATCAAGACAGATGAGTCATGAGTGCGAACACTAGTCATGTGTGTGCTTGAAGTCGTACTCCGCCGGATTCAATGTTGGATGGGATTGCCCTCCTACTTCTCATCTCTTTCTATATCTTCTTATTTATGTGGTCACGATTAAACTAGTCAATACTTTATATTCCTATTACTTTTTATCTTATTATCTCTATAAAAAAATTAATATAAAATGTTAACGTTATTTAACCGTGAGTGTACAAATAGGAGGAGATGAAAAGTGGGAGCGACACTCCCCATCCAACATTGAATCCGGCGGGGTACGACTTCAAGCACACACATGACTAGTGTTCGCACTCATGAGTCATGACTCATCTGTCTTGATAATCATATAGTACACCAAAACATTTGGTGACTCTCCATTTTCTTGCTAGATTTCACATCATTAAATTCAATAATTATGTTTGACTTCACACATTTAAAAAAAATTGGATGCCTAAAATATCCCTCTTTTTTTTCTTTTTTTTTTTTTTGATAAACCTTATTTGAATGTTTGATGTACATAATTAATGCTATGCAGATGGATGGTAAGGGAGAATTGATGATTTTACCAACAAAAAAAAAAAAAAAAACCTAATGTTATAAATTTATTGCCTAATATATAATAACATAAAACATGTCTAATATATGTTATTATACATGCTTAATTAAGTCAATAAGATTATATTTTACATATTAATGTAGGTAAATTATTTCACACCTATATAAAAAAATAAAAATAAAAAGCCTGATGTATGTAAAATTCATGTAGCATAATTTACCTACAAAAAAAAAATTGATTCAAATAGTGCACCTACTATTAAAATTGTAAAATGTTA
Organism: Crataegus laevigata; assembly: GCA_963580275.1. Lineage (NCBI taxonomy): Eukaryota > Viridiplantae > Streptophyta > Magnoliopsida > Rosales > Rosaceae > Crataegus > Crataegus laevigata. The sequence continues at coordinate 34,949,833 of OY756942.1, read as the reverse complement.
GATTGCTTTAAAAATAATAATAATAATAATATACCCAATATATGTAAAATACATGAAAAATAATTTACCTACATAATAACAAACTCATATATGCAAAATACATGCAAACTAATTTACCTACATAATAAAACAATATTATTTTTTTTAATACTAATTTACCTATTATTTGTACATAAAATAATAAAACGTGCCAAATATGACACACCTCGACCCGAAAGTGGGGCGTGCTGGCCGTCACGTGAACGTGACGTAACCATATGCACAGTGCGGAAGCAGGATTAACAATAGGAATACGAAGGAATTAAAACCAAATGACTAGCAGTTCAAGCTAAGGTAACGTGCTAGTGCGAGAATTCATAGTGCTTTTACAAAACCAGAGCATAAATAGCCTACGTGCAGTCAAGCAGAAAGTACTAAATGGAAATAATACCCGCAGGTGATCCTACATGAGTGAATTCTGTCAGAACGTCCAGGAGATCCTCGTATGCCACCAACGAACACTACTTAATACCTAGAGGGGCGAAAAACAAAGTTGAGTGAGTCAGTAAAACAAATCTTTGCCAAATCATTATTTTCTCAAAAACTGTAACCCTTCTCCGTAAAACCTGTATAATTTCCCAGAAATAAAGTATATACTCATATACATATATATCTCAATTCATGCTGGAAAATAGCTGTACGTATGTATGTATGAATGCCATGCCAAAGTATCATAACTAAATCTCAATCATAAATCTATAGATGTGATTAAATGTCAGGTAATTATCTCAGCACTTGGCCGTATATATATCTCATAATCAAGCTCAATAATAAACTCAACCCTCGACTGCACATATAGCTCATAATCAACTCATCATATCATGTATATCAATCCTGCACACATATCAATATCACCACTAGTGGTCTACTCATCATCACTGAATATATATATATATATATATATATATATATATATATATAAGTATGCTCTAGTGTTACAATCACGTGAAGACTGTGCGAAGGATTCGCAGGTCACCTATAAGTCGAACCCACTTATAGTGGTCTATACGACAGAACTGTGCACCTAACTTACATCCAAGGCGAGCATGCGGTGCGGGAGGTGAACAACACGTGAAAGACTGTGCCCCTAACTCTGGGCGGGAGCACTAATATCAATGTGCAGGTTTATGAGCTCTCATCACATCATTTCATTCATTCATATCACATCACATCATTTCATTCTCATCATAACCAGTATAGAATCTTACCTGATACTTACCTGTGCTCAGCACCATCACAATTATATGCAACACAAATGCATAATTAAAGTAAATAGATACTTTGCATGGCATCTCAAATCATTTCATCATTTAAATTCATTTTCTGGGAAAATAGCAATATATATAGGTATGTACGGAAAACAAACTGCCCACTCACTGATATGTCGACGGGTCGTAACCCCCGTGCCTAGCCTAGCTACGCTCGTCCTCTGGATGGGTCTCGCCTATATGAGAAATAACTATAATTACGTTAATTAAACGCACATATACGAAACTCGATAATAACTTCTCATATGATGCTCAATTTTGGCATACGAATATACCAACGTGATCTACTCGACATCACGAACACCCAAAAAAATTTAGAATAATTTATCCGGCCTCCACGCGCCGGCGAGTGCACGGACCTACGCGCCCCCATGCGCGATCATGTGACAGGCACACTGACGGCGTCAGTTAACGCCGTCAGGTATATACCGGGAATATTCCATTATCTCTTAACTGAAATCGTTAAAGTTAGCTAACGGCGTCAGCATATTCCGTCAACTCTGACGGAATATGCCGTCGTCTTATACCTTGGGACTCCGGCGACCGTCGCTGGAATCTGGGAATTCTTGTTTTCGCTATAACTTCTTCGTTTTTAACCCAAATTGCATGAAATTTACACCAATGGAAAGCTGGAGATGAGTAGATTAACGTTATACCTGTTTTAGGACCTAAAACTCAAGGGATCTTGCTGTGAAATGTCAAGGAAAATTGGCCAAACTCCGATCTTAGGCTTCCCGACGTCCAACTTCGTCCAACGAAGTACTCTGGGACTCTAGAGGATCTAACAAAACTCCCTGTGAGCTTAGAATCTCCTAAAAATCACACAATAAAATTTGCATGAACTGTGAAATTCTTGGGAACTAAGGTTTCTACGTGAAAATGTAAGAAATCCTACTTGAAACGGGTACCAGTCAACTCGTATGAACTTCACGAACACAATGGTGTGCTTCACACCCTTGATCTGTCACGTTTCAATGGGTTTCTGGGTTAGTCCGTACGAAAGAGGAGGAGAGAGAGTCTGTAAAAAAGAGAGAGAGTGCTACGGTAGTGAGAGGAGAGAGATAGAGAATGTGTGGTCCAACATCAACCACCAATCACAACTAGGGATATTTTAGTTCCCATTGGTCCCAAAACTTTGGGAATTTATGTAATTGGACCATGATTTTAACTCAAAATGCGATTTCGTATTCAACGCTCGAGGGCAATTTCGTCCTTTCACATTATCGAAAATAGAATCTCGAGACGGACTGTCACAAAATATATATATATATATATATATGATATTGATACATACAAAATTAAATATCTACATAACAAAAGAATGCTAATTGATTCAAAATTAATTTACTTACAAAATAAAGCAATGTTATTTGATTCGAAGCTAATTTACCCATTATTTGTACATATATCTTATAATAAAAAAATGTGTCAAATATATGTAATAATATATGAAAATAAGTTACCTACAAAATAAAAGAAAGTTATTTGATTCATTATTAATATACCTCCAACATATATATTATTTGCTAATCATAAACTTACATATAGGTAAATTAATTACTTTAACATATATGTTAGCACTGTGCATATATATATATATATATATATATATTTGAACGTATAGTAGTACTATTGCATATAGTTAAATTATATATATATATATTGAACTTACACCAGTACTATATGCTTTTGAACGTGTGTGTGTGTGTGTGTGTATATATGTTAGGGGTAATAGTATGTGCAATAATTATTTGTTCATTATAATTAAGGTGAGTAATAACGACCCTCCTCCTGCATCTTTCCCAAATTTGCCCCCTTTTGAACCCCCAAAGTTTCACAACATCCATGCCATACATAGTGATTAACAAAAGATATTAATTTACAAGGAGAGCTAGTGATTCTACCAGCTGCTCCGGAGAATGCAGTAGCCGCTCCCCTATACCATCGAACCCCGCCAGGGAAAACAGAGAAACTTCTCTACAGTTTTGAGGACATCCGAGTATTTACGCTCCGACTGCCTTAACTGCATCTTCGTCCGCAGAATCAGGCGAAACAATTTCCTCTACAGGACCTTCGCCCATAAGTTCTGTTTCTGCTTCCTTGGCTGCCACATCATCCACTAGCTTCTCCGTAAGCTTTGCTGTAAGTTCCTCCATGGAAGTACTATTCTCGGACAAAAACCTTTTCAAAGCATCCTTGCCACGGAAACTTAGACCATTTAAGTCGTACATTGCGCCAGCTTTTGTGATGAACTTGTTTTTCAATCCCAAATCAATGATCTCTGATTCCCGACATATACCCTTACCAAACTCAAGCTCTATCTGAACAGTTCTGAATGGAGGAGCGAGTTTGTTCTTCACTATCTTCACTTGAATTTGACTTCCTATAGTCTGCATGGAAATTTAATTTCTTTCAAAAGGATGCATAAATAACATAGCATTTAATCCTCCAACCAAAAGAAACACAGAAACATGTAAATAAGCCCATGTTACTCCATTCGGGTTATATTTTCAATCAAATGACTGGATATTCTACTGAAAGTAGCCTAAATAAAACCTAGATACTTTCACACTAATCAAATAGGTACTCAACGACAATTCAATTGACAAAAAAAAACAACAATTCTAATTTTTAGATAAGCAAAGTTTAAATTCATGAACAAAATAGACAAATGGTGTCGGTAACTACCTCTTCTCCCTTCTTTACAAGTCCTATTCTCCTCAGATTAAGGCGCACTGAAGCATAAAACTTCAAAGCATTGCCGCCACAAGTAACTTCAGTTGGCCCACCAAATCCTCCAAAAGTAGAAAGCTTCGCCCTCACCTAAAGATAGACAAACAATTGGAGAAGTCTGAGCACCAAACAAATATTCATGAAATGATGAATATCAAATTATCTTCAAAAATACAAAACCAGAAGTCTCAGAAAATGATAAGATTATGTGTAAAAGTGTTCGTACTTATAACTTTCACAAATGATAAGTTTTTTATGTTTGTGTACATGTATCAAATATAATAATGAAATCAAATGCCATTACCTGATTTGTAAAGATTAATATTGCCTGTGATAGAGATAAAGAGTGACTCAATTTGCGAAGTGCCTGGCTCATTAGTCTAGCCTGCATTGCCATATGAGCATCACCCATCTCGCCATCAAGTTCACCTTTAGGCACAAGTGCAGCCACCTGTCATCATATGAAAACCCTTCATCTACCGTGCAAAGTAAAAGACAAACTCTGTCAAAAAAATATATACAAAAGCCTCATGAGATGATATGAAGGTGAAAAACATTCAAACAGAACAAAAACCAAAGAGAATTTATAAGAACACATCAAGCGTGCTCAATGAACATGGAAAAGGCTAACACGGATAAATTGCACTGAAAACAAAATGTTACTGAAAAGCACCTTACTTACACTGTCAACAACAACAACATCAACTGAACCACTGCGGATTAGAGTGTCTACAAGACTGAGGGCTTGCTCACCAGAATCAGGTTGTGAGAGAAGTAGATTCTCAGTGTTTACCCCGATAGACTGAGCCAGTGTAGGATCAAGAGCGTGCTCAGCATCAACAAAAACACATGTCCCTACATAAATAAGTTGCATAAGACTAGGAACTCAATATCACGACAACAGCCAATATAAAAATCACCAACATAAGATAAACCTACAAGTTAATTGACATTAACAGATTACCCCGCACCAAAAGATGGTCTCAATCGTTTCTTCATGAGTAAACATTGAAACATGAAGAATTTACATATTACACACCCGCCATAACCATTAAATGTGCACCAAACCCAATCCTTACATGCCCATTGTATAACATCGCTTCAACATTTCAAGCTAATAGATCACGGAAATTTACTAATTTAATTTGACTAGACCAGCAAGAAAAAAAAAGCATAGGTATTGTAGATGCAGGGGAAGAGACACAGTGATAGATAGCATCAGATATACTTTTTACAGGACAAAGACTCAAAAAACTGTTCTAATTCCAAGAAACTGAGGAGATGATTTAGAAATACATTTTAGATGTGTGTATGGAGGTACCGTATTTCTACATATAATGAACAACTTAAAGAAATAATGAAAACATGCGTCCTTCGCATACAACAGCCATACCATGTTCCATATGTGCAGTGCACTATGTTCATTTGCCACCAAATTTTAGTAAGAAAATGCCATAGTCTAACCTCCTTGCTTCTGTGCTTCGGCTATTACATGAAGAGCCAGAGTCGTTTTCCCAGAAGCCTCAGCACCGTATATCTCCACAACACGTCCCTGCAGATAATGAATGAATATCACGAGAAGCAAAGACATATTCCGAGCTGACGTATAAGGTCAAATCTGCCTCACGTCTTATGCACAAAAACATTCATATGACCCAGACCATAATCTGCTATAATGGCCCTAAGCATTCAGCTGATTAAGCACCCATGATACCTTTGGAAATCCACCAATTCCCAGTGCTATGTCCAAAGAAAAAGAACCTGTAGATACCACTGGGACTTGTCTAGGAGAGACGGATCGACCAAGCCACATTATAGATCCCTTTCCAAATGAGGATGTAATCTGATCCAGGGCTTGCTTCAGGGCCAACTCCTTCTTCGACATATTCTCATCACAGGAGTCACTTCCGTCCGACTTAGATTTCTTTCTAACTTCAGACAGAATTGCAAATATTTTCAAAATCAAAAGGAGCACAAACCGTGTTTTATGGCAGCACATAATGGATAATAGCTATCCTATTATATAACAAGTTAATTTTGGTAAAGCAATCGATTAAACTCCACGCCATATGAAGATAATTCATTAAACGCAATAATATGGACGTGGCCATGAAATTATTAAAGTTTACAAACATCTTAACACCAAACATTGTCTCTCTTTTTCAGTCCTGTTTGCACTCTTATTTCCGCTAAACAATCACAAGCAGTATTTATTGATATACTTAAAACTCCGTTATAAAACCTCTGAATTCATTCGAAACAAATAAAAATATACATAAAATCTAACATTCCCGAAGAGCTAATCTCGCCTAATCCGTCTCTACAAAAATTTAAAATTAAAAAATAAAAAACAAAAAAAAAATCCCCAAAATGCAAATTATTCAAAGCATAAAGAAGAATAAGAATTTAAAATTTAAAGCAAGCACCTTTGGAAGAAAAATTGCAAAACTGGGTAGATGTACCCAATAATCCTCTCCGGTCCATCTGCGAAACAAAACGAACAAAAAATTAGATGCCGGAAGCTCAGAAGTTATAATTTTGATTAATTCAAACACTAATTTTTCCTAAACAATCCCAGAAACCAAACAGACAGCCATTGAGCAAACAAAAGGAAAAAACTTTCTTGTTTCACAAATGAAGAAACGGCAAACCTGTGGCGGGAATAGGAAACGTTTCATGGAAAGAGCGTTTCGGAGAAGCCTGGCCATTGGTGACGAGCTCCAAGCTTCCATACCTCCACAACCCACAGCTTCTCCGGAATCAGATTAGTGAAGAAATAAGAGGTAGAAGGTGACCGGAAAATCAATTTAGGAAACTAGAAGAGGCCATGCATATCAGGCAATGGCAGAGGAAGAGAGAGAGAGAGGGAGGAGAGAGAGTCTGGGTTTTAAGGTTATGGGGTTTATTTCCCTCCTTTTTGAAATGCTGGAGCAAGCATCGCAGTGAGAAGCGGAAGAGTGTCAGGGTGGAGGAGAGTGGAGACCTTCACTGCTTGGGCTCACGACCCTTTTTAATACAATGGGCATTTTCCTATAATCTCACTCTAATTTTGTTTGTTTTTTTGTCTTTTTTTTTTTCAATATTATTTTATTATACAAAAGCGACTCTGTGCAGAGGAGAAGTACTCGTACATTAAGGATAAGTGTTTGGATGTGCTTTTATATTGATTAAAAGCATTTTTTATTAAAGTGCTTTTGTAACCATTAGTAAAAATACAAGTGCATTTTAGATAAGCACTTAAAATACAGAAGCCATAACCCTTCTAAATGCTTTTTTAAGAAGTACTTGCATTTCCAACTGATCTTCTACCTTACTGCTTTTCTCGGCTTTTTAGTGATGAAACTTTTAGGGGCCAAAAGAAGAATTATGACTTTAGTCCTCGGTTGCCATGTCCCCAACAACCAAACAATCAGTTAGAAAAAAAGCCACATCTTCTAGACCAACTTACAATTGTAAGGTTTTCAACACGTCATTGTTTTAGTAAATTGAGACGCCACGTGCCCGTGAACCCGTTCCACGTGTCATCCGCATCTTCAGATGTCTAACACAAGATAGAGACGATCAAACGAGAAACAAAGGCCGAAAATTACACAAATCATAAATAGAATTACTAAAAAACATTGTCTATCGAATTCAAACATACGCCAACAAATCACAATGACTTCCAAACCATCTTTCATCACATTCCCCCTAAACCAGCATGGAAAAGAAGACAAAAGGTACAAAAATATATCGACCACACAAAACTGCCCAGCAACCATTTTCCATTAAAACAGCTACTCAACCCGCCTTTCCGAAACAATCATATTCTACTGCTGTTTGCATTCTGCAGGCCTTTCACCCTGCTCCCCGGTTGGTGCTCTTGCACTCTTCTACATTAAGTATATGCAAACAAAAGGTTCATTTTCGAAACAAGAAAACATTTAGATATTCAACTTATGAACGAATTTAAACAACTAGGCAACATACCTTGTGGCTAGCCGATGTCTGCGTCAGAATCAATTGCATAAGAAAATAATAACCGTCAGTTCAAACTTCAAACAAACAGAAGAATGCAAGAGGAGAAAAGATGATCAAAATGTTTAAAACACTGCACCTTCTTTTTGGTTTTGCCTTCATCTTCATCGTCTTCATCATCTTCCTCGTCTTCTTCATCCTCGTCCTCTTCGTCTTCCTCTTCATCATCTTCATCTTCATCTTCATCTTCTTCCAAGTCTCCAAAATCTTCTCCCTCAATGGCCTCTCCAGTATACCATGAAACAGCATGGGGGATGATCTTATCTCGAATGGTAGACCTACACAAAAAATGATGCCAATATGAGAAGAAAAATTTCAACAAAGCAGTCAATCAGAAAATTCCCAAACTATCTAGGGCTAGTACCAAGATCTGGAATCTGTCTACGACTAGAAGTTATAAACTCACCCAATGTCATAATCATTTTCCATCTGGTTTTGGAGTTCCTCGGCCTGTTGAAAAGAGGTACAAATAAAGACTACAAAGGACAAAAACCTTGAAAGAGAAACAAAAAACTAAAGAAGAGTGTCTTACAACATCCTCATCAATATCTTCATCGTCCTCAGGGACTTGAGGCGGACTGAAAAAGTTGAAGAAACTTTCGCAATTTTCAGTTCTAGTTATTGGCTTAGCATTCTTAGATCCCTTCTTAGGCTTCTTCTTAAGGAGCTTTTGTGTCAAGCATTTTGAAGGATACCATTCAATCTCCGTCCTACAAAGCACCAGGTACCAGACATTATTAAAGTAAGTATACAAACAACGATGCACAGGCCATCTTGGTCACACAAGTATGAACTAAGAAACCAAACTATTTAGCAAAAGGCAAGGCTCCCGAACTTACCCTATTGCTTTCTCGAGAATGGGTTCATCTTCATCAATCATGTGGTATGTCTTTGTCAAGATAGAGTTCTTAAAATAGGGATTGGTGTCAAAGTAGAACTCCAGTTTGAAACCCTTAGGGTTCTCTATCCTAAACCACTTGATGTCTCTAAGATATTTAAGAGCGCCTTCATCACGCTCAGATATCTGGTGATACAAAAAAAAAAAACAAAACAAAACAATTGAGCTGACAAACAACAAACTAATTATGAACATCAAATATGATAACTCTATGCATAATAACCACCTCCTCAGCTAGCACTTCATTATTCTTCATTGCGTTGAGCCAGAAATCAGGCACTCCTTTTTCTGCAAATATAAAGGCAAAGACAAGAAATTAACATTTGCACACAATAATTAAAAACTATATAGGTCCTGAATAACTATTAAGAGTATACCTTCGGAATCTTTACCCTCTTCTGCTGTTGCTGCTTCATTAGTGACTCCTTCAGCTTCAACAACACCATTTACAATCTCGTATCTCTGCAGAGTGTTCAGTACAATTTATTTTAAAATGAAATACATGAAAAGAAATGAAGTTAACCTCCTCATTCACAAAATAGCAAGAAACCTAGAAGCAAAAGAAACGGGACATCAATCACACTAACTCAGGCCAGGGGTGCCACTGCTACCTCACTTAGGTAGAGCAGTGACAAGCCACTGAACCATGTAGCCCTACAGAATATATTTAATAAAATAAATAAAACAAATAAGAAAGAAGCATCCCACGTATGAACCCTTCGTATTTGAGAATATACGATATATAGAACATTGTAGTATGTAGAACAGTAGAACACCTTGGTATACATAGGTTGATACAATTTCTGATATTTGGCTTCAAGAGCTGCTCTCTCCTCGAAAAACTTTGCCTCAATTTCATCATGTTGGGTCTGCAAGCAAAGAAAGTCTTAGGGTGCTTCACACTTCAAGATAATATATTCACTTTTTACATATTCCATCACATAATACCAAGAGAATGAACAATTCTAACCAATTTGTCAATCAAACACAGTATTTTTCAAGAACCAACGAAAAAACGCAACTTAAACTCCAATTTTAAAAATTGTTAAGGTATAATATGCTGCGGAAACTCGTCATATCAATCAAAATGGTAACTAAACAGAAAATATAAATGAAATAAGAGTATAATCTGATTAACCAACCAAACAAAGTATGAAAAGACATGAAACTATGAGCAATCCAGCATATCAAAGCACTAAACTTCAGGCTTCAGAGCGAGTGAGAGTCATACCTGAATCTCTCTAAGGACATCGACCCGCTTTCGGACTACAGGAGATAAGCTCTCGAGGATATCAGAGTGCTGGCCGGCCAAACTCTCTATCTTATTCTGCACAAACACAACAAACACAAGCTCCATCAGCCAAACAAACACTTAACCGCAAAGAACAAACAGACCGAAAGCTAAACAAACTGTAAAATTGAAATTTCCTGCTAATTAACAGGGTAAGAGTCTGTTTGGTTGCCGAGAAAATTGAATACTGACCTTGAGAGCATTGACGAGGCCTGCTCGATCCACGTCGTTGAGAGCTTCAGAAACAAAAAACCAGAAGCAGAGTAAGATCACCGTATCAGATTACAAAACATCAGAAAGTTAGACAGAGAGAGAGTACTACCAGAGGAGAGATCGGACATGTTGATGTTATCCTTGTCGCTGCCCATTCCGATTTGCAGGGACGGAGGGACGGAGGAGGAAGAAGGCGGCAAAGCTAAAACCCTAGGCGCGGTGGGAGGGGGGAGGAAAAAGGTGAAAGGGGCTTTCAAAACGTGGCCTCCGTTATATCCTCTCTCTCCCTCGTTTAAAAACCTAGGCCAACACCTCTCTCTCTCCTTCTCTCCTTTTCTCCTCTCTCTCCTTTATTGTGGATGGTAGTGCTGATCTGTCCAAAATTTATAATATTTATAATTTTATTCTTGATTTTTAAAAGGGGGCCCACTATGAAGTAGGTTAGATAGTGGGCTTAATTTGGTGACAATGAGGCCCAATTTTGTTCCACGCACTGTGATTCACGAAATTTGAATTCAGAATTCAAAGCTCTTCACTGATGACCATAACTATATATTAAATCGAATTTGGAATTCATTAGGTGGACAGTTGAAATGTTCACTACTCATATTTAAAAATTTAAACTCAGTATCTCCACCAATGACAATGACCAGGCGTTGAATTTGGAATTGATGGGTAGACGGAAGAAATATTCACTACTCGTGTAACGGTAATGTTCTCTTTCCAAATATATCGTCAATCTTAGATTAAAAGATGAAACAAATTATTTATTAATTCAAAACTAATCAATGATTTATATTCACAGTGTGATATGTTGCCGATTATATGAGCTTTTAAATTATAAAGATTTCAATTAGGCATGTTTTATGTTATTCACATCATGAACATGCCGATGGTGCCATGTTTAATTATAGAAAATGTATTTACCAAACTTCAATAAACGCCTGAGCGTTTGATAGAAAAAGTTAAAAATCTTCTTAGGTCATATGCTTCTTTATAAAGCACTTTAACTTTTAATAAAAATTTCAACATGTTTCTAATGAAACCCACTTCTATAGCATAAACGCTTATGAACGTAAGTGCTTTCTACAGAAGCAATCCCAGACAAGCCTAATGATCTCTGCAATTTCATACAGAAAAATAGAAAAACTGAAAACGACAATGATGATGAAGTGATGGCAGGAACAAGCTGAAGTTCATTCCATACACTAAACAAAATCAAACATTCAATACAAATGTATTCCGGAAGGCCTATTACAGTAGCTATCGACATATGATTGTTAAGTACTTGTTATTTCTTTCCAAGCGGTTCAGAAATGATCGATACCAAGCTGCCTATCCTGCAATCCGATGTGAAAGATCGTTTCTTGCAGCCCCTCTTGCCCTAAAAAAGATACAAAAGATTTTAATAAGAAATGATCTCACAATTTTTGCTGAAAAGTTTCATGGAAATTCTTGTGTCGTCTTAACCATCGTTTTCAGTGCTTTCTGCATCTTTCCCTTGATCACCACTACCTGCTGGCTTCTCAGGAGTCACGAACCGTCCACTCATAGGGTCAACAGGTCGCGTGTCACGTGGCCCTCCCTTACGTCCCATTGCCACCATTGGTGGTGGAGGCAACAGCCCAGCTCTGAAAAGAATACGCTGCACAGGATCTGAAGGCTGAGCTCCAACAGAAAGCCAATACCTGCAGAAAGAGTGAACAAATTGATGGGATACAGCAGATAAACTTAATTTGAAAACATGAATTCTCTCTCATAAGCCTCCTGGGAAGAATTGTTTCAGCTTCTCAAAATTTCAAAAGAATTCCATTAAATTTCAACTTAAGAGTACCCATAATAAGCACGGAATCAAGCAACCCTACGATTGAGATCCAGATCTCAAACTCACATTAATTTCTACAAACAAAGTGCCTAGATCAAAATGTGACAACTTTTCAGTGAGCGCATATCCTCCTTAAGTACATACTCGCAAAACATCTAGCTTTCGTCATCGTTATTGGGTCAGATTTACACACAATAACATGCGCACCCTTCACGTTCTAGCATGAACACAAGACTATACTAGTTAACCGTCACAGTAGAGCGATAGCTTGTACATGCATGAGGAACAATAGGAAACATATAATCAACTCATAGAGCTAAATACTGAACATCCTTCATACCAATACCTGATAACCTCCCAAAACAAAAGCTAAAAACATTGATTTTGAATAACCCGGACCAAAAAGCACAATTTAACTGATAAACAAGTGCAACTAAAGGCAATTCATCGAGAATTAATATACGAAGTGGTGCATTGCCGAAAGCCACTTACTTGACTCTTTCAAAGTTCAGACCCATTCGTTTTCCACCATCTTGGCCTGTAAAATTTCATAAAAACCGCAGACCATTAGCATATCACCGACTTATATTACTCATATGACAAAAAACCCAATACTCTTCTCCGAGTAGTCATAACCAAAACGTGTTAGGTATTATTTCTCCAACATTTTCTCAGCAGCCAAACGTTATCCATCTGAATTTTGATCGGAATTCATCAAATTCTGCTTTACCAACACAAAAATGCAACATTTCTACGGCTTCTAATTACAAAAGGCAACCAAAACCCACAAATGTATGGAAAAAAAAATTACTGAATCAAGTACACAGAAACAGAAGAGATAGAAGACCTGGCAAGGGATTGTAGTAGCCCAAGACTTCGAGGTGCTTGCCGTCTCTCGGAGATCGGCTATCGGCCGCCATGACCCGATAAAACGGCCTGTTTTTGCATCCGAACCTCGCCAATCGGATCCTCACCACCATTTTCTCAGCTCCACCAAACGATCGCCTGGGAAAATTCAGTAAGCTGACACTGCGCTTATCTGCTTCCTAGGGTTTAAGGAACTGAGAAATTAGAAATGTTTAGGATCCGAATTCTAGGAGCTCCTTCGGGTCCAAATTTTAAAACCGGTTTGGCCCAATGGGACTTTAGGCCTATTTTAAACTACTGCTTAAAAAGCAAACTGTATTCTGCCAACTAAAATCATCTGTGACAATGTTTAGCAAAAATGGAAGAGGATTCCGGATTCTCTTTGTGGGGATCTTTGAATTATGTGCGTTCATTGTTTATTGTGCGATTAGAAATTATTTTAAATATATGTATTTAATATTAAACACGAATAGTAATTAACAAAAACTGACCGCACGATGAACGCACCAGATTCAAAGATCACCACATAAAGAATTCGGAGGAGATCCTCTCCCAGCAAAAAAGATTTATAAGAGCCCACTTAGGATTTTTGTGTCAAAAAACTCGTTTCTGTGTTTTAAGAATATCAACAGTTAAATCAATTAATAATTTTTCTGCCTAATATGGGTATGAAAAGCAGTGTAAAACCTTAAATTCTTTATCTTAAAAAAAATTGTTTTTGTGTTTTAAGAATGCCAACAATAAAATAAAGCGGTTGATAGTATGATAAATAGTTTTTTTTTAAATGACATGAGTATGAAAAGCAGTGTAAATGCACCATCTCTTATCTTGGTTTACAAAAAATTTAAAAAAGAATTATATATATAAAAAATAAAAAAAATAAAAAAATAAAAAAAAACCTATTAACTAGCCATTTGGGCTTGAAGTATCGAGTCTACACCTGGCCCATGACCCGGTGACATGAAGAAGGCGGTTAACGCTCACCCGCTGAAAATCTAAACGGAATTTCAAAACCCTTTTGGATCGTCAGGGTTTATGACGAGAAGAAGTTCGAATTTCTCCTGTATTTTTTGCAACAATGGAGGAAAACAGAATCGAACCCGAAAACCCCTCCCAAACTTCAATCGTTTTCCCTCCTCACCGTCGAAGGCATCGCAAAAGCGGAACGTACCGTACCTTGGTTCGAATATTCTCTCAATTCTCCGACGAGTCGCAGCATTCAGTTGCCGATCAAAATCCACCTCAGGAGCTCAATCAAGGTATCTGATTTTTCACATTTAAGTCTTTATTCTCTGTTTGGTTACTGAGAAAATCGGATTTTCCTCGTCGGAAACTGATTTCCTTATGATTTTGATTGCTCGAAAGTGAAAGATTGGTTTTTGTGAGTGGAATGTTTAAGTTTAGTTGTAATTTTTTTTTTAAATTAATGAGCTAAATTTAGTAATAATTGAATTTTTTGTTCTGATTTTTTGTATTAAGATAATGGCAGCAACGAATTGGTGCAAGAAACGGAGAAAGAAGTGGCGGAGAATGTTGAATTGATTGGCCCCGAGAGTGCTAAAGTTGGAGTGGCTGATGAGAGTTGCGAGGATAATGGTTTACGAGAAAATATAGAGCAGATAGAGAGTTTACTTAACGTGGACGAAAATGAGGATCTTTTGGGACTGAAAGACCTTATTGACATCGAAAATATTCTTGCCATTGATTTAAAAGATATGGGGTTTTTTTCCTGAGCGCGTGGATGAAACAGAGATGGTTGTGAAAGGAATCGTGAACCCTCGGACGCACCATTGGACCAGAACCGGAATGGTGGTGATAAGGCTGCGTTGTTGACTAACGCAGAAGAATATGTCGAAGCTGTGACTTCTCAAGATTCGGTTTCTGTAAGAGAGTCTGGTGAACACGAACATTCCTTGTCGAAGACTACACATTAGATGTAGAACTTTCTTGGATATTGAAGAGGAGAAGTTTAAGGAAACGGAGAAAACATTTTGTGACATAACGGCAGTGAATTCTACCAACCATATGGATGACGGGGATATTGAAGAGGGAGAACTTTCTTGGTGACGATGGGATGGATGACAGATCAAGTGATGAGCTTTTGCAAGATGCAGTAGTAGTTGAGGAACAGAAAGTTTACGAGGGCCAGATACCTAAAGATGTAATTGATAGAAAAGAGCAGCCTTGGAAGGAATCAAATGACAAGGATTTTGGCTCCAATTCCTTTCTGGTGGACGTGGTTGAGGAAGGAAAAATTGGTAGAGGGTGGAACTCAAGCAAAGTAGTCGAACTGATATGACTTAGGTGGAGAAAATTGCGAACGAAATCTTTTAGTCATATTGTCCTCAGATGCTAAATTATTGCCCTCCATAGAAGTAGTTCATTCAAGGATCAAGACATATTCTAATTGCTTAGTTGTGAGGGAAGTACTGAACAAAGAAGGGAGGGTATTGCTTTTGGGGATTACAAACAGGTGTCCAAGTAAAAACAAGAGCAATGGAGACAACTTTGTGTTGTATGTTATTGAGTCTATGAAAGACAGTCCTGGTGTTACAATGGAGATAAAGGTTGAGGCCATTAAGAAAGTTGATAGGGTTGTTAGTGGATTAGGCACTAATTTCTATGCTTCAATTGATGGTCAAATTTGTGATCACCGGTCGTTCCCTCGTGGCTGTCATGATATGAATATTATAGTGGTAGCAGTGGCTGAAATGGAAAAATTCATGAAGGTAACAGCTTGTGAGTTGATGGTAGATTCACTTGTTCTTCCTTTGGGAGAGTGATGTAACCATAGGTGCCCAATGGCTGTGCACTTTTGAGCCGGTTTTTATGGGATTTCAAGAATATAGCCATGGTTTTGCTGGATGGAGGGATAGAGTGGAACGCCTCTTTGCTGACACACACTTCAAGAAACTAATCAGTCAGAGATCTTTGGGTTCGTCTCAAGCTCAACTTGCAAAGGATGGGTAAAGAGAATTAATATAGCTGTGATCATGCTAATCAAATGGCAGCATTACTTTCAAATCAGATTTTGTATATATTATCAAGCTTTGAGTGTGGAGAGTACTCAAACAGATATGAGTGTAGTGTTTCAGTTCATACTTCTCCATGTTTCTTGCTTGAAAAAGCATTTGGGGCCACAAGTACAAACCACAGTGCCATTGCCAGTTATCACAGATGCTGGGATTTTGCAAGATGTACCTGTTGCAATCTTGGATAGAAGAATGATCAAGGAAGGCAATGTTGCAGCTACGAAAGCCTTAGTTCAATGGCAAAACCACTCCAAGATGATGCTACATGGGAACTATACCATGAATTGAAGTTTAAGTTTCCGGAAATTGTGAACCTTTAATACATTCTTGTGATTTTGTTGTTGCTGGTTTTCAATTGTACTTAGTTCGAAATTGTAAATCTTACTTGTAAGATTGGTTTTAAGGGGGGTATTGTTAGGATACTGCCAAATGACATATGTACGAGGTTGTTAGTAGTTAGTCACTTGTTAACCGATAAATAGCAGATTGTAAGGAAAGAAATGCAGTTAATGAAATGTTGATTGTTTGTATTGTTGTTCTGTTATCCCATCTCTGTGCAATTGTGGAAGACGTAGAGTAGGATTCTAACAGTGTAATGGTCTTCTGATGTACTATGAATCTAAACTACACGTCGAAAAGTTAATCAATTTAATTAGCGATGCTAATTCACAATCAACTGAATAAATAAAGTGACATTAACAGAGCTCTTTGCTTGGCAAATAAAGACAAACAACTGAGTGGACGTTGTGCCTGATAATGCTGGTTTGGCGTTGCATGAAAATGAGAAAAAAGGACAAAAGTGATTGCCTCATCCTAACGGTTTAACTATCTAAAGCAAATCTAAGAGTCAAGAAATGGCCACGTAATCATCTTATTCGGACAACAATTCAAAATAGATACACATTGTCCCGTACGTTGGGTGCGTAAGTTGGTTTAGACTTCAATCCGCTGGTCAACCGAACAGGCTCGGGTTCGACATGTTCAAGTTCATTGTCGCTTAAGAAAATTGGCAACTCATTCTACTTTTATGGCGCATTTACTAATCTGTAATTAAATTGAGAATAATTGAATTGAGGAGGAATTGAAATGAGGTGAATTAAGAATCAGATTCCTGTTGAAATTGTTTACTAAAACTGTCTGGAATCGAAATACAATTCTATAAAGCTGTTTACTAATTCAGCAGAATTGGAATATAAACCAGTATGATTACTAAAATGCCCTTGTCCCAAATCAAATATTTTATATATTTTTTTAATAAAATTTGATATAGTATATAATAGTAAGAAAAAATTAAATTGCTTTTTTATTTCATAGACACTAAAATGATTTTGTTTATTTTTTTATAAATTTAAGTATTGATTGTAATATCTAAATTTTTTTGCTCAAGTTGTAGTTTCTTCTCTTCGGCATATGTATGGAGTTTTGCATAATGTGAATTGGCGTGAAATTGTGCTTAATGAGCTAGAAGGACATGAAAAGAAATTGTTAGGAGCATTTTTAGTCTTAACTCTTCAAGGATATATTTTGTTACATATTCTTACTGTTGAAAATAAATTTTTATATATTTCCAATAATAATAGAAAGGTTTATAGCAAGCATAATATAAGGTAGTAAAAACAAAACAAAAAAAACTAGTAAAGGGGACACGCCACCTTCTCCTTGAAATAAGGAAATTTACATCAACAAGTCGACCAAATACAGTTATGGAGAAGTATTCAGTTGACCTAAAGTTTCTGTGCTAAATGGCTCAAGCCATTTTTAACAAAACTGCATGGGTCGACCAAATGCACAGTTATGAAGTAGCATTCAGTCGACCAAACTGATTCTGCATTGAGTAACAAACTGATTATGCATTGAGTACCAAATTGATTATGCATTGAGTAACAAACTGATTCTAGGGTTAAAAGGATAATCTTGGAAATAATGAAAGTAAGTGAGGGCATAAAGGGAAGAAAGTTAGCATTCTGATTCCCCAAGCCATCCGGAATCCAAATACCTCCTTTATCTTAGGAATCTAAATCAGCCACATATTGGAATTGGATTCCAAAATTTGTGTGGGACCTACTAAATTTTGATTCCTCCAGATTTAGTAAACACCAGAGTATACCGTAATCGGAATTCAATTCCGTTTCTTGATTCCGATTACCCTTACGTAAACGCGCTATTAAATTATTCTTAGTATGGGAGGAGTTTCCACGGGTCAAGCTTGATTAGTTTCTTTCTTATTCCTAATATAAGGCTTGTGTGGAAGTGCTTTTAAAATAACTGTAAGTACTTTTGGTGAATGTGTTTTTGAAACCAATTCTGACTAAAAAATTCAAGTGAATATTAGAAAAACACTTTTCAGTGCTTCCTGCAAGAGCACATATTTGGTGCTTCTTCCAAATCAAGTATTTTTGGAACCCAAGATCAATTTCACCGATAACTCTTTTACTCATTTTAAAAATACTTTCAAACGAGCTCATAGTATGGTGGACAAATAATCAATACGTACATCAAATTACCCCTAAATCACATGATTCTGATTTTATATCAAGTTTCACCATTTAATCAAGCATTAATAAATGAGTGCATTTAAAAGTTACGAAATTTGTTGTAGAAATCTATTTAATATACATGTATGTTTAATTATTGTTATTTAGAGAGGTCGATTTCAATCAGATTAGAAATACTTTAGTGCTCGCAGTGTTACCGAAGAACCTCTCTAAGCCCCACACGTTGATATGCATAAGAATTATTTTCAAGATGTTCAGAGACTCCAATTTAAATCAATGATTCAATTTCAAACTTAGTACTTACTTGGAATATGAGGACCCTCATAAATTCAAAAGTACTTTACATCAAATGAGTTCATTGTTATGCATTGTGTCAGTTCAATAATGTATTATCATATGTAAATTTTTCTTACACATACGACGCAGTATTGGACAAAGAGAACACAATAATGGCGTACTCATTATGTATAAATGGCCAAAATGGGGATCGGTGATGCAACACTATATCCAATTTTAGAATTAGAGTTATGTGGCAAATGACGTTTCACTGCAATGGCGAAAAGTAATCATGCTTACACATCGTGTGCGAATTCAATTACCAATTTTTCTTCTTTCTAACAACCAATTATTTAACTCACTAACACTATCGTTCTTATTTTAAAAAAAATAAGAATTTTTTATCACAAGAAAACACAAAAGATGGAGTAATTAGGAAGTTTCTAAAAAGTAGAGAGACTGACTAGGTGGGGACATAAAAAAAAAGGGGGGAAACAGTTTCATATATGAACACACACACACACTCGTACCTACTGAAAATACCAGAGAGGGTGAAGAGGCAAATTCAATTAAAATCCAGAAATTTAAAGAAGGAAAAAAAACCCAAATTAAACAGAAATCTCTGCCTCTTGGTCCATCAATTTCTCTGTTTCCGTTATAAATCTCTGCTTTTTCTCACTAAACGCCATTTTCTAGACTTGCAATATACCCTGTTTCTTATTCAAAAGAAAAATGGTGGATCCAGACGTTGGTGGCGGCTCTTGCGGTGGAGGTGGGAGGCCTCATTCTGTATAAGTGGCCGAAATGGGCATCAGTGATTCAACACTATATCCAGTTTTAAAATTACGATTTTGTGACTGATGACGCTTTACTGCAATAACGAAGAGCAATCATGCCTGCACATCGTGTGCAAGTTCAATCTGTAATAATTTCTCTTATTTTTAACCGCTAAATAATTAACTCACTAACGCTATAACTTTTAATAAAAAAAAATTAAAATGTTGTGATCACAAGAAAATAAAAAAGTTGGGGTAATTAGGAAGTTTCAAGAAAGCAG
Organism: Crataegus laevigata; assembly: GCA_963580275.1. Taxonomy (NCBI): domain Eukaryota; kingdom Viridiplantae; phylum Streptophyta; class Magnoliopsida; order Rosales; family Rosaceae; genus Crataegus; species Crataegus laevigata. The sequence continues at coordinate 34,929,822 of OY756942.1, read as the reverse complement.
AGGGATTGTGACTAGGTGGGGGACTTAAAACGGAAAAAGTGCAGAAACGTGGCAATACTCCAGCAGTTTCATATGTGCACGCACACACACTCCATACCTACTTCAAAAACCCAGAGAGGGTGAAGAGGCAAATTCAATTAAAATCCAAAAATTTAAAGAAGAAAAAACCCCATATTAAACAGAAATCTCTGCCTCTTGGTACATCATTTTCTCTGTTTCCGTTATAAATCTCTGCAATTTTTCACTAAACGCCATTTTTCAAGACTTGCAAAATACCTTGTATCTTATTCAAAAGAAAAATGGTGGATCCTGACGTTGGTGGCGGTTCTGGCGGTGGAGACGGCGGTGGGAGGCCCTCCCTGCCATTGCCGTCCAAAACACAGTTGACAGAACCCAGCAAAAATCTAGAAGAAGCTGAGAACGAGCTTGATCGAGCCAAAGAAGAAGTGACTGAACTGAAAAAAGAGGAAAAGGCAGTGAGTTTTTCCAAAGACAGAAACTTTGACCGGCCATCCTCTTCCTCTTCTTCCACCGCTCCTCCGAACCCAGCGGCGGAATTGCTAAAGGTGAAAGAAGAAACTGTAGATGTTGTGGTTGTGGACGATGACTTAGAGGGTGGAGATCATTGCAAGACCATCAACGGCGGCGGTGGCGGTGGTGATTTTGGGTCGCTTTCTTCGTCTTCTTCCATGGAGCTGCCTAAACCCATGGAGGGTTTGCGTGAGGTGGGCCCACCGCCGTTCTTGAACAAGACTTTTCAGATGGTGGACGACCCGGAAACCGATTCGATCGTTTCGTGGAGTGATGCTCGGCAGAGCTTCATTGTTTGGGACTTGTACGAATTCTCCAGGACTCTGCTGCCCAAACACTTCAAGCACAACAATTTCTCAAGCTTCGTTCGCCAGCTCAACACTTATGTAAATTTTTTATCTTTTTCTTCAAGTGTTTTTTTTTAATTACTTGATTTTTACTAACATATGAAGGAAAAAAAGGAGTTGGATTCACTTCAAATTGTATGCTTGTTTCTGATTTTAATGTTCATTTGGGTAGTTAAACCCGAGTTTAGGTTAGTTGGTTAGAGTAGCGTGCCGAAGCTTACTCTTGCACTCAAGTTTGAATTCTCGTAAATTAAAATAGTTTAGAATATTGTCTGTATAAAGCAAAAAATGTTCATTTGGGTAGTATTTTTGCAAATTTGTGAAGTTGTCCTTCTGATTTATTTGTTGCATTTCTTTTTTTTCTTCATCCAATTTGTTATCTTTGTTTGAATGCTTATGTAATTTTTGGATGCTTAATTTGTTATGATTAAGTTTTCGTAATCTTTGAGTTTTTTTATGGATTTTGTTGAATATTATGTCTTTAGGGGTTCAGAAAGGTTGATCCGGACAGGTGGGAGTTTGCAAATGAAAGGTTTCAGAGAGGGAAGAGGCACTTGCTGAAGAACATCAAGAGAAGACGCAGATACAACAACAAGCCGAATGTGGTCTCTGCCGATTCACCCAAACCCGGGTTGGAAGCCGAAATTGAGTCCCTAAAGAAAGACCAGGACCTTTTGAGATTGGAAATCTTGAATCTCAGACAACAGCAGAAGTACTCGCAGTATCAACTAACTGCGTTTCAACAACGAATTCGTAGTTCTTTGTGTAAGCAGCAAAGGATGCTCTTTTTCCTCACCAAAAGCGCCGTGAATCCCACCTCTGCGCAGCAGCTAATGCAGAAGAGAGTGATAAAGAGAGAGCTGGATGGTGGTGATCTAGGCAAGAGAAGGAGATTGCCTCCGGCCCAAGGCATTGAAAGCTTTGATGACTGGATAAATGACAGCCTCAATTTTGATTGTAGAAACCAAATTCAGGAAGAACCGGTGCCTACGCAAACTGCGCTTGCTGAACAAATCTCAGAGGCAACCGCTTCCCAACAAAATGGAAACCCGTTATCATCTCCCATGGTTGATAAATCATGTAATGCAGGTCAAGATCTAAATCCCCGTGTCATGGCCGGAACAAGCAGCTCGGAGGATATGCCCTCGGCTTATGATGACATGTCCGATAAATTTCTGGAAGAAAATATAGTTTCCAATGATGAATGTGCACTGAACGACTCCAGTTTTTACCAAGAATTGGAGGATTTGATTGCCGAGCCGTGCGATTGGAGTGCATATGTGAGTAACTCCTTGGTGGAGCAAGCTGGTTGCATTGGCTGAATGCCTTGAATTTCACAGGTAGAATCTATCTTCTCTTCAACGTAATTGTGTTTGTGCCGTGACTGCGGACGAATATAATCTGCTTTGGGGTTTTTCGCTTCTACAGTAGGAATTGGAGAATGAAGATGCAACCACAGGTGAATCAAGAACTCCTTAATCTTGTAAGTTTGTAAATATTTCTCTCCGCTGTACTGATATTGCAGTTTGGTTAAGAACGTAAACTCTGTATAATATAAATATGTTCATTCTGTTCGTATGAGATGTCCGCAAATGAACACTGCTTAGCTTATTACATTCCCCTTTTAACTGTAAATCAAAGGGTAACGCAAATCGCATTTTGATGTATATGTTTGACTTCTTACGTGTGAAGAGCCAAGTATTTTTTGGAACTGATCTCATCTTCGGGACACAATTGATATGTGCCCGTGACCAAGGGTGGGATCGGAGTCAAATTGGAGGACGAGGACAACTATTATTAGAGTTCAGAGACGGAAATGCAACTCGGGACATAGTTTAAGAGCCACTGCTACAAAATTCATCTCATACTAACCAAGAACATGATTACGATATTAACAAAGGAACATGATCTAACACAGAATTACGATCTAAACGAACAGAAAACAAGCACGAAATCATCTCTACGAGAAGCTTTCCTATGAACATTCTGCCTCAGGTTTGGCAGAAACTGTCTTATTCCTTGATGGTGATCGTACCACCACTAGACCTCACCACGCCTATCGATGTGGACGACGAAGAAGAAGATATTCCAGACCGATTGAACTCCTCCTTGTCCTTGTCGAATGCCTGGCTTAATACTTCCTGGAGTTCCATGTGCCTTCGTTTCTTCGTGAGCCGCAACTCCGGCGTGTCGTTCCCCGTGTATTGAATCTGTGATATGTCATCGCCGTCCATGATGTTATTCAGTACTTCCGAGCAACGGGGAAAGAAGCGTTTCCCTATTTCCACTGCTCATAGAAACATAGAACGTATTGAAAAAGCAATGAAAATTTCAATCACTGAAACTTGAATGCTAAAATTACGGAAAATGTAGCAAACGTGAGTTATGCCAGTTCGAGTCCCTCCCCCTAGATTACAGTAATTTAGAATGTCGTCATATCAAAAAGATTATACCAACTCGAGACAGAGCTTGTAGACGGTTAAGGTGCTCTTCCTTGATTTTGAAGGGTGCCTCGTTTAAGTCCACAGTCGTCCTCTGAGAACTGGCCAGATCCTTCGGAAACTCAGAAGCGTTGCCATCGATTTGGGTGATATCCATCACAACCTTGGCTTCCATGGGGAACAGATATCTTGCAAGTCCAACTGATAAGTAACAATCAATCAACAACACAGTCAAATTTCATATGCAAATGCAATCTAATGCAAGTTAAAAAGAAGAGCAAACTAACACTCATAGCAAGCGAAAACTACCTCTATTCTCAAGGTACAAAAGTTTCATGCGCAGATCATCGCCGGCCATAGCAAGCGAAAGCGAGGCTTCTCCAAGCAACGGATCCCTTCTTTCCGCTTGCTCCAAGATCTCTATGCACAAGCGATCATTGGAAGAAGACTTTCCCTCGTCATTAGACTTAAAAAAATCCGCAGCCCTGGTAAGTCGCTTAGTGATCTGCAGAGCTTTCCTCCCATCCAGCGTAAGATCCGAAGGGCGAGCACCTTTCGTGAGAAGGGACACAATGATCTTAGGCTCCTTCCTCATCGCCGCAACGTGCAGCACAGTGTACCCCCTCTGATTCCTACGATTAACATCTGCAATTCCAAGATCAAGCAGCTCCATTGTGGTCTTTGCATCGCAGTACGCGGCAGTGTAGTGCAGCGCAAAGGCGTCGTCGAGATTGGTATTCCCTTCTTTCAGTAGCATTCGCACCAACTCGACATCATCCGAATCCAAAGCCCTGTGTATCCTCTTGGTGTGTTTATCTGGGAAATGACTAGTACTAGCACCAGAGTTGAACTGTTGAGGCCTGTCCAAGCCGAGCGCCAGGCGGGAATCAGTAATCTGCTTCACGGAGTGTTGCGGCAGGGCTTTCTCAAGAGTTACAACGTCGGCATCGGACTTGACTATCATCTCAAAGCATCTCCCCGCCAATCTCTGGCAAGCTTTGCCGCACATGTTGGCGACGTACAGAAGCACCAGTATGTCATCTACGGCGACTTTCTCAAGAATATCTAGCAGATGCCTCTGAAAATTAATAATCAATACAGAACAAACTAACGACAAAGTTTCCGAAAGCTGATAAACGTCATTCACTATTATATATAATATGTTTACATTGTCAGTAAATTTCGACCTTAGTTAACAATTTAAACTTCATTCACTATTACGTAGTATATAAACACTAAAAAGTATCCAAATGTTCATCCGCCAAGTTATCAATGAACATATATATTTATGTTGTCAGACTGTGAATTTCAGCCGTTAATTAATCATGAAATGAGTATAGTACTAGTTGTACTAGTTATTCATGAATATAGTTCAAACTAATAGTATGACAACGTGTCACGTAACATATTTCTAGGGTCTGTGAACGTCGACCGTCTATCGGACTAGTAACTAGTTCAAATTCACAGTCCGACAAAGTATAGGAGTCTTTAACAAAGATTATAGTAACACTTTGTAGTGAAGTTTTTACCTGATAAAGAGAGACCAATTCAGAGATTTGAAAAGTTGCAGAAGCATACAGAACCTCCACCATGAAATCAACCACCGGCCGGCAAGCGACATGTGCGCAAGCGTCGTCCACGCAGACGCAAACGCCTTTGGGCAGCGACCTGAGCTTCCCGCTGTACAAATACCCCAAAACGGCGAGGAGCGCGTCCAGTCCGACGTCGTATTCCTTGGCGAGCTCCTTCAATTCAAACCGAGGAGCCGCAACCGACGACGACGACGCCGCTGCTGATGATCCTCTGTCCTTCGCCGAGAACACGTTCTTGAAAAACGAGCTCCTCGCAGACAGAACGCAGCGGTGGACGGGAACTTCCCTGCCGGCGTTGACGATGATCTTAGCATCGGGGAAGTAGTCAAAGTCTGTGGAGTCGACAATCGATTCAAGGTTGTCGGAGAGGCGAGCAAGGGCGGAGATGTCGGGAGGGGGGTGGTTGTGGGGTACTGCAATGCAGGAGATGTTGCTGCTGTTGGAGTGGCTGTTGCTAACGAACTGATCGTCACCCATGTTCACTGTTGGGAAGACGAGAACTGAGTCGGATGATGGAGTTAGTGAGTTGGTGGATTGATCAGGTCGAATTGGAGTTGTTTAAAAACACGAGTTTTGAAGTCAGAGGAGAGAAAGAGAGAGAGAGAGATGATCAACATCAACGTCAGCTGTGAACAGTGAACATGTATGACGATCAGGAGTATTTATCAAATATAGCTAAATATTAGCCCCAAAAGAGAGATTATATTCACACACCTCAAATTACTCCTCTCACACCCTTTTTTAATTTTTTTTTTATCAAGTGTTAGTGGTGTGTAGAAAATATTAAAAAATTAAAAAAAGTGTAGGAGAAGTAATTTGGGGTGTGTGAATATAATATCTCTTTCAAAAATGTCAATTTTTATAAAAACTTTTAAATATATTCAAAATATCACTTAAATAGACATAAATACTCTTAGTTTTAAATTTAATAAATTAAAAAACCAAAACCCTATTAGATGAAGAGTTCTTACTGCTAAACCTTAAAATTGGAGGAGTAGGCATCAACTATTAGTGAAGAATTGTGCACCCCTAAACAAAGATGAGTGTAGATGGTTAATTTTTTGCACTTTTCCTCGTCTACGTTTTCTTTTTGCTTTTGTAGTTTCTTTCTTTTATTGAATATATATGGAAGAATGAACTGTCAATTTTTGTATCATTATTTATCTCAATTTTTGTCACATCCCCGCCTGGGGCAGATCACATCCCGGGCCCGATCTCCACCGTAGCACGATATTGTCCGCTTTGGGCCCCGATCACGCCCTCACGGTTTTATTTTTGAGAACTCACGAGCAACTTCTCAGTGGGTCACCCACCATGGGAGTGCTCTAGCCCCCTTCTCACTTAACTTCGGAGTTCCTACGGAACCCGAAACCAGTGAGATCCCAAAAAGCCTCGTGCTAAGTAGAGATGGGAATATACAAATAAGGATCACTCCCCTGGGCGATGTGGGATGTCACAATTTTCCTTTGGATTATATGTTATTCGTATTTAATTTTCCACACCTTTGCATTATTAAGGGTGTTGTCTGTGTCCAGATTCTGTTTTGAATGTTATCATTGACTATGGTAGTGAATCGAGAAATTTGTTGTTCTTAGAAAGTGCAAAAAGCATATTTTAAGGTACGGAATATAAATTCTTCGGGTGCATATTAGAAAAATTAGTGAAAGCATTACTTGATTATTGCACAAGCATCTTTTAATCAACAACTAGTTATTTGTATGAATTAAGGATATTTGTGTCTATTTAAGTGATATTTTGAATATATTTGAAAGTTTTTATAAAAACTAACATTTTGAAATTAAAAGCTAATATTTGACTATATTTAATGAATACTCGACGATCAGTGAAATCAAAAACCCAATTAAGCAAAAATTGCTTATCAAAGTTCACTTTTTAAAAATTTCGTAACAATTTCTTGTTTGTCCATATGTAAATGTAAACGCGAAAATTTCCTGAAGGAACAAGAACACGTGTACAAAATATATTTGTTATTTGATGAATTTTGGGGTTACAATCTCTATTTGTTCCTCTGATTCTATCTCCGTAAGATATGGATTTCGTTGATGGGCTGTTGATCCAAAGGGCCGTCGGGCTTGATCCTTGGATGAACAGTGATGTGGATTTGTTTGTGTTGATCTGAAGGGGCTGCTTTGGCGCTTGATCCTTGGATGAACAGTGATGTTCTTCAGAGGTTGGATGATGAATGTAGAACGATGAACGATGAACGATGGATGAGCTTCAAGGGGCTTTGAGCTTGATTCTTGAAGGATGAATGTATTGATTCCAAGGGCCGTCGGGGCTTGATCTTGGAAGGTGGATGAATGTTGCTTCAAGGGCCGTCGGGGCTTGATCTTGAAGAAGATGGATGAACGATGAACGATGAACGATGAATGGATCTTCAAGGGCTTCTGGACTTGATCTTGAAGAACAGTTGTGTTGATCCAAGGGGCCGTCGGGGCTTTGATCTTGGATTAAGAATCGGCACGCGACCAAGGTGCTTGTTGATTCTTCAAAGGTTTTGGCAAAGTTTCTTCAAGGGCCGTTGGGGCTTGATCTCGAAGAACGATGAACGATGAACGAAGAACGAAGAACGAACTTCCAGAGAATTCTCTTCCAATTTGGGAGTAGAGAAATGTATTTGTGAATTGGTGAATTGAAATGAATGAAATTGGCTTCTATTTATAGAATTCCACAACTTGATTTTTGGGTTTAAATAATCAGATGAAATAAGTCGTCTCTGCCAGGTGTTGACACGTGTCCTGTTTGACAGCTTTTCGGACTCTTTTCGAATTTTCGTCGAATCATACAATACGTGTACAATTTATGTAATACACGAGTGTTTAAAATTTTGACCATTGGTCAACATTTTATTTACTGAAATTTCACTGTCTACAAATGCCCCCACTTCAAGGCGTGTCGTATACATGTGTTTGTCATATGTAGGAGATGCGTCTTGAAGTTTCCTTACTGTAGACGTCGATCCGAGGGCCGTCGAGGCTTGATCTTGGATCGGTTTTTTTGTGATTTTTCCACAGCTTTCATCTTGAACTGGTTTTGATTCAAGGGTGTTGGACACTTGATCTTGAATCGGGTCTTGATTTCTCCAAGGGCCGTTGAGGCTTGATCTTGAATGTTGATTCAAGGGTGTTGGACACTTGATCTTGAATCGGGTTTTGATTTCTCCAAGGGCCGTTGCGGCTTGATCTTGAAGGTTGATTCAAGGGTGACGGTCACTTGATCTTGAATCGGGTTTTGTGATTCTTCCACAGCTTTCATCTTGAACTAGTTTTGATTCAGGGGTGTTGGACATTTGATCTTGAATCGGGTTTGTAATTTCTCCAAGGGCCGTTGCGGCTTGATCTTGAAGGTTGATTCAGCACGTTGTCTCCACATGTTTCAAGTAATCGGATCTTCATGCAGGTCTGGCATCTTCTTTTGCAGTATTTTTCTCTAATGCAAAAATTCCCATGAAAGCAATTGGAGATGCCGCTCCAAAACATTCAATGTGGAGAGTAGCTATGCTGCAAAAATTCCCATGAAAGCAATTGGAGATGCCGCTCCAAAACATTTAATGTGGAGATTAGCTATGCTGCAAAAAATTCCCATGAAAGCAATCAGAACATCACTTCTCAGCGACTCATCATGTTTTCCAGCTTCCAACATTAGTTGAAGATGACTGCTCGTGAGCAATGCTAGGTAAGCAATCAGGGAAGGGTTCCAGACAATCAGTCCCAGATCGGAAGCTTGATTCCAAGTGGCGGCTGATCGCTCTCTTTCTCTTTGTCCCGTAGGCAAGAGCAAGGGTAAAGGAAAAGCATGCCATGAGATATCTTTGCCTTCGACCCTGCTGATATGAGATACTTTGGCTTTTGAAGAAGTACAAGTTGATTTTTGAACTGGGTTTGGGGGCCTTTTTACTTGCAAGCGATCCTCAGCTTAGTTGAGGATGAATCAGCACGTTGTCTCCACATGCTTCAAGTAGTCCGGTCTCCACGCAGGTGTGGCATCTTCTTGAACTCTTGGATCAACCCAGACTTATCTGCTTTTCGAAGCAACTCAGACTCCTCCTGCTTCGTCTGTGAGGTACTTTTGCTTTTGAAGAAGCACCTCTACACAGGTTTATTTTTGAAGTGGGTTGGGAGGGGTCTGAGATGAGTACTCGAGAGCAAGACTAGGTAAGCAATCAGGATCTCACTTTCTCTATGTTCTTCAGATGAAGATGAGGAGAAAGCATGATATGAGATATTTTTGCTTTTAACCTTTTTGATATGAAATATTTTTGCTTTGGATGATTTGTTTTCTGGGGTGCTCCAAGGAATGAAGAACACTGAGTGACTCGAAAGGTTTCTTTGAGAATACATTCTCAGAGATGAAGAGAGGTTGAGAGTTGGAGAGGGTGTGAAGGTGTGCCTTTGATGTGGAAGGCGAAGGTCAAACTTATAGAAATTTTTTTTTTCTTCTCAACCGGAACTATTCTCGCACTATTTGTCGGCAGCCGGTGATGGATGAACAGTACCCGTTACGCGCTTTCTGACAAAGCCGTCCGTGATTTCCGCGAAGCTGACTGCGCATGCGACGAGTGACGATACGTCTGGAATGATGATGTTTTTGAAAACCGGGGTTCAAATCCGGGTTCAGCTCGTGGTTTTCGCAACGCTCCAAACTGCTTGCGACGCATGTGACGAGTGATGACAAACTGGAAAAGCTGATGCCACGTGATTTCTGAGTCAAGCCCAGCTTTTGATAGAGGAATGGCTCTCTTGAGACAGGGCTCCGGCCTTCGAGAAAGGAGCGTCACTCTTTGATTTGCGAGATGAGCGCTTCTTCGATCTCTGAGGAGCGCTTCTTTATTTTCTTCTTTTTATAGAGGCGCAAATTCTTGTTTCTCCTCACACTTGAACTCTCTTCTGTAATCACTCCCTTCAATCTTAATCTTTCCGATCTCTTCTTTCTCAACATCTTTTGAAAATGTCTTGCCCTTCTGACCGTCGCCTTAACTTGAACGTCGAAGAAGATGATGACTTGTCTTCTCCAGACAACATCTGGCGTCCGTCCTTTATATCCCCCAACGGTCCTCTTACAGTTGGGGACTCAATGATGAGAAACGAAATAACCGCTACGGTGGTTGCTCGAAATCTCCTCACTCCAAGGGACACTAGGTTGCTATCCAGGCGGTCAGACGAGTTGGCTGTTCAGGAATCTCTAGCCCTCAGCGTCCAAAGTGCAGGCTCAGTTTCAAACATGGGCCAGCGCCTTCTTGCCCGATCTCGGCAGGTGGAGTCACTGATGGCTGAGGTGGCAAGTCTTCGGCAAGAGGTCAGAGGACTCAGGCACGAGAACAAGGAGTTGCACATGCTTGCAACTAGTTACTCGACCAGCATGAAGAGGAAGCTGGACCAACTGCAGGAGTCGGACGGTCGGATCCAGAGTGACCATGAAAGGTTCATGGCATTACTCCCAAGGTTTATGTTGCCTTCGTCCTCTGGAGCTGCACCAAGCGTTCCGGCTCCGGAGATTCCAACTCTGGCTCTTCGTCTTCCCGGAGCTCCGTCGACTTCTGAGGCACCACCTGATCGTCCTTGAATATTTCCTGCTTGTAATTTTGATTTGATTTTTTTTTTATTATTTTTTTTATTTATGGCATGTAGAGTGCCAATTTGTGTAATTTTCCAGAGAAATAAATAAAATGGACTTTTATTTCACTAAATGGATTTTTTTTTTTTTTTTTTTTTTTGTTTTTTTAAATTGTGCAATTCACCGAAAGCATAATCTCCACTTTCATCATTTTCTTCTTTTCTTTACACATGGTGCCAACACACTTTGCTCCACCACCCCCACAACTTTTTTTTTTTTTTTTTTTTTATTTATTTTTTTTTTTCTTCTTTCGGTGCTGGGTGCACCACTCACTTACATTTTTTATTATTTTTTTTATTTCCTTTTGGTGCCCATGCCCAGATTCATTCACATGGATGGATCCACCATTTTCTGCTTTCTTTCTGCTTTCACATGGTGCCAGCACTATTTCACCCCACCATCCTCTTTTTTTATTATATATTTTTTTCTATATAAACCTTCAGTGATGGAGTAAAAAAATTTGCAGGAAGGACGAAGACGATGGATGAGCTTGAGGCGGAGCGAAGCGTCGAGCTTCATGACCGGCTAGTCGTTTGACGGCGGTCGTTGAATTTCTTCATGGCTACTTGCAGTTGCTGTGACGATGAAGGTCCACGATGGGGAAGAGCTCGCAGAGAAGCTGCAGCTGCGGTGGTGCTCATGGTGGACTCGTCGATGGAGTGAGAGGTGCTCAAGGCTGCTGCTTCTTCAATGGAGGGAGGAAGAAGACGAGGTGGCCGTGGAAGAGCTTGGATTTGCTACAACCGTGGAAGAAGAATCAACTCACAGTGGAGAAGAGGTGACGGGCACCGGAGGAGATGATGATGATGGAGCAAGGGAGAGGTGCTCAAGGCTGCTGCTTCTTCAATGGAGTTCATGTTGCGGAGCAAGGAGAAGAGGGATGCCAGGCTTTTAAGCAAGGAGGCGCTGCGGTGGCTTTTGTGGTGCACGCAAGAGAAACATGCTCTGGGTCACGAGGGTGAAGTATACAAGGGGTACAAAGGCCAAGATTCTTTGCAGGAGAGCCTGTGATTGTTTGAGCCAACTGCCTTAATCTCTGGGGCACAAAGCCTCCAAACTCGACATTAGAGAAGCTTGAACTACAACTGGGGCTGCTGTTGTTGAACCCATTGTGTTTGTTATTTGCAAAAATACATTCTTTGTACCTGGGACACCTATTTCCCTACTGATATCATATTCTAATCTTCCAATGCGTGGAACAAGGTCCGTAACTGGCTTTTCCAGTCTCAAGTATACCTGAACTGTGACACTGAGCTTAATTGCCTGTGTAGCATAAAACCCAGAGTTGGTAGCATGGTGAGGAAGGATCCAGAATATCCCAGAAAGAAAAAACTGGTAAACTGAGAATTAAAACGAAGACGCATCAAAGCTCAAGCCTTTGGCAATTCGGTTGAAAACTGTAGAACATCCAGGACAGTTGAGTCCCGAAGCATTCTGACCCCCGTCACTCTACTGCTGCTGGTGCAGATTTGCTTCACCCTTCCCCATTCGAAGAGCATCTGGGATTTCCCCAGCGCAAAGTTGCAGAGATGTCTTCCTCCTTCATCCTCCGAGGCGGGTCTTGATCGGAGGTGGTAGGGCGCACGGGATACGGGCGACGGCATGGGTGGATTTGACTTCGCGGCGGATTTCGTCGAGGGCTTTGGAGAGGAAGGCGGACTCGCCGATGAGCTGGAGCCGGAGGCCTTTGATTAAGTCCTCCAGCGTGCGCTGGAAGAGGGCGTGGGTCATCTAGATCACGTGAGGGAGAAAAGGTCATAGAGAGAGAGAGAGACAGAGAGGCGCTGTGGCGGAGGATCTTCCGGATGCAATAGGTGCACTGTTAGTAGCAGAAGCCACAGTAACATCGGCCCCGGCTTGCCGCTGAACATCGACAGTTGAAGCGCCTGCACTGCCCTGCCATTCTGCGTTGCTGCTGTCTACAACATCTGATGCACTGCCTCCTCGTTGGACTGTATTCATCCCGTCCTTGTTGCACGCAGGGGAATGCGCGATCCGGTGCCTCAGATCCGGTGAAGATCGCAGTGGGTGTCTTGAGGAATTTTGCAAGAAAGGAGAGATGAGCCTGATTTGTAGCTGGGTTTTCTTCGCTGGATTTGGGCCCGTGGAATGAAGGGAGGCCTGGGCTGTGAGCAGGAGCGGAGAAGGAGGACGGCGGCGGGCGCGACCCTTTCGTAAGGATGATGCGGTGGGAGAAGCCGCCATTGATGCTTGGGATGCAGAGGAAAACAAGAATTGACCTGCTAAGGCTTGTGCTGGGCCTGGATAGCTGCTACGAGTATGAGGCCAGGAAGTTAGGCCACTGGTTGGGAATGGGTCACGGGAGTGCAACATTTGGGCTTTTGGACTCTTTTCGCTGCTTGGGCCGAGGCACATGAGGATGGGCCATCAGGATTTCTCAATGAAGAAGAAGACTGAGTGGGCTTTGGGTTTGGAGCTTCTGGGCCTGTGAAGGAAGCCTGATTTGTATTTGGGCCAAGACACATAAATATATATATATATATATTTTAAACATATGTAATTCTTTTTTTTTCTTTTTTCTTTTTTCTTTTTTTTTTTTTTTTTTTAATAAAATATTTTTTTTTTATTTTGATGTGACTGAACTCAAACATTTGAATATTTGAGATGCCTACGTACCCTTCCAACAAAAGGGATCAAGTCAAAACGTAGTTCAAAGTACATGCATTTTTTATTTTTTTTTGGTTTTTTTTTTTTCCTTTTTGGTGCCGTTTTGCAGTTTTAACTCGTACAGGCAAGGAGTGTTGATTGTTGCCTTTTATGCTCGTGCAAGCCAAGAGCATTGGTGTCGCCTTTTATGCTCGTGCAAGCCAGGAGCGTTGGTGTTGCCTTTTATGCTCGTGCAGACCAGGAGCGTTGTTGCCATGCAGTTTGGGCTCGTGCCGGCGAGGAGCCTTCGTTCAAGCAGTTTAGGCTCGTGCGAACAAAGAGCATGGTGTCTTGCAGTTTTAGCTCATGCAGACAAGGAGCATGGTGTCTTGCAGTTTAGACTCTTGCAGACAAGGAGCATCACATGAATTTGTCAAGCCATTTTGGAGAAGCGTTCCTCGCAATTTTTGTAGCAAGGAGCTTTGACCGGGTGTTTGAAGAAATCTTCCGGGAGGAAATCGCGCATCGTGATGGGGATAGGCGATCTTTGTGTTGAATTTCCATCATCTTCAATAATTTCCCGTTGCTTCGGAGATTGGTAAAAGCTGCTTTGCCCCCTTTTCGGTTGGCGGACTTGTGGTTGAAGCGTAGGCTTCATGTGCCATTTCTTTGGAGCAACATGAATCCATCCTTTGGCTTTGCTTGATTCGGAGTATGCCCCCAGCGGTGGCGTTGACTTCAAATCAAATGTGCCGGAAGTGATGGTGGTATAATTTGTCTTTACCACATCGTCGAGATCCAGCTCGATGATCCCTTGCTGAGCCAGCCTTACGATGAGATCTTTTAGCACGAAGCATTTTCCCGTCGGATGACTGATGAAGCGGTGGTACTTGCAGTACCTTGGGTTGTCGGTGCGATTTATTTCTTCCGGCCATCGGCATTCGGGTAAATCGATCACTTTCTTCTCCAATAGGTCATCCAGCATTGCGGCCACGTCGGAGTCCGGAAAAGGATATATCTTCTGCTCTAGTTCCCTCAAGGTGCTTTTGTACTTGTCTTGGGTGCTAGAAGGCTCTCCTTTCTTTATCTCCCTTGTTTTGTACTTGGACGGGATTTTGACGGGCGCCGATGAGATTTTGACAGGGGCGGTGTTAATGGTAAAAGCTTCCTTAGCGGGCTTCTTCCCAGTCTCATCCACCTTCGGAACAAACACTTTCTCTTTGAAGTTGGTGGTTGGCTCCCTTCTTCCATGGTTGGCGATGCTTAACTCCATGTCATGGGCGCGGGTTGCTAGTTCTTCGAAGGTTCGCGGTTTGATGCCTTGGAGGATGTAGTGCAATCCCCATTGCATGCCTTGGATGCACATCTCGATCGAAGAGCGCTCCAAGAGTCTATCTTTGCAGTCAAGGCTTAAAGTGCGCCATCGATTGATGTAGTCAACAACTGGCTCATCTTTCCACTGCTTCGTGCTTGTCAGCTCCAGCATGCTGACTGTGCGGCGGGTGCTGTAGAAGCGGTTGAGGAATTCACGCTCCAGTTGCTCCCAGCTGTTGATGGATTCGGGCTCAAGATCGGTGTACCAATCGAAGGCGTTACTTTTCAGCGAGCGCACGAACTGCTTGGCAAGGTAGTCCCCTTCAGTGCCCGCATTGTTGCAAGTTTCAACGAAGTGGGCGATGTGCTGTTTCGGGTTCCCCCTTCCATCGAACTGCATGAATTTGGGTGGTTGATATCCCCTTGGCATCTTCAGGGCATCAATCTTTTTAGAGTAAGGCTTGGAGTACAACTCGGAGGTATTTGAGCTCCCTTGGTACTGTGCCTTGACTGTGTTGGCGATCATCTCTTGCAACTGCTTGATTGAGAGAGATCCCATGAGCGGTGCTGCTTGGTCTGGCTTTGGGTTTTCTTTAACTTTCTCCAACGGAGGCTCTTCTTCTTCTTCGCCACCTTTCTTGGAGTCAGAGCCGGATCCTTCATCATGCCTTGCCCCCAATTTGCTCACGAGCATAGCAATCTTCAAGTCTTTTTCTTCGAGGGTCTTCGTCATCATTGCAAACATCTCCTTCATCTGAATTAGTTGTTCTTCGATGGAGGTGGCGCCTTTGTCTGAAGCCATTGCGCTTGAAGTGTGCTTTAGATTTCTTGAACGGAGAAAGAGATGAGAGGTAGAGAATGTCCCACTGGGCGTGCCAAATTTGTAAACACGAAAATTTCCTGAAGGAACAAGAACACGTGTACAAAATATATTTGTTATTTGATGAATTTTGGGGTTACAATCTCTATTTGTTCCTCTGATTCTATCTCCGTAAGATATGGATTTCGTTGATGGGCTGTTGATCCAAAGGGCCGTCGGGCTTGATCCTTGGATGAACAGTGATGTGGATTTGTTTGTGTTGATCTGAAGGGGCTGCTTTGGCGCTTGATCCTTGGATGAACAATGATGTTCTTCAGAGGTTGGATGATGAATGTAGAACGATGAACGATGAACGATGGATGAGCTTCAAGGGGCTTTGAGCTTGATTCTTGAAGGATGAATGTATTGATTCCAAGGGCCGTCGGGGCTTGATCTTGGAAGGTGGATGAATGTTGCTTCAAGGGCCGTCGGGGCTTGATCTTGAAGAAGATGGATGAACGATGAACGATGAACGATGAATGGATCTTCAAGGGCTTCTGGACTTGATCTTGAAGAACAGTTGTGTTGATCCAAGGGGCCGTCGGGGCTTTGATCTTGGATTAAGAATCGGCACGCGACCAAGGTGCTTGTTGATTCTTCAAAGGTTTTGGCAAAGTTTCTTCAAGGGCCGTTGGGGCTTGATCTCGAAGAACGATGAACGATGAACGAAGAACGAAGAACGAACTTCCAGAGAATTCTCTTCCAATTTGGGAGTAGAGAAATGTATTTGTGAATTGGTGAATTGAAATGAATGAAATTGGCTTCTATTTATAGAATTCCACAACTTGATTTTTGGGTTTAAATAATCAGATGAAATAAGTCGTCTCTGCCAGGTGTTGACACGTGTCCTGTTTGACAGCTTTTCGGACTCTTTTCGAATTTTCGTCGAATCATACAATACGTGTACAATTTATGTAATACACGAGTGTTTAAAATTTTGACCATTGGTCAACATTTTATTTACTGAAATTTCACTGTCTACAGTAAATTATGATCGGTCACAATGCACAAGTTCCAAGTTGAAAGATGCAAAAAAGTTGTATTGCGTTGGGAATGGATGAGAAAAATGTGCTAATGTATGACAGTATTTCAAATCAATAACGTGCAGTTTTGCCCTTCCCGGTCACCTTCGAACATCGTCCATCCCAATACAGATAAGTTTCTTGACTTTGAGGTCGAATTTGCTGCTGCTGCATGAGGGCATGGAAATGCGGATAAAAAAGCCAATTTCGCCTTTAGGGTTTTTTGTTTTATGTCACGATGGCATCATTCGTGGTGTCGGAGTCTTCGGACGATCGTCATGACAACCGTTCTGCAGGCTTTGCTGCTTTATAATTTGGGAAAAGGATCCGGGATCCTTTTTTTGGGGATCTAGGAGATTTTGTAATTATATTCGTTTATCGTACATCGTACAGTCAGTTTTCGTTAAGTACTATTTATATTTAATTTTAAATTTTAAATAATTTATGACTGCATAATGTACGATAAACAGATATAATTACACGATCTCTCCGAAATCCCCATAAAAATAAAAATCCTACGATGACCCTTTTCCTATAATTTGCGCGTCCTCCTCTTTAAAGGCTTCTGTTTCCCGACCTTCCACTGTCGTGCCGATGTTTTTTAGCACTAAATTATTGCTATAAAAGTAGTGGTGTAGCACTCTAGCTCTGCCGTGCATGAAAAGGCAAGGTCTCGTTGCTTTGTGAGGCCATTATTTCATAAAGATTTGGAGGGAAGATATGGTAATTTTGGTTGAAGATGACATGGCGGTGGCAACCTCACCACTTGTGAGATTCACAACAACCAATGGTCTTTAGCGAATGACCGATTGATGCTCGTGAGATGAAGAGACATATCGGCCTCCTTTGGTTTGAAGGATCGAATTAGGTTGGATAACGGAACTATATTCAATATATGTTGAAATAATATATGGATTTAACTTCTAATTTTTGTCTAAGTTAAAGGCTTCAGATGGATTAGCATGGGAATAGGAACCAATAAGTTTCCTTCACGACTCTACCTTCAACTTGGACAAAATTTAGAAGTTAGTATTCAATTTCTTCATTCAGCATACACTGAATCTAGTGAGTTATACGATCAAATCCAATCCTTGACACCGAATGAGGCTGATGTGATAAGGATATAGAATGCACATAAATTCCATACAGAAACTTGAGTAATCAAATGACCTCACAATTTTACATGTATATCCTGATTTGTCATCGGGCAGAAAAGAAAGACGATGAAGCATCACAACTTGACAAAATATTCACAACTATATCTTTGTTCCCATGAGGGGAGCACATCATCTCCAACCCTCTTCCTATTAAGTCCCAAACCCACCTTCCTTCTTAGGTGTGGAGACCGAAGCTTTCTCTTCTTTCTTGGGATGGATTGCTTCGACAATGGCCTCGATTTCCTCCTTTGCTCTTTCAAAAACATTCGGAGCCTTGACATGATCAATTGGGATACTCTCGTCAATGTCATCAGTCCTTCCATGAGTTTCTTTAGTATGATGCTTTGGTGACTTCTCAGGAGTTTCGTTATCATGATTCTTCGGCGACTTCTCATGGTGCATCAATGTCTCAATCTTTTGCTTGGCTTTCTCAATCAAATTGGATGGCTTGGCATGATTTTCTGCAAACATCAACTAAGAACTAAGAAGACACAAACTTTGGCTTTAAAGAGTTCTCCACAAACAACATTCAGCCAGCGTGCCACAAATGGAAAAGATTTCTTTTTTCTTTTTGGTCGAACGGAGAAGATTGCAAAGTTTGACATATAAATATGTAATTCAGAAAAGCAACATGAAAACAATCACGAGGACCTTAACAACTAGAATATTAAACTTAGAGTTAGCAGATAGAACAAACTATATACAAACACAGAAAAGTATTGTCCACAATCCATCGAAGACGAAGCCTGGGACGCTCAATAAAAGGAAGGAAAATAGGGTTACGATCGAGTTTTAAAACAACCAATTGGTGAAACCCAATGTGACCGTCAAGGTGAGCATCGAGGACTACAAGGACAAGTAGAGCGTATTGTTTTTTTTACCCTTTATCTTCATAAAACAGCTAGTTCTACCAATGGAAACCGATGCAGAAGTTCTGAGAAACCATCTCATACAAGCAACATTGTCATGATTTCATACCTGGTAGAGAATCAGTTTTTTCCTGTTTCTTCGAGTCCTTTTTACTTTCGTCCCTGCAACCAAATGAACAAACGCAATGAGGCGACGATTGAAGCACATCAAAAGGCCAATTTCATCCTACGTTCAAATTTCCAATTTGTTCAAAGGGGCAAACTAAAACCAACATTTTTCCATAAGTGGGAGACTCTTTCTTGGGATGGATTGCTTCAACTATGGCCTCAAACTCCTCCTTCGCCCTCTCGAACATATTCGGAGCTTTGACATCGTCCAGCGGGGTTTTCTCATCGATATCGTCACGCAATCCATGAGTTTCCTTGTGATCATGATGTGTTTTGTCAGTGTGCAACACTGCCCCCGTCTCTTCCTTTGCTCTTTCAATCAAATTAGGCGCCTTTACTTCCTTATCTGTGACGAATTTTCGAGATTTACAAGAAATTCACCCCATTAATCAAACAATTAATCCTATGTTCTACACAAACACATTATAATCTGCAGAAATAATCGAATCCCAAACTCTCATTAGATCCAAGATATTCAATTTCCGCACATAATATCCAAACCCCACCACGAAAAAACCGATCTTTTCAATAATTCCTCAAGAAAAAAGAAAGAAAAAAGAAACTGAAAAATCTAACAAATTGGTTTCGGGATAACATCGAGAATTAGATATCAGAGTGTTGGAAAAATCGTACCAGGTGGAGCTTGTGCTGGTCCAGGTTTGGATTCCGCCATTCGAGTTGTTTGTGAGAGAGAGAGAGAGAGATGGAGATGTAAAAGGATCGGTTGGCGAATGGGGAGGCAGATTGGACGAAGCAAAGGTTGGAACTTTGGGCCTACCCGTTAAGTCTATGGCGGCGGCTTGGACCCGCTAAAACAGAAGAAAATGCGATTCGATATTTAGTACGGTTGGTCTCCCACTGAAAAGCTTTTTTTTACGTATCTTTGTTCCTTTTTTTTTTTTTTTATTTAGTTTATTCAATTTAAATGTCAAAATTTTGACAAAAAAAATATTTTAAATATTAAAATTAAACAAAAATGTACAATAAAAGAAAATGTCGAAAAACATTTCTCCATATGTATTTTTCCCTTGAACAAAAAAATACTCCACTTTTTCCGTTATTTAATAAGATGATTTGTTCAAATAGCAAAAAATCGTACCAAAAACAAAAAAAATTACTATACATCTGAAAACCAAGTGTAAATATTAAGCAACATAAGAGTCGCTATTGCTAAGCATGATCTTGCTCTTGAATAATAACTCAATTAATTAAAATCATTCAGCTTGAACTTAAAATTTTGAGTTCGATTCTCCAATTCCTTGTATCAAAAAACTCACAACTAACTCTCCAAGTCGGGCAGGCCCAACCTGGTGAAAGCTGTAAGTGGATCTTTTATAACCCATTTGTTAGAGAGATTTTTCATCCGAATAAAGGTGGATCCATGGACTTGGGTAATAGGTAAGATGGCCCAACCCATTTCACCCACACAATGTGGGCTAGATTTTTTTTTCTGTCAAATCGTGAAGGCCCAGTAAGGCAGCACACTTTTTCTTTTCTTTTTTTTTTCTCTATTTTTTTATTCTTTATTTTATTTTAATTTTTTATTTTATGGAGTCTATAATATTTCCTGATAATATCGCATTTGGTGGAGTCAGTTTGAACTTTGACCACTCAAAATTGAAAAGTTGAAATTGAAGGATGCAGACATCAACTTTGAAGCCCTGCCTCGTAGGTCAAGCAAAAAACAATAATATTTTCAAACGTCTGCAAAATTATCCAAAATTCGATCCATTTGCTGGCTGCATAATTGTAAAAATACTTTAAAATTGAATTTCTTCAGCACATGGTCTGTACATATATATTTATATATGTGTGTGTGTGTGTACATATATCTACACATTGAGGTTTAGTTTGGAAACTTGGGTGCGTTGTGGGCTGCTAAGTGAAATGGAATAGTCAACCTAATTTTCTTGAATTTCAATTCTCCTAGAATTTCTCGGTATCTTCTCTTTTATTAGAGCGACAATGTTAGAGGTTTAAATAGTTATTTGTTGGTAGCATAACTTAATTTTCATGAATTTCAATTCACCTGGAATTTATTGATGTCTTCTTTTTTATTAGACCGACAACATTAGAGGGTAAATAGTTATTTGTTAGGGTGAATGAGAATCGATGGAGATCAAAACATATCAAAAAACATAAGCATAATTACTTTTAAATGAATATAAGAAAATAAATTATACTCAGTAACATAGAGTGGGCTCAACTTTCTTTTTATAGACAAATTTTTCAGTATGTTGAGAACATGAGCCGGTACAATAAGTGTCATAATATAAGTGGTTAAATAATATTTTTTTTCAAATATCCAACCACTTGTGCATCTCTTGTTTCCGCACACTAAATAATCTCTACTTCTTATGGACCATGACCCCATTACATATTTTTTATTTTTTATTTTCCTTTCTGTTGCCATTTTTTTTAGTTTATGAATTGAAAACTTTAATGCTGTCAAATTCTCGTAATACACCAACAGAAAGTGGTTGGAAATTCTAGATATTTATTTATGAGTCTGAAAATCTAGATATTTATTTATTTATGGGTATGGATCTCCATCATCAATAGTCAAAGAAAATTAAATTAGGATATAAAAATAAACAAATGACGAGCCATTATGATCCAAAAACTATTGGATGGGTGTTGCCGTGTGAGGCTGTGCATGTATGCCACCATGCATAATTCATTAAATGTAGTGGACGTATAATGTTTTTATATAAATT
This sequence comes from Crataegus laevigata, assembly GCA_963580275.1. NCBI lineage: Eukaryota > Viridiplantae > Streptophyta > Magnoliopsida > Rosales > Rosaceae > Crataegus > Crataegus laevigata. Next base: position 34,908,564 of record OY756942.1, on the reverse strand, counting down.
AATCTGCCAATAATTCATCACGATTAGTATAAATAAAAGTACTACGTTAAAAGGTGAGGACATAATTCTGATACACGAGGGCTTTCGCTCTCACTTCTATAGCTGTCTTGAAATGTTGGGAAAACTACACGAACACTATGTGGAGTGGGTTATTATGTTTTGCACAATTTTACCACTTCAAAAATTGTTTTTTTGATAATTTTTTTTACGAATTGTACCATTTATGTTGAAATTTCGTTAAAACACAGTGTGCCATGTTTTTTGTACTTTTTTAAACGCACTTTATTATTTCATAAACAGACGACTTAAAAGTCAGAATTGTGTTTGTACCGCTCGCCTGCAAAACAAAAGCCAAATGAAGTCGACCAAGACCTATATTGATGAGGATCTTTAAACTCCTATTCCAACTTGTCTAGCGATCGTGAAGTATCAGAAATTCTTCAAAAAAACGAAGATACTCGATAGCTTTTGGATGAAATTTGAAAGTGATAATCCACACTTAAATCTTAAATTATCTTGAAAGAACAAAATATTACTTGAAAATGCATACGATAAAACGATCAACCGACAGTTAGGGGGATAAGCCGCCAAGCAAGTTGTAATATTTGATCAAAACGCGTGGCAAAAACATGGGTTCAGAACGTTGACAAAAATAATTAAGATTCATTAATTAAACTGTTAAATTTAACCATCAACCATGCAACGCAGCAAGCAGATAAAGAAGTACACGTCAGCACTGAGATCAACTACCTATACAGCTGTTGGCGGGAACTGGGGACAGTCGACGGAGAAATAAGAAATTAGGACATCTTCAACGCAACCGGAATTTACGTAAATGCCCATCATGCACCTTCTGGGAAATTTTGAGATTGACTGACTGGATAGTTGGAGATTGTCCGTTTGCTATTTTTGTGTTCAACAGTTTTGATTTATTTTCTCCGAATTACAAATGTTCTGTTAGATTTGAACCGTACGGTCGGTCAATCTGTCGCGTTCATACGAGAGTGGGTCTTGGTGTGTGAAATTTTTTAATATATTGTTATTTCTTTAACAGACTTGGATCCTCTCCGGATTCTTTTTATGGGGATCCTAGGAATCAAGCCACATGGGGCGTTCATAAAAAATCGTGCGGTTAAAATTAAATGATTTTTATATTTTTAAAAATAAAGCAGTTTCGTTTTGCGTAGAAAGCATTTAATTGTAACCGCACAATTTTTATGAACGACCCATGTGGCTTGATCCCTAGAATCCCCATGGAGGGGATCCGGAGAGGATCCAAGTCCTTCTTTAACTCTACGCATGACAAAAAGGTTGTGTTTTTATTGTGTTTGTGTCATTTTGTGTCGTATTAACTATTTTAATAGGTCGTGTCGGATTTATTATCTAAATATTTTCTGAACAGGTGATCCATGACGACCCTAGTTGTTCATACAAAAAATTGACATGCCTAATGTATAAATATGGCAAATAATATTTTATCTAGTTCTTAACAGATGACCTGATAACTGCTCGACTCGCTAACGGGCATTAGATAACAACCCAACTCGTAAACAGGTTGATCTGAACATATTATTTTCATGTCAGGTTAATAGGTCGAACAAGAAATCGCTAGACTTATTCACTGTACATGAAATTGTGTTTTTGTTGTTGCTTGTGTAGATAGAATTTACAAGAAGAATGTATGAGTTATTTTTTTAGGAATTTTGACGATACAAAGAATTATTTGATACTCATGTCTATTAGACGAAGTCCTCGCTCGAGAGTAGTCAACGCCGGTTCTAGTGGTTGAGTTGTTTTCCAATTCTTATCTTGAGTCAGTTGGATAAGTGTATGATTTTTTAAAAGTGTTTGGATGTCAGTGTTTTCCTTGCCTACGACCATACACTCAGAACAAACTTCAAGCTAAGTCAAAACCATGTGTTTTCTTAGGATATTCGCTGGATCACCAAGGATATAAGTGTTTGGATTTATCCACGAGACGAATTCATTTGTCTCGCCATGTCCTATTCGATGAGGACTCTTTTCCTTTCCAGAAACCACACCTTCACACGGCAAAGCTCAACCTCCAGGTACCTTATCAAATCCTGATTTGCTGCTTATTTTTCTTGATATTTATCAACCTACTCTGTCATCAACTCAACCTCCTCACACTGCTATTGTCCCTCCAACCAATACCACCGTGCCTAATTCCAATTCAACCTCAGAGAATATAGCATCACCTTCATCTCCAATGACCTCACCCTTAAACCCTACAATACTTGCATCTAACCCTAGCCACATTTCTTCCATTCTCTCTAGCCCTAATATGCCTGCCCAAACAGAAAATAATCAACAAAGTGAACCAGTTTGTGCATCTAATCCAGGTCATTCAATGACCACTCGCTCCAAAGCTAGAATCCATTAAAGAAATCCTAAATATGCATTGCATGTTGTTACTAATGATAAAGATGTTGAGCCAACGTGTTTCAGTCAAGCAGTTAAGCATGAAGAATGGAGGAATGATATAGTTCAAGAGTTCAATGCTCTACAATGGTCTGGAATGTGGAAACTAGTTCCTTATCAACCCATGATGAATTTACTTCCAAATAAGTGGGTCTACAAAATTTAAAGGAGAGCTGATGGTTCAATAGAACGTCATAAAGCGTGGTTGGTTGCGAATGGATTTCATCAAAAGCATTGTATTGATTACACTGAAACGTTTAGTCCAGTGGTCAAGCACAGTACTATTCGGTTGGTACTCAGTCTTGCAGTCTCTAACAAATGGCCAGTTCGTCAGTTAGATGTTCAAAATGCCTTTTTACATGGCTATTTGACAGATGACGTGTACATGAAGCAGTCTGTTGGGTTTGTGGACAAACAATATTCGACTCATGTGTGTAAGTTACAAAGGAGTTTGTATGGTTTAAAACAAGCACCACGCGCATGGTTCTAGCGTTTTTCAAACTTCTTGCTTCACTTGGATTTTCAAGAATCCAAGTGTGACTACTCTTTGTTCGTGTTTAATCGAAAATGAGTTTATTTGATTTTGTTAATATATGTGGATGATATTTTACTTACAGGTAATAACCCAATTCAAATGCATCACCTGATAAAGCAGTTAGGGACACTCTTTTCCATGAAAGATTTAGGGTATCTACACTATTTTCTCAATGTGGAAGTATCTTATCTCAATAATCAGATGCATCTTAGTCAGACAAAATATGCCTTAGATTGGATCTCTTGAAACGTATTTCCACTCCAGTTCCTGCTGGGCAAAAACTCAGCATGATTGACGGAGAGCCTCATCCTGATCCACAGACATACCGAAGTATCGTGGGCGCCTTGCAGTACTTGACGATCACACATCCGGATCTTTCGTATGTTGTGCACCAGGTAAGCCAGTTCATGCACGCTCCAAATACTGCTCACTGGACGGCTGTGAAACGTGTTCTTCGATACGTTAAGTCTATTTACGATAAAGGTCTGCTTTAAAAACCTGGTAGCTTGCGTCTCAGTGCATTCTCCGATGCCGATTACGCGGGAGATCCAGACACACGACATTCAACAGGAGGATTTTGTGTTTATTTGGGTACCAACTTGGTTTCATAGAGTTCCAAGAAGCAAAAAACAATGTCTAGGTCAAGTACAGAGGCTGAATATAGGCAATTGGCCTACACTGCAGCCGAGTTATCCTGGTTGAGATCTTTGTTTTGTGATTTGCAGCTTTCTTTGGAACGACCGCAGATTTGGTGCGATAATGTTTCCTCCATTGCCTTGGCATCGAATCCTGTGTTTCATTCACGCACTAAGCATTTAGAGGTTGATTACCATTACGTAAGGGAGAAAGTTGTTCGTGGTGAACTTCTGGTAAATTTTATATGTTAACAGGACCAAATAGCATACATGTTTACAAAAGGTTTGTCTTCATCCAGATTCCAGTTTCTGGTGTCCAAGCTTCCAGTTGTTCCTCGCCCTATCAGCTTGCGGGGGGATGTTAGACGAAGTCCTCGCTCGAGAGCAGTCAACACCGGTTCTAGCGGTTGAGTTGTTTTCTAATTCTTATCTTGAGTCAGTTGGATAAGTGTATGACTTTTTCAAATGTTTGTTGCTGTGTAAATCTTTCATCTGTGTGTTTTTGAATTTCAAACATTCCTTGTAATTAGAGTTTTCAAACCCTGCATGTAATCTCTAGTGTATTATAAATACATGCAACCCAACGTTAATTGGGTATGCACATTGGTGATTAAACTTGGCACTCTGATATAGTTTTCAAACCTCCATAACTTTGTACAATGTCGTTAGTGTTTGTATAATTGTCATCTAAGAGATCGTCTTGAATAATATTAGGACACCTCAAATTATCAAGAGAGCGTGTTGAATAATATTAGAACACCTCAAACCACTAAACTAGATCCGGAGAAATTCAACATACCAATGCATTTTTAATTATTGAATACAATTACAATGACAACGTTGATAATTAAGTGATAATTAAGATAAATAATTCTATAAATTAACTCTATAAAATGTGTTTGTAGGTCAGACGAATATATAGGTCACATGAACTTAGTGCATAAGTAAACAGTACATTTCGTTAACTTAAAGTTAATTGATCGGAGTTCTTATGTCGTTTAAGTGTTTTATTTAATCGTATTATATTTAGCCGACGCATTTTCTTTAATAAGATGTTGTTTTTGCTCATAATTTTCACGCTAGAGTTATAATTTGACTTCTTAGGCTCTTCTTTGTATCATCTTATAACGCTTCTTTCGTTTTAGTTGAGTTGCATAACGTCCAACTATTATTATAAAAAGAAATTTAAGTATTAAAGCCAAAGTTTTTGTTAGATTGCATACTACCTCGTGATTTCGTGGGGAAGAGAATGACTTTTTTTTACTGTCTCGTGTCATAATTTTTTTTTTTTGACAAACGATAGCGTTAATAGATTAAATTGTTGAATGTTAAGAGGAAAACGAGTAATGAAAATCGAAACAACACCAGAATGCATAAGTATTTTTCTTTTCTGTCACTGTGGTAAAATGTCATCTGCATAATATATTTATTTTTAGTTGTCAGTTTGGGAAAATTCCATGGAATAACCATCGTGACCTTAGGGTTCAATGACCATTCTAAAGTCTACTATGATTCTTAGTTTTTTATGTTTTAATTTGTGGAATAAAGGCCGCCATGCAAGTTGTAATTGAACACCAGCAAAACTTCTGGACCAGTTTAAGTTATTGTCGCCTTCGTACGTGTTGTCGAGGTTTTAAGTTATTGTCAACTTTTTACGTGTTGTCGAGGGAGAGAGAATTCGTCTTGCAACTAGTGATTTGTATGTTTTATAGTCACGTGACGAGTCATCCATAGATAACGAAAAATACTTCGTTATAAATTCAATTTTCTTGTTGTTCATGGATGTGGATGTATTGAGGGGCTGCTTGAAAATTCTATTGTTTTCAATTTCCGGTTTTTTTTTATTGAAAATTCGTTTTGTAACAATTTTTAGTTTTCAAATAAATGAAAGCGGAAAACCAGCGAGTGAAAATTAATTTGTTATCGAGCGACTTTTGAACTCAATTAATTAAAAGTTTTTGAGTTTATGTTTATGCTTATGGATGCCTTGACTCTTTGAGATGACTGGGAAAGATTGCATTGAATTTTATTGTTTGGCAAGCAAATTGAACTAATACATCGATTCCTTGATCTTGACTTTTGACTCGATCTCTGTTTATTTGGACTCACTGTGTCTTTGCGTAGTTATCAAACACGTCTCCTGCGCGCATCACAATTCAAAGGCAACACTCTCGTGGGCAAATTTCCCTATGCCAATTCCACATGCTCCTCTTCCTCTACATTTTCTTCTTAATTTTCTTGGCACTTTCTCATTGCTTTTCGTCCACTCGTGGCATTATCTGTTGATGTGCATCACTTAATGCAATACTTGTATGAAAGTATGTATTACGTTTAGCAAAATACCTTTGATTGCAAAGATTTCAAATCTTCTACTATTATGTTAATCCGTTGTATATGTACATTACTCATTAGAGGATTTTACTCCCCAACTCAATTGCTATTGATCTTTGAAGGGTGACAAAAACTATTTGACGAGACATTTATAATAGAATGTTTCTTATTATCTTGTTCTACAGACGTAGACGTATTCACATTTGTTAGAATGGTGTGTTTCTTCAATACACTCGAGTTTGAATCACACTCCATTCAGTTTATAATATTGTTTGTGTGATATAAATCATCTTTCAAATCCTAATATTTAACCACAACAAATATATCTTGGGGTGTGATATCTATACAACCTTTTTTATTTCTCTCACACCTTTTTGAATTTCGGCCGTCGGATCGAATAAATTGAAGAAGATTTAACGGACAGAATTAACAGGAGTATGTGAGAAGTAAAAAGGGGTGTGTGGATAGCACACCCCATACATCTTTGGGTTTGGTACTTTGGGGGGCAATGGTGCCACCAACAACTTGGAAAGGGATTTGGATCCTCTCATGAGCTAATGGAGAAGATCTTCCTAACCAATCATCGTGGGCAGTTGAATTTTTATCCAAAGCCGTCACTTCAATTCCCGGTAAAATAAGGGCATTATGGTAAACTCGATGAGTCCGTAGAAGAAGGACATAAAGCACTGACAACAACAACAAACAGTAAGGAACAACAAACTTTCAATCCAATAACTCCAACAGGAGAGGCGCGTCGATGACCGAAGCCATGAACGAACGAGATTGAATTTTGAAGGCCCCCCATCCGACTTCTTAATTGATGGTTGACTGTTGGGATTAGCAAAAAAAGCACACAAAAATCCCAGTTGCTGTAGAGTTAACAGCACGTACGTGTTCCTGTTGGAAAAAAACACTTGGGTTTTTTCACGGAAACCCCCTCTCTCTCTCTAAGCTTACTTTATTTGACCACCAAATCTCTCTCTCTCTTTCCTTCTCTATAGCTCCATGTTTTGTGTGTTCTGAAGAACGCAAGCTCTATAAGTGGCCTGTTCACATCTGTGAGAAGCAGTTTGTACGTGCTTTTTTCTCAAGCTTTGAATAGATCAAACAACTCGTGGGGTTTGAACCAAAGAAAATTAAAAAGGGAAAGAAAACTCAAACGTGGAATCCAGAAGACTTTCACCCACCTTTTCCCCCTTTTGTCTATCTTCCAATTCCACAGCAACCAAAAAATCCAAAACTTTTTGGTTGCCCTTGAATTCAAAGCGTTCGTCCCTTTTTTTCCAAATTTTCCATCTTCCAAGTTTCCAATTCCGTCGTTTTGACACGTATTCGAAGGAGACTAGTGGGTAGTTGTTTGCTGTTTGAGGTATATATAAATAGCAGTCAGACCCAACTCAAATCCCATCTCCCAATTCCATTCAATATCTCTTTGGGGTTTCGGAATTTCAAAAGCACTTTTTAGGACTGTGAAAATCCCATTTCAGGTTAGGTAATGATTCATCTCTCAAATCTGTTTACAACCCAGGTTGTAGTTTGATTAAATTTAATTGGGTTTTGATTAAATCTTTGGTGATTTCAAACTTTCAATCTTTAGTCTAATGCAGATTTTTTATGTTCTTATTAATTAGCAGGTGACGATTTTGCGCCTTTCGACTTGAACTTGTTAGAGAAATTCTTATGGGTTTATCCCTCTCACTACTTGCCTCAGCCTGGGAAGAAATTGTGAAGCACAGATTCCTTGAATTGACCTACAACATCAGTTTCACTCCCAGAGATGGAGGACCACAAGTTATTCTAAGAACACACAGCTTCAAGAGTGAATCCGAATCCTTGGCTGTTAATTCAGACAGTTCTAGCAAGTCGGGCACTAACAATTCGATTCGCATGAGGGAATGCAAACCCGAAAATGTGATGCTCGACAGGAATCTTTCGTTTAAGGGTCTTGTTCAAGATAACCAAGACATGGGGTTAGAGTTCTGTAAAGGCAAAAATGAATTGAAGCACAAGCCAATGCCTGCACTTGCTCTGCCTGAACCGACGATTTTGTTTTCGCCAAGGCCGGTTAGCGAGCTTGATGCTGCTGCTGTTAAGCTTCAGAAGGTTTACAAGAGTTACCGGACCCGAAGAAACCTTGCTGATTGTGCTGTGGTGGTTGAGGAGCTATGGTGAGTCTTTATGTAATTTCTTGCCATTGATTTGATCAAATTTTCAATTTTTTTTTATACGGTTTGATTAATTTTGGTTGTTTTGAATGCTTTAGGTGGAAGGCATTAGATTTTGCAGCTCTGAAGAGGAGTTCTGTGTCGTTCTTCAATGTTGAGAAGCCGGAAACTGCTGTTTCACGGTGGGCGAGGGCTAGGACTAGAGCAGCCAAGGTTGGAAAGGGTTTGTCCAAGGATGAGAAGGCACAAAAATTGGCTCTTCAACACTGGCTTGAAGCGGTAAGTTCTTGCGGAAACTCAACAACATTTTATCTGACCTTAAAACATTGATGGTTTTTCGTGCTTATTTAAAAAGATTACGGAATTCATGATCTAACATTCAGATGTTTCTTGATGTTTTATGCAGATTGATCCACGACATCGGTATGGACACAATTTACACTTTTACTATGACATCTGGTTTGAAAGTGAGAGCAGCCAACCCTTCTTCTACTGGTAAGTAGTAATGTTTATATTGTTCCTGTTTTCCGAGATGATTTCCATGTCAATTACTGATCAACTTGTGTAATGTAGGTTGGATGTCGGAGATGGGAAAGAAATAAACCACGAGAAATGCTCGAGGGCAGTTCTACAACGTCAATGCATCAAGTATCTTGGACCGGTTAGTCCTATAACTCTAAACCCAAATTTCTTTTACAACCAACATAAAATGCTTGTTAATTGCATACTTAATTGTGTTTTCGTTGCGCCTGCAATATTTTCAGATAGAAAGAGAAGCATATGAAGTAGTAGTGGAAAATGGGAAGCTTTTATACAGGCAAAGCGGGGTGTTTGTGAACACAAATGAAGGTTCCAAATGGATATTTGTCCTCAGCACAACAAGGTCTTTGTATGTTGGTCAGAAGAAGAAGGGTCAGTTTCAACACTCAAGTTTTCTAGCAGGTGGTGCCACCACTGCAGCCGGAAGATTGGTTGCTAGTGACGGGATTCTTGAGGTACGAAAGTTATCCCTGCACGCGCTAGAGCGCGGGCCAAGAGGCTAGTAATACATTTGTGTGTTTTCTTATAGTCCAAGTAACTTCTGTTTCATGTCTTGAACTTAATTTCAACGGTTATTTCAGGCTATTTGGCCATACAGTGGTCATTACCACCCAACAGAAGAGAACTTCATGGAATTTATCAGCTTTTTAGAAGATAATCACGTCGACCTCTCCAATGTCAAGGTAAATGTTTCAAGTTTGTTTTCATATCCACTAAGTATTGTTAATGAAATTTGAACTCAAAACCTCGTTAAACCAAATGGTCGCGCTGGTGTGTGCTTGTCTGTTCACGCTCTAACTTATATTTCTCTTGATCTTCCACAGAGGTGTGCAATTGATGACGACTTCTCTTATACGAAGACCGCTGAAGGGGAATCAACCAAGGAGGGTTCAATCAAATCGACCAAATCCGACGGTGCAAACAAAACTGATTCACATGACTTGGCCAGCAAGGCTCCAATCACAACCGTTCAAGAACAAACTAAGAAGGTTGACAGTGCCAATGCCAAGCCACCAGTTTTTGACATGCCTAGGCGCTTGTCATGCAAATGGACTACAGCAACGGGACCCCGAATCGGGTGTGTTCGGGACTACCCGACCGAGCTACAATCCAGGGCACTTGAACAAGTTAACCTATCTCCGAGAGTCGGTTCTGGGCCGTCGGTACGTTATGGCCCAATTCCTTCTCCAAGGCCCAGCCCAAAGGTCAGGCTCTCACCCCGGCTTGCATATATGGGCCTCCCTAGCCCAAGGACCCCAATCTCCGCTGCCAACTAAGCTCGCCGAAGGGCACATTAGGTTCGTGGGCTGGAGTTAGTTAACGGTAGGTTAATAATGGGCCAAAGTAGCCGTACCTGGTGGGTACTCATCGTGCCAAAGAATGGTGGGCCTCTTGCTAAGCCCAATAAGGAGGAGTTAAGGGGACTAACCCAATTTTTTCGTTCCTTTGATTCTTTCATCAAGTTTATTTTGATCTAGGTGATTTAATTTTTTTTACATGCCTTGCTAGCTAATCCAAATTGTTTTTTTGTAATTTTGGGTCATGTAATTTTGATCTAGGTGATTTAATTTTTTGATCATGTAATTTTGGGTCGGGTCGGGTTTAATTTATTCTTTATTTGTATACCGAAGGCTGAGGCCAGTGAATGAAATATGATATTCAAAAGTTCATCCAAACAGTGGACTAAATTTATCAGGCTATGTTAAAGAGATTAACTTTCAGACTACATCATGTAGATTATGTGATGTGACAGCTGATGATTAAATTTCTTCTTTAAATTAGGGTTTTTTTTTTATAACTTTAATCATTGAAAAAGATTGAAATTTAAAATAAACTTGGTGTTAGATTATAGTCCTTGATGTGCTCTTAATTCAAAATAATTAATATATATTTTATTCAATGTCTCCCATTAAATATTTAAATTTATTAATATACACATTTTAATATATTTTTTTACCAAACAAAAGTTTTTTATTTATTTATTAATTTTATTTAACATTCTTCAAACTTGAAAAACTCAATTAATGTACTTAAATGTATGTACCAAAATATTAGTACCGAAATTTATTATATTAAATTAATGTGGTTAAATGTTAGTACCGAAATGTATTATATTAAACTAATGTACCTCAATGTGTGTACCGAAATATATGTATCCAAATGTATTATATTAAACTAATGTATCGAAATGTATTATATTGAATTTATGTACCTAAATGTTTGTATCGAAATGTATGTACTGAAATGTGTGTACCTAAATTATGCACTGAAATGTATTATAATTAATTTAACGTACCTAAATGAATAAGACAAAGTATATCGAAATATATTGTAAAATAAAAATTAATTTATCTAAATGTTAACAACAAAATATATTAAGTTGAATGAAATCAAAATTATAATTGTAATGAAATAAAACTAATACATTAAAATAAGGAAGAAAAAGAGAAATAATTTAAACATAAAAAATATAATTGACAAACGAGGTGATTAATGTATTAATGTACTAAAATTAGATTTTGATCTTACTCATAATTTTAATCTAAAAACCATATTCACTCAGAATTAAAATGAAGTTTTCTATTTAAATTATTAAAAACAATAAGTCCAATTACTAATCATCATATCGTGTGATTTACGTATACGTGTCTCGCGTTGTATTTGCTATTTTAAGAGAGAAACTAAGCATTTTGCTGAATCAAATTCCAGCCTCTCATCAGTCTCATTCATATACAGTCATAGACAGCACTGGCCAGCTCCCTAAAAGACATGTCATAAATGCCATCTCTCCCTCTCCCTTCTGTTGATGTTAATACTCTGTGTACGCCCTCATTCATAACCGTACGATAGCCTGGGTTGGCTACCATTGCTTGTAGGGACAAATTTGCAGATGTTGTACAATACTTGTGCCAACTTGTACGGCAAGGAAAAGAAATGGCGTTGGTCGCCACGTGTCAGTATGTCATGCATCCTCTATGTACTAGGCGGGCAGGTCCATATCTAAAGCAGCCCGTAGGGCTCATATGTAGCAGTAGCTGCTTGCAGTGTGTCTCTGTGTGCGTGTCGAGGCCCGCGTTTCTGGAAAATGCATCTGCATGAATGTGCCAATTTACTAGTTTTCTTTCGCAATGTCCTCTTTGACTTCATTTTTGTGGTTTTTATTACCAACGAAGCTTGTGTAGCTATGTCCTCTTTGACTTCAATTTTGACGTGAGCTAGCAAAGTCCTGCTTTACTCGCAGGAAATTGAATGAGTCGTTATTGCAACAATATTAAGCGTTTATTTACATTTTTATTAAGAATTATTTCTAAAAATATTTTTATTAAAAACGTTTTCAGTCATTTTAAAAAGACATCCAAACAAGTTCTAAGAATTTAAAACGGCAAGAAAAGCATCAATCCCAACCCAATAAATTATTTGGAAAATTCAAGACTTTGGAGGGCACAGCCAGATGGACTCTGTGTTCTCCATCTGTCACCCTTCGTGTTTGAAAACTGACCCGAACTTCAAACTTCATGTACCTTTTTAATTTATTATTTAGTCGGCTAATTAAATCGGTGCATTGTATGGGTTGCTGTCCAAACAAAAGTCAGGTATTTGTTTGTATATATGTTATTAGCCTGCATGTATGTGCGCACACATGTGTAAAAAATATTTTTTGAATCATAATACAGTACGCGTAATTTATACATTTTAAATATATTTATATTTGTGAATTGTTTCGATATTTTTTTTATTTTTTATCATTGGCACTATGCGCTTCTTAAGCTATTTTGAATGCGTAAATAGAGAAAATAATATTTCATAAATGACTAATTGTATGATGATTCGATACAACAATTGCAACTTTATTATAATAAGTCATAGCTCTTATAAATTCAAAGAATTGTACAGTTGGACTAAATGAATAATATTAGACCACGCTATAAGAAATCCGTGAATATTCCACACTAAGTATTAAAAAAAAAAATTAAAAAAATCTTTTTATGACACAATTACTAAATTACTCCTGCATTATTTTAAATTGCTTTTGAACTTTTTTGTGTGGGGAACATTTTTATCTCATTATTTTTTGTGAAGCCCGTAACCCCAAATGGGGTGCTGACATTATATGTTAGTATAGATAAAAATTAGGGGTTTTTGAACTTTAATCCTTCAAGAAGATTAAAATTTAAAAAAAACTTGGTGTTAGATTGAATATTGATTTTTAGTCCCTAATGTGTCCTTAATTCAAAATAATTAATGTGTATTTTATTTAATATCTCTCATTAAATATTTAAATTTATTAATACAAAAATTTTAATTTATTTTTTGACCAAAAAAGAGTTTTTTAATTTATTAATTTTATTTAACATTCTTCAAACTTGAAAGACTAAATTAATGTACCTAAATGTTAGTACCGAAATGTGTGTACCGAAATATATTATATTGAACTAATATATTTAAATGTTAGTACCGAAATGTATTAATATTAAATTAATGTACCTAAATGTGTAAACCGAAATGTATGCACCAAAATGTGTGTACCTAAATATGTGCACCGAAATGTATATACCTAAATATATGCACCTAATATATGCACCGAAATGTATGTATCTAAATATATGCACCAAAATGTATGTACTTAAATATATGCACTGAAATATATTAATATTAAATTAATGTACCTAAATGTGTGTACCGAAATGTATGCACCGAAATGTTAATACCGAAATGTATGTACCTAAATGTATGCACCGAAATGTGTGTACCGAAATGTATGCACCGAAATGTTAGTACCAAAATGTGTATACCTAAATGTATGCACCGAAATATATTATAATGATTTTAATATACCTAAATGAAGAAGTTACAGTACATCGAAATATATTGTATAACAAAAATTAGTTTATCTAAATGTTCACAACAAAAATATATTACAATGAATGAAATGAAAATAAAAATTATAATGAAATAAAATTAATACATTAAAAATTAGAAAAGAAAAAGATAAATAATTAAAAAATTAAAATATAATTAATAAATGAGGTTATTAATGTATCAAGGGACTAAAATTAGATTTTGATCTTACTAATGGTTTTAATCAAAAAATAATCTTTACCGAGGACTAAAATGAAGTTTTCTATAAAAATTATAATGTTAAGATGACAGTACTTTAAATTAATTACGCAACGGCATTTGAGAAAGTATAAATATATAATAAAACATGATTGTTTGGAAGACTAATCTTATTTCAAATAAATCTCTCCAGTCGAAAATCCTTGTGGCCTTGACCAACTCGTCCAAAGGAACAGGGTCCCATACCTTCACATAAATCAGACAGTTTTCACATTTTCTATGGTTTTTTTGGCCTTTGATTGATCTGAGTGTAGTGCTGATTGAGTTGTCAAAAGAAGCATTCCCATATTCCAATCTTGTCCATGTCATTTGGTTTCTTGGTTTAGGGTTCTGTTTGACAAGAAGGCACAGAAATTCACCCTCTCTCTCTCTCTCTCTCTCTCTCTCTCTCTCTCTCTCTCTCTCTCTCTATATATATATATATATGTATGTATGTATCTTTGCTTGCATTTTCTCCCCACCTCCCACAAAATAGGTCAGCATATTGCCATTTGGATATTTCCAACAAAAATGAAGAGAAAGAGCTGCATTATTCTAGTTGTTACTCTTCTGTGTTGGGTTTCTGTTACAAGCAGGCCTTTTGCATCCTATGATGCTCCCCATCAACAAGGTAACAACCTACTAAATTACTGATATTATACTTCTCATGGGAGATTCTTGGTTGTTTACGGGAGTTTATGGCCATATCTCTATTTTCCTCATCACCGTGTCAGACATATTTTTTTATTTATGTTCGAATCCTGTGTTTTCATAAAGTTATATGTGTGCTAACTGATTCCATATACCTTTTCTTATAGCTAATCAAACAGAGAAAAACCCATATTCCCAAGGAGCTACAATATTTGACTCAAAACAGGTAAATCTTTGGACTGTGGCCCTCCATCTCTGGATATATATATATATATATATATATATATATATATATATATATATATATATATATATATATATATCTGTGTGTGTGTGTGTGTGTGTGTGTGTGATATGTGTTTTGGTATATGGATAATTAGGGTTTGTGTTTTGGTATATGGATAACTAGGGTTTGTGTTTTGGTATATGGATAACTAGGGTTTGTGTTTTAGGGAGTTGAGGAAGGCTTGGGAGGAAGAAGGTATAGAGAGCTGAGTAGGCTGGGGTCAAGGCCACCCAACTGTGAGCACATATGTGGAAGCTGTGAGCCATGTGTTCCAGTTCAGACACCCATAACCACTGACCACTTTGGAGTTCAATATACCAATTACGAGCCTGAAGGATGGAGATGCAAATGTGGCTCTACTTTATTCACTCCATAATAATAAAAAATTGCTCTATTTCAAGCGATTTTCCTGTATCTGTTTCAGCATATAAGATACACCGGAACATGTTAGAACTTTCGCTAGCTATTTCAGACTTCAAGCTTTTACTAGGAGTCTTGCTATGTATAAACTGAACATTTTCGTTTTTGATTATTTTTGTTAAGCTTTACATAGTTAGGAGTCTATGCATTTGTAATAATGATCAGGAAAACTAACGAAAAGTTAAAAAAAACTTTAGTTTTAATGAAAAATGACATATAAAGGTATAGTGAATAGTACCAGAAAAAGGTAAAAATGTAGTTTTTCGTTAAAAGTGAACAGTACCGTGAGTTTCGTTAAAACTCCCATGATGATCCGCATCCTCCAAAAATGTTGAATTAAAATAAAACTAATTTCCAAAATAAGAAGAAAAAAATGGTTTTAGCAAAACAATGTTTGACTCTTTATTTTCTGTTTTTTTAATGATGATCGTGCCAACCGATTATTTGTCTCTTTTCTTTTTGGTCAAACTCGATTATTTGTCTGTTAAAAAATGCGTTTTATGAAAAAATAAAATAAATATAATTGTCCAACTATGTTTCTGACACATTCTGATCGGAATTAAGGAGTGTTGGCCGTCACCCGAAGTGCAAGTGAAGTAAAAATGTAGATAGATTAAAACCGAACTAGAACTTAAATTAAACTACTAAAAAGAGTGCGCGGAAGTGGTAAAACCCAAAAGTTACAATGTCAGAGCATAGTTCACAAATAGTGCAGTTGGGCTAACAAATGTACTTAATACACAACCGGAGAACAGTTCCTACATTAAAGTGAAACTATGTCAAAATTGTCAAGTGATCCTCGTGTGCCATAGAAAAGATCAGCTAAACTAGGACTTGGAGGGGCGAAAAACAGAAGGGTGACTGGGCACAAAAATAAAGATTTATAAAACCATTTATTTTTCCGTACATACTAACCCCTCGCTATAAAACATGTATAGTTTCCAAAATATCATATTATGCATAAGTATGAAATCAAATGCATACCAAATGTAAGTCCAGAAGCATGCCATAGTAAAATAGCTTAACAGTAATATAGATATGATCATGTGCTGTAATCTATACTATGTTAGTTGGAGTCACCTAATGTGGCATGTACGACTACACCTATCGCTTATCAGTCATATGCTAACACACGAGTCGGAGTCACATAATGTGACCTGTACGACAGGCTAGGTGTAATAATAAACGCTTTAATGCTATGATCACGTGAAGCTAGCGCTACGAGTTGGAACTGCCTAATGCGTATGTACGACAGTCTAGCACTTACTTGAATCCAATGAGAGTGTGCGGTGCGGGAGATGAACATACACGTGAAGGTTGACCCTGTCCCCGGGCGAGAACACTAACACCAGGGTATAGCAATGATGAGCACTACATGAACATATGCATGCCAATATGATTCAACCATGTCAATCAACAACATAACCTTACATGGACTTACATGTGCGTCCCGTGATCACTTATCATTTCAAACCATTTATAACAATTATAAGTAGGTAAAATGCATATGGATATGCCATGATGCAATATAAAACTTAACCATAATATAGCATTTAAAAATATATAAGTCATGGCATAAAATCAATAAAACCATTTAAAAATATTTATGAAAACTATAAAGTATATATGTAATATACGAAAACAAAATGGCCACTCACATCGTAGCCCCCTAGCCTTACTTGACCATGTACGTCCTAGGAATAAGTCTTCCCTACATGTGAAATTACTAATTTAATTAGATTAATAACACATACATGGAAACTTAAATAAAAATCCCCATAGTTTGCTCAAACTCAGGGGTTAAATATACGAAAATGATCTACTCGACGTCTCGGACCTACAGAAATTGACAAAAGGTCAATCGGCAGCCAGACGCTTCGCCACGGGCTGGTTAAGCCACGGCTAGATGCGCCACCACGTGCCAAAACCCTAACTGTTGTTAGGAATATTTTGTTAAGTTAACTAACAAAAGTTAACGGCGTTACCTGACACTGTTAAAATATTCTGTCAACTTTGGCGGAATATTCCCTTGTCTTCTCCGGTGAGCTCGCCCGTCGTCGCAGTCCGCCGTCTAGTTTTGTCGGAAATTGGAAAATTTTCAAAACTTCATATCTTCTTCATTTCTCAACCATTTTCATGAAATTTATATGGAAATTAAGCTTATGAAAAGTAGAATGAGATTGCACCTTCCAAAAGTCTAAAAGTGGACTGGAAATGGCTAGAAAAAGCCTCGAAAGTCTTAGTCAAAAGTTTGACTTCTCGAACTTGGGTTGTTTCACGTCAACGCTTCTGCAAAACTAGTCTAGGGACCTTAGGGAGTGGTAAAGAAGCTTCCCCACGTCCTAGAACCTTGTGACTCGGCCTGAAACTCGTTGAACTCAAGAGCACCGAGTCGGACTTTCCGAGTTGACAAGTAAAAACTAGGTTTTTCGAAGTTTGGTTGGTACAGTTGTGATCGTGAGTTCAAGGGGAGTATGATGATGTGGTTTTCAGGTTCGATATGTGACTTTTGAGATGGGTGATACTTGTTGCAAAGAAGAATGAGAGAGCTCGGGTGAGAGAGAGAGAGAGAGAGAGAGAGAGAGAGAGAGAGAGGAAATAAGAGAAAAAGTGACTGTGATGATATTGGTGGTGTCTGATTGGGCAGAGAGAAAGAGAGGGAGTAACAGGGATTGGGTGCCAGAAAGTAGGGGAGGATTTGATTATGTCTGAAACCAATAGGCACGAGTTCAGTTTTAAAGAGAGAAAAATAAGATAGAATCATACGAGTGAAATCAGACGCAATCTATCCAAAATAGTATTTTCAACACTGAAGGATTTTCACACACGCGCGTACAAAATACCTGTGATTACACACTTTAACGTAACGTAACTTTTTCGTTACAAACTCAATTCGAGTCTAGTTCGCACTCACGCATACTATTTAACTACGATAGCGAGAAAAATAATTTAAAACGGCATAATCATATCCACGTCATTTTTGCCAACAAGGGCATAATGGTCAATTTACATATTTAGGGAGGAATTACATAAAAAGTTAGGGGCAGATCGTCATAGTATTTTGTGAGAAACATTTGACAAAAACACGAGACATTTATTTGAAGTGTCTCTCTAGTTCCACATATAACGAAGCCGAGTATTTTCTCTGAACTTATCAATTAATAATGACGTACATTTTCATAGTAAATTTGGACAGGTGTAATAAAAAGATTATCCAAGACTTGAAATTAAAGTATAGACTCAGCAAACGGAGTGGGTGTCACGTTTTTCATGAGTTAGTCAGTCTTTCAAAATAAAAGGGATCCGAGTGAAATCACACACAATTGGACCACACATCTTTGTGAAAAAAAGTCACGTGACATTGCTTTCCAAAAAAAAAAAAAACGAAAACGAAGGTTGCTATCAACTTTCTTACTCACATTTTCATTTTAACATCCTCATTTTTACTCGTGCCATCTCATTTTCTATCTACAAAACTTTTTTTTTATACAACAATATATTTGTATTGAGCTAGAAAATGAGCTAGTTAAGAAAAAATTGAATTAATTGTGAATCAAAAGTAGAAAATTAAGATAAAAGCTACAAAGCATTGACACGGTTGTATCTCATCATATTCTTGTGCCGTGTTGTTCAGTGTCATGTTATATTTTTATATGGTCATATAACAATTCTTTATATTAAATTAATATATCTCATATAGTATCGTGTGAGATTTTCGTGTCCGTGTCCATGGATCATAGGAGAAGGAGGTGGTGGTGGGTATAGTCGTATAGATGCGAATACTACAGATAACAATAGGCCAACAAGACTGCGTCTGCTTTTGCTTTTGCCGTTCTCCTTCCGTAATTTAAAATCCCAAAAGTGCTTTTAACCAAACAAAAGTAAATAAAATAAAAAATAAAATTGAGAAAAAAATAAAAAGGAAAATCCTAACCCTAGATCTCCAACAAGAAAGAACCCACCGAGGCCCAGTGCATCGCTGCCCGTACAAAATTTGTTTGCTTTGCTTTGCTTTTGCGTAATAATTTTTATTTTTTTCTAGCTTTGCTTTTATTGGATGAAGAATCCGAAGTCGTTGCGGTTGAGTCGGCCGACTGCCTTCTGCTGATGCACCTGCCGCGTCGTCGTCGTCGTTGTTTTTTGTTGTGATTTTTTGGAATAATCATCCAATTTCTCTCCGATTTTTTTTAGTTTTTGTAATTTTAGGGTTAGGGTTTCGATTTCAATTGATTTGGGCTGC
Organism: Crataegus laevigata; assembly: GCA_963580275.1. Classification (NCBI taxonomy): domain Eukaryota; kingdom Viridiplantae; phylum Streptophyta; class Magnoliopsida; order Rosales; family Rosaceae; genus Crataegus; species Crataegus laevigata. The sequence continues at coordinate 34,889,222 of OY756942.1, read as the reverse complement.
TTTGGAAGATATGGAGCCTCGCGTTGGGAATAAGTTTCGGCTCGGCCGGAAGATCGGCAGCGGCTCGTTCGGAGAGATCTATCTCGGTTTGTTGCTTCTTAATCTTCCTGTTAATTGCGGATTTGTATGTAATTATGTATGTATATGTATGTGAGTAGGTGGCTAATTGTGGATTTGAATTGGTTTTTTTTGCAGGTACAAATATTCAGACGAACGAAGAGGTTGCGATTAAGCTTGTGAGTGTTGTTGTTGTTCCAATTCAGCTACGAAGTTTATATTTTTTTAATTTTTTTTGGTTGATTCTTTGATTCCCATTTTCTTGTTTTTTAGTTATGTGTTAATTTAAGTTTAATCTGTGGTCTGAGGATTCGTAAGAATGATTATTTAAGTTCATGGTCTGGTTTTCGTGCTTCGGTTTTCACTTTGCGTTAGTAATGCCGAGGAATCAAAGGTTTGTGGAACGACTTGTCCGTAGATCAATTGATTTTTCCGGTTATGTTGATGCTATTACTGCTAGGAGCTTGTGTTTCAGGTTATTTACTCTTTATGGGCTGAGTTTCGAGCAATGTAATGGTTTGATTGATTGATAAGCATCTAGAAAATAATCTTAGGAGGATCGTATTTTGTTGTAAATAGTGAGGTCATCAAGTTTTGGTGTTGGTGTTGAAGTTTCCTTTTTGAACTGTTATTAGCGTTTTAGCGTGATGAATAATTTGTGTGTGTTATGAAGCTAATTGTTGTGCTGTTTCTTATACTTAGGAAAATGTGAAGACAAAGCACCCTCAGCTGCTGTACGAATCCAAGTTATACAGGATCCTAGCAGGAGGAAGTAAGTGATACTGCTGCAATTTATAGTTCATCAGCAGTTTCTGGTGAAAGTTTTTGCTGCAAGTTTTCTGATTTCTAAATTTGGTTTTTGCAGCTGGAATTCCAAATGTGAGGTGGTTTGGAGTTGAAGGAGACTATAACGTTTTGGTTATGGATTTACTGGGCCCTAGTCTTGAAGACTTATTTAACTTCTGCAGTAGGAAACTTTCTTTGAAGACTGTTCTTATGCTGGCTGATCAAATGGTAGGTGTGAGCCAATGCACAATTGCACATTATTGTATTGGTTTTATATATTTGTGTGGGAGATACTGACTTTTGCCATGCTTGACATTTATTTCAGATCAGTCGTGTTGAATTTGTTCATAGTAAGTCATTTCTACATCGAGATATCAAGCCAGACAATTTTCTTATGGGCTTGGGAAGGCGTGCAAATCAGGTTTTCTATCTTAATTTGGTGTACATGGTTGTGTAGGTCTATATATACTTATGTTTCAGTACACATATTTCATATGCCAATGAGTCTATATTAATACGGTAATTGATTTTTCGTTACATGTAGGTGTACATGATAGACTTTGGTCTGGCTAAGAAATACAGAGACAGTACAACTCGTCAGCATATTCCTTATAGGTGAGATTGATGTGTGTTTTTCTGTGTTCCCTAATATGGGCTTCGAATATGATTCTAGAGAAATGTAGCATAAGATACACAAGAAAAGGACTCTAACTACGAGATATGTGGTTAATGTTGTAACTTCACCAAGTCATATTATCATTGTACATCCGCATTAATGCTGCAGGGAAAATAAGAATTTGACTGGAACTGCAAGATATGCAAGCATGAACACTCACCTTGGAATTGGTATGTTTTAGACTTTTAGTCTTTCTTTTTGCCTTTTCTATTCCTTGTAATGTACTCTTGTTCTGGTTAAATCTACTATCTGGTTTGTTGACATTGATTTAGAATTTCTTTTATGATATTCTGCGCTTTATAGAGCAAAGCCGGAGGGATGATTTAGAATCTCTTGGTTACGTCCTTATGTATTTCCTTAGAGGAAGGTGATTATTTCTGAAGACCCTATTTTTGTTGTTGTAGTGCTATCTGTTGATGTTTTGTTTAATAATTCTTTGTGCCTTTAGTCTTCCTTGGCAGGGACTAAAAGCGGGAACCAAGAAACAGAAGTATGAGAGAATTAGTGAAAAAAAGGTTTCTACTTCAATTGAGGTATGATGCTGGTGAATGTTATTGTGGTTGTATACAATTCAGGCCTCATGTCTCGCGCATTGTGACCAGAGAATTAATGATTTTGCAGGCATTATGTCGGGGTTATCCGACAGAGTTTGCTTCGTACTTCCATTACTGTCGCTCACTACGGTTCGATGATAAGCCAGACTATGTTTATTTAAAGAAAATATTCCGGGATGTCTTTATTCGTGAAGGTTTTAGTTCTATTCTCACTACAATGGGCATTATAAGCGGATTTCCACATTATAGTGAGCATTCTATTTACACTGATTGTATACATTGGGTTTTGCTTCAGGCTTCCAGTTTGATTATGTGTTTGACTGGACAATTTTAAAGTATCAGCAATCACAGCTGGCTGTTCCTCCAACCCGTGCCCCTGCTGGTGCTGGAACAAGTTCTGGGATACCCCATGCCACTGTTAATGCAGATAGACTGACAGGTACTTTGTTTAGAATTGCTCTAGATGAATTTAAACAGCATTCGTATCGATAAGTTTATTCGTTACAGCTAGAGGATGGTGGTGTTGGAGATTACCACATGCATTTTTCTTCTGTTTGCTTATTTTAAGATTTGACTTCTGTCTGTATGTTAATATATAAATTAAAGGAGTTCTTTGTTTACTTTTGAGTGCTATAACTTATTACTAAAGGTTTTCCGGTATCTGGGTGTCATTTCTCCTATATTAGCTTTGGATTTGATAACATTCTGCTTATCGGCTTCCTTTTAGGCGAGGAAGATGGGCGGCCAACTGGTCTAACATCATTGGATTCCTCTCGGCGGAGAATACCTGGACCGGCTCTCAATTCCATGAGCCTTTCGAGGCAGAAGAATCCAATTGCTAATGATGCTTCATTAACAAGAGAGGTGAGTTGTTTGGAATGCGTTATTTTATGAATTGAAATCATTTTTGTGGGGTTGTATCAACAGGAATAGTTCAATGTTTAATGCCTCGTGACAAAAATCTCATGTGCATGCTTGGGCCTTGCAGACATCAAACAGCAACATCTTTGGCCGGTCAGCCGGATCATCAAGGAGAGTTGCTGTTTCTAGCAGCCGTGATGCATTTGGCGGAAGTGAGTCTGACATTCGCCCTCGAACAACCGATGCTAGCCCTGGAGGACACAGAATTTCAAGTGGCCGAAGAAGTTCACCAGTCGAGTCATCGGACCCCACCCGGAGACATACATCTCAGACGAGGAACTACGAGACTACCCTTAAAGGCATCGAAGGTCTGCATTTAGACAATGAAGAGAGGGTTCATTATTAGAGATGCCGACTTTTGCAGGGTATCGCAAGTCGAAATTTGATGGTTTTACCTTAGGCTGTTTTAATATACGTCGAAGGTGAAGAGACTCCGAGGGAGGCGATTTGTTTGAACTCAGTTGTTTCCCCATGCAAGAGAGCTGCGAGTTTGTGTTGTTTTACCTTGTGCTTTTAACACGATACATTCATTTGCGTGATAAACGATGTAAATTTTCGTTTTCCAAAGAAAAATAACAGATTTGTTCAAACAGAAATGTTCCCCTTAAGCCCTTATTTGTATGTTTTAGCGAAATTGTTAAACGATGTTTAGGAGCTGCATGTTTCACTCAGTTCCCAAATCTTAATTAATCAACATGCATAAAGAATCGGTTACAAACTTTTACATATCGCTTCTATTGCTTGTGTTGTGAAAACTTGGGCCTCCCGAAGGTGAAGAACTTTCATGTCACGAGGTGAACACCGCAAAGAGAGAGAGCAACGGGTACGCTTTCTCTAAGGTTTTAAAAGTCGCTAGGCGCTAGTCGGGCGGCAGGCTGGGGCTTAGCGCTTAGACGGATTATGCGGATTTAAGTAAATCAATCATATTTCGTATAAATACGTGTCTGCTTATACTTGAAATATATATAATTTCATCATAAACTACAAAATAGAATGCATATATATATATATATATATATATATATATATATATTATGAAGTATTGAAACATAATGAAAACATGTGAAATAAGGATATAATGTGTGTTCATTTAAGTATGCAACAAGTCTCTTACAATTTATTAGAAAAAAAACAAAATGCAAAATGAAAGTTATCTATTTTCTGTTGAAGTGAGTTGCAACCTAAGCGAGTGTTTATGCGGGTCTAGGCGGTGCCTCAACAAGTCTAGGCGCCCTTAGCATTAATCAAGGCGGCGGGCTGGGGCCTAGCACCTAGGCGGCGCTAGGCGGGAATTTTTAGAATAGTGGTTTTCTCTCATCTCCAAGTCATTTACCTTCTTTTCGGCTTTGGCGAGATTTCTCATACCGAATCTACTCACGTTAACCATCCTCATTACCAAAACTCGAAGCGGAAACCTCTACAAAAGCTCAATAACGCATACTTGCCCCGACAACAGAAAGCCCGCCTTCTCAAACCCCCAACGTCCGCTGCCCTCTTCCATTGCCGATTGCCCCCAAAACACACACAAATCAGAGACGACTGAGGATGCAGAATAGCGGAACAATCATCGCTAAAACAACTACAATAAACATACAAGTTTCCGACAGCATGAAACAGAACCACTCCCTAAGGGAGATATCTTCTCCACTCTATTGTTTGATCTTAAGTGAGAATCAGCCACTTCCATAACGTCGAAAAACCTTAATAACAACCTAATTGGACAAACTGAGCTTAATTTCTACGAGAAAATCGACCCAGAAAACTCCGCATTGCCACTCGACAACTCTGTTTGCGTTTCTGTCGCCATTTCTTTGCGACTTTCCCGGAAATCTCTCTCAAGAACAACAATTTTGGCAAGGGTTTGCCTTCACGAGGGAAGCGGAAGCCATTCTGAAATGCATGACATTGGCCAAAACCGAATCCTGAATTCATATTTCGGAACCTCATTCGCACCCATTCGTTGAGGGATGTGAGAAGTTAAAACACTAAGTTTGAAACTTCTTTTAAAATGTCGGAAAGTGTTTTTAAAGATAATATTTTTTAGTTCCAAAAAGTGTTTTTTTGCAAAAAATACATAAACACGTGACACTCTGTGTTGTAACCAAGAATCGGTTTCAAAAATATTTTCACCAAAAGCGTTTTTAGTCCGAACGAGTCGTGTTTAAAAACAAAATTAACACAACAGTAATAGGAACCAGCAAAAGAGGCTTAAACTTCATTGATATGATTTCAGATTACCAAAAATCCACAATATACAAATATTCATCAACAAATCACATTAAAACTTCATAATTTCCAACACGAACACTATAATCTTATAAATGAAGAACACCAAGCAGAAATTAAACAACCAAAAATAAATAAATCATACCAATTTATATAATATTATATTCAGAAATGATGATTACCGCCCATAGACGACTCTATCACAAGTTTCCTTGAGCCACCGGAAGCTCTTCCGGAGCGAACCTTTGAGCTTCCCCTCCACCGTATAAACCTTATAGCTCGCCACCCTCTTCTTCCTCTGCATCTCCGGATCGCTCAAGCTCCAGCTCTTCGTCACCGACCCGTTCGCCGACTTCCCCTTCCTGAACTTCTCGCCGTTGCTTCCCGCTTGGGTTTGCTGCTGCTGCTGCGGGTGCACTGAGGACGCGTAGGACGCGCTGTAACACCTGAGATCCTGCATCCCATTGATCCCCGACGAAGCGGGTCCCGCCGACCCGCTGCCGCCATTGTAGGTCTCCACCTCCGTTCTTCCGTGGCCGCACGATTTGGATCTGAAATCTTCCATGGTAGGATACTAGGATTTCAACGGAGCACGCAAAGATCTATGAGCTCCACCTTCAGTGTCTCTCATTCACACTCTCCTCTCTCTCTCTCTCTCTCTAGAGCCAAGAGCTCCAGTGCAGTGGAGATTGTGCGTATTTGGTCAAACAGTCAAAGGAGCTTCGTCGGGGGTCGTGGATTTTTTGCATATTAATTAATTAATTACTTTTTATTTCGGCGCTGACTCTCACCAAGATGCCGATCACTCGTCGGTGATACTATATATTTATTTATTTTTCGTTATCACAAACATTTCTTAATCTTTTTCTATTCATCCGATTTTACAATTAGAAATTCAAAAAAGTGAAAAAAGTAAAATAAAATGTATAAATATTACACTATTATTATTTATTATATATTAAAATTTAGAATCTTCCATGAACTGGAGTTTTTTCACTTATGCTAATGATCGCGCGAGAATCTTGTGACCGAGGACAATGACCCTTATTACTTTATTAAAATTTTAATAAAAGAAAATACTTAAGTGATTTAATTAAAAATATTAAATAAAAATATATATGATTTTGCTTAACTTGTATATAATTATTTTAGAAATCTTTTATGGCTGATCTGTTTTTAGCTAAAAAAAAAAAAGGTAGACTCGATAAATGATTATAAAACAAATTTCTTAGTGTGTACGCAAAAGATCTTGAAAAAAATAATCTTGAACATGGCGGGTCGAAGTGGGCTAGGAGATAAGGAGGGAGGGTGATGTTGAAACCATTTCTTCAACTTTCCAAAACTAAATAGATACCGGAAAAAATGAAAACTAAACCAGGATGAAATACATTTAAAAGATATATGTAAAACCAATTGAATTAACAAAAAGACGACAGCGATGATGAGGACGTTGAAACCAAAGGAAGCAGCGTAAGATTCGATCCATGCTTGGAGAGTCAAAAACTTCAGTCGAGTTGCCCCTTCCGATTCATCAAGTCGTGGTAATATAGAAGCAGGCACATCGGCTGGCCGAGAATGCAAAAGATGAACCAGAAGATCATATTTCCGACCTGGAAAAAACATTCAAAAAATGCGGTTAAACGAAATATAATGATCATTACCAATGTCGAAATCGTATCCAGAAAGTATCAGCCCTCGGCAATCCATAGAGCATGAACATAATCTCCCAACTGGTAAAAATATAAAAGGGCATCGTCGAGTTTGCTTTCTAATATGTCGAACTGGAAACCACAAACAGAATGGCGGGACTGGCACATGGAAGTTTCTAAGACGGATATAAGCATGTAATTCTCTCTAGAAACCAAGGCCAACGCCAACCAAGTGAGCAGGCAAAACTATGCTGCAATAATATGAGATAATATGTATTAAAAAAAGGACATACCATCGAGTTTCTGAATTTATCTTGCAGGAAATTTGTGATTAAGACGAGTGGTACCTGTACGAAAACACAACAAAAGAAAATTAGGACCGATCGATCATCGATATGAGTAGGACTCCTAAATGTGGCAAGGAAACTAAAATGTTCTTACCTGTAACATAATTCCAATAAAAGCCCACAACTTGAATATGTGGCAGGGAACAGCTATGCATAGCTGGAGACGAGTCGAACAATATTGGATAAGATAAACAGAAAAACAAACAGCCATGTAAGCTTCATTATAGAAACAAGCCATGAGAATTCAGATCTGAGTAAGGCATAAAACAAAAGGGGGAAATATTTCAGCTGACCCCCAGATAATGTTTCATGTGGAGTTTGCGTTGGTGGTCACGATGAGGAGCTCTGGTGCTAATATAATTATATATTTCCATGCTCGACCGTGGTCTTTAGCTTTTGGCCAAAATCAAATGTTAAGAGTTCATATTGCCATTACCCATGTCCTGACATCAGAAATCATTCTTATGTGTATGGGTATTCTACCCTTGTAAGGTAATCAGGAGTGTTTGGTCATCTTCCGATAATCAATGGTAGCATAGCCCTTCAAGATTGTGCTCGTTAGCAATTAGTGTATAAAAGCAAATTAGCAAGTGTACATATTCCTGGGTAATGTTCATCTAAATAGCCAAGTCTTGGTTGGATACAACGATGATGATTCGCTTGTTTCTAACGACATGCTTTCAGAGCCATTTTCAGTTTTAAGTCCTTTATATATTCATGACATCGTGCCAAATTTCAGAATCCCACTTTCCCCCAATACTCACGTTCCAAAGAGAGAGAATGCTAATTCTTATTATAGACAACAGAATATGATGAAGGAAGGAGTGATAGAATAGTCATTACCCAGAGCGAGAGGATCACTAAATAACAACAGAAAAGCACATAAACAAAGCAATATACCTCATGAAATACAGCAGATACTAGGAAGGCGATTACGATGGCAACTCCCTGAATTCAAAACAAGAAAAGAAAAGAAAAAAATAGTTTTGTACTTTCCGAAACAAATTAAAGTTATATCCATCATGTATCACTTTAAAGTAAAGAGAAATTAGATACCTTGGGTACTCCATGCCGTATGCATGGAAAATAGATATGGCGAACCATCCATTTATGAACAGGCTGAAATGAATACACCCAATCAGTATTACACTTTCACTCAGATACACAACTTAAGTCCACAGTGCATTCACCTGCCTCGTGAAAGAGGGGTTGTTATCTTTGTAAATTGTAAACAAAGTAAACAACAGATACCATCTAACTGCGTTTTGTCATTAAATGGCAACTTTGATGACAATGAAATTAGGCTTATATAGCCTCTTTTCAGGCTTATAAGTAATAACCCTTATTAAATGATAATGCTAATACACATTCTTTGATACAAATTCAAACACATTAAGAACCAAATTCACTACAGTCCTATAAGCAACCAAGATTCAAAATGAATATCGAATAGACGTCAAGACAATAATTTATTGTAGTATAAAGTACATGAGAAAAGATAACAACTGAATTAAACATACATACCATATTCCACATTCTCCAATACTGATGACAGCCACCAGAAGAGCCATGCAACAAAAGTAAATAGTCAAAAATTTCAATTCAGCAAGGAGCTGTAAAAACATAACCTACGAATAAATTGCATATAACATAAAACGCACCTCCTCAACAGTTTGTGCATTCCACCAATCTTTATAGAACTCCCGATCACCAAAACAAAGCAGCTCAGCAAGAATATTTAACCTATATTTCTAACACTGGATGTAAGCATAAACTCAAAACTGAAACGAAAGTGCAAACTTAGTATAACAAGTATCTTCCAAGCAGCTATAGATACATCAAAAAGAAAAAAGGGTGGGGGATGAAACAAGATGTACCAGAGGTGGAAAAAGCAATAGAACATGCATAGCCACACATATAAATTGGGAACTGAAAGCTTCAAAACCCTCTCTATGGCATATAACCAGTCCCCCTTCAAGGGATGTTGTGAATTCTTGACAATAGGGTTGATGTACTGCGTAAATATACACGTGGAAAAATTCATCAATAATCACAATGAAATAAAAGAGCATTAAAACCTAGTTGAAAACAATAAATACGAACTTACTTGTTCTACTATAAATCCCATCACTCCAGTAAAAATAATCAACTTCACAAGTTGACGAAACACCCAAGCTTTTCGAACACAAGCTGTGCGAGGGTAACTAGTCTGAAATAAGGGTCATATAAATCAAATTAAATTCATTTCTCCATTAATGAGGTAATGTACAAGTTATTCTCATATGATAAGGACCAAAAATTAAAGACTAAGTTATGAGTTATCTATACATGGAAATAAGCATTCTTTTAATTAGGGATGCCAGTATAAGAGTTATAAATAAAGTTAGAGCAGCATTCAAACTTGAAACGGGAAAACTCACAACACCGGGTTGGAGCAACTATGAAGTTTAAGCGACCGCATGACAGTCTATAACTGAGGCAAAGTATTTGTTCAGTTTGTAATAAATGCCATATCCTTATTCATTTCTAAAACAGGCAAAGGAAAGGCAAACAACATAAAAGAAAAGGTGACTTAAACTAACTAAAGCATCAAAATTCATAAATCTGTACTTTCTGAATAAGGATTGACGGATCAGAAAAACCCAGGTTAACTTCTAAAAGAGTAATGCAATTACCTGGTAACATAATGTTGGAGCGACCATAAAGTATGCCAAACTTTTTAAGTTGTTATTAGGAGGGTAATCTGTATTCAGAGAACTAGGTGTGGCAATACCCTGCAATCAATCAAGGACTTCAAGAATTAGAAAACAATCATTTACTAAGAAAAAATTGTTGAAGAACATTAAACATCTCTTCGACGAAGAAAACATCTACTAAGGTTTAGGACCTTTTTAAACTTTCTTCAAACTTCATATTCAATCTAAAGCGGGGAAGGAAAAGACTATATTCACTGTTAATTGAAAACCTTATTCACACGTTCATAGCTACCTTCTCAACTGCTTTGTCAAGTGCTCTCATATCATAGTTTGTATGCACAAAAGATACGAGTTTTAACCACACGATGCAAGCAAAGAGCATCAATGTAACACCAGATAAAACTGCAGAATCACACCTGCAGATAATGAAGTAAATCAAATAAATGCAACATCTTCACTGCTATTCAAATATTAGCCAACTAAAACATGCCATCAATCAAATAAAATAAAAAAAGTCTCCTATTACATAAAGACAATCTTTCAGACAGTACTTCCATCCAATGTCAATTTCAGCTTAAGTACTTATCCCCTGAAGTTTCGAAGATCTCCACAAAAACAAGCCTCTTTAAAGAACTGAAGACAATGTAGCATTTCATAGTAACCAAGATTGCAAATCCCGAAAATACGCTAATAAATAAATAGCACTGAAACACATGTCATGGGCTAGAAACAGAATGTAAAAGTGATAGTTCAAACCTAAATCCTCCAATCAGCACCATGGCCAAAATGTAATAAATAATTTCACCTACTGATACCAAAAAACTGGGAATGCAAATAAATGGAAACTTGATAGTAAGTTCAAACTGACCTGAGAATCACCAAAACTGGATACAAAATTGAAGTTGTGGTAATGACTATATGAAGAGAAACAACAGCCTGCAATGCCAGGCCAGAAATTCATATTTCAGATAAGAGTTGCGGGAAGCTATTTTTTTTTAAGTATTACAAAACGAGTTGCTTACAGTTTCAGATATACACTTCTGCAGCACTAACTTCTCAACTACAAAGGCCGCAAGTGGAAATATAGGAAGAGTAAGGCTGCAAGTGAAAGAAAAGAGTAGCCGAATAAATTTCCCATCACTTGTAGTCTTGTAATTCGAAGATGGTAACGATAATTAAGTAATTCTTTAACAAAACAGCATATTGCACCATAATAAAAGGAAATATTACCAGCACATAAGAAGTGGCCAATCGCGCAATGATCTTGAACTAAACCAAAAACCAGTTTTAATTAACCAACCATACTGCAACAATAAATGAACAGTCAGAATCTCTACCAACGGCCTTAATTTACAAGGGAAACGCGAAAAACCAAACGGTGTTAAATTAATCGAAAAACAAAGGACATGGGCACATGTAAACCTTCATTATATTCTCGATGATAAGCCGGCTGTTTACAGCAACAAGTACTACTATACACAGATTGAAGAGACCTGCATGGCTCTGCAAAAACACACAAAGCTTGCAATTAGCATCTTGTTCAAGCTTCAGTGAAAGCTAAAAGACAAAAATTTGTTCATAGCAAACACATTTTCATTACTGATAATTAATCATGGATTAGTGGCACTAATTAGAAGTGAAATTAAGCTAAGCAAGGCTTAAATACCTGTCTGAAGATGGCATCAGAGCTTAGAGGGCTCTCCTTAACTCTCCGATGAGCAGGAACGGACGGCCGATAGGTGAATTTCGCGGCGGAGGGATCAACGGCTCGATCATTCTCGCCGAGTCCCTTCTTGTCTTGAACAGCATTGACGGACTCCGCCGAGCCGTCAGCGCCTCCTATATGACAGCCATCGCCGGCGTCGCAGATTTTGGCGCCAACCGAGTCATCACTCCCCGAGTCCCTAACCAAATCGTTCAAGGAATTGCCGTCCTGGTTGGCGTTCGAGTCGAATTCCGCCACGGTGGCGGCTGAGGGTCTGCGGCGTAGCGTGTGGTTGAGATCTGGGTCGGCGCCGGAACTCGTGGCGGCCACTGCGGTGGCTACTGCCTCAGGCGAATCCCCAATCCCCATGAAACAACAGCAAATATATGTAATATATATATACACACACACACTCAGAGAGATGAAGAAAGAGGTGAACAGAGAGAGATGCCAGATAATCTTTATGATTCGGATTCCAGAGAATTCATGCAGAGAGAAGCGAGAGAGAGAGAGAGAGAGATTTCCAACGGAAAAAGAGATAGAGGAAGAAATGGGGGGCGAGAAAATTCGCGTAGTGGCGGTGAATGAGTGGGAAGTTGAGCGGTCGTTATATAAAAAGCGAGAAAAAACACAGAGGAGAGAGAAAGAGAGAGACGGTGGCGATTGCTGGTATGATGACGAAGCGATGATGTCAGAGGGGGGAGGAAGGGCGGTAGGAGGCGGAGAAACGACAAACGGCCGCTTGGGGAATTGGTGTGTGATGGTTACGGCGTTTAACCAAAAACTGTGTCGTCCTGTCAGAGTGTGACAGAGGGAGAGGGAGAGGGAGGAAGATGCAGACCTGGTCCCGTGGAGCTTTCCGCATACAAACCGCTTCCCGGTTCTTGCTTTCCCATCCTCGGCTCCCGCTACCTCCCAATCCAAATTAAGTAATTTTAATTAATTAAGTCAACAAATTAGCTTAGCTTAGCATCAAATTAATTAGATGCTGATTTTTAGGTATTTTTATATTTAAATGGGAAAGTACTGTACAACTGGGGACGAGATAAATATTTGTGTAGGGATGTCCGACTATGCCTCTCTACACCTCCCCTCCTCATGGAATTTTTCTGTGTGCTTCGAAGTATTCGGTATTTTATGGATTTTAACCCTTATGTTTAAAAACATAAAATTTAATATTTAATCGTTAAACTATTAGAGTATCTGGTACTCTAAAGCATTCAATAATTTTTGTCGCAGTATATTTAATACAGGTAGATTATCTGCTCTCTTATTTTTCATATACCTCTATCATTTATCTATTTGTGCGGTTACGGTTAAGCTACGTCAACATTTTATATTGATTTTTTTTATAGAGATAATAAGACAAAATGCAATAATAATATAAAATGTTGACACGGCTTAACCGTGACTCTACAAATAGGAGATGATGGAAGTGGGAGAGAATCTGCCTCCATATGTAATCCCATTCATAGTGAGATTCCTCCTACCATGTAGTTCTATCAACTATTTTCTCTATCTAAGATATTTTCTAACGTGGCTTAGCATTACAGTTTAGTTCAATCACAATTTAAACATATTCAAAACCTTTGTTTTTTGTTAGATTGAGATTTGTAATTAAAGGGTCAAACAATGTTTACTTAACTAATCACGGTCTTAGAACAACGACATTTTTATTTCATTTTAAGGTTTGGGATATGGAGTGTGGGTTAGATCAGAGTCGCATTAAAGAATGATCATAATAATTAGTCGTCGAACGATATTTAAAAAAATCAAACTTAAAATCTCTTATTTACTAATAAAAAAATATAAATAAACTAAAATACTAGTGACAAGTGACTAATCACTTGAACATTCTATTTATTTACAAATGTTGTTTTCACGAGTCAACTTGATTAAAAGAATCGTACTGCTGATTACATGACGCGAATGAACATATAAAAAATATTTGTGCCACTAATCATGCTTTACACTTGGCCAAAGATAGATTAGCAGAAGCTTAGAGTTAAACCCAGGAAAAATGCTTTTTTTGTGGGACTTGATTCCTCATCGCATTGCCTTTCCCAATCCAAACAGTTCGGTTTCGGGGATCAAATTCGATTTCCGCAAGTAACCAATCCAAACAGTTTGGTTTCGGATTTGGTTATGGTTATTAGGGTATCCACTCCGAACTTGTACCCAAAACCGGCCCATTTGCATTCTTTAATGAAATAAATATGAAGATTTATTTTATTTTTTTTTCTCAAGCAACTTTATCAAGGAGACTTCAAAGGTCACCAACAACTTTATTAAAAAAAAAAATCAATCCTTTCAATCAATGATGGAACGTGGGAGAGCATAAGGGCCAGAATAGATGGTTCAATAATTCAAATTTCTAAGAAATCCTATTCATTTTTTTCTTACAAATTGACAGCAGCAGCCATTTGCTTCCTTGTATTGGCTGAAACAAAACTCCAAGTCTCTGAATCCATCAGTGATCAAAATGCATTTGGTTCTTTGTATTCAACAAGTAGCGCATGACCGAATAATTAGAGGAGGAAAGGAAATATTTTTCTTGCATTAAACTACCTTAGGTGAATATGATTACATTAGTTTGAGCAGATTCTGTTAATTAGGGTAATTTTTATTGTGTTATTACTTACTGTTTGAGCAGATTCTGTTGTGCATTGAATTTTACAAACTAATTTAGGCTGTTGTTTTATAAACAGCTTATTCTGATGATGATGAACATATTGGTTGCTGCTTAAACTTTGAGGATATGTATGTGGATAAGGAACATTATGAAGCATTGCTGCTTGTTTTGTGGACGCGAGAAATATTAGATGTTAATATGTTATGTTTGCAATGCATTAGTTGGAGCATTTTGGATTTTTTTTTTTCTACTGAATTTCCTTTTTTTTCTCTGAAGTAATGTTGTATAAGAATCACTATTTTATTAGTTGAATTTTAGAAAGTGTTACAAACATTTGCTTAATTGTTCACAAGAAAGAAATATCATAACCGGGATTTACCCGATGGGAAATCCGAACCTACTGGGGTTTGGTTACGGAGAATCCCCGTTCGGGAGTTTTACGGTTTCGGGTTCGGGGAAATTAAACGGGTTCGGTTATGGGAATGGCACATCCGAACCCAATCCGCCCCGTTGCCATCCCTATTCACTTGACACATGGTATAATGTTAGATGTCCAATTCAAATTCTTACTTTAATCCAACGGTTATTTTATTATTTTATTTTCTGTAGTAATAATTTTATTATTGCAGAAAATATTAAAATCAAGAAAAACCAAAAGAAAAAAATGTAAAATTTTCAACAGCTATTTTTATTATTTTTTACTCTAAATACCAAATCATATTTTTAACTTCCCACACCAATACTCTACAATCATAGTCACATGGCATAATTAGTGACTTATTTTAAATTATTTTCATCTGTGCAATAACTATATACGAGACATCAGGTGCACGAGAGAATAATTTTAAGCATATAACATAGTTGAATTATACAAAATTATATAATAGTTAAATTATACAAAATTACATAATAGTTGAATTATACGAGACATTAGGTGCATGAGAAAATACTTTTAAGCATAGAACGTAGTTGACTTATACAAAATTGACATCCTAGATTTAAATCCACCAAGAAGGATGGAAATGCTCTAAGAAGCATACTTAAAAGGCCGATCCCAAAAACTAGGTGTTGATTCCACCATAGTACAGCTTAACGACAAACCAACAGCCTTCTTCCTTAAATAAACAAGGAAAAAAGAGGATGCCAAAGCATTAAGAAAAAGGCCTTTTTTCACAGAAACTTTTCTTACTTCCTCTATAAGAAAACAAAGAGAACGCTTTCTATTTGCACGTGTTACACTGTGATTTGAAATAAAAGAGAAACGACTCCTCGCATGTAAAGAGCCAATTGGTGTCATACATTTATTATCCCAACCAGCTTTGACCATACATTATCACATAAATTGTACTACTTGGTAGTCATCACTACAGCCAGTACTAAGATTTTCATGGCACGAGTATACCGACATTGGCATCCTATGCCAATGATACGACAACATGTGCATGTTTCTCCCGACATGGCATTGTATTATTACCGCGGGATGCCACTGACAATGTACCGTGCCATGTAAGTTGCTCTCATCCAAGGGCATAAAGAACATTCAAAACCAAATTAAAAGCACAAGAAAAATTCATACCTCAAAAGAATACATACATTAGGTAGAAAGTATGCAACAACAGAGGTGGCCACCACAAACAACTCAGGCAACGATGGTTTTCACATTGCAAGTTTAACTTGTACCACTTAAATATTAATCCAACAACCATAATTTAAGTAACTAGATCCTAAATAATATTAAGAGAAGACACAAAATGGTGGGGGATGTGGAGGGCTCAAAGGACGAAAAACAGAAAATAAACTTCAAACAAAGCAACACTTACTACGCAGATACCGGCTTTTTCCTTGGGTAATTAAGAAGACAAAATCTCTTCACAGAAGATCCGCAACGTTTGATGGCAGCTCCTCCACAACCACGTTATAGAACTTCTGGATGTCAAACAGCATCCTCTCATCATCCTTCGTTACAAAGTTGATGGCAACACCCTTCCTTCCAAAACGTCCACTACGACCAATTCTGTGAAGGTAGTTCTCGGGCTGGGTGGGCAGATCATAGTTAATAACTAGGGAGACTTGCTGAACATCGATACCACGAGCCAAAAGATCAGTGGTGATCAAGACACGAGATGATCCAGAACGAAACTCCCGCATGATGATGTCTCTGGTGTTCTGGTCCATGTCTCCATGGGTGGCAGAAACTGTATGGTCTCGGCTCCTCATCTTGTCAGTCAACCAGTCAACCTTGCGTCGAGTATTAACAAAAATGACACTCTGGGTAATAGCCAAGGTCTCATACAGATCGCAAAGAGTCTCAAGCTTCCATTCCTCCTTGTCGACATTGACATAGAATTGCTTTATACCTTCCAGGGTGAGTTCATCACGTTTCACAAGAATCCTCACGGGTTTGTTCATGAACTTCCTTGTGATCTCGAGGGCCTCAGGTGGCATTGTGGCAGAGAACACACCAACCTGAATCTTTGATGGAAGAAGTTGGAATATGTCGTAGATCTGGATCCCAAACAAAATTCGTATTAGATATATAAAATTTTAATTACAAAATTGTGCTGATTTCAGGAAACCAAAAGGAAATCAAATGGACGCCATATCTCAAAGTAGCCCAGGTCAAATAATAAAGCAACATACTGGTGGAGCAAACTACTCAATATATTTCACATTCCGAAATTTAAATAGATATTTCTAAAAAGCCCGGTAAGCAGAAACACGAGAAGTCGAAAGGAATATTAGGGTACAGTTACAAGATTTTTCCTACCCAAAAACCGAGCAGAGTAATACTTAGTCACAATATATACTATTTATTGTTTCATCATTGCACATGAGGAGTCCAATATTTACGTAAAACATCATTATTTAGAACATAATGCATCAACAAAAATCATGGAACTCATAAAACAAATGGACATAATTACGTTGAAAACAGACCTGATCCTTGAAACCACGGGAAAGCATTTCATCAGCCTCATCCAAAACAAACATCTTGATGCTATCAGGACGAAGTGACTGCCTTCTTAGCATGTCAAAAACACGACCTGGAGTTCCAACAACAACATGAACTCCATTTGACAGAATGCGTTGGTCCTCACGGACACTAGTTCCACCAACACAAGCATGCACCCTCACACCTAGATAGTCTCCAAGAGCCCTCATAACCTTCTCAATCTGTTGAGCAAGCTCTCGAGTGGGTGCAAGAACCAAGGCTTGGCATTCCGTCAAACTATAATCAAGCTGTTGAAGAATACCAGAACAGAAAGTCGCTGTCTTTCCAGTTCCAGACTGAGCCTGTTGAATCACATCAAGACCCTTGCAGAAGGGAACAATTCCTCTTTGCTGAATAGCCGAGGGCTTTTCAAAACCTGCAGAAAGAATTGCCATTCATTCAATCTTCCACCAGTCCAGAGAAAATACAGAAGACAAATTGAAAGCTTCATGAAGACATTAAAGTATAACAGTTCTACAACTTTTCCTGATATCATAAAATACATAACCAAATAAAAAGAGGGAAAAAGGTCAAGGCTAGTTGTGTATACCGTAAGCATAGATTCCCCTCAGAAGATTCTCTTGAAGACCCATAGCATCAAAACTATCATAAACTTCATCATACGATGTAAAGAATTCCTGCCCATCAGTTGCAAGTCTGCAGCAAACAATTCACCAAACACGAGAGAAACAATTAGATCCCAATTTGATCTGACAAATTACATTAAACCACATAATAAAGAAAAAATGGGCAAAATAAACACATAACCACGACATTCAAAAACAGTATTCGTAACTACCTAAACAGGCAGTTAAAGAGTAAAACGAGAGAATTCTTACATTTCGCTCATTTTGGTATCATACTGACGAGTGTCAAATTGCGATCCCTCAGGTGCGGCTGCCATGACTGCAAAATTACAACAAAAACATATTTAAACAACGCCACGAATCTTCTCAACCTGTGCAGACAGCCATTCAAAGACACTTAATTCTCCAAATAATCCCATAGTCACGCTATTTTGAATCAAAAAATTGTCTCAGATTTCAAAATTCCCTGGTTACCACGTGAAACACATACAAAAATGTTCATCGCTCCCCACTCTAGAAGGGTTTACGAACTCAGAACAAAATTTTACATCAAAAACTCTTTTCGTCGCCACGAGAATATCAAAGAAAACATGGCCTCAACAGTATTACTAGCAATAATTCGAGAATTTCAAAGATTCACACCAAAATTCATGAACAGCACGAACGACAAGATTTATCTAGAATAAATTCTCAAAACAAAAATCTTAAAACAATTATTAAAAAAAAAAGCAGAAAATTATGCTACTCAATTTTTAGCAAAATTAAATCAAACAAAAAAAACACCCAAGAAATCAACATCAACGAACAGAAACCGATTCAGAATCTACAAATTTCGGCAACAAAAATTGCGAAAAAAAAAAACAGATAGAACCGGATCGAACAACCGCATGAGTGTAAAAGATAAAAGCGAAAAGGTGCGAAGGGAAAACCTGCGAGTGATGAGTGAGAAAGTTGAAGGAAAAGAGAGAGAGAGAGCGTCGGAAGAGAGCTTTGTGCTGGTTTTCTGGAAATTAGGGTTTCCCAAACTCCTCGGATCTAAGCCGCGGAGTTGAGGATGCGCGAGAGAGGAAGCGAGAGTGACAGAGAGAGAGAGAGAGGGGTTGGGCGTATGATATTGAAATAGGAGAATAAAACGTACTCTTACACGCTTAAACATATTTGCACGTGTTTACGGGCCGCAAAAAAAAAAATTTAAAAATTTTATCAAAAGCTATTGATACTGTTTATTTAAACAAAAAATTACATTTTAACATTAAAAAATTAATTATAATATTATTTATTTTAAATTTTATTTTTTTTTATCGTTAAAACTCAAAATTTCAAATTTTTTTAATTAATTTTCCTTAAAAAATTAAGCCCAATTGAAATTGTTTTGAAATCGTACAAAAGTAAAACAAAACTTACATCCAACACTATTTTTCATAACTGTAAGTTACAGTTTCAAATAAACACGACAATATCTTGTTAAAATTACAATTCATTTGTGCACATTAGATATTAATTTGTCTGTAAAGAGGAACGGACAAATATTTATCTGATAATTAGCTCTTTTAAATTGAGTCTCATTCTCCCCGACCCTTAGGGTCCAAGAAAATTGCGGTCTTAATCCCATAATATAGAAGAAAGTACAATACCAAAAGTTAAAGTACATGTTACGATTTTTACAGTCTGAATACATTTTTCCCGCCAGGGGCAAAAAAGTGGGCCAATTAGTAATTTTACAACTTTTACTGGCTGAGACAAATTTTACAGTTTGATAACTGTAAGTGGAACCCTCGGTTCTGGGCAGATCCATGCTTTATATGGCTCTTGCAAGATTTACCCACAGTAACTTTCGAAAGTGGCTACCAAATTGGATTTTACCTCCCATTAAGTTGAAATTCTTTCTCTCTTCTTTCAAGTGCCCCTTAAAACAGCAGAAGGCAAGTGATCTGTTACTAAACGCATCGGCAGCCGAATGTGCACAAGTGGCTTCCGAACTGCGAAATAACATCCACAAGACCACCGTAACCTCCTACTGCGGTAACCTGAACAAAACAACGGTTCAATGACGCGAGAACTGAAAAAGAGTTTTGCTAAGTAATGAAGTTAAAAGTTTCATTCCAGTGACCATGGGCGACCAGCCAACTAGGCTCCCCTATCGTTCGCAGCCTTACTCTAGTGACCATGGCGGCTAAAAAAGAATATTTAAGGTTTACGCTAGCCACACTTATTATTTATACCAATGAGTCGAGGACAAAGGCATTCGAAAAGCCAGATTTTGATTACTTGTGTCACTCAACATACTTTGAGATACACAGTCTTCAAAACCAACGATAATGCTGGTAAGACCAACATTTAAGACAGAAAACGCTTAAATATTATTAACAGATATCAAAGCGATAGAGACAGCAAGTAAACATACCCCAGATGGATGTAATGAGACGGAAAAAGCAGACTGAGGAGCACATTGCATTTGTGAAAGAATCAACCCATTTATGTCAAAACGGGAAAGTAGAGGTTCTGCTCCAACTGCTAATACCTGGAAAAGAGAAACAACGGTGAGCTTTGGGATATTGGTTTTTCCTTTGTGCCTAATAACTACAAACTAGGCATTTCTTTAGAAGTTATAACAGGCAACCCCCCAGGCATAAAGTAATCTTATACTCATTGCTCCCCATATCTATAACTATTTAAACAATTTAATTTCCGCCCCATTCGTTGGCATTGAAGGTTTAGTGACAGTATCACTGTATCGTCATCTACTAATCTAAAGAGAAATCATTGCTCATTCGTTGATATCATACCAATTCAACTTATCCCGTTAAGAAATTTGGTTTAATATCCTTATGAAATGAAAACAACCAGAGTTGCTGCTCACACCCTTTCTCTTGGAACTTAAATACGGGATATTGCACTACTAGAAAAATTCACTAACCCTTTTTGTTAATAACAGTAGATGCCAACAGTACTAACTAAATTAACTAATAGAGGGCTGCGGTGGGAGCTCACTTGATTTTCATCGAATACTACATCCTGTATGGATGCACAAGTTGAAACCCTTGAAATGCATTCAGAAGCAGGAAGGTTCCAAACTGATAAACTCTGACCACTACCACAAGCCTATGGAAGAAAAAAAACTCAGTACGTTATAGCAGCAAGCAACTTCAACAAAGAATTAGTTGAGAACACTTAAGCAACTACATTCTCATCATATAATTGCTTACCAACCAGCTTTCACTTGCATCAAGAGCAACGCAACTAACACACGGAAAAAATCCTTTCAACTTAATACCCTTGGCTGGCTCATATACTTGAACGCACTTTCCACTTTTGCAATCTGGGTGAAACCATAAACACATGCTTCTAAGAACAAGTCCATGTGACTTAATACAAAAACATACCAACTGTAAAGGGAAACAGTAAATTCTCAACAACTTTCCGCCACAATCCTTCAAAATTGGAGAATGCTAGGTTTTTACCCCAAATCCGTGCTGTCCCATCCTCTGAACCAGTTATGATCTGAATATCAGAAAAGATCAAACAAATCACATTCAGAGAGAAAAATACTGCTACAAATCTTGTACCTAAATGCAGAGTGCTACTAATGTAATTGTAATTCTGATACTCGTCACTCCAAATGAACTAAAAGGGGTGGTTGTTTCCATAACATTTAACAAAACTCAGAACAAAGAGAAGTGATAGGAATGATCAACATGAAGATAAGAAGAATATGACCTCACCTGATTGGTAGAGTTCCTAGCAACTACAGAATGCAAGTAGTCCGAATGCCCCTTAAAAGTCATTTTGACCTGACCTCTTTCCTGAAACATTTCAGATACAAATCATGCTCAGATCTGTGCGACTAGAAAATTATATCAAGAACAATGTAATATGTAAAAATGTTTCTCGACAGACTTCATAACACGATTGAAAGATTCACCTTGAAAAAATACATACCACATCCCAGCAATAGACGCAAGAATCACCAGCAGCAGAAAAAATGCATCCCCCCTATCATTGTCAAAGAGATGTTAAACACATTTGTTTGAAAACATACTACTTTCTAAGCTCATTAAATAATTAAAATGGAAAATAAAATATAAAGACGCATAGGACTAGAAAAACCTGCATACCTCGTTATTAATAGCAAGAGCATTGTTTTCTGGGATTGGAGATAAAGCCCCCCACGGACCTCTAAAGGACAACAGTAATTTACAAGAAATGTCAAAGGAAGTAATGCTGGGGACTTATCATAACCGATGTTCGAATCAATATTAAGACATTCAGGGGAACGAAAGAGTTGCCCTCGGGCGGTTTTTCTCTTCAGTGACTTACTTATGTTGGGGATTCACAAGGTCAATTACGGGCTTCACATGCTTTCCTACATAAACAGGAAGAAAGGTAAATCCATAGAGTTAGAATCACATTCGATTTCCACTCGCCAAACCAACAGTCTATGAAGCATGGATACGGATACGGATACGGCGATATGACACGACACGGCGATACGGACAATCTCTAAAAATTAAGATACGATACGTTGTGGATACGGCAAATAAAAATGTTTATAGCAACAAAAATATACATTTTAAAACATAATTCATCATTCAAATTCAAGTACATTTGAGTTGTTAGAGAAGAAAAGTTCGAAATCTAATCCTCTTTATACTGTAGAAGAAGTGTGAGAGTCGAATTCATGGTTTTAATTAGAGGGAAGTTCTTTATATTCAGCAACTTTCAATTATAGATGTCTCTTATTAATTTTCTCCTGCTCATTACCTTTTTTGAAAGTGTATGTTTCCTAAAAGTCGGATACGTGTATCCTAAATGTAGGATATGCGTATCTATCATGTCAAATTTGTGTCCATCAACCAAAATACGTGTCGGACGAGTATCCGAGAGTATCAGGCAAGTATCGTATCCGATCAAATATCGGATACGGGATACGGGACCAAACAGAAGTATCCGTGCATCATAGCCAACAGTATTTTAAGCTGTCAAAAACCGAAATCACCTTGCAAATGAATAGGCACATCTGATTCTTCCCAATCCTTCCACCTCCATCCTTGAATCCGTCCATCATCACCGCAACTACATGTAAAAAATCCGAGAAAAACAAATGGTGTAACCATGTAAAAAATTACTATAACAAAATAGTTCTTTATAGTCAATAAATCTAGCATGAACATATAATCGAACCTCAACAAAACAGAATCTTCGCCATTTCCGTAAAACTTAACATCATAAGCAGGTCCTTCATGAGCTTGAAGGAAGCAAGTAGGTTCCGCCATTAACGACCTACAAACAAAGTTCAAATTCACAAGTAAATAAACCAAAAATCAGCTCCTATCAACAGACAATACGACGTCGTAGAATCACAAACAATGTAAGGCCTGGAAATAATTACTTTGGAGATATCACATTGCTAAAACCCAGTGGCTGCAACCAAAATCAAAAATCAAAAATTACGAAATTAATTAAAAATTAAAGATAAAAATTGGAGGAGGTTGAAAAATGAGGAACCTACGAGCTTGGAGATGAGGGAGGGGATGGAGTAGGAGGAAACCGATCCGTCGCTGGAGGCGACGACGACGGTGTCCGGGTTAGGGTTAAGCGACGGAGCCCAAACGGTTCGGAAAACTGTTCGGGTTTGGATCTCACGCTCCTTTAATATGGATTCTCTGTACGCTTCTTCGTCCCAGTTCGTTGCGTCGCCGCACATGGTGGTTGATTTGGTTGCGGAAGGCGGGAAGTTCAGCTGAGCTTGGTGAAAATCTCTGAGCTTTCTTCACAGTTTTCCGGTATGGTATGGCTTTCGGTGGAGCGGAAGTGAAACACGCACTAACCGGTTCGGCGCAAATCATAACTGGGCCGGAAATGAAAATACACATGCTAATGGGCTTTTTTGTGTGCTATGGGCCCATGGCCCAAGCTTTGGTTCGGTAGTGGCACACATGAGATCGAGGCCGAGGTTTGGTAACATTTTTTTCTGTCTTTCTAATCACGGGATAACTAATTGGAATGAAAATTTCAAATACATTTTGCATCCGACGTGAAATCAAAACCATGTAAAGGTAATTTAAATTATTATCTATATTAATTCAAAATAATTGGAGTAGTTTTTAGCGTGATTGTCGTATCGTTGGGTCATATCAGACATTCATTCATTTATACATATTTCAATACACAAATGGATAACATTACGTAGAACCACGATATAAAACGAAATTTAGGTTTATAATGACAATGTAATTATGGGTCACAATTAGGGACACACTTTTTTACTCACATTTTGATACAATTTCGTTAAGCCCATTTCATTATGTATTTTAACGATCAAACCGTCTATTTTTTAGATCTTCCCTACCAAAAATCACCCAAAAGCTAAAATCACATGACCGTTGAATTCAATAATAGTGGTGTGATCGACTGTTATTGCCTTGGACATACGGTACCCTCATTGGGTCTCGCAAGGCTATTATTTTAAGTGTTTCTTTGTAAAACCATATTCGTCTATTTTATTTACTATAAATAAATCTCTTAATTGTTTTGAATTTGTCTAATTTTCTAAAATAATGATCTATGAATGATAAATTAAAATATTAATAGTTCAGATATTTGAAAAGAAAATTACAAAATGAAAGTGTATTAAAATGCATTCAATCCCTCAAATATAACAAAGGAAAAATTATCAGTGACAAAAAAAAAACAAAGAATAATGATAGCAAAAATAATACAGAAAACTAATTAAAATAATTAAAAAAATTTAAATTTTAACAATAAAAATAAAATAACAAATAGAATAAAGAGTATTATAATTGACTTTTTAGTATTAAAATATATTTTTCATTAAACAAATAGTATGCAAAAAAAGGTTGAAAATCATAAAATGCTACAGTCCCTCGTTGGTTAATATGCTGCGTTAACCAGACAACTACAACACGCACTCCTCGTATTCTCCCAACCCCGGCGGCACCTTCAAAGCGGCTACTTTCCACCAAAAACCCTAGCGATTCTTATTCCTTTTCGACGAACCCTAATCGAAATCAAGATCTGTTTAGCTCTAATCGCAGCAATCTAACGGCATCCCGTGCTCCGTCCACTGAAACTGTGAGTGTATTTCTTGCTCGTCGCGTTAAATTTCACAGATCTGTTAGCTTATTGCTGGATTGTACTCTGAGATAATCAATACTTGTTTGTATGGATTTTTACAGTTTTGGGTCAGTTTTAACGTAGGAATTGGATTAATAAGGATAAATCTTGGGGGGTTTTCTGTTAAATTTGGTATTGTTGAAATGTTGGTACAGTAAATTTCCCGGATTCTTTAATGGGTTGTGTTTGTTTTGCTTGTTCTTGATTTGAATCTGTTGTTTTTTAAATTCAGATAGCAAAGATTTTCGATTAGGAATCGATTCGATTAAGTAGTTGCAATGAGTGATAACAATTCCCCACCTGGGTCTCCTAAGGAGGCAGATCATGATTCTGATGCAAACCAAGCTGTGAAGGATGATAGCTCATTGGAAACCATCGTCCGAAAGTTCCAAGATTCGATGTCGGTTGGAAAAAAGCACACATTTTGGGAGACTCAACCCGTTGGGCAGTTTAAGGATCTTGGGGATGTGAGTTTGCCTGAGGGCCCGATTGAGCCCCCGACCCCTCTGTCTGAGGTCAAACAAGAGCCGTACAATCTGCCAACTCCATATGAGTGGACCACATGTGATCTGGACTCGGAAAATACCTGCACTGAGGTCTACAATCTGCTGAAGAACAATTATGTCGAGGATGATGAGAACATGTTTAGGTTCAACTACTCGAAGGAGTTTCTTAGGTGGGCCTTGCACCCACCTGGTTACTATAAGAGCTGGCATATCGGGGTTCGTGCAAAGACTAATAAGAAGCTGGTTGCTTTCATTACTGGTGTTCCTGCTAGAATCCGGGTCCGTGATGCAGTTGTGAAAATGGCTGAGATTAATTTCTTATGTGTGCATAAGAAGCTGAGGTCGAAAAGACTTGCACCGGTTATGATTAAGGAGGTGACAAGGAGGGTTCATTTGGAGAACATATGGCAAGCAGCTTACACTGCTGGAGTAGTTCTTCCAACTCCGATAACAACTTGCCAGTACTGGCATAGGTCTTTGAACCCAAAGAAGCTTATTGATGTTGGGTTTTCAAGGCTTGGTGCTAGGATGACTATGAGCCGAACCATAAAACTTTATAAGCTACCAGATTCACCCGCCACTCCTGGGTTCAGAAAAATGGAACTTCGTGATGTCCCTGCTGTTACTCGTCTGCTTAGGAACTACTTGAGCCAGTTTGTGGTCGCACCAGATTTCGATGAAAATGACGTCGAGCATTGGCTTCTTCCAGAGGAGAATGTGGTGGACAGTTACTTGGTTGAGAGCCCAGAGACTCATGACATCACTGACTTCTGCAGCTTCTACACTCTTCCTTCGTCTATCCTCGGCAATCAGACGTACTCAATCTTGAAGGCTGCATACTCCTATTATAACGTCACCACTAAGACTCCATTGCTTCAGCTGATGAACGATGCACTCGTTGTTGCAAAACAGAAGGATTTCGATGTTTTCAATGCACTTGACGTCATGCAGAATGAGTCGTTTTTGAAGGAGCTGAAATTTGGACCTGGCGATGGGCAACTTCACTACTATCTCTACAACTACCGGATGAGGAACGCGTTGAAACCCTCGGAGCTTGGACTTGTACTCTTGTAATTTTTCCGGTCTTGGTTTTTGCACTTTGAACTTGACGAATCATTCCTGTTTCTTACTTTCGGTCCTTTTTTCGTGCCTAGCTGTTGTCTTTCATTTGCCTTTGCTCCTTTGGACTATCATCAAAGAATATGAGATTTTGCAATGCATTTTTAGAGACCTAAATGTTATGGGTATCTTACCCCGTAAGCAAATGCTTATACGGTAAACACTGTTTGCTGTTTGCAATTGAAATGGTTATTTTGGAGCAAAAAATTGAGTTTATATCTTGAATATGTTTATGCATTTCATTCATCCTCCCCCTCGGCATGATGGCACGTTGATGGCGGGGAGAGGAAATTGAGCCTAGGTCCGAGGCACGAATGATAACAAATTCCTAACATTCTACTCGAGAAGGATTTGGGTTAAGGCACCTAATTAGGCATCAAACTCGTCATTCATGTAAGTTGAACACGAGGCCTTCCGCTTACAGGTGAGGAGGACTAGACCGTAGTGCAACAGTTGCGTCCGACAAAAACAAATCCACAGAACAAGTGTTTAATGACTGTACAGCTATAGCTTAATTAGGCGGAATCATCAAAATACATCACTTAAAACCAATGATACTTCCGTACCACAAAAAATACAAGAGCGTGTGATCTCTGATAGATAATTCAAGAACAATTCTCCGTATCACCAACAGATCCAGTCTGAAGAGGCTGTATAACTACTATTATTAGCAAAATGAGCAAAAGATATTTTTGCTTCGGTTGCAACTCACTAGCTAAGGGAAGTATAGCGAAGAAACTTTACAAACGGTAATCGTAGGATTGTATGATTTGTATCTCACCCCACCATCACGACTTCACCTTCTGAACCTGTCAAATTCGAAAACCGTCAACATATAGTCAAAAGGAAGTGGAAAATCTATGCAATAGGTGCAAACAGTTCGGAGTTTTGGATATTACATTGCTCCAAAATCTCGTTTGCGAATTGCAGCATTGATTCGGTGTCTTCAACCATGAAAGAAATCCTCTCTGCCTCTTTCATTTGTTCTGCTGCCAGATATGATTTGTGTTCTGCTTCGGCAATGCTCTGTGCAGCAGCCCGTGCTGATTCCTCTAACGTATCACTGCCAACGGTCACATAGACTGGACTATGCGATTGCTTTGGTTGGCTGTCATTTTGCATCGGGGCAGGTGCTTTCATCACACTCAAGGGATCGGTTTTCACCTTGTAGCAGTGTTGAATCTGCATTAGGATGACATAGTAATTTATATAAGCTGATATTCAATATCGATTTCAGCATGCAAAGTAATCTGGCAAAAAGTGCATAAAAAACAAAGCTTGGGAAACAAACATCGATAGAGCCAGATTAAACCTGGGCTAGAAATATCGCGTGAATAATTTGAGCTAAAAATATTAGAAATATCACGCATCACATTCAAGCAATCACCTTTTCAAGTTTGTCTTGTTGAACCAGCCTTCTCAACCTACCAGTTAATGACCTTCTAAAATTTTGGGGGACCTCATTCCTTTGCTGCAGGAGTCATTTTATCATGAGAATTGAGTGGTTATAAAACATGAAAATCACAATTTAGCGTAACTTCATCAGAGACGTCAACTATGAATTGGAAGCTTTTCTTCGTAAATTCTTTCAGACAATCTCGTTCTCACCAGCAAAAGAAATATAAGAGATATTTCTGAAGGTAACCCAAATATAATGAGCTCGACGGGTATTGAAATACTAACTTAGATTTAGGTATTATGATTATCTATCAAGTAACTAATATGAGAAAGAAAAGGTCCATTGATATTCTACAAAATGCTATATTTTCAAGAAGTAAAACAAAGTCGATGTTTTTCGTAGCTCTAGCATAGGAACACGTGGTGTACCATGATTAATTGAAACATAAATCTACAAGAGGTTATATAGGAGCAAACTATTATACTTCATGACAATATTACTTCCCTTCAAGAGTTTATACTATTATTATTATTGACAATATTACTCCCTTCAACATGCTAATATACAGCTTCCTCCGCAGTGAATCAATTAACAAAGTCTCAACGATTCTTTTAATTTCATTTCTAAGAAATAAAAGAAGAGAG
The DNA here is from genome assembly GCA_963580275.1 of Crataegus laevigata. Lineage (NCBI taxonomy): Eukaryota > Viridiplantae > Streptophyta > Magnoliopsida > Rosales > Rosaceae > Crataegus > Crataegus laevigata. The sequence goes on along the minus strand of OY756942.1, from coordinate 34,860,592 downwards.
CATAAATTTCAGACATACCTCAATAAAGCTAGCAATAGCACTAGTGTCCAATCCATTTGGATCTGTTGAGGCAGAAAGTGCTTCGAAAATCATTGCATTGCACCTAATAATAGAAGAAAATGATTGACCAAAATGAAATTCAAAAAATAAAATAACTCATACAAAAATAATAACAATAATAAAAGCAGTATGGCTATTGGAGGTACAGAAATTGATAAAATGAAATGGCTAATGACTGTAGACATATAAAACACAATGTACAAATAAACCATTCAATATATTGTGTTCTTAATTGTAACCAAGAGATGCTATGTTTGACATGAGAGGATCAAAAGTAATAAAGCATAGGATATATGGATGAGACGAAACTAAAGCATCATGTGATATGGTTATGGGAAAAGATCAAAGCAAGATCTGCCCACTAGGCTAATTATTGCACCAGTGTAAGAATTGTCACAGAAAACAGTACTATAGAACAGAATATGATAATAAAGTTCAGTATGCACCAGAATTGCACCTTCTATTAGTTGGGGTATTTCTTCATTGCCTCGTTGGGGTTGTCTAAGAAACTATGCCATAAAACCATGCATTCTTATTGCATGCAAGAGGAAAGTGTACAAAGCTAAGAGGTCAGAAACCTTATCAACTTAGTACGACTATAATGTTTAAAAAGATGATCACCTGACATCTAGTTATTAATCGAAGAAACCTTGGCACCATCACCTATCAACTCCTCCCCTTTACCCTAACGGATAAGTCAGCTGCCCCCGCCCCATAATTGTGCCAATCCATAAGAGCCTAAAGAGTTATGTCATTCCACATTCTAATCGTTTTTTCCACTCATAATTCCTCATATGGGTTTTTTGCAGAATGTATAACTGCAAATACATTCTGCAAAAACCCCATGTACTAGCCACATATGATTTCTATTGTATTGATAAAAGACAAAGGCAAGGAGCAAAAAGATTCATACACTGGAGCAGGTATTGCATCAGATAAGCCAGTTGAGGAATCATCCGCAACTGGAGTTGTATCGCGTCTGACCGGAGTTTCTGTTGATGCCTCGCGTTTGAATGGAGTTGCCGCTGGTGCATCGTGCCTGACTGGAGCTTCTGCTGGTGAATCACATCCGACTGGGGCTGCCGCTGGTGAATCACGTCTGACTGGAGCTACTGCTGGTGAATCACGTCTAGCTGGGGTTGCTGCTGCTGCTGCTGGTGAATCGCGTCTGACTGGAGCAGCAGAAGAAGTCTGGGGAACGGATACTGAAGCAACAGTAACATCTGGGTTTGTTCTTGCTTTGGGCCTTGATTTTTCCCGAGGCCCCGTGCTACTAACAGTCATATTCCTCCATTTGTCCTATACAAGCAAAAATCAATTTGAACACAAACCATAGACCATAGTAATAATCTAGAAAATGTTTCATACCACATTAGGTACAGTCCACCAATTGTTCTGATATAAAGCAATATTAGTTCATTCAAATAGAATTCCGCAACAGGCGGGTGAATTGGCAAATCTGAATGCTTTCAACATAAAATTACTCCTTCCTACGATTTTCGCACACCATTCTCAAAATTCATTTCATGCCTAAATAACATTTAGCCAACTGATGAGGAAAAATGGAAAATCAAGTAACTCAAAGAGCGGCTTCCAACTTTCCGGTAAGTGAGCGAATTTCGAATCAAAGTCCTGAATCAACAATCACTACGCCAGAAACAATTAGCTATTCGTAATTTCGTAGCTCTAACAGGTTCATCACTTTAATCCAAAACTCCACAAATTCAGACTCGGCCATGCAACATCATTGTAATTAATTTTAATCACATCACATGACCAGGCAATTTGCATTCAGTAATATCTCATTTGATCCAAAAAAAAAAAAAAAAAAAAATTAGAACAAGCAAACCCTTCAACAGTACAAAACATCCGAAAACAACCACCAGAATATGCAGTAAATTCAAATTCTGGAATTTCCACATACACATAGCGATATTTATTATATATAAATATCGAGCGAGAGAGATATATATATATATAGAGAGAGAGAGAGAGAGAGAGAGAGAGAGAGAGAGAGAGAGAGACCTTGAGATCAATATTGGAGCGAGAAGAGAGAAAGGGGTTGAACTCGGGGTCCTTCTGGATGTCCTTCCACTTGCCAGTGCCGTGTTTCCTAACCCCCGCTCTCAGAGCTTCTTCTTCCTCAACCGTCCATTTTTGCTTCGGATTTCCCATCTCTTTCTCTCTCTCTCCTCTCTCCCTCTCTCTGTATCAGGTATCAGCAGCACAGAGCCTGTGGGCTGTGACTGCCGCCAAGAAGCTTTCACGTTTTCTTTCTCAAAAACGAGGGTTGGCTTTCGCACCACTTCAACTACATATCGAACGATGTAAATTTTGCGAAAAAAACTGTTTACTTTAACGAAAAATCGAACGGAACTGTTTTATAGTCCCAGTTCTATAACTTTTGGCCCATTAAGAAAGGCCGCGTCCATGATCAGAAATTTTATCAATACTCATTCCCCTTATGTAATGATAGTTCTATCCAAGGTTTTAAAAGTCGCTAGGCGCTAGTCGGGCGGCGGGCTGGGACTTGGCGTCTAGGCGGGCGCCTAGGTGAATTTAAGTAAATCAATTATATTTCGTGTAAATAAGTGTCTGCTTATACTTAAAATATATATAATTTCATCATAAACTACAAAATAGAATGCATATATATATTATGAAGTATTGAAACATAATGAAAACATGTGAAATAAGGATATAATGTGTGTTCATTTAAGTATACAACAAGTCTCTTACAATTTATTGGAAAAAAAACAAAATGCAAAATGAAAGTTATCTATTTTCTATCTAAGTGAGTTGCGACCTAGGCGAGTGTTTAGGCAGGTCTAGGCGTTCTAGGCGGTGCCTCAGCAGATCTAGGCGCCCTTAGCATTAATCGGGACGGCGGGCCGAGGTTCGTAGGACAATTTTTACATTGTGTGAGAAAAACGTGGGGTCAAATGAGAAGAGAAAAAAAAAAGTTTTACATTTTTATGAAATGTGCGTTACAAGATATAATCCGACACCTTTAACTAATTTGTTCTTCTATTTATAATGACAAAAGAGAATTAAGCCTTTTGTATGTAAAATATATATTTTTTAATTACAAAACAAAAGTTATTTTTAAAAAATGTATTGAATGTATTGTTATGAGAAAATATGCCTGCCACATGAAATCATGAGAAAAAGGAAGTTTCAATGGGAAAATGTTTGGAGTAATGAGGCTGCTAGCTTTCTTCTTTGCTTGCCAGTATTTATCTTTTTATGATATGATTAGTTGTAAAGGATAAGAATATAAGGTATGAGTATCATATTTATGTACTAGAATTCTCTCTCTTCCTCTTTTCATCTCCTTCCATCCCATCTTCTCATATTCTCTATTTTGTATTTCTCTTTCTATAAAAAATTAAAATAAGATGTTGAAGTGGTTTAACCGCGACCGTTCAAATAGGAGAAGATGAAATGGGAATGAAAAAAAGAGAGGAGAGAATCATATTCCCACATTTATTTCATATCACTCTCATTTCTAAAAATGGATGTAAATATGTTAACGTGAGAAGTTGTTTCAAGTTTGAATTTCCGTTCTCAATCCAATTCTTTAAACCCTTGTCATCCTCATTCTCACGACACATCTATTACTGATTAGAACGTGAGAATCTAGCACTAATTAACAATAGGTGGACAAACGCAAAATATTTTGAGCACAATATGCAATACCTCTATCTCTAATGGACGGTATTTTTAACATGTGACATGTCCTCACACGTGAGATGTCTGTTTGTATCCAACGTCTATATGATTCTTGTTGAGCGGCAATTGATTTGTGTTGAAACATTTGGTCTGTCACATAAATAGCATCAGGGGCAGTTCTATATATTGACTTGAGACTCTCAGGAGACCAACGGAATGCATGTGAAGGATGTTAACTACATTGCAAGTTTGGGAATTGGACGGAAAATCAAGAGAAAAGGATGACCACAAAGAGAGAAATAGGATTTGTATTAATTGACTAAATGAATATTACACACTGTTTTTATAAGAGAAATTCTAACTACTTTAACCAAATACTAACAACCTTACTAATTATATTACTAACTGTATTACACTTGTACCCTTAATAAAGGACCTATGGGAAGCCTACGACAGATCTGGGTTTTTCGGCTGCATCAGTGCCTCCTTTGTTCATTGGGAAGAAGATCAATTTTTTATTATTTTTTAAAATGACTTGGCCAAAACGACGACATTTTGAGTTTGGCAATTTTAAAAAAAAATTCTTCTTTCTTGCTAAACAAACCCTACACCTGCTACCTTCCCAAATCAAAATTCTAAAATTCAAACTCCAAATTATAACCCTTCAACCCTAACCCTAAACCCCGCTAACTCTTTGCTCCACCACCACTTGTTGGGATGGGATTGTCTGCCCTCCACTTATTATTTCATTCTCATCTCCTCATATTTGAACGGTCACGGTTAAGTCACATTAATATTTTATATTAATTTTTTTATATAGAGATAATAAGATAAAAAGCAATAGAAATATAAAATATTAACGTGACTTAACCGTGACCGTTCAAATAAGAGGAGATAGAAATGAGAAGGTAAATGGAGCGCAGACAATCTCTATCCCACTTCTTGTTGTGCTGCCACTCGGGCCGTCATATTCAAACACCCACCTCTCAACGGTCAATGTTATTTCGTCTGAAATTTTCTTGAAACTTCTACATTAAGCATCCTCAAAGTTAAGATCATAAACTTATTACTAAATAGCGTGATCTGGTACGATATAAAAATGAGATATTTTAACTCGAAAATCTTTTAAAACAATGGACGGATAAAAATCTGGACATTTTATACAAGACTTTTCCGTCTTCAATGCATAATATTTCAACACACATTAATTGGTTGGTAGGTAGGGGGATTGGGGAAAGCATTCATCTTGAGTCTTAAACGAGCAATGTAACTCCGACGCACCCCCACGCAAATTCAGACACATTCCAAGTTTCCAAAACGGTAGCTGGGAAGGGAACAAAATCCGTATTGATAAGGCACGCCTATTCGAAGTTCCAGCCAATGATGTTTCTCCACGTGGCAAATTCGGATGATTTTCTTTGCAACGAGCAAATGAAACGCCAACCATTAACTCCCCTTCCCTATCTCCAAGCGGTCAGTGCTTTAGCAGTGATAGCAGCTCTCTCAGAAACTCTCCGTCTCCGGTGGCTTTTCAGGAGCTTCAACTCACCAAATCCACGTTCCCGAAATACCCTTTTGCTCTGTCCCCCAAAGACTCCAACTTTTACGGAAAAACCCAGTATAAATGCCAGGCTGTGAGTCCTGAAAGTTCTGAGGCACATAGGAGATATAAGCCGGTATGGACTGCGTTGCAGCAATGACGGCGTCGTTTTGCCCGACCTGGAGGGCGAGGAGAAGAGGAGGACTGGCGGGTGGAAGGGAAGGTCCTTTTTTCCGGTATGGTTTGTGCAACAAGGATTCTCTGCTGCGAGTGAGAGCGAGTGCAGGAGGCGAAGGGGGCGGTGTCGGCGTGGCGGTGAAGGAAGGGTTTGCAGACGAGGAGGATTTCATGAAGGGCGGCGGGCCGGAACTGCTCTTAGTTCAAATGCAGCAGAAAAAGGTCATGGAGAAGCAGTCCAAGCTCGCTGACAAGGTTTTTAAGACACACACTCTCTCTCCTTCCATGGTTTTTATTTGTATTCATATTTTGGAAAATATGCGCGAATAGACTCGGTTACGAATTTTATATGACACTACATCGTAGTTTATATGGCACATAGATTATTGTGGGATTACTTCGGACAAAAAGTATTCTTTTGACTATGCTTGGTAGAAAAACGTAAAGGTACTTTTGAGTTGTATGCACGAAGCACTTCCAAGTAAAACACTGGAATTTTGAATAAAACTTCTATATGTTTATAATAAAAACACTTGTTAGCATAAGCTCTTGCAAGCAAAAGTCAGTTCAGTGTCTGTCCAGTCTTATTTTTTATTAAAAATTTATAACCGGTTCTGTTTACGCATAGTTTCTGTTTGTATTGAAGCATGAATGTTGGAAACTTTAAATCCGGAAACCCCAAGCCCAATTTTGTGATGCTGCTTATCGATTAATTTGCAGCTACCGCCAATACCAGTAGGAGATAGTGTTCTGGATTTGGTGGTGATTGGTTGTGGTCCGGCAGGTCTTGCTCTGGCTGCAGAGTCAGCCAAGTTGGGATTAAAAGTTGGGCTAATTGGCCCTGATCTCCCTTTCACAAACAACTATGGTGTTTGGGAGGATGAATTCAAAGGTATTCTGTTGACCACCATATCTTGTTCGCTGCATTATTTGTGAACTACCCAATTCAAAGGACTCAAAACTCTGCTCACATTCGATGCTCGCTTTGATTTTTACATTTCCAGATCTTGGACTTGAAGGGTGTATTGAGCATGTTTGGCAGAACACCATTGTGTATCTTGACAATGATTCGGACCCCATTATGATCGATCGTGCTTATGGTCGTGTTTGTCGAGACATGCTGCATGAGGAGCTCTTGAGAAAGTAAATACAACCCTATTCTACTACATATCTACTTGTTTTACGCTTGCAGGCATTGTAGTTCTTTGAAGATGCATAATTCGTATTAATTTTTATTAGGTGTGTGGAGTCAGGTGTTTCGTACCTCGATTCAAGGGTGGAAAGTATTGTTGAAGCTAGCAATGGGATTAGTCTTGTATCCTGTGGCCACAATATTGTTGTTTCGAGCAGGTATGATGGAATGGCATTTATTCAGTTTAAATTTTTGGTGATGGTTCTACTTCTTCCATACCTTGTTTCAAACATCTAACTAGTATTATAGGCTTGCTACTGTTGCATCAGGAGCTGCTTCAGGGAAGCTTTTGCAGTACGAGGTGGGTGGTCCAAAGGTGTCTGTCCAAACAGCGTATGGTATCGAGGTTGAGGTAGGAATTATGTTTCTAACTTTTGCTGTACTCGGGGATGACTAGTTCCTTAATAGTTCCTTAACTTCCTTTCGGGGTATTTTTTGACTTTTTACTATGTCTACTCTTTCTTGCAATTTCAGGTGGAAGATAACCCATATGATCCCGAAGTGATGGTTTTCATGGATTATAGAGACTACACGAAACAAAAAGTTCGGTCTTTAGAAGCAGAATATCCAACGTTTCTTTATGTCATGCCCATGTCTCCGACTAGATTGTTCTTTGAGGTTTGCTCGATGGATATTACTTTGTTTATTGCATTATTTATTCGTGTACAAAGTATTTAGAGAAATGGATTTGCAGGAAACTTGCTTGGCTTCGAAAGAAGCCATGCCTTTTGATTTATTGAAGAAAAAGCTCTTGTCACGGTTACAGACAATGGGAATCCGTATTACAAAAACTTATGAAGAGGTAAGTTTTATGACAGACTACATTGCTTACAACTTCCGAGATGAACAATGATTTTGTTCTGGAAATATGTCCGAACAAGGCCTCATGCCTTGCCATGTAGTGGAACAACAATCACATTTATCTTGAAAGTTGACGCAGTTTTCTAATCTCCATTCTCATCGAGCTGATCTGGAGTTTTGGTCTTGCTTACTTTCATAATTCAAGTCATAATCTTTCAGTAATTTATATAGGAATGGTCTTGGATTCCGGTTGGTGGTTCCTTACCAAATACAGAGCAAAAGAACCTAGCATTTGGTGCCGCTGCTTGCATGGTACATCCTGCCACAGGTAACGATTAAACCAAATAAATTCACCGGATCAGTTCGCAATTGTTCAGTCTACTGATGCTTACGTTTTACCATCAAACAGGATATTCAGTCGCAAGGTCTTTGTCGGAGGCTCCAAAATACGCTTCTGTGATTGCAACTATTTTGAAGCCAGATCATAATAAGGCCATTCACAGCCGCCAAAAAAGTAATGAGAACATCTCGATGCTAGGTAAGCATTGGTTTGGTATGTTTGGAATAGTTTTATGTGTCGTGCAAACCAAAATTACTAAAATACTTGCGAGAACCATGTGTTGTGTGATGAAATTGGGGTTCCACCATAAAACCAATTGGCAATATGGAGAGTAGCCCAAGACCATATAAGCACATAGCAAACCTTGTCCCTCACCAATGTGGGACAACTCTCAACACGCCCCCGCACGTGTGGCGGATTTTCAAGCCTACACGTGGACAACAACTGGGTGACGTGGAGCGCGTGTGGCCGTTGGGCTTCACACGTGGACAACCTTGCTCTGATACCATGATGAAATTGGGGTTCCACCATAAAACCAATTGACAATATGGAGAGTAGCCCAAGACCATATAAGCACATAGCAAACCTTGTCCCTCACCAATGTGGGACAACTCTCAACATTGTGAGCCTCATATACATTTTCGGCACATTCCCTGTCATGATATTTGAAAGCTTCAATCCACATTTCCACTTATTCGTTAATTTGCGAGGCACAGAGTGAGCTGCATCTACATGTTTCTCTCTTTAAACATCTTTCTGTATCGTGTTTCTGTGCTCACTTTGTTATCACTGCTTAGCTAGCGTACCATCTTTCGAGTGTCTTCTGCTATTTAAGATCATTCGCTGCCAATACACTATTTCGCTTTCAGCATGGAATACGCTCTGGCCGCAAGAAAGGAAACGCCAAAGATCATTCTTTCTTTTCGGACTAGCGCTCATTCTGCAACAGGATATCGAGGGCATCAGGATATTCTTTCATACTTTCTTCCGCTTACCCACCTGGTACGATCCATTTTCTACATCTTCCGCTTCACGAAGAAAACTTGAACAGGTTTCTTCAGAAAATCTAAACAAACTTGAATGATTGATCGATGTGTGTGCTTCGGTTGCAGGATGTGGCAGGGTTTCCTCGGCTCTACATTGTCCTCGGCTGATCTCATCCTCTTCGCGTTGTATATGTTTGTTTTAGCACCAAATAACTTGAGAAAGAACCTCGTCAGACACCTACTTTCTGATCCTTCCGGAGCCACTATGATTAGAACCTATTTCACACTCCCTTAGTCCTCCGGCATAATAACTTGAGAAAGAACCGCGTTGTATATGATTAGATGAGGTCACTGCCTACTTTTGAAGCTCACTTGTTTTTTTGGTGTAAATAGTACAAATATGTGTTCCTTTGTTACCGTTTAGATTACTTTAGTGTTCCTAAAAGGGGTTTCAATATGTATCGAGATGTGATTAGCAATGTAGTAAATAAAGGTGGTTTGTGTGGATCCGATTTCACTTTTGTAATTTGTAATTAGCAATTTCTGTGTTGATTGTTTGGCAAGCCGAAAACCCAGGATCGCCTCAAATTACTTATTACACATCCCTTGTTAATTTCTGTCTGTTGATCTTCTTCAATTCATCTTATCCGACGGCCGAAAATTAGAAGGGTACGTGAGAAGTAAAATGCGGTGTGTGAATATCACACCCCTAATTTGAAATGTCAACAATTATGTTATTTAGACGTCAACATTTGATTGATAATGTTATTAATATTTAATCAATATATCAATAATTATTTGGTTTGATTTTGAAAATCTTCATTTTAAATAATTGCATAAAAATAGTTGAAATTTCACATCTCATGCCATCTATAACACTATGTTTGGATGAAAGAAATAAACTTAAAATTTGGATAAAAGTCAGAATTTATAAATTGACATGCATCAATTCCCTTATTTGGATTCATAAATATAGAAATTTAGAATTTCCGTGTGGAAAATGAACTTGGAATTTGGGACCTCCAATTCCCAAGTTTAAATTTTATGTAAATAGATGTCATTTTTCAATTTTCATGATTGAGACTTAAAAAAAAAATTTGTATCCAATTTCATTGTTCGTTTAAGTTAATCAAACAAGAAAACTCACAAATTCTCACTTTTGGATCAGATGGGTCAGCTCCCCCCCCCCCAAAAGCTCACAAACTTTTCACGGAAGAGCTAGGTGCTATTTTTTGTAAATCTAAGACACCTTGAAAGCTGTCAATCAACATGCTTGTTCGAAAACTGTTGATATTTGTTGACAGACATATAATATGACTTGATAAATAATCTCAAGCTTACCAAGTCTCGATAAAATACCGAATTTCAAAAAAATTTGTGCGCTACACATACTATTCTTATCACCAATTATAAGTAGACACTAAACCAACAGAATATTGGACTGGAAAGAGACACTTGGCTCCGTTCAAACACTAAGATTTTGAAAATATGGGGACATTTGTATTAAAAATAAGAGCATCAAATCTAGTAGTAATTAACAATTAAAAGGAGCACTCAAGCATGGTACAAAGGAATGACGTCGATCGCTCTACCTATGCTTTTGTAGTGATATATGCGAATCTAACAAATTCCATGGTTCTAAGCTTCCAGCTGGTGCAGGTTAAGTTTGTTTTATATATAACACAAGAATACAAGTTCTATGGATGCTAATTTTGTGTCAAAAGTATTATCCTTGTGAGGAGTATTAATCGAACTTGAAACATCTTTTAACATGATTTGTTAACTAATGGATCACTAATGGTTAACTTAACTGTTATTCACACAACCCGTTAAACCTGCGAATTTAAAAACTCATATATATAGATTTTTTGTGGAATTTGAGTCATATTAACATGTCATGTACAATTATTTGCTAGTTTTAACGAGGGCACATGAAATTACTCTGAAGTAAGTTCAAATTGATGATATATTCAACGAGGTATTAAAAAATACCACAAAATTAAAACTTAGTTTAAGCTTTTTAGCCAAAAAGGTCTCCGAGATTGGCATTAACACGTAAGTGTTAGACGTAAGCAAGAACCGAAGGTTCGACTGGTTGGCCTGGAATCTCTTGCATTTCAGGGCAAGTGATTGGTTGGCGATTTCCAATAGCATTCGAGGGGAAGAAAATTTAACATATCTTTACCAAGGAGTCAAGGACGGATCGATGCTTCTGATCCCCTATATAAATTAACCCTCCTAACCCTTTGTTTTGCACAAATCAGCTTCCTTCCTAGCTACAAAGAGAGGAGGACGAAGAAGGTACGTGTTTCATATAGTTCAACATGTATGCGTGGCTACATGTACGACCGGATACATATAATTCGGATACAGAATTACAGGTTTGTAAAGAAGGTGACAGAAGAGAGTGAGCACACATGGTTCTTTTCTTGCATGAATCCATGTCGGAAGCTCTGTGTGTTCACTCTCTATCCGTCACCTACCATCATTAACTCACTACTCTCTCTCTCTCTCTCTCTCTCTCTCTCTCTCTCTCTCTCTCTCTCTCTCTCTCTCTCTCTCTCTCTCTCTCAACTACAAAATGATACATACATGCATATATACACCCACTATCGTTTGACACGACAGTTTGATACTTAAATCCTAAAATGTCAATGATTAGCCAATTCGAAACAGGAAAACCTAGAATATGTCAATAATTGTGCACCCAAATCATGTATGTCAATAACTGATATTAAAGCTAAATAAAATTTAGTGGCTTGTGAGATATGTTGAATAAGTCCGTTTTCGAACGTCATAATCATAGAAGAATTCTCGAATTTTCTTGTAATGATCTTTACAGTTTGGTATGAAAAATAATTTCGCTATGTAGTTTACTTTGTATTTTGGTTACAACAGAAAATGGAACCCAACTCGAGACTATCTTAATCATATTACTCATCTTCCCTCATCCGAACACTAGTCTCATATTTCCTTTTACCATTAAACTAACCTCCAAATATTAATCACATGCAACGTGATTGATTAATTTAAGTTTTAGATGTTAATTAATCTCACACCATAAAGCAATCCAATAATTTGGCCAAAAGTTACTTTTTTTTTTGTTGAAAAAACGGGGCTAAAAGCAAGAGCCAAATAAACATACTCAATAACAAATTTAGACCCAGACATTTCAAGTCGATTCTCTCACGAATGAAACTAATTGAACAAGCAAGTGGTCATTTACCACAGTGGTGAAAAAGTATTGAGTCATTGCATGACAATATGAGTTTGAACCCTGTCGGTGGCTAATCTATCATCTAATCTAACAAAATCTATCGTTTGACAAAAAAAAAACGAATTGAACAAGAAGAAAGATTATTAAAATAAAAAATTATCTAAATTTACAAATCGCTAAATTGTCCATCGCATATTTCTTTGTAAACATGCCAAAGTTCGCATATTTAAAATTATTAAAATGTATGTCGGTTATAAGCAACATAAACAGTTTATGACGCTTACAAGCGACAGTAAATCCAACGTCATGTTCAGTAGGTGTCGCAAATGTTTTATCCGCCACTATATTATATTAAATCGACATCATCCACTGACATTATAAGGCCCTTTTGTAGTAGTGATGCACACACATTATCGTTTGACTAGTTAGAGCAAGATATGATACTTAAATCCTAAAATGCAAGAGATTATCCAATATTCGGAATTAGATCCCCTCCTGAGCCCAAGGTGGGGATCCTCCTGACCAAGAAGTGTAGGCCGTTGGATAAAAATCCAACGGTTACAAACAGGGGATCCCTTTAAAGTTAGAAAAATTATAGCTATTGAATTTTCATCTAACGGCCCACACTCCTTTGTCAGTAGGATTCCCACCTTAGGCTCAAGAAGGGATCCAATTCCCCAATATTCAAGACAAGAAAACCTAAAGTATGTTCATAATGGACTTGGATTGTCGGTCCTCCCACTTCCCATCCCCTTCTATTTGAGCAGTTACGGTTAAGCCACGTCAACATTTTATATTTCTATTACTTTTTGTCTTATTATCTCTATAAAAAAAATCAATACAAAATGTTGATGTAACTTAACCGTGACCACTTAAATAGGAGGAAATGGGAAGTGGGAAGTGGGAGGCAGACAATCCAAGTTCGTCCATAATTGTGCACCCCAAATCATGTATGTGAATAATTGATATTAAAAAGCTAAATAAAATTTAGTGGGTTTGGTGAGGTATTTTGGATAAGTCCATTTTTAATTCTGGCATTAGAAATAATTTTTGCTTTGTACTTTTTTATTTTATTTTATTTTATTTAAAATGATGACCAGCTGATGATTTCGCCACGACAGTTCATCATTTTGGGATCTGAAAAGACTTACAGAGATATTACAGTCTAGCCTGTCGATATAAACACTGATCTCATGATTAGTTTAATCATATTAATACTAATCTCATACCTCCTTTAACCACTAAACTAACCAACAAATATTAATCACATGAGCCATGAGTGATTAATTAAGTGTTTAGATGTTAATTAATCTCTCACACCATAAGCAATCCAATAATTTAGCCAAAAGCTAACTTGCCTGCAGCCCTTTAAGTAAAACTTGTGATATCAAAACCCTGAGAGTATCTCCTCTCATACACAATTCATCCAACACATGGAGAGCAAAGATCAGAAGAAACTTCACATAGCCATGTTCCCATGGCTAGCCTACGGCCACCTAATGTCATTTCTCGGGGTCTCCAAGTTCTTAGCTCAAAAGGGTCACCAAATCTCCTTCATCTCCACCCCCAAAAACATCAATCGCCTCCGATCCTCCTCCTTTTCCCCGCTCATCGATTTCGTCGAGCTTCCTCTCCCCGCCGTCGACGGCTTACCGGAATCCGCCGAGTCCACCTCCGAGCTACCAATCAACAAAGTACCTTACCTTAAAAAAGCCTACGACTTGCTCAAGCCTTCAGTCACGCATTTCATCCAACATTCGGGCGTCAACTGGGTCGTCCACGACTTCATTTGCTACTGGCTTCCCCGAGTCGCCACCCAGCTCGGAGTCAACTCGGTCTTATTCTTCGTCTCCAACGCCACTACCTTGGCCTTCTTCGGTCCTCCGTCCGAGTTACTCAGCGACAAACTCCGGCGGCCGGAGGACTTTACGATCGTCCCCGAGTGGGTCGACTATCCTTCCAACGTTGCTTTTAAGCTGCATGAGATGGTGAGCCACTGGGATTGCATGGACGACGAGGTCTCTGATTTTCAGAGAGCCGCGGGTGCGATTCAAGATTGTAATTTTGTGACTATGCGGAGCTGCACCGAGTTTGAATCTGACGCGGTGAGTCTGCTCAGGAAGATCTACGGCAAACCCATCGTTCCACTAGGGCTGCTGCCGCCCGACTCAGCGCCGCATCAGCATGGCGTCGCTGACGACCGAGGGGATGAGAAATGGGAAGTGTTGAGAGAGTGGCTCGAAAATAAGGAACCGAACTCGGTGGTTTACATCGCATTCGGCACTGAGGTGACTCCGAGCCAAGAGTTGATGCACGAGTTGGCACATGGGATAGAGAAATCCGGGTTGCCCTTTATTTGGGTGGTCAACAATCGCCCGTTGGTGGAGGGTGTGTTGGAGGCCGATATCATTCCACTCGGGTTTCAAACTCGAGTGGAGGATCGAGGCTTGGTCTGGAGGGGTTGGGCCCCACAACTTAAGATTCTAGGTCATGCATCGGTCGGAGGTTTCCTAACTCATTGCGGTTGGAGCTCAGTTGTTGAGGCACTACGGTTTGGGCGGGTTCTGATTTTGTTTTCAGGCGCTTATTCAGACCAACCGTTGAACGCGAGACTAATGCATGATAAGCGGGTCGGGTTGGAGATACCAAGGGACGAGCGAGACGGATCGTTTACGAGTGACTCGGTGGCCGAGTTGATTAGGCAAGTGATGGTGGAGAAAGAAGGTGAGTCAATAAGGTCAAATGCATGGGCCATGAAGGAGATCTTTGGCAACGTAGAGTTGAACAACAGGTGCTTGGACGAGTTCACTCGGGTCCTTGAAACCTGGCCCAGTTCCACCTAGTCAACGAGAAATTTTTCAACGAATAAGGAATTTTGCCCGGTGCATCAAGTGTTATAATACAAGTGAAAAAATATTTGAAAATTCTCAACTAATTATATTATGATACTTAGTGTACTAGGCTTTGTTTCCAGCATACTGAAAAATCTCTCATAATCAACTTTGTAGATTTCATGTGTTGGTGGATCTTAGTTGGGATAACTAGATTGGTTGCTTACTTTTTAGTTTGTTTGTTTTTTTTTTTCTACCCACATCAAGGTCATTGAATTGGCCTCTCTTAAATTGTATAAGTTTGCTTGCAATAAAAACTAAATAAAAGTTGCTTTTTAAGTGTTTGTCAAATATTGTTTGAAAGCCCTATATATCAGGTGTGTTGCCCACTTATAGTATAACACTTCATGCAAATCACAAGAAATGCGATGAATGGTGGGACTTTATATCGTTTTTTGTTTTTAACATAATATTTTAAAATATTAGTTGAGTGTAACGTTAAGTTGTGAACTAACAAATAGTCCTTACATTGAGATTCTCAGCAAATCACTACATATTAGATTTTTGAGGAAAAAAAAACATATCATTATATCAAATAAATATAGCTTCCTCTCACATTCATCGCATGTACCATTACTTGCTAATCTTAAGAGAGAAGTAAAGGCCGCGTTGACCCAAAGAGAAAAAAGGCAGGTGAATCTCGTAGCGTGGGTGGCAGTTGCTCTAGTGTGGTGGCAATGACATCAGTAGCGGTGGCAATTAACAGCGGCGGGAACCCGAGAAGCCGATGCACCGTGAATTGGGCTGCGGAGAATCTCTTGCCCAAAGCAGATAGTTTCGTCTTAGTCCATGTCATCCCCAAAAATCAACTTAATTAATTCCAACTACATTTACGCATTTCCTATTTTCGCCGTAACTGAATCTCTGATTGTTGCCCCACTCTCTGTTTGGTTGTCCGGAAAATAATGGAAAATTAAATTCGTAATTTGAAATTTTTTTTTAGCAAAATGGGAGTGGGGCAACGTTTGATCGATAATGTATAGCTTTATAAGAATTTCAAAATGTCGTCAAAATTTGATCGATAATGTATCAAGATTTAATCAATATATCAACAATTATTTTGATTTTATTTTGAAAATCTTCATCTTAATTAATTGCATTAAAATAGTTGATATTTCACAGCCTAACGTCATTAATAAGAAAATTTCACATCCTAATGTCATTCATAAGATCTTGAAGTTACTCAAGCTCTATCTATAATACTAAACATGTCAACTTTTATTTATCGAGTAATGTGGAAATTTCTTGTTTGATGTAAACAAACAAGTTTTAAAGTGGGCATAAACAACTCTATTGCTTCCAATGGAGAATTCACCATGGGACTAGGTAGGTCAGTTGACCCTCCAAATCTCAGAAAATCTTCATGGAAAAGCTGGGTGCTACTCTTTGTAAAACTGAGATTGCTTGAAAGCTGTTTTCCTAGACCTGGCATTCGTGTCGTGTTTCTCGTGTTTGTGTCGTTTTCGTGTCATACTCGATAGCTTAACGGGTCGTGTCGTGTAACACCCGTTAAAATAAACGGGTAATATGACCCAACCCGAAATCGACCCGTTAATATTATCAGGTAACATGACCCGACCCGTTACCCGTTAAGAAAAATATTTTTTAAATCAATAAATAATGAAAATGAAAAACATAATTTGACCCTAAAAATGTAAAACATAATACGAAATTAGTATATACATACCATATTGTCACATAAATACTAATTCAAAACATTAATAAATAAATAAATAAAACATTTTTCTTTCAAGTTTACATACCCCAAAATAAGAGTCTAATGAAAAAACATTAGTGCATACTACAAAATACAAATGTTCAAAGATATGCAAAATGAAGAGAGTTATACTTAATGAAAGTATAAATAAACTCTTAAGTGTTAGTCAGTCTATCGTTTTGATGGGATACGAATTCTCTGAAACTAATTTCAACGATCACAACCGTCAAACTTGTTTGTATATGTTTCGAGATCACAGCAGCAAAAAATCACAAAAAACAAACATTTAGAGATCAAGTAACAGGACAAAACTTTTTGAGGGTTATAAACAAAAAATCACGATTTAACGGTTATTTTAACTCTGATTTTGATGATTTTATACAGCTACACTCTTTGACCCTATATGAATACAATGAATGAATTCGATCTTTAATTTAAAATATTTACACAAGTGGATACCACAAAATCTTATGTTATACTTAATGAAAGTATAAATAAACTCTTAAGTGTTAGTTAATCTATCGTTTTGATGGGATACGAATTCTCCGAAACTAATTTCAACGATCACAACCGTCAAACTTGTTTGTATATGTTTCAAGATCACATCAGCAAAAAATCACAAAAAACAAACATTCAGAGATCAAGTAACGGGACAAAGCTTTTCGACGGTTATAAACAAAAAATCACGATTTAACGGTTATTTTAACTCCGATTTTGATGATTTTTTACAGATACACTCCTTGACCCTATATGAATACAATAAATGAATTCGATATTCAATTTAAAATATTTACACAAGTGGATACCACAAAATCTTATGTTATACTTAATGAAAGTATAAATAAACTCTTAAGTGTTAGTCAATCTATCGTTTTGATGGGATACGAATTCTTCGAAACTAATTTCAACGATCACAACAGTAAAAAATCACAAAAAAAAAACATTCAGAGATCAAGTAACGGGACAAAGCTTTTCGACGGTTATAAACAAAAAATCACGATTTAACGGTTATTTTAACTCCGATTTTGATGATTTTTTACAGATACACTCCTTGACCCTATATGAATACAATGAATGAATTCGATCTTCAATTTAAAATATTTACACAAGTGGATACCACAAAATCTTATGTTATACTTAATGAAAGTATAAATAAACTCTAAAGTGTTAGTCAATCTATCGTTTTGATGGGATACGAATTATCCGACACTAATTTCAATAATCACAACCGTCAAACTTGTTCATATATGTTTCGAGATCACATCAGCAAAAAATCACAAAAAACAAATATTCAGAGATCAAGTAATGGGACAAAGCTTTTCGACGGTTGTAAACAAAAAATCACGATTTAACGGTTATTTTAACTTCGATTTTGATGATTTTTTACAGATACACTCCTTGACCCTATATGAATACAATGAATGAATTCGATCTTCAATTTAAAATATTTACACAAGTGGATACCACAAAATCTTATGTTATACTTAATGAAAGTATAAATAAACTCTTAAGTGTTAGTCAATCTATCGTTTTGATGGGATACGAATTATCCGAAACTAATTTCAACGATCACAACTGTCAAACTTGTTCGTATATGTTTCGAGATCACATCAGCAAAAAATCACAAAAAACAAACATTCAGAGATCAAGTAACGGGACAAAGCTTTTCGACGGTTATAAAAAAAAATCACGATTTAACGGTTATTTTAACTCCGATTTTGATGATTTTTTACAGATACACTCCTTGACCCTATATGAATACAATGAATGAATTCGATCTTCAATTTAAAATATTTACACTAGTGGATATCACAAAATTTTATGTTATATACTTAATAAAAGTATTATTTTCGGGTGTAGATGTAATACTTAAACGACAAATATTTTAATGTTTTGAAGTAATATTTATGTGGCAATGTGTGGTATGTGCAATTTTTTTTTTAAAAATCTTATTAATTTTTCACTTCTACAATATTATTAATTTTTCACTAAAAAAAACATTATTCATGAGATTTGGAGGGTTTTAAAAATCTAAACGACCATGTAACGATTGTCTAAGGGTAGAGGATGCAATCATGAGCATTTATATAGGGGTGTGCTATCCACACACCCCATTTTACTTCTTACACACCCCTTGTTAATTTCTATTTGTTGATTTTCTTCAATTCATCCGATCCGACGGTCGAAAATTAGAAGGGTGTGTGAAAAGTAAAATGGGGTGTGTGAATATCACACCCCTTTATATATGCTTTCACATTTTTCAGACTTATACATTTATGATTATGAATTTTATTTATTTTGAACTACCTTAAAAATACTTGAGGGTTTGTATAGTTTTAAAAATTCATGTACGCACCTTTAAAGTGTAGAGGATGCGATTAAGAGTGCTTGCATATTTTTTTCACATTTTTTGCACTTGTAAATTAATTATTTTAAATATTTAAATGTATTTGGTATTTTTTAAATTACTTGATGTTTTTATTTTTAATGTGTTTTATAATTTTTTAATCTCACTCTTTGCTCATAATATTTTATAAAATAAATAAATAAAACTTAAATTTTAAAAATTTATTTAGAATAATAATACAATAATAATTAATGAACAAAATATATATATATATATATATATATATATATATATCCACTATATTTATTGTATTTTATAGTAAGTTTTTTTTTTAGTAATTAAAAAAAATTAAAATCATCAAAATAACTTTTTCCTTTTCGTGTCAAAACAGGTTACCCGCGTGTCACTCTCGTGTAAACCTGTTAAGGACCCGTTATTAACGGGTTACCCGATAATGACCCGATTAGTTATCGTGTCGACCCGAAACCCGTTATTTTCGTGTCGTTTTCGTGTCGTGTTATCGTGTCGTGTCAGAAACTGCCAGGTCTATGTTTTCCAACTGCTCAGCGAATTATATTGGGCAAGGTAGTTGCTAGGCTCATGCCTTTGTGTTTGTTGCTATTGGCATCTTCGATAGGCTCACTCAGCATATGTTGGTGTCAACATGCTCGCTCAAAAGTTATTGACATCAATCAACATGCTTGTTCGAAAACTGTTCGCATCTATCGACGGGTATGCCATATGAGTGACCTTCGGCCTACCCAGACTCAATGAGATACCAATGTGCATGCTATTCCACCCAAACAATTTCTTGTGCTGCATGTACTATTCTCTCATTGCCCCCATCCCCACGCACCCCCAAAACACGGCTCGCTTCTGTATAAAAAAAGTGGGCATGAATAAGAGAAATAAAAGATTGCTGCGTAAGTTGGCGTCTTTTTTGCATTTTATTTTAAAAGGTGACTAGCTAGTGTTTTTAGCATCGTACAAGTTTTATTTTGTAAATGCCAATCATTAGTAGACACCAAACCAACAGAATATTGGACTTGAAAGAGACACTTGGCTCCGTTCAAACATTAAGATTTTAAAGATACGGGGGACATTGTATTAAAAATAAGAGCATTAAATCTAGTGGTAATTAAAGAAGGAGCACTCAAGCATGATATAAAAGAATGACGCGGATCTCTCTACCTATGTTTTTGCAGTGATTTATGCGAATCCAGCAATTTCCATGGTTCCAGGCTTCCAGCTGGTGCAGGTTAAGTTTGTTTTATATATAACACAATAAGAATTTACGTTTTATGGATGCTACTTTTGTGCCAAACGTATTATCTTGGGTGAGGAGTACTAATCGAATTTGAAACATCTTTCTAACACAATTTATTTAACTAACGGGTCACTGATATAGGTATTTAACCGTTATTCACACGACCGGGTAAATCTTACTCATACAGTTATATATATATATAGAATTTTTGCAGGGTGAATTTGAGTCATATTAACACGTCGTGTACAATTAATTGCTAGCTTTAACGATGACATATGAAATTACCTTTGACAAAGTTCAAATATTTTCTTACCTTGATTTTTGCTTTGATGATATATCTGACAAGCTAGTAAAAAATACCGCTAAAATGAAAAATTGTTTAAGATTTTTAGCTAAAATGATTCCTGATATTGACATAACTCTTCACTTTGGTCCATAACAATGAAAATCGATAGAAGTGGACTTTGAATTTGTCTACTGTAAATCATTTTGGTCATTCCTGAAAAGTCTGTCAATATTCTCGTTAAATTGTCATGTGAACGACGTGACCACTTTTTGAGGGTATTTATGTCAAACCAACCTCTTTACTTAACGAGGATATTGACAAAATTTTCACGAAATAAAATGATTCAAGATAGACAAACTCACAAACCAATTTTATCCATTTTCAATATTACGGACCAAAGTGAGAAGTTATACCAATCTCGGGAACATCAAATTTTGATTCTAGAAGGTGAACGATATGCATATAACTTGGTTACATGCATGCATGAACTATTGAACACGTGAGTGGTAGACGTAAGCAGAATCTCTTGCATTTCAGCGCAAGTGATTGGTTGCGGGTTTCCAACAGCATTCAAGGGGAAGAATTTAACATATATCTTTACCAAGGAGTCAAGGACGGATCGATGCTTCTGATCCTATCTCCTAACCCTGTGTTTTTCACAAATCAACTTCCTTAATTAACCCTAGCTACAAAGAGAAGACGACGAAGAAGGTACTTGTTTCATTTAGTTCAGTATACATGCGTGGCTACATCTACGATCGGATACATATAGATTGGATACATATTAACAGAGGTTTGTAGAGAAGGTGACTTAAGAGAGTTAGCACACGTGGTTCTTTTCTTGCATGAATTCATGTCGGAAGTTCTGTGTGCTCACTCTCCATGTCACCAACCATCCTTAAACCTCTTAAACCTCTTAAACCTCTCACTTAGTATTATCTCTCTCTCAACAACATATAAGATAATACATACATGCATATATACATCCACTATCGTTGACACCACAGTTTGATACTTAAATCCTAAAATGTCAGAGATTATCCAATTCGAAACAGGAAAACCTAAAATATGTCAATAATTGTACACCCAAATCATGTATGTCAACAATTGATATTAAAGCTAAATAAAATTTAGTGGCCTGTGAGATATGTTAGATAAGTCCGTTTTCGAACGTCATAATCATAGAAGAATTCTCGAATTTTCTTGTAATGATCTTTACAGTTTGGTATGAAAAATGATTTTCGCTATGTAGTTTATTTCATATTTTGGTTACAACAGAAAATGGAACCCAACTCGAGACTATCTTAATCATATTACTCATCTTCCCTCATCCGAACACTAGTCTCATATTTCCTTTTACCATTAAACTAACCTCCAAATATTAATCACATGCACCGTGATTGATTAAATTAAGTTTTAGATGTTAATTAGTCTCACACCATAAAGCAATCCAATAATTTGGCCAAAAGTTACTTTTTTTTTGTTGAAAAAACGGGGCTAAAAGCAAAGAGCCCAAATAAACATACTCAATAACAAATTTAGATTGAGACATCCTAAGTTGATTATCTCACAAATGAAACTAATTGAACAAGCAAATGGCCCTTTGCCACATTGGTAAAAAAGTATTGAGTCATTGCATGACTATATGGGTTCAAACCCTGTCGTGACTAATCTATCATCTAAGATACATACACACACTATCGGTTGATTAAAATGTAAGAGATCTTATCCTATTTGAAACAAGAAAACCTGAAGTATATCAATAATTGTGCACCCAAATCATGTACGTCAACAATTGATATTAAAGCTAAATAAAATTTAGTGGCTAGTGAGATATTTTGGATATGTCCGTTTTCGAACATCATAATCATAGAAGAATTCTAGAATTTTCTTGAAATGATCTTTACAGTTTGGTATGGAACATGATTGTCGCTCTGTATTTTACTTCGTATTTAGGTTACAACAGAAAATGGAATCCAACTCGAGACTATCTTAATCATATTAACTATCTTCCCTCATCCAAACAACTGGTCTCATATGTCCTTTTACCATTAAACTAACCTCCAAATATTAATCATATGCACCGTGATCGATTAATTTAAGTGTTTAGATGTTAATTAATCTCTCACACCATAAATCAATCCAATAATTTGGCCAAAAGTTACCCTTTTGTTGAAAAAACAGGGCTAAAAGCAAGAGCTCAAATAAACATATTCAATAACAAATTTAAACTGAGACATCTCAAGCCGATTATCTTACGAATGAAACTAATTGAACAAGCAAGTTGCCCTTTACTACAGTGGTGAAAAAGTATTTAGTCATTGCACGACGACGTGAGTTCAAACCCTGTCGGTACTAATCTATCATATAATCTAAAAAAATCTATTGTTTGACAAAAAAAAAAAAAAAATTGAACAAGAAGAAAGATTATTAAAATAAAAAATTACCTAAATTTAAATTAAGACTGCAAATCTCTAAATTGTCCATCGCAAATTTCTTTGTTAACATGCCAAAATTCGCATTGTTGATATCTTAAAAGCAAGCCAAAATAAGGAGACCCAAAGAATAATTATTGCCAAAAACTGTGACTGCTGATTTGCCAGTAGCTTATCGTAATCTCCATGCCACTGCTACCCTTTAATTACAATTTCTGATATCAAAAGCCTGAGAATCTCTCCTCTCACACCCAATCGTCGAACACATGGAGAACAAAGATCAGAAGAAACTTCAAATAGCCATGTTCCCATGGCTAGCCTATGGCCACCTAATGCCATTTCTCGAGGTCTCCAAGTTCTTGGCTCAAAAGGGTCACCAAATCTCCTTCATCTCCACCCCCAAAAACATCAATCGCCTCCGATCCTCCTCCTTTTCCCCGCTCATAGATTTCGTCGAGCTTCCTCTCCCCGCTGTCGACGGCTTACCGGAATCCGTCGAGTCCACCTCCGAGCTACCAATCAACAAATTCCGGTACCTCAAAAAAGCCTATGACTTGCTCAAGCCTTCAGTCACGCATTTCATCCAACACTCGGGCGTCAACTGGGTCGTCCACGACTTCATTTGCTACTGGATGCCCCGAGTCGCCACTCAGCTGGGAGTCAACTCGGTCTACTTCAACATCACCAACGCCACTAGCTTGGCTTTCTTCGGTCCTCCGTCCGAGTTACTCGGCGATAAACGCAGGCGGCCGGAGGACTTAACGGTCGTGCCCGAGTGGGTCGACTATCCTTCCAACGTTGCTTTTAAGCTGCATGAGTTGGTGAGCCCCTGGGAGGGCATGGACGACGAGGTCTCCGATTTTCAGAGATTCGCGGGTACGATTCAAGATTGTAATTTTGTGACTATGCGGAGCTGTACGGAGTTCGAATCTGAAGCGGTGAGTCTGCTCCGGAAGATCTACGGCAAACCCGTTGTTCCACTCGGGCTGCTTCCGCCCGGCTCAGCGCCGCAACAGCACGGCGTGGCTGACGATCGAGGGGATGAGAAGTGGGAAGAGTTGAGAGAGTGGCTCGAAAATAAGAAACCGAACTCGGTGGTTTACATCGCCCTCGGCACCGAGGTGACTCTGAGTCAAGAGCTGATGCACGAGTTGGCACATGGGATAGAGAAATCCGGGTTGCCCTTTATTTGGGTGGTCAACAATCGCCCGTTAGTGGAGGGCGTGTTGGGCTCCGATATAATTCCACTCGGATTTCAAACCCGAGTAGAGGATCGAGGCTTGGTCGTGAGAGGTTGGGCCCCACAACTTAAGATCCTAGGTCATATCTCGGTCGGGGGTTTTCTAACACACTGTGGGTGGAGTTCAGTTGTCGAGGCGCTAGGGTTCGGGCGGGCTTTGATTTTGTTTTCGTGTGGTAATGCGGACCAAGGGTTGATCGCGAGACTAATGCACGATAAGCGGGTCGGGTTGGAGATACCGAGGGACGAGCAAGACGGGTCTTTTACGAGTGACAAGGTGGCCGAGTTGACTAGGCGAGTGATGGTGGAGAAAGAAGGTGAGTCAATAAGGTCAAATGCATGGGCCATGAAGGAGATATTTGGCAACGCAGAGTTGAACAACAAGTGCTTGAACGAGTTCACTCGGGTACTTGAAACCTGGCCCACTTCCACCTAGTCAATGAGAAAAATTTCTAATAAATAAGAAACACGGTTCGGTATATTAAGTGTTATAATAAAAATAGTTGGATATTTGAAAATTTTCAATTAATTATGTTATGACACTTTGTGTACCGAATTTTGTTCCTGGCATGTTGAAAAGTCTCTCATAATTAACTTTGTAGATTTCATGTGTTTGGGCCTTTTAGTTGGCATAATTAGATTGGTTGCTTACTTTTTAGTTTGTGTTTTTCTTTCAACCCACAATAAAGTGTCATTTAATTGGCCTATCTTAAATTGTAAAAGTTTGCTTGCAATTATAACTAAATAAAAGTTGTTTTTTAATTTTTTTTTGTACAACGATATATTTTACACTGAAAGGAGGGAGAATTCGACTAAGTCATACAATAAACAACCTAATTTGGTATCGAATTTGTCGTCTACGAAATTTGAACCTAAGACCTCTCATTTACAAGTGAAGAGGAATAATACTAGACCATAGTACTGAATGACTTTTTCAAATATTGTTTGAAAGCCCTATATATCAGTTGTGTTGCCTACTTATGTGATAAAATGTAACACAAATCACAAGAAATGCTAAGAAAGGTGGGACTCTATGTCATTTCATATGTTTAGCATAATGGTTTAAAATATTGGCCGAAAGTAGCGTTAAACTATGAAGTAACAAATAGTCGTCACTTTGAGATTCTCCGCAAATCATTATGTATCAGATTTAAAATATCATTGTATAAAAAAAAATATAGTTTCCTCTCACATTCATCGCATGTACCATTACCTGCTCATCCCAAGAGAGAAATAAAGGCGGCATTGAACCAAAGAGAAAAAAGGTGGCTGAATCTCGTAGTGCTGGCGGCAGTTGCTCTGGTGTGGTGACGATGACATTAGTAGTGGTGGTGGTTAACAGCGACGGGAGCCCGGAAATCCATGTTAGAAGCTCTGTGCTCGTTCTCTATCTGTCACCTACCATTCTTAAACCTTTCTCTCGCTCAACAACATGTAAGATGATACATACACACACACACACACACACACACACACACACACACACACTACGATATGTTTTTTTTTCTTTTTTTTTTGGTATGGTAAAAGACACCATAGTTTGATAATTAGATCATAAAATGTAAAGAGATTATATCCAATCCGAGACAAGAAAACCTAAAGTACTGTTGACTACAAAAATCACCTAGCCTACGTGGCGTTCAGGCCGAGTAACTAGTAGACTAACTATGTCCTTCAAATGTGTGCAGGGCGTGCCAACTCGTCGACCGAGCTCGACCGATGAGTAAAAATGTCTTGATGTTGTGTGGATGCGCACGGCTGACTTCTGTGTCTTGCAACTGCGGCCGAGAAAGGAACACGTCTCGGCCTCTGGGTCCTCAAGCCTGAAGATAAGGCTACCAATTACAAAGTTCACGGCTCGTCGTCGTCTGATTCAGTAACAGTCACCGTATTTGTGAAGGTGAAACCACGCCGAATCGATACTAGAGTATAGGGGCACAAATACTCAAAGCGGATGAAGGTCTTGATAACGAACGTGGTTCGGCCGTCCAAGTGCCGAACTCTAAAACCCGCTTGTGAATATGCGATCATAAAATAACTCGGCGTTGAGGCACCGAGCCTAAGTATCAGTAACACCTCACTTTGCCGAGATGGCTGGTGAGATGACCAAGTGTGTCTGCCGACGTTTTGACTTGACTACCATGTCGTCGATGTATTACTTCGACCGTTGTCCTGATGAGGTCATGAAAGATAGCATTCATCGCTCGCTGGTACGTTGCACCAGCATTCTTTAAGCCGAAAGGCATTACGACCCACTCGTATGTGCCTAGTGCCCCGGGCATCGAAAGGCAGTTTTGTGAACATCGGCTTCGGCAATGAAAATTTGGTTATAACCAGCGTGTTGATCCATAAAGGAAAAAATTGCGTGGCTCGCCGCTGCGTCGATTAGAAGATCTGAAATCGGCATTGTATATTCGTCTTTGGGAGTTGCCAGATTCAGATTCTGAAAATCGATACAGATTCGCAAGGCTCTATTTTTCTTAAGAACGGGAACTATATTTGCCAGCCATTCGACGTATCAAGCCGTCTGTATAAACCCGATATTCAGAAGTCGAATAATCTCGTCTTTTATGCCAAGTTGTATTTCGATCGAGAATCGTCGAGGTGGCTGACGAAATGGTTTGCATCCGGGCTTGATGCGTAACTCATGCTCGATGAGCGTTCGATCTAAACCAGGCATCTCGTGATAACTCCAAGCAAAACAATCTTTGAATTCATTTAATAAATTACAAAGTTCGGTTTTCATAGGTTGGGGCAACAGAGCATTGATAAATAAAGGTCGTGGTTCTTCGGCCGTCCCAACATTTATTTCTTCCAAAGGGTCTTTGACCTGAGGCTGATTGTCTTTGAGTTCGGCCGGTGCAGCCTGAACCTTATCTAGAGACAAAACTGGGCCGTTGTCTCCTTCTACTAGAAACTTGATCAGGTTGACTCCCGAGTTTGGTTGCTTATAAATCGCATACCAATGGGCCAGAAGTCACCCCATGGTTGAAGAGACTGCGGCTTGGCGTCAATCATCGATATTGGTGAGTAAGTTGGCCAATCCGAGTTTCGCCGATTCCTGGTGGACAGTCTCGGCGGCAACCTCAATGGCCTTTTGCATGGAAATCTTTGTTGGTCGCCCTTCCTCATTAAGGCCTTGAAGGGTAATGTAGCTGACGTGATCATCATAGTAACGGGCTTGGATCATGTTAGCCTCAAATAGCTGGGTATCGGCCGGATGGACAATGACCGATTTCCCGTCTGAGAAGACAAGGACTTGATAGAGTGACGATGGAATGCAGCCAGTCTGATGGATCCAATCGTGGCCGAGCATGGCGTTATACTCGGTTTTCAAGTCGATAATGAAGAATGCGGTCATGTGATTGCGACCGGCTATAGTTACCTCCAGAGGAAGCACTCCTTTTGTTTGGGACCGGTCTCCCTCGAAACTACTAATAATTATCCCGGATGGGATGAGTTCGTTGCTTGACCGTCGTAAGGCTCGCATGACGGACATGGACATAACGTTGACAGTTGCCCCACAATCGACGAATACCTTAGAGACTGGGTATCCTTCAATATGAGCCGTAACGTACAACGGCTTTAGATGTTGTAGATTAGTAGTGAGAGACCGGGGAAACAACTCAGCGAGGGCTGCCGCGAGTTTGTCTTTTTTGCTTTCTGTCCCATCTTCTTCAGTGGTGACGAAGTCGACCTGTGTCGCCTTCTTGGCCACTACATCGCCAGCCAAAGATGATGGTTGGGAAGTAGTTGTCTGAAATTCGGCGGGTAAGATGTGGACCATGCTGATCTCCATGTTGTCCAGGACAAAAGGGCCCAGTGGGTCATGATCATCTTTTCCGGGATTGTCGATCAAAGCAGCTTGTTCCCGAGCATCTTCAGCTAAGGCATATGTCGTATTATTGGCAAGTAGCAGCTCATCCTCTTGTTGGGAATTATCTCGGATGTTACCCTTGAGCTCACCCGTTAGTGGGACAATTACTGATTGACGGACTTGCTCTTGGTAAGCAATTAAAACGTTTCTTGTGTTAAGATATGCGTCGATGCGCGTTATACGTTCTTGTTCATCGGCCGTGAGGCCGAAAAGCGCTACTGCTGAGAAAACTTTGAAATGGTACCTCAAATCTTAAAGGTTTTCGAAGGAAAATGGGAGCTCGGCGGGGTGTAGATCAGTGTATGGGTCAACCTCAAAGTCGAACACCCGAGCCTCCCGTATGTGCTGGAATCTTGCCTTTATAGCCAAGTCTGTAGTTTTCTGAATTATCTGCTCGGCATCTGGGGAGGTTAAGGCCAGATCGAGGACCTGTTGACATTCCTTTGGTAAGCTGTACAAATCATTGGCCGAGTGCGTCTTATGAAATTCCAGCATATACTTTAGGGCTTCACCAACGAATGGAGGATGAAGATTCCGTCGTATCTTGATCAGTGGTTCTGATGTCGGCGCTGGAGGGAGGTTCTCCGCCGACTCTTTCCTGATTTGCTCGAAGCGAGCCTTCATTTCCCCTGATCGAAGCAGGAGCTTGATCCGTTTGTCGGACTATTCGAAAGCAGTTTCAATGTCACGGTCTGTGGCCTTCTTTCCTTCGAGTAACTCGGTCACGATCGTCGGGGGTTGACGATCATCTTCATTTGTTTCTGTGTTTTTAGGATGCCACTTGGGAGCCGAAGAGACTTGGGTTGCTTGGCGTCGAGCCATGCAATCTATCCTTTGGCGGCGACGCTTCTAAGATTTGGACAGGGCAGTGTACACGCCAGTTGGTGAATTGTACGTGTACCATGGATGGTCGCGTGGCTCCGGCGGCTTGAACGTTTTTTGGTTTGCCACCGAACCGGAACTGCTGGAACTTTGTGCATAATAATCCTCGTTATAAAGTGGGGCATCAAAGTGGAGTCGTCGCCTGGCTGAAGATGATCCCTCGGCTCGTGGTTGGGGTCTGAGTCTATTGAACACCTTTCGGCGCTGGCCCGAGCCAAGCACCTTTAGCGGTATTGCTGCGACCATGGGCAATTGTCGGGGTGTTGCTGCGTTTAGTTACGGCTGGCGTGGTGTCGCTACTTGAGGTTGCTTCTGCTTTGGCTCGGTTATGACTAGGGGTGGTTTTGGTATATTACCGTACCGATTACCATACCAAATATTTGGTACGACAAAATTTATTACCATTACCGTACCAAACTTTTGGTATACCGAATATCGGTATACCAAATAATTTGGTTGGTATGGTATGCCAATGGTAATTACCACTTTGTTTTAAGCCACTTAGTTTGCCCAAAATCTAATATTTTCTAACCTAATTCAAAGCCTATAAAATATACAGTTTGACATATATACACAATTTAACCTAATTCAAGAATTTTTACTATTGTATGTCAAAGTGGTAAAAACTTAATAAATCATAAGACAACATTTCTATAGCATGCTGAGACTCAAATGAACCAGAAACGTAAGACAGCAAACCACAAAAATGTAAATATCTATAGCTGTGCTCGACGACTGGCTTGCTGATTTGAACCCACAATCCAAGGTGGTAATACCCAATGCATATGTTGTGCCCTCACTTGGAAGACAAAGTCGCTGGAAACGAGAAACGAAGATGAATCGATGAGAGAGCTACAACGACGGAACAAGCCCTAGGTTTCTAATGTGTCGAGCAGAGACCAGAGTGAGAGACTAAGAGTGTTTGGTTTGTGGAGATTTTAGGAATAGAATAAATGAGTCAAAGTGTCAAACGGCATAATATAATATTACATAATACATAATTCTCTATATATATATATATATATAATATAATATTAATAATATTGGTAACCGGTAGGTATGGTATACCACTAGTACTAGTTTTGAGTACCAGTACCGTACCAAAATAGTATGGTATGGTACAAATACCGTACCATTACCAGTGGTACAAATTTTTTGGCACAACTTTGGTATGGTACGGTTGGTAATACGGTAGGTATGGTAATGTGGTAAAAAATTCCACCCCTAGTTATGACTACCTACACTTTACAACGGCTGCACAACACTACCGGTCTGTCGGGGTTATCCCCGCTAGCTCCTGACATAACTTCAACTATTGCGAGCCCTGTCAGCTCTGTTGATGGCTCATTATAGGATATGTCAATCTTGAGCCGCGGCCGAGAACCCTATTTTGGAATATGTTGCACCTGTACGAACTCGGCATTTCTCTTACTCTTGTTTTTAGGTAGATGGGCATCGACCATGCTGACTGTTGCCGAGGGAAAAGGATTGGCGTCGACGACCATCTGTTTCTCTGGGAATTTTAATTTGCCCTTGTCAATCCATCCTTGAATGACATCGCGAAACACCACAGTTGTTGGTCGTATGCTTACTTGAATTGTGGTACTTGCAGTATACCTTACAATTCTTCAGCCTTTGGGATGTTATGTCCTGGCCTAAGCTTGATAATCTTTGCTATCAATAGCTGGTCGAAGATAGTGTCGGCTTTGGTAATGTCAAAAGTATAAACCTTCGATGTTTTGGTTGTAACTTCCTCAGGGTCCACGCGAGCTTTAGTATCTTTAGTTTGAGCCAGAGTTTTGCATATGTATGGTTTGTCAATGACAATTTCGGTTGCGTCTATACTGGCATACTGGGAGTTATCTCCTTCGGTCGAGACGTAACTGACCAAAGGGTGTTTGTACACGGTACCCCTGGTTGAGGACTTTGATACATTCTCCTCGCGGAGTAGATACTCATATTGCTCTACATGCTGAGCCAATTCGTACATATCCCGAAAATTTACCCCCAAGAACCTCTTCTTGTACTCCAAATCGAGGCCGTTAAGAGCTATTCTCACGAATTCCACTTCCGGGAGAGGTACTCGGCACCAATTCCTGGCCGATAGAACTGTTCGTGAAATTTCTCAACCAGTTCTTCCCAACTTTGGACCGAATTTGGAGGAAGATTAATATACCATGCGAACGCCGGTCCGATTAATGAGAAGTTGAACAATCGTAGCTTATAATGATCACTGTTAACATTCTCACACTGTGCGGTGAAACAAGCCACGTGTTCTAGAGAAGATAACGAAGACTCCCCTGCAAACAAACTGAAATCTGGGATCTTAAAACCTTTTGGGTACTCGAAATGCTCGACATACTCTGGGTATGGATGAATAAACTTGGGGAATTTCGGTCCCTTCTTCAAGGCCGAATTAATCATTCGCTGGATTTCTGCGGCATTCATGGCAAGTGTGCCGGCCCAAAGTCATTTGTTGTGCTGGTTGATCTGCTATTCTTCTCTAGATCAATTACTTTAGGCCGAGCATATCCTACCTCGGCCGTTGACGTGGTCGCTACGTTCTGTTTAGGCAAGGGCTGTCTCGCTCGATCGGTCAATCCCAAATTGAAGGTAATGTGGACCAAGTATTCGAGCAACTTGGTCTGCATGGCGCTTTGCCCCCGTACTTCTTCCATGATTGATTGTATGTTTCGACCAAATGTCTATTCGAATTGCCGAGATTGTTCTTCCAATCGTCTCCTGAAAAATGACTTGGATGGTGGGTCAGTAGCATCACCCTTATCCTCATCACAGTTCTTCACTGTTCATTCGACCAGATTGTCCTTTATGACCTTAGTGAGAACCCCTGTGTTATGAGGTGGCGCGCCGAGAATTATTCCACTCTCTCGGCGTGGGTCAGGTGTCATGGCATCATTGGTCTGTGTCTATGATGAATTTTCTAAACCCATATTGGGGATTACTGGTGCGGTGGTAGACTTTCTCATTCATGTCTTCTTCTTCACCGAACGAGTCTCAACGAGCATGAACTTTGTAGTTTTAGCACTTAGCCTACGTGGCGCGCATGCCGAGTAAGTAGTAGACTAACTATGTCCTTCAAATGTGTGCGGGGTGTGCCAACTCGTCGGCCGAGCTCGACCGATGAGTAAAAATGTCTTGATGTTGTGTGGATGCGCACGGCTGACTTCTGTGTCTTGCAACTGCGGCCAACAAAGGAACACGTCTCGGCCTCTGGGTCCTCAAGCCTGAAGACAAGGTTACTAATTACAAAGTTCACGGCTCGTCGTCGTCTGATTCGACAACAGTCACCGTATTTGTGAAGATGAAACCACGCCGAATCGATACTAGAGTATAGGGCACAAATACTCAAAGCGGATGAAGGTCTTGATAACGAACGTGGTTCGGCCGTCCAAGTGCCGAACTCTGAAATCCACTTGTGAATATGCGATCATAAAATAACTCGGCGTTGAGGCACCGAGCCTAAGTATCAGTAACACCTCACTTCACCGAGATGGCTGATGAGATGACCTCTGTCGACGGGGATCCTAAAACCCTCGTCGGCCGAGACTTGGATAGATAACCCGTCGACCCTGTCGCAGTACTGTTTAGCCTAAGTATCATACTGTTGACTACAAAAATCACCTAGCCAACGTGGCGCGCAGGCCGAGTAATTAGTAAGCTAACTACGTCCTTCAAATATGTGCGGGGCGTGCCAACTCGTCGGCCGAGCTCGGCCAAGGAGTAAAATGTGTTGATGTTGCGTTGAGCGCGCTGCTGACTTCTACGTCTTGCGATTGCGGCCGAGGAAGGAACACGTCTCGGCCTTTGGGTTCTAGAGCCTGAAGACAAGGCTGCCAATTACAAAGTTTACGGTTCGTCGTCGTCTGATTCGGCGACAGTTACCGTATTGGTGAAGGTAAAATCATACCGAATCGACACTAGAGTATAAGGGCACAAATACTCAAAGCGAATGAAGGTCTTGACAATGAACGTGGTTCGGCCGTCTAAGTGCCGAACTCTGAAACTCACTTGAGAATATGCGATCATAAAATTACTCGGCGTTGAAGCGCCGAGCCTAAGTATTAGTAACACCTCACTTCGCCGAGATGGCTGATGAGATGACCTCTATCGACGGGGATCCTAAAACCCTCGTCGGCCGAGACTTGGATAGATAACCCGTCGACCCTGTCGCAGTGCTGTTTATCCAAACTGAAGGTGCTTCACGGACGGCTGGTTCTACGGCAACAGTGCTGTTTATCCAAACTGAAGGTGTTTACCGGTTGCCTTCACAGTGCTGTTTATCCAAACTGAAGATGTAAAGGCGAAAAATAAAATAAAATCTCAAAGTCTTTGAGAGGTTTCGCGTAGAGCGAGAAATTGCGCAGGGCAGGTTTGTGTGTTGAATTGGAGGTCTCTTGCACGCTGCCACTGCTTCTGTATTTATAGGGGCCAAGTCCTCTTCTGATCAATCATAATTCTATTCGAACTAGGACTCATTACCCCTATCAGACTGCCTCGGCCACTCCTTCTTTAGCTAGGACTCCCACCGAGACTTCTTATTGTACTGGGACTCTATCTCTACAGATGGATTTCGCTTCCCTTAGTTTTAATAGCACGGTCTCTGGCCTTCTTTCCTTCGAGTAACTCGGTCATGATCGTCGGAGGGTGACGATCGTCTTCATTCGGCTCCGTGGTTTTAGGTTGCCATTTGGGAGCCGAATATACTTGGGTTGCCTGGCGGCTAGCTATGCAATCCATCCTTTGGCGGCGACGCTTTTGAGATTTAGATAGGGCAGTGTACCGGCCCGTCAGTGAATTGCACGTATACCATTGTTGGTTACGTGGTTCGGGCGGTTTGAACGTCTTTTGAGGTGCCACCGAACCGGGGCTGCTGGAGCTTCGTGCGTAGTAATCTTCGTTGTAAAATGGGGCATTAAAATCGAGCCGTCGCCTGACCGAAGATGATCCTCCAGTGCGTGGTTGAGGTCCGAGCCTATCGAACACTCTGTTGCGCTGGCCCGAGCCAAGCACCTTTGGCGGCATTGTTGTGACCATGGGTATTTGTCAGGGTGTTGCTGTGTCCGGTTGTGGTCGGCAAGGTATTGCGGCTTGGGATTGTTTTTCTTTAGGCTCGGTTACGACTATCGGTACCTTACAACGGCCGCACAATACCTCTGGCCTGTTGGAGTCGTTCGTGCTAGCCCCTGACATAGGTTCAACTAATGTGGGCCCTGCCAGTTCTGTCGGTGGCTTATTAGAGGATAGATCGATTTTAAGCCGTGGCCGAGAACCTTGCTTTGGGATGTGCTGCACTTGTACGATTTCGGCTTTTTCTTTACCCTTGTTTTTGGGTAGATGAGCATCCACCATGCCGACCGTTGCTGAGGGAAAAAGATTGGCGTCGACGGCCATTTATTTCTCTAAAAATTTTAATTTGCCTTTGTCGATCCATCCTTGAATGGCGTCGCGAAATACCACACAATTGTTAGTCGTATGCTTACTTGAATTGTGGTATTTGCAGTACACCGTATCTTTCAATTCTTCGGCCTTTGGAATGTTATGTCCTGGCCGAAGCTTAATGATATTTGCTATTAATAGCTGGTCAAAGATTGCATCGGCCTTGGTGATGTCAAAGGTATAAACCTTTGACATTTTGGTCGTAGTTTCCTCAGGAGCCACGCAAGCTTTTGTATCTTTGGTCTGAGCCAAAGCTTTGCATACGTAGGGCTTGTCAATGACGATTTCAGCTGCATCTATATTGACATATTGGGAGCTGTCCCCTTCGGTCGAGGCGTAACTGACCGAAGGGTTCTTGTATACAGTACCCCTGGCCGAGGACTTTGATACCTTCTCCTCTCGAAGCAGGTACTCATACTGCTCCACATGCTAAGCTAATTCGTACATATCCCGAAAATTGGCCCCCAAGAACTTCTTCTTATATTCCAGATCAAGGCCGTTAAGAGCGATTCTTACAAATTCGACTTCTGGGAGAGGTACTCGGCACCAATTCCTGGCCGACTTAAACCTCGTTAAGTACTCCATTGAAGACTCATCGGACGCTTGTGTCATCCTAGCCAACGAAGATACTGACATCTCCATTCCTGGTCGGTAGAATTGTTCATGAAATTTCTCGACCAGCTCTTCCCAATTTTGGACCGAATTTGACGGAAGATTAATGTACCATGAGAATGCCGGTCCAGTCAATGAGAAATTGAACAATCGTAGCTTGTGATATTCACTATTAACATCCCCACATTGGGCAGTGAAGTGAGCCACGTGTTCAAGAGAAGATAATGAAGATTCTCCCGCAAACAGACTGAAGTCTGGGATCTTAAATCCCTTCGGGTATTTGAAAAGCTCGATATACTCTGGGTACGGATGAATGAACTTGGAGAATTTCGGCCCTTTCTTCAAGGCTGAATCAATCATTCGTTGCACTTCTGCGGTGTTCACAACCGTCGTGCCAGCCCCAAAATCGTTTGTTGTGCTGGTTGATCCGCCCCTTTTTTCCAGATCAATTGTTCTAGACCGAGTAGATCCTACCTCGGCCGTTGATGTGGTCGCCATGTTGGGTTTGGGCAGGAACTGTAGCGTTCGGTCGGTCAACCCTAAAGTGGGGGTAATGTTGATCAAGTGTTCGAGCAACTTGGTCTGCATTGCGCTTTGCCCCCGGACTTCTTCCAGGATTGATTGTATATCTCGGCCGAATGTCTGTTCGAATTGCCGAGATTGCTCTTCCAAGCGTCTCCTTAAAAACGACCTGGATGGTGGGTCAGTAGCATCACCCCCATCCTCGTCACAATCTTCCACTATTCCTTCGACTTACTTGTCCTTTATGACTTTAGTGAGAACTCCTGTGTTATGGGGGGGTTCGCCGAGAAGTATTCCCCTTTCTCGGCGTGATTCAGGTGTCACGGCATCATTGGTATGTGCTTGTGACGAGTTCTCGGAACCCGCGTTGTGGGTTACTGGTACGGTGGTGGACTTTCCTATTCCTGTCTTTTTCTTCACCGAACGAGTTTCAACGGGCATAAACTTCGTAGCTTTAGCACTTGGTCCCACTGGACGTGCCAAAATGTTAACTACAAAAATCACCTAGCCTACGTGGCGCGCAGGCCGAGTAATTAGTAAGCTAACTACGTCCTTCAAATATGTGCGGGGCGTGCCAACTCGTCGGCCGAGCTCGGCCAATGAGTAAAATGTGTTGATGTTGCGTTGAGCGCGCTGCTGACTTCTACGTCTTGCGATTGCGGCCGAGGAAGGAACACGTCTCGGCCTTTGGGTTCTAGAGCCTGAAGACAAGGTTGCTAATTACAAAGTTCACGGTTCGTCGTCGTCTGATTCGGCGACAGTTACCGTATTGGTGAAGGTAAAATCACGCCGAATCGACACTAGAGTATAAGAGCACAAATACTTAAAGCGAATGAAGGTCTTGACAATGAACGTGGTTCAGCCGTCTAAGTGCCGAACTCTGAAACTCACTTGAGAATATGCGATCATAAAATTACTTGGCGTTGAAGCGCCGAGCCTAAGTATTAGTAACACCTCACTTCGCCGAGATGGCTGATGAGATGACCTCTGTTGACGGGGATCCTAAAACCCTCGTCGGCCGAGACTTGGATAGATAACCCGTCGACCCTGTCGCAGTGCTGTTTATCCAAACTGAAGGTGTTTCACGGACGGCTGGTTCTACGGTAACAGTGCTGTTTATCCAAACTGAAGGTGTTTACCAATTGCCTTCATAGTGCTGTTTATCCAAACTGAAGATGTGAAGGCGAAAAGGAAAATAAAATCTCAAGGTCGTTGAGAGGTTTCGCGTAGAGCGAGAAATTGCGCAGGGCAGGTTTGTGTGTTAAATTGGAGGTCCCTTGCACGCTGCCACTGCTTCTGTATTTATAGGGGCCAAGTCCTCTTCTGATCAATCATAATTCTATTCGAACTAGGACTCCTTACCCCTATCAGACTGCCTCGGCCACTCCTTCTTTAGCTAGGACTCCCACCGAGACTTCTTATTGTACTGGGACTCTATCTCTACAAATGGATTTCGCTTCCCTTATCTTTATTTGAGATAAATCTTCTCCCTACTGGGATTCGGCCGACTCAACTTAATCGGCCCACGAACTGTCCATCCACAGTACTTCCTTTCAGGCCGAGAAATACTTTCCTCGGCCCAAACTGTTATTTTGGGCCCAAACAAACACATGCACCATGATTGATTAATTTAAGTGTTTATATGTTAATTAATCTTAATCTCTTACATTTTGACAAATAAATTAATCTCTCACGCCATAAAGCAGTCCAATAATTTGTCAAAGCAACATTTTATTTTTGAAAAACGGGGCTAAAAGTAAGAGCCCAAACAAGAGTTGATCGCGAAATTAATGCACGAGAAGCGGGTCGGGTTGGAGATACCAAGGGATGAGAGAGATGGGTCGTTTACAAGTGACTTGGTGGCCGAGGCGACTAGGCGAGTGACGGTGGAGAAAGAAGGTGAGTCAATAAGGTCAAATGCATGGGCCATGAAGGAAATATTTGGCAACGTAGAGTTGAACAACAGGTGCTTGGATTAGTTCATTCAGAAGAAATTTTAGTATCGCACCACCCTAAAATGTCTTGGAATCAAGCTCAAATCAGGGAAGAGACTTTGCTTTCTTTTTCACCGTCATCATCCTCTTGTGTGTAAAATTAGCCCATCAGTTCTTTTTATCGTAATTGGTTTCTGATAAATCTTCGAAGGGCGGAGTCGTAAATCTCGTTCAGCCCTTTACCGTTGTCGAAGAAGCGGAAGGCGAGCAGATTTTTTTTAATCATAATTGGTTTTTGAGAAATCCTCGATTCTTTTGGTTTACTCTTGCGAGAGATTTTTCAGTGTGACCGTCATATGAGGTGATACACCACGTGTCCTTATATAAATAGTCGGGTATGTGTGTTAAAAGGTTAATAACTTAAAAATTCAAAAATTTCACTACTTGTATAAAAAAACGTAATGTATCATCTGTGTTTTTGTCACAACTAAAATTTTTTCTATTCTTATTAGATGAGAAGGGAGGAGACAGATAAGCGGGAAGATTTTTTTTTTCTTTTCATTATTGTTTAATTTTGTTCAGACAAAAAAAATAAAAATAAAAAGACATAACAGATTTTGACCTTTTAGCTTTTCAAGGTTTGCTTCGGAGAGCTTAAACCAAAATCTAGCTGAGGAACTGAGGAGTGTGTACAGTGTTCTCGTCACTCTCAAAAATTCTTATTCACTTGGGTCCTTGGAACTTGGCCCACTTCAACCTAATCAACATGAACTTGGACGAGTTCACTCGGGTAGTTGGCATAATAATTAATTGGTAGCTGGCTTTTTAGTTGTGTTCTTCTTTCTACCGACAATGAAGTGGCATCGAATTTTGACAAAATGAAAACTAATAAGAGAGAAATTGAGGAAGCTGAATCTTTATTTATCTGTGGTTGTGCTTGATTTGAGGACTGTATTTTTTAAGGCCTAATCGGATCTCGTTGTGATATTCTGTTAGTAAATTTAGTCCAAAACTAACTTTTTTTTTCGTTAAACGTCCATTAAATACGGGATAAAAATGAAATTTAATGGAAAAATAACTTTGGACTAAATTTACTAACAAACTACACCACGAGGGTTTTAATTCTTTTTTTTTCTTACCAGGGCTATCTCTCGATTACTCTGCCACCACGAGGACCATTTACCCGATTAGGTCTTGTTTGAAAAGCATTACATATGTGTTTATGAAACAGTTCTGAAAATGAACGTAAAGATTGATTCAAAAAAATTCAAACAACGAAGAGTATTTAAAAAGTAATACTACTTGATGGGCTAGACTTCTGAAGACAATCCCGTTCTCGTTATTAACATATTGAAATTTTATTACTTATATAAGTGCTTCTTATAAAAAGAACTTTGTAATATTGAAACTTTTAGCATGTATTTCTTTATAAAGCATTTATGTAAGGGTAATGTTGTTCACACACCTCTTTTTACTTTGTACACACTCTTGTTAATTTTTCTTCATAAATTTATTCAATTCATTCGATTCGACGGCTAGAGATTGAAAAAAAAAGTGTAGAAAACACCATCCTTATATAATTCATAAGTATTTTAACTTTTTTTAACAAACGCAGTTAAAATGTTAACTGTGAAAAATATGCTTTCAACATCCCTAACAAAAACAGTTTCAGCCATTTCAATTTTCCACATGCATAACTGAATCTTTGTGACATATATGGAAGAGCGGCAGCATCTCTTATCCTCGAACGGTGTGTCACGTTGGACGGCCATTCCGCCTTGGATCTCTTCGTCCTCCACAAATGCGACGGATGGGCCAATCAGTGGTGGTGATTCAAGCCCGACGGCACAGTCATGCACCTCAATTTTCTTTGTAGATATACCGAAGTTTACATTGTTAATATCATAAAAACAATTGTCTACGGACCAACACAAAGGTAAAGACCCAAAGAATTATCATTGCAAGCAAACATGCAACGTCAAATAAACCGTGAGGGACCCAAAGATTAAATATTGTCACCAACTTGCAATGTTAAATGAAGCGTGACCACTGATTTACCAGTAACTTATCAATTCGTAACCGTCATGTCAATAGTACCCTTTAATTACAACTTCTGATATCAAAAGCCCGAGAGCCTCTCCGCTCACACCCAATCGTCCAACACATGGAGAGCAAAGATCAGAAGAAACTTCACATAGCCATGTTCCCATGGCTAGCCTACGGCCATCTAATGCCATTTCTCGAGGTCTCCAAGTTCTTAGCTCAAAAGGGTCACCAGATCTCCTTCATCTCCACCCCCAAAAACATCAATCGCCTCCGGTCCTCCTTCTTTTCCCCGCTCATCGATTTCGTCGAGCTTCCTCTCCCTGCCGTCAATGGCTTACCGGCATCCGTCGAGTCCACCTCCGAGCTACCAATCAACAAGGTCCCTTACCTCAAAAAAGCCTACGACTTGCTCAAGCCTTCAGTCACGCATTTCATCCAACACTCGGGCGTCAACTGGGTCGTCCACGACTTCAGTTGCTACTGGATGCCCCAAGTCGCCACTCAGCTCGGAGTCAAGTCGGTCTTCTTCAGCAACCTCAACGCCAATTCCTTGGCTTTCATCGGTCCTCCGTCCGAGTTACTCGGCAATAAACGCAGGCGGCCGGAGGACTTTACGGTCGTCCCCGAGTGGGTCGATTATCCTTCCAACGTTGCTTTTAAGCTGCATGAGATGGTGAGCCACTGGGATTGCATGGACGACGAGGTCTCCGATTTTCAGAGATTCGCGGTTTCGATTCAAGATTGTAATTTTGTGGCTATGCGCAGCTGCACCGAGTTCGAATCTGACGCTGTGAGTCTGCTCAGGAATATCTACGGCAAACCCGTTGTTCCACTAGGGCTGCTGCCGCCCGGCTCAGCGCCGCAACAGCACGGCGTCGCTGACGATCGAGGGGATGAGACGTGGGAAGTGCTGAGAGAGTGGCTTGAAAATAAGAAACCGAACTCGGTGGTTTATATCGCATTCGGCACTGAGGTGACTCCGAGTCAAGAGTTGATGCACGAGTTGGCACATGGGATAGAGAAATCCGGGTTGCCCTTTATTTGGGAACAATCGCCCGTTAGTGGAGGGCGTGTTGGGAGCCGATATCATTCCACTCGGATTTCAAACCCGAGTGAAGGATCGGGGCTTCGTTTGGAGGGGTTGGGCGCCACAACTTAAGATTCTAGCTCATGCATCTGTCGGAGGTTTCCTAACTCATTGCGGTTGGAGTTCAGTTGTCGAGGCACTACGGTTTGGGCGGGTTTTGATTTTGTTTTCGGGTGCTTATTCAGACCAACCGCTGAACGCAAGACTAATGCATGATAAGCGGATCGGGTTGGAGATACCGAGGGACGAGCGAGACGGATCTTTTACGAGTGACTCGGTGGCCGAGTTGATTAGGCGAGTGATGGTGGAGAAAGAAGGTGAGTCAATAAGGTCAAATGCATGGGCCATGAAGGAGATCTTTGGCAACGGAGAGTTGAACAACAGGTGCTTGGACGAGTTCACTCGAACCATAGAAACCTGGCCCACTTCAACCTAATCAACTTTGCAGATTTTATGTTTTGGGGCCTCTTCATTTGCATAATTAATTGGTATCTTGCTTTCTAGTTGTGTTTTTATTTCCACCGACAATACAGTGCCACTGGCATCGAATTGTCAAAATAAAGATCTTTTAAGAGAGAAATTGAGGAAGCTGAATCCTTATCTATTTGTAGTTGTGGTTGATTTGAGGATTGTATTTTCTGAAAAGCATTACGTTTGTGTATATATTAAAAGTGTTTTAATTATCCTTCTTTTTAATAATTCTGAGAATGAACGGTGAAGATTAGCCAAAAAGTCAATACTCTTTGAAGGCTAGACTTTCAAAAACAACCCGGTTTTCATTATTAACATATTTGAAATTTTATTCTAAAAAATCAAACTTAAAAAATTGTTTAAAAAGTCATACTACTTGGTAGGATAGAGTCCCGAAGAGAACCAAATTTCATTATTAATATATTGAAATTTTATTCTAAAAAATTGAACGTGTTGCAGTTTTATTGGATTAGGAATGTGATTGTATAAATCCTAGTTTATCTAGGAATATCTTTTATTTTTACTTAAGTAGCTTATTCCTATTAATCATGGACGGAGGGAGGTAAGGCCCAATGAGGGCACATGCCCCGTCTCATCTTTTTTTTTTTGCATTACAAATTATTCAATTAATCATTTTTATTTTTTTGGCTTTGTAGATTATTCAATTAATCATATTAAAATAATGAAAATCCTCTTAGTTTTTAAATGCACCTCCGTTTTGTATATTTTTCTCACACACTAATGTCTAAACCTTGTTGAGTTGCATGTATTTGGTTAATTAGTACAAATGGACATTAGATTGTCAACAGTTAAAGACAAAATTAGACAATAGAGTAATAAAATTAAGCATTTTGAAATTAATTTTTTCAGCATTTGTAAAAGAACTAGCTCTATTAGTCCAAAAACTGAGCTCAAATTTTTTAAAGTACCCCCTCTTAGTTAAATTTCTAGCTTCGTCCCTACTATTAATGTTGAAATCTTAATATGGTAAGGATTTAACATTCCCCTACTACTATAAATAAATGAGGTGAAATAACACACCTTAGAATTATATCTCTCTCTTCTCTCTTTGTTACCGCCGGCCTCTCTCCCTTTCTGTTCTTTATACAGTTCAGTCAAATAGACCTATAACATAACACTGATAAAAACTATAATCTATTATAAGTTCAACATTTTATATGATTAATTTAGACTCAAATAGAAAACTTACTAAATTTAAAAATATTGGATGAGAGATCTTATATTCGATTATCGTCAAAGACAAATTTGAACCATAGTATTGCTAACCAAAGTTGTCAATGACCCATCTTGCAATCTTGTGCTTGGAAAACACTTTATGGTGCTTGACTTGATTGCTAATTGGATTCTCGAAGGCCATGGGCACCTTAAAGCGCTCAGCTTCATCTTCCCATGCTGATTGGACTTTAACTTTCCTTTGGGCTCATGTTCTTTTAGGTTTATGTTCCCTTTAACATATTGAAATTTTTTTACTAATACAAGTGCTTCTTATAAAAAGAACTTTGTAGTATTGAAACTTTTGGCATGTATTTCTTTATAAAGCATTTATGTAATGGTAGTGTTATTCACACACCTTTTTTTACTTTGTACACACTTTTGTTAATTTTTTTTTCACAGATTTAATCAATTCATTCGATTCAACGGCAGTAGATTGAAAAAAAAAAGCGTAGATAACACCATCCTTATATAATTCATAAGTATTTTAACTTTTTTTTGACAAACGTAGTTAAAATGTTAACTGTTAAAAAAATGCTTTCACATCCCTAACAAAACCAGTTTCATCCATTTCAATTTTCCACATGCATAACTGAATCTTTGTGACATATATGGAAGAGCGGCAGCATCTTTTATCCTCAAACGGCGTGTCACGTCGGATGGCCTCCTCCTCGGATCTGTTCGTCCTCCACAAATGCGACGGATGGGCCAGTCGGTGGAGGTGGTTCACGCTCGACGGCACAATCATGCACCTCAATTCTCTACTCCGTACATGGATGTCAATGAGCACAAAAGTTAATGTTACGGTATAAAACTAATTGACAATATGGTGATATATGAGAATTGTTTAATTGGACAACACAAATTACGTGAAGCACTCGTGTCCCCTATGATATCATAAAAAAAATTAGAATTCCACCAAGAGTAGCCAACAAAAAGAGGATCACAAAGTCATTCTATATCCGCCGACAGGGGGTGCTGACTAGAAGTGGCTGGCTCTCGGTGATCAAAATTACGTACGTACTCCAAATAGCCACGCATGAACGTATGCCGCTAAGCTACCAAAGCAAGCTGCTGTGTGCATGATTTGTTAGGTGGCCGCCCTAACTAGGCTGGCCTGTGTTAAAAATGTAAGAGTATGCTTGCAATTATTTCAGTCTAAAGTAAGGTTTGAAATTGACACTATTTAAATGAACAGTGATTTGGGTTGGATTTTACTTTATTGACGAAGTTGTCGCTAACTCTCTCTGCCGTTGATCATGATGCCTGCGTGTTGATGATTGTGGAAAGGCAGGGAGCTATCGTCACTTTACCATTCTCTTCATCTCTCTCTCTCTCTCTCTCTCTCTCTCTCTCTCTCTTCCCCCTTCAGAACCCATAGAATCAGCGCTAATGGAATAATCATGGATTTTTGTTGAGGTAATTTGATTGTTTCCTCTTCTATAAATTGTTTCTATTAGTTTATTGTTCTTGAATTTTAATTTTCCTGTTTTCCAACTTGGAAAAGTCGACCTTCGGGTGATAAAATCGTGATGTGGCCATCGTATTCTCTCTCACATCTCACAACTAGGCATGGGCAAAAAATACCGAGAACCGAACCGAACCCGGTTGGTTTGGTTTTTTTTTTTGGTTCATTCAGTATCGGTACAAAATCGGTTCGGTTTCGATATTATGTTTGGTACCGAATCGTACCAAATTAGTTTTGGGCAAAAAACCAATTTGGATTTTTTTTTTTTTTTACAAAAACTGAAAAATAGGTCTTATTCGGTATTAAATTAGTACAACTATTCATACCAAACCGAATCGTACCGAAATTTTACTACGGGTTCGATTTCGGTACCAACCAGTATCGAACCGTACAACAATGAAATCGCGCTTCGTTGATTTCTGTCAACTTCGATCGCGGCCAGTGTCGGGTAAGCTATCGACTACCCCCTCTCTGTCTTCTTTTTCTTCTTCCGCTTCTCCCTACGCATTCCAATTTGACTGCCTGTGTTTTGGATGCATCTTGATTTCCTTAGTATGATTAGACGGTTCGGATGCGCCTAATGAACAAACCTTATTTGCCTCGCGCGTTCGGTCATCACCTTCCTTCGTCTAAAACCTCACATAGAGATAGAGCTCCCCCAAAACACTAAACGCCCAAAGGTAATTTTGTTTAATTTTTCAATTAGTTTTTATTATCTGATGAATCCCTAGCATAAATTCGCTCTCTATGTACTCTAAATGCGTATAATTTTTTGCAGTATGAATCACAAAGTTACGGAGATGAAATTGCAAAAGCTATCATGGCTCGCTTCAAAAATGTAAGCTTGAAATTTTTAGGTTCTATTTGGTTGTTGAGAAAACTGAATCAAAGAGGTTTTTTTTTTTTTTTTTTGTTAATTATCTCGAAAACGTAGTTGATTGTTGTGTTTCTAAAAATTTGAAAACAGAAGAAGAAGGTGTTTGTGAAGTCGGTTTCGACAAAGAAGCAGGCTAATATAGACCATATCACGGGATAAAATCCCAAGGAGCTTTGTGTTTTCCAGATGCAAGTTGACTGGTTCTCTGAAGTAGCTTCAAGCTGATTTGAGGAAACTGATGC
Organism: Crataegus laevigata; assembly: GCA_963580275.1. Lineage (NCBI taxonomy): Eukaryota > Viridiplantae > Streptophyta > Magnoliopsida > Rosales > Rosaceae > Crataegus > Crataegus laevigata. The sequence goes on along the minus strand of OY756942.1, from coordinate 34,815,716 downwards.
TTCCCTACACTGCCCTTAAGCTTAATGTATGCAAATATTCGTTCCGGTCTTAATATATTTTGCAATGCTTTATGATATTTGATTTGTTTAAATTTTATTTGATTTGAAGAGTTGATGAAAATGAGAAGTAAGAATCTGAAGTAAAGAGCTGAGCTTTTTTCGCAATATTTGTGCAAGAGAAGAGGTGTAACAATCTTAGAGACTTTTTGAATGTCGCTGGGCCTATAGGGGTTACACATTTCCTCATGTTGTCGAAAACTACAATTGTGCCATACCTTAGGGTTGCGAGGACACCTCAAGGCTCAACGCTATTTTCATAAGATGTGCAGAGAGTTCCATTTCTAATGTCTTTGTGGGTTTTTTGGGGTGCAGGTCCTGATTAACAAGGAAGAATAGAAATAGATATAACAACAGTGAAACCAAATGGGAGATCCAATGAAAAACAAAACAGCAACGGATAAACCAAGGCCTATAGATTCCAACCGCCGCCAAAAGAGGTCAGATTGTCCAGAGCGCTGCCTCTTCCTCCGCCAACATCGCTGTGTCAGATGTTAAGCTGCAGCTCCAGTACCACAACAATGGCTTCAATCCCATTTCCACTTTTGCTTCTGGTGAGTGTATTTTAAGCGCTTTTGCCAAAAATCTGCTTATTTACTTGGTAAAATCATATGGTTGTTGTTGTAGCGTAAAAAAGTTTGCATCTTTGCATTGATATTTGAAGCAACAGACGGTATTTGGATTTGGGGTTGTATAGAAATTAAGTAATGAAATGGAGTGATGAAATGTATAAGAGGATAAGTTAGAAATGGAGTGATGAAATGTATTAACTTTTATGACTAATTTCCAAAGAAATTGCAATCTGCCAATCTAAAACGGTCAGTTATTTAATATCCGGTTTCATTTATAGTAGAAAAGGCAATGGATAAGAGAGATGATGGTTAAATTTGTATTTGTTATGTTAACTATTTGAAGTCTAGAATCTATAAGTTAATATATTTGACGTGCTGCTATAATTCAATTTCTCTTTTATGTGTTTGAGCATGTTCCGAGTTTGCCAGGAATGTGTCCTGTGAATGGGATGGCCATGGAGCAGACTTCACAAGATAAGGGTGCCCAATAGAACTTCCCAATAATGTTGTACCTGCAGCTTACAGGGAGTGGGAGGTTAAGGTTTTCGATTGGCGGACTCAATGCCCCACTCTTGCTAACCCAGATGAGCACACTCTTTTATACAAGAATATCGAGCTACTTCCTGCTATTGGATGTGAAGCTAATGCTGCCACTCGATGACTCCAGAGATTGTTGATGATCCATTATTCCAAACTCTGAGTTTTCAAGGTAAATAATCACTCACCATATCATTTTCCACTTACTAGGATTTTCTTAATTTGAACTTTTTTCTTCAGTTTGATTCAAATTATTTTTTTTTATTTTCCTTTAAATAATTTGGAATTAGGCCTTTTATTTTGTGCGCTTTCTCTGTTATTTCATCCTTAGTTGAAAAGTGGAAGTCCGAACTTTTAGCTCAGAGAAAAACCCTTGGTTGAATCAAATACTGGTATGGTCCCTCACATGAGAAAAAAAAACCAATTTTTTTTCCTTAAAATTTTTGTTTTTGTTAATTTTTTTTCTTTCCGTAAATTGTAGTTTTTCTTTGTTGCATTTGTCTACTACCCTCCACAATGAACGACCTGCTAAAGCTAATGTATTTAGTTTGAAAAGAACAAGACTAATTTTGTCATTAGTATCTGCATTTTCACGTCAATGTAAACTGACTGATACAGAAGAGCTAGCCAATTTAACATGAGCGGATATGAGGGAATCTGATTTCAGTGGTTCAACTTTCAATGGTGCATACATGGAGAAAGCTGTCACATATAAGGCAAACTTTGAGGTAAGAACTTTGCACTGTACAAATAGATACTAAAAAGTGAACGAAGCATAAATAGCTTTAGCTACCTATCCTCCAGTATATGTTTGCATCATGAGATCACCCAAAAGACAAAAATCCACCTTCATTGTCAGTTCATTTCCATACAAGTTATCCCGGATTGGCATTTAGGCCATGCTTAATATGAAGGACTAGATTACACTTGAAGGATTAAGACGGGGTTGATGTCTAAAGCGTATCCCTAATCTTATCCCCACTAATCCCTTTAAAAATTGTAAGTAGACATATTGAAATTTATGTACATAAACTTTTTTATAAGAACATATGTAAATTAGAATCAAACCTGGGTCAACATACTGGTAGTATATGATTGAACGATGCTAAAGGTTAAGTACGAACTTAGACTATGTGCTGAGAGAAAGTTGCTCATTACTTGCGTATAATTTATTTTGTTTGTTCAGGGAAGAACACGGTGGCGTGTTCTTTGAGTGGGAGTTTGTACCACAGGGGAAGCTGTTGTACATTCTTGATGGGGACAATGTCAGGCATGACTTGAATTGCGACCTTAGTTTTAAAGCAGAACATCGTGCAGAGAACATTCGGAGGATTGGTAGTATGTGTATGCCTCTTTTTAGATTAACTAAACCCTCTTTTTAGATTAACTATGTCTTTCTGCTTCATTATGTATTCATGAAGCTAATCTCTGCAGTTTTTCAATTCATCTGGGATATTTGTGATTTTGAATGACACTAAAACTATTTATGGGTTATAAAAACCATAGGTTAAGAAAATGAGTCCAAATTCAGAACTGCATTTTTCTTCCCTCAAAATGAGAAGAAAACATTTCCTCAGCTCCATATTTCAGCACCTCAGGTATATTTGTGTTCTAAAGCCTTCTATTTCTTTCCATTTCTTCAGAGCTAATTTACCCATACGTTATTTGTAAAGTGAAAGATTGGATTTCATATGTCCGAGTTTTGTACAATACAAACTTGAGCTTATTGATCCAAATGGCTAGAATAGTGTACTCAACCAATTTCATATCCTCTTGGCCAAATGAGAGTGTTATAAGAAAGCCAAGGAGAGAGAGAGAGAGAGAGAGAGAGAGAGAGAGAGAGAGAGAGAGAGAGAGAGAGAGAGAGAGAGAGAGAGAGAGAGAGAGAGAGAGAGCGTCACATTTTTGTTATTTTGGATTTGGTTAATGTTTCAATCGTAAACGTGATTATAGAATGAAAGTTGAGGACACACAAATGATACATGTATTTTGGAATTTGTAACTTACAAGCTTATGGAAAGTAAGCTTTTGTAGTTGTCTAATGATATAGTCAAAGAGTTATCCACCTAATGTTTACTCTACAATGACTGTCAACAAACACTATAGTCTCATTCCATGAAAGAAATTTCAAAGTAAGATATTAATGTCTGAAACAAGCCTATGTTGAAATTTATTTCATAGTTTTGTTTTTTGTATGAAATAGTTATTGTTGAAATTTTCTTGGTGCTTTGTTTTATAAAAGATTCAGGATGGGGATAATTTAGCTTTCATTGATTGGCATCGTCTTTTTAAGTTTTGTCTGTGCTTTTGTTTGTAGGATCAACTTGGGAAAGAACAGAGGATAGCACAAGCATTATAAATTTATGTGAGCACAAGCTTTATAAATTTATTTGCTATAGTATTGTCCCTCTTCCTCTGGCCTCCTGAAGTGTTTCCATTCCAGTGTCACCGTCTTTTGTTTCATTCATTTGTAGAATTCATTCTTCTTTTTTCTATACCTTTATCACCTCCTTTTAACTTTGATTATCTATGCTTGAATTGGCCTTGTTTGGCAGCTCATACTGTACTGACTATTTCAGTCGGGTATGATAAATAGTCATCGGATAGTACTAACTAAATTAGTCGGCCGTTTGGTGTAACATCAGACTAATAACAGTATTATTTATATAGTGTTTGGTAGTGTAATGATGAGCAAGAAACAAAAATAAAAAATAAAAAACCCAGGTCATCGTTGTCTTCTCTCCATCATCTTTCCCAGATGAAACCATTCATAATTTTGAAATCCTATTATTGATTCTCATCTAATCCCATTATCAATTCCCAACAAAACCTATCAGTTTTCCCAATTTGAAATATTTCCCAGAAAAAAACTAATTTTAAATATGTCATCAATTCATCACCACCTTCAATCTCCTTCAAAAACCCAGATGAAATCTGTCATCAATTCATCACCACCTTCAAAAACCTAGATCATAAACAAGTTCAAATCCTTCTACATTCACAAATTTTTTCTGGATTTTTCAGAAATTCGGAATGGGAAATTGTAAAATTGAGTTGAGAGAGAGAGGGGGGGACAGGATCCCCATCAATGTCGAGTGACGGCAAGAACAAAGAGGCAAGAAGAAGAACCTGAGATTCTCGAGCAAGAAAAATAGGAGGACAAAACAAAGAGGCAAGAAAAAAAAATTATCTTCACCGCAAGAGAGAAATGCCCAGAACCTGTCCACCTCATCCCTTCCCCTCTCATCCGCTCCCCCTTTTTCTCACACACACACGAACAAACCCAGAATCTATCTAAAAAAAGAAAAGATGAAGACACAATCAATTGAAAAACATAACAAGCAGGAAAAAAAGATAACAATTCAATGTTGCGAACGCCAGGCAATGGAGAGAGAGAGAGAGAGAGAGAGAGAGAGAGAGGGAGAGAGTGTGAGAGAAGGAAATACATAGAGAAGAAGAAGCAATAAGAGGTTCAGACACCCAGACAATGGAAATGAGGAAAAATTTGCGAACACCAGGCGATGGAACGGAGGAAGGAATTCAAGAGGTGTGCGTTGTTTCTCCAGACTAATTATCCATAGGTTTTGGGGAGGATAATTAAGCAGACGTGAAACTGACTAAACTAGCGGGACTGTATATATAGTAGAGTACTACAATTATACATCATGCACCAAACACCGTATTTGTATTAAATAATATTATCCGATATATAAAATGGTGTGCCAAACGAGGCTGATGAGTACTATTATACCCATTCTCAAAATTTTGGATCCCCTGCTTCTTTCTTATGGTCCTTATACTCAAACATGTGCAAGTTCGTATTTTTCTTATGGATTGGACTATTGGGAACTTAGGTACTTTTACATTTTATATATTTTTGTTGGGTTTTTTCTTTTTCGGAAAATGAGTATTTGATTAATCGCTTGACTTTTGCTTTTAAAAGGACTGTTAGAAGTTTTGTGTCAATTTGGTTGTGATGGTAATGTTACTTGGTACCGTTTGGTATGCAGACGGGATAGGACAGAACGGAATGGAACGGGACAGGGGGACAGGATGGGACGAAACAAAGAGGTAGCAAAGATGCCCTTGGATAGAAATGAAGAGGAAGAAGAATGAGATGGAGAAGTTATAATTTTGTGTTCCACGGATGTGGAACGAGTCGTTTTAGGGGGTAAGGTGGAACGAAAATTCACCAAAAACTCGTCCCGTGGAACAGCTCATTCCACCCGTTTTATGTAACATTGTGTTGTGGTATGTGAGTGTCGAACTTTTTCTTAATTTAATTTCGGAAAGAAATGCATTTAATGGTAGTCCTATATGATGAAGTTATCGTCCTTATAAGTTGGGAACTTAAAACAATAGTGGTGTTGTTTGGGCCCAAAATAATGGTTTGGGCTGAGCGAGAAGTGTTTCTCAACCTAGAGGTGCAATTGGGAATGTGCTACGGGATATTCAGTTTGTGGGCCGACTAAAATGGGTCGGCCAAGTCCTATTAGGAAAAGGAGTCATCCAGACAGAGATAAAGGAAGCAAAGTTCTTTCATGAGACGGACGAAGAATCCCAGTGCAATAGGGAGTCTCGGCAAGACTAGGATATAGAGGCAAAGAAGAACATGGTCGAGAAGGGGGTTAGGTTCAAAGTCCTGATGAAAGAATGAGTGGTCGAGATAAAGTTTGATTGGGGTAGGAAGTCCTAGTCCGAGTAGAGTTATGATTCAGTCAAAGGGGGTCCAGCTACTATAAATATGGAAGTAATGGCAACGGGAAAATGACCTCCAACTCAACACACAAATATGCCCTGCGCAAATTCTCGCTCTACGTGAAACCTCTCAAACTCTTTAAGATTTTTAGTTTCTTTTCCGCCTTCACATCTTCAGTTTAGATAAACAACACTGTTGTCGTAGAATCAGCCGTCTTTGAAACACCTTCAGTTTGGATAAACAGCGCTACGACAAGATCGAATGGTTATTTATCCAAGTCTCGGCCGACAAGGATTTTCGGATCCCTGTCAACAGAGGTCATCTCACCAGCCTTCTCGGTAAAGTGAGGTGTTATTAATTGTTGGGCTCGGCGCTTCAAACGTCGAGTTATTTTATGATAGCATATTCACAAGTGAGTTTCAAAGTTCGGCACTCGGATGGCTGAACCATATTCATTATCAAAACCTTCATCCGCTTTGAGTATTTGTGCCCCTATACTCTAGTATCGATTCAGCGTGAGTTCACCTTCACAAATACAGTGAATGTGGCCGAATCGGACGATGACGAGCCGTGAACTTTGTAATTGGTAGCCGTGTCTTCAGGCTTGAAGACCCACAGGCCGAGACGTGTTCCTTTCTCGGCCGCAGTCGCAGGACACAGGAGTCAGCCGCGCGCATTAACACAGCACATCAGCATTTTTACTCTCTGGCCGAGCTCGGTCGACGAGTTGGCAAGCCCCGCACATATTTGAAGGAAATAGTTAGATTATTAATTACTCAGCCTGCGCGCTGTGTAGGCTAGGTGATTTTTAGAGTCAATAGGTGTACTCATGAATTCCTACTTTTCTCTGTCTCTTTCCCCTATACTTGCATCAATTGTGACTTATTTTCTTTTTTGGTTTTATCTCAGAAATTTGTTAGGGAGAAAGTTCGTGAACGAAAGAAATCTAATCGAGAGGTATTTTCTTTTTAGCACATATCATGAATTATGCTTGGGTGTTTAAACAATATTTGCCTAAAAGTATAGTCTGTTTTTTAGTGGTATTTCAAATAAGGTAACTTCCCCAAACATTGATATTTTGGTTTTCTATTGGTATGTGTGAAACCAGCTTGATTCAGGTTACAAGGTTGAGGGTTGTGGATAGTTAATCATGTTCAATAACCTTAGTTACAGAGCCATTCGCTTAAATTGAATAAAGATCAATGGACAGAAATTTTTTGTAAAGCATTATATATAAACACACACACACTGCTAATTAGTTTTGGTGAGAAATATTAAACAAGAACTAAGTAATAGGATTCCGCCAATATATATCCAATCAAGCTTGGAGTGGTATATGGTATATATCTCCACCGAAAGTTTATGAGTGACAGAAGATACATGCATCTTTCTGTAAGATTGTCCTAGTTTAAAGTTTCCTCGGGGTACTATGATATAACAGACATGCATGCATGTTACAAAACATGGCTTAATGAATTAGGAATAATTATTTTTCTAAGACTTGAGAGACATCAATCATCACCTTGATGGAAACTAGGGTTCATGAATGTCAGAACCAAATCTACCTTATCCCAACATCAAGATCTAATTTGTCCACCCAATTCTCAACCCAACTGGTATTTCTGCAGCTTCTCCAATTCCTTTTATTTAATACTATTTATCCAAACTGAAGGTGCTTCACGGACGGCTGGTTCTACGGCAACAGTGTTGTTTATCCAAACTGAAGATGTTTACCGGTTGCCTTCACAGTGTTGTTTATCCAAACTGAAGGTGTGAAAGCGAAAAAAAAATAAAAAATCTTAAGGGTGTTGAGAGGTTTTGCGTAGAGCAAGAAATTGCGCAAGGCAGAATTGTGTGTTGAGTTGAAGGTCCCTGAATGTCGCCACTGCCTTTGTATTTATAAGAGCCGAATCCTCCTTTAATCGAATCATAATTCTACTCGGACTCGGACTCCTCATCCCAATCGGACTTTACCTCGGCCTCTCCTCCTTCCGTTAGGACTCTTCTGACCACGTTCCTTGTTTCCGCGTCTTGGCCTCGCCGAGCTTCCTCATCGCACTGGGACTCCATTCGTCTTACGGATGGATATTGCTTCCCTTATCTTTATTTAGACAAATCCTTTTCCTGCTAGGACTCGGCCGACTCAATTCAGTCGGCCCACAAATCGACTATTCCACAGCATCTCCTTCTGGGTAGAGAAATACTTCACGCTCGGCCCAAACGGTCATTTTGGGCCGAAACAAGTACGTACGTCAATAATTGTGCACCCAAATCATGTTTGTCGATAATTGATATTAAAGCTAAATAAAATTGAGTGGCTTATGAGAAATGATTTTCATTATGTATTTTACTTCTTATTTTGATTAGTGTTCTAAAACGCGGGCTATGCGGCCGCTTAGGCCGTGCCTAGGCATTGAACGGTGAGCCTTTGACGCGAATATTATGAAATCATTCAACAAATCGAAAGGGCTATTAATCAGTATCTAGGCGGCCATTGGGCAGGCTAGGCGGTCGTTGGGAAGGCAACACAGGCTAGGCGGCCTCTTGGTTTTGTAACAAAAAAAACTATTCGTACTGACGGTAAGAGAGTGATCTGTTGAGGAAGGAGAGAGAGATCTGCAATTTTGTTGTTGAAAGAAGAGAGAGAGTTGTCTAGAACTTCTTGAAACCATCGTCGTCGCTCATCGGGGATCACCACTACACTGGCCTAAACAATTCAGTTGATGTCTAGGTTGGGTTGGTCGGGATCAGCGGTTTGATGAAGATGAAGGCTTGTTTGGTCGATGACAGGATGACACCGCATGGAGAGGGTAACTGGGCAAGGCTTGCTTAAACCAAGGCAAAAGCGAAGAGAAGGATGGACTATGGAGACTTTGGAATTAATGGCATAAAAAAATGAAAATGAGAGTAATTGGGTTTGGGTAGGGAGAAGTGAAGAGAAAGGATAGGACTTTGGAGTTGATATACTTTGTGTATTTATTTACTTTTATTTTTACATTTTATCATTCTTTTATTATCCATAAAAGTATAGTTTGTGTGTGTGTGTGTGTAAATAGACACTTCTTTACCAGATATATAATAAATTTACATAAATCCACTTAGGTCGGGATCCGCCTTCCGACTAGCGCCTAACGTTTTTTATAACCTTGATTTTGATTACAACATAAATGAGTTCGAACTGTTGACTATCTTAAACATATTAACTCATCTTCTCTCATCCGAACACTAATTTCATATTTCCTTTTACCATTAAACTAACCTCCAAATATTAAACACATGCACCATGATTGATTAATTTAGGTGCTTATATGTTAATTAATCTTAATCTCTTACATTTTGACAAATAAATTTATCTCTCACGCCATAAAGCAGTCCAATAATTTGGCAAAGCAACATTTTATTTTTGAAAAAACGGGGCTAAAAGTAAGAGCCCAAACAAGAGTTGATCGCGAAATTAATGCACGAGAAGCGGGTCGGGTTGGAGATACCAAGAGATGAGAGAGATGGGTCGTTTACAAGTGACTCGGTGGCCGAGGCGACTAGGCGAGTGACGGTGGAGAAAGAAGGTGAGTCAATAAGGTCAAATGCATGGACCATGAAGGAAATATTTGGCAACGTAGAGTTGAACAACAGGTGCTTGGATTAGTTCATTCAGAAGAAATTTTAGTATTGCACCACCCTAAAGTGTCTTGGAATCAAGCTCAAATCAGGGAAGAGACTTTGCTTTCTTTTTCACTGTCATCATCCTCTTGTGTGTAAAATTAGCCCATCAGTTCTTTTTATCGTAATTGGTTTCTGATAAATCTTCGAAGGGCCGAGTTGTAAATCTCGTTCAGCCCTTTACCATCGTCGAAGAAGCGGAAGGCGAGCATATTTTTTTTAATCATAATTGGTTTTTGAGAAATCCTCGATTCTTTTGGTTTACTCTTGCGAGAGATTTTTCAGTGTGACCGTCATACGAGGTGATACACCACGTGTCTCTATATAAATAGTCGGTTATGTGTGTTAAAAAGTTAATAACTTAAAAATTAAAAAATTTCATTACTTGTATAAAAAAAACGTAGTGTATCATTTGTGTTCTTGTCACAACTAAAATTTTTTCTATTCTTAGGAGACGAGAAGGGAGGAGACAGATAAGCGGGAAGATTTTTTTTCTTCTTTTCATTATTGTTTAATTTTGTTCAGAAAAAAAAAAAGACATAACAGATTTTGACCTTTTAGCTTTTCAAGGTTTGCTTCAGAGAGCTTAAACCAAAATCTAGCCGAGGAACTGAGGTGTGTGTACAGTGTTCTCGTCACTCTCAAAAATTCCTATTCAGTTAGGTCCTTGGAACTTGGCCCACTTCAACCTAATCAACATGAACTTGGACGAGTTCACTCGGGTAGTTGGCATAATAATTAATTAGTTGTGTTCTTTCTACCGACAATGAAGTGGCATCGAATTTTGACAAAATGAAAACTAATAAGAGAGAAATTGAGGAAGCTGAATCTTTATTTATCTGTGGTTGTGCTTGATTTGAGGACTGTATTTTTTAAGGCCTAATCGGATCTCGTTGTGATATTTTGTTAGTAAATTTAGTCCAAAACTAACTTTTTTTTTGTTAAACGTCCATTAAATACTGGATAAAAATGAAATTTAATGGAAAAATAAATTTGGACTAAATTTACTAACAAACTACACCACGAGGGTTTTAATTCTTTTTTTTCTCACCAGGGCTATCTCTCGATTACTCTGCCACCACGAGGACCATTTACCCGATTAGGTCTTGTTTGAAAAGCATTACATATGTGTTTATGAAACAGTTCTGAAAATGAACGTAAAGATTGATTCAAAAAAATTCAAACAACGAAGAGTGTTTAAAAAGTAATACTACTTGATGGGCTAGACTTCTGAAGACAATCCCGTTCTCGTTATTAACATATTGAAATTTTAATACTTATATAAGTGCTTCTTATAAAAAGAACTTTGTAATATTGAAACTTTTAGCATGTATTTCATTATAAAGCATTTATGTAAGGGTAATGTTGTTCACACACATCTTTTTACTTTGTACACACTCTTGTTAATTTTTCTTCATAAATTTATTCAATTCATTCGATTCGACGGCTAGAGATTGAAAAAAAAAGTGTAGAAAACACCATCCTTATATAATTCATAAGTATTTTAACTTTTTTTAACAAACGCAGTTAAAATGTTAACTGTGAAAAATATGCTTTCAACATCCCTAACAAAAACAGTTTCAGCCATTTCAATTTTCCACATGCATAACTGAATCTTTGTGACATATATGGAAGAGCGGCAGCATCTCTTATCCTCGAACGGTGTGTCACGTTGGACGGCCATTCCGCCTTGGATCTCTTCGTCCTCCACAAATGCGACGGATGGGCCAATCAGTGGTGGTGATTCGAGCCCGACGGCACAGTCATGCACCTCAATTTTCTTTGTAGATATACCGAAGTTTACATTGTTAATATCATAAAAACAATTGTCTACGGACCAACACAAAGGTAAAGACCCAAAGAATAATCATTGCAAGCAAACATGCAACGTCAAATAAACCGTGAGGGAAGATTTTTAATCATAATTGGTTTTTGAGAAATCCTCGATTCTTATTAGACGAGAAGGGAGGAGACAGATAAGCGGGAAGATTTTTTTTCTTCTTTTCATTATTGTTTAATTTTGTTCAGACAAAAAAAAAAAAAAAAAAAAGACATAACAGATTTTGACCTTTTAGCTTTTCAAGGTTTGCTTCGGAGAGCTTAAACCAAAATCTAGCTGAGGAACTGAGGAGTGTGTACAGTGTTCTCGTCACTCTCAAAAAATCCTATTCACTTGGGTCCTTGGAACTTGGCCCACTTCAACCTAATCAACATGAACTTGGACGAGTTCACTCGGGTAGTTGGCATAATAATTCATTGGTAGCTGGCTTTTTAGTTGTGTTCTTCTTTCTACCGACAATGAAGTGGCATCGAATTTTGACAAAATGAAAACTAATAAGAGAGAAATTGAGGAAGCTGAATCTTTATTTATCTGTGGTTGTGCTTGATTTGAGGACTGTATTTTTTAAGGCCTAATCGGATCTCGTTGTGATATTCTGTTAGTAAATTTAGTCCAAAACTAACTTTTTTTCGTTAAACGTCCATTAAATACGAGATAAAAATGAAATTTAATGAAAAATAACTTTGGACTAAATTTACTAACAAACTACACCACGAGGGTTTTAATTCTTTTTTTTTCTCACCAGGGCTATCTCTCGATTACTCTGCCACCACGAGGACCATTTACCCGATTAGGTCTTGTTTGAAAAGCATTACATATGTGTTTATGAAACAGTTCTGAAAATGAACGTAAAGATTGATTCTAAAAAATTCAAACAACGAAGAGTATTTAAAAAGTAATAATACTTGATGGGCTAGACTTCTGAAGACAATCCCGTTCTCGTTATTAACATATTGAAATTTTATTACTTATATAAGTGCTTCTTATAAAAAGAACTTTGTAATATTGAAACTTTTAGCATGTATTTCTTTATAAAGCATTTATGTAAGGGTAATGTTGTTCACACACCTCTTTTTACTTTGTACACACTCTTGTTAATTTTTCTTCATAAATTTATTCAATTCATTCGATTCGACAGCTAGAGATTGAAAAAAAAGTGTAGAAAACACCATCCTTATATAATTCATAAGTATTTTAACTTTTTTTAACAAACGCAGTTAAAATGTTAACTGTGAAAAATATGCTTTCAACATCTCTAACAAAAACAGTTTCAGTCATTTCAATTTTCCACATTCATAACTGAATCTTTGTGACATGTGGAAGAGCGGCAGCATCTCTTATCCTCGAACGGTGTGTCACGTTGGACGGCCATTCCGCCTTGGATCTCTTTGTCCTCCACAAATGCGACGGATGGGCCAATCAGTGGTGGTGATTCACGCCCGACGGCACAATCATGCACCTCAATTTTCTTCGTAGATATACCGAAGTTTACATTGTTAATATCATAAAAACAATTGTCTACGGACCAGCACAAAGGTGAAGACCCAAAGAATAATCATTGCAAGCAAACATGCAACGTCGAATAAACCGTGAGGGACCCAAAGATTAAATATTGTCACCAACTTGCAATGTTAAATGAAGCGTGACCACTGATTTACCAGTAACTTATCAATTCGTAATCGCCATGTCAATAGTACCCTTTAATTACAACTTCTGATATCAAAAGCCCGAGAGCCTCTCCGCTCACACCCAATCGTCCAACACATGGAGAGCAAAGATCAGAAGAAACTTCACATAGCCATGTTCCCATGGATCCAACGGTTACAAACAGGGGATCCCTTTAAAGTTAGAAAAATTATAGCTATTGAATTTTCATCTAACGGCCCACACTCCTTTGTCAGTAGGATTCCCACCTTAGGCTCAAGAAGGGATCCAATTCCCCAATATTCAAGACAAGAAAACCTAAAGTATGTTCATAATGGACTTGGATTGTCGGTCCTCCCACTTCCCATCCCCTTCTATTTGAGCAGTTACGGTTAAGCCACGTCAATATTTTATATTTCTATTACTTTTTGTCTTATTATCTCTATAAAAAAAATCAATACAAAATGTTGATGTAACTTAACCGTGACCACTTAAATAGAAGGAAATGGGAAGTGGGAAGTGGGAGGCAGACAATCCAAGTTCGTCCATAATTGTGCACCCCAAATCATGTATGTCAATAATTGATATTAAAAAGCTAAATAAAATTTAGTGGGTTTGGTGAGGTATTTTGGATAAGTCCATTTTTAATTCTGGCATTAGAAATAATTTTTGCTTTGTACTTTTTTATTTTATTTTATTTTATTTAAAATGATGACCAGCTGATGATTTCGCCACGACAGTTCATCATTTTGGGATCTGAAAAGACTTACAGAGATATTACAGTCTAGCCTGTCGATATAAACACTGATCTCATGATTAGTTTAATCATATTAATACTAATCTCATACCTCCTTTAACCACTAAACTAACCAACAAATATTAATCACATGAGCCATGAGTGATTAATTAAGTGTTTAGATGTTAATTAATCTCTCACACCATAAGCAATCCAATAATTTAGCCAAAAGCTAACTTGCCTGCAGCCCTTTAAGTAAAACTTGTGATATCAAAAGCCTGAGAGTATCTCCTCTCATACACAATTCATCCAACACATGGAGAGCAAAGATCAGAAGAAACTTCACATAGCCATGTTCCCATGGCTAGCCTACGGCCATCTAATGCCATTTCTCGAGGTCTCCAAGTTCTTAGCTCAAAAGGGTCACCAGATCTCCTTCATCTCCACCCCCAAAAACATCAATCGCCTCCGGTCCTCCTTCTTTTCCCCGCTCATCGATTTCGTCGAGCTTCCTCTCCCTGCCGTCAATGGCTTACCAGCATCCGTCGAGTCCACCTCTGAGCTACCAATCAATAAGGTCCCTTACCTCAAAAAAGCCTACGACTTGCTCAAGCCGTCAGTTACGCATTTCATCCAACACTCGGGCGTCAACTGGGTCGTCCACGACTTCAGTTGCTACTGGATGCCCCGAGTCGCCACTCAGCTCGGAGTCAACTCGGTCTTCTTCAGTATCTGGAACGCCACTTCCATGGCTTTCTTCGGTCCTCCGTCCGAGTTACTCGGTGATAAACGCAGGCGGCCGGAGGACTTTACGGTCGTCCCCGAGTGGGTCGACTATCCTTCCAAAGTTGCTTTTAAGCTGCATGAGATGGTGAGCCACTGGGATTGCATGGACGATGAGGTCTCCGATTTTAAAAGAGTCGCCGGTTCGATTCAAGATTGTAATTTTGTGACTATGCGGAGCTGCACCGAGTTCGAATCTGACGCGGTGAGTTTGCTCAGGAAGATCTACGGCAAACCCGTTGTTCCACTCGGGCTGCTTCCGCCCGGCTCAGCACCACATCAGCATGGCGTCGCTAACGATCGAGGGGATGAGAAGTGGGAGGTGTTGACAGAGTGGCTCGAAAATAAGAAACCGAACTCGGTGGTTTACATCGCCCTCGGCACCGAGGTGACTCTGAGTCAAGAGTTGATGCACGAGTTGGCACATGGGATAGAGAAATCCGGGTTGCCCTTTATTTGGGTGGTCAACAATCGCCCGTTAGTGGAGGGCGTGTTGGGGCCCGACGTCATTCCACTCGGGTTTCAAACCCGAGTAGAGGATCGAGGCTTGGTATTGAGGGGTTGGGCCCCACAACTTAATATTCTAGGTCATTCCTCGGTTGGGGGTTTCCTAACTCATTGCGGTTGGAGTTCAGTTGTCGAGGCGCTAGGGTTCGGGCGGGTTCTGATTTTGTTTTCGGGTGCGAATTCGGACCAAGGGTTGGTCGCAAGATTAATGCACGAGAAGCGGGTCGGGTTGGAGATACCAAGGGATGACCGAGATGGGTCGTTTACGAGTGACTCGGTGGCCGAGGTGGCCAGGCGGTTGATGGTGGAGAAAGAAGGTGAGTCAATAAGGTTAAATGCATGGGCCATGAAGGAGATCTTTGGCAACGTAGAGTTGAACAACAGGTGCTTGGACGAGTTCACTCGAACCCTAGAAACCTGGCCCACTTCAACCTAATCAACTTTGCAGATTTTATGTTTTGGGGCCTCTTAATTTGCATAATTAATTGTTATCTTGCTTTCTAGTTGTGTTTTTATTTCCACCGACAATACAGTGCCAGTGGCATCGAATTGTCAAAATAAAAACCTAGTAAGAGAGAAATTGAGGAAGCTGAATCTTTATCTATTTGTAGTTGTGGTTGATTTGAGAATTGTATTTTCTGAAAAGCATTATGTTTGTGTATATATTAAAAGTGTTTTAATTCTTCTTCTTTTTAATAATTCTGAGAATGAACAGTAAAGATTAGTCAAAAAGTTATACTCCTTGTAGGCTAGACTTTCAAAAACAAACTCGATTTCATTATTAACATATTTGAAATTTTATTCTAAAAAATCAAATATAAAAAATTGTTTAAAAAGTCATACTACTTGAGTAGGCTAGAGTTCCAAAGAGAACCAAATTTCATTATAAACATATTAAAATTTTATTCTAAAAATTTGAACTCTAAATATTGTTTAAAAGTTATACTCATTGGTAGGCTCACTTACGAAGGAACCCGATTTCATTATTAATATATTGAAATTTTATTCTAAAATTTTTGAACGTGTTACAGTCTTATTGGATTAGGAATGTGATTGTATAAATTTTAGTGTATCTAGAAGTATCTTGTATATTCCTATTTAGACTCAAATTTACATCATTGGCCAATGCAATCAAAGCCATTGATTAAGCATAGCTCTCAACCATCAGATGAAAAAGTGAAGATAATTTTGTTATTATTGAAGGATAATATTATGATTTTTATCATAATAATTATCTTTTAATATGATTCATCTTGATATTTTCTTATACGAGATAAATGACATCTTCATTATCTTCAACAAACAGAATTCAAATTAACTTGGGTTTGCTAGCAGCGGACGTGTAGATTGATAGGAGATCAGCACTTGGGATTTGACATCACCTAAAGAAAAATAATAGTCTTGGATAATGATGACATAGGAAACCTGGGTAGGCTAGACTATTTGTTTTGCCTGGTGATGGATGTTGTTAGATGGGTTTGAACTTTGAAATGATAAGGGTACTTTGAATTATCAAAGTCCCTTTGTGAAAATCTGGGCGCAAAGAGACTAGTGGGATTTTTGCCGAAATCTGTCAAAGATAATATCAGTTATTTTGACTTTTTTTTGGGTATATTCGAAAAGGCCTTTATTTGGATTGGCGATCAAGGAGACTCGGATATAAATACAAAGCTGCAAACAATGTGAAAAGCCCTCTCAAATTCAACACACAAATTGCCCTGCGCAAAGCTTCTCAACAACCTTTGAGATTTTATCTTTCTCGCCAGCACATCTTCAGTTTGGATAAACAGCACTGTGAAGGCAACCGACGATATCTTCAGTTTGGATAAATAGCACTAGAGTCGTAGAGCACCTTCAATTTGGATAAACAATACTGCTTCGAAACCAACTAGTTATTTATCTAAGTTTCGATCAACAAGGATTTCTGAGTCCTTATTGGTAGAGGTCATCTCATCACCCTTCTCGACAAAGTGAAGTGTTACCAGGTTACTATATTCGGCACGTTGAATGCCGAAATTGATATTGAACTTCGCAGAACTAGTAGCCTTGTCTTCAGGCTCTAGAACCCAAAGGTCGAGACTTGTTTCTTCCTCGGCCACGGTCGCAAGATCAAGAAGTCAGCAATGCGCCCAACACCACATCGACATATTTTACTCTCCAGCCGAATTTGGCCGATGAGTTGGCACGCCCCGCACACCACCGAAAGACTTAGTTAGCTCATTAGCTATTCGGCATGCGCGACACGTAGGCTTGGTAGTTTTTATTCCCTTCAGTAGTTTAATTACTATTAGTGTTGTAACCTTAATAAGGTAAGGATTTAACCTTTCCTACTATTATAAATAAATGAGGTGAAATAACACACCTTATATGATTAATTTAGACTCAAATAGAAAACTTACTTAAATTTAAAAATAAGGGATTGCCACTTAGTACTACGGTCTAGTGGTATTCATCTTCACTTATAAATGAGAGGTCTGAGGTTCGATCACGTCAAAGATAAATTTGAACCATATTATTGCTAGCTTATTGTGAGGCCAAGCCTACTTCTTTTATTTTAATGTAGATAATATCGTTTGTTAAAAAAATAATGAATTAAATGGTGGTGGAGAAAAGATAGCAAACAGAATTAAAATTGGTAAAGTGGGCAGTCAATTAGGAAGTTAGAATTAAAATTGATCCCTTTAAAGTCTAACATTATTGTATTTTTTATAAAAATTGGTGAGGCTTTCAGCCTCCTACGTTTGGGATGGAGTCATCTAACTGTATATCAAAGCACTCACAGTTTCATTAAAGTCTTCTTTTCTTCTTGACTTGGCCAAAATACACCGTTTCATCTCAAGAAAATGTTAGTCTTCTCTTTCTGGTTTATAACTTTGCAAAATACTAGAACAGTGCAGTGCCGCTGCTCCTCCTCCACCATATATCCAGATTTGGTGGTCCTCTAAGGTTCTCACAACCACTTATTTAAGTTTTTGGGTGGTTTCGGGACTACTCAGGTCCCTTAATAAATCTACCCATGCCTATATATAGACAAATTTTTTAGTGTATCCGGTTTAAGATAATACATCACGTGTCATAATATTAGTAAGGTGGTATTAGAAAATAAACCCTGAAGTGGAATATATCCGTCATGTTGTCCACTTATATGATTACATGTTGTAGTGTATCATCTTGTATTCCAAGCACACATGAAACTTCTCATATACAATGGCGTAGCCACACCAAAGGCTATGGTGGGTTGTAGCCTAGAGAGGATTTGTAGCAATATGTATATATACTTTAGTGTATAGTCTATATAATAGATAATAAAAAAATGTATAAGAAGAATTATTTTTAATGAAACTAGCCCCGTGAGTATTTATCACAACTAAAAATATAAAAATTACTACGAAAATTGTGATGTCATTTTGTTCAAGATTATTCTACTTTGGAATAGTGTGGTTTATTTTAGTTTCAACTATTTTTTTTAAGGTTGTCTTTACTTTTACTTTAAGTGTTTTACTTTGTGCTAGTTGTGTGGTTATAATTGAGTTATCAAGTTTTCTATTTTCTTCTTGTGTTTAAATCTAAATATATGTGTAATTTGTTAGTTTGCAATTGTGAAACTTATTGAGTTCTTGCTAGACAAATTTTAAGTACACAAATACAGAAATTCAACTTAAATTTTTACATACAATACATATGTAGCAAAAAAAAAATCATTTGATAGGGTAATTTTTTTAGCTAGCCCACCCATAAAATATTTTATGGCTCCGCCCTTGCTCATATATATATGTGTATACATATATACCCTTTAAGGGAATGGATCTCTATTTTTTTCCATATTGAACTTTAGCTATATAAGCCGTTTGTTTTGTAATTCTTGATTTATAGACCATCCTTGCAAATTCATTTCAATCTGAAAATTAGTCAAAAAGTCATACTCTTTGTAGGCTAGACTTTAAAAAACAAACTGGTTTTCATTATTAACATATTTGAAATTATATTCTAAAAAATCAAATATAAAAAATTGTTTAAAAAGTCATACCACTGGAGTAGGCTAGAGTTCCAAAGATAACCAAATTTCATTATTAATATATTAAAATTTTATTCTAAAAAATTGGACTCTAAATATTGTTTAAAAGTTATACTCATTGGTAGGCTAGACTTATGAAGGAACCCGATTTCATTATTAATATAGAACGTGTTGAAGTCCTATTGGATTAGGAATGTGATTGTATAAATTCTAGTATATCTAGAAGTATCTTGTATATTCCTATTTAGACTCAAATTTACATAATTGGCCAGTGTCACATCCCAACCTGGGCCCCCACCACAATCTAGGCTCGACTCCACCTTAGCATGATATTGTCCGCTTTAGGCCCCGAGCACGCCCTCAAGGTTTTGTTTCTGGGAATTCACACAAGAACTTCCTAGTGGGTCACCCATCTTGGGATTGCTCTCGCTTGAACTTGCTTAACTTCGCAGTTCCGACGGAACTCGAAACCAGTGAACTCCCAAAAGGCCTCGTGCTAAGTAAAGATGAGAATATACATATAAGGCTTACGGGATCCTCTTCCCTGGGCGATGTGGGATGTTAAATCCACCCCTCTTAGGGGCCCGATGTCCTCGTCGGCACACTTCCGGCCAGGGAGTAGCTCTGATACCAAATTGTTACATCCCGACCCGGGCCCCCACCACAACCCAGGCTTGACTCCAGCGTAGCACGATATTGTCCGCTTTAGGTCCTGAGCATGCCCTCACGGTTTTGTTTCTGTGAACTCACACAAGAACTTCCCAGTGGGTCACCCATCCTGTGATTGCTCTTACTCGGACTCGCTTAACTTCTGAGTTCCGACGGAACTCGAAACTAGTGAGCTCCCAAAAGGCCTCGTGCTAGATAGAGATGAGAATATACATATAAGGCTTACAGGATCCTCTTCCCTGGGCGATGTGGGATGTTACAGCCAGTGCAATCAAGGCCGTTAATTAAGCATAGCTCTCAACCATCGGATGAAAAAGTGAAGATAATTTTGTTATTATTGAAGGATAATATTGTGATTTTAATCATAATAATTATATTTTAATATGATTCATCTTGATATTTTCTTATACTAGATAAATGAGATCATTATTATCTTCAAAGGGAAGCAATAACAACAGAGTTCAAATTAACTTAGGTTTACTGGCAGCGGATGTGTAGATTGATAAGAGATCAGCATGTGGGATTTGACATCACCTAAAGAAAAATAATAGTCCTGAATAATGATTACATTCTAAAGAAAAATAATAGTCCTGGATAATGATGACATAGGAAACCTAGGTAGGCTAGGCTTTTTGTTTTGCCTGGTGATGGATGTTGTCAGATGGGTTTGAAATGATAAGGGTACTTTGAATTTTCAAAGTCCTCTTGTGAAAATCTGGACACAAAGAAACTAGCGGGATTTTTTGCCGAAATCTGTCAAAGATAATATCAATTATTTTGATTTTTTTTGGGTATATTCGGAAGAGGCCTTTATTTGGATTGGCGATCAAGGAGACTCGGCTATAAATACAAAGCTACAAACAATGTGAAAAACCTTCTCAAATTCAACACATAAATTGCCCTGCGCAAAGCTTCTCAACAACTTTTGAGATTTTATCCTTCTCCCTTTTCTCGCCAACACATCTTCAGTTCGGATAAACAACACTGTGAAGGCAACCAACGACATCTTCAGTTTGGATAAATAGCACTGGAGCCGTAGAGCACATTCAGTTTGGATAAACAGCACTACTTCGAGATCGACTGATTATTTATCTAAGTCTCGGCCAACAAGGATTTCTGAGTCCTTGTTGGTAAAGGTCATCTCATCACCTTTCTCGGCGAAGTGAGGTGTTACTAGGTTACTATATTCGGAACTTTGAACGTTGAATTTGATATTGAACTTCGCAGAACTAGCAGCCTTGTCTTCAAGCTCTAGAACCCAAAGGCCGAGACATGTTACTTCCTAGGCCACAGTCGCAAGATCAAGAAGTCAACAGCGTGCCCAACACCACATTGACATATTTTACTCCCTGGCCAAATTTGGCCCCGCGCACACCACCGAAGGACGTAGTTAGCTCATTAGTTACTCATCCTGCGCGCCACGTAGGCTTGATAGTTTTTATTCCCTTCAATAATTTAATTACTATTAGTGTTGGAACCTTAATAAGGTAAGGATTTAACATTCCCTACTACTATAAATAAATGAGGTGAAACAACACACCTTATATGATTAATTTAGACTCAAACAGAAAACTTACTTAAATTTAAAAATAAAGGATTGCCACTTAGTACTACTGACACGCCCCGACCCCGATGTCCTGTAGACATCGGGGTGGTCACGTGCTGGCCGACACCCGAAGGGTGACGAAAGCCATTTAGAAGGTATAAAAACGAGAATTAAGAATTTAAATTGCACATTTAATAAGTATTTCAGGAACGTGTTCAGAACATACATCTAATTGGAAATATTACAAGAAAGAATACCAAATTTAATACACAAAAGAGTAGGTCCTACACCGAGAGGACTCGAAGATGCCAAATGCGGAAGTGCCTCGACGCCGGGATTGCATGCCTCGAATCTAAGCCCTGAAGGGGGCACAAAACAAAGGTGAGTGGACCAATTTGATATACATATAAGAAAACAGTTATCAACGTACTATCCCCCAGGTTTTATGAAACACAATTATATCATGATAAACATAGGTTTTCTGAACCTAGAATGCCTTGCAATATCTCATGTCCTAACTCATCATGCAATATCTCAATTCATAACTCGCATATCATAATCATATTCATAGAGGAATAGTCGCTAGTGAATGTCCGATATAAACGCTTCAGGCCCCATGCCGGCTCCCCGTCCCTGAGCATACAGTCAGAGGAAACCACACTGCAGGCCCAATGCCAGCTTCCCGTCCCTGTACTCAAAAGTCAGAGGTAACACACTCCAGGCCCTATGCCAGCACCATAACCGTCGCCCGGGATGGACCGGAACCCTATCCCTACATCCCGTAGCGGAAGTGGACCTAAACCGTCGTCCGGGATGGACCGGAGCCTTATCCCTACATCCCGTAACGGTAATATCATAACTATCGCATATACATTTATACACTATCAGAACTATCGCACATACATCATTCTCATGCTATCATGCTTTTCATACATGCAATTCTACTAATAAAACATGTATTTTTAGAAGGGGTCCACTCACAGTACTTAGCCGTCCAACGCTGCGCTGCTAGCGAACATAGAAAGCCGCACTAGTTGCCCCTAAGCACATAAAGGGTACAACTTAGTCAAACTCTGTTCTAACCATTTTATTTGGGGAAACGGACCTCAAAAACGGGTCTAGGACGTCCGAATTAGCCTAGGAGGGGTCCCGGACGGAACCCGAAAAAGTCAACCGAGAAAGTCAACGTTGACCGTTGACTAGTCAAAGTCAAAGTCAACGGTCAAGGTCAAAGTCAACGTTGACCGTTGACCGGGTCAACGGGTCAACGGGTCGGGTCAGGGTCCACGGGTCGGGTCGGACCCGGACCATGGGTTTGGGTTTGGGGTTTTAACCCAATAGGGTTCTGGGTTAGGGCTTTTTAAAATGGGTTTGGGTTTTAGGGTTAGCCCATAAGGGCTGCTGGGTTAAATGACACGGGCCCCAAGGCCCTGGGTTTCACTTCGGCCCAAGGCTTCAAAGGCCTAGGGTTTGGGTTTGGTTAAACGGGCCAAAGGCCCTAGGTTTTCAAAGGCCCGAGGCCTTAATTAATTTTAGGAAACCAAAACTAAAAATGATGCGGGCTAGGGTACTGGGTCCGGTGGAATTGGGCCTAGTGCCCAATTACAAGGCCCAAAGGCCCGAAGGCCCTAATTCCTAATTAATAATTAAACATAAAATAATTAATTAAAAGGGATGGGTTTGGCCTTGGTTACGGGCCTGAGGCCCGAGAGGGTTGGGTCTGGGTTCTGGCCCAAAGGCCTGAGTTGGCGTCGGAAAACCAGAGGAACGCCGGAGCTTCTACAGCTCCGGCCAACTACAAACGGGGGTCTCGAGCCCCGATCTACCTACCAAATTGAAGAACGAAGCAAGGGGAGTGTCTGGGTACCTTCAATTCGACGAGATTCCACCGGAGACAACCGGAGAAGCCTACGGTGCTCACGAATTCGCCGGAGAAGGGTGTGTGTACACCCCGTCACGATTCGACCCTAAAACTCACGGAAAAACATCAATTAGCTCCTAATTCCTAACTCCAGCACGAAATAGGTGAGAAAGAGGGACGATTTGGGCTTACCTCGTCGGGAAGTCCAAGGAGGACGCCGGGGAGCCCTCTGTGCGTGTTCCGTCCGTCGCGATGTCGCCGGGAGAGGGAGAGAGAGACGAGGGAAGGTGATGAGGGTGAGTCGAGAGGGACGGCGAGGGTGTGTGTGTGTGTGGGGTGGCGAGGTCGAGTGAGAGAGATAGGGAGAGTGAGTTACGGGAGGGTGCAGAGAGACAGAGGGAGTTCGAGAGAGGACAGAGAAGAGAGGGAGAGAGACAGAGAAGAGGGGGGGAGAACTCGGGGAACCAAATCGGGTGGGCCCATTGGGCTCACCATTTAAGAACAAAAATAATTTTAAAATCAAAAAGGGTTTATGGACTAAATTGAAAGTTATAAAAGTTTAGGGATTAAATTGGCATAATGTAAAAGGATTTTGGGGGTAAATTTCGGAGATTTAAATATAATTGTGGGGCGGGCGTGTCAATTCTACCCTCCTTACAAAAATATTTCGACCCCGAAATTTAAAATCACTAGTAAGTTGAAATACTCGAAAATAGTATGAAAAATATAGGTATATAATGAGAAATCAAATTAGAGGGGGTGCATCAAAGAGAATATGTCACACCGTCGCGAGCAGTTCACAAAATCCTCTATCATGCCTCCAATCTCTTACTTTCCTCCCCATCAGTGAAACATAAAGATATAATTTATAAAGATATAAAGTTTAAATATATAATAACATAGGGTCAAAAGTAAATACGTAAAATACGTTAAGGCCAAAATAGATACGTACCAACATATAGGTCGAAAACTTAAGCTCAAAACCGAAAACGAAAATACTTTCCCCTAAGACATTTGTAACATAAAATAAATACTAAAGTAAAAAGAGTTAAAATACTTGTATTGAAAATTCAAAACTGAAAACGAAAATGGGTCTTGTCCAAGCGTACGTAACGACACGTACCTCGAGAATAGATTTGTTTTTATGTCAAGTCCTAGCAATAGCGGAATCTATAACGGCTACGGTAAACGAGTCTACCTACTCACTTGCTTAACAACCCAACGAACAAGTTATCGGTACAACAGTCGGCCGCCCGTGATATCAACCACTCATTCGTTGTCCTGATAAGTAAGCAATAATTTCCGATGGTGCACGATTGCACACGCGTTGTGAATTCGTGCCTCTAACTACTAGTTCGCAATACTACTCTGCCAACCTATGTTGCCTGTAGTAACTCTCATATCGTAACGCAAGTAGTGCCATACTCGACTGAACAGAACGAAAACCGTCGTCGTAAAACTCCATCCAGAACCAAGCGCTCTATCCTTATTAGTTCTTCCAAATGTGACCAACTACTCCAGTGTTTTGCCAACTATGAATCCACTTGAAAGAGTAACTTGGGATTCAAGAGAAGTGGCCACCATGTTGACAGCGAAGTCAAAAGCTCTGGCTAAGCAAACGGCAAAAGAGAAGTCTCATTCTCACGCTAACCACGGTCTGACAGTTGCTGTAATTCTCAATCCTTTTCTCACAGCTAAACACTTCCATTTGACTGATTTAGTGATTCTCTTTTAGTGATTCTCTTCCTCTTCTTTTACTTTCTCAGCATTGTTTTGTCTTGCTACCATGTTAGTAATAGACCCAAAAGCTCGAACCAAGCAAGTAGAAAACGATAATTCATTTTTCCCAACAAGCAGTATCTCTTGGGAGTTGTTGCAGTGCTCAATCCACCTCTCCATTTTTGCTTAGTTGCAGATTTATAGTCAAACAAGATTAATGTTGGTGGAAAGAAGAAGACCTGCCAGATCAACCTGAAAGCACCATGAAAGCGCACGCCTTTCGAGAGAAGCGAAAAGATCTTCAGATTCCCTTCTTGATCACGCCGGGGCGTCACATCAGAGTGTACGAAATGGATTTGCTAGGGATATTTAGATGTCAACGTACCTACCATCCACAAGATCTTGAAGAGAGATAGTGGAAGGGTACGTCGGGAGGAACACACATCGTTGGAGAAGGAAACGATGTGATGCCTATCAATTATAGTAAGATGGTGACACAATCCGCCGATCATCTGCACTATAATCCTCATCCAACTCTTTATTCAAGGCGGCTGAAATCTCATAGCCACGTGGAATTCTTTTTGCTAAGTCGGGAACATCTTGTGAAAAGATTATGTTCTCAACGTTCCTGTCCAACGCGATATGAACTAGGTGCACACTTCTGCCGAATCGATCGATCGTCAATTTCTCATTGATTGAGAGAGAAACCATGTCGGGAAGGCTAAAGAACACTCAAGAATTTGAGGGTCAAAACAAGTCCATCAAATCTAGAGTACAAGATATCTGGATTTGAATAACCACTCTGATGCTCGAGTTCACGGCCTAATTTGACCGTTAAGGATTAATAACAATTCAAGATCTGATGTCACACACCTGATAACATCATCGGTCATCAACTTCGTCCGACAACTCGTGAAATGATCTGACGTTTTGAATCTCCTGACAAGCTTATATGATTTCGGTATATTTAGTTTTTCAGCTTTTCTATCCCGAAACGATCTCGCTGTAGTTGTCCGATTAGGGTCAGATGCCCAAGATGAGATATGCGTGTGAGTCTTCCTACTAAGGAGTTCCGCAATTACGCTTGCAAAAATCGGGGTAGTACACGATAGTGCAATCGCAGACATTTATGCATTTGGGTAAACAAGGATGCAACATTTCTCACTGTAGAGAAAACATCACCACATTTTCAGCCAGGAAGGTCGTTACCATCTCTAGCTTCAGGATAAAAGAATTCACATCGTGCCGTTCTAATCGTTAAGAGGCACACACATGACTCAATCCTATCGCATCAGCGCGCAGTCAACCATTTAATTAATACACCACTGCAGAATTTGGAAAGTGTAAGGACTATGATCAGATGAGACAACACGTCGTTGTCAGAAACTTCGTTTCACGGTTAGGCTAGTACCGAAATTGACTAGTTTCTCAGACCAAAAAGGAAAATAGGTCTAAGCTCAAGAATAGCTAAGAACTGTGCATGAAGTTTAACGAGGCCAAAGACGTTTCGTAATCCACCATACTTTGGGAGAACTATCACAAGGTTCAAAAATTAAACATAATACCTCTGAATTAACAGAATGACTGTGAAGAAGGATACAAAGCAGTCTGTGTATGCATGCAGTGACACAGTTGGCTACCTTAAAGTGATACTCTTGAGCAAACCAAAGCTCAATGAGTCCAGAGGAGTTCAAAGCAAAGCTCGATCTTCGTACAAAGATGAATATGTTGAAGTCTCAAACCATTACACTGAAAATTACAAGGCTGAACGGTAGGGAACAAGAGCACTGATCGGGTAGGCTACAAGCAGGAGGCTAAGTTCACCTCTACTGAAAAGTACGTGGATAACGAGCTAGGGTTTACTACCAAGTACCAAACCCAGGTGAAGTTCAAGGAGTCTGTTTATCCAAACAAGTCTAGATTTCCATCATCCAAGTTCACTACAACACCAGTAAGAATCACCACTTCGTTTGGAAATTGGTGAGAACATTGACTGTTGTCGAGGAGTTTCTCAAGGAAACAATTAATGCCAACGAAGTCAACGCCTGAAGAATTTGGTGTAAAGCTGACGGTCAAAGGTTAATGAATTTGACTTCTTCTTCAGAGTAAGCAAGAAGGTTATCGATAGAACAATCACTGATGACCTGTTCCAAAGATTCACACTAGTTTCCTTCAGCGGTAATGAGTTTGGAAACATTGATTTGCTCCTACCAATTACCACTTACTAGTCATCACCTCATCTAGTACTTACTCGCTTTCCCTAACACGCATTTTGAAAGTTTCAAGTAATCATCACTAAGGCATGACTGTTCGCCAATCCAGGAAAAACACATGTCGCAGAGTGATATCACCGTTTCCAGATTCCTAGTTGGTCTGAACCAACTCGTACTGCCAAGATGTCCGTTTCCCAAGATTTTCAATGTAGAGCCGACTCTGCCCGCAATTCCTAGGGAACGCATGTTGCAGAGTGGCATCGTCAGTACAGATCTACAGCTGGTCTTGACCAGACTTCCCTAAACTGAGATTTCTCGAACACGTTGATTCCCAGTAACACCGACTTTACCCGCCATTCCCTTGGAAGGCACGTCGTGAAGTATCGCCATATGCTGAAAGTCGTCCACCCACCAAACACGTCATCAATGAGGCCTAATCCCGACACGAGTTTTAGTATTTCATCCCGAAGATGATAATTCAAACAGAGAAATTTGCACAATTGTGCCAAATGGCGCCAATTTCAGAAATTACGACATCCAAATGACGTCATAACTGACACACTACTATGGTGACAGAAGATCCTAAGTATGCTCTGAACAAACCACGCTCTGATACCAATCTGACACGCCCCGACCCCGATGTCCTGTAGACATCGGGGTGGTCACGTGCTGGCCGACACCCGAAGGGTGACGAAAGCCATTTAGAAGGTATAAAAACGAGAATTAAGAATTTAAATTGCACATTTAATAAGTATTTCAGGAACGTGTTCAGAACATACATCTAATTGGAAATATTACAAGAAAGAATACCAAATTTAATACACAAAAGAGTAGGTCCTACACCGAGAGGACTCGAAGATGCCAAATGCGGAAGTGCCTCGACGCCGGGATTGCATGCCTCGAATCTAAGCCCTGAAGGGGGCGCAAAACAAAGGTGAGTGGACCAATTTGATATACATATAAGAAAACAGTTATCAACGTACTATCCCCCAGGTTTTATGAAACACAATTATATCATGATAAACATAGGTTTTCTGAACCTAGAATGCCTTGCAATATCTCATGTCCTAACTCATCATGCAATATCTCAATTCATAACTCGCATATCAGAATCATATTCATAGAGGAATAGTCGCTAGTGAATGTCCGATATAAACGCTTCAGGCCCCATGCCGGCTCCCCGTCCCTGAGCATACAGTCAGAGGAAACCACACTGCAGGCCCAATGCCAGCTTCCCGTCCCTGTACTCAAAAGTCAGAGGTAACACACTCCAGGCCCTATGCCAGCACCATAAACGTCGCCCGGGATGGACCGGAACCCTATCCCTACATCCCGTAGCGGAAGTGGACCTAAACCGTCGTCCGGGATTGACCGGAGCCTTATCCCTACATCCCGTAACGGTAATATCATAACTATCGCATATACATTTATACACTATCAGAACTATCGCACATACATCATTCTCATGCTATCATGCTTTTCATACATGCAATTCTACTAATAAAACATGTATTTTTAGAAGGGGTCCACTCACAGTACTTAGCCGTCCAACGCTGCGCTGCTAGCGAACATAGAAAGCCGCACTAGTTGCCCCTAAGCACATAAAGGGTACAACTTAGTCAAACTCTGTTCTAACCATTTTATTTGGGGAAACGGACCTCAAAAACGGGTCCAGGACGTCCGAATTAGCCTAGGAGGGGTCCCGGACGGAACCCGAAAAGTCAACCGAGAAAGTCAACGTTGACCGTTGACTAGTCAAAGTCAAAGTCAACGGTCAACGGTCAAGGTCAAAGTCAACGTTGACCGTTGACCGGGTCAACGGGTCGGGTCAGGGTCCACGGGTCAGTCAACACGGGTCGGGTCGGACCCGGACCATGGGTTTGGGTTTGGGGTTTTAACCCAATAGGGTTCTGGGTTAGGGCTTTTTAAAATGGGTTTGGGTTTTAGGGTTAGCCCATAAGGGCTGCTGGGTTAAATGACACGGGCCCCAAGGCCCTGGGTTTCACTTCGGCCCAAGGCTTCAAAGGCCTAGGGTTTGGGTTTGGTTAAACGGGCCAAAGGCCCTAGGTTTTCAAAGGCCCGAGGCCTTAATTAATTTTAGGAAACCAAAACTAAAAATGATGCGGGCTAGGGTACTGGGTCCGGTGGAATTGGGCCTAGTGCCCAATTACAAGGCCCAAAGGCCCGAAGGCCCTAATTCCTAATTAATAATTAAACATAAAATAATTAATTAAAAGGGATGGGTTTGGGCTTGGTTACGGGCCTGAGGCCCGAGAGGGTTGGGTCTGGGTTCTGGCCCAAAGGCCTGAGTTGGCGTCGGAAAACCAGAGGAACGCCGGAGCTTCTACAGCTCCGGCCAACTACAAACGGGGGTCTCGAGCCCCGATCTACCTACCAAATTGAAGAACGAAGCAAGGGGAGTGTCTGGGTACCTTCAATTCGACGAGATTCCACCGGAGACAACCGGAGAAGCCTACGGTGCTCACGAATTCGCCGGAGAAGGGTGTGTGTACACCCCGTCACGATTCGACCCTAAAACTCACGGAAAAACATCAATTAGCTCCTAATTCCTAACTCCAGCACGAAATAGGTGAGAAAGAGGGACGATTTGGGCTTACCTCGTCGGGAAGTCCAAGGAGGACGCCGGGGAGCCCTCTGTGCGTGTTCCGTCCGTCGCGATGTCGCCGGGAGAGGGAGAGAGAGACGAGGGAAGGTGATGAGGGTGAGTCGAGAGGGACGGCGAGGGTGTGTGTGTGTGTGGGGTGGCGAGGTCGAGTGAGAGAGATAGGGAGAGTGAGTTACGGGAGGGTGCAGAGAGACAGAGGGAGTTCGAGAGAGGACAGAGAAGAGAGGGAGAGAGACAGAGAAGAGAGGAGGAGAACTCGGGGAACCAAATCGGGTGGGCCCATTGGGCTCACCATTTAAGAACAAAAATAATTTTAAAATAAAAAAGGGTTTATGGACTAAATTGAAAGTTATAAAAGTTTAGGGATTAAATTGGCATAATGTAAAAGGATTTTGGGGGTAAATTTCGGAGATTTAAATATAATTGCGGGGCGGGCGTGTCAACTACGGACTAGTGGTATTCATCTTCACTTGTAAATGAGAGGTCTTAGGTTCGATCACGTCAAAGATAAATTTGAATCATATTATTGCTAGCCTATTCCTTTTATTTTAATGTTGATAATATCGTTTGTTAAAAAAAATAATGAATTAAATGGTGGTGGAGAAAAGATAGCAAACATAATTAAAATTGGTAAAGTGGACAGTCAATTAGGAAGTTAGAATTAAAATTGATCCCTTTAAAGTTGAACACTATTGTATTTTTGATCAAAATTGGTGAGGCTTTCAGCCTCCTACGTGCTTTGGGATGGAGTCATCAAACTGTATATCAAAGCACTCATTTTTATTTAAATGACTTGGCCTAGATGCACCGTTTCATTAAAGTCTTCTTTTCTTCTTGAATTGGCCAAAATACACCGTTTCATCTCAAGAAAATGTTGAGATATTTGATGGTATTGATAATGATGTTGTCATGCAACGCTTTTAGAACATGAAAACGTGTCGAGGGATATTGTAAGGGATTGTTGTATGAAAAACTTTATGGATTAATATATAAGTATTGTGTTAAGTAAATTCTTAAGCTTTTTAATTATGACTTTATTGTTTGAGGATGCCCCCCTTCACACAAATCTCTGGCTTCATCCCTGGGTGCGGGTTGGGCTCCATCTCCATGCTTGCCAGTTAACATTTAACAGAAAAGTTGACAGAAAAATTGGAGTTATAACATTGCAACCAATTAATAGGTTGATGTATGACATTGAAATGTTTAAAAAAATGTGATTATTATGAGACACAAAGTTGAGGTAGTATTATGTAATTTACATTGCAAGCAAAATATGAACGTTGTGAAAAAATGGGTGGAAAAGGGCCCCTATTTGTAGCCGTTTTATCAAATTTCAATGGCCCGAATCCTGAACTTGATGAATTTAGAGAAAGAGGATCCGGAGAGGATAAAAATAATTTATCTATTGTTCAAATTTTAGGATAAAAATTTACATATTCTTATTTAACAACAATGTTTCCGCAATTTTATTTTTGTATGAATATAATTTACCTACTTTTTAATTTTATATGAAACTAGGTTACCTTGTGACAATAATGTATCTACAATTTTATATAAAAAAATTACCTTTTTTTTACAACAATAATGTATCTACATCTAGAATTTTATTTGTGTATGGACATAATTTACCTACAATTTAACTTTTCAAAAAATGTATCTTCGATTTTATATTTAACTAATATGTATATGTTTCTGTAATTTATCTAAAGTTATATAGTTTAGAGATATGGTAATGCATTATATTAATTCATTGTTAGACAGATAAATGAAATTGTTAAAAACATTATGGCCATAATGGTTGGCTAATAATGGTTGTATGAGAACAGTTATAAAAAGTTGTGGCCTAAATTGTAAATAACTTATATTAATAGGTTACTTTTTTTTTTTTGTGGCAATTTATTTAAATTTTGGGTTTCTATTGAATGTTTATTCATAAATGGGATTTTATCCAAGGTATATTGTACGGATATATATCTAAACAATCATTAAAAGAATGATGAACACTATGTTCCAAGTGTTAACACAAGTCCTTTCTGACTCGGATAGGCTTGAAGGAACATAAACCTAAAAGAACACGAGTTCAAAGAAAAGTTAAAGTCCAATCAGCATGGGAAGATGAAGCCTAGCGCTTTAACGAGCTCATGACCTCCAAGAATCCAATTAACAATCAAGTCAAGCACCATAAAGTATTTTCCAAGCATAACATTGCAAGATGGGCCATTGACAACTTTAAGGCACGAGAGCCTAGGAACAACAAGAGTAGGCTTACTCAGATGTCAATTCTGAGCCACGCGACGACTAGATGAGAAGACAGAGGCCAATAAAGGGACATAAAGGATGACAGAAAGGCCACTAGGATATGACTCCCCACAAACTCCTAGGCCAAGTAAGGCGCTCAACTGCATCGTCCTAAGAAAGGACACGAGTGGACTTGTGCAAGTGTCAACCTGTTGCCACGTGTTAGCCAAATAATGAAAAGAGCGCATTAAATATACTTAAGTCTAAAAGCTGAAGACTCAGGAAAATGGCCTATATAACTCTATTTGTAACTTTATTCTCCATTTATAAAAGAGACTCAATTGATGTAGCCCAATTTTCATGGGTACACTTAGATTATGTGCCTATTCCTATTTGTATTCAAAGCCTAAATCCATTAAAGGTAACACTTAACCCATTCAACCTTTGTTAGCCTCACCAGTTTTGGTGTTAAAACTAAGAAATATTAAAATTTCATCGTAACAATTAAATAGACAAATAGTTTTAGATTGAAATGAATTTGCAAAGATGGTCTATGAATCAAGAATTACAAAACAAACAGTTCATATTGTTGAAGTTCGATATGGAACAAATAGAGATCCATTCCCTTAAAGGGTATATATGTGTACAGTACACACACACACACACACACACATATATGAGAAGTTTCATGTGTGCTTGGAATACAAGATGATACACTACAACATGTAATCATATACGTGGACAACATGACGGATATATTCCACTTTAGGATTTATTTTCTAATACCACTTTACTAATATTATGACACGTGATGTATTATCTTAAACCGGGTACACTGAAAAATTTGTCTATAATAGGCATGGGTAGATTTATTAAGGGACCTAAATAGCTCCGAAACCACCCCAAAACTTAAATAAGTGGTTGTGAGAACCTTAGAGGACCACCAAATCTGGATATATGGTGGAGGAGCAGCAGCGGCACTGCACTGTCCTGGTATTCTGCAAAGTTATAAACCAGAGAGAGATAGTCATTATACTTACTAGAACCCCGACGTGTTTCTCCAGCACGTTTCAAAATAGTTTCTTGATTTTTGCCTTTCCCACTTGTAAACTCACCACTGTTTAGTGCTTCAATAACTGCAATAGATTGCTTCTCTTAAAGAAGATCACAACGTTTCGATGAAGCTCCAACAACATTTACCAAAATAGTAACTACACTAAAAAAAGACTCAATTTGGATGTTCTTCTTTGCCACAACTACAAGAGCTAATTGAAGTTGATGTGCAAAGCAATGAATATAATAGGCACAACCATTTTCTTTCATAATAAGAGCTTTAAGACCATTGAACTCACCTTGCATATTGCTGGCCCCATCGTAACCTTGCCCACGCAACCTAGACATGCTCAATTTATGCCTAGAAAATACCTCATCAATGGTTTCCTTGAGTGAGAGAGCAGCGGTACTAGTAACATGCTCAATGCCAATAAAATGCTCAACGACGTGCCCATTCTTGTCTACATAATGCAATATAATAGCCATTTGTTCCTTTGTTTATACGTCACGAGATTCATCAATCAAAATAGAGAACAACGAAGGGCCAACGTCTTCAATAATAGCCTTGATCGTCTCAGTTGCACAAGCATTTACAATGTCCTTTTGAATATCTGGTGATGTCAATTTGTGATTATCCGGAGCATTTTTCATAGTAACGGCTTTCACATCCTCATTATGGTCAGCAAGAAACTGTAGAAGCTCAAGAAAGTTTCCATGGTTGCTTGAATGTTCAAATTCATCATTACCACGAAATGCAAGCCCTTGTCTCAAAAGAGATCAACAACAATCGATTGATGCATTCAACCGAGATCTATATTGAATTCGAGCTTCATCATGAGTTTTAGAGAAAAAAAACACTAGATATGTTGCTTTTGACTCCTTAAAGCTTCAAAATTACTACATGCTTGATTGTGTGCACTATTGACGCCTCCAATATGAGTTAGAAGTCTTTCTTTCTTCTTCCAATTAGAAAATCCTTCGCCAACAAAAAAAATCACCACCTGCTTGTTCTCCAATATTTGGTTTTAAAAGGTAGCAACACAGACAAAAGGCAACATCTTTTTCTACACTATATTCCAACCAAGTAGGAAAATCATCAAACCAAGCAGGGTTGAATCGTCTTTGCGTGTCTCCATATTTCTTGTAAGGAAAATTATGGGTTTTAGGTTGTTGAGGACCAGCTAGCACATACGCTCTTCGTACTTGATCTCGAATATTAGGATTGTAATCCAAAATTTGAATTCGTTTACCAGGATCTGATGGAAGATTTGATAAAATAAATTCTGTACTATCTTGTTTCCGAGTATCATTATTTTTCTCAATAACTCGGGATGGCGACATTGATATTTTTTTGAAAAACCTCTCCATGATGTTTCAGTCTACAAAGTCAATCATATTGATACCAATAACATATAAGGTTCA
This sequence comes from Crataegus laevigata, assembly GCA_963580275.1. Taxonomy (NCBI): domain Eukaryota; kingdom Viridiplantae; phylum Streptophyta; class Magnoliopsida; order Rosales; family Rosaceae; genus Crataegus; species Crataegus laevigata. Next base: position 34,781,319 of record OY756942.1, on the reverse strand, counting down.
TACGTAATTTGTAGAATAAAAATCTCAATAAAATTCTTAGACTCTTAATCCTAAAGTATACGATACTAATATAGCAATATGCCTAATAACTAAATTGGAAAAATAAAATAAAATTGAGAGCTTCAACTATACGACATGTTCCATTCCATACAAATCTTATAATTAAAAAAGATTCACCTCCTACATATATTTCCTTCCGTACCTTCCCTCACAAACTCATCTGGGAGGACAACAACAACAACGTCAACAGCCTGGACCTCAGAGTCAAAGACAAGTTGTTGTTAGGAGATTTCAGATTGCATTTCAGCTTGATGTGTTGCTTATTATAAAGCTTGCAACTGTAATATTTCTGTTCAACCAAGATGGATCTAGACAAAGGCTGGTTCTCCTTGTGATTTGCTTCAATTGTCTATTTGTAAGTAACTGAACTCTTAATCCTAGAGTAACTAATATAGTAATATGCCTAATAACTAATCCATATCTAATCCAACCAATGCAACAATTTAATTAACCAATACCAATAAGCATACAAATTATTCAACAAATAAACATTTAATTCAACTAATCATATGAATAAACGTATACCCATATTCATAGAATTTGTAATTTCATAATTTCATTTATCAATAATCATAGAATTCATATCAATAATCAATAATCAATAAGTCAATAAGTCAATAACCATATTAGTGCATTACCATATCCATATGATTCTATATTTCTATACCAATTAAACAAAAAATCGTCTTAAATAATTAATTAGGGTTAGGAATTATAGATTTAGGAATTAAAAAATTTACCTCAATATATATATATATATGTCAGCTAGAGAGTGGTTGGCTGCTGGCGTGGCTGGGAAGAGCAAATTTGCTCCTGTTCTGTTCCGTTTTCAAGCTGTTAGGTGGGTGGGGGAAGAGCAGCATCACGCTGCTCTCTGATTGGTGCAATGGAAAGTGAAAAAGAAACGGGGAAATGAAATGAAGTGGGAGTCTGGGAACGTAGGGACAAGCTGTCCCCACTATAACATACTCTCTTTTTTAACATATACAAAACGACGCTGTTTCGTTTAATTTTTTTTAATATTTTTTACCAGGTGTCGTTTTGGCATGGTTCTGAAAAAATAAAAAAATAAGACCCAACTCTGCTCGGAGCAGAACCAGAAAATCTCAGTGGGGGCTTTACTGTTGCAAAACAGATTAGTTTGAGCAGCATGTCAGCATCAGAAAAATCTTAGTGAGGGCATCCACCCCACCTAGGCCTACGGTGGCTCCGCCCTTGCCCCCACCCCAAATGGATTACAAAATTAATTTAATATTGATAATTAAGAAAAATTAATTATTTAAAAATGTTAAAAATCATAAAATTCAATTGAAAAAATACAATAGGTTTTGTGATTTATCGTTTTTCTTTCTTCACCATTTTTATTTTTTTGGTCGAATTCTTCACCATCTTCTTCTCTGCTTGTTCTGCTACATGGAATGGAGAATTAAATTAGGGATTGCTTATGGCTCAAACGGATGCGGTATATTAAATAGGAGAGCCATGGATGGGGGATCTACGAGGGTTCAAGGTGGGTCGGTTAACCCCTTGGATTTCCGGAACACGGCTGGGGAGAGCTATGGATGACCCCTTGGTTTTCTGGGTAGCGGGCATGTGCGACCCCGGTGCTCGACGAAATGCCGCAACCAATGTCGGCAGTACTGCGTGAGGGTTAGAGAACAGATAAGAGAAAACAGACGCAAAAACTTGTTGTGCGATTCGTCCCTCGCCGACTATTTTAAATCTTGAATTCTTGGGGGCGTTCCATTGTTCGTCCGCTTCAATTTCTGGTACTTTCATGTCTGCTCTAGCCTCTAGGGATTTAGGATTTGAAAGATTTTAGGGAAGATTCCTCGAGTCCTCCGCCTCCCTTAGTCGCGCTTGTAGCGCCATCTCCCTATCTTTCGGCCAGATGATCTGCAGTCACCTGTGATCTGTAAGTCGTCCATGACGACTGGTATTCTGGCGACGAGATAATGTTTGAGGGAAGTGAGGATCGAGATTTGGAGCGGATGAGGGGGTTTTTTATTTTTGGAATTGGGTTAGGGTTCTCGAGAGGTGGAGTTCCAGGTGGTCATCTTCTTGGATGCGTCAGACATGGCTTTGTTTCTCTGCAAGTGAGAAACAAGGCTAGCTGGTGTGCTGAGGTTCGGCTATGGCTGCCATTTTTGCAAGTGAGAAGAGAGAGGGAGGGAGACAAGTGAGAGTTTTATTTAATAGTTAAATAAATGGAAAACTAACGAAAAGGGCCTGAATAGTCACAGTTTTAATGAAAAGCCCTTTTTGAAGGTATAATGAATAGTGACAGTTAAAGGTAAAAAAGGACTTTTCGTTAAAAGTAAACAGTACCGGGGGTGTTTTATTAAACCTCTCTTAAATAAATAATAATATTATTATTAATTAATTGGTTTTTTATTTTAGTTGGGAAAGGGGTGGGCTCTGCTCCTGCTACTTATTAATCGTTTAACAGTTTAATTGATAGAAATTGATGTCAGACATTTCAATGAATTTATAAGTTGAAGTATGATATTACAATGTTTAAAACATAAGATATAAAATTGTATTTCTGACTAATAATTAATGTAATTTATTCTAACTTCTTTTTCCAACTCTTTATCACATTATAGTTAAGCACAAATGTTATAATTTAATAATATTCATCTTAATTTGTACAAAATAGTGCCAAATTCGACTCCTCTATATGACATATCCGATATGACATTACGTTACGAATCTATTATGTAACGTAACGCAAATCACTGCATATGAGATTAAAATATTATAAAATCAAATAAATAAATAAAGATTCCACGACCTAAAAAACTAAATCAATATTGATTCCTCTCACATTCATCACTGTAACATTACCTAATTATTTAGGATGACTTTGAATGTAGTCCTTATTTATTAACGTTATTTGATTGAAATCTTGTTATTTTTTGATTTTTTATTGAAGTCCTCGAAATTAATGCAATAATACATTTCTACGAAATTAATGTAATAATACATTTCTATGTAGGTTATTATAAATTTTAAATTAAAATTTGATATTTTTAGTTATTTATATTAATGAGATGTTTTAAATAGGAGTGTGATATCCACACACCCCATTTGACTTCCCTCACACATTTTTAATTTTGGACCGTCGGATCGGATGAATTGAAGAAGATCAACGAATAGAAATTATCAAAGGGTGTGTGGATAGCACACCCCTTTAAATAAATTTTATAATTTGTTGAAAATATTTAAAAAAATATACGTAAATAAAATCCATGATTCGTCATTACTTGTATTAATGACATTTTACATACAAAAAATTGGTAACTTTTATAATATACATTTTACATAAAAAAAGTTGGTAAATTTTATACAAAATAAAAGTGATACGTTTGATATAATGGGTACATTTCATATTTAAAAAAAAACAATGAGTACATTTTACACAAAAAAGAGATGGTACTTACAACAAAAAAAAGGAGTACATTTTACATATAACAAAGTGGTACATTTTTTAAGACAAATGGATACATTATTAATAAATTATGGGTACAAATAAAAGGTCAAAAAAAATATGAGTACAAATAAAAGTTTGAAAAATATGGACACAAAAAAAATTTAATATATGGGTACAAATAAAACTGAATAGAAAATTGGCACAATTTTAAAAAAAAAGTTTACAAATTAAAATGGGTACAATCTAAAAATAAAAGTATATGATACAAAATTTAGCCATAAATATAAATATATCAAATGTAACGTTTCTAATACTAAATAAATAATTTATAAATAAAATTAATTATCTTGATATGTAAAATATTTTATTATTAAAATAATTAAAGATTTTTTATTAAAAGAAAAAAATCTTGATTAAAAATTAAAAAAAAAAAAATTTCAATTAATGGAGTTGAAAAAAAAAAAGATGAGAATCCTGTTTGGTATCTTATTTGAAAAATTTTATCATTTCTCAAAATATTTCTTAAGAACATTTCTTGAAAACTATTTTCTTTAAGACTCAAAAACTTGATTGGTTTGCGATTTAAAATTTTCAAATCTTATGACTTAAATTTGATTGGATTGGAGTAGAGACGATAAAAGTAATAAAAAAAAAGGAGAAAGAAAGAAGAAAAGAGAGAGAGATATATTTGGAGTGAGAGGGGAGGAGGGAGAGAAAAGAAATGAGTGAGTTTAAGTTTAAAAACTCTAAAAACCCACTTTTTATGTTTTTAAGCAATAGACTATATTTTTTTAGTTAGTCTTGAGTTCAGTTTTTTAAAATAGTCATACCAAACAAGTTTTTAAGACCTAAAACTTGAAAACTGTTTTTGAGTTTAAAAAGTTGGATTCAAATACACTTGGAAAACTAACGAAAAGTCCCTGAATAGTGACAGTTTTAATGAAAAGTCCTTTTTGAAGGTATAATGAATAGTGACAGTTAAAGGTAAAAAAGTGATTTTTCGTTAAAAGTAAACAGTGTCAGGGGTGTTTTATTAAAGCTCCCAAATACACTACCAAACATGTTCTAATTTCTCTAAATTATTTAACTAAAAGAAAACAAAAGCGGTACGTTGAACATTTCGAATAAATTTACCAAACACCCTTAGTTACACCAATCATCCCAAGAGAAGTAAACGCGGCTTTGACCCAAAGAAGAAAAGGCGGCTGAATCTCGAAGCGCGGGCGGCAGTTGCTCTGCTGCGGTGGCGATGTCGTCCGTGGCGGTGGCGGTTAACAGCGGCGGGAGCCCAGGAAGTCGACGCGCCGTGAATTGGGCTGCGGAGAATCTCTTGCCCACGGCAGGTCGCTTCGTTTTAGTCCACGTCATCCCCAAAATCAACTCAATCCCAACTCCATGTACGTATTTCCTATTTCTTTGATTCTTTCCCTGCAACTGAATCTCTGACCGTTAGCCCACTCCGCTCTGTTTGGTTGCCGAGAAAATAATGGAAAATTGAATTCGTAGGTTGAAAAAAAATATATATATATCTTTTCTCGAGAATCAAACAGCTACTGAAGTATTTGGAGCAGCGAACGTAATTTTCTGAATTCTATTTTCCGATGACCAAACGGAGCTGAGCGTTAGGGTTTGTTCTGCGAGTCAATTTTTTATTTTTTGTTTGTTTTGGTGTTGGTTACTGTGGTTCCGGCAGCCGGAGATCACATCCCGATCACAGAGCTGGATGCAAATTTGGTGGCTACGTATGTGAAGGACCAAAAACAAAAGTTTGAGGAAGTTTTTATTCCGTTTAAGAAGAAATGCAAAGATAATAAGAAGGTGAGCTTCTGTCTTTATCTTTGAAATTATTGCTGAAATAAACCTACAAAGTGTCATAAATTTAGTCAATCCAAGCAAAAAATAAATAAAAAAAGACCCCACGTTTTAATGGAGGAAATAAACTTGGAATTTCGACAGAAGTAAGGAATTTTTAAATTGACATGCATCAATGCTCGTGTTTCGATTTGTAAACAGAGTAAAGACTTCAAATTTACAGTCTGAAAATATGACCATGTGTCCTAACTCAGAACCCGTAAGTTATGTAGGTGGAAACATTGGTGTTAGAGGATGATGATCCTGCAAATGGGATTCTAAGGTTCATATCTGAATCGGGGATTGATTGTTTAGCGCTCGGCGCCCATTCTTCAAATTACGTTACCAGGTATGTATGGTGACAAAACTGTTCAAAGTTAATGCCACTGCATTCCTATTGAAAGTGTTGCAAATTTACTGTTGGGTAGTTTCTTCTGTTGAAATTACTCAGTTTAATATTTCGTGAATCGTGCTAATGTATTATCTTTCACATTCTGTGAATCGGGGCGTTCTCGTTTTGATTTCCTTCTGCATGAGCGTTTATGTGGCGAATGTGTTAGGAGGTCATGATTATGAATTTTGAAATTACCTCCGGTAGAAGTGTTTAGTCACCAGCCGTACAAATTCATACTTCACTTCTTCGGATGTGTTACTGTGAATTTGTAGCTGTTGGAAATTTAACCCGCCCTACTTTATGAATCGATCTAATTGTCATTTCTTTTCTTGAGTATTAAACTTTCTCCAACTAATGTTTTTTATTATGTTGCATTGTTTAATGATTTAAAGACTAAGTTTCTTGTGATAACTTGTTTAGGAAACTGAAAGGACAGGGTGTATCGCCAATTGTGCTGAGGGGTGCTCCCGACACTTGCGAAGTTTATTCCATTTCCAGACATAGAGTCATCACAAAATCAGATAATCCCTCTTCAGCTTGTGGTATGTTACAACTTACAAGTGCTTTTTTTAGTTGATGCGTATAAGATGGCCTTAATTGTTTCTTTTCTCAACTCAGAGACTAGATCTGCTGGCCAGATGTCTACTCTAAAAAACCGAAAGGGAAGTCCAAGTGATATCAATAAACAGATAAGCGGGGTTCGTTCTTCCTATCTAGAAACCAGATCTCATGAAGCTTATGGAGGATCTACAATGTCAGACCTTCATTACCTAAGTTCTGAAGCATTCACGCGTATGAGCATTTCCTCAAATGTTAGTGTAGGTCAGGAAAGGAATTATCAAAACTTGGGAGATAAACTGGATATTAGTTCTTTTAAGGATCAAAGTTCCTCAGGTTCTTCAATTACTGAGCTGGTGAGTTTCGCTGAGCATTTTTACCGACTGCTTAGTTCTGCTTTTAGAATATATCTATCATACTTGGATGATGCTTGGTGGAGTTTTGACTTTTGATGGGAACTATTATTGTGCAGTCACATGTGCAGACTCAGGTAGAACAGTTGCGTCTGGAATTGCAAAATACTATTGCCATGTACAAACAAGCTTGCGAAGAGCTGGTCCATGCCCAAAGCACGGTAAGAGTTTGGGTATGAGGTGTTCCAAACTTCTGCAAACATGATAAAAGTTAAGCAAATGAAACTAAATATGAACTTGAGCCGACCAAGGACAGAAGATTTTATTTAGTGACCTTCTGTTTTCTCTTTGTTGTTTATATTTTCAGGTGCAATTACTTTCATCTGAATGCCTTGATGAAACAAGAAGAGTGAATGCTGCCCTTCAAAGTGAAGAAATGTTGAGAAAAATTGCTGTGGAAGAGAAAGCAAAGCATTTGGAGGCACTGAAGGAGATTGAGGAGGCCAAAGTTCTGCTTGCTAAAGAGGCTTATGAGAGGCAAATGGCTGAGCTGACTGCCATGAAAGAGTCCTCGGAGAAAAATAAATTAGTTGATGCACTCTTCTCAAGTGACAGGAGGTATAGGAGATACAGTAGGAATGAAATAGAGGTAGCAACGAGTTTCTTCTCAGAGGCTAATGTGATTGGTGAAGGAGGATATGGAAAGGTTTACAAATGCAGTCTTGATCGCACCCCGGTAGCTGTTAAGGTTCTTCGACCTGATGCAGTTGATAAGAAAGAGGAGTTTCTGAAAGAGGTATATATAAGCTTTACACATAATTGAGTAATGTTTCTGAACCGATTTGATTGCATTGGTTTAGTGTCATTGATGCTTTCTCGTGTTGTCTTTTTAACTTATCCGAAATTTTGATTATGGCTTCTTTCCAGTTCATACCATTTGACCCTGAGTCATAGAATTAGTTCCTATGTCTATGCCGATAATTTTTCTCCCAGGCAGAGTGACCAACCAATTGGTGATGCTGAATATATCACGAAATCAGACTTTATTTTGTTTTCATGATGTATTTCTTATCTTATGGTCCTTGCCAAACTTTGCAGGTCGAAATTCTTAGTCAGCTACACCATCCGAACATAGTTTTGCTTCTTGGTGCTTGTCCTGAGATCGGTTGCCTGGTCTATGAATACTTGGAAAATGGAAGCTTGGAAGATTATGTCTCCCGCCGAAATGGGAAACCGCCACTCCCTTGGATTATTCGGTTCCGTATAGTTTTTGAAGTAGCTTGTGGGCTTGCATTCTTACACAACTCTAAGCTGGATCCTATTGTGCATCGAGATCTAAAGCCGGGAAACATTTTATTAGACAGAAACTACATGAGCAAAATAGGGGATGTTGGGCTGGCTAAACTCGTTTCAAACGTCGTGCCTGACAACATCACTGAGTACAGAGAATCAATTCTCGCTGGTACACTCTTTTACATGGATCCAGAGTATCAAAGAACTGGCACAATCCGGCCCAAATCAGATTTGTATGCCTTTGGTGTCATAGTCCTTCAAGTACTGACATGTCGCCATCCAAATCGGCTTATATTTCTTACGGAGAAGGCAATTGCAAATGGGTCTTTTGCTGAACTCTTGGACAAGTCGGTTACAGATTGGCCACTTGCGGAAGCAGAGGAGTTGGCTATAGTTGCACTAAGGTGTTCACAACTTCGATGCAGGGATAGACCAGATCTTGAAACTGAAGTTTTGCCGGTTCTCAAACGACTCGCTAATCTTGCAGATTCTAGTTTGAAGTTTGATAGAAACCATATCAATGCACCAAACCACTTCTTTTGTCCAATACTTCAGGTAAAGTATTTTGGTTAACACAAAAAAATGATAAGCAAAAACGGATTTCAGATTTTCTTTCCGTTTGATTCTCTTCATGCATCATATTGTGCATAATGCAGGAAATCATGGAGGATCCACACGTAGCTGCGGACGGTTTTACATATGAGTATCGAGCGATCAAAGCATGGATTAAGAAACACAAAGTGTCTCCATTGACGAGGCTTAGACTAAAGAATTTTGTGTTAACTCCAAACCATACATTGCGTTCAGCCATACAGGAATGGAGGTCAGGTTTGACTTAGACTTAACTATCTAAGATTAGGCAAGGACCTTGCAGATGAAGTGATTAAAAGCGTTTATCCTGGCGCCCAAAATGTTATTTATTTAGTTCCGCTTCCGAAAAATCTTTTGTATATAATATAATTTTATTAGGAATTGGCTTGAGTTGCTAAGTGTAAATAGGACTGTTTCTGATTTATTCAGTTGTAGTTACATTCTGTATTGGACTAGAGATGAATAAATATAACTGAAAATTGGTCCAAATTAATTTCTCTGAAATCTGTTGATGTCTCTCTTGGACTACCCCTCCATCGCCACCCCCACGGATGACGATACCAAAAACTATGTCTTGAAAGATGACGACATCCGGTGCCGCCCCTTTCAAGACCCCGACGGCCAGCAACATCATTTATCTCCTCTTTGAACTAGAACAAAAGGGATAGGGAGTCTTTCTAGATCTCATTGTCAAGAGTCCAAGGATTAAGAAATCCAAACATTGAATCCAACCGTCTCCATTAACTCATTCTACTAGCCCGCCTTGCATAAACTAAGGGTCTGGATCTCTTTCTTTCTCTTGAACCGTCCGGATTTCTTGGTCCTTATATTCTAGATAGTGAGGTCTGGAGAGTATCCAAATTCACGAAGTTGTGAGTGACTACTAATCGAGTTACTCCAACCATTCAAACATTGCAAATTTGAGTCCTTAATTATTTTATCATAATCTGATATACTGTAGCTCTTTACACCAGCAGCCCGTGTAACAATCATAGTTTAATGTATAATCTGTACAAAACTCTACTAGTCTCTATTACCGTGTCTAAACATAATGTAACCACGACGGGATCGATACATAAAAGGTTAGGCCATGGATGCTGCAACTCTCAGTTATCACACTTGAGTAAACTCCAGAGCATTTGCATCCGGGTCTCGTGTAAAAATCGCAGGCCTCCCGGACTTGCTAAGCGTGTAGGGAATACCTGCAGCCGAAAACAGCCATGTAAGCCGTCCACATTCCTTCCATGGATCAAACATCCGTTCCAGATGTCATCGAAATGAAACGGACTGCAGATGAGGAAAAGAAAAGCTTGCCAGCGTCGTCGAGGATTGCTTTGAGCTTAGACACATCCCGGATTGCAATACAAGCATGGCGGTCGCGGCCTCCATGGGCGGGTCTTCCGGTTAAAGGGTCGGGATTTGGAATTTCCATGAGACGAATCATCTCTGAACCAACCCATAACCAGGCACCTCTGAAGGGGAGCTTGTCATGTGGCCTGGCCTCATTTAGTTCAAGACCTATTCTTTGATCCATCATCTTTGTCATGTACTTCTAAAATGCAAGTAAAAGATGAGAAATTTGATAACTTTACCTAAAAGGTTTTGGTAAAAGCTGAGAGATCTTTCGAGGTTTTCACACAAAAATCCGACATGGTGGACACCAACAACTCCAAAATCTGCATCAGAATGAAAAGATGAACAAGTAAGGGAATCTAATCTAGGGTAACATGGTCAAAATACATCTCTCCTCACATACAAATCACTGTTGACATGATACAAAAACTTTACTTTTCGTGATTTGAGCCATAGTCTACACTAAAGTAAGTGGAGAGGGAGCACATTGCTGTAAACTAACTTTATTGTACTTTGTAGCATATGTGTCAAACTGTGATTTGTAGGTACAAAAGAAAAACTTGTCCTTTTATGCAACGAGGCAAGCAATGTTCAAAACGAAAATGTCATGAAGACTGAGTACAGTCCATCCAAAACCCAAAAATAAAAACCATCCAATTAAACTTCATAAACCCTAAACACCCAGAAAAAATTTATGTTTATTGCTATGATAGTTGACATGCATACAAAAACTTTTCTTTCTGTGATTTGAGCTATATTCTACATTAAAGTAAGTGGAGAGGGACCACACTACTCTAAACTAACTTTAGAGCATTCTGTAGCATACGTGTCAAACTGCAATTTGCAGGTATAGAAGAAAGGCTCGTTCTTTCGCGTAACGAAGGAAGCAATGTTCAAAACGAAAATGTCCCGATGATTGAGTTATGTATGCAATTTAGAGTGCATTGAACAATATCATATCATACAATTATATTTCACTTTTTGTGGATACGATGTTTTATTCGTAACACCGTAAGATCATACAAAGAAATAACCCAAATCCAAAACCCAAACGTGAAAACGATCCAATGAGTGACACCAAATTTCCAAGACCCAACTTAGAAAACAATTAGTGGAATTCAAATCAAAGTGACCACAGCATAAATGGAGTTACCTTTTTGGTCTTGATCACCAACTGATTGCTTCTCCAGTACATCTTCAACTGTGACCTTAGCTTTCGTCACAAAACACCGTACTTGACGTCCGCAACATCTCAGACCGGTCCGGTCAATTTTAGATGATAAGTTCGTAAGCACGGTGCTGACTCTGATCCCATCTTCCTGCATTAGATCAAATAAACAAAACGCCTAAATAAAAGAAATTAAAATAAAATCAGAAAAATGAAAAATGAATTAATGGGAAATGATAAAACTACTTTGAGTTGGAGACCAAGAGCGGGTGGTGGGATGAGAAGGGAAGCCATGGAAGAGCAGCTGCTCATCTGGGTTTTTTGTCGGTGCCCTGTGTTATTTGTGACCATTCCCTACAGCTCCTACCCCGCAGTGTTTTTGCCGATGTAGTAAATATAAAATATAAAATATATAATAAATTAGAAAATATTAGGGAAATCATGAGCCATTACTTTATTTTTGTGTTCACGTTTAAATGGGAAAATTGGTGGCAAGCTACGGTCAGGGCCGACCCAGATTCAGTGAGCTAGCTGATCGTCTGGTGAACAAAAAAGTTGGGGCACCAAAATTATTAGGATGATATATTTATATATGTTTTTATAATTATATAAATTTATAAAAATTGGTTAAGTGACAAAAAAATTTTACTAGAGCTTGAACTTTCAACGGTGAATTGCAATATTTTAGTGCAGATAGAAAAAAGATTAAGAAAAGATGGAATTCGTATATTCTTTGTTTAATCACATCTGACATCGTTTGATAGGATACAGATGGTACCTTTCATGATGGAATTCGGATGCATCATTTGATCAGATGTGTATTGTATCTGGTGTTGGAGCAACTGCACAAGTTTAAGAAATGGATTGAGTCGTCCTCCTGTAGCTATCATTTCCCCCATTGCTTCTTTCATCAGACCCATATCCTTTAAAATTAAGTATACATAATCTGCTCAAGATAATTATTACTAAAACATAAAAGAGAAGTTAAACCAAGCCATAAATATGTCTACTAATTTCATATCAGTCCCATTACTCTGCTTTTTCAACAGATTTCATAATCTTAAAAGAAGAGTATCATAAAGGTTGCTCTATCACTCGATAGATTCAATTAATAACACATATCATACATCACTAGCCAATGCATGAATGAATGGCTACCTGAACTGCACTCGGCAGCAGAACAACTCCCTCCAATGTACCATTCAAGAGAAGGAGGCACAGAAACTTGTCAAAAACGAAAAGATGCAAAACAATTTCATCACGGTCTTTCTATAAATGCCATTAAAGTGGGATCTACTTTATCTTTAGACAATAAATTAACGACCAACTCTGTAGTTGATGCATCTGTAGAAAAACCTCTCTCCACCATTTCTTGAATAAGCCTCACCGCTGTTGATGTCTCATTGTTATTGATAAACCCTCGGATAATTGTGTTGTACGTGCAACCATCTGGACAACAACCTTTCTCTTCCATTTCTCTAAGCAAGTTTTCTGCTTCACTTGCCAGTCCCCGGTTACAAAATCCACTAATCATTATGGTATATGTCCTGACATTAGGTCGAATTCCCTTTGATGATAAACTACGAAAGAGATCCCATGCATATTCAACTTTTTCAGCTTTGCACAATCCTTCAATAAGAATATTGTAAGTTACAATATCAAAATCCAACTTCTTTCCCTCCATCTCTATCAATAATTCAACTGCCTTGGGAAATTGTTGGTTTGCACACATGCCATGCAATAAAATAGAATAAGTTTGAATGTCTGGAAGTTGGCCGCAAGCTTGCATTTGAGAGAACAAGTTCAGTGCATCTTTTGTTCTCCCCATCTTGCAAAACCCATCAATAAGTGTGTTATAAGTAATAGTATTTGGAACAACTTCCTTATGAGACATTTCCAGAAAAATCATCCGAGCATCATCTATCTGTTTACACTTACAATAGCTGTTTATCATTATGTTATAACCACGAGCATCAACCATGAAGGCCTTGCTGAGCATTACTTCAAAAACCTTTTTTGCCTCGTCCATTTCTCCTTGCAAACAAAACCCATCCATAAGCAAATTGTACGTGATTGAACTAGGTTTGATATCTCTTTGAATCATCATCTCAACCATACTCCTTGCTTCCTGGACCATCCCCTCTTTGCAGAATGTATCAACCAAGACATTGAAGGTGTACGCATTTGGAAAGATATGTTTCTCCACCATTTCATTCAACAATCTTGTAGCTTCTTTCCACTTCCCTACTTTGCAAACTCCGTGAGTCAAAGAGGTGTAATGACGTTGGGAGCAATGCCCTTGCTCATCATTTCTAAAAAGAGGTTCAGTGCATCAACAACTAGAGCATCTTTGCAAAGAATGTCGATGATCGTGTTGTAGACAATTACGTTAGGCATGCAAGCATTTTCTTCCATCTTCTTAAGCAATTGGATTGCTGCAGTGTTGTTACCTTTCAAGCAAAGGCCCTTTACTAGTGTGCCGAAAGTAACCACATCAGGCTTGCAATTACCTCTCTCCATCATTTTGTTGAAAAGTGCTGTTGATTAGAGTCGTGTAGGTCCTGACATCTGGCTCAAAACCTAATTTGAAGAAGTTACCCAAGACTGACAAACTAAACTCCATTTGGTTGAGATGACAAAAGCAATTAATGATAATGGCTAGAGTATAAACATCTGGACGAATTCCGGACAAAACCATTTGGTTATTCATGGAGATGACTGCCGAATAATGTTTCATCTTGGCAAGTTGAGTCAAGATTTGGTTGAAAGGGACAACGGAAGGCAGAGGACGCCTTTGAAGCATTTCGTCGAACACATTGAGAGCATCCTCAACATTACTGATTTTCACAAGCTGCTGTCGTCGAGTGTTTCTAAATTCGGTCGATTTAGAAGCTCGAGAGTGAAACAAAGCCAAGTAATTGTTGAAGAAAACAACAACAGGAGAAGATTGAAGAAGGCAAGGCGGCATACCTCTGGTGCTGCTGCTTCCATAACCAACCTCCAAAGAAGTAGAAGCAGCAATCGTTGCCCGCATCATCTTCAGCATCTCTAAGTAAGCGAGTTGAGAGTTGCTCACAAATCAAAGAGCATGAATTTCATGTTTTTATCTAGTTCTAAATTAACGCAAATTAAAAATAAATACACAAATCAACACAAAAAAAATGATTCTTTTTTGTTGGGAGAATATAAGCATGAAGAAGAACAAGCCTAATTCTCAAATAATTCAAATTACTACATTTAAACCTCTTTTAGACTATTGGGTTCGAAAACACAGCTTATTTACTTTCTAATTTTTACAAATTTCATTTTATAAGAGTATAAAATTATAAAAATTAGCTAAATGATCAAGAAGTTTAATTAGATGCCATAGTTTTTGTTGTTTAAAATTAACGAGAGATTCTAAGTTTGAAATGATATAGCCATGTTTATGCTTCTCAATTTTTACAAATTTTTGTTTAGTTGTTTTTTTTGAAGTTTTTTAACGATTCAAGTCTAATGTAAAACCGTCTCTAATTTTACAATTTTATTCATTTTTAAAAAGTGATTTGACCAAAATGCCCCTAGATGCGAGATTGTTGACTTTTGTTAACCATCATTTTGTGACGTGTAAGAACTATTATTTTACCTTATTCTCAAAGTTCTCGACGGTACGAACACGTAGACGCAAGCAGAATCGAAATCGGAGTTACATCAAAGATTTTACGAAACTTGAAACTTTTGGGTGTTTTATAAATTTTTATTATTTTAATATTTTATGGCTGAATATTTTAATTTTTTTATAATATTCTGGTCCGTGAGGCCCACATTCACACCGAGCTCACCTCACCTCTCCCTCTCTTCTGCATGGCCTTCTCTCTAGATTTCACTGTTCAGAATCCAAGGATTAAGAAATCCGATGGTCTTCATTAACTTATTCGACTAACTCACTTCACACAAACTAAGGACTAGATCTCTTTCTCTCTCTTAAAATGTTCAGATTTCCTTGTTCTTAGACTCCAGACAAAGAGTTTGGAGAGTAACCAAATCCACAAGTTGTGAGTGCGACTACTAAATAATAATCAAGTTACTCCATTGCAAATTTGAGTCCTTCATTATTTTATCATAATCTGATATACTGTAGCTCTTTACACCAGCTGCCCATATAATAATCGTAGTTTTAATGTATAATCTGTACAAAACTCTACTAATCTCAATTAATGTGTCTAAACATAATGTAACCACGACTTGGATCAATACATAAAGGTTAAGCCATGGATGCTGCAATTCTCAGCTATCAAACTTGAGTAAACTCCAGAGCATTTGCATCCGGGTCTCGTATAAAAATCGCAGGCCTCCCGGACTTCGCTAAGCGTGTAGGGAATACCTGCAGCCGAAGACAGCCATGTAGGCCATCCACATTCCTTCCATGGATCAAACATCCGTTCCAGATGTTAGCGAAAATGAAATGGACTGCAGATGAGGAAAAGAAAAGCTTGCCAGCGTCGTCGAGGATTGCTTTGAGCTTTGGCCACATCCCGGATTGTAATACAAGCATGGCGGTCGCGGCTTCCGTGGGCGGGTCTTCCGGTTAAAGGGTCGGGATTTGGAAGTCCCATGAGATGAATCATCTCTGAACCAACCCATAACCAGGCACCTTTGAAGGGAAGCTTGTCATGTGGCCTGGCCTCATTTATTTCAAGACCTATTTTTTTATCCATCTATTTTGTCATGCACTTTTAAAATGTAAGTAAAAGATGAGGAATTTGACAACTTTACGTAAAATGTTTTGGTAAAAGCTGAGAGATATTTCAAGGTTTTCACACAACAATCCGACGTGGTGGACACCAACAACTCCAAAATCTGCATCAGAATAATCAAAAGATGAACAAGTAGGAGACTCTAATCTAGAGTAACATGGTCAACGTGCGCTTCTCTTCGCATACAAATCACAGTTGACATGATACAAAAACTTTACTTTTCGTGATTCGAGCCATAGTCTACACTAAAGTAAGTGGAGAGATAGCACACTGCTCTAGACTAACTTTCCTGTAGTTTGTAGCATGTGTCACATTGTGAGGCTCATCATTTCATGTAATGAGGCAAGCAATGTTGAAAACAAAAATGTCCGGAAGGTTGAGTTAAGTACGCAATTTAGAGTGTGTTGAACTATATCATATCATGCAATTAAATTTCACTTTTGTTGGATATGATGTTTTATTCAAAACACCATAAGATCAAACAAAAAAATTACCCAAATTTGAAACCTAAACGTGAAAACGATCCAACGAGTGACACCAAATTTCCAAGACCCAACTTAGAAAACAATTAGTGGAAATCAAATAAAATGTGACCACAGAATAAAATGAGTTACCATTTTTGTCCTGAGCACCAACTGATTGCTTCTCCTGTACATCTTCTTCAACCGTGACCTTAGACACCTACGACACTATTACCAGCACCACTACTCACATTATGCTACAAATATCAATGGATATAAACTGTTCCACCACTCCATGTTGAATTTGAAGAAGATGATCCATAATTTGAGGTTTAATTCAGAATATCGTTCTCATGCATTTCAATGATTACACACTTTTCATACCACACACCAAAACGCAGGACACATCATCGCATTGAAGGGAAACCAAGGCCAAAATAAGAATAAAGCAACATAAAGAGGAACCAAAGCAATACCAACTCAAAACACACACACCAAAACAAATTTACTCATACTCATACTCATCTTCTAATTATTTGTCCTCTCCAGTTGATCTCTTAGCTTTTTTGGGTGGCGGCGCCAGGGCGTCTGTATGGAAGAAGCAGCAAAATACTCCAACCGAGAAGGAGGAAGCTCCCATCTAAAGTGCCACCAAAACTCAGCGACTACAGACTTCAAGTGGTTTGCCGTGATTGAAAATGCTTCAACTTTTGATTGGGACACAAGGGTTGTAGTGCAGATAAGCAACTCAGAAAATGAGGCAGATTTCAATGCCCAAATTACAAGTTCTTCTCCATAGAAATCATTTTTCTCAAGGCATTTGCAAACACTTGTTTTTGCGCCTTTAGTAGTTGTGTAGCTCAAAGCAGTGCCTTGCCAGATGAACAGCATCTTCCGCAATGGTTCATCCTTTCGAATGATATACTCATCCCTAGTATACATGTTCGGCTTTAGATGCTCAGATATTGCTTTCAACCCTTTTTCATCTATTCTGCCAAGAATTGGAACCTGCATACCAATGTTTAATTAGACACAATTAATTACACATGACGAATATTATCTTTAGTGAGTGTCACATTAAAAGATTTCTTGTTACATACTTTCTTCAGTGAATCCATGCGGTGCGGGCTCATGTTACGTATTTTTTTTATTAAGCCTGGATATATCTTTTTCATCTTATGTCTCAATCTGCGCTGTTCGGCCATTTTTTCTAACCCCTGCATGTTCACCAACTCTATAAAGCAATTTCATGACGATTTCGTTAAATCCAGAAATATACGTACGTGCATGAATACACAAAAAAAAAATTGCTGGAAGAGCTTTAAGCCTTTAAGCTTAATTATACACAAAAAATTTGCTTAACAAAGTACTGATCACCGCACCAACCTGTTGCACCCTTGAATTGAGATATACTAAAAATAGTGCCAAGCCACTTATAGCGATCATAACTGAAAAGATGATTTCAGCCGCGTAGAAACTGGTCTCTAGGTTTGAACCAAAAGAACTGCAAAAAAAAAAAATGAAGGGTTGAATAGATAAACACGAAATCGATGAGTTTACGACATAAATATGCATATTAATTTGTAGGTGATCAAATATGAAAAAGTCAAACAAATTCAAACCTCAGATTTCGCAAGCCCCACCAAAAACAGTGCAAGATCTTTCTTGGAAGATCTCTTGACGTTGTCATATTTGATTGGAGAGCGGACAGATATATACCATAATCGAAAGGGAACCATGTCATACTTTTTGGAAGTTCTACAGGGCATGATTGTTTTAAACCTGGGATACTGATCATCTCATTGTTTTTCTGAGAAGAATAACCACAACGGAAGGAATAATCAACTGTGCCAAGTTCGCATATTTTGTCATGTTTACAGATATACTCCAGCCAACATTTTATCTCTCGATTCACAGCCAAAAAGTACCACATGGATCCGTAAAGCTGAAGGACAATATACATTGCAATTGTAATTAGTGTGTTTGAAAAGTATGGTGTTAGATTAGAATTAATTAATCTTGAATGTGATTGTAGCATGCAAGGCAGGCTAAAAGAGTAAGAGGACAACAAGCAAAGAGTTATGCTTTAGTTTCTTTGCTTTGTTGAAATTAGGAATGAAATTCTATATATTTTGCAATATTTTCCCACATCAATACAAGGAGTCATAATTCTATATATTGAAAAAATATAAAAATAATGAAAGGCGCCACACCCCTCAATAGATGGCCTTTAAAGAAGTAAACATGCTCTTACTCCTATTCAGTATTCTCAAATGGTTTCCCTTTGTTTATTCAAAACCATATGAGAAATGTGTACCCTAATATATATCGGAGCAAGGTTCTAAAAAACGTTAAGCACTAGTCGAGCGGCGGATTGGGGTCTAGGCCTAGGTGAATTTAAATAAATTTACTATATAATATGTAAATAAACATTGAATAATATGTTAGACTCTTTTTGTTAGTTTTGTATCATTTTGTAAGGCTATAAATAAAATGCAAGTTGGGCCTTGTATTCCTTTCTTATTTTACCCTTTGAGTAGAATTGTCAAGTCCATTTATAGTTGGGCATAATGGACCCTAACAAAAAAACTCAAAGCCATCTAATCCATTTATTATCCTAGTAGAATAAATAAAATAAAATAAAAAACAAAGACACTTGTCTTTAGCCATCCCGATTCCCAATCACCGACTCGCTTAAAATTAAAAAATAAATAAATAAACCCTAAGCTGCTAAGCAAAAACCATTGTCGCGGTCTGCTTATCACCATATCTGCAATTGTAAATTCATACTCTCTCTTTCTCTCATAGACCATCGTCACACATAGAGGAGACGGCGAGACGCACATCGCTTAGATTTCTCAGCATCCGCCTGCTTCGGGTAGACAATTGTATTTTTCCAGGCCGCCCAAACCGTCTAGCATCCGTCTAGCCCACCCAGTGACCATTTAGTCCGCCTAGGCGTCCGACTTACACCTCCTAATAGCTTTGCCATTTAGTAAACGATTTTGGGATAATCGTGGCAGAGCACCGCAGTCTAGCACCTAGGCAGCCGGTTGCTTTTTAGAACATTGTATATGAGTGTTCAAGGAGTAACCAATTTGCTGCCTAAGCCACTTTTTAGAACATTGTATAAGAGTGTTCAAGGAGTAAGCAATTTATATACATGATACTAACTGCTTGTTTAAGCTCACTATACAACGTCATTTCATTATCCAACCGGCTCAATTTTTAGGTCAACTAAAAAATAAAGCTTGAAAAAGTTATCCAAATAGGACATCATTAGACTACTTGCATTGTTGACTGTTATTGTGAAAGTTTTCCTTATTTGGATGTTGATTATAAAAATTGTTGTTTAAAATTATGAGATAACGACGTTGTAAAGTGTCTTAAACAAGTAGTTAACATCGTATTAACTTACTAACTAGTTAATGCTTGAGTATTACTATACCTATTGTTGGAGAATGCTAATAGTACGGACACCTTTAGTGGAAAAACCATGCACTAGTGATATGTAGTTAAGTTATGAACAATTTTAGTAAATATGTTGGTGGTGGACCATGCTAATTTTAAAAAGTTTATCATATATACACTCATATATCTCAACAATAAGGTTACAAGAAAATTTAGACTTTTCTCCCCATATCGGAAATAAGATTTGAACTTACATGAGAAGCAATGATGAACGGAAGGAAGTCTAATAGAACATTGAGCCATCTTATTCCATTCTCTATGTTAGCACGCCGATCAAGCCATTTGTAGACTTTATAAGCCCTCAGTGTATATTGGAATGGAATTATTAAAATAAGCATAGAATGATCAAAGTGTGTATACATTCCAATGAGCAATATTGCCTGGAGACATTTCAACCAACAGTTAAATTGGGTTATCGGCTAACCAATGCTATTAAATCAATAATTTACATAAGCGTCAAAATTTTAAGCAGGACATAATCATAATAATTGAGAGGGGGTGTGGATAGCGCCACCCATAATTAAAATTCTAGAGCTTTTCTCATTTCTCTAGTGTTCAAAAAACCTATTTAAGAGTGATCATTCATTATCCTTTTTATTTATAACTTCCGTTTTGTCACATTATAAATAGGTCAGCTTGGCCTTATAGGTTTGTAATCAATTCAACTTTAAAGTTTTTTCTATTTTCTGAAAGATTCCAAATTGCTAATGGACTTCAGCTTATTTGCTAGTGAATTCTGGCATGGGAATTTCGTTTGATTTCCCTTGACACATATCCCGCTACATCACGGGTGATTACTATATATATATACATGTGAAATAAAACCTAGGTATCGGGCATGCATGGAGTTAAATGTGAAATTTGATTTAACAGATCACCTTCTCGTAGGTCTTACCTGTAAAACGGGAAGAGCAACCCAAATGCGAAATAACAAATTGGCTAAGAACCTATCTGATTTCCTGTGGATGAAAATACGATGTGTTGTCACATGATGATCATCAATAGTTTCTGTGGAGGAGGCCGATGCAGAAGACTTGTCACTAGGTTTGGTGCGAAATCCCTTCAGAAAAACAACAATATCCAGTGCATAAAAGAGATCCCCGATTGATCGTAAAACGAAAAAGGTCCACATCAGCCATTTGTCCCAAAAGTAGCAAGTGTCTTTCTCGACGATGGACGGAATATAGCACATCAAGGGATCAAGGAAGAGAGAAAATGCAGATGATACTGCAAATATAGTACCCCAGCTTGGCCGGAATATTTTTGGTTGACAACGTTGTGGCTTACTTTTGTGTCCTTCACCTTCCTTGGAAGCTTTCCCCTCTACAGTATTCCAACGACCTGGATTACTGTACAAGACACAATAAACATATTATAAATACTATTCAACATTTTATAAATTCGGGTTAGGAAATGAATTACTCAAGAACAAAGGTTACTCATTCCAATCCTCCCCAAATAAGAGGATTAGAAGGGAGAAATTTTATTCATGTCTAATTCTTTTCTAATCCTCTCAAATGAAAAATTATTATCCTGAAAGTTATTCATTTCAGTTTAATCAATTATACCAAGGACTATATAAAATGGGAGAGAGAGAGAGAGAGAGAGAGGGAGAGAGAGAGAGAGAGAGAGACCATTCTCTCCACCACAAATAAAGATAAAAAGAGTTTTATTTTCATCATTTATTTTCTTTTATGTTTTTGTTTCAAATCATTATTATTAGTATGTGTCTACGTACTTTTTGTGTATAAACACTTTTTACTTTTGTTTTTAAAATGGGAAGGAGAGAGAGAGAGAGAGAGAGAGAGAGAGAGAGAGAGAGAGAGAGACCATTCTCTCCACCACAAATAAAGATAAAAAGAGTTTTATTTTCATCATTTATTTTCTTTTATGTTTTTGTTTCAAATCATTATTATTAGTATGTGTCTACGTACTTTTTGTGTATAAACACTTTTTACTTTTGTTTTTAAAATAGGAAGGAGAGAGAGAGAGAGAGAGAGAGCCTGGATGGGAGTGGGAGGTATTTTTTATTATTTTATTTTAATATTAGATATATTTTAACATCATATGTAGGTGAGGTTTCAATAAAAAACAGTAAAATTTAAATTTTTTTTGTGATCAAAGACTAAATAGTTATTTCACCCTCTTTTGGTTGACAAGGAAGGTTCTATTCTATTTAAAAAAGATTCTATTAATAAGTAGTTTAGATGATAATGATTATTATTATTGTTGTTGTTGTTGTTATTATTATTATTATTAAACAATAATAATGTAAATTACATTAATAAAACTTGATTGTGCAACCATAACCTTATAAAATTACCATTTAACCCTCTAATCAAAACAGAGCAAAAAAATGGTAGTAATGCAATATCAAAAATCAAATTTTATTGTTCTTTTTGTAAGCCTCACCCACATGTGATTATAGCGTCTTTTATTTTAAAAAAATTAAACTAAATTAATAAATAAATAAATAAAAAAACCTCTCTCACCTTTCTTGTGACATCCCACATCGCACAAGAGAGTGAATCATGTAAGCCTTATATGTATATTCCTATCTTTACCTAGCACGTGGCCTTTTGGGAGCTCACTGGCTTTGGAGTTCATCGGAACTCTGAAGTTAAGCAAGTAGCGCGCGAGAGCACTCCCATGATAGGTGACCTACTAGGAAGTTCTCGTGTGAGTTCCCAAAAACAAATCTGTGAGGGCGTGCTTAGGGCCCAAAACAGATAATATCGTGCTACGGCGGAGGTCGGGCCTGGGATGTGGTGGACCCCAGGCCGGGATGTGACAATTTGGTATTAGAGCCAATCTCTGGCCGGAAGTGTGCTGACGATGACGTCGGGCCCCTAAAGGGGGTGGATTGTGACATCCCACATCGCCCAATGGAGTGAATCATGTAAGCCTTATATGTATATTCTCATCTCTACCTAATACGAGGCATTTTGGGAGCTCACTGGCTTTAGAGTTCATCGAAACTCCGAAGTTAAACGAGTAGCGCACGAGAGCACTCCCATGATGGGTGACCCACTGGGAAGTTCTCGTGTGAGTTCTCAGAAACAAAACAGTGAGGGCGTACTTGGGGGCCAAAGCGGACAATATGGTGCTACGACAGAAGTCGGGCCAGAGATGTGGTGGACCCCGAACCGGGATGTGACATTTCTCCCCCACTCTCACGTTTTCTCCACTCTCTTCCTCCCTCCTTCCATTTTAAAAATAAGAAGAAAAAAATGTTTTCACACACATTTTGTGTAAGCATATGCTAGTAATAATAATAATAACAACAATAACAATGACAATAGTAATAACAACAAAATTTTATAATAATAATAATAATATTATTATTATTATTATGACCGTGCAGAAGTAAGTTCCCCAATAGCTTGATAACCACAGAAAATCGCCCAAAGCCTATCAACGTTTCTCATTATCTCACCTTCCTCAATCACAAACTTATCATCATATAAACCCTCCCCTCCCCTCCCCTCTCATTTAACAATATTCTTCTTTCAAATTATAATAATTATGTCATTTCTGATAATAATAATAATAAATATAAATAAAAAAGACAAGAAATGATCTTAAAGTTATAGAAACAAACGAACCTTATTGTGAGTGTAAAAATTAACGGTCAATGTATCCTAAAAATTAGCCACTTTCCAAGCATCCTAAAAATAAGGGAATGAAGATAAAATAAAGCAACGTGAATCAGCCATTACTCAGAACATGAAATGAGATAATGAGACTTGGAGCCTAAGCTTTTTATACCTATAAAAGGCCTATAATCCCATTAGAATGGGGGAACAAAATGAGAGGTACAAGACCGTTCTATATTTTATAAGCATTCTGAATAAATACTGACTTGAGTGTCGGAGTGTTTTCTTGCAGGTCCCTTCCTCCATCATTGATGGCAAGTGGAGATGGTGTCGTAGGCTTCTCATCATGATTACAAGATTTACTTGTTGGAAGATTGGATGATCCAAATTTTTCCGCTCCAACACGTATGATTACAATTGAGTCAGAATTGGATTCCGCCATAACTCAAGTTCATATGATAGTCTATATCCTCTGGTGATGAAATTCAGGAGCGAGCTAGCTTGGTAAAATACAAGTACCAGAAAATAATGTCAATGATTAGTAGTCAAATATGCATGTGCATGGCAAACTAAAACTTAGATACACCAATATAGAGACAAGTAGTGAAACCCTACTAACCTGAGACTCAAGTGCACAGCTTACACCAGTAGAAGAGAGAGAGAGAGATAGAGTATCTGTTATTCAAATCTGAATTCAATTCCAAATATATGGTAAAAAGGTAGAAAAGAAAGTATATATTTGTTATTCCTTGTCCCAAAAACGTATCGAGTGTTCTCCTATAATTACTCTCTCTCTCTCTCTTTTTCTTCAGTTGTCAATAATATACAATTTCTGCTTTATCAAGGAATCAAATTCTTTCTTAAGGCTACGTTTCCCAAGAGATTTTTAAGTTTTCTTGAAGAAAATTTTCGTTGTGACTGGAACACGGGTGTTACACTATGTGTTTTTATATAAGTGATGAGAAATTTTATTTTTTAAGTTATTAATTTTTTTTAACGTACATATCTTATCATTTTTATAGTGATACGTTTTGTACTATTTTATGTTATTATCACACTGAAAAATCTCTTGAAACTCAAAAAAAAAGTAAATAGGTAAAATAAGAAGAGAGCAACTGGAATTTCGGGGAGGAAAAAAAAAAGTGGGACCCGTGTTTACCATGAACTCTTGAGACACAGTATACGTGATTACTAGCAGCCATGATTACTAATTAATGGCGTGAGAAGAGAGCAACTGGAATTTCGGGGAGGGGAAAAAAAGCCAAAAGTGCACCATGCTCCTGGGTTTCAGCAGGGAAGAGAGAGAAAGTAAAATTATAAAATAAATATTTTTAATTAAAAACAAAAGTGGGACCTGTATTTACCATTAACTTGTACGTGGATAATTTTTTTATTGTGAATGAGACACGGATAGTACATCACTTGTTTTTATATAAGTTGTGACAAATTTTATTTTTTAAATTATTAAATTTTAAACACACATATTTTACTATTTGTATGGTGAAACGTGACTTATTATTCTGTGTTTCGATCACATTGAAAAACCACTTGTACACGTGGAGGGAGAGTTGTTAAAGACTAGCTTTGGGGGCGATTACCCCTGCAGTTCTCATTAAAAAAAACTCTTCTCAAGAATTACAGAGCATGTAAGAAAGATTTGCAAATGACACATTTCAAGTAAAATTTTGGTAATCCCAAATACACACCTTTTTAATTAATGCTCGTGGAGGGATGTTATAAACTCTCATATCCAATTTTTTGTGAGCAATTTCTTGCTAACTTTACCTCAATTCTTTAAGGCTAAGAAATCCTTTTCCCGCACATTGCTCTTTGTACGGACGAGGTAGTGATAAGAAGAGGGGTCCTCCATTCATATCTTTAATTCTCGTGCGTGTTTTTTGCATTCTGATTAAAGCAAAATACTGATAAGACTTGCCACTTCTGTCTGTAAATTGTTCCACTTGATATTATTTATTATTTAAACCGTTGATTGATTTGAGACGTATATGTAACTAAATAATTTTTAAATTGCATTTTTTACCTATATGATCTCTAGATGATGATATAAATAATGAACGGTTTTTATTATAATGTTCATACGATGAAGATTGTATAAATTGTAAGTGGAAGAAAAGTAGGTTCTCTCCTTGAGAGAACACAAGTATTATCAATGGTTGATACTATTTTGAACACCAACTAATTAACTACTATCTTTTTCCTGAGGATCCTCGAATCATATGCGTTCATCGTTCATCGTGCGGCCATAAATCATTTTAAATATATGCATTTAATATTAAACATGAACAGTACCTGACAAAAACTGACAACACAATAAATGATAGACGCACCGATTCTCAAAATCCTCACAAAGAGGATCCAAGGGGGATCTTCTTCCATATACACCATCTTTAAAAGCAAAAAGTACAAAGAGAAAAATTAGCAACCCTTGCATTTTCTTGTAATATATTATTATAGATATTAATTATAGAGATGTGCTATCCACACATTATTTTTTACTTCTCACACATAACCAGACACCTCTGAAGGAGAGCTTGTCATGTGGCCTGGCCTCATTTATTTCAAGACCTATTTTTTGAAATGGGAAATGATAAAATTACCTTGAGTTGGAGACGAAGAGTGATGAGGAAGGAAGTCATGGAAGAGCAGCTGCTCATCTGGGTTTTTGTCGGTACCTGTGTGACTGTGTTATTTGTGACCATTTCCCTACAGCTCCTGCCTCCTGGCTCGCAGTGTTTTTTTCGATAGAGTAAATATATAATATAATAAATTAGAAAATATTAGGGAAATCATGAGCCATTACTTGATGTTTTATATTTGTGCTTAAAAAGGAAATAACTAGATGTAAGTCACGGTTATTCACCATTTTGGCCTTATAAATGCTATGGAGAAATCACGAGCCATTACTTGATGTTTGTTTTCGAAATTGTGCTAAGTTATTTGATGTAGATGAGTTTAAAGTTCCTTTAAATAAATGTAATAAACACATCTTGTTTCACTTCTTGCCAACTCTTATGATTGATGGTGACATATATAATAACTTGCATGAGTAAATTGTTTGATTTCTTAAATTATTATCTCAATTGAAGTTGACATTTTAAACTATTTTTTAATAAATTAATCACCTTAATTATTTGAAATTAGCAAATTGATTTTTCACAGTTAGATTCGATAAAATTTTATCTATTTGTCGTCAATTACTAGTACGTGATCAACACGTAATTTACTCTTGAGAGTAAAGTCGTGCCGGTACATGAAAAAGTGGATGAAATTTTATCAAATTTGATAGTGAGTTGTTAATTTGCTAATTTCAAATAGTTTAGGGAAAGATCAATTTCAACTAAAATAATAGTTCAAAGAGTCAAACACCAATTTACCCTTCTTGCAAACTACACGTATTATCTAAACACATGTTGAAAAAAACAAAATAATTGTACGTTGTGCTTAAAGACAACTAATATAATTTATTTTTAGTAAAAACACAAATCTTCTTGAGGCTTATGTACGCTCCTTGTGTTTACAAGAGCTTGTAATAATATAGCACAACTAATTTTAAAACTAAACATGTTATAAATTGTGTCTCAATCTCATTGTTCATCACACGACAAGATCTCATGTCCGTGCTTACGTGTGGTTCACCATGAACAAAATTGCACTGGCCGTTAAAAATAATTATAACAATCCA
Source organism: Crataegus laevigata (assembly GCA_963580275.1). Classification (NCBI taxonomy): domain Eukaryota; kingdom Viridiplantae; phylum Streptophyta; class Magnoliopsida; order Rosales; family Rosaceae; genus Crataegus; species Crataegus laevigata. Next base: position 34,754,298 of record OY756942.1, on the reverse strand, counting down.
AGAGCTGGCTTTTCAACCACTTGATCGACAACAAATTAAAAGCCAATAGTTTGATTATAATTATATATGGGTATTTTGATTATAAACTTGATATCACCAACAAATTAAAAGCCCATAGTTTCAGGATAGTGTTATTCATACACTTATTTTTGCTTCTCACACACACTTTTTAATTTGTGATTGTCGGATCAAATAAATTGTTGAAAATTAATGACCAAAAGTTAATAAAGTGCGCAAAAAGTAAAAATGAAGGTGTGAATAGTACTATCATAATTCCAAAAGAAAGAGGACTGTGAAGGTTGTTGACATGAAAGTCAAGCTGCTAATAAAACAAAACAAAACTCAAAAAGGGGGAAATTGTGGGATGACCAGCAAATTAGATCATGCTTTAGTTTGTCACTATATATTTGTACTTCTATTTAATATTTTGCAATTACGGTTAACAAACTTATATTTTAAATTATTCTTATTTACAAAGAATGAGATTTAATCTCAAGTGAAATAAGACGGTCACACTATTTTACCTAACTGGCGTTGAAGTTTTCTTTGTATTTTTGTTCAATCACGTGTTGGATTATATAATAATTAACATTGAACACGTGTATAACTGTGATTATAATTAATTTAGGTTGTGATTGCAATGTTTTAGTCGATATGTTAAATGTCAATCAACCTGAAAATGTAGGTTTACGTACCATATGCTGGACTTCAAACTTGTACTTTTTATTTTCTTCTTTCACACTTGTTCTTAACTATTTATGCAACTATCAAGCAAATTGACCTATAAAATTAATTAAGCATTAATAATTTTGAAAGTAACAACGTTGACCAATAATTTTTGGGTCAATGAGATTTAAAATATCCATTTTAATTTTGGAACTAAATCGAAGTCAATAGAAACTAAAGCCAGAGAGAAAGAACACAGAACATTAATTTTTAAAATATCCGTTTTAATTTTGGAATTAAATCGAAGTCAATGGATACTAAAGACAGGGAGAAAGAACAAAGAAGATTAATTTCAGGTACTTATGCTAAATTTAAAAAAGGGTAAATTACATAATACCCCCTCAAGTTTAAGGTCTATTACAATCTCATACAACATTTTTAAAACATTTCACTTTCATACGTTAGCACTTAACGGATCAATTGATGGAAAATGTAACGGATGTATGAAATTGAAATAAAATAGTACTTGAGGTATGAAAGTGAAATGTTTTAAAGATGTTGTATGAGATTGTAATAGACCTTAAACCTAAGAGGGTATTATGTAATTTAGGCCATCTCCAACCGATGGCTGGCCAGAGGGCTCGTTTTAGCCCTCTGGCCCTCCAAGATTCTTCAAGATATTAATATTTTAATGAACAGTGCAGGGCCATATTTGCCTCCGTCTCCAACCGAGGGCCAGAGGGCCAGAGGGCTCGTTTTAGCCCTATCACAAAAAACCGTCTCCAACCGAGGGCCAAAGGGCCATAGGGCCAAACATAATTTATTATTTAAAAACTACAACTTAAATTCAACCGAGGGCCAAAGTTTCATGTTACTTAATTTAATTTAATGTGGTATAATGGCCTAGGAAGTTATAGGAAAAAAATAGAATTAAAAAAAATATGAAACAAATTTTGTAAAATAGAAGTTATATGAAAAAAAAATATTAATCAAATTTTGTGAAATATAAGTTATAGGAAAAAAATGGAATTTAAAAAAAAATATGAAACAAATTTTGTGAAATAGAAGTTATAGGACATTCAACCTACTAGCCGTTGAATTTAAAAAAATTCAAACTATTAGTGTCGGTTACAACCGACACTAATAGTAATTCAAAATTTTTTTTTTGCCTTGCATTCTTATTACTGTCGGTTATAACCGACAGTATTAATAAAACCTTTATTAATGCTGTCGGTTACAACCGACAGCAGTAAGAAAATAATAAAAAAAAAAATAGCCAGCCCGGGGCTGGCTGGCTGGCCGAAAGCAGCCAGCCCTCTAGCCCTCCAGCCCTCTCCGATCCCGTGGGGCCCTCCCAGATTCCAGAGCCCTCTGGCCTAGCCCTCGGTTGGAGACGGTTTTAGGGCCATTTTCGGCCCTCTGGCCCTCTGGACCCTTCGGTTGGAGATGGCCTTACTCTTTAAAAAACCATGCATTTATGAGGGCGGTATGTAGTATTGTTTTTTTTTTACTCAACTTTTGAAGCATGTTTTTGTGAAGCTCATTTTATAATGTATTTTAACAATCCGAACCGTCTACCTTTTAGAATATCATTCGTAGATCATTGTTGTAGAACTTTAGACAAATCCAAAATTATTAAGATATTCATTTATAATGAAGAAAATGAACCAATATTGTTTTACAAAGAAAACCTAAACCCTTAATCCAACGGTTATATGGTTTTTAGATTTGAGTGAGTTTTGATAGACATAATTTTTAAGAAAGACCCAAAAAATAAACGGTTCGGGTTGTTGAAATATATTACGAAATTGTCCTCATAAAAACACGTGTCAAAAGTTGTGTAAAAAAATGATGTCACGAATCCGTCCCTTACATTTATTGGTTGAATACCAAAAGTTATAGGATTAATTATTTATATGATATATGGGTAATGCTAGGGAAACTATCCATTTAAACTATATCTTATAAATCATATGACGTGATTGTTGATGATTGTATTATTATCAAGTATTGATTAACGTGCTTATTTTCTATTTGTGACATATCATATAATTTGCAAATGTAATCTAAATTAATTCCTACTACAATACTTGTATGAATTTAATACAATTATCATCTCACGATCATTACGTTGATTAGCCAAGTTTACTTTATCGAAAACAAGATAGCCTCATGTTTCTCTACTGATTGTGGATTTTTATGGTTAGACCACAGAAATTATTGGTTTTAAAAAAGAATCATCTTAAACGAAAGAGAAGTTTGACTAAAACAATCTTAAATAAAAAGTGAAAGTAAAATGTTTGGTAGAGTTTTGTTAGAAAGGAATTAAGAATCTTTTTATGTCGAGGATCACATAAGCATATTATTTTGTTTTTTTACGTGTTTTTGTATCAATAAATATCGTACTTAAAAAAAAAGTAAAAATAAATCCTTTTATGTCAGAAGTAATTCATGCAAATCACGTTTTAAATTGTTTACACTGTAAGGCCACGGTAATAAACGCTTATTTACTAGAAGTTCGTAATTTAATTACAAGTACATTGTAGAAAAATGATGGTTGATGATTTTGACCTTTAAATTTAGGATAATTATACTCTCACCCCTCAATCTTTTTAAATGAATCACTTTAATTTTTTAATACGAAAAAGTACTAGTAAAGCCAAAGAATTTTAATTTATCACATTAAACTCTTTTTTAATCACACCTCTCCAAACAAGCTCATTAGATCATTAGAGGCATATGATGAAAATATTTTGTTTTCTCTAACAAATTGAACGTGAAACTTTTCATTTCACTTCAAGTTTTTCAATTCATACACCATGATGTTTGAGATTTTGTTTAATACATCAGGACATAAAATAGATAATTTTCGATAAACGTTTAATTCAAAAATGTAAAGTATATTGGGTAAAAATCCACTATATATAACATTAATGTTTAAACATTGTGTTATTAAGGAAAATTTCTCGATCATACAACGCTGAATGTGTTTATGAATTTAGTTATATGTAAATTTAAATTATGCGAGGTCGTGTTTTGAGTAAGGAAACGCCTTCAATAAATTTGGAGAGGACAATATAGACTTCAGCATGGATTTTTGGAAAGTGGGTATGATTGGAATAAATTATTATAATCCTCCGAAACATTTTTTGTGTGTAATTAAATAAAATTTTCAAGTGACATCAAACTTCTCTAAAAACATGATAATTGCAGGTTTAAAAAACAATTTTTAGTACATGTACTCGATACCTCACCGCTTGCAAATGATTACATGTATTGGGCGTTTATTGAATAGTCTAGTTGAAAATCTTCTTTGGTGCATATGATTACACGTATCCAGAGCTAACTTCATAACATTTTTGCTTCAAAACTTTCTTTGGCTTAATTTTTTTTTAATACTCATTGTTCGCGTATATTTCAGAATTTACGCAATAGTTCTACTAATTTTACTGTTACGAAGTTTATAAATATATTCGTACGACAAAACTCGAACAATTTAATTCAAAAACTTCATTTGGCACGCAAACATTCAAATTTACGTGACAGCTCATCGTTAACTTGCACATGACTAAAGGCACTCAGAGTTTACGAACAAGCTTTTGACAGATTTAATTGAGAAATAAAACTCTCCAGCACATCCAAAACACAAAATAGTAAATATTTGGGGGGATCTTTTTGGCAACAAAAGTTGTTTTGCAATTGAGTACAAGCAAAGTCACCATTTCACTTATTGTCCCCATTTTTTCCCCTCTTTCCTTCTTCCTTCCCCACAAAACGAAACTTCCCCGTCCCTTTTCCGTCCGCATCCAAATTCCCAACGTTTATCCCAAAAACCACCACCCCCCCAATCCCCAACCGCGTAAAGGCTCTCATCCAAAAGGGTCAAGTCCAAGTCAAAAGCCTCCCCACTCCGCGTTCACACCTGCGTACACGCCTCTCGCAGATATAAAATACGTTCCCAGTCCAACTCCTCCAACCAACATCTCCGTCTCTACCAGTTCACCTCCACACTCGCGATTCAAATTCACACAGGCATTTCATCAAACACCTTTTAGACCCATTAAAGTCCACACCTTTCATGGAAATTACTCCGTTCCCATTTCTTAGTCAAGACGATTACACCCATTTCCACACCCTGTTCACTGACATGGACGAATTCGACATAAATGGAGGGAATCACAACCTCAAGAAGCGAAGAAAGGACGACGAAAACAACAATGGTATTGGTGGCGGCGCTGGAGCCCCTCCCGGAGCAATGAGCGACATACTCACTTCGCTGATTCTGCTGGACGAGGAGGAGAAGCAGGAGCAGGAGAGCTACTCGGTCGAAGCCCAGCAGGAAAGATTGATGCTTGAAGCTATTCACAGGCAGAAGATTCAAGCTATGGAGGAGTACTACTCTGATCTTCAGCAGCAACATTCTCAGTCTGATGAATCGGACCAGTCGAAGGCGAAACGGAGTCGGCAGTCCGCTTCCTCTGCAGCCGCTGCGGCTGCTGCGGTAGCTGAGATCTCCGCGGCCGGTCCGGAAGCGAGTTCGAGTGCTACGATTCCGGGTCCGCACCGGAGGCTTTGGGTGAAGGACAGGTCCAAGGTGTGGTGGGAGAATTTGGGCCACCCAGACGTTTCGGAGGAGGAGTTTCGAAAGGCGTTTCGGATGAGCAAGGGAACGTTCGACATGATATGCGCGGAGCTAGAGTCGGCGGTTTTCAAGAAGAACACAATGCTGCGCGAGGCGATTCCGGTGCGGCAGCGCGTGGCGGTGTGCATATATCGGCTTGCCACCGGGGAGCCGCTCCGGGAGGTTTCCAAACGTTTCGGGCTTGGAATCTCCACCTGCCACAAGCTGGTTCTGGAAGTTTGCCTTGCTATCAAGACTGTCTTGATGCCCAAGTTTCTCCAGTGGCCGGACGAAGGCAGGATGCAGGAAATCAAGGAGGGGTTCGAGACCATTTCCGGAATTTCAAACGTTGCTGGGTCTATGTACACCACCCACATTCCAATTATTGCTCCAAAGGTGAACGTAGCTGCGTATTTCAACAAGCGGCACACGGAACGCAACCAGAAGACTTCGTATTCGATCACGGTTCAAGGGGTTGTCGATCCGAGAGGCGTTTTCACCGACGTTTGCATCGGCTGGCCGGGTTCGATGCCGGACGAACAGGTGCTGGAGAAGTCTGCGTTGTACCAGAGAGCAACCAGAGGACTATTGAAGGATGTGTGGATTGTAGGAAATGCTGGGTTTCCTCTGATGGATTGGGTGCTGGTTCCTTACACCCACCAGAACTTGACGTGGACCCAGCACGCATTCAACGAGAAAATCGGAGAAGTAGAAAGGGTGGCTAAAGATGCATTTGCAAAGTTGAAAGGGAGGTGGTCATGCTTGCAGAAGAGGACTGAGGTCAAACTGCAGGACTTGCCTGTGGTGCTTGGAGCCTGCTGTGTTTTGCACAATATTTGTGCAATGAGGAATGAGGAGCTCGATCCCGAGTTCGGGTTCGAGCTCTTCGACGATGCGGTGACACCGGTGAATGGTCTGAGGTCGGCGGGTTCGGTGCAGGCGAGGGATCACATTGCTCATAATTTGTTGCACCATGGCCTTGCTGCAGGCACTGGTTTTCTATAGGGGGTGCTTTTGAGTTTCAGCTTTTGTATTGTGCTTTTAGGCTTTTGGCGCTGTCTTTGTTGTTGTCATATTGTAGAGTAAAAGATTATAGGGAGAGAAATATAGTTTGGCCTTTGATTAGCTTTGTATATAAGATCATATATTATCTTAATCAATATAGTTCGTTCTTCATTTTTGCTATCTGAAATTCTAAATCTGGTTTCGAAGTTTGAGCGACCATAGTCGAGATTCTTGATTATGTTGAAAAGAAAATCTTTCGTATCGCCAGTTGTATCTGACCGTACATCTATTTCTCTAACTTTGAAGTTTGAGTTTGTAAAATTGGTCGAGATTTTGATTTATGATTTCATCATCGACATTCTAGAGTTTGCATGATTATGAATGGACGAGATTTTCAATTATGTTGTCAAGAGAAAAGTTGACATATTCAATTCCGTCGTCGAGACAAAAGTTGATGCATCACCAATTATATACAATTTTGTGCCCATCTCTCTAACTTAAAAAGTTTAAGTAATTATAATTAGCTGAAATTTTTTATTACATTGCAGAAAAGATTTATCGTATCACCAGTTGTATATAATTGCGCGTCTATCTCTTTTATTCTGAAAAGTGTGAGAGTTTATCAGATTGTCAAGAGAGAATTTCTTTTAACATCGCTTGTATGTAATCATACGTCTCTCGTTACGCGCTTACCTACTCGGTCACGCATCGTGTAAGATTCTTTCCATTGTCAACCATTTAACTTTTAGTTCTTGGCCATATCAGGCTACCAAAAGTATGCAGACCCCAAAGAACCATGTTTTGACAGAATTTGTGATGTCATAAACTCCCATTTTTCAACATGACAAATCCCTTTTGCAGTCTCGGAGTTTTATCAACTTTTGGTCCAACAAGCTGATTGCAACGCGGTTTCCCCTGGCTTTTGGCACAACAGCAATCAACAATTCTCATTTGCTTTCCTCTCCATCTCTGACCTTTGAATTGTTTGCATCAGATTTGTAACTCTGGTCCCGTCTGTTCTTTGACTTTTTTTTTTGGTAAACTGTTCTTTGACTTTTACCAGCCCTTTCTTGGCAAGTTGGCAGTGACGAGGAAGACTTATCAACCCTTTCTTGGAGTTACTGAATTTTTTTTTTAAAATTATTTCTGCTGTATTATAAGAATAAATAGCTGTGAAAAAAGTATACAAATATTTAGTAAATTATAATGCTAAAAGTGCATTTTGCGAAAAAAAGAAAGATAGGAGTATGATTGTCAATATGAAAGTTTAATTAATTGGTATTCGTCACTTGCTTACAATGAAAAAAGTGTTTTTTTGATAGGCATGTGTAAAGCTTTCTATTGTTTTGGACGTATAATTTTGAAAAGGAATTTTTTTTTTTAAGAAGTTGCTTTGAAAACATTTAAGCAACTCTGAACCAGCCATACAAATCTATTTTATAAATTAATTAATCACTTTTACTAGATTGAACATTTTAAATTTACATTAGTTTTTGTTCCGGGTTGAATCTGTCTTGTAATCTGTTGTTTGTTCACTTATATCTTGACGGGAAAGATGTAGACATACTACTGTGGATCATTTAAGAATTTATGCTCGTAGTTTAGGGAGTGATGGAAACCTTGTTGTGAGTTGTGACATGATGTTTATAGCAGTTGGGTTTGCTGGTCTGCATTTGGAAGTTGATTACATCATCTGCCTCTTTCAAAATGTTTGCAGTGATCACTTTTGCTTGATTGGCATTTATTGAAGAGAAGCCTTTGATTAAGAATGTAAAGTCTAATTTGGAAATAACTTTTGTGTCACGGTTTTATAGATTATTGTGTCGGTCTCTCTCCTCGTGTATTATATTACATTGATGGGTACAAATAAAGACACATGTATATACATTTCTGCTGTGGTAATACAGGTTGACACAAATGTGTATATATTCATTCTGTAATAATACAGATAGAGATATAAGTGTATACATTTCTTTCGTGATGATATATATAAAGACATAGGTGTATACATTCTTTTTGTGATGATACATATAGATACAAAGTTGTGTGCATTCTTTCCGTGATGATACAGATAGCAACATATGTGTATATATTCCTTCCGTGATGATACATACAGAGACATAGGTGTATACATTCCTTTCGTAATGATACATATAGACATAAAGCTGTGTGCATTCTTTTCGTGATGATACCGATATAGACAACGGTGTATACATTCCCCCGCGATGATATATATAGAAACAAATTTGTATACATTCCACATGCGATGATACAGATAGACACAAAGGTGTATGCATTCCTTTCGCGGTGATGCAGATAGAGACAAAGGTGAATACATTCTTGTCGTGATGATACAGATAGAAACAAATGTATAGTCATTCCACCTGTGATGATACAAATAGACACAAAAGTGTATGCATTCCTTTCGTGATGATACAGATAGAGACAAATGTATATGCATTTCCCTCGTGACGATACAGTGTATACATTTCTTTCATGATGTTACAGATAGACAAAAAGATATATACATTCCTCTCGTAAAGACATATACAAATGAACAAACATACATATACACCTTGACATTCAAGTTTTAACATTTTGAGGGCAATTTCATTACCTCCCCAAATTCATGAACCATGATGAATTCCCCTTTTGCAATGACTGTCATTGAGAAAGTTCATTGCACCTGCAAAGCTGCTACTAACAACTGTGAAATATTTGGTTTCCATTTTTGGAAACTACCATTTTCTAAATATGATTATTTATAATTTTTCTTTTCCAAAATAGGATTTTTTTATCAATTAAGGAATAAAAATTGGTTAATGCCCTTTTTTTTCTTTTTTCTTTTTCAATAAAAAGAGAATATATTTTAGTTGTACTTTAACATACCCTGCCACCTGAGAAATGCCACCAAAGAGAGAGTCCAACTGTAGGAACCCAGGAACAACCAACCGGAGGCGGACAGGTGTCAGACAGACAAAATAGACGTTGGTGGAGAGGAAAATATAAAAATTGGTTGTTGAAGCTGTTTTTGGAGGGGTCTCATATTCTCAATCGTCCCGGGGTTTTTGCTTCGTTGTCACTCGTCACAATCATCCAAATTTCTCAAGCCACAGAGAGAGAGAGAGAGAGAGAGAGAGAGGATGGAGAGCCATAAGCAGATGGAGAAGGACGAGGCGGGCCCCATGGCAGGGGAGGAGGAGGACGGGCAGGTGGGGTCCAGCTTGACCCTGGAGAGGGTGGCTGCGGCCAAGCAGTTCATAGAGAGCCACTACAAGGCTCAGATGAAGCACATCCAGGATCGAAAACAGAGGTTGGAAAAAAAAAAGACATCAACTTTTGTTGTTTTTACCGTTTTTAAGGATCTTTCTGTCTTGCCCAGTTCTTGTTTTTGCAATTTCAGCTGGTTTTTTTGTGACCAATTTTTTTCTTTTCTTTTTTCTGGGTATTTGGTTTTCTTTTTGTTTGAATGGAAAGTATTGATTTTTCTGAGAAACGAAGGTGTTTCACTGTTTCTTTGACTCTCTTGGAATTCCATTCCCGGAAAGAATTGGAATTTGATTTTTTTTTTTGGGAAATGTGGTTCTTCGGAAATTCCTAAATCATTGTTCTTTTGAAATGCATATGCTTGCATGAGCTGAAAGTATTTGTTGTTTAATTATGCTAATCGCGGGGTCGGAGTGTGTTTAGATTTTCTAACAGTGGATGCGATGCTGACAAAGTACAGACCTTATAAGGAATACCAAATATGATAAGAATTTGGTTGCTGAATGACATTTGCAAATTAGTCAAGAACTGCCTAGTGATGGTTATTAGTTTTGAGGCAGCTGCGCGAACATATTATCCGCAAATCCTTAGTTGGAAAAGTATTTGGTTATTGGTTTGTTATGATTTTGATCACCTTAGAAGAATTATTCGGCGGTGGACTCTGTGATTGAGCCCCTTTGGTTTAGCAATAAGCAAGAGACGTGCTTCATAACATAAAATGGGTGGTGGTTGTCATCGGTTCTTGATGGACTGTTTGGATTGTTTCTCGGTTGTGTTTTTTTCATGCCTTTCCATCAGGTATAATTTGTGTTGTGCTGAAAAAGCTAAAATGTTTGAGTTCTTAGGCAATAGAATGCGCCTGTTAGTATGGTTATTTCTGCAGTGTTTCACCGCTATCTTTAATGCCTGGTCTGTTCTTTTTCCGGTGTCCATTATGGCAGTTCTGCTTCGTACACACTCTTGCATTCATGCCGCATAAACTTTATATCGCTAGTGTTGAATATGTTCTTGTTTTGTTATATGTTTTTAGAGTTCAATAGTTAGAGGATAAAGGTTCTGTCTTTCAATGTTATCCGCCCTCAAATGTGTTCACTGTTTCCAGGCGCTCAGTGCTGGAAAAGAAGTTGGCATCTGAACATGTACCGGAGGAGGAACAGATCAATTTGTTGAAGGATTTGGAGCTTACAGAGACTCAATACATTCGCCTTAAAAGGCACAAAATCTGTGTGGACGATTTTGACCTTCTGGCCATAATTGGGAGAGGGGCCTTCGGAGAGGTTAGAGATGGTTATTATACAGATTAATATAGGTGCTAGGCATAAAAGAATTTAATTTCCTTTTCAACATGTTAATATACAGAGAAAGTGAGTATAAGCTTGTTTCAGTCACCCCTGGAGTTGTTTACTGTTACAATACGCTGATTATTTGTAAAACAAGTATGATGGTTATTTGTTTCATTTCTTTGTTGTAGTTTTTCATATTCTTTGGTTTATGTTTGATAAAGTCTTGATAAATAATCTTTATATTAATATTTTGCAGGTTAGACTGTGCCGGGAGAAGAAATCTGGCAACATTTATGCCATGAAAAAGTTGAAGAAGTCGGAAATGCTCAGTAGGGGGCAGGTAATTATATGACGCATCAACAGTTGATTTAGTAAACTTCGATTAAGGGTTCTCAAATTTTCATCCATAACTTCATGCAATCCTGCGCTTACTGCTTGTCCATCCACAATGTAGGTTGAACATGTTAGAGCCGAAAGGAATTTGCTTGCAGAGGTTGCCAGTCATTGCATTGTGAAACTTTACTATTCCTTTCAAGATGCTGAATACTTGTATCTTGTCATGGAATATCTACCTGGTGGCGACATGATGACTTTGCTTATTAGAGAAGAGTCCTTGACTGAAACTGTCGCAAGATTTTACATTGCGCAAAGTGTTCTGGCCATAGAATCTATTCACAAACATAACTACATTCACAGGTTGGTTCATCCTGTTTGTTACAAGCTTGCCAACACCGGAAGTCAGATTCTCTTAAAGTGCATTATATTAATAAATGGTATATCAAGATAACATAATGTAACTCTTGCATTTGGTACACCTATTTTTGCAGAGACATAAAACCAGACAATCTCCTGTTAGACAAAAATGGTCACATGAAGCTATCTGATTTTGGTCTTTGCAAGCCTCTCGACTGCTCGAATTTATCTTCTATAAATGAAAATGAAGTGCTTGATGATGAGAACCTGAATGAGGCAATGGATATTGATGAATCCTTCCCTCAAACAAAAAATGGGAGGCGCTGGAAAAGCCCGCTCGAGCAACTTCAGCATTGGCAGATAAACAGGAGAAAATTGGTACTCAAATGATCTTTTCTTTATCTGCTAATATGGAATTTCAACTCTCTTGCTCTTAGATTCTTAATTGGATAAAGTGAAAGCAACAAATGTTTGATACTTGTGGTGTGGATAATTAATACTGTGTAGATTTAAGATCCAATGTTTAATGCCATTTCCTTTGTTTCAATGGTAGGCATTTTCGACAGTTGGAACTCCAGATTACATCGCTCCAGAGGTATTGTTGAAGAAGGGATATGGCATGGAGTGTGACTGGTGAGTCCACAATTTTTGGGGCATTATTGGATTGTTATAATAGCTAAAATATGGTGCGAGCAAGTTTGTTTGTGAATTCTATTTCTCACCCAATTCCTGGTTGTAGGTGGTCACTTGGTGCGATAATGTATGAGATGCTTGTTGGTTATCCACCATTTTACTCTGATGATCCCGTCACAACATGCAGAAAGGTTAGTTTGCAATCCGTTTACAGTTTGCTTATATTTTCTTATTCAAGTGCATTAAGGGCATACCACAAGCCTCTTTGAGGACTTACAGAATCACTAAAGTTTTGTTGATAAATTCATATCTTGTGCATAATCTGACATATGTAGCAATGTATGCAGATTGTACATTGGAAAAATCACTTGAAATTTCCTGTCGAGGCACGGTTGACACCCCAAGCAAAGGATCTGATCAAAAGGTTTCTTTGCGATGTTGAAAATAGACTTGGTAGAGCAGACCAAATTAGGGTATTTTTTTCCCTCTATTTCAGATGACTTCTACGGTTTTACTGTCACATTGTTACGCCATTCTTAATGAAATAAGTCCTCTTATTTTAAATGGATCAGGCTCATCCTTGGTTTAGAGATACTGCATGGGACAGACTTTACGAGACGGAGGCAGCATTTAAACCAGAGGTCAATGATGAACTTGATACTCAAAACTTTATGAAGTATGATGAGGTAAGGTGTCAAATATACTCCTGTCTGCTTTTGCTCACGAAAACACCCGACCTATACTAGTCACTAGTAGTGAAGTACTGGATTGTCCCTTTGTGTCTGAAATTCGACCGTGCTGCAGGTGGATCCACCAGCACCTGGAAGAACTGGATCTGGACCGATGAGAAAGGTATGTTTCTCATAGCCAAAATTGAGGTGGCTTAATGTTGATCCATAATCCGGTGATGGCTTTCGCCATCTAAACGCTTAAAAGGGTCCATTTTGACTTACTAGATTAATAAAACAAGTTTTCTTTAGATTTTTGGGAGTTTGAACTTATCGAAAACATTGACTAATCTTCTTTTGGAGGCCGATGTGCTTATTTTCATGATCTTGTATGAAGGAACATTTTTACTCTTGAAGAAGGGAAAACACGGAAAGAAAATTCCTGTTATATTAGTTTTGATTTATGTAAAATAGTTTCCGTAGCACTTTATGCTTGTTCTGTTTCCTTCTTTGCAGATGTTGTTGACTCCTAAAGATCTCAGTTTTGTTGGCTACACATACAAGAATTTTGAGGCTGTCAAAGGGTTACATCGTTCATCTGGTATGTCATTGTACCGAAGTACAATATTCTTCACCTCTCTTTTTACAAGTTTTAATTTAACGAGCAACATCGTATGCAATCTGCTAAATTTCCTGGATTATGTTCGTTACTGTTACAGATCTAAAGAGAAGTACATCGCTGAATCGGACATCTGTTGACTCTTGTCAAAGTAAGAAATCCTGATCCGAACTGGTCTCATTAACTGTAACTTTTATTTGTAATGTGCATGTAATAATCGACTGTGTTCCTGTCCAGGTGATTCTGTACTGGACTACTCCACCAAGTATTCCTCGTACGACATGGAAGCTCAGGTACTTACTGCACCAGAGGATGTCATGTCAGAGTGACTCATAGGGTCTAGTATGACAGGCGGACAGGGCCCTTCTAGGAACATGCTGCGCACGCCTGCCTGTTTTTTCCGGTTAGGTTTTGCCCCGACCACCACATGATCAACACAGTTGACCGCTACATCTTGCAGAACTTCAAGTGTACAGTATTAGTAGAAGATCTTTAGAGCTTTTTGTATCCGAGTAGGGGTGAGAATTTATCAAGGTCCTGGCTACCCAGGTTGGCAATGTGCCTTCACTTGTGGTGGTTTTCGATCTTTCTTCTCTTGGTTGTCTAGGAAATTATGGCTGCTGAAACAAGAAAAAATTGAGTTTTTGATTCCCAAGTTTGAGGATGTTATTGATGTTGCAGTCTTATAGTCTCATATATTTCCAATACTTATCTGGCTTCCCTGTGCCCTTTTTCTTTTCTTTCTACGAAATCTCGATGGTAGGAGGGAAAATACTTCTTCCATTCTCTGCGTCTTTAAATTTTCCTTTTTTTTAGCCAAATCGTTGATAAACATGACCAAGAGTCAATACAACAATAGCCGAAATGTGTGCTGTTTCAAACAAAACAAACACTTGGACAAATGCAAGGTGCAAGGAGAGAGATTTACATGAAGCGGGATATCCCAGGCGGATGAGTTCCAAAGTTTCACACGTTGCCACATAGTTTAATTTCCTCATATAATTTCACATGATTAGTTTGACACAGTGCCGCCTCGATGTCCATGTTTCCCTTAAAGTCCTCCATTGCATGACATGGTTTAGATAGCACGAGTGACATCCAAAACATCAAATGTTGTAATGGCTGTCGGATGACAGAGGCTTCTCATGTGTCTGATTCGTGCTTCAGTTTAAGACCGTTCGACGTTGTAAGAATAATCAACGAATTGAAACGAAAAAATAAAAATCGTTAAAATGCAATACAAAATTATCCCACAAAGAAACAGTTTGAATCGATAATTTACAGCAAAAAATGACGGTGTTCTAAATGCCTATTTTAGCATTTTGAGGGAGATGTACCAATGGAAACAAATAAGATAACATGCCCAAACTAGGTAAACATTTTTACAATATTACCATAAAGATTAGGATGTGAATTTTTTGTTTACCTTCTGTATAAACCTAAATTATAATACATGTACAAATATCTAAATTCTACACTGTGCGTACAAAACCGCAATTGTACGTATTATAATTTGGCGACTTTTACACTACGTGATTTAATGGTGAAACGAAATATATACTATGACGTTTTCTGTTATTCATAACTCAATTAACATCATGATCAAAAACCATTATTATATCACCTTTTTAAATAAAAAAACTTGATTTGAATTATTTTTTTTTCAAATTACTCAATAATTGTCACTTCCTAATTCATCCCATGTGCGTATATATGGATATATATAAAATATATACACACACATAGCTTCATGCAAATTACAATCATACATCCATTGAAAACTCTATGTAGCTGTTATGAGCCGGCTCAACAATATTGTTCCCAAACTGCCCCGCCCTCGATGCCCGTTTTAATGCATCGGTAAAACGAAACATGGGCATAACTGTAATTTAATCGTCCCCCATTTCCATTGCCGATCAAAACACAGGGTTCGTTTTCGTCCTCCATGGCTTCGTACGAACCTTCGATTTCGAGCTCAGAACTCTAATTAGAACCCTTGGAATATTCGATTCCCGACGTATCTTCAAATCCCCAAATCAAAGAATCGCGCTTGCTTCGCCGCCAATTGGACATCATTGGCTCCGAGTTTTGAAAGGTATAAGATTTGAATTTTGAACTTCAATTTCGATTTAATTTTGCTCGATTTAAGTTCTGCGTGTCGAATTTTGGGTTGAATTTTTTACGTGTGATTGAAGGTTTGTAATGCTTGATATATCTAGGGTTTCGTGGATTCAGCTTCTAGCGTTCCATTTTGTGTCTGCGAATTTTTTGGGGGTTTTAAGGTTTTTTTTTTATTAATGAAGTGAAATTATAGAAAAATTTGAGCTTAGGATGCAATGAAGTACAAAATCTTAACAGTAGACCAAAATTTGAAATTCTTATGTGACTATCTGTTTTGATAGGTATGTTTTTGTTGATTAGAATGGAGAATAATTGATGACAAATTAGGAAATAGTAGTCTCGTTGAGTGAAATTTAGCGCGAAAGACATTGAACTTACAATCGTACTTCAGCTAGAATAATCCACCTAAAAAAAAGACTAGGGGGAAAATTTTATTTTCATGGAAGGGAAGATGATAAATGTAAAAGGCACCTACGGTGACTGTGGTGTTACTTAGAGATAGCTGTGCTCATTTCATTATCTCAGGTTCCTTTTTAGGTTAAAAGAGAATGACGGTCAATATTGATTATTCTACTAAGCTCAAGAGTAATGTTACTTGAGCCGTCATATGGGCGTCGGTGATAGCATGTTCCATTTGGTGTGCTCATTATCTAAGTTACTTTTTATTGGTCAATGAGCTACTTATGGAGAGTCAACTGGAACTGAAACTCATAATTAAGTAGTATCAACAAGTAATTCATTTTTATGTCAGCTTATATGATTCTTGTTAGATCTTTGGTGTGCTCTTATTTTAATGAACATGTTGTAAAATTCGGGGGATACACCTGGGAGGAGATTGACCAAAGGAGACTCTTTTTACTGATTGTTTGGTTGGGTGTGCCCTTAGTTACCCTGGAGAAGCCATACCTCAGGAAGTTTAATCAAATCATTGCCAAACACCCAAGAATGGAACAGTACCCCAGTTTAGTAAATTGTGCAAAATTGAAGTTAAAATGCTTTCTATTTACTTCAGCTTATCTGCTTTGTGCCTGAATTTAGTGATCTTAATCAAATATAATCTTGTTGATCGGAATAATATTAACATTAATGGAGCTGCAACCATAACGATATGCTCATGCTTTGGTTCCTGCACAAAATTCTCATATTGTATGCACATCAGTTGCATTTATTTTTGTTTATATTGTGTCTTGTTTGTGACGGTCTCATGGTTTCTAGGCTGTAATGCTAGATTGCTTATATATCGGGGATCTGTGATAATCTTTCTCCTGTGGGTTGCTTCACCAATTCACTTTTATGGATGTAACATGATTGAACATCTAATATAAGGCTTAATTTCTTTCCTTCTTCTTCATTTTGGATCAGGGAGCTTGCGAGTTTGATTGAATCCTTTAGGTTTGTATTCTGTGGACAAGTTCTCTGTGATTAAATGTACCTTTACTTCAAATTGAAGTGTGATCTTTTCAACTTGTTTTACCCTTGAAAGAAGAAATTTTTAATTAGTGTTCTCTATGGTTTATGCATCTCAGTCCAGTTTTTTGTTTATACATTTTTGCAATTGGCTACTTAATGTTATGTTTCCCATCATTCTTTCTTTTCTTTCAGCATTCAGGATTAAAAATGACTACCCATCCTATGATAGGTGAAAACTTGATCAATAGTTTGGAAAAAAGAACAGGGACTTGGCTTCGTATCTTATGATCCTTATCTGTTTCAGGTGTATTGCCCAGTCATTGTTCTTAAAAGTTTGGGCTTTATGTGCCGTTGTGTGTCTTTGTCATGCACCTCTGTATTTTCTGGCTTTGTGACACGGATATTGTGTGGAAATTGATGCAATGGCAACTTCTAGCAAGTTTGATCTCTCGTCCGGTAGCCCAGATAGACCATTATACACCAGTGGGCAGCGAGGATCCCACATAGCTGCTCAATTGGACAGATCTGGTAGCTTTCGTGAAAGCGTGGAAAATCCAATTTTATCTTCACTTCCAAACATGTCAAGAAGCACGTCCGCAATAACACAAGGAGATGTAACAAACTTCTTACATTGTTTACGCTTTGATCCAAAATTGGTTGCTGCAGAGCACAAGTCTAACAGACAAGGGGACTTAAAAAGACTTGTGAGCGTCGCTCTTAGCATTTCACCTGATGAATCTCCATCTGCTTCAGTAAAAGGAAAGTTGCTACCGTCTCCAATTCCGGAGGAAATCAAACGAGTTAAGACTGGTCTGCGTGAAAGCTCTATTAAGGCCAGGTAGTTCTGTGTATGTTTTGCAATCTGGTTTGTGGTTGTGACTTTCAACTACTCCATAACATTGAATAATTGTACAGGGAACGTGTAAAAACTTTCAATGAAGCCTTATCTGCATTCAACAAGGTTTTCCCAAGCATACCATCTAAGAAGAGATCAAGAGCAGAAAGTTTTTCTAATGAACGTTCTAGTTCGATGCTATCGAGTGATCGGTCAGTCCTGGGGCCAAATATGGGAAAGATTGGTATTCAGAATCATGCTGTCTCAGGTGCTTTTGAACTTGAGCTACAAAAGTCAGAAGAAAGGACAAAGAACTCTATCCCAAACAAACGCACTCGTACTTCTTTGGTGGATGCGAGGGTTTGTATTTTGGAAAAATTCTGCTACGTTTCCTTTTTTAACTCGTCTTGTTTATATAATAATAATAATTTATTGAGCATTGTATATGCATGTCTTGTTCAGAATTAGCTTCTAGGTACTATTTTACTTGTGGTTGTGGCTAAACTACATTTTGTTTAAAGATTCCTTAAAAATCATCATAAGCTGTTGTGATTATTGTATGAAGCTACCGGGCTTATGGGCTTGGATGCTTAACATTGATCTAATCTGGAACCTTCTTCCACTTAAATATCGCTTTCAAATGTCATTAGTAGGAACATCTTTATTTGAATGAGTTGGGTTACGGTACTGAAAGGTAGTTTGCTTTTGTGCATTATAGTAGATTTTGATATAAGTAGTATCTTTGTTTAATTTTCTTACAATTATAGTGCATATATGATTGCATATAATTATGATTCTGTATGCTAGTTTAGCTCTGTTTTATTGTTCTCAAGCTGTGGATTGGGTTGGGCATTGCATTTGGTTTTTGTGCTTTTAACCATACGCATTCCACTTGCTAATCCATGAATTGATAATGTCTGTTGTGATCTTTAAGTTCCACCATTAATATTTGCTGCACTCTTATGATAACTGTAGATGGATGTGCGGAGTACTTCTCTTGTGCGGCCATCTGGGGCTGTAGACAAGGATAGGGAAATGCCGAGGCTTGCAATTAGTGGTGCAGTTCAGGGAGAGGATCGAAATTTATCTGTCAGTGTTGATGGCTGGGAAAAGTCAAAAATGAAGAAGAAGCGTTCCGGGATAAAGCCAGATGCTTCTCCAAGTATGGTATCCAGTAAACCAATTGATGGCTACCGTGAAACTAAACAGGGAATGCAGCAAAGACCTGTAAATGATGTGCGTTCAAGGTCAAATAATGACTCCCATGGGTTTAGGTATGACTTCTTAAAGAACGACTTGCTCTTCCCATAAGGACAGATTGACCCTGTCACTTTAAATTGTATTCCTTCATGTTTTAGGTTAATTTGATTGGCATTTTCGCTTTTTTTAGATTTTTATTTCTAAAAGGAACTGAGGAATAAGTAGTTCTTTTTGGGTCAACTTACTGGTAAGAAGTCTCAGTGATTTTCAATGCTAACGAACTTATGCTTATTGTTTATATATTTCCACTGAGGATCCATAGTGGATGTAATAGTTCCTTAAACGTTGTGCAAGTTGTTGTTTGTCACCTTTCAATCACCATTTATGTATAGAGGTTGCACAACATATGCAGAATTTGAAAGTGCCAAGGTTGTATTTTATGTATCTAAGGGTAATGTTAATATCAGGTTTGATTTACACTTAATTTTTTTTCACTATTATATTGGGATATTGATGATAAGGGATAACTTGTAGACACAACTTGACATCACCCTCAAAAAGTTGTAAAAGGGTTGGATGAATCAGACAAAAGAACCAAATTATATGGTTTTAGTTATTTTTCCTCATATATAAAACGATACTATTTCTTCATTTCTGTGTTTTCATTTGAGTTGTATTGTCCAATTATTTAGGGAAAACTGTTAATATTTTTTGGTCAGATTCTCTGAATCTGAAAAGCCATGTTTAGAAATTGTAGGCAAATTATGCCTTTTATAATATAATTACTATCTAAGACTTTGGTACTTGTAATCTTGATCTGATGATAAAAGAGGCGATGTGCTTGGTGTTAACAATTGCCCGAAGGATATCTGTATCGTTGTGGAGTCCTTTGTCTACCAGTAGTGATTTTTTAAACTTCTGCCGTTATTGACAAGAACGAAGCCCGTGATTGGAACTGGAATGGATAACCCAGGACTATCTTCTGGCCTTTCACCTCATAGTACAGAGAGCAAAAGTTTTTTTCTAGCATATGAAAACGTTTTTAAAAATGGGTGAATCGAAGGATCAATCTTCTTGTTGTTGACATGTTATTTCGTTGAAATTTTACATATTTATTTTATGTTGTTGATTGATTTTTGTGATATACTGCCTAAGAGGTAATGCTAACACCTTGTATTTTTATAGGCCAGGAGTCACTAATGGAGCTGTTGGAGTCGGAAAGTCAGACGGAATCTCGCAACCAACTGGCTTCGGCTTTCGTTCAGCCATTCCTAAGACTGAACCAGACAATTCTTCCCTTATCACTGATAAGAGAGATCGCCCTATTGGTACAGATAAGGAAAGGGCAAACCACAGAGCTGCTAATAAGTAAGCATAGCTGCCTTAGTATTTACTCACGTGGTTATCTTCTGGAATGGTGTTTCACTGCTTGTTAAGGGCCTAAAGCTGCATATTTATCTCCAGCTCCGTTCCTCCTATTTATATAGTAATTTCCTTCTATTTTGTTTAGTATGAGACTGCATTGACGTCTTTCTTTTTATATTGTATTTCTTTCAGGGCAAGTGTTCGTGATGATTTTAATTCAGCTAGTCCTACCTCAAGCACAAAGATGAACGCTTCTGTTCGGGCTCCACGATCAGGCTCAGGTGTGGCACCCAAGTTGTCCCCAGTTGTTAATCGAGCAAATGTTCCTAATGATTGGGAGATTTCTCATTGTACGAATAAGCCCCCTGCTGCCGTTGGAGCTAACAATCGCAAACGCATGACATCAGCACGATCTTCATCTCCACCTGTTGCTCAATGGGCTGGCCAGAGACCACAAAAGATCTCGCGTACTGCAAGGCGATCAAATTTTGTTCCTGTTGTTTCAAGTAATGAGGGAACCCCTCCTATGGATAGTCCATCTGATGTTACTGGTGGTGACATTGGGCTGGGATTTGCCAAACGCCTGCCTGGAAGTTCTCCTCAGCAGGTTAAGTTAAAAGCCGATCCTGTGTCTTCTGCTGCACTATCCGAGAGTGAGGAGTCGGGAGCTGCTGAGATTAAATCCAGAGATAAAGGCAAAAAGACTGATGAGATAGATGAGAAAGTTGGACTTGGACAGAATGTTCAAAAGATGTCCACTCTGGTCTTGCCATCAAGAAAGAATAAGCTGGTTACTGGGGAAGACCTTGGAGATGGTGTTCGGAGGCAAGGGAGGACAGGGAGAGGTTTTAGTTCCACAAGGGCTCTCATGCCAATGACTGTCGAGAAGGTTGGAAATGTTGGAACAGCAAAACAGCTAAGAAGTTCCAGACTTGGTTTTGACAAGAGTGAAAGGTTTAAATATTGTACTTCTGTATATTTATCTGACTGTCATATAAATATCCTGTTTATTTTGTAACATTTAATATTTGGAATTGACTCAAATTTAATTTAAATTGTTACACAGCAAGGCAGGCCGACCGCCAACTAGGAGACTTTCTGATCGAAAGGCCTATACACGTCAAAAGCACACAGCAATCAATGCAGCAGCAGATTTTCTTGGTAGGGAAACCTTTAAATTTCTGAAGGAATAAATTTTTGACTTTATCTTTGTTTACTTTAGTGTTTATTGCTCCTTATTCACTCTTGTTGCAATTTCCTAAGTGGGATCAGATGATGGACATGAAGAGCTTTTGGCTGCTGCAAATGCTGTTGTTAATTCTGGTGCCTTTCTCATTGATCACTTTTGTATTTACCCTTTTCCAGCCTTTAATGTTTTATTGAATTAATAGTTCTATTATTGCCGCAGCTTGTTCCTTCTCCGGCTCATTTTGGACGCAAATGGAGCCATATTTTAGTTTGTTATCTGATGCCGACATAGCTTTCCTGAAGCAACAGGTGATGGCCTGCTTTAATTAGAGGGGACGAAGGAATATATGTTGTTATTTTCTTGAAAAATGATGTCTGTAAACAATGTCATGTCACTAAAATGTTTTATTTGGTATTTATATTCATGGGTCAACTATACCTCTGTCTCTGCTGTGGATAATGAGGTCTTCTAATTTTCTATTGATTTACCAGGGTGACATTGAATCTATTGTGACAACTCCTGCTCAAGTTCCTTCTAGTGTACATGGGAGCACGACTGTTGCAAATGGGCATGAAAAAATTGAATGTGAACCAAGGATTGGTGACTTCCAAACAGAACAATTTGTGCCAGGAACTGGAGATCATGCTGCAATTTCCCTGTGTCAGAGACTCTTAGCAGCATTGATTTCAGAGGAGGATTCTAGCAGTGTAAATGAAGACTTTACATTTGATTCATACGGAGTTGATTTCGATCTGGATGCAGAGGTGGAATCCAATGGTTTGGATTATCAATCACAAGATAATGTTCAGTTTGCTGGGTATACTGCTTTTAATGGTTATAGGATTACTGGGAGGCCAGAATATGATGAGCCAGAAGGTGTAGTGGGCATCCCAAACAAAGTACTCAGTTCAGACTTTGGTCACTTGCGAAATGGTTTCCTTTCAGACCCAGCGGTGATGCCTGGATTGGCCTGTTCCGAATTTCAGTATGGTAACATGTCGTTGGATCAAAAACTTGTCCTGGAGGTTCAAAGCGTTGGAATTTTTCCAGAGCTAGAGGTATGGTTCTAGAAGACGCTAAAAGACTCTAATTTTATTTTCTTTGGTTTTACTTGACATATCATAACAAGCTTTTCATTTTGAAGCTTTGCCTTTTTTCTTTTGGAAAACTAACGAAAAGGGCCTGAATAGTGACAGTTTTAATGAAAAGCCCTTTTTGAAGGTATAATGAATAGTGACAGTTAAAGGTAAAAAAGGACTTTTCGTTAAAAGTAAACAGTACCGGGGGTGTTTTATTAAACCTCCCTTTTTCTTTTCCTTCTGCTGCTGGGGGTTAGGAGTTCATCACTAGGCTTAATGTTTCAGAATTATATATTTTATCCTTCCATAATATGGAATATTATTAATTATTCATGTTTTTGCATAATCTTTGTTAAGCCTGATATGACACAGACGGAGGATGAAGGAATTGATGAGGAAATCAGGAAATTAGAGGCGAAGCACCATGAACAGGTATTTTCATGTATAGTAGTACTCTGTATTACAATGTATTATGGAATGGATATGGATAGAATCTTATAGAAATTAATCGTGTGGATGTATTGGAACAGTTATTAGTTACTGCATTTCTGATTTTGTTGTTAAGGTTTCCATTTAATGTTTTTTTTTTTCAATGTAACAGGTCTTCAAGAAGAAAGGCTTGCTGGATAGACTGATGAGGTCTGCCTCCGTGGCAGAAGAATTCCGAGAAAAGTAATTAATCCTTTATCCTGTGGTAATTTTGCTTAATTTTCTGTCCATCATGGTATAACGATTCAAATTGGTTTCATATAGGGAGCTTGAACAGCGTGCCCTTGACAAACTTGTTGGAATGGCTTATGAAAAGTATATGGTAATTTCTTTGACCTTCCATTGTCTTATTTTCTTTTTATGCAATACTTCTTGTAAGGTTTTCAGGATGCAAATTTTGGTGTAATAACTAAGGGGCTAGAGCTGTAACATTAAACTGATCCATAATAGATCCATAAAAATAACGACTGTTTCATAGGATGGCCCCTGGTACTGTCAAAGTTCTTGCTTGCTGTCTTTAACATATATATTTTTGTGATAGAATGCTTGGGGTCCTCATGCTACTGGTGGGAAGAGCTCCAGTAATAAAATGGCCAAGCAAGCTGCCTTAGCATTTGTTAAGCGGACATTAGACAGATGTGATGAATTTAAAAATACAGGGAAAAGCTGTTTCAGTGAACCCTTATATAGGGATATACTTTTTTCTGGCACTCGACAAGCAGAGGCTATTGCAGAGGGTGGTAATGCCTCCAGGGTTTCAGGTATTTCTTCTTATGCCTTTGAATGTAATATTGTGAATGTGCTTTCTGTTCCATTAACTTCTGATGCATTTTCTTCTATTACTTGTGAAATCAATTACATAAAGGGATGAAGGATTTTGCACTCTGGGTATTTTGTTCCTTATCTTTTTCAATCTCTATTGTTTGACATGTATTTTTTTATTTTTTATTGTCTCTTCCGCAGCTTCCATGGATTCCCAGCCAAGCTATTCACAGTTTAGTCAGAATGCGGATAATCTTAATGTCATCTCTTCAGATGTGCTTCAACCTTTAAATCACTTATCCGAACAAACTACTGGTGGAGAAGAGACGTGGTTTAACAGGGTCAAGAAGAGGGAATTATCACTGGATGACGTAGGTAATAATATTGGAACTTCAATTGCTGCATCAGGTATGGGTGGTTCTTTAACGAGCAGTGCAAAAGGAAAGAGGAGTGAGAGGGATAGAGATGGAAAAGGGCACAACAGGGAGGTGCAATCTAGAAATGGAACTCCAAAAAGTGGTCGGCCAGCTGTATCTAATGCTAAAGGGGAAAGAAAGTCAAAGACGAAGCCTAAGCAGAAAACGCAACTATCTATTTCAGTAAATGGCCTCGTTGGCAAGCCATCAGAGCAACATAAACCGGCATTGCCTTCTGGATCAAAGTCAGGTGGAATGACTGCCAGTAACAATGCCAAGGATAAGGATGAGTTTTCCACGGATGTAATGGAAGATCCCATTGACCTGTCTCACCTGCAGTTACCGGGAATGGATGTATTGGGTGGCCCTGACGATATTGATGACCAAGGGCAAGATTTGGGTTCGTGGTTGAATATCGATGATGACAATTTACAAGATCATGATTTTATGGGTCTTGAAATTCCGATGGATGACCTCTCAGACTTAAATATGATGGTTTGAAGTTGTTTCTCTGTATAGTCTTGTTCATTATACTATTGACAAATGAAACAAAATTGATGTTTCAAGAAATGACCAGTGATAAGAATAGTCATTGGAGTATCCACAGTCCCAGCTACACATGCATAGTCGTTTGGCTATCAGTCCACAGTTAGGTTATATAGATTCTTTCGTAGGCTCCTGCAAGTTAAATTTTGAGTGAACCTTTCGGATGTTTTGGATTTTGCTCCTGTATTAAGTTGGTTACTTTGACTGTAAAGATCTTTTTGTTCAAGGCACTAGTTAGTATGGCTTAGTGATTATATCTTAGCAAACAGTGTATCCTGCCTGTAGCGTTTACAAATCAGAGAACGACGCCCTCTTGTACATACATTTTATATTCCTAATAAAAATCAGCTCTTAATTTATATGTATTATTCTCTAGCTGGCAAACTCATTATTTGAGGTTTTTCCTTCTGTATCTCTATTGGTTTATGATTGTTATACAGATATCTTCAGAGAATGCTTCTTTGAGGTTTTGGTCTTCTCCAACTCAGCTTCCGCCGCACTCGATTACTTTCGGTGCGTATACTGATGAGGCTTACTGATGGTAAGAAAATTTCCTTCCCCATTTTAGTTTTGCTTCTTATCAGACATCAGTTGCCGTAGATTTCAATTTCGAAGACTCGGTACTTTTCTGATATGATATACCGTACCTGGAATGATATGCACTGATGAACTTCAAGTGCTTTTTGTTGGCCTGGATTTCAGACCGCCGAGGTAAGTCTTTACTCCTAAGCCTATGGCAACTCCCCAACCTTGATCTGAATTTGTTTTGAATCTTGAGTTTGAACCTTTAGTTTCATTGCTTTTGCACTGCATTGATGCTCATCTTGTTTGAGGTTTATTGCTTTATCATCTCAAATTTGATGCTTCGCTCACTCCTCCGGGCTTTACGTTTCGTCTTGCGCTTACCTGATTCTGGTTTTATTTAGTTTGAAACTTGAAATGTGTTTATACCTTGTGTGTAGTTCATTCCCTATGTTCGATTATTGTCAGTGAATTCAGGAATTCAAAACCCAATTTTAGAGTTGAATTTAGATCACGGATTCATCTGGCAAGCTTGTGTTCAATTGTCTCCCAATGCTTCCATTGTCCAATCCTTTGTTGTGTTTCGTTCATGTAGTTAGTAATTAGACGTTGTTCCCGGGTTTGACTGATGTATTCTCTGTTTCCTGAATCATGTTGATTTGTTGCCTTAGTAATGTCATTTGGTTGGTGCATTGGTTGCAAGAAAGTGTTTTTCTGCCAAAGATTCGGGTCTATTCCATGTGTGATGAGTGTTATACTCGCACAGCATGAAGATGTCTCTCGGCGAGGCACGTAAAAACCTACCTGCCTAGATTATTTTGTGGGTAGTTGGAATCGCACTGGTCAAGTGTCAATCACCTCTAGAAATACCTCACCAAAATCCAAATGCGTCTCCCATTTGCTGTGTTCTATCCAAAAACAAACCAAAATTAGTCCACGGAATCGGAGTTTCTAAAAGCTTGAAAATAGTGAGACAGATTACCAAGTAAACTAAAAGTGCCTGCGGTGCTTGCGTGTCGGTTCCAACTCCCAGTTGACCGCACACATGATTGGAAAACACGTGTCGGCAGAGGGTGGTTGTGTCAAACTTTTTATTCGGCACGAAAACACGTGTTGTCCAATGAAGGCGTCACACAACACACAGTTTGAGATATGAGTGTATGAATGAGTGAATCCACCTGTCTGTCCCAAAAATGTCGAGAGAGAAAGTAGGAGAGAGAAGAAGATTTTGGTACATCTCCCCCAACATAACAGACCAGTGCACTCGTCATCCGCCACGTAACCTACCCCGGCCAAATCTTTACCCAGAATTTCAGGGAGGCAGATTCTCTGCATTCTTTTTTTCTTACACTTTATATATTTTTTTTATTTGTGCCGTCAATATTAAGTCATATTAACATTTTATATTAGTTTTTTTATAGAGATAATAAGACAAAAACGCGTGACTTAAGAGTGACCAGTGACCGCACAAATAAGAGAGGATGGGAAGTGTATGGGAAAAGCAGAGAATCTGCCTCCCTTTTCCTATGCCCTTCTTATCTTCTCCTATTTGTGTTAAGCCACGTCAACATTTTATATTTCTATTGTTTTTTGTCTTATTATGTCTATTAAAAAATAATATAAAATATTGACGTGACTTAACCATGAACGTATAAATAAGAAGGGATGGAGAGGACATGAAAAAAGGAGGGCAGACAATCTGCTTCCGAATTTCAGAGCTATGACGTGACAGGGTTCGCGGTCGCTCATGCATGGAAACAAACAGAAAAAAATGGATATTTAACTTTTAATCACATTTTTCAAAACCAAAAAAAAAAAGGTTCAGGGCAAAACAACGATAATTTATTTTTTTCGAAGGCAATACACAAAGACATTTCAATCTCTTTCTAATAATTATAGTGCAATTTATCAGTATTGAGAATTGAATTCAGAACCAGCATATAAAATACATACGCAGAGTTCGTCCTAATAATTGCGTCATCCCATAGTACTTAATTTTTAATACCAGTTAGATTTAAATATTGTGTACCAAGTTCTATGGAGTTGTTTAGTTTTATGCCTCCAAGAAAACCTACACTCTTTGTCGACTATTTAAAACAATATAAGGTATATGTGAGAGTCTTCGTTTGTTAATAAAAAAAAGTATGAGGGTGGATGAGTCGGTCTAATTTTTCTTTATTTTTCTGGAATATCAAAGTGGTGAAATTTCGAACCTTCCATATCTTCTACGCTTCAGATATTTTTTTCGGAAGTAGTCATTCTTGCATACAAGTCGATTACAATTTGAGTTGTGTGTAAAAATACTTTTTGTGTGTGTTTTCAATCAGTTATTTACGCATGTGTTGAACTATGATATGTAAGAAGGGGAATGATCGACCAATGTCACTTCCAACCTAGAAGAAAAGAGTTGTGGTAGTTTTTTATTAGGCTTTGTTTAGTAGGCTGGATGAGATATGTTATGACCAATTAAAATGGACTGGAGTCAAATCTGTTGTTTGTTGTGTCAAATGTGACGTGGACAAGACTGAAGATGATGAGTTATGAGTTTACAATAGAATGAGTTATCTAACTTATTCTTATATATAAATTACAAGCTATGTCTTACAAGTATCTGACAATCCAATCATATTCCTAAAATCCACCCACATCCAGCTCACCAAATGAACCCTTAATTTGTTGATATTACAAACTCAATCTTGTCATGTGACTTCAAATCTTCCAAATGTTGAAAGAGACCATTTGTTCAAATCTCGCCTACCGTTTTATTCAAACAAGGAACTCTTCCTCTTATGCAAGAAAAAAGTTTAATATGATTAAAAAGATCCACTCAATTCAAGAGCTCAACGAACTAATTCTAAAGAAAATAGTTATGATACTAATATCTTATAAGGGGCTCATGTGTATCCAATCCAATATATATATCTCATCACATCCATAAAGATATAGACAGAGATACTGTGATCAGATAGTGTGATTATGAGACGAAATTGGTGTAAAAAGAATAAAGAAAAACTTAAGAATATTTTGAAATAAAGATACTTTAAAAAAAGACTTAGAGTATTTGAACTTAACGAAAGAATTAAACAAAATTGAACGTAATAACGTTCTAAAATTTATAAAATTGACGCCGTTTAATGAAATAAAAGCTTCTTGTTGTTGCTGTTGTTGCTGTTGCTGCTGCTGCTGTACGTGTCCTATGAATATGCTAAAATAATGGAGTCTGTGCTAGGATGCCAAAAAACTAGAATATTATATGCTTAAAAGAATTCCTTGGGATGGTCTTGTATGGTTTGCTCTATTTAATAATAATGAATTATTAGGTAAATAGTCTTACAAATCACCATTTTAAAGATACGATTCTTAAACCTTGGGATATTTTAGGCCCACTTATTTATTTATTTGACAATTTTATATTATATTATATTATTTATTAAATTGATTACGTAGGTGTGTAACTAATAGATGCCTTGCTTTGTTTAATTCCCTTCTTCGACGTATCATGAACACGTGTTTGTTTCTCTTTCCCAAATTTTACCAACGTTTTTTTAGTATAATTTACAAGTTATTTATATATAAATCCAAGACCTTGCATCAATGCATTTGCACACCGTCCTTTTACGCTTCTTCTTCGTTTAGCCACTTTCTCCTTGTTCTTCCCACCTAAAATCTGCATGCACAGTTTTGAAAACTCTGGGCAAACCCATCAGAACACATTTTGTTTCTTCTGTCGTACTGTTTTCTGATCTGTTTCCAGAACTGTTCGGGTGCAAAGTAAAAGCTCTTAATCGCTTGAGCTACAAGTGGTTATAGAGCGGAGAATAATATAGTTGAGTGAGCAAACTCACAGTCAAACACCTTTGTTTCTTGTGTCTAATGTGTTCTGATATGTTTCCAAAATTGTTCGGGTGCTCCTAAACGTTCTTAATCACTTCTGTGCCGAGGTGAGAGTAGTTGAGAGGGTTATGAGGTAAAGTAGCTGGGTGACTCGGCTTAACTTTTCCATCTGCTTTTGATTTAAGTTAGTTGAAGTCGGTTTGGTTGAGATATACATGAAAGTTCCACAAGAGAGAGAAAACCCAAGTTTCAAGAGGCTGATATGAGTTGCCTTTGATCCAGGGAACTCAAGTTTTCAATCATTTTCCTTTCTGGGTTTTTCTGTATTTGCTTTGGCTTTTTCTTTTCCTGACTTTTGTCTGCTAGAAATAGGACAAAGCTTTCTTCTTCTTCTTTTTGTGAGATCAGTGGGTTGGAAAAAAGTTAGAAAAGGAAGGTTTTGGTTCTCTAGATACTTGAAGAAGTTGAAGGATTTCTGAAGTTTTTCTATTTATATTGTGGTATTTCAAGTTCCCATTTCTAAAAGTTCATGTTTTTGAATTAGATCACAAAAGAGTTGATTTTTACTCAAGGCAGTAATTGAACACTGGTACTTTTGTAAGTCGGGTTCGGAAGGTGAAGGTTAAATCTATGGAGGATTTAGCTCAGGCAGTTGCTGTTCCATATAGGCTAGGTAGTTTGATCCATGAGGATTCATCAGTAAAATCCCAGATGGAAATTACTGGCCTCAAGCTAATAGCAAACGCGTCACCTTTGTTCTTCAATAGTCCTCACGACGAAAACCAGGGAGCGGAAGTCGTGAATCGGGGAAGTCAGGAATATAGTAAGTTTAGGCCAACGTGTGACCTCGTTGGCGATGGATCGAGGACTTGTGATGCGTCCACCTCGCCTTTTCCGGCCAGTAGGGATAAGAAAATGTGCAGAACGAGCTGCAGTGAGAGAGTTTTCGATTTGGATCGCGTACCCCTTTGGGGTTCCACGTCCATCATTGGAAGGAGACCGGAGATGGAAGATGACGTTGCAGTTGTGCCGCGATTTTCGCAGGTTCCGGTTCAAATGCTAATGGATGACAGTGTCTTGAATGGCATTAATCAAGATCCAAATGACTTAACCGCCCATTTTTTTGGAGTTTATGATGGACATGGAGGTTGCCAGGTACGATAGCTTAACTGAAATTCGATTTTTTGTCCTGTAGAACTTCCATTTTTGCATTGATCAAAGAACTTCTCGTGTCGAATTACTCAACTTGGATTCTCTCAATTCTGCAGGTTGCTAATTATTGTCGCGAACGCCTGCACTCTGCACTGGCCGAAGAGCTAGAAATTGCGAAAACAGGCCTACGCGGCAGAAGCAATGGGGAGGAGGGTTGGCAGGAGAGGTGGAAGGAGGTCTTCTCGAATAGTTTCTTTAAAGTGGATGCTGAGATTGGAGGAGCTCCAAGAAGCACGTATGAGAGCAAACCTGATGCTTCTTCTGGGGGAGCTCCGGGAGGCCTTCTCCAACCTATGGCTCCTGAAACCGCCGGATCAACTGCTGTAGTCACCGTAATTTGTCCAACGCATATTATCGTAGCAAACTGTGGCGACTCAAGAGCAGTATTGTGTAGAGGGAAAGTTTCTGTGCCATTGTCAGTAGATCACAAGGTAAGGCCTTATAATTTTTGTAGTTTTCCATTATTTCATCCATTTTGCATCTCATAAAATCTTAAGTCTAACCGCGTGTTTATCATCCCGGTCATGCCTAAGTTTCTAGAGAGACTGATTAGGTTCTGTTCTGGTTTTAGCCAGATAGAGAAGATGAATATGCAAGGATAGAGGCTGCAGGAGGCAAGGTTATAGAGTGGAATGGTTCACGTGTTTTCGGTGTTCTTGCAATGTCAAGATCCATTGGTACAAACCTTCGAAACTCGTCTTGTGCTTGTATGTATGGTTTGAGTTTGATTTTATTCATGCTGATGAAGATGTTCAATCTAATCAGGGGACCGATATTTGAAACCGTGGATTATACCGGATCCAGAAGTAGTGTTTGTTTCGCGAGAAAAGGAAGACGAGTGCTTAATTCTAGCCAGCGATGGGTTGTGGGATTTCATCACAAACCAGGAGGCCTGCGACATTGCACGAAGGCGGATCCTTCTGTGGCACAAGAAGTACGGTGATACCATGTCAACGGAACGGGGTGATGGAGCTGATCCTGCTGCTCAATCTGCGGCAGAGTACCTCTCAAAGCTTGCCATGCAAAAGGGGAGCAAAGACAACATCACTGTGGTGGTAGTAGACTTGAAATCCACAAGGAAGTTTAAGAAAAAACCCTAATTAGAATTAAAATGGGTAAAAGAGATTTTATCTTAATAACCAAAATGACTCAACCCTAAGTTTTTCACCTGAGTTGAGTGACACGGGGAAATTTTTAGTGTAATCGTCACACCACGTGGTTAATTGTGTGAACGATAGATTGATAAAATCACGTGACGGTGTGACAATCACATCGAAAAATCTCTCTGCAACTGTAGCGTATTCTTTCGCCCTCCATTGCTTTGTTATTACTCTATTATTAATTTGTACATGAACACAGAAGTCCAATGAATTACAATGGTGTTTTTCTATTTTCCCTTCCTTCTTGTTTGATAGTCTCT
This sequence comes from Crataegus laevigata, assembly GCA_963580275.1. NCBI lineage: Eukaryota > Viridiplantae > Streptophyta > Magnoliopsida > Rosales > Rosaceae > Crataegus > Crataegus laevigata. Next base: position 34,722,443 of record OY756942.1, on the reverse strand, counting down.
CTAACAATCCGACCGCATAAACCACAATCCATAAGAAATGCACTTACACAAAGGCAAATTACATAACACAGATGAATCAACTTGCAATCGTAAAGGACGAACAAATGCTTTCGACGCTAGACAGATGAACAGTTCTTTTCGTGCGTTTGATGAAGAACAAACATCATTCCCCCCTAGCTCCCCCCAAATTTATGGAAAGTTGCTCGCTTTCCGGCGTTGAAGGCAAAGTATACTTCTTTCATTGGTGTTCTGATACTACAATTGGGTTTAGGAGTGTACAATCGAATCGACTTATCAAAAAGGAGAAACCAGTCACTTATAAGTTACAAGAAGCATTTCCAATACGGAAGGAGAAAGTACGACTAGTTTGCAAGGAAATCCCAAATTCCAAGTAAAAATAATTTGTCAATTACGAAGCAAAACTTGTGCAACCGAGGAACTAAAATGGAAAGAAAGTTTACTCGTGACAGTACATCTGCGGTCCCGAACACCGTAACACCGGCAGTCCACATCCTGTCATAGGCAAGAACATAGCAGAAGAGTCATTCTACAATCCAATCTTTCGTTGAACAAGGTCTCTAGGCATGCATTAGATTACAGTTCTAATTCAATCTTGGTAAGCAAGACGAAACTTCAAACATCTCACATAAAGGAGCTTCAAGAAAAAATGAGTACGGTATAAATATTTGAACAGAAAACGGCATAACAAAGAAAAGAAGCTTAATTTTCATCTACCATACAAAAAGAAATTCTGCAGAACAGAAAAATACTATCGAGGACATGCCATAGCAGTGATTCTTCATTTCCGCAACTGTCTTCATCCATGAGACCAAATTACACTTATAAAGAAAAGCAATGAATTTTCGTATTTCAGTTTCAATAGTGAATCCAAGAGGTGGACCGAAATCCAGAAGTGAATATACCAGCTAGGTTTTAAAATGTTGCAAGGGGAGATCCTGCTTCGGTGAAGTAAGAGGAAAGGTCAACATGCACGTCGTCGTACATGTTGATGAAGGAATGTCTCTGAAATCAAACCAAAAGAGAAAAAGTAGAAGACCAAATCAGATTGGAAGTATCCACAAAATCCAGCAAACTTGTACAAGGAAAAAGAAACTGGGACAAAGGGTTTCATGGGCCGTACCAGGAGATCTTGAGCTGACGGTCTATTCTTCGGATCTTTCTGTACGCTGAGATAAAGAAAAGATCACCAAGGTAGGGTTAGTAGCCTCAAAGAGCAAGAATATAAAAGGGTAACCATTCGAGATAAACGGGGAAAAAATAAATGAACATCAACAAAGTTAAAAACAGCAACTTCATCAACAGACAACGCAATGAGTAGAAAATCACGCAAAGAGAATTTGAAGGAAACCCAAGTTTCTTGTGGTTCGATGGTTCAGTCCCTTTGGGGATGGACAGAAATGGCCGAAAAATAACAAATGGCAAATGAAATTTAACTAATACAACCTTAGAGAAGACAGTTGGTTCAAAATTGCTATTACAGGCGAAAAGTATTGGATAGGAAGATGAGGATCAATATTTTACAAGTGAGAATCGTTAACCAAAAATTACCAGTGAGAAATAACATAAAAATAATTAATTTTATAATATCACAAACTTAGTACGAGCGGAAAAAATAAGCTTTACCATGCAGAAATAAATGAGCAGAACTCTGGAGAAAATTGATCGGAAGGGGCACAAGGTGCTGGTTCATCAACAATGGCACTCATAAGCTCAAAAAAGTTAAACCATGCTTCACCTTGATCTGGTGGTGCATACGGGAATTGACCTGTTGCACACTCCAGCAGTACTAACCCCAGGCTCCAAATGTCACTTTTGTAGCTATAATTGCCACCAGAGATTCTCTCTGGCTGCAAAACAAATTTTAACAGAAACTGTTAGTGCCTGCGCGTCAAGAGCCCTGAACAAGAAAACACGAAGCTTGTATACAATAATAAATAAGTTACTCACCGACATATAGCTGTATGTGCCAACAAAAGTATTTGCCTGTTCGGACGTGCTTGCCTTTATTGCACTCACACCAAAGTCCGTTATCTTAACTTCTCCTCTATGATTGATTAACAAATTAGAAGGTTTGAAGTCCCGATGGATGATGTGCTTTTCATGATGAAGATAGCACAAACCCTGCAGCACCTGCATCAACAAGAAATGGAGAAGACAACGGGTTATAATTAGTATTTATCAAAGTACAAAAGGCGGAGAGTTTCAGGTCTCATACATCAAGGTGAAGTAACTTGCCTGCTTACAAATGGCAGCAAGATAAAACTCTGGAATCGTTTTGACCTTCTTCAGAAGATTTGCCAAAGACCCACCATCCATGTACTCTAGGATGATTGAAATGCAACCGTTATCGTAGAAGGACTGGTAACATACAACAATGTTTGGACATTGTGATGATTGATTAATTTTCAATTCCTGTACAATCTGCCTGCGGATAGACTCTTCAATGTTCATCTGAATTACCTGAAATTGGGATAACGCAAGGACAACATAAAGCAAACGACACAATATGCAGAAATATCCAATCAAAGGCATATCTGTGGATATCTCTACAATCTACAAAAGCATGAAGATAATTCTTAACAGTGTGAATTTCAAACATGTAAGGAGTGGTATTTATAATTAAGGAATCTTAACTCAAAGAATTTCCTGAAGTAGTAAGAATTTTGAAATAGCTCTACAAGAGACCTCCACTACTCGATTTTACTCATCTCAAGATTCAAACACGATTGCAGCTTACAGCATAACTTTTGGAAATCCATCTTTAGGCTAACACATGAAGAAAGTTGAGGTTCCACCACAAAACTATGGGGAGTAGCCCAACCTCTTATTAGACCTTGCAAGGTTTCTCCTTTCACTGATGTGGGACTCATTTACCTTCACATCCTCACAAGAGACAGCACACACATATTTGGAAAATTAAAATGGTGCTAAGGCACAACACGGTATTGGTTACGCTACACAAGGAGTTACTCGACTTGGGAAAAAATGAACATATAATTTGAAAATTATGGGCCTTCCGCCATACCTTTAATGCAAAAAACTGGCGAGTCCATTTGTGCTGAACCAATTGCACAACCCCACCATTTCCCTTGCCAATAACTTTAATCGCGTCGAGATCGGCTAAAATCATCTGGTTGTCTGATGCTTGAATAGGTGGCGGCTGAGCATTTGCATTCACATTCACATTCACAACCAAAACAAAAACACATCAAAAACCTATGTTTCTTATATATTCACAACATCACAGTGCATAACCTTGAGTAATAAGCAAACCCCAGTTTCCTAATCACAACAATGCTATCAAATTGGTAAAATTTAACCCAATTCACTTCAAAGATTCAATCTTTACATTTCACAAAATTGAATAGAAATCTTCTGAGAAAAATCTTACAAATTCAACTTCTCTATGAGAAACGATCCGAACCCCTTGTCTATTAACCAGGAGATCGCCATCCTTAAACGTGCCGCTTTGAGTCCTGCCATACCACAAAACTCGTAATATACATATGTATATATATACGTACACACACACACACATATCTAGAGAGAGAGAGAGAGAGAGAGAGAGAGAGAGAGAGTTACAAGAACTTAGAGATGAAAATTTCATCAGGAGGAGGGAGAGTAAGCTTGAGGTTGGGTCCTAAGCTTCCTGTCTTCATGACTATGTGAGCTTTTCTTGTTCTTGCTTGTTGTTCTTCTTCGAAGCACTTCTTCTGGTGCTTCTGCGTTTGGTCTTCACAGACTCTGAGTTGAAGGCAGTCTCCTGGAATTTACAGAATATCGACAAAATGTTTTATTTAAATAATGCAGTTAAGGAAATAAGGTGGGTCCCCACTTGGACTAGTACTAGTGTTTCACTGTTGATTGGGAAATTTTGGAAATTTGACGGATGAGTAATGATAATTAGATTAAATTTTTTTAATTTAAATTTAGAAACTAAATGATATGTTTGTAGATGATTGAATTATTAATTAAGTGTTGATTAACGTACTTGTTTTTTTATTGATTATACATAATTTGGTTTTCAATTTAATTTAAAAAATGAGAAATTTTATTTAGACGCATTTATGTTTTTTTTACACCCAACTTATTATTTTTCATTTCGAAATTTCAAACTTGTCCAATAATTCTCTCTTTACACCCAAAATGCAACAAAAAATAAAAATAAAATTCAAGCACTAGAAAACTCCATCCTATCTCTCCAAATCCCAACCACTCTCCATTTCTACCCTTTCCCAACCCCCCATTGCCACATTTCCTACCGTCCACAATGAAAACCCAAAATATCTAACCGTCATTACCCCCTTCCAATCTTTCTTGTTAGTATATTGGCTCTCTTGCCGCTCAAGCATGCAACAGCTACAAGTATTCTTTCTAGGTGATGGTGGTATCTCTAGGCGTTTACCATAACTCTCAACTTCGATCCCAGATAAGCTTTAGATACGCCAAATGAGTGAATCATGTGTTGGCGCAACATAAAGACCCGAACGTAGAACGACTCAAGGCTTGCTTCTTTCTAGGTTTTTGCAATGCAAGTTCCATTGATTGCTGGATTCAGTTTGCATTAGAAAAGAGAGTTCAAACACTTGAGTTGGAGTTTTTCGCTAACAGTTTTGCTTGCAACGATATGCATTTGCCCGCAAGCTACTATGTATTAGTATCAATGCAAATAAAGGGTCTACATTGGAGCAGTTCTTGCAAAGCATGGGAGAATTTGATGAGTTTTGACAATCCAAGTCTACACTCTTGTAAACACGCTCCTAGTTTCAAGTCCCTCAAAGTTCTTCATTTGCGATAAATTAGAGTGAGTGATAAAGTTCCCGAGTAATTTAACTGTTTAATCCTTGAACGACAAGTTAGACTGAGTGATGGTTGAGATCTTTAGAGTTTTCATTGTGGGTGGTAGGAGAGGTGGTGGTTGGGGGTTAGGGACGGGTAGAAATTAGGGGTGGTTGGAGTTGGAGAGAGATGGGATGGCCGGAATTTATTACTGTTGTAATTTTAGTTTTTATTTTTTGTTCCTTTTCATTATGGGTGTAAAAAGAAAATTGTTGGACACTTTTGAAATTTCAATAAAAAAAAAAGAAGATAAATTAAGTGTAAAAAAAGATAAATGAATTTGAATAAAATTTCTCTTAACGGAGACTCGTCAAACCTTTGCAAAATGGGGAAGAAGACGAACCATTGAATTTTCGTTAATGTACTTCATCTTCAACACATAATTTATTTATTTATTTTCGTTTTTCTCTATCTTATACAACCGTACCACATGTTATGTAATTTTAGGTAGTACGTGTTGTATAATACCGACCATTGACGAGTCTCCGCCGAAAGTTTGAAACTCGATCTTATACAACCGTGCCACGTGTTATGTATTCATATGACTAATCTGAACTCTTCAACCTAGGCAAAAAATAAAATAAAAACTAATGAAAATGGTTTGAAAACTTTAAGTTTTAACGATAAGAACAAAATAAAAAGTAAAATGAATAGTACCGAGAGTTTTTCGTTAAAGTTTTCAAAAATAAAATGTAAACCCTTGAACAATAGTCAAAATAATAAATATAATAATTTATATAGTTATTGTCAAGCAATTCAAGTTTTTTTTTTTTTTTACAGTTTAAATTAGAATATAAATTATATAAACAAAATTAAATGTACGAACTCAATTTACATACATGAGATGAGACATGAACATTGCTAGAGTCTAATAAGCTATCTCTATTGAAATTTTTTTAATGTGCTTGAAACACGGAATGGTGCACTACAAATCATTATATAAGTGAATGCAATTTTTATTTTTTATGTATCGCACCACTTATATAATAATATTTTGTATAATACTTTGTGTTTCGAATGCACTGAAAAATCTTTTCATCTCAAGAAAGTGGTTGCATAATTTCTATATTACGAAAAGATGAAAAAGGAACAGTCAAGGCACGTGTTAAGTGGATATATATATAATATTTAGATGCACTAATTCACACTATTGACTGCTTGAAAATGGACTTGAAAATTGAAGTTGACAGATCTTCCGGTTCACACTCTGCTTTGAATAATTGCTGATCCATATACTCTACGACTTCCAATCACTCTCACAAGAGATTTTTCAGTGTGATCAATACACGAGGTGATACATCAAGTGTGACAATACAAATAATAGGATATGTGTGTTAAAAAATTAATAACTTAAAAAATAAAATTTCTCACTACTTATATAAAAACACATGGTGTTCCTGTCACAATAAAAAATTTCTCCACTCTCACAGCTTTAAATTTTGATAAATTACGTAGGATTAGTGTCATGCATGACAAATATATATTGTCACCTATTCACAGCAACATGCCATTTCCATCTACAGCTAGCTCGTGTAAATGATTGTCTGTTGTTGACAGAAGTAGGTTTCACAACTCAGTAACAGCGTAATTAACTATTTAAGGGTACATAAACGATTGTCGCTAACATATTCTAACTAATTTTCATGCATGCATTTGTAGATGAAAGGTAGTCTTCACAATTTGTCAACAAATATCAAGGTTCTTAAAGACGTTAAGTGTTAGTTGGCAAACGTGCAGGGACCTAGCGTCTAGACGTCTAAGCAAGTTTAGACGTTATTTATTACTTTTTAAACACTTAAAGATTAATTAAGACGTAACCTATCTTTTAAACAGTGTAATTTACTATCTATGCACGTATAATCGGCACGTCAACAAATGTAAATACTATTCATGCATGTATAAAGGACGATTGTAGCTAACAGGATTCTGCATTAACCTTCGCACATAGGAAAGTTGATGTCTTGTCTTTGTGTGCATTATTTTTTTTTTCTGTTAGTGTTTACCGTAGAAGACAGTACACGACACCGTTTTAGTTGACACCCTCCCTTTTTTTTCTGTTTTTGGGATAAGGATAAAAAGATATGTTCGGCACAAGAAGATAATGGTTGGTACATGTTATCAATAAAGAAGACTATGCCATGTGTATTAATAGAAGAGAAACTATGAGGGCACTAGATGCAAAAGATGATGAACTTCACTAAGTTAGGACTCGTTTGGTATGTCGTATTATACTATAATAAATTAAACTCGATCATATACATACTACAATTTGGATGTTGAATGGTAGTTTGACTACGGTACAAAGACTGTGTTGAAGAATATGAGATGTGGTTGTTTTGATATATATCAGATGACGGAATGAATTGAAGATCAAAATCAAAAGTACACGAATCGAGTATCAAGGATATAGCTTTATGAATTTGCTTATGACGCGCCTTTTTAAAGAGAATGGTGATGCACATGAAACTTAAGTATTTTGCTATGGGTTAGGATTTTAAGGAATCTACATATCTCATCACATATTTGGCTTTTCAATCTTCAAAAGTAGCGAATCAACGTATTTGGTAGATAATCGTTAAGACCTATTTAATTTGGTATTACCTAATATAGAGGTGAAATTAGTAGTAGTGGTGATGATATAAGGTGAAATCGAATTAAATGAGTCTTAAGAGCAAGGCCACCCCATCCAAATAGGCTTGCCCAAGGTCTCCCAAATAAGCCTAGCCCCCCAAAAACCCAATCCACCATACCTAATAGGCTGGTCCAAAGTCCACCCCAGCTTCTAGGTTGACCTAGAATGGACTGAGTGAGGAACCGGTCCATCTAACGTCATGCTAATGTCAGCCCCAAGCTGAGTCTTTTTTTTTGCGGCTGGATCATGGAAAACACGCGCGCGTTCCCGACAGCTAGCAGAGGGGGGCCCGTGCTGCAGACGCACTAACTGGATGCCGGACATGGGCCACATGGCGTGGCGATGGCTATTGGATTTTCAACAGCTAATTTTCTAGACCGTTGAATTGCCAATGACAAAAAAAAAATTGAATTTGAAATCTTATTGTTGACCATGTGTCCACATTTGGGCTGTTGGATTTCAATCTTTTTGAAATCCAACGTTCCAGATTAATTACTTAATAAAAATTGTTTAGAAATACAGAAAAAAATAAAACAAATTTTTTTTTTTTCTATAAATACCTAATCATCATCTTTTACCTTACACCAAGGTATTAAATATCGATGATATCGGAAATATCGGTAGTCCAGAAACACGAAAATATCGATGGAAATATCGGGATATTATCGATATCGATAAAAATAATATGGAAACCACGGAAATTGTAAGAAATAGTTGGAAATTTTTATTGAAACTTTGCATGATATTTATTTAGTCAATTATCTATTTGTTTATCACAAAAAATTGGAAGGAAATGCATTGCATGATGGATTTAACTGAATTAAGTTGATTATATAGCGAGCTGGCAAACATTGTGAGTGTAGAAAATATGTAGTAATTAATGAAAGAAGTTTAAACACACCGTAATCATTTATATATAATGAATTAGTACAATATTTTACACTTTATACATTGAATAGTAAGATACATGAGTGACTTATGTACATATATAATATGCTTGCCTTGAAAAAAAAATATTATCTAAATAATTTATAAGGAAAACTAATGAAAAGGGCTTGAAAACTTTGAGTTTTAATGATAAGGACAAAATAAAGGGTAAAGTGAATAGTACCAGGATTGACTTTTTAGTGTAAAAATGTGGTTTTTCATTAAAGTGAACAGTACCGGGAGCTTTTCGTTAAAGTTCCCTAATTTATAATGTATATAACATTTATATATATATATATATATATATATAATATATATCTTAAACTTTTAAAAATATAAAAAACCCACATAATGGGTGGTTTTCATTATTAAAACCATCACACCTCACCCGTCCACCACCCTGGGTCCATGGCTTCAACATAAAATATATATTTGAGATCCCAGTCCATCAAAACCACATCACCCGTCCACCACTTTGGGTCCATGGCTTCAATATAAAATATATATATATATATATATATATTGGACAAAAGCTTCAATATAAAATATATATTTGAGATCCTTCCCAGTCCATCAAAACCATCAGCGCCCATGGTTTTGACAATTAAAACCATCAGCTTTTCCCTTATTTGAGATCCCAGTCCTCAGACTCCTCGCCCTCACATATTGAAATGTTTCAGACTTTCAGTCTCTCTCTCTCTTCGCACTCTTCACCTCTCCTCTTCATAGACGAGCTTCAAAACATACCACAGATTGAAATGTTTAATTCTCTCTCTCTCTCTCTCTCTCTCTCTCTCCTCTTCACAGAGAAGAGTTGCAGAAATTCGCCGGTAATCTCTCTTCGCACTTTCTCTTCCCTCAGATCCGTTGTGAAAATTGCTGCAACTCTCCTTCCCGCAGATCTTGGCAGCTGCGACGGAGCTTCGGCGATATTTTGACGATAATCACGTGGATAGGTATAGAAATATCGGACTCTAAAAAAAACGATAATATCGCCGATATTATCGATATTTAAGACATTTCCTTACACCACATTTCTATCAATACCTAACCATCATCTTCCACCTTGTACTTTCAAATAATAACACGTGGCGTGACAAAATTGATTAAAAATCTTATCTGAAATTTAAAATAAAATAAATTTTTATTATTTTGTAAAAAAAATTAATAATATTTTAATACAAATTGACTAAACTCTTGCCCAACTCATTTTTGTTTAGAAGGGAGATATACTTAGCCAATTACTATTTATTACAGCAAAGTACTATTCATTTACGTGAATTAAATAAATAGACTTTGAGCTAGCTTTTTTTTTTTTTCAAATGAAGTTGCTCTAATGATACTCGTATCAACCCAATAAATAAATTTACCACCTCTTTCACAGAGATTCCCTTGGTCTTATTTCTTATACGACGTCCTTTTGAGTTGTCGTAAAAAACTTCATTACCTTTTAAATTACAGTTACCGTTTAATTACCGTTCCCTCCAACTCCCCATCTTCTCAACCTTCACCCACACCGGTAATCCTGAGCTCCACTCTACAACCATGAGCAGAGCATGCCGTGAGGCGGAGCGGCGAGTCCTCCGCCTCCTCCATGGCCACAAAACTCGATTCCATCTCCGCCAAATCCACGCCCACCTCCTTCGCCATGGCCTTGGCCAAGTCAATCAAGTCCTCGCCCACTTCGTCTCCGTTTGTTGGTCACTCAACAAAATGAGCTACGCAAATCGCATTTTCAATCAAACCCACAACCCCAACATCCTCCTCTTCAATTCCATGGTCAAAGGATTCTCACTCTGCAAACCCTTTGAACAATCCCTATACATTTTCTCTCTCATGAAATACCAGAGCATCCGCCCCGATGAGTACACTTACGCGCCGTTGCTCAAGTCATGCTCGAACATTTGCGATTACAAACTAGGCCAGTGCGTCCATGGACAGATTCTAAGAGTTGGGTTTGAATGGTTTAGTTCGATTAGGATTGGAGTTACTGAGCTTTATGTAACTTGTGGGAGGATGGGGGATGCTGAGAAGGTGTTTGATGCTTTGTCTCAGAGAGATGTCATCGTTTGGAATTTGATGGTTCGTGGTTTTTGCAAGACAGGTGATGTCGATAAGGGATTGTGTTTGTTTAAGCAGATGGGTGAACGGAATGTTGTTTCTTGGAACTCGATGATTTCGTGCTTAGCGCATAGTGGGCGAGATAGTGAGGCTTTGGAACTTTTTCGTGAGATGCTTGATCAGAGTTTTGAACCAGATGAAGCGACTGTGGTTTCGGTTTTGCCTGCGTGTGCTCATTTGGGAGCTGTTGATGTTGGGAAATGGATACACTCTTATACGGATTCTAAAGGACTTCTGCAAGAAGTTGTATCTGTAGGAAATTCGCTTATAAACTTTTATTGTAAATGTGGAGACTTGGATGCTGCTTGTAGTGTTTTCGACCAAATGCCTCGCAAAAACGTTGTTTCCTGGAACACTCTGATTTCGGGATATGCTTTTAATGGGAAAGGTGAACTTGGGATCAGCTTGTTCGAGGAGATGATAAGCAAGGGCGAGAGACCGAATGATGCAACATTTGTTGGGGTTTTAACATGTTGTGCTCATGCAGGCTTGGTGGAAAAGGGAAAGGATTGGTTTGCTTCGATGATTGAGACTCACCAAATTGAGCCGAAACTAGAGCATTATGGATGCATGGTGGATGTTCTCGGGCGAAGCGGACGGGTTAGGGAGGCTCACGACTTGATTAAGAGTATGCCTACAAAACCGAATGCTGCTTTATGGGGTGCCCTGCTAGGTGCTTGCTCTACTCACGGTGAAGTAGAGCTCGCGGAACTCGCAGCTAAAGAGCTTATCAATCTCGAACCATGGAACTCGGGTAATTATGTGTTGCTGTCAAATATTTATGCAGAAGAAGGCAGGTGGGACGAAGTTGAGAAAGTTAGAGATTTGATGAGGGAAACCTGCACCATAAAAGCACCAGGGCAGAGTGCAATTGGGTAGTCATGAAATTTAAGTTCAGAGATGTAACCATTTTTCGACTTCCGATTTCCATAAACAAAGATGTTTTTTCTTTTAATTCTCCAAGAGAGCTGACATTGTAGCCATGTTCCGACCTTATTGAAAACTATAGCGTCAGAAAATGAAGTTACAGAAGAAATCTACGCACGAAATTTACACGCTATACACATTACACAAACATTTGTCAAAATTTACAGAGAGATAGCTGCCTGCCAAGGGAACAATTTTCTCCAACGCACATTTTTACCGCTAATCGTCTGCAAACCACACGACATATTCTACAATGGCGATCAAATTGATCTTAATCTTCTATAATGTTGATGGTAAACTTTGATAGCATCCCCGGAACACCTGATATAACAGGTCCATACGTCTGTGGAACACAGCACAATAGACTGATTCAATCTCCATCACACATTCAAACACTTGCAAACATATACGGACACATATTTTAGAATCATTTACCTCGTTGTTTTTGGCGATCTGGCACAATGGAATAGCAAGCAGTTTTTGGTTTTTGGGCGCAATGAACTTCCGACAATCTGGTAACTGCACAACGTAGAGTTTTGTGCACTCCTACATAATGACATAAACATAAGGAATCACACTTCTCGGCTACCCAGTTGAAGCAGTCTTGTTAGGAGTGCTACTTATATGATAGTTCATGCCTACTTATGTTACACCAAGTGAGTGCTACGATCAGTTGCACACCCAGGTGGGCTGATCCTGGCACAGAGCACCGCCGAATCAGCACCAGCGTGTGAGCAACTGGTCCTAGCACTCCGCTATACACCAATTGTTATGATCATTAACAGAATGGTTGCCACGTCGTGTGTATTCAGTTAACTGTTAACAAAACACATGTTAGAGGGAGACCGAGCCTGTTACCTTTGGCTTTCAACTCTGGGTGGCAAGTCCCGGCAGAGCAATGATTTGAAGTCGTGCCTCCACCATGCCCCAAGACATTCCCCAACCTAAACTTTGAAACGATTTACACCAACAATTTTTCAACGTGAACACCACCCGAAAACAAAACAACATATTTCCATGTTCCATACCTCCCAAGGAATCCCATCACCATCTGCATTGATATATAGCTTCCTCGACAGCTTACGTTTCAATCCGTCGATCTCTGCGAGTTCAAACAAACTCCATTTTTTGTAAAACGTCCCAAGATTTTCAAGTCCTTATTTCGACGAAACTGATGAGTTAAATTCACCTGATTCGCCGGGTCTTAAGCGGCCCCGGGGCAGCTTAAAAATGCAGTTTCTTATTTGCAAGAGCAGCACATGAGGATGTTTGAACAACTCAACCTGAATTATGGTTAAGGCAATATCAAATTTACTCACATTTTCGACATCGAAATCCCTCGCCCCGTAGTTTACATTAGATTAATTAGAATATCGCTCGAATTAAAATAAATAAATAACAAAACATGTTGCTTGATAAGAACAATGAACAAACCAGAATAACTGCTTCCACACAAGTCCTCAATCCATAAGCGGCGTAACTATATTTCAACAAGCATAAAACCAAAATTAATATTTCTAATTTTTTAAGCAAAAATTGATGAAATTAAAGGAAACCCAATTGAAAATACACAAATAAATAAATTAATAAAAACCCAAGAAAAAAAATAAGTACTTGGACTTAATCTGTGAAGACGATCGGCCGGAGCTTCGACCTTGACAGGAATGGCTTCCTTGGAAGCAAAGTAGTAGCTGCTGAGAGGGTATATGTCCAGCGTACGGCTCTGATCATCGTTGTCACGATGATCAAGACCGTTGCTGTCTGACACGTGTAAGGAAACCCCTTCATCCCCCATTTTTCAAGTGTCCCTCCTCTCTGGAATTCTTGTGAAGTGAAGCACTGATAGGAAGAACTGAAATTTCAGGTGCAGGAGGAGAAATAAATAGGAAAGGAGAGAGAGAGAGAGAGAGGGGAAAGGTGGCCTGTGTATGGAGTTTGGTACCGAATTCTTGTGTCGTCTCTCGAACGTGGCGTTCCGGAGAGACCTGGATAATTGCTACTTGGCTACTTCCTAAGAGAAAACCGAGGCGGATTGTCTGCCCTTCTAAAACTATACTATTTTTATTTTCTTCTATTTGTTAAATTACGTCAATGTTTTATATATTTTTTATAGGGATAATAAGATAAAAAATAATAAATAAATAAAATATTGACGTGGCTTAACTGTGACCGTACAAATAAGAAGGGATGAGAAAAGCATAGTAAAAGGAGGACAGACAATCTGCCTCTGAGAAGAACATCTTCAAGAACAAGGATATACCGCACCGTCTGTCAACTTTAACAATGTCACGTGGAAAAAACTCATTCACGTTTTTTATTACGAAAAACTAACAAAAATAAAACTTTAGTTTTAATAAAAAAAATAACAAATAAAAGTGTAGTGAATAGTAGCATGAAAAAGTAAAAATGTGATTTTTCGTTAAAAATAAACCGTAAATAGTTCGTTGAAACTTTCTTTTGTATTTTACACGAGATGCTATAATAACAATATAATCGTGCCACATCGAAAAGCCATGTCTTTGGTTTTTTAGCACAAAACATCAGGGTAGCAATATATTGTATGTGCGTGTTATGTAGGAAGGTGGTAGGGGATTATTCATGGGCTTGAATATGTTTCTGGTGTTTTTTTGTGGGTTCTTTGGGTCCAAATGTGGACTCGTTTTGTCCCCACCGAAGCCTGATTTGCTTGGTGACCCAATAAAACTCCACCTACAAATGTAAATTTCGTTTTTGCTTTTAGCCACAAACAATAATGTAAATTACGCAGTTTCAATTTTTTTTTGTGAAAAATGTAACTATTATACTGGATGTAAAAATTGACAAGATTTAAATAATGTGGAGGAAGGCATTTCTGATTTCAGATGGAGAAATGCGCAGAATGATAACGGATGAAGTTCGAAAATAAGTTTTAGTTCAAGGGATACGGGACGAACAAACTGAGAGTAAATTCAATTGACAAGATAAATACAAGATTTTTTTAAAAAGGAGATCAGCTCGTCTAGTCCACTTTCGCAAGGATCAAGAAGGCCAACAGAGACATTTCAGCATTCCATTGGCCACCTCGTGTGATTCACTAACGTCAGAAATCGAACTTAAGACTTGTCGTGTGAAATACAGACTTGAAATTCGTTCCCAACCACTGAACCATCTCGTGGTGGTTAAGGCAGAGAAAAGATTTGATTTATGCCTCTATATTTAGCAAGTTTATAGATTGGTCCTTTGAGATTAGATATTTTCAATCAAATCACACCAACTTGCAAGTTCAATCAGTGATCATTAAAACTCAAAAATATTGATGAATAGTTAACCTAATTAAGAAAAACTCAATATTCATCAATTCTTGCAAGCCAAGTAACTGGAAAAGATGTATAACCCCATATCCCCTTTGCTTTAGATGATGAAAGTCAATTAATTAAGGAAATTTGCATATTAAACAGAAAATTAAAAGTTAATTAGCGGGTGAGAAGTTTAGAAGATAATGATTAATTTAACAACCAAAATATTATTGTTAGATTATTAATCATCCTTCAATTTGTTGAGCAAGCTAATCACCAAGCCAAACCAGATGGTTCTCCCTCTACTTCTTTCCATTGATTCAGGTTTACTGCTCTAACATGTTCTTGTTCTATATTGGGAAAGTTGTTGGAGTGTCATGCAACCATAATGTAATCTTGATTATAATTTGGGTCACAAAACAAAGGAAACCCACAATCAATCATCATGTGACTTCTTTTGGGTAGTAATCAAGGTTATAAAAAGCGTTAGGCGCTAGTCAGGCATCGGACAGGAGCTTAATGCTTAGGAGTCTAGCGGGGTTTTATTTTTATTTTTATTTTTATAAATTTAAATATATTAGTATAACAATAAAAACATATAAATAAGTGGCTACGATTGATTGAATAGGAAAAAAATGAAATATGTATTCAAAGTTATGTTACAAGAAAACTAAAGCCTTTACCTAAAAAGATTTTTTTTTTAAAAAGAAAAAAATTGAACTACCTAGGTAGCCGCCTAATGCTACCTAAAAGGTTAACAGATTTTCTAAACGTCTAGACCCTAACCATAGCGCCCGATCTCTGTCTAACGCCTAGATCCCGCCTAGAATGCTTTTCAGAATAATATTAACAATACATATAAAGATGGATCCCATATTGATGTGTTAACATGGTGTGTGACACACCCCGACCCGAAAGTGGGGCGTGCTGGCCGTCACGTGAGCATGACGTAACCATGTGCACAGTGTGGAAGCAAGATTAATTAGAAAGATACGAACCAACTAAAACCAAATGACTAGCAGTCCAAACTAAGGTGACGTGCTAGTGAGAGAATTTATAGTGCTTTTACAAATCAGAGCATAAATGGTCTACGTGCAGTCAAGAAGAAAGTACTAAATGGAAATAACACCCGCAGGTGATCCTACATAAGTGAATTTTGTCAGAATGTCCGGGAGATCCTCATATGCCACCAACGAATACTACTTAATACCTGGAGGGGCGAAAAACAAAGTTGAGTGGGTCAGTAAAACAAATCTTTTCAAAATCATTCTTTTCTCAAAAACTGTAACCCCTCTCCGTAAAACCTGTATAATTTTCCAGAAATAAAATATACTCATATACATATATATCTCAAAATCATGCTGGAAATATCTGTATGTATGCCATGCCAAATCATCATAACTGAATCTCAATCATAATTTTGTGGATGTGATTAAATATCAAGTAATCATCTTGGCCCTCGCCCGTATATATCTCATAATCAATTCATCATATCGTCTCAGCCCTCGGCTGTATAATAGCTCATAATCAACTCATCATATCATCTATATCAATTATGCACACATATCAATATCACCACTGTGGTCTACTCATCATCACTGAATATATATATATATATATATATATGCTCTAGTGCTATAATCACGTGAAGACTGTGCGAATGATTCGCGGGTCACCTACGAGTCGAACCCACTTATAGTGGTCTATACGACAGGACTGTGCACCTAACTTGGATCCAAGGTGAGCATGCGGTGCGGGAGGTGAACAACACGTGAAAGACTGTGCCCCTAACTCTGGGCGGGAGCACTAATATCAATGTGCAGGTATATGAGCTCTAATCACATCACATCACATCATTCGATCTTGTTCTCATTATAACTATTATCTAAACTTACCTGACACTTACCTGTGCATCTGCAGCACCATCATATATATATGCAATTAGGGGTGGGCACTTGAAACCGAAAACCGAAACCGAAACACGAACCAAATCGAACCGCACCGAATGGTTCGGTTTTGCGGTTTTGAAACCGAACCGGATTGTAGGAAACGGTTTGGTTTTGGTTTTGGCTTTTGAAAACCGCACCGAAACCGAAACCGCACCTTAAAATTAGATGTCCTATTTTAATTAGTTGTTTGTTAGAATCCATACATTTAGTATGTACATGTCATAATAATGATTATTTTTTCCAAATTATATCCCTCATCAAGCTTGGCATCTCAATGTTTCTTTACAGGAAAAGATGAAAATTTTATTTACTAGTAAAAGCACCTCAGAACACTAATTTACAAGTTCATAATGATAGCCTATATAATAGACTAATAAAAAATGCAAATGAAAAAAAAAAAAACAATGAGCATCAAATAAGAGTAGTCATTGTAGGAAAGATACAAAGACCAAATCTCTAATCAAATAATAAGCTGTAACACTCCATTTGGGTACTTTTTCCTGCTCACAGAGTCTATCATATGTGCAATTAGCTAGCTAGAGTAAAGAAAAGAATTCTCATGTGGGTTGTTTAATTAATGTATTGTGTGGAAAATGAGACTGTGTTATGTGTAGATAAGTATAAATTTTAAATTGTATATATTTTTTCAAAAACCAAACCGAAACCGTTTGAAACCGCACCGAACCGAACCAAACGGTTTGGTTTCATTTTGATTTTGGCTTCAAAACCGCACCGAACCGCACCGCAAAAAGTTGCGGTTTTGGTTGTGGTTTCACTCAAAACCGCACCAAACCAAACCGTGCCCACCCCTATATGCAATCACTGATGCAACATTTAAAATAAATGAATACTTTGCATGGCATTTCAAATCCTTTTAAACGTTCACTTTCATTTTTCTGGGAAAAATATCAATATATATAGGTATATACGGAAAACAAACTACCCACTAATTGATAAATAGCCGGGTTGTAGCCCCCATGTCTAGCCTGGCTACGCTCGTCCTCGGGATAGGCCTCGCCTATATGATAAGTAACTGTATAAACGTTAATTAATGTACATAAACAGAACTTTAGAAATAACTTCTCATACGTTGATCAATTTTGGCATTTGAATATACCAACGCGACCTACACGACGTCACAGACGTCGAAAAATTTTTAAAATAATTTTTCTCGGGCCCATGCGCCCCACGTGCCGGGAGGGCACGGTGCCACGCGTATCATCGTCTTCCTCGGTTCGCCGAAAAAAATCGCCGGCCGGAAATCTGCAACTTGGGTTTTCTCGGCAATTTCTTCACAATTTTAGCTCATTTTTCTTCCTACATGCTCTAAGTTACGAGGGGAAGAGGATTATACCTTCAAAACACCTCAAAAACATCTGAAATCACGATGTGAAATTCTCCAAAATCGGCCAAGTTCGAACTGGGCTATCCCGACGTCCAACTCGTGCCAACGAACATCCCCGAGACTTGTGAGGATGTTCTAGGACCTGTGGTGATCTCCAAATTCTTTAAAACGTCCTGAAATGGAAGTGTGTGAACAGTACCCAAGTTAAAGCTTACGGTTTCATCGTGTTTTCGTGGTTCCCAATTCTTAAAACCTGTACGAATGAGTTCATAAGGACCTAAGGATCAAGAATAAGCTCACCTGGGCGTCGATCTGTGAAGTTTTGGCCTCCTTGGTCTTGGTCCGTACGTGAGAGACAAGAGAGAGAGTGAGTTCGAGGGTGAGACAGAGAGAGGAACACGGAAGAGAAGAGAGAGAAAGTGATGTGTGGTGTGTGGGTGTCCAAATCTTACCCACCTATCACAACACAAGGTTTTCAAGTTTCTCATTGGGTCCAATAATTTAGGAACCAAGTGAATTGGACCATAATTTTAACTAAAATGCAATTACGCATTCAACGCTCGAGGGTAAATTCGTCATTTCACATTTACGATGATATTTCTCGGGACGGACTGTCACAGTGTGAGCTTTTTAACCACGTTGATAATATGGATGCACTAATTCCATTTAGGTCAAAAAAAATTTGATATTAGAAAGCAATAAAATTATAAAAACAAGAAAAGTATAAAGTAGTAAATGTTGGTTTTATCATATTCTTGGAGCGTTATTCATATATGGACCAAAATATACGTCTTACCATCACATTCACAAGAGATTATCATCCATTTATATAATCAACAGATATACAACTCATATTTACGATGATAACCGTAAATTGGAACATGTATTCTTGGGTATATTACTAACTTATATATTGATCAGAAATATAAATCTCACCATCACATTTCACAAAAGATTACTGTCCATAGCATTGTGAGTAAATAAATAAATACACACACACACAAATATGAATAAAGTATGCACGCACAATTTTTGAAGTTTTGATGAAAAGGTTAAGGTGCAATTTTATAAATTTTGTAAACTAAATGAAGTGAAAGTTAACAATTAAATTATTACTTAAGTGTTGATTAAAGTGCTTATTTTTTATTAGTGACGCATAATTTAATTTGTAAATTTAATTTACCTAACATTATTCTTGTTTTAAATCGTTATTCCTAAACTTGGACTTCACTAAGCATCCAACCTAGTATTTTACATAAATTGAAATTTAAAAATTAAAGATAATATAGAATAAACTCTTTTCTTAGTCGGATAAAAAAAATCTTGATTAAAAGCATAATTTCTTTCCAATTCTTTGCCAGCACAAGGCGGCGATATTTAAATCGGGAAATAAAAAAACAAAAAAATAAACGGAAAACGACATGTCAACCGTGGGCGCTCTAAAGCCCTAAATCCCTCACCCAATCAAAGTGCGTAGTTTCGCAGAAAATTGAGAGTCAAACAATGGGCTTAAATGTCTTTTTAACTATTATCCAATCAAAATCGTTGATTCCTCTACCAAACATTCTTCAAATAATTTTAGCAACTACTACTACTACAAAAATAATATTATTAACACAAACCAAAACCATTAAAATAAAAAAATAGTTGAAATAAATAAATAAATAATATAAATAATTTCTTTATAACTTGATAAGTATGTAAATTGTATTTTATTATTTTAAATTTTAAAAGACAACAGACAAAAATGGAGGGGTCAATTTTTCTGCGCTGAAGGGAGGCTTGCTTGACCTGTACGACAGTACAAGACCTACCTCTCTCTCTCAAATACGCAAAGAGCCCCTCTCAACTATTGACCTGTGCAGGAGAAATTTCATTGGAATTTTGCTCCGCAGTTCCTGCAAATCATTGGGCAAGTTCCTTCTCCTCCTCCAGCTTTCTATCTGCACATTTTCTTTCAATTTTTATGATTGATTTGTTTGAACTGTTTTTCTCTTCTGGGTTTGTTGGGATTTGCATAAAGTTCAAAGCTTTGCAGAACTTGTTGTTAATACTTGATGGGATTTCAATAATTTGTTTTGACATGATTGTGTGTGCTTGAATTTTGGATTTCTTGAAGTTATGAGCTGAATTGGGATGATTTGAATTTTTTTGTGGAAGGTTTTGCAGCACATGCATAGATAATTAGATGCGAGTTAATAGTTAATGGAATTTTTTAGGACACAACTCAAAAGAACTAAGGTTTTGTTGCCCCAAGTAGTTGTCCATCATTGTACCATGTAAAACCTGTGTTGTATTTCCACCTGAGCTGGAGAATAGCAAAATGTTGCTGGGTCCAATCCACCCCTGTGTTCGGTTCCGGTTTAAGTGACTGATCCCGGAGTATACTTTAATTTTGTACTGAATGAATTTGCATGACCCGAGAAAGGTGATTTGTGAATCTTCTTTAACCATAGTAAGAGGAGTGCTTGTTTAGCTACAATCAATTGCTTGTGTTCAGTTCCGGTTTAAGATAATGATCCCGATTCCAGTATTATGCTTTAATTTGTAAGGAATGAATTTGCTTGCCATAAGAAAGGTGATTTCTGAATGATTTTTAACCATAGTAAGGGGAGGGATTGTTTAGCTCCAAGCAGTTGCAAACTTTAGTTCAAGTTTTGTGTTTGATATGAGGCCAAGTAAAGTTGAATGTTTTCTCAAAGATCATGAACAAAAAAAAATCCTGGATAAATTGGATCTGAACTAAAATTCTAATTTTGTGGAGCAGGTATTTTAAGGTGTGGTAACAGAAGTCAGGATTTTGGCCCCTCATATTCATCTGCAATTTTGCTGTAGGACTCATGGATCAAAGTACTCAAACATCTCTTGAATACTCGGGCTTAATTTATTTTTTTTATATAATAAATTCTGCCTATATATTCACTTGTTCAGAACTATAACGATTAAGTTAGCATGACCAGTCATGATTTTACTACTTCCTTACTCTGATACAAGATTTATTGGTGTTGCAGATGCTTCGGGAGAGGGTTTGAGAAACGACCTTGAGCTGGTGAGATCATCATCTGAAAAGCATCTTGGACTTTTGAGACCATCAGCTCGATTAAGTACAATATTTAAAGGTAGGATCTTGTTTGGACATTTTCTTTAGCAAATCCTGTTTGGGTTTCGCAACTTATAAGTGCTTTTACAATTATCCGTGACAAGTATCAATCTTCCTCTCATGGACTGTGGAATGTGTTTGTTCTATCAAATTGTGTTTTTTTTGTCATTCATGCACTGTTTCCATCCATGATAGTTTGTTGTTTAGATAGCTTTTTAACTTAGTACTTAAAATGGAATGCCTCTTGTCGTATCAACTTCCAGCACCAATCAGCTTGTTTAAGACCTGTCAGCGGGAGAATGTATCGGCATGCTAGAATTGATGATTGTGTTAATAGACTCCCTGATTAAAACATTGGGCTGGGATGCAGTAGTAATTTTAAAATGTCATGAATCTGATCCGGGATGTATATAATTTCTATTTTCTGTCGATAAACAAGATCTTTATAGCAACTGGATCTTTTATATCAACTGTTTATCCAGACAAGTGAGAGGTCTTATGGTCATGGTAGGGCAAGCAACAGAAGCTGCGGATCCTGAAAAGGGAAAATATACCTTAATTAGAGACGCAGATGAGTTTCCATCAGGGATGTACGAGAAACAGCTTCCCTGCTTTGGCTGCGGGATAGGATGGTTTTCGTGAGTATCTTTAATTCCGTTATCCCTCCTCAGTTTTCATTATTCCTCGTCTCATTCCTGTTTCTTGCACTGCAGTTTTCTTTTAGGCTTCGTCTTCCCATTAATGTGGTACTATGCCACAGTTCTCTATTTTGGAAATTTCTATCGGAAGGATCCTAGGGAGCGAGCAGGACTAGCCGCCTCTGCAATTGCTGTATCTCACTCTCTCTCTCTCAATTACGTCTTTCCATTCTAGCATGTTTCTGCATTTTAAAGTTTGCATCTTCAACCATGTATCAGAGAATAAATTGGATTGTCCAATTGTTGCAGGCACTGGTTTGTTCTGTCGTGCTGTTGATCATAGCATTGTTTCGGGTGTTCTAGATTTGCTCAATCGGAAGCGCTAGCAACATCTTCACAAGCATGAAGAAATCAGTGGGATTGGAAGGGACCGTAAGAACACAAATACTGAATTTTTTTTATTCCTGTTGAAAGGGAGGTAAACGAAGAAAGGAAAGGACAGATGAAAAGAAACTGGACTGTTCCCAAACAATTCTTCGGACGTCTAGAGTACAAGCTATGGATGACAATGAGCTACCGTTTTCGTATTTTCATATTTGTATGAACAAATGAGGCAAGACGAGTATATGTGTAAACATTGTAATTACACAGAATTTTATAGAGGTGAAATACAGGGCTGTGTGATCTTTAATCTTTGAACGCATTTCAGTTGCCCAACCAGAAAATAATATCAGCTAATGTACGAGCTTTCCACCACCGTAGCTCACTAAAATGACAGAAAATTAACGAGCCTTGTAGCGTGAACTTGTAATTAAGCAAGGCCCTGAGCCCTCATTACAACACTAAGCACAATGTTATATCGAATTTGGATCAAAATCCAATCCGTTGAAGTGTCTAGCCGTGCTTGCAAGCAGCTTCTGAGACTTGCTCATCATCAGTTCCGAATGATTAATAACATGGGAAACGTCATTAACTCTGGACTTTGTAAGGTGAAGTCATAAGATCCGATGACCGGGGTGGAGTTGATTGCCGGTCAGTCCCATACCAGAATCATCGGCTTTGTAGACTGTAAGTGCTTCCATTTGTAAACCCGTCGGACCGGGGTGGAGTTGATTGCCGGTCAGTCCCATACCAGAATCATCGGCTTTGTAGACTGTAAGTGCTTCCATTTGTAAAACCGTCGGAATTACTATCCCCGGTTGCCTGAAAACATGGTACCAGTAATGCTTTTTCATGTTTTTATTTGATCCATCTTCTTGTTATTTTTATGACCTTGTTCGTGAACATGAAGTTTTAGATTAAGCTTCTCTCCAAACACACAACAAATGAAGAATGTATGATTCATAGAGAATTGAAGAATTAATGACAAGGATATTTCTTCTGAAAACTTTTTTAAACAGAAGAAATGACATGCGAAATGTAGATATAACCTAAGCTCCTCCGTGTCCTAGATTTGTAACTCTGCATTCGAATTTGAATCAAACGAGGGGATAAACCACGGCGTGAAAGGCTTCAAAGGAGAAGAAACTAGCTGAAATCCCCAGTCACACTCCAGTTCAAACAGACCGAACTTCAATCCTTGGCTGCCAAATGAACATACTTGTTCTCGACTCTAAATTTGGAACTTGAATTGATCTGGGACCAAAGGATCAGTATCGTCAAAAATAATGAAAACGGGTGAGTCTGATGGCCAATTGATACTACTAGTTTGCAGATAATGAATAAAAAGGAATAAATAAACATTGGATAGGCCACAAACCTTGTGCTCAAACATATTACTCAGTTTGGTTTCGTCATCTGTTATTCCGGATTCTTCAAGAGCCTTCATCACAAGTTTTTTCAATTTCCTCATCTTCAGGACTCCATCATTCTGCACCATGCATATAAAAAGCCAATTGAGTTTATATCGAAGAACTGGCAATGGCGTAAAGCAAATGCATAATAAATAAAAGTGAATCTTTTCTTATGATAGTGTTCATTTCACTAATCTGTATGTAAAGGAGAATATTAATATCTTTTTCTCTGTTTGAGAGTGGCCTGATGCATTACACAATTTTAGGGTAAAGCAAGAAACGATTATTTAGATTTCATACCGATTTTAGGGTTGATGTAATCAACTTCTTCCACTTTATATTCGTAGCGAGTTCTCCCTCTTTCCCATTTGCTTCTTCCTTCCCACTCTGAACCACTTTGCCATTTCTTACTTCATATGATGTACTATCCTTAGTCTTGTTTGTCAATTCATCGTTCTTGGATGCGTCAAACTTTCTCTTTTTATTTTTCAGTACGGCATCATTCTCTGCTTCAGAAATTTTATGCTCAGGATTGACACTAGACGCATCATGCGATTTAGGTTCCCCTATTTGTTTAATCTCAAGAACTTCACCCTTTGGTGTGTCCTCGGCTGGAGGTTTTGTATCTGGAACAGATTCTTCCGGCTGCTTAGGTTGCTTTGCAGCATGGATAGCTCGGGCTTTTGCCCTGTGCTTCTTTCCTTCAGCATGCAGCAGCAGGGTCTGCTCACTGGTAGCTTTAGTATTGCAAAGACTGAAAGTACACAGATATATCCAGTAAACTATCAGAGCACAATGTCAATTTACATCTTTTTCTTCTCCGACTCTTCCGTGTTTCATGTTGACAACAGACAATGCATTTACTCAAAAGTTCAAAACAAACAAACTCAGCAATTTGAAACCATCACTTTCAAGGGGCAGCGCTAGCACGAATGCATATCGAATTTAACAAAAAAAACATAAAATGCATTATGCATCGCCATGGGAAACTCTCAAATTCAGGGCAATCATTTGATACGAAATCTAAATAAACATGCGAATAAAAGATTACCAACAAAATAAGATGAGATGAACATACCTACAAAACCATGGAAATCGCTTAGTCAACCCGACAGTAATATCAAAATCGGGTTGCTGCTTTCCGTCCTTGTTGGGCTTGGCTCCCCCACCATTCAAAGGTTTCCCTTGTCCCCCCTTGGGACCGTATTTTTCCTGAAAACAAAAACAAAGGAATCAACTCTACATCCCGGCAAACATTATAATCCATCACAAGTTCGACAAAATAATATCACCCCCCTTTACCCCATTCATTAATTTTTCAAATCCAAACCCTTCAATTCAAAATATTTTATAATCGAAACCGTTCGATTCATAATCCAAACAATGAACACTCACCGCCTCAGTCATACATTGTGTGTGACCCTGAACGGTCTCTCTCCCAAATGTCTCTCCGCAATCAATGCATGAAAACTGAAACATGAACAGAGACAATATTTGCAGCCCAAAAAGTCAAATGATCAAAACTTAATAAATGCCCAAATTTTCTCGGCAACCAAACAGTCTTGGGATTAGGAAAGTAGAGACCTTTCGAGCAGAGCAGCACTTGAAGTGACCCAAAACCTTGGGTTTCTTGAGGTTGTCTCCGCAATCCTCGCACTGAAACCACACCATCTCTCTCTGATGAAGCTGTATGCAACAAACCCAAGCTCAAATCCAGAAGAGAGAGAAAGCTCTACGGGACTACGACCAGGTGAACGAAGAGGTGATCCAAGTTTCGGAGGGTTTAAGGCATTTGCAGGAGGATTTAGAATTAGGGTTTTGGGTTGTACGTTTTCCATACCAAAACGACTGCGATCCGCTTCGTTTCATTTTACATGATTTGCGACATGTTTCGGCCCACGTGTGAAGGATAATTGGAGGCCCAAAATTCGAACTATGTCTATCTCAATTTAAGCCCATTCTGCTGCATAGTTTTCTGGTCAACACCTTTTTTTTTTTTAATGCTATTCACACACTTTTTTATTTTTCATTAGGCCGAAGGAATGTTTAGTTTTTGCTCACCTTCTACTCACCCTTTTTTCGGTTTATTGATCATCTTCAATTTAACCGATACATCGACTATAAATTGAGAGATGTTGGGTGTACATATACAGATAGTACCACTTTTTTTATTGTTATTATCAGAGCGATATTCTGAGTTAATTTAAATTATTGAGTAAAGAAAGAACACTCTAGTGTATGTAACTTGGCTATGTCCATTCCTGCTTTAAATATATATAACACTTTGAGATGGTTGGGGGGTAAGCGGAGATTCTTGACCATTGATATATGTAAATTAAAATTAAAAGAATGGTGCTAATTTTCAAGAAACCTTTTAGGAGAAATTAGCTCCCAACTCAACTCCAATTAGCTACTAACACATAGTAATTAGGAAAAAATAAACTATAATTCATCCCTATTAAAATTAATGGCTATATTCTTGCATTAACTTTTTTTTTCTTCTCCAAAAGTGCATTTTCCAGGAGTGTTCTTTTTGATAATTTGGATATCAAATTGGATCGCTTCATTCTTGTATCATAGTTTTATTTATTTATTTATTATTATTAAAAATACAACTTTCCATCCAAAGTGGGTTCCAAAATCCCAAAAAAGTAGTGAAATTTTGGTTTTAGCAATGATTTTGTTGAACGTTTAAGTACTTAGCGCTCCCTTAAATATCAGCACGATAAAATATCCACCAATCACTAGCATCAATTTGTATTTTTTTTTTCCTTCCAAATGATATATTTTGTTAAGCTTTTTATATTAGCACCCCACATTAAAATTTAATATTAAATAACTTATTTATTCTACTATGCAATGACAATTTTGATCTTATTAGGTTAAAAAAAATTATATATACATTCCAAATCACTTTTAACGTATTATTTATCTTTTTTAACTGTCAAAACCCCTCTGGCCCTTCATTGTTGAACAAAATTCTAACCAATGAAACTACAAACATGTTGATTGAGAAAAAATTATTTTTGACGAATGAAACACGAAATCAATGTTTCGAAAGCTTCACATGAGGTAAGACTTCGTATTATTTATTGTTTTAGTTATTTTGACGACATCGATAATTATTTAATCTTGCTTTTGATGCGTTATTCAAGATTATATGTTTGTATTCATCTTTTAGGGATCACAAGGATTACATGAATAATTAAACACCTAAAATTACTACAAAATATTAAAAAATAGATGACATGGGTTTTAATGGTGGAATTGAAAGCGACATCTTTTGTCAAAATTTTAGTTGGCATTTTTTGTCCAAATTAAAAGCTTTATAAGATTTGAGAAATGTGGGATGTATAGAAAATATTGGGTGCATACAGAAATTGTAAGGTGTATATTAAGAATGTGGGGTGTGAGGGTATTATGGGGAAGTATGTCGACACACCCCGACCCGGAATATCCACTTGGACTCCAAATCGAGCTGTGCTGGCTGACACCTGGTCAGTGACGAAGCCATAAAGTGTAGTGATGTGGAAAATGTGAATAAATTTAAACCTAAAAGTGCCTAATCAAGAGAGTGTGCAGGTGAGTGGGATTGAACCCAATTCACATGTGATGTCAGAGCATGCTTCGACCCTCCCGGGTCAGAGTGTGTCAGTTTGGTATCAGAGCCAAACCCTGGCCGTGGTGTGCCGACAAGGACGTCGGGCCCCTAAAAGGGGGGGGTGGATTGTGACATCCCACATCACCCAGGGGAGTGGATCATGTAAGCCTTATATGTATATTCTCATCTCTACCTAGCACGAGGCCTTTTGGGAGCTAACTAGCTTCGGAGTTCATCGTTAAGCGAGTAGCGCGTGAGAGCACTCCCATGATGGGTGACCCACTGGGAAGTTCTCGTGTGAGTTTCCAGAAATAAAACCGTGAGGGCGCCCAAAGCAGACAATATCGTGCTACGGTGGAGGTTGGGCCCGGGATGTGGTGGACCCCGGACTAGGATGTGACATATGTGGGGTGTATTAAGATCATTTTTAATAAAAAAACAAATGTGGGGTGTATTAAGTATGTGGGATTTATTTAACAATTGGTAGGGATTTTAATATAATAAGCCATTTTGTTATATTAGATGTTAGATTAGCCACTAACAGAGTTTGAATTCACACGGTCAATCCATTTGTATTTTAGCATGGAGTTTATCTTGTGTTCAATTTGAAGATAAGCAAGAAATTATGTACTGCAAAATGGCTCTCATTTTCTCCTTTTTCTCGACTGTCTTTTATATCATATGATAAAAGAGAGATCGAGATCGGTAATCACTTACTTTTGCTAATTGAGTAAAAACTCAAGACTTAAAACAATGGAGATCTCCCCAATATTCACGTGAAGAAAAATATAAAGAAAAAGTTCGAAAAAAGAAAAGGGTGTACCTAAACGCTAGCTAATAGCCATGGCCCTCCCTTTGGAGAGATTTGGACGACAATTGGTCGTGGTGGCCATGGGAGCTGTCCCTTTCCGCTGTTTAAAAAAGTTGCTTGCAAGCCATGGGAACTGTGACCTCTCTATCTAAGGACATGCGTGGGACATGGATAAGCTAAAAGCACTAGGATTCGAATTATAGCTTTTTTCCCACAGCACAGCACAGCTTCTGCTTATTACTTATCCAAGTCAATTTTTCCACACATGGAAAGCCATAATTAGAAAACAGTCTGCAACCAACATAGTTAGAGAAAAATATGCAGGAAAACTGGTCATGTTAAAAGCTGTATTACCAATAATGGATTGTTAAGGAAAAGTAAAAAGGGAGAGATTAGGAAGAGACGCCTTTGGTGCCTTTTCACTTGTCTATCTCATGCAATCAGAAATTCAAGTCACGTGATGAAATGTAAACACGAAAAAAGATACCGCACAACACACTTGCATGGCTTTATCTTTCATCGTGGGCATAGCTTTACGTAAACCCTAAAACCGACTATAAAACAGCAGATTCGTCTTTTCTTAATTTTGAAAAAGGAAAAAAAATATTCTTTTGACAGATTGTCACCCAAGAGGCTAGTCTTGGTGGTTTCATGGTAAAGGGTATAATTTCAATGATTACAACCACGCTCCCATCATTCAAACAAAGAGAGAAGAGAAGAAGAAAATTGGTTGACTCGTACGTACACGTCCTTTGCTGGTCTGTCTTATGGACTCCACCTGCTATTTGCTTGCCTCAGAAATACTTCAAATTAATATTGCTATCTTTTTTTTTCTTTTTAAATCAGTTTTAATTTATTCTGATTTTGAGGAATTGGCAGATCAGGTTATTAATTTGGATAAGAGATTTTCGGCAACGAAACTCGAACTTAAGTTTCGATCTAGCATAAAAAATGATCTTTACCAACTTAACAAATTTTTGTTGCCATTTTGTCGGTGGATTATTAGTTGTTAGCAAACAACTATTGTTGAGTGATACACGCTACCATACAATTATAAAAACAAGTTAAATTATGTGTCATGCATTGAGCGTGATTAAGTTTTGTATTAATCCGAATGTTTCAATCAAACACACCCTTATGATTCACATGTATAGTTTTGTTTTCGTTTTTTTTTTTGGAAACTTGTTTTCGTTCTATTTGATTATACGTCTTCATATCAGTCTTTAACCACACGAGCACGTAACTAGGTCATAAAAGATCACAGTTTTTTAATACATCTTGTCTACATAAAAAAAATCTACATGATTAATAATTCAGATTAATGCATGTAACACATTGATTCTTAGTCAAAATAACGTCCTATCGCTGACTGAATTTAATACCAATAGAAGATATTTAGTGCAAGTAACTCGGGAGAATGAAGTAATGAGTTGTGCGCTTGAGAGGTTCTTAGCTATTTTAGTTCTAAATAAGAGCCAAATAATGGGTTAGACGTTTGAAAGGTTTTTAATTATCTTCGATTGCATACTTTTTGTATCTTCATCACATATCACGCGATTCAGATAGGCCTGAGAAAAAATACAACCAATTAAAACAAATTATTTTCGTATTATTTGATGTAACTCAATGGTTTTTTATTAATAAGAAATTAAGAAACGTGCATTATTCATTTCATTTTCAAACGGCACAGTATCTCTGTCTGCTAAATTATTATTATTATTATTTTCGTACTCTTTATCTCCACAAGCAAGGCCGCAAACCCCCAACTCATCAAAAGCAATGCAATGCAAGTAAACAAAAGCTTTAAGACCCACCAAAGCCACCACCCCCCACCTATTTGTCCCAACTCACCTCCACCAGCACCACCTCCTCCTCCATGCCTCCCCACCGCTCACCGTCGCCGCTTCTAAGTTCACCGTTGCTCATTATCCTGTTCCCCATTATCATCTGCATCATCCTCTTCTACACCATCCCTCAATTCCTCTCCCTCACCTCTCAACTCCTCCGCCCCGCCATTTCCGTCAAGAAAAGTTGGGACTCCCTCAACGTGTTTCTCGTCGTTTTCGCAATCCTATGCGGCGTCTTCGCCAAGCTAAACGACGCATCACCCTCTGAAGAAGATCGCAGTCCCGACACTAATATTCCGCACCCTTTGGACAACATTCGTACAAACAGAGCCAACATATTGGAATCGGAAGCAGCTGCATCCCTACTTCCGCAACAATGGTTTGGATATTCAGATAGGAGGGCGCCTGAATCCGGCGGCGAACGGTTGAGGAGGAGTAGCAGCTCCTACCCGGATCTGAGGCCACTCGGGCAGGACTCGGTGTGGGAAACTCGGGATCACAACAAGTCGCAGTTTCACTTTTTCGACGACTTTGAAATCGGCGATTACAATAATGTCCCGCCAGTTTCACACCAACGGCGACCCGAGGAGTACTCTGATGTTATTAAGGAGATTCCGGTGGACACTTTTGTGCTTCACTCTTCTCCTTCGCTGTCATCCAAGTCTTCGACGCCGCCACCTCCGCCACCTCCTCCGCCTCGTAATCAGAAACCGAAAAGGACGTATCAGACTGTCGGACGGAGAGATCAAAAGACAGAGAAAGTAGTTAATAAAAATGTTATGAATGAGGCTGAAGAGTTGGAGAAAGTTCGAACTCCGCCACCGACGCCGCCGCCTCCACCGCCACGTCCGGTCGCGCCGCCGTCACCAATTCGGATTAGATCAGAGCCGAAGCGCAGAAAGAGCAATGTGAAGAAGGAGATAGCGATGGTTTGGGCTTCGGTTCTGTCTAACCAGAGAAAGAGGAAGAAGCAGCACAAGGTCACCGGTACCAGAAACATTTACGAAACCGCTGCTTCTCTGCCTGGACACGAACAAGAAGACAGAGAAGGGGAATATTTTTTCACAAGACAGCCACCATCGCCACCTCCTCCACCGCCACCTCCGCCGCCGCCACATTCTGTGTTTCACAATCTATTCAAAAAGGGAATGAGTAAAACTAAGAAAGTTCACTCCGTCTTGACGCCTCTGACTCCGCCACCACCGCCACCGCAGCCGGCATTGCGAAAACACAAGAGTCGGAATACTAGTTTCCCGCTGGCACCACCAACTCCGCCGAAACAACCGCCTCCGGCTACTTCCCGGCCGCGACACTCCGCCTCCAGTGGCCGGCCGCCGTTGCCAACAAAGGCGAACAGTTATTTATACGATGGGAATATGAATAGCGGCTGCCAGAGTCCGTTAATTCCGGTGGCGCCTCCGCCACCTCCACCGTTTAAAATGCCAGAGCTGAAGTTTTTTGTGCGCGGGGATTTTGTTAAGATACAGAGCGCGCAGAGGTCGCGCTGTGAATCTCCTGAACTGGAGGACGTTGACGACGTTGATGCATCTCCACGTAAGGAAGAAGACATGAAGTCAAAGTCAGAAATACAGAGTAAAGACAACGCGATGGACGGCGCCGGCGGATCCTCCGTGTTCTGCCCTAGCCCAGATGTTAATGCGAAAGCTGATAACTTCATTGCTAGGCTGAAAGATGGGTGGAGGCTTGAGAAGATGAACTCAATGAGGCAGAAAAAGGCGATGCCCTAATCTGCATGCACTGGTTTTTTACTTACCATTTTCTACTTTTGCATTCACCTTCAATCTTAACACTTTGACATAGAATTATGGTACGTACTGGCAAAGAAAAGATGGAAGGCAGTAGGGCTCTGATTGTGGTTTTTTTTCTTTCCATCTTTTGGAGCACCTTCTGCGCTAATATTCTTGTATACAATCAATGATATACGTGATGAGAGATATAAGAAGAGGGATATTCCCAGTTACATTGAAGATCTATCGGAGGTATACGTGACTAGATATATAGGAGTGGGGATTATATATCCAGTTACACCTAAGAATCTTTATCTTATGTAGATGCAGAGTGATGTGAATTGGATTCTGGGTTTATTGTGTTTTGACAATATGTAGAAGAACACAACGGGTTCTGAGTGGCTTTATTTTTTCCTCACCTCTTGGAGCTCGTACTATATTTGTATGGATTGGGGGATCTAAATGTGTTTTTGTTCACCTCTTAGAGCCATTTTGTATTAAAGTACAATGTATATGTACATGGGTTTTCAAGTTTGACCTAATTTTGTTTTCGGTGTGCAATCTTTTTTACATTTTTGTAAGACGAGAAATTTGCAAGAATTGAATTCAGTACAATATTTTGTTTCCCTAAATATACATGTAACAAGTTGTAAACAATCATCTCATCCTATTTCTTATTGCATTGCAGATTTAACATTTTATTATTATTATTATTGTAAGAGGGGGTGAGAGAATTCGAAAGAATTACATTTTAGGGAATAGTGAAGTTTCGAACCCCAAATGCATATCATTATTCTTTATTATGAAAGGGAAAGATGAACCAGTCTTTTCTAATGATTAAACGAACTAAAGCACTTATAGAAAAAGCTCTTCCAAGCAAAAGCACTTCCTTCGTAATCAGTCTTGAACGAACCTGACGATTGGCTCAAACAAACAAATACGTAATCAAACCCACTCAATTACGGGCCGAAAAAATTCGGTAAGGCCCAATCTCAACACCAGCTAAAATCTTAGCCCAAATATAAAACCCAAAAAACTCCCGGAAACAGAAGATCGAAGACTGAAAAGAGTGAAGCAAGCAAACTAGGGTTCTTGTCGTTTCACCAAAATCTATTGCCAATGAAGCTCGCCGGACTGAAATCAATCGAGGACGCGCACGACGAGTCGGTATGGGCGGTGACGTGGGTCCCGGCCGCCGATTCCCGACCTGCTTTGCTGCTAACCGGGTCGCTGGACGAGACCGTGAGGCTGTGGCAACCGGACGAGCTGGTTAACCGGGGCAAAATGACCGGCCACTGTCTCGGCGTGGCCTCGGTGGCGGCTCACCCCTCCGGCCGCATCGCCGCCTCGGCCTCGCTCGATAGCTTCGTGAGGGTCTTTGATGTTGACACCAACAACACCGTGGCCAGTCTCGAAGCCCCGCCGTCTGAAGTGTGGCAATTACGATTCAATCCCCAGGTAAATTTTTGCTTTGTTGGAAAATTTGGATTTTTAGTTTTTTTGTTGTAAATTTTTGTATATCATTATTGGTTTACTTGTTTTTGTGTCTATGCATTTAATTCTCCTTTGTTTTTGCTTTTATTTACTTGGGAAA
Source organism: Crataegus laevigata (assembly GCA_963580275.1). Classification (NCBI taxonomy): domain Eukaryota; kingdom Viridiplantae; phylum Streptophyta; class Magnoliopsida; order Rosales; family Rosaceae; genus Crataegus; species Crataegus laevigata. The sequence continues at coordinate 34,689,275 of OY756942.1, read as the reverse complement.
TTATGCTAAAATTAGAATTGGAGATTTAGAATATGGTGTATTTTGCTTGGATGCGTTACTAATACCGTCAGAGATGCCAATTGGAGACAAACTTACCTACGCTGGTGCATCGGTATCTCAAGTCAATCACACTCTGTTACCGGTCTTTATAATGCCATGCTTCTTAAATTTCCCACGTGACATTGTGTGATTGACGTTGGGGATACCATTTGAAATCTCTCACCTGACATTGCGTGATTGGCTTGGATACCACCAAAATGGAATCACCGTTCCAGGAAAGTTCTTCCCGAAATGTTGTTGATCTCCTTTAGTTCTTCATTGTTAGACTGATATTCAAAGTGGACCAAATTGAGGACCATCTTTTATTTTTGCTAAATTAAGTTTGGAGGCGCTGAATTGAAGTATTAAGCAAACCCTTTTGGTTATATTCAAATTGATGCTAACTTGTGGCTCTTCATCAGGGTACCATGCTAGCTGTGGCAGGAGGGGGAAGTGCATCGGTCAAACTTTGGGACACTGCCACATGGGATATAGTAGCCACATTGTCGATTCCTCGCCCCGAAGGAACCAAGCCAACTGACAAAAGCAGCAGCAAGAAGTTTGTGCTATCGGTTGCCTGGAGTCCTGATGGGAGACGCATTGCTTGTGGGTCGATGGATGGAACTGTTTCTGTTTTTGATACAGATCGTGCCAAGTTCCTGCACCACCTGGAAGGCCACTTCATGCCAGTGAGGTCTCTCGTGTTTTCTCCCGTTGAGCCGCGGTTACTCTTCACAGGCTCGGATGATGCCCATGTGCACATGTATGATGCTGAGGGTAAAACCTTGGTTGGGGCTATGTCAGGTCACGCAGGCTGGGTCCTGAGTGTGGATGTGAGCAGTGATGGGGCGGCTGTTGCAACGGGCTCGAGTGATAGAACTGTGAGGCTGTGGGATATCAGCATGAGGGGAGCTGTGCAGACAATGAGCAACCACACTGACCAAGTCTGGGGAGTGGCGTTTCGACCAGGAGGAATGCCTGGTAGACTTGCTAGTGTGTCCGATGACAAGAGTATATCGCTGTACGACTACTCTTGAAGTAGCTGGCTCGGGGAGAAATGAAATTTACCAGACCGTGCGCTTGTAATTGGTTTGTTTGACACCCTGTTCTGATGTTGTGTGTGTAATACAAGAAACTAGTGTTGGTCTAGGGAATGCATGGATCTTTTACCGTCGAATTGGTGAAGCTAAATTTGGTTTGATTGTGGTTGCTTCTTGGTTCGAAATTTCAAAATTACTTCTGTGGATTAACCAAAAAGCAACCTGTTGAAGTACGAGCATCAACAGCGAAAAGGCATACTTACATTAATACAAAAAAAACTTGCTAAAACCCTCCTCTCTCACTTATTCCTTTGGAGCCTTGTTCAACAAATAATCCTTGAGCACATCCATCACCGCCCCGAATTCGGCCTTCACCTCCGTGGGCGGGTTAGCAAACCGGCAAGCCATGTCCGGGATGACCTTTGAGTGATAGTCAACTTTCGCCTGCGTAAATTTCAGACCATGAGCAGTACTGACCACCACAGTCCGATCACCAGCTCCAATGACACCACTCTTCCTGAGCTTATCCAATGCGGTTAGGGCAACGCCGGTATGAGGGCAGATAAACATCCCTGTGGAGTCGGCTTTCGCCATTGCGTCCATCAGCTCCTCTTCACTGGCTTCCTCCACAATCCCGTCACAATTCTTCAGAGCATACACAGCTCTGTCGATGGAAACAGGATCCCCAATCTGAATTGCAGAGGCAAATGTCGAATTCGCCTTCACCGGCTTGAAATCCTTCCACCCTGACTTGTAATACAAGTAAAGCGGGTTTGCATTCGCTGCCTGAGCACAAACCATCCGCGGAATTCGATCCACTAACCCCAATTCCTGGCACATTTTGAACCCTTTGTAAAATGCATATATGTTGCCGAGATTGCCCCCCGGAACAATGACCCAATCGGGCACTTCCCAATCGAACTGCTGCAAAATCTCAATCGCCGCTGTCTTCTGCCCCTCCAGCCTCAAACTATTCAGTGAATTCGCCAAGTAAATCGGCAATTCGGCCGTGATTTCTCTGATTAGCTTCATGCAGCCGTCGAAATCGGTGTCGATGCTCAGCACAAACGCGCCGTTCGCGATCGGCTGGACCAACTGCGCCATTGATATTTTGTTCGCCGGTAAGAAAACCATCGAGGGAATACCTGCGGATGCGCAATAGGCGGAGAGAGCGGCCGACGTGTCGCCGGTGGAGGCGCAGCCAACTCCGATGACGGGTCGTTTGAGCTTCCTGAGCCGGTTCACCTGGCTGATTAGCACCGTCATGCCGAGGTCCTTGAAACTGCCGGTGTGGCTGATCCCGCAATGCTTGACCCAGAGATCGTTCATGCCCAGAAACTGTTTTCCGAAACGCTCCGCCCAGAAGAGGTTGGAGTTCCCCTCGAACGCCGAAACGATGTCGTCGTCGTCGATCTCAGGGAGGACCCACTCCTTCTTGGACCAGACGCCGGAGCCGTACGGCCACGTGGTCTTCCCAACGCGCGAGTCGAAAAGCCTCCGCCAGTACGCGCCATCAAACTTCCGCAACGCTTCCATGTCGTGCTGGACGTCGAGGAGGCCGCCGGATTGGCTGCGGTAGACGATTTCGTCGAGCGAGTAGGACTCGGGGGAGTCGAAGCCCGAGTTGAACGGGATGTACTTGGCCGAGAAGTTATGGGGGGAGCGGTGGCGGCGGGCCTCGTCGCGGATGTTTTCGTCGGCGGCGCGGCGGGTCTTGTTAGAAGGGGGCTGGGGCGAGGAGGTGTTTGATGCGGTGGAGGGATCGAATGTGGAGGAGGTGCAGGATACGGAGAGTGAGGAGGTAGGGGGGCGTTTGGATGCGGGGTTTTGGTAAAACGCGGGGAGATTAGGGGAGAGAGAGGAGTGGAACAAGGCGGAGGAAGCCATGGCTGAGAGGAGAGAGAGGGGAAGCGTGTGGATTTTGGAGGGGTTTGGAGTGTTGGGTGATCATAAGGAGGAGGAGGACGAGGAGGAGCGAGAGGGTCGCGACTCATTAGTAGGTCCGTTTGGGACACGCGTATAAATTAGGCACGTTTTCGTTTTGTGTTTATGAAACTTATGTAATTCTTTTTTTTATTTATTTTAACAAAATATTATTTTTATACACTAAAAAGTTAATTTTGATATTATTTATTTTATTATTTATTTTATTCTTATTTTAAAACTTAAAGTTTTAAAGTCATTTTTATTAGTTTTTTATTTTATTTTATGGGAAATGTATTGAAATCTCATTACTTTTTTTTTTTGTGTAAAGTGTTGTCAATATTATTCATTATGTGACTATTCACGTTCTATTTTAATAATATGTAATATTTCAATAATTGAATATCTTTCTACGTAAATTCTATGTTAGTAATAGGCACTATAATGAGAAGAAAATTGTAGGTTAATTCCTTGTCCAATATCTCTCGTCTCTCTCTATTTTCTCTTACTCCATACTTTATTTCTAACACGTTGATCGTCTCTCAATTTTCTTATTTTAACTCTTGGTTGACTTATAGATATATGTAAGAAACATTAGAATATTTGCTAACTTGTTTACGGAGGAAAAAAAATTGAACCAAATTGGTCAATAAAACGATTGATTTGGTTCAATTATGCGACTCGTTTGAACTTAAATTGAACCAAACCAGATTGAGATATTAACATTAATACGGCTGGAGTTATAAGGTCTTAATCTTCCATATAGAAAGAGAATGGAAAAGGTGAATAGTGATTTGGTGTCACTCAACTTCAACAAAATATTTGGACAAAAATGCCCCCAAGACAAAAAACTTTAAAGGCATCTCAAAATAATGCATCAAATAAGGTAGGGGCATTTCTATCATTTTAATAGTATTTTTTGTGGTTTTTTTAATTAGTACCTCACAATAGGCTAGCAATAATGTGATACATTTTCTCTATTTTTAAACACGTTCAAACCATCTTAAGAAACATGTAATGCCGGTTATGAAAAAGGTCATTCACACACGGATAATAATATGATTAAATTAGTTGTCAAATGATTTTTTTTAAACATGTTCAAAACATCTTAAGAAGTGTGTAATACCAGTTATAAAAAAAAAGTCTTTCGCACTCGGATAATAATGTGATTAAATTAATTGTCAAATGATTTTTTTAATAAACGATATTATCAACACTAAATGGGAGCAGATGGTCTTAGCCTCATAATGGGCTAGCAATAATGTGATTCAATAAATTGTTTATTAAATATTATTTTCTCTATTTTTAAACACTTTCAAATTAGTTTTCAAATGATTTATTTTTTAACACTTTCGAAACAACTTAAGAGGCGTGTAATGCCGGTTATAAAAAAAGGTAATTCGCACGCAGATAATAATGTGATTAAATTAGTTATTAAATTATTGTTTTTTTAACAAATGATATTATTTACACTAAGGGGAAGGGGATGTGCTTAACCTCACAATAGGCTAGTGTCACATCCCGGCCCGGGCCCCCACCACAACCCAAGCTCAACTCTACCATAGCACGATATTGTCCGTTTTGGGCCCCGACCACGCCCTTATGGTTTTGTTTATAGGAACTCACAAGCAACTTCCCAGGAGGTCACCCATCCTGAAATTGCTCTAGCCCAAACACGCTTAACTTCGGAATTCTTACGAAACCGGAAGTCAATGAGCTCCCAAAAGGCCTTGTGCTAATTGGAGGTGGGAATGTACATATAATGCTTACATGATCCTCTCATCTGCGCGATGTGGGATGTTACAATCCACTCCCTCTCCCCGGGCCCCCACCACAACTCGGGCTCGACTCCACCATAGCATGATATTGTCCGCTTTGGGCCCTGACCACGCCCTCACGGTTTTGTTTTTGGGAACTCACAAGCAACTTCCCAAGAGGTCACCCATCTTGGAATTGCTCTAGCCCAAACTCGCTTAACTTCGGAGTTCTTACGGAACCCAAAGTCAATAAGATCCCAAAAGGCCTTGTGCTAATTGGAGGTGAGAATGTACATATTACAGGATCCCCTCCTCTGGGCGATGTGGGATGTTACAATCCACTCCCTCTCCCCTGGGCGATGTGGGATGTTACAATCCACCCCCTTAGGGGTCCGACGTTTTCGTCGGCACATTTCCGGCCAGGGATTGGCTCTGATACCAAATTGTCACATCCCGGCCCGGCCCCCTACTACAACCTGGGCTCGACTCCACTATAGCACGATATTGTCCGATTTTATTATGTGAATTCAGCTGCTTTAATTAATTTATGAGAGGTTTCTTCTAGCATGATTTAAGATTATTCATTTACTTCAAATATTTGACTTTCCTTTTGTCAATTTACACATATAAAATACATTAAAAACCTGTAAATCACGCGTAATACGCCGTGATTCAAAAAATATCTTTTGCACACACTTTAGCGCGTGCATGAAAGCTAATAGAACTAAAGGGCTAACCCAAATTGTGATGTTAACATTAATTCACTTGTAGTTTAGGCCTAAATAGAAACAGTCTCACCATGCTTACGCCTAATATATCAAGGGATTTCCATTTGTAGAAATTACGAATGGGTATGCTACAAGCAAATTATCAAATTAGGTTGTGTATAGTTTTGTTGCAACATGTTCGGGTATATAATTTGTGATACACAAATTTTGTATTCGATAATTGCTTGTGATATTGAAAGCAGAAGAAAATCGAACACAAAACATCGAATACATTTAGTGAATCTTTATATATATAAGGAGAGGCAAGATTCGGTGAAACATTCGAAAGGCCTAAAATTGCTCCCATCTTCTTAAACTAAACAAAATAAAAAATCCAATCCACATGCACGACCACCCCCCCCCCCCCCGGTGCACTTACCAACACCCATAATCCCAACAAGAATTGTTTGCCTTATAAGGTTATACAATTAAAACACAAAAGAATGAGTGACTGACCTGATTCCAACGGCAGCCATGGAAGTCGAACACAAAAGTAGCAGGGCACGGTAACACCAAGATCTTCTATAAACACCTAGCCAAATACAACTACTCTATGGGAAGCATTATGTTGTGTGTTCCAGGGCTTATAAGGACCGGTGTTTTATATATAGGCTAAAAGCTAGGGTTTCCATCCATAAAGGAAATCTAAACTTACTTTATTAGCCTCCAAGTCAAGTATCATAATCATATTCAATTAAGTATTCATATTTGCCTTACAAGGTTATACAATTAAAACACAGAAGAATGAGTGACTGACCTGATTCCAACGGCGGCCATGGAAGTCGAACACAAAAGTAGTAGGGCACGGTAACACCAAGATCTTCTATAAACACCTAGCTGAATACAACTACTTTATGGGAAGCATTATGTTGTGTGTTCTAGGGCTTATAGGGACCAATGTTTTATATATAGGCTAAAAGCTAAGATTTCCATCCATAAAGGAAACCTAAACTTACTTTATTAGCCTCCAAGTCAAGTATCATAATCATATTTAATTAAGGATTCCATCAATCCTATTCCCAATATAAGACACCTTATATAGGATTGATATCTTTAAGAGATCAAATCACAATCAACATTATTCTCCAATATTACATTCCTATTACATGTAGTATACCACTTAAAAGGTTGATTCATATTGGATAAATCTAACAGGAATATCTCTGGATTCTTTTGGTGAGGATCCGTGAATCGTGTCCATTAATCGTATATCGTTTTATGGTCAATTTTTGTTAGATAATGTTTGTGTTTAATTTTAAATAAAAATATTTAAAATAATTTTTAACTGCACAATGTGCGATGAACAAATAAAATTCACGAATTCACAGAATCTTCTCAAAGAGGTTTCGACGAGGATCCGAATTCACCAGAATCCACCTAAGTACCAAATTTTGCAGAACCACCAAAGCTCCCAAAGCGCCTCAACCCATCTAGGCCTCCTCTGTATACATTTGTAGTCACCAAATTCGAATCAATATGGCGCACTATCAAGAGAGAGAGGAGGGTTGAAGGATAGGTTGGCTGTCAAGGTTGATTTGTGGTTGTGGGGGTGACGATGTTAGGTTTTGTATTGTAGCATATTATTCATTTTAATTTTATTTAGAAGCCTATTATTTAGAAGTCTGTGTGTGTAGGTCCTTCAAGGTCATTTTGCAAAAGTGCAAATTTGTCAACAAAAGATATAATTTGATGTGATTGACACTAAAACGTGGGGCATTGGACTAGTAATAATATGGTTCAGATTCGTATTTAGTGAGAATCTAACATAAAACTTCTTACTCACAAATAAATAGGACTTGATCGTAGTACTGAGTGATTTTTTGTTTTTTTAATAACAAAATATGAAAACTTATTTAAACAAAAACAAATGCAAGTAAAAAAATAACATGTATAAAACAAATTGCCATACAAGAAGACTTTTAGATTTTAGGACCTAAATAAGATTACTTTTATATTATAACCTGCATGGTTTTCTCTATCCAATTTAAGTCTCTATTTTAAAATCTTAACACCATGTCATATTTAATTGCCTCTATCACGTATACTATTTACAAACTTGCCATCCACATTTTCCTATTCAATTCATAATTAAGACTAAAAATTGGAAATTGACTTTCACACTCAAATAACCCATTAATAATACACTTAAATCAAAATTTTAAAATTTTTGGAAAGTACTAATAGGTACAAGAAAATAAATGAATTTTTTTATATTGATTAATTGTGAATATAAATGTGAAAGAAATGACAAAAATACATTACAAAAGAAAAGCAAAACATCATCACTAACACAATTCCCATCTCTATAAGAAAAAAGAACACCCATAAAAATTATAAGTACATTAACAAAGTGCTATACATGGGTACGGAAGTATAAGTGCATAAGCATAGGTACAGAAGTATAGGTGCACAAGTATAGGTATGGAAATATAAGTGCATAAGTATAGGTACAGAAGTATAAGTGCACAAACATAGGTACGGAAGTATAAGTGCACAAACATAGGTTCGGAAGTATAAGTGCATAGGCATAGGTACGTAAATATAAGTGCATAGGCATAGGTACGGAAGTATAAGGAAGTATAAGTGCATAAGCATATGTCTGGAAGTATAAGTGCATAGGCATAGGTATGGAAGTATACAAGCATAAACATAGGTATATGATTATAAATGCATAGGCATAGGTTTAGAAGTATAAGTGCATATGCATAAGTGCAGAAGTATAAGGGCATAAACATAGGTACATAATTATAAATGCATAGGCATAGGTACGGAAGTATAAGGGCATAAATATAGGTATACAATTTTGGTATGCAAAAGTTACTCCATGTATCTTCATATAAATACACAAATCATAGATTTAAAAATATGTACTTGTCAATCTCTATAGACAAAAAATTATCATACATGAATAAATACAATCCACAGGTATACACGAATAAATACAATTCATAAGTAAAAAATAGATTTGCAAACCTTAGTTGTTCCATAATGCAAGAAACATACGAGTCATGAGAATATACAATTGAGAGAGATAAGAGATAATAAAAAGGAGAAGTGTGTATGTAAGTTGGACATGTTACTCTTCATAAATGAGACCTGATTTTGTATAGACATTTAGTAAATTTTTTATATTATTGATTTCAAAGTAAACATGAAAGCTCAAAGGCGTATAGTCAATATTTATTGGCTAAATCATAGGAAAATGGCGATTTAGGAACAAACAAAAATAATTCTTTTAATTAATTGACTCTTCAACTCTATGAAAAGTTGCTGAGTTGAATATAAAGTCAAAAGATCAAAATTAAATGTTAGATCTTACACTCGATTTAAAAAAAAAATTAAATCTTCTAAAATGATGTTAATCTAATTTTCTGTTTATTTATTTATTTTATGAATCAATTGTGTCAATATTTATTTATTTTTGTAAGCAATTGAGTCAATAGTTATTTAATTGAACCACAAATATTTTGAATAATATCATAAAATTTGGAGCCACCCACGTGAAATATGATCCAAATATAACTAAATTATTTTCCTTTCTAATTAGTAAAAAAAATTAGGAAAAAAAATTAGTTCCAAAAGATTATCATAGCTCTAATTTATAATTTGGTTTTTGATCAAAGGATGGTGACTAAAGGTCAGAACAATTGGCGTAGTTGAAACACACTCCTTTTTACTTCAACGCATTCTTTGTTAACAAGGTGTATGGATATCACACTCCATGGTTTAAATATAACCTCTCTCAAATCCTTTTTTGGTACCTAAATAACGAATTTCATACATTGTGGCTATGGGGAACACAAATTTAGCTTGCGTTAGCTACTTTTTTCTCACCACGTGAGAGACTCTTTTTTTGAGAGCAATTCTCACCGTTTGTGTGAGTGGTTTCAATTGTGTTCAATTTTGGTGTCTCCGATTCTAGCTGCGGCAGGGGTCAGTGGTTGTTATTTCCTCTCTTTCTTTGTCTCCTCCTTATCTCCCTTCGGTTGCTTTTCCCCTATTCTCCATTTCGATTTGCCTTTTTCTTCTCACCCCACATGTGTTCTTCCTCCTTGTTTATTCAAGCTTCGATATCACGCTTCACCATGATTTGTTGTAGCCCACCGAGATGGTGAATAAATCTCTAGTGCTTCCACCGGCTCGGGTGTTCCTAACACCGTCACCTTCTTTTTGTTGTCTGCCTTTGTTGGCAGTGTTGCTCGTGGAATCCCACGGGTTTTTTTCACTTGGTCATTGGTTCTCTTCACTTTGTGGCTGTGCTCGGAGGGATGATTGGGATTGAATGATGCGATCGACGAGGCGATACTCGATTGGGGGCATGGAGTTATGTGGGTCAAGATGCACTGTTACAGCGGTGGTTGCAGTGGAATTCTCGATTTTTTTTTGCTTTCTTTCTGCTTTGGTCATCAACTTTTGGTTGGACTCTTTTTTGGTTTGTTAGGATGGCCCACTTTTGCGTTAGCTACTTTTTTCTCACCATGTGAGAGACCCTTTGTTTGAGAGCAATTCTCACCGTTTGTGTGAGTGGTTTCAATTGTGTTCAATTTTGGTGTCTTCGATTCTAGCTGCGGCAGGGGTCAGTGGTTGTTATTTCCTCTCTTTCTTTGTCTCCTCCTTATCTCCTATTCTCCATTTCGATTTGCCTTTTTCTTCTCACCCCACATGTGGTCTTCCTCCTTGTTTATTCAAGCTTCGATATCACGCTTCACCATAATTTGTTGTACCCCACCGAGATGGTGAATAAATCTCTAGTGCTTCCACCGGCTCGGGTGTTCCTAACACCGTCACCTTCTTTTTGTTGTCTGCCTTTATTGGCAATGTTGCTCGTGGAATCCCACGGGCTTTTTTCACTTGGTCGTTGGTTCTCTTCACTTTGTGGCTGTGCTAGGAGGGATGATTGGGGTTGAATGATGCAATCGACGAGGCGATACTCGGTTGGGGGCATGGAGTTATGTGGGTCGAGATGCACTGTTATAGCGGTGGTTGCAGTGGAATTCTCGATTTTTTTTTGCTTTCTTTCTGCTTTGGTCCTCAACTTTTGGTTGGACTTTTTTTGGTTTGTTAGGCTGGCCCACTTTTGCATGCTTGTGGTTTTGTCATCGGGCCTTCGTGCTGTAAATTTGTGTTTTGGTAAAGAACTTGACTTTTATACCCAAAAAAAATGGCAATCCACGGACACGCAACATACAGTGTGAGTGTTTACACGGAATCTTTCCCGCGGTCCAAGTATTTAGAGGCAATACAAAATTCAGGCGCCAGCGAATTGTAGGCGGACATCGGATTGTCATGTCGTAAAACGTAATTCTCTTCCGAATATATTGGTCGTATGGCGTTGTTCGAATTACCATTTTAACCTCCACGGTGAACTGGTAATAAAAAAACTACCAGTGTAGTTGCCCAAATAGGCTTTGTGCATATTAGTCAAGTAAAAAAAGTTGGTAAAATAGTGATTAATTACTCCAACAGCACAAAATCAAATTGAAAATAGCATCTTTTGTTTTTACTTTTTAATCAAGAATTACGAAGATTTGAAACATAGTTCATTATAGTTTCAAATACTATCGTAAAAATTCATAATAATTGTAAATTTCGTACATTCGTTAATTCTTATAAAATTTTCAATAACCGTCAGTGCAAATAGTAGTTTCTTAATGTATTTTTGCAGCTTACGCATGAATGTTTATTGAAGTTAAAAGAAAAAAATTACCTCCTAAAATGAAGAAGGGGTTTTCCGTAATTTAAAAAGACGTATCCACCCATAAAAACATAGATTTTGATTCTAATCTGTCGGTTTTAGAGCCGAAAGCCAACGTTTGTGGAGCTCACGAAGCATTTCTACCTTTCTCTCTCTACTTTCTCTCTCTAGGACCCCAGCCGACCAGACCAGTAAAATAAAAAAAAGTAGAAAAATAATCTCAACTGTCCGAAACGCATAGCCGCAAGCAACAACAGAGAGAGAGGACACAACTTCAAAAACTTTTAGAGAGAGAAGGACTCAACAACTTAGAGAGAGAAAGACTAAAAAACATAGAGAGAGAAAGAGACAGAGAGACGTAGAAGCTTTCAAAGCTTTTTCGTATTTAAGCTTCCACACCTCGATTTCTAGAGAGAGAAACAAAAAAATCGAAAAAAAAAAAAAAAGCTTCTGAAGAAAGGGGCCGAGAATTTTATCGTCTGCTTTGTACGCTTCCCATTATCGTCTTCGCCGGCTCGAAGTTCAAATTTGTTCATCGGTATTGCGGCTGAAAGTTCAAAGCTTCCGGTCCGGTTCGCTCCGATCTGACTCGCCGAGCCAGTTGCTGTTTGCCTCGGTCCTGTATCGGATGTCATAGCAGGGAGATCGCCCTGTGCAATCGATATGGTAACTTGAAAGAAATATGTGGAAATGGTTGATTAGTTTGATTTATTTGATTGATTGGTTAGCTTAGCTTAAGTTTGATTATGCAAGTTTGATTTTGATTTAGTTTTTTTTATTAGTGAAATTGTTGGTTTGGCTTAATTTGCTGAAAGTTTGATTATCCGAAGCTCCGGATTGATTGTGTGGCTTTTAGTTTTGTAGCTCAAATCATGTAGCAATTGAAAAGATAAGAAATTTGCAAAAAACAGGCACACAAAATGTTTAATTTTTAATTTTTGAATTGTCAGCTTTTATTGGTTGCGCTGCGAAAAGGGTTTGCGAAATTCAAATTCAATGAATATGCATCGGTAGCTATGGCGGCTACAAGAGGACCAAGTAAAAGAGATGAAAAAAATGTATTGTTGGATTTTGATGCTAAGGGCATTAAGATTGTCTAGTAGAGGCATTGTGGTCTGAACAATCCAATTCTACTTGATAGATTCGGCTGAGTTTAGTCATTTGCGTAATCATGTGATCGGTGAAGTGGATGGGGAATAATTTACTTACCATAAGAGGTTCTAATTCCGTACAAAATGACGTGGTAGGGTAATTTATGAAATTAGTGAGAGGGTGGTGGTTCATTTTAGTCAATTAACAAGGACTTGGTCGGCTCCCGTCATGCTAGAAGGATTTTGAATTCTAGATGTTCGTTGGCATTGCAACTTTCATGCATAATAGTTGTTCGCGGCCTTTCAATATATATAGGAAATGGAGCTTTCGGAAGTAGTGTGGCTAGTTGTGCCGTAAACTTTGAGTGTGGCTTCATAGTCAACATCAAGTCAAATATTGTAATGGAGAGGTCGAATATGTTAGAGGGGTGTCTGGCAATGTTGCTGCAATTGTAAATTTATTGTCTGCTACTTCTGGTTTTTAGCCGTGTTTCTTGTTTTAGTTTCCCTTGGTGGTTTTGAAGTCTGCAAACAATTTGTTGATTTTTTTTGTTTTTTTTTGTTTTGAACAACTGTTGAATTTTGTTAGATACATGTTTGAGCCCTATTAAATTTCTTCATGGATTTTTCCGGCCACCAATATGATTTTAGTGTAAATTTTCACTTACATTTGTCTTCTAAAGAATTTTATAGCAATTGAGTACGTTATTTGATTCAACTTTAAAGCTAAATTTTCAAACAGCTTTCCAACAATTTTCGATGAAATACTTTGGACACCTGATTATGAACTCACTCGTATAAGGTTTACTTTTGGATTGAATTCCTATTCACTCTATTCCATTATGGTAGAAAGTTGTTACTAAAACACTTTATTGATTTTATAAAATCCAAAAAGTTGAGCTATAAAATAATTCTCTTGAGAAAAGTTTCTTTTTCATTTATATGCTGTTTGTGACAATAGTTTCTTGTATTCTTTTTATATTTTCCATTCTAATGTGGTTGTGTTTGCAGGCTCCACCAGTTAACATTATTGTAGGTTCTCATGTCTGGGTTGAAGATCCAAAGGAAGCATGGATTGGTGGAGAAGTTTTCCGTATTAGTGGTGAAGAAGTTCACATACGTACCAAAAATGGGAAAACGGTAAGCCGTACTTAATGTATTTACAGTGTGATGAGAGAGATGTTTTCGTTGCATTGGAAACTTCTCTATGCAAATGAAATTGGTTTTTTAGATCATCAATTTTTAATGTGGAAATTTAATGTACAACTAATCATGATATACTTTATGCTAGGTATTATAACGTTCACTAACTGAAAATCTGGTTGTAGGTTGTTTCAAATATCTCAAAAGTCTTTCCCGAGGATACTGAAGCTCCTCCTGGAGGTGTAGATGACATGACAAAGCTGTCATATTTGCATGAACCAGGAGTTCTGAATAATTTGGCAGCCAGATATGAACTCAATGAAATATATGTAAGATACAAAGTTTTCTCTGTTCGTTAGTAGTGCTAGTGCTGGAGGAATTTTTGAGTTGAATGAAAAGTTTTTGACTGTCTTGTTGTATTATCCTTGTATATCTTTCCAGACATACACTGGAAATATTTTGATTGCAGTAAATCCATTTCAAAGGTTACCACATTTGTATGACGTACATATGATGGAACAATATAAAGGAGCCCAATTTGGGGAGTTAAGCCCTCATGTTTTTGCAATTGCAGATGTTGCATATAGGTAACTTAAATATATCCTATCAGGTGCAATATTTATGTTTTCAGTTCCCCCACATTTCTTCCCATCATGTTCTTACTATTTGAGTATTTTATATAACAGAGCAATGATCAACGAGGGAAAAAGCAATTCAATTCTGGTTAGTGGAGAGAGTGGTGCTGGTAAAACAGAGACAACAAAGATGCTTATGCGATATCTTGCATACCTTGGAGGTCGAACTGGTGTAGAAGGGCGGACAGTTGAACAACAAGTTCTAGAAGTATGATGAGACTATATTCTGCCTTTAGACTATGGTCCATATTTATCTTGAAAATTTAATATTGTTTATATGTTCAAATGGGATGAATATCGTTACCTGGGTTAATTTTCTGGTTGATTATTCACAGTCCAATCCAGTTCTTGAAGCATTTGGAAATGCCAAAACTGTCAGAAACAACAACTCCAGGTGAGTATTTTCATTCCCAAGCTTGACAAGTCGAATCATGGTTTCACCAATGCCAGAAAGATTGTAGTGTAAATGTGTCTGGTTCCCATATCGTGCATTTAACTGTCAAATGAACGATGGACAATGTGCAAGAAGAAATGCAAGATAATAATATAATATATATCTAACAGTACTGTATTCTATTGTTAATAAGGAAGAGAGATTGTCTTGAGATTATAAGAAAATTCTCACTGGATGCTTTGTTCTGGTTTGGTAAAATCCGTGTTGGTCAGCCACACAAGCCTACATCATTTTTGTATATCTTAAATTAATCCATAAATCGTACAACTGATGTCAAGGAAATTTGGTGTACATCTTTCCCTTTTTCACAGTTTACTCTCTCAATGTCTGTTCTGTTTGCACATTGCAGTCGGTTTGGTAAATTCGTGGAGATTCAATTTGACAAGAATGGGAGGATCTCTGGGGCAGCTATAAGGACTTATTTGCTTGAAAGGTCTCGAGTTTGCCAAATCTCAGATCCTGAAAGAAACTATCATTGCTTTTACCTTCTTTGTGCTTCACCACCTGAGGTATTTAAAATGTATTTGACATTGAACCACACACCACACACCACACACCTCACATCCGTCATATGTTTTGCTGTTCTATACCTGTGATGGATAGTTACAGTTTATTGTTGCTTCTTAAAATCTTTCAGGAGAGAGATAAATTTAAGTTGGGAGACCCCAAACAATTCCATTACTTGAATCAATCCAGTTGCTTTGAGCTGGATGGAATAGATGACGGTGAAGAATATCTTGCAACCCGAAGGGCTATGGATGTAGTTGGGATCAGTGAGGAAGAGCAGGTCGGTGTTCTCAGATGTGCTAAGATAGATTGTGTGGTGTTACATTCAGTTTGATAATAATTCCTCTTTTCCAGGATGCAATTTTTATGGTAGTAGCTGCAATTCTGCATCTTGGCAATGTTGAATTTGCAAAAGGAGAGGATATTGACTCTTCTGTCATTAAGGATGAGAAGTCTAGATTCCATCTGAATACGACAGCTGAGTTGCTTAAGTATGCTCCTTTTATCATTTCCTGCATTGGATGCATTTTGAATCTCATATTATTACTTTTTTCTTAATGACATATCAATTATTCTTTATTGTAGGTGTGATCCTAACAGCTTGGAAGATGCTCTCATTAAGCGTGTAATGGTAACACCAGAAGAAATCATCACAAGGACTCTTGATCCTGTTTCTGCATTGGCTAGCAGAGATGCCTTAGCCAAAACTATTTATTCACGTTTGTTTGACTGGTAATCCAACTTCCTTACAGTGGTTTTGTTTGTACATGTTTGTTGTGTCCATGCATGTTTAGCCATGAACATCTGTTGTCGTATAGTATCAAACACATGTATTCTAACCACTGTTTTTGGTTCTTACGTTAAATTTTCTTTAATGCAACAGGCTTGTGGAGAAAATTAACTTCTCAATTGGTCAAGATCCAAACTCAAAGACATTGATTGGAGTTCTTGATATTTATGGGTTTGAGAGCTTTAAGTTCAATAGGTAAACTTTCAACTTCAAATATTGTTTACAATGTATGATCTAGTCTTGCAGCTGACAAGTTTCCTTTTCCATAGTTTTGAGCAGTTCTGTATCAATTTTACAAATGAGAAGTTGCAACAACATTTCAATCAGGTCAGAAACTTTTGGCATAGTTCTCACTTCCTAATATTAATGGTATTAGTTTAGTTCAGTCTTAATCAAAATCTTTTGGTATTGCATGTTGCAGCATGTCTTTAAGATGGAACAGGAAGAATATACAAAAGAAGAAATCAATTGGAGCTACATCGAGTTTGTTGATAACCAAGATGTGTTGGACCTGATTGAAAAGGTGACAGATTGTTGCTTGCTGCATTCTTGTTTATTATCCAAAATGGCTACTATAGTCTACATGATTACAAACTCATAATGTGGGATTCCTTCATCTGAAAGAATAACAGAAGTCTACGGTTTCCTCATTCCATTTCACTTGAGTTATTGTTTAATCTTTTTTTTTCTTTTCTGTTTCCAGAAACCTGGAGGGATAATTGCACTTTTAGATGAAGCCTGGTATGTAGATAATATTTAATCATATGCAATTTTTTATGAAGTTGATGGAATCAGAATTCTTACCTTCATTAGAAGTTAACTTGCTCTAGTTTTTGTGGTTTTTATCCTCTAATTTTCATTTTTATGAACAATTGTACTCAAGCTTGAATTCTTTAACTTCCTTTTGGTTGGACTCATGTTTGTCTTTTTGCTTCGCAGTATGTTTCCTAAATCCACGCATGAAACATTCGCTCAGAAGTTATACCAGACATTTACAAAAAACAAGCGCTTTATCAAACCAAAGCTTTCTCGTACTAGCTTTACCATATCTCACTATGCAGGGGAGGTATACATGTTGGGGACATTATGCATGTCCAGTACCTCTATATATTATTGTAATTTTTGCTAATCTTTCATCAAATATTTTTCAGGTAACATATCTGGCTGATCAGTTCCTTGATAAAAACAAAGATTATGTGGTTGCAGAGCACCAGGATCTGTTGACGGCCTCCAAATACCCTTTTGTGGCAGGGCTATTTCCTCCACTTCCAGAGGAATCATCCAAGTCATCGAAGTTTTCATCCATTGGATCACGCTTCAAGGTATTATTTGGATCAAGTACTCTATACTGTCTTATAATGGTGTGGATTGTAGTTTTTTTATTAATTTAGTATCCACATTTTAGATTTAAATTTATGGTAGTGAGTCGGAGGGACGCCATAAGTCTAAACCAGGATGAATTCTTATCCTTGACATTGCAAAGTTGTCTCAGATAACACCCAAAAGTTTGATTTATTGATCACTGTGTACTCTCTTAGTCACTTTCTGGAGCACCGAGTCTGTTGCAAGACACAATGTATGGAATTGTCTGTACAGAACACCTTTACTTTAAATTTAATGTTCAGCTACATCTTAATATATTATATTATTGAAAACTTTTTGTTATGGAGCAACAACTGATATTATCTTCTTGAAAATGCAGTTACAACTACAATCTTTGATGGAGACCTTAAGTTCAACAGAACCTCACTATATCAGATGTGTGAAGCCAAACAGTGTCCTCAAGCCTGCCATTTTTGAGAATTTTAACATTATACAACAATTACGCTGTGGTGTGAGTATGATCTGCCTATAGATTCCTCTTGTGCTTAATTTCTACTGCATAACCTGCAAAAATAATCATCCAAACCGAAATCCTGTGTTTCTGGGTAGCTTATACCAGTCATTATTATTATTTTTCAGGGTGTTCTTGAGGCAATTAGGATCAGCTGCGCTGGATATCCTACCCGACGTACATTTTATGATTTTCTTCTCCGCTTTGGGGTTCTTGCTCCCGAAGTTCTGGAAGGAAAGTAAGTACACATTTTTATGCCTGGTGAAAGACAGATTTTTTAATCTATAGCTTTCATTTTCAACAGAAATGTTGAATTGTTTTTACTTTTGCCTGAACAGCTGCGAGGACAAGGTTGCATGCCAAATGATCCTGGATAAACTGGGATTGACTGGTTATCAGGTGATTCAAGTTTTTATGTTCATTGATGATACTACTCAGCTATGGCAGTTAGGCAGGCTTGGGTAGTGCGACCCATATACACCCCATATTTCATGCCTGAGCTTATCTTTAAACAATGCCGGCTTGAGATGAGGTCATTACTGCACCAACCCAGGTTGTAAGCCTGACATCCCTGTTCTAATAGGAGTTGACGGGGACCTGACTATCCATGCCTGTCAGCTGTCCCTAGCAGGCTAATAGCTTTCTGAAATTTCTTCACTTTTTCTTAGTTCTTAGTGCTATCATATAGATGATGCTTGTGTAACCTGTTTGAACTTTCTATATGTATGCTGTTGTTTTCTGCGTAATTCACTTGATTTTTCATATTTTTCCAAGCATTTTGTCAATGTACCTTTTGTCTGATAATCATTTTGTTCAACTCCTTGGCAGATAGGCAAGACAAAGGTCTTTCTAAGAGCTGGTCAGATGGCTGAGTTGGATGCAAGGAGAGCAGAGGTACTTGGAAATGCGGCCAGAACTATACAAAGGCAAATCCGTACATATGTTGCACGCAAAGAGTTCTTTGCATTACGCAAAGCTGCTATTCAATTGCAATCTTATGTGAGAGGTATCATCATCTATTGGCATTTAAATAATAACCTTTGGCCTCGAACACATCATATTAATTGGTTGTTTCAACCCAGTGGTATTCCAGATTATAACTGTATTCTTGGTTTTTATAAAAAAAAAAATTCAGGAACATATGCTCGTGAGATATTTGAGCAGCTGCGACAACAAGCAGCAGCTGTCAAGATACAGAAAGATTTCCGACGATACATTGCCAGGAAATTATTCACAACAGTACGGTTGTCTGCAACCACAATACAGACAGGATTGAGAGCAATGACTGCTCGAAATGAATTCAGATTCAGAAAGCAAACTAAGGCTGCAATTCTTATCCAGGTCCTATCATCACTCATATTCTTACTGTATTGTTTTAAATTTTGTAAGGAAATCTAGGAACTTCTATGTTTCTGTTCATGCATCTTGTTTCAGATGAATTAATATTGATTAGTCGTTCTTGTTGATTGCTTCCAGACTCATTTGCGTGGCCACATAGCGTATTCTTACTATAGGAGTCTCCAGAAAGCTGCATTATATACGCAGTGTGGGTGGAGGCGTAGGGTTGCCCGGAAAGAGCTCAGAAATCTCAAAATGGTTTGTATTACACTCCTTAATGCGATTTGTTTCCTTAGGAGGATCTAAGGCATCGTATCAATTACATTGTGGTTTAAATCTGTTCAGGCTGCAAGAGAAACGGGAGCCCTCAAAGAAGCTAAAGACAAACTAGAAAAGCGTGTGGAAGAACTTACATGGCGCCTACAACTTGAGAAGCGATTAAGGGTAAATATGTTTATATTTAATATCCATTTTGGTTGGTGAGAAAAAGTAGATCATTTAATAGCACCTAAATTAATGTGTGGTGAGTTAAATTGCAGACTGATTTAGAAGAGGAAAAGGCCCAAGAAACTGCTAAGTTGCAAGAAGCTTTGCATGCAATGCAAATACAAATAGAAGAAGCAAATGCCAGAGCAATTAGAGAACGAGAAGCACTTGAGAAAGCTATTAAAGATGCACCTCCTGTCATTAAGGAGACTCCTGTAATAATTCAAGACACTGAAAAAATTGACTCATTATCTGCTGAGGTGGAGAGTTTGAAGGTGGGGACTCTATCTTGGATGATAAATGCTATCTATCTGTCAATGAAGTATGTTCTCCCTTGAGATTTACCAGTTTGTAATGGATAACCATAACGATAATAATAATGCATTTTCAACTAAAACAGACAAATAATCGTTGATCCTGATGATTGCTGTATTCAGAGGAGCTCATGTCTCTGTAATGCAGACAGTCACATTTAAAATGCAACTGGTTGTGCATTTTAGGTATAGGACTGCCAATTGGTTAGGTTAGCTTGAAGCCTGATCTATTTGGCCTGAATTAATTACCTGAGTTTTGTTAAGCTTATGTTCTAGTTATATCATGTAGAACAGTTATGGTATGTGCTGACTTAATGAGGCCTTCAAACTGTACAGGCCTTGCTGCTGTCAGAAAGACAGGCAGCGGAAGAGGCAAGGAAAGCTTCTATTGATGCTGAGGCTAGAAATGCAGAACTGGTCAAACAATTTGAAGATTCGTGCAGAAAAGTGGATCAGCTTCAGGAATCTGCGCAGAGGTTTGTAAACACTTGTGATAATGGAATTGTCAGGTTTCTAGTATGTTATGATAATGAATATGCTTCATACACCTGGCTGGTTCGAGATTTTCCCTTCATGTCTAGCACGTTAAAATGCAAGCTCACATTTTGTTGGTTGTTAACCACCCATCACTCACTTTTACGTTTATTTTTGCACACTGCCCCTTTACAATTACTACTCACGTTTTTACTTGAGGTCTTTGGTTTTTCACCTGACTTAAAAGGAACTAAAAAGATTTAGAAAATGTTTTTGGGCCCAAATGCATATAGTTAATAATTATAAGGAGGCCCCAGAGGAAATGTGGTAGAAAATTATGCTAATAAGAGCTCAACTTAGACTGCAGAACAGTTCCTTAATCCTCATCCCATTCTTCACTCAATTTTACATTTTTTTTTTCCTTTTTGCCCTTTTACATTTACGAATCAGGCTTTTTTAACCTGCTATCAATTGTCACCTTGATACGCACTATTCCCTCTGCCTCTCTTGTCTCGAAATGTGCCCTCCTTTGTTTTTTTTTTTGTTTATATCCAAAGCATCTCTCTGTCTCTCGTTGTCTCTCTCTCTCTCTCTCTCTCTCTCTCTCTCTCTCTTGATTTTCTGTGAAATCACATTCATTGGAGTTGATTTATTCTCCATATCAGGCTAGAGGAGAAGCTTTCGAACATAGAGTCGGAGAATCAAGTACTTCGTCAACAAGCATTGACCATGTCACCGACTGGAAAATCTCTATCTTCAAGATCAAAGACGGTGATTATTCAGGTATCTATTGAATTTAGGATCATTACTCATTCTAACATTTATTTACATTGTCATTTAAACTCATAGGTTGAGTGTTTGTTGAAATTGCAGAGGACACCAGAGAATGGGAATTATGTAAATGGAGAATCCAAGTTCACATCGGTAAGTGTACGTGATTGCTTTTATCATTATGAATGAAAATTTTGCAAATCTTTAGAGGATAAGAAATTATTTGTATTGCTTACTGTTTGCTATATGCTTCAGGATATGACTCTTGCCCTATCAAATGCACGTGAACCTGAGTCAGAGGAAAAGCCACAGAAATCTCTAAATGAAAAGCAGCTGGTAAGTGGCTATTGGCATGCCCTGATGTCTTGGTTTTTCTTTTTCTCTTTCTAATTAGTTTACCGCGATCCACTCGTTTTCAGGAGAACCAGGACTTGCTGGTCAAATGCATATCACAGGATTTGGGCTTTTTCGGGGGAAGACCAATTGCTGCTTGCGTCGTATACAAATGTCTTCTTCACTGGAGGTCCTTTGAAGTGGAAAGGACTGGAATTTTTGACCGTGTAATTCAAACAATAGCTTCAGCCATAGAAGTAAGTTACTCTTGGTGGTTCTAAGAAATCACAGCCTGTTAGTCCAAACTTTGTCGTACCTTATTACTACATCTCAGAACAAGTTTCGAATATTCTTTAACATGTTACTATTGGTTTTACGTACTGCAGGTCCCGGATAATAATGACATATTAGCTTATTGGTTATCCAATACCTCAACTTTATTGTTGCTGCTCCAACACACACTTAAGGCAAGTGGGGCAGCTAGCTTGACACCACAGCGGAGGAGAACATCATCAGCATCTCTTTTTGGAAGGATGTCTCAGGTACGAAGCATTTACATTTGCTTATCTTCTAATTTAAGAAGTTTGTTGTTTCATATTGTACTAATCCTTATTTTTCTACCAATCTTCATCTTTACCCTCATCTTCATAGGGGCTACGTGCTTCTCCTCAAAGTGGGGGGCTCTCATTTCTTAATGGTAGAGGACTTGGTAGACTGGATGACTTACGGCAAGTTGAGGCCAAGTATCCTGCATTATTGTTTAAGCAGCAGCTTACTGCCTTCCTTGAGAAGATATATGGAATGATTAGAGACAATTTGAAGAAGGAGATATCACCATTACTCGGATTATGTATCCAGGTGGCTGTTAAACTTTTTATGGTTCTGTGAACAAAAGCATGTTCTTTGATGTTTATAGAATCCCTAGTGATATGTAAGATAAGAAAGAAAACAAAAGCATATTGTGTCTGAATATGCTAATAATAGAGGAACTGAAAACTTTGTTCTTGTTGCCTGTGTATTGGTGTTGTAGATGTTCTTCTCCTTAAATAATGGGGATACCAACTTGGACAACAGGAAAATTTGTTTGATTTCTCTTTTTCGTACTATGCAGGCCCCCAGGACATCACGGGCAAGTTTAGTGAAAGGACGTGCCCAAGCTAATGCTGTCGCTCAGCAAGCTTTAATTGCTCATTGGCAAAGCATTGTGAAAAGCTTGGACAGTTGCTTGAAGACAATGAAAGCAAATTATGTGAGTTCTATAGTTCCCCATAGAACATAAAAAATTGTGATTGTTTCTCTGGTGAACAGTATTTTATTCTTATATTGTTTGGTATTGCAGGTGCCTCCCTTCTTGGTCCGCAAGGTGTTCACTCAGATATTCTCGTTCATCAACGTCCAGCTATTCAATAGGTAGATCCAATCAGTTCTCTCCCTCTCTATGGCCTCCCTCCCCGCCCCTTTTTTCCATCCACCCCTCTTTGTTTAAAGGTCTTGTGGCATTTAATTCAGTCATTTTCTGCAGTCTTCTTTTGCGGCGCGAGTGTTGTTCATTCAGTAATGGGGAGTATGTGAAAGCGGGTTTGGCCGAATTAGAACAGTGGTGCTATGGGGCAAGTGAGGAAGTAAGAACCATGCAACACTTCGAACTGTATTTTATGCATTCTTCCATGTCTTTACCTCAAACCTTTTCTGTCAACAGTACGCAGGCTCAGCTTGGGATGAACTGAAGCATATTAGGCAGGCTGTTGGATTCCTAGTAAATTTCGTTACCGTGATCTTTAAATTGCAGTAAGTGGCAATTCTCACTATTACACAATTTGCTGATTGATTTTCTGAACAATTCAGGTTATACATCAGAAACCAAAGAAGACCTTGAATGAAATAACGAAAGAACTGTGCCCGGTTCGTGCCTTTTCCTTTGAAATGTCGGACCTCTTTTTCTTTTCCGTGTAATTGTATGTTTCCTTCCTTCTGATGTTATTGCTTGTGGCTTCATCAGGTGCTTAGCATACAGCAGTTATACAGGATCAGTACAATGTACTGGGATGACAAATACGGTACACACAGTGTGTCCTCAGATGTAAGTCGACTTCAAATGGCACCGATATATAGCCTCTGTCCTCTGATGTATGTTAAACATTTGGTTTCTAAAATTCTTCCCCGACGCGGCAGGTTATTTCAAGCATGAGAGTTCTGATGACTGAGGACTCCAACAATGCTGTGAGCAGCTCTTTCCTATTAGACGACGACTCAAGGTATTGATAATCGTGATCCCCGACTCACAATCTAATTTTGTATTTGATTATCTATCTGAAAATTATATCGTTTTGCTTAAATTCGATGAATTTCCATGCAGCATACCATTCTCGGTGGACGACATCTCAAAGTCAATGCAACAAGTAGACATAACTGACATTGAACCTCCACCATTGATTCGTGAACACTCTGGGTTTGGCTTCTTACTCCCCCGGTCTGAATGATGTTCGTGATCATTGTCTCTCGTGCTCCACTCGGGTCTTCATGGTTATGTCGAAAGACACAGCACATCAGGTGATGTGCTGAAACCTGTGCATATAGTTTCATTGTTTGTAATCATCAACATTTGTGTATAGAGCTTGTTTTTTCTGCTCATGCCATCCATATTGGTTTGGATGGCGGAGTCAGTTCATTCTTTCCCTCGAGTTTTGTCAACACGAGGGTATTTTCGTAGGTTGCCGTGTCGCAATTTATGCGACGACGTGCCTGGAAACGGGCACTGGCGCCCGGTAGCTTCTTTCTTGGGTTCTAAGGTCGTCTGCCGGTTTTTGAGTGGATTTGTAGGCCATCATTTGTTGTATGTGGAAGCAAGTTGTAATTAAGTTGTGTAATTTTTTTTTATTACTTGTAATACTAGATGGAAGCCTTTGTATTAACAAGATTACAGAATATAAATTTATTGGATTTTTATTTTGTTTGACCTCTTTTCCTCAAAATTGCTTTCAATTATTCCTTATTTGTGCATTACTTGTAAGAACTCTGAAGTTCGATACTTTTTTTTTTGTTACAACGATATATTTACAATAAAGGGTATCAGAATAAATTGATTATGAACTCGCTGTTTATGAGACCTAAATCTAAAACATTTTTCCTATAAATGAAGAATATTACCAGATCGCGTTTGTAAATGAAAACTTAGTAATTTATTTGTCAATATTTTATCCATGGCTCGTGTATTAGGAGCTAAGCTATACAATTGGTTTGATACTGCTTAAATTATTTTAAAAGTAGGTATGAAAAAAGCTGAAGTAAAATTTGTGTTTGTTTAAGTTTGCTTTTTTTTCAGTCATGATAGTTCAAAGCGGAAGCAACATTTTGCTGCTTTTGAAAACCAGCTTTTTATAAAAGGATGCGGATGAACAGTAGCATTTAATGAATTTTTCCAAGTGGCAATCTTACCCCCTTGGACCATATTTATATGGATTTCAACTGCCCATATTCTTTTTTATTTCTTAAGTGTCAGTAAGCGCTGTTGAAATCAAATATTGAAATAATTTTATTTTCTCTTGTATGTATTCATGGCAAGCGTAAGTGTAACCACATTGATTAGGACAATGTGCCTCGTATGCACTTAGGTTCAAATCCTCTCATGAGTAGGAGGTCTAAAATCAATGATTGAGAACACTCTACCAAAAGAAAGTTTGCTTCTTTGTGATCGAAAAGTCATGGGTTGAGTCGTGAAAATAGTCTTTTTGCAAAGAAAGGGTAAGGTTGCATACAACAAATAGTCCCCCTTCCTCGACCCTCGCAAAGCAAGAAGCCTTGTTACATTAAGATCGCCATTAACATTATATTTGTAAGAAGAAAGAAAAACCAAGAATCGAGTTCAATCTTCATTTGCCATTCTCAATTTAATTAACCAACTTGCTACTAACCAATGAGTTAGTAGACCGTAGAACCATTAGACAAGGGAGAGTGTCTACTCGCACCCAGCTTTTCACTCTTCCCACCCAACAATCTATTTCCAAACTTTAGAAACTTCATAATTTACTCTGCATACCCACCAAATCTTCCAAAATCAACCACAACAATCAAAGCTAAAGTTCTTGCCCGTAACGGTCCGAATTTCATTTTTTGCAAATTTGTACACAAACAAATCATTTCCCATCTGTATTGAAAACACTTATGAACCTCCTACGAATAAAAGCTAAGTTCTTGGAATACAAAATTACACAGCCTACTAGTTCACAGGACTGCCTCGACTGGATTACGATCACAATCCAACGATTGATCTCCCTTAGTTTGTGTTGGCTGCACTTCCGATTTCTTCTTCTCCTTGAGAATCACTTGCCTCGGCATTACCTCCAGCAAGAAACTTCCTCCGTTCCATACAGTTGCGGAAACCTTGAGTATTTGGAAGCTAACGTGCAGTTCATACGACAAGAAGATTGGGACTGTGAGCGCCATTGTCGCCACAGTAAATACGCCTTGGAGTAGAATGTACATGAACAAGCGATTCTGATCCCCAAGCAAACCGCTCAAGCGCCACCATACATTGTTTGCTTTCTGCGCCTTCTTTGAGAGCTCCCTGTGAGAAAGGAAATCAGAATCGGGGAAAAAGAGAGGAGAACCAAAATGCAAGGATGAGGAGGAGAAAGTGGTGGTAAGAACCTGTAAGAAGTCATGACTTCGGGATCTCTCAACAGCCTTTGTCGACGTAAAACATTGACAATGAGGAAATACAAAGCCTGCCAGAGGGTGTAAGCAAACAAGGGCACCCAAAAGAGCCATACCCAAAGGTAGGATTTGTCTTCTACGTAAGGCCATGAAGCTCTGTGAGATGTTCCTTCCGGGTGCATGGCTGCAAAAGTTGCTGGATCCCACCATCGAATGGTGAAGAAAACTAACCCTGAAATAAACCTGTTGTGTCAGGGGCATGACGTTAATGTATATTGATCACTACAGAGCATGCAACATAAACTTTTCGGAGAAGCTCGGAATATATTGTCCTAAACTTTGATTTGGAGGTTTGACTTGCAGGCCCCGACTGCGAAAGTTATAACAATTTAAGGCTGTGGTATTAATTTTCCAACGAAAAAAGATAGAATTTAAACACTACAAAATTTATTCAAAGGTACTTTACGAGCATATCAGGAAAGAATTGACTCACCGGGTAAAAGATGTATGAGGACACTAACGATTTTGTCAAGAGAACTGAAAACCAAGCTACAACGCCAAACAATCAATGCCCATGCTAACGGCCCCTGGTTGCGCATTTGAAAGAATCAACAAAGTGAATCGTTACTTCGTCACAAAGCAAAGTAACTCAGGAGTTATTGCTTACCTCAGCAAATGAGAAGCAAACCATGAAAAACTTTTCGTTCCTTGGATAAAGAAGCAGGTCAACCAAAAATATCGTATTGGCATAGTAGCAAAAGTCCTAGAACATACAAACAAGTACATTACTTCCTCAGTTTTCATCATAATTAATCCAAAGAAAGTAAAAAGTACATAAGCGAAGGATGATAGGAGCACGACAAGTTTCGACAAAATATAGAAAAAGTTCCGCCAAGATTTCAATCAGACACATTAGATTAGAAGCACCATAAAATTTCTGCTACCATCTATTAGAACATAGAACTTGGGTAACCCGGACACTTAGCCACTGTTCTTAATTTCAAACCAACAGTTGCTTCCTCTCTTATCTCTAACTTTTATGAAGTATTCATTCTTCTTTGTCAAGGTAGGTAAGACAATAAAAAAGAGAAAAGAACAAAATCAGTTAGAACACAACCAAAATTTTCCCCCCTATGTCATCTTGGAATCCCGTATCAAGCCGAAAGATGTATTGAAGATGGCAAAACCACCCCCTATGATTTAATTGTTTTAGGCGAATGGTTTATCACTATCGTCCAATGCATACGACCAATACCATATTCATCCAAATGCAGTAACAATTTACTAACATACTTTAAATCACTACTAGAGGTCCACATACATTAATTGAATAACAGATGCATTTAACAAAATCAATATGAAATAGCAAAGCTTACCAAAAGATAGTAATGCCATTTCTTGAACCGATAGTATATCCAACGAAGAGGAACAAAGATGACATAGAACAAACAATATACATATCGAGTATCTTGTGGTCCTGTTAAAAGATGAAAATGTAAGAAACAAAAACACAAGTAATTGCTCTTCTCAAATAGTAATTACTACAACCATTTCATTTCACCAATCAAGAAACCTTACTTGCTCCTAAGAGGAAGCAAAATCCACCGAAACCGAGAACCCCCACAAGATGCGTCAGCTAAAGCATGTAAAAAACAAGTCATATCATAAACTTCCAGCACAAAACTTAACAAACCCAATACATTCACTTCACACAATGACACAAACATAATACGTACTGTTGAATCAAACTCAAATCACATGAAATTGGTTTATAACTTTTTACATAAAAGTTGAAGTGCTTACCTTGTTGATGAACTTTTCGTGTTCCTCAGCTTGCTTGACGATCTTCACAGCCTGCTTTGAGAGGATCTCTCTGGTCTGAACCGCTTGTTTCGACAAAATCTCTTTGGTTTGAGCAACTTTCTGGAAAAACCAAGCATTCCCAAATCAACAAAAACCAAAAGCAAACACAACCCAGAATCCAAAACGAATCAAAACAGCGAACTTTCCAACAAAAGGCCAAAAAGGAAACGAATTTGGCCGTACCTTTGATCGGTCTTTCAACCCTTGCCTCACTGCTTGGTGAAACGAATCCCCATTTGTTTCCTCCATTGGAGCGTCGCCGTTGGACATTTCTGCTATTTATACCACATTTTTATTGGCATCTGAGGTTACATTATTTAAAAAATTTATAGAGCCTGAAAAAAAAAAAAAAAAAAAAAAAAAAAAAAAAAAAAAAAAAGTAAATTTCTCGTATATCACAATTATTATTTAATTAATTTTTTTTTAATATATATTTATTAAATAATGAATATCATTACTCTTAAGCGCTCTCTTTTTTTATTTAAAAAAAAAAGAAATTATTTTGTACGTTTGCATTATGAGGTAGTTATTTATAGAATATATTAAATCACAAACTTAATTTTCTTTTCGTTACTTTTAATATTTTAGTGTCGTGTTAACTTACGTACAGTACAAAAAAACGACTGAAATATTTAATTTGTCTAAAATTAAATAAATTTAATGTGTGATGTAAGTTGCAATAGCTGCGTGAATTAAAATAATGAATCTACATAATAAAATTTACAACTTTTTATGGAAAATAATGGAGTAGTGCAGTAGGAGGAGTGTAGTAGGACTTCTGAGTTTTTCAGATAAATACTAACGAGATTTTTTAAAGTAAACCTATTTATAAATTTTCTGACACCTCACAACTTATGGTTAATTTTATATCAACATTATAAAATATTATGTCAAAAATATAATTTTTTTAATGCGATAAGATTTTCAATTGTTAATAGGTACCAAATAATTACGTTGTATTGGAATGCAACCTTAACATTATGTTTGGATGAAAAAAATTCAAGATTACTAAGAAATTTTGAAATGATGCGATTTTATTTGATAAAATTTGTGAATTTTCTTGTTTAGTTAACATAAAAAAACAAAGAAAAACTAATGAAAATGGCTTGAAAACTTTGAGTTTTAATGATAAGGACAAAGTAAAGGGTAAAGTGAATAGTACCAGAATTGACTTTTTAGTGTAAAAATGTGATTTTTAGTTAAAGTGAACAGTACCAGGAGCTTTTCGTTAAAGTACCCAAAAAACAATGGAATTGAATACGGAATTTGTTATTTTTAAGTTCTTAATCATATAAATTGAGAAATGACACCTATTTACATAGAATTTAAATAGGGGAATTGAAGTTCTCAAATTCCAAGTTTTTTTCCACGCGAAAATTATAAATTTCTATGTTTATGAATTCAAACAAAAAAATTGGTGCATGTTAATTTATAAATTCTAATTTTTATCAAAATTTCAAGGATGACGAAATAAAGGAATATGCGAATCGGCCAATTATGCTACCATGGTGCGAACCCGTTCGGCCACGCGTACTTTCTATACAGGTCAGCCTTGACTTTTAAGGATAACGAAAGCATCTGCATACGTGGCGCAGGATGATTGTAACTTGGCTCGTGACAACAGTACGCTGGACGCAGGGGATTAAATAGAATTATCCTAGGCCTGGGCTAGTGGGCCGAGCTCGTTGTCGAATCAAATTATCCGTTTGCTGTAAATTTGTTAAGCTGGCTAAAGCATCGTGCTCCTGCAATAGATATTAAATTTTTTTTTCGATAGATGAGTTTAATGAAAACTAGCATATGGGCACTCACAAAATGCGTGTAAATTTTTTTTTTTGTTTTTTTGTTTTTTAAGTAGAAGGAGAGAGGAAGAGAGTGATAGAAAATGTGGGAGTGAGAAGTTTTTTTATTTTTCTATTTTTAAAAAAAAATTTATATAGTTTTTAATTAGAAATATGTTAGGATTACATGTAGGTGAGGTCTTAAAAAAAGCAAAATTTGATTGTGTGAAATTATATTTCTACCCATATTACTTATTAATGTTCCATTTTAATTAGAGGGTTAAACTAATAATTTCATATGATTTTGGTTGACAATGAGTGTTTTATTAATATACAGTTTATATATCGCTTGTAAATATAAACAATAAAGTTTGAAGTTTTAATTTTATGAACAACACACAATAAAAAATAAATCTGATGCCTCTAATGAGTCATAATTTATGAGTTTTTTTTTTTAAATTCATTATTATTAAGGGGGAAGTATTCGAAATTATTATAAGAATAAAGGGGAAGGAGGAGTTTCGAATCCGGATGCATGAGTAGAAATCCATCATCCTATAATATCTTATCCATTAAGATATTGGACCATGTAGCAATGGTCGCTCAACTTTAATCCAATTGGAGAAATGGTCCCTCAATTTTAATTCAATTGTAGCAATGGTCATTCAACTTTAATCCAATTGTAGCAATGATTCTTCCAACATGACTCGTTTTGATGGAATTCTGATGGAGTAGACAAAAATGACTATAACTGCACGGTTTGATGAATTAAGGGATCAATGATCATAATTTTTAGTTGATGGACTGCTAATTAGTTAAAGTTGACGAATCATTGTTATAATTTTCGCTTTATTTTATGCGAGGGATAGAAATATACCCAAAAGAATTCACTACTAAGAAAAAGCTAGGAATATGATAGTGACTTTTTAAAATTAAAATCCTAACGTATATGGTCTGGAACTTTCAGCATCTTGTGACGCTCTTTGTGACGCGAATGTCAATGGGACCTGGCAGGCATATCCGAAAGGTTTGAAACGACTTTTACTATGGGCTAGAGAGCACAAGAAACCACTTACAACATTGAAAAATAAGACACAAGTTATGTACCTTATGACGTGTTTATTTAGAATGACGAAAGTCACATGTTTTTTTTTAATTCGTATGTTTTTTTTTAAGGACCAGCTGGTGATTTTGTCAGTTCATCTTTTTATAAGTGGGGAAGACTCACAGAAATATTTAACCTCTTCCGAGTATCAGTGTGTGATTTATCAGCGTTATAAATTGAACCTAGAACATGTCGTGTGGAATATAGGTTTGGAATTTGTCCATAACCACCAAGCAACCTCATGGTGAGTTTTAATTCGTATGTGTTAGTAAACATACGGAAAGTCATGAATTAAAATAATTTCAATACTAGTGTGTTAGCAAAGACCGAAAAACTAATTCAAATTCTTATTCCAAGTAATTAAAGTGTCATTTATAATCCATATATAAAGGAAAAATTTAGAAATTATAGATGGTCATCTAAATATACCATGATTCTATACCACGCAATTGAAATGAACATTCACATCAATTAAAAAAATTCCATGTCAGCTAAGGTGGATATTTACGACTTTTACTCAATGATTTTTATTAATAAAATAATTAAAAATAATAATGGAACCTACTTGCTCCCGTTTTCAAGCCTCACTGCTGGGCCTCCTCCCTCTTCGCTCTCCAATTTCATCTTCCTTCACCGACGATTGATGGTGCTCGACCCCCTTCATCACTGCTCTGCCACCAAATCAAGTTTGCAATTTTAATGGTTTATGCCTTGTAGCCAAACGGTGGATTTCATAGGTTTTTAATTCCAGCAACATTGAACAAAAATATGAAAAGGATTGGATACGATATTTTCCTTTCTGTTCTACTGCTGAGGATTTTCCGAATGGAAGAAGATTTGGAAGAAACGTATCTAACAGGGAAGTTGAACGGGTAGAGTTTAAGTAAAAATAAAATAATATTAAAATAAACAGATATTCCACTTAGGTTGACACCTAAGCTTCCGCATCATGTGGTATTGTTAACAACGTCCTTTATATGTGTGCAGGAGGGCGTGCCAACTCGTCGGCCGAGCTCGGAGACTAAATGTGGTATAATAAGATGGTAAGAATAGCATTACTAGTTCACAGGACTTTCGGGGATGCCTCGACTGGATTAGGATCACAATCCAACGATTGATCTCCCTGAGTTTGTGCTGGCTGCACTTCCGATTTCTTCTTCTCCTTGAGAATCACTTGCCTCGGCATTACCTCCAGCAAGAAACTTCCTCCGTTCCATACAGTTGCGGAAACCTTCAGTATTTGGAAGCTAACGTGCAGTTCATATGACAAGAAGATTGGGACTGTGAGCGCCATTGTCGCCACAGTAACTACGCCATGGAGTAGAATGTACATGAACAAGCGATTCTGATCCCCAAGCAAACCGCTCAAGAGCCACCATACATTGTTTGCTTTCTGCGCCTTCTTTGAGAGCTCCCTGTTGAGAAAGGAAATCAGAATCGGGGAAAAAGAGAGGAGAGCCAAAATGCAAGTATGAGGAGGAGAAAGTGGTGGTAAGAACCTGTAAGAAGTCCTGACTTCGGGATCTCTCAACAGCCTTTGTCGAAGTAAAACATTGACAATGAGGAAATACAAAGCCTGCCAGAGGGTGTAAGCAAACAAGGGCACCCAAAAGAGCCATACCCAAAGGTAGGATTTGTCTTCTACGTAAGGCCATGAAGCTCTGTGAGATGTTCCTTCCGGGTGCATGGCTGCAAAAGTTGCTGGATCCCACCATCGAATGGTGAAGAAAACTAACCCTGAAATAAACCTGTTGTGTCAGGGGCATGACGTTAATGTATATTGATCACTAAAGAGCATGCAACATAAACTTTTCAGAGAAGCTCGGAATATATTGTCCTAAACTTTGATTCGGAGGTTTGACTTGCAGGCCCCGACTGCGAAAGTCATACAATTTAAGGCTGCGGTATTAATTTTCCAACGAAAAAGATAGAATTTAATCACTACAAAATTGATTCAAAGGTACTTCATAAGAGCATATCAGGAAAGAATTGACTCACCGGGTAAAAGATGTATGAGGACACTAACGATTTTGTCAAGAGAACTGAAAACCAAGCTAAAACGCCAAATAATCAATGCCCATGCTAACGGCCCCTGGTTGCGAATTTGAAAGAATCAACAAAGTGAATCGTTACTTCGTCACAAGGCAAAGTAACTCAGGAGTTATTGCTTACCTCAGCAAATGAGAAGCAAACCATGAAAAACTTTTCGTTCCTCGGATAAAGAAGCAGGTGAACCAAAAATATCGTATTGGCGTAGTAGCAAAAGTCCTAGAACATACAAACAAGTACATTACTTCCTCAGTTTTCATCATAATTAATCCAAAGAAAGTAAAAAGTACATAAGCGAAGGATGATAGGAGCACGACGAGTTTCGACAAAATCAGTTAGAACACAACCAAAATTCCCCCCCCCCCTGTGTCATCTTGGAATCCCGTATCAAGCCGAAAGATGTGTTGAAGATGGCAAAACCACCCCCTACGATTTAATTGTTTTACGCGAATGGTTATCACTATCGTCCAATGTATACGACCAATGCTCTATTCATCCAAATGCAGCAGCAATTTACTAACATACTTTAAATCACTAAGAAATAGCAAAGCTTACCAAAAGATAGTAATGCCATTTCTTGGACCGATAGTATATCCAACGAAGAGGAACAAAGATGACATAGAACAAACAATATACATATCGAATATCTTGTGGTCCTGTTAAAAGATGAAAATGTCAGAAACAAAAACACAAGTAATTGCTTTTCTCAAATAGTAATAACTACAACCATTTCATTTCACCAATCAAGAAACTTTACTTGCTCCTAAGAGGAAGCAAAATCCACCGAAACCGAGAACCCCCACAAGATGCGTCACCTAAAGCATGTAAAAAACAAACCCAATACATTCACTTCACACAATGACACAAACATAATACATATTGTTGAATCAAAACTCAAATCACATGAAATTGGTTTATAAGTTTTTACGTAAAAGTTGAAGTGCCTTACCTTGTTGATGAACTTTTCGTGTTCCTCAGCTTGCTTGACGATCTTCACAGCCTGCTTTGAGAGGATCTCTCTGGTCTGAACCGCTTGTTTCGACAAAATCTCTTTGGTTTGAGCAACTGTCTGGAAAAACCAAGCATTCCCAAATCAACAAAAACCAAAAGCATACACAACCCAGAATCCAAAACGAATCAAAACAACGAACTTCACAACAAAAGGCCAAAAAGGAAACGAATTTGGCCATACCTTTGATCGGTCTTTCAACCCTTGCCTCACTGTTTGGTGAAACGAATCCCCATTTGCTTCCTCCATTGGGTCGTCGCCGTTGGACATTTCTGCTATTCATACCATGTCTTAAACCACATTTTTATAGAAACTTAAGGCTTTCTCTGTAAGCTTTTCTTAAACTCAAGGCATTACGAGGTATTTATTTATAGAATATATTTAATCATAAACTTAATTTTCCTCTTTTTATCTTTAATATTATAGTGTCGTGGATAAATCGTGTGATAATAATAACTCACGTACAATATAAAAAACACGAAAGAAATAATTAATTTGTTTAAAATTAAATAAATTCAATGCGTGATGTAGGTTGCAATAGCTATGTGAATTAAAAAAAATGAGTCTACATAAAAGAATTTACAACTTTTTATGGAATATAATGGAGTAGTACAGTAGGAGGAGTGTAGAAGGACTTCTGAGTTTTTAAGATAAATACTAACGAGATTTTCTCAAAGTAAAACTTTTTATAAACTCTCTGACATTTCATAATTTATCGTTAATTTATATATTAACATTATAAAATATTATACCAAAAATATAATTTTTTGAATGCGAAAAGATTTTCATAGGTACCAAATAATTACGTTGTACTGGAAAGTAACCTTAAAATCAGAATCTTCCCTTTTCTTGACGCAAGCAAAGAAATAAAGGAATATGCGATTCGACCAATTATGCTACGCATGGTGCGAATCCGTTCTGCCACGCGTACTTTCTCTACAGGTCAGCCTTGTCCTTTAAGGATGACGAAAGCATCTGCATACGTGGCGCAGGATGATTGTAACTTGGCTCGTGACAACAGTACGCTGGATGCAGGGGATTGAATAGAATTGTCCTAGGCCTGGGCTAGTGGGCCGAGCTCGTTGTTGAAGGTGAAGGGTGGAAATTAAAACATTTCTGCATGAGAATCAAGGCATGGGCTTCCATCAAACCCAAAAGTTAGAAAAATGCTCACGTCACATTTTCGAATCAGATTATTCGTTTGCTGTAAAATTGTTAAGTTGGCTAAAGCATCGTGCTCCGTGCTCATGCAATAGATATTAAATCTTTTTTCGATATTTTTAGATGAGTTTAATGAAAACTAGCATATGAGCACACACAAAGCGTGTGTAAAAAATTGTTTATTTTTGTTTTTGAAGTAGAAGGAGAGAGGAAAAGAGTGATAGAAAATGTGGGGGTGGGAAGTTTTATTATTTTTCTATTTTAAAAAAAAAATTATATAGTTTTTAATTAGAGATATGTTATGATTACATGTAGGTGAGGGTTTCAAAAAAAAAAATTGATTATGTGAAATTACATTTATGCCCATATTACTTATTCATGTTTCGTTTTAATTAGAGGGTTAAACTGGTAATTTTATATGATTTTGGTTGACAATAACACTATGTTTGGATGAAGAAATTTAAGATTACTAAGAAATTTTAAAATGACGGAAATTGAATTGACGGGATTTTATTTTCTAGAATTTGTGAATTTTCTTGTTTGGTTAACCCAAAAAAACAATGGAATTGAATATGAAATTTGTTATTTTTAAGCTCTCAATCATAGAAATTAGGAAATGACACCTATTTACATGGAATTTAAACTTGGGAATTGGAGGTCTCAAATTCCAAGTTTGTTTCCACGCGGAAATTCTAAATTCATATGTTTATGAATCCAAACAAGGGAATTGGTGTATGTGACATTCTGTCCCAATTTTATAATTTTGGCGACGTGAAATGACAATATTGCCCTTGAATACGCGGGAACGGATGTGTTTTTGGGTTTGGATTTGGGCTTGGGTGTCCTAAACACTAAGCCCAAAAGCTTAGGCTTTCAACTATATAACTCAACACACACACACGCATGCACACACGTGCACTACAATCTGATTCTTCTTTCTCTCACACTCTCTCGAAGCCTCTCTCTCTCTCTCACCATAAACGTACGGACACACACACACTACACTTCCTCAACGCACGGATCGAGCTTCAGGTAAGCCCAAACGTGATCTGTGACTTGTGCTGAGTATTTCTATACTAGTTTTAGGTTAGAAAACCCTAGGTTTAAGTCGAAACCGTAGGCTAATAACGAGGCACTGTTCATGTACTACTATTTCAGGGCATTTTAGACGAAACTAAGATCACAGTGAGGCTTAGGATCTTCCCACGAACCTCGGAGCACCTAGTTTGCACTTGTGGGACGTCGGGATCGTGAGTTTCAAGATTGGCCGAGTTTGGAGAATTTTCCCAACGGATTTCTCGTCATTTTTAAGGTATTTAAGGTTATAGATATGTTCTACACTGAATTTAGAGCATGTAGGAAGAAAAATCGTGGAAAAAGGATGAAAAATGAAGGAGATATGGAAGTTTGAAGTTTCGCCGGAAAATGTCGCTGGAAAAACCAGTCCGGCGACGGTCGCCGGCGAAGGTCGCCGGAGCTGGAGGTTGGGGGTGACGGAATATTCCGTCAAAGTTGACGGAATATTCCTCACGCCGTCAGTTATTTCTAACGGAATCCGTTAGAAGATAACGGAATATTCCAATATTCCTGAGCCGTTAGGGTTCCGTCACACGTGCGAGGCACGTGCCGCGCGTGGCCGGCCCGTCTGCCCGTGCCTTGGCCGGCGCGTGGCGGCGCGTGCGGGGTCCAAAAATTTATCTAAAAATATCACGACGCTCGTGACGTCGTGTAGGTCGCGTTGGTATATTCAAATACCAAAATTGACCTTCGTATGAAAAGTTAATTACGTAGCTCGGTTATGTGCTGTTAATGACGGTTTTACAGTTGTTTCACATATAGGTGAGACGTACCCAGAGGACGAGCGCATTCATTCTCGGCTCGGGGGATACGACCCGTCGACATACCATTGAGTGGGCTTTTGGTTTTCAGTATATATATATATTATTGGCGTTTTTCCCAGAAACGCAAATTACATGATTTATGAACGGAATTGGTTTTATAATTACGTTGCCATGTCGTATGCCAATTATATTTTATAAATATGATTATGTTTGCAATTGCTATGCTCCGACGCCGAGGACGGCCAGGTAAGTCAGGTAAGTATGATAATAGTGTTTGAAATGATGATAGATAGTGGTTTAGCTCATCACCAGCACCTCGGGTGTTTGTGCTCCGCCAGAGTAGGGCCTAGCCTTCACGTGATCGTTCACCTCACGCACCGTACGCTCACCTTGGATCCAAGGCAGGTGTCTAGCCTGTCGTACAGACCACTATAGGTGGTTCCGACTCGTAGGTGACCCGCGATTCGTCGCACAGCCTTCACGTGATCGTAGCACTGAGCGTAATATTATACACCTAGCCTGTCGTACATACCACGATAGGTGGTTCTGACTCGTGTGCAGGATAATAATAGATAGTGATTGAGGATGATGGATGAGCTATAGGTTCAGCCGTACAGGTCACTAGAGGTGACTCCGGCTGACATTACATTAGGGATACTTCGGATTTACATTACCTGACTGATGATGATGACTTTCTGAGTTGGTATATCGACATGGCCTATCATTGTGTTTTGATAATGAAATTTGGATTCTGAGACGAGGTTTTTCGTATATAAGTATATACGTATTATTTTCTGAGAAAATTATATTGATTTACAGCGAGGGGTTATTTATGGATTTTATGAAATGATTTTTGAAAATATTTGTTTTTGCCCACTCACATTTTCTGTTTTGCGCCCCTCCAGGTTCTAGTAAGCGACGACGTGGACGGCTATCGAGGCATCAAGGCAGTTCTGACAGACCACCACTGATGTAGGGTTTTCTTTAGTAATTCTGTCGTTTGTTTTAAATGACTGCACCTAGGATTGGCTCTGTGACCTTTAACTATTTCACTTCCACTCTTTATCACTTTTTATCTTATGTATATTATCAATTTGACTTCACTGCTGCATTTTATGCATAATTACCTTCCACTGACGTTTTTGGCTACGTCACTCGTACGTGACGGCCAGCACGCTTCGGCCCCTGGATCGGGGCGTGTCAGTGTATGTCAATTTACAAATTCTGACTTTTATCCAAATTACAAGTTTATTTCCCTCATCCAAACAGAGTGTAAGTGTTTTATTAATATGCAATTTAGATATAGCTTGTAAATATAAACAATAAAGTTTGATGTTTTAATTTTATGGACAACACACAATAAAAAATAAATCCGATGCCTCTAATGAGTCATAATTGATGAGTTTTTTTAAATTCATTATTATTAAGGGGGAAGTATTCAAAATTATTATAAGAATAAAGGGGAATGAAGAGTTTTGAACCTGGACGCATGAGTAGAAATCCAACATCCTATAATATCTTATCCACTAAGATACTGAGCCACGTGTAGTCATAACTTATGAGTTAAGATATGATTGAGTGATGTTTTATGTGGGTAAATGTTATGCTTTGATACATTATGAGACCATAGAATAAATTTTATAATTTACGAATGGTTGATCATAAAAAGGTTACAGGTCCAAATTGTGGAAAGAGTCTATTTGTAAAGTAAGTGTAAGACTGTGTACTAACGTTTTTCCCTTCTGACCTTTTCAAAGCGAGAAATCTTGTTGACTTAGGATAATTATTGTATAAACGGTTGATCATCATTCACGTGTATGTTCTTAATCATTACAATACATGTTCAGTAGTTTTCATTATAAAATGAGTAAATGGACATTTTTAGACTTCTAAAACTCCACATGCAAGTGTAAAAGAACAATCAATTAAGTTTACCAAAAAAAAAAAGAAGAACAATCAATTAATTATTTCAAAGTGCAAATAGTTAAAAAAATGAGTGCAAAAATCGCTGTCAACTCACTCAGAACAAATTAAAATGTTTTCAATCAAACATGTTTATGACATTTGGGTAGGATAAAATAATGCTTGTGTTCCCTCATTAGGGAGGCCGTCCTTTTACTATGCCATTTCGGTTAAGCCACATCAACATTTTATATTCTTATTACTTTTGTCTTATTATCTCTATAAAAAATCAATATCAAATGTTGACGTGGCTTAACTGTGACCGTACAAATAGAAGAGGATGAGAATGACATGGTATTGGGAGGGCAGACAATTTGCCTTCCATTAGGGAAACTTAATTGTCTATTCACTTACAATTAATTAATATTTACTGTCCAAATATTATAATTAAAATCATTCTTTCTCTTTATCATTACTTAATATTATACATGCTAGAATTTGGAGACCTTTTACTCATGCATATGCATGAAACAAATTGACGGTTCATTAAGAGGATGCTACTTACTTGCAAAATTGTTAATTGGTTAAACCCGTATGGATGACTTAACGATCTTCAAATTGAACTCTTGAAGATCTTTTAGTCATTCATATGCATGAAACAAATAGACAGTTCATCAGGAGGATGCTACTTGTTACCAAAGTTATTGATTGGTTTAACATGTATGAATGACTAAATAATTTTCAAATTGAATAATTTTTTGCACATATAATCTTTAAATGATAATAAAGAGAATGAACGGTTTCGATTATGATGTTCGGATAATAAAGATTTATTAATCGTGACACAAGCATTATCCACTTGGGTATAAAAAAAAATGGAAAACTAACGAAAAGTCCCTGAATAGTGACAGTTTTAATGAAAAGTCATTTTTGAAGGTATAATGAATAGTGACAGTTAAAGGTAAAAAAGTGGTTTTTCGTTAAAAGTAAACAGTGCCAGGGGTGTTTTATTAAAGCTCTCTAAAAAAAAATGTGAACAAGAGCAATAATTGCACAAGGGGATAAACAGAGACGTCATAGGTTGGAGCGTCATTTTAAATTTTTTAATTGGGTGACTCTCTTGGTTTTTGCTTATTTTTTCAGCTTTCATGAATAATTGATTAACTTCTAACAACAACAACAACAACGTGGTTTTTTTTTCTTTTTTTTTGGAACAAAAAACAACAATAACGTGCTACGTGTGAAATAAATTATGTCATATTTAAGTTTGTGCATGAAAATCATTAGCAATATAAATTTATTATTTAATATATATATATATTTATTATTTATTAAATTTCAATGATTGAATCAAAAAATTTAGCTACATGACACGAACAAGTAAGAACTGATTCAAATGATTGAATCAAAAAATTTTAATTAGGGAGAGATTAAGTCAAATTTAGAGTTAAACATAAATCTCGTATCTTTTAAAGGTGGAGTCTCACATTTCACTCTAAAATTATATCGAAAGTTGAATATAACTTTTAATTTAGCACTAGTTATACATTACATTTGATTCAAAGTTAACTTAATTCTTCTAAGATGAACCATAAAATATCAGGTATTATATGATTACAAATTTTCCGGCCCATGAGAATGGAGATATACAATTATAATGACATGACAATAATAAAATTATTTTTGTTCTGGTAAACAAATATATTTATTTATTTTAAAAGAAATGATAGTAATGATTCCTTAATTTTAACACAATTGGAGTAATAGTTCTTCAGCTAAAGATTCATGATCATTCATCCCTTAACTCATCAAAACGTGCAGTTATAATCATTTTCGTCAATTCCATTAAAACTTTCGCAACATGAGTCGTGCACCACACATGTGAGGCTGAATCAAATGAAAAATATGGAAAATCAAATTATAAAAATTATAGCAATGGTCGCTCAACTTTAACCTGATTGGGGAAATGATCCCTCAATTTTAATCCAATTGTAGCAATGGTAATTCAACTTTAATCCAATTGTAGCAATGATTTTTCTAACATGACTCATTTTGATGGAATTCTGATGGAGTTGACAAAAATAATTATAACTGCACGTTTTGAAGAATTAAAGGATCAATGGTCATAATTTTTAGTTAATGAACTGTTAATTAGTTAAAGTTGATGAATAATTGCTATAAATTTCACTTTATTTTATGCGAGGATATAAATATATCCAAAAGAATTCACCACTAAGAAGAAGCCAGGAATATGATAGTGACTTTTTAAAATTAAAATCCTAACTTATATGGTCTGGAACTTTCAGCATCTTGGGATGCTTAGCTCTTTGTGACGCGAATGTCAATGGGACATGATAGGCATATCCGAAAGGTTTGAAACGATTTCTACCATGGGCTAGAGAGCACAAGAAACCACTTACAACAACATTGAAAAATAAGACACAAGTAATGTAACTTATGACGTGTTTATTTAGAATGACGAAAGTCACATGTTTTTTAATTCGTGTATATATATATATATATATATATATTTTTTTTTTTTTTTTGAAGGACCAGTTAGTGATTTTGTCAGTTCATCTTTTTATGAGTCGGGAAGACTCACAGAAATATTTAACCTCTCCTGAATATCAGTGTGCGATTCACTAGCGTTAGAAATTGAATCTAGAATATGCTGTGTGGAATATAGGTTTGAAATTCGTCCACAACCACCAAGCAACCTCGTGGTGAGTTTTAATTCGTATGTGTTAGTAAACATAAGTAAAGTCATGAATTAAAATAATTTCAATACCACTGTGTTAGCAAACACCAAAAAATAAGAAACCTGATAATTCAAATTCTCATTCCAAGTAATTAAAGTGTCATTTATAATCCACACATAAAGGAAAAACTTGGAAATTATAGATGGCCTTTTGGTGGTTCCTTTGCCATTTAGCTCAATGAAGCATTCATTGTCCAAAAGGGAGTAGTTTGGAAGCAAAGTATATAACTTTAATCTAATTGAAGACAAAATATTTGTTTTTGGGCTAATTGCCGTGGTGCCCACAAAAGCTTTTTATTAGGTAGTTGAGGAAAGTTAATCAAAATTAACAAAAATTAGGACCCCCACCCCACAAAGGAGGAAGAATTCATAACATTTTAATTCAAGGAAGAATTCAAAACCCTTTCTCCTTTCTCCTTTATGCATATCTTT
Source organism: Crataegus laevigata (assembly GCA_963580275.1). Classification (NCBI taxonomy): domain Eukaryota; kingdom Viridiplantae; phylum Streptophyta; class Magnoliopsida; order Rosales; family Rosaceae; genus Crataegus; species Crataegus laevigata. Next base: position 34,647,330 of record OY756942.1, on the reverse strand, counting down.
GGCTTTTAGAATGAAATGAATTAATAGAAAATCAAGAGGTAAAGTTAAACAAGAGTTTGAAGGAGAAAGGGGCGTGTGACTTTCTAAAGATAGTTGACATGTTTATTTATTTGGAATGAGACCTTAGTTGATCTGATTCTTTATTTTCTAAGTATTTTTACGAATTTTAATGTGGAATACAAACAATTCCTATACCGTTGGTTGTGAATAATTCAAATACACATGTTTTAAACATGTCATATAATTAACCCTCAAATTTTAAATTCGTCTTAATAAGTTAGGGCTCGTTTGGACGTGCTACTCTAGAAAGCGCTTTTACTCACTAGCGCTTTTTGTTTGTAGCACTTTTGCGTAGCACTTTTATGGGGAAGCAGTTTGTTGTTTGGCATGCAACGACTAAGTGCTTTTTGTATTGTATAGAAGCGTTTTTTATATTAAATAGAGTGTTTGGTTATCAAATAAAAAAAGCGCTTTTCCTTAATAATTCTCAATAATTTTTTCATGAATATTTTTTGTATATAATCAGCATACAAGTTGATTAAAGTGTTGATGAAAATTCAATTAAAGAAATAATGATCATTAACAAAATGATACATACTTATTGAGAATATATGTTTGTTTCTTAAAAAAAAGAAAAAAGAACACATTATAGCTGCATGACAATTAAATGTGAAATAAGTATTAACTAGATATAAGAAGATTAGCAATTCTTTCTCGTTTAAGATAAGAAATAACATACATACCTCCACAAAAATTTTAGGTTATGAAGATGTAGAGAGATTTGGGAAGATGGAGAGGAAGAGATGGAGACCAAGTCGACTGCAACGTGCAACCCTAGAAAAAATTGGTGATGGTAGTTTTGATGATTTTATAAAGTGGAATGGCATTTTAGACTTTGCAAATTAAAAAATAGGGATAATTTTGGAATTGAAAAAAATTCATTAAAGGGAGCAAAGTGCTTCCCTTGTTTTCTTTGTGCAGCACTTTTAGGAGGAAGCACCTCATAGGTGCTTCTTAGTGCTTCTACTTCGTGCTAAAAGCACTTTTAATATGTTTGCCAAACGACCATTTTTTAAAACTGAAGCGCTTTTACTCATTAGGAAGCGCTTTTGGCTCTTTCAAAAGCACAACCAAACGAGCCCTTAATTTACAATTATAAACCAAAATGAACCAAAAAGGAAACAAGCAAAAAGTGAGAATAGAAAAAGAAAGAAGAAAAGGACTAGATTAAAAGGATGCAAAAAATATAGGGCAAGTAATGAAATATAATCAAATCTCAGGCTCTCTTTCTAAATTACGTACTCTATTTTTGTTTTTATTTTTTATTTTTTGCTTTCAAAATTTTGTTTTCATTTTTGTTTGAAAGAGGCAACTGCAATTCAAACACAGAGAGAGACTCAGAGACTCGGAGAGAGAGAGAGAGAGAGAGAGTGACAGAGAGTTTTGGCGACCGAAACGCTGCTCAGAAACCTCCGAAACTCTCCTTTTCTTTTGGATTTCGGATTTCGTTCCCTCCTCCCCTTTAAATTCAAAATCTTCAACACTTCTCCCCAAAATTCCAGCTCGGAATTTCAAGCAAGCGACTTGAATCGTGCAGTTTAGGGTTTTTGTTGGTTCTCGATTCACCAGCAAGCTTCTGTTGACCAGCCAGCTCAATTCGGTAATTAAAGTTTCACTCTTCATTAATTTTCTAAATTATCAATTAAATTTTCGATTTTTCGCAAGTTCTGTGAGAAAATAGGATTGCCCAATAAATTTGAATTCTCAAAATTTGCCCCTTGTTGTGAATTTGCAGAATTGGGTTTTGCTTAATTTGATTGGAGAATTGTGGGGAAAGAAAAAGGTAAATGATGTCAAATTTGGAAGGTGGGAAGAAGAGGGGCGGAGGTTCCGGTAATCGGAAATTGTTGAATGAGATTGAGAGTATAAGCAAGGCTTTATATGTAGACAAAAAATCCTCTAAGAGTTCACTTCCGGCGGGGAGTAAACCGTCAATGTCTCTAGGGAAGAACCGCTTACCTGATCCAAAATCGAAGAGTAAGTCTGGTGGTGAAAACTTGTTAAACAAAGAGAAGAGGTCCTTTTGGAATTGGAAGCCCTTGAAGGCGATTACCCATATCCGAAACCGCAGGTTTAACTGCTGCTTTTCTCTTCAAGTACATTCCATTGAAGGGTTGCCCTCCACTTTGAATGAAATTAGTCTCTGTGTACATTGGAAGAGGCGGGATGGGATTTTCGTTACTAATCCAGTGAAGGTTGTTCAAGGGACAGCAAAATTTGAGGAGAAGTTGGCTCACACTTGCTCAGTGTATGGTAGTAGGATTGGACCCCACCATTCGGCAAAGTATGAAGCGAAGCATTTTTTGCTGTATGCTTCTATGTTTGGTGCACCAGAACTTGATTTGGGGAAGCATAGGATTGATCTCACGAGGCTGCTTCCTCTGACATTGGAGGAGTTAGAGGAGGAGAAAAGCTCGGGGAACTGGACAACGAGTTTCAAATTATCAGGAAAGGCTAAAGGTGGTTCATTGAATGTTAGTTTTGGGTATACAGTGCTTGAAGATAATCCCAGAGCAACAGGAAATAGCCAGAATGTTTCTGAGGCATTGATTACGAGGCAGAATAACTCAAGTATAAAGCGTTCTGGAACTCTTCCTAATCAGCAGTCACGGGCCTCATCTCAATCTGTAGAGGGCATAAAGGATCTTCATGGGGTTTTGCCAGTATCAAGGTCAGAACTTTCTAGTTCAGTGAATACACTATTTCAGAAATTTGATGAAGAAGATAAGTCAGATGCTCCAGTTGACAAGCATCTTGATCCTATGAAAACGAGTTTTTTCCCATCATCTGATTCTGGTAAAAAAGTAGAAAATGAGTGTGAAGACAATGAATTTTCCGTAGTTGAACAGGGGATAGAAGTACCATCAAGGGAGCTGGCGGAATCAGAACTTGTTACACAGGCTGCTGATGCTTCTCCAGCAGAAAGCCATTTTTCTGAAATCACCACTGGTGTACAAGTAGCAGTTGAAGATGAAGCTGAGCTCGAATCCCAGGCTGGGGAAAAGGGTCGTACCGATGACCTTGTGGTAAGTGAGTCCACTTCCAACAGAGATGCCTTGTGCACCAAAGAATCACTCATGAAAGAGCTAGAGTCCACTCTAAGTATTGTATCCGATTTGGAGAGTGCAGCACTAGAATCTTCACCTGAAGACCAAAGATTTTATGTGGAAGGTAATTTAGATTCAAAACTAAATATGATGGGGAGATCGCATAGCTTGGATGATGTTACAGAATCTGAGTTCTTGAATATGCTAGGGATAGAGCATAGTCCACTTTCCTTGAGTTCTGAGAGTGATCCCGAGTCTCCAAGAGAGCGTCTGCTAAGACAATTTGAGAAGGAAGCCCTTGCTGGAGGTTCTTCTTTGTTTGATTTTGACACAGGCATCAGTGACCAAACAGACTATGGCTACACGCCTTCAACTGAGGCTGGTTGGGAGAACTTATCTGATAGTTTTGATTTCTCATCTGTGATTCAAGCTGCAGAGGAAGAGCATCAGATAGAAGCTCAGGCAGTAAAAAGTAAAGCTAAAGCCAAAATGTTGGAGGACTTGGAGACAGAAGCATTAATGCGGGAGTGGGGCTTAAATGAGATGGCCTTTCAGCATTCTCCACCAAAAGGTTGTGCTAGTTTTGGAAGTTCGATGGATTTGCCTGCTGAAGAACCTTTAGAATTGCCTCCTCTTGGAGAAGGGTTAGGTCCTTTTCTTCAGACAAAGAATGGAGGGTTTGTGCGGTCCATGAATCCCTCACTTTTCAGCGAGGCCAAAAGTGGTGGGAACTTGATCATGCAGGTTTCTAGTCCAGTTGTGGTACCGGCAGAAATGGGTTCTGGGGTAATGGAGATATTGCAGCATTTGGCATCAGTAGGAATTGAGAAGCTTTCTATGCAGGCAAATAAGTTAATGCCCTTGGAAGATATCACTGGAAAGACAATGGAACAAGTAGCATGGGAAGCTGTGCCTGCTTTGGAAGGACCTCAGAGGTTTGTGCGTCTTGTTTTTACTCTCAATTTTGAAGCCCGAAGTCCAATACTTCTATTACATCTTTGGTGAGTATTGTTAACTTTATTGCATGTCGTTATTGTTGCAGGGAATTTGTGGCGCAGCATGAATCAGTGGGGCATCATACATCGGATGGGCTAACAGGAGCTAAAGGAATTTCATCTGGGCCTAAGTCTAATAAGTTAAGTTCAAGTGCAGCTGGCCATGAGATTGGCTTAGAATATGTCTCTCTAGAAGATCTTGCTCCTTTAGCCATGGATAAAATTGAAGCGCTCTCAATTGAGGGGTTGAGAATACAAGCTGGGATGTCTGATGCAGATGCACCTTCAAACATCAGCGCACAGTCTGTTGCAGAAGTCTCAGCTCTCCAGGGCAAGGGTGTCAACGTTGGTGAATCCCTTGGTCTGGAAGGAGCCGCTGGGATGCAGTTGTTAGACATAAAAGACAGTGGCGATGATGTTGACGGATTAATGGGCCTCTCATTAACTCTTGATGAATGGTTGAAACTCGATTCTGGTGAAATTGATGATGGTGATCATATAAGTGAACGGACTTCTCAAATCCTTGCGGCTCATCATGCAAATTCTTTGGACATGATTCGCGGAGGGTCAAAGGGAGAGAGAAGGCGTGGCAAAGGAGCTAGAAAGTGTGGCTTGTTGGGGAATAATTTCACTGTTGCACTGATGGTGCAACTTCGTGATCCACTACGAAACTATGAACCTGTTGGGGCACCAATGCTTTCTCTTATTCAAGTAGAAAGAGTGTTTCTCCCACCGAAGCCAAGAATGTACATCTCGGTTTCAGAACTGAGGAAGAATGATGAAGAGAATGATCAGTCTGAGTCAGTGGGAAAAGAAGAAGAAATAAAGGAGGAGATGAAAGATGAGAAATTGGCCGAAGTGGAAGCTATTCCTCAATTTAGAATCACTGAAGTCCATGTTGCAGGTCTGAAAACCGAGCCAGATAAAAAGAAGCCATGGGGTACTGCAAACCAGAAACAGTCTGGTTCCCGCTGGTTGCTTGCTAATGGAATGGGGAAAAGCAATAAGCATCCATTTATGAAGTCAAAAGGTGCTCCAAAATCTTCTGGTCCAGCAACAACAAAGGTTCAGCCTGGTGATACCTTGTGGAGCATCTCAGCACGTGTTCATGGTACTGGAGAAAAATGGAAGGAATTGGCAGCACTAAATCCACATATAAGGAACCCCAATGTTATTTTTCCGAATGAAACTCTCAGATTAAGCTGAGTGGTTGGTGAATCTCAAGGTGAATTTCAATTTTTGAATCGGTTAGTGCTTTTGACCTTGTCATTACACAGCTGGGTTGTCGGCTAATCCCAATAAACAGGGCGTTACCCGATGCCTGTGCTTGTGAGGTTCTTTCTTGTAGTCACTTGAACATAGACACAGTTGACTGATAGACAAGATGAGATGAAGGGGAAAAGGTTGTGTTGTATCGTCGTCTTTCTGTTGTAAATCCATGTTATGTGAGTATAGGCTAGCAAGCATTGTAATGTATGCCCCGTCTGAAGGCGCTGTGTTCAATTCACAGCCGTCGGCAGGTGATATTTGTGTGCGAAAATGTTGTAGCTGTTCTTGGACCTTGCTTGCAGAAATGTTCAGAAATGCAGTTTTTGGTGTGCACTTGTTGGATTCGTTTGAGGGAAGCGAATAGGAGTTTTGATCATCGTGTATATATTTTTTATTTACAATTCTCTTTCACTTAATTGTCCCTTTATGCAACGGTGTATTACTACTCTAATTTACGAGAAGGATGATTAGAATTTGGGTGCCAGGGTCCGAGACCCGAAGAACAAAGGCGAAAACAAGTTTTTAGTTCATATACCTTGTCCATGTATGTTCAACAGCATCAAATTTGGTCAATGTAGTCTGCAAACTTTTCCAATCCGACGACGTCCTTCAACTTATGTTTATTTCTATAAAACTACGAAGACGAAATGCAACGGAAAACAAATTATGGACGAAAATGAAAATCTGATAACTTTCGGGGACTGGTTGCAACTTAGCCAAGGTCATTTAGGGCATTTGCAAACGTTAGGATTACATCCAAAGGTCATGCAAAATTTTTCTTAACTTCCACGCAAAATATTTTCCTAAAGTCCTACTCGGTGGGTGCAAAAAGATGCGATCTCCACCCACGAAAAACGATGCGGCCTCAACGTACACAAACCAGGCAGCCTTGGATGCATGGGTCAACCATTGTTGCTTGTACAAACCAATTGTGTTAGAAGTAGGCCATTTATAGGAGGTAGGGTTTAGTTTAATTCCCATGTGTCAGCCATGGTTTGCCGTACGAACCATAAATATTGGGGGTAGGGTATTTATAGGGTATGTTTAGTTTTAATCCCATGGGTCGATTGTCGTTGTCCACACGAAGCATTGGTGCTGAGGTGGGCATTTATAAGCCGCTATCAATAGGGATAGGGTTTTGTTTTAATCTCAGGGGTCAACCACACGAAGCATTGGCTGGACAAAGCATTGTTATGGGAGGTGAGGCATTTATAAGCCGATATCAACTATGATAGAATTCACACTAAAGTCGTAAGTTTTAACATAGTAACCCCATCTTACAAAAAATAAAAATAAAAAATAAAAAAATCTCCGCCACGATGTAGCGAGGGAAAATTTGAGTGCGCGAGCACTGAAACGGGCCGAACTCAAGGTGTTATTATAAACACGCCCCTAAACACTTGAACTAAATGTGTTACTATTCACACTCCCTTAAACCCTAAACCCTAAACCTCATGGGCCTCCACTACTTCTGTTGTGCCATGGGCCTTCTCGAGGGCATGAGTTTGGGTTGCATTTCCCTACGCCTAAACAATTAATTTTTTTTATTTTTTTTATATTTTTATTTTTCCCATACCACAACACCAAACTATCATCTTCGTATTCAACAAAATGTATTTTCGGTGAAATTTTTTCTTATAATCCATGTTAAAAAATTTGACAACAAGAATATAAACATAAACCTAAATCTAAATGTCACATCCCAGTCTCGACTCCGCCATAGCACAATATTGTCTGCTTTGGGCCCCGGCCATGCCCTCACGATTTTGTTTTTAGGAACTCACACAAGAACTTCCCAATGGATCACCCAACTTGGATTGCTCTCGCCCAAACTCGCTTAACTTCGAAGTTCCGATGAACTTTGATGTGGGATGTTACAATCCACCCCCCTTAGGGGCCTGATGTTCTCGTCGACACACTCGTACCACACGGCAGAGTGGCTCTGATACCATTCTATCACATCCCAGTCTCGACTCCGCCGTAGCACTATATTGTCCGCTTAAGGCCTCGACCACGCCCTCATGAAATCACACGAGAACTTCCCAGTGGGTCACCCATCCTGGGATTGCTCTCGCCTGAACTCGCTTAACTTCGGAGTTCTGATGAACTTCGAGGCCAGTGAGCTCCCAAAAGGCCTCGTGCTATATGGAGGTGGGCATGTACATAGAAGGCACATTACCCCCTCTCCCCTCTCCGTTGGTCGATGTGGGATGTTACATAACAGTATTTGAATATAGATAAAGTAACGTAGGAAGAAACAAAATTCAATGGAAAAAGAAAAGAGAGAAAAAAAAATCGAAAAGTAAACAATCGGTAATCGGTAGTTACTCACCGATTTCTAAATAAAGTCGCTAAAAATATAGCGACTTTTATGAAGAAAAGTCGCTATCTTCATACCGAACCCCCCTTCAATTCTTTTTCCTTTTTCAGTTTTTTTATTTACTTTTTATTTATTTATTCTTTTGGTTAATTTTTCTTTTATTTCTCTTACCATTTTTTTTTGCAAAATCTATTATAATTCATATTTAAACACTTAAAATCAACGATTTAGAACCTAAATTTAAAGATATATTTCAACTTTAAAAATCAATAAAAAAATAGTTCCGTGACCTAATAAACGGTAGGATCACGTTCAAAGGTCTTTCAATAATTTCCTTAACTTTGACGCAAAATATTTCCTAAGAAAAAAAAAATGACAAAAAACTGTGAGTTTCCAATCGATTTTGAGACCTTTTACAACATTCGTTATAAGTCAAAGTTAGAGTCATTCTACTCATACCACATGTTTCCTAAATTTAATTTAGATTTTGGACACCTACAATTCCTGGTGTTGTTGACCGAGTCCCAGGTCAGCTAAATCAAAATAGAGAGATTTTACATTTCATCAATTTAAAGATCTTTACTAAGGATGACTCAAATAAGGAAATTCACTCAGGAGAAGTTTATATAAAGAACTAATTTCCATTTAAGTCTATCTTCTTACATAGTATACACACACATTTATAAGCCGATGTGAAACTCTCCTGAACCTCTCGTAAAATTATCAGGGAACAAGAGACATCTTCCTCTTTTGTCCATTACTTACATAAGATAAGGAGGAATCTCCTTTACATCACAATCAACTTTACTTTACAATACTCCAGATAAGATTCCTTAATTTACAACATATCAATTACTATTATACGATTCCTCATATTTGCTTGTCACATCTTGACTTGTCCCCATCCACCACGCTTCTGCATGCTTTAGTCTCATCCATCATTAGGCCAATATTCATCATCAAGTTCATCTAAGTCATCATATCTTCCCCATGAGTATTGTTAATCCCAGAATAACTACTCTTGTTCATGTTGCCATGTGTGTAGCTGTGGTGAACTTCTTGGAGTTATATCATGGATGTGTATGTCATTTGCAACATGTGCTTCACAAACGGGGGCAAGTTATTTTAGTGGGCAGTATGATGACTCATCCAGGAGTTTCCAGGAGTCTTTGATGACCACGTCAACATCCACTAAATATTTGAATTCGTATCAAATAGTTACTGGACGGTGACGCCAATTTTAGGTTGTATGAAAGAATCTCTTGTACAGGAGACGAAGCATAACCTTGGTATATTCATACTAGCATAAGAGTTTTAAATCCATTCGATATAACTATTTGACTAAGAGATGGGAGTTTGCACTTGCAAAGTCCAGAGTCAATGACACGAGACTGACTGCGAACAAGTTTCCGCAATGCGCGTTGCAAGCACCACCTTCCTAGTTCTAGCGCTGGAGCTAGCGCTAGAAATTGGAAGCAGCACCTCCTCCTCCTTCCCCATTTGGATACGTTGGAATTGGACACGGACAGACAGTCGTCAACGGATGGGTTTGTTGAGTCCGCTGATCGAGCAATCTCTGATGCACTTTTCCAGTAAATAATAAGCACCTGATATCGTTCGAATGCATCGAACAAGTCTTCACAGTAGCACGCGGTAGAGCGGTGATTTCTTTCTCTCCTCTTCGAGATTATCCGCCTCCACCGCCATTATTAACCTCTGCATGCATGTTCTCGTGATTTTTCGACTGATCAGACACCAACATCCTAAAAAATAAAGGCTTTTCCTAGGATTCCCTCGAGACCCCCAAACCCTAATTCAGCAACTAATTAAAATATATGATTAGCTCACAAGCAAAGGGAAAACTACTTTTTTTTTTTTGGGACAAACGATACAAGGACGAGGACTCAAATTTAAGTTCATAAGGAAAGCACACTGCTCTAACTACCTTGGCTAAACCCAAATTTACTACTGAAATTTCTTCTTTGTAAAGATTAAATGCGGGTTTATTATTTAGTTGTTATAGTTATTAAGGATAATTGTGGAAAGATAATTTTGTGTTTTCAAAACTAGGTCTGTAAACAAGCCGAGTCAAATCGAATATCACTCTAGCTTGTTTAACTTTATTTTTAGCTCAAGCTAGGGTTGGAAGAATTTTTGGAAGGATCTTTCCTACTTGAAATCCAAAACCTCGGATTTCCACTAGAATTTACCCAAGACTTTCAAGAACTTTTGCTTTTGGAATAAAAAACTTTAACCTCTCACATTGGGTCGAACCAGCTTAAAATCGACTCAACCAGAACTACAAGAGTCTCGTACTTTTATGAGAAGTGCCCTAAGAATTACTCTCTTACCTTGTGTTTCTTTATTAAACAGAACCCAGCCAAATAAAAAAGAGAGGAAATGGCAGAAAATAATGAGAGCAAAAAATCAAAATTATCTCCAAAGAATATCTTCTTCTAGTTTATTATCCCTCAAAATGTACAAGGATGGCAGATAGAACACAAAACACAGAAGAGCATGCCATCTCCGAGCTACAAAGATTCGTGACCTGCATAATTTGAAAAACAACATTCGATTACTGCCATTAACAGAGGAATAGTTGTACAAGAACGGCGAGTTTACCCCTCCACTCGAATCATCATGTAATAAGGGCTTCATCTGCAACATCTTCATCCAAATTTGCTGCTAGAAAACAGACCTTCAAGCATCCGATCATATATTTCATAATGCTTTGGGTCAGACTTTCTCGAAGACTAGTTTGACACCCCGTATCAGAACCAGATACCACGCCCGGATTAATGAATTTAGTGTTAAACACACCGCAATACTGCAACGAGGAGTTCTGTGTTGCGAAGCCATAAAAAAGTGAGAGCTATTGACTTTAATCCTCGGTTCTCACCTCTTCAAGTTCATCATCCATGTTAGATTGCTCTACATCTTTTGGCTTAATGTAACCATACTTTCTGAGAATCCATAGATTCATACGAATAACATTGCCAAAGAAAACAACCACCATTAAAGTCAACCATGTCAAAACAGATATCTCGGTTACCTTACGTAAAAGGATCTGCACGTGTTCGTCATTAGGTGACATTTGACGGAGAGTGATGAAATACGTTGCTACTAGTGTTGTGACAGCAACCCACATTATGACCATTTGTATCCACATCCACCTCCTCCGTTTGATAGGTAGCCCGCTAACGAGCAGAAGAATTATGCTTAGGGATGCGAGGAAAGTGATTGTGTTAAAAATCATTACTAGACCATATTCTTTTCCCCGCTTATATGCCATGACAGATGTTCCTACGATGTGAGGATTCTCCACAGGGTTGCCATTTTCATCGACTTGCAGGTCATCCTGCCAAACACCTCCCGGAGGGGTTATTGCAGCTTGGAAGGCAACGGTTGCAAGGAGAGATGCCACCACCATCAATGAACTTCTCTTCCTACCAAGCCACTCAGTAGGCTTCTTGTTCCCAGCCGGTTTCATAGACTCACTCACTTTCAAGGACAGTGCTGAGCCTCGATGTCTTAGTATCTGACGTTCTTTAGTTGGAGCGCGAACCCATTCGTGCTCAATATTACGTATATCCCTTGCACTTTGAGCCCCAGCACCTCGAAGGAAATCCTCAATCTCCATATCCCTCAAATCTCTAGGACTCTGCATCAGAATGTCTAAAGCCGTAGCGCTGTTTGCATTCAACGCATTCACATCCACTCCGGTTTCAAAAAGCAAGAATTTGATAATCTGCACAAATTCAAAACACCACTTTAGTAAAGAAAATGAAACTAACACAGAAATTCAGTCCCTTTTAAGAGATGTATAATCATGTACATAAAGTATTTATCAAACACTCATCAGTAGTTTCTAAATGCTACATCTTTATGTTTCTGATATGAACTCGGGTTGAAAATTAAAATGCCTTTCACCTTGATATGATTGGAATGGATAAGTTTCCGTCATGAATTTTGCATTGGTATGATTGGAATGGATAAGTTTACGTCATGACTAGTACATGTTCTACCTTCAACTCAGACAAGATTTGAAATTCAATATCCATTTCTTGCATCGACATACATTGAACCTAGTGAATTATTCAATTCAGACAACGAACCAGGCCTAAAGGTAGCTAGCTAATATCAGTAGCGCTTGAGCGTTAATCAATTAGTAAGTTAATATGATTAATTATTGTGTACCTCAGTTAGCTTCTTGACCACGGCAATATGCAAAACGGTGTTACCATCACAATCCTTCCAATTCACAAACTCATCATCTTTCCCAACTGCCTCAACCAAAACCTTCAACCCCTCCAACCGATTACGCCCAACGCACAAGTGCAGCGCCGTCTCGCCTCTGTCAGTCAACGCCCGAGTCCACTCACTCCCAACTCCGACCAACTCACCCACCACCTTAACCCGCCCCTTGGCAGCCGCGACGTGGAGCGCCGTCCTCCCGTCTAAGTTCCTCACCGCACACGCCCCAGGATCCGCCAGCACCAGCTCTTTCACTATCTCCACGTGCCCCTTCGCTGCCGCCAGGTGGAGAGGCGTTGACCCTTGCGAGTCCAGCTCGGAGGCCAACTCGGGGTTGCGACTAAGTAACTCGGTAACAAAAGCCAGGTGACCCAGCATTGAAGCTACGTGAAGCGGCGTCTCGGCGACGCAGGAGACTAAAGCTCTGTCGAGAACAAGTGGGTCCTCTGCGATCAGATCATTAAGCGCTCCCGTATCTCCCGCCATGGCTGCATCCATAAGCTTCTTCTCCATCTTCTCCATCTTCTCCGCTCGTTTTCCTCTTCTGGGTCAGCTGAAAAGTCGTCAAGCTTCAATCTTTTGCAGCCATGAAATCGAATAATAATCAGAAATATTTTATTATGACCGAACGTACATCCGTATTTTTAGTTAAGTAATGAAAATTTTTATTTTTAAATATTAATTTTTAACACACATCTCATCATTTGTATCATAAAATTTTAAAGACCATCAGGGTCTGAAGGCCACTGCTGAATAAATAAAAAAATGAAAACCCAAAAACAAAAATTAATATGTTTGCATACAAAAATTGACCAAAACGAACCAAAGTTCAAATTTGATTAGTCTTCTAAAGAGAAAGAGGAAAGAGAATGCCTTGCCATGGTCAAACGTTTTTAGGCGAGGTGGGACGGCACTTGGGACTTTTGGAATGGAATCTTCCAATTTTGCAAACGAGACGACTCGAGGAATTTTCTACCATGTTTCGTGTACTTTATACTTTGGAGTCTTTTGCGATTAATTTTTAGTCATTAATTTTTTATTTGAGAATTTTACAAATAAAATTTCAATGTATAACAAGTATGATTATTCGTGTTTGGATTTTATTTTTTATTTTTGTACGTGACGTTGAGCGTTACTTATAAAAGTAATCCTAACAACCTCTACCATTCGTCATTCCACTCACCTTTTGACATTACAGATAAAAATTATATACAGTACAAGAACAAGTAGTCTTGCTCGAGCAATTTCCCTAAGAGCTCCAAAGAGAATGCCAGTCGAGAGCGCTCTCCCGTGTGCGTCGTCCACCATCACCGCACTGTAGCTCTGCAAAATCTGCTTCTTCCCCATCGATTATTTCGCCCAGCAACACCGCGTCCGTCGTGTATTTGATCACCGAGACATCTTCTTCTTCTTCTCCTTCTCCATTACTAGTATAGCATTAGTAGTATTTTCAGTCGTGTTAGGAGGGAGAGAACATGACCATATTTGATCAGTAGACTTGATAAATCTCCAGCAACACCAGTCGTGGAAGACAACTCTGAAGACAGTGGTGGTTTATCAGATGGACGCCAACATCCTCAAAATTAAAGGCTTTTCCTAGGACTCCACCAAGACCCCTAAACCCTAATTAAGCAACTAATTAAAAAATATGATTAGCTCACAGGCAAAGGGGAGCTTATTGTAGTTATTTTTGGGACAAATGATACGAGGAAGGAGGCTCAAACTTGGGTGCAGAAGACAAGCACACTGCTCTAGGCATCTTGACTAAGCCCAGATTTGCTATTGAAGTTTCTTCTTTGTCAAGAATACACATACGTGGGTTCATTATTTTCGTTGTTATCGTTATTGAGGATAATTGGTGGAAAGACAGTTTTGTGTTTTCAGAAATAGGTGTGTAAACAAGCCGAGTCAAATCGAATATCGCTTTGGCTTGTCTGACTTTTTTTAGCTCAAGCTAGGCTTGGAAGAATCTTTCCTGCTTGGAATCCAAAACCTCGGAGTTCCACTGGAATTTACCACAAGACTTTCAGGAACTGTTGCTTTCGGAGAATCAAAAACCTTAACCTCTTACCGCAGTAAGAACAAGCAGATGGTGAATCTGGTAAAATGCATCAGATAACAAATATCAGATTTTGAAATTTGACAGGCTAATTTAGGGCCATTAGCATTTGACAGAACTGCATATAACAGTCATAGCATCGCCTTTTTATAGATCCTACTAATTACGAGACATTAACAAGATCACGAAGAACAAAGTACTAAGTAGAAGGGTTATGCCACCATGGCTCACACACCGATACCTTTGCTACATAGTTAGCTTAGCTCTATCCAACATGAACTACTTACGAGGGGGGCGGACGGGCAAACCCCCGTTGTAATTTCAAGGCCGGACTCTCTTGTTGCTGCATGACGGGCACTTGTAGTGCTTGATGTGCTCAGCTCTGGCAGGGGTTATCTTCACGCATTTTCCATGGAACCACTTCTCACATATGTCGCAGCAAATCCAGAATTCATCTGCAGCATAGCTCTCCCCACAAGCCCCACAGACAGTCTCGCCGTGCTCATCATCACCACCACCTTCCTCATCCAGGCCCTCGTCCTCATTCTTTGGCATCGCTTTTGCATATTTGACCGATTCAGAGCCTCTCTGTTCTCAGATAGAGAATTGGCAGCAGAAACACATAATTAATAACCAATGTAAGGTAAACCCGTTACAAAACAGAAAGAGAAAGACATATAAGACAATTCATTTTACCCCTTTAGAGCTTGACTTAGGCCTATGGATGCTGTTATTTGAAACTGATGACTTCTCCTTTGACTGTCTCTTTTCAATGCCCGCCACAACCTCGAAGATAGATGGAAGATCATTCATCAGAGTGAAGAGACGTTTCCTGCATCAAAGTTTGTAATGAACCTAGTTTTCTAGAAAAACAAAATTAAATAAATAAACCATCCCACATGCTGAATTTGAACCCTCTTCAGAACTTGTAACAACTTTGTTTTGAGATTTGAAAACACCAACAATAGGCAAAGGATCAACGAGCGACAACAAGAACAGCTTCAAAACAACCTTATTTTCTTGCAAATAGAAATAAAAGCATCAGACATACGCAAGAAGGGAGATCTGCGTACCTTTCAGTCTTGTCAAAACCGAATCTGGCACCAAAGTAGAAAGCCACCGAAAGCAACCATGCGTCGCTGTGCACAGCTACCAGAGACAACCAGTCCCTTTCTTGCATTCCATCTCGGGCAAAGTTGATGCCCAAAGCAGGTTCCGGGAGCTCTGGAGGAACTTCTTCAGCAGGTAGGTTAACTTCCCATTCTTCATTCGGGAATCCATACAAACAAAGATTCTCCTTTTCTGAAACATTGACCAATCAATTACCAATTAGTTAAATTATCAAGCAGTATCTCAAGTACATTATCCAAATCCCACAACGATCTTCCAGTTCCGATGACTAAAACAAGAAAAAACGCAAATGAAAGCTCTTTTTAGCAATATATCTTCACTGCCGGCAGGATCCAATCAAATACAACAAAGTCTAACTCGATCCAAGTTGAATGACCCCGGAAGGTAGGTTTTTGAAACGCGGTTACGAAATCAATACTCTCACTCAAACAAGGAAACCACAGAAATTCCATGTCAATCGTGAATCATCTAAACACAATCAAATCATAAGCATCACGTAAAAATGATCAACGAAACAGAGCAAAGAGAACAAAGCCAACGGGACAACCTAAGCATTTAAAAAGGGAGTTCGATACCAGTTTATTTTCCCGCCCCTCAAGTGTAAATATATCGTTTGTTTCAAAAAGACAAAACGGATGAGGGAGAATTAAAAGGTTCAAGCTAAAAAACTATAAAAAGCAGCTATATTCTGCCGATACAAAGTTAGAAAAAGCAATAATCTTACGTAGTAATGATTTATAGTGACGCAAACCAAATGCATTAGCGTTCTAGAATTCATACTCGCGACGTGAGATAAGGCTTGGTTGTTGTAATAATTTACAATGAAAAAAAAATTGTAAGGCCACGGAGACAAGGGAAAACAGTAATTAATAAAAAAATTGACAAAATAAAAAGTCAGAAACAGAGAGAGAGAGCACTCACCAGGATCACATTGCTGGTAAAAATGTTCAACATCTGCACCAAAATAAATAAATAAATAAATAAAGTTAGAAAAATCAGGAAAGCATTTAGAATGTGCAGAAATAACAGGAAATTGGGGAAAAAAAGCCCTAACTAAACGCCAAAATATGAAGTGATAAAAGTTAAAAATTAAGATAAAAAAAATAATTAAAAAAAGAAAAAAGAAGAGAGGGAGACCAGTGGTGAGAGCTTTGATCAAGCCCGCTCGACGGCCCTTGAAGTCGGTGAAAACCTCCTCCACAGTGCGCGGGCTGTACGGTGCTATTCCTCCTCCTTCTACTTCCATCACCATCTCCGTTCACTCTCCCTCGCTCTCGCTCTCTCTCTCTCTCTCTCTCTCACACGCACACTCTCCTGAGAGCAAAATTGACTAATTGAGCTTTAGAAATTAGTATAGAAAATTTGAGAAAGCAGTGGGGGAGGGTGGGGGTAGAATCGTAATTTCAGATTTATTTATTTATTTTATTTAATTTATGGAGGAGCGACGGCGCGGAAAGAGAAGCCATAAAATCCCAACCGTATATTTGTTTTGGTAAATTAAAAGGCCACCAAAGCCGAATAAATAAAGTAAATAAAATTTTGTTTTCTAAGGATTTTTGACACGTGGTTACGTGAAATTGGCAGGAGTTGTTCATTAAAAACGATGCTCCCCATTTGAATTTCCCAGTCGTTTGGATTAGCGAAGGTGATTGGACCACGGATTAGTGGGTCCCATGTTTACCTGTGGGACAGTGTGATTAGAGGGGCCATCCACGCGTCGTGATTTGGACCGGAAGATCTTGAACCACAGCTACGTTTTGGTACACGGTGGATACAAGGGGAGGAGCACCACCGTGACCGTCGCCTGCCATTGAGGACTAAATCCGTTCATGAAACAGAACTTGGAATTGACAATTATACCCCTACCAAAATAGAGAATGTTAAGACTAAGCGATATTGGAGAGGAGTAATCGAACACAGGACCTCAGATAAGGAGTAAATAAAACCTAACTTATTTAGATAGGCTACGCCAAATTTCATCAATGCGTATGACTAATACAAGAGAAGAATTCGTTACAATCACATTCTGTTTGCTTCAATGAAGCCAGTTTTAGAAGCTTTGCTTGGTGTAGGATCAAAACAAGGCACATAATCTCAATCGCATCGTGACCAAAAAAAAACAAAAAACTCAATCGCGTTGCTCGGCTGAGACTCAAATTAAATCAGTAAAAGGTCGCAAACAGACCACTCCGAAAGACTTGGATATGAACCTAACAATTTTCAAAGCAACATTTGTCCCAACGGACCACAAATGAGATACAATACAAACGGTTCGGTGCACCAACTCAACATATACATTTAGTGACTTCTTATTTCATACAATGGGGTCAGTAAGAACGGATCAGGCGTTGAGCGTGTATGTCAGAAGCCACACAGTATATCCCAAGGCATTCACATTTTCTCCGAATCTGTATCGAGTTTGTAAACCAACAAAAACCTTCGACAGGGAAAACCTGAACAGGTGCAGCAGGTCCTTGTAGAGCGACTCCTCAAAGCGAGCTTCCGAGTGCTGCAGCTTCAAAAAAAAGATACAGATTGTGTTGAGTGAGGAGCCAATCAGATTGCTTGAAGAAGTCTAAAATCCATCCAATCACTTTGCCCCCACATCTGAGAGTGGAGAAAGAGAGTAAGAATTGTGAAGCAAGGGAGAAGGCAAGCACAAAAGAACGCTCAAAGATGTCTAAAATCTATCCAAATCACTTTGCCCTGATATCTAGGATAACTGACGAATGTAAATAATGTAATCGAAAACAGTATAAGGAACTTCCATCCTTCAGGCTCCACATAAAGTATACAGTATGTGAGAAGAAGTAAACAAATAATACACCCCTGCCACAGTGGTACACAGTCAAGCAATTTAGTTTGGAACTCAACCAGAAATCAGTAGGCGGCAGGCTAGCATCCATTCCAAGTTAATCCTCAAATTACATAGTTCAGTATGTGCCAAATGATCCAACATGAACTTTCCCACTATGTTCAAAATTCTTACATACTTATTATCTTATCGAGTGTTTCCTTCATTCAACTTTTGTGTGTGCCCTGTATGTGTGTAAAGAACTTGGAAGACTTCATTAACCAAAACTTACCGCTATCACTGTGAGAGGATTCATCATCTTTTTTCGCTGGAACATGTTGTTGAAGAAACTTCTGGACCGTTCTCCAATAATCGTCACCACCAGCAAGCCAAGTATCCATATGCATGCCAGTGGGAAATTCCACAAAAACACACGACTTATTATGGGCAGCTGCTTTGGCATACAGCATTTGCATATGGGATGGAGGAATCATCTCATCTTGCAAGCCGGACAGAAAGAGGATTGGCTGCTTAACCTGCATTTAGATTGTCACACATGAGGGACGGAACATCAAAGTAATGACAGAAGAAAAGTGTCTCCTCACACTTTGTTGATTTTGAGGCAATTGCTGTTTAGAAAGGGTAATTTTTTACATCTGTAAGAAACATGTTTTATAGTTACTAACATTTGCTGAAATGCAATACTGGTGCAGATTTTGATGAAAACTTGATTTAAAATACTGTTATTTCTACCAGATATCTTGTGTAGGATCAAGCATGGACCAGTACAATCAGGAAACTGGAATATGTAGAAAATTGAAAAGACCGA
Organism: Crataegus laevigata; assembly: GCA_963580275.1. Lineage (NCBI taxonomy): Eukaryota > Viridiplantae > Streptophyta > Magnoliopsida > Rosales > Rosaceae > Crataegus > Crataegus laevigata. Next base: position 34,628,572 of record OY756942.1, on the reverse strand, counting down.
TAATAAAAGTCTACCATATTGTTTCAGCTTTTCATTTCTAATTGCAGGGTGAAACAAGAAATTCTACCACCAAGAAAGCTCACCTCGCCAATGACATCAATTGTACTCCAAGGAGAACGTACAAGAAAATTAAGTACTTTAGGACCTTTTGAACCACTGCCTCCAATGAACCACTTCAAGAAGGGAAATAAAACTCCGGCCAAGTCCAAAATAGATGTGAAAGTGTTTTCCAGTATCAGTGCAGCAACCTACAATGCATAAGCATAGAAAAACTATCTCAGCCTACCAACTCAAAATATACAATTTAAGTACCTTAAATGGTGGCGAAATTTCCAGTACTCGAAGGAAGTGAAAAACATTAAGTTGCAACAGATTTAATAGAGTGATACCTTATCAGGGTTGTTTTTAGCAACCACAGTTCCAACTGCACCCCCAAGTGACCTTCCAAAGACAACTATTCTAGATGTGTCAATGTCAGTCCTCTGCGATAGGTGATTCAATGCAACCTAACAGAAAGAAAGAAAGATAAGTATAAAACAGCGCTGAAACATGGAAATAAGAGTAGAATCATCATACAACTGTAAGTGAATAGAATACCTGAGCATCTTTTATGATCCCGTGCTGAGAAGGATATCCTTCACTTGCTCCATAACTGTTGTTTATATAGATGAACATTAACATGAAATAATAGTATAATCCTATCGGTATACATAAAATAGCCCAACTTATCTTTCCAACCATCACATATCACTCAAATTAAGCTGGTTTTAAGATAACAAAGCAACAAGAAAAAACCCACACATACCCTCGATATGAAAGCATGAACACGTTGCATTGCAGCTTTTGTAACATCATGCGGACCATTTCAAGACGATGAGCAATATCTGCAGGCCAGTGGTCAAGGCCAATAAAGTGAAAAGAACCCCCAATTCCCCATTAAGTTCATGAAAGTTACATGTAAACCAGAATGAAAAACAACACACAATGTTAATGTCCAAATTATAGTAACAAAGTCGACGACTATTCAGAAAGAAAAGGATACTTCCAGCATTTTCTTGGAAAAACAATAGGGTTGGACCTGCAAAGCAAGCAAACTAACTTTAGAAGCCCTCAAAGAATATCAGAATCTTACAGTCACAGTTGTGCCTTGAGATCTAAGAAAAACTGAAAAATTCGAAAGCGGCTCAAAATAACAGTTTAATTTTTGAAGTAAACACCTAATTACTTAAAATTGAGACGAATTATATACAAAATGAATAGGGATTACTGTGTGGAATGCATGCATTTCTAGTCAGCTGCAGGCTAAATTAACAAAAACAAACACAATTCGCTAGCCGCTTTGAGTAATTCACTAAGCTCGATAACCAACAAAACCCTAATTGTCTCAGCAAAACCAAAAACCCAATTCCAATTCAGCAGAATTCAGAGCTCATCCAAATCAAAACAAAACACGAAAGTGAAAAACGAATCGGGTATGGAGAAGCGGATCGGACCTCGGCAGAGGGGGAAGAGCTTGATGAACCAAGCGTGGAGGCGAACGCCGTCGGAGGACTGGAGCCAGACGTCCTCGTAAGTGAGGCGGAGGCGGGCGGGGGTAATCGGGTATGACTTAGTGAGACCCGGCAAGACGGGGACGTAGACGAGGCGCTCCTGGAGGGCGACGAGCAATGCCACGCCGGCCACCACCAGGCCTCCCACTCCGTACAGCAGCGCGCTCACGTACGACACCATGGCTGCTGGGTTTGGTTTTCGGGTCGTTCTAATCTCCGGCTCCTTTTTTAACCATCTGGAAAGTGCAAAGTGGAAAAACTGATATGTCGTGAGAATTGAATTTTTGCGGGTTGAAAATTCTGGATTTTTTTAAGGTGAGGGTGGGCCCTGTCGCTCGGTTTGCAACTTTCTATGATATTTTCTGTGGTACTTTGATATCTCCAAACAAATTTCAATCGGTCGGAAACTCGTCCCGACTATCAATTGTCATAATATAACTGATTGAATTTTTTTTTCAAGTTTTTAACTAATTATATTAGCATATTTAGTACACCGAGCCGTACTTTAAGCACACTGATTACTCTCTCTTTAGTCACATACTTTTGACGGCTAGATTTTGTTTGCCAAAACTAAAAAATTAAGATTTAATGGTTAAACTGAACAAAAAAATAAAAATAAAGATTTGACGGTTAAAAAATTCAATCGGAAAAGACCATAAAACTGATCTGGGTCGGGCCAAGTTAGTACAGTACTAGTAAATTAGAGTAGTTTAGTCTGTCAAATTATTTAGGAAAAAATTGGTTGATACCGAATACCATCATGATACATTAGTGACATTTTGTCAAGGAGAATCCTTGGCTCCGTACGTGTAAAGAAAACTACTTAAATTAAACATCAAAAAGAGTAGTTCGGAATCATTCTCTTACAGACAAATCACAGCTTCGCGTAAAGAGTAATGAAATGGGTGCGAGTTCCAGGTAACGACTTGTTCCCAGAATGCTTCAGTATCAAGTTATCAACTTTTAACCCAGAAAAACATTATCATCCAAACTTTTTCAACCCAAATAAATATATAAATAAAACATCATCATCAGCAAGGAATTTGCCACACGAATGTAAAGTCGTACATATCAGAATCGAATCAAACCAAACTGTTCTTTCGCGACGTTCGCGACGCAGTGCTTGGCCGGTTTGAATAACAAACAGTCTCATAACTTCAAGGTTAACAAGCTAGACTTGGAAGTTGGAACAATATGGAATACACATGAAACCTACGAGATTACAGCATCTCTAGAAGCCACCATTTCGTTACAAGCACGAAAGGTGGAATGTCAAGTGAGAAAAGCCAAGGATGAATTGCCTAACCGGTGGGAACAAGACGGTCTTGTTTGCGCTGACCTCTCACCGGACAACAGAAGCACAATGCTGGTTTCCAGCACGCATAAACCCGCCAGGGAACTGCCTTGCTCCAGTCATATGAGGAGGGATGCGTGAGAATCTGCGATCTGGTTGCTGGAAGTTGTCATTGGTGTTGGAAACACTTGTAATGTCAGAGTGGAGTGCAACACTAGGTTGGAAATCACTGCTTCCCAAGTGATTACTTTCAGTGCCCCCTGTATCTTTCTGATGTGAGCTGATGGAGTCCGAAACATGATGGGTGTTACTGGAGGCGTTCTGGTCCGATTGCCGTTTTTTGCTGAGAAAACGTCCGCCAGAGCCCCTTACCCTATTCAGGGCATGAAGATGGCGAGACTCATGGAGATAAGGCTGCATTGATTTAAAAGTGACATCAAAACGTGGGTTAAGGCTCGGTTTGGATGGATGAGGTATCATTTGTTACACAACCGCTGATTCTCTCTTCCATTACAAGAGATCAGGATGAGTAACATGAGATTCTGGTCTCCAAAATAAGAACACATACTTCCATGTAGAACCAAATGCAGCAAAGGAATCAAAATGAATTATAACTCAGTAGAAGTACATACCTTTCGAGCTTTGAGAAGTTTGTTATGAGCCTCCAACTTTGCACGGGACTGTCTCCTTCTGAGGATTCCGTGGTATTGTTTTGCATTGACGTAGATGGGTCCGTCTTGTGCCAGATCGGGAGGCAGTGGAAGTCGTGTAGGTGCCATCCCAAGCATATGGGACTGAATTAAGTTAAATTCCACTTATAAGCTCATAAAAGGTAGTGACAATCACAACAAATGATGAAAAACTAATAAGTATAAACTGGACTATGGCACTCAAACCAACATAAAATTGGATTTTCTCCATTCAGATGCACATCTTAAGCGTTAAAACCACCGTCATTCCCTTTGACAAAATACGGTGACAGAATATAATCGGACACCTTTTGGCAAATCAACGGAAAATGAAAACAATGTACTCTGAAAACTAACCATAGCCTGTGGTCCATATGCAGTCAAGAACCCGCTGAAGTAAGGGTCAACATAAGGATATGGTACACAACCCTGGAAGAAAGAGACGCACAAATTAACAACCATCTAACAGGTTAAATTCCTGGTATAACAGCTCAACCTACCACTAAATTTCCATGACTAACTTGAGAAGGATTCAACATGAAATCTTGATTACTCCGTAAGAAAACTGGCTTCATGTTTCCTTCAGCATCCTTACCACATGTTTGAACTTCACCTGGGTTCAAGGGCAAGAAACACAAAAAAAACTAAGTACACGGAAACAAGGGGAACACAGAATGATATATAGCTACTACACATACGAACATAGAGCACGTATTATACAAAAAAAATAAATGATAAAAAATTTATATGACAACTATCACATAGCATTCTCTTCTTATAAACGTAACTTTTACAATAAGATCATAAACCAGGATTCCGTATACCAGAATCTGATGAATTGCATTGATCTTGAGAGTGACCGATTGATTGGGTTATGGATGATGATCCCTGGTCTGTTTGTAGTTGGAGTCCTAAATGCTTTGCTCCATGATGAACTTGTGGCGGAAATTTCACTTTGAAGCTTACATCCTTGGATAAAGGTTGTGGAACTTCTTGTTCACTTGGATTCCACGGCATGGAATCAGTATAAAGGGGCATTGCCACAGAACTTTAATTGAAAATGTTCTTGTCCAACTTTTGAGTTGGTATAGATAATTCTATCGTCGCGTCCTGAAACATTGGCAAAATCGTGAAGATCCTTAATGAGGATGCAAGTACAACCTTATATTAAGCGCACACACAGATTATCAACTGCGACTAAATACACATATACACGCAACGGCTGTGTATGCAAGCATACAATCGCGTTCTTCATTACAACACCCGAGCAATCATACCAATATCGCAAACAAAACAACATTTCTATCCTAACCACATATTCAACACATATCAAATGATATCTTCTCCTAATGTATTATTTACGCCGGGCAGAATCCACGGCATCTCTCCTATTTCGAACCAGACGTACATCGGAAAACGAAGCATTTACAGCAAGCAAGTTGGTGTTCCTGTTTCTACCACCTAAACGAAAAATCAGACTCCAAATGCTCAGAAGTCAGAACACGCTAAGAACACCAAGAAGGGGTTTTTCCAAGTTTATATAGATTGCATGTGACATCTCAAATACCATGTAAGGGAAAAACAAGGTTTAGAAAACCAGATCCAAAATGTCAGTAAATATTACAGAGAAATTTACATGCACTTGCAGCATCAGTAGGCAACAAATTAGACCAACAATAACAGATCAATGAGAGATTAATCCGGAAAATTGTAAAAAGACTTGAGATTTAACAATAAAAGAGGAAAATAAATAAAATTTAAATAAAAACAGAAAATATGCAGTAAAAATGTACAAAAATGTACAAAAATGTAAATAAAAACATACCCAAAACAGGAATAAACCAGAAACCGATAAAGGAGACAACTTTACTACTTTCCCATCTTCAGGAACACCTGAAAACAAAATCAAATGATCCCAAAATCCACATGCAATTAGTAAATAGAAAATAGAGAGCAACCCACTTGGATTCTACACCCATAAATAAATAAAAATCATCATAAAATAAATTAGCAGAAAAATAAAACCCATAAATGGAAAAAGAAAACAGGAAGGCAAGAGAGAAAATGAGCAATAGGAGAGAGAGGGAGAGGAGAGAGACCTTCGGGATCTGGTGAGGGATGAATGAGCAAAGAATATAGGTGTAGGGAAGAACTTGGACATGTCTCCTTTCCTCCAACTCTGTCTAAATAAAAAGACTCTCTCTCTCCTCTTCTTCCTCCTCAAAGACTCAGTCTTTCTCTCTCCTCACTCTCTCTCTCTTCTCTATATTTTCCTTCTAGGGCTTTGCTGCTGTGACAACACACACAAAAATATCATAAATTCCTAATTGAAAGCACTTGCAACCAACCTCCCTCTCTCTCTCTCTCTCTCTCTCTCTCTCTCTCTCTATTTTTCTTGTATTTTTCAAGCTTTCGTCTTTTTCTTCATCTTCCTTTGGTGGTGGTCCCACTCGCACGCCCAAACGCACCCTTAACGCTTGGCTGCATTCACTTCCCTATCTCAGCCGCCCTTCACTGTTTTCCTCACCTGTTTCCCACGCCCGAATTTCCCACGCGCCTCCACGAATGCCCGCACATTATTCTGTGTTAGCATGTTACACTTCCATCTTGCTGGAAAATGCATCCCACGCACCGTCGCGGCGAGTGAGCTTCTGTGCGTGATGATAATACTAGAGAAATTATATATTGTTTGTTTTTTATTAATTTCTTTCAAAATTTGAAAAAACATATGAAAGTATTCTATGACCAATGAAGATAACTCCAAAGGAAAAGACACATCAACCTAAGCGTGATTAGGATGAGATTTAATATTTTTTAACCTAAGACACATCATTCAATCACCTAATTCTATAAAAACCACATTAAAAGCATCAAACGTTTTCTTCCAATGAAAGGGAAAATTGTATTCTAGATGACTATGATATGGAAAAGTTCGCGTTCGGGTTGTAACGTGTTACTTATTGTTTTTTCTTGATTTTACTTGTTTTTTTATGTGTGTGTACAATATAAAGAGAATACCAACAACAAAGCTCAATCAAAAACGAGATTAGCTCAATCTTAATCACGTCCAAATATCGAAATGACTATAATCACCAAAGTACAATGTTTTTTGTACCAATAAATGGCTCAAATTATCCCGAGTAAGTTGGGTATGATACGATGAAGATGACATATTGCGCAATATTGGACGCCTCAAGTCCTCGCCTCATCATTTGAGCGTGCAATCGTTGCCAACTCTTGAAAATTACAAAAAGGGCGCTTTCTTGTCGGATGTCTCGAGCACAAGTGCAACATCACTGTCGCAAACAACACGAAAGAATACTCCATCTCCATTTCGTTGTTATTAAACGTTTTGATGCATGGTAGTTTATCATTCTCGCTCCAGATCTTTGTGTCATATTTTTGAATCACTCGTAGCTCTATAAACTCCTTGCTCCATATCTTTTCCTACAAGCATTGAATAACATTATTTAATTTTTAGTTAATGAACTATAACTACAATTCAATCATAGTTCAAAGACCATAACTACAATGAGAAACGCTAAAGAGACTCTCTTAAAGTGGGATTCATCAAGAACTCTCCGCCACCTCATGTTTTTGGCACAATTCACTTGCCAACTTTATAAAATATTGTGTCAAAAATATAAAAATGACAGATAGTTCATCAAGAGTTATACTTTTAAGAGAGTCTCCTTAACATCTCCCTGGCTACAATCTACTCCTTGTTTTGCTAGTCCTTGTTGGATTATTATTCTTTTCCTACAAGCATCAACGGGTTTTCAACTTTCTATTTCCAATGTATTTCCTAGTTTGATTGGAAAACTTGCAAGAAAAGAAATAGCGTTTGATTACTTCTTTAACTAGTAAATTAGCTTCCCGCTTCCACATGGGGAATTACTAGATTGTAAAATTATGATTTGTCGCCTGTAGGGGTGGCAAAGTGTCGTATTCTAATTAGCAGCGAGATATGCCATATTTAATCGAATAACTATACTTTTCAAGTGATTAAGCTAAACTAAATTGTTTGGATTCATTTGGTTTAGTTACGTACACAGCTGACACACTATAATACAGATGGAGGTATTAGGCCACATCATTGTGTTTCGCCATAAAAACGTGAATAAAAGCTAGTGTTGAGTTAGAATTAAATGTCTCTTGAAAAAATAAGAAATAAAACCCAAATATCATCAATATCACCTCTGAAATGTGTATTCGATCTTATATATCCACACTACTTACACGTTCGGTATGGAAAGATAGTCAAAGAATGTGCGAGTTTTTCCCTAAAATATATATTCTAATGAAATTGGGTAGAAATCTAGTTTTCTAAAGAAGAAATTACTAAGAGTCTACAAACTTCAAAATTATAGGAGGATTACATGTAAGAATTCTATGTGGACTTAACTACTTGTAATAAAGGTGGAATTACATGTGGATAATACAACTTCAATAAGAGTTTGATACGTGAAAAACTAACGTCCTATAATTTAGGAAACACATTCGAAATGTTTGGGATGCAACTGCCTTCCACTAACCCTTTTTTCATTGAACTTGATACAACGTGACAATAACCAACTCACCCATGATAGATGGGAGTTGGCAGCCGTTGTTTCTATACATGTAGGAGTTCCCTGCTCACCAAGAGGACATTCTTCGACATAGGGTTCTATCACCATAAGAATATAAAGGTCTTGAGTGAGTAGAAGGATTTTGTGTGCAACTAACCATGTCTTCTTCAGAGCTCTTGTGTACAATTAACAACCACCATGGCTGCACCAGGTAAGTTTTCTCATTATATTTGATCGTGACCTAGCAGAGCATGCTAATATGATCTTGGAGTTGTTCTTACATTACAATAAAAACTAAAATCTATACCAAACAAACCAAATTCATTCACAAAATACTATCATGTCGTACAGAGAATACCGTTAGAACGTGATTTTAAATGTCTAACCAAAACCAAAATAAAGGAGTGAAAAATAACAAAAGGATGAACTTGAATCACCTGCCCCAAGCTAAGTTGTGATTGACGAGATCGGCAATATTTTCCGGATTTTTTGTGGCCGGAAAACTGAAAATGTAATCCGGCGGCCAGCTCTCTAGTTCCACTAGCTTGGATACTCTGTTCTCTTTAAAATTGTAAAATATCATCTTCCCATATTCCTTCATGAGCGCAACGTCACTGTTGCAGAATGCTACAACAGAAGTCCCTTGGGTGCTTAGTCTCTTCCTCTCACTCCATATTTTTTCTCGGTGGTCTTCCATTGTCCAGTATTCCATGAACTCATCACCTCTTTCTTTGCGAACCAACGCGAGACGGCCTTGGTAAGCGGTTAAACTGTACTTCCAATAATGCACATCGTTGCACATAGGGTGCGGTAGCGCGAAGGTTTCCCAGGTTTCTTTGTCTTGATAGAAGGCCAGTATTTGGTTGTTGGTAAGATGCCAGTAAAGCGCGCAGCACGCTGAAACAGGTGACTTGGTGCCCAAGAAAACCTCGTGAGGTAAAATTACATCGTTCAGCTGCTTCCAAGACCAAGTGTTTGAATCAAAGACTTCGCATATAGAGTGGTTTTCATATGAGGGGTTGGTCTTGGGCTCCGATAATCGAATAATCTTGAACCAGCTGCTCAAAACTGGGTTCGAATTCGAACTCGACCTCAACACGGCAACAGCAGTGCCCCGAGTAAAATACCTTGTCTTAGGGTTGGGTATTTGTTTCCAGTATTGAGTAGTAGGAGCGCAAACAAAGTAGCGAGGAATCTTATGGTTTTTATGGCTAACGCCGACGAGTAAACCTCGATCGGCGGCTTCAATACGGTAGGGAAAACGTAAGAACCTAAGCGAAATAGTATTGGAGTTGTCGATGTTGTTATCTTCCACTGGTAAGAAGGTGCAAACACAGTTTGGGTAGTTCTTGCTGTGAAGGAAGAAGCCATATGTTGCGTTGGTTTTCTCACAAAATAGTTTGAAGGAGTCATAGGTGGCGTGGTACCATTCCTTCGAGACAAGTCTGCAACTGCCTAGGGTTGCCGGGGATATTCGGGTTAAAATCTCGGAACGTATAACGTCGGAAGGGAGAGTTGGTGAAGAAGAAGCCATTAGAGAAAAGTGTGTTTTTCTTTGACACTGGTTGAGAGAGAGAGAGAGAGAGAGAGAGAGAGAGAGAGAGAGAGAGAATCTTCGGTTTTATATTCAAGTATATACATGTATATACACACACAGCGAGAGAATATCAGAGATGTTTCTTACTAGTCCTTGATGGGTTTGGAGAAGGGGTAACGTAATGATTCTTGTTTCTTTCAACTTTCTGACTTCCAATGAATTTCCTTTTTTGATTGGTAAACTTGCAAGAAAAGAAATAGTGTTCGATTAGCATTGGAACTTGTTGTTGAAGTTTTTGAGACTCTTGTCCCACGTTGGTGAAACTAAGATACTCAAAAACTTTTATATAGGTTTGGTCTTTTACAATAGTAGTTAGAACTTGGGCTATTTGGAATGAGGATTGAGATTTGGGCCACAAATTGTGTGGATTATACTTGAAGATTATACCACAATATTAATATTAATTAATCAAGACAACTCTTTGAAAAGAGTTGTGTAGCTTCAGAGACATTCATAAGGTGTTTGAAGAGGTTGTGTGGTTTCAGATACATTCAAAAGGTTTCTGAAGAGGTATGAAAGAGCCTATATAACTAAAGTCTCAGTTTCATCAACGTGGGACAAGAGTCTCAAAAAATACTGGTCGAGCAGACGTTGTAGAACCACAAGCACGAGAGTGGGAGAAATATTGTTCGAAGGACATAACTTTTGCTCTAGCCTCTACCTTCTGTAATCAATTTAGTACCATTAATATTAGTGTATTGTTTCTGTATTTATTGTATAATTTCATTCTACACAGCAAGTAATTTTTGTTAATCAAATATTAGAATTTCAAGTTTTGTTATTTCTGTTATTTTGTTTATTTCTGAATTGTTCTCCAACACTTGTAACTAGCTTCCTGCTTTCAGATGGAAAATTAAGGAGTAGCATTCTTTCTACTCTAAAGATCTCTAGAAACATAGGATCTTCTATATCATATAGGTTGAACTGAGTCAAAGACTTAGCTTGATATTACCGACCACTTCAACCCAGAGAGAGATGCTCATGTAACTTATTCACAGGGGATGTCTCGGACAAGGAAAACTGTTCTATGGCCACTCGGCGCTTCAAGAGAATGCTTTTTATGGTTTCTTCCATATCTTTTCGGGCCTCATAGTGTGAAGAAATATGTATTTTCTTAGGAGAGTTTATATGGTTTAGGATTTGGCCATAACATCCGAGAATTTTTCTTTTTTTTTTCTTATTTGAATTGTCTCAATTAAGTCACGTCAATATTTTATCTTGACTTTTTTTTTTATAAAGAGAAAGACAAATAAAAAGGTGAAAGAGAAGGATAGAGGAGGGGAAGGAGATTTGAAGGACAATATCTTTTTGAGGTAATGTTACGAAGACTAAATTTAGAGACAATTTTGGAAACTAAAGGACATGAAAGTTGATGATTAGTTAATTACTTAAGAGTTAATAAATATTTTCATTCTTATTAGTAACACCTTCATTTAGTTCGCAAATTTTATATCTAAATTTGTCTTCCTAGCCTTACCGTTTTTTGGGCTTCCAAGGAGGCTAATGATAGGCAAAGCAAGAAATTAAAAGTTGAGTAATGTTATTCATACCATATTTTATACCAAATTTCTATATCATCTTAGGTGGTTCTGATGTAGATAATCACATCATTTGAAAAATTTGCAAAACTCAAGGAAAAGAAGGAGAGAGACTCATCGTATACCACAATCATCATTTAATTAACTAGTTTTTCTTAATTATTAGTTATTAAATAATAAACTAAATTTAAAAATCTGATTAATTCAAATGATGTGCTGTCTACATCAAATGCTGCCTAAAGTAGTAAGAAAATGTGGTACAAAAACATGGTATGAATAACATGACTCTTAAAAGTTTGATTTGGAGATTCAAGTTAAACCATTTGATTAAAAGTAATGTGTACGTACTTTCTTCCTCACATATAAATTTGAACAGAAATGAATCAAAATTACCATTTTCAAAACTCAATACTAATCAATTTTAAGGTGAAATACCGATTTAGTCTTTATACTATCACCTTAGTGAAAATTAGGTGCTTGAATTATTTTTCAATAATATAAGTCTCTAAATTCATTAAAAATTGCTAATTTCCTCCCTACTATTATATTCAGGGCTATGTTATCCAATTTTTCATCAACTTAAGTCACTTGACACACTTTAGAGTGTAATATCATTATTTTCTCACCTTTAAACTCTTAACATTTCATATAAGTTGCGAATCTAACGTTTAATTTACCTTCTAAAGTTAACTCCATATTCTATTTTTTTATAAAAAAAAATTATCAATCTATCCTCAAATGTGTATTAAATGCAAGTAACGTGACTTAAATTGAAGAAAGATTGAATGTAATAGCTTCAAATCTAATATTAAGAATGTAATTAGTAAATTTTTATAATTCAATGACTAGTTCTTCTAAAAAAGATAATTTAAAGACCTAATTCTAACTCAAATGATAATTTAGAGACTAAATTGACAATTCACTCAAATTCAAATTTAATTTCTAATCATTTCGACCAATTTCGTGAATTTTTTACCCATTCTAATATGATTAAGTAGTTTAAAATTTCATCATGTCAAAAGTAAACATAATGGTGATTTACCTTTAAAGGAAAAGAAAACATACAAAAACTTGGTGAAGATTTCCAAAATGTTGTAAATATGTTCACGAAAATATCAAAGGCTATGGAGCAGTGAAATACTGCATAATTACAGGTAGAAGAACTGGAGAAGCATAACGTTAGTCAATTGAATGGATTTATTGGCAATTTCCAACAAATAAATCGACCATCCAAAATTCCAACGAGCTATATATCAACTGTAAAGTTAGCTACACCTAAATTGGTAGGAGCCCGGCGTGTCGTGGGATCCGATTCGATCCGAATCTTGAAGCCGTTTCGCGGCTCCTTGAAGCAATCAAGACTGCAGAGTACAGACACATGACAATATAATCTTGGAAGTGTTTGTTTCAGCAATTTGCTATTCATTTCTTAGGCTTCAACGAAAATACATGAACTGGCGCTTCAATCACAACCGCCACCACTGGAAGCCGATAATTCATCAGGTGCATCTTGAAGCACCGGATAACCTGAAAACAAAGGTTGAAATAGGCAAGTAGAACAAAAGAACAGCTTTCCGCCTTCAGAAAACATAGCTTTGATCATGATGTAGGTAGTTTAAAGCAATAAAAGGTGCATGTGATTGTATCCGTATTGTTTGTGCGCGCGTGCTAGCGCAAGGGTGAGAGAGGGAGCGCTTTGTAACTCACCATGTAAATCAGAGATCTAAGTTGATTCTTTCAGACCATTTGAAAATATCAGAGTGCACTTTGTCACCGCCCAATTCCTCTCCCGTAGCACCTGCTGCCACTCGTAAAACGTCCTCGATCAAAGCAAAGTTTCCCATTATGTCAACATGAGCACCACTTTGGGTGCCTCGTCCCTCAAGAAGATTAGCCGGAGGGGCATGATCATATTCCCTTACGTAAGTAGGGATGCCTGCAGGATTGAATCGGGTCTTACCCCTCCAACCTTTAGCACACATGAAACCCGCACTCAGAACAGGAACAGTTTCATCGCCATCAGTGGAATATATTCCACCTTTTAAACAAGGGTCCTCACTTCCACCCTCTGCTGAGGTATCTATCTGAAAGGGAATGTAGCACTCAGCACTAGGAGTTAACTTGTATACATATGCTCTCTCGGTCGGGATTCCAACTCCATACATGGAATAGATCTCCATGTCCGGAGCATTTGGTAATCTGCACAAGCAGTCAGAGGTTCAGGCGCCACGCTAACAGATTATTTGCTTAAACAGTGGACATAAGCCCAGAACAACAACTAAATAAACAATACATGAACAAATGAAGTGTTTATTTTATGATAATAAGAGCTGGAAATTTAAGTATATAAAGCTTTTTGATCGAAAATGGAAAATTTGACTGAACATACAGGACGTGTTTGGAGCGTGACTGTCTTCACATTTTCAGTAAAGCATTGGGAAGCAGTCTCCCAAAACCACCATAGTGAATTTTTTACTACCTAGGCAAAACTGGGGCATTTCCTACTGAAGGATTCATCTCTGAGCATATAAAAGGCGTTGGAGAGTGGTGCGTGCAGATACAATTTAAAGCACTAATACTGGCTACGCTCAATTAAGGATCGCCAAAAGATGGAAAACGAGATTAAGATCAATATATGATTCACTAGGGGGAAAGCTGATAGAACAACACAAAAAGATGAAAACTCACTTTGTTTCTAGGGGATTCGACCAATACTTGTAGTGTTCATATTTTGGGTCATCCAAATTGTTGGCAATCCCATACGAAAAATGATTATCCCCACGTGCCATCAGCTTGGGGGCAACAAAGCGAAAGAGATCCAAAATTGATCCAGCTGTGTAGACCTTGTAATCTGCAACGGCCTTGACACCACCAACACCCATTTCATGGTACTCCGTCCATACATCACACTGGGTAGTATTTGCAAGGTAATTACCCTTCACAGCGTCCTGCCAGTCACGCACAAGTCAAAGTGATACACGTTAAACAGTTATGATATTATGTATTTTGAGATTCTAAGAAAAGATAAGACAGTAGACATCTTGGAAGACGAACAATCCAGGCAACCTCCTTCACATTTTTATGAATAATCCCATATTAAAAATCAAATGACTAAACCAAGATGCTAGGTAAACTGCTAAACGATGGTACAAATATAAGGGAAAGGGGACATATATACTTCTAATGGAATGCCTTTGGTTAATTATACTTGAGCACAGAGCAATACCCTAAAATCGATCATCTCAATCTTGGAGGAATCTGCCTCCGCTACATCTTTCCCAAATGATACAATTCTCCCATAGTTTACTCTCTTTTCAACTGCACTGTTTGTATCGTTATTCTTCACCTTCTTTGCACTACAATTGCAGTATCCTTCAGGTGACCAATCAAGGCCACCCCAAATAGTGTCCCCGCCTTTTGGTATCATTGACATGGTTGCATCCCATGTACGGGTCATTCGCATCATATGTTGTAAGGTTTGAAGACCAAAAACATCCTTATCCAAAACACCTGGTGCGAAAGCCCTACAATAAAGATTCGAGGTTGATCAAGAGCCTAAAGCAGGGTACAAAAATGCATACATGTTTCTAGCAGACTAGATAAAGCAGGACACAACCATAATTCACATTTCTAGGCAGACGAATATGGTGGAAGAGTAAATGAGATAAACCTAGCAACTGCAATATCTCTGGCTTCCATTGAGAAAATTCCCGCAATGGCCTTTGGAACACCTAGAAAGGGTCCACCAATGTTCATTACAGCTTTAATATGCTTCGCACACCAATCTGACCCACCCCCACCACCCATTGGTCCTGGTGCCTCAACCCACTTCATGAAATGCAAAAAGTACAGAACACCCATTGAGTGAGGAATAACCACCACCTTGTTACCGCCATTTGTGGCTACCATAAGCTCTATGTTACTCTTTATCCTGCTTAAAGTTTGGTCCCTGACCTGACAAAGGCAATTAAGCAGACAAATACAATAGAAGTCATTTTTCATGGTATAATCTATCATGCTACGATGAACAGAGAAACCATGCGAATTTCCATCACATGTAGCTAAATGGGTTACAAACCAACACCTCAGTATTTTGAAACGATAATCTCCAATCATATGACGCCATATACATTGTTTTCTCTTCATATCCAATGCGAGCCAAATTTGCAATCAAAACTGCCCAGACAAAATAACCCGGTGCAAAGTAATCAGCTGCCACAAGGCCAGAAACAGGCCTGACCCGTATACCTGGAGGGTCCAGTCCAGTCTCATTATCCAGAGACATGTGCTCAACCCAGCACAACGGTCTGCGAAAGATGAAAGGAAACATGGTTGACAAGAGTCGCGATGTAAGATTCAATTCCACCACCAATATTCCAAAACTTCAGAAAACAAGTAGGAGATTGACTTCAGAAAACAAATGGGGAAAACCAAAACACTCCAATGATTAGTGTTTCGAACATGAAATAACTCCATATTTCTTTCAGATAACAGAAAGAAAAAAAATGAAAGAGTTTCACATCCACACTCTAACAAGCACCCTCATAACATTTTCTTCACATCTACAATTCAAAAAGTTTATAAATCTACTTTTACACATGGCATACAGTTGAACTAGGTAGCACTATATTTTCAAGACAACACCCCTCTATTCAACTCGCATTGCACATTTAAGTAAAAAACTGGTAAATTAAGCAACCTCACCGCAACGAAAACTGCATTGATTACAGCAAAATCAGCTAATAAACTAACCAACAAACCAACTCATGGGTTCACTAATTAAACTGCTTTACACTTTGCAGTGATAAGTAAACCAAACAAAAACAGCATTGATTAAGCCAAAATCACCTTTTTAAGTATCGAACACATTACCCTCTTAGTATGTCACTCTTCCTGCTAAACTACGCCAAATCACTAAATAATCAACAAAAAGCTCAAAGTCCAAAAATCTAAATCAAATTAATCCCCAATTAAATTATTAATCATGCTTTAACATGAAAATCCCAGAAAGCACTCACCTTTTATACACTTCACCAAATGTGCCGCCCCACAGCCGCTTCCTGAACAACCCATCTGCACAATTATGCCCTTCCCACAGTTCGAGCCCGCCCGTGACAATCCCGGGCACAAACACCACCGGGTGCTTCACCGTGAGCCCCTCCTTCCTCAATTTCACCCCCGGCGGATCCGTCATCGGCCCCGTTATCGCCTCCGTCACGTATTGCGGAAACGAGGCGGGCATTGCGTTGTAGAGGAAGAGCAGGAACCACCAGATCGAGCATATGAACCCAATGAACCAGCAGCAGCTGTCGACGCACGACCACCTCTGCTGCTTTTCCCCGCCATTTTTCTTGTGAATGTGCTTTTGCTGCTGCTCCTTCTGCGTTTGCGGTTCCTTTTCTTTCTCGCTCTCGTCGCCAATCGGCGGAGACGGCGGCTCTGAGTCGGAAGCGGCTTTTCCCTTCCTCCGTCTAAGAAACGACATTGTTTTGATAACGGGAGAAAAAAGTGGGCGGCTTTAAACGCTCTCTCTCCGATGAGTTACAAAGTTCATTTTCTGGTCCCTCGTGCTCAGCGAAGCAGCTGATCGAAACCCCAAACCCGAGAAATACGGTGACTATATTTATACACGGCGTCGATGGAAGCTGTGGCGGCCGGGGGAGAGGTCTTCGCCGTCGAGTGGGGATGTGGAAGATTCTGATTGGCTGTCGAACTGGCCGTGTACTTGTGGCTGTGTTTAGAAAATCGGAGGGATTGAGCCTGGTAGCTCCCAGAACCTCCATGGGTCCTACAACACCTGGTCAAGGACACGTGTGTGACCGTCACACACGAAGTGCTACACCTAATTAAAACGTTAATAATTTAAAAATTAAAATTTTCGACGTCACAACTAAATTTTTTTCAGACAATGAATATTATCAACGATAGATTTTTCATTGTGACTAGCACATTAGATGGTATGTTACATGTCACTTTATGGTGGGATATATATATTAAAAAATTAATAACTTTAATAATAAAATTTCACACTATTTACATAAAAATACATTATATACCACTTGTATTCTCATCACAACAAAAAATTTCTCGTTATCGCTAGGAGAACGTTTTCCTTACTTTAAATTCTCGTGAAAAGGAAACTAAATTAAGTTTGACTTGTTCTTTAACTTATTTTCTTTTAACGGAACATTTTGTTTTGTATAACGCTTTTTGTACTCACTCGTCTTCTTATTTACACTGTATGATTAAGTTTATTTATTTTTTATCATCATTTAATTAAAGAACATACATGCAAAAATTATTCACTTTGGAAATCTTTAACCATTTATTCAAATAAAACATATAGATAATTTATTACAAAAGTACCACTTGTTACTAAAATTATTAATTAATTTTACACATAAATTAATTATATTATATCAAAACTGAATTTTTATATATATAAACAATAAAGAAATTTTAATTATGATATTCTAACCGTAAAATTCGTCGCAGATAGGGACAAATAAGTCCTCCCATTGGAACACAAGCCTTATCCTTTTTCTCTTTTTTATTGGGTGGTGGAGAGCAAATAACATTATTTTAAAGTGCTTTTTTTTTATTAGTCGAAATATTTTAAAGTGCTTGATTATAATATAATTATTTTGTTGACCGTCTGTCTCTCTCTAATAATATTATTGGCTTATGTTATTTTAGTAATATTTAGGTTGTCGGCAGCACCGAGATAAATTACAATAACTTTAGGAGAAAAAACCAGATAAAATAATACGGAAATGGATCATTTAGGGATTATCTTCACTTAATTCTTCTCATCAAATAATTTAAACTCATGAAATTTGATTAAATAGTTAAAGTTATTATAATTTTAGAATAGACTCTTATTTATAATCGTTAAATTAAATTTTAAAGATTCGAATTATTTGATAAATAAGATTAAGTGTAAGGTATCGATGCCCACCCTGCATTTTGGTGTGGACAAGTGCCCCTTTACTTGACCATAAGTTAACTTCGTAAGTAAAAATTTAAAAAACAAAAACTCAAAAGAAAATAAGAAAACCAAACAGGAGAACTCGCAACCCAAACCCACACAATCCCGTCAGCCGCCCCACCTCCGCCGGAGGCAGCTCCTACCCTCCTCCCTGCCGGCCGATCTCTCTCTTAAAAAAGTAGGCTTATTGGATCGCAAAGAAAGAAAAAAATGGGCCTATAATTGAGGCGCAAAACCGACTCACTCATATACATAGTATGAAATTCATACTAAAACCTTAAAATCGAACCGAATGGTTCCATATCAATTTGGTACATACCTTAAAATCAAACCGAACTGTATTGAAATTTTTTTCGATTTGAGTTTCGATTCCACTTTCATATCGAACCGAACAAAATTGTGCCCAGGTCGAAATGAGACTAATTACGGGCTGGTTTTGGTTTGCTTATTTTTTTTTTTAAAATCAACTTCTTATAAAAAGTTAATGTCTTTGTGTTTTGTAAATAAAAAAAGTTTTTTTTTTTTCAAAATCATGGTCCAAAACAGTATAAAGCAAAAACAGCTCCACATGCTTCACAAAAAGTTTCTTTTTTATTTGAGGCATATGAACGGTACCAATTAATTAATGAAACTTTCATATTGACAATCCTAATCCCCGCTTCTTCTTTTTTTATTATTTACTAAAAGCACTTTTAGCACTATAGCATATCAAACACTTACTTTTTTTAACAACTGTTTATTCTCACAACACATTAGATATATTTTTGAAAAACAATACAACAACCCCAAACTAACACTACTGCAGCCCATACTGAAAAATTGAGAGATAATTTGACTTTTTTATAACATCAATTTTTTTTTTTTTTGAAATATACGAAGTCATATATAGTACTTACTAGAATATACGCCCGCGCGTTGCTGCGGAAACCAGTGTTTCATGTGTAATCAGATGAATAAAACACATTTAAGTTAAATAAATTCAACACAATTATGAACAAACAGAGAACACATGAGTAAATGAGGTAGATAAGATAAGCAACTTGGCTTTTATATACATTCAGTTAAACTGACATTGTACAATTAGTAGAACAAAACTTAACGTTCTTGATCACAAACACGTGGTCGCCAAAAATCTTCTGTTTCCATAAAAAAACAAAAGAAACCAAAGCAACAGGTAGTTCACACATATTTTGCCCCTGTAGTTAAGATGACAAAATATATGTCATGTACGGCAGACACCAATTTTAGCAGTTAATAAAATAACATAGAAAGTGGATACTACCTAAAGCATCCTTTGAACAAATTAAGAAATTCAAATAAAATTAAACACCAAGGAAATAATAAACACAGAAAAGATATGCATTAACTGTTAAGCAAATCAATATACTAACATAAATAAAGATATGCTTATACCGTTAATCAAATCAACAAAATTAAAAAACAATTAACTATGTGAGAAACGACAGCAAGCATACCAACAGCAGGCACAACCTTCTCCGATAAAGCCATTGGAGCAACTGAATCGGCAACGAAGAAACAGAGAAATCAATCCCCAATCACCAAACAAAGATTCAAACCCAAAATTGCATAATTTATTATAAAATTCACACAATCGATTCAAGTGCTTCCATTGAACTCTTAAGAGATCACAATAACTTTTTGGTAGTATCTGAAGTACTTAACACACATACACTACATTTACACACATACGCTAATCAGCACTCATAACATATCCATGGTCCAACAATTATGGAGCTTGAAATTTATATAAGAAAGGGTCAATCAAATCATATATTAAAATGAAAACATGTAAGTAATTAAGAATTATTACTTGCTTAGTCAGTTCCTTCTTGTCACTTCAAGGAGTATTCAATTCAAACCAACTTCTGCCTCCAACAACCCAAAACTCCAAAAATTCCAAAAAAATTAATTTAAAAAAAAACAACATAAGAAAGATAAAACACGGCATAAGAGAAATCTACAAACTTGATGCCAGATCATCAAAGATTAAAACCCATTCATAATATATTAGCATTTGAGTCTAAATATGAGAAATTGTGAACTTGGTTCCATAAGATAGTTAAAAGGATACTATCATATCAAAACCAACGCTGAATAAAATCCAACAATGAGATTGTGATGATATAACGTCATTTCTTTAAAGCTGCATATACTAACCTAAAATAGAAAATATGGGAAGAATAGAATGCCTCCATTGGCCCTCCAAGTCTCCTAACCACCAAACCAACCGTCTAGATGCATCGTTCTTTCCCACAATATGGAAATCCTTTTTGAAACCGTAATACAGGAAGTCATGAATAATTTTGACAGAAAGACACAAATTGTTGAGGGAGGATGTGAAGCTTCTGTACGGAAGGTTTCTACTCTTGTACAACTAAAACAATTAAATGAAGCAAGAGAAATTCAACAAAAAAACTTGAAGACCCTTCCCCAAAAAAACTCACTAAATTCAAAGCATAGCATCTACACTGAGTCACTGACATACATTGCTCAGTTAGGACTCTGTTATACTCATCATCCCTGATCAATGTAATCATATATTTCATAGCTACACTCCCCATTGACATACACTAACATAGCATCTACTTTTTTGCTGACTTTATTTGCTCAGTTAAGCAATAACCAACATACACAATCTGACAATCATAGCAGCTACACCAATCATCCATAAATGGCCAGAAATACAAATACTATTATATTGGGGTTTGGAACAAATAAACCAATCATCCAATTCGAATGTCGTTTGGAACAAATTCACCAACCATTCAATTGGAATGGGGTTTGGTACAAATACATTTTTCCATTAATTGGATATTCAATTAACTGGGATTAAAACAAAAAAAAGATTAGCAAACAAAAGCCAATTTTCTAAAGAAAATTAGTGTTTTATACCTGCCAATTCCAAAGGCCTGTATGAGCCCAAAATTGAGGGATGGTGACATCTACAATTTGAAGTTGGGGATCAGCATTTCCTGCAATTCCATATTGTACAACACCTTTCACCTTGAATAGGGTTTGTAGTAATTGAGTTGAGATGCCTGCATTGTGCTTTTCACAGGTTTCTAAATCAATTTTTTTCCAGCAGGTTTCTATAGAAAATACTTCAATAATATTGAATGATACGGGAAATAAATGTTAAGATTTACACTAAAAGATTTAATAATTGTGAAAATCGAATCTAACGGATAATACACTTGTAGTATTGAAGCCGGACACTGTTTCTACATCATTTATTAAATACAGTACCTATGATATGCACTGACCAAAGAAATTAATCAAAGTAAAACAGATGGTCATCTGCATAATTAAACACACCATGCTCAATCCAGTCGTAACAATTATAACCTTTTTGTCTTCCAATTATCCGATTCGAAACCTTCTTCTTGTCAAATTGAGTATGTAGAATTCAGTCCAAAATTATTTTTCTTTCATTTACAATATTCTATGTATTTATAAATTTCAGAGCAGAACGTGCAAAGGCAAGAAAAGCAACAACAACAAAACTCATATATACCATGAGCAATAAAAATAAACATATTAACAAAACTCATATATACCATGAGCAATAAAAATAAACATTTTAGCAAATGATACTGATTTTCGCATACTCATTCTCTATATACACTTTTGTTTATTTTGGTCATTTGAATTGAATAAAAAAATAAAAAAATTAAAGGACAAAAATTCACCAAAGGTGCAGAAAATCAGTTTCTTTCAGGAAATATATGTACATAGCACTCAAGGAACACCCATGTAATTATATAAACTTACTGAATAATATATATATATATATATATATATATATATATATATATATATATAATTTTAAGCTTACCAGCAAAATCCAAATACGGTAGCTTCTAATCAGCCACAAAGCTTGTAGATTGAAGTTCTAACCAGAGAAATCTTTGAAAAAGGCATATCAGATTCATGAGGAAATAAAAACTGTTCAAATGCGAAAAGCAAATCAAGAAACGCAAAAACTTGAGAATTAATCAAAACCCAATAAAAAAAACGAAAATCCAGAGAAACCCACTAACCTCTTGGAAGAGTGACAGTCATGCAAACCTTCCCCATTTTGACAGGAAGAATAGCAGAGTGTGACATAACCATTCTGAAAACTATAGCAGCAGGTTTCCAAATCATTGAAGATAATAAATGAATAGCTAGAGACATTGATAATAGTTTTCTTCATTACTTAAACAGTAGAATGTGTATGGGGCATAAATGAGGCTTGCTAATATAAATATCCTCATTATAAATATGGCTAAAGCATGCATATACATTGTGAGGTTTGCCAATATTTCCAACTATTTCCAAGTGTGTGCTAGTGTGTTTTTTTCCTTTCAAATGTGCAGTTTTTTTTCATAT
Organism: Crataegus laevigata; assembly: GCA_963580275.1. Lineage (NCBI taxonomy): Eukaryota > Viridiplantae > Streptophyta > Magnoliopsida > Rosales > Rosaceae > Crataegus > Crataegus laevigata. The sequence goes on along the minus strand of OY756942.1, from coordinate 34,605,956 downwards.
GAGTATAGATGTTAATATTTCTATGATTCAAGTGCCATTTTATTTCTTCACTTGGAAAAAGAACTAAGCCTTTTCAAGTGACCGTGGTGGAAAGCAGTTGGACACCATTGTATAATTTCTTGACTCACTCCACATTTTGTACCTAAAATTTCCACTTGGATTATGTTTTAGCCTCTATCTATTTTCTTCCTTAATTTGGCTTTGCCTAACCAAAGTCTTTTCCTGTTTAAGGACGTGTGCCCTATGTTATTTCCTTCTCCATTGCATTCTCATCTTGCTAAAATTTATAACATCAAACCATCAGAATCTCAACCAATAATCAGTTTTACCCGCCCACAATAAATCAAAATCCTCAAGCCAACAACTTACATTTGATTCGGGTTGTAAAGTGACTTGTGCAAATACTTCATCAGTGTCTGGTTCAGCCTATAATTCAGCAGAAAGAAACATATTATTCCTTCGCAAAGCCCAATAATTTGAGTACAAAAGAAGTAGCTGAACAACTAAATCCAGAATTCTTAGTTTTCCTTATAAGAGCAGTCACCACACTACCTTTAATGACATTGATAACCTGACAAAGAATCTTCGATGCAAGATTATACACTGGCATCTGCTGATCAGCCAGCTGATCAGTCGATGCCTCCACCTATTTTTGAAACCAGAAAATCCAAATGACAATTAGTGATAAAACCCAGAAACACGAAATCTAATATGTATAAGCTACAAAAACCCAAATAAATGATTAAAACACTCAAATTTCTCTATAAAAGCGAACATATTTTGACCCCAAAACACAGATGTCATAGATGGAGGAAGAGAGAAGCGACAGAAAGGAGAGATACTAACTCAACCCCACCATCTCTCTGCAGCCAACACACTCATTCCCTTAACCCTACCCTCAAATCTTGTACCCAATCAACTCTCTTTCTGTCCCCCTAATCGTGCACCTGCCGTCACCTTCTCTCTGCAACCAACCCCCTCTGCTATCTCCCCCAAATCACACCCCCACTCTCTACAACCAACCCCCTCTCCTCTCTCCCCTATATCACACCCCCACCCTGTGAAGGCACTGACACCAAACCACCTCCTTAGAAACCGGCCCTAAAAACCCATACCCATACCTCCCTTACCCGTTCTCTTTCTCAAAGAAAAGTGTTATATATGATAGTACTTACCCCAATCTGGTTAACGACATTCACTGCATAACACTCACCAGTAGGTATAGTCTTGCTCTTTGAAAAAGGCCTGAGGTCAAAATTGGCAACAACAAATTAACAAAGCCAAATGAAAGAATAAATCTACAATCACCACAAATATTTTCTAAATGGAAAATAGACCAGAGTCAAAGAGGAAAGGGATAGCAGACACAATGAGCTTTGTCTCAGTTGAAAAGAAAAAAAGAAAAGAAAATTGGGTAGTTTCAGGAGCAAAATAGTTCATTTGTGTAGAACTATAACATCTGAGAGCTAGGAAGTTATCACCCAATAAATTTTGGTATACCAAAGATTCAGAAAATGGGATTAGGTATGGTGGTACCCTTTATCTTCACATTTATAATATACATAACTAATTGACTATGTTGAGTACAGTGAAGGGGGAAAGCCATACCTTCCTATGAATGAATTTAAAAGAACGGATTTTCTTGCATTTTTAGGACCAAAAACGAAGCAGCTAACATTTCTTTCCCTTTTTTGCCTTTTACGATCTATTGATCTTCTTCTAGTAACATGGATAGCTGACACAGGACTGCCATTGTATCCAACGCATATCAAATTCGCCAAACTTCGGTTTGGATTTAACAGTGTCATGAGGGCCCACTGGAATCACAAAAAAACAAAGATATAGTTACAATTTATAATTGGCTTAAGGAGATTATTTAAAGAAAGAAAAAAGGGAATCATGTATATCATCCAAAATAAATGGAAAAAAAAATTCATGAAGAGCATATATAAGCTACTTTAAACAGGGTAGAATGAAAACAAAGATACCTCAGACAAAAATGCATTAAGAGGTAAATTCCCAGATGTCGTTCTCTCTGTAGCATCCTTATAAGGAGCTTCACTTCAAGGACTGAAATTTCAGTAAACAGCATATTAAAAATCTATTTTTGTAGTCTTCTAGAGGTATATCAATAATTTGCTTACTCTGTTCCTCATTTACCAACAACAGGTTATCAAAGACGTTGACTTTGCATAATCAGAATGAAGATACTCATATTTTTCAATCTGCATAGCGGGATTATCAAACAAATATTCACCTAAGTAAATCATTTATTGTGGTTATTACTTATTATATATGCCCAATGCCTAGTCTATCATGAATGTGGCTTATAACATAATAGCAGGATCTATTCAAAAGTAAGAATTTTTCTAGAGAAATATTAAGAAAAAGAACCTAAAATGGTAGTTCATCGATTAAGTTGAGTTGTAAATGTTACAGCATCCAAATATATTGGAACAATAAAAGTAATTAGTAATCAACGAAATTTTCCCAGCAGAACTTAGCCCTGTAAATTGTCGAAACCAGCTCAATTTACAGGAACCAAACAGAGGATAATAGAAAATTGGTCCGAGAAAATACCATGATCGCGGATGAGCTGACAATGACAAAAGGGAGAGACGGCAGCGAAGGGCTCGGGTCTTGGGAACTCTCATCGTCTGCTGTGTGAAGTAAACCCAAAAACACTAATGGGCGATTTGTAGTAGGTTTTTGGGTAGAACCAGAAAATCAGACCCACCCCCATGCCTCCCTCACTCTTTGTTTGTTTCCAATTGAATTCTCCCTCTCTCTCTCCGTGCAACCAACACGCAGCCCATTCTCCTAACCCTACACCCCCACCCAAATCGAGCACAACTCTCTTTCTTTCATTCGAAACACATTTGTGCAATCAAACGTTTTCATAAAAGATTACCTCAACATGAGCTTCAGAGCTTATGTCACTGGCAAACTGGATAAGGGCAAGCTCCATATCTGATTTTGTAACACAACATTCAGTCAAAACTGGATGCAAAACATCAACAGAGCTAACGAAAATGATAAAAACTCTAAACAAAATTTTAAAAATTTAACTCACAGGAAGCTCTGTAACCAGTTGCACTGGCTGCCCAGTTCACAATTGTGAAGTCTGAAGAGAACCCAAAACTTCAATACTGAAATCTTGAGTTTCCATAGCTGATTTCAGTAACCCCAAATCAATTTAAAAAAATAAATACATTTAAATTCCAAATTGGGCATGAAATTACTTGCCTTGAGTATGAAGGGTTTTACAAAACGCCGCCTTTGGAGACCAGCCTTTGAGCGGTTGTGGCGCCTGGTGTGGCGGTGCAAGACAGAGAGAGAGAGTTTGAGAAGCAGCGTTTAATTTTTTGGATGAGAGAAACGGAATGAAGCAGAAGACTTGAGAAGAGGCATCTTCAACGATGATGAACGCTCTACAAACAAAATCCCCAAAATCACAAAAAGGAAATTTTAACACAAACCATTTGTAAATCCAAAATTACAGAAAAGAAATTCAAACAAAACAAAAAGGAAATTAAGAGAGAAACGGAGAAGGGAGAGAGAGATCGGAGTACCGTTAGTTAAAGAGTGGACGGTGTCGGTTCTTGGAGCACTGTAATCCCTGAAGATCTCTTCCGCTGTTGGCGGACTCAAGCCCATCCCCTGCTCCTCTCCTTCATCTCACTGAAGCTCTCGAGTTACAGAAATGGAGGCCAGTTTGTGTGGTTTTGGTTTTAGGAAGCAGAAGCCGATGCCATTCCAGAGAGGTGTTGTGGTTGCTAGGGTTTGAGAATGACAGAAACAGGAAGAGTGAGAGATGAGAGGAGAGCGCACCCGTGTAATCCAACAATCCGTGCTAAACCAAACGGACAAAACCACCCTCTGAACTTGTGAGAATTACCCTCCCAACCCAGCAACGTTTGGCTGACATTGTTGTAAATAAAGTGAAATCGAGTGGCAAAGAATTGATAGGCACAATGAACAGTCAAGAACAGTGCCAATTTCAAAGCTTTCTTTAGACTAAAGTAATAACTTTTTTCTTTTTATGGTTATATTGAGGTAAGGGATAGTCATGAGTACGTAGTGTGCTAAATTCAGACCCAAAGTTAAGTCTTGAGTGTAATTACATTATTTCAATTTTTTATGCGAATCCAACTTTAATGGGTCTGAAGTTAAGCCCACTTGAAAAGAATTTGATTCTTATCCTTTTTCTAATCCAAGTCAAGAATAAAGGGAAAAAAATTGATAAATGGAGGTTAGCCTTACACCTCACTTATGATCAGATATTCAATGATGACTTATATAGTACGAGTACATTATTATTAGATAAAATTAGAGCAACAACTTATGAACTTTGCCCAACTGGAGCTTTGGCCCCTGAACTTAAAATTCATGAGTATTGGTCACTGAACTTGTTATTATGCGGAGCAATGCTCATTTTTTACTAACCACATTAGAATTTCTATCATTTTTTTTGTCCCTTAATCATTATTCCATATTATAACAAGTCCAGAGTCTAATACTCACATATTTTTTATTCAAGAACCAAAGCTCTAATTGAGCTAAAGTTCATAGACCATTGCTCCAATTATCTCTTTTTATCATAGCATCCCGATTAAATTGACACGAAACGCTCCAATAACAATATCTTTTGTGGTAAAGTAAGTTGCTCACCATATGTTTGATATAACTCTCCAAATTAACTGTTGGACCATCCAGGTCAACATCAACAACCGCAGCCCACAAAATCTTGGATCTTGGACTTCCAACTCAACAAAACGTATTTTAAACAGGCCTCTGTAGAACTCCACAACCAAATGGATAATGGGCCCCAGAAACCCAACCCGGTAAACACCCGGTTCCCGGTGAAACGTCACGTTTCCTGTTACAGCCAATCAGGAAGCCTCGAGCCAAAAAGAAACACACCACACTCCTCTCTCTTCACTCTCTCTCTCTCTCTCTCTCTCTCTCTCCCCTTACTCGTCACTCCCACATCACCATAAACTCCGATGACACCGAAACTATTATATTGGTAGATAAATCATATAATCGTTTGAAAATATTTTTAAATTATTGAAAATATTTTTTTATAAATATTTTTAAATTTTGAAAGCGTTTTTTAAAAATGTTTTCTTTAAGAAAAAGTCAATTATGTACTTCTTCTATGAAGTATATTAAATACGTTTAACCATTTTAAAAGAACCTCTAACTAAGTTCTTACTTTTTTTTAAATTTAATTTAATTTTTAAAAGCGCTTTTTAAAATGTTTACTGTAAAAAAAATTAATTATATGTTTCTTTTATGAAGTACATTAAATACTTTTAACCATTTTAAAAGAACTTCTAACTACGTTCTTACTTTAAAAAAAATTTAATTAAATTTGTAATAATTATTTATGTTTTTTTTTAATTAGTAAATTTTGAAGAGCGAATCTTCTTTCTAGTAGCGTAATTTAAGGTGGCATTTAAGTACTCTGTCTCAGTCGTGTCTCTGGTAGCTGACAGTTGCAGCGCTCGCTTCGTTCTCCACGCCTTCTTCTTCCACTCCAAATTCCATCCCTACGGCGCCGGGAAACACGAAACGACCTCGTTTCGCATCCGCATTCCGTTTCAATTCTCCTCTCTCTGGGAGTTTCGCAGACGAAGTGTGAGCGCAGTCACAATGCTGACGTGCATAGCTCGTCCGAAGAAACTCGGCGACGACTCGCTGAGTCAGCCCGAGGTCTCCGACTCCACCAACATTCCGGCTTCCGCCACTACCAAGCAGCAAGCCGCAATTAAATCGCTCACGTTTCAGGTACTAATTCAAAACCCTAACGTGAATTGTCGTGATTATACTAATTCAAAACCCTAATGTATGTATCGACCTGAATTGTCGTGATTGTTCTAATTTTGCAGCTCAAGGACATGGCATTAAAGGCTTCGGGAGCCTACAGGCACTGCGCCCCCTGCGCGGGGCCGGCGACGGCGGCTCAGAGTCGGTTTAAGGGGAGCGGCGAGTCGGACGCCGACTCGGACCGGTTCAGGTGGTCGTACCGGCGGACCGGGAGCTCGAGCTCGACGACGCCGAGGACTTGGGGGAAGGAGATGGAGGCGAGGCTGAAAGGGATCTCCAGCGGCGAGGGGACGCCGAACTCGGCCAGCGGGCGGCGAGTCGACCCGGTCGTGTTCGTGGAAGAGCGCGAGCCCAAGGAGTGGGTGGCTCAGGTGGAGGCCGGAGTTCTCATCACGTTCGTCTCCCTGCCACGTGGCGGGAACGATCTCAAGCGCATTCGGTTCAGGTAAATAAATCTCCCTCGAAAAATTAACCGTCCGTTTTATTCTTTGGATTCTTTATCCGACGGTGGATGTCGGAGTTTAATATTTGTCGTGCTTGAGTACGTTAGGTGATGTTTGGATGCTTGTTTTCCTTTTATTTTTAATTCAACAAATTAAAAATTAAATATTTCGGGCAAAAGGTTTCTTTCGCTATAGGTAGATCATTGCGTAGCCTTGTTTTTCATACAAGCGATATTAGAGGACTGAGTTATTCGAATATGTTACTTCGCCTGCAAGGATAAATGCCTGTAAACCCATTTAGTCTACCAAGAAAACTTCGATAAGGTAGCTCTCACACTAAATGTGATCGTTGTAGAGTCAGGTAGAGTTGTTATGCGTGTTTTGGTGTCGCTACCCAAATTTCTCTGCACCCATCCAAACATGACCTTATGCACCCCCATCCCTCTATTCAGTACCAGCCATTTAGGTGGGCCCCGGATGGGCCCGACAGAGGGCCAGTAAATTTCACGCCTCCTGATGGCAAAGCAAAGAAAAGTCCAAAAGGAGAGGAGGGATGGTGAGGATTGAAGTGGTTGGTGGGCCAGGGTTGTCGTCATGTCGGAGAAGCCCTTTAGATTTCTTTTTCTTGAATTCTACCCCGCCTGTCCTGATTCTCCGTTGCCTTTGTCTTTATTTTCCTCCCATTTATTTATTCTTCTGGGTGCTGTCTTTGCACCATTCTATCTCGAACTGGATTAGGACACTAGCGATTCCGAAAACTACGTGACAAAATATGAACATCCGACGTTAGATTTTCACACCAGCAGCTATCTTGCTGCCTAGGAAACAAACAAAAATGGGGTTGCTTGCTTTTGTTTTTGGTTGGTGATGTCAATTTATTATTTGAATCGATTCTTTTTGTTTGATCGGCTTTTGAAAAAAGCCACTCATTAGGTTTGACGGATTAGGCACTGCTAAAAAAGCCAGCTTGGCCAAACTTTGGAGACCACTTTATTCCATGCACCGAAATATACCTTCACCTTTTCCGAGTTCTGTTTCCTCACTTTGATCCACTTTGTCAAAAGGCGTTGCGCGCCCAATTCGGAGTGGCGTAACATATTTAACAGTAGCATTTGATTTTTTTAAAAGTGTGTAAGGTAAACTGAAACCGAAATAATGGGAAATGTATGTTTCGTTCTTGCTAGTTGTTGCCAAGACTGATCATAGTGCCCTGGATACGCGAAACGAGTGTTTTCAACTGTTTTTGTGCCTGTGGCGTGCCTCTTGCTCTCGCTTCTTATGCTGTAGTTTCATGACATCGGGGATTCTTAATTCTTGTTTTATCTTTCTCTGACTAGTCGAGATATTTTCAACAAATGGCAAGCTCAGAGGTGGTGGGCGGACAACTATGACAGGGTCATGGAACTTTACAATGTCCAAAGGTTTAACCGGAATGCTTTCCCGCTTCCAACCCCTCGTAGATCTGAAGATGAGGTAAACCCCGAGCTAGCTGTGTGTAGAAATAGCATTGTGGCAATTCAATTAAAATGGCGGTTCTATCTCGTTATCTGAAGGCAATACCTGGTTTCCGATCACAATTATAGTTTCAGCATTTGCACATAAAGTATTATATTTATGTTGTTTTCTTTATTTATTTTCAAATGAATGATGTCTTGTTCCTCTCGTGTTTGTAGAGCTCAAAGATGGAGTCTGCAGAAGCCAGCCCTGTAACTCCACCACTAACTAGAGAACGCCTACCTCGCAACTTGTATCGTCCCACAGGGATGGCTATGAGTTACTCATCCTCAGATTCGCTCGATCATCACCCAATGCAGTCCCGCCATTACAGCGATTCAGTTGGTGTAAATTCCACCCCAAAACTCTCCAGCATAAGTGGGACCAAGACAGAGACATCATCTATGGATGCTTCTATCAGAAGTAGTTCGTCAAGGGATGCAGATCGCTCAGGGGAGCTATCAATCAGCAATGCCAGCGATATGGAGACTGAATGGGTTGAACAGGATGAGCCAGGGGTTTACATCACAATCAGAGCATTACCAGGGGGCAAACGGGAGCTTAGACGGGTCAGATTCAGGTAATATCCTTATCATTAACAACTCAACTTTTACAATGCGCAACAACTGTTTACTAGTAAGAAATTGAGTAGAGTTACGTCAAATTGTTTCTGTTAGATGATGTTGCAACTACCTGAAAGAGTAAGAATTTGTAGGGAAAATTTGCTATGCATTTGCGGCTATCGACATTGCATGGCCCTTCAAGTGAACATCCAACGGATTGCTTAAGCTTATCATTCTCACAGGAGATGATTCGTTGCAAGATTTCAGGCCACAGTGATTGCTTTTCTTTTGTTAAGTAGACTGTTTTTCGGCACGTTGGCCCTACATAGCATTATAGAATACTTGAGGTTCAGCTTACTGACAATTATGACTTAAATTGCCAGTCATATGAAATGCTATCATCAACTTTATGACATCAATATTACTGCAATAATTCTGCTTCCACTAATGCTTTTCATCCTTAGGTGGTACACGTCTAACATAACATTTTCGAGTGTGAAAATGTTATTTATTCTCGTGCTCATTTATCGTCATGATTTGCAATTATATTGCCTTGACATGATTTGTGCAGCCGAGAAAAATTTGGGGAGATGCATGCCAGATTGTGGTGGGAAGAGAATCGGGCAAGGATACACGAACAATACTTGTGATTGTGAAAATCGGGTGGCTTCAAGAAAACTTGAGGAGGTGTTGCTTTCGTGGTTTGGTTTTCTTTTTCGGGTTTTCCATACAGGTAAAGCCTTGTCTATAGAGATATCCAAATGGGTGCCACTAGCACCTCATGATGTTCGGAGGGATGAATATAAAGCTTCCCCTGCTCATGATCCAAAATATTCGTACGGGATTGGCTGGGGGGTAAAGTTATAGTCTTAATTTTTGTTAATTTTTCTGTTTATTGGTGGATGAATAGCATCAGTTGTATCTGAATTTCGGTTCAGGAGTTGAAAAGATGTGTATGCCAATACCAAATGGAGGATATCATCTGTTCTCTCGTTCCTGTGGCACTTCTTTCTTCTGTTCATTGCATTTTTATATGCTGGCTGTAAAAATGTTGGAGGGGAAGTAATTTTTGTTATGGCATAGACTCTGCATCCAGTTCCAATCTTTTTCTCGTAGTAAATATACAAGTAAACTAGTTTCACAAAAAAATAAAAATAAAAACTAATGGAAAGAGCTTGAAAACTTTTGAGTTTTAATCAAAATGACAAAAATGCGTTGTAAGTGAATAGTATCATGAGTGACTTTTTAGAGTAAAAATATTATTTTTCGTTAAAGTGAATAGTACTGTGAGTATTTCGTTAAAATTCTTATAGTAATTGTTTATAAAATCCGAATGTCAATGGGCCAAATCCAGCAAGTACAATGTAAAGTCCGTCAAAACCCGGGAAGGGGCTAAAAAAAGAAGCCCAGATGAGACGAGTGAAGTGAAAATTGAATTGTTCATTAATGAGTTTACAAATGATAGTGCTGCGAGAAGAATCGAATTTAAGATCTCGGTTGTAAATGTGAATGCTTTTAAGCAATTGAACTACAAATTCTTTTCTTCTGCATGCTTCTACAAATTCTGATTACTGTAAAGAAATACGCAAAATTATTCGAAACATGTAGCTTTTAATACGCATTTGTATCATTTTTATTCATAACAGCTTTGGAGACCTTTACGAAGCTCAAATGGCGATTTTCATGGAACTTATAAAATTTGTTGAGGAACAAGAGTAATTTCATCAAATACAGGAAGAATATATATTATAGAAAACTTCATTTTAATCCTTAAAAAATATGAGTTTTAGACTATAACCTTGTGTAAGATTAAAATCTAATTTTAGTCCCTTGTACATTTAATCATATCATTTATTAGTTTTATTTTGATGTATTAATTACATTTAAATTTAATTTTTTATTTCATTCATCATAATATATTTTAATGTCTACATTTAGGCAACTAATTTTTTTATAATATATATTCCGATAACAATTTTGTATGTTCTTCATTTAGGTACATTAATACATTTGAATATTTCGGTTTATCCATTGGTACAAACATATAGGTACATTGATTCAATATAATGCATTTCGGTCAAGATAATGTATTTCGTTACGTACATTTTGGTACACACATGTGAGTATTGACTTTTAGGTACATTAATTCAATATATTATATTTCAATACATACATTTAGGTACATACATTTTTGTACATACATTTCGGTATTGACATTTAGGTACGTACATTTTGATATTGACATTTCAGTACGTACATTTTAATACATACATTTCGGTATTGACATTTAGGTACATTAATTCAATATAATACATTTCGGTACATACATTTAGGTTCATTATAATATATTTCGGTACAATCATGCAGGTACAAATGACACACCCCGACCTAAATCAAGGCATGTTGGTCGTCACGTGAGCGTGACATAACCATGTGCACAGTGCGGAAGCAAGATGAATAATAGGAAATACGAACGAATTAAAGCCAAATCAACTAGCATTCCAAGCTAAGGTAACGTACTAGTTTGAGAATTATAGTGCTTTTACAGAACCAGAGCATAATTAGTCTAATGCAGTCAAGCAAGAAATAATAAGTTCAAATAACACCAACGGGTGTCTTACATAATGAGTAGTCTGTCAAAATTGCCGCTGGAATCCTCGTAGCCACCAAGGAATACTACCTAGAACTTGGAGGGGCGAAAAACAAAAGCGTGAGTGGGCAAAAACAAAGCTTTTCAAAATCATTTCATTTCTCAAAAGTTCTAACCCCTCGCCGTAAAACCTGTATAACTTTCCCAGAAATAAAGTATATAATCATATACATATATATCTCGAAATCCTGCCATGAAAACATATATGCCATGCCAAAGTATTGCCACTGAATGCTAATCGAAACTCAATGACCAAGTACATATGTCAGGTATCAATCAGCCCTCGGCTGAATATATAGCTCATACTCAATCTCATCATATCATATAGCTCATAATCAACTCAATCATATCATATATATCCTGCACACAAATCAATACCACCTCTAGCAGTCTGCTCAACATAACTGAATATATAATAAAGATGCTCTAGTGCTACGATCACGTGAAGATTGTGCGAATAATCGCGGGTCACCTACGAGTCGAACCCACTTATAGTGGTCTATACGACATGACTGTGCACCTAACTTGGATCCAAGGTGAGCATGTGGTGTGGGAGGTGAACATCACGTGAAAGACTGTGCCCTAACTCCGGGCGGGAGCACTAATATCAATGTGCAGATTTATGAGCTCTCATCACATCATATCACATCATTCTCGTCATACTCATCATTCTCAATATATAACTTACCTGATACTTACATGTACGTCCACAACACCAATAATAAATATATGCAACAATGAATGCTTAATAAAATAGGCAGATACTTTGCATGGCGTTTCAAATCACATGATCATTCAAATTTGTTTTCTTGGAAAAACAATAAGTATATAGGTATATACGGAAAACCAAAAGCCCACTCATTGGTATGTAGCTAGGTTGTAACCCCCGCGCCTAGCTTGGCTACACTCGTCCTCGGGATAGGTCTCACCTATATGAGAATTAACTGAAATAACGTTATTTAAGCACATAAACAAAACTTTGGAAATAACTTCTCATACATAACTCAATTTTGGTATTTGAATATACCAACGTAATCTACACAACCTCACGAACACCCAGAAATTTTTAAAATAATTTTTCAATACCCCACTCGCCGGCGAGTGCACGGCAAAACGAGCGGCCACGTGTCTGGCACACGTAACGACACATCAAACGATGTTAGGAATATTCCATCAATTTCTAACGGAAACCGTCAACTTTAATTGACGATGCTGGAATATTTCATCAGACTTGACGGAATATTCCGTCGTCTTTTTTCTCAAACCTCCGGCGATCGTCGTTGGCGCCGGAAAACTGGGAATTTTTCGAATCGTTATATCTCCGTCAATCTTGCACCACTTTTCACGCAATTTACATCAAAATGAAGCCCTGAGCAAGGAGAACACAATTATACCTCTTTCAAGCCCTAAAAACCACGGGATCTCGTCGGGAAATTTTAAGAAAAACCAGTCAAGTTTCGATCTCACAATTCCGACGTCCAAACACCTCCAACGATATGCTCCGAGCCTCTAGAAGACCTCCCAAAGCTCCCTGTGAGCTTAGAATTTCCAAACACACGAAGTTTAACGCGTGCATGAACAGTACCCCAAATTGGGGGTTAGAGTTTCACGTGAAATCGAAGGTTACCATACCTAAAAGTGGTACCAATGAGTTCGTATGGACGAGATGAACACAATGGGACCAAGCACGAGCTCGAGCTGTGCGTGAAACGCTTGGTTTGAGCGTGTCCGTACAAAAATGGAAGAAAGAAAGTCTGCGAGAGAGAGAGAGTACGGGAGATAAGAGAGAGAAGTAGGGTGATGTGTGTGGTCCAATCTCAGCCACCCAATCACAACTAAAGGTTTCCCAACTTCTCATTGGCCCCAAAAACAAAGGAATTTATGTAATTGGACCAAAACTTTAGTTAAAATTACAATGCGCACCCAACGCACAAGGGCAAACTTGTCATTTCATGTCAACGGAATCAAATTTTCGGGATGGGCTGTCACAACAAATATTTCAATACAAAAAGTCAATTTTATATATTTCGGCATAGTTATTTCTGTACACTTATGTATTTATATATTTTTGTATCACAAATTTCTTTTAATATTTTCTCATTTATGTTCATTTATAATTAAAAAAGTAAATATGTGCATATTAATAAAATTAAAATTTAAAGTGGAGAGATTAAATAAAAATACACATTAAATAACAATAATTAAATGTAAATTTTGATAAAAGTACACATTAAGGGATTAAATTGAATATGTAATCTAGCACCAGATTTTTTTTAATTTTAATCTTTTACAAAGACTAATGTTCAAAAACCCTATATATTATCTTAAAAAGTGGCATTGCCTAGCAAATATGTTAAAAGTTTTGTTCTGATCAAATAGTTACAAGCCTCCATCTGTATCTGTCTTATAGAGGTTATTTATATATATATATATATATTTTTTTTTTTTTCATTGTAGAAATTGTTTAGCATGAGATTTTCAATACATCGCTATAGTCTTGTCTGATATTATGCCATTTTTTTTTACTAAAAAAAACAAATTTATCATATGCTCAGAACTAAGGGCGGATGGCAATGGGGACCAAGGTGGTCCAAGGACCACCCGAGTCCAAAAAATATACATATGAAAATCTTTCAAGGACCCACTGAACGTTTAATACAAGTGACTTTTGTGCTTACTAAATGTTTGATGAAATACATGCTAAGTATATCTCGACATGTTATATAAACAACATTCGACAAATTTTCTCTATATCACTCATCAGATTATTTCGGCATATACTGATATCTGTTGATATGACACACCCCGACCCAGATATGTCCACTAGGACTCCGAATCGAGCTGTGCTGGCCGACACCTGGAAGTTGACGAAGCCATAAAGTGTAGTGGTGTGGAAAATATGAATAAATTTAAACCTAATAGTGCCTAAATATCATAGTGTGCTAGTGAGCGGGAGCGAACCCATCTCACACGTGATGATAGAGCATAAGTGAAGTACAGTAAGGTGGGTAAGAATTATACCGCCAAAAGTAGCTACCAAATTTGAGACTTGCCAAGAATCCTCGTTGATACGAACCTTATCAGTTATAACCTGGAAGGACACAAAACAGATATGTGAGTAGACCAAATAAAATTCAAAAATGTCTTTCTTTTTAGCAGTATACCCAGAGAATACTAATACTTAGGTTTATATCAATCATATTGAAGGATGGTAAACCAAAACATACCATGTCGAGTATCTCAGCAACAACCATGTAAGTAGGATGAAATAACTTAATATAAATGAATGTCAGTCGTAGTCACCTATAGTGACCTATACGACTTATCCATATCTCATCCATCATATCACATCGATTAAGGGCTAGTACATATCTCATCAATCACATAACATCAATCAGGTGCTAGCACGTGAGCCTGAGTCACCTATAATGACCTGTACGACTCATCCACATCTCATCAATCATATAACATCAATCAGGTGCTAACACGTATCTCATCAATCACATAACATCAATCAGGTGCTAGCACTTGAGTCGTAGTCACCTATAGTGACCTGTACGACTCACCCACATCTCATCAATCATATAACATCAATCAGGTGCTAACACGTATCTCATCAATCACATAACATCAATCAGGTGCTAGCACGTGAGCCAGAGTCACCTATAGTGACCTGTACGACTCACCCACATCTCATCAATCATATAACATCAATCAGGTGCTAACACGTATCTCATCAATCATATAACATCAATCAGGTGTTAGCACGTGAGCCGGAGTCACCTATAGTGACCTGTACGACTCACCCACATCTCATCAATCATATAACATCAATCAGGTCCTGCACACGAGTCGGAACCACCTAAAGTGGTCTGTACGACAGGCTGGGTGTAAATAAATACGCTCGAGTGCTACGATCACGTGAAGGCTGTGCGAGATTCGAGTGCTCGAGTGCTACGACAGGCTGGGTGTTTCAAATTTTTTAGGGACGGGTTGTCACATGATATGTACACGGTAAGGTCACTAAGTGAATAAACTGATTTTTTTGTTACACGCTTTGTGCTTTATTCCTATCTCCGGAGGCCCGCAAGGTTCAAATCATATGCTAAGAACGCAATAAATGTCAAGAGTTGTATATGAAATAATCGTACAAGAAAAAATAGAAAAAGAAACAAAAAAATTCATCCACTCATTAGTGTTACCATCCAAAATCAAAGGGAAGAATCAATAAAGTTACCACTAGCAACCAAGCACAGATATTTTCTTCTTCAAAAAGAAATTTGAAACACAGTAACTTGTAAACCCCAAAAATAAAGTACGCCAGCCTGGAAGACCCGCAAAAACTATAATTCACCCGCACGGACGGCACTTTCTTTTTTAATTTATTCCCAATACCCTACTTTCTCTTTGTGTTTGTTTTTCTTTTCAAGAGAGGATCCTCGGAGGATTCTATTTTTGAAAATTTCGGAGATCTTCAAATCACATTCGTTTATCGTATATCGTATAGTCAATTTTTATTAAATATTTTTTATATTTAATTTTAGATAAAAATTGTCAATAATTTTTTACTGCACAATATACAATGAAGTGATGTGATTGGAGGATCCAGCAAAAATCCTTTTGGTTTCTTTCCGATCTCCGTTCTTGTTCTTTGTTGCACACAAATCTTACTACAAAAGAACCAATATATATATATATATATATATATATGAGTCTCGTTCTTTCAGTTATCATCTTTGATAACAAATTCAAAAGTGGGTGACAATGTATTCTTAGATCATCTTCAGTCATGGAGAGCTAAAAGTAGCCCTTGTAAAGAATACTGTCTTTCATACTCACAACATAGTTTATCACACGTCCATCTACTTTATTCTAAAGTTGATTATTCTTAAAGCACAGAAAATAATTTTTTTTGAAAGCACAGCAATTTCAAACTAGCTTTAAATTTTTCTATCTTAACTTGCAATGCACGTGTAAAGACTCGTCAATGGGAGTACGGGCTTGCTGTATGTCCCAAGCTCTTGGCTAAATTTACGCGGAATCTTTTTCATAAGTTCATTTTAGCCCTTGATTGGAGATAGATTTTACAAATATTCAAGCTAAAAGTGTCCTATATCCTTGGCTGGAGGTGGCCTTAGTCACTTGGCAACCGTGATAACATTTCTGTTATAAAAACAGAGGGAACTTGCAATCTCTCCCTGTTCTTTCTTGTTCTTTCACATGATCTACTTGCACACTATAAAATTCCCTTTTGCAGCTTTTGACCTTCTCTAAGCAGACACTCCAGCAAACACATCCTCTTAAACTATTTCTCACTGTCCTCTGCTTTTCTCACTCTCTCCGTGTCCTCTGTTTTTTGCCTATAAAGCTCTGTTTTTTTCTCTGTAAATTTTGTGTAAGCAAATCAAGATGTATGTGAGGGAGAGGTCACCGAGAGAAGAAACGTTTTCGAGGCGAAGAAGAAACCCGTCTTTCTCTTCATCGCTGCTCGACTCCATCTACCGCTCGATTGATGAATCGAGCGGTGGAGATGGAGATCAGGGTTGTGTTCGAGATTCGAGTACAATGGTAAAGAAACAGAGCTGCTCTGCTAAAGGAGGCAAAGAGAAGGTCAATCTACGAAGGGCTATTATGATTGAGAAATGGGTCGAGAAGCAGAATGTTCACAGCTCCATGTTCTCGAACTCCGCTTCGAGCTCCTCGGAGTCGAGCTCGGGAGCTGCATTTTCGTCTTCCGAAACAGATTCGAGCTACAGATCAAGAACAAAACCGAAGGCGGTCGAGGGGAGGTTCGTGCGGTTCGAGGAGAAGGAAAAGAGTGAGAGTGGCGGAGGAGGTGGGTTTTCAAAGACGAAGCTCCGAGCTTTGAAAATCTATGGAGAACTGAAGAAAGTGAAGCAACCCATTTCGCCCGGCGGGCGTATTGCGAGCTTCATCCATTCAATTTTCAATTCCGGGAATGTCAAAAAGGCGAAAATGTGCCATGTTGGAGCTGTGGAAGATGTGAGCATTACACAGCACGTGTCGAATTCGAAATCAGCTTCTTCTTTTTCCTCTGCGTCGGCTTCTACTTTCTCAAGGTCTTGCTTGAGCAAACCGTCTTCAAGAGCGAAAAAATCGAGCAATGGCACGAAAAGGACGGTTAGATTTTACCCGATGAGTATGATTCTTGGTGAGGATTCTCAGCTTTCAGGCCACCACAAATGTGTGTTTGAAGAAGACCCCAGCTTGATGCCAAAACCCTCTTTTCAAAAATATGCAAGGTCTTGTCCTGGTAATTATGATACGCTGATCCAATCAGGCGAGAATCGAACGCAAGACCTGGTTACATTCAATTGTACCACAAAACCAACAAGTTACAGAAAGGCTCGAGCAGTTAGTCCAACAAGTTACAGGACGACGGGCGCGGTTGGCCCAACTTTTGTGAGAAGTTTTTGTGACAATGCAGATGATGAAGGAAGTGATCATGATGCTGAGAGTTGTTCAAGTTCTGATCTTTTTGAGCTGAATCATCCAGTTGGGGTTGGAAGGTACATGGAAGAACTTCCAGTGTATGAGACTACTAATTTCAGAACCAATCAAGCTATTGCCCAAGGGTTCTTGTAATTTTCTTTTTTCTTTATTTTTTTCTAGTGAAAAGGTTGAGCAAATTAATTAAGGGTTTCTACTTTCAAATTCTTGAGTAAGTTATTAGTTAGTTAATTTTTATGGTTTAGATTCAGAGTCTAATAACATGAGTTTTGAAAAGCGAAGTTACTTAAAACTACAAGTACTTTAAACGACTTTCTTGCCAGAAAATGTGTTTAGGTTTACAATTTTACAGCATAAATATTATCGTGATAAAATAAAATTTGATGAGAAAACAATACTCAAGCTACATATAAGCACTTTCACTTTCTCGTCAATGTATATGGTTTGAATTTACACTCCAACAACACAAACATGATAAGAAAACGTTGCTCAAACTACAAGCACTTTGGAAGCACTTTCTCTGTTGATGTCACATTCACACGCTTAAGCTATAAGTACTAAAAAAAAAGCAGATCGAAAAGAGAGATTGGAAAAGGTACAAACACACCAATGTTATCTGCTAGAGAAGAGAGAAAGTGAAAGCAGCTAGCTTGCAGTTCTTGCTTGGTGCTTTAGCACATGGCCTCAACCACCTCAAGTGTCTACAGGTAAAAATTTCAATCACTTTGGTCTCAAAGGGGTTAGAAATGATTAACAACTTAGAGCTTTTCGGCCATTTAATTATTGTCTGCACAGCAAAAATATAAATTTTATTGGTAAGCACAGTAGGATTGGCAAGGGTTTTTAAAAAGGAGCAGGATTTTTAATCATCCTAATTTCTCTACCATTTCATGCCCTCCTATTTAAATGATCACGGTTAAGCCACGTCAACATTTTATATTCATTTTTTTATAGAGATAATAAGACAAAAGTAATGTGTGAGAGGGGGCATAGAAGGGAATGAGAATAGGAGGGTAGAGAATCCTACTCCTTTCAAATATTGTGTTGCGTGGTTACTCAACTAAAAATTTGTGACCATTAGCCTCTTAACTTATCAAAACGTACATTTATGGTCTATTTCGTTAATTCTACTAGAACTTCTGTCAAAATGTGTGTTGGCGGAAGGACCATTGCTACAATTGGATTAAAGTTGAGGGATCATTGCTCCAATTGAGTTAAAGGTGATGGATCATTGCTACAATTTTCTCATTTGGTTTTTCATATTTGTCCCTTAATTCAAACACACGTGTGTAACATGTGACTCATTTCGATAAAATTGACGAAAAGAACCATAGTAGCACGTTTTGACGAGTTAAAGAACCAATGGCACTGATTTTTAGTTGAAAGACTATTGCTTCACAATTCAGTTAAAGTTGTGAGACCATTGCAACAATCTTCTTTTTTCTTACAGATACAAAATGATTGGATTTCAATAGATTGTGACAACAATGTTATTCTGTCACTTACAATATTTCATGGGATGTGATATCCACACACCATATTTTACTTCTCACACACTCTTTTAATTTTCGACCGTCAGATCAGATGAATTGAAGAAGATCAACGGACAGAAATTAAAAAGGAGTGTGTGAGAAGTAATTTGGGGTGTGGATAGCACACCCCTATCTCATTACATATTTAAGTCAAACGCAAAAAATTCTATTTGTCGCTCGGTAGAGATATAGTAGGATTCATTATTGAGTTGGCCATTAGACACATTGCAACATCCATGAACAGGAAGACAACGCTAAATCTTAAAGATGATCTGAATGTGCAGAAATGAGATTAGGGATTGAAATTTGAAGAGTTTTGAAGCTTGGGAAACAAGGAGGGGGCCACTCATGGAGGAATCTAAGAAGTCAATATATTTGCAGGATAAAGCATTAAGGCATATATCCCAACAAACTTTTACACCATAGGAGAAGATTAAAGTTCTTTGATCTTCAAATCTATATATATTCTTGGGATGGTTAATGGGACACCCATATTGGCCCCTTCATTGACTTTGGGCACATTAGCTCTCAATTGCTTCTCAAAAGTGAA
This sequence comes from Crataegus laevigata, assembly GCA_963580275.1. Taxonomy (NCBI): domain Eukaryota; kingdom Viridiplantae; phylum Streptophyta; class Magnoliopsida; order Rosales; family Rosaceae; genus Crataegus; species Crataegus laevigata. The sequence continues at coordinate 34,586,421 of OY756942.1, read as the reverse complement.
AAAAAAGGAATAAAAATAACAAAAAATTGGTAAATTAGTGAAACGGGATGGAAGGTAAAGTAGGAGCGGCGACAATTGAAAATAAGATGAAAGAAAATTAATTAAAGTGGTTTGGATATGTAAACCAAAGATTTACAGATGCCCCAGTTAGAAAACGCGACTCTGACACGAAGGCTCATGCAAAAGGGGTAAAGGAAGGCTTGGAAAGATGGTGCAAAACCGAATACCGTGACGTTCTAGAATTCATACAGCCAACTCTGTTGAGTGAAATAATATTTGGTGGTTGTTGTAGTGAAATGAGAGGGACAATTTAGTTAGTCAAAATATTAAGTTAACATGTGGCTCTATATATCTTGTAACTTATCTAATTAGTGTGTTAACGTGAGTTGAAGATCTGAAAGCATTACATGTCATCAATTTATATTTGTGGTCACCAATCTCAATCTTTAAGGGCGAAACGCGATTAGTAATGTCTTTTTGTCAAACTGTAAATTTGAACTACACATTTTAGTGAAAACCAACATGATCAACATATCAATAATTTAAGCTAAGCGAGATCCGCAAAAAATATGATATCAAACTCACTATCCACGTGTAATAAACTTAAAGTTTCTCACTCAGTGAATAGGAATACCTTATCGTTCTAGTGATCGCATAAGCACGTATAAACAAATGGGAAATTGCAATCTACCAAATAAATCACTTCATGTTTCTCAACAACCGTGCATAAACCCGTGGCAAATAGCCTGGAAAATTGATTAATGGAGGATGATTTAAAACAAATGCATGTGAGCAAATTAATACGTAATTATTTATATAATTAATTTGAATTATATGAACACAGAGCAGATATATATACAGGAGCAGAACTGCAGGAGGACCACGCACCAGCTATCTGTGGTTGGATTTCTCGTATTTGTCTGTGACTAATTATCTTAATGGGTGGCCGCTGCAGAGAACTGGTTAGGTTTTCTGCAATCTGCCAGTATGCCAGTTGCCCATTCTGCATTATTTGCATGATTTCCACAACATATGTGAGTCCAAAATAAAATTATGCAATTGTCTTTTCAGCTGCAAGGTTTATCCAGTGTTTTGGAATATTGGATATTTTGAGTTTAAAAATGTTAAGGAGATTTTTTTAAAACAAAATTTTCACTTCATATTTTTTGCACAATATTTAATATTAGTACAAAAATTAGAGTTAAACTGTGTACTGGTAGAGAGTCTATGGAGAATCCCTGCTTTGAGAAAGTCCCTTAGTATTTTTTTTATGGGTTTTATAACTGTTAGATTTTTGGTCCAATGCACAAAAATTAAGGTCTAGTAGTTAAAAAGTTTGAAATATCTTATATTTTGGAGCACCGTAGAATTTTGTATAGGCAATAGAAATCCACTTCGCTTATTGTTTGAAAGAGCAATTCTGCGTATTGATGGTAGTAAAGATTGTTCAGTATTTGGTCATTAAATAAAAGTTTCCTGCGAAGGAGAACTAACCCTTGTTGATATTCTTGAAAATGTATCGACTTAGTAGGTTTTGTTATTGAAAATGATATTTGAATTTCATAGCAACAACGACTCCATATTTAAAGCAAACATCACTTAGAGTTTGTTTCCAAATAACTGAAAGTGTTTTTGTGGATTCATAATCATTTTGGACATGGTTTTTAATAGAAAAGTTTAATAAGCCGTTTGAAAACTTTCGATGTTAATTTTCAATTTTCAGTTTTGTACGTTAGGAAAAACCTGACAAAAGAGAACATGTTTAGTAACTATAAAATAAAAAATTGAAAGACAATTTTTGAAAACTCAAAGAAATAATTTTTCAAATAATTTTGAAACAAGTGTTCACATTCGAAACAATTGAAAATAAAAAATAAAAATTAAATAGTTATTAAACAGCCATACAAACTTTCAAAACAGTGATTCTTCAAGAAACACTCGTAATGTTTATGAAACTTACTCTATGCTTTCATTAGAAGCAGTTTTTTTTTAAGAAATATAAAATAAGTACTTTTTAGAAAATCACTCCCGAACAAACCGTGGGTTCCAAACGTGCATGCTAAAGGAACAATATAGTATTTCACCAAAAAAAAAGGAACAATATAGTATGCTCTCACGTATGATGTAGTGGGACTAAGGGTGGGTTCGGTTCGGTTCGGTTCGGTTCGGTTTTTTACTAAAATAAAAAATAAAATCGAAATTATCTGTCAGTTTGTCTTCGGTTCAGTTTTTTGTTTTTTTTTTCTTCCAGTAGAAAAAAAAAATTTCTAAGAAAACAACTTGCAGCCATTTTGTAATACATCTTCCAAAGGAGTATAAATAAAATCAAAGTCCCATTTCAACATAATTGTTAAAATAAGCATTCCAAATTTCTAATAGAATCATCAAAGACAATGAAAATAAACATTCAATTCAAAGTTCAATTATAATCAAGTCTTCCAAAAGTCCAAACTTAAAATAAACATCAAAGTTCAAGTCTTTCACACCTAAAATAAACATTCCAAAGTTCAAGTCTTCCACACCTAAAATAAATATTCGACTTAAAATAAACATTACAACTAAGATTATAAATTCAATAAACATCTAAAGTTCTATGCCTTGCACATACTTCTTCAAGTTCTCAAGATCAACACTTAACAATTTCAAGTTTGAATGACAATTTGCTTACTAACGCTTGGCGGCCTAGGGGGCAACATAGCACATTTTTTTGAACTTCCACTTGTCATTTCTACATACAAATAATAAAAGAAATGATACTAATTAAAATGTTATTTAAAATAATCTAACAAAATCAAATGTAATATACAAAATTACCTTTCTCAACTTCTTCACAAAACTCAATCTCCTCAATGGTTGGCTTGTGATGTAATTCAACATGAATAGACCTAAGCCAATTTTGAGTACATATTAAAGCCTCCACCATTTTTGGACTTAAAGAGCTACAATATAGATCAATTATCCGTTCACTTGTGCTAAATGAGGATCTGAGTTGCAACACGTGCCAAAATAGGGTACTTAAAAACCCCATTCACCCTCCACCAATTCAATATAACAAAGTTCTCCTCTTCTTCTCCTTCATTAGGATCGGAAAGATACTTGTCGACATCATTATGCACAACCCGGGCTCTCTTTGCTTTTCTCATTTCACTTTTTTCTTTCAACTTTCTTTCTATTTCGGTCATGCTTGATGAAGAGTCTCTACCGCCCTTAATTTTTCTTTCAAAGTACTCCCAAACTATAGACCTTTCATGACTTTTTAATGATTCCAAAAGAGCTTCTTCTTTACTTACTTGGTCACTTGCAGCACCTTCTTTTGGAGTTGCATCGGAAGGATTTCTGGATCCACCAAAAGAAGTAGGAGTTTGTCGAGGTGCCATTGCGGTGTTTTGAGGCGGAGTTGATTCACCAACTATGTCCATCTAAAATAAGAGAATCATACAATTAATTATTCAAATAAGAGAATCATTACAATTAATGAATTAAGTATTAAACATAAGGGCTAAAGTAATAGAAAGTTATGACTACTTACTTCCGATGGTATACTCGAAGATGAGTTCGTTTGATCATGAGGGCTATTTGATTTTGATCCAATTGAGTTTGCACTTGAGACCTTTGTGAAGAAGTTGAGAAAGGTAATAAGAGGATAGTACTTAGTACTACATCTAATTCACACAATATAATAAGAGGATAGGTAGTTAGTACTACAAACTTATACAAAAGTAAATGTTAAATAAAATCGGGAAGGCCAATCATCCTTTATAGTAAGACAAAATCAAGTCTTCCAACATTGAATTACAACGCACCTATTTACAATAACCTAATCCTACAACTACTCCACAACAACAAGGGCAAGAATCAAACTCCCTTCACAATAATTTCTTTCTTTTGCTTGTATAGGTTTTGTCACTTAATGATCAGATTTATATATAACTTAATATATATATATATATATATAAAAGAAAGGAAACAGGTTCATGGTGGCACACAGTAAAAAACATCCACTAGACAGTTTCTCGTTTGCGTTGAGAAAGAGAAAATCTGTAGCTTTATCTAACTATATAATTATTTGCAGATGGGATTCTTTTGGGACCCATTATACATAAACAACTAAGTATAAGTATAAATAAAGTATATGATTAGTCCCCTTGATAAATAGGAATTAGTTCCATAACTTCCTCAGACCTATCCTTCTCCTTTTGCATGACTGTTACGCAGCTTGCAATCCCGTTATACATAAACAACCATCACACAAAAACAGATGCAACATAACCCAAACCCATCACACATGCGGCTTGCAATCCCTTTTTTTTTTCTTATACAACTAAAGCCTAAAAAGGCTCCAAGGACCTCCACTCAACCCTACCTATATATACTTCCAGATAATTAGAGCCAAAAGGTCCAAACAACCATAGAGAGCAAACATTCAAATCAAACCTCTAAAACTGTATAAGTAAAACATAAAACTAAACGTGAGAGTGTGAGTGAGACTAACCTTTTGCTGTGATTGAGAGTGAGAAGGGTCACTGCTGGGAATGAGAGACAGAGAGTTTGAGAGAGTGATTGAGGAGGCTATTGCGCGAACTGGGAAGTGGGAAAACAGGAGAAACCGAGAGATGAGGGTTAGAGTTAAGGGTTACACATCGGTGGTAAAAATGGTGCTGTTTTAGAATTAGGCTTATTAATTAATAAAATATCATAAAACGATCTCGTTTTGAAGAAGTTTGGTTCGGTTCAGTTCAACAAATGAAACCAAACTAATCAAATCGGTTCGATTCGGTTCGGTTCGGTTCAGTTCAACAAATTCGGTTTGATTTTTTCAACCTCGATTCAGTTTTCGGTCCGATTTTTTTCGGTTTTCGGCTTGTCCACCCCACCCCTAAGTGAGACAAACCCGCACGTGCCTCCCTGAACCCTGTCTGCGTCTCCCAGTGTCTTGAAAACCAATGCTCCCCACGTGCACCCGTGCGCTCTGTTGCTGTCAGCTCCAAATGTACAGCTTTCACTCGGCGGTTAAAACAAAAAAGGTAAAGCCACCAGATGCCTTTTCCCGCGTGAACCAACCAACTTCTGACAAAAACGCCGACCCCCACATATGGGCCTCCATTCAAAGCCCAAACATCACGGTACGGGCCTCAAAAGCAATTTGAAAAAGTCCATTGGACCTTCGAGAGACAGTTCAACAAAAAAGCGTGCGAAAAAAGCGATCGTGCGGGGCCCAGCACTAGAGATTTGCCGCGTGTAAGGTGTGTCGTCGTCGTCGACGACGCTTCGATTCCATTCCTTAACCACTACGCAAACACACCGCGTGAAGGGAAAGCTCGACGAATAGAGAGGCAAAAGCTTTGAAACGCCGACGAATTCAATCGGTTTTCTGAGAAATCGGAGTCGAACGCGGGCAGAGACGATCCGATCCAGGCCGAACCGGAGAAGTTTCAGATTGATTTTCGACTGTTCGATCCGGCGCCATGAGTTTCCTCTTCGGGAAGCGGAAGACGCCCGCAGGTTCGTAGAGTGATCCAGTCTTGTTGAATTTGGTTTGGTTTTATGTTATTTAGAGTTTTGATTTGTTGAATTTCTGTGATATTTGACGTTCCTGATGTAAAATTTGTAATAACTTTATAAAAGAAAATTGGGAATTTTGTGTTATGTTTTAATAGATTTGGAAATTATACAGACTGATTGGAGCAATACCGAGAAATTTGAATAATTTATGTGTTAACCAAAGAATTTAATGTTTTTTGTTGCTAATTATTGATGCTTTGGAGCTGATTGTGTTTAGGAAGCTCAATTGGATCTGATATAAAATTTTAATCCTTTACAATTCAATTAGTTAGTCAATGCTTTTACCAGTGCTTCGTTTTTCAATATATCTGTATACGTAGGTGGCGTCGTAATGATTATAGACCTTAAATTCCACTCGATATCCAGAGTTGAACCTGTAGTGGTGTGTGAATTTGTAATGTGTAACCTTCAATTGGGTTATGTAAAGATGAAATGAAGAAATTCTAAGTACTTGAAGCACAAGGATGTCTATAATAATTGATAATCTTTGGTTTGTGCATTATACACCGTTATTTGCACATCGATATCTGAATTTGATTGCTCAATTGGTAATCCGGTTGTTTGGTTTTTGGACGCGTAACATTATTTTGTTATTCATATCAGTGTTCTTTAAGAATTACATTTTTATAAGCTGAAATTGTATATATGCGTCTGAATTTGAGATTTCAGAACTTTTGCGGGAAAACAAGAGGATGTTGGACAAATCTATTCGAGAAATAGAGAGGGAGAGAGGAGCTCTCCAAGGACAAGAGAAGAAACTAATTCTAGAGATTAAGAAAAGTGCCAAGCAAGGGCAGATGGTGTGTTATTTTCTCTCTGCTAGTTGCTGTTTTACTTTATTGTTCGTGAAGGTCGATTTAGTATCTTCCTCTGTCTGTGCTCTGTGGCTGATCTACTGTTGACCGCAGACCTAAACTCCCTCGGCTCATTGTTGCCTAGTTATCTGTTGCTGAGTTTTAGTTATGCAGTTGGTGTTATACATGCGTAGAACATTTTCCGTGTTTATCTTGTAGTGTATAGACTTTGATTTGATGGTCACAAAGCCTAACTGTGGTTTTTATTTGTCCAACTTTGTTTCAGGGAGCTGTTAAAGTTATGGCGAAAGACCTTGTTCGAACACGGCATCAGATTGAAAAGTTCTACAAGCTCAAATCACAACTCCAGGGTGTATCTCTTAGAATTCAGGTATATCCTACATTATGCATTTTTAATTATATGAAAGAAAGTTTCTTTCGCAATTTTAACACCATCATTATTTTGTTATTATATTGGATTGGTTGGGTTCTTAAATTCACTTTTTCTTTTCAGACATTGAAATCGACACAAGCTATGGGAGAGGCGATGAAGGGAGTGACAAAGGCAATGGGCCAGATGAACAGGCAGATGAACTTGCCATCACTGCAGAAAATTATGCAAGAATTCGAAAGGCAGAATGAGAAGATGGAATTGACAACTGAGGTGATGGGCGATGCCATTGATGATGCGCTGGAAGGGGATGAGGAAGAGGAGGAAACCGACGAGCTAGTGAGCCAAGTTCTTGATGAGATTGGAATTGACGTCAACCAAGAGGTACTCTACATCAGCCGAGAAATAGATTTTTCCTCTGCACTCTGATTACCAAGAATTAAAATTTTTGAGTAGCAATAACGATTTTTCGGTTTTCTTATTCTCTGCAGCTTGTTAATGCACCATCCGCTGCTGTTGCTGCACCAGCTGCGAAGAACAGAGTTCCACAAGTTGAAACAGCGGCAGCTGGAGCTGATGACGGTGGGATAGATAGTGATTTACAGGCGAGGCTAGACAATTTAAGAAAGATGTAGATTTCATCTCTTGTATATTATTGGTATAGTGTGAAAGGTGAGAGTAACTTTGTGCATTGTAATATCTGTGAGAAATTTATGCCGGAATTTATCGAATCAGGATCTGAGACGGACATATTTTAATAAAATTACATTCGATGAGTATGTACACAAAAAATATTCGGGCAATATTCTAATTTAATCTAAACTACGAGGGGAATTTGAGCTTGAGCACAATGATGGAACCAATTGAAAGGAAAAATATGTTTACACTCTATTCACCTAATCGAGTGTACCATAAACACGGTCACAACAACAATAACAACAAAGTCTTTTTTTCACTAAGTGAGGTCGGTTATATGAATCTTAGAACGTCATTACGCTCGGTTTTGTGTCACCCATGAACACGGCCAAATTAAAAACATTATAACTCTACTCAAATTACAATAAGTAGATTTTTATTTTATTTTATTTTTTTGTGTTAATATCCCCAAAAAGAAGGGTATTAGTTTTATCATTTATTTTTATTATAACACATGGAATGATATATATCATGTAACTTGTGTTCTTGATCATCATAAAAATATCTCCAACTAATCCTAGTTTTCTACAATCCACTCTTTGATACCATCGTCCCACACAAACCAACAAAATCCAAGAAACCCTAGATATGGAAATGAAAAAAAAAAGTCGAAAAATAGGAAACCCTAGAAATCTCACAGTAGCAGGACTTCCCTGGAATTCTCCTCTGGCGTAGTCGTCAGCCGCGGATGACACCATGAGCTCGCCGGCAGGGGAGTGTGGCAGAGCGGGCAGTCGGAGTGAGAGTGGATCCACATGTCTATGCAAGGAGTATGAAAGGAGTGCTTGCAAGCAGGACTTCTCTGGAATTCTCCCCCGGCGTAGTAGTCAGCTGCGAATGACTCCATGAGCTCGCCGGCAGGGGAGTGCGACAGAGCGGGCAATCGGAGTGAGAGTTGAGCCACATGTCTATGCAAGGGGCATGAAAGGAGTGCTTGCAAGTAGGAAGCTTTCTTACTTCTTCTCCGTCCTCAAAAACCGACAAGCAAACAGCACATTCGACACAACTTTCATCTTTTGACGTTGACCCTTCGTTCTTCTTGTACCTGAAGCTGTCCAAGTTCTCAAAGCTCCTACTCCTTCTTGTTCTTGAGAGATCAACCAAACTGACTGATGATCTTGGTGGTGGAGACTGGTCGTGGCGGTTGGAAGTCAGTTTGACGAAGATAAGGTTGTACATGACTAGGATTATGGCGGCTATTGCGACGATTATGAAGCCGTAATAGAACATAGGTAAGTTGGTTTTTGGTGGCGGAGGAGGCGGGGGCTGTGGTGGCTGTGAAAAAGGGCTTTGTATTGTGTCGAGCTTGTAACCCATTTTTTTGAGGTTTTTGGCGAAAGTGGCAAGAGGATTTGGAGAGGAGGAGGGGCCTTAAATTAGTACTAGGTGATTGTTTTAATTTCATCAAGAAGATTCTCTACTCTAATCCTGTTATTATTAATTATGTTTAGGGTAAATGACAAAAAACTATCTCAACTATTGGTATCACGACACTTTCATACCTCATCTTTAAAACGTGACAATGTCATACCGCATCTTACGAATTTGTGATAATGTCATACCTCCGTCAATTTTTCTGTTAGTTTTTCTGTTAAGTGCTGACGTGGCAAGAGATGGGACCCACTCACTAATCCAACTGGATTAAAAAATTATTAAATATATTTTTAATAATTAAAAATTAAAAAAATTAAATTTTTTATAATATTATATCCCTCTCCTCTCTAATCCAACTGTAATTGCACCCGCACACCCAACCCAACTAACTCCGGCGATTTTCGCCATTTTTTTCGTCGAATCACCACCATCCAACACCCACAACCTCTTCTGCAGATTGGGCGGGGGGCGGGCGGGTGTGGCGGGGGGGGGGGGATGAACGACTGGGTATCTTTTTTTTTTTTTTTTTTTTTTTGTTTCTTCTTTCTTTCTTCTTCTTTCTCCTCCTTCTTCTCTGGGTATGTTGTTTTGTGTTTTGGGGTGGGGAAGGGGACGACTCCAGGTCTTACTTCTCTCTTTTTTTTTTTTTTCTCTTCCTCATCTTCTTCTTCCTTGTTTTTTTCTGCAGGAAGATGGCGAGAGAGAGAGAGAGTGACAAGTTCTTTTTTTTTAATTACTTTTTTTATTATTTAAATATTTAAAAAATATTAAATAATTTTTAATTATTAAAAATATATTTAATTATTTTTTAATCCAGCTGTATTAGTGAGTGATCCCCATCTTTTGCCACGTCAGCACTTAACAAAAAAACTAACAGAAAAATTGACGGAGGTATGACATTGTCACAAATTCGTAAAATGCTGTATGACATTGTCACGTTTTAAAGATAAGGTATGAAAGTGTCGTGACACCAATAGTTGAGGTAGTTTTTTGTAATTTATCCTTAGGTTTAAATTAGATTAAAATAACAATTATGTTGTTGGCCTATTTTACTGTAAGAAAAGAGAAGCACGAAACCGGCGGAAGAGGAAGAGAGAGAACTGCTTAAGGAATTTTATGTTTTATATTTCTTGTGCTTTGCGCCTTTATGTAGATTAATTAATAAGGGATATTTCTCATGTTTTGTTTTTTAGAGGATTCTTTCTCTCTAATTAATACAATTACGACAAGAAAATTATCTAAAAAATATTGTAGAATTATACACATAATCTAATAAGATTTAGACAACACTACTAATGAAATTAGGAATGCAACGAATAATACTTAGTCTTAGACACAAATTGACACATTTGCTTATGCATACATTCTTCAATACAGTTGAGAGGTTTCATTGTAATTTTCACCTATGTTGGAGAATGTATTAACAAATAAGTTGGGCGCTCGTTTAGAAGTGTTTTTAAATGATTAAAAGTGCTTTTAGAGAAAATGTTTTATGTTTCAAAAGTACTTAGTGTTTTTTGCAAGAAGCATCGGTTATGTGCTCCTTTCAGGAAGCATTTAAGTTTTTTTAGGATTTACTTTCCTTTATACTAAGATTGGTTCCAAAAATATTTTCACAAAAAATGCTTTTAACAATTAAAAAAACACTTTCAAACGAGCTCTTAATTTAATATATCAAGATAACCATTTTTATTATACAAGTAGTTAATCGAAAAGCCGTGGTGGTTATGTAGTTGTGGAAATAATAAACTTTGTTTAATAATCTTTGGGGGGGGTGGGGGGGGGGGGGTGTAAAGAATTAAGAACGATTGGAAGAAGACAAAAGGAATGCACAATTAAACACAAGATAGGAAGCAAGGGTGGATGAAGGGGACTTAAATTTATAGATAAGAATTATATTATTGTTCGATATGGTTGTATTAACGACTACCAATCAATAAATAAAATAAAATATTATCCAGCAGTTGTTTTATTTACTAATCTTGTGTAAGTATTTGTCCTTCAATTGGTAAACCGTGGCTTTACAATTACAATTTTTCAATTTGAGTTGAAACTTACATACAACAACAACAACCAAACCTTATCTCGCTAGGTAGAGTTAATTGTATAAATAATTAACTGGTAAATATGAAATGTCTAAATGCAGAAACTCGGAATGCCTTTTTAACTCTCTAGCGCAACATTCGGTTTCAATTATAGACATATCCATAATTTTTTCCTTCAATATCAGGCTTCTAAGTGTTTTTTTTTTACTATAAAATAGAGTTTTAAAGGACTTACTCATGAAGAAATCAAAGGAACTAAGAGTAAATTGTAACAATGATCTCTCAATTTAATCAAATTGAAGCAATGCCTCCTCAACTAAAAATCCATTACCATTAGTCCCTTAACTCACCAAAACGTGTAGCTATGGTTCTTTTTGTTAACTTCGTCAAAAATTTTGTCAAAATGAGTTATGTTGAAAAGACCATTTCTCCAATTGGGTTAAAGTTAAGGAACCATTTCTCTAGTTGGGTTAAAGTTGAGGAACCATTTCTCTAGTTGGATTAAAGTTGAGGGATCATTGGTAATGGATTTTTAGTTTAGGGATTATAGCTGCACGTTTTGATGAATTGAGGGACCAATGCTAATAGATTTTTAGTTAAGGAACCATTGTTCCAATTGAGTTAAAGTTGAGTAAACATTGTTACAATTTACTCAAAGAATTAAATCTCTTGACCTAATATTTGTCTAGTTGCATCTTGTTGATAATGGTTATGCTAGAATACTGAAAAACCCAGAAGAACAGAATGAAAGCAACAAAACAAATGAGAGGAAATAAGAGAAAGGAATGAAATCTTGTATATTGATTGATTCTGAATGAATACAATTGTACAACTAAGGTTGTTATATATAGTCCTCTAAAGATTTAGCAGCCAAGCTACCACTAGCGGAGCCACTAACAAAACTGCCCTGGGCTGTAGAGAGTTTTAGTCATTTGAGCTTAAAAATACTAATCATTTGGGCTATTTTATTATTTTTAATTGTTATAGTCCATTCAGTAAATAAAAAGTTAGAAAACTAAGACTACTTTTAGAAAAATAAGAGTTAATAAATGTTAAAAAAATTGTTTACTTTAACCAATATCAAAATTTATTAATTTTAAATTACAAATTTTATACATACACGGCTGTTAAAGAATAGAATATATTGTTACCATAATTATTTTATTCAATTTTGAATCCAAACTGACCTAGGTTTCCTAGGGAGTAGTCATAGGTTAAGATTTTATTATTTTATCAATTTGCGAACTCAGGGTTTTAGGTTTTCTAGGAAGTAATTATTCAGTTTTATCATTTTATTTATTAGAATAAGTACTTACACGTTTTTAAGAGGAATTGTTAGCTTTCAAGTTTGGTTTTAACTTTTTTGAAGGCACAGCTAGAACAATACAACTCATTTTTCTAGAAAGCTACGAGTCAGTCCACACAGACAGTATCCAAGTGTGAAAGTCCCACTTATTTCTCTCGTCAATTAGTAAGTTTTTTACTACTTTATTCTTAATTCTTGGTTGAGTTTATTTGTTTATTCTTTGAATTTAAGAATTCGAGCTTCAAATTTTAATTTTGAATTGAATATATTTTTCTAATAGATTCGGTAGAAATATAATTTATCACATAAATTGTGTTAATGTTGTCTAATTTGAAAGTTTCAGGTGTAATATTATATAACTTTATGTAGGTAACAAAAAAATTTAAGCATTTGATTTCTTAGTAATAATTTTAGCTTAGCCCACCCATGAAATAATTCCTGGCTTCGCTATTGCAAGCTACTATCCTAACTATATACCCGACTCCTAACCAACCTTATTAACAACCTTGCTGACATGTTACTCCACTCACTAACAAACTTATGTTGACATGGCACTTACCATTCCCATATTACATTCAACATCCCCCATCAACCTCAACTAGGATTTCCTAGTTTGAGATTGTGAAAATGTTTAACAAAAGTAGGACTATGTAACCCTTTTGTCAATATATCTGCGATTTGATCTTCAATGGGAACATACAATACCTCTAAATCTCCTTGTTGTACTCACTCCCGAACAAAGTGAAAATCTGTGTTAAGATGTTTGATACGGGAATGAAAAACTAGATTAGCACTAAGGGCAATAGCGGACATGTTATCACAGTGCAAACTTGGTGGCTGACATAAGAACACTCCTAGATCCTTCAGTATGTTTCTGACCCAAGCTATATTAGCTACAGTATAAGCTAAAGCTTTATACTCAACTTTTGTTGAACTCTGAGACATTGAAGTTTGCTTTTTAGACTACCACGAGATAGGATTATTGCCTAAAAATAGCACATAACCAGTGACTGATCTCCTTGTATTCAAATCAGCTGCCTAATAAGAATCTGAGAATGTATTTAACTGTGGAATGGTATCTACAGAGTACATAATTCCAGTAGTTATAGTCCCTTACAAGTAACGCAAAATTTGTTTCACAGCCCCAAAATGAATCTCAATTGGTGAAGACATGAATTGACAAACTATATTGACTACATAAGCAATATCGGGCCTGGTAAAGGTCAAATATTGTAATGAGCCAATTATACTCCTATTCAAAGTTAACAATTGATTATGAGGCTTGCAATGAGTTGGAGCTGGTTTACAAGTCTCCATACCAACTTTATGTATCAAATCTTTGATGTATTTTGATTGATTGACAAAGATATCTCCATTATCCTCATACTATATATGTAGCCGCAAAAAATATGTGAGTTTACCCATGTCTTTTAAATCAAAGACTTCAGACAATTCTTGTATTACACCTTGTATCTTCACATAATTAGAACCAGTTAGGATTATGTCATCAACATATAACAACAAAATAATTATATCAGTCCCATCTTGTTTCAGAAATAAACTAGTATCAGATGCAGAAGCACAAAATCCTAAAGCTCCCAAATAGGTTGTAAATTTTGAATTCCAAGCTCTTGGAGCTTGTTTTAAACCATACAATGATTTAACAAGCTTGCAAACATGTATGGGATGAGAAACATCAACAAAACCTTGAGGTTACTTCATGTATACCTTCTCTTGTAAATCGCCATGAAGAAAGGCATTTTTAATGTCTAATTGTCTCAAATTCCAGTGATTAATAGTAGCCAAGGGGAAGACAATTCTAACTGTAGTGTGTCTAACAACCAGGCTAAATGTGTCCAAATAATCAAGGCCATGTTCTTTAGAAAAACAAGCCTTACTTTATACCTTGAGATTGTACGATCTGGATTTTTTTCACTTTATAGACCCACTTACTGCCAACTATAACTCTATTTTCTGGTAAAGGTACCAACACCCAAGTGCCTTGAGCCCTCAGTGAATCATATTCTTCCTGCATAGCTACCTGCCATTGTGGAATTGCAGAGGCTTGTCTAAATGAAGAAAGCTCATGTACATCAACTATCTCAGAGATGAAAGAATAACCACCCGAAAATGGATCTATGTCAGTAATTTGTAAAGATTGAAGCTCAGAAGATGAGGCTACTAAAGCAGCATAGTTCTTTTTCTCAATCACTCCACTTTTTAGCCTAGTAGTCATAGAATGTGTATTGATCCCTGTATCACACTGAGTTGAATCACAATTAGGTGAGATAGGAAGAATTACCTCAAGCTGATCAGATGAGTGGACATGCAACATGGATGTTGTACCAGAGTGATGATTTGGGGAAGAAGCTTAGACATTTTTACAACCGAATTCAATCAACTGCAAATCACTAATATGATGAACAATCCCATTACTGTATGTAGTTGCAAAATTATGACTAACACTGAAACCAGGAAATTGAACTTCTCTTGTATTTGATCCTCTAGACTGACTACTTTTAGATATTGATACATTACTCCCTTCCTAGAGTACATTATGAACACTAGACAGTTGTTGAAACCCTGTACTTGGTATATTATTATGCACAATCACAGGTGAAGATGACTTTCACTGTGCATTACTAGAACCATTAATGTCACATAACTACTTGAAAGGATAAATTTCTTCATCATGAATTACACTTCTGGAAATGACAAACTTCTTTGTATGAATATTGTAACACAATACACCTTTGTATCCACTGGAAAAAAAACCCAGAAACACACACCGAACTGATCGTGGTTGAAGTTTATGATCATTAAAAGGCCTGAGCAAAGGATATACTGCAGTTCCAAAAATCTTAAGAGAAGTAAGATCAGGACTTCTGTTAAACAACACTTGATAAGGAGACCTCATATCTAAATTCTTGCAGGGCATTCTATTTATCAGAAAAGCTGCATAAGAACAACTATGATACCAAAACTGAGTTGGTAACTAAACATCTGACATCAAAGTAATTGCTGTTTCCGCAACATTTCTATGCTTTCTTTCAGCTAGACTATTTTGTTGAGGTGTATGTGGACAAAAAATGTGATGAACAATTCATTTGCTTGCTAAAAATTGATGAAACATGATACTCATATACTCACCACCACCATCTGATTGAAAATACTTGACATGTGCATTGAATTGAGTAACAATAAAGGCATATAATTTGTAAAATATGGGAAAAGCTTCTGATTTATTCAACATTGGGAAAATCCATACAAATCGGGAACAATCATCAATAAAGCTTATGTAATATCTAAAACCCTCAACAGACTTCACGAGTGCAAGTCCCCAAACATCTGAGTGTATCTTCTCAAATAGTACATGTGATCTATCTTCTTTTACAGGAAAAGGAAACCTACTCGTCTTGCCATGAATACATGCAGTACACATAGATTGACTAGAATCCGAAGTAACAAACAACTAAGCACTAGTCAACATTTTATTTAATATTTCCTCAGAAGGATGACCCAACCGTTTATGCCATACTGAACTCTCTATCTTCTTTCCAACAAAAGCAGTACTACTCCCCAGCTTTGCAACAAAAGATCTTGAAAACATATTAACCGGAATGTGAAACAACTCCCCATCATCACTCTTTCTGTGGTACAACACCATCCCAGTTTCCTTGTCCTGTATAAAGAAAACCAAATCATCACAAATAAACCAGCATCTATTATCTTTACACAATTGCTTGACAGATAAAAAATTCATTGCAATCTTTGGAACATGCAAAACACTATATAAAACTAGAGTATGCTGAGGTGTTTTAAGAATTGAAGAACCAATATTTGAAACTGGTAAACCTTCTCCACTACCAACAGTTATCTTTGAATCACCATGATAAGGAATAACATTATTTAAGACACCAAGATTTGATGTCATATGGTGAGTGGCACATGTATCAACCACCCATGTATCAACTGATGCAAAATCATGGATATTCTGGATTCCATTGGCTGAAGTTGAACTCTAAGCATTCATGGCATTAATTGAAGCAGGAGGTAGAGCACCTTGATTCGAAAAATTATTTTAGTGAAAGCATTCCAGAGCAATATGTCCATTCTTGCCACATATTTGACAAACCACGAATCCTCCAAAAGGTTGACCACTACCAATTCTAAAATAGTAATTAGGTGCTGTGTGACCTCTTCTTGAACAAATCTGGCACTCTGGAGAAATAGCAGACTTGTAACTAGTATTACCAGTCTAGAAGTTACTTTGCTTGCTTATACTAGAGTAATTGTGAGACCCATTGAATTGAGAACCTTTCCCATTATCATGAGAAAAGGTAGAACCAAATCTGTTTCCAGAGTTAGACCTGAAGTTGTTATTGCCTCCATTGGTTCTCCTATTGTTAAAATTGTTAAACTGTGACTTTTGATGAAAATTCTTGCCCACATTACTTCCATAACCAGATCCTCTATGAAACCTTCCATCTCCATGACCATCATTGAAATTATTATCTTGTGACCTCTGTAAACCCGAGGTTTCACTCTTCTCATAACTGTTGAATTGCTCATGTGAAGAATTCCCTTGAACAGACAATGCAGAAATAGATTGAGATAGACTGTGAACTCTAGACTCAATACTTACTTCAGCCCTAATAAGCTGTGCCCGAAAATTGGTCAATGAGATTAGTGTTTCTCGAGCCAAGATGACTGTTTGTATTGTTTCAAAATCTGATTGTAGTTCAGATAAAGGAGCAATAACCAAATCATTCTTAGTGACCTTCTCCCCTACAGCTACTAACTGGTCTTTAATACCTTCAATCATAACAGATATTTATCCACAGAGTCATATCATTTCTGTATTGTATGAAATTCAGTCTTAAGTTGATTAATCTTGACTACAAAAAACAGATGCATAACATTCTTGAATACATTTTCATGCTTCATGAAAGGATTTGCAGCCAATAACATAATCTCTGGCTCCATCTGAAAGAGTAGCAATGAGCAAACTCAGCAAAGATACATCAGTCTTAACCCATTCTTTGTAAGACCATCTCCAATGGTTGGGCTAAAATTAAAAATAAATTAATATGTAGATTATCATAAATTAATTTTATGAACATTTTAATAAAATTTTCTTTTAA
This sequence comes from Crataegus laevigata, assembly GCA_963580275.1. Classification (NCBI taxonomy): domain Eukaryota; kingdom Viridiplantae; phylum Streptophyta; class Magnoliopsida; order Rosales; family Rosaceae; genus Crataegus; species Crataegus laevigata. The sequence continues at coordinate 34,569,109 of OY756942.1, read as the reverse complement.
TTCTGATAAATATTTTCACTCAGTTCGGTGGAGCCCACACCGATTTATGGGCTAAATTATGGGGGGAATCTGGTCTTGGTTTAGCATTTAGCATTTAGCCCAAATTTTCCCCTTGGGTTGGAGTGAGTTTGGGGGGGGGGTAATTTGGCTTTTAGCCCACCATTAGAGATGGTCTAAGCCGTGGAAACTTCCTTTGTCACTCCAGCGTCAGCAGTGATACAAAATTTGGGCGGACATTGTGATTCCTCATCATAGAAATAAAAAAGATCATAACCTTAAAGATTAGACTGAAACTAATAATTCCATTTGACAAAATTATCATCCTGTAGTTTCACCGTAATCATACCCAACAAATTCTCAATCTTGACAATACTATACGCCATAGCTTTTTAAGAACACAAAATCGTGACACGTCTTGGAATAGCAAAACAGTTCTTGGCAATCGGCCTTATCGAAAACAAACTACTCAACAAAAAGAAATGGTTGTCGGCCTTTGAATTCTTTCAAACAATGTGTTCAACACACTCTTGGCAATCGGCCTTTTTCGAGTGTATAAATCGCAAACAATCAAGAAGTAATCAAAACAACAGAAAGGAATGGCTATCGACCTTTGTATTCCTTCAACAATCTCACAAAACATGGCTATTGGCCTTTGTAATATCACTACGACATTTAAGCAAACGGATGGAGTGCAGAATTGAAGAACAAAACCTGAGACTTGAGTGCATGATCGGAAAACCCCATTGCAAAAGCTTTAGCAAATCACTAGAAAAACCATTCGCAAATCAGAACGAAATCCTCGACGATCACAGCGAAAGGACAGCCCCAAAGATCGAAACCCAAAAGAACAGAATGAAAGCAACGAAACAAATGAAAGGAAATAAGAGAAAGGAATGAAATCTTGTATATTGATTGATTCTGAATGAATACAATTTTACAGCTAAGGTTGTTATATATAGTCCTCTAAAGACTTAGCAACCAAGCTACTATCCTAACTATATAACCGACTCCTAACCAACCTTACTAACAACTTTGCTGACATATTACTCCACTCACTAACAAACTTATGCTGACATGGCACTTACCATTCCCATATTACATTCAACACTTGCTATCTAAACCTCTTGACCTAATACTGTGAAAGCAAAAAAACAAAAACAAAAACAAAAACAAAAAACTTCAAGGTGCTCTAGAGTTCAAATCTCCGTAGAGGAGCCCACTGTAATTTGAATCGTCTTTCTTTAACGAGCTCTAATGGCCTCACCACCATCTCTTCCTTCTGAAATATGTTATCAGATTTTAACGCGAATCAAATCATTCAATAGTCGTTAGTCTGGTTTCCAAGGACTGGAATCACATCACATATGACTCATTGTTATGACATTTGTTTTGTAAGAGGAGTGGCACGGTTTCTGGGTTTTTAATTCAGAACAAATATCATCAACCTTGGTCTGTTGATAATAAGTCCAACAAGACTTTGGAACTTTCATCGCCACTAAACTTCTTGCCTGTTCCTGTCTAGATCAAATATGTGAATAGTACTCATGGCCAAGTGTTTTGCATGAGCCAAAACCCTAGAAGCTCCTCTGTGGTACCTGAATAACTGCCATGGTTATGTTAATCGAGCTCGAAACCTTTAAGGTACAGGATTATTCGGTTCTCAAACCCTAAAACTCCAATCTCCGTCTACAAGCCCCTTATCATAAACTAAAAAGCTACAACAACCTAATGGGCGAGGTGTTTGATTCAAACATTTGCGCATGGAAGAAATTGAAGGATGTTATTAATTAGTTTACCCTCCTGTGTTTTCTTCAGTTCTTATCACCAACCTTGTGTAACAGCATGCGGCACGTGTACTGGCTTCTGACGAACAACCAAGTATTCGCTTTTTGTTTGGAAGATCATGAAGATCGATGGGAAATTACCGCAGCCGGTAAGTGATAGTGACTGTTTTAATTCCAACCAACTCGTGGACTACCAAGGTCGCCTCGGTTTGATTTATTTTGATAGAAGAGAGACGTTCATGAACTTATGGGTCATGGAAGATCATGAAGAAAAAAAAGTATGGAGTAAGAGACAAGCATTGAAGATCAATCCTGAAGTTCTTGGAGATCTGGAGGGCTAATGAGAGGGTACAACAGAGTAATCTTTTACAAATTTCAGGATTCTAGTTGTAACGTGGTTCGGCTAGAGGATCGACAACCTGACGAGATTTTCAAGCTGCAGTTGAATTTTGAGAAAGTTAATTTGAAGGGTCCATGGAGATGGTAAGATTTTAGCTTCATCTTCTTCTTGTTTGAGTTTGCTATGTTTTTTTATGGTTTATGTTTTGTGTTGGGTTTATAAGTACTGCCTTTGTATTTTAGTTAATTAACTATAACTAGCAATTGAGCCCCCGCGCGATACCGCGGGTTTTAAGACTGTTTAAGGTGGTATTATTTTATATATAATATGTTTACACTGAGATAGATGATATTATTTACAGTGTTATGGACAAAAAGGTTATACTATTTACAGTCTAATTTACATTTATAACATGTTTTAGATGTTTGTCATGTTATAGTAAATCTTGTGCTATTTACATACATACATATATATTGTTTGAGAAGGCTAATTAGCACCATATTACAGAGATCAAAAGGCTAGAATTATTCAACTCTGCATTGCTCAAAATATTGTGAAAAAGATTATGAGCATGTTACTGGGATGTAGATTTTCCTACTTCATTGTTCTCTAGCTCATCTTTATCTACTTTATGTAAAGGGGTTTTCTCTTCTGAGTATTCCTCTGCAAGAGTTTCCAATTGGTTGCTACAATGTTTGAAAAATGGAGTTGTTAGTGTGGATGATTTGTTAAATTTAACTCAAAACACTAGAACATATGAGAAATTAAAGGGGAGACATATAAGTAAAGCTAAGGCCGTTTATTTGTCATCCTGAAGGTGCATATAAAATTCTTATTTCCCACATTTTCATCTGCTCTATCGGATGCAATGACTACACTAAATGAAAGCATTCAAAGAAAAAAAAAATTCCTCACTTCAGTTATATGCCAAATATATGACTACACTAAGCCATCATCATGCAACTATAATCGGACGAACCAAGCTTAAGATTGAATGAATGGAACGAGGAAAACACCATTATTCTGGCATATGTAGAACCAATACGACCAGCTCAAATCACACTGAAATTTGCTCTTTGAGCAAGTTTTGGACAAACCTGAATAGTAAAATGGACAAATCAATAGGTTGTAGGAGATGAACGAAATTTAAAATTGATGTAAATAGTGAAAGCAGTTAAGTGAAGAAAAAAAACATTTAGCAATTAAGCATGCTTATGTTCCAACAAATAAACTAAGTTAAATTATAGTGGCCAATCAAATTTGGGTTCTGCAATATCCAAAAAGAAAAATTTCCAAAAATCCCTTAAACGTTCAGTTTCATTTGCATATTACGATCACATGCATGTGATTTATAGTTGAAACAAATTTTGAGCAATATTTGCGATTGGTCGATTCCTACTCTACTCTATGGCTGTGATGCATTCATAGAACATGGTGCTTAAATCTCACACTCATCTCAACAACTATCAGAGACACGTAAAACGTGTCTCCCAAAGCTCGAGCCTTTCTTGTCTTTGAAGTCGCTGGAAGTTGAGTTTGGTTTTTGGTGTTTCTTTTATGACACTTTCATAATGTTTGTAACCCACATTCTAAGGTTTAAGCATAATTGATCGGAAACTAACTCGTGTCCATAACCACTTTCTCGTTTTCATTCTCTAAAAATATTATATAATTGAATGCAATTTCATTTCATACCAACTCTCAATTGAAATTCTGAATTGCATTTTTGAATTTCATGAAGTAATTGAACACACCCAATTGCTCAAAATCCCAAACAAAATATGAATTTTTTTACATGTTTAACAATATGTATATTCTTATAACATCACCACCAAATTTTTCCACCACCCTTGATTCTTTTCTAGCGAACCACTAAATTTTACTGAAAAGCAAAGATTTTTGCTGGGATTTTTAGATTGGACACTAAAAATTTCAATACAATAAATAATATCAAAATTTGGACGGATGGATAAACCAAATTACCATATTTTTCCTTCAATCCATTAAGAAATCTAGACATTTTAGTAGATGGGTTATGCACAAAATCAAATACTCTTCCTCGATTTTTCAAATTAGACACTAAATTCTTCAAGAAAATGCAAATATAAATGCAACTCTTACTAGAAACCTAATCAAATTAATTACTCATATATGTAAAGTGAAAAAGGCTTGATTGCAGTAGAGGCCAGAGTGAAAAGGAAGCAGCGGGCATGGAGAGGGGCGACGCATGAGGGCGATCCAAATTTAATTGCAGCAAAACAAAAACGAAGAGAGCTACTGTGAGTCTAAGTGTGAACCCAGGTGAATTACAACATGAAAACCCAAAATTTGATCCAAATCAAAGTTCGAGAATCTATTAACCCAAAAGAAAGAAAGTTAATGTGTACTGAAATTGTAGACCTGGACTGAAAGACAGTTGACTAGCGGAGAGAAATCGTGAGGGAAGAGAGAAAACGAGGAAGGAAGAAAATACAAAAAAACAAAGAGAAACAAATCCAATATCTGCAACTTAAAAATAAAAAGAGAGATAGAAACTTGCAGGAAAAATGAAAACCCTCGCCGGAACAGAAACTAATCGAGGCATGCAACAGGTTTATTTTTACTTCTGAGATGAAGGGAAGACGATTGGTGGCAAAGGGGAAGTCCGATTCGCCGACGTTTGGATAGAAACAACTCGCCGGACTTGGGGCACCAAAACCCCAACTGCTTAATAATATAAAATGGCCTGATAGTTTGTAGAAATCGATTTGAGAGTCAAATTGGGTGTGAGGTGAGGGTTTGTTTTAGGTTGGTTTGGCCATCCGTCCTAGCAGCTGACTGGCAGAGAGAAATCGCGAGGGAAGAGAGAAAACGGGGAAGGAAGAAAATACAAAAAAAAAAAAAAGAGAAACAAATCCAATATTTATAATTTGCAAAACAGTGGCAGACTTGTAATAAAACAAATTGAGCAAGGGTAAAAAAGAACGTACAATGTGCTTATGAACAGTGTTTCAAGCGAAAATGGGTTTTAGTATATATTGAATTTCTTGCCTAATGATTTACTTATGATCTACTTTGCTAGTTTTTTTTTGTATTGTTTTTGGTGTTGTACACAAAGACATGTCATATTTGTGGAAAGGTCTACAAAATTATCATTGTTACTAATTTTCTTTTTACTCGTGAAGAAATTTTTAGTGTACCGAGAATACGGCCCAGTACATTAAGTGTCATAATATAAGTGATTTGATACTTAAAAAAAATTACAATCACTTATTGATACTTGATGTATTGGCCCGTATTTCTGGCACACTAAAAAATATCTCATACCTATAGACTCAGTGATAAGCTCATATTTATATATATTTTACATCAAATTCACTTATCTTTTCTTAGTTAGTTCCTTATATTTTTGTGCTATTTACTTTTTTTTTTTGTGTTTTATAGAAGTTGTCAAGCAAAGAAAAGAAAAATAGAACAAGTAAGATTTTAAGTAATAAATTCGTCAAAACGGATTGTGCAGATCAGCTGACTTTGAAAGCAATTTGCGAACTGCTCAAAATGAACTAGTGAATGAGCCTTATATGTTTGGAATGCTACGGATGTCTATTTTCTGGAGCATTTTGCGGATTATTAAGATCATTTTTCTAGAAGAAGTTATGGGCATTTTAACACTGAAAGGTTCCAAAGCGGCTGAGCAGTTTGTAACTGTAATGAGCAAAGCACATGCATGCAGTAAAAGGATGGACGTTTTGGTGCATGAAAGGGCTTCAAACACATGCTAAAATCTGATCAAAATAAAGAAGATACCTTGCAAAGACCAAGCATGTGTGTTGCTAGCTGTTTTAATCATGAAAACACAAGTGTGCAAGTTGTTTTTGCAAGGAAACCCCACAACATGGATGGATAATCATGTTTTGCAAGTGTGCTAGCTTATTTAATCATGAAATACAAGTGTGCTAGCTGTTTTGCAAGTGTACTAGCTGATTCATCATGAGAAGACCAAGAGGGACCAAAGGCATTGACCAAGGAGGATGAATGCAAGTTGTTTCATCATGAAATTTCTGCAAAGATGCATGTGTGCTAGCTATTTTTGATGATTAATTATTGCTTTGTATTGTTTATTAAAACAACTTGTGTGGTTCTTTACTTTTGAGCACCTATAAATAGGCCTTCTTGCAAGGCTTAAAACTCACCAATTCATACAACAACTTCCTTCTACACATCCATTCATTCTCTCCAAAAACAGCCGCACCTATTCCCTAAAACCCTCCACAAAAATCTGCCCATAAACACCACTGCCACACCCCCCCCAACCATCCTAAATACCACCATACATCCTCCTATCCATTCCTCTACACAACCAAACCTTCAACCCACAATCACCCCTTGTGCCGTAGCAAAGGAAGGGAAGGAAAGTGCTTGGACGTGCTTGCCACTCAACGAGGATCGTTGGAGCGTTTAGGTGTTTTCTTTCTTTTATTTTCAATGTATAAATCTATTTACCTTTGTTTTACAATTATGAGGAACTAAACCCCCCCCCCTTTTGCTAGGGGGGGTTCAAAGCCATGATTACATTTGCATTATGAATTAATTACTTTTGGTTGTGCTTTAATAATTTGTGATTTCAATTCGCTTAACTATTTGATTGATAACTTATTTGTATATGTTAATTAAGAGTGCATGCTTAGTTTTCATGCATAAGTTTGATGCTAGAATATAAGGAAATTTCACCTAATCGTTATGAACTTATATTCATGAGTAGTGAAGGTTGCTATCCACAATTGTGTTAAGTGAATTCTTGGCAAGAGTATCATGTTTTTCATAGTTACGAATGCCTCGTCAATACTTATAGTTCTCATGAATCTTAACGATCTTTGATTGTATCTCTATTGTGCTTTTCACGTATGGAACTTTTAAATAATGTTTTGAATTGTTATATGCGCTTTCCCATTCAATTCATTAACTTAAGGAGAACTTGAAGGTTAAAAAAAAGTGCTATCACGGTTAACCCGGAGTATTGAGTTTCATAAGTTATCGAAAGAACAACTAAAAATTGGTTTATGTACAAGTGTATCATGTGTAGAGGAGAACCCTCTAGCTAATCCATCATCCATTCAAATAACCATATTTTGTGTCCAAATTTGTCTAGTTTATAATTTGTTTATTTTCAAATTATTCTCATCAAAACCCAATCCCCCTTTTACAATTTATGTCCTTTGAATTGAATCTAATTTATTTGATTTCTTTTGAGTTCTTTGAATTAATTTAGTTTAGAGTTGGTTAATTTTCATAATTTGAATCTTTTAAATTCAATTCACGTCCTAAAGCATCCTTAGAATCTGTTTTTGTTTATTTGTTAGTTTTAATTTGAGTTATTCTAGTTTAGTTGAAATCATTTGAATCTAGTGAAGTGTTTTCATTTTAGATTTGTGTTTTTAAAGTTTTATTTAGTGTTTCTAAGTTTATTTTATATAGATTAACAATCCCTCCTAATCCCCGGTTTAGAACGATCCCTACTTGCATATATACTACAATTGTCAACAAGAGGGTTTAATTTGTGTGTTTGCTTATTCATCGCATCACTCAGTTTCTACCTAGCGACTTGTTCAAGCAATTTCTTTTCTTCAATTTTTTTTGGGGTAAAAAGTTGCTTTTTATAACCAACCAACAAAAACATATACAAAAAAAACAAAAAAAAAAACAAAAGGCCCAAAGTAAACATATAAACAAACAAAAGATGGGCAAAAAATAAAACAAAACACAAAATAAACCAACTAACAGATAAGCCCAAGACCAAAACTAAACAACATAAACTAGAAACTTCACACAATCTCCGCCTCCACAGTTCCATACGGTCCATCCAATTCCTCTTCCACCACCAAGCATCGCCTCATCAATCGCAACTTCCAACTCCAATTTGCTCCTCGAGCACAACCATAAAAAAGAGGATGGCTAGCAATTAATCGAGAGAAACTGACTACCAAGATGAAGCCTGTGGAAACCCACGCGCGACATTGCTGGTAAATGTAGACAACATAGAGAAGGTGGTGGTGTTGGAAGCATCTGAGCCAGTGAAAACACTAGAACTCTACACACAATCTCAACAAGATGCATGGCTAAAGATCAGAATAGGTATGAGCCAGGAAAAGGGATATCCACGGGGGTAGAGGAACCGTATAGATCGGTAAAGAAATTAGCGGGAAAAACCAATTGAAGCCAGAAAAAGAGAAGAGGAAGAAAGAAAGGGGGGAAAGGCGACCGACCACGACTGAAACTAGAGTCAGGGCCACTGGATATGCTCAAGATTAAAAGTCTCACACTAAAAGTGAGAAAAACTCTCAGCACAGAGAGAAATGCTCTCACTCAAAGAGAACGAAGCTAATGATTTGTTCAAGCAATTTCTTTGGCCCCATTGTTCCAAAAAAAAAAAAAAAATCTTTGGCCCCAAGTTTCCAACACCAAGTTAAACGCAAAAAACAATAAACTTTTGGGCATGTTATTTCTAGAGTGCAAGAAGAAATAAATAGTGAAATTGGGAGCTTGAAGTGAAAGATATCCTACTGTTGTGAGTGAAAGGGGAGATTGAAACTTTATTTTTGGACCTTTTTGAAACATTAAAAAAAGATACAACTAGACTAATACCCAACTGATGCATTGTGCTAATTAAAATCACATCACATCTCGACACCCTAAAGTTCATGAGAAAATTCTAATCCTAATTCAGTCGCTCTCGAATGGCCTTAACATCGCCATCAATTACTTCAGAAATATGGTTTGGTCATATTCTAGCACATAACATCGCCCAATGAATTCCTTGATTAGTTGTACATGATTCAACCGTCATATATTTGAGATTGGCATATGATTTCTACATACAAATAAAGTCATATATTTGAGATTGGCATAACTCTTCATTTTGATCTCTGAAATTGAAAATTGATGGAACTTGTCGTTAAATTTGTCCATCATCAATCATTTTAGTCATTCAATGAAAAATTCCTGTTAAATAAGGATTAAATTAATAGTATTTTTGTCATTTTATCCTTATTTAACCTAGATTTTTCACGGAATAACCATAATAATTAACGTGGATAAACTCATTGACCAATTGTATCGATTTCAAATCTCAGAAACTAATTATAGAACTGGAAATAGATTCTTCCCATCAATCTTGAAGCTTCGACATCTGGTGGCTGTTGTGCTCACCCTTCTCCTGTAACATTTTACAACAGTGACATTAAAGTAATTAAAGACAGGGTTCCACAAGGTAATCTTTTACAAATTTCAGGATTGTAGTTGTAAGTAACGTGGGTCAATGGAGACTGCAAGATTTTGGCTTCACTTTCTTCTTGTTGTTTGCATTTGGTCTATTTAATTGTTTTAAATGCTTATATAAAGACCCGCCCACTTTAGATATAATATAGCCAACTAACAACCCACATACAGCCCACACCGACTGTAGGGAAAGTTGATCTGATCAGCAGAAGCCATCGTCAACTTCTCTTCAATTCATTTCCACAAATTAATCTTTTTTGTCAACCAATGAATTTTGGTAGATTAGCTACCAACGTGTTTTGAACTTACTTTGTCATGTAAAAACTTAACAACTTTTATCATTGTAATAAAGGCCACTTACTCCACAAATTAATTGATCAAACACAGCTTTGACTTGGAATAACAAAAAATTGATTGACAGCTGAGAGAAATGATCCAGAAGATAAAGGAAAATTGTAAAACCCTAAACACTGAAGCCAAGTTGCTAGTTTAATTTATATTTTAATTTCCTCAATCTCCACACCTTAGATTAAGATAATTTGGATCGAAGACTACCTTTTCCTTGATTAGGAAACTGGCTGCGCCATCCACATTCCACCAACCCCATGCAAAAAAAAAAAAAAAAAAACCTTGGTTTTCAAACCGAACCGAATCTTTGTCTTCGATTCGGTTCACAAATTTCAAGATCATTTTAAACCGAACCGAGCTGATCCCTACTAACAAGTAATAAAGAGGACACAAGAAAAGAAATGTTAATGTATATACGCATGCGAGCCTCTTCTTAGTATATACAAGAATAATAATATTTTTCAAGATCATTTCCCACTTGCAAATAATGTATATTTATTATAAAAATATTATAATCGGAGACGTTCAATCTCTTAATCTTTATTTGAAGATCATTCTTTCATACTTTTAGATGACTAAATGATATCCAATTTGAATGACTTTTTTGTAAGGTTTACCTTCAAATGAAGATTAGAAGATTGAATGGTTATGATTATAAAAGTTTTACGATGAAGATACGTCATAAGTAAATGGTGGAATCAGCGCACCTCTAAGAGGGAATGCAACCATTATCCTAATTATTATATCAAATGGTGATTGTTATAAGTTAATACTTGCATTTCTTCTTTGGGGATATGAGTTCATTTCCCACTTGCAAATGACATTCTTTCCCGTAGAAACTTTATAATCGAAACTGTTTAAATTCTTAACCTTCATTTGAAGATCATTCTTACAAAAATATCATTCGAAATCAAGATAGTTTAGTCAACCAAATATATTAACTAAATCAACGACATAGGTACCAAGTAACTAATGGCTTATTTGATACATTTTGATGACTAAATGATCTCTGATTCAAATAATTTTTTGTAAGGACAATTTTTAAATGAAGATTAAAAGTTAAACTATTTCGATTATGAATTTTCTACAATGAAATTACGTTCTTTGCAAATGTAGGAATGAGGTCATACTTCAAACAAGGAATGCAAGTATTATTCTTGTATTAAATATATGTAAGTATTATAACCAATCTTGTAAATATGTGCTCTCTCATCATTGTTATATTAAATTTTTCTGTAAAAGTGATTAATTGTATATTTGAAAATAGTGTTTTATGCCTAAGGCCTTGTTTGGCACACCGTATTGAGCATCGGATAGGACTAATTATACGGAGCCGGTTGTTTGGTGCCCTCCCGTATAAAATAGCCGCCGGATTAATTTAGTCAGTCTTACTATTTAGTCGGGTATACACCTGCTTAATAAACCTTTCCAAAATGAGTGGATTATTAGTCCGGCTCACTTTCCTCTCTCTCGCACTTCGTTTCCACGACATCTCCTCTCGCCGTCGTCCCTCTCGCCAATGTCGTTCTCCTTGTCGTCATTCTTGCCTGTACTGTCAACGCCTACGGCCTCCATGTCTTCCTCTGCTACAAGATCCCCGAGGTCTGGCCGTCGCGTGTTGAAGGCCCTGGGCTTCTTCTGCAACTGGATCTTGCAAACAGTCGGGGAAGAAGAAGAAAGGAGAAAGAGGGAGGGAGTTTGGGGGGTGCGGCAGAAAGATCTGGGCAAGAAACTGTAAAGCTTGCAATCCGAGCTTTTCTTGAGGTTGTCGAGAGTAGAGGAAAACACATAGAAGTTGTTGTGATGACAAAGGATTGCCGTCCCCGTCGCCTTCTGCCATCGCCTGCAACTACCGTCGCTTTCCTTCTGCCATCGTTTGCAATTGCCGTCGCCTTCTGCCATCGTCTTCCCTGTCACCTACAACTGCCTTCGGGGAAGAAGAAGAAGAGAGAGAGAGGGAGGGAGTTTGGGGGTGCGGCGGAGAGATTTGGGTTTCATTATTTGGGATTCTTCGTAGTCGGGGAAGAAGAAGGCAGAGAGAGGGAGGGAGTTTGGGGGGCGCAGAGAGATTTGGGAACCAGATTTTCAGTTGTTTTTTTTTGTTTTTTTTTTTAAGTGTAATTTTATTTTAAGTTTTCCTCCTATCCGATATAATACCAAACACTGTATAAATAATACGGTCATTAGTCCGATACTGCACCAAACGCCCGACTAATTTAGTCAGTACTATCCGGTGGCTATTTATCCTATCCGACAGAAATAGTCAGTACAGTCCGAGCTGCCAAACAAGGCCTAATTGTGTTTACAAAAATATTTTTTTTGAAAAATAATTTTCTCAGTTTCATAAAGTTCTTTAAATTTTTAATAAAATAAATGAAATGACAACAATTTCACAAAAACATACGAAGGATATCAAAAAAATAAAAAATAAAAAAATTGGTCAACAGAAAGATTTCAAATTAGGTGGGTAAAAATCACTACACTTTTTTTGTTTTGTTTTTTTTATTTTTTGTTTTGTTTGGTTGTGGTTGGATTTGTTTAAATTCGTTATTATTTCGCGGCTTAAATAAATAAGAACACAAAACGGAAGCCTCCTCTCTCTGTCAGTCGGTCAATAATTTCCAGCGCCATTACAACTTTGTATATTCATCAATAAACGTCAAAATTTGTCGTCCCAGTTTATGGTTCTAATTTTCTCACAAAATCCTTTTTCGTAAAATCCTACTTAATCTCTCTTTATCTCTCTAAACCTCACATTACACAGCACTCTGCTGCAAAATTGCTTGAAGCTCTGTCTCTCTCCGAACATTGCAAATATTCTCGAGAAATTTCAAAAATTTCCCGGAAAATCTGAAGGGTGTTTTCATATTTTGCTGACCGTCCAAATGGGTATCTAAAGCTTGAATCTTCTGCTTCAGCGGCGGAGAAAAGTTACAATGGAAGGTGGAAAAGGCCCAGGGGGGAAGAAGGGAACAAACGATGTGGTTTTGCAGATTTCGGTCGGAGAAGAACACACGAGATACAGTAGCGAAATCAGAGACTCGAATCTCCAGCTGACAGAGCTTCAGAGCCTCAGGGTCTCCGGCTCTGCTTCTCCAGAAATCCCAAAGCCGAGTCCCTCGCCGCCGCCGGGGAAGCCGCCGAAAATCCCAGCCGAACCCACTTCCCGGCGAGCTTCGTTTTCCCAATCCGCGTTCTCGAAGCCCAAGTCGAGGTTCGTGGAGCCGGTTCCTCCTGCTAAAAAGAAGGCGACCGACGAAATTCCTCAGTTGAAGTCAACTGCTAATTCCCCCAATGTGGCATCCCCAAGCTCCAAAATCGCAGCCACAACACCGAGAGACGTTCAGAGATCAGCCCCGATAACCCCACGAACGCCGTTGATCAACAGCAGCGAGGAGGACGACGATGAGGAGGTTTACAAGACTGCAAAGCTTAAGGTGCGTGAGAAGTCTGGCAAGAAGATGAAAAAGTTGGCACTAATTGAGTTGATTGCTTTTGTTTGTATTGTTGGGTTTTTGATTGCTTGCTTAGCTGTTCCTAAGTTGGAAAAGAAGATGTATTGGGGGTTGGAATTATGGAAATGGTCTGTCTTGGCGTTGGTTGTTTTGTGTGGTAGATTGGTCACAGAGTGGTTTATCAATGTTCTGGTTTTCGTGATTGAGTTGAACTTTTTGCTTAAGAAGAATGTTCTGTATTTCGTTTACGGGTTGAAGAGAAGCGTACAGATTTTTATTTGGTTGGGTTTGGTTCTTCTGGCATGGGGTTTGTTGTTCGACCGCGGAGTGAAGAGGTCAAGGAAAACCTCTAGGATTCTAGGTTACGTTACAAGGGGTCTGGCTTCGTGTCTAATTGGAGCGGGCATATGGCTGTTGAAGAATCTGTTTGTCAAAGTGGTATCTTCTTCGTTCCAATGCAATAGATTCTTTGATAGGATTCAAGAATCAATTTTTCATCAGTATGTTCTCCGCACCCTTTCCGGGCCTCCTCTGATGGAAATGGCAGAAAGAGTCGGGAAGACCCCAAGTAGGGGCCAGTTGAGTTTCAAAAATTTGAAGGGAGGGAAAAAGGAGGGGAAGGAAGGGCCCAAAGAAGAGGTGATTGATGTAGAAAAGCTAAAAAAGATGAACCAAAAGAAAATTTCTGCTTGGACCTTGAAAGGGTTGATTAACGTGGTAAGGAGTTCCGGGCTATCTACCATCTCCGACACACTTGAGAGTCTTGACGACGAGGAGATTGAGCAGAAAGGTAAGGAGATTACTAGTGAGTGGGAAGCAAAGGCCGTGGCTTATGATATTTTCTTGAATGTCGCCAAGCATAGCAACAAGTAAGAATTTCATTTTTGTTTATCTGAAAAGTTCCTCCGGCCTTTTTGATGACTTATTTATCTTTAATTTTCTCACTATTTTTACGGTTAACTGGACTAGGTACATTGAGGAAGATGACCTCTTGCGCTTCATGAAAAAGGAGGAGGTCGACAATGTATTACCTCTGTTTGAAGGGGCAGCAGAAACTGGCAAGATCAAGAGAAAAGCTTTAAAGAACTGGCTGGTAAATTCCAGTCGGTTTTTTTATCTGAAACTTCTTGTTCTTTCGTTTTATGTACCCACCTGCACAAAAGTTGCATTTCGAATTCACCTGACACTTCTGCACTGAGAAAAGAACCAACAATGTATAATGCTACCACAAACTACAGTTTACACTTGCGATGTCCAGTTGTCTCACTAGTCACACACAGTTATAATTCTTTTAAACGACCCTTTGATAGGATCTTAATTCTACATGTCGTGAACCTTGAATTTCAATTCTTCTTTGGTCAGCTACATCGGGTTGGAATTCTGGACTCTTAACCTTATTCTTGTTTTCAGGTGAACGTCTACCTTGAACGCAAATCACTGGCACATTCGTTAAATGACACTAAAACAGCGATAGAGGAGCTGAATAGGCTTGCCTCAGGGGTTTTGCTTCTTGTGATCATTATCGTGTGGCTACTTCTGATGGGATTTTTGACAACCAACATACTGGTCTTTATATCATCTCAGCTTTTACTGGTGGTCTTTGTATTTGGTAATACTGCTAAAACTGTGTTTGAAGCAATCATTTTCGTCTTTGTGATGCACCCTTTTGATGTAGGGGACCGTTGTGTCGTTGATGGAGTACAGGTAACTTCGAAATCTTCATTCCTCAAGTAAATTTTCACTTATATTAGAACGACTTTACTTGACATATTTCAACCTGACAGCTCATAGTTGAAGAGATGAACATATTGACGACGATCTTCCTAAGATATGACAACGAGAAAATTTTCTATCCAAATTCAGTACTGGCTTCTAAACCCATCAGCAACTTCTACAGGAGTCCGGAGATGGGTGATTCTGTTGAATTTGCTGTTCACGTTTCTACAACTGCCGATACTATTGTGGCTCTAAAAGCCAGAATAAAAGAGTACGTTGACTTAAACTTATTCGGCCTCTCAATTATTTATTGGATTCAAATTTCAATCTATATATAGAGAGGCTCTCTCAGCTCAACAAAACCAACTTATAAAAGCATGCTGCTTTGGTCACAATATCATGACACGCAAGATTAGACTTTAGGATCCTTGGAACAGATAAGAGTATAGCTGCTGCCTGCTAGCTAGGATTCTCGCATGGATTCGTCAATAAAAAGCTCTGTTTGGGTGATTCTGCTATCCTAGAATAACTTTTTAATCATCTGTTTGTATCTTTTGGTGGTTATGTTATGTAGCTCCTTTTTTCGTTTTGCTTCTCTTTACGGGAATTGTTTACTTGTGATTTTGCAATGCTGTTGGTATTTCTGGTTTCCTGTCGTACGTTCTCTATACACAAACATCCACTGGCATAAGCGCACCCCCCTGAACAATAGAAATGAGTTGCTGAAGAAAATTGAATATTTCAGGTACTTGGACAGCAAGAGTCAGCACTGGCGTCCTGCCCATAGCGTGGTGGTTCAGGATATTGAGGACGTCAACAAAATGAAAATGGCTCTTTATGTTACGCATACCATCAACTTTCAGAACTACGGAGACAAGAGCAGTCGGAGATCAGATTTGGTCTTAGAGCTGAAGAAAATATTTGAAGATCTCGGTATAAAATATAAACTCCTGCCTCAAGAAGTTCATCTCCGCTATGTTGGATCATCCACAGCAGAACTTCCGCCAACGTGGCAGTGATTTTTCGTTGTGTATGCCGCATGTATGTACCTTTCTTCTTTTCTAGTTCCAGTCCAGTTTTATGACTACGAGCAACGATTCTGACTCGTGTCACTAACTTAAAATTCTCGTCGCATTTTCCAGGGAGGGGTGCGAATGAAGTTGCCACGAGTCTCATCGGAACAAAAACGAAAATGTCGGACGTGTTACGATTCGTCTCGAGGAAGTTTTGATTGTTCGATTGAAATGCACTTTGTATGAGTAAGTTTGATGAGGAATGCTCAGTGAAAGGGGAAAAGGTCTCAACACTGAGATACTGAGATTTGTGAGAGCTGGTGGAAACACGATGTTGTAATTTTAGAATTGATTTATTTTAAAGAAAACTAACGAAAAGGGTTTGAAAACTTTGAGTTTTAACGATAATGACAAAATAAAGGATAAAGTGAATAGTATCAGGATTGACTTTATTTTAATGCATGAACTGTTGATGTAACGACCCATAACTCTTATTTGGAAGCTAAATCCAGTGATAGGCCAAAATAAAGTCATGGTTAATCTCTATGCTATTAACTATAACAAATTCCTTTCGTTAAAGAAATCCAACACAATATTAAATAGGGGTTATTTTTATGGCTGCATCTAACCGTCTCGTTAGACTACCTACGTACCCTGCGAAGGGATCAAGCCATTCGTAGTTCGTCATTATGCTCCTAGAACAACATATCTCCATAAAATCTGCAGAAACAGCACTATTGAACCAAGTTTAGGCTCCCCTTGGAGCATTCAAAACTAAACCAAATTGTATAATATTATATGGGTTTTGAAGCTTGTGTTCTGTACTTTAAAGGCATGTAAAGTTGGTAGAAATCAGAGCTCTAATTTGAAAGTTATGCCAAAAAGAAAATGGAGTATTGAAATTGGAAATCCAGTTTTCTGATGCTGTCTGGCAGCCTTGTGACTCAACTTTGGACATAATTTTAATCCATCAAAATTCAACAGAATTTAGTGATATCATATGGGTTTTGATCACAGACATGTCTAATTTCAAAACACACAATATTAGATCAAAGGAAACTCACAAGGACATAGAAATCAAGAGTCAAAGTAGGCTACTTGAAACATATTTTCTCTCTGCAAATTGAACAAATTTCCCGCAATATTTAAACCTATACTCCTTTAATCCAATTTACAATTCCAGGGTAATCCCAAACTATCCAGGAATCATATTTAACTTCTATTTCTATGTGTTAGCTTACCCATATTATGCTTAATTCTTCCTCTTTTAGCCAAAGTCTACAAACAATTCAATAAAATTTAAAGTATGTACCATTTCTTGTTCTTGTCCTGCCCTCCAAAATCGTTCATCAATCTACCACTTAGCTACTGAGCTCTTAAATCAATGCTACCAACACAACTCCTCAACAAGAACACTAGAAATTCAAGTTAAACACATAAATCTCAAACTTGTTGGAAAATGGAACTTGAAATTCGGAAGATCCACTTACATATCCTGGAAGTGCATGAAGAGAGGAGTATTTTCTCTCTTGGGTCGAGACCTATCTCCGGCGAGGTTAGCCGAAATCGGCAGAAAAACTACAAAAACCGTCAAAGCTTCTAGGCTTCAACATATGAGCACGCTTGGTTCCAGCATATGGGTTTGGTATCAAATTGAAGAGGGCTTCGCTACGAATACTTAGGCTTCGACCGTGCGTGATTTCGTTGTCGTACGAGAAAGTTATGATTCCCTGAAAATTTTGGAGTGAAGGAGAATTAAAGGGGTGAAGAACCCAGAAGCCCCCACCCCCTGCTGGTTTCTCCCGCAGGAAAGGAGAAAAAAAAAATAATAAGTCCTGGGCTTCCAGTCAGTTCCGTCTAAATTAACTAAAATGTCCTTTTATTTAGAAAATTCGTAACTTACTCATCCTAACTCCAACTCACATTCCGTTTGCTCTCACGCATCCGTATCGAAACTTATTATTCGAATATGTAAAGAAATCTGGAAAATCATGAAAGGGTCAAATTCATCCGCGAGGAAATCCGTTTAATACAAGAGGACAACTTCGTCATTTTCCACTTAACGAAAAATTATACGACATAAATAATAATGGAATCCGGAAGCGGAATTTCACATTTTCCCCATTCGAATTTCATAACCATAAATCTATTTATTCTCAATTTACTCCACATATACATATATTTTAAATTTTTAGGGTATTACAGTTGAGTTTTCTTACTCTCTTAGAGCCTGTTTGGTAGTGTACTTGAATCTAACTTTTTAAACTCAAAAACAGTTTTCAAGTTTTAAGTCTTCAAAACTTGTTTGGTATGACTATTTTTAAAAACTGAACTCAAGACTAACTAAAAAATATAGTTTATTCTTTAAAAACATAAAAAGTGAGTTTTTAGAGTTTTTAAACTTAAACTCACTTATTTTTCTCTCTCCCTCCTCCCCTCTCACTCCAAATATATCTCTCTTTTCTTCTTTCTTTCTCCTCTTTTTTTTTATACTTTTTTCGTCTCTACTCCAATCCAATCAAGTTTAAGTCGTAAGATTTAAAAATTTTAAATCGCAAACCAAACAAGTTTTTGAGTCTTAAAGAAAATTGTTTTCAAGAAATGTTCTTAAGAAATGTTTTGAGAAATGATAAAAAATTTCAAATAAGATACCAAACAGACCCTTACCTTTTTCAATCCCTTTGATGAGAAGCCATATGTACGTGGAACACTGAGTTTCAATATTATAACACAATATTAGAGTGATTGGTTGTTGCGTTCAGCTTATAATTGATGACGTGAAAGTATTGATCAAACTAAAGTAGGAGATTAGACAATTTAAATTTAAAGAAAACTAATGAAAATGGCTTGAAAAGTTTTAGTTTTAATAAAAAAAACCATGTTATAAGTTTTGTTTAATAATTAGTACAAGACCCGTATTAAAGCAGTCTAACTAAAAATGCTCCAACTATAATAAATTATGATTTGTCGATTTTACCCCTAACTTTTTTAGGTTGAGTTCTAGATTTTCGTCGTTAATGGAGTTCATCATTGTTTTGCAGACCTTCTTCTTTTTCTTTGAAACAAAAATATAGATCATCATGCTATCTAATATATATTTTGTATTATTTTGTTGAAATGTGATCGTCGTTATTATTTATAGTGTATTCGAGATACTATTTTTCAATTTTTCTTCTTCAGTGGAGTTCATCGTTTGTTTCTCCAGAAAATAAATTTGAGATGTGCATGCTATTCAATAATAACGACGGGTCACTGTTTCTAGACTTCTGAAATAAACTGTTTCTGGATTTTAAGTAACACTATTTTCATAATCTAAGTCACTGTTTATATAATCTCATTTACTGTTTCTAGAATCTAAGTCACTGTTTATGAATTCAAATGAAATAGACACACTGTTTCTTAAATGTAAACTAGAAAAGAAATAGTGAAATTCACTGTATTTGGATTCAAAGTAAAATAAACACTCTGTTTCTTAAATATAATCAACTTATGCATGAAAGAAAAGAAACAGTCAAAGGTTAACACATAGACTGTTTCTGGAATCCAAGTTATTGTTTATGGAATATAAGTTACTATTTTTGAAATGTAAGTCACTGTTTCTGGAATTTAAGTCAGTCTTTGGATTTTGGTTTTTTTTTCTTTTCCAGATACAGTGTTTGTTTGTGCACAGACAAAACAAACACGTTATCTAATTTATTTATTTTTCCAGAAACAGTGTTATGTTTTGGGTTCTCCAGAAAGAGTTTTATGTTTTGGTTCTTCTTGTTTTTTCAGACACTTTTTTGCCAATTTCTGTCATTAAACTTCTTTGAACTTGTTTCAGTGACTTTGTTCTGAAGAATGCTTTTTTTTTCAACTTTGATTTGGTTGTTTTTGAAATGGGGGGATTCGATTTGATAGGAAGACAGAGAGTTATTATGGCGGTTTCACGGTGGGTTGAGGTTGGTCAAAAGTCAAGATAATATCAAATCATTTAGGAGTATTTACGAAAGTGTAGATTTGTAGCAGGTTGGGATTGTAAGTTTGGCCCATAGACTATAGTTTTGGATGGTTTTTTATTAAACTTTAAGTCATTTCGGTTAAATAATATTTTGAGATAGTTTTTTATTAAATATTTGTTAGCCCAAACCTTTTTCATTAAAGTTCTCTTTAATGTATGGTGAATAAGTTAAGGGCACAGGCGTGAGTGATTTATTATCATACTTCAAATTAAGACACACCTAGGCTCCCGAATTTTGTAAATCACACTCCCACTCTAGTAGCAAATAAAAAATTAACAACCTTAAAAAATAATACAGGGTATACCAAACCGACACATTTTAGTGTCTCTTTATCCGGTCAATTGATTATTATAGCTCGTTTACGGTATTCAAAATTAGAGGAATTGAATTGAAGAGAATTAGAATCTAGATTTCGTTAAAAGCAGTTTACTATAATGTTCTGAAATAAGAATAGAAATGATATTGATTTCATAAAACTGTTTACAAATTCAGCATAATCAGAATATAAATTAGTATAATTACTAAAATGCCTTTGTCCAAGTCATAGAATGTAACATCCAAAAATACTCCCCTCTGGTAGTCAGGGGCGGAGCCACCAAGGGACTAGGGTAGTCCCAGGCCCATCCTGACTTCAGCCGAGGTGTGAACCTCATGGAAAAAGATGAAGCAAACGACGTTGTTAAGTTGTTAGATTTTAAATCTTTTCGGCTGTTTAATGAAACAATAAGTTTGGCAAGGAAGTTTTTAAAAGAGATGTGCAATTTTAAATGGAAAAAGCAACCCCACTTCGCAATTTTAAATGGAAAAAGCAACCCCACTTCTGGTTCGATTCTCTCACCTAACAGTAATATACACCCTATAATTTTCTAAAGCAACCCACCTTCTTTATTTGCAGACCTCTCACCCTTTTCCTTCTTTTTCTACTTCTTTGTATTTTCTTTAGCCTTCCACAACCTACCTCTTACTTGGTTGTCTGAGTTTTTACATTTTTTTCTTCTTAGTATTGAATCTAAGAGAATTTTTTCAGTTTTGTGAGGATTACACAAATTGCATATGTCAACATATTATATATTTGTGAAAGACTCCTCCTCATTCAAAATCTTGGCTCCACCACTGCTGGTAGTTTTGACGCCATTAGACAATCCGAATGAGAAGGGTGGTGCAAATTCCAGTCTCGACGGTGATTGGTCCAATAAGATAACCTTATCGACCAATCCCAATACAGAAGCTGCCACGTCGGACAAAGATAACTGACAAACTTCCCACCTCTCATTAAGCTCCTTTTCCCGTCCCCCTAGCCCCTACCTCTATGACTGTCTAGCAAGAAGCACCTCAAATCTGACACAAATTTTACACAGAAAAAAGCAGCCGGTTTAGAGAGAGAAAGCTGAGCTAGTCTAGAGAGAGAGAAAATGGCAGCAACCGCATCAGTTACAATGGCCGTGCCATTGACCAATGCAGCCCAAAAGAGGATCCAATCCTCCGCCGAGAGCTTCCTCAAGCCACTGCCACTGCGGCTCTCAAAGGCACTGGCACCGGCGGCGTCAAAATCGAGCGGGAGGCTCCAAGTAAGGGCTTCCTTGAAGGAGAAGGCAGTGACCGGAATCACGGCGGCCGCGCTCACCGCCTCAATGGTGATCCCCGAAGTGGCCGAAGCGGCCTCGGGAGTTTCTCCTTCTCTCAAGAACTTCTTGCTCAGCATTGCGGCCGGTGGCGTTGTAGTTGTTGTGATCATTGGTGCTGTAGTTGGCGTGGCCAATTTCGACCCTGTAAACAGAGGCTGAGGATATGAAAGTATTCACAAATCTATCTTATTGTATCCGTCAAGAATTTTTTCTGTCTGTTTTCCAATCTGTGTAAGAAGTGACTCGTAGGGCTGGTTTGGTATTGTTATGCTTTGAAAAAAAACTGCTTCTACTGTACTGTGAGAATAAGCAGATGTGAAATAAAGCAGCAGAGCGTTTGGTAATTTTTTTTGTAAAAATGCTTTTGAAAAAGAAAAAGAAAACAGAATGATAATGTTTGATAAACTTAAAACAGATGTGACTATGTGAAATAACCAAAAATGATATAATACTAGATGTGCTATTAATTTAATTTTCTTAACAAATAAAGGTAAATTATTAAATATACTTTATTTTTAAAAGAAAAATATTTATAAACTTTATCTTAAAATATTAATTAGTATAGCAAACTACTTCGACTGAAATATTTTAGTCTGAATAGTTAGGATTTATTAGTACAATATTGTTAGTGTACTTGAAAGTAGTCTAATTAGATGTATTCATCAAACTTACCACTATTCTATTTCTTAATGCCTCTATCTCATGTGATTCTTCAACTTGATAATTTTTGTATTCTTTATCATCATCATCATCACTATTATCGCTCTCTTCACACAAGTCTCTGGAGTCATTAAAATGAAGATCACGTTCAAAATACTTCCGTATGTAATTCAGAATATGATCAAATGATATATAAACATGCAAAATAGCAACAATCAATTGAATTGAACGAACATCAACAATAATGAGAAATCGAATCCAATTCATCTTTAAATTAAACATAGACCAACACAATTAAGAATTGTACCTCGCCTAAAGATCATCAATCAAACAAAATAAAAGCAACCCATTAATCTTACCACCAAACCATGGCGACGGCAATCAGCAGTGTCCATTAAGATTAAAACACAAAATTCAAAATTTAATGATCACACCAAAATCAATCGATTGCAGAACAAAAGCAAGAAACCAAGAAAACCCCAGAAATGATTCGATCCCAATTCTCCAAATTAACCAATGAACCTCAGAATTGACAAACCAATTCAATACAAGAACAATTA
This sequence comes from Crataegus laevigata, assembly GCA_963580275.1. Classification (NCBI taxonomy): domain Eukaryota; kingdom Viridiplantae; phylum Streptophyta; class Magnoliopsida; order Rosales; family Rosaceae; genus Crataegus; species Crataegus laevigata. The sequence continues at coordinate 34,546,353 of OY756942.1, read as the reverse complement.
CACACACAAAAAAAAAAGAATTGAATCGAGCTTTGGGATTTGGAAACTTGGGGTAGGTCAAATTGGGATGAAATTTAGATTAGGAAAATTAAAATTAGCACACAGATCGAAATGGTATTCACAGGCAATAAAGAACAATGCACAAACAAGAGAAATTAAAAATATATAAGTATGAAAACGACTAAATCTTGCTTTGCTCTCTCTCTCTCTCTCTCTCTCTCTCTCTCTCTTCCCTTTTTTAGGGTTTGTTTCCTCCACAAACCTTAAGGGCCTGTTTGGTATCTTATTTGAAATTTTTTATCATTTCTCAAAACATTTTTTAAGAACATTTCTTGAAAACAATTTTCTTTATGACTCAAAAACTTGATTGGTTTGTGATTTAAAATTTTTAAATCTTACGACTTAAACTTGATTGGATTGGAGTAGAGATGAAAAAAAGTAAAAAAAAAAGGAGAAAGAAAGTAGAAGAGATATATATTTGGAGTGAGGGGAGGAGGGAGAGAAAAGAAATGAGTAAATTTAAGTTTAAAAACTCTAAAAACTCACTTTTTCTGTTTTTAAGAAATAGACTATATTTTTTAGTTAGTCTTGAGTTCAGTTTTTAAAAATAGTCATACCAAACAAGTTTTTAAGACCTAAAACTTGAAAACTATTTTTGAGTTTAAAAAGTTGGATTCAAGTACACTACCAAACAGGCCCTAATATTTTCCCCAATTGTTTCCTCCATCCCTAGATTTTTTCCCAACGCCCATACACTTCATCCCTTCACTCTTCTCACCCCTCTTTCACTCACTCTCCCCATCCAAAAATTTAAAAATCCAAACAAATAAATAACGAAATTTTAGACAAGAAAAACTTACCAGAGGAAGGAGGGAAGGCGACGGCGAGAGAATGAGGAAAGGTGACGGCGGTGTCTATGGCGCTAAGACCGACGGAGAGAGAGGAAAAGGAGGAGGAGGAGGAAGAGGTGCAATAGCAGGCAACAGAGGAAGAGATTATGCGAGAGAAAGAGTCTGTGTTTTGCAATAGGGCGAGAGAGAGAGAGAGAGAGACTGAAAGTGTAAGGAAGGCAAGAGAAAGGAGAAAGGAGGGCAATGTTGACAAATTGAAAAATTCATTAAAAAGATTACTATAGCTCAGTGTTTTTCAAATAAGCTACTTTTTTAAGCTGCAAAATGCAGCTTACTGTTTTTAGTTTTTTTTTGCATCTAAAACTTTGAAATAAAGCTAGTTTGGAATGTTTACCAAACACCAAAAACTCTCTCAACTTTTTTTGATACTCACTTTTTTTAAAATCACCTCAATACCAAACAAGGGCTTATTCAACTCGTAATTTGGCAAAAAACTGTGAATTCCGAAATTTCGTCTTTTGTTTTTCGATTTTTGTGCAACAGTTCGAAACACAATGCAAACGTAGAGGATGAAAATAATAGAGGGCAACGGAAAACGAACAAAGAAAGAAAACACCATGAACTCAAATCAGAAATTTATGGAGTTGCCGGCGAGTCCACCAGTGTCTACAATACCTACTACATAAATGCTGATGTGATGACATCAATTCACAGTCACTAGAGAACAATTTCTGTGTAAACTTATCGAAAAATTAAAATAATTCCCGAACAATGCAATCAGCTGCATCTTACTAAATCCGTTAAATTTAACTCGATCATGTACTTTTACCTAGAGTGCTTCGAAATCATATCGAGCATGTATCTGCTTTCTGAAGAATAGTTAACCTTATCTGCCTTCACCACGGTGATCTTCACCCTCTGCTCATCGCCATACGTCTCCTCTTTGATTTTAAGCTTGAACAGAAACTCATTAAAGATGCTGCTCCGGACTATGTCTCCAAATCTTGATTCATCCTGCTCTTCGTACTTCAACAAGTACAGCTCCTTTGCTGAGCAACCTAAGATCTCTTCCCCAGCTTCCTGAAAAGCCGTCACCCAAGTCAATCCAGTGTGGTCTTGAATTTGGGCTTGAAGGAGATATCTGTAGTCACACTCCTCGAATTCTTGATTGCATCTGTCACATTGCCATCTTCTGTTTCCTGACCTCGACACCTTTTTGTTGCACTGCCTATCCCCAATCATCAACGGACAAGCTGTGTAACAGAAAGAATCTGTTTTAATAAAAGATATTGTCCCCTTCACAGTGACCCAGTCTGGCTTGTCTGATCTTCCGAGACCTTCGTCCCTGATCTGAGAAACAGCTTTGCGTATCTCATTCTTAGTTCCTCCTGGAACAATGTCTTTAGAAATGGAGACTGAAGCAGTATCCTTGCCCCCTCGGTCAAACCAGTCTCTCAAGGTACGAGCATCAGAAATATCTGGGTTTATAAAAAGCTGTGTAGAATGAATTGTTCCAACGGACTTTCCACTGAAATCATTAATCTTCCCAGCTTTAACAGCTAAAACTGGGAAAAACCCAGAAGCCAACATCTCTTCAAGCTTTTGACCTTCCCTGTTGCAGACATCCCCCCAAAGGGTTAGCTCAACGCTCTTGCCTGACTGATCCTTTAGATTCAGAATTCTTCTCTGAGTTTCCATACCGTTCTTCCTCATGATAGGAACAGAAGGATTGACAGTTATTACAATACCAATAACATCAACAATAGAATTACTTTCAGCATTCTCAATTTCACTAATCGGCTTGAAGTTGAAGTTTTGAGCTGGTATGGAACCATCTTCATCAGGGCACAGGTCCACAGTTGAACTTGCATCCAAAGTTATCTCCCAGTCATTCTTCAGATGGTTGAAATTCTTCTGGGCAGGTTTCAAGCTTCCCTTTGAAATCAAGTAAACTCTCCCAACCTCAATAATATCGTAGAAGCGGTCAAGGACAGCATTGAAGCAGGTAACTCGAATTTCCCCTCCTTCAGAGTCAAGGAGGTCGAAAGAGAAAACTTTACCATCTCCTTTAGCATTATTATACCGACGGGGATCCCCTTTTGCTGTAACCCTTGCCTTGATAGCCCATCTACCCTGATAAGGATTCAGAGCATTAATAGGAATGATCCGTGCTGGTGCCTCATTCTTCATGATTGGGCCATGATTTTTGTAATGCGGCGGTGGTTGGTAAGGAGGCTGAACAGTAGCTCGAAAATTTGGCCCATCGTGCGGAGAGCTTTCAGGATGAAGACGAGGTCTGACACTCGGCCTCTCGGAATAAGAAGACGGTCTAAGATTCTGCACACTGTGAACAGGATTTTGCGAATTACCAGCTGACCGCTGAACACTGCCATTGGGCAACGCATTTTGAGCAGCTGAATCAGGTGGACCATATGGTTTTGGATTCCCAATCGTGTCGCAGTACTGTATGATAGTTTCCATGTTCAGCACAACAATAACCCTGTACAACAAAGAGTACAATTCAAAAATCGCTGCACACTTCGATACAGAATAACGTAACAAATAATCATACGGAAACACATTCTTGTGTCAAAACACTGCCGACTCTTTACATTCATTCACAAGGTTTTGCAACTCACAATGATTTCAAGCTCTTCGGTTAATTTTTAAGTTATCTTTCCTAAAATACAAACAGACCGCATTATAGCTTGTGATTAAGAAAAAAATCATCCTAGCGTTATAGGCTACAGCGCAAATAATATTCTTGTTTTTCGAGTTAGATGAACATCAAGCACAGAATTGCGACTGCTAACTTACACCAATCTACATAATTTCTTTATCGAAAATCGCATCTGATCATTGCTCAATCAAGCACGGTTTAAGCAGCTCAAATTCAGATAATTGAATTAGAACCCTAACATTATCACAAACACATCCTAATCAGAAGCATAATCTCATCAAACAATCAAAATTAATTTTAATTAACCGAAAACTGAAAATGAGAGAGAGAGAGACGGACTGGCGGTTCTGGAGGACGGTGCTAATGTACTCGGTGAGCTGGACGACGGAGCCTATCTGGACTTGGTTGGTCTTGATTCGGTCGTTGAGCTGCGAAGATATCATGGCATGCTGGCACGAAACGCCGTCGGAGACCATGAAACGGTACCTCTCCTGCGTGCCGATGAGCTTAATATCGACCACCTGCACCAACGGCTTCAGATTCACGTCGCCGCCTATCATCGCCGCGATGGCGTTCGGCGTCAGGTTCACCGGCATAGTGATAGGCGTGTGTCGGTTCGAGGAGGACGACGACGGCAAGGGAAGGTAGATTGTGAATTTGACGAGAGATAGACGACGGAGTGAGAGGCGGTTGTGTAATTGGCGGGGGCGTTTGGGAGGAACTCAAAGACCGAGCGAGAGAGGGATTTTGATTTTTCGAAACTGGTTTTTAGGGGTTTATATAGAGAGGCGCTCTGGGTTTGAAATTACACTTATGTCACCGCCCTTCCAATTTTTTGTCTTCTTCTTCCCTACGCATTGTCCAAATTCGAATGTGTGAAACAAGAGCTCACATAATATTTGATATGGAGTATATATACTATGAATGTATATTGAATATTATATACATATATTTTTGTCAAAGATAACACATGTATATTATATAAATATAGTCTGCAATTTAACAAACAAATTACTTGAGTGGGGACTCAGTGAGCCTTCATTGGCCCTGTCCATGATGAGAAGCCACCACTTGTAAACCATTGTCCGCCACCTCCCTATGAATACTCCATCTACACCATTTTCTAGTAAGTTTTGCTACGACTTACTCTTTTAAGAGATGCTGACTCAGGCAGCGAAGATTTATTGGTCAAAATCCCTGCCACTCACCCACATGCACGCATGTGGCTTTTGCCTTAATCAAAAGTCCGCCCTTCACCGGTGGGCGCGCGTGTAGTTATGGCCTTGATTTAAGTGATCCATGTTTACTTAATTATAAAGTCGTGAATTATGTCTAGTTCAAATGTGAGATAAACAACCATCCATACAATTATATCAAGAGTTAGAATGATTTCTCAACTTTGCACGCCCATTAGCGATAAGTAAATATGCAACTAGTGACTCTTTGGGGACTACTATATTATGTAGGACTCGCTTCTACTCATAAATGTTTTTGTTAAAAGAGCTTTTACTAACCTTTTAGCACTATAGTTCAATGATATTTTGCTTTAGTGATAAATTAAAGGTCTTAAGTTCATTTATCGCCAAAGTTAAATTTGAACTTCATTATAGCTTTCTACTTTCTTAGTGAAAATAATATCGTTTGTTAAAAAAAAAATAACGTTTACTAAAAGAATTTAGAAAATCTAATTAAGCGCCCAAGTACTCTGTAGACAAACACGCTTCTTCAAGAAGTACTTTGAGTAGTGAAAAAGCACTTGTAATTATTCAATAGAAGCAATTCCAAACAAGTGCTTAAATCTTTTCGTAAATTTCAATTTCGACGCAGGATCCAGTTCTTTCGTTTTAGTTCAGAACTGCAAATTGAAACGAAATTGAGCAAAAATAACGGCCTCAAACAAGACCGTCTGAGTGTGACAAAATTAGAGAAACGCATCGGCCCATATTTTTGGTGCGGAAAATTGACACAGGAAACCAATATAAATGAAGAAGCCGACACCCAAGTTACAAAAGAAAAAATGGATGATTATCTCGGAACATATGTGATGGACTTCAAGCCACAATCGGGACGGGGGCCTCGACCTCAGTTGGGGCCGAAAAAGGCTCTGCAACAGGGGCAGCCAGTGCCGGCCTGAAATATACGTCCTCCTTCGGTTGGTGAATCGTAACAAGGTCGGGTAAGGGGGTCTTGGGGCCTTGCTTGCCCTTGGGATCCCAATCGAGCATAATCTTGACCTTAATACCAAGCACACCCTGTATGCAAATATATGAAGTGATAAGTTGATTAAGAACGGTGAATGATTTGGACAGAACAAAACCAGCCCATGAAGCACCATAAGAAGAAGAAACGGGTGAGTGGGAGTAACCTGTCTGAGGAGGACGTGCCTCACAGCAGAATCAATGTATTCGTTGACTGGCTGACCAGAAGAAATCATGTATCCGTCTTTGAACTTCATGGACTTTGCTCGCGCAGCCCTTAGCTTTCCACTAATGATCACCTGTTAACAAACCAATATCAACTGTTAATTTACCAATAACATTTAACATCAAGTTAAAATTGCAACAGGAAAATCATTGCCGAAAACTGCTAATGACCAACCTCACAACCCTTAGCTCCGCTTTCCATGACAAATCTCAAAACACCATAGCAAGCCCTGAAAGGAACAGTCATTGGCAGATTAGTTACTGGACATCCATTTGACATATTAAAATGCATACCAATATGGAGTTCATTAATAAACATAATTGAGATCATTGGCAGTGCCATCATTTAGATAAATTTAGAAAATCACTCACCCTCGCCAACTCAAAGATATATAGATTTCAGAGCCACTGATTAAAAAAATAGCCTGATTACTAGAAATCACAGTTCGACTGAGCATCAGTGCCTTTGTTTATACTTCAGAATGAGTGCCAAGCCTACCTAACAGTAATAGTGGATTACAAATATGTTACCTCCCCAAGGTTACTGCATGAAAACAAGGGCATTTCACAAGGAATATCTCACGGAGGATGTCAATCAATTTTGTCAACTTCCGACACAAATTTGCTATGAAAACACCAATATGCTTTGTAGATGACATGACACAGAGCCACAGATCCCAAAAGAATGAGCCTAGAGAATACGGTTTCACTAAGCATCGTTGCCTTTATTTCCAGTTCAAAAAGAGTACCAGAAACCACAGGTGAAACTACCAGTAATGGTCCATTATAAACATGTACCCTCCCCAAGGTAACTGCATGAAAACAAGAGCATTTCACGAGGAATATCTCATGGAGGTTGTCAATCACTTTTGTCAACTTCCGACACAAAATTGATATGAAAACACCAAAATGCTTTGTAGATGACATGACACAAATCACAACGCCAGTGATTCCAAACAATAGCCTGATTACTAGAAAAATAGATCAAAATGAGTGGCAGATACCCCGGGACCGACTAACAGTAATGATCCACGATCACATGTACCCTCCCTAAGATTTACTACATGAATAAGAACATTTCACAAGATTATCTCACGGAGGATGTAATCAATTTCGTCAACTTCCGACACAAATTTGGTACGGAAACACCAATATGCTTTGTAGTTGACATAAGACCAAATCTGACAAAATGGAAAAGTTATCACTGTATGTTTGAAATACAAACTACGTCCAATTACCAAAAAAATAATTTGAAGTCGCATTCCCAATCACTTCAAACGGAATATTGTTGGATTACATATAACTATGGTGAAAGTACACCGGTAGCAACAATTAACCATTTACCTTCCGCACGGTTACGGCATGAAAGAAAGTGACTTTCATGAGGATGAAGGAATGGAGGATAAGAATCAATTTCGTCAACTTCCGACACAGAGTTGGTATGAGAACACCAATCTGCTTTGTAGATGACATACCCACATCTAAAGAAAGCCAAATCAGAAATGCAAATGCTGCACATCTTCAACATACAAAATACACAATATACCTACTCCCCATCTTTCTCAAACAATGTACATTTTAATAATAGTTCTAGACAATCTAATAAATTGACTCGGCATTCGATCAGTAACAAACTAATGTTTTGAGATGGGTTCGTATACCTGCGGACGGCAAGGCCACCGAGAAGCTTGTAACGGAGAGACTCGGCCTGAGCAATAGCGCAAAGCCCTCTGTTGTTAACCTTCTCAGCGTAAAGCTCAACGCTGTTTTCAGGAAACTTAAACCTCTTCTGAACAACAGAGGTTAGCTCCCTAATCCTCCTCCCCTTCTCGCCTAAGAATCACAATATACAATGCCCACAAATCAGTCAATTATTTAACATAAAAACTTAATTAAATCACAAAAACATCGAGTATTTAGCTCATTTCAAATGAGAATCATACCGAGAACGTTTTGGGTTCGCGTGGCTCGGATGATGATCTCGGTTCGCATCGGCGTAACCCTAACTTCAACACCGGAGTAGCCGTCTTCGGCGAGCTCTCTCGTCAGCACCTCGTTCAGCTCGGCGAAGAAAACGCCGTCGGCGACGAACTGGAACCAAAAACAAAGACGAGAGCTTTAGTTGAAAATGAGATTGATTTTCTCGCTTTTCTCGGGAAACAAACAGAGGAGGAGAGGGGCTGACCTTTCGCTTCTTGCTCATTTGGTTCGCGGTCGCCATGGTTGTGGATGTGAAAGTTGCAGAGATGGGATCTGAAATGTGGTGGCGGGAGCTCTGAAAACCCTAGCTCTTGTTTGGCACCGGGCTTTGGGGTTAAAGGATACGAGGGGGTTTATATGTTTAGGTGGAGATGGATCGGACGGTTAGATCTATGGACGGATGAGATTTGTCCTAGACTTCATTTTCCATATTAAAATAAAGAGTAAATTGTACAAATGGTCCATCGACTTTAATCAAATTTAAGCAATGGTCTTTCAACTAAAAATCCATTACCATTGGTCCCTCAACTTATCAAAATATGTAGCTATAGTCCTTTTCATCAATTTTGTCAAAATAAGCTATGTTGGAATGACTATTTATACAATTAGGGTCTCTCAACTCATCAAAATGTATAATTATGGTTCTTTTCGTCAACTATGTCAAAATTTTTGTCAAAATAAGTTATATTGGAAGGACCATCCATTGCTACAATTGAGTTAAAGTTAAGGGACCATTTCTCCAATTGAATTAAAGTTGAGGGACCAATGATAATGGATTTTTAGTTGAGGGACCATAAATGCACGTTTTGATAAGTTGAGGGACCAATGGTAATGAATTCTTAGTTGAGGGACCATTGCTCCAATTAAGTTAAAGTTAAGAGACCATAGTTACAATTTACTCTAAAATAAAACTAAAACAACTTCAGTTTTTACTTTTCACTATCTTGGAGCATGTCATGACTTCAATCTCATGGCCATGGATTTAGTTTTTACCATAACAGCATCATCCTAAGTTTGAATCTAATGGAAGACAATAGTTGATAAAAAAACGTCGATTATAATTAAAAAACGATTATTAAATTTGACTATTTAAGAAGCGGGAAATTCAAGTTTATACCTCTTTCAACATTGAGAAATTAATTGCCAAGATTTATAGTTAGTAACAAAATTAGCAACTTTGTTGGAACATCAATGTTTCTTCTTGCTCGGACATAATCAAGAAAAGTGTTTGTGTTCACCAGCGGAAATGGAAGATTCAAACTTCAAACCTACGTACAGTGACATTGAAAGTTTGTCGTCGCAAAATGTTCTTTTTTAGACATGGAGTATAGGTTTGTGTTAAACCACACAAAATATAATATAACAACTAGATTTTCCACCTACAAGTAAAAAAAAAGTACCACTATACCAACGGTTGATAAAATACGTGTCGCCTTATGTATTAACTATTGTGAGTCAGGCAAACATGATACTAACAAACTCAATTGTTTGGGCCTATGACCCAAAAACCAAGAAAGTAGCCCAAATTTTTATTTTTGGGCTATAGTTTGTTTGTGGTAAATTATAATGGACCGCAGTCCGTCAGTCCATGTCTAGAAGATTTGGGTTGTATAAGTAGATTAGTAGAAGTTAACTACGCGGCCCAAGTCCTTCCATTATGTTATTTGCTAAAGAGATTTTGAAGGTAACATTGGTACCAATTGTTTAAACGTGGGTTAGGACAAGAGAGGATCCATTATTAAAGGTACGACTAGAGGGTAAATTGATTATCGAGGGAAACGAGGCTAAAGTCAACATAACTAATGAATAAGCTGAAAGGAAACCTTACTTAGTTAATTGAAAATTCCACAGTCTAATTTCAATAGGCAAATTGATTGGGCATGATTTAAAGAAGTTAACACACTATATACATCATTTATATGGTGAAAGAAGTGTGTATTTTGCATAAGTTTTAGGGTATATATTTATACTTAATGACACTTATATCTTATAAATAATAAAATACAAATTGTTGAATTCTGGAAGACAGACACCTACCAAACTACAAACACAAAAGTAGAGCGAAATTCTGTCTTTAAGACATTACATTCGTTCAAACTTGGAGATTGTCAACTCTCTAAGACTCTGTACTCAATTATTCTATTGTTGATGTGGTTTATGAGTTCGTCGTTATAACATGTTTACAATGTTATAATACTTTGTTGTTTGATATAACGCTAATCAATAGTTTCGTGCTTGTTATAATGAACACATAAAATGATGTTCTTCTTCTTCTGTAATTATTACATATTATTACTTTTCATATTTTCTCATAATGATACACATGATATTTGTTAATATCCAAATTATTTGGGGCTCGATGAATCTGTCTACCCACCACCAAACTTCTTTCCTTAGGGAAAAAGAAACAAAGTAGGGAACTTAAGGGACTAACATCATCATTACCGGCATTGTCATTAGGGCATAAATAGGTCTTTTCAAGTATGGGAATTCGATTATTATAATATGATTACCTAATTTAGTTCAATTAATAATGATTTAGAGGGAAATATAAAATTACACGACCAATTGGTCTAACGACGTTTAAATTTCACACAATTGAACGAGGTTTCGAGTTCGAATCACTAGAGTGCGAGGATGATATATATATATATTTAACAATTTGTAGTAAGTTTGATCAATTTTTCTTTAATACGCAACATTGAGTGCTGCGTAAAATGAATGGTTGAAAATGAAAATAGAAAATCTAATAACCGTATAAAATCAAATATAACGACTAAAACACATGTAACATTGCATCCCAACATTGGAACTATACCCGAGTTTCATGTTCAACTCACCAAGATGCGAAGAGAGCACGTTTGGAGTTAACCGGACACTAAATTGTGATTCATTGTGACTTTTTGTGAGTCGATTACTTTGTCAAAAAGGGAAAACTAGACATAATGGGCTCCTTTCCAACCTGCAGTTTGCTGGAAATGCAAGGAACACAAAAGTAGATTCCCACCTGCAGAACTGCACATGTTATAGCAATGTTTAATTTGTCTGGCCTGGTTCATTAGGGAACCAATTATATATGATCATCTAGTTTTTCTTTTTCTTAATGATAATTTATTATTATACACAAAAGTACATAAAGTGGTCCAACTACAAATTTGAGCACAAATTAAAGATGTGGACAGCCTTCACCAAAAAAAAAAATGATGTGGACAGCCAAGCAACAAAATAAAGTGTCCAACTCCAATGCAAGGATTTAAGCCCAAAACATATGAACAAACCCTAAGAATCCGAACTACATGTATACCGCAGGAACTGCCGCCGTTACCATTAGCAACCAAGAAAGAGGCAAAGAACAAGCCTCGTCAATAAATGTGTAGAGGATGGGGTTGGAGTTTCGTACTCGAGTCAACCTGTGTCATTCTCACTCGATCAAGGAAAGGGTCCTTAGATCCATCTGATGGCCACTGTAGACTCGAAGTCTAGAAATGTGGTAAGGATGAGGATGAGGATGAGCACGAGCAACAATATGAGGCAAAGAAAAAGGCGAAACTGAAAAATCCAGGGCCCAATACAATTATATTTTTTAAAATATAATTTGACATTTATTTATATGTTATATAATAAATTTAATTAAAATAAAAAACTGCATTAGGCCCGTCTAGATGCCTAAGCGTTAGGCCCTCGCCTAGACGCCCAAGCGCCAGGCTCTCGCTTAGATGCCCAAGCGCTAGGCCCTCGCCTAGACGCCTAGACGCCCAGACCTCTACCCGCCGCTAGGCTAGTGCCTTTTTTGAATCTTGGGTTTCATAAAAGAAGAAGAAGAAGAGGATGGGGTGAGTGTGCTAGTGATGAAAGGAAGAGGTGGAGGAAGATGGAAATTGATTGAAAAATCTACGACAAATCCCGTTACTGTTTTTTAGTTCTTTTTTTTTCTCGCCGTCTGCTTTCTTGCCCTAACAAAAACCAAGCTTCCATGCCGTCGGCCTTGATTTTGGTTGAGGTGAGTGGCAAACCTTCTCTTTTCCAAGCGTTTTTTTTCTCTCAGTTTTTTGAGCTTCTTATTTTTTTTAGCGATTATCTCAGATTTGGATGTTTTCTTCTTGTCGCTTTTCTTCACCCTCTTTCTCAATCTTCTAGTTTTCCTATCGTAAAGTTTTTAGAACTTTTATCTTAATTTTTCTGAGTGATTGTCTCAAATTTGGATGTTTTCTTCTTGTCTTAGTTTTTCCTCACCCTTTTTTTTCTATCTTCTAGTTTTCTAACCCCTTTGTGATCACCTTAATTTTTCACAATAAACAAAGCATTCCGTATTTGTTAATTAATTGTACGATCGCGTTTATAAACAAAGCGTTCCACGTTCTTTAATTAATTGTATGACCATGGTCTAGCAGGTTAATTGTTAGTTTATATATTAAACTTGGTCAAGTGGATTACTAAGCAAAAGCGCTTTTTTTTATTGCATTGTTGGCCGGCTCGTATTAGGCGCGATTTGACGGTGTGATCAAGATTATTGTCACTAATTATAATTAGCACATGTGATCATTCTATGTTTAATGTTGTTGATTAGCTGTTGTTCTCATTGTTCATGTTTATTCTATAAAATCTAATTAGGCATGGCCGCATGAGACATACTGTGTTTTGGTTACAAGGATTAGTGCGATCTTATACATTCTGGAAAAATAAAACTTCCATCGAAGAAAAGCAAATGACAGGATTTCATAAAAATTCTCGTAGAAACGAGAATATATTTAGATGAATCTTTCCATGGAATATGCACAACTAAGCGGACATGGTATAATATTGACAGAACTTAACGCCACGACATGATATAATATTGACAGAACTTAACGCCACACGAGACTGTGTCAACTAGAAACATATTGCCCTTCGAATACGGCATAATTTGAGCATACAACATAATCTCACTATTTCCCTACGTTTGTACATAGGGTTCTTTGGCAAGCTACTATACCTTTTTTTTTTGTTTTTTTGTTTTTTTTTTAAAGATTGGAGAGAACCATAACCAGGGCAAAAACTAATAGAACAAAGAAAGCCCACAAGAGGGGCAAGCTACTATACTTAGGGCCCCTTTTTTCGATCCACTAGAAGTTCGTCATCCTTATGCGAGAATTATTCAGTGGTATGAAAAAATATACGGTCTTTGTTGGAAATGTCGTACGTGAAGTTGGTGCTTAACGCTCATACCAAGTGTAATTTAGGGACAAGCTGGTACCTACTATAGATCCAAAGCAAATGTATGACTATTATACATGTTTTTATTTTACTTTATTTTAATTTACTCAAACTTTTTTCACATCACCTATATTTTATGTATTCGTCACCTTACAATTATCAACCGGCACATTTCAATTCCGATGTCCATGTTTGATATCTGGATCGAAATATGTTAGTTTGATATCATTATAACGATACGATCTATTCGACATAATCTACCCAATCAGGTGAGCGTTTACATACCTTTAATTTATTTTTCAGTTGATCTCACCCCTTTCATTGAATATTCAAAAGTCCAAAAACCATTTGCAGCAATCACTCATGTGGGCCCCAGCTCCAAAGATCAGGAAATTAGGTTGCAAAATAAATGGGTCCATCAACAGAGACATGTACTCAATCAGAGAAAGTGAAATAGATGACAAGGAATCATCAACTTGAAAATAGCCATAAAGGATATTTATTGCTTAAAGGCAATAAGTAAATTATAGAGAAGATCCGTAAATATAACCGGGTGTATAAGAGAGACTATTGGGAGTATACACTCAATTTCAATACAAAAAGTTTCTTTAGTGGGAGAATCACTTCTGTGTATATTGATGATATGCTAGCGTTATTTAAAGTCAATCACACGTTGTCACTTGTTTTTATTTTATTTTTTTTGGTACATCAGCGCATAGTTACTTCAAAATATCAATAACGTGACGTCCTAGGTGCATAAAATATCTATGAGAGTGGAGGGAATAAGCATAGGATGGGGATTCTTTCACCTCCTTCTCGTCCTCTTACATTTTTTTTCTTTTTTATTTGCAAAGATAAAATCTTGAACGTTTAAACAAGAAGAGTGAAAAGAGAGAAAAAGAAGAAAGGAGAGAATCATTGTCCATGAGCATAGGCATGGAGAAGTTAAGTTCAATCTACGAGAGAGAGAGAGAGAGAGAGAGAGAGAGGGGGGGAAGCTTTGGGGCCCCTGTCATGCTGTTGGGGGTCACTGTTTATACATATATGTCTGTCTCTTGGAACTGTAGTGCTTTGTTTTAAACTACCTATGGAATACTTTATTTTATCTATCAGTACAATCAAAAGGACTGTCATTCGTTACAGCAAATAAAATAAAATTTATAAATAAAAATATTGGAAAAACTGGTCAAAAAAGCTCATCATCTCTTATCTGAGATTCTGTTCCTGTGGTGGTGTGTGATTGGGAACCAAAAAGATTAATCTAAAAGCTGCTTTTCCTTCCAATTATTTCAGACATCACACAGATGTATGTATCATATATGCCTGTAAAAATATGTACCCAAACACAAGTTCTCCACATTCCACAGCTGAAAACAATAACAAAATCCATAAAAACAGCATTAAAAAGTGTGGGAAAAAGCAGTTTTGGCTTCATGGGAAGCAGATTACTGAGAAAACTCTCTCTCTCTCTCTCTCTCTCTCTCTCTCTCTCCAGTTCTTAGTTAAAATCAAGAAGAAAACTTTGAGAAAAAGGGGAATAAAGGGTTTTTGTTTCTGTGGAAGAATTTGCATCAAAAGTTAATCTTGAACCCTTGATCAAAAAGGAGATTCATAGATAGATAGTCCTTTTTGACAACAGCAAAAGTTAAATAAAAGCTGTACAGCTCTTAAGGAAGGAATATATCAGCACTCTTTAAATTCCCTGAGAAATTATATGGTTTGACTCTAACAATTTGCTTCTCCATCTGCACCAAAGTTTGGATTGTCCTCTCGGTGATTTGTATTTGATTAATTAGAATATCGCTCCAATTAAGAGAGAGAGAGAGAGAGAGAGAGAGAGAGAAGAACACAGATAAACAAAAGGGCAAATATAAACTTTTATTACCAATTAAGAAGTTATGGAATTACACAAACACAGCTTAACTTCTTTTTATCTCTTCAATTAGATCCACAGTTACAGACTTACAGTGAAACAGCAATTCTGGGGAATTATTATCTAACAGATACAGCAGAGGTTACAGAATCTGATCAATTTTTCTCCTTTTTTTCTTTCTACCATCTCAACATGCAAAAGAATTAGGAAGACAAATTATAATCTCTCTCTCTCTCTAAGCAGGCCTAATTCTCTTGTGCCCAGCTTTTCCATCAGACTTCAAAGCCCCACTGGAATCTCCTCCCTCAGAAGAAGTATCCATGGATTTGGTGAAGGAGCTTGAGAGATCAGCATAAAGATCAACCACTCTCCTGATGTTGTTGTTGAGCTCCCTGATCAGACCCACATTTCTGCTTAAATTGTCAGGGATTTTGGATTCATGGTTGTGATTAATCTCATTTATCAGCACCCTGTTTTGGTCCAAGATATTCTGCACTTGCGCAAAGCTCTTCTGAAATGTCTGCAGAACTTTTCCATCAACTTGTGTGCTGCCATTGCCAAGCCCTGAGAATGTGTCACCCTCCATTGATTGAATTAAATTAAAACTCTTTTATTTTCTGAGGACTCTGAAAATTTTGGATCAGATCAGAACCAGTCCTGCAAGATCAAGAACAAAAAACGAAGAAGATTGTGATGATGGTCAAAAAAAAAAAAAAAAGAAACCCCAACAAGCAAAATTGGAAAAGAAGCATTCTTTAATCCAATTTAAAATAAAGTTCTTATCTTTTAGTTTTTTTTACAAACACCCACAATCATAACTTCTTATCTGAACATGCTTGCACTAACCAAAACACAAAAGAAAAAGTAGGAAAGTGATTTCCGCACACTTATCACCCTTGTTTTTGTCCCTTGATTATGCTTCAACGAGTGTCAAAAAAAGAAAAAGAGAGTGCGATAATCACTTCCAAAACATAAGCGTACACGAGACAGTTTCTGCGGAATAAATCGTGACCTCCAAGGGTTCTTCTTTTCCACAGGAGAATCAGAAAACAGACATGAGTTTTGCTGTGATTATAATTATTATTATTGTTTTTATTATTGTTTTTATTATTGTTTTTATGTGATTTATGATAAGATGGGGGAAAAAGCAGATCCCATTTCCACAAAAGGGAACCTTTTATAATGTACTAAGAAAATACCCAACTAAAGCTCAGAGTTCCCAAAGAAGAATCTCAAACACCCCAAAATTAAAATAAATAAATAAAAAATAAAAAGTCAGTCAATGATGCAAAGAAGATGAGGCCATGAGAGTACTGCTGCTGCAGATACAAACAGCATTCTTTGATCTTTCCAGACAAAAGTACAAGAACTAAATTAAATCTCTTAAATCACAATTAAATAAATTAAATACCCCAATTGGGTTAAGTTAACAACCAAAAAAAATAAATTCTAAATTGGGTTTTTACAAGAAATTGAAAAAAAATAGCAGAAACCAGGACTAATTGGGAATTCAGAGGTACATGAAAATTTGCAAAAACTCCTGAAGTGGAAAACAATACTGAATGAAGTAAGAAAAAAAAAATAATGCCTGTAATAAATAAATATAGATATCTTCACAATCCGAATTTACACAGCAAGAAAATATCTCAAATTTCCATTTAGGAAGAACCAAAAACTCCAGAAATCCACAAATAAAGATCAGAACTTTGGAGGAAGAACCAGAAGCCGACATGGTCAATGTGTTAGCAGAAGAAAATTGAACAAAACCCATAAATTCAATACACAAAAAAAATACATATAATCCAGCTAAAAAATAAATCTTTTTGCGTTTTTTTTTATTCAACCCTGTTTTTCTAAATACGTAATTAAATTATAATAAATTCGTACCTTGAAAATCTGGAACATTATATTCTGCGAAAAGACAAAGATTGAATGAAGGAGGAGGAAGACGACGACGGAATCCGAAAAAAAAAACGCTGCAAAAGATCGGCGATTGAATCGAATCTCCGGAACGGAGAACAGAAAGAGAGGAGAAGAGAACAGAACACCACACCTCTGAATTCTGAAAATTTTGAGAGAGAGAGAGGTGAAGAGAGAATATGTAGATTTGACAGTCACGCTCACGCTCACGCTCGGACCCCTCTGAGTGTGTCTAAATATTTTAGTTCTTTTAATATATTGTTGTCGTATAATAGTATAAAATCCATATCTACCTGTTATTTCCCTATTTTATTTTAGGATGCATTTTGTTCACCACTTTGAAGTGGCGTTAACGTCGTCTTATTTATTATTATTGAATAAGTTTAAATTTTGAGATTTATGTCTGTTTATTATACAAATCTTGAAATTTAATCTTATCCAATCTTTAGAAAAATGGTGGAGATAGAGATTTTTCAATATATCGGGAAGACGGCTCATTATACCAAATGTCATAATACAAGTTGTTGAATATTTGAATAATTTTTTTTTAACAATTTGTAGTATAATACTTAAAATACCGAACTGTATTTACGGCATATGAAATTTTTTTTCCAAGGTGGTTAACATTACCAATACTTTAGGCTCGTAAGTAAAAATATTTCCTTTATTTTATTTTGGATTTAGTTGGGATTTGCTTGTGTTTCCTCATATCCTAATATGAGTTGTCTATTGGTCTATTTATGAACCACGTTGCTAGTGATTGATGATGGAATCTGCAATTGCTGCCTGAATTAAAGTATGTAGATGTAGAGGTTTGACCACATTGCTGACCACACCTCTAATATAATCGTGTAATTTACTGTAATAGAATCGTTTGATATACTCACCACATCTGTAATATAGCCATTTAATTGACTGACCACATCTATATACATTGTAATGGAGTCGTTGGCACTCATCTCTCTGTATCACTTGTATCACATTGTAGTACACAAACAAATGTTGCATGTAAGTTTCTTGCTTGATAAAGTCTCATTGCTCTTATAAGGCGATTGTCACTAGGTGAACGTGCTTTAATTTTTGTGCCGTGTGAAACCACATTTTTCTCATTTAATAAGCAACCACTTCGTAATTTCTCGTAAAGTTGCGATTGTTGTATTTTGTTTAATTAATAATAGTCGCCTTTTACCCTCTCCCTCCTTCTATTTTATAATTTCATGTGAATAAAAGATATGAATCGTTAATCATGCGTAAGACATGCATAAGGTTTATATGTAATGTAGTCTATAAACTCATCTGTGTATTAATGATTGAACTTTTAGAATTTAAGAACCACCTTGTTTTAGACTCTAAAGCAATGTTAGTTAGGTTTCCATTTACATGCGAGATTCATCTGATGTATACATTGAAAGAAGTTTTGGTTTTGTGTGTGAATTAGATCCATATTTTTCTGGATGTTTTCTTTGATCTTAAAACACAATTTCCCTTCAATTTTCAATTGTAACATTGTACCTCTAGCTTTATACATATTGCACGTAGGGTAATGTAATACTAATGACGGGTCAGGATTTTCTTCAGATCCTTTCTATCTAGCTTTTTCCGATCCTTTAATTCTCTGCGTTCTTCGACGGGTGTTGGCCCCGATTACCGACCCACCATGCCCACACCACACCATCGTCTTCTGGCCTCTGGTTGCCCAAAACTGGAACCAAGTATAATCCCACAGAGAGAGAGAGAGAGAGAGAGAGAGAGAGAGAGAGAGAGAGAAGGGAAAAGAAGATGAACCTAAAAAAAGTAAAAAAATAAAAAATAAATCATTAATTTTTTACTTTTCGATAGGGTGTGTTATTCACACACCCAAAATTACTTTTCACACAACTCAAATTACTTTTCACACACATTTTGTTAATTTTTATTCATTGATCTTTTTCAATTCATTCGATCTAACGACCGAAAATTAAAAAGGAGTGAAAAGTAAAATAAAGTATGTGAATATTACATCCTTTTCAATATTCGGTTGAACGGATATAAGGGTTCGAAAAATCTCTTATTCCTCCAATGACATGTCCTGCCGTATCGTTAAAAACATTTGATGCGTTTGATTCTGAAACCAAAATAGAAAAATACACATCTCGCCTTTACTTTTAGAAGACCATGAAAGTCAACAAAGTTAGCTTTTCACTTTCACGCCCGTCTTTGAATTCAAGGTAGTGGAAGTTTTACAAAAAAGTGTGTTAAAGGGTTGTATAAAAAATGAGTGTTCTATCATCCTAATCTTATATATATATATAATATTCACAAAACTTTCATCATCTTTGGTGCACTTAAGAAGAAGAACGAGGGCTTGGAGACGTGTTAGAAAATATAATTCTATATCAGGCGTACAAAATAAAATACAATTAATATTTGAGAGATTTTACTTTTAACATTACCAATATCTTTTGTGATAAAATTTTAATAATAAATAGTTAAGTTAGGTCATTATCGATCATGTTACTAATGAATCATATTAGATCTAAAAAGTTGATCAAGAATAACCACATTATTTGGTTATCCATGTTCTTCTCATCCGCTCAAAATTTAAATTCTCTTCGCAAAAATATCGTTCTTATTTTTTTTTTTCATAACAATTTTGAATTAAGGAAAATTTGGATCTTATGCTTAATAAAAAAAATATAAAAATACTACAATCGTAATTATAAAATTTTAGCTCTTTGCTCTAACCAGCTGAACAACCTGAACCACTTTCTTAAAATATGTTTTTTTTCGTCCCTTTCAGAATTGGATTCGAACCAAACTCATGTCCCAACTCTTAATTTTGTTTCGATTGTCCCATCAGAAAATAAATAAATAAACTATGGTATATCTAAAAGATTGACTAATCAGGTGAAGACGCGTGTCCTTGGAGGCTCGGAAGATCTGCAAGTTTGGTTCCAAACCTAACCTTGTCCCCAGCCTGCGGATTTGCTGCTTATGCTCTTCCTGCTGCTGTTCTTTCATTCAATCAAAGTGGACCCACTCTCTAATATCATGCTTCGACATTATTATATAAATAAATAATTATTCTTAATTTCCTCATGAAAAATTAGAAAATAAAAAAAATATAAAAGGGGGTCTTAAAGAGGAGAAATTTTTCATTCTGATCAGAACATGAGTGGTATACCGCGTGTTTTTATATAAGTGGTGAAAATTTTTATTTTTAAAGTTATTAACTTTTTAACACACATATCCCACCATTTGTATAGTGACATGTGGTGTACCATTCTGTGTTCCGGTCACACTAAAAAATCTCTCCTTAAAGAGGTGCATCATGTGGACACGCCTTTCAAGGCCAATATTTTGTTTGTTGCTGTCTAGTGTGAAGAGATTGTTCGGTTTGTTCGAAACATGAAGTATTACATTACATGTCATTATACAAGTGAATAAACACTTAAAAAATAAAAAATTTCTCTATTTATATAAATGACATGTGGATATAGTGTATCACTCTGCGTTTTAGGCACACTAAGAAATTTCTCCACACGTGTAACAGAGCCTACTCACTTCACTTTCAAAATTTATTGGGTTAATTTATCTTATGTAAAAATTGAACAAGGGATTTCAATCAAACATGTTTTCGACGATAATAAGCGCGTCTATATATCTAATTTAGTTCAACAAAAACAAAATCACAATTTTTTTATAGTGTTTCGAAGTATAGAAAAGTATGTTACAATCAATAAGCATTTCGATAGTTTAGAAGCTGAGACTTTAACACTCCAACAAGCGCTTCAATTGGCATGCCAACTATAATTTAGCACATGAAGGTGACTCCTTAATATCAATAGACTTACTACAAAATAGTGCCGAGCACATGAACGGGGTCCACACACGAGTTGGTATTGCCGTCGTTCTCCCCTTTTTAATCATCCGAGAGAAACATGTATGAGATTTTATCAAAAAATCTTGACAATATTTGTGGCACCATTGCTTATAAAGCACTATATGGCTCTCCCTCTAGCCAATGCGAGGTACAAATGTGGCTCTAATCTCAGCCACCAAACTCCAACACAAAATAAATTTACTCAAGTTCTTTAGCGCACTCAACCAATTATTTAAGATAATTAACATCTTTCGGGACAAATTCAGTCTAATTTTTCAACATATACTTAATAGACAAGCAAATATGACAACATAGGAATTAGCTAATTTAGAGCATCACTACGATCATACTTGTGTTTGGTCAGGTTGTACCTACAAATTTCATGATCCTTGGATTTGAATACATTCCCCATATTAGCAAGGCCGTGATCTCTTGGTTGCAACTTAGTACCTATGTATTTATTCTACTCACAAATAAAACTCATTTTGGAACTGTTTTTTAAATGATTGAAAGTGTTTTTAGAGAAAATGTTTTTGGGTTCCAAAAACACTTGAAGTGTTTTTTCAAGATTCACTTGTATATTTACTAAGGATTGATTCTAGAAGTACTTGCACCAGAAAAACGTTTTCACCCATGTTAAAAGCATTTCTAAACGAATCCATAATTAATTAACTAATAATGACCAATGATAAAGAACACTTTGATAGTTAGGAAGCATAGGAACTAGATAAAATCCAATCCAAAGTTCAAATCATGTTCATGACGGCACGCATTTTGTAGCTTAGCATGAATAATGAAAGGATAATTAGAGTCTAATCCAATTGCCTACAAGATTCTCAAGTTATTAATCATATTAAAAGAACCGTATGGACCACGCTAATAAAACTATGATTAATGCTAATCTAGGAGCACTTTCACAAGTACACTACATTATTGGCCACGGTCGTTTTCACAAGTTGATCATAAACAAATAAACAAGCCCATTTGCCTTTTGCATTTTTTAGATATTTTTTTTTACTTTGATAAAGGTCCTTGTTGTTGGATTTAGTCTAGTAATTTTTTTTCAACTTTAATTAAATTTTCTAATTTATGCATCTTTACTCAAATTTGTTATTTGAATATTTAAATATAAAAATTTAACCACTGTTACGGAAAATAGTTAAAAGAAAATTTATATGTTATCATATATGATACCTATATTGATAAAGTACATTTAACCCGTAATAGAGGTATCCATGAAAATAGTTCAAAGAAATTTCATCTTTCATACATTTATAAACCCATACTAGCATTTGTAGTGATATATGTAGTACATACAACTGTATAGATTAGTTAACACATTTAACATGCGAGAGAGGTAAAAGAAAAAAATGAGATATGAATTAGGAGCAGGAAAAAGGAAAAACAAGATTTAATTTTTATAGTTAATCCTAAAATTGAGTAAGGGATTGGGTGGTGCTATCCTGACATGCCTATTTTTAACCTCTACATATCCCTTGTTAATTTATGTGCTTTAATTTTCTTCAATTCATTTGATCTAACGGCTAAAAATTGAGAGGGGAATGAAAAGTAAAAATAAAAATGTGGATAGAACCAACCAAAAGATACACCTATAAATAAAAGATAACACGTATCACAATTTAATAATAATAAAAAGATGTAAATAATCAGAAAATAAACCTAAATCCAATAATAACTCACAAAATTAAACTTATATCAAGTTTACTCTTTATTTTTTTTGAGTATCTTTTGAGAAATAGATAGAGAGAGAATATTGAGTATGGATCTGTGCACCATAAGCTCAGTGTTGTTGTTGTTGTAATTAGCATTTAAAACCCCAATGATATGAATGATTATGGGTTGAGAATCTTAAGATTGCTTTTCTTTTCTTGAGTTCTCTTCCCATTATTGGCCAGCTACAATGTTCCAGCCACTTATGTAAGATATAACCCTTGTAAAGATTTGTTAAATTTATATATGCAAGATTTAATTAATTTTTTGAATAGCTCAATTTCAACTGAAAACGACAAACACGCATGAGATAAAATTGATGTGCATAAAGTCTTATACAAAAACAGTTTCCTTCTCGAACTCTCTCCATCTTTTTTAGTTTGCGACAAGTAAACAGTGATGTTTCTCTTCTGAATATCGTTAAATGCTTTGCTTAAAATTCTTCTCACCCGCACTCGTCCACATCCGATTGTATAATAATGTGTACTACCCCATACCCACCCGTTGCTAAAATAGTTATCCAAATCCGACCCACCAACCCACCATCTTAATTTGAGAGTTTTAACGAAACACTCCCAGTACTATTTACTTTTAACAAAAATAACATTTTTACTCTAAAAAAGTCACTCCTAAACCTGACACTATTCACTTACAACACTTTTTTGTCATTTTGATTAAAACTCGAAGTTTTCAAGTCATTTTCATTAGTTTTTCTTATTAACTTTTGCTTGTAGTTTTTGATAATCAAAATGTGTTATTTTAAATCTTGTGCTTACATTATCTCTTAAAAAAACACTTATGCTTATGTAAGTATTTAGTCACCAGACACGCGTTATGCGCATGATCATTTAATTTAACAATATTGATTTTTTGATTGGTTGAACGAGGTTATGAGTTCATATTTCATGTGCAATAATTTAATCAAAATAGAAGGATATTCATATGAGAATCTATTGCCTAAGAGCTGGATTGGGGTTTGCTTAAAAGCATATTCTTAAAAAAAGTTAGGGTCTTAATTTTGTTTGGTAAATGAAAAAAAAAGTGTTTTTTTTCTTCAAAATTATAGATCCAAAATTGCAAAAGCAGCTCTACACATGCTTGCTAAAAAAGCCTCTTTTTTTTTTCATTAGAGAGAAGTAATGACACACTCCGACCCAAGAGTAGGGCGTTCTGGCCGTCACGTGAGAGTGACGTAACCATAAGCACAGTGCGGAAGCCAAATTTAATAAGAGGAATACGAATAATTTAAGTCCACACAACTAGCAGCCCTAACTAAGATAACGTGCTAGTGCGATAATGAAAGTGAAATACACAACCAGAGCATAAGTAGCCTAAGTGCAGTCCGATAGGACGAAAGTTAATTATACAACACCCAAAGGTGAACTTACAAGTGTGAATTCTGTCAGAACCTCCGGATATGCTCGTAAGCCACCAACAACAATTGCTACCTAGAACCTAGAGGGGCGAAAAACAGAAAGCGTGAGTAGGCAAAAACAAAGCTTTTCAAAATCATTTCAATTTTCAAAAGTTCTAACCCCTCACGGTAAAACATGTATAATTTTCTAGAAAATAAAGTATATACTCGTATATCTCAAAACTATACTCAGCAGTAGTGAAAATCAATTGTATGCCATGCCGAAGTATCTCAACGAAATGCCATAAGTAACTCAGTGAATAAATATGAATGTTAGGTATCCAATCAGCCCTCGGCTGAATCTATAGCTCATAATCAATCTCAACCATATCAAATATCCTGCACACAAATCAGCACCACCTCTAGTGATATGCACAACATAACTGAGTGTAAAATAAATATGCTCTAGTGCTACGATCACGTGAAGATTGTGCGAATAATTGCGGGTCACCTACGAGTCGGAACCACCTAAAGTGGTCTGTACGACAAGCTTGTACACCTAACTTGGATCCAAGGTGAGCATATGGTGCGGGAGGTGAACATCGCGTGAAAGACTGTGCCCTAACTCTGGGCGAGAGCACTAACTCCGAGGTGCAGGTTCATGAGCTCTTAACACATCTCATCATTTTTTTCATAACTTTACTTTATGAACTTACCTGGCGCTTACCTGTGCGTCCGCAACACCCATCATAATTATATGCAACTAATTATGCATAAATAAAATAGGCAAAATACTTTGCATGGCATCACAAAACATATAATCATTAAATTTCATTTTTGTAGGAAAAATAGCTAGTATATAGGTATATACGGAAAACTAAAGGCCCAGTCACTGATAAGTTGAAGGGTCGTAGCCCCCGAGCCTCGATTGCTGGCGCTTGTCCTTAGGATAGGTCTCACCTATATGTGAAATAACTAAATAAATGTTATTTAAAGCACATAAACGAGACTTGCAAATAACTTCTCATACAATGCTTAAATTTGGTATTTGAATATATCAACGTGATCTACACAACTTCACAAAAAAACCACAAATTTTTAAAATAATTTTCTGAGCCCTCACGCGCCGGCCAAGGCACGGCCAGACGCGCCGACCACGTGCCTGTCACATTGACGACGTTAGTTAACGCTGTCAGGAATATTCCGTTAACTCAGCATACTCCGTTAGAATTCTAACGGCGCCACCTAACGCCGTTAGCATATTCCGTCAAAAATGATGAAATATGCCTTTATCTTCTCTGACGAGTCGCCGGATGCCGGTGACTGTTCGCCAAATATTAAAACCTTCGTATCTTCTTCGTTTTTACACCAAATTCCATGAAATTTGCACCAATTTAAAGCTCTCAACGAGAAGAATACAACCATACCCGTTTTAGGACCTAAAACCCACGAAATCGTGCCGGAGAACCCACGATATTCTGGCTAAACTCTGCAACTCGCCGATCTCGACTTCCCGACGTCCAAATTCTTCCAACGAACCACTCCAAGACTCGTGAGGACCTCCTAAAGCTCCCTATGAGCTTGAAATCCCCAAAAACACATGATTTTACGATTGCATGAATAGTGACATAAATCGGGTTAGGGTTTTCACAAGTTTTCGAAGGAGTTCTTACTTGAAAATGGTACCATTCAACTCGTATGAACCTCAGGAATACAATGGTGATCTTAAAACCTTCGATCTGCAAGGTTTGGGAGGGTTTAGTGCTTGTCCGTACGAAAGAGAAGGAGAGAGTGAGTTTGAGAAAGGGTGATGTATGTGTGTGTGGTCCTCACACGAACATGTCACCACACATCATAATCTTACAACCCAACTAAAATATCTAAGTCCACATAAATCAAATAATTAGGGTTGCTAAATGTAACCTTAAAGTTCAAATGCCACAAAACGTTCGAGGGCATAACCGTCCTTTCACGTCCTCGAGAAAACATATATAGCAATATTAGGGACGAGCTGTGACAGGTAAACAATACCAGTTAATGAAACTTTCATATTGACTATTATACCCTTATCTTTGTTTTGCTAAACGCACTTTTAACATTGTAGCTTACCAAACATTTACCTGATTTCTTTTATAACTATTTATTGTTACAACACAACAGAAATAGTTTTGAAAAAAAAAAAACCACAGCGCTTTGAAACTAGCCCTAGAAACGTGCGACACATTAATAGATGGGGAAGAAGATTTCAACTAGGAGTTTTGGAAAGGGAATATGTGGATTGTGGAGGATGAAGATAAGTTAAGTCCCATATGCGAAAAAGCAAGCACATGGGATGGGAGATGTACAACCCCCTGGAAACATTATTGGACAGGAGGGGGAATTTGCAAATTTGCAATGCCAAACCCCATATGCTTTGAAGGGATTACGGGAGTGACTTCACCACTTGACCCAACTTTAGCCTTGTCGCTTTTGGTCAGACCTTCTTTTATTTTCAATTTTTTTTTCTTTCAAATCTAAAATCCTATAGTACCTTTTAAATAGTGCTATTTACATACTTATTTTTATTTCTTACATACTATTTTTAATTTTCGACTGTCAGATTAATAAATTGAAGAAGAAAAATGGCCACAAGTTGTGTAGGAGGTAAAAATAGGTGTGTGAATAGCACCATTCTACATTTTTTTGTATTAGGTTTTTTGGGTATTTGATCACTTTTTAGACTTTGCTCTCCCTATATCCAATAAAAACACTTCGGTCTTTTCTATTATGTACACAATAAGCTTTTAACCTTACTAGGCCTACATGACACTATCCTATTTTTATGGTGAATTTTGTCTTTTAAAAGTTGTAACATATTTTGGTCACCAATGAAATCTTATCCCCTATCTATACTTACGTGTATTTAAGTTTTTTTTAATACAACAATATACGAAAAGATTTGGGTTTAAGCCCACACAGTGTGCATATCATAATAATTTAATATCGAACTCATCACTTATAAGAGTCAAACTTAATATTTCTCAATTATAAGTAAAGAGAAATATCATTAGACCTTAGTACTAAATATTATACTTAAGTATATTTCCGGAGAAATAATCTCGCCTAATTTTTCTTCTTTTAACATAAGCATAATTCAATGCATATAGATCTGGAGAGAGATATCACTCGATCATAGTACAAAGTATCATACTTATGTGTATATAGATAACGATTTTTGCACTCTAATTTTCTCTTTATGCTAGTGCTTTATTTTTAAATTTTGAATTGAATATATTAAAGAACATGAATAGAAATGCAAAAGTGAAAATTATTGCCCCAAACACCCATATACACATATATTATGTAATCTGTCATTAAAAAAAATGATCCACTAATATATGAATGAAATGCCTTTTTTGTTTTTTTCAATTAAATAACAAGGCTATAGTTTGGTTGGGCTACCTACTACAGTATCTAAAGGCCCAAGGTAAAGGTGTAAACCCTCAAACCCAATTTGCTAAGGCTCATTACTGTTTAAGTTACAATTAGTTTGTATGGTTATTTTCTGAGCCCAAATCTGTGTTTGCTCTTCGTAAGGAAAATATTGTTGTTTGATCTCCATCTGTGGCTAGTCTAACCATCCCACATGTTTGTTCATGTGTTAGGGGCAAAAGGAGATGCACGTAAGAGGGTTTTGCTGCAAATATCTTTTATAAATATTTCATTCTGACTACTATAAAAGATGGTATGAATAGAAGTGCAAAAGTGCAGGATAAAAATGTAATTTCATGTGTGCATCTTCTTCTTCATCGTCTCTATTATTTCTCTTTGTAATTTGTATTTTCACTCTATTCTTTCTTGTGGTGACAGGAGATAGGAAATCTCAACCACATTCCAATTTGTATTTTCACACACACACTCTCTAAAAAATAATAAAACAATTTCAAAATGATTTATATAAACTTCTTGCCTTTGTTTCTGTAAACCATAAACCAAGCTATACTTGTATCAGAGAAGAATAGGATTTACGAGAGAGAGAGAGAGAGAGAGAGAGAGAGAGAGAGAGAGAGAGAGAGAGAGAGAGAGAGAGAGAGAGAGAGAGAGAAGATTTCTAAATTGTATTGTATATTCTCAACAACCCATAACTGTTTCATTACAAATGTATTTATACTATCTAATGTAGCTTGCTCACTAAGCTTTCTTCTAATAACCTTATAACTGCAATACTAATCTATTGACATTTGGCAACATCTTAGCCATTCACTTAATACTCTTCACATCCTCCCTCAAGCTCAGGGGCAGAGAAATTGAGCCGGAGATTGTGACAATGTTGAAACAACGGGGGCAGACAACCCCTTGGTTAAAATGTCTGCTCATTGCTCACCAGAGGACACAAAATGAACTTGCAGTAGCTGTTAAGCAACTTTTTCTCTCACAAAATGTATGTCAATCTCTATATGTTTTGTCCGTTAATGTTGAACAAGCTTCAATGTTAAGGCTATAGCAGAAAGATTGTCACAGTACAAAGTGGGTTTACTAAAAACTGACACCTGCAGAAAACTCAATAACTGTTTAATCCAGTCTATCTCAGATGCAGTAGAAGATAATGCCCTATACTCAACCTCTGTAGATGATTGAGAGACTGTTTGTTGTTTCTTAGAGGACCAGGATATCAGATTAGATCCTAGAAAAACGACCAAACTAGTGGTGGATTGCCTATCATTGGGAGCCCCTGCCCAATCTGCATCACTAAACGCCTTTAGATCCAAGTCTCCCTTAACATATTGAATACCATAGCCCGGTGTTTCCCGAAGCATTGTCGGTTGTTCGGATCGAATGAATTAAAGATGATCACTAACAAAATATTAATAAGGCTATGTTGGAAGTAAAATGGGTTTGTGGATAAATATATTATTTTGTAAACTCATGCTTATATCCTACTCAATTTCAATACAGATTATTATTTAATGTATATTTACTAGAGGAGAGGTAGTAAATAATACGTTTTATGCTAAAAATTATAAATTAGTTCTATCTCCAGTGCCTCTTTATTATATTCTTTAAAGAAAAAGATCATTTACCCTATGTAATTTAGCTTATGAGCTTCTTACTCAAGAAAAGATTAATAAAGTTCTTTAAGGGTGCGTTTGGTACGCGTGTCCCACGGAACGAAAATGGGCTAAATTTTGGTTCCCCCTTCCCCCCTGGAACAGGTTTTTCCATCCCGTGGAACACAAAAATCATAAATTTTAAGACAAAAATACCCTTTAACTTTTTCAATATTTACACCTTCTAAATCATACAACAAACCCTATCTATCCTTTTCTCTTCTCTGCTGCTGTGAAGTTCTTCATCCCTGCATCTCCCATTCGCAACCTTCATCCTCATCCTCTTCCGTGTGCCTCTCCGTGAACTTTAGCTTTGCATCGCGATGCAAGGACCGCCGGAACCTGATGAAAGAGGCGGTGGAGAAACCCAAGTGACCCTGGAGATGGAAATCCTTCACAGCCAACATCGGCCGATGGACCTCGCATCTGAGCCGCCGCCCCCGCCCCCGCCGCTGCCCCATCTCGAGAACCTGAACCTTCCGCCGCCTTTGCCCACTTTCACTCCAAGTCCGTTCAAGCGAGTCACTAGCATGCCGGCGATGAGCAGTGAGGCTCAAAAAATGGGAGGGCGGAGAGTTGGGCTGGCCATTGCAGAGGAGGACGAGGAAGAAGAAGACCATGAACATGACGATGAGGATGAGAGCCATAAAGTGTTTAAGAGGAGATCGAAAAATGGGGTTTCGGAGACGACATCGTCGCCGCATAGGACGTCGGAGATGAAGGCGGTGCCGCCGATGCCGGAGTCGAAGGGCGCTTGGGACTATTTCTTTATGGTGGATAACATGTCGGGACCATCTTTGAGTGAGAATGAAGAGGCCGAGGAATTTGGTGAAGATGAGAATATGGGGGTTGGCGGCGGCGGCGTCGTTGATTTGGGTGATGAGGTGGAGCCCAATACTCCGGAGAAGGTGGAGGAGGTTGAGGAGAAGGCAGAAG
The DNA here is from genome assembly GCA_963580275.1 of Crataegus laevigata. NCBI lineage: Eukaryota > Viridiplantae > Streptophyta > Magnoliopsida > Rosales > Rosaceae > Crataegus > Crataegus laevigata. Next base: position 34,516,463 of record OY756942.1, on the reverse strand, counting down.
AGAAGACTCCAGTTGCAATCGAACATTCGAAGATTGCGCCACCGGAGTTTAGCAGGAGAGTAGCCAATGTGATTCCTGGTGTGACTTTGATGGACATATGGATAATTTAGTCATTTACCTTTTGGTTCCGTTCCGTCCATGCGCTTACCAAACGCAGAACGGAACAACCATCCCGTTCCGTCATGCGCATACCAAACATAACACAAATCATCCGTTCTGTTCTGTCCCGTCCCGTCCCGTTCCGCCCTGTCTGCGTATCAAATGGTACCTAAATACACAGTTAAATCCCTATATCCATAATTCTTGACTTCCCGTTGCAATTTTTCAATGAATGTCACCTTTGGTATGTTCTCAATCTCTTTATTTACTTATTCTTGATTTAATTAGTAGGTTAATTATTTATATGGTCCTTGAATTTATCGGTTAGGATTATGATTTTGAGAATAGTTTATATTATATTGTTATTTTTTTATATTGATTATTATATAATTTTATATAAGTAAAAATATAAACATATAATTTTATGATATTATTTTTAGCTAGCCCACCCAAGAAAAAAATCTTGGCTTCGCCCTTGGCCTGAAGGTATCTAAGAATCCTCTTGACTACAAGAAAATGAGATACCATTGGTGCCTGCATGAATTGACTTACTTGGTGCACCACAAAGGCAATATCAGGCCGTGTAAATGTGAGATACTGAAGAACACCTACTAGACTTCTATACAATGTTGGATTGTTATATGGTTTCCCATCATCCTTCAATAACCGATTGTAAGGTAAACAGGGAGTGGCACACGGCTTAGAAGATAACATGTCAGACTTGGTGAGAATATTTGTGGCATACTTATCTTGAGACAAAAATATCCCATCTGGTTGCTGCACAATCTGTATGCCCAAAAAATAATGCAATGGTCCTAAATCCTTGATATCAAATTCACTTGCCAAAGCATGAATAACCTCACTAATACATTGACTTGCACTTCCTGTGATGATGATATCATCAACATACAATAAGAGTATTACAAGAGAACCACCAACATGTTTAACAAATATAGAAGAATCAGAATAAGTGGACTGAAACCCCAACGAAGGTAGAAACTTGGTAAATCGTTCATTCCATGCCCTAGGAGCTTGTTTCAACCCATATAAGGACTTATGAAGCTTGCAAACATAATCATCATGTTTAGAATCAAGGAAACCAGGTGGTTGAGACATATATACCTCTTCTTGAAGACTGCCATGTAAAAAGGCATTTTGCACACCTAATTGTCTTAAAGACCAGCCATAGTGTGCAGCCAAAGCAAGGACTAATCTCACAATAGTTGGTTTTACCATTGAACTGAAAGTCTCCCCATAATCTATGCATTCTTCTTGATTGAATCCCTTTGCAACTAATCTGGCCTTATATCTTCCTATAGATCCATCAACATTTTTCTTTATTTTGAACACCCATTTGCAGCCCACTAAGTTTTTGTGAGGAGGAAGAGGTACCAAGGACCAAGTACCTTGATTATGTAGTGCTGTGAGTTCTTCTTTCATTGCATCATACCACACATGAGATTTCAAAGCAGATTTATAGCTAGCAGGTTTTTCTTTGGTGAGATCAGCTCTTCCATGTTTATGTACCACAGACAGGAATGCAATTTTCTTAGAAATTCCACTTTTCGATCTAGTTTGCATGGGATGCAAATTGACTGTCGAAACAGGCATGACTACTTGCAGTTGGTCAGGTTGGAATTCAGGTACCATAGGGACATAAGAGGATAAAGACTAATCAGTAGTGCCAGTAATAGGTGCAGCTTCATTGATATCACCAATGAGAGAATGACTAATTGATGTCGCAGATGACATAGACAGACTAGAGGCATTGGACATATTATTTGGAGATAAAGAACGACTCTTAGTGTCTATTGAACTATTGGAATCAAATTGTGAGGAACTAGATTGTAAAAGACTAGGAGAAGAGACAGAAGATACAACTGCCACATTATCATTGTTTGGCACCAACACAGGATGAGAAACGGATGAGGTAATTGCTGAAGAAGGGATTGGTTTAACAAAAGACACAAGGGTGGAATAAGGAAAGTCAAACTCATCAAAAATCACATGCCTTGATATATAAACCTTTTTCTTAGTAACTTCAAAACATATATACCTTTTAAACTTAGAAGCATACCCCAAGAAAACACACTTTGTAGTTTTAGGTTGGAGTTTAGTACTGTTATAAGGTCTAAGCAGTGGGTAATAAGAGCAACCAAAAATTCTAAGATGTTGAATTTCTGGAATGACATGAAAAAGTAGCTCAAATGGAGATTTGTTATTCAATGTAGAAGATGGCATCCTATTAATAAGATAAACAGAGGTTTGAACGGCATATGACCAAAATAAAGGTGGTAAGGAAGCTATTTGTAACAGTGTGATAGAAGTCTTAATGATGTGCCTATGTTTCGACTCTGCTAAACCATTTTGCTCAGGGGTATGAGGACAAAACATGATAAAGAATGCCTTTATTCAATAGAAAAGCTTGAAAGGATTTCCCTATGTACTCCCCACCCCCATCTATTTGTAATGTTTTCATAGAGACAACAAATTGATTTGTAACATAGTGATAAGAGACAAAAGTAGGGCAAACATCACTTTTATTGCTTATTGGAAAAAGCCAAGTATATCGTGTACACTCATCAATGAAGGTTACATAATATTTGAACCCTTTAATGGACAAACAAGGAGCTGGGGCCCACACATCACTATGAACTACCTCAAAAAGTTTTACAGACTTAAATCGAGACACATGAAAAGGAAGTTTGGTAAACTTTCCTTCTAAACAAGAAGAACACAATAGAGGCATGGAATCAGTACTACAAAACACTTTGGACTTTCTTAATATTTGAGATACTATAGGATTAGAAGGGTGACCTAGTCTGTTATGCCATATTCTTGAATTAACTTGCTGACCAAGGTAAGCAGCAGCATATGCACATTTTGAAGAAGCACTGGATGTTGGTGAGATAACAGGATACAACCCATTATTGCACTATCCTTTGTAGATTATCATCGATGTGGTTTTGTCCTGAATCCATAAACAAAATGCATCAAATATTAACCAACTATTATTATCTAAGCAAATTCGATGAACTGACATCAGATTTTGTGTTAATTTAGGTATATATAAAATAAAATTTAATTTCAGAGAGTGTAATAGTGTTTGAAGAACTGTGGAACCAATATGAGATATGCCTAAACCTTCACGATTAGCAGCTTGTATAGTCTCATTTGATGGGTAAGATGTGGCAAGAGACAAATTTTACAACTCAGTGGTCATGTGATTTGTTGCTTTCGAGTCGGTGAGCAATACTTGCTGAGATGGAGCAGATGGTTATAGAGAATGAGAATGAGGTCAAGAGTTGGTGTGAGCATACATAGCATTCATTGGAACATTAGAATTCTTCTGGAAGCAAAAAGCAGCACTATGATTAAGGTTCCCATATATTTGACACCTTGAATTAACCCCGGCATTCCGAAAACAACAAGTATCAGCAAGATGATTATTTTCTCATAGATTTGACAGCCTTGAGAAACAGAAGCATTTCTAAATCTGCAAGTGTCGGCAAGATGATTATGCTTGCCACATATTTGACAAGGCATCACCGGAGAAAAACCAAACTGTGGTGGCGAGCCAAACTGTTGTGGAGAGTTACTCAAGATTCTAGGTTTGTTATTTGCAAACCGATTATTAGAATTAAACATGTCCCTGCCTTTATTCTTGCTATTGAAACCTTGAAAACCACTATTCGGATAATTGGGATTAGTATTCTGAGAAGAAAAACCACCAGAGTTCTTGGAAGGAACCACAGACTGTTGAGCAACCAAAGTAGTAAGCATAGGGGCAACATTCATACTTTCAAGCATTACTTCTTCAGCAAGTAACTGGGAATGAAGATCTTTCAATGAAATAACAATATCTCGACCCCTAATGACAGACCGAATGGTATTGAATTCAGAAGGGAGGCCATTCAATGTAAATATTACAATATCATCATTTTCAAAATAAACCTTAGCAGCAGACAAATAATCTCGAGCTTCCTTAATCCTTTGAAGATACAAAGTGATGGAATCAGTACCTTTCTTGATAGTTTGGAGCTTAGATTTCATTTGGAAAATACTGGTTCGAGTAACTGTGGAAAATTGTTCCTTCAGACGAGTCCACAAATCCAAACAACTGGTGCTCCCAATCGCACAAGAAATTGCAGGAGGCGAAAGAGTTGTAGAAATGAGCTACATCAACGCTTTGTCATGCATTATCCAAATCTTGTAGGCATCAGATTCAACTCAAGTAGCAGTACTATCAGAAACAACTTCAGAATCCCCAGATATCACATTAGAAACTCGAGGAGGACAAGGAGTAGACGCATCAACAAACCCCATAATTCCATAACCATCCAACAAAAGTTGCATTTGAAAATGCCAGGTCAAGTAATTGGTATCATCCAACTTCATAGTAATAGACGTAGAGACAAATGAGATAAGAGATGTAATAGGCAATTGCAAAATATGCAACTGAGAGACGATCACCATTGTTGTAAATTGACAGAGAACAAATGTCGAACACTTGGTGTGCATAAAACCAATCACAATTTCAAGAACCCTAATTTGAGCAGAAAAACCCCAAATCAAGAAGCAAGATACAGAGGAAAGAATCACAGATGTATGCAAACAGAAGCAGAAGCAAGTATAGAATTCCCAAATCGATGAACAAGAAAGCTTTATGCTTTTTTTTTTTACTCTAATACCATGTAAACCATATAAACCAAGCTATACTTGTATCAGAGAAGAAGAAGATTTATGAGAGAGAGAGAGAGAGAGAGAGAGAGAAGATTTCTAAATTGTATTGTATATTCTCAACAATCCATAACTGTTTCATTACAAAGGTATTTATACTATCTAATGTAGCTTGCTCACTAAGCTTTCTTCTAACATCCTTATAACTGCAATACTAATCTATTGACATTTGGCAACATCTTAGCCATTCACTTAATACTCCTAACAGTTTCATGGTGTGCTGGAAAACGAAGAAAGCACTGTTATGTTCTCCATCATAAGCTTGTCCATAATATTAAAAAAGGTTGGTTGCAGGTTGGAAATTTAGGAAGAAAAAGAATCAGCTATACTCACTTTCTGTTTTTGTGATCCTAGTAATTTGGTTTGAACAGAAAACCCATACAAATGGTTGGGCATAGAGAGAGAGAATTGAGGAAGGTGAAGATACAAATCAGAGACTGAAGGAAGAGAGATGGGGAGAGAAGATGAAAAGAAAAAAAAGAGAGACAAAAATACGTTTTTATCTCTGCATTTAATTAAAATATTATTTTGGAACAAAATTTGTTAACGAACTATACCACGAGAGTTTAAATCATAACTTTTGTTAACATTGAAGTTATCTTTTGAATATCCTATCATCACAAAAATCATTTATCTGATTAGTTTTTAGTTTTTTTAATAATTTTTTAAAATTATTTATTTATTTAATTAATTTTTGCAGTGGATGATCGACCAGCATGGTAGGGCAGATATTCTCACCAATACAAGTAGTTGGTCAATTGGATAGTTGATTGGACCATCGGTTAGATATTGAATTCAATTGGGAGTTTTAAGTGTCATGACTACTAATGCATTATCCACGCAAGGCAGGCTAGCCACACAGAATGAAAGTTGTGTTGAGCATTGTTGCTCACATTTTTTTTCATATCTTATGACTTATTCTAATATTGGAAGATAAATATATACCTCTTCTAACATATTGTACTAACTACTAATACCTCACAAGGTAGATCACTACAAGAACAATTGATAATAATTATCAATATTGGTTGTACAGAATGAGGTGATTAAACTCTAAGGGGGTGGCTAAGGAGGTGGATATGTTTTACCAGTCTCATTAGCTTACCAGTCTTTACTCACTATGTAAAACTAATGTTAGTGGTTATTGTCAACCTTTTTTTTTCATAGCGTGTGAAAATAAAACCATTCAGACACATAAAATTGACACATTTACTGATATATGTACTATTAACGTTTCAGAGAGATGAGTCGTTGTTCACCACCAATTGCATCACCAATGTCCTCACTGAATCACTCATGCAACCAATAGGTATGAGGTGTATGATCAAAGTTTCAGAAAGACTGTTGCGGTCAACTATTAATTGCATTGATATTGTCCTTACACTAACCACCTTGCAATCAATATGTGTGGGCCTTTTATGCAAATTACCTCAATACAATTAGAAGTAGAATTATTTGACATAAGTTGTGATTTATCTTGTGAAATTACTGATGTGAGACTTTTTATTTTGTTCAATTCGCGCCCCCAGTTGAATATTAGAGTGCGCAACAAACAATACTACAAAATAAAATATTATTAGAGAAACGAGAAGGCCGGAATGGCTACAAAACCTAATAGGCTACATTGTGAATGACTTGATCTCTAATGAATAACAAAGCACCGTATTTATAATAAACTAACCCTAATCTATAACAAAACCTAATTCTAATGGGCTAAGCCCATAAAACCAAACATTCAAATAAACCCAAAAACTAATATTTTCCAACATCCCCTATCAAACTCATGGAGGTATACGACATGGGTTTGCAAACAAGCATATGCGGACTGGCAGACATGCAAACTTGACTTGACTTGACTTGATTTGATTCTTGATTCTTGTTCAAACTGGCTAGTGTTGAGAGTATGAAAAGAATCCGTCTCTAATCGAATGAGATTTTTATATCTCAATTGTACCAGCAAACGAACAACGGCAACAACTTAACTTAACTTTTTTCCTTTGGCCGTATGGGCCTAAAACAAACAGCCAAAAAAAAAAATATATATTTTTCCTTTTTTTTTCTGGAAAATCTTTCTTATTTTCTTTTCCTTTTCTTTTCTCCTGCCTTTCTTCATACCTACAACGGAAGGTGGTGTGGCGTGGCTGGTGGTGCGACTTTTGGTTTTGATGCAGATTCCACACACACAGGCGATGAGACAGATGGGTCTCCATGCAGCATGCGGCCGCACTTGTTTCTTTTTTTTTTTTATCTTTTTTTCAAACTACCCACAAATAAATAGTCTAAACCAATCAAGGCAGAAACAAGATCCCAAAAACAAACCAGAATACGAAACTGGATAGAAAACATAGGCAAACTGATACGAACAAAAAGAAGCAGATTAGATACGAAAGAATCAAACCTGCTCTGATACCAAGTTGAATATCAGAGTGTGGAACAAACAAGACTAAAAAATAAAATATTATTAGAGAAACGAGAATGCCGGAACGGCTACAAAACATAATAGGCTACATTGTGAATGACTTGATCTCTAATGAATAACAAAGCACCATATTTATAATAAACTAACCCTAATCTCTAACAAAACTTAATTCTAATGGGCTAAGCCCAGAAAACCAAACATTCAAATAAACAAAAAAACTAATATTTTCCAACACCCTTCACCTCACGTGGGTGGGGCATGCATGGAGCCAATTCCATGTCGATCATGTTTGTCAATGAACCTAATCATGCGGGCCAACTCACTCTAATACTATGTTAAACTTCTAGAGAGGCAAACCACAATCACCACAATCACCACTAATTGCATCAATACTGTCCCTATTTAACTACCCATGCAATCCATAAGTGTGGGCGGTTTTTATGCAAAAGACCGCAATATAATTAGTTGTGGAACCACACGATGTAAGTTGTTATTTATTTTTGAGATGACCGGTGTGTGAATTTTTACTTCGATCAGTGCGTCTGGGGCTATGCCATTGTTTGGGCCCATCTTTATGAAAGGGTGCGTAAAAGGTATGTCACTTTTGTATGTTTAAATAACATCGCTCATAAAAAAAATATACATATGTGTGTGTATATATCAACCGTGACCCCAGAACCTCTGGCATCGTTTATGCAGTATGGTTTCCTTCTCAACTGAAACCCTAGCAGCTTTTTACATATATACGAGACTAACCAGAACACACACGTATATATCTACGGTGACTAGCCAGCTTATTATGTAAAATAGCTTTTACAGTACGGATAAATTATTCCATATGCATGCATGACAGTGAAAAGTACATCTGAATGTCAACCAAAATACTGTAATTCTCGAGATTGCTCTACTGGATAAATATATAATGGTGAAAATCAAAAGAAAATTAATGAAAATGATTTGAAAACTTTAAGTTTTAACGATAAGGACAAAATAAATAGTAAAGTAAATAGTATCAGGATTGACTTTTTAATGTAAAAATGTAGTTTTTCGTTAAAGTTTCCTAAAATCAAACTTTGCTTTTAACATGTACATCTATATATGGTCCATATAGTTATTCGTTTGCATTAATGTTTCTGCTCATTCATTTAAGACAAAACTGATCGGAAACACAACATTATTTTCTAGGTCGGTCTTTCTTTTTTTCTTTTTTTTTTCTTTCTCTTGATCGTCAAAAAATACCTTGTCACATTTAAATTTAAAAACACACACAAACATATATAGTTGGTATATTATAAATATTTTGTTTTATTACTGCATTAAATCGCTAAATCTCAGAAACATTTATTGTTCTAGGACCTTCACTCCAAAAACGGAAACCAAAGTTTCGTTCCTCGATCGTGCTATATATATACCCACTAATATGCAATGATTTCTCCACCCAGAAAATTTATATACAGAGAGAGAGAGAGAGAGAGAGAGAGAGAGAGAGAGAGAGATGGGGAGAAAACCATTCGGTGATACAGACGGGCTAAAAAGAGGAGCATGGTGTGCTGAGGAAGATGAAGTCCTTACTGACTACGTCAAAACACATGGAGAAGGACAATGGAGACATGTTGCTAAAAAAGCTGGTTCGTAGAGCGAACGTTTTTATTTTGATTTACATAATAAACTAGTTTTCGTAGTGATAATATAGTAATATACATATATAATACCATTTAATTGATTGTTACTGTACATATTTGTAGGGTTGAATCGGAATGGGAAGAGTTGCAGACTGCGATGGTTGAATTATCTTAAACCTGGTGTTAAGAGAGGCAACATTTCTCCGGAAGAAGAAGACCTCATTATCAGATTGCACAAGCTTCTTGGAAACAGGTATGACATATTTTTGCACATTAATAGTGTGAATCCCAGGACGGTGAAGCAAAGGCTTGCAAGAGTGTTTACATGATAGGTCTCCCATTAACAACCAATTGATTTCGAGTTGGATGTTCACGTTAACTATAACATGATATGAAGTCGACTATTCATGTTGTCATACGTAAGCAGACGTATTAAGAATGTAAGTTTTACATCGGAGCCTTGCATAAGGAATTGGATCCCCTCCCAGACAAAGCTTCGGGATCCTGCTGAGCAAGCGACATGGGTCATTGGATTTTGATCCAACGGCTAAAAATAGGGAGACTCTTCTAAAATTATAATAATTGTATCTGTTGAATTAAAATCTAACAGCCCGTGTTATGTGGTCAACAAGATCCCGAGGCTTTGCCTCGAAGGGGATCCAATCCCCTTGCATAACATATCCATCCATTGTTTATTGGTTTTGGGTTAAATACTCACTTTATAATATTTTTGACCAATAGCTTTTAATTTTTTTTATATAATTAAATTTGATGCAAATAGATGAAAGGTAAATTATCGTTTGACTCCTTGAACTCTTACTCCAGTTGAAATTGACCCCCTAAACTATTTTTTTGGTAAATTAACCCCTTAAACTATTTGAAATAAACCAATTAACCCATTGTCATTAGATTCTGTCTATTATTCTGTCAAATTCAAGAGCAAATTAGTCTTTTATTAACAATTCTCACATGTCACTTATAACCACCAATAAAATTATGACATTTGGACACATAATAATGTGTAATGACAATATGAAATGGTCCTTATGTAAACGTTTCGTTTCTTTATATTTCTTACTATGCTATAAGTTTTTGAATTATTTCGTATCCACGTGTCATTATTTTATTGATTATTATAGCTGACAAGTAAGAATTGATGATGAAAATAATAATTTGTCCTTGAATTTGACGAAATAGTGGACGGAATCCAACAACAAGGTGTTAATTGGCTGATTTAAATAATTCAGGGAGTTAATTTCAATTGGAGTAATAGTTTAGGGAGTCAAACCGCAGTTTAATCTAGTCCTCCAAGCTTTTGATTATTTTCTGTATTTCTATTATCTAAGCACACGTACAAAATTAGTTAAAAAATAATAATGGTGGACGCATTGATATATTAGGTGGTCTCTCATAGCTGGAAGATTGCCCGGTCGAACAGACAATGAAATCAAGAACTTCTGGAATATTAGTTTGAGCAAGAGAATTCAAGAAGAAAGACCTCGACATATAATTAATAACAAGCAAGCGCCTAATGCAGGCGATAATCATCATCAACATGGTAATTATTGTTTCAATCCTTCCAAAGATGAAGATGATCAGTCCAATCCAATGAAATCCAATCCGATAGCACTATCAGACATCTCAGATGATCGTGATCAGAATTCGTCGTTGAGTTTTCTACGAGATTTCGACAGTTACATCCATGGCCTTTCACACGAGGCCGAAATCAATGGATTTGGAAATTATGTGGTGGATGATTCGAACTTTGTTGGACATGGTGATGGAACCAAGTGTGAGGATTTAGTACTAAGGGAGGATGCAGAAGCTGTAAAGTGGAAAAATTTGGGTGCTAACAGTGATCACTTATTATTTCAACCAAACCATGAAGATGTAGACCTCCATACACTTTCAGCTTTTCTCAATTCACAAGATGGCTATCATCAGTGGATTAATTAAGATTCAATTTTGCCTACTCCATTTCGCTACAATATCCTTCTTAATTACTTAAATAAGTTTGGTATGCATTTCAAATTCACAAAAATACGGAAAATGTTGTATAAAAAGGAGTGTGAATGTCATTTTTGAAGTGCCAATAAATAACTGTATATTTATTATATACTTGATGTCCAAAAAAAGGTTCATTTGTATGTAACTCAACTTTACCTTTACTAAACATCAATATCCATTATTCACTAGTATAGATGCACCAATATTAATTGTTGTTAATTGTATAATGTGTGTATTGGCGGTGACTCGTGATGATTTAAATGACAATTAACCGTAAGTAGTAATGGATTGATTATGTCTTTTTCTTCAACCCTTTGCACCTCAAATTCAAATCCCCATTTTCTTTATTGTAACTTATAAAATAGTGATATTGCCTACAATAAAAGAATTATAATCGTCATCAAATTTATGTATGCACAGTGACTCTGCCTTGGTTGGTAGAGAACTACAAAGCCATAATTAATTGCTGAAACCAAGAAAAACTACAGATGAAGTAAATGTTGCTTTGATCCCACACATAATTTTGACATTCACTATTAATATGCTGTGATATTGATCTCCTGGGAAATATTGAACTTTATTGTGCCTCTAATACATTTACATCATCATGTACATGCTTTTGTGATCTTCAAACTTTAGTATGTAATTGTATTCAACAAGCAAAATTGAAAGAAAACTTGATTTTCTGCACCATTTTTTGATACAATTAACAAGCAAGTCCTAAATCAGTTTGTGCAATTTAATAGGACAAAATTCCCTTTTTGTATATGAGGAGAGATTTCACAGTGCATCCGGAATACGGGATAGTACACCACATGTCATTATAAAGTAAAAATAACATTTGAAATAAAAAATTTCTCCATTTATATAATAACATGTGATGTACCACTCCGTATTCTGAGCACACTGAAAAAACTTTCAATTAAGAAAATGATCAAACTCTTGAATTTAATTCTTTCTCACCAACACAAAAAGTTGATGGTCGATGAATAGATAGAGTCGATCACATGATATATATACTTCCATGCATGTGTTCTTCATGTTGCATTATTGTTTACACACCGACAAACAAAAGTTATGAAATTAACTCATGTATTATATGATTTGAAAAATATTTGTAATAGTTTCGAATTGGTTTTTTTTATTAGCATCGTATAAAATGTTGAATGTACTTTACATTAAAATTTAATGTTAAATAACTTATTTATCCCACTATGCAATGATAATTTTGACCTTATTAGGTTTAAAAAAAATTCTAAATACACCCCAAATCACTTTTAGTGTTATTCTCAACTATCAAAACCCTCCCACCCTCCATTGTTAACAAAACCCTAACCAATGAAACTACAAACATGTTGATTGAGAAAAATTACTTTTGATTAATGGAACACAAAATAGATGTTTCGGAAGCTTCATATGAGGTAAGACTTCATATTTATCATTGTTTTAGTGATTTCGACGATATCGATAATTATTTAATCTTACGTTTGTTGCGTTATTTAAACTTCTATATTCATATTTGTCTTTTAGGGATCACAAGGATCCCTGCGGCTGTTCATCAGTTTCTTTGCTGCTAGGGTTTTGCTATTTTTGGGCTTTGATTTTATCTGAGAAACTTTATAACCTAGTTACTGGCATGAAATTAATAATAGATTGAACACAGTGGTGCAAGATAGCTGTCCATCTTTTCAACTATGTTTCATCTGAGAAACTCTATAATCTGCTAGGATTTTGTTGATTTTTGGGACATGACCCTTATGGCCTCAACCAAACCTAACAGAGTTAACTCCAAATAAAATAAAGATCAGAGCGTATGAATATGAACATGGGGTACAGTCTGTCCGACTTGGGGTCCATCCTAAGGTTCAAACAATGAGGACATTGTTAGCTTTGGGGGGACATAAAACTATTACAATGTGCAGCAACAAAAATTTCAAAGCCTAAGATATGAATTTGAGAATTAAGGACCGTCTATCAACACATATCATAAGGTGTCAATAGAGAATTAAAAATGAGTGTTATAAGATTTGAGAAATGTGGAGTGTATAAAAAATGTGGGGTATATGTATAAAATATAAGGTGTATATTGAGAATGTGGGGTGTGGGGGTTATTATAGGAAAGTATGTGGGGTGTATTAAGATAATTTTTAAGTGAAAAAGTAAATGTGAGGTGTATTAAGTATGTAAGGTTTATTCAACAATTTGTGAAATGTTAATATAATAAGCCTTTCGAATTTTACTCATCTAAAAAGGGCACCCACTTATGGTTACAGAAATACTAGAAATACATCATCTTGTTTTTCTTGCATCATTTTTAACGGAAATTAATGAAAATGATTTGAAAACTTTGAGTTTTAACGATAAAAACAAAATAAAATGTAAAGTGAATGTACCAGGATTGACTTTTTAGTGTAAAAATATGTTTTTCGTTAAAGTGAACAGTATCCGAACCTTTCCTTAAAGTTCTCTTTTTTTTTTAAATTTTATTTTTATAGTTACATATCAATTACAGTTTAACACATGTGTAGAACCGTTTTATTCTTATGAGTTTTTGTTAGGAGTCGAGCAAACTTTTTCTTGATTTTATTGTAAAAGATTTACTGTTTTCTTTCTATATTGTTGAGAGCACTTTTCTCGTATGAAAAATGAAGGTATTGGAAATCAGCTTCTAACTACCATAGGGTGGTTCAGTGGTTGATGACGAATTTCAGGCTTGTATTCCACATGACAAGTCTCAAGTTCGGTTTCTGGCATTGGTTAATCACGCGATAGTGGCCACTAGCTAGTCCCCTTTAAAAAAAAAGAAAGAAATCAACTTCTAATTTTATGTTATATTCATACACTGTATGATAATATTAACTTTACCAAAACAAGTCGTTTACATGTCGACCTCAATTAATAACTTTAAAGAAAATGATAAATACGTGTATTTTTTTTTCTTCAACACTTTCTTATTTAATTATATTCGTTATTTTTGTTTGATTTAATTAATTGTTGAGTCGATGACTGTAAATAAAAAACCATATAAACAACTAAAAACATTGTGAAAATCACCTCTAACTCCAAATATTACAGATCTCTTGGAAATTAACATGCACATAGGCATATACATAATGTGTGGTAGTGGTGCTAGTGGACCCATGTCACATTGTCATTATTCATTGTAATCATCTAAGAAGTTCATACATATGTACAGAAATTCTTTGTGAGTCTCGTCCATGCAATCCACCACCAACTAGAAGATGACCCCAAAATCATAACAACCATTTCACAGTTGATCCTAATTGCTCCTAACAATCTTGCATTGCATAAGACAATGGCTCTGCAGGTAATTATCTCTCTCATAAGAATAGATTTTTGATACCTGCTTAAAAATTTAATCACCTCTGTAGTTTGAAGAATTAATGCAATATACGTGTGTGTATTATATGAAGTGCTCATCATCAATAATAACGAAGTTTTATCCCACTAAATGGAGTCGGTTGTATTAATCCTATAACACCACTACCCATGGTTTTGTGTCAAATCTTTCATTAGCTCCAAGTACTCTTTGCCTTTTCTTAGGGTCTTTTTATAGGTCCTCGTCTACTCCTTTTCCATGAGCCTCTATCTCATAATCGCATCTTTAAACCAGAGCATTTGTAGGTCTTTTGTTCATATGTCCAAACCACCTTAACCGATTTTCTTTCATCTTATCTTCAATTGTGGGCATTTCTACTTTGCCTCATATATTTTTGTTCTTAATTATGTTCTTTCTCGTATTCAATTTCTGAGAGTTTATTAATTTTAATAAATCCATATATATATATGAATAATTGAAGCTGGAGGAGGAATTTAAAGAGTATGCAGAGAAGGCCAAGTCTTTACCCCCAAGAACAACCGATGCAGATAAACTAATCCTGTACGGCCTTTACAAGCAGGCAACAGTTGGGTCGGTTAATACTAGTGAGTACTTTCAATAATTAAATATTTAATTGGCCTAATTAATTTCTCTAATTTACAATTTAATTTCACTCCATCGTTATTCTATAGATCTGTATGTATCTTTAAATTATATGCATGCATGCAACAATTTTCACGTTAACTATATATATGTATATATTATGCAGATCGACCTGGATTTTTCAGCCCAACAGAGAGGGCTAAATGGGATGCATGGAAAGCTGTTGATGGTAATAATACCTACAAATTGACAAATTAAACAAAACCCTAGATTATACAAGAAACGTTTAAATAGGAATAGGCTTGTTTTTACATGTACTGTATACTTTTCACAAAATCTCACTTTACCCATGTATTTTTAGATGCGGTTTGTACTTTTACATGTCTCACTTTACCCCTGTATTTTTTTTTAGTCCAAATTTATCCTATTTCGTCAACCGGGAGAAGAGAAACGTTATTATCACTGATGTGGCAGGGGTTATTTGTACGCAAAACTGACATAGTTGTTGAGTCGTTGACAACCTCTGATACAAGTGCATCTTACATACAATATCAGGGCACAGACTATTAGAGAACTTCTTCAGCTTGGTGATTATAAATTGAGATATAAAAGAGTAATTTTGCTAAACTGACCCTGATGTATGTGTTACTAATCAGGGAAGAGCAAAGAAGAAGCAATGACTGAATACATTGTAAAGGTGAAGCAGCTGCAACAAGAAGAAGTAGCCTCCACCTAAATCATCGTCAATGGAGTTCTATATGTATGTATTAAACATTTTCCCAGGTGTTTCAAGAAGAAAACACTTCAATTTCCACAGCTTTTGTTTTACATTTAAGTCATGATGCACGGCGAATAGTAGAGTTTTCTTACTCCAAACCTACAGTCATCTATATGAGAATTGAACTTAAGACTTGCAATTTATAGTCTCTTTATTTCTTCAAACTTAGAGTTAATTTGGTTACCCTGATGATATTTCTAGATCGCAACACTTTCAAATGGAAACCGTTTCAAAACTGCAAAAAATCGAACCGTTTGATGTAGCTTGATTTAATTCGTGTTTCGGTTTTAGTTTTTAGTTCCAAGTGAGCACCCCTATTTATATACTTTAATGTTGCACATTGAAATACCATTCATGAAATAATAAACACATTTACTCACCCATCAATTGAAAAGAGGAAAGCTAAGAAGATTTTAAATGGGCCTAGTTAGATCAAATATGGGGACAATTAAGGATCCTAGACTATCAGTTGGGCTTTATGTCAAATTTTATTGAGCCCAAAATTTTCAGTAGCTATCCAACCGTCACTATCAGACACTATATGATACAACAAGAGGACGCAACCACACACCCAGCACACCCAACGACGACAATCTGAATCTCACCCTGCGTGCACCCAGCACATCTTCCACCCCTTCATTTTCCCGCGCTTTCTCACCTTCCAGCGACAGTATGAATCTCACCCTGCATGCACCTAGCACATTTTTCACCCCTTCATTTTCTCGCACTTTCTCACCTTCCAAACACCTCCTCCGTTTCTCCAAGCCCCCACCCTCCCATCCCACCCCCAAAATCACCATGTCCTCTGTCGCCTCATCCGCCACCCAAACCGTCATCGATCACATCGTCCTCTTCAAAGTCAAAGACGACACCGACCCAGCCAAGGTCAGCAAGATGGTCAACAATTTCCAGACCTTTTTTTGAAGTGCTTTCAAAGAAGCACTATCAAGTCCTTTTCCAAGATATCCTTCTACGGCTGTAAGTATTTTTAAATTTTCCTTTGAATACAGTGAGGAACAATTTCCAGACCTTAAACTTACAACCCATTTATATCATCCTTGGAAGATAATAATGGTAGGAATATGGAAGCTCAAGTTGAAAATAGTATTAGTCTTTGAACTGTATTGAAACGCAACTTTGAGCTTTGAACTTAAAATTTATAAGTATTAGTCTCTAATTCTAAATTTATTATAATATAGAATAATGAGCCTTTTGACTAACTCAGTTTAAATTTTTGTCCCTTAATTTTCCGTCAAAACACAACCCTAAATTTGTTAGCGTCAAAGATCGAATTTGTTACACAATATGATATTCTTGTTGTGCTACCCAGATATGATTGTTTAAACCCGTCCAAATTTTCTTTGAGTTTTGGGCTTCTAAACCACTTGTTAAAAAAATAACTTATATTTATTGGCCGACGCCCGTGGAAGTTGAACGTATTTAATAAAAGATGTGACTAAGAGATTGCTCGACGTTTAGTAACTAGATTGGATAATTCATTATACTGAAGATACTAAAGAAATTGTGAAATTATGTCTAATTTAAAGGTATAAGATATATTACTCGTTAAAGAAATTTATTCTTTCAATATTTAAAAAAAAAAAAAAAAGTAGGTCTAGAAGAGATAAGTTTCTTTCATGTTCCCTTCTAATCTTCCCCAAAATAAAAGAAAAAAATATATTTACATCTACCTTCAACATATGCATTGTATTTATGTGCCATCTAATTCAATCCAATCCTAGGCACCAAAGACGGCTTAAGAATTTTATCATTTATTACCAATCATGGACACTGCAGTCACCTTCTTGGTTGAGTTTAATGAGACGTGGTAATGTTTGTGTTATATATATATATAGGAGAAGACAAAAATGGTGAAGCTTTCTTAATATCCAAATGATCCTTTTTCCTATTAGGATTTCAAAAAATAAGAAAAACATGCGCACAAAAAAAAAAAAACCCACATAATCAGGGACGAAGCCATAGATTTGTATGGATGGAAACATTTTTAAACAATAAAGTCACAAAATAAAAAGATAAAGAGCTTACTAAATAAAATACTTATTTATTAGTCCATAAGATTTTTCATACAATATATTACAATATTCCTCGATGTGTTTTCATGTTTTGATAGTGTTGCATGACAACTTCATTACCCATACCATCACATATCTCTATATAAAAATAACCATGTTACCATTCATCCATTGATCTCCCATCCAATTTAAAAAAAAATTATGGCCGATGACGCTCTTTCAACATTGGCAGTTTTAGCTGGAAAAATTAATACTAATGTCACAAACATGTACATTTTTATTTTGTGCAAAAAAAACTAAGTGAGGGCATCTGCCTCCTTTGGGCCAAGATGGCTCCATCCATGCGCATAGTGGGACTGTGGGTGGTTACGTTCATTATTTTTCACAACCTACTTTGATAAAAAAAACAGTGATACTAAAATAAGTAAACTTAAAAATAAAAGTAAACTACTCCCCCACTCTTTTAGTATAAATATTATCGTTTGTTAAAAAAATAAAAAATAAAACTACAAAAAAGAGATAATGGCCAAACACGTAGATGTGAGGCAAATGGCTAATTTTTCTATAAAACATGAGGACATATAGGTATGAACTATGAGGGGTATATGATTTGGCTAACAAAGTCACTCCCTTTCTTTTTCCACATGACATGGGTAATGATAATGCAGCATGTAAAACTCGTGTGGAATGTTTTGATGCTAATGCTCAGCTGATGCAAGTTTCAAGCGTCCACCTACCACTCAGTAACAAATACTCAAATTTGAATTGCTCTATATTCTCTGATTTATTTCAGGTGCGAACAAGAAATACCATAACACAGTGTTTGTACGTAAGTGGGCCTTTACCACAACAGTAGAAAGGAGTTGAGTCATTTCATGACGGCGTTGGTTAATCTAACATCTAATCTAACAAAATTTATCGTTTGAAAAAAAAAAACATAGTGTTTATACATTGCTGTACCCACTAGCAGAACCAAGGTGGTCCCAAGACCACCTGGAATCCAGAAAATATGCATATGAAGGTGTTATGAGGACCCTTCAAATATTTGGTATAGGCCTCTTTTGTGCCACCAAGTATTTGATATAATGCATACTAGGCATACTCGGTAGGTTGCGTCGAGAGCACAAACAAATTCTCTCGATAGCACTCATCAGATTGTTTTAACATATGTCAATGTTAACATGTGCGCTACATGGTTCGACTGACAACAACAAACCTACCAAGTGTTCGACGAAATGTCTAAGTGAATAAATTGAAATATTTTTTACGCGTTTCGTGCTCTGTTTCTAAAAAAACTTAGACCTTTAATATTGAAACCCCCAATGTTCGAATCATAGATCCGCATGTGGATGTACTTCCTTATTCACCCATTTATGATCAAAATTTACGACTTTCATTCTCCTTCTCTCTAGTCTTCTTTTATTTGGAGGTCGCGATTAAACTACGTTAACATATGTGTTGACTTATTTATAGAGAGGAAAAAAAGAAGAAAGCGAGAGAAAAGGGGAGGAGGGGGGGGAGAGAGAGAATTTGAAGGGGGAGAATCCCACTTCAAAGAAAAATTGTTATCAATCTCTAACTCTTATTCAACTAACCAAATTTGATGTTCTAAAGACTAAATTGCTCTAAGACTAAATTTGATGTTCCTCTTGATTTTATGGCTTTATTCAACAAGGAGATAATTCATAACCTCATGGATTTTCTGCTGCTGATACATGGGTGTTGGACACTGGTGCCACAGATCACAGGACATCCAATGCCAATTCTGTTAAACAAGTTACTACTTATAATGGAGAAGTAAAGATAATCATAAGGAATGGTCAAGGTTTGGATGTGAAACATATAAGTTCAACCACATTACTTACTCTAGCAACTTTCTTATACTTGAAAAATGTTTTACATGTTCCCAATATTATTGTCAATCTATTATCAGTGAAGAAATTGTATCATGATAATGGATGTTGGTTTATTTGTGATGGTTGTGTGTTTTTCATACAGGACAAGGCAACCAATGTGATTCTCTACCAAGGAAGGAGTGATGGGGATCTCTTTACCATACATGTGACAGTGTTTTCAAGATCGAATTTGAGGAATAAAGAAGCAAATGAGTTAGGAGTTGGTTTTATGGGAAAGATGGTGAAGACTGCAATTCGGCACAACAAATTGGGTCATCCCTCTGAAGAGATATTGACAACTATGTTAAAGTCAGCTAAAGTACCAGTTAGCATAGATTCTTCACAGTCAGTATGTTCATCATGTATTTCAAGTAAAATGTGTAGGCAATCATTTCCTGTAAAACATAGTAGTGTAAGTTTTATGTTTGAAAGAGTACATTCAGATGTATAAGGGCCTTCTCCAAAAATGTCAATTGAAGGATATAGATATTACATTAGTTTCATTGATGAATATTCAAGGCTTTTATAGATTTTTCCTCTGATTAATAAATTTGAAGCATTGAATGCATTTGTACTTAATCAGTTCCATACTTTCATTAAATGCTTGCAAACTGGTGGAGGAGGAGAGTACATGAGTAAAGTTTTTACTAATTTTTTGGAATCTAAGGGGATTGTTCATACAATTTCATGTCCATATACCTCTTAGCATAATGGTATTTCTGAAAGGAAGCATGGACACCTAATAGAGACAACACTTACTCTAATGTATGAAGCAAATTTGTGTGCATCATTCTGGTTTCATGCATGTTCTTATGCAACTTTCTTAATTAATAGAATGCCAAGTAAGGTATTGAACATGAATTCACCATATCAAGTGTTGTTTGACAAAGTTCTTGAGATACAGAACTTAAATTTTTTTGGAACTGCAGTATATCCTTTTCTGAGGCCTTACAATTCAAATAAGTTGCAAGCAAGATCTGTGCAGTGTGTTTTTCTTAGGTATGCTATGGGATACAAGGTTGTTATCTATTATAATGTTACAATTAGGAAAATGATTTTGTCAAGACATGTGATTCATGATGAATAAACTTTTCCCTGCAAGCTTTATTTAAAGTCCACTATTACTAGAGATCAGCAAGTGCAATATTCTTCTATTCACAAGCCTATTGTCATTCAGGTTCCTTTACCAACTGTTGCAGTACCTCAGGATTCTTAGATGGATAGTATTAGCAGCTATGAGCATGATGTAATTCATGGTGTGTCTATTTCTGATACCAGTATTAATTCTGGAATAAGGTCAAAATCAGGTGTATCAGTTTCTGGTACAAAAGACTTTTCATTGTCACAAGGTACATTATCAACTGAAGGTCCTCATCCCATCACTCCTACACCTTCTGGTAGTTCACACATGTTGCCTGTCCATAATGATACACTTCTTAAGGTAATTCTCCCAATCTCTTCTCCTATATTATCTAATTCGGATGCTTCTGGAATTGTATCTACACATCCAATGCTTACTAGACTGAAGAGTGAGGCACTCACGCAGAAAAGTTACAAAGGGTATTTAGCTATAATACCTGAACTATAGTCACTTGAACTAACTGAAGATATATTCTTTGGTGGGGGATTTTCTTTTCTTGTGAGTAATAGTGATGCAGCAGAACCAACAACCTTTAGGAAGATGAGTATGACCCTCTTCAGGCTCAAGGAACTTGGGAATTAATACCACATCCAGATGATAGATTTATTATTGGTAGCAAATGGGTGTACAAACTCAAAAAGAATCCTGATGGGACTATATCTCGGTATAAAGCTAGGTTGGTTGCAAAGGGTTTTTCAGAAGAACAAGGTGTGGATTACTCAGAAACTTTCAGTCCTGTTATGAGATACACAACAGTAAGAATATTACTAGTATTGACAACAATTAATCATTGGAAATTAAGGGAGTTAGACATCAAAAATGCCTTCTTGCATGGTGAATTACAAGAGGAGATTTACATGAAACAACCTCAGGGATTTGTGGATATGGCTAAGCCATCATATGTTTGCAAGTTAATCAAGTCATTGTATGCTCTTAAGCAAGTTCTAAGAGCTTGGAACTCTAAGTTCCCAAGTTACTTACCTGCAATGGGGTTTAAAGCATATGCTTCTGATTCCAGTTTATTTGTTAAGCATAGTGATGGGGATGTTGTCATTCTATTGTTGTATGTGGATGATATTATACTTACTAGATCTAATTCTTGCAAAGTACAAAGGGTTATCACATAATTATCTAAAGTTTTTGAGCTTAAAGATGTGGGAAAGCTCACTTATTTTCTTGGTTTACACGTGAACTACAAATCGAATGGGGATATATGTGTCAATCAATTTAAGTACACAAAACGCTTGTTGCATGAAGCTGGTATGGAGTCCTGCAAACCAGCATCTACACCATGCAAGCCTCATAATCCTTTATTGGTTACTAAAGGCACTTTGTTGACTGACCCAAGTTTGTATCGCAACATTGTTGGCTCCCTGCAATATTTAACCTTTACAAGGCCATATATTGCATATGCAGTCAATTTTGTGTGTCAATTCATGGATGATCCCACAAAAGTACATTTTGGGGCAGTTAAAAGGATCTTGAGATTTCTAAAAGGAACTATGAAAAATGGTGTAACATTCTCAGCTGATACAAAAGTGGGAATTACTGCATTTAGTGATTCCGATTGGGCTACAGATTTGAACACCAAGAGGTAAGTCACATGTTATGTGGTTTACATTGGCAACAATCTAGTCTCGTGGCAATCGAAGAAGCAAAATTCAGTTTCGAGAAGTTCTACAAAAGTGGAGTATAAAGCTTTAGCTCATATTGCAGCTGATGTAGCATAGATAAGAAACATTTTGAATGACATGGATGTTGTGATACCCTTTCCACCTGTGATATATTATGATAATAAATATGCCATTGATTTGAGTGCAAATTCAATTTTTCACTACAGGATTAAGCACCTCGACACGGAGTATCACTTTGTCTGAGAGAGGGTTCAAAAGGGAGATCTTCAAGTCCAATATTTGCCTACGGATGAACAAACTGCAGATATATTAGTTTAGTGACACTTTTCTTTCTAATGTGGAAAAGATATCTAAATGATCGGTATGGAGTTATTGAATATTCAAGGAGAAGAACGCTATGACGCTAACGGCAGGACTGAGTGAGGATCGGTAGCGTGGTATCGAACTTTTCCTATTCCAATTTATTTTATTTATTTTTTACACATCAGCAAGGCAGTTAGGGTGCTTGTTAAGATTGTAGAAATATAAGGAAGTTAGTTAGTCGGTGGCTTATCTCTGAAGCAAATGATAGTTGTATAAATACTGATTTCTTTCTCTTTGTAATTCAGTCGAGTAATACAATCTTTGGTTATTCATTTCCTTCGTAAACACTCTGTGATTGTTGTTGTTGTTCTTCTTCTTCTTTCTGCTTCTTTACTGCAATTCATCGCTCACTGTTAATATTAGATATACGAATTCCGCATGAAATTATTAATTTTCATCTGAAATCAAGAAAATTTTGAATTCATACGCCGAGGAAATATTTTGATCGAGGGCTGAATTATTTTGTTTGAAATTTAGGTTCCATGGTACGGGAAATAATCATGACATGTACCTAGTTTCCTGGTTTTCTAAATTGGAATTTTATGTTGCCATCTCTTTCCTAGTGTTTATGGTCTGTGTGTATACGAGGTTTGCTAGTCTCCTACAATTTTCGTAAGCCCTACAATAGACTTACCAACAACATTGTGATATATGTATATATATTATATCTTAACGATCCGAATCGTTTATATTTTAATTCATCATTCATTAAAAAAATAGCAAACAAATCCAAAACCATTAAGACGTTCATTTGTAGTGACGAAAATGAATAATATGGTTTCACAAAAAATTACTAAAATGATTGTTATTTAATCCAACGGTAATATGGTTTTGGATTTGAGTTATTTTTTGTAGACTTGATCTTTGAGACAAAATCCTAAAAGATAGACGGTTCAAATTGTAGCAATATTTACGGAATAGGCCTACAAGATAGGACCAAAGAATTTCTCCAATGCCTAAAACGAAATTAAGAAGTAAAAGATAATTCAAGGGAATATACGAAAAGGCATATAAATATAAGAAACTCCACAATCACCGAATCCTTGTATTTAAACTCTAAAAAAAATTGAAATCAAACAAAAATAAACTTGCATAAATTGATACATACCTTAGTTGGATGATTTAAAACTTCAAAATCATCATCCATGGGTCAAAAAGAGTTTGTTTTCCTGCATGAGAGCTCTTAGGGTTTTAGCTGATAGTAGGGTTGATTATTGAGTGTGGTTTATTGATAAATTTTAATTTTATTGTTAATTTCATCTTGTACTTGATAGTAATTATGCAATAGGGTAAAAATGACAATTCACATTTAAAATATAAGTGGGTATAGAAAAAGGTTATAGGGTTCAAATTGTTAATCATATAAACTAGAAGTGAGCTGAAGAAATGAAAGCTTGTAGAAGAAGATAGACAACTAAGAAGAAGAGGGAAATTGTATTAAATCTTGTATTTTCTTAAGGGAGATTATATTCACACACCCCAAATTACTTCTCCCACACCTTTTAAATTTTTTAATATTTTTCTATCAAGTGTTAGTGGTGTGTAGAAAATATTAAAAAATTAAAAAGGTGTGAGATAAGTAATTTGGGGTGTGTGAATATAATCTCTCTTTTCTTAATGAGGAAGTTATTACATGAATGAGCATTTATAGTAGGGGTGGCCAAACGGATCTTGGAGCAGCGGGTTGGGGCGGGTCCAAAAATTCAAAACGTAAAACGAGCCGGGACGGTGCGAATAATAGATTTTGGGAAAACGGGCCCTCAGCCCTGACCGTTTTCTAGGTCCCAACTAGTTTTTTCTAATTCATCTTACCACAATTTTATACCACATTGTTTTACCATCTTAGGTGGCAAATGAGGTGGACAAGATACATTATTTAATTTCAATTTTTTATTAATTAAAACACTTAAATAATCTTAGGTGGAAGAAAGAGACTCCTCGTATACCACAATCATCATTTAAAAAGATTGAAATTAAATAATATAACTTGTCCATCTCATTTGCTACCTAAGATGGTAAAACAATGTGGTATAAAATTGTGGTAAAAATAGCATTACTCAAAGATCCTTCCATTTGTTTTTATACAGCCAAAAACCAATAACACAAGGATGAGGAAAGAGAGAGAGGGAGACCAAAAAATCCCAATGGCCATGAACGACTTCGAGGGTTTCCTGACCTCCGATTTCGGCTTCAAGCCCTCTGGCAAATCGGCCCTAATCATTGAACCCAGACCATCCTACTCCTCTACCTGGTCCCCCTCCCCGCCGATGTTGTTTTCCTGGTGGTGGGCACCGCCCGATGACCTACTAGAAGGTGCTGCTGCGTCGACGAGTGGGCCCTAGCACTCCATCTTGTTGAATTTGGGAATGCTTGAGTGGAAGTAGATCTATACCAAAACGTTCTGCAGTTCTGGGTAGCTGCTGAACAAGTTGCTGTCCCCAAGAACGAAGATGATGTGAATAGGAGAAAGAAAAAAAAAAGAAACTGGCAGTATGCCAAAAAAAGGGAAAAAAAAGTAATTGGACCCGTAGACCCGCTCCGAACGGGCTCGTTTGAAACGGGCCTGGTTAGGTTCGGTTCCTAAACTCAAAATTCTTCTACCCGGCCTGACTCGTCCAGTTACATTTTAAAACGGGTAGGTCCGGTTCCTCCAAATTTGGGCCCGACCTGTGCCCAGCTCTAATTTGTAGTATTGTAAACCACTCTAACTAACTAATTAACAAACTCTGTAATCTTATTACAAGTAACACAAATAAATTTCCTTTTTTTTTAAGATACTTTGATCTATTCTTAAAAAAACAAATAGTACTTTGTTTGATGTAATTTTTTCACTTTAATACTGCATCTAGTGGTACTATTTAGTACTACAATCTAGTAGTATTTCTCTTCACTTGTAACTGAGAGGTCTTAGGTTCAATTCTTGCCAAAGACTAATTTGAACTACATTATTGCTAGCCTATTGTGAGGCTTAGCCCACACTCCTACCCCCTTACTGTAGATAATATCGTGTGTTAAAAAAATTGCTACATTTAGTGGTATTCTTCTCTACTTGTAAGTTACATAATTATCCTTCCAACAATACTAACTATAGACTTACATACACAATCTTTTATACTCTAACATTAGGATCAACTCTCTTGGATGGTGAGTTTGAACCAAATTATTGAGCTCCTTAGTGCTACAGTTTAGTGATATTCATCTTCACTTATAAGTGAGAGATCTTAAGTTCGACTCTTAAGTGAGTTTGAACCAAATTATTGAACCCCTTAGTACTACAGTTTAGTAGTATTTCTCTTATCGTTTGTTAAAAAAGAAAAAGAAAAAGTAAAACTACAAAAAAGAGATAATTGCCAAACACGTAGACGTGAGGCAAATGGCTAATATATATATATATATATATATATATAACATGAGGACATATAGGCATGAGTGTATATGATTTGGCTAACAAAGTCACTCCTTTTTCCACATGACATGAGTAATGACAATGCAACATGTAAAACTCGTGTGGAATGTTTTGATGCTAATGTTCAGCTGATGCAAGTTTCATGCGTCCACCTATATATATATATATATATATATATATATATAACATGAGGACATATAGGCATGAGTGTATATGATTTGGCTAACAAAGTCACTCCTTTTTCCACATGACATGAGTAATGACAATGCAACATGTAAAACTCGTGTGGAATGTTTTGATGCTAATGTTCAGCTGATGCAAGTTTCATGCGTCCACCTACCACTCAGTAACAAATATTCAAATTTGAATTGCTCTATATTCTTTGATTTATGTAAGGTGCGAACAAGACAGTGTTTGTAAGTAAGTGGGCCCTTACCACAACGGTAGAAAAGAGTTGAGCCATTTCATGATGGCGTTGGTTAATCTAACATCTAATCTAACAAAATTTATCGTTTAACAAAAAAAAAAACATAGTGTTTATACATTGGTACACCCACTAGCGGATTCACATTGAGACCAAGGTAGTCCCAAGACCACCTGGAATCCAAAAAATATACATATGAAGGTGTTATGAGGACCCTTCAAATATTTGGTATAGGCCCATTTTTGTGCCACCAAGTATTTGATATAATGCATACTAGGCATACTCGACATGTTGCATGGAGAGCACAAACAAATTCTCCCGATAGCAGTCATCAAATTGCTTTAACATATGTCGATGTTAACATGTGTGCTACATGGTTCGACTAACAATAACAAACCTACTAAGTGTTCGACAAAATGTCTAAATGAATAAATTGAAATATTTTTTTACTTGTTTCGTGCTCTGTTTCTAAAAAAAAACTTAGACCTTTGACATTGAAACCCCCAATGTTCGAATCCTAGATCCGCATGTGGATGTACTTCCGTATTCATCCATTTATGATCAAAATTTGCAACTTTCATTCTCCTTCTCTCTAGTCTTCTTTTATTTGGAGGGTTGCGATTAAACTACGTCAACATCTGTGTTGACTTATTTATGGAGAGGAAAAAAAGAGGAAAGTGAGAGAGGAGGGGAGGAGGGGGAGAGAGAATTTGAAGGGAGAGAATCCTACTTCAAAGAAAAATTGTTATCTATCTCGAACTCTTATTGAACTAACCAAATTTGATGTTCTAAAGACTAAATTGCTCTAAGAGTAAAACTTTCTCTTCTCTAAACTCCGGTGTTTCTCCTTTCTAAACCCCTCATCTCTATTTCAATTATTGAATTTTACTACTCGAGGTCTTGAGTACCTCTCATAGACTCACACATCGCTCAATGACTACTCAAGTACGGCTACAGTGGCAATTGTGAAACTCATCGTACGGTGGAGGTTGTTAACTGTAAAGTTTGTGATAAGAAAAAAGCTGGCACTCATTTGGACCAAGTGATTGATATGCTGATCTCTTGATTTTATCGCGTTTGAGTAGAGATAACAGAGTCACGTGGACGTGTCGGACCCTGGTGGTTCAATAACAGAAATGAGGTTTAGAGTAAAAAAATCACAAGAAAGAGAAAATTTTAGAGAACTTTTCCTAGCATTAAAATAAAATATAGTAGTTGTTATGATAATAAACGATTTCCTATTAAATTCGATTGTCTGATATCCAAAAATTAAGGAAGAAATTTACTTACATGTTGGATATTTGATTTGATAGCTTAATTAGAGGAGTGATTCTTTCAATGGTTGTCAATATAAACCCATGTACAATTTTCTATTCAATATTTTACATCATCATCATCTTTAATTAGACATTGTTTTACAGCATCATTTTTCGTTAATGGTACCAAGAGCCTAAAGATGTTCTTATTTTCCATTTTGTCACCTAATACAATTGTTTAGAAGCAAACTCTTATTTGGCGATGATAGATGCCCCAAAGCCCACCAATGACTCAACGAGTCAAAGATTTTGAGCGATCTCGAACCTTCTAATTAGGCTTCACAATTTTTTTTTGAGAGATTATATTCACACACCCCAAATTACTTCTCCTATACCCTTTTAATTTTTTAATATTTTCTACACAACACTAACACTTGATAGAAAAATATTAAAAAATTAAAAGGGTGTGAGAGAAGTAATTTGGGGTGTGTGAATATAATTTCCCTATTTTTTTGTATGATTTGTTAACTTGAAACGAAACGATACAAAATAACAAGTGTCAGGTCAATTCGTTAACAAATTGTGTTGTTATCAGATCACCCGTTAAGAACTCTTAACAAACTAAATTATTATTTGATCATCTATTAAGAACTAAATAAGATATTAGTCATTCGAACCGACTGTGTAGTGGCAAGAACAGGAAGTGTGGAAATCAAAAACCTTTTTTTGGATTCAAGTGGTTAAGAAATAATGTCAGTGGACTCCCAAATCCCGAGTACATAAAGTAATAAGTAATGGACCAAACATGGTTAAACTTAATTAATATTTACAGAAGGTCCACATGGTAATTAATTATGAGTGGAAATGGTCCCAACCGGAATTTTGATGATTGGTTAAGCTCTGTTGATTAGCATTACTTAATCTGTTTTTACTAAGATAAATTGGATCTTTTGAAAAATGAGGCTGAGATTCACGGTCAGAATCAATCGTTGAACATTAATGCTGAGGCCAAGTGGCGTGAGAAGATGACATCAAATGTCCAGATTCAGTTCTGAGAACTGTGTCCACTGCTTCTGTTATTTGGAAAAGCATTTTTGCTCACAAATATTTAGTATAGTGTATGTTCATTTCTTTATTTATTACATTTATGTGATTTTGAATTTCAAAATTTGCGTAGTGATTAGGCACAAATTTTAAAATTCAAACTCATTTAACAGTAATAAATAGAGTGATAAATATACATCACACTAAATAGTGGTGAACAAAAATGCACTCGTTATTTGGAACCCAATCTATGCCACAGAGAATCTGTAATATATAGTTGTTAATTTTGTTATAGTTTTATAATTGGTAGAATTTTATTTATTAACAAGGTAAAATATTCGATAAAAAAAAGGTAAAAAATTACTCCAACATTAAGTTGTTTGGCCTTCAAGGTTGGGAGTAAGCTTTTGTGCCCTGCGAATGGAGTAAATATTTATGTACTCTATATCACCGCTGCCTAATGTTATTATTAACTCAAATTATAACATTTTAGGGGTACTTTGATACACATAATTTTATACTACTAAAGCCTAAAGGCATTTACATGTAGTCATATTCTAAAAAACACAATAACAAGACATTAGGATCACTAATTGAATAAAGCAAATTAACATAAAAGAAATTGACTTATCTCTTGAATTCGAACACAGACATGGCTGGGATTGATCTCAGAATTTTCTTCTACTCCTTACAAGCTAAATGCTCTTGCTAGTGAATAGGGTTTAGCATTGGAATAGGGCGTATATTGGGAGAGCAGAGACAATATTTATACAGTTGCTAGGATATCTCTCTATCAAGCACACTATTAAGTGAGAAATACTTGTAATCACAATTATATATTTTATGTCCTACTGGAATAAGTCTAACCACATTGACTGTAATATTATGTAATTGACAACTCATTGATACTCAAATGAATTCTTACATCACATGCACATATATATGTCCCTACATATCACCATGGGGAGTAATATAAAGCTCTAATCAATCAAACACGCTCCAAAGCTGGACTGTTGTTGTTTTTGAACTTTGAACTCTCTATGTGAGAGAGAGAGAGAGAGAGAGAGAGAGAGAGAGAGAGAGAGAGAGAGATGGGAAGAAAACCATGCTGTGATAAAGAAGGGCTAAACAGGGGAGCATGGTCAGCTTGGGAAGATAAAATCCTCACCAATTACATTGAGACAAATGGAGAAGGAAAATGGCGAGACCTTCCTCAAAGAGCTGGTATGTGTGTGTAAGCACTTTACATATTTAAATTTACAATATTTTTTTTCAGATGCTGTATGCATAGGATTCAAACTAGCATTAATTGTGTTGCTACAGGGTTAAACCGGTGTGGAAAGAGCTGCAGACTGCGATGGTTGAATTATCTGAGGCCTGACATTAAGAGAGGTAACATTTCCAGTGAAGAAGAAGAGCTCATCATTAGACTACATAAGCTTCTTGGAAACAGGTATGTCCGTATGTATGCATGCATGTAAGACTTAAAAAAAGAAAAAAAAAAGAAAGAAAGAATATTAGGTGATATTAGCTCTTTCGGAGTAGGACGATATAGACTTAAAGATGAAAGTTTTATACGCTCTGGGATCCCACCGGCCGTCCCCCATCTATAGAAAAACAAAGCTCCCAAGAATAAATAGTAAAGTCGTCCAATTATAGAGAAGTACAGAGAAAATGGAAACCAGAAATTATAGAGAAAATGGAAGCCAGTATATCCATGCATACTCATTAAAGCACATATTGAAACAAGATTAACTTGTGAATTTGTACTTGTTATGGTGGTGTATGTACGTATTTCATCAGGTGGTCATTGATCGCTGGCAGACTGCCGGGACGAACCGACAATGAGATCAAGAACTACTGGAACACCACTCTGAGCAAGAAAACGGAGCAAGGAATTGACAAGTCTCCTCATCATGAACGTACTAGTACTTCTAACTCAAAAGAGTACACACCAAAACAGGAACCAGCATCCAAGTCTCATCAGACGGTCCAGGTGATTCGAACGAAAGCATTTAAGTGCAGGAAGGTTGTCATCCCATCACATTTGGACGGTCACAATCAAATGGTTGATGGGTTAAATGTAAACCCTGGTTTGGTCCCGTGTGAATGCCCTTGTTCATCAGCGTCTCAGGATCCACAGGAGGACTCACCTCCTTGTGGTTTTCTAATAGATTTCGATACGGATGACCTTTTCATATCTGATTTATTAAATACAGAGAATTTTCTCCAAGATCAAATGAATATATGTGATCAAGAAATGGAAGATGGAATCGCCAAGCTTGAAGGTTTGATGGGTAAAGCAATGTTGGAAAATTGGACCGCTAGTGTTCATGATCACCACGATGACCAGATATTTCAGCCAAATGATGATCAAGATCGTGTCCATGGCCTCAATGAAATTTCATCTTTTCTGAATTTAGAAGACGATCATGAAAAGTGGAACAGTAATTAGTTAAAATCGATCAAACCCTACAAGCTAGCTAGCTTGGGCTAATATTAATGTTGACAATAAATTAAATCATTCCTTTAATTAATTACGAGAGATTATTTTCGTAATTAGTTTCTGTTTCATTTCATTTGAATTGGTCAATAAGTGGGAGACATGTACTTTCTTTTTTGTTATGGCTAGTTTCAGTATATGGAGTATAATGCACATAAAGTGAGCATACTATATACAAAAATGCTACTTTTGCTGCAAGTACTTGTACCATCATTTGGTATCATTTTTGAAAGAGAGATGAGACTCATGTGTATTTGTATACTCTTCTTCTAATAAAAAGATGATACAAATATATGGTAAGTGTAGCATTACTCTACTATATAAAGAGCAAAGACAAGTCTCCAACATTGTTGTGTCTGCTTGTCAAGCCACGGGTATCATGTAGTATGTTGAGCTTTAGGGTTACACACGTGCTGGTACACTCTTTACTAAATAAACTATATTATGCATGTAAGATCTGCTTGTATTAAAAAGTGTAAGTAGCGGGTCTCAAAACTCTCAACACCATTAGTAATAGTACATTGAGCTTCAAATTAAGAACAGCAATATTCACCGTAGCTTGAAAAAGGGGCAGGTTACAGCAAAAACATAAAAGAATGAAAGAATAAGATAACAGAAATGGGGCTGGGTTAATGGCCTCAATTGGACATAGATGACACTTGGTGGGTTTTCTTATTGGGGTGCAAGTTAGAATGGTGTTTCCGGTTCTAAAGATAAATTTTTTGAATTCGAATCCAGAAATTCTAAAAAATTGGAATGGAGATTGGTAGGGGTGCAAGTTGGAGTGGTATTTCCAATTCCTGGAATTGGAAAAAATTTTGAATCTGAAAATTCCAAATCCGAATATTTTCCAAAAAATTAAAACGGAAATGCATTTAGAGAGATTATGAGAATTATAAACTTTTTATCCGAATTTTTTTGAAGTATTCAAATAAATATTTACTCAAATTATATATTTTGTAATTAACTTTTGTATTTATTGTTAGTTTTGGATACATTTGGTTTATTGTTTTAATATTAAACGTACATTTATATATTAAAAAGGATAATCATATTAGTATATCACAAAATTAATAGAATTCATACATAACCATATACCAAATATTAAATTAAATAAATTGCATGTATGAAAAAGTTAGAGAATGTTAAAAAAAACATAGAAAATATATCTATTTCCGATTTATGTCCCGAAATTTTTGAGATTACTCTGATTCCCAAATTTCTGAATTTGCTAAAACTTCCAAATTTTTTTTTTTTATTTGACCCGATTTCGAAATTTTTGAATGAAAATTGGAAATGTTGTTTCTAATCTGATCCTTTTGAAACACACCCCTAGAGATTGGAGCGCATTTAGGGATTCTGATAATTCTGAATTTTTGATCTGAAGTGTTCTGAACTTATTTCAACAAAAAAAAAGTTATTGAACACTCCAATTTTTATAGTTATTTACTCGAATAATGCATTTGTAATGAAATTTTATATTTTATTGTTAGTTTTGGATACCTTTTATTCATTTTTTTTGTATTAAACATATACTTATACATTAAAAAGAAAAATCATACTATTATAACAAAAATTAATTGAATTTATACATAAGCATATACCAAATACTAAGAAAGAAAATAAATTGCATATACGAAAAAGTTTGACAGTATTAAAAAACATATGAATTATATGAATTTTTGAATTATGTTTCGAAATTTTCAAGAATACTAAGATTCCAAAAATTTGTAATATGCCGAAAATTCCTAATTTAAAAATTGTGATCCGATTGCATTTGTAATGAACTTTTATATTTTATTATTAGTTTTGGATACCTTTTATTCAATTTTTTTGTATTAAACATATACTTATACATTAAAAAGAAAAAGTGTATTATTATAACAAAAATTAATTGAATTTATACGTAAGCATATACTAAATACTAAGAAAGAAAATAAATTGCAAATACGAAAAAGTTTGAGAGTATTAAAAAACATATGAATTATATGAATTTCCGAATAGTAATGCTATCCTTACCGTATTTTTATACCACATTTATATACCACCTTATGTGGCATCTCATGTGAACAGCTGTGACATCCCACATCGCCCAGGGGAGTGATCCTTAAATGTATATTCTCATCCCTACCTAGCACGAGGCCTTTTGGGAGCTCACTGGCTTCGGGTTCCGTAGGAACTCTGAAGTTAAGCGAGAAGGGGGCTAGAGCACTCCCATGATGAGTGACCCACTCAGAAGTTGCTCGTGAGTTCCCAGAAACAAAACCGTGAGGGCGTGGTCGGGGCCCAAAGCGGACAATATCGTACTACGGTAGTGGAGCGGTCCCGGGAAGTGGTCCCGCCCAGGCCGGGATGTGACAATTGGTATCAGAGCTTAACCCTGGCCATGGTGTGCCGACGAGGACGTCGGGCCCCTAAGGGGGGTGGATTGTGACATCCCACATCGCCCAGGGGAGTGATCCTTAAATATATATTCCCATCCCTACCTAGCACGAGGCTTTTTGGGAGCTCACTGGCTTCGGGTTCCGTAGGAACTCCGAAGTTAAGCGAGAAAGGGCTAGAGCACTCCCAGGACGGGTGACCTCCTGGGAAGTTGCTTATGAGTTCCCAAAAACAAAACCGTGAAGGCGTGGTTGGGGCCCAAAGCGGACAATATCGTGCTACGGTGGTGGAGCGGGCCCGGGAAGTGGTTCCGCCCGGGCCGGGATGTGACAACAGCCACATCATTTAAATTAATCAAAATTTAATTTAAATTAAAAGCCATTTAATAAACCAATAATTATAAAAAAAAAGATGGAATAAAATGATAATTGTGGCATACGAAGAGTCTTCTCTATCTTTCCCTGTTCAATCCTGCTTCTTAAAGCCATTTAATAAACCAATAATTATAAAAAAAAGCTGGAATAAAATGATAATTGTGGCATACGAAGAGTCTTCTCTATCTTTCCCTGTTCAATCCTGCTTCTTCTCCCGTTTCTTCTTCCAAGCCAGTTCTTTCACGCCTTTTTTTCTAGTCAGTCAAATCCACCACAATCTAAATTAGTTGAGATTGTTGTATGAGATTTAATTTAGATTGTGGTGCGCAATTACTGCCATCTAGGTCAAGGAGAATCTTCAACAAATTGTGGTTTGTGGGGAAGGGGAATGTAGAGAACAAGAGCTCGGAGACAACCGGGAGTTCTCATAGTCCAACTTCGAATGTTTCTGGCGATTCAAAGTTGGTTTCAAGACACCGGAGGCATTCCATCTTCTAAATTGGGGTTTTAGGGCTGACCAGAATTGAACGAATTTGGAAAATTCCACTGTAAGTGTATGACAACGTTCATTGAAAAAAATGATAAATACATAACAATAATCCAAATAGGGCGCATGAACTTTGCCGTATGAGATTTAATTTAGATTGTGGTGGATTTGACTGACCTGAAAAAAATGGCGTGAAAGAAGAAACGAGAGAAGAAGCAGGATTGAATGGGGAAGAAAGGACTCGTCGTATACCACAATCACCATTTAATTTCAGTTTTTTTTTAATTATTGGTTTATTAAATGGTTTTTAATTTAAATGATGTGACTGTCCACATTAGATGCCACATAAGGTGGTATATAAATGTGGTATAAAAACATGATAAGAATATCATTACTGATTCCGAATTATGTTCCGAAATTTTCAAGATTACTAAGATTCCAAAAATTTGTAATATGCCGAAAATTTCTAATTTAAAAATTGTGTTCCGATTTCAAAATTTTGAAACGGATCAAAATTGGATACAATTTCAAACCATCCATAGGTTACTATTAGATTTTTTTTTCTTCTTCGGGTGGATACAATTTCAAATGCCCTAAACATTGTGCCAGATGATAATTTTTTACAGGTACCGAAAATACAAGTGATTTAATGCATCATTATAATAGGATAGATGACAAAGTTTTTTTAATTTTATTTTATTGGAACAAGGTTGATTGTGAAAAATAAAGTTCAACCTCATAAGTCTAACAGCACAATATACAGTCCCCACCGCTCCGCACAGCGCACTATATGCACATTGTGATCAGATCATTTGGAAAAAGAAATACACGATGCGCCTTATCATCGCATATGTGAACCAAAATACATATAAGAAAGAAAATCTGCAAGCATGCATGTATCTATATACGCACGTGAAAAAAATCAGCAAAAATCATCACATCATTTCTCGTTTGTTGTTTTTGTTTTTTCATGAAAAAGGCAACTAGAATCCCATAAATGTACACAGGATCCAAGTTAATTACAATTAATGTTGTACGTAACGTCAAGTCTCCGCAAGCCTCGTCTTCCAGCTGCCAGCCTGCCAGGCTGCAACAGCATCATCCGAATTTCAATATATACCATAAGAATGGAGGTTGAGGAGGTTGAGGAGGTAGTTTTATAAACATATGCAAATTATTATTTACTGCGACCATTTGACATTATGGATCCGCTCTCCCCTCATATTCTCCTTTATTTCAGTCTCCGTTATTAAATTATGTCTACATTTTGTATTGCTTTTACTGTAGGAGAGATCAATGGGAGGAGACCGGTTCATATTCCGTATTATGGACCACAGATTGCATGACTCGTTAATTTCAATCATCATCTCCAGTTTCTGTGGAGTCTTGTCCTCTTGTTCATGTCTGTCAATAGTTTTGTTTGATTGATCTCAATTATCTCACCGTTCATTACTGTCTCTCTCTCTCTCATAAAGACCATACAAATCTTTACGTGTCAATACAACCTGGAAGCTTTCCTTTCTTTTTTTGGTCAAGCAACCTACAAGCTTTTCGATGATTAAAAAAAAATAACAAAAAACTTCTGGTACTATTTATTTTAATGAAAAATCATATTTTTACACTAAGAAGTCAATTATGATACTATTCACTTTACTATTTATTTTATTCTTATCATTAAAACTCAAGTTTTCAAACTATTTTTATTAGTTTTTCTTCAAAAAAAAAAAAAAGAGTATTATCTTTGGCAAGATCAAGATTACTTCTCTCATTGTGTCATTGATCGATGCATTAGTTTTAATACAAAAGTGTTTTGGAACATTTGAATAGGTTCTAATTAAATTCCAAAAATGTTGGCATACATTCCCTTCTTAATATAAAGAAAAATTAATAAGACTATAGAATGACATTTTGAAGTGTCAACTGTGAGATATATATATATAATCAACAATATGTTTATCAAGGGATGATGTTTATCGTTTTGGTTCGAATTCAAATTTGACGAGAATCGAAAAATTTATTGCTTGTAAGTAAAAAGAAATATTACTAGATTGTAATATTAAGAGGCGAGTCAACTATTCTATTTAACTTGAGGTGAATTACATTTAACTTCATGAAACCACATGCACATGGGCCATACCCCAAAGTAGCCTTATTGCTGGCTCCATCAACATACGACTAGCTTTGATAAGAGAAGAGCTTGTCTCCCTAAGGTTTGAGGAGAAGTTCCTCTTTGTACTGTTTGAAGGCTAATCGATTTTAGTTTGGATTGATTTTTTTGTAGAAATGATACATACAAAGTGATTTATAATATGAATAGCTCATAAATGTCAAAGTTTGTGAATCAGCTATGAAGTATTTTAAGGAGAGTTCCTCCTCGACCCTTGAGGAGCCAAGTCTTTCTCCATTGATAATTGATATTATATCGACATAAATTATAGGGTAAATTACAAAAAACTACCTCAACTATTGGTGTTACGACACTTTCATACCTCATCTTTATAACGTGACAATGTCATACCGCATCTTACGAATTTGTGACAATGTCATACCTCCGTCAATTTTTCTGTTAGTTTTTTTGTTAAGTGCTGACGTGGCAAGATATGGAGACCACTCACTAATACAGTTGGATTAAAAAATAATTAAATATATTTTTAATAATTAAAAATTAAAAAAATTTATTTTTATATTAAATCTCTCTCTCTTAAAAAAATTTAATTTTTTAATTATTAATTATTAAAAATATATTTAATTATTTTTTAATCCAGCTGTATTAGTGAGTGGTCCCCATATCTTGCCACGTCAGCACTTAACAGAAAAACTAACAGAAAAATTGACGGAGGTATGACATTGTCACAAATTCGTGAGATGCGGTATGACATTGTCACGTTTTAAAGATGAGGTATGAAAGTGTCGTGACACCAATAGTTGAGGTAGTTTTTTGTCATTTACCCTAAATTATAACATACTTGAATTGGACTAGGTAGCATGTGATTCACATGCATACATAAAAACAAAATCGTATTATTTTTTATTTATCTTTTCACAAAACGTATTATTCATTTCTTAGTTTATTATAAGGACTTTGAGCCAAAATAAAAACGAACCGACATAAGATAAAATTCCAAGAACAATCACATACTGAACTGGATCTCATTGTTTACAGTATGAGATATATGAATGGTTCGAATTATATATGTGGCTTTTGACTTTTAAGTATTATGTGTTAACTGATATATACAGATCAACAATGTTTTGGATATGTGTCAGCATAAATGTTTACACATCAGCAAGGCAATTAGGGTGTTTGTTAAAATTGTAGAAATATAAGGAAGTTAGTTAGTCGGTGACTTATCTCTGAAGCAAATGATAGTTGTATAAAAACTGATTTCTTTCTCTCTGTAATTCATTCGAGTAATACAATCTTTGGTTATTCATTTCCTTCCTAAACACTTTGTGATTGTTCTTCTTCTTCTTCTTATTCTTTTTACTTCTTTACTGCAATTCATAGCTCACTGTTAATATGGTATCATCATCGGAGGTCGATCCGTGGTGATTTTCTGTTTTTTCCACCACGTGATTTGTTGTTTTTCTATTCATTTGGAGGATTTGCTGTTCGTGGTGCAGTTTCTTGGTGATTGAATCATGGGGTTTCGATAGAGAAAAGGTGTGCACTCCAGCTGTTTGATAATATATGTCAGTGAGTATTTCTTTATGGATTGATGAATTGCTTGCGTATAAGGCCGATTGCCATCATTTGTTAGAAATTGTGATGAACTATAAGGTGATAGTCATTTCTTATTGATTTGTATTTGCTTATTACTCCATTAAAGGGCGATTGCCGGAGTATGAAATCTTGATTGAAGGCTGATTGCCGTATTGTTGTTTAGTTATTTCTCTTCTTTGAAGGCCTATTGCCGAAGAGGGTTTTGTTTTCTTGGTTGAATCTTGGTGTGTTGAAAGTTTTTTGTCGACAAAGTTTTGTTCTTAATTGTCAACTTGAAGAAGTCTTGTTGGGGTGTAATCTTGATATATGTGATTGTGAATGTTTCTATTGACATTTCTTGATTGTGGTTGAAGAAGACTTTGGTAGTAGTAAGCATGATGTCTGAAAGTATAGTGGAATCTGTGAAGATTGAAGGACTTCTAAGAATGCTAACTATGAAATTACAAGATGATAACTTTGTTAAATGGAGTTTTCAGTTTCAGTTTGTTCTGCGTGGATATGATTTGTTCGATTTCTTTACTGGTGATAATCCGTGTCCACCAAAATTTGTAATACATTTTGAAACTAGAGTTACTAAGGAGGTTATTACTACGTGCAAGAACTAGGTGAAAAAGGATATGGCTTTACTTAGCTTGTTAATTGCTACATTGTCTGATGATGCCATGCAGCATGTGATTGGGTGTAAAACATCATAGGAAGCATGGAGTGCATTACAAGATCAGTTTGCAACTGTCTCAATCTCACAAATTAATCAGCTCAAAACTGAATTTCATACTGCACAAAAAGGAGGTGATTTTGTTGACAAGTTTTTGCTAAGAATGAAGGCTATACGCGATCAATTAATTTCTAGAGGTGAAAGGGTGTCAGAAAATGATCTTATTATTGCTGCATTAATTGGTTTGCCACATGAGTTTGATATGATAAAAATATTTATATTGGCAAGGGAAAATCCTATGTCTCTAAAGGATTTCAGGGCTCAACTTCTTAGTGCTGAACTGACTATTGAGTCCAGGATTACATCTCTCACAAATACGATGTCTGCAATGTATATGAATGGAGACAGGTCTAATAGTGATAGGTCCAATGACTTCAATGGAATGTATCAAGGTGAGAGTTCTAACATGGGATCAAATAGTTATCAATGAGGTTTTGACACTGGTACATACCATGGGAATGACAATTATCAGGGTGAAAGCTCTACCATGGGCGCAGCAAACAACTATCAGGGAGGCTATGGATTCATTGGGAACAATCAAATGCCCTTCAATTCTCCAAATAATCGTGGGACATTCAATTCAAATAGAAACCCTAAGCCATATTTTGGTAACAAATACAAGGGCAATGGTGACTTTTCTTCTTATCAAGACAAAGGATCATAGTCTGGTTTTAGTGGTCAGTCTTCAAATAATGGTTCTAAAAATGGGTCTCCTTGGCAGAGTTAGAATGGTAATATAAATTTCAGATCATTTATTACACCTGAATGCCAGATTTGTTCTCGAAGAGGACATACTGCTCCTAATTGTCATTTTAGAAGTTCAAATGGTTCAAATGTCAATTAATATATGCTTTTGGTGTGCCAGATATGTGGAAAGAAAGGTCATGCCGCTTTGGATTGCTATCATAGGAATAACTATGCTTATCAGGGAGGATCACCACCACCATCAACAATTACTACAACGTCTGCTCAAGGTTCACATGGCTTTACTACAAGGAGATAATTCACAACCACATGGATTTTTGCTGCTGATACATGGGAGTTGGACACTGGTGCCACACATCACATGACAGCCATTGTCAATTTTCTTAATCAAGTCACTACTTATAATGGAAAAGAAAAGATAATCATAGGGAATGATCAAGGTTTGGATGTGAAACATATAGGTTCAACCACATTACTTACTCCATCAACTTTCTTATACTTGAAAAATGTTTTACATTTTCCCAATATTACTGTCAATCTGTGAAGAAATTGTGTCATGATAATGGATGCTGGTTTATTTGTGATGATTGTGTGTTTTTCATACAGGATAAGGCAACCAATGTGATTCTCTACCAAGGAAGGAGTGATGGGGATCTCTTTACCATACCTGTGATGATTGCAGTATATCATTTTCTCAGGCCTTACAATTCAAATAAGTTGCAAGCAAGATCTGTGCAGTGTGTTTTTGTTGGGTATGCTATGGGATACAAGGGAGTTATTTGTTATAATGTTACAACTAGGAAAATGATTCTGTCAAGACATGTGATTCGTGATGAATCAACTTTTCCCTGCAAGCTTCATTTAAAGTTCACTACTACTAGAGATCAACAAGTGCAATCTTCTATTCATAAGATTATTGTCAATTAGGTTCCTTTACCAACTGTTGCAATACCTCAGGATTCTCAGAGGGATAGTATTAGAAGTTATGAGCATGATGTAATTCATGGTGTGTTTATTTCTGATACTAGTGTTAATTCTGGAATGGGGTCAAGATCAGGTGTATCAGCTTCTGGTACAAAAGACTTTTCACTGTCACATGGTACATCATCAACTCAAGGTCCTCATCCCATCACTCATACACCTTCTGGTAGTTCACACATGTTGCCTGTCCATAATGATACACAACTTGAGGTAATTCTCCCAATCTTTTCTCCTATATTATCTAATTCTGATGCTTCTGGAATTGCATCTACACATCCAATACTGAAGAGTGGGGCACTCACGCAGAAGAGTTACAAAAGGTATTTAGAGACAATACTTGAACTACAGTCACTTTAACTAACTGAAGATATATTCTTTGGTGGAGGATTTTCTTTTCCTGTGAGTAATAGTGATGCAGAAAAATGAACAACCTTCAAGAAGGTGGATGCTATACCACAATGGTAAAATGCAATGCAAGATAAGTATGACTCTCTTCGGGCTCAAGAAACTTAGGAATTAGTACCACCTCCAGATGATAGATCCATTATTGGTAACAAATAGGTGTACAAACTCAAAAAGAATCTTGATGGGACTATATCTTGGTATAAAGTTAGGTTGGTTGCACAAGAGTTTTCACAAGAACAAGGAGTGGATTACTTAGAAACTTTCAGTCCTGTTATGAGACACACAACAGTAAGAATATTACTAGCATTGGCAGCAATTAATCATTGGGAATTAAGGCAATTAGACATCAAAAATGCCTTCTTGCATGGTGAATTACAAGAGGAGATTTACATGAAACAACCTTAGGTATTTGTGGATATGGCTAAGCCATCATATGTTTGCAAGTTAATCAAGTCATTGTATGGTCTTAAGCAAGCTCCAAGAGCTTGGAACTCTAAATTCACAAATTACTTACCTGCAATGGGGTTTAAAGCATCTGCTTATGATTCCAGTTTATTTGTTAAGCATAGTAATGGGGATGTTGTCATTCTATTGTTGTATGTGGATGACATTATACTTATTGGATCTAATTCTTGCAAAGTACAAAGGGTTATCACAGAATTATTTGAAGTTTTTGAGCTTAAAGATATGGGAAAGCTCACTTATTTTTCTGGTCTGCAAGTGAACTACAAATTGAATGGGGATATATGTGTCAATCAATCCAAGTACATAAGAGACTTGTTGCATAAAGCTGGTATGAAGTCCTGCAAACCAGCATCTACACCATGCAAGCCTTATGATCCTTTATTGGTTATTGAAGGCACTTTGTTGACTGACCCAAATTTGTATCGCAACATTGTTGGCACCCTGCAATATTTAACCTTTACAAGACCATATATTGCATATGCAATTGATTTTGTGTGTCAATTCATGGCTGCTCCCACAGAATTACATGTTGGGGTAGTTAAAAAGATCTTGAGATTTCTAAAATGAACTATGAAAAATGGTTTAACATTCTCAGCTGATACAAAAGTGGGAATTACTGCATTGAGTGATTCCGATTGGGCTACAAATTTGAACACCAAGAGGCCAGTCACAGGTTATGTGGTTTACATTGGCAACAATCCAGTCTCGTGGCAATTGAAGAAGCAAAATTCAGTTTTGAGAAGTTCTACAAAAGCAGAGTATAAAGCTTTAGCTCATACTGCATCTCATGTTGTGATACCCTTTCTACATGTGATATATTGTGATAATAAATCTGCCATTGCTCTAAGTGCAAATCTAGTTTTTCACTCCAGGATTAAGCACCTCGACACGGACTATCACTTTGTCCGAGAGAGGGTTCAAAAGGGTGATCTTCAAGTCTTATATTTGCCTACGGATGAACGAACTGCAGATTTATTAATAAAGGGATTACATAGTCCATCTTTCTTGAAGCATTCCTACAATCTCAAACTTGGGAATCCAGTTGAGACTGAGGGGGGATGTTAACTAATATATACACATCAGCAGTGTTTTGGATACATGTCAGCATAAATGTTTACACATCAGCTAGACAGTTAGGTGGCACATCATCAAGGCAGTTATGATGTTTGTTAAGATTGTAGAAATATAAGAAAGTTAGTTAATCAGTGGCTTATCTCTGAACCAAATGACAGCTGTATAAATACTAATTTCTTTCTCTCTGTAATTCATTCGAGTAATACAAATACTCTGTGATTGTTCTTCTTCTTTGCTGCAATTTATAGCTCACTGTTAATATTAGGTATAGAAATTCTGCGTGAAATTATTAATTTAGATCTAAAATCAAGAAAATTATGAATTCGTACATCGAGGAAGCATTTTGGTCAAAGACTGAACGATTTTGTTTGAAATTTAGGTTCCATGGTACGGGAAATAATAATGACATGTACCTAGTTTCCTGGTTTTCTAAAGAGAGATTATATTTACACACCCCAAATTACTTCTTCCACACCCTTTTAAATTTTTAATAGTTTCTACACACCACTAACACTTGATAGAAAAATATTAAAAAAATAAAAAGGTGTGAGGGAAGTAATTTAGGGTGTGAATATAATCTCCCTTTTCTTAATTGGAATTTTATGTTGCCATCTCTTTCCTAGTGTTTATGGTTTGTGTGTATACGAGGTTTACTAGGCTCTTACAATTTTCGTAAGCCCTACAATAGACTTGCCAACAACATTGTGATATATGTATATATATTATATCCCAATGATCCGAATCATTTATATTTTAATTCATCATTCATAGATCATCCATTAAAAAAATAGCAGACAAATCCAAAACCATTAAGACGTTCATTTGTAGTGACGAAAATGAATAACATGGTTTCACAAAAAATTACTAAAATTATTATTATTTAATCCAACTATTATATGGTTTTGGATTTGAGTTATTTTTTGTAGACTTGATCTTTGAGGCAAAATCCTAAAAGATATACGGTTCAAATTGTAGCAATATTTACATAATAGGCCTACAAGATAGGACCAAAGAATTTCTCCAATGCCTAAAACGAAATTAAGAAGTAAAAGATAATTCAAGGGAACATACGAAGAGGGCACATAAATATAAGAAACTCCACAATCACCAAATCCTTGTATTTAAACTCTAAAAAAAATTGAAATCAAATGAAAAAAAAACTTGCATAAATTGATACATACCTTAGTTGGATGATTTAAAACTTCCAAACCATCATCCATGGGTCAAAAAAAGTTTTGTTTTCCTGTATGAGAGCTCTTAGGGTTTTAGCTGATGGTATGGTTGATTATTAAGTATGGTTTATTGATAAATTTTAATTTTATTGTTAATTTCATCTTGTACTTGATGATATTTATGGAATAGGGTAAAAACGACAATTCACATTTAAAATATAAGTGGGAGTAGAAAGAGGTTATAGAGTTCAAATTGTTAATCATATAAACCAGAAGTGAGCTGAAGAAATGAAAGCTTGTAGAGGAAGATAGACAGCCGAGAAGAAGAGGGAAATTGTATTGAATCTTGTATTTTCTTAATGAGGAAGTTATTACGTGAAAGAGCATTTATAGTATTGTAAACCACTCTAACTAAGTAATTAACAAACTCTGTAATCTTATTACAAGTAATACAAATAACATTTTTTTATAACCTAAAATAAATTAAGATACTTTGATCTATTGTAAAAAAAAAAAAAAAAAAAAAGGTACTTTGTTTGATGTAATTTTTTCACTTTAATACTGCATCTAGTGCTGCCATTTAGTACTACAGTCTAGTAGTATTCCTCTTCACTTGTAAGTG
Source organism: Crataegus laevigata (assembly GCA_963580275.1). Classification (NCBI taxonomy): domain Eukaryota; kingdom Viridiplantae; phylum Streptophyta; class Magnoliopsida; order Rosales; family Rosaceae; genus Crataegus; species Crataegus laevigata. The sequence continues at coordinate 34,472,050 of OY756942.1, read as the reverse complement.
AGAGGTTTTAGGTTTGATTCTCGCCAAAGACGAATTTGAACTACATTATTGCTAGCCTATTGTGAGGCTTAGCCCACACCCCTACCCCCTTAGTGTAGATAATATCGTGTGTAAAAAAAAATGCTACATTTAGTGGTATTCTTCTCTACTTGTAAGTTACATAATTATCCTTCTAACAATACTAACCATAGACTTACATTACATACACAATCTTTTATACTCTAACATTAGGATCAACTCTCTTGGATGGTGAGTTTGTACCAAATTATTAAGCCCCTTTGTACTACAGTTTAGTGCTATTTCTCTTCACTTATAAGTGAGAGATCTTAAGTTCGACTCTTATGGATGATAAGTTCAATACCAAATGATTATGACATATTCATTGTGGCTTATTCCAAACTCTCCACCTTCTTAGTTAAATATATCGTAGTATTAAAAAATTTGATGTAAGAATTATTTACTATTACCAATGAAACCACATCATTTTTGCTTGTAACAAAAAAAAAATTTGTGGTACCAAAGGGGTTTGGCTACAATGTTATGTCCTATTTAATTTAATGAACAATATTTATACAAGATCTAAAATTGCAAAGATTCATTAAATCTTTATATGTAAAATCTAACTGGGACATTTACCATATCAAGAACTTGAAGAGGTATTTTAAGTAAAGATGATATATAATATCATGGGCCCTAGAAAAAGTATACATGAGGACATTATCTTTTTGCATTTCGACGTTTCTTTGGACGACAAAAGTGAATCGGGATATCTGTAATCAGTTTGGAAGTTCGGTGGTAATTATTATTGGATCCAGAAAGCAAAGTGGATGAAAGCGTAATTTGTAAAAATATTTTTGAAATTAATTTTTAGTAAAAATACAGTAAATCTTAGAAAAATAGTTGAAAGTGTTTCTTACAATAAACATATATCTGGTATTTCTTACATGCAATATTATAAATACTTTTAAAACTCAAAAACACTTTCTCTAAAACCATTTTCAGTCATGTTGATTTCTCAGCAAGTGGTAGAATAGTCGGTGTTCCAATTCATTGTTTATGCCATATTAGTTTCTCAGCAAGTGGTAGAAATAGTGTAAGTGGGGGGGGGGGGGGGGGGCTGACCAACTACCTAATTTATTACTCCAATCTACCAACTACTCCTTTGACAATTGACATCAAGGGCTCACCCTAGACTTCTCATTTCCTTACTGCTTGGGGGAAGAACATGCGACTCAAATATTGAGGCCAAACGATCCATGTGCTCCCACATCACTCGTAAAACTTGTGTGGGACTTAATTTGTTACTGAATTTTACTGAGTGACACTCCACCACTACTCAAAATTTACCATGTGTTAAACCAAATTGCTACATAAACTAAAATATAAAAAAATGTAAAAGATTTATTATCTCAAGCTCACCTCCTCCCTCTCTCCATCCTTCCTGTCCCTGCCAACCCAACTCTTTCATTTAGTACATTGTTCAATGCATGCCCAGAAATACATATTTTTCAATTCATCAAACCTTTCTTGTTTTCCTATAATCATCAAACTCTTTTTTACAAAATGAGAATTGTTAAGAAAGAAAGGGGAGAGTTTTATTTGGCCAGGGTTTGAATGTCACTGCTCTCTGTAAATTTAATCAAAGTCTTTACCCAGAAATCCTACTATGATCAGACCAGTAAAAGTCATTCTAAATAATGAAGGGAAATGAATGGGGAGGGGACCAAGCAAGGTCAGTTGTAGAGGGGATAAGAAGAAAAATTCACTAATGCAACTGATCTTTAATTGAGGGATGGATAGTCAGTGTGCCGATGGAAAAAAAAAAAGGGCGCGGGGGGGGGGGGGGGGGGGGGGGGGGGGGTGGGGGGGGGGTGGTGTTTGTCTATTTTTATTTGCTTTTATTGTTATTATTATTTTTATCTTTTAGTTATTTTAAATAATCTTTCTAGTTTTTTATACCTAAATATTTTGAAACTTTTAAATAGAAATTATATTAATGTTTAACAAATGGTAAGTTTTTTGAGTATGCGGTAGTGCCACTAAGCAAAGTCCAATGATATGCTGAATCCCACACAGGTTTTTTTTCCGTTAGAACCTCTAATTAACATCCTTAAACCTATAGGAATTTATTCAAGAAAACAAAGTTACTTTCTATTTCCAAAACTAATCTCAAGCTTATCCATAATTGGCAGTAGCCAACTTGGAAGAGAACATTTGCACACTCGATGTGCTAGAAAAAGCAGTAGTTGCCATAAAAAGTGCTCAAGACAAATACAATAGTAGGCTTCAATCGTGAAGAAAAACAGAATGCTCCTTAGGACCAAACTCTGCCAGTTTTTAGAAGATCATAACTTGCTTATGAATAATTTGTATAGCATGTAAAACAAGTTGTAGAAATTAGAAAGCATATATATATATAAAGGAAAACTAATGAAAATGGCTTGAAAACTCTGAGTTTTAACAATAAGCACAAAATAAAGGGTAAGTGAATAGTACCATGATTGACTTTTTAGTATAAAAATGTGATTTTTCGTTAAAATAAATAGTACCGGGAGCTTTTCGTTAAAGTTCTTATATATAAGGTTAGGATCCAGTAACACCCCTTTTTGACATACATTTTAATACATGTTTTTGTATGGTCCATTTCATAGTGTAACAATCCAAACCAATGTTTATTTTAGAATCATATTCGTCCATTTTCTTCACTACAAATAAATGTCTTAATGATTTTGATGATTTATGAACGATGTACTAAAATATAGACATTTTGGATCTTGCAATACATTACAAAGTGGACCCTACAAAAATGAGTGTTAGAATGTGTGTCAAAAGCGTGTCTCCACATCTTAGCCTCTATATATATATATATTACTAGCTAAAATTTATGCTTTCAAATTTTATACAATTGCATTGTTGAAAATACTGGTGGGTAGTGAATGTCCACAGTACCTTTGGTAGAGTTTTCAATGCCACATGCAGACATTTTCAATGCCCATGAAAATTGGAATGGACTTTGGAAACATAAGGAATGTTTTTCAAAACATGTGATGTAAATTTTCAAATTGTAAGAACTTGTTTGTATGGAGCCGCTCTATAAATAGAGAGCTCGGACTGCAGTTAAAATAGAGAGAATACATAAAGTTCATAGAAGAGGAAGAGAGAAAACAGAGGAAGAGGAGAAGAGTTAATAGAGAGAGTTATTTTGTACTCCTATTATTCTAAATTATAATGAAAGCATCACTGCTGCCCCGAGGACGTACTCCAGTCACACTGACTGTAGAGGAACCTTGTAAACTTTGTGTCTTGTTTATTTATTGCACTGCACACACCGTCAATTTTACAACATGCATTACTTTGGGTAAACTATGTATATGTATATGGCTGAAGATACTAGATGATTAAACAAACAAACAAAAAGAAACAAAGAAGTGATGGATCTAGAAGGTCTGATCACATATATTTGACCAACCAAAAGAAAGAAGGTATTGAAAAACACATGCACTGAACTTTTCACTGTCTCTACATGAATGGAAGCCAATAATTCATCTTGTGTGACCCATGTATCATATATGAACGATCGACAATATATAGTGAATCAAATCTCTCAATCACAAATTTAATCAGAGGACCCTGTAATGTTTATATGTACAGAGTATAATTAAAAGAAAAGGAAACAGCATGCAATATATTGATGTATGATGGAGACATGGACGATTCAAATCGATCGATGCCGGGATCTCATGAGAGTGATAGTCTTATTCAAACACTTTCCAGTGGCTTTACTTCCAAGATGTTAACACTCTTGGAAACCTCTCACATACGCAATATTACACTTTTTTTTATAGACGGAGCGAGATCGAGAGAGAGAGAGAGGATGGGGTGGGGGATGGTGGATGGGCGCTGTCCCTAACAAACTTTCAAGGGTTTTTTGGAACTCGAATATTAGATCAAACCCAACCTTGGCTAAATACTATTTGTTTAGGTTTTATTCCCCTTCAAAACTCAATTCAACTCATACTAAATGTGTGAGCTAAAAGCTAAAGGCCGAACAAAATCCAAATTCCCTCCATGATTTAGCCCAAAAAATGATGTGGGCACCACCAGTGGGACCCCACCCACTTGGACATGTTTTCCAAGATTTATTGAATCTAACAGCTGAGATCGAATATAATTAAATTTAACGGTATAAAAAAGATCTAATGGCCCAAATTTAAATCCAATGGCTAAAATAATTAAAAAAGGTTATTTAACTTTACTTAACTCAAAATTCACCCAAATTTAGTGGTTTTTCAATATTTATCGGAATTTAAATATTTTTAGGTTAAAATGTTCATAAAATTAAATTATGATAGTGTACCTAATTTTTTTTTAAAATTACTTTAAAAGAAAAAATTAGCCTAAATTTATTCTTTAATAATCTCGAGCTAAAAATTTTAGGCCATAAGGGTTGGAGCATAAAATTTTAGGTTTCACCCATCCTAGGATTGCTCTCGCCCTTAACTCGCTTAACTTTGGAGTTCCGATGGAATCCAAAGCCAATGTGTTCCCAAAAGGCATCGTGCTAAATGGAGGGGAGCATGTACATATAAGGCACATCAATGATATAATCAATGCCACAGTATATAATCAGGTGATAATCAAATATAAACGGTTTGCTCATCATCTAAGTTAGCACACGAGTCAGAGTTGCCTAAAGCAACCTGTACGACAAGACTGGGTATAATAATGAGCTATCGTACTACAATCACGTGAAGACTAGTGCTAAGCACGGTCACATACAAGTTGAAACTGCCTAATGCACTCTGTACGATACGACTGGCACCTAAACTTGGATCCAAGGTGAGCGAACGGTGCAAATGTGAACATACACGTGAAAGACTGGCCCTGGCCCTGGGTGGAGTACCAAAATCGGGGTGCAGCAAGATGAGCATATACAACATGTATGAATGTCATGATAATAATATCCCAACCACATCGACCAACAGAGAGGGGGTGATGTGCCTTATATGTACATACTCTCATTCCTATAGCATGAGGCCTTTTGGGAGCTTACTGGCTTTGGAGTTCGAGCAAGTTCGGGAGAGAGCAATCCCATGATGGGTGACCCACTGGGAAGTTCTCGTGCTGAGTTCCCAGAAACAAAACTGTGAGGGTGTGGTAGGGGCTCAGAGTAGATAATATCGTGCTACGACGAAGTCGGTCTGGGATGTGACAAAATGATATCAGAGAGACTCTACTGTTCGGTAAAAGTGTGCTGACGAGGATGTCAGGCCCCTAAGGTGGGTGGATTATAAGATCCCACATCGACCAACAGATAAGGGGTGATGTGCCTTATATGTACATGATCCATTCCCTATAGCACGAGGCCTTTTGGAAGCTCACTGGCTTTGGAGTTCGTCATAACTCCGAAGTTAAGTGAGTTCGGGCGAGAGCAATTCCAGGATGGGTGACCCATTGGGAAGTTCTCGTGTGAGTTCTCAGAAACAAAACCATGAGGGTGTGGTAGGGGCCCAAATTGGACAATATCATGCTACGGCGGAGCCGGTTTGGGATGTGACGCCAAATGTGTGTGTGTGTTTTTTGTTTGAACAAATGATATTATTTACACTGAGTAAGAAGGGGGTGAGCTTGGCTTCACAATGGGTTAGCAATAATGTGGTTCAAATTCGCCTTTGGCGAGAATCGAACGTAAAACCTCACACTTACAAGTGAAGAGGAATATCACTGGACTGTAGTACTAAGTGGCCTAAATGTGTGTTAATACTTAATCCTACATATTTAATTAAAGGGAAAATGATAGTTTACTACCCTCATGTTTGGTGGTTTTCAACATTTAGTACATCAATTTTTTTTCATCCCAGAGTCATACCTAAAGTGTAAATTTTGGGACAGTCTCATACATCTGTTAGTCAAACTGTTAGTTCTCCCGTTAAGTGATGACGTGGTGCCCATGTGGACAATGACTGGGTGCCACGTGTCATTAAAAATATTAAAATAATTATTTAAATAAAAATAATATTTAAAAAAATCAAACCCAGAAAAGAAGAGGAAGAAAAATGAGAAAAAGAAGGATGAGGAGAAGAATAAGGAGGAGGAAGAAGAAGGAAGAAGGAGGAGAATGAAGAAGGAAGAAGAAGGAGAAGGAGGAGGAAGAAGAAAAAAAAAATCTGGGTTGGGGGCGTGCATGGGAGGGGAGGAGAAGAAGGAAGAAGAAGGAGAATGAGAAGGAAGAAAAAAAAATGGGTTGGGGGTGTGCACAGGGGGGAAGAAGAAGGAAGAAGGAAGAAAAAGAAGGGGGAGGAAGAAGAAGGAGAATAAGGAGGAAGAAGAAAAGAAAAAAAAAATTTGGGTTGGGGGCGCGCGGGGAGGGGGAAAAAGTTTTTTTATTTTTTAATATTATTTTTATTTAAATAATTATTTAAATATTTTTTTAATGGCACGTGGCGCCCAGTCATTGTCCACATGGCGCCACATCATCACTTAATGGGAGAACTAACAGTTTGACTAACGGATGTATGAGACTGTCCCAAATTTACACTTTAAGTATGACTTTGAGATGAAAAAAAATTGATGTACTAAATGTTGAAAACCACCAAACATTAGGATAGTAAACAGAGATATATTGTGACATCCCGTCCCGAACCTTTATACGGACGATGTGAAATGACGAAAATACCCTTACCTACGCGTGAACGGGTACGCTTGGACACGATATTGGGCTTTTGGGGTATCCTAAATCTTTAAACCTAAGTTGGGACACCTGTCCCTATACATGCACATGTACACGTACACCAAACCATCCCTACTTTTCTGCTTTTCCTTATCTCTTTCTTTCTGAAACTCTCTCTTTCTCAAACTCTATCGTTTTCTCTCGACTTCATCCAAGTACAGACACACACACTCACTTCGAACTCGAACCAAGGTCTAAGGTAAGCTTATTTTACTCCCCAAGACTTTCTGAACTTATCTATATAAGTTTTAAGCTTAGAAACCTTTGAAAACAACTCAAACCCGAGCTTAAACTTTGAGGTACTGTTCATCATCTCTTTCGTGGCTTTGTTTTAGGTAAAAAGAAGATCACCACAAGTCTTAGAATTGCCCCACGAACCTCGGAGTACCTAGTTTGCAAAGTTTGGACGTCGGGATCACTGTTTTCAAGGTTGGCCGAAATTGGAAGGTTTCCCCGAGGAATTTCCAGCCATTTTTCAAGGTATTTGAGTTTATAAACATGTTCTACATTGAATTTAGAGCATGTAGGAAGAAAAACGAGTGAAAAAGGATGAAAAATGAAGGAGATAGGCTAGTTTGAACTTTTGGCCGGAATCGGTCGCCGGCGCCGGCGACGGTCGCCGGAAAAACCAGTCCGGCCGGCGACCTGAGGTAGGGGGTGACGGAATATTCCGTCAAAGTTGACGGAATATTCCAACGCCGTTAACTAACGCCGTTAACTGACGCCGTTAGGAGTTAACGGAATATTCCTCGGCGCGTGCACAGCACGTGACAGCGCGTGGGGGCGCATCTGTCCGTGCAATTCCAGGCGCGTGGGGGCGCGTGAGTAGTCCTAAAATTATTCTAAAAATATCACGACGCTCGTGACGTCGTGTAGGTCGCGTTGGTATATTCAAATGCCAAAATTGACCTTCGTATGAAAAGTTATTTACGTAGGTCATTTATGTGCTGTTAATGACGGTTTTGCGATTAATTCACGTATAGGTGAGACGCATCCAGCGGACGAGCGCAGTCACTCTAGGCTCGGGGGATACGACCCGTCGACATACCAGTGAGTGGGCTTTTGTTTTCAGTATATATATATATATATGACGTTTTTCCCAGAGACATAAATTGATTGATTTACGAATTGATTGGATTTGATAATTGAATTGCCATGTCGTATGCCAATTATGTTTTATGCCTGTGATTATGATTGCATTCATTATGCACTGACGCCGAGGACGGCCAGGTAAGTAATGTGGTAGTGCTTGAAATGATGTTAGATTGTGATTTAGTTAATCACCTGCACCTCGGGTGTTGTGCTCCGCCAGAGTAGGGCCTAGCCTTCACGTGATCGTTCACCTCACGCACCGTACGCTCACCTTGGATCCAAGGCAGGTGCCTAGCCTGTCGTACAGACCACAATAGGTGGTTCCGACTCGTTGGTGACCCGCGATTAGTCGCACAGCCTTCACGTGATCGTAGCACAGGGCGTAATATTATACACCTAGCCTGTCGTACAGACCACAATAGGTGGTTCCGACTCGTGTGCAGGATGATGATGATAGTGATAATGATGATTGATATGATTGAGTATGTTTGTTGAGCTATAGATTCAGCCGTACAGGTCATTAGAGTTGACTCCGGCTGATAGGGCACTAGGGACACCCTAGTTTTATATTACTTGCCTGATGATGATAATGATTCTGAGTTCGTATATCGACATGATCTATTATTACGTTTTGATAACGAGATTTGACGTTAAGATGAGTTTTCGTATATAAGTTTATATATGTACTATTTTCTGGGAAAATTATACTGATTTACAGCGAGGGGTTATTTATGGATCTTATGAAATGGTTTTGGAAAACTTTGTTTTTGCCCACTCACCTTTTATGTTTTACGCTCCTCCAGGTACTAGGTAGCAACGTTGTGGACGCTAGCGAGGCGCTAAGGCAGTTCTGACAGACTACCACTTATGTAGGATTTTCTTTCGTAGTTGTAATGTTTGTTTAAACTTGACTGCACCTAGGAACGGCTCTGTATCATATGTATATTATAAACTTAACTTTCACTGCTGCACTTTATACCAAATTCGCTTCCGCTGACGCACACGGCTACGTCACTCACACGTGACGGCCGGCACGCCTCGGTTTCCGGATTGGGGTGTGTCATATATCCTTAATTAAATTAGAGAACTATTATTGACACTTAAAAATCTAAATGTGCACTCTTATTTTTCTTTCTAAATGTAAAAAAATTTGGAGTGCACAATTAAATTTTTAGAGAACTAATAACAATTCTCATTTAATTACTGATTTATAAGTTGTGGAAGATTCTTCTGTCCTGGCCTCATTATCATAAAATCTACACAAACAACCATATGTAAATAGGGGTGTGCTATCCACACACCCCTTTTTACTTCTCACACACCCCAGTTAATTTCTGTCCGTTAGATCTTTTTTAATTCATCCGATCCGACGGTCGAAATTTAAAAAGGTGTGAGAGAAGTAAAAAGGGGTGTGTGGATATCACACCCCATGTAAATAATCCACCTAACTCTGCTAATAAATACAATATAATAATGCGAGAATTATTATTGGCGCTCTAAAGATCTTGTTTTGCATTTTTTACAATTATATTTTTCTTTTTAAATATAAAAAATTTGAAGAGTATAATGAGAATAATTAAAATGCTAATAACAATTTCTAATTTTGCTGATAAGAATAATTAATAATTTTGTCAGTGTTCAATGATGAAAGAATGTGCATCAAATAAAAATTTAAGGGTAAATTACAAAAAACAACCTCAACTATTGGGTCGAAAACAGTTTCATACCTCATCTTTAAAAAGTTTCAATGCCATACTTTTGCTTACGAATTTGTTGCAATGTCATAACTCCCGTCAGTTGACAGTTGACTGTCAATTCCTCTGTAAATGCTGACGTGGCATACTTTTTATTAAAAAATATTAATTTTTTAAAAAGTTTTTTTTTCGTTTTTTTCTTCTTATTCGGCGCTACCCCGCCTTTTTCTTTTTCTTCTTCTTCTTCTCGGGTTGCAGGAGCTACCCTTTTTTTTTCTTTTTTTCTTCTTCTTCTCGAGTTACAGGAGCTAACCCATTTTTTTTTTCTTCTTCTTCTTCTCAGGTTGCAGGAGCTACCCCTTCTTCTTATTTTTCCTTCTCCTTCGGGTTGCAGGCGCTCCAGTTTTTTGTTTTCTTCTTCTTCTTCTTCCTCATCCTCCTCCTTCGGGTTGCAGGTGCTACAGTTTTTTTTTCTTTCTTCTTCTTCTTCTTTCTTCTTTCTTCCTCTTCTTCTTCTTCTTGTTCTCGAGTTGCATGAGCTACCCTTTTTTTTCTTCTTCTTCTTCTTCTTTTTCTTCCTGCTTCTTCTTCTTCTTCTTCTTCTTCTTTTTCTTCTTCTCGGGTTGCAGGAGCTACCTTTTTTTTTCTTTTCTTTTTTCTTTTTTCTTCTTCTTCTCCTTCTTCTTCTTCCTTCTTCTTCTTCTTCTTCGGGTAGCGCCTGTTTGTTTATATATATATATATAATTAATATTTTAAATATTTTTAAAAGTTTTTAATAATTTTTTAATAAAAAGTATGTCACGTCACACGCCATGTCAGCATTTAACTGAGGAATTGACAGTCAATTGACGGGAGGTATGACATTGCAACAAATTCGTAAGCAAAGGTATGACATTGAAACTTTTTAAAGATGAGGTATGAAACTGTTTTCAACTCAATAGTTGAGGTAGTTTTTTGTAATTTACCCAAAATTTAAACTAAGAAAAAAAAAGTTAGTAAATAAGAGTCCACATGTTTTCTGCAATATTTGGTTTTTATGGTATATCCAAAGATTTTGAACACTAAATCTAATCTAATTATGCCGATCATTTTATTTAAGGAAAACTAATGAAAATGATTTGAAAATTTTGAGTTTTAATCAAAAGGACAAAAAGGTGTTGTAAGTGAGTAGTACCATGAGTGACTTTTTAGAATAAAAATGTCATTTTCGTTAAAAGTGAACAGTCCCGAGAATTTTCATTAAAAGTAAACAATACCGAAAATGTTTCATTAAAACTCTCTTTCGTTTACTCTCACCACTAGACTAACTCTAGTGACTTATATAATATTTGCTTTCAGTTGTGCAATGCCAATCAATACATATCTTATTATGATGTTCCCAAAGGATTTGGATCCTCGTCGGATCCCCTCCCTAGGGATCAACAAACACGGACCGTTGATCAAAAATCGTGCGGTCACAATTTTTTCTATTTTTATATTTTTTTTACGCAAAACGAGACTGTTTTACTTTTAAAAATATAAAAAACATTTAATTAGAATCGCACGATTTTTTATCAACGGTCCGTACTCGTTGATCCCTAGGATCCCCAAGAAGGGGATCCGACGAGGATCCAAATCCGTTCCCAAATTCAAAATAGAAATGAAGATCTGACAACCAATACATATCTTATTATCATGTTCCCAATACCAACCCATACATATCTTATCATGGGAGGCAGATTGTTTGCCCTCCTAGTTGTGGTGCCCTTCCATGCCCTCTTAGTTTGTGCGGTCAAGGTTAAGCCACGTCAACATTTTATATTAATTTTTAATAGGGATAATAAGACAAAAAGCAATAAAAATATAAAATATTGACGTGGCTTAACCGTGACCACACAAATAGGAGGGCATGGAAGGGCATCACAACTAGGAGGACAAACAATCAGCCTCCCTTATCATGATGTTACCAATACATATCTTATTATCAAGTTTTGGGTCAACTCGTTAACGAGTTGATCGTTATTAGGTCACCCGTTAATAATCAATTAATGAATCAGATTATTATCTAGTCATTCCTTAAGAATTTGTTAAGATAACGGGCATGACAAGTAAACAACACAAACACGACCTATTTATCAGTATAGACATTATGCATGACAATTTTTTGCACCCAATAACCCGACACGACTCGTTAACAAGTTGGACATTATCGAGTCACTTGTAAAGACTCGTTAAGATAACGGATTTGAAACGATCAAATCCAATAAGATAATGAATATGCCATAAAAAAGACACAGTCACGACCCATTTATCAAATCTATCAACTTTATGCAGTAGATGAGAAGATCTGGTCTGTAATCTGAACAGTTGGACATTTTAGTATGAGGATTGAAAAAATAGACATCAAATTTAAGCTACTTTAGTCACGGTTGTCATTTATCCATTTAGGTCTCACATGTGCAAATCATTTTTTTTAGTGAGTAGGATTAATTCTCCATTTGGACCCTTTAAGGCCATCTCCAACCGATGGCTGGTCAGAGGGCTCAAACGAGCCCTCTGGCCCTCCAAGATTCTCCAAGATATTAATATTTTAATAAACAGTACAGGGCCATATTTGTCTCCGTCTCCAACCGAGGGCCAGAGGGCTCGTTTTAGCCCTGTCACAAAAAACCGTCTCCAACCGAGAGCCAGAGGGCCAAACATAATTTATTATTTTAAAACTACAACTTAAATTCAAATCCAACGGCTAAGTGACGAGTAGGTGTTTACGTTTTATGTTTTTAAAAATGTTGTTTAAGTTTCATGTTGTTAAATGTTTTTTTTTATGTTGTATAATTTTTATGTTGGTTAATGTTATTTAATGTTGTTTCATATTGTTTCATGTTACTTAATTTAATTTAATGTGGTATAATGGCCTAGGAAGTTATAGGAAAAAAATAGAATTAAAAAAAATATGAAACAAATTTTGTAAAATAGAAGTTATATGAAAAAAAATATTAATCAAATTTTGTGAAATATAAGTTATAGGAAAAAAAATGAAACAAATTTTGTGAAATAGAAGTTATAGGAAAAAAATAGAATTTAAAAAAAATATGAAACAAATTTTGTAAAATAGAAGTTATATGAAAAAAAATATTAATCAAATTTTGTGAAATATAAGTTATAGGAAATAAATGGAATTTAAAAAAAATATGAAACAAATTTTGTGAAATAGAAGTTATAGAAAAAAAAATGAAATTTTAAAAAAATATGAAACAAAATTTGATTCATATGAAAAGGATAAAAAAGGAAAAAAAATAAATTCATATAAAAAAAATGAATACACCAACTACTAGCCGTTGAATTAAAAAAAATTCAAACTATTAGTGTCGGTTATAACCGACACTAATAGTAATTCAAAATTTTTTTTGCCTTGAATCCTTATTACTGTCGGTTATAACCGACAATATTAATAAAACCTTTATTAATTCTGTCGGTTACAAGTTACAACCGACAGCAGTAAGAAAATTATAAAAAAAAATAGCCAGCACTCTAGCCCTCTCCAATCCCGTGGGGCCCTTCCAAATTCAAGAGCCCTCTGGCCTAGCCCTCGGTTGGAGACGGTTTTAGGGCTATTTTCGGCCCTCTGGCCCTCTGGCCCCTTCGGTTGGAGATGGCCTAATAAGGTGTATGAAAAAACGGACGTTAAATCATGGCATGATGTAGAAAATACGTTAAACCAAGCATTAGTGGAAACTATAAACATATACAACGCTTTAAACCAAAACTCACTCATTGGTACATAGTCGGATCCTTATAATTGCTTAGGTGCAATTGTTATGGATGCTCCATCGCACCTAATTTGAGCGGGGCTGTGTGATGACAGATTGAAATGACAGACGAAAATTTTGAGAGACGTGTGGTGTGAGAACCAGAAATCAAGGAACCATTCCTGTATGTACTTAGGGAGGCATATGATGGTTAAATTCATAAAATTAATGGAAATTGGATCTAAGGGGGATCATTCGGGAATTTAAAACGATGAATGATCGTCGTGAGTCGCAATCTGACGAAAAATAATAGAATAATAATAATGGCAAACTGGTCCACTAGTTGACTTTGTGCTCCGAGGCAGCCCTGCTATTATTCTATATATGTTGTGAAATTCTTGTCGTCTGCTTCGTGCATACAAATTTATTGGTTCATCACTTTTGCTGCGTAACTCTGCTTTTACTCTCAATTTTTTTGTTTGTTTATATCTTGTTCTTTTTACACATCACCTTTAAGTATGGCTTTGTTTCCACTTAAATATTTGGGTCATTTCGAGTATCCATCTGAATTATCCGAGTAGGGTGTGTGTTGATTACAAAAATCACCTAACCTACGTGGCACGCATACCGAGTAATTAATAAGCTAACTACGTTCTTCACATGTGTGTGGGACGTGCCAACTTGTCGGCCGAGCTCGGCCGGGGAGTACAATATGTTGATGTTGCGTTGATGCGCGCTGCTGACTTCTACGTCTTGCGATTGTGGCCGAGGATGGAACACGTCTCGGCCTTTGGATTCTAAAGCCTGAAGACAATGCTGCTATTTTTACGAAGTTCAATTCAAATTTGGCTTTCAATGTGCCGAATGTAGTAACCTAGTAACACCTCACTTCGCCGAGAAGGCTAATGAGATGACCTCTGCAAAAAAAGATTTGAAAATCCTTCTTGACCGAGACTTGGATAGATAATCAGTCGACCTCGACGCAGTGCTGTTTATCCAAACTGAAGATGCTCTGAGGTTGGCTTATTCTACGGTAGTAGTGCTGTTTATCCAAATTGAAGATACCACCGGTTGCCTTCACAGTGCTGTTTATCCAAACTGAAGGTGTGTCGGCGAAAAAAGAAAATAAAAATCTCAAGATTGTTGAGAGGTTTCGCGTAGAGCGAGAAATTGCGCAGGGCAGATTTGTGTGTTGAGTTAGAGGTCCCTTGAATGGTGTTTTCAGCCTTGTATTTATAGGAACCGATGTGCGATGCGCTAGAGTCTCAGTCAAAAACTTCTCAAGGTAAACAATAACCTATTTTTTAGATGTCATTCATCATCATCCTTATTTTATGCAAATAAACAGCATGCATCAACTTGACCTCCACGGCAAAGCATACAGATAATTTGTACGCAAGAGCGCAAGCCATTTTGGTGATCATGATCCATTGCTTGCCTTCCACGTGGAACCCATCACAATATCCCCTTTTTCATGCTGCCTTACTCCTGCAAACCACTTGCAATTAATATGCAAATCCTCCTTTGTCATTATCATAAATTGTTGTTGATCTTGATCACATCTTTGCGCTTTCCACCTTTATCCAATACAAAATTTGACTTTAAATGAAACTAATCCATTGTATTGCCGCGTGAGTCACACCAAACATCCCGAACCCATTTGAACTGTATCTCTCCTGGAGATATGATTTGCTTCGCCACTTATCTTTAAACAACTCACTGGATATAGCCAATAGTAGGCTCAGATAATCCAATATATATTAAGAGATAATATTATGATAAAACCCACAATATTATACCTTAATACAAATTTAAAAACTTTATTATCTCACGGTCTAGAACTTTACTCATCTAACGGCCTCGACTGCACAGGCCGATAGTGTAAATTTGGATCCAAACAGTGTGTCAGAGTTTATAAAAAATAATAAATCAATATGTTGTAAACTTTCTTAATTTAGGTGTGATTATGTAAATTTTATATTAAATTTGATTCTAATTATCATTTCCTATTACAACTTGTATTCCTTGGGGATGAAGGAATTTCTTCTCTCCTTTTATTACTATAAATAACACACATATTCCTTTACAATTCTACAAACACGTCTCTCTCAATTTCTCTACCCTTGTCGCCAGCCATATTCCCTTTGTTAGATAAAATAGGTTACAACACGTTATCAGCACGCTTTTACCGCTGCGCTTAGGAATATGACGTTGAAGAATTTTTCTGCATCAAACCAGTTCATCCATATCATCACGCAATAAGGTTATTTCAAAACAACAGTTTTTATCTCAATATTTTTGCAGCCTTGATAGCATAAACATTCACCATAATGCATGATCCAACTCTACATAAATTGTGTATGCATTATATTCATAATTGTTGAATTATGTGAATTTGATATTTATCATGAATTGCATCAAATTTATGTATGTGCATTAAAATTATTGAATTGCATATGCATCAAATTGAATTATATATGAATTGAATTGAAAAAAGAAAAAAAAAACTTGAAATCGAGAACCCTAAAGGTTCTTTGAACCTGTGACCCCGACACCATTGGCCTCACACGAGCCCATTATAGGCTGCGAAGCACTAGAGCAAAACCCTTACTCCATTTGAGAAGATGCCTTTGGGATCAAACCCTAACCCACAGCGCCACCCGAAGTCGGCCTAGGCTTAACCGTCGTTGTTCCTAGGAAATCACGCTTGTAGTTGTGATTGGGACCTCGCCATTATCAGAGATGATGGGTTTTTTTTCTCATAAATCCGATGAACATCGAAGAAACTCTTCGATGGACTCCTCGAATCCTCACCGTTCTCAGACCTCCCCGATGTCAAAACCTCATTTTCCGCCCACAATTTGGGTTCCTAGGTGCTTCGTCATGCCGTGACCCCCGAGGAAAGTCGCCGGAAGCGACGCCGGCGTTCTCCCGGGCACATTCTGACACCCAATGTCGCTGGGGTGTATCGAGCCCTTTTCGACCTAAGCCCAATTGGGCCTTGAACCCTCAGCCCACAGCAGCGCCCGTTGGGCTTTCTACTGCCCTACGATTGTCCCAGCCTAGTTTCAATAACCCATTGGGTTTTTATGTTGGACTCGGCCCGCATAACACTAACCCAAAACCTAGTGCATGGTGTTCCCTCGTGTCATGTCACATCGAATCCCACCCTCGTCTGGGCCATCTCCTTGGGCCTGACTTCCTTTGCAACCCAGTTCTATTGCTATTGGGCCTGCAACCTTCTATCACATGGGGCCTAATCCACCTAAGCCTATCCTAGTCCATTCTTGGGCATGGGTTGCACGGCTTCAGTCTGCTTAGCCCACTCATGGGCTTTGGCCTATATTTTTAGGCCTCGAGCTTCGATTGTTTAAGATTTTTAGACAATTTGGGTTTTATATTTTTTCACCAACACTTTAAATTTGGCCTAAAGTCCAAATAATTAATTCAATTACAATAATAAATCTAAAGTTTTATTTGCATATTTTTGTGTATATATTTTTGTTTGCATGCAGGAATATATGAACCTGAAGTTCATAATTACTTTGAAAACATAAAGTTTCTTAAAAACACGCCTTGTTTGAAAACTTGAAGTTTTCACTTAAAAACATCATCTATGAAAACCCAAAGTTTTTTTTCATGCAAAATTAAACCAATACATGTCTATTAGAACCTGTATGTTCTACTTCTATGTGAATGGATTGATTTTTTCTCATCGTATCCATCTATTTTGTGATAGGAACATGTTGAATTTGAACAAACTCAACTTCATTGCTTTGGAGGTCTTTGGAATGAACTACCTCAAGTAGGTCCAAGATGTGAAGCTTTAACTCACTGCAAAGAACTTGCTTCTCGCCATTGAAGAAGAGACAGACAGCCCTGTTGGTGAAGTTGAAAAAGCCACTGCTATGATCTTCATCCAAAGACATATCCATGACGCCTTGCAAACTGAGTATTTTGTTGATAAGGATACAGGTGCACTATGAATCACTTTGGCTGATCGTTTTGATCATCAAAAAGACATATTCTTGCTTGAAGTAAGACATAACTGGAAACATTTGCGCTTCCAAGACTTTAAGTTTGTGAATGAACATAATTCTAAAGTTTATCGAATCTGATTACTTCTCAAGTTTTGTAACTAAACTTTGACCGAAGAGGATCTTCTGGAGAAGACCTATTCGACCTTCTCTGCTTCTAATATTGTCATGTAGCAACAATATAGAGCTTATAAGTTGACTAAGTTCTTGGATTTGATCTCTGTTTTACTTCTCGCTGAAAATAGAACCAACTGTTGATAAAGAATCATCAAGCTTGACCTACTGGGGCGACTACTGTGTCTAAAACACATTGTATCACAAATCAACGTCCAAAGCACCAAAAGATGCTTGGTAGGGGTGCCAGAAGCCATCCCGCCAAGGTCAACAGAGTCAAGGCCTATCCAAATGAGGAAACAAAGCCCAAAAGCGCTCAAACCTAGGTCCCAAGGCCCCGAACTTCAAGAATAAGAGCAAAACACCTAAAACCATGGATACGGATATGTGCTCTCGCTATGGTTCAAAATACCATTAGTCCCGTGTTTGCCGAGTTCCCCATAAGGTTATAGCTGAATATCATTCTCGTCGTAATAAGTTTGAATCAAACTTCGTGTAAGTGGACAAACCGGAGACTACAAAGATGGATGTTTCTGACTTTCAAGAGGATACCACCCCTATGGAAGATTAGAATCTTAGACATAAATAATTTTAGTTAGTTAAAATTGCACAATAAGGCCAAATTCCACCTAGTGGCCGAATCTCCCTTTGTTTTTTGGTTGATTTTTGAACAATTTTCCTTTATGTTTGGATTATTTGTTGGTGATTTGTTTTTGGACCGATTCAAATTAATTTTTCATTCTAGGTATAACTAGTGGGGAAGTTAGTTGTCTGGCAGATAGTGAAACCACACACACAGTTTTGCGTGAACACATCTATTTCACTAACTTCATATCTAAGAATGCACTTCTGACAACCCTATCAAGCCCATCCAACCTGATAGAATGATACGGTAAGTCACATATAATGTTGTCCAATGGTATAATCTTGACCATTGATGAAGCACTCTATTCTCCACACTCTAGAATAACGTTGTTAAGTTTTAAGGGCATTAGAGATAACAATTACCACGCTGAAACCCACGTAGAAAATGGAGTTGAATTTATGTGTTTAACTTCCTACAAATATGGCCCGGAGTGTATTCTAGAGAAGATAGAGCATAGCCCGAGTGGTCTGTATACTACGACCATACACCCCATAGAATGCCACTATATGGTCGGCCCTACTACTGGGACTACGCACGAAATTACAATTTAGCATGATCGTTTGGGACATCATAGACAAATAGCGATGCGCCGAATCCTCAAATCATCACATGGGCATCCACTAATCCAAAGTTTAGGTTCGATCCAAGGAATCATATGTCAAACATGTTCCATGGGAAAGCTTATTACTAAGCCTTCTTATGACAAGATTCGTTCGAATCCTCCTATTTTTTCTACAACGGATTCAGGAGGACATTTGTGGACAATTTAATACTTCATGGTTTTGATTGATGCTTCCACACGTTGATCACACATGTGCTTGTTGTCCACAAGGAATGTTGCATTCTCCAAACTGTTGGCCCAAGTTATCAAGCTCAAGGCTCACCACCCTGATTATCCGATCAAATATATTCAATTGGATAATGCTGGAGAATTCACATCTAAAACTTTTGATGACTATTGCATGTCAGTTGGGGTTGAAGTTGAACATCATATACCCCATGTTCATACCCAGAAAGGCCTGCCAGAAGCTTTCATTAAGCGCTTACAAACGATTACTCGATCGTTGGTTCATACGTACCAAGCTTCTGATCGTTGCTTGGGGCCATGCAATATTGCACGTAGCAAAGTTGGTTCACATGAGGCCTATTGTGACACAACCATTTAGTGCCCTTTAGTTGGTTACCATATATGAACCCGACATATCATACCTGCACATTTTTTGTAATGCGGTATATGTGTTGATCTCGTCACCCTTACGTACAAAAATGGGGCCTCAGCAAAGGATGGGAATCTATGTCAGATATGATTCTCATTCGATTATTCGTTACTTAGAACCTTTGACAAACGATCTGTTTACCACTCATTTCACGGATTGTCACTTCTATGAGACAATCTTTTCGTCGTTACGGGGGAATAAGAATGTCAACGTTCCTGAAGAACGACGCGAGTTATAGTGGATGACCCCCACTTTGTCTCATTTAGATCATTACACCGCTCAGTCTAAAACTGAAGTGCAGCGTATATTAGATCTCCAGAGCATAACTCAAAGTATGCCAGATGCTTTCACCGATCTAGTGCATGTGACAAGATCACATATTCCAGCTGCGAATATGCCTGCAAAGATGGATATACCAAATATACAACAGATTTCCCTCCTGGAGGCTGGGGGCCTCAATCTTGGTGATCCACGTACATTAGCGGCTAACCAATCATCTACCTCTACACAAAAGCATCACAGACCTCTTGGTTTAAAGGATTCACACATTCGGAAGAGGAAATCAACAGCACAAGGTCCCAAAGTGCCTACCGTGAATCTGACTATCGCTTACTCATTTTATCCAACTCATGAGAAAGTTTTAGATCATGGAAGCGTCCTTGAAGAGATGAATCATCCTCCCAAGAATCAGGAGATTTCGGTCTATTATGCTAACTTAGATGATATGTGGCGTAGAAATGAGATGATTGTCAATGATGCATTAGCATTTACAGTAGCTACTGAGATCATGTTGAGCGATGACATTGAACTGCGTTCCATTGATGAATGTGGACATAGAACTGATTGGTCAAATTGGAAACAAGAAATCCAAGTCGAACTCGACTCACTTGTGAAATGTAAGGTGTTTGGACTTGTAACTCGTACTCCTCCACATGTGAAGCTAGTTAGCTACAAGTGGGTTTTTGTTTGGAAGCTTAATGAGAAGAACGAAATTGTGCGTTACAAAACTCGTCTTGTTGCACAAGGCTTCTCACAACACTCTGAGATTGACTATGACAAAACTTATTCAGTCGTTATGGATGTGATTACTTTTCGCTACCTTATAAGTTTGGTAGTTTTTGAAAAACTGAATATGCAGCTGATAGACATAGTAACTGCGTATCTCTATGAGGATTTTGATACAAAAATTTATATAAAAGTTCCCGAAGGACTTACATTGACTAGTTCAAATATTTCCAAACCCTGAAACATGTTCTCAATTCAGCTGAGGCGTTCACTCTACGGTTTGAAGCAATCCGGAAGAATGTGGTATAACCATTTGAGTGAGTATTTGACTAATCAGGGGATATGTAAACAATGAACTATGCCCTTGTGTGTTCATTAAGAAATCACATTCCAGATTTGCGATTGTTGTAGTATATGTCTATGACATGAACCTTATTGGAACTCCTGAAAAGCTAGCGAGAACTGCCGCGCACCTGAGGTTTAAATTTGAGATAAAAGATCTAGGTAATACTCGATACTGTCTCGGTCTTAAGATAGAGCATTGTTAGGATGGAATTCTAGTACATCAATCGAATTACACCCAAAAGGTGTTGCGCCTCTTTATTCAAGATAAAGCGAAGCCTTCGAATACTTCTATGGTCGTTCGATCGCTAGATGCAAAATAAGATCCCTTCCGTTTGAATGAGGATGATGTAGAGATTTTGGAGCTTGAAGTTCTTTATCTAAGTGCGATATGCGCTTTATTATACTTAGCTCAATGCACTAGACATCTCCTTCGATGTTAATGTTTTGGCAAGATATAGTAATGCACCAACACACATACACTAGATTGGCGTGAAAGACATCTTTCATTACCTTAAGGGTACTATGGATTTGGGCTTGTTCTATCCCTATGGATCCTCGAGTGATGCTGCGCCCCTTACTTCTTGAGTTGATTCTCGTCTTGTTAGTTATTCCGACATAAGATACTTATCTGATCCGCACAAGGCGTGTTCTCAAACAAATCATGTATATACCGTTAGAGGCACTGCAATCTCTTGAAGGTTAACTAAACATACCTTAGTTGCCACTTCGTTTAACCATGATGAAATTATCACCTTACATGAAATAACTCGGGAATGCTTTTGGTTGAGAGCAGTAGTGGGCCATATTTGAAGCTCCTGCGATCTTTATCCCGCCGTTGATGTCGCGAAGACAATCTTTGAAGACAACGCATCATGCGTTGAACAGCTCAAGAAAGGTTATATCAAAGGAGACAACACCAAGCACATTACTCCGAAGTTCTTCTTTTCACATCAACAACAAGAGCATCAGACGATTGAAGTCACACAAATTCGTTCACAAGACAATCTGGCCGACCTCTTCATCAAATCACTGCCGAAGACGACGTTTCAAAAGCTTGTTCATGGAATTAGTATGCGTAAACTTTCTGAGTTGTAAAATTGCTGTTTCTCTTTAGAACTATGTCAAACTCAGTGGGAGTATCTTGAAGATACTTGCTTGATCTTAATGTACTCTTTTCCCCTACAATTAAGAGCATTTTCCCACTGGGTTTTTGCTACCTAACTAGGTTTTAACGAGGCACCCACCTTGGGCTGGTCATATCCATGATGAAGTCCCGTAGACGTTCTTTTGACTTTGCATTTCTCACACATTTTTCCTTAGACTATAGATTTTGTCCCTCATCGGGTTTTGCCATAGCCTTAGGGTTTTTTTAGTGAGACTCACTTACTTATGCAAGTTCCTACCTTATTGAGAATAAGTGTTGTTCCTTAAAATCAGTGACAACGAGTCGACTTCCTCAACTTCTGCATGATGCTAAATCTACCTTGAGTATTTACACACTCAAGGGGGAGTGTTGTAAACTTTCCTAGTTTAAGTGTGATTGTGTAAATCTTGGATTAGATTTTATTCTAGTTATCATTTCCTATTACAACTTGTATTCCTTGGGGATGAAGGAATTTCTTCTCTCCTTTTACTACTATAAATAAAGGCACTGTGTAGGAGGGATAACACACACATTCCCCTACAATTCTACAAACGCATCTCTCTCAATTTCTCTACCCTTGCCGCCGACCCTATTCCCTTTGTTAGATAAACTAGGCTACAATAAAATATTAATTATAAGAGACATTGAATCAAATATACATTAAGTATTAAAACAAAAACAATACATAAATTTGAATTAACGTATACATTAAATGATGAAATTATATCAATATGATCACATATTCAAATCAAAATGCTACCAAAAGATGCAAGAAGTAAGCAGTTAAGTGGATGATATAATCTATATACATAACATGTGCTATAAGTTTTTATTTGTAATTATGATTAAAAAAAGTTTTATTTGTAATTTATATTTTGCACTTAACTCAACGTAAATGTCATTCAGCCTGCCAAACGACACAACAGTTTTCCTTTAAGTTCTTTTCCATTCTATGTGGTGTTCTAAAAGTGACGTTCTTCAGATCGAGAAAATGTTTAGCATTTTCCATTGAATTAAGCCCTGGTTTGGCTTTAGCTTAACTTAAAAATAAAATAAAATAAAAAAGTGGATATGAAAAAATGTTGGAGCATTTTAAGTGTTTAGTAAACACTTTAAATCAGCTTTTTTTTTTTCAAAGTTATGGTGAAAAAAAAAAGCTGGAAAGCAGCTTTAACAAAATAGCTTATTTTGGTAAAACACAGGTGAACAGTAAAAAATAAATGAACTTTTCAATTTTCCAATCCTACCTTCTTTCTCTCGTGTCCTCCTTTTCTACCTCTCTCTCTCTCTCTCTCTCTCTCTCTCTCAACCTTTTGTGTTTCTCTGGAAAAGCATTCCCGCAAAGTCTCGAGAAATCCTAATGAAGCTCTCTCTTCCCTTTCACTCCTTGCGTCCACAGACCGCTAGCCCATGAGGAAAAGCGAGTTGAAGAAAAAGTAACTCAGCAAATCGATTGGGAAGGATGATGGGGGAGTGGCAGCAGCAGCAGTAGCAAATAATTCACCAGAATTTGCAAAACGCAGAAGAACATGATAGGATTGAAAATGGAAATGAAGGGTTGTTCGTGAAGGTGATGACGGACGAGCAAATGGAGCAACCCCTAGAAAATGAAGATGAGAGAGAGAGAGAGAGAGAGAGAGAGAGAGAGAGAGAGAGAGATTTATTAATTTTTAGGCATTAAAAATATTTTTTTAAATTTCTTAATTATAAATATTTAAGATAAAGTTTATAAATATTTTTATTTTAAAAATAAAGTATATTTAGTAATTTACCTTTATTTGTTAAGAAAATTAAATTAATGGCATATCTAGTATTATATCTTTTTTTGTCATTTCACATAATTACAGCTGTTTTTCATATAAGTTTATGAAACACTATCATACTGTCTTTTTTTTTCAAAAGAACTTTTACAAAAAAATTTACCAAACACTTTACTGTTTTATTTCACAGTTGCTTATTTTCACAGCACAGCAGAAATATTTTTTTTTATCAAAGCATAGTAATATCAAACCAACCCTAAGTGAGGTGGGCCTCGCTAAATCTAAGACCACAAGTAATGTGTATTAAAAAAATGGCTTTATAATATAAACATAGTATAGCGTGATGAAAATGTGCAGCTATATATATATATATATATATAAGTATCCGACTCCAAGACCACAAGAGACCAAATCAAATAAGCATAAGTCTTGGGGAAAAACCAGAGTCTGCAGAGAGAAACAAGTTTCAGAGTGAAAATATATAGTTTTCTAGTGTGACCAAGGACCTAAACAATAATGGGGAGAAGCCCTTGTTGTGCAAAGGAGGGCATGAACAGAGGTGCTTGGACTGTCCATGAAGACAAAGTTCTCACTGAATACATCAAGCTCCATGGAGAAGGCAGATGGAGAAACCTTCCCAAAGAAGCAGGTAACAGTTAAATCAAAATGCTAACTTAGAATCAATAGTAGCTTACCCTTTTTTCCGGTTACATTGAAGGGCTTCGAACTTGAACCTAGACTACTCTTACCAACTTTCACCGCTGGGCTAACCACAATGGCTTAATAGTAGCTTACTTTAGAGCAAGCCCATTGCTGGTTTTCTAAATTGTGCATGAAAATCATATAAATGTCTAATTAATTAGTACTTAATTATATAAGCAGGTTTAAACAGATGTGGGAAGAGCTGCAGGCTTAGGTGGTTGAATTATCTTAGGCCAGACATTAAGAGAGGTAACATATCTCCAGATGAAGAAGAGCTTATCATTAGGCTTCACAAGCTTTTGGGGAACAGGTAATTTTCTTCTGATTTTTTATTTATTTATGAAATTCTAGTAATTGGGTTCATTATTTTGACTGATTTTTTTTTTAAATTTTAATTTTCAGATGGTCTCTAATAGCTGGTAGGCTTCCAGGGCGAACAGACAATGAAATAAAGAACTACTGGAACACAAATTTAGGTAAAAAAGTTCATGACCACCAACAACAAGGATCTGCTTCAGATCTCAAGCACCACAAAAATGGTCAACCAAATTCCAAGAAAGCAAAAATGATGGACATGGCAGCACCATCATCCCATGTTGTCCGTACCAAAGCTGCTAAGTGTACCAAAGTTTTTATCAACCCACACCCACACACAGTCCCACTTGGTCTTGATTATCAACATTGCACTGAGGAAACAAATGCAGGGGGACTAATGTTCGGTGACAAGCCAGCAGCTATGGATGATGACCACATTAATAGGACACGGTCATTTTCTTCATTCTCTAATATCAATGCTGATCAAGAAAATTCAACCTCGGATTTTTTGGTGGATTTTGACATGGATGAGATTAGCTTAGCCAATCTTCTGAATTCGGATTTTCCGGAGATTAACCACGGCGACTTGAATCATAATAGCAGTGACAATGCTATATCACATTGTGTAGATGAAACCGCTCAATTTTTTTCAGAAGGAATGCTGCAACATTGGAAGAATGGTGGTAGCGAGGATGGTGATGACCGAGTTCAAGTTCAGCCAAATTTGGTTCTCAATTTCCATTCCTACACTTCTTTTCTGGGTTCTGATCATCAAGGGGAAGAATGCCTTGGAGTTGGAGAGAGTAGTTGAATAATTTTTCCTAATTATTATATATTGTAATATTTTTTATGGTGTCATCTTGTCTCCATTCTGGTCATGTTAGATATTTATCATAATTATCAGTGGCAGTCCTACTTTTCCTTGATTTATATGATCAGATAACTCGCTTTTGTTTACCAAAAAAAAAAAAGAAATCGCTTTTGATATGTGTCATTTTTTCGATGGAATATGGCCTCATGTGTGGTGTATTTCATATGTTGTCCTGCAGTGGAGCAAGAACCTTTTGATTTGTAAGTTGAACTTTATGCTATGAAAAAGAGAAAAGAAATGCACTGCTTCACCTGGAGAAAAAAAGCAAGCTTGCTCAAAGTATATACAACACAAATCTGGATTTTTATTTTGTTTCTGTCAATTATCAGAGATTCTTCAGTGTAAGTTTTTTAATTAAAAATTTTGAAGGAAAACAATTTAAAAAATAAACGAAGAGTGGAATTTCATATAGAGTTCGTCCTTTCTTGTAAGATTAATACTCTCAGAAGTAGGGGACCCAGCCCCTTATGATTGATAAGAGTCATCGACGTCTAACATTTATTTATGTGGACCAAGTTTGTGTAATTATAGAGGAGAAATACTACCGAGATTCTTACTGCTCCCTTATTTGTTTTGCGTAATGTTTTTATAATGTTGATATGAGAATTAAAGATAAATTGTGAGGCGGTAGATATTTTATAAAAAATCTCACTTTGTAATAGTTGCCTTAGCATTTCTCATTCTAGACATGATAGTGCCAAGTTGATGAAACTGATGTTCAAGAAGTCAATTAATTGAAAAGATTAAAAAGTAGAGTGAACTGTCGAATTAGCTCTTAAATTATTACCTAAGTGAAAATTAAGTTCTTAAACTATTTTTTTTTTCGAAAGAATCAATCTTCAAACTAATAAAATCTGCCAATTACATCGATAATATTAAATTCCAAGCTATACTATTTAATTTTTCATCAATTTAAGTCACGTGACTTGCATGTGATACACTTTAGAAAGTAGATTGGTAAATTTTCATAGTTTAAGGACTTCTTTTTTTTCGAAGAAATAGTGTACAGAGTTAACTTTAAAAGGTAAATTAGACATTTGATTTGCAACTTATATGCAACATTAAGGGCATGTAGGTAAGAAAATGGTGGCAACAATCTCTAAAATATGTCATGTGACTACGTTGACGAAAAATTAGATAAAATAGCTTTAAGTATAATATTAGGGATGAAATTAGCAATTTTAATGAATTCTGGGACTTATTTTACTGAAAAAATAATTTATGGACCTAATTTTACTGAGGTGATGATTTAAGGACTAAATCGGCAGTTCACCCTAAAAAATATGTGTGTGGCACAACATTCTTCATATCTTAAGTTTCAATTAAATTGACTTTTTCACTCCAATTAGCTTACGGGCATGCCCTATAAAAATCTATAAGTTCTTGATTTCAAATTTTCAAGAGAAACGATATTGTATTAGTCAAAAGAATTGGCAATAGCAATCTGAGAGGAACTAATTAAAAAATGTACTTTCAAGCCTTTACCAAAAAGTGTTTCTTGTGCTTCCATTTAATTGAACCCAATTGTGAATATGGTTTTTTGTTCTGTATAAGTCATGTACTGTTATCCACGATCTAGTGGCCCAGTAGTAAATGGCGGATTGCGACATTTCTTTCAAATTAAAAATTGGAGGTCTCTGATTTGAAACCCGTTAGTGTGGAAGCCAAACTTGTGGCTAGGAATAGGTTGAAATGCATCTATCAGTCTTCTTGACCCCTCAGAAAGAGTGGATAACCGTGGCTTACCACCAGTTGTCATTCTTTTTAAAAAGTTTAAAAAGTCATGCACCATTGAAAATAAAGAGAGAAGTGTATATGTTTACCGGGGGGGGGGGGGGGGGGGAGAGAGAGAGAGAGAGAGAGAGAGAGAGAGAGAGAGAGAGGTGTATACAACAAATAACTCGTACCGTTTTTTAGAAAATTAGATATAATCCCTAAATAAGATCTATTTTTCATTAAAGTTTGGTGTAAGATTAAATACTGGTTTTGGTCCTTTGACTTTATATATCACCTAAACTCTAGCTAATAATTATTAACTTTTGTTTTGTTTTATTTTTAGTATTATAAATAGAAGATTTTTACTTAATGTATATTCAATATGGGTACAAAAATTGCTTAAGTGGTAACAGTATATATATGTTTATATGCACGTATGTATATGTATGCATAATTTGTGTACCTATGCATATGTACATAAATTTATATTTATGTATTGATATATATGCACCTGTATATACATTTGTGTACCTATACATATAAACCTATGTATATATGTGTACCTATATATATATGCATCTATACATATATTTGTGTACCTATACATATGAACCTATGTATATATGTGTACCTATATACATGCACCTATGTATATATTCATGTACCTTTATAATGTATATTGTTTATTGTGTCTGCATATTAATTTATTTGTTTGGTTTTGTGATTTTCTGTATAAATTTTATATAGTTTAATTGTCATTAACAAAAGGACTTAAAAAGTCTTCCATTTTAAATTACTAAATTTGATATGTAGAAATAAAAAGGGGTTTTTGAACTTTAATCCTTCAAGAAGATTAAAATTTTTAAAAAAAACCTGGTGTTAGATTGAATATTGATTTTTAGTCCCTAATGTGTCCTTAATTCAAAATAATTAATGTGTATTTTATTTAATATCTCCCATTAAATATTTAAATTTATTAAAACACAAATTTTAATTTATTTTTTGACCAAAAAAGAGTTTTTTAATTTATTAATTTTATTTAACATTCTTCAAACTTGAAAGACTCAATTAATGTACATAAACGTTAGTACCAAAATGTGTGTACCGAAATATATTATATTGAACTAATATATTTAAATGTTAGTACCGAAATGTATTAATATTAAATTAATGTACTTAAATGTGTATACCGAAATGTATGCACCAAAATGTATGTATCTAAATATATGCACCGAAATGTATGTACCTAAATATATGTACTGAAATGTATTAATATTAAATTAATGTACCTCAATGTGTGTACCGAAATGTATGCACCGAAATGTTAGTACTGAAATGTATGTACCTAAATGTATGCACCGAAATGTGTGTACCGAAATGTATGCACCGAAATGTTAGTACCAAAATGTGTATACCTAAATGTATGCACCGAAATGTATTATAATGAATTTAATATACCTAAATGAAGAAGTTACAGTACATCGAAATATATTGTATAACAAAAATTAGTTTATTTAAATGTTCACAACAAAAATATATTACAATGAATGAAATGAAAATAAAAATTATAATGAAATAAAATTAATACATTAAAAATTAGAAAGGAAAAGGCTAAATAATTAAAAAATCAAAATATAATTAATAAATGAGGTTATTAATGTATCAAGGGACTAAAATTAGATTTTGATTTTACTCATGGTTTTAATCAAAAAGTAATATTTGCCAATGACTAAAATGAAGTTTTCTAAAATAAAAATTCCTATTTTAAGGCCTTATTGATGATTAAACTATGAATTTTAGGGAAACAAAATTGAAAATAATAAAAGTGGGCAAGAGTATTTAATATGATTGACTATGAGTTTTAAAATTAGAGACTAAAACTAGAATTATAAAAACATCCCGGTTTTAATGAAAAAAATAATCTTCTTTAGGCCCTTAAGTCTAAATACCCCCAAGTTTTTCTCTTTGGTTACCTACGTCTTGCATAATTGTGCAAAGTTTAAAAAATAGGTATACCATCCCTGTGAGCTATTTCTCTAATAGAGGAAAAAAAATTCTCTGTCACAAAATATAAATTATTATGTATCTATTTATTATCGTGTGACTTGTTTCGTTGTTACAACTAAACATATTGTACCAAATGATTGAACATAACATTTCTCAAATCTAACTTCTCTCTCTCTCAATAGTAAACACATGTCTCGATCAAATGATATGTCTCAAATCTAACTTCTCTCTCTCTCTCTCTCTCTCTCTCTCTCTCTCTCTCTCTCTCTCTCTCTCAATAGTAAACACATGTCGCGATCAAATGATATGCTATCAAGCGAGGCTAATGGCCACGAATGATCGTTCAAATGGTCCCAAGCCAACGAAGCCTCCCCATACTACTCCCTCTTTAGAGCAACTCCAGCGTTACAAAGGCCCCTTAAGGCAACTCACTATTGAATCCACCCAATGAATAGTAATTGTCTTTAATGAACAGTAACTGCATTTTGCATTTCCATCCATAAAACAGAATAGCCATGAAATAGGTAATAAAATATTAGTATTTTTTTCTCACCCAACCCATCAGACATCTCCATCACCTTTTCCCTTTTCCCCCTCATTTGACCGGTTCTCTCTCTCTCTCTCTCTCTTTTCCAGCTCACTATCCTAAGCTCTCTTCCTTCTTCCTCTTCAAACCATCAACAAATCAAGCTCAAAAATAATATTTTTGGAATCCCTAGAACTCAAGGAACCCAACCATGGCCTTGCATGAGGCATTGGTGGAACTAAAGAACACAATTCGTTGCTGGCTTGACGCTTTAAAACCTTTTAACGCCAGCCTCTCAGCTCCCAACCTCAGCCATTCATAACCTTTGCCAAAAAAATACAGAATAGAAAAAAAAAGTAGAGCACTTTCACCTTAAATTTCAAAACCCCATCATTCCAAAAGCAAAAGAGAAAAAGATAAGAAAATATAGAGAATTTCACGAAAATGGCTAGTTTTTATTTTTGTGAAGAGGAAGTAGAGGAGGTTGAAGAGAAGATGATGCAGACGGAGCAGTCTCCGTCGGCAGTTCAACCACAACTGGTGGTGCAAAACTCCGCCAGAAGCCTCAGCTTCAACAACAACATGTCGAAGGAGGACGAGGAGATGTCAAGGTCAGCGCATGCACTGATGCCGCACATCAGCCAGACGTCACACAGCACTCAGGCTCACAGGGCAACGATTCATGTCGGGCCTCTCCCTCGGGCCCCCTTTCATCCATACGCTTGCCCGGGCTGGAGCTTGCAGCTCTGGCTATTGGGTTGGTGGAATAGCATGTCCATCGGGCTAAAGAGAATGCTGGAGTTGCTCTTGGTAGTAGTAAGTGAAAGTTCAACGATGTCAGCCTTTAAGGTACTACAAAGTGCTCATTGCCTTTAGACCAAACTCAACCCTGGGCTAAATGCTATTTTTTTAGGTTTTATTCCCCCCCCCCCTCCAAAACCCAATCCAACCCACGCTAAATGTGTGGGCTAAAAGCTAAAAGCCAAATTTTCCCCAGGATTTAGCCCAGAAAATGGTGTGGGCACCACCAACGGGACCCCACCCACATGGGCATATTTCCTAGGATTTATTGAATCTAACGGTTGAAATCGAATATAATAAAATCTAACGGTAAAAAAAAATTTAACGGCCCAAATTTAAATCCAACGGCTAAAATAATTAAAAAAATATATTTAATTCAAAATTCACCCAAATTTAGTGATTTTCCAATATTTACCGGAATTTAAATATTTTTAAATTAAAATGTTCATAAAATTAAATTATGATAGTGTACATATTTTTTTTAAAAAAATTACTTTAAAAGAAAAAAAATTAGCCTAAATTTATTCTTTAATAATATCAGGCTACAAAATTTAGGCCAGAAGAGTTGGATCAAAAAAGTTAGTTTTCGGCTACAAATTTTAGGTTTTAGCCTAAGGGTTGGAGATGATCTTAGGGTGGATTAGGGGTCTATCGTGCCTCTATGTTGGGCATGTGCACAAAATGGGTGATGAATAATATATGATATATTAACCCAACGAGCGCGTACAAGCAGCCGTAGCCAGAAGGTTACGAAGGTCTAAACTATAAACTTCATTTATTTGGGGTCGAAAAGCACTATCAATAAAACTCTTCGTCAATGAAACAAAATCAATAAAACTGTTTGGGAGGTAGGTGATATAAGCACTTTAGAAAGTAGCTAGCTTTTCACATCCATCCATGCACTAACAAGTCGGAGCACAAGAAAAGTCTAAATTTCATTATTGTTATATGATTGTCATAATATTAAGACCAAAATGGTAAAAATTTATTGTTAAGGGTATTAATATATTGACAAAATGACACGAAAACTAAATTTTGTAACAAGTTGGAGCACAAGAAAAGTTTAAATTTCATTATTGTTATATGATTGACATAATATTAAGACAAATACTAGTAGAATTTAAACACGACTTATACTTTATAATACGTATTCAATTGAAATTATCTTTAAGATCTCTCCTGGATTAGTCTTGACAAAAAATTATTCTTAAACCCATATTACAAACATCATTCTTATGAAAAGTGATGGAAGTTATTGAGAGAGAGAGAGAGAGAGAGAGAGAGAGAGAGAGAGAGAGAGAGAAAAATGCGACAATGAGTACTGTGAACTGGTTTGAAGCACGTTGATGATTAAATTAGCATGCATAATATTTTTATTTCATATAATACGTTAAAGTTCAAAATTGTTGAATGAGACAAAAATATAATAATTGACAAATTAGCAGAATTCGAGACCACAATTACGGGAGAAATGCTAGTCCTAACATATCTTGCTGTCCCCTTGATCACACAGATTTGGTGTTCTATGGCATTAGGTAGTAGGTACGTGTTTTCTCTCCATTCGACAGAGAGAGAGAGAGAGAGAGAAAGAAAGAGAGAGAGACTTCCAAGTTCCATCCATGAATCATTTTTTGATCTTTCACACCTGAATTATATGGCATTAACGTCGCCAGCCATGAGCCATGCTTATATTGCGGTTTCGTTATCTCATACAGCTCTTTTATTTTTATTTTTCATCACCAGAGAGACTTTTAGCACAAAGATTTCGACATATAGTAATATAATATTTTAAGTATAAAGGACAAAATTTTCTCCATTATTTTCCGGGACTTTGCTTTTGGACTTCGCTTTTTCATGTCAAGTTTAATTGATTATATTCAACATGATGTACGTTAAGTCTTTGTTAATCTCAACCACTTAATCTAAAAATAATATTGGATCTGATCGTAAGTTTAATTTTATACAACTTTCTTATATTTTAAAAAAAAATTAATGAAAATGACTTGAAAGTTTGTAGATTGAATTAATTCTCAAAGAAGAATATTTTGGACAATGTTTGTATGTTCCCTTCTTTTAATATATATATATATATATGTATGATGTATGTATATATGTATGTATATATATATATATATAATTTATTATATTTGAGAATCTTACTGAATCCGATCTGATGTAAAGTTGTAAACTCATGTTATTTTCTTCAATTGAAGCAATTTGATCTTCATGATGGCAAGCAACAAAAGCTTAACTAATATATTTTTTTGGTCTTACTGATTAATATATAGTAGCGAGATATAACACTGTATGCAGGGTAAATTTTAATCTATCACATGACATTGGCACCTCAATCATTTTTGTTCTTGTTGTTTGTTTGTCAATTTTTAGCTTAAGCTTGTACAAGGGATAATACTTTTCTCATTTTTGAAAAAAAAGAGGGAACTCCTCTTTTCCCATTAACCATTCAATATTCAATTGATTTGGAGACCATTTTGCCATCTTTATGATGATGAACCGTCAATTTATTTGATTCATATGGATGACTAAACAATCTTTAAACCAAATGAATATTTCTAGAGATGATTTGTAAATAATACTAAAGAGAATGGATTGTTCTGATTACTCTTATTGTACAGTTAAATGATGTCATAGTAACATTAGTAGGGAATAAGGATTTCCTGATCCTCCAAGAAAATAAGCAAAGCAATGTCCTTGTACAAATATCTCATTCCTCATTTACCCACTTTCATACGGTAAGTGAACTGCTCAAGTCTATGCTCCAAGTCCAAAAGCACCGAACCAAAAAAATGACCTATATATGGAGGAGCTATTGTTTTTACTCAAAATTAATAGACTGTGAAGAAAGTACTGATCGACATCCATTTTCTTTTACCAATTCAGGAGGAATATTATTGATTGATTATGCGTTTTCAGATCTCTCACCATTCTCAAACATTCCCTTCAGCTGATATATATATATCTGTCTGTGGAGGAGACTTTTCAAGCACGCCAGAAACCCTAGAATGCTATTTCTAGCCAGTCTCAAGTTTTAATGGATCAGCGAAGGGAAATAACGATAACCAAACGCGGAACAAAATATGAAACCAGGGTAAATATTCCATGACTTTTCAACAGCTTTAACGATAAAAAGAAAGGATGTGGCGAAACAGGAATGTATAGGGTATAGCAGGGGAGGGCTACCTTTCAATAATTTGACTAGAAGCCATAATCTTACTTCTGTTAGTAGTGCAAGTATTAGACTTTTCGTTTTCGATTAAATTTAGGTATACCTACTGCCAACTAATGGCATGTTCGAGAGTGATTTTAGGACGCTTTTGACCATGTTTGAATGAAAAAAAATTAAATGCGGTCGTGACCAAAGTGCTTATGAGCTGAACTGCTTCTTACAAAAGCACTCCCAAACACTCCAAAAAAATTATTGAAGTCAGATTGGGTCTTCAACTCAATCAATTTGCACAAATTACACCCGTAATTTCACGTCACTTTAAATCCCAATGTCACTTTATAAATTTTTCCTGCTACAATACATTTTTGGGAGTGGTGGATTGACTTGGTAATTAGAGCATTCTTTTTCAATCTATTGCGTTCTAGGTTTGATCTCTCCCTCCTCTCTAAATACAGGTGATCGAAAGTGCTAATATTTTTGCATGTGATCCAATATCCTAGTGAATAGGGTTTTGGGTTTTCACCCATATATCTCAAGTTCGAAACGCCACCTTCTCCTAAATTATTGTAATATTTTTAAACCCTCTACACTTAATAATAATAGAATAAAAGAATGGAAAACTAATGAAAATGATTTGAAAACTTTGAGTTTTAACGATAAAAACAAAATAAAGAGTAAAGTGAATATTATCAGGTTTGATTTTTCACAGTATTGCGGACCTTTCGTTAAAACTCTTATAAAAGAAATGGAATTGTACAACCATTATTAAGAAAAGAAGAGTTTGGACAATGATATTAGTAGTCTCAAAAACGCTTTAATGGGGCAAGGCCTGGGTCCAGATTTTGTTATGCATTTTACAAGCCCTGATAAATTAAAGCCCAATTTATTTTTTCACTTTTGTTATTGTTTTGGACATCCAAACAAAGGGCCGGGCAATTAGGTTTGGTGTTTCTTGGATATCTAATCAGTTCAGATTTATCTTTTCCACCAAAAATCCCAGTCCGTGTTGTAAAAGAGTTAAAAACTGATTTGATGTCTATATAAAGGCCTTTCATGGGGCATTCTACCTTCTAAATTGAAATGCAGTACAGTTTTCCGGTGGCTTCTCGTAAACTTTCAGAAATCTGAAGTTGGCATCTTCATCAGCAACATCTATTTCTCTGGCGAACTCGAAAACAACATTAAGCAAGAAGCTCGACGAGGAGAGAAAAAAACTACCCCTCTACTTCTGTCGTGATCGGTTGCTCGAAGCAATTGAAAGGTATCAGGTTCTTGTTATTGTTGGGGAACCTGGATGTGGAAAAACTACAGAAATCACTCAATACCTACATATGAGGTCGGGTACACAAAGGATGGAACGTGAACTCGCTCATGTCATGCCAGATGTCGCCGCCAAAGTTGCTGAGGAGATGGGAGTCCAGCTTGGACACGAGGTAGGCTATTCCAACCCTAATAATTTAGGTCATACTAACACTAGCAGTGATGTTTTGACCAAATACATGACGGATGGGATTTTGGTGCGTCAAATATTTGAGAGGGAAGCAAATTTGGAGATGGTACAGTGTCGTGATGGTGTATTGGAAGTTAAAGATGGCTTGAGCCATTCGGTCGACTCAAAGTTAAAGCTGGCTTGAGCCATTCGGTCGACTCTGCAATTCTGTTAAAGATGGCTTGAGCCATTTTTCACAGAAACATTAGGTCGACTGAATGCTACTTCATAATTATATTCGGTCGACCCATGTCTTTCTGCAAGCACCATACTTTCTGCAGTCTTTCTGCAGCAGCATAGGTTAAGAGAGTGGCATCCATACCTCTGTAAAATCTGTAATCAATCCCTTGATTTAAGGGAAGAAGTCAGTAGCTTAGACATGATTGAAGGAGCATGTTCCTTCTTTCTTTTGTATATATATGTTGTCCCTGTCCCCTTTTCACATACAATCAATACAAACAAAAATACATGTTTATCAATTTCCACATGGTATCAGAGCAGTAACCTTAACAGGCCTGTCTCTGCATACTTTGTGCATTCTGAGCTTCTTTCAATCCACAACAATGGCTGAAGAAGATTCAATTAATCTGGAAGGGGAAAGCTCATCTGCTACTCCTCCAATTTTTCCTGACGTTGATGTTAATCCTAACCAACGTCTCAGTTCAGTCCTACTGAATGAGTTCAATTACCTCCCATGGGAAAGAGCTGTGACTCTTGCTCTTGGAGGAAGGTCTAAACTCGGCTATGTCAATGGAATCATAAAAATGCCAGAGCTCACCTCACCAACCTATGAAGCTTGGCTATGCAAGGACCAATTGGTCATGTCGTGGCTGCTCAACTCCATGGAGCGGAAGATTGCCGAGATTTTTAGCTACGCTGAATCATCTATGCATCTTTGGAAGAATATCAAAGAGATGTATGGAAACCAAAATAACTCAGCCCGAGTTTTTCAACTCAAAAGAGATATTGCTGGTCTACAACAAGAAGGAAAACCTTTTGTGCAACACCTCGGCACTCTAACAACTATGTGGAATGAGTTAAACGTTTATCGACCTCATACCACAGATGCCACAGTGTTGATGAGAAGGGCTAAGGAGGACAAAATATTTCAACTATTGGCAAGTTTGAGTCCTGCTTTTGAAGATCTTCGAAGTCACATTCTCATGAACTCTGATCTTCCTTCTTTCTCGAGTATTTGTGCCACTATCCAACGAGAAGAAGTTCGTAAAAAGGTGATGAATATCGAGGTCAAGACAAGCATGCCCGAAGCTAGGGCTTATGCTTCCGATCACAAGGTTGTTGAAGAAAAAGTCTACAAAGGGAAAAGATTGGATTTGAAATGTACTTATTGCAACGGTGTTGGGCATTCGAGGGATAGGTGTTGGATACTTCACCCAGAATTGAAGCCAAAATTCTCTAAAGATCACAAGATTTTTCCAAAGACTCCTCACAACTATCCACACAAGGCGAATCATGTTGCTTCCCCATCTACAGTGTCGAACTTCACTGCTAATCCAGAAACCTTAATCAACGAATTTGCAGCATTTCTTCACAAGAAACAGATTGATGGTGACTGTGAAGAAACGATCAGCCATGGGTGTAACAACCAAACTGCATTACTTGGTCAGTTTGCAGGGTTTCTTGCTGAAAGTGAGGGCATAGCACACCAAGATACTCCAGGTATTTTGAATTCCTTCTCAACTGCTCTCAACGTTGGTAATGTGCATGATTATTGGATTATAGATTCTGGAGCCACTGATCATATGACAAATAAATTCACAAATTTGCATGATTTTGAAAAACTATCCACTCCTTCTCAAGTGTCGGTTGCCAATGGAAATGGTGTTTCAGTCTTAGGGAAAGGAAAAATAAACTTGATCTCTAAAAAGATAGAGTATGTTGCCCTATACGTCCCTTCTTTTCCTTTTCAACTCCTATCTGTTGGAAGAATCACAAATTCACTAAAGTGCCTTGCCATTTTTTCTCCTCATTCTGTCATTTTTCAGGATCTAGTCACCAAGAAGACGATTGGTGAAGGTTTTTTCTTAAATGGACTTTATTATTTATCCAAAGACACCCAAGTTCCCAAGGTTTTTCAAGTTAGTTCAAGCCTAGCACAAGAACAACAACTTTGGCACCAACGTCTAGGACATCCTTCTGAAAATGTTTTGTCTACTTTGTTTCCAAATCTGCGCAAAATCAAGAACCAATGTGATGTTTGTCACTTGTCTAAGTTTGCTAGATTACCATTCACTTCGTCTATGTCTAGGGCTAGTAATCCTTTTGAAATCGTCCATTCTGATATTTGGGGTCCTACTCTCAAGTCTTTTGATGGATATCAATATTTTGTAACCTTTGTGGATGATTTCACAAGGATAACTTGGTTGTATCTCTTGAAATTTAAAAGTGAAGTTGTGGATGTATTTAAAAACTTTCATAAGTTTGTCATTACTCAATTTTCTTCACATATTCATGTCCTACGATCAGACAATGGCACTGAATATATGTCCCATAATATGTCACAATACTTGAGCACACATGGAATTTTACATCAAACAAGTTGTGTTGGTACACCCCAACAAAATGGGGTAGCCGAGAGGAAAAATCGAGATTTACTTGAGAAAACAAGAGCTATTATGTTTCACATGCATGTTCCCAAGAAATTTTGGTCTCAAGGAGTGCTCACCGCCACTTATCTTATTAATCGATTACCTAGTAGGGTGTTAGATTTCAAATCTCCCTATGAAGTTTTGAAAGGGAGAAAACTAAATTTGTCACAATTAAAGGTTTTTGGGTGCACATGTTTTGTTCACATTCAATCCTCACATCGTGACAAACTTGACCCTAGGGCTGTTAAGTGTGTTTTTTTTTGGGCTATTCATCCACTCAAAAAGGATATCGGTGTTACAATCCAAAGACTAACAAAATTTTGGTTTTAAGGGATGTGAAATTTGAGGAAACCACTCCCTATTTTACACCATCAGCTGATAGTTTTGGACAGGGGGAGAATTTGCTTGATTTATTTCCTACTCCGTGTCCTGCCGATGTCGAATGTCCCTCTCCAATTGATGATTTTGGGCAGGAAGAGAATCTTGCACCACAAGTGCTCATTCAAAATCTAGGAGTGCCAACTGAATCATTCAACACTTCTAGTCCAACCCATGAGACTTCACAAGTGTCTACTCCTGCAACTCCAGTTCGACGTAACCCCGCTCGTGAACGTAATCCTCCACCAAGGTTACTTGACTATGTCACATACAATGCCAGGTATCCCTTGGCAGATTTCATCACTTATGACAAATTCTCTTCCTCTTATGCTGCATTTCTTAGTGCTCTCAATGATGCCCGTGAACCTCAAAGCTTTCAAGAGGCAAATCTTTGTGATAAGTGGAAGAAAGCCATGGTAGAAGAACTTCAAGCTCTCCATGAAAATCAAACATGGAGTGTTGTCAAGCTTCCAAAGAGAAAGAGGGCCGTGTGCAGCCGTTGGGTGTACAAGACAAAGTTGCATTCAGATGGGACTATCGAGAGACATAAGGCTTGTTTGGTGGCTCGTGGCTTCACTCAAACATATGGTGTCGATTACAAGGAAACATTTGCTCCGGTTGCAAAAATGAGCACTGTAAGGGTCTTATTGTCGGTTGCAATTAACCATTCATGGCCTCTCTTTCAAATGGACGTAAAAACGCCTTTTTGCATGGCGATCTCGAAGAGGAAGTGTACATGAAGCTTCCTCCAGGTCATCCTCAATCTAGTGACCCGGATATGGTGTGCAAACTTCACAAATCAATTTATGGTCTCAAGCAATCTCCTCGTGCATGGTATGCTAAACTTAGTTTCGTTCTTGAGGAGTTTGGTTTTCACAGAAGCAATGCAGATTCCTCTCTCTTTGTTCGCACCAATTCAGCGGGAAAGCTTGTAGTTCTTATCTATGTTGATGATCTAATTGTGACAGGTGACAATCTTCACGAGATTAACTCTCTCAAAGCATCTCTTCAAAGCAAATTTGCAATCAAAGACCTCGGCAATCTCAAATATTTTCTTGGTATAGAGATGGCATCTTCTCACAAAGGTTTCTTTCTAAATCAACGAAAATATGTCCTTGATCTTCTCCAAGAAGCTGATATGATCGACTGTAAACCAGCTCGAACACCTCTTGACAGCAAACTCAAGTTGGAAACTCCAGGTGATTCTCTCACAAACCTGAGTTATTATCAACGGTTGGTTGGAAAGCTCATTTACCTCACCATTACTCGTCCTGACATCTCCTATGCCGTGAGCATTGTTAGCCAATTTATGCATGCCCCAACAATGGCTCATTTGCAAATTGTTAAACGCATTATTCGCTATCTTAAGGGATCTATTGGTCGAGGTATTTTGATGCAAAATAATGGACATACTCAAGTCATGGGATACACCGACGCAGATTGGGCGGGCAATTCCCTTGATCGCAAATCCACCACCGGTTTTTGCACATTTGTTAGAGGAAACTTAGTTACCTGGAAAAGCAAGAAACAAAGTGTTGTTGTTAGGTCTAGTGCAGAGGCTGAGTATCGAGCCATGGCCTCTACTTCTTGTGAGCTTATTTGGCTAAAAGGTCTTCTGTCAGATTTGGGTTATTGTCACAGCCAACCCATGTCCATGTTTTGTGATAACCAAGCTGCAATGCATATTGCCTCCAACCCAGTTTTCCATGAACGAACAAAACATATTGAGGTTGACTGTCACTATATTCGAGCACAGGTTCAGTCCAAGGTGATCGACACTCACTACACTCGAAGTCATGATCAGTTGGCTGATATTTTTACCAAGGCCCTTCCTGCTACATTGTTCCAGCGCATTTTGTGCAAGCTTGGATCATTTCATCCCTTTGATCCAGCTTGAGGGGGAGTATTGGAAGTTAAAGATGGCTTGAGCCATTCGGTCGACTCAAAGTTAAAGCTGGCTTGAGCCATTCGGTCGACTCTGCAATTCTGTTAAAGATGGCTTGAGCCATTTTTCACAGAAACATTAGGTCGACTGAATGCTGCTTCATAATTATATTCGGTCGACCCATGTCTTTCTGCAAACACCATACTTTCTGCAGTCTTTCTGCAGCAGCATAGGTTAGGAGAGTGGCATCCATACCTCTGTAAAATCTGTAATCAATCCCTTGATTTAAGGGAAGAAGTCAGTAGCTTAGACATGATTGAAGGAGCATGTTCCTTCTTTCTTTTGTATATATATGTTGTCCCTGTCCCCTTTTCACATACAATCAATACAAACAAAAATACATGTTTATCAATTTCCACATGGTGGATGAGGCACAAGAGAGAACGCTTTCAACTGATATTTTACTTGGAATACTTAGAAATATTACTCGACTAAGACCGTTCGATTTTAAGCTGTTAAGCTCATGTTCAACTGTCACAGATGCTCAAAAATTTTGTCTTTTTCGATTCTGACCTGATTTTCCAAATTCCCCGACGAATGGGGCGTAATCAGTTACAATACATGCATACCATGGAAGATGGCTATGACTTGGTGGACTTAGAAGTTACACAAACCCTGGTACTTCATGTGACGGAAGCGCCTGGTGACATATTGGTATTTTTGCCTGGTCAACAAGAAATCGAAACCTTTGACCATTCGTTGAAGCAAATAATGATTGTTCGCGATCATACCCAGTTGATTACATGCCCCATTAGTGCAGAAGTTTTGGAGCCAACACCTCAAGGGGTTAGGAAGGTTGTACTTGCAACAAGCCCGGCTGAAATTTCATGGCTAATGTTGAATAGTATTCAGTATGTCATTGACTCTGGTCTTTGCAAGATGAAGTCTTATGATCCGATGGCCGGAAGGAGTTGGATCGAGTGAGTCTCGTCTTGAAGGCGGAGGCAACGCAGAGGGCAGAGCTAGCGCTAGCGGGATCTACATGCTACAGGCTGTACACTAACAATTTTGACGAGGTTTACAAGAGAAAACCACGCCAGAAGTACAAAGGAGAAACCTTGTAAATGTTGTTCTTGTGCTTAAGAGACTAGGGTTTGGTGATGCATTTAAATTTGGGTTTGTGGATCCTCCAGCTCCTGAAGCATTGGCACAAGCTCTGCAGCAGTTGATTAGAAGGGAGGTTTTAGATAATGATCTGGGTGAGTTGACTCAAGTTGGTAACCAGATGGCAGACAGTTTCATTATCCATGTGATGGAAAGTAGGAAAATATATTGATTCATAAATATTAATAGTTAGGAAGCTTTGCTTTTCAATTTTCAATTTTATTCTTGTAGAATCTATCTTTAATTTACTTAGTCCTAGTTTGGTACCGAGGTGATTCTGAAAAAAAATGGCCATAAAAAAAAGTTAAAGCTTTTTCATGTTTGGTAAACATTCAGCTTCAATTTTTTTTTCCACAGTTTTGGGTGAAAAAAAAGCCAAAAACACAAAGTTGCAAAACCCAACTTTGAAAAACCAGTTTTTTTCCACATCTGTTTTACATAAAAGTTTAT
Organism: Crataegus laevigata; assembly: GCA_963580275.1. Lineage (NCBI taxonomy): Eukaryota > Viridiplantae > Streptophyta > Magnoliopsida > Rosales > Rosaceae > Crataegus > Crataegus laevigata. Next base: position 34,430,438 of record OY756942.1, on the reverse strand, counting down.
CAAATATTATAATACTGCTTTTTTTTTTTTCCAAAGAACTTTTACGAAAATCTTTACCAAACACTCTGCTACTTTATTTTACAGCTGCTTATTCTCATAAAACAACAGAAGCAGCTTATTTTCAAAGCACAACAATACCAAACCAGCCCTAACTACTTATATCACAAGATTGTAGTATCCATCTTTAATTTGCTTAGTCCAACTACTTATATGCACATATAGGGTGTGGTGAATGTCTAACATGTAGACAACACAAATAAGGTGTGGTCGTTGGGCTTCAAACATTCAACAATACTTTGATACCATGAAAAAAATTGAGTTTCTACCATAAAACCAAGTGACAATATGAGGAATACCCCAACTACTTTGTAACACATGCAAAGTCCCTTCTTTCCTAAATGTAAGATTAATACTTTCAATCACTTAACTAAAAGAGTTTGTGTTATATAAATTTGTAGGCTAAATTGTACAACTCAATGTTGCTCTTGTGGTGAAAAACTTGATAGTAATATGTTTGTGGTTGTGTTTCTTAGCTGTCTCAGTCCAAATCGAACATTCCATCCAAAATCCTTCCAACTCACACAAATACATGCGTCGCTTTGCAAATTTGATTCAAGTGTAAAGCATGTTTCAATCATCCAATTCCTTAAAAAACCATTTCACCATTGTATTTTAGATAAAAAGTTCGAATTAAACTGAGATTGATAACAGATTTATCAAATATATGTTATTAAGAATTTTTTCACCACATAAGTAGCATTGATGTATCACACCACATATATAGATGATTTGTCCAAATTGGCATAATAATTTCTTATTTCTTATTTATTTTATGGGTCAAAGGCTTGATCCTCACGAAAAGGACACATTTGATCCTCCCAACCAGAGCTTGATCATCAAGCAAACTACAACATTTGGGCCTCAAGTAAACACAGAACATTCCAAGAGGAACAAAACAAAAAAGTCCTATCTGATATCTCAGAAAGCATGAACAAAAGTTGACTAATCAGATAGGTGTATTGTCCACGTATCAAGAATAACTACATAAATGACTTAATTTAAAGTAATGAAATTGTAGACATTGAAATTTCGGTAAATAAAATGTTGACTGATGGTCAAAGTTTCAACGTTCATGTATTACATAAATTTTACACGTAGCGTGTGATTCGACAGAAATTGAAATGAGTCAGAAAAGCCGTCAAATAGGACACGTGTCAACACCTGGCAGAGACGACTTATTTCATTTGGGATATTATATTCAAAATTAGGCCTTGGAAAATTCTATAAATAGGAAACCATTTCATTCATTTTCATTGACCAATTCACAAATACATTTCTCTACTCCCAAATTGGAAGAGAATTCTCTAGAAGTTCGCTCTTCGTTCTTCGTTCTTCGTTCATCGTTCTTCGAGATCAAACCCCAACGGCCCTTGAAGAAACGCTCATCCACCTTCGAGATCAAGCCTAACGGCCCTTGAAGAAACTTCGCCAAAACCTTTGAAGAATCAACAAGCACTTTGGTCATGTGCCGATTCTTCATCCAAGATCGAGCCAACAGCCCTTGGATCAACACAACTGTTCTTCAAGATCAAGCCCAAAAGCCCTTGAAGATCCATTCATTGTTCATCCGTTCATCCACCTTCAAGATCAAGCCCCAAAGGCCCTTGAAGATCTGTTCATCCGTTCTTCAAGATCAAGTCCCGACGACCCTTGAAGCAACGTTCATCCACCTTCCAAGATCAAGCCCCGACGGCCCTTGGATCCACACATCCGTTCTTCAAGAATCAAGCCCAAAAGCCCCTTGAAGTTCATCCATCGTTCATCGTTCTTCGTTCATCTGTCTTCAAGAACAAGCCCAAAAGCCCCTTGAAGATCTGCTCGTCATTCAACGTTCATCCAACTTCAGGATCAAGCCCCAACGGCCCCCTGAAGATCCATTCATCCAACTTCAAGATCAAGCCACCAACGGCCCTTGAAGAAACCTCACCCAACTTCACGATCAAGCCCAAAAGGCCCCCTGAAGAAACGTTCATCCGTCAAACTTCAAGATCAAGCCCAACAGCCCTTGAAGAAACTTCCCCCTGTTCATCCAAGATCAAAGCCTCGACGGCCCTTGAATCAAGCCCACAAATCAAAGTCTTACGAAGATCGAATCAGAGGAACAAATAGAGATTAGGGGTGGGTTCAAAAAACCGAAAACCGAAAAAAACCGAAAACCAAACCGAACCGAAACCGAAAAAACCGAACCGAACGAAAAAACCGAACCGAATTGAAAAAACCGAACCGAACCGAATTCTTTTGGTTCGGTTCGGTTTTAGAGGTCTAGAAACCGAACCAAACCGAACCGAACCGAATTAATTAAATTAATATTTTTTTAATTTTATTTATTTAATTATTTGTTTTGGGTATTGTTTTTTAAACCCAATTTGTAAGCCCAATGTGTTGCCAAACTTACTACCCTTTTCTCATTTTTCTCACACTCCAATTTTACTTCTAATTTTTTATGGTTTGTTTGTTTCATCACTAAACAAATTGTTTTCCATTTGTCTCTTGATCAATCATGTTCTTCTTTGTTTGAATTGAAATTATGAGTGATTTGGATTTGATGGTTGTTTGTGATTTGGGTTTTACTGCTTTGTTTGCCCTTTATTAATAATCATGTAGTGTTTGAGTAATCTATTTTGCTCAAAAGTTTTAAGACTTTCCTTGATATTTTTTAAGGAACCAAACAAGGATTAACCCTATGTTTACTTTGTTTGTTTGCTTGATGTGAAAAAAAAATATCCAAAACAAATAATTAAATAAATAATACTGAGAAAAAGAGAATTTAAAATATCATTACTTTTTAAACCCAATTTCTCAAGAACCAAACAAAGATTAACCTTGTGTATACTTTGTTTTTTTTTTAAACCCAACCATGATGTGAAAAAAACCGAAACCGAACCGAAACCGAACCGGAAAAAACCGAACCGAAAAAAAACCGAACCGAAAAAAACCGAAAAAAAATTGAACCGAACCGAACCGAACCGAATATTCGGTTCGGTTTCGGTTTTGGCAAAAAACCGAACCGAATTAAACCGAACCCACCCCTAATAGAGATTGTAACCCAAAATAATCAAATACAAATATTATTTTGTGCACGTGTTCTTGTTGTTTTCAGGAATTTTTTCGTGTTCACAAAAACATCATTAGTCAACAAAAATGTCGAATTAACATTATAAAACAACATTAGATTTGACAGATTATTTCCTTTTTTACAAGATATAACATCGTTAATCAACAAAAATGTCGAATTAACATTATAAAAGACCATTAGAGTTGACAAATTATTTCCTTTTTTACAAGATAAGCATTTGACTTAAGCTCCAAAATCTCTGTTAAATGTTGCTCAAGTTTGAGTTTGTGAAGCATCATTCATCAAACATCCAAACGATCTCAGTTTTATTTAGTATGGAAGATTATGTACTGCTATTATGTTCTCTTGCATTTGTTCTGCTGCTCTATGGTGCTGCTAGGGTTTCCTACTCCATTTTTTGGAAACCCAAATGGCTAGAGAGGCAGCTGAAGCGGCAAGGGAATAGAGGCACCCCTTACAGGCCACTCATTGGAGACATGAAGGAGTTTGTTAGGCTGATCAAGGAAGCATGGTCCAAGCCAATGAGCTTAACTCACCGGATCGCGTCACGTGTCGATCCGTTCACCTTAACTATCATACAGAAATACGGTAACACACATTGTGAATATATTTTTTTATTCTGAGAGATGTTATTCTCATCCTAAAAAAGTCATTATGCATTCATTTCTTATAAAAACGTAAAGGAGAAATTGCACTTGTTGACTTTTCATACTGCCAATAAGAGTTCTATATTTTCTAGGTCAATATGTGCCTACGAACTTTAATTTGGTTTTGGTTTCCTTGATGATCTAACTTTTAAAATGTGTCAAATTACTCGTACAGTCAAATATGTCAATTTTACATTATTGAAGGTTATTTTTGTCCATTCACTTGAAAATTTTAACATATTTTAAAAGATTATGAGAGACTTAAAATCAAATTAAAAGTCGAGATAGCAAATCAGAAGAAGGTTGTAAGTTAATTAGACATTCCAAAATTTCTCCCCTTTCTTGAATAGAGGCCAAATATCAATGTATTGGGTTGGGACAACACCAAGATTGATCATCATGAACACAGAGCTGATGAAAGAAATTCTGTTGAACAAGCAAGGCCATTTCGGTAAGCCGCCATTGAATCCACTGATTCTCATCCTGACGAGAGGACTTGCAAGTCTAGAGGGTGAGAAATGAGCCAAACACAGAAGAATTATCAATCCTGCTTTCCACTTAGAACGACTCAAGGTTTGTATTTCCAGAAAATTTTGTTCTGCTTTTAGAGACTTTTTTTTCTTCTTCTTCTTTTCAGAATGATTCATTCCTCCTCTTTTTTTACATGTAGGAAATGAAATCGGTTTTCGCAGTCAGTTGTCGCGAAATGATAGAGCAGTGGAAGAGGGTGGTTCCCCTTGGAGGAGGAGGAGGTTTTGAAATGGATATCTGGCCTGAGATCCAAAAGCTTAGTGCAGATGTTATTTCTCGAGCAGCGTTTGGAAGCACGTACGAAGAAGGGAAGAAGGTTTTTGAGCTTCAGAAAGAGCTTCTAGTGCTGACATTTGAAGCAATGACTACTTTATACATTCCTGGTTTCAGGTGCATTTCCAATATCCATTGTCTAAAAGCCTAAAGCTTTCATGCGTTCATTTAGACTGTTTTGAGTACAGATTTGTTCCAACAAAAAAGAACCGAGGGAGAAAGAAATTGGCCAAAGAAATCACGTCAATGCTATGAAACATAATCGAGAAGAAAATGAACGCGATGAGGGCTGGGGAATCAAGGGTTGATGACTTGCTAGGAGTGCTCTTGCAGTCTAATAACCAGAAGGATTCATCAGAAAATCCAAGCAACACGAAAATCAATGAGACGTTGACAATCGAAGAGGTGATGGAGGAGTGCAAGCAGTTTTATCTTGCCGGCCAAGAAACCACCTCAAGCTGGATAACATGGACCCTGATTGTCTTAGCTATGCACCCAAAGTTGCAAGAAAAGGCAAGGCAAGAAGTCCTTCGAGTTTGTGGGAAAAAGGAACCCGATTTTGAAGCTATAAGCCACCTCAAAATTGTGAGCATTTCTCTCTGCATGACAACTCTTTGCAGTCACAAAAATCTTTGTAGCTCCTTCTAAATACTTGTGTAATTCTTTTCCAGGTAACCATGATACTTAATGAAGTTTTAAGGTTGTATCCGCCGGCAATTGCTGGGTACCAACACACTTACAAAGAAACGAAAATAGGAGATATCATTGTTCCAGCAGGAGTTGACATTACTCTCCCAACCCTACTGATTCACCGTGATCCCAGCCTGTGGGGTGATGATGCAGGGGAATTCAAACCGGAGAGATTCTCAGAAGGAGTGTCCAAGGCAACGAAGGACCACCAGCAAGCGTTCTTTCCATTCGGATGGGGCCCGAGGACCTGCATCGGCCAGAACTTTGCAATAGTGGAAGCAAAGGTTGCTCCAGCTATGCTTCTGCAACACTTCTCGTTCGAGCTCTCGCCTTCCTATACTCATGCTCCATATACGGTTACCATTCTTCAACCACAACATGGAGCTCTAATCACATTGCACCAAATCTAGGGAGGGTTATCTAAATTTCGGTTTCAATAATGTGATTTGAAATCACAAACTGTGCAGCCTTTACATTTCAACAGTGTGTTCTTCTTAGTGAAGAAGTCAAGATGTAGGGTTTGCTTATTAAGTTCAGTGTCTTCTTAGAGTCCAAATAAACATATCACCAACACCATTAGGATTGTATGTTCTAGTAATTATGGATTAAGAAAAATGCATTCGAATTATGAGAATCGACCCAAGAGAGTGTGAGAAGCCGATATGATCTTTGACAGCCATGTCTTGGATTCAGATGGCCGACAAGAGCCAGATTTACAAGAGCAGTAGATTTAAGAATCCTATCTGTCTAATGGAGAATCGAATGTGTAATGTTATTTGCAAACAGAGAACGTAGAAACTTCGTAAGCACACAAAGAATATGGATTTATTTCAATACCATCAGAACAGAGAGGGTTAGTTGCAATACGTTCACTTGAAACACTCCACTCTTCTGCATATTATCAAGGTATTTAGTCTTACCTATTGGAACTTGTCATCTATTTTCTTGGATAATGTCGAATGAAGAAAGTGCCGCAAATTTTCACTCTCACAAACCAAAACTGTATTCGTAAATGGGCAAAAAAAACTAGAATAAACTATCTACACTTTCCAAAACGGAGTCAATATCTGGGGTTGCAATGGCTCGCTTGTTCAGCTCGCCGATAATACCAAATCCCTTCTCGTTCTCATTAGTAACCACAAGATCCTGGGCAAAACCACACTTCATTCCTGAGGAGACCTGCAGAAAATTGACAAGATTTTATACAAGAAAGTAGTTAACTGGAGTTTGCTAAAACATCCAGAAATCTACGATCTCTTTTAAGGTATTTTCAGCACGAACAGTTAAGGCAGAAGTGAGGAAGACAAGAGAAGATATTCGATTTAGCATCTTTATTACGAAATGTACTCACATCGAAAAGGGTATCTCCTAGCTTCAGCTTGATAGCACCGCTTCTGTACACCAGCATCTTACCCATGTGGCCAGGTGGTAAATCAGACAAAGCACAAAACTTCTGCATATTGCGTGCGCTTCCTGGTGGCCCTGAGCTTTTTGTTGCCTCAGGGCCATCTGCTGTAGCTGATCGTTTCATCGTAGGCAGATACTGTGGTAACTGAAGAAAGAACATACTTGTTGCTTTATTTTCCTCCTGCCAACAAACTATCAAATGTAAATAATAGGATACAAGCATGCACTGTTTGAGCTTTAACTGTCGAAATACCAACCAATAGATCAAGATCATTTGCCGGTTTTGTTGAGTTTTCATCATAAGTTGACTCCTCTGAACTGTCCCCAAATTCTTCTTGATTACGAATTTCTGCGAGTAGTAAAGGTAGAACATTAGGTGCATTTTTCAGACACAAGTTGAGATTAACCTTGACAGCAGATGAAACAGATATGATCAGATGGAAAACGAAAATGAAATGACTCGAGCCAAGTAGTCATCCACCTGTTGAATGTGGATCCTATAAAAGAAAAAGCAATGCCTCGACAACCATACAACAGCAACAACTAGTCGTGTTGCTGAAAATTTGACAATCCTATTGCTTCTCTCATGCGACATAATATTTCCTTTCTAAGATGCATTCCACAACTTACCAGGATCTCCAGAATATGGCGGTCTGAGAGGAAGAGTTACAGGGTAATAACTGTACTGATTCTGCAACAACATCCACATTTACACACACACATAAAATTCAGAAAAATAGGGATAGTGAAGAAACCAATAACTATGCATATCTGAGTCATAACGTAACCTACCCATGGCGAACCATATTCTTTCTCCACTTTCATGCCCGAGGCAGCAGCTGCAAAAACACGATCCAGGGTGAGGTGCTAGAAGCATCTCATTAGCAGATAAACGAAAAGACTACATCGAAGGATACCATACCATCATTGGCTGAAGTACTCCCGCCTTTGTGATCACCATACACTTTCACGGATGTGGATGCAGCACCACCAAACGCAATTTGTGTAGGCGCCACTGCAAATTTAAATAACAAATGAAAAACTATTCTAATCCCAAAAAAAATTGTAGGGCAGTATTATCTTCTTGAGAAAATGCAACTTCCCTCTACTTGAGCCAAACTCAACCAAACCCCAAAAACATCGAAAGGATACGAATTTTATAGCATTATCGCAATTGGACTACCACAATGATATCTGGCCTATTTAAATCCAAATTCAAGAGTCACAACGCAGAGTTAGAAGAGCCTTACATTTCTTTTCAACTTTCGGCCTTGCGTGTATTGATCTTTCCTATAATATCGGAGAACCCAGTAACGAAAATAAACAAAACATAACATGAGATATTGGAACAAAAACTGAAATTAAGTACATTTGCTCAACACAGTTACATACACTGAATCGTTTCAGCAGTTCCCTAGCCTTTTCAGCATCAGACTCCTCCGTCACATGGTCCGCTTCGCTGAAGACCAAGAGATTACGAACAACACAAGTTAAAAATCAAATTAAACCAACAATTGGCATATAGGCATTGCTATCGAGTTTCAACTTTTAACCACAAGTGAAACATACATTTTGACTTCAGGTTTTGGAACCCGGCGCGGGGCAGCTTTCGGTATGAATCTCCTCTGCAGCGAGCACAAACATATCAGAAAAAAACACGATAAGTGAAACTTTTTAAGGACTGAAAAAAAACAAAAAACAAAAGAGAATCGAATAACTGCAGAATATAAATATGTGTGTGTGTGTGTGTGTGTGTATATGTATGTATCAAACAAACCTTTCTGGGAGCTGGTTCTGGCTCCATTGGAGATTAAACGAGAATCTTCAGAGAAAGAATAAATAAAATTAGAGAAAAAAATTGGTAACCCATGATTGTAAACAAGAAACCCAAATAAAAAACATGTATAACCTATGCGGAACGATGATATGATATGATATGATGATGGAGGTGGTGGAGGCTCACCTGTATTGGAGGAGAGAGAGAGAGAGAGAGAGAGTGGTGGCTGATGAACACAAAGCCCTCTCTCCCTCTTTTGTTCAACAAACAGAGGTTTTATAGGGGCGGTAAGGGCCTCGGTGGTGCTTGTGTGCGGCTTTCACGTGGATTTGCGGCCCTTTTGTTCCCACTCGCACCAGTTTTTCCCTCTCTTAATTTACACAGTACGTGCAAAAAGCATGAAAATTTATTCTTTGCGGATTCGCATGGGTTATAGTACTTCAGTTCAACAAGGGCTCTACAGTTAGGCCTATCCGAAACACATGGAAAAGGCCCAGGTTGAAAATACTTGTGGATTGACTTGGTTAGTCACGTGACTATTTATTTACGAAAACCGATAGAGTAAAACCCTTAAACGGCTACCACATGCACTAAACTACAAACGGCTTCAGCCATGTCAAATGTTGAAAGAGAGAGAGAGAACGGTTTCACCCAAGATTTTGCCCTTCACTACACCCAGGATGCTAGGATGCTACTGGAATCCCTCTGTCCAGTCGGCAGCCACCACTCTAGGTACTCTATGGAAATGTGTATGGCGTTTATTGACCCCCCCCCCCTAAGATTCGGTGCTTCCTATGGAAATCCCTACATGCGGCTCTCGCTACTATGGCAAATTTATATCATCGACAGTCCTCCTCTACTGCAAGATGTCCTATTTGCATGGTTAGGGATGAAACTATTGAGCATCTCTTCCTGGAATGATCTTGGGTGGCTTCGGTATGGGCGGGGGAAGTTTGGGTATTAGTGTGAATCGGCTTGAAATCACGTCTTAGGCTAGGCGGTTGCTGCAAATGTTTGAATCAGCCAATGGAGATAGAATGGGGAGGATCTCATTGATGTCTCATATTGCCATTACCTGCTGGCACATTTGGAAGGTTAGATGCAACTTTCTTTTCAACCAACATCCCATTTCCCCCCCCCCACAGGTGCTAACCGCTGTTTCTCACTCTGCCACCTCGTTCAGGGATGCATGGTCTACCCAAACCACCCCCGTGGTACCCAATCTGCTTGTATCTAGCTCGGTTGTCGGTTGGTCCCCCTGCACGGGTTACGTGAAGATTAATGTGGATGCAAGCTGGTGTGCTTTGATAGGGGTATATTTATACAACTTAGTTAGCTTGTTTCCTTGCATTTAGATTGTTAGTCCTTAGTTATTTTAGTATTTTAAGCTATTTTCGTGTGTTTGTAGGTCCAAATGACAAAGTATGCAAGAAAGTGCAATTTGGAGCATTTTTGAGCATTGGATGGTTAGCTTATGCTTGGAGCCAAGTGGATGGATGAAATTGAAGATTAAGGGATCATCTCCTTTCCTATTTTCTGACCCAAAAACACATCACACTCACTTATTTCACCTACAACATCCACTTATTTCACCTACAACATCCACACTTACTTATTTCACCTACAACATTCACTTATTTCACCTACAACATCCACTTATTCCACCTACAACATCCACTCACTTCACCTACAACATCCACTTACTTCACCAAGAAATTTTGTGGTGGTGATTCATTTTCAAAATCTATAAATAGGCTTCTCCATCACAAGACCAATACACATCTACAACATATTCCATAAACAACACAATTTCTGCCGCAGGTTTCCTTCTTCCTTCATCCATTTCTATCCACCTCTTTTCCTATCCATCCCCTACCACCCTTCCATACTCTCTCAACCTATCCAATCTCTGCCACATCCCCTAGACCATCCAAACACCACACCCACATTGGTGCCGCATGTTTTCAAGAAAGCAGGATGACTTGGAGCTGTGCTAACCATTCAAGACGTTGGATTGCTGGAGCGTTCTAGGTGTCTTCTACTTTTGTTTATCATGTTTAAATTCAATTATAGTTGTTTAATTGCAAATATGTGGAACTAAATTCGTTTTGGCTAGAGGTTGATTCAAAGCCATGAACATATTTGTAATATGAATTGATTACCTTCAGTTGTGATTTCATGAGTTGTGAATTCAATTTGCTTAACTGCTTGATTTATAACTTATTCTTGTATGTCAATTAAGGATGCATACTTAGTTTGCATGCATGAATTTGATGCTAGAATATATGGGAGTTTCACCTAATCGTTATGAACTTATATTCACAAGTAGTGGAGGTTGCTAGTCACAATCGTGTTAAGTGAATTCTTGGCAAGAGTATCATGCTGTTCATAGTTACGAATGCCTCGTCAATGCTTATAGTTTTCACAAAGTTTAATGATCTTTGATTGTATCTCTATTGTGCTGTTCACGTAAGGGACTTTTGAAGAATGTTTTGAATTGTTGTATGCATTTTTCCGTCCAATTCAATAACTTAAGGAAAACTTGAAGGCTAAAAAAGTGTTGTTCACGGTTAATCTGGGGTGTTGAGATTCATGGTTTATTGAAAGAACAACTAAAAATTGGTTTGTATGCAAGTGTGTCATGTGTAGAGAAGAACCCTCTAGCTAGTCCATCTATCCATCAATTCACTTAGTTTTATGTCTTTGTTTAGAATCTGCAAGTTATTTACTTTGTCTTTTAATTTTCGTCAAAAATCAATCCCCCATCTTTAAGTTGTATTAATTTAGCTAGAATCTGTTTAGATTTGTGTTTAGTTAGTCTTTTGAGTTTATTTTCGTCCAAATCAGTCCCTAGTGTCTAATTTGGGTCAATTTGATTGTTTTGAGTTGATTTGAGTCAATCTAGTTTGTTTTGAGTCATTAAAGTTTAGTTAAGTGTCTTTAGCTTAGTTTTGTGTGTTTTGAGTCTTGTTTAGTGTTTTTAAGTCAGTTTAGAGTAGATTAGCAATCCCTCCTAATCCCCGGCCTAGAACGATCCCTACTTACATCTATACTACAATTGTCAAAAAGAGGGTTTAATTTGAGTGTTGTTTACATCGCATCATGCTTCGGATGGCATGGGGTTTGCAGGGGTTGTGGCCCGAAATGATGAAGGCACTTTCTTGGCTGCTTGCCGTTTCAAAAGGAAAGCTATGATGCGAAAATAAACTAACACACAAATTAAACCCTCTTGTTGACAATTGTAGTATATATGCAAGTAGGGATCGTTCTTAAACCGGGGATTAGGAGGGATTGCTAATCTATATAAAATGAATTTAGAAGCACTAAATAAAACTTTTAAAAACACAAATCTAAAATAAGAACATTTAACTAGATTCAAATGATTCCAAATAAACTAGAATAACTTAAAATAAAATTAATAAATAAACTAAAACAAAATCACGAATGAATTTAAAAGATTCAAGCTATGAAAATTAACCAACTCTAAACTAAATTACTCAAAGAACTCAAAAGAAATCAAATAAGGTAAATTCAAGTCAAAAGACAAAAATTGAAAAAGGGGGATTTGATCTTGATGAGAATAACTTAAAAATAAACAAATTGAAAACTAGATACATTTAAGCACAAAATATGGTTGTTTGAATGGATGATGGATTAGCTAGAGGGGTTTCCTCCACACATGATACACTTGTATATAAACCAATTTTTAGTTGTTCTTTCGATAACTTATGAAACTCAATACTCCGGGTTAACCGTGATAGCACTTTTTTAACCTTCAAGTTCTCCTTAGTTTAATGAATTGAATGGGAAAGCGCATATAACAATTCAAAACATTCTTCAAAAGTTCCATACGTGAAAAGCACAATATAGATACAATCAAAGATCATTAAGATTCATGAGAACTATAAGTATTGACAAGGCATTCGTAACTATGAAAAGCATGATACTCTTGCCAAGAATTCACTTAACATGATTGTGGATAGCAACCTTCACTACTCTTGAATATAAGTTCATAACGATTAGGTGAAATTCCCTTATATTCTAGCATCAAACTTATGCATGAAAACTAAGCGTGCACTCTTAATCAACATACATAAATAAGTTATCAATCAAATAGTTAAGCGAATTGAAATCACAAATTATTAAATCACAACCAAAAGTAATTAATTCATAATGCAAATGTAATCATGGCTTTGAATCCCCCTAGCAAAAGGGGGGTTTAGTTCCTCATAATCATAAAACAAAGGTAAATAGATTTATACATTGAAAATGAAAGAAAGAAAACACCTAAACGCTCCAACGGTCCTCATTGAGTGGTATGCACGTCCAAGCACTTTCCTTCCCTTCCTTTGCTATGGCACAAGGAGTGGATGTGGTTTGAAGGTTTGGTTGTATGGAGGAGTGGATCGGGGGATGTATGGTGGTGTTTATGATGGCTAGGATAGGTTTATGGGCAGATTTTGTGGAGGAAAGAAGGGGGGTTGCGGCTAGGATAGTTTAGGGTGTGTGAAATGGGATTGTTGTGTGAATTGGTGAGTCTAAGCCTTGCAAGAAGGCTTTATTTATAGGTGCACAAAGGTAAGGAGCCACTCAAGTGATTTTAATAAACAAATATAAAGCAAGAATTAATCATCAAAAACAGCTAGCACACATGCTTCATTGCAGAAATTTCATGATGAAACAACTTGCATTCATCCTCCTTGGTCCATGCCTTGGATTCCTCTTGGTCTTCTCATGATGAATCAGCTAGAACACTTGCAAAACAGCTAGCACACTTGTAAAACATAATCATCCATCCATGTCGTGGGTCATCCTTGCAATCTTTTTGTTGTCCGCCTATTCCTTCCCCATGTGCTCTCTTGACCTTCCCTTACTAAAATGCCTATAACTTCTTCTAGAAAAATGATCTTAACAATCCGCAAAATGCTCCAGAAAATAAACATCTGTAGTTTTCCAAGCATATAAGGCTCATTCTCTAGTTCATTTTGGGCCGTTCGCAAATTGCTTCCAAAATGGGCTGATCTGCACAGGCAGTTTTGACGAATTTGTTACATAAAATCTCACTTGTGCTATTTTTCTTTTATTTGCTTGACAAATCATATAAAACACAAAGTCAATGTAAATAGCTCAAAAATATAAGGAACTAACTAAGAAAAGACGAGAGAATTTGATGTAAAATATATATAAATATGAGCTTATCAAGCTACAAGTGTGGCAATTATGGAGGCAATGGCTATCTTGGAGGGCTGTATGTTGGGGGAAACTCAGGGGTGGAACTTTATCATTGTCGAGTCTGATTCTCTGGAGTTTATTTCTTGTCCGAGAGACACTTCAAGATTGGGTAATTGGGATGCTCTCCCGATTATTACGAGATGTAGTTTTCTGGGTAGGGAATTCCAAGATTGCCGCTGGTCTTGGGTTCCAAGATCAGCCAATGTGGTAGCAGACCGTTTGGCCTCACAGCGTTGTAGGGAGGTATGTGACTTTACGTGGGTCGATAGACCACCATCTTCCCTTGTTCATGTTTTGTGTAACGACGGTCTTCCATGTCCACCACCGTAATTATGTTGGTAGTGCGAAGAGGGACGTTTCTAGCACCAGGTGCGGCATCGTTGTTATTGTTACCTCCTCGCACTACCGTTTCCCTGTTTTGCTTGTTTGCCTCTGTGTAGGTTTTCTTGGTTTCCTCTTTGGCATCTTTGCCCGGTGACTGGTATTTACCGTTAAAAAAAAACAATATGCAGCTTTCTCATGTGTTATATTGTATCATTGGTTTAAAACGCGACAATGAGATCCCTAGTGTAAAAAAGCTTTTCTCAATACTTGGGCATGATTTTGGTATTTGTGACAAACTTTTTCCCTATATTCTGATTTCATCATATTTTCATGGAGAATGACTTGCACGGTGCAAGTTCACCGCCAAGTGACATCACATACCAATAATATAAAGACACGTGGTAACTTTTTTCCACACGTTCTTATGTTATTGACACAGAACACTACCGTGACGAACAAACCTTTGGCAGTACAAGTTGTTCTCATTTTCAAGAGGCTTGTCATTTTGTGGGGAACTCCTAATCATTGTTTTGTTTTTGTATGTATATATGTACTGCCTTGCTTGTTATTTCAACAAATCTTTCCTTTTCCAAAGGAAAAAATGGTTCCTTCTCTTGGCGATTCCTCAGCAGATGTCAGAGAAACAAGAATGAAGTTCTGGACATTGGGGATGTGGAATATGATCATGTCAAAATTAGCACAGAAAATAAACGCAGAATCGGCTTTACTCCAAACCCTAGTTAACAAGGTCAGGGAAAAGGGTTCTCAAGAAATTACTTCTTTTCGATTTCAAACATCCTATCGTTTGCTTTCTATTCTTCCATGGACAATCAAACCTGCATACAGAACTTCATTCCTCCCCGTTTTCTTCTATCCAAACAGCGGGAGAGTCAGCAAGTGACATACATCAAATTCTTTTTCTTCGTTTCCTAATTTCTTGCTGATTGCGGCACAGCTTGCACGGTCGCAATGAGTTAAGCCATAATGGCAGCATACTGGACAGCAGTATGTTGTGAAGTATATTGGTCTGCAAGGCCATACTCGGAAAAGTTTGGTTGCACGTGCATGAAGTGCCCCGGTAATGATCTTTTCGACAAAGCCTGCTGCCATATATCCATGAACTCTTCCATGACTTGCCTCACTTTTTCCATCGAAGAAATGGGAAGGTACTCCAGCTGCAGAACACAAGCAACTTCAATTAAAGAGGATCCAGTACAATGACAACATGAAACCATTTCACAGAATCAGATTAAAATTTTGCCCTTCTTAGGAAGTAATCAAAGTTAACAGGTAGAGTAAGAAATCTATCCAACGTTACTTATTCGAGTCACTAATCCATAAAGTGAAAGCTTAATTGGAACGAACAATCGTCAAAAATCCAACTTTCATATATTAGCCAGAGCTTCGTAATCACATTGCTCGGCAAAGAGTGCTTCACCCTGTATTCCAAACTCATGCACAAGTGTAATCGAGGTACTTAAACAAGTAACCTACTTTCACCATGCATTACTGTCAGCATTAAACGTTCCACCAGAGAGCTCCGTAAGAACCAAGGAAAATACTCACATAAAACCAAAAGGCACCTTCTCAATGGCAAGTTTTGTCAAACTTCTCAGCTATTTCAAAATGCACATCTAACTTCTAAAACTCGTAACAGACGAAATATTCAAATCCTCAACCAAATTTCAAGCTCATAGCAACGTCCATACCTCCATAAATATTCCTCTTAAATTTTCGGAATGAGTAGGAATAACTTTCCCCACTCTCAATTGGAAGTCCCCGACTTGATACTGAGACCCCTACACATTAAACCATAAACCACAAAGAATCAAGTAAAACCATTTTCTCGATTTCCACCTCCAAAATTCAGAACATCAAACCTTCCAACTACACCAATTGGAGGGGGAAACCTCAAAATAAAGCGAGACCCTCGATTTGTACGACTGTAACTTCTCCATAATCGCCTGAATCGAAGAATCCGCCTCGAGAATTATCCGCTGCAACCGCATTATCAGGTAGTACTTATTGGGTTGCTCCGGCAGCGCAATCCCCAGAAGATCACGCGGGGGTTCCCTGGTTAAAGATGGCTCTGATGATGCACACACAATGTACTATATCAAAATCTAATTTTTCAAAAAATTAACAGAACGCACAAACAAGATCCAAAAACAGAACAAATTGTGAAAGATGAGAAATTTGGTAATCTACCTCGAAGGATGGGTTTGTAGAAGGTGATGGTGGCTTTCCACCTTCCTTCCTTGACGCCATTGATGCTCTCGACGCACTGCGTGACTTCGTTTATGATCTGACTGTTGACCGTCGTCCCTGCGTTGGACTGCCAATGCAAAACCCTAAAATTGCAGCACCACAAAAATCAAGCACAAAACTTTATTATACGTAACTGTCCGAATCTGTGATTAGGGTTTTCAGTGGTTACCATTTGAGTGGCATTGCCTCTGCTATCGGCGGTTTCTGATTTAGAGTTTAGCAGCGACATAGGACACTCTGATTGAATTCGTAGATTTTAAAGGAGTGGGGGTGCATTAGATTTTAAGAGATTTTAATTATTTTAATAAATTTAGAATATTCAATCGTAAATGATAGTTTATTAAAAAAATTATAAATTCAGATGTATCCAATTAAAATTTTAAAAAATATTATAATATCTTAAGTGTATTCAATTAAAATTAGAATTTAGTGAATTTAAAAATGTTGAGGAACGAGAGAGAATTGAATAGATTTTTTATGAAATTTCGTGAGAATTGAATTAAAATTTTACATAGAATTTATACAAATCAATTAAACTCTGTAAAAATTCATAAATTTATAAATCTATTAAAATCTCTCAAATTTTTAATTAAATACACTTCTTAACTTGAGGGAAATTGAAAGTTTGAAATGCAAAAATAGACATATTTTTTAGCGCGAGGCGGTTTAAAGAAAATAAAAAGGTTTGGTTTTTATATTTTAAAAAGTTAAAAGTAAATGATGAGAAACACAGAAACAAGAGGCTGACTCTGTGAGCGTCTTCCGTTTACTCTCAATCCCCAACCCCAAAATTCCAACTTCAAAACGCGAAGAAAAGTTGCCTTCTTTGCGCCCAATTGGCGGTCGCCGATCACATTCTCCGGCCAATTCAGAGGAGGAAGAGCTGGGTATATAGGAGGAGCTAGGGTTTTTTTGTTTTCTTAATTTTCTGGGTGATTTGGGGAATCAATGGCGTGCGTGTATATACCGGTGCAGAATTCGGAAGAGGAGGTGATGGTGGTTCTGGATCAGCTGCCTAAGGAAGCTACCGATATCATCGACATCCTCAAGGCCGAGCAAGCATCTCTCGATCTCTGGCTCATTATCGCGGTTCGTAATTTTCATTGTTAATTGATTATTTATTTGAATTCATGGTGTGATTGTTTGAGCTTCTAAGCAATTGGGTTTCGATATTTTTCCAGTGCACGAAGTTTTGATATGTTGGTGTATTAATTTTGAATTGGTAATGCCGCAGAGAGAGTATTTCAAACAAGGAAAGCTTGACCAGTTCCGCCAGATTTTGGAGGAAGGCTCCGGTGCTGGTAATCATTGTTTTCCCACTCGTTCCATATCCGAAAAGTTTATTACTTTTTAGTTCTGTTTATTGTACTTGTTATAGGTGATTAATGTGGAATAATGTTGGTGGGTATTATGTTCTTTGGTGCAGAAATTGATGAGTATTATTCTGATGTTCGTTATGAAAGGATTGCCATCTTGAATGCTTTAGGGGCCTACTACACCTACCTTGGAAAAATTGAGACAAAACAGAGAGAAAAGGAGGAGCATTTTATTTTAGCAACACAATTCTACAACAAAGCGTCGAGAATCGACATTCACGAGCCTTCTACTTGGGTTGGGAAAGGTGTGGATACCACAGAGCCTCTTTACCTTGTTATATATCTGAGTAAATATTTGATTGCAACCTACATCAAATTTCTGATTGTTTGTAATGAGAAATAGGTTGCCCAAAGACATTGTCTTTTCGCTGGATTTTGCATTTAGGGTGTGTTTAGACAAGATTAATAGTTGATCCATAGTTTGTCATCCTAGAAACTGCTTGGTTTGGCATCTTAGACTTTGTAATAACTGGCCCTGTTTGATTTGGCATCCTAGAAACTGTCTGCTTACTTGTACTGCTATCTGTCTTGCATTCTCAATGATTGCCACAAGAATATTCTATGTTGGTGAGATAATATGGTGGCAACTTTTTCTGTTCGAAGCTGAGCCATGTTTTATATCGTGTATTTGAAGATGATTCAAATTTTGTTACCTGTCTTACAGGTCAGCTTTTACTGGCTAAAGGTGAAGTAGATCAGGCATTTTCTGCATTCAAGATTGTATTAGATGGAGACAGAGATAATGTTCCTGCCCTTTTGGGTCAGGTATATTCATTTAATTTCTCTGCCTAACAATGCAATTATGCCTGCCCTTTTCAACAATTACATGCATGAAGATGTGATGAAAATTTCAGTAGAAAAGGAATATAGAAGATATTCTTAGCTTTTTACTATTGCTCTTCCCTGTCTAGGCTTTATCTGTACATCAAATCTTCAACGCTCTCTTTTACTTACAGTAATTTTTTTTATAGTCTTTTGATTATGGGAGCAATAATTTTGATGGGTGTCCACCATGCGATGTACATGGCTATCCAGGAATCCATGATCTATGAGCATGGTGCTCTGGCTAGCAAAATTATTTTGAGATAGGAAAATTGGCAAAGGTACACAGTAGTGGATATTTAAATGGCAGATATCAGCTAGGGAAATAAAATATACATTGAGACTCAAGGGGGTACTCATTTGAAATATAATAGACCTGGTTGCCCCAGTGAGAACAAGAGAGACCAAATTGGGACTCACTTAATTAGTGTAGAAACAGTTCATTTTTTTTGTGATTTGTAAACAATTTGCCCCTGATATCTGCAGGCATGTGTTGAATTCAATCGTGGGCACTATTCAGATTCATTGGAGCTCTACAAGGTCTGTATTTTCATCCCACTTTTTGCTAATGGAAAGAACACAAGAATGCATATGTTCTCAACCTCTAGAATTTGTTATTTGTATTTGAATTGGTTGGGATTATGGCTCTTACCTAGCAGAAATTTGGTATTTTTGTGAAGATACGGTTATAAACACTAATTACTTGTCTAATTTGTATTTTGTGAATTTGATAAAGAGGGCCCTGCAAGTACATCCTGATTGTCCTGCGGCTGTAAGGCTTGGCATAGGTCTCTGTCGTTACAAAATGGGTCAATTTGATAAAGCTCGGCAGGCCTTTGAACGGGTTCTACAGGCAAGTGATATCAGCCGATTAATGATGCATTAAAAGCAGGTGAAGGTGCTATTTGCATGCATTGGTTTTTACCAAAATGAATTTATAATTGCAGTTAGATCCAGAAAATGTTGAGGCTCTTGTTGCACTTGCAATTCTGGATTTGCAAGCAAATACAGGTATGACTTTGCAAGTCAGCATTTTTATAGTTTTCTCAACTTGTTACTGTTTGTTTACTTTGATTGTTATCATGGGCATGCTTCTCTCTTTCAACGAGCATAACATTCAGGCTATATTATACTTGATAGCTGCTGGAATAAGGAGAGGAATGGAAAAAATGCAAAGAGCTTTTGAGATTTACCCTTATTGTGCAATGGCCTTGAACTATTTGGCAAACCATTTTTTCTACACTGGTCAGCACTTTCTGGTTGAGCAATTAACGGAAACGGCACTGGCTGTGACCAACCATGGACCAACGAAGTCACATTCCTACTACAACTTGGCTCGATCTTACCATAGCAAGGTTAGGAAAAAGTTATGCCTGTTCTTTTTAAACGAAAATGTCTTCTTTTGAAACAAAAAGGTCTTTTTGTTTCTTGGTATTATTATGTTGATGGGGTTCTTTACATTTTCTATATTGTGTTGGTTAAACATTTTGAGGGAGAAAAAGGTTTTTGCTGTACAATGTCAATGCTTTTTTGGCGGCTTCTCGTGTGTCTCTGTAGGTGTTGTTGGTTGTCCATTGATTAATTTAGGCCACATTTAGTTCCACGTGCTACTCTGCCTTCTAATGTGGTGTCTAGCTAAACAAATTTCTAAGGTGGCCCAATGATGAAATTGTCAGTAATTTTGTTACTTGCTGCTGGAAATGAACACTTTCAAACAAGTGAAAATAAATTATTAGAAAGTCTTGTGGTCTCATTTGATTTAATGCAATCAAGCCCATTAATTTTGGCCATGTACTTAGGATTTTAAATGTTACAAATGCTTGTTGTTGCTGGATTGCAGGGTGACTATGATAAGGCTGGAGTGTACTACATGGCATCTGTTAAGGAAATCAGTAAACCCCATGAGTTTGTATTTCCTTATTATGGTCAGTAACCATCAACCATTAAGAATCTTCCGTGCTTATAATTTTCTTGAGAGTGATGTGCTGGCATAGTATTAGTAATGATTATGATGTATTTAACGTATCTTCTGCAAGACTTCAACATAATTTCTCTCTTTTTTTCGTGGCCCGCGTCCTTTGTTGTCATTGTTTGCATTGGCATGCATTATTTCAACCTGGCCCATGCCATTTTCAGCATATGCCAAAATCTGATTGTTGAAGCTTGATTAATGTTCTTGTTCGCTTTCACTTAGTTCTTTCATATGTTTGGGCTCTTTGTGACAGGTTTGGGACAAGTACAACTGAAGATGGGAGATCTTAGAAGTGCACTGTCGAACTTTGAAAAGGTTTTGGAGGTTTATCCTGATAATAGCGACACATTGAAAGTGAGTTAATACCTGAAATGAAATATGTAAAATGATCCATTTGTTTTTGTTTTTTGTACTTCTACCACTTTCCCCTTCTTGTAGGTCCTTGGGCACATATATGTTCAGCTTGGGCAGACTGAGAAGGCCTTGGAATTTATGAGGAAGGCCACAAAAGTGGACCCAAATGATTCTCAGGTAACCAATCCTCTCTATTAGTCTCTGATGTGTTCTGACCTTGTGGATTGTTTTCGTTAGTAAGAATTGGTGTGTGTGAATCTGCTAACATAACACCTAATCCACAGTTCACTTGTCTGATTCTTTCTTTTCTGTTTATTGTTGTGTTCCACTCTTACAGAAGTGTGTTTCCGTTTACTAAAAAGTTGTGTATGCCAATTGGTTAGGGTTTTTCCTTGTATACACTACTTACATCATTGCTTTAGTCTTTGTTGTTCTTCACACAGCAAGACTAAAGACAGTAAATGATCAGTATAATGCTTTCTGTAAAGCGTGTCCTCTTCATGGTCCTTCATCCTGTGCCCATACAAAAACAGGATAACCAAGATGTTAATAGTTGATTTTTTATGTTTGTGACTTGAGTTGTTGTCTGGTGATTGTGAAGATGGCTTGAACTTTTGCCGTGTATAGCAAGCCATAACCTACCTTGAACTTATATTTTCATTATGTATGGCAATGTAGGCATTTCTTGACCTGGGGGAACTGTTGATTTCATCTGATGCTGGAGCTGCTCTGGATTGCCTAAAAACTGTATTTTAATTTGTCCTATATAGCAAAAGTTTTCATCGTTATATTGAATAGAGCTCTTTAGTCCTTGGTTTCTGGAATCTAGTAATTTTGTTTAAAAAATAATAAAGCTGTGAATTATTACAGGCACATAATCTTTTGAAAAAGGAAGGTCAAGAAGTACCAATTGAAGTTCTTAACAATCTTGGGGTTCTCCATTTTGAGAGGGGAGAATTTGAGGTTTGTGCGCTTCTCCAAGGATATGTTTGATGCAATTAAAATTATGTAGTATGGCAGAGACTACATATGAGCAACCAAAATTTGCATTTTCATAAAATGTTGTGCATGTATGAAAGTTGTTTTTGTAAAGAAAACTAGCTTGATAACTATGCATGTTCTTCTGTCTGTCAGCTTGCTCAACAAACTTTCAGGGAGGCACTAGGTGATGGAATATGGCTGGCCTTCATAGATGGTAAAGAAAACCCCCCATCTATTGATGCAAATGCGACTATTTCGCAGTACAAGGACATGGGTATATTTCATCATCTTGAAAAAGAAGGTCACTTGGTCGAATTACCTTGGGATAAAGTCACAGCACTATTTAACCTGGCCAGATTACTCGAGCAGTTACATATCACTGAAACTGCAAGCATACTGTACCGTCTCATTTTGTTTAAGGTACATTTTTTTTTTCTTTTTCTATTTGTGCACATCATGAATGTGCTTGTTTTCTTATGTGTGTAATACCACCATGGTGGTGAGAACATTCTGAATAAAAGAAAGAAAAAAACATCTTCACTGACGAAGGTCACCTTTTGATGTGTCATGGTTCAAATTTTTTTGGGTTGGTTATAAACTTTTTCTACGTTGCAGTATCCAGACTATGTAGATGCTTATCTGAGACTCGCTGCCCTGGCCAAAGCTCGAAATAACTTTCAACTAAGCATTGAACTGGTTGTTATTATACCTATAACTCTCTTTTTCCTAAAACTCTCTCTATCTCTCTATGCATTTTATTCAAACTATAACGAGCTTCTTTCTATAGGTTAATGATGCTCTGAAGGTGAATAACAAATGCCCAAATGCATTATTAATGCTTGGTGACTTGGAATTGAAAAATGATGACTGGGTTAAGGCAAAAGAAACCTTGCGGGCTGCTAGTGAAGCAACTGAAGGGAAGGATTCCTATGCCACCCTATCTCTGGTGTGTTTATTATTATTTTTACAATTTTATCTGCTTTTCAATGGGAAACACATTTGGAACTGTAGTTGTTACTTTAATACGATTTACATCTCATGCACTTTTTTGAAACTCTTAAGGGCAACTGGAACTACTTTGCGGCAATTCGCAATGAGAAGAGAAATCCCAAGTTGGAAGCTACACATCTGGAAAAATCCAAAGAACTCTACACTAAAGTATAACTTTTTTCTTCTCTCTTTTTAGTTTATGTAGCATGTTTTATCTGTCAAAAAACCAGATGGTTATTTTCGTACTGATTTTTACATTGTTATAGGTCCTATCTCAACATTCTGCTAATTTGTATGCTGCCAATGGTGCCGGAGTGGTCTTTGCAGAGAAAGGTCACTTTGATGTTTCAAAAGACATTTTTACGCAGGTAAGTTGGACAATTGGTTTATTGCAAGCTGTAAACTACCCCATGTATAGTACATGAGTGGTTTCCTGTCTGCATTTGTGTAGGTTCAAGAAGCAGCCAGTGGAAACATTTTTGTTCAGATGCCAGACGTGTGGATAAATTTGGCACATGTTTATTTTGCTCAAGGCAATTTTGCATTGGCTGTGAAAATGGTGTGTTCTCGCTTCTCTGTACTATGCATCTTCCTTTTCATTGGACAGATTCTTTTGATGAATGCATACATGTGCTGATGACTTATGATGTATTGCAGTATCAAAACTGCTTGAGGAAGTTCTTTAATAACACGGACTCTCAGATTCTACTCTATTTGGCTCGTACCCATTATGAAGCTGAGCAGTGGCAAGACTGCAAAAAGAGTTTACTGAGAGCCATTCATTTGGCACCTTCAAATTACACGCTGAGGTTTGACGCAGGCGTTGTAATGCAAAAGTTCTCAGCTTCAACGTTACAAAAGCCAAAGAAATCTGTTGATGAGGTTTGATGAAAACCTTCTCAAGTATTTCTTTCCTTCATTTGTTTTCATACCATTTCATCAAAATTTGTATCAATATTTCAGGTGCGATCAACAGTTTCAGAGCTAGAAAATGCTGTTCGTTTATTTAGACAGTTGTCTGCGGCTTCCAGCCTTCACATCCATGGATTTGATGAGAAAAAAATTGATACCCATGTTGAGTACTGTAGTCATTTGCTTGAGGCTGCGAGAGTTCACTTCAAAGCAGCTGAGCATGAGGAGCAGAAGATCAAGCACAAACAAGAAGTTGCTCGTCAAATGGCATTGGCTGAGGAGGCCCGTCGTAAGGCTGAAGAACAGAGGAAATTCCAGGTTTGGCATTCGAAAGTTGCTTCATTCTGTGTACTTCTTTGGTTATAAATGTATACATTTGTATGAGTTTACATCAGTCATATATTCATTCATGCTTTCGTTTAACAGATGGAGAGGAGAATGCAAGAGGATGAACTAAAGCGAGTGAGACAACAGGAGGAACAATTTGAACGCATAAAGGTAAAGATTGATAACTGGAGTGCCTAAACTGATTCTTCCTTTTTGGTATCCATTAATGTTAGAGCCTATCTACGTCTTCCTCAATGTACAGTAAATCGTAATTCTATTAACAGTAACTCAGAGCCGCTCTACATCTTACTCGATGTACAGTAAATGGTAATTCTACTAAAGTAACAAACTCGTTTACAATGACAACTGTTTCCTTACAAGACCCTCCTGTTTATAGTAACAATCACAAACGTAGCTAGTAAGCAGACTAACAACAATTAGCTACAATTCTAACTACTCAAAGAGACACCTGTCACAATAATACGATGCCACTTAGCATCATATCAATTAATTGGAGTACTCCTGGTTCCCCAAACTTTTAAGAATTTCAACATGCTAATTCTCTGAACTTTTTGCATCTTCAGGAGCAATGGAAGAGCAGTACGCCTGGTTCTAAGCGAAGGGAAAGGTCAGAAATGGATGATGAGGAGGGCGGGCATAGTGAAAAGAGACGGAGAAAGGGTGGAAAGAGGAGAAAGAAGGACAAGCACTCAAGATCACGCTATGAAACTGAGGGAGCAGAAGCTGAGATGATGGATGATCAGGAAGAACCGGAATATGAAGATGCCAACGTGAATTACAGGGAGCCCATGGGTCAGATGAATGAGCAGGATGATGAAGAGAATGTTCAAGATCCTCTTGCAGCAGCTGGGCTTGAAGATTCTGATGCTGACGAGGAGGTAGTAAATTCTCTCTATAAATCCAAGGATACTAACATATCTTGTCACCACATGACATGGACTGAAAATATTTAGACTGGATGTCATGGTGCCTCGTCGTCAATGAACTTTTAATGGAATATTTATTGAAATTAACCTGCTACTAAAAAATTCCTTGCTGCTGGCCATAACATATTCACCTTTATGTTCTAGGCTGCACTATCCACGACTCGACGAAGGCGGGCATTTTCCGAATCTGATGATGATGAGCAACCAGAGCACCAACCTGAGTCCAGCCCTGTAAGAGAAAATTCTGCCGAGTTACAGAGTGATGGGGAAGGAAGAGAAGGTGGCGGTGATAAACTGGATGGAGACGCCGCTCTTGACGATGAGGATTAAGATCCATTCATTATCTTGAGCTCTACAGGATCAGCAGTAAATATGTCGTACAATTTTGAACAAATAATTATCTTTAATTTCTTTTTGTGATCCCCATTAGTTTTGACAATTCTGTGCATTAGTATTTTGTACTCCAGAAGAAATTCTAATAGAAGCTTCACTTCTTCATCCGTCGTGCTTGGCTCCCCAACACCTTCATTTCGTATCCATTGCTGCGGATGTCGATTCCGAGTGTTTTATTCTGTAAGCTGAAAAGTGGGGCGGGGAGAACATATATGCACCCTGAATGGCGTAACATCATCTCATTGTCGGTGCTTTGATTTTCTGTATGTCATCCTGTTGGTGATTGTCAATTGTTGATAGAGATGCATGGCGGTTCAGCAGGACCGCCATGCATTTGAGATGGGTTGATTTCTCCTTATGTTAAAACGACAGTGCATTTTTTGTTCTTTTCGAAACTGTGAGGTACTTAATGGACAAAATGAAACCCACTCAGATTCTGTGATATGTGACGATTTAGACATGAGAGTGCACATGCACATCTATCTGAAAAGCACTTCCATCTGAAAAGCAGTTGTATCTCTCACTCAACACAGGCTTCTGTACCATGCCTCGTTTCTATGGCTAGACAACTTTCACGCTCACGCGTTCTTTTTTCTGCTTCTGCAGATTTAACTTTTTACAACTCAGAAACTTTAAATCCAAGAGAACATTACACTACTCAAGGGTCTCTTCGGACCTTTATACTCTTTCCCCACTATTTCTTTTTCGTGGCCAATGATTTTCACGATCCTTTTATTTTTATTTTGTAAATTATTTATGTAGGAGTGGAGACGGCCCAAATTGCTACATAATTGTTCATAGAGTGAAGATGATTTCTGCACGTGCCAAATTTGTGCGGAGGACACATCAACAAGAAAATAAATGGAGTGTGATATCCACACACCCTTTTAATTTTCGGCCGTTGGATCAGATGAATTGAAGAATATCAAAGGATAGAAATTAACAAGGGGTGTGAGAAAAGTAAAAAAAAAAGTGTGGATAGCACAACCCTAAATGAAATATGAAATTATTGAGTAGTCTACTTCCCTTCGTTCTTACTCTCAATACTTCATCACCTGCGACAGTAGAGACGGATACAGGTACTCACTTACTTGATTGGCTCAAAACCTTATTGCCTGAAAATTGATATTTCGTATGAGAATCCACTCGTAGACTCTATTTGGGACTTAAAAAAAGGGGATCCTATCAATTTGTTCCAACCTAGGATAATAAGCTCATGAGCTTAGTCTTACTTCACATAAACGAAAGACGTATTTGTAAATTATTAAGATTTAAATGCTTGGTTTAATACCTGAGGAATTGGCAGCTAGCTTTGTTTTTTCTTAATTAAAAAAAAACTGAATTTTGCAACCAAGATATTGTATCTCTATAAATCTAGTGTCTGTTGTATTTTATGGGGTTTTTTTTTAACTTTAATCCTTCAAGAATATTGAAATTTAAAATAAACATGATGTTAGATTAAATATTGATTATAATTCCTTGACGTGTCCTTAATTCAAAATAATTAATGTGTATTTTATTTAATGTCTCCCATTAAATATTTAAATTATTAACATACAAATTTTTATTTTATTTTTTGACCAAAAAAGAGTTCTATAATTTATTAATTTTATTTAACATTCTTCAAACTTGAAAGACTCAATTAATGTATCTAAAAGGTTAGTACCGAAATGTATTATATTGAACTACTGTATTTAAATGTTAGTATCGAAATATATGCTCTGAAATGGATTATATTAAATTAATGTACCTAAATGTGTGTACCAAAATGTATGCATCAAAATGTTAGTACCAAAATGTATTATATTGAATTAATGTACCTAAATGTTTGTATAGAAATGTATGTATGCCTAAATGTATGCACCGAAATGTACCTAAATGAAGAAGACAAAGTACATCAAAATATATTGTATAATAAAAATTAGTTTATCTAAATGTTTACAACAAAATATATTACGATAAATGAAATGAAAATGAAAATTATAATAAAATAAAATTAATACATTAAAAATTAAAAAGAAAAAGAGAAATAATTGAAATTTTAAAATATAATTAATAAATGAGGTTATTAATATATCAATATCAAGATATTAAAATTAGATTTTAATTTTAATCATAATTTTAATCTAAAAATTATTTTTACCAAGAACTAAAATAATTTTTTTACATATTTTATACTTTTTAAATATAAAATGTATTACCAGTGCACGTGTAGCTCTTTCTTTTCCTTTTCCACTTGCTTTGTCGTTTTCATTTTTCTGGTTTCTTTTACCCATAAATATCTGAGTATATATGGAAATACAAAAGGTTAAAAAAGAGCAAGAGGACTGTAAAACAGAGCTAACTTGAATGTAAAGTATTGTTTTCTTAGATCTGCAAATCTCAGTGTTGCACGCGTGGAAATGTAAAGTCAACGTACAATGAACATGCCAAACCGTAATTTGTTTGTAACAAGTAATCACGAAGCCAAGTGTTTTTCAGACCCTCACAAGAAATGAGAACTTATGAATGGACACTCGAACCATGTCATTAGTAGGTCAACTCTCCACAAAAGCATGGAATGTTATGTATTTTAGTCATGTTGATCACACTAAGTGCGAGAGTGCTCTAGTCAGACAACTCTACCAAAGTTTCCCAATAAAAGAGAAGGCGCATCCATGGTAAAGGAAAATGTACTAGCTCTCAAGAAAGGAGAAAAGTTTTGTGTAGATGCACCCAGACTGCGTCATTTGTAAGGTAACTCGTATCATAGTATAAGACCCCATGTATCTTGATTTAAGTTGACTCCATCTCCACGTTAGATCCCCCTATTGTGAAAACTTCCCTGATTACATAGTCCACTCGAAGTTCTGCCACGAGAAAAGAGGGCAAAGCCATTGTGATGGAGTCAATTCTCTTCCATGTTCTCTCTCTCTTCCCTCACGTGCGCCCTACTTTTATTTTTAGCCGGCCAAAAACATTTCTAAATGTGCTAAAAACGAAAGTAGGGCACACAGGGGGGGAGAGAGATCAAAAGAGAGCGTGGGAGACGACTCTATTGTGATGAGGAGTCATTTTCCAACTACAGTGGCTGGTGGATATATTTATAAGGGTGATGAATGCTTGTAGCCTTTGGTTTAAAGATTTACAAGATTGGAGTTCACACTTTTGCCAACATAACCTGGGTGGGGAAGCTCAGATTCACCACTGACAAAGTATTTTTTAGCCAAAATCTTGGGTCCATTTGGGTCCCCTCCTCAATTATGTCTTCAAACAACACAAAACATTATAAATAAAAAAATTGTACCCAAAAAACAAATAAACCAGATATTTGGCAGACTCATTTAAAACACAAGTTTGCCAGAGAGAAACTTAGGATCCTTCATTTAAAACACAATTATCTGATTCGACCACATTCAGACATAATTAAATAAAATATAAAAAATAAAATAAAATAGTGACACCAAGTACATTTTTGGCCTTTGGTTCAGAAAACCAGTACTGGAAAACTCAGTCATCTGCGAAAAAACAAAGGGAAATAATTAGACAAAGATCTCAACTGGGTCTGAATAATCATGAACAATATATTGGCTAATTAACCGACGTGAGTGTAACCATATTAGCTAAAGCAGATGCACCTGATTTCGAATCTTCTTGCGGAGTTAATTTAAGGGATTAGAGTATATATTGCTTATATCATAAACAAATTCAAAAGTACATGCATTTGGAAGTCAGCTTACTATTATGATGTCTTGAGGTGAAGATGGGGAAGTCATGAGTAGAAGTAGGAATTGATATTGAGAGCCTGGTGGTGGAAACCGATCCGCTGTTCGATGATTTATCATCCAAATCGAGCCATGAATCTTTATCTTTCGGGGGCCACTCATCGAAGAATCGATGAATGGTCTTCTGGGATCCTTCGTTTCTGTCCAAAGCGTAGTAATGCTGCTGCTGCTGATGATGATCTTGCTTTTGATGTTTGATGCTCTGAAGCTGCTGATCACTTTGAAAAGCAGAGCAGCTTCTCTGTTTCGAAGACGAAGAAGTGCTAATTGTGAGCGGTGTGAACTGCCAGGAATCGTCCATGGATGAAGAGCCAGAGAAGCCTCTCACTGTGCCTGAAGGCTCGGAGAAGAATGCATGCTCATCCACCTCCTCCTTCATCCCATAAGCATACCTGTTTCTTCTCGATCAGTAACAAAAAAACAAAATCACAACTACCATCAGCAAGTTTTTCTTGACCTGACGATATTTTAAACTACTCTAATTTATAAAGAGGGCAAACAAGCTCAAGTGTAATGACCGTACACATTGCTGTGACCAACCAATGTAAACCCAAGAACCGCCACAAACTCAAGGATGGCCACATTGCTCTAGTCAACTGGCCTAAACCCACGAGCAATAAATAAGGACGTACACAGAAATGACTAACTGACTTAAACCTAAGACGCGCATA
The DNA here is from genome assembly GCA_963580275.1 of Crataegus laevigata. NCBI lineage: Eukaryota > Viridiplantae > Streptophyta > Magnoliopsida > Rosales > Rosaceae > Crataegus > Crataegus laevigata. The sequence continues at coordinate 34,400,644 of OY756942.1, read as the reverse complement.
TTACTCTAGCCAACCGGCCTAAAGTGCGGGCAAACAGTGAGGACAAACACACCGCCCTTACCAACTGGCCTAAAATGCTTAAACAGATACAGAAAAATAAGTACCATAAATTTGTTTTTGGGACAAACCTGTAATCTGAGCTGGGTTGGGGATAAGAACCAGAGTCCAAAAACAAGGAAGTGGTGCTTCTCTCTTGATGTGGGAATCCGATACCAGTAGGCCTTGGAGAAGGTGAGTTATGATGATAGAGGAAAGGGTAAGCGTGGGAATCAGAGGAGGAGAGAGAAGAGAGTGATGAGGAAAGGGAATGAAAAGCTGCAGGACTAGGAGAAGCAGAAGAAGTGTTGATTCTGGTGGTAATTGTTGAAGGGTTTGATGAGTTTGTTGTTGAAATTTGTGATGTTTTGAGAACTTCCACAGGCTTTCTTGAACGGTTTTTCCCTCTGTGCATGTGCCTCTCGCAGTATTTCGAATCCGGAAACGCCTCTTTTGAGCACCTCCATTTTTTCCCATCTGTTCTTCTGCACCTTCCTGGCTCTGGGTCTATTTTTCTCCCTAATCCCATCTGGAAACAGTTCCATCCAACTGCAAGAAAAACCCAAAAATATTATCCACTCAAAACTTCAAAGTTCCATTCTTTTCACAAAATCCACAAATATTATGCACACAAAACTTCGGAGTTCCATTCTGTTCACAAACCCCGGAATATTATCCAATCAAAACTTCAAAGTTCCATTTTTCTTACAAAACCCAGAAATATTATGCACTCAAAACTTCAAAGTTCCATTTCTTTTACAAAACCCAGAAATAATATGCAGTCAAAAGTATAAAGCTCCCTTCATTTTAGAGAGAGAGAGAGAGAGAGAGAGAGAGAGAGAGGCTTACTTTGAGGAGGGTGATGAGAGAAGAGCTTTGGAGAGAGAGGGGAGTCCAAGTTGTAGGTGCTTCTTTTGAGGGAGAAGAGGAGATCAGGAGGGATGGAGATTCCAGAAACCATGTACTTGTAGATAAGAGCTTGGTGCTCAAGCTCTTGCCACTGAGATGGAGTGAAAGGAAACCTGCTGTTTCTTCCAGTGCTATTCATATTATTTTTTTTAATTATTTCCTAAATCAGAAGGAATTTGGTTTTTCAAAGAAACCAAAGACGAAGAGAGAAAAAAAAGATGAAACCAGAGACTGGTTTGTTTCAGATTTCGGAGTGCATAAACAAAGAAGAGAGAAGGGTTAGAGAGAGAGAAAGAGAGAGACTAGGTAATAGGTATATTTATTTTCAGGGACCATAGAGCTGCAGGATTTTCTGTACATGGATAAAACTAATGGTTCTGATTACAGTGCTGCTGCTGCCTCTGCTGCATGCCATTGCCATTTGCCACCTCTCTCTCTCTCTCTCTCTCTCTAAACTCTCTCTCTCTCTAAACTCTCTCTAACTCTGCAAATATTATGACTGCACCTCTGTTGCTTCTGACTCTTCAGGTATGCTGCTGCCTCTGTGTCAGCTCTTGTCTCTGACAACTCTACAGAAATCCATAAAGCCAAGTGAATATATAAACAAATCAATTGTGAAAACTTTAAATAGATAAAAAAAATTAATATTCACACACTTCATTTTACTTCTTACACACTTTTTTAATTTTCGGCTATTGGATCGGATGAATTGAAGAAAATCAACGGACATAAATTATCAAAGGGTATGTAAGAAGTAAAATAAGGTATGTGGATAGGACACTCCTAAACAAAAAGGAAGGCAAAACAATCATTATCATTAGTAGAAATGATGTTTTTCACAACTTATTTTCCTTTTTTACACCTCTGGTTATTTTTGTTTCTCTGAGTGTTTTTACTTATTCAATTTAAAGATAAAAATTAGTAAGTTGCGTGCGATGGAGAAAACAAGTGAAGGAGAAATAATGTTTCTTATTTATAGATATATTGATTGATTTGGTGAGAAACGAATCAATTCTTATTACAAACGATATTTTATATTAATTTATATTAAGAAGAGTTAAGAAGATTTGAATTTAAAACACAATGAGTTGAAAAAGAAATTCCATAACTACAAAGATAATAAACCATTTTGCGTAGAAACAAACTTCATTTATGTATATTGCAATTTACACATACCAAAAATAAGGAATTAGATCCCCTCCGAGGCAAACTTTAGGGATCCTGCTGACCCACTAACACAGACCGTTTGATTAAAATTCAACGGCTACAATTATTATAACTTTAGAGGGTGTATCAGTTTGATCAAAATTCAACGGTCTGTTTTGTTGGGCCAGGAAGATTCCAAAAGTTTGCCGGAGAAGGAATCTAATTTTCAAAAATAATTCATTAAAATGACACAAAAAAATCTCTAACACACGTCAAACTGTGATTTACAAAATCACAAAAATACTTACTGTACAAGAAGTCTAGTACTTTTATTAATTATGTCTAGAGAGAGACACCAGATAGATGGTGTGTGTGTGTGTGTGTCTGGGTAGGTCTGAGCAGTGATTGTACGGCGTTGGGGCTTTTACTGCAGCTACTAACTCTTTTTACTGTTCTTTTCTTTTCTGATGCTTTACCTCAGAAGGGGTCAGAGAGACCCACTTGCATTCTGGCCTTTTTCTCTTTCGGAAATTTAGAAAAACCTCAGTGATTCAGCTTTCAGAGTAGCAGGCCCGCTTTTGGCTTCTGCTTTCTCTGATCAGACACACCAGCAACTCACCCTCACTTTACTTCCTACCCCCTCCCTTCTTTCTTTTTCTCTTTTTCTCTTTTTCTTTTTCTTGAACTTTATTGTGATATTTTTATAGTTTCATTTGCTTTTGCTTCAAATGTTCAGTTTTTACACTGTTCGTTGGCTTGTCTTCTTCTTCTTCTGCTTCATAGAACTTTTTTCTGCATAAGCGTGCGGACCATAATCCTTGATTTGATCTTTATGACCAGAGCGGTTTCGATGTTCTTCTTTTAATCAAATTAAACAGGCCTTAATAATAACTTGTTATAAATTTAATGAGTTGATTTATCACCACGTATCACGGCTTTGACCCTCTTCTTGTAGCCATATGCACTTAAGTCGATTATTTTTCAATATCTGTAGCACCTCACAGAAGTGCACCATGCTAAAGAGAGAGCGCTAACATCATTAATTTTGCAAAATGATTTTCACACTCCTTTATTCATTTGCACATCGCCTTTGTTTTTAATCTAAGGTTATTCTCATTTAATTTATTTAATTCAAAACTGAATATAAATAGGAATATAAATGAGAGAAGAAAATGATGTTCGGGAATCACCTTCCTTAATATATGGTTAAGTATCATTATTACTAATTCAAAGGAAAGGTTTTGTTGTTGTTTTATGGTTACTCATTGGATTAATTTCTTACGGAAATAACTACAATTATTTTTTAAAACAATAAAATATAAGAAACTCTTTACTTTAATTTTTTTTTTCTGGCTGAAATATCAAGTTTTCAATAAATGGGGTAGCAGGAGGACATTGTATACAGGTTAAGTATGGAAATATGTATATTATTTTATTTTAGCAAGAAAATATGAAATGAAACTCATTTTTCAAAAAAATAAATCTGAACTCCGAATTGATCCCTCCATATAAGGTACTGTCCAACCCATGGAGAGCTTTTCAGTGTGCCGCAATACGGTACGGCAAATTAAATGTCGTTGTAAGTGGTTGAATTTTTTTTTTTTAAGTATCAACTACTTGTATTATAACACTTTGTATATTAGGGCCGTGTTTCCGGCACACTAAAAAATATCTCCAATCCAAGGCAACTGTAGAGCATGCAAGTTACTAGATGAATTTTCAACAGTAGACGACGATTCTCTGATTTAGATAACATCACCCACAGACCCATAGTTTGTAAACAAATTGGTTAAAGTCTTTCTTTTTTGTTCTTATAGTTATTTGAAACAGTTTTACTTGGGGTTTCAAAACCATATATTGAGTTTTGAAACAAAAGGAAATGATTTTCAAACTCCCATTTTTTACCCTCCGTACTTCTCCTTGGTTCGCGTTGTTGTTTTCCTTCCCTCAAATTTATTCGATCTAAGGCCACGCCCAGTTACGAAGGCCTCAACGTAGCTTTTGCATGTATTTTAGCTTCTTAAAAATTGTTATTTTAAAGAATATTTGTAAGAATAAATTTTTCAATCTCGAACTTTGCACTGCTAAATCTTTCCATATTGGCTTTTGCCTCTTGGCTGGAGACATGTTATACATAAATTCGGACCAATGTGGTATATATAGCTCTTGAATGAAGATGGCCTAAAACAGAGGAGTGCATAAGGAAAAAACAAAGGCGGAAATCATCTCTTGAAACAAATCTTGTTTCAAAAATAGTAGTTATCAAGTGAGCTTGGTACAGAAGATGGGACTTTCCTACTCTTGAGATTTTCATGTTGCGACATCTTAAGTCAATAACGCATTGCTATGAGTATATCTACTTCACATGATAGTACGTTAACATTTTTAGATAACGCGACCCTGACATCCCAAGGATTAAGCCCCCAAGCTTGGGGTTAAAAGTTAGAGTAAAAAATAAAAATAAAAAAAATAATAAAGGAAGCCTATGTATTAAAGAGAGTTTGCCATTTTCAGTTGTACGTTTGGAAGTAGCACAATGTAGTACTCTGCACTGTCTGGCACTGTTGCTACCTCACATGGCAGGCCAAACACATGCATTTTTTCTGTACAAAGATCCCACTTGAGCCAAGACATCCCTTCAAATGTCCCTAAGCACTGGTGGGCAGACCACAATCATGCTGCATTCGGAAGTTAGTGAGCAAAGAAGTACTTTTGCTCGTAACCACATCTGCTAAAAATTATTTCAATTTAAAGCACAACAAAATATTACAAATTCCAATGTGCTTACCTAGAAAGTATTTTTGTTCGTAAGCGCATTTGCTAGAATTCCATTCACAGAAGTACAACAAAATTTACCAAGTTCAAGTGCTTTTGGGTTATTCGAAGGCGCCAAAAGCACTTTCAGCCATTCCAAATTTCCAAGTGCAGGGCCAAACACGGTTTATTTAGGCCATCTCCAATTGACTTGATCAAAGGGCCATATGGCTAAAAATAACTCGGAATAACACGAAAACTGTCTCCAACCGAAAGCTAGGCCAAATGACTTGTGGACCCCACTGGATCCAAACTCCCAAATCAGGCCTACGGGCTGGCCATTTCCAGCCAGCCAGCCTCGCCCTCTAGCGCCAGAATGTCAAGCTTGACATTTGCCAGCCCTTCAGCTTTAGAATGTCAAGCTTGACATTTTGCCAACCCTCTAACACAGCCTATTTGAATGCCAACGGCCAGCTAATTTCATGCTGCCGTTAAGTTACAGTTGGAATTTGAATATTTTTTTTTTGTTGGAAGAATTAAAAAAAAATCGATTTTTTTCCTATAAATACATACATCTTCCTACAACATTAAAAGTTGAAGATAAGAAGTGTCACGTATATAAGAATCATATCTAAAATTTGCACAACCAATTACATTTCGACACATGGTACTTGAAATCATATCTGAAAAATTATTAAAATTACATAAAGATAAGAAATCTGGAGAGTTACTCACTAAGGTGACACGTGTCACTCGAAGTCTTATCCGAAAAATTATTGAGATTATATAAAGATAAGAAATCTGGAGAGTTGCTCATGTTAGCGACGCGTGTTACTCGAAATCCTATCCAAAAAATTATTGAGATTATAAGATAAGAATTCCATAGGCTTATTCATTTGGCAACAAGTGGCACTCGAAATATATCCGAAAACCTTATTTTAATATGCTAGTTTAATTTAATTAACCACATTAATTTAATTAAAATAATAAATTATGTTTGTTCAATGACCCTTGACCCCCTCAATTAGATATTTCGTCAAATGACTATGTTTGGCCTATGACCCTTTAACCCCCTTGGTTGGAGATGGTATAAAAAATGATCTAACACTGTTCATTAAAATATAATTTTTTGCCAAGCTATAAGGCTAAAGGGAGCCCTTTGACCATGCTTTGGAGATGGCCTTAGGCATACTAATTGACATATTCCCAAACATGGTGTCTTTTGGCAGATGAATCGACCAGAATGACAGCATCAAATAAGGGTCTCAGTAATCACTTATCAAACTCGAACGGTGAAACAGGACCAAGTCTTACTTGTCAAACAAATAAACCAACGGAAAATCTCGCTGCTGGTGACGGTAAATAAATAAACAAACTTAGTATTTACAATTAAAGCGGGATATACTATAATTCTTTTGAGTTCTCTCATATGTTAAAATACAGATTCATCATGATACAATGTGCAGCAAAGCGGACAATCTTTTCATTCGGAGATGCGAAACACGATCTCGAGAAACAAAGATTGAATTCATGAATGACGGAACTTATAATGTTTACATTGCTGAACTTGCGTTCAGGTTTACAACACGAAAATATAACACAAGGCCTGACCTCGCATGGCAGCGGCACTATTCCTTCTGGAAGAAAGAGAGAACGAGATCCGTATGTACAGAAAACATTTGTGTGTCCACAAAAAGCTGCACGGCATTTAGGGAGGAAAATGATGCATCAGTGTGCTTTCAGCTTTATACAATACAACTCAAAGCGCACCCAGAGTAAGCATTGAAGCAAGATTACAAGTCACTTTCAGAAATAAAGCAAAAAGGTGGTTAATATTAATCTTGCATAAATTGATTACAATATACAAACGCAGAATACCGAAAATTCTTGACCGAAGTCACGCCTCTTTCAGGTCTTTCAGAGCTTAGATTCATGTTTTCTTTGACAATTTTATTACTCACATGGACAAAAGAAATTTATCTCAAGGAACGCACCTTCATAAACGGTCGATCGCGACTAGGAAATGAGTCGATGAAACTCTCCTTCAGAAGTAATGATACCTAATTGGAGGGAAATCAGTGTCAGATCTGTAGCACTATGAACGCGCATCCACATATGAATGTTCACTAGATCCACAAGCAAGGAATTTTCACATTCAAACAAAACTGACAATTTTTTTTTGTTTTGGGTAAACACAAAATTGACTATTAATCTGCACTATTATCGTAAAAACTGAAGAGCCAAATGAATGGATTTAATGATACCTTACGCTGATGTTCCATATCTGAGACACAACTTAGTCCATGCATATATATATATATATTTTTTTTTTCGGGAAGATTATGTTTTAAAGTACTAATCATTACAAAAGAAGGTCAAAGAAACATAATAATCCTCTAAGGCACTTGAGTCCCTTAAAAGGTCACTGTTGGACAACATACTGACCTTATCATCATTGGACTGTACGTTCGTAATTGTATGTGAACGGAGGTTAGAGCAAAGAGAATCCAAGTAAGTTCTTAACACTCCTAGGAAACCCTTGGCAGCTTCAACCTACAAGCAGAAAATAAATATATGAAAATTAAAGGTAGACGAATAATTTTTTTGAAATCAGGCACACTAGAAAAAGCATAACACACCTGTTCTTCTGTGCACTCGTACACCGGCCTTTTCCTGCCCAAAAAACTCTCTCCCACAAGCTTTGCGTGATAAGGACTTAAGGATGAAAATAATTGCTTATGTTGTGGTAAATGAGGTATTGTCGGCGACTTCACCTAGTATTTCATGCAATGGAAGCATTTAGTTTTTCTATAAGAATACTTGCATTTTAATAAACATTAGTCATTAATCATACACGAGAAACCAGATAATACACGACAATTGATTAAAATAAGCATGAGAAAGTGCTAAATACATGATGCGTCAATACAAAGATATTTGTTTTCAGTTTTCTGGGCAAGAATATCACAACCTAAGGCCAAATTGCAGATTTGTCCATGCCCTGAACCCACAAAATTATTCTTAGAAAGAAGGCTTATTATATTGAAACCCCACATATTGTTGAATATACCCCCACATTTTCTTTTTTAATTAAAACTTATCTTAATACACCCCATTTACTTTCCTATAATACCCTCACACCACACACTCTCACCATATACCTTATATTTTCTACGTACACCCACTCTTCAAATCTTAGGTTCAAATACATAAGGTCATCCAAAAGTACCTTCGGTGTAAAGCTGAAGCTGGTGTAATTTCAATTTTTTTTTAAAAAAATTTCTATTGTAGTGGTGCCAACAATTGTTTGATTATTTGCATGTGTTTATCCCTTCATGTTTCTCTATCCCTTCCATGGAAAGAGGTGGAAGGCTCTGGGTATTCCGTACCAGTAGACGAGGAATATGGTTTTCGCAACAGTGGATGAGGAAGATAAAATCCAAAAAAAATATGGCAGCTATAGAAGTGTAGAGCTTTATATAGAGTAGGAGCAGTGGCCCTGGGTAATGGGGATCAAATAAATATTAGGGTTGATGATGATGATTCCTCTTCTTTTCCTTTGATCGAATCATGGGAATGGATTTATTAATTGATTTATTGAATTATAGGAAGAGATTAGGTTGTTACGCTGCTTCTAAAATCAAGGGATCTTTGTGATCTAATGTGGCCAAGGTTTATTAGGTGTGTGATTCTCATCATCAATAATATTTGCTTTTAATGGATATCATTCATAACGCAACTATATGTATATCGATGTTGTTGAAATCACTAAAACAATGAAAATATGAAGTCTTATCTCATGTAAAGTTTTCGAAACGTTGATTTCACGTTTCATTCGTCAAGAATAATTTTTTCAATTAACGTGTTTGTAGTTTCATTAATTCTACAATGGAGGATGAGAGTGATCTTGAGAGTTGAAGAAGATAAATAAACTTGGGATATACATGTAAAAAGTAATTTGGATTTTTATTTTTTTTTTAAATTGTCATTACATATTACGTATGTAAGTCATTTAATATTAAATTTTAATGAGGGGTGTATTCAACATATTGTGGGTTGCTAACAAAAAAGGGAACTTTAATGAAAAACTCCCGGTACTGTTCACTTTAACGAAAAACCACATTTTTACACTAAAAAGTCAATCCTGGTCCTATTCACTTTACCTTTTATTTTGTCATTATCGTTAAAACTCAAAGCTTTCAAGCCCTTTTCATTAGTTTTCCTTATAAAAAAAAGCCTAGAAAGAATTGTTTGGCACTGAAAAATAATTATCTCAAAAGATGATAGCTAATATTCTTTTATGGTGAGAAAACAATATACTTGAGACCATTGCAATGAATAATGACTATACGATTGAATTTTAGGTCCGACTTATATAAGCCTTTTATGCATGTTCTACGAGTAGAAAACAGAACTGCTTGAAAACAACAAACCTGGTTCTTGTTGGCATCAACTACAATTGTATTGGAAAGTTTCGACTGTACTTCATCTGTTTTGTTCTTCACACCAACCTACAGAAGAAAAATATGTTTAATAACCAATCAAATGTCAGATACGATACTAAGGCTAACTAGAAAAAGGAAAAAGATGGCTTAGTGCAAAGGTTTTAAAAAGTGATCTATGTAGGTTTTTGCAGGGTGGGGAAGGGGCATTAATGTTTTATATTTGTAATATTACTTGGAGAAGACAAACAGACAGAGGCTTTCCTTTCAAATAATAATTTGAGAAAATGCTGGATCCAGATAAACCAACAAATACAAATTGATAAACCATAGGCCTCTTCCCTCAAATGATGTGCACAACAGCCAAAAACTTGAGAACTCACTATGTAAGGGACGGGTGCGTCTAAAAAGTCCAGCATGTCATTTGGTAAAACCTGGAAAATTTATGCACATTGTCATTCACATGAAAACAGCAATGCATTTAATATATTTAAAAAATAACATGTAGGCAGCAAGGGAAGTATACCGGCATTAGAAGGCTTTGCCACTGGTAGGGGCGGATCAGAGGGATAATTGATAACACTGAGGCCGATAAGATCCCCTGTACACATCAGAAAACATAGGTGTAAAAAAGAATACATAAATTGGATTGTTAATCTTCACAAGACCTATATAAACTTGGAATAATGTATAATACATACCAAATTGGAACAAATAATTACAATCTGCTTCTCCAACAGTGCTCCTGCAAATAATGTTAATACCTGCAAAGTATGAGGAGAATCAAACCCCACGTCAGCCATGAAGCAGGCCTCTAAGAGAAGTAACCCAAATCGGCACTCATTCATATAAAGGTAATCAATATAGCATACTTATGTTGAGCCATTCACTTACATTTTCAAGTCGTAAGGAGCCACATATGCATGCAATAGCCCATACTGATAATGCAGTTGCTTCCTCCTCTACCAAGAAAGCACTTTGTGCCTGATAACAACCAACAGAAATACAATTCAAATGAACACAAACATTATTAAGGAAAAAGATCAACTAAATCCACCGCACATGAGATAAGTTTGTAAAGCTATCATAAGTCTCTACCTCAGCAAATTCCAAACTCGTACTGCATGAACCCAGATCAATGGTTGAGCCAGCAGTACGTAAAATGTTTGCCTTTGGTCTATGATATTCCAAGGGATGCAGGTGGTCCAAAGGATGAAACTTGACAGTGGTACCTCTAGCAGGGCAACGTAATTGGTAGTACTCACTTATTATCTGCAATGATCCATGATTGTTTGCCTGAAAAATTGGGATAATTTTGTCAAGAGACATTGGGCTCTAGATTCTCATTAAAAAGGAGCTTCAGTTCATATCTAGATCCAAGAAAAAAGTCATTTTTGCACCTTGGCCCATTCAAGAATATCAATGAGGTCAGAATCATCTTGGCCAGAGAAAGATGCCTCATCCGTTTCTGTAAAATCAACAACATCGCTCCTAAAATTTCTGTCCTCACTAGGAGAGCCTTGAAAACTGCATTAAACACTTCCAAATAATTACAGAAACATAGACATTTAAGTAGCCCATATCCTTTATAATTACAAACCACCACCCCCAAAACTTCATAGAAAAAAGTACAACTGCTACCTGGAGGAAGAATCAGAGCTTTCATACTGATAGAAGCGCAGGAGAGGTAGTACAGCATTTGGTAATCGCTTTTCCACGGCTTGCTTGTTTGTAGAGAAGTCATCAACGTAGACCTCACAAACTTCAGCATTTACACCACCAGATTCTCTTTTGCAACTAACCATCTTGGTTTCAGGATCAACTGGAACAACAACATCTTCAGTAACCCTTCCCGTTGGCAAGTTAAAATCCTCCTCAACCATTTGATTGTCTAGGTGACTCCCATTATCTGCAAATCTCCCTGATTGAGAAAACTCCGCTGTTCCATTCAGCAAGTCCTCCTCGGTTCTACTACTTAGTGATACACCATTTGAAGTTTCTTCTGTAGAATCTTCCAAAATTTCACCATTGTCACAATCCCTTGGGCTTTCTAAATCTAAAAGATCTATTCCTTGGGTTAATCGCTCCAACCTTTCCTCTGTGAAGATGCTACACGAAAATGGCAAGCATGTTCAAGTTGAGTAACATAGTCAAACAGTAAAGATGATTGTCTAATCATAGGACCTATCAAAGACCAAAAGAGCATAGGCATTCCTGCACACACTGTGCGCCAGTTACTCAAAAAACCTAAATCTTAGTTTCAAGAGTCCTTTAGCTGACAGTTAAAATGCTTTTATGTGTTGTTTAGAAGTCACATCGGTTCCACCTTATATTGAGAAAGCTACCATAATTTTTTCCTCAATGAACTAAGAATTGAATCTCTCATTTGTTTTTAGATTAGTTATAGCACCTCCCATCTAATGCATAAATAGATACAGGAAACACGCATTTATTTTCTGCACGCATAAGTATGAGCATCCAATACAAAAATAACACACCTATTCAATACACCAAAATGTAACTCAAATGCTGGAACCCTTGAGAGAATGCAATAACATCTCTGAGTGGTTAATATATGACGGCTCAAAGACGGGCGAGAAGGATGTTTCTCTGCAATCATGGAAAGCAATCCAGAGGGTTTTTGCACTACTTCTTCCACTAACACGCAGCACCCATACAAAGTTGAATCATCAGCAACCTTCAAACCAAGTATTATACAAAATAGGTCATCCAGGAAGAGAAGAAATAATTCACATTAAAACAAAATTAAATTGTTTAGGTTTGAGCACTAAGTATAATTTCATGTCACAAAAACAAATTAAATCAATATAAAGAATATAGTAGAAAAGGGATTATCTTCTTAAATAATGTATGTTAACTGTAACTAGCAATCCATAATATCCTCTTAAAAATATATAAATCTAATAAAAATTAAGGTAAAAAAAATTCAATCCGAGCGCTTTCTCAGCAATCTTCTTCTCTGTGGGCACTAATACAACTCTAAGTAACCCGTTGTCTGAACCATGTTGTTTCAATGATAAATTTCAAGCAACACCACTAATGGTTCTATCGCACAGCACCACCACTAGATATTTAAATGTAAAAAGGAAAATGCAGCAAAATAGAGAAATTTTATAATGAATTGAGGAAAATCAAGAACAAATGAGTCGTGGATGCATAACAGGTTATAATTTACCTGTAGTCTGAATACAAATGACAGATCGCTCCGTTTAAAATGCTCCTGAAAATATCAATACAAGTAAATAAAACAAGTTTTGCCTAATACTTTTTATTAGAAGTCGAAAACTTCTGCATGGTATTGTTATATCATTCTGCTACAGCTTTATCAATTATCTTATCATTACAGAATGGTTTAAAGTCCCATAGAAAGAAGAGTTGCTATACAACCATCCTAAAACTTTAGTAAACTCAACACACAAACTTTCTGTTTGATCTCATTAGTGGAAACATGAAGAATAGGGGTTCTATATCCGGTAGAGCTTGGATAGGAAAAAACATTATCCTAGGCTAAAACCTTTTATATATGATTCTCTAAGGGGAAAAGGTAGAAAACAGATGAAGGAAGAAAGTGGCCTAAGTATTAATTAGCAATTATACTATGAGAGCAGAATGTCGCACAATACCTGCCCCAGAAGAATTTCATTCAACTCACTCATTGAAGGAGTTCTCTCAACAGCATGAACCTGAATTCATTCACATACGAGGTGTCAATATTAGAAAATGATTATTTCCATGGTGTCATTCACATCCGAGGTGTCAACAGGATGGCAAAACATCTGTCAAGAAAAAACCTAACCTCTACGCCTCTGGGAAAGCAAAATGAAAGCAGATCCTTGTATTGTAGAGGCAGCTGCTTTTCTGGAGGATAAACAAATAACACCTGGAAGTAGAAACACATGTTAATACCTAGCACTCAAATTACTTCCAAGCATATCACTATGCAAATAAATTGGCCATTTGGCAACAAGATCCCCACCTGAGGTTCGATATTAGGTTCTATACGAGAGTGATTCTGACTATTAAATTTCCCTGAACCTTCAGACTTTCTTCCAATGTATTGCCTTTGAAGTGCCTGAATATCACAATTAGGATGAAGCCCCACAACTACCATGCTCTCAAAAAGCCTCGTTGGCTGCTTTAAAGACTTATGATCCTGCACACTTGAAATACAGAGGTGTTACGGAATCTCTTGGGACAAAATTTTTGCTTCTATATGCAAATGTATTTTGAAACTAACATACAGAACTTGTTTTAGAGAAGAAGTAATTTTTCCTTGAACTGTTTAATCTGAAAAAATGGAAGTAATTTGGAATGTACGATGTAAAATTATTTATCTTGATTCTTGATTAATCAACTACTGAAATGCATACAAATAAGTTGCATGGAAACAAATGGATCACTATACGAAACTGCATACCAAATACTGCAACTGAAAGTTTGCCCATTGCCGCTTCTGGCTAGTCAAAACTTCAGGATTGTAAGTTCCTCGCTTCACTTCAGGAGGATGCTGGAAACCTTTTAGGACTTTCGTAACATGGCGTTGTAACCTCTGAAGCGGACTGCCACCACCACCATCTTCATTCAATGAGTACACAGCAGATGGCCGCGGAGAATGAGTGGCAGTAGCAGCGGCCGCTACAGCAGCAACTGCTCTTGCAACATCTTCCGTTTGCGCGAAAAATGAAGCACCCCAACTGGGGCTACCCGTCTCCTCATCCTTATTCATACTAAAAGGCTTCCTTCCTATCAAAAAAATCGACATTGACAACAATTCACTCCTTAAACCCTGAAACTTCAAACTTACAGAGCATAAAAATAACAGATATTTCCTAATTCGATCGTCTTCGAGCCGAAACTCTCCGAAGGATCAGTTTCGTGCTGTCACTACTTAAAGTTTTAACCTTTGATGTTCACTTCAACCTTTCCGGTTGATTAATCTCCAAAATTAACAATAAATTAAACAATTAAAAAAAACCTTAATTCTTCAGCTGGAAAGAAGTTCCTAAATCGAATTAAAAGTGGATAATTATGCTATAACGTTATTCCTCCGTCTTAAAAGTCGATCAGTTAACTTTCTGCTACCAAGCTCTTTCAGTTACACGAGAGAGAGAGAGAATAATAAAGTTCACATATTTTTGGTAAACATGAATTTCCCAGCTGAATAAAATTGGAAGATTTTCAGCAAAAAAAAAAAACCATGAAATTCGAGCATAAAGCACCAATAATCATCAGTGCTCAAACGAAAAATAGATAATTGGAAATTATAATCACAAAAGATGGAAACTTTAGAATATGCGCAACAAATTAATCCAAAAAAATTATGAACTGACCTCTGAATTCTCTTGAAATTCGAAAAGGAATATAAGAATTTCAGGGGGAGGAATCTCCAGCGGCCGTAAAAAAGCTTTCTTCTTTTTCCTGCTGCTTCTTGTTCTTCTCCTCGAACGAAATGATGGGGGAGAGGCCGAGGAGGACGGTGTTAAACTAATAATCGGCTTTAAGCTTAATTAATTAGTTCTAATTGCATTTCGGACCAAAATAAACCGAAATTACGAGGAAGGAGAGAGAGACAGAGAGAGGCCTCGCGTCCCGTGCGTCGAAAAATGGAGGAGGAAAAAGGAGGGACGGTCAGTAACGGCATTCGGCTGCTTATAATTTTTTTCTTGTTTGTTTGGTTCGTGTTTGTGCGCGTAACCGTGTCTAAACTCTCTCTCTTGTTCCGGATTACGGGTTTGTATTCGGCAAACGAGTGCATGGCCATCCTATGTTAGTTCTCTCGGCATTATCACGTGTTGTTATTAAATTAAATATTATGACGTAAACATGTTGTAAATTTTAGTAACTCTTGTACATGAGCGACACTCAATTTTGCTCTTAAGCAATACAACTTGTTTTAGACACAGTTAGACGATAATAGTAAGGCACTTTAGTCAAATAGTTATTTAGATTGACATAACTTCTCATTTTGATCATTGAGATTTGCAATCGATAGAAGTGCTCCACCACCAATTATTTTAGTCATTCCATAAAAAATCTCTATTAAATAAGGATCAAAATGACAAAAATACTCCCAATTTAATAAACAAATGGGCCCAAATATTGGATAAAAATTAAGTAAATTTTTGTCATTTTGTCCTTATTTAACGAAGTTTTTTTACGAAATGATTAAAATAATTGACGGTGAACAAACTCAGATACGAATTCTATCAATTTTAAATCTCTGTTTGGACCCGATTTTACAATATCGGCCCGTATAATCAAGGCCGTTAAATGAGCATAACTCCCAACCGTCGGATAAAGAAGTAAAGATAATTTTATTGTTAAAGGATAATATTATGGTTATAATTATCTTTTGATATGAATTATCTTGGCATATATTATGGTTTTTATCATAATTATCTTTTGGTATGAATTATCTTGAAAGTGATAGATAAGGATACTAAGACATGGAGATGAACCTGGCTTGTTTTGGAGGTTTGATTCAAAGTCCTGTGGAGATTGGGATTGGTCGAAGTTTAATCTGATTGGGTTAAGGAGTTCTAATCCTAATGTATTTCTAATCCGGTCATGGGGGTTCTTGCTGCTATAAATAGAGGAGTGCGTGCACCATTCAAGAGATCTTCAACACAACACACAAATCTGCCCTGCGCAATTTCTCGCTCTACGCGAAACCTCTCAACACCCTTGAGAATTTTACTTTCTTTTTCGCCTCCATACCTTCAGTTTGGATAAACAGCACTGTGGAGGCAACCAGTAAACATCTTCAGTTTGGATAGACAGCACTGTTGCCGTAGAACCAACCGTCCGTGAAGCATCTTCAGTTTGGATTGACAGCACTGCGACAGGGTCGATTGGTTATTTATCCTAGTCTCGGCCGGCGAGGATTTTCGAATCCCTGTCGACAGAGGTCATCTCATTAGCTTTCTCGGCGAAGTGAGGTGTTACCAGGTTACTACATTCGGCACATTGAAAGCCGAATTTGAATCGTGAACTTTGTAAAAATAGCAGCCTTGTCTTCAGGCTCTAGAACCCAAAGGCCGAGAGGTGTTCCTTCCTCGGTCGCAATCGCAAGACGAAGAAGTCAGCAGCGCGCTCAACGCAACATCAAGACATTTTACTCCTCGGCCGAGCCTGGCCGGCGAGTTGGCACGCCCCGCACACATTTGAAGGACTTAGTTAGTCTACTATTTACTCGGCCTGCGCGCGGCTAGGTGATTTTTATAGTCAACAATCTCATAGACCAAAATGGGAATTTATGCTAATCTCATAAACTATTTTAACTAAAAAGCCTAATGATTATTATTGAACTTGTTTTAGAGACGGGTTGGCGAGGGAGTGATAGAAATTTCATTATCTAATGCTGTATTTTATTTTATTTTCTTAATTTTTTTTATAGCTACATGACAAATACAAGAAAACAAAATATGAAGCCACGTTAATCCTGTCAACAAACTAATCTAAGATCTAACGGAGGTACATAAAAGGACAAGTAATCCACATTTAATCAAATTGAAGGACTAAATGTAATGGAATTATAGTTCAAGGATCAAAGCTATCATTTAGTTAAAATTTAAGGACTATTGCCCTATTTTTTTTCTTATTTATTTAAACGTTTCACTTACGATTCGAGAGACTTGTAGTTTAAAGTCTTACATGTGAATTTATTTTTATACAACTATGTTAGTATCAAAATTATTATTCATGAGTTTCGAACTTATCCCTCACCAGTGTTAAAAAATATTGGTATATAAATTTATAGAAATATCGACGAATATATCAAATATCAATATTAGTTATTTCTTTATGGAAATGATAGAAATTTTAAAATGAAACTTTAAGAATTGTCAAACATTGGTTTGAACAAAATATAAGAGTTTTTCCAATATTTAACAGATATGTCATAAATATCGATGGTATATGTCAAGTTTAGCCCAGACTTAAGATTTTCTCCAATATGAGGTGAAGTTTAGACTTCACCCTCAAATTCTTTATCTTTCTCTAATTTTTTTTATATATATTTCTATGAAAATATCGAATATATCTAAGAAATTTCAAACTCTGCCTCTAACTTACAAGTGAATAGTATAACAGTACTATATTATCATATTAAGTGACAAGTGATTTCAATTATTTTGTTTAGTAAAGTGAATAATTTATTTTTTATTTTGATAAAAAATCTAACATCTAATCTAACAAAATTTATTATTTGATCAAAAAAATAATTTTGTATCACATTGGGACCCACCTTCCTCTATTTATTTATTTTTTATTTTCTATTTTTATCTAATTATTTAATACTTTCCCTTTTTTAAAATATTATCTTTTTTTCTTTACTAGCCGCGTTGCTCACTCTGTCTGGTACACACGGCGCGGACTCCGCATTTCCCCGGTACGCATTTTGGGGGATGGTGAGGTGTAAATGCTTACACCGTTTACCGGAATGTGGAGGACACGTGGCGCAATGGGTTTTTTTTACTCATTTTCTTCTTAATATTTTGTTGTTTATTTTTACTTTAAATTTGTTTTTCCAAACTTATAAAAAAGAAATTGAGCATGGACGTGTAGGCATGATGCGGTTGACAAAATTGTTCCCTTGCTACTCATTTGTAGGGGGGTGGGGACCACATGCCACGTCAGTTATAAGCTTAGGTCTCAGTTCAAACTGGAAGACCAGCATGAGTACATCATTGCTAGTGCGTGACACTGGGTGTGGGGAATTATGAATTTTATCTGTTCCAGCTTTTTAAATATCATAATTGTACCTACCAAACCCTGGCAAAGAAGTGTAGAAAACAAAAGGTTTGCAAAAAAGGCAAATTTTTAGGGTTTGTGCATTTGGGTACCGTTTGTTATGCAGACGGGACGAGACGGAATAGAATGAGACGTGATGGGACGGGATATGATGGGACGAAATAGAGAGAGAGCAAAGATGCCATCGGATGGAAACGAGGAGGAAGAAGAAGGAGATGGAGAGGTTATAATTTTGTGTTCCACGGATGTGGAACGAGTTGTTCCAGGGGGTGAGGTGGAACGAAAATTCACCCAAAACTCGTCCCGTGGAACAGCTCGTTCCACTTGTTTTAGGTGCACCAAACGTGGGACGGAACAACTCGTCCCGTTCCGTCCCGTCCCACGTACCAAGCGTGGGACGGAACGCCTCGTCTGTTACGATATGTTAAAAGTTCGATTTTTGAAAAAATATGATCGAGTATTTTGATTTTGAAAGGGTGGTTTAATGAACTAGGATTAAATCATGTCAAACAACTATTTTTGTTTGATACAACCAAAAATTGACATATGAAACTGATGGATAAGGTCGGTATATGTGTCAAGGAACAGATGAATAAGAAGAGGTTATTTGAAAGATCGGGATAACACTTAGAGTATCAAAATGTCAAATCTTAAATGAAATGTCATGTAATCAAATTTGAAAATAAAAAGAAGCTCAAATCGTTAATCATGATTGACATATGAACTTTTTGCTGCCAATGAGGTATACTTTCATCTCGTCTGTAACTTAGAAGAAGAGTTTACGTGATAAAGCAAAATTTCTCCAAAAGACAATTATCATTTGAGGTATGCAAGACAGCTTCAATCCACCCTGATTAAGGCTCATTAGAATGCAATTATAGCTCTTAATAGTAAGGAATGGTTGAAGTATGAAGGGAACCAAAAATCCAAAAGATTTGGCCATGTCCTCTTTCTTTTCATTTTCTCTTCCACAAATGGTAAAATGCAGAATCATGAACATTTTGTGCAAGTCTTGGATCCCCATCTTAATTGACATTGATTTCCAATTGAATTTGTATAGATCTTCAATTCAACATGTACAAGATTTTTTTATTATAAAACAAACAATATTCTACCCGATCTATACTGAGGAAAAGGGGAAAAAATTTAAACCCGAAATACAGTGAGTTGAAGATAAAAACCCTGACTAGCAGAGCAACACACCACTTGAATGTATATAGATTTCAAGTCAGTATGTATTTATGAATATTGAATATGTATGTGTATAGAATGATGAAAGAGTTGTGGGTGTGTTTTTATGACTTTTCATTGCCATTGGTGGCTGTCAAGTCTTTTGCCAATGCAACAATTGGAAGTGTTTAGTTGTTGAGAAATTCTTAGTGTGTTGGAAACATGGTCTAGTGCATTAACATGGTCTAGTGCATTAAGTGTTAGAATACAAATTGTTAAATTTTTTTTTTCTCTAAGTCTCCAGTCACTTGTGTTATAACAGCTGATATACCGAATTGTATTTCTGGCACACTAGAAAGTCTCTCCAAATAAATGGATGAATTGGATAAAATACCAATGTTGTTATTACTCTTACGTTACATGATGATAAGGATATTTTATTGAGTATTGAAGAAAAAAAAAGTCATTGCTTACACGTCTGTCCTTCTAAAGACTTTGACTTGACTGCAATCGCATCAATTAAATCTCAAATGTTTAATGCTTTCTCTTCCATCCCATAAGTAACAACACCTAACATGTAAAGATGCAGTTAATAGAGTAGAGCATGGTTTGGTTTTAGGATTGGAAAAGCTGAATATCATTCCTTTATTGGTGCTAGTGACTAGTGTTCTAAGTTGACGTTTTGCTGAGCAACTTATATGGTATGAGTTTACTGTCAGCGTGATATTTTGTGGCGGTGTTACAACACATTTAAAGAAACTATCATATATGGTTTCTTTATTAGCACAATATTATAATAACGAAGTACCTATTTTATGTAAGGCATCAGATCCAATCTATTAAACATGGATTTTCAATTAAATTTTTATGGATCAAAATAGACAATTTGGGCCTAATTCAATCGCATTACAAACCCAAATCAAAATCCAGCCCATTTCCGACCACAACATCGTCAACAGAAACAGGGAAGAGAGTCCGGTCAACTCGACGGTCAAACACGTTTAATTAACATTCCAAGTTCGGAAACAAACGGCATCGGAAATACATTAATCCCCACGTGAATTTCATTGCCATTTGCAACCAACCAATGATTCTCTCCGTCGTGGGTCCCGCCAACGATGACGGTCCACCACCACCATTAAAACCCACTAACGAGGAGCAGCATCAGCAATCAAAGAGTCCGCCATCATCATCCCACGGCAACGCTTCAGGAGCCGCGCGTCTACAGCCGTCGGATCACAGGCAGCCCCAGCTTATAAAGCTCCCTCCTTTTCTTCTACTTTGTTGTATTGACTTCATTGCTCGTCCTTAGATTTCAACCCTGCGATCTGAGATCGGGAAAAATGGCGGAGGCTTCGTCGCAGGGAGGGCACACCACTCTCTTTTCTCCGTACAAGATGGGGAAGTTCAATCTCTCTCACAGGTCAGTCCTTCCTTCCTCTTTGATGATAACAGTACTTCGCGGATGCAACAAGTTTGCTGCTCACTTCTTAGGACAGTTCGCAGTTGGTCGAATTTGGCGGGTTCCGATTTCTTCCGAAATCCGGGAGGGTATATTTGTCATTTAGTTTGGGGGTGTGTTTGAACGGAATTGTCCTTTTTTGCAGGGTGGTGCTGGCGCCGATGACGAGGTGCCGGGCTTTGAACGGAGTGCCGCAGCCGGCGCTGGCCGAGTACTACGCTCAAAGGTCAACTGACGGCGGCTTTCTAATCAGTGAAGGCACTATCATCTCCGATACCGCGGCCGGGCAAGTTTGTAGTTTCCGATTGTTTCTCATTGGTTTTTTTGTAATTATAGTTAAGTGGGCCCCATTGTGTTGAACTACTTTGCTCCATAATGTTGACTTTGACTTCAAAACGAGAACTAGAAGCAAAACTGGTCCGCAAAAAATTGAGTTTGTACTAGTTTTGTATAGTTAATTCAATAGGTTAATCAATGTCTAGTACAATGCTTCATTTCTTTCGGCTGATTGGTTAATATGTTAAGTTGTCGGATTATAAAATTAAACTTCTCCATGAGCAGACTTGTTTAAAACACGATTTTGATTTACAATCTGACAACGTAAAATGTCAGACTGTTTTTATTAATAAACTTCAATAACTTTTTGTATTTTGAACTCTTTACCATTTTTACATACACTTCATCTTGTTAATTTGAATCCATTCGCTCTTTTTTTTGGATATCTAGTTTTTCTGTCAAAGATGAAACCTTTCTGTGAAATTTTCTTTTCTCCAAATGGCGTGTGCCTTAATTATACTGAATTGTTAATGTGGAAGCAGATTTCCGCATGTTCCTGGGATTTACAACGACGAACAAGTGGAGGCATGGAAGAAGGTGGTGGACGCGGTTCACGCCAAAGGCGCCATTATTTTCTGTCAACTCTGGCATGTTGGCCGTTCATCCCACGAAGGTAAACTTCACATTCAATTAATTGTTACAATAGAGTTTGGTTTAAGGTTTCGAGCAGCGAACTGATTATTTTTACTTGTAATTTGATTATTGATTTAGTTTATCAACCTGCGGGGGGAGCACCAATATCGTCAACCAACAATCCTGTTTCAAAGAGGTGGAGAATTCTGTTGCCGGATGGCTCTTATGGCTTTTACCCTAAGCCTCGAGCACTTGAAACCCATGACATTCCTCAAGTTGTTGAGCAATATCGCCAGGCTGCCTTGAATGCCATTCGTGCAGGTCAGTTTCTATCGCCATTTTTCATTTCTATGCTTCATTTTGGTTTAGCTCATTGTGATCCATTTTCATATGTTTAGGTTTTGATGGAATTGAGATTCATGGGGCACATGGCTATCTCATTGACCAATTCTTGAAAGACGGGATCAATGATCGAACAGATGAGTATGGTGGATCGCTTGAAAACCGGTGCAAATTCTTGACTCAGATTGTTCAAGCAGTGGTTGGAGCAATAGGTGCTGAAAGAGTTGGGGTCAGAATGTCACCAGCTATTGATCACATGGATGCTGTTGACTCTAATCCACTTGTTCTAGGTCTGGCAGTGATCGAAAGGCTCAATAAGCTCCAACAAAACTGGGGCACCAAACTGACCTATCTTCATGTGACTCAGCCTCGCTACGCAGCCTATGGTCAAGCGGAAGCTGGAAAACCTGGTAGTGATGAAGAGGAAGCTGTGTTTATGAGGACTTTGAGGAAAGCTTATCACGGTACATTTCTGGCTAGCGGAGGGTTCACTAGAGAGCTTGGAATGCAAGCTGTGGCTTCCGGGGATGCTGATTTGGTGTCCTACGGTCGCTTTTTTATTTCGAACCCTGATTTGGTTCTGAGATTTAAGCTTAATGCACCCTTGACGAAGTATAACAGGAAGACTTTCTACACGCAAGATCCTGTGGTTGGGTTCACTGACTACCCTTTTCTGGACAAGTCAGACGGGAAGGAGAAACCGCTCTCCCGTCTTTGATTTGAATGTTTTGGAATTTTACTTGTACCATTTGGATATTGAATTATCTGGTTCAAATAATATAAGGTTATCTCGTTCAAATAATTTAAGGTTACCATTTGGATATTGAGTAATCTGGTTCAAATAATATAAGGTTATTTGATTGTTTACACGATTTTGAGATGATTTTGCTTTTGTTTATGATTGCTTCTGGCAAGGCTAGAAAGTGACGAGAGATTGCTCTTTTGACTATTTTTGCCAAAAACTGAAAAAGCGCTTACAGGTTCGTGGAAACACTTTGTGAAGTGCTTCTTCAAGAACTAATTTCAAGTGCTTATCCATAGAGTGCTTTGGCTTTTAATACAAATATCTACGTGCTCCTTTGGCAGAAGTGGTTCTTACATGATCAATTCTGAACAAGCTAATTCTTTCTTCTCTGTTTTTTTTTTTGTCAGACTACAGGTTTTGTTAGATTAAATGTTTGATTAGCCACCGACAGAGTTCGAACCTACGCGGTCATGCATAGACTCAAGGGCTTCAAAGTACAATATGAAATCGAGTCGAAATCACAAAAAAAAAAAAAAAAAAAACTCGGATACGTGACTTTATTAATGTATAAGTTTTTGTTGAATCATTAAAATACTGGATACACAGGTTTCTTGTTGGGATAAAATATTCCGAAGTTCTGCTCCTCTTCGCTAGGTTTCTGATTCTCATTAAACATTGCAAAGATGAAGCCTTCTATATAAGCACCGGGTCTTTTCGGCGTTCCTACGTTTGAGGTTATATGTCTTACAAAATTCCTAACATACGTCCCGGCAAGTTCTGTATCAGTGAAATCTCCGTTCCCAGCGGATGGCCAACCGCTCTCGGACACCACCACGCTTACATCAGGTCCCCCGGATTTCTCTATTGCTGAGATAAAAGCATCAACTGTGGCATCAAATAGGTTGTAATAGCTCAAGTTCCCATCTTGCAGCCCGGGTTTTGTTGCCGTAAATTGAGCGTAGTCTAAGGGAATATCAGAAGCTTTTGCCGCATAGGCAAAGTAAGGATACACGTTGATCATAAGGGGCGACCCTTGATAATTCAAAAACGGACAAATGGAAGCCATGATACCGGCTGCCTCTCCGCTGAACTGACCGGCTGACGGTGGATATGAAACTCCCAAGGCAGTCGCTGGCAAAACAGTGGTCACCTTTATGCTACGGTATTTGTATCCGTCGATGGTGTGCTGTAGATACTGCATTACCTGCCAAACAAAGCTGCCTAATTCCCCGGGTATAACCTCGTTTCCAACGGCAATGTAGTTGATTTCAATGTCATTTACGTAGGGCTGTACATTGACCGCAAACCATTGATCCACAGCTTCTTGACTTTCCGACAAACTGGCTAAGTCTTCGTTAGGAATGCCTAGCACTATGCTGATTCCTTGCCCCATCAGCGCTTTGAGTGCCTCCGGATTAGGATTGAACAGCCTCATCTTGTTAATATTGTTGTCTTTGAAGAGCTGAACCACATCTTCGTGAGAAGGCAGGTTATCCCCTATCATCCCATAGTTCACACCGATGTCAAGTGTCATCTTAGCTTCCACAATTTCTATACTGTGGTTGTAAATGGCTGCTAGGAATGATAGAATGAACGCAATCCATTGAGAAACTGCCATCACTTTCTGATCACTGAGTGCCTTATAATATAAAACCTGCATAAAATGTACATAATAAACTGATGAGAGACGGAACAGAAAGCTAAACTGTGGAGCTAGCTAGCAGTATAAATATGTATAAACGCACTTATACGTTGTATATATACTTTTATACATGAATTGGTTGCTTCATTAAATTGTTTTATCAAGAATTTCAAATGGTAGAATCAACAGATCACAGTAATACCCTCAAAACTAAAAATTGTACTTAACTATTACACTACGGCTAGTTGATCGTATCTTTCGAAGAAAAAAAAAAGGGTATGAATAAAGAATTGCATGCTGATACACTACCTCAAGGAACACTGATCAGATTAGCGGCGCGCTGTGGTTTCTTCCGGAAGGATTGGATTAACTGAAGGCTGATCCAGATGATGAAAATGAAGTCGTCCATGGAAAGTGTCCATTCCTCTGTTTATATATATGTTAACTGTTCTGCAACAAGTACAGATTCAACTAATTGGAGATAAGAACACAATTTTTCGGGAAAAAAATGGTGAATTAGAAAGTTCACAAATTAGCAAAGATGTTACAACAAACGGATAACAGAAGTCCACAAATTTTCACGAAACCTTACTATTTGCTTTGGTTTCTTTGATTCGTTAAATCTACATCACCACTTGTCATGATCGTCACAGATTTTCATTTATTTGAATTTTATTTCCTTGTTTGGTTAATTGCTTAATTCTTTAGTGTTACCCGTTTAATTGTATTATTTGACTTTCAAAGTAACCTTTCTTAGTATGATTGAGGGAAACAAGAGAGTCCATTTTGCTCACACGTGTGGCCTTATCCCCTTCTAAATATTATGTCCTGTATCTAAAAATTAATTTTGGGAAGTCATTTCCGATAAAAAGAGAGATTATTAAATTAATTTTGAGGATAATTACTTAAGCAATTGATTCATTTACATTGTTCTAAAAATTTTCGCCTAGGCCATAGGCGGTTGGCCACTATTAAGAAAAGGCGTCTAGACTTACTGAGGCGCTTGCCTAGACCACCAAGGCACCCGCCTAGACACTTGCCTAGGTTGCGACTCATTTAGACAGAAAATAAATAACTTTCATTTTGTATTTTATTTTTTCAATAAATTATAAGAAGCTTGTTGAATACTTAAAGGAATACACATTATATACTTGTTCTCCATGTTTTCATTATGTTTCAATAGCTCATAATATATATATATATATATATATATATATATATATATATATATATGTCATTTCATTTTGTAGTTTATGATGAAATCATATATATTTTAAGTATAAACAGATACTTATTTACAAGAAATATAATAGATTTAATTAAATCTGCCTAGTCCGCCTAAGCACCCGCCTAACTACCTAGGTGCTAGGCCCCAACCTGCAGCTCGACTAGCGCCTAGCGTATTTTAAAATTTTGAGTGTAGTAGTATATCTTTTTCTTTGATTGTTTAAAAAAAATAACGAAAAAACACTCATTTTCCAGCATCCATATCCAGTGATGTTCTCTATTTTAAATATACGGTTTTGCTATATATATATATAAATATTATTTTAAGATCTTTTTTTTTTTTCAAATATTTCTACTCCAACAATACTCTCTTTGGGAGGATTAATTTGACTAAAAACCCTGAGTTTTTTTCATATCATCCAAATTCCTTCTGCAAATGGCTGAAATCATCAGCAAGACAGCAACAAAATCAGAAAGAGAGTTTGGCATTCTCCACAAGGCCAAGCTTAAGTTTTGGACCATGAAACCATGTTATCATGGCTCGAATCCATGATTGAAATTTACATTTTTTTCATTCCAATTTCCATCCAATTCTTCTTATATGTTCAAATTTCGAAATTTAATAAACCGATATGGTGTTGTAATTTAATGAAAGACAGGATGAAATTAAGTCGAAAACTAAAAGAAAACTCAGATGTGTAACTTTATTGATCAATGCATGAAAGATTACATAACAAATTGATATGTTGAATCATTAAAATACGGTGTAAACAGGTTTCATGGTAGGATAAAACAGTCCGAAATTTTGCTCCACACCAGCTGGTTTCTGATTCTCATTGAACAGAGCAAAGATGTAGCCTTCGATGTAACGACCAGGTCGTTTAGGTGTCCCTTTGAAGGAGGTAACGTGTTTCAAGAAATTCCTGTTATATGTACCGGCAAGCTCCGGACTAGTGAAAATTCCGTTCCCGGCAGAAGGCCAGCCACTCTCCGTTACCGCCACCTCGACACCAGCTCCCCCGACTCTCTCCATTGCTGAGATAAAAGCATCAACGGTGGCATCAAACAGGTTGTAATAGCTCAAGTTGCCGTCTTTTACGGGTGTTGATGAATTAAATAGAGCATATTGTAAGGGAGCTTTGGTAGGGTTTGATGCATAGGCAAAGTAAGGATACACATTGATCATAAGTGGCGATCCTCGAAAAAGTAAAAACCCACAAATGGAAGCCATGACACCGCTCGATTGTCCGTTGAATTCACCCTTTGAAGGTGGAAATGAAGTTTTTAAGGCAGTCCCTGGTAAAACAGTGGAGATTCCAATACCACGGTAGTTTCTTTCATCGAGGATGTTTTGTAGATACTGCATTACTTGCCAAACGGAGTTTCCTAAGGGACCAGGAATAACCTCGTTGCCAACCGTGATGTAGTAGATGTGAATGTCATTTAGGTAGGGCTCGATATTGTTATCAAACCAGTTGTTCACAGCACCTTGGCTTTCTGCCAAAGCTTTTAAGTTTTCATTAGGAACGCCTACCATCACCTCAATGTCTTGCCCCCTCAGTGCCCAGAGTACATCTGGATCAGGATTAAACAGCCTTACCTTGCCAATACCATACGCTTTTAAGAGGTTAACTACTTCTCTAGGTTTAGGCAGGTCATCCCCTAACAATCCATAGTTAACACCAACGTCGACCGAATAACCATCCACAGCACCTTGAATCGCTGCTAGAAACGACAGAATGAGCGCAATCCATTGCAAAACTGCCATCGCCTTCTGATAACCGATCGAGTGCCTGTTACATATGTAAACCTTCATAAGTGTACATAAAAAACTAATGAGAAATGGGACAGAAGGCAAAAACTGTGGAGCTAGCATTCTGTCCAAAAGGACCGAAATAGTATAATACGAAACTACATATAGGTTAAACGGATGACAACCTTCTATATACATACAAACTCTCTTAGAAAGCATATACGTATAATATACATCCATACATAAATTTGTTGCGCTCTTTATGTGATTACTTTCATTGTATCCAAAATATTGATCCTCTCAAATTTCTTGCACTCCTTCCATACAAATTTTTAGATTATGCACAGGAATTTCTTCAGGAAACAGTTCTATCAAGAATATCCATCCAATGGTAAAATCAACAAAATAACAACCCTCAAGTACAGATCGTATCCTTTGAAGAAAAAAATATGTGAAATAAGGAATTGGAGGTTGATACTACCTCAAGATACACTGATCACATTAGCGGCGCGCGGTGGTTTTTCTACAGGAAGGATTGGATTGCCTGATCGAGATGATGAAAGCCTAGTCAGTCTACCTTATCTAATTTGAGTCTCTGGTAAGTGTCCATTCCTCTGTATATATATACACTAACAATTAGTGCTCTACAATTACAGATTCAACTGATTCGAGATAAGACTGATTTTTTGGAAAAAGATGGTAAATTTGGAATTGGACAAATTAGCTAAGAATATAATTTTTTTTTATATGAATTGGTGATGAGGATACATGCTATTGACTGCTCTAACAATTTGGGCTTAATGAATTTTTTTTGTTCATTTTAAAATTTGTAGAAGTTTCAAACTTAATTAACATTTTACATTTTATGGCAAATTTTCGTCATTTTATACTTTTTATTGGCGTTTTGACCAACATTTATCCATATTTCTCGATTCGATGGGGAATTCTACCAAGGCTGTAAATTGATTTGAAACAATTCAAGTTTGCACTATGTTCGCAGATGGCGGTTTACCGTAGTGAGGAAAAGTAATCCTAGCAGTGGAAACTTGAAAAACAACTAAGAAAACCTTATCATAGTATGACTTATATCCAATTTGATAATGGAATAACTTCAAATGACGATGTATCACACTTTCAATGTTACAAAAATTTCAATGTAGTAGTAGAAAGTGGCAAATTAATGAGAAAAATATTAATACATGAGAGGATGAAGTGGGTTTTTTTCTTCTTCTAGTTTTGAATGACAGAACAAGAGCACTTTGCTCATATTATATTTGATATAGTAGAAATAGTATAAAGGTATGCTTGATATTAAACACATATATTTTCTTCAAAGATAACACGTGTGTGTGTGTATATATATATATATATATATATATATATATAATTGCAGTATGCAGCTTAACCAATGAATTACTTGAGTGGAGGTATCTGCCCCCGGTGGGCCTTCATTGGCTCCATCCATGATTAACGATATCATTTGTCAAAAAGAAAAAAGTTGTCCAGGTGAGTTTCTGCATTTTTCATTCAGTAATGCTATTTATATCATATTTTTATACCATATTTTTATACTATCTTAGGTGACATTTTTATGCTATTCAAATGATGTGTTGTCCACATCAGATGCCACCTAAGATGGTATGAAAATGTGGTATAAAAACATAGCATTACTCTTTTTCATTTCTATGTTTCATTTTCGTATAGCTGTGAGTCTTAATTTGATACATTTTGATGTTGTCACCAGCGGTTGCTCGCATGGATGCTGTTGACTCTGATCCATTTATTCTCGGTCTGACAGTGATCGAAGGGCTTAATAAGCTTCAACAAATCTGGGGCTCAAAACTGACCTATCGTCACGTGACTCAGCCTCGCTACGCAGTTTATGGTCAAGCGGAAGATGGAAAACCTGGCAGTGATGAAGAGGAAACTGTGTTTATGAGAACTTTGAGGAAAATTTATCACGGTACATTTGTTGCTGGGTTCACTAGAGAGTTTGGAATACTAGCTGTGGCTTCCCGGATGCTGATTCGGTGTCCTACGTATTGAGGAAATGAAATCTTTCTAAGAAAGAGATTAACGATCTTCAGTTTGAATTTTTCTAAGAAAGAGATTGATATTATATCTTTCTGATCTTTTGTTTCTAAAGAAACAGTGGATGTAAAAAAATCACGTATATGTTGAAAGAGAATAGAACAAAGTTTGTGATCTCTAACTCAATGAATGAGCGAGTCTACTGAACATTGATATTTATAACCTTACAAAGCAAATAGTAATCCATGGAGGACAGAATACTAATGTACAAGTCATAACATAATTACAATTCATAGTAGATTAGAAATTGGACTCCTGATAGGACTATATCCAGTCGTGGAAGAAGACAGTAGTGGTTTATCATATGTGATAATCTAAGGCATTATGTTTGAAAGTGTTAAAAAAGATCTAAAAAAGAGTAGACCCCAGAGCCTTAAATTATTTTTTTAGAAATTACTAAAAAATAGTAGCCAATTATATATGAATTGTTCTTACCGGTAAGCACACGTTCCTTGAGTGAGTTGAAAATTTACAAAGGTTATTACCAATAAGAACGCTTGTAAATTTTCAGTTCTACTAATGAACGTGTTCTTACCGGTAAGAAATTTTCAGCTCTACTAATGAACGTGTTCTTATCGATAAGAACACGTTCACATATGACTACCGTCCCGTTTTGTACTAATTTCTAAAAAAATAATTTTAAGCCCCGGGATCTACTTTTTCCTAGATCTTTTTAAATTAAAAAAAAAATTCCGACATAGTAAGCAAAGAGCTAGAAAAATGCATGTCATAACAACCCTCATGAATTGTCGGCAAAGTGTAGGGCATGACATGTCTTGACAAGCCATGATTTGTCTTGACACGCTAACCCTTCCATTGTGGCACGCCATAACAAGACTCGCGAATTATCGACAGAATGCACGGCATGTCATGACATGCATTTGTCAACAATTCACGACTCTTATCACGTCGGGACCAACATTGATGTTTTGGCATGCCACGATGCGAGGGTTAGCATGTCATGTCCATGCATTTTTCTAACATGCGCTAACCTTCACATCGTGGCACGCCATAGCATCATTGTTGACATGCGATGACATGTCACATGTCTTGACAAGCCATGACTTGTCTCAACACACTAACCCTCATATCGTGGCACACCATAACAAGCCTCGTTAATTGTCGACATAATGCATGGTGTGTCATGACATGCATTATGCTGACAATTTGCGACACTTGTCATGTCGAGGCCAACATCGATGTTTTGGTGTGCCACCATGCAAAGGTTAGCTTGTCATGCCATGCATTTTTCTAACACTTTGACACGCTAGCCCTCGCATCGTGGCATGCCAAAACATCATTGTTGGCATGCATTTTGTCGATGTTTTGAGTGCTTGGTATGCAATGGGAATAGTGTTTTAAAAAACTTGCCTCGGGGAGCGCCAAAGTGGCCTTGGATGCGGGGCGGTAGCCCTTTCGCCTCTGTTTTGTGGGAGTGGACGAAAAACTCGCCTAGCTTCGTCGGGGCACACCTCAGGGCATTCGATTGAGCATCGACTTCGTTTAAAAGTTGACGAAACTGGAAAAAATCCAATTGAAATTTGGGTTTTTTTTTGGGTTACAGAGAGTTTGGAGAAATGAAGAAGACAGAGGTTTTTGTGGCTGATTTTCTTTTTCCTGACAGTTTTTATCAGCATATTCTTATAGTATTATTTTTTGTAAGTTATTATTTTTATATTAATATATATATATATATATATATATATATATATATATATTAAAAACTAAAAGATAAACACAAAGAATTTTTTTAATACTTTTTATATAATGACCTAAAAATCTCAGAAGATATCTGTACTTTTTAGCATAATTTTGTTATATATTATTCTTCGTTTTTCTCTTTTAAAACTCAATATATATATCTCATCAAGATATATATATATATATATATATATATATATATAAATTTAGATTTTGTGAGGCTTCGCGCCTAGGTAAGACTATTCATGGAACGCCTCACCTAGGCCTTCGCCTTTTAAAACATTGGATGAGAATGTTATGAGATTAGGATGCCGTGACATGCATTACCAAAAAGCGTCAACAAAATGATGCCGTGACATGCATTACCAAAAAGTGTCTTCAGGGCTGAATAGAGGGAAGCGTCAACAAGATTGATGCAGTGCATGGGGAACAAATATATTTAAGCCTTTCGTGACTTCTTATTTCTCAAAACCTTTATCATCTTCTCTTTTAGTTGAATTGCCTAGTAACTATCCTACTCTTAAATATTTAGTGTACCAATGCTT
Organism: Crataegus laevigata; assembly: GCA_963580275.1. Classification (NCBI taxonomy): domain Eukaryota; kingdom Viridiplantae; phylum Streptophyta; class Magnoliopsida; order Rosales; family Rosaceae; genus Crataegus; species Crataegus laevigata. The sequence goes on along the minus strand of OY756942.1, from coordinate 34,368,998 downwards.
TGTAATCTCCCTATTTAAGGGGCTTCATATGTATTTTTAAGAGAGGAAATTAGTGAATTAAAGTTAATCTAAGAAGAGAGTGAGTTTTTTCCTCTTTAAAATCAAATGTGAGACTTGGTCGTGTCGAGTGAATCCACGATTAGCGACGTGAGTGAATTCGTTGCCCCTGGTCGAGTAATTCTCGGGTTCTATCCCCGTAAAGACGTGAGCGATTCCCAGGTTACTACCCCTTGTCTTTTCGAGACCCTTGGTCTCTTCTGCGTCAAGTGGTATCAGAGCAGGGTTTCTGCTGCGATTGAGGATTATGGCTACATTTTCGAATCCTTTTGAAGTACAAATTGTTGAAGAGATCAACTTCATCGATTGGGACTCTCCACCAATTTACGATGAGTATGTTGATGATGACGAGTTTACAATTGATGTGGGAAGCCAAGAGTCTTCTCTGAAGCTTCGGGGTAATCATTTTTCACTTTTTTATTCACATCTTCTCTACCATGATTGTGATGTTTATGATGCTGCCAAGTATTTGGATGAAGTGATTAATGTAAACACGAAAATTTCTTGAAGGAACAAGAACACGTGTACAAAATATATTTGTTATTTGATGAATTTTGGGGTTACAATCTCTATTTGTTCCTCTGATTCTATCTCTGTAAGATATGGGTTCTGTTGATGGGCTGTTGATCCAAAGGGCCGTTGGGCTTGATCCTTTGATGAACAGCGATGTGGATTTTGTTTGTGTTGATCCGAAGGGGATGTTTGGCGCTTTGATTCTTGGGATGAACAGTGATGATCTTCAGATGTTTGATGATGAACGATGAACGATGGATGAGCTTCAATGGGCTTTGAGCTTGATTCTTGAAGGATGAATGTATTAATTCCAAGGGCCGTCGGGGCTTGATCTTGGAGGGTGGATGAATGTTGCTTCAAGGGCCGTCGGGGCTTGATCTTTGAAGAAGATGGATGAACGACGAACGATGGATGGGCTTCAAAGGGGCTTTGAGCTTGATTCTTGAAGGATGAATGTATTGATTCCAAGGGCCGTCGGGGCTTGATCTCGGAGGGTGGATGAATGTTGCTTCAAGGGCCGTCGGGGCTTGATCTTTGAAGAAGATGGATGAACGACGAACGATGAACGAAGAACGATGAACAATGAACGAGCTTCAAGGGGCTTTTGGGCTTGGTTCTTGAAGAACGGATGAACGGATGAACGATGGATGGTGGATGGATCTTCAAGGGCTTCTGGACTTGATCTTGAAGAAGAATTGTGCTAATCCAAGGGGCCGTTGGGGCTTGATCTTAGGATGGATGAGCGTTTCTTCAAGGGCCGTTGGGGCTTGATCTTGAAGAACGATGAACGATGAACGAAGAACGAAGAACGAAGAACGAACTTCAGAGAATTCTCTTCCAATTTGGGAGTAGAGAAATGTATTTGTGAATTGGTGAATTGAAATGAATGAAATTGGCTTCTATTTATAGAATTTTCCAAGGCCTAATTTTGAATATAATATCCCAGATGAAATAAGCCGTCTCTGCCAGGTGTTGACACGTGTCATGTTTGACAGCTTTTCTAACTCTTTTCGAATTTTCGTCGAATCACACAATATGTGTACAATTTATGTAATACACGAGTGTTAAAATTTTGACCTTTGGTCAACATTTATTTACTGAAATTTCACTGTCTACAAATGCCCCCACTTCAAGGCGTGTCGTATACATGTGTTTGTCATATGTAGGAGATGCGTCTTGAAGTTCCCTTACTGTAGACGTCAATCCAAGGGCCGTCGAGGCTTGATCTTGGATTGGGCTGGGATCTCCTTCAACTTTACTGGGGTGAATCGGCACGTGTAGTTTTGTTGTGCTTGTTGACTTTCCACAGCTTTTATCTTGAACTGGTTTTGATTCAAGGGTGATGATTACCTGATCTTGAATCAGACTTGTGATTTCTTCAAGGGCCGTCGAGGCTTGGTCTTGAAGGTTGATTCAAGGGTGACGGGCACTTGATCTTGAATCGGGTTTGTGATTTTTTTTTTTCACAGCTTTCATCTGGATGCAACTCAGACTCCTCCTGCTTTCTTCTGCTAGATTTTCTAATCTTGAATCGGACTTGTGTTTTCTTCAAGGGGCCGTCGCGGCTTGATCTTGAAGGTTGATTCAGCACGTTGTCTCCACATGCTTCAAGTAGTCCGGTCTCTGCGCAGGTGTGGCATCTTCTTGAACTCTTGGATCATCTCAGACTCTGCCTTCATCTGGATGCAACTCAGACTCCTCCTGCTTCGTCTGTGAGGTACTTTTGCTTTTGAAGAAGCACCTCTACACAGGTTTATTTTTGAAGTGGGTTGGGAGGGGTCTGAGATGAGTACTCGAGAGCAAGACTAGGTAAGCAATCAGGATCTCACTTTCTCCATGTTCTTCAGATGAAGGTGAGGAGAAAGCGTAATATGAGATACTTTTGCTTTTAACCTTTTTAATATGAAATACTTTTGCTCTGGAAGGTTTGTTTTCTGGGGTGATCCAAGGGATGAAGAACACTGAGTGACTCGAAAGGTTTCTTTGGAAAGACATTATCAGAGATGAAGAGAGGTTGAGAGGTTTAGAGGTGGAGAGGGTGTGAAGGTGTGCCTTTGATGTGGAAGGCGAAGGTTGGATTTATAGAAAATTTTTTTTTTCACAACCGGAACTATTCCTTCACTATTTGTCGGCAGCCGGTGGATGGATGAACAGTGCCCGTTACGCGCTTTCTGACAACGCGTCCGTAATTTCCGCGAAGCCGACTGCGCATGCGACGAGTGGCGACAAACTGGCATGATGATCTTTTGAAAACCGGGGTTCAAATCCGGGTGCGGCTCGTGGTTTTCGCAACACTCCAAGCGGCATGTGACGCAGGTGATGACAAACCGGAAAAGCTGATGCCACGTGATTTCTGAGTCAAGCCCAGCTTTTGATAGAGGAACGGCTCTTTTGAGACAGGGCTCCGGCCTTCGAGAAAAAGAGCGTCGCTCTTTGATTTGCGAGAGGAGCGCTTCTTCGATCTCTGAGGAGTGCTTCTTCATTTTCTTCTTTTTATAGAGGCGCAAATTTTTGTTTCACCTCACACTTTGAACTCCCTCCTGTAATCACTCCCTTCCTGCACTTCTGCATTCTTACTCCTTCAATCTTAATTTTTTTCGATCTCTTCTTTCTCAACATTTTCTGAAAATGTCTTGCCCTTCTGACCGTCGCCTTAACTTGAACGTTGGAGAAGATGATGACTTGTCTTCTCCAGACAACATTTGGCGTCCGTCCTTCATATCCCCCAATGGTCCACTTACAGTCGGGGACACAATGATGAGGAACGAAATAACCGCAACGGTGGTTGCAAGAAATCTGCTCACTCCAAGGGACAACAGAATGCTATCCAGGCGGTCGGACGAGTTGGCTGTTCAGGAATCTCTGGCCCTCAGCGTCCAAAGTGCAGGCTCAGTTTCAAACATGGGCCAGCGCCTTCTTGCCCGGTCTCGTCAGGTGGAGTCGCTGATGGCTGAGGTGGCTAGTCTCCGGCAAGAAGTCAGAAGTCTCAGACACGAGAACAAGGAGTTGCACATGCTTGCAACTAGTTACTCGACCAGCATGAAGAGGAAGTTGGACCAGCTGCAGGAGTCGGACGGTCGGATCCAAAGTGACCATGAAAGGTTCATGGCGTTACTCCCGAGGTTTATGTTGCCTTCGTCCTCTGGAGCTGGACCAAGCGTTCCGGCTCCGGAGATTCCAACTTTGGCTCTTCGTCTTCCCGGAGCTCCGTCGACTTCTGATGCACCACCTGATCGTCCTTGAAGAGTCTTTTCCTTGTTTGCATATTTCTTGTAATCTTTTTTTTTTTTTTTTTTTTTTTTTTTTTTTTTTTTTTTTTTTTTTGCTTTATTAGATGCTGTCTTCCACTTTTCCGAATAATGGTGGAGTGTTGGATGCCTTTGGTTTGCCATTAATTTTAGAAAAGCCAACGGCTTTCCGAGTAATTTTGAGTAGAGGATAACCATTCCTAAAGTCATAATCTTTTACTTTCCCAGATCCGTGAATTTGGACCTCCACTCTCTTTTCTGGTCCACTTTTCCTTTTCTTTTAGTCAAAAGTGTGTTGTCCAAATTAACGTGCACCTCCCCATTTTGGCTGTGTACAGCAATGATAGGAAATAAGGGCCCCTTGATATCATAATTGATACCACCACATATTCCACCCACACTCCCATGATGAAAAATAATTCTTGGGCACTGCTCCCATTGAAAAAGAATTCTTGTGAATCATAATTGATGCTACCTTCACTATATATTTTTCCTTTCTTTATCTTTTTTTCTTTCATTGTTTTCTTCTATTCTCTTTGCTTCTAGGAGTTCCTTGCCTACTCGAATCCTCTCCTTTTCTTTCTCTCTTTCCATTCTCTTCTCTTCTTCTTCTTTCTTCTTGCGAGCTTTCTCCCTAAGCTTTTGTTGCTTGGCTTTCAATCGTTCTGGCGTGAGAGAAGGTTTTGGAGCTTTAATTTTGCTGTTGATTGATACCAAAGGCATTTCATCTATGTCTGGATTAGTCTCATTTTCAACTACCCAATTGACAGCAGCCTCCAAGCTTCGTATTACCAGAATAGTGAAGTGCACGGGTTGCCCGCGCTGCTGAAAAGCCCATTCCTTCAAGTTCCTCAAGCAGCTTTTGTCAACTTCTGGAACGACCATTTCTTCTGCCGCATGGCTACTGGCACCAACAGCCTCATCGGACCCTGAAGGAGCCTTTGGAACCTCTAAACTTATCGGCTTAGCTGCATCCGCAGTCTTATCAACAAACTCAGTGTGCCCAGTTCTTTTGGTGTGCAAATCACTTTCAGTTTTGGATCGGCATGGTTTGCCGCAAGAGGAGCAAACGAGGTTGAGAACAGCTTCGGTTGACTCAGAGAAGTTGGAGTGGGAGGTGAGCTTTGTTGTAGTTTGCAACAATGTCTTCAACTACTGGTAAATTGTGGTAATCCCATCTGCTTTGGTGGAATCCAAGAGACCAGTAGGGCATCGGAGCCGGTCTGCCGACGAACGCCGTGTACTGGTCGACAACGCTCAACGGCGTCGGCCTGGAAAAGAAGTAAAAAAATCGAGAACACCCCCAATGACCTTGTAGGTCAGAGAAGTCCCTCTGTAAAATACATCCATGCCGTTGCTGTTGAGCGGCAGAACAGAGTGTGCGTATGCCTCGCCACCCACGTTCCGGAGATCCATATAAATCGGGTGGGAGCCGTACAAATCAGTGTTGAGATTGATCGCCGAGATGTCGGTGGTGAAGAGGGTGTAGGGATCGTTCGGGTAGAGCTTGATCCCGTGCGGCTGCGAGTTCTCCCCCAGGCCGTACAGAGCGGCGTCTTTCGGAAGGCTGGTGGAAATCTCGAGGTACTGGTCCTTAAACACCAATTCGTCATATGGGTCTTTCGATTCAGAGCTCGAATTGAAGAGGACCTGCCCGTCGGACTTCCTCTTAATGGCGAACGTCGAGACCGCGTGAGGCTGCGCCGCGTCGGGATCGGCCGGTGTGGGAGCCGCCGGCTCGGACGCTGTCGGCTTGGTAGGTGTCGGAGCAGCGGCGGTCGTAGACTGAGAGAATGGTGAAATAGTGACGACATGCTGGACGGGGATGGATTTAGACTTGTCCTGGGCTTGGGCTCGGCATTTGATGGTGTCGTAGCACGAGAGGTGGGCCTAGCCATGTTGTAATTGCGGATGGGTCAAGCATTTGTGAGACTTGGGCCAAACGAGAATGGGCTTGGTGATCAGACGGGATTTTGCCCTTAATACCACATTTCAGCCCACTAATTTGGGCTTGCCGATTTTTTTTTTTTTTTTTTTTTTTTATTTTTATTTATTTATTTTTTAAAATACATAATACATATGTATATATTTTTTTTATTATTATTATTATTTTTTTTTTTCGTCCACATATATGTATGCATAACATAATGTGTGTGTCCCCACTGATGGGTTTCTTTGTTGGGATGTCAGGAATTGCGTAAAGAATTTTGCGAAGGCATGACAATGATGATGGGACTCCTATGAAGCTTTCGGGAGTGGAGTAAACGATAGTGTACTTTGTGCTCTTTGCTGCCAAGTGCTTGCGCGAGAGACTGCGCCGGAGTTCCGCCGTGTAGTGCCTTTTGATTACAGTATTCCCTCGGTTGGTGCGCTGCCGTGTGGTGCTGTACAAGAGGCTGCACTGGGGCTTCGTTGCGTATTGTCTTTTGGTCGCAATTTTCCCTCGGTGGTGGTGTTGCCGTGCGGTGCAAGAAACTGCTTGCGTAGTCGCTGCGGGGTTTCGTAGTGTGACTACGTGGCATTTTGGTTTCTTTGCTACCGTAACGTGCCTTGAAGGACTGTCTTGTAGCTGCCCTTTTTACCGTGCTTGCTGCTCTGTCATCGCTGCATTATTTGCCGCACGTCATTGTACTGTCCGCCGTCCTTGTTGCACTGTCCATTGCCCTGCTGCTTGAAGCTTATTGCAGTGCGTCACTTTTTGCCATGTGGGGTTGTGCAAAAGACTGCGGCGAGTTTACGCTGTGTAATGCCTTTTGGTCACGACTTTCCTTGGTGGTGACGTTGCCGTGCATACTGACCTTGCTGCTTGCCGTGGGCTTTTTACTGTTGCTGCTTGAAGCTTATTGCAGTGTGTCACTCTTTGCCACGTGGGGTTGTGCAAAACAGACTGCAGCGAGTTTATGCTGTGTAATGTCTTTTGGTCACAACTTTCCTTGGTGGTGACGTTGGCGTGATGTTCACCTTCGTAGTACGGCTTTGTAACCAAATCGTCCCTTTAAAGAAATAAAGTATTCATATTTTGAATTTGCTCTTCATTCTTCAAAGTGTTTGTGTTTTTGTTGATGATGTGACTGTACTTGAAGTTTTGAAGTTTCAAGTTGCCTACGTACCCTCGGTTTAAGGAGGGATCAAGTCATCACGTAGTTCAAATGAATGATGGATTTTTTTTTTTTGGTGTTTTTTTTTTGATGATTTTGCCGTACACAGTTTATGCTCTTGCGGGCCAGGAGCGTGGCTCCTTCTCACGCGTAGTACTGCTTCAAGAACTTGCCGTTTATGGGGCCAATCCTCAAGCCATCTTCTTCCACGATCATGTAAGCACCGTTTGTGTAGACTTCTTGTACTACGTAAGGCCCATCCCACTTCGAGGTGAATTTGCTTTTCGTCTTGTGCGTCATGATGATAGGCCTACGTAATGCAAGGACGAGGTCTCCTTCTTGAAATGACCTCGGGCGAACTTTCTTGTTGAAGGCCTTGGACAACCGTGCTTGATAACACTCCAAGTGCTGCTGAGCTTCGAGCCTCTTATCGTCTAGTGCTTCCAACTCTTGAAGACGTAACTTTGCATTCTCTTCGTTGGTCAGTCCTTCTTGTATAGCCATTCTCAGGGAGGGGATTTGGCTTTCCAGCGGCAAAACCGCCTCTACGCCATACACGAGCGAATATGGTGTAGCTTGAGTAGGCGTCCGGTGCGTCGTCCTGTATGCCCAAAGCGCTTCGCTTATTCTTTCGTGCCAGTCTTTCTTGCTTCTTCCAACGATCTTTCTCAAAAGGTTGCATAGAGTTTTGTTGAATGCTTCTGCGAGACCATTAGCTGGGGCATGATACATGGAAGATTTATGCTGTTTGAATTTGTATTTCTCACAGAGTTCGTCCATGAGTCGGTTGGAGAATTGCTTTCCATTGTCCGTAATGATGTAGCGAGGCACACCATATCGGTGGATGATATGCTCTTTGATAAAACGGACGACAGTTTCTTTCTTGACTTCCCTCAGGGGTATGGCTTCAGCCCACTTGGAGAAGTAATCTGTTGCAGCTAAGATGTAAGCTTCTCCCGCCGATGACTTTGGTGCGATCGGTCCCACGACGTCCAACCCCCATGCATCGAACGGCCATGAAGCAACTGTAGGGTGCAATGGTTCAGGCGGTTGATGAATGAAGTTGGCATGGAACTGGCAGGCTTGGCACCTTTTGGCGTATTCCATACAATCCCTCACCATGCTTGGCCAATAGTAGCCCATTCTTTTAAGTTGGAAATGTAGCTTTGGCCCCGACTGATGTGCTCCACATATACCTGAATGTGCTTCCTCCATGGCTTGACTGGCTTCTTCTTCACCTAAGCATCTCAAAAGTACTCCTTCAAAAGAGCGTCGGTAAAGTGTTCCTTTGTAGTAGAGGAAGCGATGTGCTCGTCGACGTACTTCAGAGCGGTGCCTGGGATCGTCTGGAAGCCTTCCTTGTTCTAAGTAGTCGATCAACGGCTGTCTCCATTCTTCGGTGTCGACTAGGAGTACTGAGATGACGTTTGTGTCATCTAGCAGTAGTTCGGCGGCAAGTGGAATTACCCATCTTTGGCAAACTGGCACGTTTGCGACTTCTCCTTTTCCTAATGTCATGCTAGAGGCTAGGTTGGCGAGAGCATCTGCCATTTGGTTTTCTTTTCTTGGCACATGTTCTAGTGTCACCATCTCAAACTTTTGCAGTAGCTGAGTTGCCAGTCGGAAGTAAGGGACGAGATCATCTTTCTTTACCTCGTACTCGGTCAAGAGTTGGTTGATTATGAGTTTGGAGTCGCCGTATACCTCAAGGGCTGTGATTCCTATGCAAGTTGCCATTTGGAGGCCGAGGATCAGTGCTTGGTACTCAGCGACATTGTTAGAGCATAGTTCGCTCAGTTGGAAGGAATAAGGCAGTATTTGCCTTTGTGGTGACATGAATATCACTCCTGCCCCCGCTCCATCTGTTCGGGCGGATCCGTCGAAGAACATCGTCCATGTTGGGAAAACGTCGATGTAAAACACCTCCTCGTCAGGCAAGTCGTCTGAGATTTCCCAATCGGCTGGGATTGGGTGATCGGCGAGGAAGTCTGCCAGTGCTTGTCCTTTAACGGCTTTAGCTGGAACGTAGATGATCTCGTGTTGATTGAGAAGCAACGCCCATTTAGCTAGTCGCCCAGTCAGAACTAGTTTGGTCATGACGTATTTAACCGGGTCAGCTCTAGCAACCAAGTGGATGGTGTAAGCCTGCATGTAATGCCTGAGCTTCTGGATGGCGAACACCAAAGCGAGGCACATCTTTTCTATCGGGGAATAGTTTAACTCGGCACCGGTGAGAGTTCGACTGAGGTAGTAGAGCGCTCCTTCTTTCTGGGATTCATTTTCTTGTGCCAAGAGTGCCCCTACTGATCTTTCTTGAGCGGCAATATACAATATGAGCGGCTTTCCGGGTACGGGTGCCTTTAAGACAGGTGGACTTGACAAATACTTTTTTATGCTCTCAAAGGCATTGTGGCATGCTTTGTCCCATACAAACGGAACATCCTTCTTCATGAGTCGGCTGAATGGTTGACAGCGCCCTGCGAGGTTGGAGATGAAACGCCTGATGAAGGCTAGGCGTCCTTGTAGACTTTTCAGCTCATGCAGGTTTCTCGGCTCAGGCATGTTTTGAATGGCCTTGATTTTTGATTGATCCACTTCAATGCCGCGGTGTTTGACAATGAAGCCCAGGAACTTTCCAGATGTGACGCCAAATGCACATTTCAACGGGTTCATCTTGAGATTGTACTTTTGTAGTCTTTTGAACACTATTCGCAAATCCTTCAAGTGGTCTGATTTTCTTTTTGTTTTGACCACCACATCGTCCACGTAACATTCTACATTTTTGTGTAGCATGTCATCGAAGATTTTTTGCATTGCACGCTGATATGTAGCTCCAGCATTCTTTAGACCGAATGGCATTACTTTGTAGCAGTATATACCCTTTGGAGTGCGAAAGGCTGTTAGTTCCTCATCTTCGGGAGCCATGCGAATTTGATTGTATCCGGATGAGCCATCCATGAATGATAGTGCCTCGTGGCCAGTGGTTGCATCCACCATGATTTCGATGATTGGCAAAGGAAAATCGTCCTTCGGGCATGCATCGTTGAGGTCTCGGAAGTCCACGCAAACACGTATCTGTCCTGATTTCTTGAGGACGATAACGACGTTAGAGATCCACTTTGGGTATTGCACCTCTCGAATGAAGCCTGCTTCAATTAGCTTGTCAATCTCAGCCTCAATCTGTGGGATGAGCTCGGATCGATAGCGCCTTTGAGTTTGCTTTATCGGTCGCGATCCAGGCTTGACTGCAAGGTGATGTACAGCGATGGTAGGGTCAAGGCCAGGCATTTCTTTGTATGTCCAAGCGAAGACGTCTTTATACTCTAACAGCAGTTGGTAATACTCCTCTGCCTCGTCTGCACTTAGCAGTGCGCTTACGAAGATAGGTTTTGGTTCCTCGCTTGTGCCTAAGTTGATTTCTTTGAGATCATCTACCGTGGCTTGCCCCCCGTCCTCGAGCTGTGGTGGTGCAGCAGTGACATCTTCCTCAAGGATATCGTCTTCTTCGTCTTCTCGGACTGTGATGTGGAAGACGTCTTGGACATCCTCTTCAGTGCCGTCCTCTTGGACTTGCTGGCATGAGGTTTGTCCGGTATGGATGATGGTGCGCCTTCTTACTTTTAGTGGTCCTTTCGTGTCAATCTCCAAGATTGCTTGACGCTTCATCCTTGAAGGAATTGAACTCCGAATATCGCCTTTTTCTGCTAGCATGTCGGGCTTTTCTTCTTTTGGTGCTGTCTCCTTTCTTCTAGAAGGCTTTTTGTTGTCTTCCAGTCTTTCGAAAACTGACTGTTGCAAAGGCGAGCTAGCCGTGTTGCCTTGTTTCTTAGGTTTTGACAGCCTTTCAAAAACGGATTTTTGGGATGTTGGCGTGTTAAGCCTCTTGAAGACGGAGGTTCGGCTTTGACCACCAATGCGATGCAATGCCGATATTCTGGGTCTTGGGTGATTCATCCTATTGACGACCGGTAACTGAGGGACGGTTTTAGGCTCTTCTTGTTTTTGTATAACGCTCACGCTGATGTGTTGAGTGCTAGCATTTTTCGCCTTACTCGAAATCTTCACAGGTGCATTTGGTGCGAAGCCGATTCCTGCTTTACCGTTGTCAACTCCGTAACCATGCTTTCTCAGCCTTTTTTGAGTCTCGGTGAGGTTACGTTCTTTGTTGTCGACAGCATCTGAAACCTTCTTTCCAGGTTTTGAAGAGGGAATGAAGTCGTACCCAGCCTTTGTCATGAGTTTGTAGGCGTTTGGATCAAAACCTTCTTCGGTTCTCTTGGTTGGGAGAAAACTTGATTCTACTCCCTTTGGCAGAGCTTTTATGAAACCTTGTGGTGGTCCTGCAACCTTGGTCCCGCCTAGCTGTGTTAGAGGTAGAACTGCATTTGCCTTGAGTAATTCCACATCATCCTTGCACTGTTGCATGTCGGCTTTGCTTGTCCCAGTTTCGAATGGTGTTTGACCCTTCTTTCTTCTCGACATTGGGATGTATCGGAAGACGGGCGTATTTGGTTCTTTTGCAGGCATCTTACCCCTTTTTGCTGTCACAAGTTCGTCGTTGCTTGAAGATGGTGTGGTTTCCCCTCCTTGCTTTCTGGGAACGGATTGCCATTCTTGTTTTTTAGGCGTTGCTTTGCCTGTGGACTTTACCTCTCTCGGGAGAGCTTCGGGTATCATGTCCTCCTCCATGTAGAACTTGGCGTCTGCAAAGTGTGATTCGGCCTCGGTAAATGGCTTTGTATCACCTCGAATCACCTTTACTCCTTCCCGGTAGAATTTTAAACATTGGTGAAGGGTAGACGGCACTACTCCATTCTCATGGATCCAAGGCCTTCCTAAGAGCAGGCCGTATGAAGTTCTTGCATCGATCACATGAAATATTGTGCTTGATTTGAGTTCACCGATGGTCATCTCCACTCGGATCATGCCTATCGCTTTTTGTCCTCCTTGGTTGAAACCTTGGATTAGTAGACGGCTTAGAGATAGTTCGTCCATTTTGATGCCAATTGTGGCCATTGTAGACTTTGGCATGATGTTTATGGCCGATCCGCCATCTACAAGCATGCGTTTGACTTTGCTCTCCCTTATGTATCCTGAGATGAAGAGTGGACGGTTGTGAGGTTTTGATCCTAACAATAAGTCTTCGTCAGTGAAGTTGATTGAGTCTTGGGCGGCGCAACATGTGGTATATTCATGTGACTGAAGTTTTGAGCATTCATCTTTGTTTCCTTGTACCCCATAGTCATCGGGATTTGCTAAGGCCACTATCAGTGCTTTACGCGTCTCTTCGGGTAATCGTAATGCCTCCTCGATGCTCACGTGAGTCGGCAGACCTTCTTTAGTCATGAAGTTTTTTACTTCTTCAGCGGTGATCACTTCCCCTCTTGATGGCTCCTCTACCTCTATTACGTGACATGTAGCGACAGTGTACCTTTGGAAGAAGTCTTTTGGGAAGTACTCATGCAAGGAGACGGGAATGCGTGGCTCTTGCTCCATAGGCTCCCCAGCGTATGTTGGCTTAGCAGCTCTTACGCTTCTTTTGGGTTTCCTATTGTTGCGACGGCGGTGTCTTCTCCCATCTTCTACCTTTGGCCTTGCGGCCTGTGGCTTGGGTTTCTTTGACTTTTTGCGGGTCACCAAGGTCCATTCTTCATTATCCTCAGTCGGTACGCCTTGGTTGTTTGCCCCCAATGGTAGTAGTGCAGAAGGGGCTGCGGGATGATGGTCATTCATGACTCGAAGAGGCACAGGATCAAAGGACCCAAACACAATTGTTGTAGTGTGTGTCGCAACCGTGTCTTCCAAGTCGAGTTCAATTCGCCCTTGTTGCGCCAACTTCATGATGAGCTCCTTAAGGACAAAGCACTTGCCGACGGGATGGCTCACGATGCGATGGTACTTGCAGTACTTGGGATCGTCAACGCGATTCATCTCTTCCGGGCGCTTGCATTCAGGAAGCTCAATTACTTTCTTCTCCAACAGGTCGTCTAGCATCGGGGCCATGTCAGAGTCTGGGAATGGGTATGTTTTCTGCTCCAATTCCCTTAAGGTGTTTTTGTACCTTTCTTGGGTACGGGAGGGCTCACTTCTTTTTATCTCCTTTGCTTTGAATTTAGAGGAGATTTTGACGGGTGCAGCTGAAGTTTTAGTGGGGATGGCGTCAACGGCAAAAGCTTCCTTAGCGGGCTTCTTTCCACGATTGTCCATCTTTGGAGTAAACACCTTATCTTTCTTGAAGTCGGTGATCGGCTCCTTTTTTCCATGATGAGCGATGCTCAGCTCCATGTCGTGAGCGCGGGTGGCTAACTCTTCGAACGTTCGCGGTTTGATGCCTTGAAGGATGTATTGCAATCCCCATTGCATACCTTGCACGCACATCTCGATTGAGGAGATTTCTGAGAGTCTGTCCTTACAGTCGAGGCTCAGAGTGCGCCATCGGTTGATGTAGTCAACGACTGGCTCGTCCCTCCACTGTTTTGTGCTTGTCAGCTCCAGCATGCTGACTGTACGGCGGGTGCTGTAGAAACGGTTGAGGAATTCACGCTCCAGTTGCTCCCAGCTGTTGATGGATTCGGGCTCAAGATCGGTGTACCAATCAAAGGCGTTACTTTTCAGTGAACGCACAAACTGCTTGGCAAGGTAGTCCCCTTCGGTGCCCGCATTGTTGCAAGTTTCAACGAAGTGGGCGATGTGCTGTTTCGGGTTCCCCTTTCCATCGAACTGCATGAATTTGGGTGGTTGATATCCCCTTGGCATCTTCAGGGCATCAATCTTTTTAGAGTAAGGCTTGGAATACGACATGGAGGCATGTGAGCTCCCTTCGTACTGTGCTTTGATGGTGTTAGCAATCATTTGTTGCAGTTGTTGGATAGACAGAGATCCCATGAGCTCCGTTGCCTGGACTGGCTTCTCCTCGAATTCTTGTATCGGAGGTTCCTCATCTTCACCGCCTCCTTCTTTTCTGTCGTTCTCTTTTTCCAATCGGTTGACCAGCGCGGCGATCTGTAAGTCTTTTTCCTCCACCGTCTGTGTGAGTTTGGCAATTGCCTCATTCATTTGAGCCAGCTGCTCCTCGATTGAAGTCGCTCCGGTGGTCATGACTTGCATGGCCGTGCTGCTGCTTGAGTCGGCGTCAGAGAGCAGGGACTCGGGGCACTTCTTTGGAGTATCTTCCATTGGCGCACTTAGCGAGGCCAAAGTGATTACGGGTTTGTATTTCTGGTGTTCATGAACTTTTGGCAAGGTTGATGCAGAGAGGGAAGATGTGGCGGAAAGAGCTCTTGCCTTGCTCCGAGTCGTGATCCCAAAAGCGCCACTGCTCGTGACGAGGACACCCTTGTTCTTCGCGTTAGTTGCGGGAACGGTTTGAGCCTGCTTTGATGCCATATGTGCCTTTCTTTGTGGATCTTGATTTGAAGATAGAGATGAGAGGTAGAGAAAGTCCCACTGGGCGTGCCAAATTTGTAAACACGAAAATTTCTTGAAGGAACAAGAACACGTGTACAAAATATATTTGTTATTTGATGAATTTTGGGGTTACAATCTCTATTTGTTCCTCTGATTCTATCTCTGTAAGATATGGGTTCTGTTGATGGGCTGTTGATCCAAAGGGCCGTTGGGCTTGATCCTTTGATGAACAGCGATGTGGATTTTGTTTGTGTTGATCCGAAGGGGATGTTTGGCGCTTTGATTCTTGGGATGAACAGTGATGATCTTCAGATGTTTGATGATGAACGATGAACGATGGATGAGCTTCAATGGGCTTTGAGCTTGATTCTTGAAGGATGAATGTATTAATTCCAAGGGCCGTCGGGGCTTGATCTTGGAGGGTGGATGAATGTTGCTTCAAGGGCCGTCGGGGCTTGATCTTTGAAGAAGATGGATGAACGACGAACGATGGATGGGCTTCAAAGGGGCTTTGAGCTTGATTCTTGAAGGATGAATGTATTGATTCCAAGGGCCGTCGGGGCTTGATCTCGGAGGGTGGATGAATGTTGCTTCAAGGGCCGTCGGGGCTTGATCTTTGAAGAAGATGGATGAACGACGAACGATGAACGAAGAACGATGAACAATGAACGAGCTTCAAGGGGCTTTTGGGCTTGGTTCTTGAAGAACGGATGAACGGATGAACGATGGATGGTGGATGGATCTTCAAGGGCTTCTGGACTTGATCTTGAAGAAGAATTGTGCTAATCCAAGGGGCCGTTGGGGCTTGATCTTAGGATGGATGAGCGTTTCTTCAAGGGCCGTTGGGGCTTGATCTTGAAGAACGATGAACGATGAACGAAGAACGAAGAACGAAGAACGAACTTCAGAGAATTCTCTTCCAATTTGGGAGTAGAGAAATGTATTTGTGAATTGGTGAATTGAAATGAATGAAATTGGCTTCTATTTATAGAATTTTCCAAGGCCTAATTTTGAATATAATATCCCAGATGAAATAAGCCGTCTCTGCCAGGTGTTGACACGTGTCATGTTTGACAGCTTTTCTAACTCTTTTCGAATTTTCGTCGAATCACACAATATGTGTACAATTTATGTAATACACGAGTGTTAAAATTTTGACCTTTGGTCAACATTTATTTACTGAAATTTCACTGTCTACAATTAATCAAGGACGCAATTTGAAGAGGAGTTTACTTGAATGTTTTGTGGGTTTGAAAACTTTAACAATTCTGAATTTCCTTTTGGTGTGGCTATTGTGGAAAGATTTGAAAGGTCATCCAAAAGACAGAGGAAAAAAATCAAAGGAAACTCGAGGACGAGTTATTTTTTAGAAGAGGAGAATGATGCAGTGCATGGGGAACAAATATATTTAAGGCTTTCGTGACTTCTCATTTCTCAAAACCTGTATCATCTTCTCTTTTAATTGAATTGCCTAGTAACTATCCTACTCTTAAATATTTAGTATACCAATGCCTTGTAATCTCCCTATTTAAAGGGCTTCATATGTATCTTTAAGAGAGGAAATTAGTAAATTAAAATTAATCCAAGAAGAGAGTGAGTTTCTCCTTCCTTAAATCAAGTGTGAGGCTTGGTCGTGTTGAACTTATCCACGATTAGCAACGTGAGTGATTCCGTTGCCCCTGGTCGAGTGATTCCCAAGTTTTATCCCCGTAGAGACGTAAGTGATTTCGTTGCCCTTGGTTGAGTGATTCCTAGGTTACTACCCCTTGTCTTTTCGAGACCCTTGGTCTCTTCTGCGTCAAGGATGATTACGTCGATAAACAAAATCACAAACTGTTCTCTCTGTTTTGAAACTCTACTACGTTTTGTGTATCATATCTTTGTTTTGTCAATCAACAAAAATTAGAGCTCCTATCGTATACTGGTTTGTCAATCAATAAAATCAAAGCTCCTACAGTGTACTGTCGAAAGGCGAAGAGAGCTCGAATGAGTGTCATCAATGCTTTATTTAAATTTTAGTCACAACTTATATAAATTTATATAATACCTGCAAAGTACGAGGTGCATCAAATCCAAAGCCAGTCGTGAAGCAGGCCTCTAGCAGAGCTAAGTAATTGGTACTACTCATTATCTGCAATGATCCATGATTGTTTGAACCTTGGCTAGAGAAAGATGCCTCTTCCGTTTCTGTAAAATCAACATCACTCCTAAAATTTCTGTTCTCACTAGGATAGCCCTGAAAGCTGCATTAAACGCTTGCAAATGAAAAAGATAAATAACTGCCACGTACCTGGAGGAAGAATCAGAGCTTTCGTATTGATAGAAACGCAGGAGAGGTAGGACAGGATTTGGTAATTGCCTTTCTACAGTTTGCTTGTTTGTAAAGAAATCATCAACGTAGGCCTCACAAACTTCAGCATTTGCACCACCAGGTTCTCTTTTGAAACTAACCATCTTGGTTTCAGGATCAACTGGAACAACAACATTTCCACTAACCCTTCTCGTCGTCAAGTTAATATCCCCATCAAGCACTTGATTATCTAGGTGTAAATCTCCCTGATTGAGAAAACTCCGCTGTTCCATTCCGCACGTGCTCCTCAGTTCTACTACTTAGTGATACACCATTTGTAGTTTCTTCTGTATTATCTTCCAAAATTTTACCATTGTCATAATCCTTTGCGTTTTCTAGATCTAAAAGATCCATGCCTTGCTTTAATCATACCAACCTTTTTCTTCTATGCAGATGCTACATGGAAATAGCAAAATCCAGAGGGTTTCAGCAACCTTCAAACCAAGTTCTGTACAAAATGGATCATCCGCGAAATGAAGAAACAAATTCACATTAAAACAAAATCATATTCATTAGGGTCGAGCAGAAAGAATTAATTTCATGTCACATAAACAAATTAAATCAGTATAAGAAAATAGGAAAGAAGGGCTTATCGTCTTAAATAATGTCTGTTAACTTTAATTGATAATCATAATATATTTTTAAGAAAAAATTAGTATTCAATCCCTAGTTGTTAATGTTCGTTGAGAGACTTTATTAGTTTTCAAATTGTGAATGAAGTCCCTAACATTAATGTGATAATGAATTTACATGTTTATTACATATTTTTTAAAATAAAAATTAGTAATTGATTTAGGGTTTTAATATTTACACCTCTTTTAAACTCCTAATTAATTTTCAATTCAAACATTTCCAAAAAAAAAAAAGGACTAATTTTGTACCCATTAGTTTTTATAAAAAGATTCTCAATTTTTTAATCTTAAATGTACCCATTCATATAATTTTCAATTTTTTTAATCTTAAATATACCCATTCTTAAATATACCAATTTGTTATATGTAAAATGTACAATTTTTTTATTATATAAAATGTACCCAATTTTTAATATAAAATCTATTCAAATCTTTTTAATTCCTTTTTAAACTTAAATGAATACATTTTTTCTGTTGATTTGAGAATGTATCTATGTCAAGTTTAATCGAAGAAATTTACTAATGTTATTAAGCCTAATATGTTAGATCCCACATCGCACAGGAGAGTGATCCTTATATGTATATTCTCATCTCTACCTAGCACGAGGCCTTTTGGAAGCTCATTGGCTTCGGAGTTCATCAGAACTTCGAAGTTAAGCAAGTAGCGCGCGAGAGCACTCCCATTATGGATGACCCACTGGGAAGTTCTCGTGTGAGTTCTCAGAAACAAAACCGCGAGATCATGCTCGGGGCCCAAAGCGGAAAATATCGTGCTACAGTGGTGGAGCGAGCCCGGGATGTGGTGGACCCTGGGCCGGGATGTGACGATTTGATATCAGAGCCTAACCCTGGTCGTGGTGTGCCTACGAGGACGTCGGGCCCCTTAGGGGGGGTGGATTGTTAGATCCCACATCGCCCAGGGGAGTGATCCTTATATGTATATTCCCATCTCTATGTAGCACGAGGCCTCTTGGGAGCTCACTTGCTTCGGAGTTCATCGGAACTCCGAAGTTAAGCGAGTAGCACTCCCATGATGGGTGACCCACTGGGAAGTTCTCGTGTGAGTTCTCAGAAACAAAACCATGAGGGTGTGCTCGGGGTCCAAAGCGAACAATATAGTGATACGGTGGTGGAGCGGGCATGGGATGTGACATAATAACTTATTTTTTCTGTGTTTTGAAGAATGTACCCATGTTTTGATACAATAATTTTTTTTTTGTTAATTTTGATGAATGTACCTATATTTGCGCGTGCGCGCGTGCACACACACCCACACCCACACAATATAATATAGAGTATAATTTATATTTTATTATTTTTAATACCACAAATTATGAGTTACACAATATAATAGAGAGTATAATTTATATTTTATTATTTTTAATACCACAAATTATAAGTTATATTTAAAATCTCATTAATATAAACAAATAGAAATTTCTTAATTTTTAATTTAATAAATATAGTAACTTACACTATTACATTAATGTCAGGGACTTCGATAAAAAACTAAAAGCAGACAAGGTCTTAGTCAAACAATATTAATAACTAGGGACCGCATCCAAAGTGTACCTATTTTTAAACATATATAAATCTAATCAAATTTAAAGAGTTCAACCCACAAATTTCAGTTTAATATCGTTTTCTAGTATAAACATGAAAATAAGGTACAAAAACTTTTATATTATGCAAGATATGAGTCAATTCAGCAATTGATTAATTTCCTAAACTCTAAAAAAATAATTGAAATTAAACGAAAAAAACTTGCATAAATCGATTCATACTTTAGTTGAACGATTCAAAACTTCAAAAACATCATCTGTCGGTAAAAAAAAGTTTGTTTTTCTCAGTAAGAGCATCTTAGGGTTTTATAATAAAGATTGTGTGATGAGAGGTTTTGATTATTGGGTGTAGGTTTTTTGATAAATTTTAGTTTTATTGTTAATTTATAAGATTTATACTTACTTTTCACTTACAAGTAATGAATAATACTAGATTAATGTCCTAAGTAGCGGGTGAGTTCAGTTGTTGAGTCTAGGCTGCTCCTTCAGTCTTTAGGATTATATTGGAATGGATAAGCCCTCGAGATCATGCATTCGTGGAGTCAGTGATCTGATATCCCTTACCCTTAGTTTGTTAGGTTCCTTTGGTTTGCATGCATGGTGATCTTTTTCATTTATGCACACAAATTTGTTCTTGACATTGAGAGCCTGAACTCGATATTAAGAAATATTGAAAGATACATCGATATGATCTAAGGTTCATAGATTCGCGCCGAAAGGATAATTTCCCGACAAAGCGGGCACCTTGGTGAAGCTAGACTTCGTACTAATACACTACAGATTTTGCAACAAAGCATATGCCCACAAGGAATGAACGCGTATTGCCTTCTACTCGTATGACATATGACACACAACTGATGCATTGGAACATCATCCGCTGCATCCACTCTTACTTCAGATTGAGTTTCGGCGTTGCTCTCAAGCCTCGCATTAGCAGGGACTGATTGCTGTCGCTGCCTTTGTTGCGGAGACAAATATTTGCAAATCAACACTTTCCATCTGTCCCAATTCCTGAAACAAATATTTGTCAACAAGAATTTAAGTTTCGGCAAGTTTTTAATCCTTGGTTGAATGCCGTTGAAGGAACAAGAGGAAACTACACGCGTATTATCCAAATTCAGTAGCACCACAAAAGGTTGACCTTTGGAAGAGCCTATAAACATACAGTAGCTATAAAGACTGAACACTAACTTGCAAGACAAGAAATTAATTTACGTTTCAAGGAAAATTGTACCACCTGGCAACTGAATAGCCAAGGACTCCGATTGATATTGAACCAAGAACAATCCCACTCCAGAACAGTATTTTTGTGCGTAGTATAAGATCTTCAACCATCTGATCCTTAGACATCTCAGAGCTGCAAAAGATACAACACCAGTTATAATGCACACATCAAAGTACAGAGAGTACTGAAGATTCAAAACAATGTGCTGAGAACAAAATCCACTTACAGAAAAAAGGGAAGATCCTTGCAGGACTTGACTTTCGGCACTCCATTTTTGAAACTGTAGAGACCAACAGCACTAATTTCCTTTCCCAAAGGAAGAATCTCCACGTCATCGAGCGCACCAACCTACAAAACCAAAAGCAAATCAAAACAAGAAAAAAATTATATGAAAAGAGTATCGAAGCTAAAAACGCTACCATCTACAGTTACGGTCCAAACCCCAGTAAGCATGCTAAGGTGGGCTAAATCCTAGGATTGCAAAATACAGCAAGCTTGGGCTAATACATTGAAAGAAAGAAGAAAAAAAGAAAGAAAACAATGAGAGCCAGAAGTTCGCAAAACTCACAGGGTACTTATCGCCAAAAAGTGTCTTCAGGGCAGAATAGAGAGAAGCGTCAACAGGACGATTACGTCGATAAACAAAATCACAAATTGACTTTAGGCCAAAACCGCGGTCAACAAGAATGAAATTATTATCAGACCGCCGTCCGAAAAGGGCCATCCAATCCTTAAATACACACTTCACAAAAAAAAAAAAAAAATCAATTTCCAATTCAGTATCATCCAAATAGACTACAGAGAAAAGGTAACCAAAAATCTCAATAAATTAAAAACCTCAAGACCAAATAAAATTTATTAATTAATTAAAGTATTCTTTATGAACTAATAGTTTTATATATTAATTAATTAAAGTATTCTTTATTAACTGAAAGTTTTATCTAAATCTAAACTACACATTAATAAATCACTGTTTATCAACCAAAAACTAATAAAATTACTACTATACATTTTTAATACAAAACTAAAAGAAGATATTAGAAAAGAAAACAATGTTGGCATTAAACTAATTTTGTACAAACAAGTTTTTATTGTTTTTTTTTTCTAAACCTCACATTTATGTCACTTTATCAATACCCTCTCAACTCATTCTCTCTCTCTTTTTCTCTCTCTTTCCTAATTGACAACCCCTATTTTTTTGGGATGCCTGCCAACTTGTTAAAAATAAATAACTCCTCTCATAAAAAATATAAAAAAATATTTTAAAAAATAAAAATTATATTTCTCAACACACAGAGTGTATGACCTTTGTTAGTTACATATTAATATAACATTATTTGTCAACTAAAAAAGAGTGAAAAAACTATTTAGTCTTCTACTATAACAAAAAAGTTAAAGACAGTAACATAATTTTACAATTTTTTTAAAGCATTACCTACATTTGATTCTAATATCTCTAATTTTTCAAACACACAAAGTGTGTGGGCATGTACTAGTATTTATTAATCAATAAAATTTATAGATCTAATTATTCTTCTTAAAATTAGATTATAAAAATATTTATTTTATTTTATTTTTTGAATATTTAAAAACTCTTTTTAAATAAATATTATTATTTTATATATTATGTGAGATTTATATAATTTTTTAATGTTTTATTTTATAAATTTAGCAAATTATTCAACACATTATCTCAACTCGGAACCGGACCCAGGTCAATAATTTATCGATATTAAATTACCGAAGTTTTATTGTACAATAATGCAAAAAACAAAACGCACAGGTTGGGTTCTCTGAACAAGTACGCCGGACTTGAAATTATTCCATTTGCCGTCGAAGGTAGACTTGGCTTCAACAGTGCCTCGTACGACGACGAGCTTTTCGTCGGACTGGTCGGATTTATCGGACGCTAGGACTGAACGGAGCTCGGAGACTTTGACGGAGGGAGCGTTACGGATCTTGCGTAGGGCTGAGGAGTAGGAGCTGAATTTGTGGAGGGTGAGCACTGCGATGGACGCTAGGTACACGCCCAAGCGGCTAATGAAGGAGCGGGCGAGTTCGGAAGCTAGGGAGTTTAAAATTTGACCGGGTGACGGCATTGCGCGCAGTGGTTGTCGTCTTATACAAGACAGGCGATGGATGAGAGAGCACGGAGAGAAATTGTGAAATCAGAGTGCTTATATATATATATATATATATATATATATATTTCTCTTATTATCTCTCCCTATTTATCCCTTAAATAGGACTCCTCCTTATTATGAACATGTATGAAATCAGAGTGCTTCTAACTTCTAATTGAAAAAGGAATCCTACTGTTGTGTTACTTTACCCTTTTTCTTTTCCTTTTTTTTTTTTGACTTGAAAATCAGTAAAAGCTAGATGCCCTCCGACCCATTTAACCACCTCTAGCTGTCCAAATTTGCATGGACAATTGGTGGCCCATGCAAAGCCCGTCCAAATGTCTGAGCAAGATATGTTCGATCTTGCATCATTTGGCAAGACTGACGTTAGCATGATGTCAATTACGGTTGTTTTTTTGTTTTTGGTTTTTTGTCAAGCGTATGGGCCTCTAAAGAATCTTATCACGTTAACTATGAAAAGTGACTGCATAGTTAAAGTGATATGATTCCTTATGGTATATGGTTCTAAGAAAATGTGATATTTGTAGAGCTTTACACTGTTTCAGTCCTTTTCTATGTTCACTTCCTAACAATTCTAATTCATAGACCCCTCGAGGATATTATTTCTTTTATCATATGGAGTTCAAGTTGTCTACAAAAAAAAAAAAAAAAAAAAGGCAGAAGACAGTTTACTACTCTCATGTTTGGTGGTTTTCAACATTTAGTACATCAATTTTTTTTCACCCCAGAGTCATACCTAAAGTGTAAATTTTTGGACAGTCTTATACACCCGTTAGTCAAACTATTAGTTATCCCGTTAAGTGATGACGCAGCGCCCATGTGGACAATGACTGGGTGCCACGTGTCATTAAAACTATTTAAATAAAAATAATATTAAAAAAAACCCGAACCCATAAAAGAAGAGGAAGAAGAAGGAAGAAGAATGAGGAGAAGAAGAAGAATGAGGAGGAGGAAGAAGGAGGAGGAGGAAGAAGAAGGAGGAAGAAGAAAAAAAATCTAGTTTGGGGGCGTGCACAGGGAGGAAGAAGGAAGAAGAAGAAGGAGAAGGAGGAGGAAGAAGAAGGAGAAAGAGGAGGAAGAAGAAAAAAAAATCTAGACAGGTTGGGGGCGTGCATGGGGGAGAAGGAAGAAGAAGAATGAGGGGGGGGGAAGAAGGAAGAAGAGGAAGAAGAAGGAGGAGGAGGAGGAAGAAGAAAAAAAAAATGGAAAATTCTGGGTTGGGGGCGTGCAAGGGGGGAAGGAGGAGGAAGAAGAAGGAGAAGGAAGAGGAAGAAGAAAAAAAAAATTCTGAGTTGGGGCGCGCGGGTAAGGGGGGAGAAAAAAGATTTTTTTTTAAATTAATATTTTATTTAAATATTTTTTAAATATTTTTTTAATGACACGTGGCGCCCAGTCATTGTCCACATGGGCACCACGTCATCACTTAACGGGAGAACGAACAGTTTGACTAACAGATGTATAAGACTATCCCAAATTTACACTTTAGGTATGACTCTGGGATGAAAAAAAATTGATGTATTAAATGTTGAAACCCACCAAACATTAGGATAATAAACAGAGATCTACAACAAAAAAAAAAATATTGAAGTAAAAATATACCATACATATAACGTAGTGTTTTGATATTCATATAAACAAATAATCATATTGTTTTAGGGTGGTGCTAATCACACACCTTTTTTTACTAATCACACACTTCAATTAATTTTTGTCTAATGGGTTGCGACAGCAGTATGGTTCTTGCAAAGAGTAGCAATGCCGTGGTGGAGGTATATGAAGGAACAAATCCTGAAAGGCAAAAGAGAAGACTAGACATTCAAGCAACGATTCGAGAACAGGTTCCTGCCTCCGAAATACAAGACTTGAAATTATTCGAGACTTTACTTCGCGTTGATGATTTCAAAAATGTCACTTGCAGACAGCACCGTTCCAGCAATATCTATGGAATTGTTTGGGCCCAAAATAACAGTTTGGGCCGAGGGAAGTATTTCTCGGCTTGAAAGGAGATGCTACGAATGGTCGACTCATGGGCCGACTGAATTGAGTCGGCCGAATCCTAGTAGGAAAATGATTTATCTCAAGTAAAGATAAGGGAAGCAAAATCCATCCGTGGAGACAGAGTCCTAGTACGATAAGGAGTCTCGGTGGGAGTCCTAACTGAAGGAGTGGCCGAGGCAGTCCGATAGGGGTAAGGAGTCCCAATCCGAGTAGAATTATGATTGATCAGAAGAGGACTCGGCTCCTATAAATACAGAAGCAGTGGCAGCGTGCAAAGGACCTCCAACTCAACACACAAACCTGCCCTGCGCAATTTCTCGTTCTACGCGAAACCTCTCAATTCCCTTGAGATTTTTATTTTCTTTTTCGCCTTCACACCTTCAGTTTGGATAAACAGCAATGTGAAGGCAACGGGTAAACACCTTCAGTTTGGATAAACAGCACTAATGCCGTAGAACCAGCCGTCCGTGAAGCACCTTCAGTTTGGATAAACAGCACTGCGACAGGGTCGACGGGTTATCTATCTAAGTCTCGGCCGACGAGGGTTTTCGGATCCCCGTCGACAGAGGTCATCTCACCAGCCATTTCGGTGAAGTGAGGTGTTACTAATACTTAGGCTCGGTGCCTCAACGCCGAGTTATTTTATGATCGCATATTCACAAGTGGGATTCAGAGTTCGGCATTTAGACGGCCGAACCACATTCATTATCAAGACCTTCATCCGCGTTGAGTATTTGTGCCCCTATACTCTAGTATCGATTCGGCATGATTTTACCTTCACCAATACGGTGACTGTTGCCGAATCGGACGACGACGAGCCGTGAACTTTGTAATTGGCAGCCTTGTCTTCAGGCTTGAGACCCAGAAGCCGAAACGTGTTCCTTTCTCGGCCACAGTTGCAAGACACAGAAGTCAGCCATGCGCATTCACACAACATCAAGACACTTTTTACTCATCAATCGAGCTCGACCGACGAGTTGGCACGCCCCACACACATTCGAATGACTTAGTTAGTCTACTATTTACTCGGCCTGCGCGCCACGTAGGCTAGGTGATTTTTGTAGTCAACAGGAATGTACCACATATTTGAAATTCTACGACGCTTTACTTCGCATCAAAGATTCGGGAAATGCCCCAAGTGATAATGTTGATGATGCAGGTAGTAGCATTCAGCATGAGAGCACCAGGGGGTAGTCTTCCATTAAACCCCGACATATTTAATCTTTCTAACAGAGTGATTACAACCTTGGATCTTCTAGTGGAGGTTCCAGTTCCAGTACACCACGTTCTGGGGGCAAGTCTACGAGTAATTCTCGTTTCTGCTCTTAGGACAGTTCCAGCAACTTCAGTGCTCAAAATTGTTTTCGATGCAACACTAGTCACTACGACAAGTGTAGGCAGGAGTACATGATGTTATACCTACCGTCAACAGGGATATCGAGCTAACCAATGTCCCAAAAGTAGCAGAATTAGCTCACAACAGTCCCTTATTAGCCAAACTTACTCATGGGAGCTGGCCCATATCAACAAGGCGCATATGAAGGTGTCATCCACTATCAGAGCAATATTACCCTATATCATAGAGCTGTCACCCAGTATTTAGGCGGTATGGTTACTATGCCGAATTCATTATGTAGTGCCAGAAAGTTGTACCTCAGTACAGGATATCGGGGCATATTGGTATGGACGTGGGCAATATTAGAACTCAAGAGAACGTCCATCAATGGCAGAGCTAGCAGGCAGGCAGGCAAACTTAGGCAACCAGGGTCGAGATACCCTAAATAAAAAACCTGAGGGACATGCCGTGCATGAAGATAACATACCTATGGTCGTGTCAACAACATCACTCACAAGGATGCTCAGAACAATCCTGACATGATCATAGATACGTTAAACATCTCTGGTCACTTCACTTAAGTTTTGATTGATCCGAATGACATCCACTCAGTCATATCACCTTTGTTTTCTCAAATGATCCAACGTCAAGGTACTCATATCGAACATGTATGTGAATCGTTACGCTACGAGGCGAAGTCTGTTACATCCAATGTGAGTATAGAGAATGCCTGTTCTCATTACCATTTAAATGATGCCAGCTGATCTCATTCCGTTGGATATCGTGGACTTTGACATAATCTTAGGAACAGATTGGCTGTATCATAATCATGCTTTGGTAGAATGCCTAAACAAAGTGGTCCCTTTTCAATGACCAAGCATGCATGTGGTCACTCTCACAGGTGAACGTAGGAAACTGAAGCACGAATTAATCTCCGCTGTAAAGGTAAAACTGATACTGAGGAAATGCTATGATGGCTTCTAAGCTCATGTCTTGATATGCTAACCCTCTCATCGTGGCACATTATAATAAGTCTTGCGAATTGTCGATAGAATGCATGGCGTGTTATGACATGTATTATGCCGACAGTTTGCGACGCTTGTCATGTTAGGTGACACACCCGCCCCTCAATTATATTTAAATTCTAGAAATTGACCTCAAACCTTTTTCAATTATGCATTTTAATCCCTAAAATTTTGCAAACGTTCATTTTGGTCCCTATACCCCAACCCCCTTTTTATTTTAAAAATTATTTTGTTCTTAAATGGTGAGCCCAATGGGCCCACCCGGATTCTGTCCCTCATTCCCGTTCACTTTCTCCCTCTTAATTCTGTCTATCCCTCTTTCTCATTCCCTTCCTCCCTTCTCTCTCGAACTCTCCTCTCTTCATCTTCTTCACCGAGCTACACACACACACACACACACCCAGTCACCTTCTTCTCCCTCGTCATCAAACATCATCACCATCACTCTTGTGCTCTCAAAAACGAAGAATGAACACCCAAAACCCAGGCTCCGACAACTCCGGCGGTTTTCGAGCCAATTTCTGGCCAAACCACGGCTAGTTGGCCAGCGTGCAAGGTATAAATCTCTTCGTCTTGTCGAGTACTATAACTTTCCTTTTTATTTCACCCAATTTAGTTGAGTATTGAAGAAGTTATACTCATTTGAATCTTACCCAGTTTCCGGCGAGTCCGACAGCTTTCGAGGCGATTTCCAGCCAAACCACAGCGAGTTAGACGTCGTGTGAGGTACCATTCTCTTCGTCTCTTCGAGAACTACAACTTTCGTTTTTGTTTCACTTGATTTCGTCGAGTATTGGTAAAGTTATGGACGTTTGAAGGTGGTGTAGTATTTTGGCCGAATCCGACCTTCTTCTTCCTTGGGTCCGACGACCCACAACCCAGAAACTCAGGCCTTCGGGCCTTTGCTCAAAAAAACCCACGGACCTTAGGCCCGTTTTAAAAATCCCAGCCCATTTCTCTTTTTATTAATTATATTAAATTTCTGTTTAATTAATCCTTTGGGCCTTTGGGCCATTTTCAGATGGGCACTAGGCCCATTTCTCTTAAAACCCAGTTCGATGGCCTGTATCTTTTTTTTTATTTTAGTTTTATTAAATCCAAAGGCCTCGGGCCTTTTGTGCAGGGCCTTTGGCCCGTGAGACTTAAACCCAGAAACCCTTTGGGTTTCTTCAATTAGGGCTCAAATGCCTAAACCCTAAAACCCATTAAACCTATCCCTTTTAAAACCCAAACCTATCCCTTTAAAACAAAAACCCATTAACCCTAAAAACCCTTTGGGCTAAACCCTAGAACCCAAACTCGGATCCAACCCAAAACCCAATTTGCCTGGTTTGACTTGACCCATTTGACCGTGACTTGGTCAACGGTTGACTTTCGGAGTTGACTTTTTCGGGTTTGTTCGGGACCCCTCCTAGGCCAATTTGGACGTCCTGGACACGTTTTTGAAGTCCGTTTTCCCAAATAAATTCGTTTGAATAGAGTTTGACTATATTGAACCCTTTATGTGCTAAGTGCATATATCGTGGCTTTACTATATTCGCTAGCAGCGCAGCGTTGGATGGCTAAGTACTGTGAGTGGACCCCTTCTAAAAATACATGGTTTATTAGTAGAATTGCACGCATGAAAAGCATGAGTTTATAAGAATGATGTATGACATTACTTGTTCATAAATGTATGTGCGATAGTTATGATATTACCTAGTGGTCCATGTTTCCGCTACGGGATGTAGGGATAAGGTTCCGGTCCATCCCGGACGACGGTTTAAGTACGTCCACGTTTTTGCTATGGGATGTAGAGATAAGGCTCTGGTCCATCCCGGGCGACGGTTATAGTATTGGCATAGGGCCTGGAGTGTGTTTTCCTCTGGCTATTGAGCACAGGGACGGGGAGCTGGCATAGGGCCTGAAGTGATATTTCCTCTGACTGTATGCTCAGGGACGGGGAGATGGCATAGGGTCTGGAGGGATATATGTGGACTTTTGACATTAGTAATTATTATGATATGTGAGTTAGGACATGATATATTGTACGACATTCTAGGTTCAGAAAACTTATGTTTATCAAGATATAATTGTGTTTTCATAAAACTTGGGGGATAGTATGTTGATAACTATTTTCTTATATGTATATCAAATTGGTCCACTCACCTTTGTTTTGCACCCCCTTCAGGGTTTAGAATCGAGGCATACGATCCCAGCGTCAGGACAATTCTGCATCGGCATCTTTGAATTCTCTCGGTGTAGGACTCATTCCTTTTGTTATTCAATTTTATATTCTTCCGTTTGTAATCTTTATTAGACGTATGCTCTGGATAAGGTCTATTGTATCCTGCTAATTTCAGTGTTGGCAGTTGAATATTATTTTAGTGTAATTATGTTTCTGCTGCTTTACATTAATTACTATCGTTTTAGATATATTATGCATGTTTGTGACCATTTTCGGGGTTTATCGTTCAATTAAATGGCTTACGTCACCCCTCGTGTGTCGGCCAGCACGTGACCACCCCGATGTCTACAGGACATCGGGGTCGGGGCGTGTCATTAGGGCCAACAACAATGTTTTGGCGTGCCATGATGCAAAGGTTAGTGTGTCATGCCTTGCATTTTTCTACCACTTTGATACACTAACCCTCGCATCGTGGCATGCTAAAACATCGATGTTGGCATGCGATGACATGTCACATGTCTTGACAAGCCATGACTTGTCTTCACACGCTAACCCTCTCATCGTGGTACACCATAACAAGCCTTGTGAATTATCGACAGAATGCATGATGTGTCATAACATGCGTTCTGCCGACATTTCGCGACACTTGTCATGTCGGGGCCAACATTGATGTTTTGGCGTGCCACAATGTGAGGGTTAGCATGTCATGCCATGCATTTTTCTAAACACTTTGACATGCTAATCCTTGCATCGTGGCACGGAAAAACATTGTTATTGGCATGCGATTACATGTCATGGCATGCATTTTGCCGACGTTTTGTGCACTTGGCATGTGATGAGAATATTATGGGATTAGGATGCCGTGACATGCATTACCAAAAAGTGTCTTCAGGGCCGACTAGAGGGAAACGTCAACAGGATGATTACGTCGATAAACAAAATCAGAAATTCTGCTCTCTGTTTTGAAACTCTACCACGTTTTGTGTATCATATCTTTGTTTTGTCAATCAATTAAATTAGAACTCCTAGCATATACTGGTTTGTCAATCAATAAAATTTAAAGCTCCTACAGTGTACTGTCGAAAGGCGAAGAGAGCTCGAATGAGTGTCATCAATGCTTAATTTGAATTTTAGTCACAACTTATATAAGTCTATATAATACCTGCAAAGTATGGACGGAGCCAATGAAGGCTCACTGAGGGCATATGCCCCCAATCAAATGATATGCTTATTAAGTTGCCAATCGACTACAATTATATAATACACACGCATTATCTTTGAAGAAAATATAGATATCTAATGTTTAACATACATTCATACTGCATATACTTCATATCAATTATTATATGAGTAAAAGTGTTCTTATTCTATCATTCAAACCGAAAAACCTCTCTCCAGTGTAATCATATATTAATATTTTTCTTATCACTCTGCCACTTTCTACCACTACACTGAAATTTTTGTAACATTAGAATGTGATACATTATCATTTGAAATCATCTCTATTATCATGTTGGGTATATAAGTACTGTAATAATGTTTTCTTAGTTGATTTTCGAGTTGCCTCCACTAGAAAAAATTTCTAGCTCGTTCCCTGCTGCAAAGTATGAGGTGCATCAAATCCAAAGTCAGTCGGGAAGCAGGCCTCTAGCAGAGGAAAGCAATTGGTACTACTCACTTATTAACTGCAATGATCCATGATTGTTTGCACCTTGGCTAGAGAAAGACGCCTCTTCCGTGTCTGTATTAAAAAAGAAAAAAAAACATCACTCTTAAAACGCTACATAAAACGCTTGCAAATGAATAAGTACAGAAGGTTAGAGCTTAGAATAGGCCATGAATCAGTAAGAACCCAAAAAGATAATAACTGCCACGTACCTGGAGGAAGACTAAGAGCTTTCGTACTGATAGAAACGCAGGAGAGCTAGGATGAGATTTGGTAATTGCCTTTCTACAGTTTGCTTGTTTGTAAAGAAATCATCAACGCAGGCCTCACAAACTTCAGCATTTGCACCACCAGGTTCTCTTTTGAAACTAACCGTCTTGGTTTCAGGATCAACTGGAACAACAACATTTCCACTAACCCTTCTCGTCGTCAAGTTAAAATTCCCATCAAGCACTTGATTATCTAGGTGTAAATCTCCCTGATCGAGAAAACTCCGCTTTTCCATTCCACACGTGCTCCTTAGTTCTACTACTTAGTGATACACCATTTGTAGCTTCTTCTGCATTATCTTCCAAAATTTTACCATTATCATAATCCTTTGGGTTTTCTAAATCTAAAAGATCCATGCCTTGCGTTAATATATCATTCCAACCTTTCTTCTGTGCATGCTACAAGGAAATAGCAATCCAGAGGGTCAAACCAAGTACTGTACAAAATGGATCATCCGCGAAATGAAGAAACGATTTCACATTAAAACAAAATCATATTCATTAGGGTTGAGCAGAAAGAATTAATTTCATGTCACATAAACAAATTAAATCAGTATAAGAATATAGGAAAGAAGGGCTTGTCGTCATAAATAATGTCTGTTAACAATCATTGTGAAATCCCGTCCCCAAATTTCAATGCTTAGAATTATGTATTTCGTATTCGTAGTTTCAACGCTTTTATATTTACGGCGTATAGTTTTTCTTCCATTAAGTAAAAGGATGAAAACGCCCTTAATGGACTAAATGAGATTCTTCATGGACGTATTTGATCCTTTCATGATTTTCCAGAGTTCTTTGCATATTTGGATAATACTCGTCGATATGAACGCACGAGTGCAAACGAAATGTCATTTAAAGTTATAAAGAAGATTCTACGAACTTTTAAAGTCGATGACATTTTGATAAATTTACCTATCAATCGAGCACATGTTTCTTGCCATTTTTCTGGAATTGAATTTTGTGTCTGTGGGGCTCAGTTCCAAATTTCTGGTTCCCTCATCTTTCCTCTTCTTCCTCTCGGTCTCACGTTATTCTCCCTCTGGGTCTCCCGTGGAACCACAGCCCACCAAACCATTTTACAGTGAGCACACATTCCCCAAATCATCATAAAAACCTTCACAGCAACCTTATGAACATGAAACCGCCATTCCAAGAACTTCGGTTGGAGCCGTGAATTTCCCTTCAATTTCAGACAATTTTCAGCCATATTTTGAACTCTAAACTGGTATAATCTTATTCTACTCTTCTCTAGCTTCGATATTATGGGTCAAATTTAGTTGAGAAACGAGTGAGTTTTAACGATTCAAAGATTGCCACAAAATTCCGCCAAAAAACCCAGATTTCGGTGGAAACTCTGGCGACTTGGGTCGGCTTGGCTCAGCTAGACTTGGCTGGGTTAGGCGTTGACCGTTGACCATTAGATATTGACCGTTGACTCATTAATGTTGACTTTGTTGACTTTTTTTAAGGATTTTGGCTTGGGACCTATCTTGGGGTTTTTCGACATCTCGAATTCGTTTTTGACATCCGTTTAGTAAATTCTATAATTTTAACATAGTTTTGGTGTTGACCACCTAGTTGGCCGCTACTTGAATTTGCAATTGGCGAAAATTCGACCGTTGGATTGTAATGAAATTTTAGTATCTTGTTTTAGAAGTATAACGCGTATTTTAGGAAGTTACGGATCGGAAACACAAAGTGCAGATCTTCCGGATCGAGTTACGTAGTGCTGTAGATCTTACCGTTGACATTTGACCGACGGTTGACTTTTGGTCAACACGTTCTAAATCCACATAGAATGTCCTTGGGGACGTGTTCTATGTAAAATTATGTGCTTTATCACTTGGGTTTTGAGACAAGATTTGATGTTTATTCTAGGCGACGAACGGACGTGGACGCCTCGATATTCGTGAGAGAAAGTTGCAACGCAGACTCTAGGTGAGTGACTTTAATATATGTGATATTGGTGATTATCCTGTTTTCATAACTATTATCCTGTGTGGATATGAGTTGGTTTTATAATTATGTTTGCTATAAAGTTGTTATTTTTTTTTATATTTAGCCATTGATGTAATTTTATGAAATGTGATTTGACGTGCATATTAGAAATATAGTTTGTTTTGTATTATTGGCTTGATGTGATAAAATGTGAGGGCTAGTAGTGGACCGTTAACTCATTGTCATGGGGTTTGTTGCTTCGAAACACGTTTCACCCCTCATTTCATTATTTCATTTCTCGTTTCGTTGAGCCGTTCTACGTTTAATACTTGCGCTTTGTTTCATTTCATTCAGCCCTTCTAAATTGAGTACTTGGTTCATGTATTGTTTCCACGAGCTGTTTTCATATTCTTGGACTTCTGCTCAGTTCCGTTGAGGGATCCAGAACTGGGTTTCTCTGGGATTCTGTTGAGTGGTCCGAAATCGTATCCAGCTTGGATTTTGTTGAGTGGTCCGATATCCATTGTACTCTATGATTCCGTTGAGAAGTCTGGAATCATATCCACTCAGATTCCTTTGAGAGGTTTGGAATCCCTTATACTCCACAATTCCGTTGAAAGGTCCGGAATCCCTTATACTCCACAATTCCATTGAGAGGTCTAGAACCCGATTAATTGCTTTTTTTTATTCTTCGGATTGAGTTTGGATTGAGATAGCTTCAGAGATGTAGGCTTTGATCGAACTGTGTCGCTCTAACCCTACTTTTCATTGTATTGTATGAGTGATTGGTTGTGACTCTTTGTGGTTTGTTTCAGATGAGCCGTTGGATGTTTGGATGACTCATTCAGAATTTTTAGTGTTTTGATATTGATTTCATAAGAATGATTTTATATTGGACGT
Source organism: Crataegus laevigata (assembly GCA_963580275.1). NCBI lineage: Eukaryota > Viridiplantae > Streptophyta > Magnoliopsida > Rosales > Rosaceae > Crataegus > Crataegus laevigata. The sequence goes on along the minus strand of OY756942.1, from coordinate 34,335,463 downwards.
TTTAAACTAAATCGATGGTTAGTTTTTAATAGTATCACTCACGTAGAATTATTTTCACTCACACGAGCATCGCGACTTACCTGGGTTGTTGTTGCCTGGTGCACCATTCCCATGGTGTAGCAGGCAATTGTGCAAGTTTAGTTGATACAAGAAGCTTTAGGGTAGCAAACATAGTTTCGGAGAGCTTGGAGTGTTAAGTTACCCCTATACTTTTCCTTGCTTAGTTGTTGTAATTGTTCTTAATTTCAATTCGGTATTCAGTTTGTATTCCTGGCATTTCCCCTACAGTTCACCGTCGTGCGTCGAACCTCGACGTATGTCGGGATCGAGGTGTGACAATCATAATACATTTTTAAACATATAAAAATCTAATCAAATTTAAAGAGTTCAACACACAAATTTTCAGTTTAATATCGTTTTCTAGTATAAACATGAAAATAAGGTACAAAACCTTTTATAATGTGCAAGATATGAATCAATCAGCAATTGATTAATTTCCTAAACTCCCAAAAAAATTGAAATCAAATGAGAAAAAACGTGCATAAATCAATTCATATCTGAGTTGAATGATTCAAAATTCCAAAATCATCATCCGTCAATAAAAAAGAGCTTGTTTTTTTTTCCAATAAAAGCGTCTTAAGGTTTTAGAATAAACATTGCGTGATAATAGTATTTGATTATTGGGTGTGAGTTTGTTGATAAATTTTAGTTTTATTGTTAATTTATAAGATTTAAACCTACCTTTCACTGAGAGGTAATGAATAATACTAAATCAATGTCCTACGGCAAGTGTAGGCAGAATTACATGTTGTTATACATGTCGTCACCAGGGACATCGAGCTAACCAATGTCCCAGAAATAGCATAATTAGCTCACAACAGTCCCTTATTAGCCAGACTTACTTATGGGATCTGGCCCATGTCAACAGAGCGCATAAAAAGGTGTCATCTACTATCAGAGCAATACTACCCTGTATCAGAGAGCTGTCAACTACTATTTAGGCGGTATGGTTCCTATGCTAAATTCATTATGTAGCACCAGGGAGTTGCACCTCAGTACCAGAATGTCAGAGCACATTGGTATGGATATGGTCAATACTAGAATACAGGAGAAAGTCCATCAATGGCAAAGCTGGCAAGCAGGCAGGCAAACTTAGGCAACCAGGGTCGAGGTAACCTGAATCGGAAAACTGAGGAACTGGCTGTGCATGAGGATAACATACCTATGGCTGTGTCAACAACATCACTCACAAGGATGCTCAGAACAATCCCGACACGATCATTGGTACATTAAACATCTTTGGTCACTTCACTAAAGTTTTGATTGATCCGAATGCCATCCACTCAGTCATATCACCTTTGTTTTCTCAAATGATCCAACCTCAAGGTACTCCTCTCGGATATGTATGTGAATCGTTATACTACGAGGCAAAGTCTGTTACATCCAAAGTGAGTACAGAGGATGCCCGTTCTCATTACCATTTAAATGATGCCAGCTAATCTCATTCCGTTGGATATCGTAGACTTTGACGTAATCTTAGGGACATATTGGCTGTATCGTAATCATGCTTTGGTAGATTGTTGAAACAAAGTGGTCACTTTTCGATGACCAAGCATGCATGTGGTCACTCTTACAGGTGAACGTAGGAAACTGAAGCACGAATTAATCTCCGCTATAAAGGTGAAACTGATACTAAGGAAATGTTGTGAATGCTTTTAAGCTCATGTCTTGACATGCTAACCATCCCATCGTGGCACGCTATAACAAGCATTGCGAATGATCGACAGAATGCATGGCATGCAATGACATGCATTCTGCCGACATTTTACGACGTTTGTCATGTCTGGGCCAACAACGATGTTTTGGTGTGCCACGATGCGAGGGTTAGCGTGTCATGCCTTGCATTTTTTTACCACTTTGACACACTAACCCTCGCATCGTAGCATGCCAAAACATCGATGTTGGCATGCGATGACATGTCACATGTCTTGAGAAGTCATGACTTGTCTTGACACGCTAACCCTCTCATCATGGCACACCATGACAAGCTTTGTGAATTATCGACATAATGCATGGCGTGTCATGACATGCATTCTGCCGACAATTTATGACGCTTATTATGTTGGGGCCAACATCGATGTTTTGGCATGTCACAATGCTAGGGTTAGCAGGTTATGCCATGCATTTTTCTGAACACTTTGACATGCTAACCCTTGCATCGTGTTACATAAAAACATCATTGTTGGCATGTGATGACATGTCATGGCATGCATTTTGCCGACGTTTTGCGCGCTTGGCATGCAATGGGAATATTATGGGATTAGGATGCCGTGACATGCATTACCAAAAAGTGTCTTCAAGGCCGAATTGAGGGAAGCGTCAACATGATGATTACGTCGATAAACAAAATCAAAAATTGTTCTCTCTGTTTTGAAACTCTACTACGTTTTGTGTATCATATCTTTGTTTTGTCAACCAACTAAATTAGAACTCCTAGCATATACTGATTTGTCAATCAATAAAATTAAAGCTCCTACAGTGTACTCTCGAAAGGCGAAGAGAGCTCGAATGAGTATCATCAATGCTTAATTTGAATTTTAGTCACAACTTATATAAATTTATAGGGTAAAGTGAAGGAAAATTTGTGAAAAACAAGTTCATTTGAGCAACATCAACAACATGCAATTAACAATTAAAGGCGGAATCATGTTTATATGCACTCAAAAACAAAACTTAACCCATGAAATTCAAAGCCTAGTAGATAGGTGAACCAAGACTCAACTAAAAAACAAAGTGAGTTGAGAAATCTTATACCTTTGTTGATTCCTCTTTGCATAAGCAAAGACTAATCACCCAAGGAGAGGGCCTTCATTCCTTGCTTCTTAGCTCCGTGGATTTCTTGGAGGAGGATGGTAGAATGGATTCTCCAAGTTCCCAAGAAAGGGAACCTCTAAGTCTCCACACCAAGGAGAGCATTTAGAAGAGATGAGTGACCTTGGAGGAGGAATGATTGCTAGTTAATCCCCTCCAAGGGGGCCGGCCTCCTAGAGAGAAATGGAGAGACATGTTCTCTCCAATTTTCTCCAAAAGAAACCCTAAGGATGAAATGGGTATAAAGTTGCCTTTATACCACTTCACAATGGAGTGGCAAATTTGCAATTAAGCCAAGTTCACTACCCTTCTCTTATATGGCCGGCCATGATTAGGTTCTTTGGGCTTTGAGGCCCTTTTTCATTCAAGTTGTCATACAACTTGAGTTATTGGGCTTGACATTCAAATCTCATTGGGCCTTGAGGCCCAAAACTAACCCGAGGTCTATAACAAACTTATTCGTTTGATTAATTAACATATTAATTAATCCTAGCCATAAATAATTAAACCATTTAATTATTCTTACTCATCTCTGTTATTTCTTCAATCTCTACCTTACACGGTGTACGATCCATTAGGTTCCTTTTAGCAAGGCAGTGGGCGATTATAACTCTTTCCAATCGATTGTGAATTAAAACTTACTTTCAATTTTCCCTTTAGTGATTACTCACTATTAGAGCTTCCACAAATCATAAGTGACACCTAGCAGTATGTCATGGCTACCCAAGCTAATCAGAAGAGGTGGAGAACCTATACAGTTTAGGATTACAATGCAATACGGTCCTTCTCTAATACAACACTCTTGACCACATTGTTTGGTTTGATAGTTTATTCATGTCTACTATCCAATGTGATTCATTTACTTATATGATTACTCTGAATGTGATTTGGAACGACTTCCTAAATCTCATTCATACTCTGGCCAGAGATTCTTAATCATATCATAGAGTATTCTCCCTCAAACTGTTTGGAGGTTAGAGATCCCTTGTTGCGCATTCACTTGCCTCCATGGCTAAGTGACTTAACCCCAACTATGCCGTGGACACCCTCTGATAGAGTGACATTGACATAGTCAAAGATCAATGACCTAACCACAAGACAACTATGATGCCTCGGGTCAAATGACTACTTTGCATTATCCTAACCATGAGTTCTCATGTGACATGAGTATGAGAACTCCTCATTGATCGTGTTCAGTGGACTCATTCTCTATTGAGCACCTACATGCTTGTCTTGGTGTCAGTCACACCAATGACTCGAGACCAATCACTCTTCCTAAGAGAAGACATAACACATACTGATCTTAACAGACTGTCAATGCTCAATTGGCAATCCTATGATCAGGAACGTTTAGGATATGTATACGAAAGAGAATGGTCTCATAAATCTAACTTCTTTAGATCACATTCTCCCAATTGCATATTCCTTGGACTTATTGTTCAAGCATATAACATTTATATGAGACAGCTTAAAATAATAATCTTTGCCCTTTATATTAAACCAGATTAGTTTAACATGTGAAATGTCCGTAAAGTATCATCATATGATTGGTTTTAGGGCACATTTCCAACATAAAGTACAAAAAAACTATCTCAACTATTGATGTCACGACACTTTCATACATCATCTTTTAAAATTGACAATGTCATACCTTATCTTTAGAATTTTGTTCAATGTTATACCTTCCGTTATTTGATCGTTTATTTTTCAGTTAAATGCTGACGTGGCTTAATTCGGGACCCACTTTCTATTAAAAAAAATATTATTAAAAACTTAAAAAAAATTATTTAATATTTTTTAAATATTAAAACAAAAGTTATAAAAAAAAAACCCTAACCCCCCCCCCCCCCCCCGGGGCATCTTCATCTTCATGCTTAATCTTTAACAAAAAAAAAAATTGAAAACCCATCAACCCCCCTCTGAAGAAGAAGAAGATCATTTCCCCATCTTCATCTTCCTGCTTAATCTTCAAAAAAAAAAAAAAAAAAAAAAATTGAAAACCCATCCCCCACCCGAAGAAGATCTTCTCCCCCATTTTCATCTTCCTGCTTAATCTTCGACAAAAAAAAAAAAAATTGAAAACCCATCAACACCCCCACCTGAAGAAGAAGCTGAAGAAAAAAAATGCAACCCAGAAAGAAGAAGAACAGGAAGAAGAAGAAGGAAAAAAAAACCAAATGCAGTTCGTCGCCCCCCCTCCCCCAACAAACCCAACCCCTTGCAACCTAAAAAGAAGGAGGAAGAAGAAAGAAGAAAAAAAAAACCCAACCAAACTCAGTTCCTTCCCCCAAAACCCAACCCCCTGCCAACCCCAAATCCACCACTCCCACCCCATCATGAAGGTTTTCCGATTCCACCTCAACATGATCTGGGTTTTTTTCCTGGGTTTTTTTTTTTTGAAACTTTAACGAAAAGATCCCGGTGCTGTTCACTTTAACGAAAAACCATATTTTTACACTAAAAAGTCAATACTGGTACTATTCACTTTACCCTTTATTTTATCCTTATCATTAAAACACAAAGTTTTCAAGCCCTTTTCATTAGTTTTCCTTTTTTTTTTGGGTTGCCGGTAGCGGGTGCGAGGATGGGTATGGGTTTAGGGAAGGGGGGTCGGGGAAAATCGCGAGTTTTTTTTTTGGTTGGGGGGGGGAGGGGAGAAGACAAATTGTGTTTTTTTAATCCTTTTTTCTGGGTTGCAGGAAGGGCTCTAGAAGGGAAAGAAGAAGAAGATGGGGAGAAGAGAGAGAAAGGGGGGGTGTTGGGGAAAGGGGATGTGAGGTTTTTTATTTTATTTTTTTTATAATATTTATTTATTTGTACTTTTCTTTATTATTTTAATATTTAAAAATTATTAAATAATTTTTTTAGTTTTTAATAATATTTTATTAATTTTTTAATAGAAAGTGGATCTCGGATTAAGTCACGTCAGAATTTAACTGAAAAATTGACTTCAAGCTAACGGAAGGTATAACATTGGCACAAATTCGTAAGATGAGGTATGACATTGTCAATTTTAAAAAATGAGGTATGAAAGTATTGTGACACCAATAGTTGAGGTAGTTTTTTTATAATTTATCCAAATTTATATAATACCCGCAAAGTATGAGGTGCATCAAATCCAAAGTCAGTCGTGAAGCTGGCCTCTAGCAGAGCAAAGTAATTGGAACTACTCACTTATTATCTGCAATGATCCATGATTGTTTGCACCTTGGCTAGAGAAAGACGCCTCTTCCGTTTCTGTAATTAAAAACAAAAAAAACATCACTCTTAAAATTTCTGTTCTCACTAGAAGAGCCCTGAAAGCTGCATAAAACGCTTGCAAATGAAATAAGTACAGAAGGTTAGACCTTAGAATAGGCCATGAATCAGCAAGGAACCAAAAAGATAATAACTGCCACGTACCTGGAGGAAAAATAAGAGCTTTCGTAGTGATAGAAACGCAGGAGAGCTAGGACGGGATTTGGTAATTGCCTTTCTACAGTTTGCTTGTTTGTAAAGAAATCATCAACGTAGGCCTCACAAACTTCAGCATTTGCACCACCAGGTTCTCTTTTGAATCTAACCATCTTGGTTTCAGGCAATAGCGGAGCCAGGAATTATTTCATGGGTGGGCTAAGCTAAAATTATTACTAAGAAATCAAATACTTAAAATTTTTTGTTACCTACATAAAGTTATATAATAATACACCTGAAACTTTCAAATTAGACAACATTAACACAATTTATGTGATAAATTATATTTCTACCGAATCTATTAGAAAAATATATTCAATTCAAAATTAAAATTTGAAGCTCGAATTCTTAAATTCAAAGAATAAACAAATAAACTCAACCAAGAATTAAGAATAAAGTAGTAAAAAACTTACTAATTGACGAGAGAAATAAGTGGGACTTTCACACTTGGATACTGTCTGTGTGGACTGATTCGTAACTTTCTAAAAAAATGAGTTGTATTGTTCTAGCTGCGCCTTCAAAAAAGTTAAAACCAAACTTGAAAGCTAACAATTCCTCTTAAAAACGTGTAAGTACTTATTCTAATAAATAAAATAATAAAACCGAATAATTACTTCCTAGAAAACCTAAAACCCTAAGTTTGCGAATTGATAAAATAATAAAATATTAACCTATGACTACTCCCTAGGAAACCTAGGTCAGTTTGGATTCAAAATTGAATAAAATAATTATGTTAACAATATATTCTATTCTTTAACAGCCATGTATGTATAAAATTTGTAATTTAAAAATAATAAATTTTGATATTGGTTAAAGTAAACAATTTATTTAACATTTATTAACTCTTATTTTTCTAAAAGTAGTCTTAGTTTTCTAATTTTTTATTTACTGAATGGACTATAACAATTAACATTAATAAAATAGCCCAAATGATTAGTATTTTTAAGCTCAAATGACTAAAACTCTCCCTATGCTACAGCCCAGGACAGCCTTGTTAGTGGCTCCGCCAGTGGTTTCAGGATCAATTGGAACAACAACATTTCCACTAACAGGCACTTGACTATATAGGTGTAAATCTCCAATTGATCGTTCAACTAAGTAGTGGATACCTTTTATATTGTGCAAGATATGAATCAAGCAGCAATTAATTAATTTCCTAAACTCCCAAAAATCTTGAAATCAAATGAGAAAAAAAAGCGTGCATAAATCGATTCATATCTTAGTTGAACAATTCAAAATTCCAAAATCATCATCCGTCGGTCAAAAAGAGCTTGTTTTTCTCAATAAGAGCATCTTAGGGTTTTAGAATAAAGATTGCGTGATAATAGTATTTGATTATTAGGTGTGAATTTATTGATAAATTTTAGTTTTATTGTTAATTTATAAGATTTAAACCTACCTTTCACTGAGAGGTAATGAATAATAGTAAATCAATGTCCTAAGTGGCGGGTGAGTTCAATTGTTGAGTCTAGTAAATGGCCACTCCTTTAGCCTTTAGGATTATATTGGAATGGATAACCCCTTGAGATCATGCATTCGTGAAGTCAGTGATCTGATATCCCTTGCCCGTATTTTGTTAGGTTCCCTTGGTTTGCATGATGATCTTTTTCATTTATGCACACAAATTTTCTCTTGACATTGAGAGCCTGAACTCGATATTAAGAAATATTGAAAGATACATCGACATGATCTTAAGGGTCATAGATTCGCACCCTAAGGATGATTTCTTCCCGACAAAGAGGGCACTTTGGTGAAACTAGATTTATCACTTTTACACTACAGAGTTCGCAACAAATCAGATGCCCACAAGGAATGAATGCGCATTGCCTTCTACTCGTATAACATACGACACACAACTTCTGCAGTGGAACATCATCCGCTGCATCCACTCCTACTTCAGCTTGAGTTTCAACGTTGCTCTCATTAGCAGGGATTGATTGCTGCTGCTGCCTTTGTTGCTGAAACAAATATTCGTAAACCGACACTTTCCATCTATTCCAATTCCTGAAACAAATATTTGTACGGCAATTTTGTAATCCTTGGTTGAACGACGGTGAAGGAACAAGAGGAGATTACACGCGTGTTATCCAAATTCAGTAGCACTACAAAAGGTTGACCTTTAGACGAGCCTATAAACGTACAATAGCTAGAAAGGTTGAACGTAACTTGCAAGACAAGAATTTAACGTTTCAAGGAAAACTGTACCTGGCAACAGAATAGCCAAGGACTCCGATTGATATTGATCCAAGAACAATCCCACTCCAGAAGAGTATTTTTGTGCGTAGTATAAGATCTACAACCATCTGATCCTTAGACATCTCAGAGCTGCAAAAGATACAAAATCACTCAGGCCATCTCCAATTGAGAGAGCTAAAGATCCAAAAGCCAAAAAATGGTTTAATTGGCCCAAAAACTCATCTTCAACTGATGAATAGCTATAATTCTACAGAGCCCACCACCAGATCATTACTTGGCCAAAGGATATCAGACTGGCCAAATGTAGCCCACCTCTTAACCTTTTTTTGGCAGTCAGCTCTTCAAGTGCAATAATTGATTTAAGTTTAAAGGTTAGATTTGATAATATCCAAAAGTAGTTTAATTAAATTAACTAATAAATCTAAAGTATAAACTTTAAAATAATAACTTATTGAAGGGCTATGTTTAGCTCCTTTAGTTGGAGATGATTTATAAGTATGGCCTGACACTGTTCGTTAAAAAATAATTTTTTACAAGAATATAATTATAGACAGAGCTTAATGCACATCAAAGTACAGAGAGCTAGTATTAAAGCACAATTGCCATAATAAGATTAATACTGAAGATTCAAAAAAAAATGTGCTGAGAACAAAGCCACTTACAGAAAATAGGGAAGATCCTTGCAGGGCCTGATTACTGGCATTCCATTTTTGATACTATAGAGACCAACAGCACTAACTTCCTTTCCCAAAGGAAGAATCTTCACGTCATCGAGCACACCAACCTTCAAAACCAAAAGCAAATCAGAACAAAAAAATTTACATTAAAAAGATTATAGAAACTAAAGACACTACCATCTCCAATTATGGATAGGCGCACGGACAAGGACACGAAGATTGCGACACGCGACACGACAAATTTCAAAAAATAAGAATACGGACACAGCTAGAAATGACGATTAAAATATAATAAATATTACATATATTAAAAATTATATTTTGAATTCATAATATAACACATTACGCATGTCCATCAAATTCGTTCACCATACACAATAATTAAAACACAAAATATCTTTTATAAAAATGCCCCAAAATATCTTTTATATTTACAAAAAAATGCCTCTACCGCGTCTTGACTCTTGACCAGTGTCTTAATCGTGTCTTATTCGTGTCCAAACCATGTCGAGGAGGTGTCCGAGGTATTAGAGTGTCTATTCAACCGGCTCCTTTCGGCCCGAAAATGCCCAAACCCCTACTCCAGCAAGCATGCTAAGGTGGGCTAAATCCTAGGACTGCAAAATACAGCAAGACGTGCAGCCCGACCTATATTCTTTTGTTAAAAAAAAAAACGGTAAAGTAGTAAAAATAAGCACAGTAAGAGCCAAAAGTTTGCAAAACTCACAGGGTACTTATCGCCAATAAGTGTCTTCAGGGCTGAATAGAGGGAAGCGTCAACATGATGATTACGTCGATAAACAAAATCAAGAATTGACTTCAGGCCGAAACCACGATCAACAAGAATAATACTATCATCAGACCGCCATCCGAAAAGGGCCATCCAATCGTTAAATACACACTTCACACAAAAATTCAATTTCCAATTCAGTATTATGCAAATAGACTACAGGTAAGACGGACCCAAAATTTATATTATAATTAAATCTCAATAAATTAATAACCTTAAGACCAAAGAAAATCTACTAATTTAGCAAATATAAAATAATTGATAAATTTAACAACTTATTAATGAATTAAGGTATTCTTTATCGTCTTTATTTTTTTGAACAAACTTTCTTCAGAAACTAACATTAGAATTTTATCCTCTTTATTAACTAACAATAATATATATTTATTTAACCAAATAAAATTCATAAATCTAATCATTTTTCTTAAAATATGTTATAAATATATTACATTATTTATTTTAATAAATATTTAAAAACTCTATTTAAGTAAATATTATTAACTTATATATTACGTTGGACTTATATAATTTTTTTTATAATGTATTAGTTCATAAATTTAGCAAATTATTTTATCTCAACTCGGAACCTCACCAGAGATTTATTTTATTTTGCATTTAAAAAAAATTAAAAAAAAATAGAATTTACACGATACATCAGAAAATCATTTTCAGGCAAATGTTATCTCAACTCGGAACCGGACCGAGGTTATTAACTTAACGGTATTAAGTTATGGAAGTTTTTGTAGAATAATACAAAAAACAAAACGCACAGATTGGGTTCTCTGAACAAGTACGCCGGACTTGAAACTATTCCATTTGCGGTCGAAGGCAGACTTGGCTTCAACGATGCCTTGTACGATAACGAGCTTTGCATCGGACTGGTCGGATTGATCGAGCGCTGGGATTGAACGGAGCCCGGAGACTTTGACCGAGGGAGCTTTGCTGATCTTGCGTAGGGCTGAAGAGTAGGAGCTGAATTTGTGGAGGGTGAGCACAGAAGCGTACGCTAGGGCGAAGCCCACAAGGTGGCTTTTGAAGGAGAGGGCTAGTCCGGAGACTAGGGAGTTTAAAATTTGACCGGGCGACGGCATTGCGCGCGGTTGTCGTCGTCAGGATTTGCTTATACAAGGTGGGCGACGGATGAGAGAGCACGGAGGGAAGTTACGAATTCATAGTGCGTATTTATTTTTTCGTAGTCTCTCTCCTTATTTGTCCTTTAAATCCTAATTGAAAAAGGAATCCCACTGTTGCGTTACATTGCCATTTTTCCTTTTTGACTTGAAAATCAGGAACAAGAGATGCCCTCCAACCCATTTAACCACCCCACAGCGGTCCGAATTTGCATGGGCAATTGGTGGCCCATGCAAAGCATGCTTGTCCAAATGCCCGAGCAAGATATGCTCGGCTTTCGTCAGTCGGCTAGGCTAACATCAGCATGATGTCAATCATGTTTATTATTTTTCTTTTGACCTACGGGGTCTACAAGCCCATGAATCAATTAATGTCATTGTCCATGAAGCACTTCTTAGCCAAAAGTCTTTGATTCTATCAATTAGAATTGTTAGGAAATGAGCATATACTCTTTTAAAAGGATTGAAAGAGTAAAGCTCTACGAATATCACATTTTCTTAGAACCAGATAACATAAGGAATCATATCACTTTAACTATGAAAAGTGACTACATAGTTATCCAGATAACATAAGATAGCATATCATAAAAAGTGACTACATAGTTAAAGTGATATGATTCCTTAATTATGTTATCTGGTTCTAAGAAAATGCGATATTTGTAGAGCTTTGCACTATTTCAATCCTTTTAAAGGAGTATATGTTCACTTCCTTATAATTCTAATTCATAGACCTGTCGAGGATATATTTCTTTTATTATATGAAATTCAAGTTGTCGACAAAAAAAATGAAGTAAAAAAAATACCATACATATAACATAGTGTTTTGATATTCATTTAAACAAATAATCATATTGATTTAGGATGGTGCTATCCACACACCTCTTTTTACCTCTCACACACTTCAATTAATTTTTGTCCAATGGATCGTGACGGCAATATGGTCCCGCAGTTTCCCAACATGATCTTAGGTACGTTAAACATCCTTGGTCACTTCACAAAAATTTTGATTGATCCGAATGCCATCCACTCAGTCATATCACCCTTGTTTTCTCAAATGATCCAACCTCTAGGTACTCCTATCGGGTACGTATGTGAATCGCTATGCTACGAGGCGAAGTCTGTTACATCCAATGGGATTACAAAGAATGCTCTTCCTCATTAAATGGTGCAAGTTAATCTCATTCCATTGGATATCGTGGACTTTGACGTAATCTTAGGAACGGATTGGCTGTTTCATAATCATGCTTTGGTAGATTGCCGAAACAAAGTGGTCACATTTCGACGACCAAGCATGCATGTGGTTTGGTTTCACAGGTGAACGTAGGAAACTGAAGCATGAAATAATCTGCGCTATAAAGGCGAAACAGATATTGAGGAAGGTGTGAAGGCTTCTATCATGTCTTATTTGAAGAACGCAATCCACTAACGTTCAGCGTTCAGCTCGTGAAAGAGACGAGCAAAGCCACTAACGTTCGGCTTAATAAGATGTAAGAATATGAGCATGAGTATGGATATGTGAACTTAGTTACAGGATTAAAGGCTGAATAGGAAGTCTTATCTGATTTGGATTTATGAATCCATACCAGTACTGAATTGCTATTTCATAGGAATTGTTTTTCCATGTCGATTTTAATAGGGAAATCCTTATGAAAGAAGGCTAGGATTATATAGTATATATATGTAGTGGCCTCTGCTCTCGCAGTGTGTGCTCAATTTCTGACTAAGGCCTATTATTAGTTAAGAGCCTTGAACACTGAAGAGAAGAGAAGGCACACTGTGTTTTGTTGCAGAGCTCGAGCATGGCATCCGGATCGAGTTCATCTGCAGGTATGTTTTCTTTGTAGTTTAACCGTTGAATTATGTGCTGTGGTTTGGATGCTGTGATTCGAGATGTTGGATCTTGGTTCTGAGTTTGTTCTTACATGTGGTATCAGAGCCTTAGGTTTATAAGTTTGAGAATTCTGTATTCAAAATCTGCAGATTCAAATGGCGTGAATAATATTTAAAGAAAATATATATAAGTTTATGTATGCTTGGGGACTCGAACCGATGGGCTCCTGGCATAAAAAATAAAAAATAAAAAAATAAAAAAAAACGACAAAAGAAACTAGATTCTTTTCGTAAAGACTTTTGGGTTTCTTTTCCCTTATGGGTTTTCGATTTTGATCGCCATTCATCGAGGATTTTTCACATTGAGATCACCGTTCATCAAAATATGCTTCTTAGTAAAGATTAAATCAATCAACATGATGGTGTTGGATAATTCTTTCCGTTGCGCTGTTTTCTGAACCTGAATCTTTGAAGAGGTATGTCTGTTTGATGTTTTGATTCAGATTTTGCTAAATTTATATGGGCTAAATCCGATTGAAATCTCTAATTAGTAATTTAAGACCATGAATGTTTAAACTTGAGTTTTTCTATTGTTAACTTGTTATCTACAAATGCTAAATCTCCTCTGTGTTTTCCGACAAACATTTGTATATGCATGAGACATCTGATGGATGTCTGTTGTTGCATACCTTGCTATTGATAATTCAGTTTTTCTATGTATGCTTATCAACAATGTGTTGCTAAGCTATATGTATGAATTGTTGATGCAAATTGTGATGTGCAAACTACAAAGGAAATCAGGAACCTAACTGGTTCATGTTTGTGATTTCATCTGCAGCGTCTGCAATATCTCTCAAGACCTTGAATTTAGCAAACATTCTTATTCTCGCTGGAGGGGGTAATTACAAGAAATGGAGGAGGGAAATAGGGCTATTATTGACTATCAATGAGTATGATATAGCTATAAATACTCCAAGACCTGTAATTACAGATCAGAGCACTAGAGCCGAAAAGAGTGATTATGAAAGATGGACAAGGGCAAACAAAGTTGCACTTTCAATCCTTGAAAGTGGGATGACTGACACAGTTCGAGGAGGGATTAAGAGACACGAATTGGCTGCTGAATACCTGAGTGCCATTGAGAAGAAATTCAAAGAATCTGAAAAAGCTGAGATCAGTCAATACATGTCACTCTTGACAACTTACAAGATTGACAATGCTGGTTCAATTAGAGACCACATAATGAAGATGACAGATGCTGCAGAAAAGTTAAACTCGATGGAGGTTAACATTGGTGAAAAGCAGTTGGTCTTCATGATTCTTCAAGCACTCCCAAGCAAGTATTCTCAATTGAAGGTGTCATACAGCACTCAAGACAAAAGTTGGGATGTAGATGAGCTAATTGCTTAGTGTGTTCAAGAAGAAACCCGACAGAGGCAAGAAAAAGGCAAGGATGCTAAAATTGTGAATTTCGTGCAAGGAGGGAAAGGAAAAAGGTTCAACAATGCTGGACAGAATCCAGGTAAGAACTTTAAACACCCAAAACCTTATGATAAGACTGCTATATCTGCTAAAATATCTGAAACTTCTAGAGGATCTAACAATCTTAAACCAAAAGTGAAAAATGTTGCTAAACTCAAATGTTTTTTCTGCAAAACTCGAGGTCATTTAAGAAAAGAATGTGAACTGTTTAAAGACTACTTAAAGGCTAATGGAAAGGAGATAGTTAATGTTTGTGTAGAGTCAAACTTAATTGAGGTTCCATTCAACTCTTGGTGGTTCGACACTGGCTGTACAGTTCACATAACAAACTCACTGCATGGTTTTCAAAAACAAAAGGATGCTAGTTTTAATTGTTTTAATGTCTTTGTAGGGGAAGGGACAAAAGTTGCAGTCAAAGCCATTGGATCAGTCAAATTAGAATTAGATTTTGGTTTCATTCTTCAACTAAGTGATGTCCTATATGTGCCAAAAATGAGAAGAAATTTAATTTCAGCCTCTAAACTTGTCAAAAATGGTTTTTCTTTCCTAGGGGATGATGATTGTTTGAAACTTTTCATGAAAAACAGTTTTGATTCAATTTTGGGGACTGCTCAATTAGTAGAAAACTTATGGCAGTTAAAATGAAGTGTTGTTCTTAATGAGTATCATGCACTACACACGAGTACAAAAAGAATGTTGAACACTGACACTTCTTACATTCTTTGGCACAAGAGATTAGGTCACATATCAAAAGAGAGAATCACTAAATTAACAAAGTCCAACTTGATTCCTTCTTTAAATTTTGAAGATGCAACAGAGTGTGTGGATTGTCTCAAAGGGAAATTAACAAGTTTTCGAAATTTTGAAGCCAAGAGAAGCAAAGATTTACTTGAAATAATTCATACTGACATTTGTGGTCCTTTCCCAACCAAAACCATTTGTGGAAACAGTTACTTTGTTAATTTTATTGATGATTTTTCAAGATTTAGTTACATCTACTTAATAAGTGAAAAGTCAGCTGCTCTTAAATGCTTCATAATTTTTAAGACTGAGGTGGAAAAACAGTTAAGCAAATCCATTAAGATTGTTAAATCAGATAGGGGTGGAGAATATTTTTGGCAGGTATACAGAGTCTGGACAACAGAATGGCCCTTTTGCTCTCTACCTTGAAGAACAAGGAACCGTGGCACAATACACAACTCCTGGTACACCGCAACAAAACGGAGTGTCAGAAAGAAGGAACAGAACCTTGATTGGCATGGTGAGGAGCTTGATGTCAAGGTCCAGATTGCCTAGTTTTCTCTGGGGTGAGGCCTTAAGGACTGCTAATTACATATTAAATCGAGTCCCGAGTAAAGCAGTGACAACCACTCCGTTTGAAGCTTGGTATGGAAGATTGCCGAGTTTTGGCCATTTTCACATTTGGGGCTGTAAGGCAGAAGCTAGGTTCTACAATCCAGAGGAAAGAAAACTGGATCCAAGAACTGAATCTTGCTATTTCATAGGCTACTCAGAGAAATCAAAGGGGTTCAAGTTCTATTGTGCGCAATCTCATACAAGGATCAAAGAAACTCATAATGCAAGTTTCTCAAGGCACGGATCAACATGTTGAGGTAGACAACAATGAAGACCTTCACCATGTAATGCAACAACCAGAAGCAACTAAAATGGCGCATGAACTAAGTCAACATTGCACTGAACTGATTGACAGTGCAGAACAAAATGACAGTACTCAAGTGCAACCTCAAATCAGAAAATCCACAAGAATTAGAAAGCCTACGATTGCAAATGATTTCCTTTGTTATCTCCAGGAAACAAATTATTGTATTGGAGACATTGATGATCCTATGACATACTCACAAGCCATGAAGAGTTCACAATCAAATTTATGGCACAATGCGATGAAAGAGGAATTGGAATCAATGTATACAAATCAGGTTTGGTTATTGGTGAAACCTAAGACTGCTAAAAGGCCTATAGGGTGCAAGTGGGTCTATAAGACTAAGAGGGATGCACAGGGACAGATTGAAAGGTTTAAGGCTCGGTTGGTTGCCAAAGGGTTCACTCAAAGAGAAGGAATTGACTACAATGATACCTTCTCACCCGTATCCTCAAAAGATTCATTGAGACTTATTATGGCTATAACAACACACTATGATCTAGAGTTACATCAAATGGATGTAAAAACAGCCTTCCTCAATGGGGATCTTCAAGAAGACATTTATATGGTTCAACCCCCTGGATTTATTGAAAGGGGGAAGGAGAATATGGTTTGTAAATTACAAAAATCGATCTATGGTCTCAAACAAGCCTCCAGACAATGGAACTTAAAGTTTGATCAAGTGGTCACATCCAATGGTTTTGTTGAGAACAAACTTGATGATTGCATCTACCTAAAGTTCAGAGGATCGCAATTCATAATCCTAGTTCTATATGTAGATGATATTTTACTTGCGAGTTCTAACATACAGTTTTTAAATGAGACCAAAGCACTGCTCAGTGCAAATTTCGAGATGAAGGACCTTGGTGAGGCACACTTTGTTCTAGGCATTGAGATTGTTAGAGACAGAAACAGAAAGTTACTGGGACTCTCACAGAAAGCTTACATTGAAAGGATTTTGACCCGGTTCAACATGGAAAGCTGCAATGGGTGTCATGTTCCAATGAACAGAGGGGATCGTTTGTCAAAGGATCAATGTCCTAGAACGGATTTAGAAGTCAAAAGGATGTCTGGGAAACCATATGCTTCTTTAGTTGGAAGCTTAATGTATGCAAATGTTTGTACTAGACCTGATATTGCGTACATAGTAGGAGTCTTGGGCAGATTTCAATCTAATCCAGGGAAAGCTCACTGGAGTGCTGCCAAGAAGGTTCTGAGGTATTTGCAACAAACCAAGAGCCATATGCTTGTGTATGGTGGGGAAGAGAAACTCGAATTAAAATGATACACATATTCAGACTTGGCAGGAGATGTGGATGACAGAAAATCGACTGGTGCATATGTTTTTCTGTTCGGTGGAGGTGCAGTGTCTTGGAAGAGTGCCAAGCAAACTGTTATTGCGACTTCCACCATGGAGGCAGAATTTGTGGCGTGTTTTGAAGGAATGAAGCAAGGGGTGTGGTTAAAGAATTTTATGGCAGAACTGAGGGTTGTAGAGTCAATACAGAAGCCTTTAACAATGTATTGTGACAATAGTTGTGCAGTTTTCTTTGCTAAGAATAACAAAAGAACTTCTGCCTCTAGACTAATGGATGTCAAGTTTCTAAAAGTAAGGGAGACAGTCAAGAAAGGAATCATTGATGTGCTACATATCAGTACAAACTTGATGGTTGCTGATTCTTTGACCAAGGCCTTACCTGTGGGTGTTTTCAAAGTGCAAGTCTCGAGATTGGGAGTGCTTGAGCCCTTTGATTAGTGGGAGCAATGTTTCATCAAGAATAAGTTATGAAAATAAAGTTGAGAAGAGACTGCTATTGTGAAGTTCAAAGAGCTGGTATAGCAGTGATGTTCTTCTCTTAAAATTAATTTTCTGTTTTAGTTTACTTTGTTTTCAGTTAGTTGTATTCAGAAATTCAATTCATGTAATTGTTTGATCTGATATATATATATATATATATGTGTGTGTGTGTGTGTGTGTGTGCGCGCGCGCGCGATTGTGGATTCAATTGATGCTTTGAGAAATCTATATGGTTTGACTCAGGTAACTGTTTTGAATTCATAGGAATTGCGAACAGATAGGTTATTGTTTGTAATAAACTTAAAGAAATAGTAGGAGTGGATATTTCGGTCCACTGAGTACCAGCATGGTCATAATGTTATATATGCAAATCAGACATGAGTGGTCTAAGAGCGTAAGTTGCATATTGATTGTGACTCTGAGCTTTCAGATTCTGTGTTTTGAAATGCATAGGTAGATTGTTTATGATGCTATGAATAAGGCTTAGTGATCACCCTATCTGTAGTCTTAATCGAACTAGTTTCCTGGTTCATACTTGCTCAAGTGGGAGAATGTAAGAATATGAGCATGAGTATGGATATGTGAACTTAGTTACAGGATTAAAGGCTGAATAGGAAGTCTTATCTGATTTGGATTTATGAATCCATACCGGTACTGAATTGCTATTTCATAGGAATTGTTTTTCCATGTGGATTTTAATAGGGAAATCCTTATGGAAGAAGGCTAGGATTATATAGTATATATATGTAGTGGCCTCTGCTCTCGCAGTGTGTGCTCAATTTCTGACTAAGACCTATTATTAGTTAAGAGCCTTGAACACTGAAGAGAGGAGAAGGCACACTGTGTTTTGTTGCAGAGCTCGAGCATGGCATCCGGATCGAGTTCATCTGCAGGTATGTTTTCTTTGTAGTTTAACCGTTGAATTATGTGCTGTGGTTTGAATGCTGTGATTCGAGATGTTGGATCTTGGTTCTGAGTTTGTTCTTACATAAGAAACAAAGAACATTGGTATGATTGGCTCGAAAAGCTCATAGGTCATTCGTTTTTTTTTTTTTTTTTTCACGAGACATCTTGAACTAGATCTTATTCAAAATAAACTTACTTGTAATGAAAGATCTTATTTGAGATTTTGTTTTTGGAGAATTATGTTTGTTTGTTTTTTTTTCAAGTTCTGACTGACGATCTTCAATTTGAACTTTTCTAGGAAGGATATTGATATTGTATCCCTCCAATCTTTTGTTTCTAAAGAGACTACGTGCATTAAAAAGAATACCGTTTATGCGAGATAAAGCATTATATTTGAAAGTGTTGTGTTATATCATTTATGTTTTGTTACAAGATCGGACAACTCATCATAGTAAAATAGCTCAAGATAGTTTGAGTTCAATATAGAACTTCTAAGTTTTTAAGCTCGTTCGAGCGCAGCTCTTTTATAGCCCATTATGCTGAGAGCAAAGAAAGTGATGAAACGATGTAACTAGAAAAGGTAAAGACACAAAACAGGAGTATTTACTTCATGAGTGAAAAACTTACTGAAATTCCTATGGACATCTAACACTTAACCCAAGAGAGGCATAGTCACTCGACGTCAACCCCGGATATGTCCACTTACTATGCAAACCCCCTCACCATATAACTAGTTTCCTTCCACTAGCAAAAGTGTTTTTTCTTTCCCACAAAGATATTGAGGGAAGGTGATTTGGCTAAGCCACAAAATAAGACTAGAAAAACTGATGCTAAGATTCATATATTCGTACCAAAACTAGAATTTCCTTCCGACAAAGAGGGCACTTCGGTGAAATGTGATTTTTCATCAGCACACTACATGGTTGGCAACAAAGCAGATGTCCACAAGGAAGGAATGCGTTATGCCTTCTACTCGTCAGACATACAACACACAACTGATGCCTTGAAACATCATCCTCTGCCTCCACTTCTTGAACTTGAGTTTCAGCTTTGTTCTCAGAAGCACGGATTGATTGCCACGCTTTCCATCTATTCCAAATCCTAAAACAAATATTTGTTGATTAACAAGGATTCAAGTTTTGGTTTTGGTAGTATGGATTGCTTGATCTTAGAGAAATATTGAAAGATATATATATATAGATATACATATCGGTGGAAGAACAATAAACAATGGAAACGTGATATAAAACACATAAATTGTCTGAAGCTTCTACAAAATTCCCAAATCAACCATACGCATTTAACATATAAACTTAGTAACAAAACTTGGAATATTAGATGCAAAGTGGAAAGGGATTTGTTCTATTCCATTCCATTTTGTTTATACTTTAGGGTTTTTACGAAACCTTGTTGTAAGACAAAAATTATGCAGAAAAAGTAATTAAAATATTAAAGCATCGTGTTAAGTATGCGAACATAGGTAAAGCGGTTGTATAAAAACTTTATATGCCTTTGAATTTCAAACCAAACTAATGGAACATTGACTAGAAAATGCAATGAATCTTATTCTCGAAATTAATCCCAATCGGCTGAATTTTATCAAAGGTTATTTTGGTTCTAGTGTTTAGTCAACCTAATTATTAGATTAAAACTTAGTTCGTTTAAATATTTTGATCGAGGTTATTACCATCATTTAAGAAGTTTAATTCTTGCATTTATGCATTCAATATCCCAAAAATGTTGAACTTTAGACAAATTTGAACAATATTTTTAAAACTATCATAATTACTTAAAAACCAATAATAGAGTAATATTGTTTTTCACTTAGCTCTAGCAAAAACATAATGTACCCACATAATTATTAATATATTTTAAGAAATAACCATTGATACGTTTTAAAACATAAATTAAATAAATACATGTAATAAACATGGTTGTATTCAGGAAAACAAAATGGGGTATAAATTAAATTTAAAAATATGGGTACATATTAAAATTTAAAATTATGGGTACAAATTAAAACTAAAAATAATGTACAAGTTTAAAAAATGGGTACAAATTTAAAATAAAAATATATGAAAAAAAATACTAAAAGGATATATTTGGAAATGAATAATAAGTTATTCAGTTCTAAAATTAATAATGTTGACTTTACTCAAAATAATAATAATAATTTTGACATGTAAAAAAATTAATATTTAAATAATGATGTGGACAAAAGTCAAAATGAAAAAAGTTCAATTAATGAGAAAGAGAAAAATGAGGTGTCAGAATCTAATTTTTTTTTTTTTATCAAAACTTGTACTATGGAATTTCTCAAATGTCTAAATTGTGAATTATTTACCATGATAATTATAACTCAGATTGTTGGTACTACCAAAATCTCCGAAATTTCAGAGAAATCTAGAAAAGATAGTGCTTTCGTCCCCTATCGAGTATATATCGACAATTTTTTTAGTACATCGATATTTTTATATTAAGGGTAAGAGGAATTCGGTTAAGTCACACACTAGGTAGCCTAATTCGTCATTAACGAGATTCGAACCTAAGACCTCTCACTTTAAAGTGAAGAGAAATATCATCTAAGTCATATCAACAATTTTTTAATTATTCGTTGAATGTGAAGGAACAAGAGGAAATATTTGCACCTGAAAGCAGAATAGCCAAGGAGGCCAATTGACATTGAACCAAGAACAATCCCACTCCGGAACAATTTTTTTGTACGTAATGCAAGATCTACAACCATCTGTTCCTTAGACATCCCAGAGCTGCAAAAGATACATCAGTTATAATGCACACATTGATAGGAATTTTACCACCTGCAAAAGTAGGGATAAAAACACTTTAAATACTTGCAAGAGTACAAGGTTATCGTAGTATAGCAGCTCTAGCAAGGTCGTTCTCCACAGGAATTGAATGAATAATTTGTATCAAATCAAATCTTAATTAATTACTTAAAACAAAGTTTGAGAAAAAGTTGATTTTGTGATTTCAAATAATAAAAACGAATTTAATAGAAAATAATTAAGACAAGTGACAAAATAAAATAAACTAAAAGAATAGTTTTTAAAAATTAAATTGTAAAAGCCTAGGGTTCTGCCGTCACCTTAACAACCCTATGTAGTTCTTTCAATTACTTATGAATTACACATGCATATTTTGAAGGTTAGGTTTTCCTAATATATGCCTACTTAGACCCCCAACATAGAACGTATATCAAACATGCAATCCGTCTGTGGTATTCAGATCAAATCTAAACATGCATGACTCATTAAGCTTTGTGAAACCTTTTGAAAAACCATACAACCCTTAAGACGTGGTATTCATCGTAAGTGAACTTGCACATATTAATCACAAGAAGCCTTCGTCAATTTCAGGGACCGACCTCCGACCAAAATTGCATCAAATGACTTTTCTAAAAATCCTAATGGTAGCTAAGCATTAAGGCAATTAGATAGTTTAACCCGGTGATTAATAATTCAAAACTTGCATGCATAATATCATAAGCAAATTGAAAAGAAACTACATATTCTTGTTAAGGCTCGTGGCCTCGCCCTAGCAAACGGAAATTAGTTACTAACAATCATAAACAAAATATTATTAAAAATAAGAATAGAAAACACCTAGAAAATAAACTTGAATCCAAGAGTTTTGCGTTCTTCTCCAATGTTGCCTCCTAGAGCGTCCCTAACCCTAATGGCTAAAATCCTTATTTATACTATCGAAAATAAAACCCTAAAAGGTCTTCTAAAAATTAGGAAATACAATAGAATAAAATAACTAGGAAATACATTCCTATTCTAACTTTGAAAAATCTGCCCAGCCACAAAGAATCCCACGTTTCTGGATCTTCAGGGCTCCAAAACAGGCCCAAAATGGCTAGAATTGAAGCTTAAGATGTCCCGAACATAATTGCAGAAGGCCTCGAACCCAAAAGACATCATCCTGGACGCCAAAAAGCCCAAATAAGCCCAAAACGTCAGTTTGACAGCACTGCGCGCTGCTCTTTTATTTCATCGCCATAAATAAACTGCTGGGTAAAAAATCATGAAACTTTGATACGATCAAGCCAAGTAACTCACGAACGTCCTCCAACTGGAATTACTCCAAAATTCGTCCGTTTGACCATATTTTGCTCCAGAGGAAGTCGAAAGTCCTATATTAGAAATACAATTCAAAGTATCAAAATTCTTTCAAAATATTAACCAAAATATACTAAGAATAGGGTTAAATATATAATATAAAATCTACTCATCAAAATACCCCCAAACTTAGCTTTTTGCTTGTCCTCAAGCAAAACAAAACTAGAAAACAAAAAATAAAAACTAACAAACTAAAGACTTACACAAAACTTGACTAAACAAAATTTCCATTCAAGTTGCAATCCATAGAAAATTTTAAAAATTAAAACATCTTTTCAAAAGTTCCAACTAATCTCACTACAAAGTCTAAGCCATTTAGAATCAATTAGAAAAGAATTCATAAACTCCCCTTGGTGTAAAGTGAACCATCATAGTTAAGGAGACTCGACTAAAACCCTTATCTCTCATCCCTTTTATTCACATTTCACACATACTAACTTCACATATATTTTTTTTTCATTTTTTTTCTCAATTTTTTATTATTGAAGTAACAGTGGTGGCCGTGCAATGTTGGTTCATTAAGCTTTCTATCCAACCCATGTAGCGAGCTTTAGGTCAATGACTCCCAAACCACTAAGGCTTTAGGGCACTAGGTGTAGAACACCCCTAAGGACTTATTAACCCGAGCTGGAAAGGCTACGAAACCAACTAACCACCCTGCCCCATGCCAAGACTATACCGTTTGACGCGAGAATCACTGTTGATCAGGCAGGACTGGCCCGGTTACTAAGTAAAGTCTCGGGTGGAACAATTATTACTTTATAACAATAACTAACTTTACTTAAAACAAAAATAAAAAATAAAAAAAAATAACTTAGACGAAATGTAAGTGTTTCAATCTCACTCCCCACAAACAATGTTGGTGTGAATGCAAATTTTCAAAGTATAACTCATGAATTAGTGTCTAATTGACGATAAATAGAAAAGACTCTATTGTGGGATTAACCTTCACCATGTCCATTTGTTCTAACGTTTAAAATAAACTATGGATTTTAACTTAAAAACAAAAATTTTAACTTGACACAAAAATAAAAAGTTCAAAATTTCTTATTTTCCACCCCCAAACTTAAATCACACTTTGTCCTCAAGGTGTGGAGAAAAAGAAAAAAAATAAAATAAACTAAGACAATAAAAATAGGAAAGAAAAAAAAATAACAAAAGAAATATAAAATAACAAATAAAACAGAAAATAAGAGAAAAGAAAAGGAAACTGACACACCTGGGATTCGAACTGAAGACCTGGCGCCATGGAAGAGAAACACTGCCGACTGACCAATACGTCCAAGTCCACACTTGTGTCAAACTGCAGCGACAGCTGCAATATATTCTGATGCAACAGCTTCTTATTTGAAATTAAAAACCCTAGCAGCTGCCACTTCCGTTCACTTACCTCGAGCCCAGAGCCTCAAACGTCTCTCCATCTTTCCGTGTCTGACCCAGTTCTGCCAACAGACAAGGTTGCCACTTGTCATGCATCCATGTAGTTAATTGCTTAGGATTCCAAATTAAGAGCTAAAATAAATCCTACTTTTCCCATCTCTCTCTTAAAAAAAAAAAAAAAAAAAAATAAAAAAAAACTCCGAAAAGGCTATTAAATCTCTACTTTTTCTCTCAAAACCAACGCCCATTCAAGAAATAACTCTCCCATTTTTTTTTCTTCAGCCTTCTCTTTACCCTCAAACCCCAGTTCTCTCTAAAAAAAAATGAGAAGTCTTTAATTCTCTCCATTTTATCTCAAAACCAACGCCGAAAAGCTCTCTTCCTTCCCAGTTGTGCATGTCTCTCTAAGATCTTCATCCTCACAATTCATCCGTCCTCTCTCTAATCTTCTCTGCCTACAACCCAAATCTTCACCCCTATCTTTAATGTCACAGCAGAGCCATCATTTCTCGAGTCTTCGAGAGATCTCGTCAACAAATCTGAGCCCAAATCCGTGCACTGCACAGTTCATCGACACCCAAAAGGTAAATTTCAGCAATCTCCATATTCACTACATGTTCTTACTGCTTAAATAATATGGGAAAAACTCTAAGAGTCTCATGCATGTGGTTTGGATTTGGTGCAGATCTCATAAGAAAAGGCGCATATATAGAAATGGCACTGGTGCACAAATCTAGAGAGAAACCAAGTAGTAGATGTCTCAAAGCCCTTACTTTCAGAATTAAAGGTATACTTCCGAAATCAACATGGATCTGTAATTGTGTGTGCCTGCATGTCTCCACTGATGTATATTTGAGCCCAAAATTTTTGCATAACAAGAAACTGTATCCTGCCTTGATGAACCGTGTCCTTTGTGCGACTTAGATCCCTCAACCGTGTTTCCTCACTCCGCACTGTCTAATCTCATGAATGTAGTAATGGAATAGATGATGAATGTGCTGGGGGACTGAATGAATATATAAATGTTGAATGCATGATTTAGATGAATGTGCGCGCGCACTGGATATTCAGGGGAAATCGAATCCAAATGCAACCTGGCAAAATCACATAAAAAATCTAGTTAGAATAAAACCAAAAATAAAATACTGATTAACTAAAACAATTTTGCTATTTTTGTGTTTTTCAATTTTCTGATTTTTATTTTATTTTTGTAATTAGGAATAAAAACAGGAACATAAAATAAACGAAATAAAAAGAAAAGAGATAGAAGCTTTAGTTAATGTCTATAGCTAGACAGGTGTGACAGAATGTGGTGATCATGTGATTTGTTCTCTTAGAATCAACCATTCTTTAACAGTATCAGAGGACAACAGTGGGTACGGAGTAAATCGATGCCTCTCAATGATGCATTTAAAATCAGTGGCTGAATTCTTCATATCAGCCCTTCTATAGTGAGGCTTTCGACTCTGTTGAACTAACTTAAATCTTGTATTTAATACCCACAACTTTTGAATTGGCTGAATTTTTTGACGAAGGATTAAGCTGCCATTAAGCACTTTATTTATTTCCTTATAGATCTCAGCCTTCTTGTATGACTCCTCGTGAAGTTCCTCAGGTTTGGTGGGCTGTGCAGGTGTGTTGTCCTCCAAAGCAATTGTGCATGCTTGCAGACTTTGTGTGAAAAATTCTTGTGGCACATAAACTTGGGTAGCAAAGGATATTGTAGAAACTTCAGAATCAGCATGTGTTGTTTCTCTCGTTGGGTGTGAATAACATGCCGAATGCTCAATTTCTGTACTAATCTCTTGATCATCAAAGCTTTTCCCACAGTTTAATGCTTGAATCTGAAATCCTTCATTGGTTATTTCAATGTATAACTCTGTTGATTCCAAAAATTTAGAGAGCTTGTCCTCAACCGGAAGCTCCTGTGGCACATTAAATTGCTCAAAATAGTGCTCAAGATGCCTTTGTAAGCTTGGGGTGTAGAACTCTGAATATGGATTGTTCCAGTTTCTTTTTGAGTCGTTTCTCATGTTGATATGCTCTTGGAAAAATCCTGGAAAATATTCCATATCAGGGCACTGCAAAATATCATGGGTCTTCAATAAGCAAAGTGCACAAATTGTAGGTTTAAATCCATAAAAACCACATTCTGCAGATTTGACCCATAAAGGCGGTCCTCCAGGCTGTATGTTGAAATTGGGGGGAACTGCAAATTCCATTGATAAACTGCTCAAAAAGGAACAAATTGTAACCTGCCAAAACAAAATCAGCAATTAAAGAAAAAGGTATATACAATAACAATTAACTAAGAGTTGATAATCACAAATTATTTAAAACAATCCCCGGCAACGGCGCCAATTTCTTGATAGGAATTTTACCACCTGCAAAAGTAGGGATAAAAACACTTTAAATACTTGCAAGAGTACAAGGTTATCGTAGTATAGCAGCTCTAGCAAGGTCGTTCTCCACAGGAATTGAATGAATAATTTGTATCAAATCAAATCTTAATTAATTACTTAAAACAAAGTTTGAGAAAAAGTTGATTTTGTGATTTCAAATAATAAAAACGAATTTAATAGAAAATAATTAAGACAAGTGACAAAATAAAATAAACTAAAAGAATAGTTTTTAAAAATTAAATTGTAAAAGCCTAGGGTTCTGCCGTCACCTTAACAACCCTATGTAGTTCTTTCAATTACTTATGAATTACACATGCATATTTTGAAGGTTAGGTTTTCCTAATATATGCCTACTTAGACCCCCAACATAGAACGTATATCAAACATGCAATCCGTCTGTGGTATTCAGATCAAATCTAAACATGCATGACTCATTAAGCTTTGTGAAACCTTTTGAAAAACCATACAACCCTTAAGACGTGGTATTCATCGTAAGTGAACTTGCACATATTAATCACAAGAAGCCTTCGTCAATTTCAGGGACCGACCTCCGACCAAAATTGCATCAAATGACTTTTCTAAAAATCCTAATGGTAGCTAAGCATTAAGGCAATTAGATAGTTTAACCCGGTGATTAATAATTCAAAACTTGCATGCATAATATCATAAGCAAATTGAAAAGAAACTACATATTCTTGTTAAGGCTCGTGGCCTCGCCCTAGCAAACGGAAATTAGTTACTAACAATCATAAACAAAATATTATTAAAAATAAGAATAGAAAACACCTAGAAAATAAACTTGAATCCAAGAGTTTTGCGTTCTTCTCCAATGTTGCCTCCTAGAGCGTCCCTAACCCTAATGGCTAAAATCCTTATTTATACTATCGAAAATAAAACCCTAAAAGGTCTTCTAAAAATTAGGAAATACAATAGAATAAAATAACTAGGAAATACATTCCTATTCTAACTTTGAAAAATCTGCCCAGCCACAAAGAATCCCACGTTTCTGGATCTTCAGGGCTCCAAAACAGGCCCAAAATGGCTAGAATTGAAGCTTAAGATGTCCCGAACATAATTGCAGAAGGCCTCGAACCCAAAAGACATCATCCTGGACGCCAAAAAGCCCAAATAAGCCCAAAACGTCAGTTTGACAGCACTGCGCGCTGCTCTTTTATTTCATCGCCATAAATAAACCGCTGGGTAAAAAATCATGAAACTTTGATACGATCAAGCCAAGTAACTCACGAACGTCCTCCAACTGGAATTACTCCAAAATTCGTCCGTTTGACCATATTTTGCTCCAGAGGAAGTCGAAAGTCCTATATTAGAAATACAATTCAAAGTATCAAAATTCTTTCAAAATATTAACCAAAATATACTAAGAATAGGGTTAAATATATAATATAAAATCTACTCATCACACATCAAAGTACAGATTCAAAAGAAAGTGCTAAGAACAAAATCCACTTACAGAAAATAGGGAAGATCCTTGCAGGACTTGACTTCCAGCACTCCGTTTTTCAAAAGGAAAACTAACGAAAAGTCCCTGAATAGTGACAGTTTTAATGAAAAGTCCTTTTTGAAGGTATAATGAATAGTGACAGTTAAAGGTAAAAAAGTGGTTTTTCGTTAAAAGTAAACAGTGACAGGGGTGTTTTATTAAAGCTCCCTTTTTTAAACTGTAGAGACCAATAGCACTAATTTCCTTTCCCAAACGAAGAATCTCCTCTTCCTCGAGCACTCCACCCTTCAAAACCGGAAGCAAAATAAACAATAAAAAATTAAAAGAGTTAGTGAAGTTAAAAACACTAATTCAGATTAGACCATCTCCAATTATGGTCGATAGGACCCGTCTCTAGCAAGCGGACTATCAACGAGCTAAGGGCTATGGGCACTCTCTCTATATTAGTATGTAGCCCTATGCTAGAGACAGAAAAGATAGGGTTCGGGTTATACATTAAGAAAATGATACTTTGGACGCCTAAAACAATGAGAAAGAAAAAAAAACTTTAACGAAAAACTCCTGATACTATTTACTTTAACGAAAAATTATATTTTTACACTAAAAAGTCAATCATGGTACTATTTACTTTACCCTTTATTTTGTCACTATCGTTAAAACTCAAAAATTTTAAACTTTTTAATTAGTTTTTCTAAAGAAAAATTGCAAAACTCACTTGGCACTCGTCACGGCCATAGAGTGCCTCGAAGAATGAAATTGGAGAAGGAGAAGCGATAACACGGTGCGAGCGTCGATAAACTGTAGTGAGAGGTAACGGCTGCCTTGATCCATGCACATTTACAACAACAAAATCGGAAATCGGTTTTTTTGCGCTACCACCGCCTTCAACAAGAATGAAAGGAACCTACACATATATGATTCAAAATTACCATTCATGTTCTTTTTTTTTCTTTTCTTTTTATGTGGTCAAATGAATTATATAAGCAACAAAATTCACAAAAAATAATGAAAATAAATCATTTGAGCACCTTTCGTAAGGAGAAATATCATGGATCTGTCAAAGCTCTCCAAAGTGCGCTCCAATACGCTCGAAAATCCCACCATCCGGAAAGGGCCATCCATTCGTTAAATACAAACTTCACAAAAATTCAATTTCCAATTCAGCTTCATCCAAAAAGACTACAGACAGACTACAGTGACAAGAAACAAAAACGTACCGTTTCAGTTATCCGAACAATGACGGCTCTATCAGTTGTTCCTCGAGAGACGAGTACATCAGACTTTTTAAAGATATTCCATTTGCTGTCGTCCAAGGCAGACTTAGCTTCAACGGTGCCACGGAAGACGGCGAGCTGTGCAGTAGACTGGTCGGATTGATCATACGCGAGGCTTGACCGGAGATCAGAGATTTTTACGGAGGGAGCGATACGGACCTTGGGTAGGACCGAGGAGTAGGAGCTCGATTTGAGCAAGGTGCGCACCGCGGCATACCCTAGGGCAACGCCCAAAATGGGGCTGTCGAAGGAGAGGGCGAATTTGGAGACTAGGAAGATTAAAACTTGCTGCGGCGATGGCATTGGCAGTGGTTTTCGTCAGGGTTTGCTTATACAAGATGAGCGATGGCCTTAAACCCTAAACCTAAACGAGAAAGAACGTGACAGATTATTTGGTATAGGGTGATGCTTGTTAAGAGGGCCAAAGAAATATAGAAGAAGAAGGAAGGCTTTCAGTGAATAGATTTTTGAAATTACATAGAGACTTACAGAGAGTCTATTACTCTCGTACTTATCACCTTAATCAACAGCGTATTCTCTAGCAAAAGTGATTCTATGAGATCATAACATCCTATAATCCTAACAATTCTAAAGAAACCTCATTGTGTAAACTACATTTGAACCATGTCTCTAATAAAGAGAGACCCACCAAAGCAAGCCGGTCCCACCGCTATAAGAGAGATGTACATTTGAAAAGGAATCATTTTACAAGAGGGATTTTTATTTTTCTAAAAAAATGGGGACACCCTCTTGACCGTTGAATTTGGCTTTAATAAAATTGTGTGATTTGTGTTTTAATCACAACCACACAATTTCATTAAAGTCAATCCAACGGTCAAGAGGGTGTCCCCATTTTTTTAGAAAAATGGGGATCCTTCTTGGCAAGGGGCTGCATTTAAAAATATCTCCCTAGCTGGTAATTCCTTTGGTATATGGGTGAATTGTTGAGAATTGTGAGAGAAAAGGTGTATTTTCCTTATTTTTAAATCATTGTATATATTTAGACTGGACGTCTAAGCTTTCATATTGGGAATGTTAACTACCTTTCCTATTTTTCTTTCTCCTAATTGTCTTCCCCGCTCCCCTACTAATCGATTTATTGACCCAGTCAGTGCGTTGAGTGCTTTTGGATTGGGATTGAACAACCTTATTTTGCCAATACCATACGCTTTGAAGAGTTTAAGCTTCAACGACGCCTATATGGATTTGAATGGCTGCTACGAGCGAGAGAATGAGCATTATCCATTGCGAAACTGCCATCACCTTCTGATATTTAACCGATAGATTGAGTGCCATATCATATGTGTAAACGTGCATAAGTGTACATTCATACATCTGATATGAATTAAGTTAACTGCCTATGTTTTGAAATATGTTTGTAGGAAGGCTCCTTGCATCGTTCAAAACTGGTCCCAAAACTAGCAGTCATCAGTGCTATTTTGTTACGCTTATAGCCCATGAGAGCAAAGAAAGTGATGCAACTGGAGAAGGTAAATACACAAAACAAGAGTATTTACTTCATGAGGGGGAAAATTACTGAAACTTATGGAACTCTAACACTAAACCCTAAGAAAAGCAAATTGATGCTAAGATTCATAATATTCGCACTGCAACGAGAATTTCTTGCTGGCAAATAGGGCACTTTGGTAAAATAGGAACTTTTCACTAATGCATTACGTACAGCGTTGGCAACAAACCAGATGCACAGAAGGAATGAATGCGGATTGCCTTCTATCATCTGGCATACGACACACAACCGTCGCCCTGGAACATCATCTCCTACATCAAACTAAAATAGATTATAGTTTAGAATTTATAGTAGATTATAGTTAACGCTATGATTATTTGGATAATCTTGAGAAAGACCCTAGAAACAAATTTTAATAAAGGATTAGGGTTGGTGTAATGGAAGCTAATCAAAGGTCTGTCGACGAAACTCTCCAGATAGCCATCCATATGACATCAGATTCGTCGTGTTCTTATTTTGTAGATTAGGGTTGGAGTAATGGTGGCCGGTGCCATTTTCTTATGAGAGCAGTGACCATGATTTAAGTGTGAGGAGTAGGTTTTGGCCTCGCTGGTCTATTGATATTCCTTTTCACTTGTAAGTGAGAAGTCTTAGGTTCGATTCTCGCCAAAGGCGAATTTAAACCACATTATTGTCACTCTTCTACCTTATTAGTGTAGATAATTTGAATGTATTTAGCATATCTATTCTCATAATTTGAATGTATTTTGTTAATTGTATAATTATTGGAACAAACATTCCTTAAAACCGTTGCCACTCTCAAAAGACACTCAATGAGCAAACCGTAAATCGGGACGACTTAATTATAAACAACACAATAAAGAAATGTAAAATCCACAGATTTTGTGATTTCCAATCACATTATTGAAACTGAAATTTAGAGAGGGGTGTAGTCAATTTGGATTTCACAGGGTTTTAATAGACTTTTTTTAAGTGACAGATTTCAAAGGATTTTTAAAGATTCTCAATTCTATATGGATTTCATTAGATTTATATGGATTTCTAATATAGATTTCTATGGATTTGTATTGATTTCTTTCGTAGATTTCTCAATATTTATACGGACTTCTTTAAAAGATTTCTTGAGATTTTACCCTTAATCATAGACTGGGAGACATCTAATCTAAATAGGATTGCTAGTTCATTCTCATAATCTCCACAATAGACTAAGAAATACTAATTGACGAGTCTACTGCTTAGAGAGTGTAAGAAGGTCACACACTAATCTAGAATCAAATAATAATGAAACACAAATTCATTTAAGAAAAGAACGAAAAACACTGATATAGAAGCCTGAGAAAAAGTGGAGAGTGTTCCACGAACACTACGATCAAGTAGAGTTCATATTTCCTCAATTGGGGGAAGCTGAGCAGCCTTTTCCATTAACAACAACCAAAACTCAACAGAGCTAAATCCTACATCCCACATTCAATTTCCTACACTTATAGTCTAATAGCAATAGTACATTATCCAAATTCAACAGAGTTAAATCCTACATTCTCACATAATGTCATTAATTAAATTAAACACATCATTCGTTAAACATAATCCAACACAATCCAGTTAACAAAAAGTATGAATAAGCCAACTAAACATAATCCAAAATAAAACGATCAAATAAAAATTAATGTATCATGAGTCAAATCACATGTCATTTAAATTATAGTGTATCTCCAATTTGACCGCTCTTCCGATGATATCTTCATAAATATATCCTTTTTTTTTGTTTTAGTATCGAGCAAGATAGTGAGCAAGTTCATCCAAATTTGGGGTTTCCTTGATGGCATCCCATATAGAATGAATTTTTTTTGCTCTCTCTCTCTCTCTCTCTCTCCTTCTCCTTCTCCAATAGACTATGGACTCCTCGGAAGTCGGTGGCAATTGAACCGAGAGTAAGTGAAATATTTTCTATAATTCTAGCTTGATTAGTGGTCTCGGATGATCTAGCATTCCCTTGGTATTGGGTTCTGTTTCGTTTCCTACGGTTGGTGATTGGTGGGGGAATCTTTGAGCTAGTGGCTTGAGTGGGTCAGAATGGGGATGATTGATCAAATGATGAAGTTTGGTGTGATGCTTGATTTTGATTTAGTACAAAGCCTCCATTTTCCTCATCGTAAAACAAGTTCTCTATTCCAACTTGTTCATCTTCCACTATTCCACCTTGTGTATCTTCCACTACAAAAGTTCTTGCATCAGTTTCCTCACCCAATCCCAACGATTGTTTTCCAGTAGCAGTTGCATCCCCAAGTACGATTTGCAAATCTTCAAAGTCATCACAAGATTTTTTATGAATGCTTCTTTGGTCTGGGTGGGCCTACAAAATAAAAGCTATAAGCATACACTCAAGTTACATATAATATTTTAAATAAAAGCTAAGAAACTCACCCTAAAGTATTCTTCCCAAACTTCATCATCAGCAACAAATTTCTTTGTGTTTGCATCCCACCCAAAGCCAAAGTTGATTCCCATAAGCTGACTATACTTTCCATATTCTTTCTTAAAATATCTCATTCGACTTGTGTAATGCTTATAAGTTTTATTACACTTTAGTCTTTCATTAAGTGCCAAAAGTATTCATGTCGTCACAATATCTTTGGTTAGCAAGCCATTAGCATAACGTCGTCCACGCAATGTAGCTTCAACGAGCAATTGTAACAACACCTTGCTCTCTTCCAAAGTCCAAGCGCTATAATCACTCTTGGCCTTCACTATTCCAATTTATTGTTGTTCGTCTTCCATTTCTAATTACTAGTATAATGAAAATAGTAGCAGTAACAAAATCCATTCAAGACACACTTAACAAAAACCATTTGAATCATATAATATGCAATGCGTTAATAAAGCAACAAAGTACCTTAATTAACCAAACAAATACAATAAGCTCTAGTCTAATTCTTCTTTCCCATTATTCTTACCAGCTAAAAACACACACCACAGTTAAACCAATTATCAATTTTTAATAGCTAAAATTACACACCACAATTAAACCAATTATCAATTTTTAACAGCTACAAACACGTCAGTTTGTATTCATGAAAAAATGCTAATCATAATAACCAAATTCATAAAACACCCAAAGACCAATTCAACCATGAATTTTTCATATCGTAAACATGATCTAATTTGGTAGCCAAATAAAGCAGAAACTCAATACCACCGCTCAAGGTCTGCAAACTATTTCAGGCAAACCAATTCAACCATGACCTTTATTATATCTTGAATTTTCTCGGCAACCAAACATAAACAGAAGAATAATCGAAGTAGATCATACTGGTAAACAAGAAACCAAGTCAACATGAAAGTCTTTTTCAATTACTTAACATATTTGCATTTAAATGTAATTGTAGATAATTCAGTTTAGATATGTATCACTTTGTATAGGACTCTTATCCTTTGTAATCTACATATACCGTGAGTATCAGTGAAGAAAATAAGTCTTCCCCAAATTCTCATTTTGCTGTTATCGTTCCTTTATCTTTGCACTACATTTTCTACACATACATTCAATTTTTCAAAGAGCAAACAAAATTAAGAATAATTAAATAAAATTGAAGAAGTGAAAGCTAATAGACCTTAATACTGAATTCCAATTGGTTTCTTGTTATTGTTGAAATTTCAATATTCTATATGGGTTCCTGAACTTTCTCAACAAACAAACAGAATGCAAAGAATAATCCAAGTAGATGAGAAATGAAAAAGAAAAACGTACTCACAAGTGTGGATTCAGGTTGATGTAGATGCCCTTTCACCCTCTTTCTCTGTCTTCAGTATGTGAGCATGGCTCTTCCTATTCTGTTGTCTAGCATGAAAGAAATCAGAGGGGGAGGGTTGGATTGTTGATAGCATTTGGTATTTATATTACCCACCTTCAAATCCATCAAAATCTCCCATATCTTAAAATCCTAGTAAATCTTTGGTATTCTCACTACACTAGATTTGGATGGACTTTTTTAAAACGTAATTAACTACTCCTGGATTTGAATGTATTCTTTAAAATCTTGCTAAATCCTAACTTGACTACATCCTGATTTCAAAGTCCTTTAAAATCGTTTTTAAAATTTTAATTGACTACACCCAAATTTTGAAGTCTATTAAAATCCTATCAAATCCTAATTTGACTACATAGATAGAGGCAGGATTTTGCAACCCTAAGCTAGAGTTGGTGCAATGTAAATAGAGCTCCATGTTGTGGTTGAAGAATGGTTACCGTCTCGCTCGAATGAGTGTCAATCAAGAAATAAGACCGGTAGTGTTCATCCATCTTATCCGCTGAAAATTGCACGAGCATTACAATGCTTCCAATTTGAATTACTCATATGTCACTCCACCTCCCTCTAGTCAATCACAATCTAGTAAAAGATAAGTATCAAATGTAGTTTGAATCATGGTGGCGGTGTTGAAAATCAACGATATAGAAATACCAACTGAGGAACCTCAAATACGAGGCATGATATAGAAAAATTGGCTTAGCTTCCAATGGAAACAAAGTTGCCTATATATAATTTTTAGTTGTGACGGGAATATGGATGGTACACCATGTGTTTTTATGTAAGTGGTGGGAAATTTTATTTTTTAAGTTATTAACTTTTTAACACACATATCTCACCATCACACTGAAAAATCTCTCCTCGTATTGTACGAGTACATTGAGAATGCATAAATATTAGTACCAGTAAGCAACAGATGTACTACAGACTCTTAAGATGGCACTCGAGGAGTTTCTGGGATGACAAAGTAACTCCAAAATCCTACTCGAAATGTTCACATCGATGCAAAGATCCTAAGGAAATATTATATGTGCATTTACATTCAAGCCATAGAGCTCCTAAATGTAACTGAACTGATAAAACATGCAAGCGAAGTTACAGAAAACTAAAACAAGATGAGAAAGGGTCACACTTTAAGTGTGAGAGGCTAAAGAGAGTGTTTACCGATTTTCTTAAATAAATAGTGAGTCAAACTGAATAATCGCAAATATATTCAGTCATCTTATAATTACAAAATATGTTTAACTAAATCTTTATAATTAATACATAAAGGAAAGAATAGAAAGATGCATAACCTGATCTTGGATAATATCTAAGTTATGAATTAAAAGACAGGATAAACAGGTTGCATGTTAGGATGAAAAAGTCCAAAATGTTGCTCCACACCATTAGGTTTCTGATTCTCGTTGAACATGGCAAACATGTACCCTTCAATGTAAGCACCAGGTCTTTTCGGTGTCCCTGCCATCGACGTTATGTGGTTCATGTAGTTCTTGTTATATATCGCAGCAAGTTCTGGAGTGGTGAAATTTCCGTTCCCATCTGAAGGCCAACCGCTCTCAGACACCACCATATCAACCATATTAGCCCCAACACCGCCTATTTTCTCCATTGCTGCCAAAAATGCATCAACCATGGCATCAAACATGTTATAATAGCTCAAGCTCCCATCCTGAACCACGGGACTTGTTGCAGTAAATTGAGCGTAGTCTAACCGAATGTTTGCAGGGTCCGATGCATAGGCAAAGTAAGGGTACACGTTGATCATAAGGGGCGAAGATCGTTGCGCTAAAAATGGAACAATGCCACTCATAATACTACTTACCTCGGACGTAAACTCACCATTCGAAGGTGGGTATGAAACTCCCAAGGCAGACCCTGGCACGACTGTGGTGACCTTAATACCGGCCAAATTTTTTTCATCTAGGATGTTCTGTAGAGAAAGCATTACCGGCAAAACATAGTCACCCAAGGTGCCAGGAATAACCTCGTTACCAACTGAAATGTAGTTGAAGATGATATCATTTAAGTAAGGCTCTACATTGGATGCAAACCATGAGTTCACAGCATCTTGACTAACAGCTAAATTTGGTAAGTCTTCGTTACGAATGCCTAGCGTGACATTGATTTGTCTCCCTCTCAGTGCTTGGAGTGCTGAGAGGTTGGGATCAAAGAGCCTCATCTTCCCGATACCGTAGGTTTTGTAGAGATTAACCACTTCTGTTGCAGAAGGCAGGTCATTTCCTATCATTCCATAGCAAACACCTATGTCGGGCGAAGCTTCGACGAGGCCTATATGGTTGTGGATGGTTGCTACAAAGGATAAAATGAGTGCAATCCAATGCAGTACTGCCATCACTTTCTGATCACTGAGCGCAATTGAAATGGCTGAGAATTTTTGTGAATATTTTTCATCTCAGAGAGAAGAGACTTTATAATTACAAAATTTGACCTGGCAGGGATTAAATCTTTAAATTCAAGCAATTTACAGCAGCAGATACACTGAATAAAGACAAAGTTATGAGAATTAAAGACCAATATATGATTTAGGAGTTGATTCTTGGAGTGCACGGGTATATCTTTTTCTTTGATTGCTTTAACAATGAAAAAGACTGCCCTCTTAAATTTCTTTCACTCCTTCCATAAATTTCAAGTTTTTGCATTTATACTTAATGATTTTCTAATCAATACAATTAAATCTATCATAATAAGAATCCCCATGACGATATTTATTCAGGTCTGAATAAATGCACAATATCCCTCTTTTTGCTTCTTCATTCACCATATCAACGAATATCGTACTATTCCCTTAAAAAATTAAAATGGTGAGGAGAATATATATATGTAATGAGTTTGATCCCTGTGGCTAGTCCGGTAGTAGGTGCTAGTTGGCCAGGGCATTGCGGTTCCCCTGCGCACACCAGTTCAATTACCCTCTCTAATTGGAAAAAGTTTAAGAGAAATTTCAAGATCATGCGTACTCTTTATTCATTACATGATGGATACATAAGTTTTCTTAAAGGTTAACAGGTTGCTTGTTAGGATAAAAAGTCCAAAATGTTACTCCACGCCACTAGGTTTCTTTTTTTTTAAGAACCACTGTTGGATATTCAAATAAAAACACCCCACATGCTGCCAGCCTGTTCTTCTCCAGGTTGTCTGCACTAGGCATATAAAAGGAGTTCTTTTGTGCCAGCCGAAATACAAGATCACAAAGCAGCAGTGTGCTGCCATGTGATAATCAACAGTTATGGGTGTAAAGCTGCAGTGTGTGTGTGTATCCATAACTGGTCATGAGTGAAAGGCAGCAAAGCTCATCGGAAGCATGTGTGATGGTGGATAACAGCTAGAGATTCATAGCTGCCATGTTTTATTGTTTTCATTTTCTGTTCTGGTATTAATAGGTCTTGCAGCTAGGGTTTAAGATTAATTCCTTTCTCTGATTGTACTCTCTCATTTTCAGAAGCTTGTAAGCTTCGGTTATCCATCAATTTGTAAACTGTTTTTCTTTCATATATCAAGCAAAGAGTGTTGTGTGTAAGCTTGTCTTTTCAATCCCTCCTACACTTGTATGTCCGAGTATATTGAGAGTAAAAGATAGAGGTGTGATAAGTTTGTAAACTTATCACCGATTCACTTGGTATTGAGTTAGCAAACCCTAACCCTCAGTACCAACATTTGGTATCAGAGCCAGATTACCTTCTGGCAAGTGCAGCAACTATGGCGTCAAATCTAGTGCAACTCCAAGTTCCCGTATTGAAGAAAGAAAATTATGAAAGATGGTGTATCCAATTCAAGGCTTTGTTTGGATCACAGGAGCTGTGGGAAGTCGTCAGTAGTGGATATGTTGTACCTACTACGGCACAAGAAGCTGCATACACTGCAGATCAAAGCAACACTCTCAGGGATTTACGAAAGAAGGACCAAAAGGCACTGTATCTTCTATATCAAGGATTAGAAGATTCAATGTTTGAAAAGGTTGCAGAAGCAACAACAAGCAAGCAAGTATGGGACACACTCAGTACCATCTACAAGGGTGTAGATCGAGTCAAGAAAGTGAGGTTACAGTCACTTCGAGCAGATTTTGAAACTGTTCACATGAATGAAAAGGAGAGCATCTCAGACTATCACACAAGACTCATTGTGATAGTAAACCAGATGAGGAGAAATGGCGAGAGACTCGATGAAGTACGAGTTGTGGAGAAGATACTCCGGTCACTCACATCCAAGTTCGAACATGTGGTGACAGCCATTGAAGAATCCAAGGATTTGGAGACAATGAGCGCAGAAGAGCTACTAGGATCCCTCCTAGTTCATGAGTAACGTATTCAGAAGAATGCAAGCCCCACAACGCAGGAACAAGCTTTGGAGACAAAGCTTAGTATTGACAAGCCAAATGGAGGCCGTGGGACGTGGAACACACGTCGTGGAAGCTCATTCAACCGCAGCCGAGGACGAGCTCGAGGAAGAGGTCGTGGCTATGCACAAAATCGAGGACAATCTCAAGAATGGAGATCTGCTCGAGGAAAGGCACATATCCAGTGTCACAGTTGCAAGCAATATGGACATTATGCAAATGAATGTTCATATAAAAATGGTGAGCATGTCAACTTGGCAGAATCAAGTGGAAACGATGGTGAGGAATTCACTGTCCTACTAGCACATCATGATTCGAGTAGCCAACAAGATGTTTGGTACTTGGATTCTGGTGCAAGTAACCATATGTGTGGAAAGAAAGAGTTCTTTGCCGAACTCAAAATGGAGGCCTATGGATCTGTAAGCCTTGGTGACTCCTCAAGGCTGCCAGTTGAAGGCAAAGGGAAGATCAAGATCATCCAGAAGGATGGTAGAGAAGAATACATCTCCGATACCTACTACATACCAGGTATGAAGAGCAACATTCTGAGCATTGGTCAATTGCTCCAGAAAGGATACATTATACATATGGAGAATATGTTTCTCACTCTCAGAAATGCAAGGAGAAATCTCATTGCACGTGTTCAAATGTCAAAGAACCGTATGTTCCCATTGAAGTTAAACACAAAGATTGGGAGTTGCAAAATTGGTGAAATTGAAAATGAGTCATGGAGATGGCATCTTCGTTTTGGCCATCTTCATTTCAATGGTCTGAAACTGTTGTCAAGTGAAGGAATGGTGCGTGGTCTACCCCAAATAGAAACCAAACACCAAGTATGTGAAGGCTGTGTACTTGGCAAGCAAGCACGGTTGCCATTTCCTGTTGGCAATTCATGGAGAGCAAAGGCACCACTGCAGTTGGTGCACACGGATATATGTGGTCCTTTGGATCCCATGTCCTATGGAGGTAATAGATACTTCATTACCTTCATTGATGATTTTAGCAGAAAGACTTGGGCTTATTTTCTCAAAGAGAAGTCGGCTGCCCTAAGAATCTTCAAGGAATTCAAGGCACTCACAGAGGCTGAAAGCAACCACAAACTTGTGGCTGTGAGATCAGATAGAGGTGGAGAGTACACCTCCAATGCTTTCCAAGCATACTGCAAGGAGCAAGGAATTAGGCATCAAATGACTGCTGCCTATACACCACAGCAAAATGGTATAGCTGAAAGGAAAAATCGAACCATCCTTGACATGACAAGATCCATGCTTAAGGAGAAGAATTTGCCAAAAGAATTTTGGGCAGAAGCTGTTGCCTGTTCGATTTACTTGTTGAATCGATGTCCAACAAAGAGTGTCAAGAGGATGACACCACAAGAGGCTTGGAGTGGACACAAGCCAAATGTTGCACACCTAAAAATTTTTGGATGTGTTGCATATGCTCAAGTACCAGAAGCTAAGAGGAAGAAGCTTGATGATCGAGGTGAGAAGTGTGTGTTTGTGGGCTATAGTGAAGAGTCCAAAGCATACAAACTCTGCAACCCACTAAATGGCAAAGTAGTGGTTAGTAGAGATGTCATCTTCAGTGAAGAAGAGACATGGAAGTGGAACAACAAGGAGATCAGTAAGGAGAGACTTGTATCCACTGACTTTGAAGAACCAGAAGTTGTACAAACTGTCGAGCAACATCCTGCTCAAACAACCATAACAACTCCAGTACACAGAAATGCAAGGAGTGGTCCTACATCCAGTGATGAAGGCAGTTCATCAACTCCAGTAAGGCTAAGGAGTCTCACTGAGATCTATGGACAAGAAGAGGGAAAAGAAACAAACCTATTCTACCTATATGCTGATCATGAACCTCTATCATTCAATGAAGCTGTGGAGGAGGATCATTGGAAGAAAGCCATGGAAGAAGAAATCCATGCCATCGAGAAGAATGACACCTGGAAGTTGACAACACTTCCACCAAATCAGAAGGCTATAGGTGTCAAGTGGGTGTACAAAATCAAACGCACTGCAGATGGAAGTGTGGATCGGTACAAATCGAAACTTGTGGCAAAGGGCTACAAACAGAAGCATGGAGTAGACTACGATGAAGTCTTTGCTCCAGTTGCAAGTCTTGACACAGTAAGATTGCTAATTTCCCTTGCTGCTCATCATAAGTGGAAAATTTATCAATTAGATGTGAAGTCAGCCTTTCTTAATGGATTTCTTGAGGAAGAAGTATATGTAGAACAACCGGAGGGTTTCCAAATACAAGGGGAAGAAAATAAAGTCTATCATTTGAAGAAAGCCTTGTATGGCCTCAAGCAAGCACCACGAGCTTGGAACTCAAGGATTGAAAACTACCTTCACCAAAATGGATTTCAGAAATGTCCATATGAGCATTCGGTTTATATGAAGAAAGGTGAGAAAGAAGAGTTTTTAATCATCTGTCTCTATGTAGATGATTTATTGTTTACAGGAAACAATGAGGCAATGTTCCATGAGTTCAAGCAGTCCATGTTCAATGAGTTCGAAATGACTGACAATGGACTAATGTCATACTTCCTTGGGATAGAAGTAAAGCAAGAAAGTGAAGGGATCTACATCTCTCAGCAAAGGTACATGAGAGACATATTGAAGAAGTTCAATATGGACAAGTGTAACACTGTCAACACTCCAGTTGCAACTGGATTGAAACTGTCCAAATGAGGAGAGGGTGAGTTTGTAAACTCAACAGTGTACAAGAGTCTCGTTGGAAGCCTAAGGTACCTCACAATCACAAGACCAGATATAGTGTATGGTGTTGGACTTGTTAGTCGATACATGGAAGCACCAAGGGAGTCTCACTGGCTTGCTGTCAAGAGGATTCTGAGGTACATAAAAGGTACACTAAACTTTGGTCTAGTTTATAATTTTGAAGAAGATGCAAAATTATATGGCTATTCGGATAGTGATTGGGGAGGTGATCAAGATGAAAGGAAAAGCACAACAGGCTATGTGTTTTTCTTAGGTTCAACAGCCTTCTCATGGTCTTCAAAGAAGCAGTCGATCATTGCCTTGTCATCATGTGAAGCCGAGTATGTAGCTGTAGCCTCAACCGTGTGTGAGGCACTATGGTTAAGGAGTCTGTTGAAATCAGTGAATCATTCACAAGAAGAATCGACCTTGATCCATGTGGATAATATTTCTGCAATCAAACTTGCAAAGAATCCAATTCAACATGGAAGGAGCAAGCACATTGATACAAGGTTCCATTTTTTAAGGGATCATGTGAAACAAAAGACAATTGAGCTTGTCTATTGTCACACGAAGGAACAAGTGGCTGACATTTTCACCAAGCCACTGCCAACTGAACCATTCCGGCTGTTACGTGAAATGCTAGGAATGAAGGTGTTTTGATTTGAAGGGGAGTGTTGGATATTCAAATAAAAACACCCCACATGCTGCCAGCCTATTCTTCTCCAGGTTGTCTGCACTAGGCATATAAAAGGAGTTCTTTTGTGCCAGCCGAAATACAAGATCACAAAGCAGCAGTGTGCTGCCATGTGATAATCAACAGTTATGGGTGTAAAGCTGCAGTGTGTGTGTGTATCCATAACTGGTCATGAGTGAAAGGCAGCAAAGCTCATCGGAAGCATGTGTGATGGTGGATAACAGCTAGAGATTCATAGCTGCCATGTTTTATTGTTTTCATTTTCTGTTCTGGTATTAATAGGTCTTGCAGCTAGGGTTTAAGATTAATTCCTTTCTCTGATTGTACTCTCTCATTTTCAGAAGCTTGTAAGCTTCGGTTATCCATCAATTTGTAAACTGTTTTTCTTTCATATATCAAGCAAAGAGTGTTGTGTGTAAGCTTGTCTTTTCAATCCCTCCTACACTTGTATGTCCGAGTATATTGAGAGTAAAAGATAGAGGTGTGATAAGTTTGTAAACTTATCACCGATTCACTTGGTATTGAGTTAGCAAACCCTAACCCTCAGTACCAACAACCACTAGGTTTCTGATTCTCATTGAACATGGCAAAAATGTACCCTCTAACGTAAGCACCA
Organism: Crataegus laevigata; assembly: GCA_963580275.1. NCBI lineage: Eukaryota > Viridiplantae > Streptophyta > Magnoliopsida > Rosales > Rosaceae > Crataegus > Crataegus laevigata. The sequence continues at coordinate 34,292,322 of OY756942.1, read as the reverse complement.
GGTTTTTTTGGTGTCCCTGTTTCGAGGTTCTGTTCTTCACAAAATTCCTGTTATATGTCCCAGCAAGTTTTGGAGTGGTGAAATTTCCAATCCCGTCCGAAGGCCAACCACTCTCCGCCACCACAACACTGACATCACCCCTCCAGCTTTCTCCATTGCCGCAAATAAAGCATCCACCATGGCATCAAACAGGTTGTAACGGCTCACGACCCGTCCTGAACCACGGGGCTTGTTCCAGTAATTGTGCGAAGTCCAAGAGTAGATTCGTAGGGTCTGATGCATAGGCGAAGTAAGGATACACATTGATCACAAGGGGTGATCATTTCACGGATAAAAATGCAAGAATGCCACTCATAACACTGCTTGTTCTGATGTGAACGCACCACTCGAAGGCAGATAGGAAGATTGTAAGGCATTTTCGGGCAAAATAGTTGTCACCTTAATACCGCTAAGTTTTAATCGTGGAGGACTTTTTGTAGATACTTCATTACAGGCAAGACATACCCTCCCAAGGAACCAGGAATAACCTCATTACTAACAGCAATGAAATTGAAGTAAACGTCATTTACATATGTTTCTACATTGGTATTAAACCATGAGTTCACGGCATCTTGATTATGTAGCAAAAGATTCTGTCAAGACTGATCAACTTTCAAGTGAAAAATTGCATTAGATAATTATTTCATTCTAATCATATATAGACGAAATCACATGGGATGATCATGAATAGATGTCAATAAAAAAAATTAACACCCTATTCTAAACTATGGGAGTGGAATTCAAAATCGGGTGCAGAAGTAGGAGCATATCGGTCTAGCCAACTTAACTAGGCATAAGTTTGCAGCAAATTTATTTAAAAACGGTGCCTAAAAACTTTGATATTTAGTGGATAACAATGTTTATGAAGGTAACACAATCTCAACGAGCGATCAGGGTAAACCGGTGGCTACTGGTTGGAGGGATTATGTCACATCCCGACTCCGCCATAGCACGATATTGTCCGCTTCGCAGTCTCACGGATTTGTTCTTGGGCTTCCATGAAGCCTAAAACGCGTCACACTAGGAAGAGAGGGGCATGTACATATGAGGCCCACTCCGCCGATGTAGGACTCTACAATCCATCCTTCTTAGGGGCCCGACGCCACAATCTCAACGAGCGATTGGGGTAAATCAGTGGCTCCTGGTTGGGGGATTATGTCACATCCCGACTCCGTCATAGCACGATATTGTCCACTTCGCAGTCTCACGGATTTGTTCTTGGGCTTCCACGAAGCCCATAATGCGTCATGCTAGGAAGAGAGGGGCATGTACGTATAAGGCCTTGTTGACCTTAAAAACTACCAAGCATACGTGGCACACAGGCCAAGTAACTAATGAGCTAACTACGTCCTTTAGTTATGTGCGGGGCGTGTCAACTCGTCGACCAAGCTCAGTCGGGGAGTAAAATGTGTTGCATGGCGTTGAGTGCGCTGCTGACTTCTTGACCTTGCTACTGCAGCTGAAGAAGAAACACGTCTCAGCCTTTGGGGGGTTCTAAAGCCTGAAGACAAGGCTACTAGTTCTACAAAGTTCAATATCAAATTCGGCTTTCAATGTGCCGAATTTAGTAACCTGGTAACACCCCACTTCGCCGAGAAGGCTGATAAGATGACCTCTGCCAACAAAGACTCGAAAATCCTTGCTGACCGAGACTTGGATAAATAATCAGTCAGTCTCGAAGCAATGTTGTTTATCCAAACTGAAGATGTTTCTCGATCGACTGATTCAACGGCGATAGGGCTATTTATCCAAACTAAAGATATCGCCGGTTGCCTTCACAGTGCTGTTTATCCAAACTAAAGATGTGTTGGCGAGAAAGGGGGAGAATGATAGATTTCTCAAGGTTGTTGAGAGGTTTCGCGTAGAGCGAGTTTGCGCATGGCAGTTTTGTGTTGAATTAGAGGGGGCCATAATGTTGTCTGCGACTCTGTATTTGTAGTGGCTATCTTTTGCTTGGCATGGCCTGACAGCTTTGTAGAGTCCAATTGCCATTCTAACTTTGTAGAACATCACTTGCTACGTTGACTCAGAACTGGTGTCTAATCACCTTAGCCGTCCAATATCTCTAAGACATGATAAAGGCTATCTTTTAATTTTCCTTGAAAAATAAATATATCTCTCCACATACGTGACCTCACCAAATGAACATCCTATTCTAACTGAAACTTCTCTTTCTCCACCATGTTGGTCCAGGTGCAACAGTGCATGCATAATAAATTGCATTTTATTTCAACACAACCTGATCACTTAAGAGACTATTTTCTATCAAAAACCATTTGACAAACCTCATGACAAGATAGGAGCTTGTCATTTGTCCTTCATGATTATCCATGACTTTTCAAAAATAAAAGTAAAACCTAGGCTTATCACATCATCACCAAAAGCCAGGCCTATCTAGGCTTCTTCATAATCTATCCATGCATGCATTAATCCATTTGTAGTTGTATGACAATCATCCCATCCTGCATGCTTCATTATCTGATGTCGTGCATATCCCAATATTTCATATGTTCAAATCAATTGGGATTCAGACAAATATTAGGTTTAAATAATTTAATATATTACTAAGAGATAATATCATGATTAAAATTCACAACATTATTTCTCAATAATAATTGAAAATTATTTTAACTACTTTGTCATTCAATGGTCTAAAATTCTGCTCATTCAACGGCCTCGATTACTCGGGTCGATAGTGTAATTTTGGGACCAACTCCCACCGCCGATGTGGGACTCTACAGATTACACTACCTGATTGATGAGATGGCTAAATGAGATCTCTCTACCTAAAACAACTCGAGCCTTGTATTAAATCAAGAGTAGTTCATTCCAAATATATGCCCTGATTTGAGATGCTTGTCTGGTTTTAATGTCGTAACCTGATTGTTTAACTTTTCCTCAGATTTTCTTATATGCAAGTTGGATGCTGCTATTCAATTTTAGGTCAGTCCTGTTAATTTTGCTTTTTTATTTTGCCATATTTTTTTCTTTTCATTTTTTCACACAAGGATATACTCCCGGTGACACCCAAGTACTAGGGTTTACTTTGAGATTAGTATGATATATATATGCAATCTGCAATATGTATGGTTAATCTGCATTGACTGATATTGTAATGATAAGGTGAAATGTAAAAAAGTATTACAGTTACTATATGTACAAAGAGACAGAATTTGAAAAGACATTCTACAATTCCCACTAGTGAAATCCAAGAACCCTGCGAGACGGGGAACTTCTAATATCCACACATTTCCCATTTTCCTGCCCCCTTTTAGCTGTCAAAATGTCTTCTTATGCCTCCCCCAGACTCAGGGACCACAATCTTCTGCACTATTTTCGGACACTTCTCGTTGTTTTCAATCTTAGATTCTCAAGTCACAATGGCAAAGATTGACTTAGAAACATTTCGGGTTAAATTAAACCTTTGCATATATGAGCTGGCTGTACGCGCTTGAGCAAGCTAGAGTCTTTGAGTACCTCAATTTGATTGCCAATCTGCAATGTAGTTGGCTGTACTGCTTCTGCTTGATTGATATAGCTAGCGTTATAGAACGCAGTAGGAAAAGCTGATATTCGTTTAGTGGAACACGGAAAAAAATTCTTAGAGGGCGTTTGTTTGCCCTCACTAAAGGATACTGGACTAGACTGGACTAAGGGTTAGTCCAGTCCCATGTTTGTTCTTGACAGGGACTAGGTTTAATGAGACTAAATCTCACTAGCCTAGACTAAATCAGGGACTAGCTGGTCTTAGTCAGACCCCTCAAAAATCATGGGACTAGCTAAGACTGTCCCATTTCTCCTCCTCGCCTTGCTCCTCGACCACTCACATTCAAAAGCCATTGGACTAGATGCTTTTCACAACCAATTTTCATATAAAATACCAAATTGAAGAATAGATTGGAACAGACAAGGGAGAAAAAGATGGAGAAAAAGAGGGAGAGAATGGGGGGTAAGGAAGGATTAGAGGGATAAAAAAAATAGGATAAAAAAATATTAATAATTATGGATTAAATAATATAATATTAGAGTTTGTTAATTATTCTGCTTGTTTGTCCGACATTGCACCAAACGCTTCACTAAGCTAGTCCAGCTTAGTCTAGTCTAAGCCAGTACAGCTTAGTCCCTGAAGCTAGTCCAGTCCGAGACAGTCCAGGGCAACAAACGCACATAGTACTACAACGGATTGTTAATTAAACTACAAAAGATTTGGGAACTTAAAAATAACAGTAGGAGTTGACTGTAGGTCGTTAGTTTTTGTGTACATGATATCTTGCTGTTACTGCATTTTTCAAAAGTAAAAAAGAGGCTTCTTGTTGTTATATGAAGAAAATATCTTAATCACGTGCATCGCGGTTTGAAATCTGTCGCTTGCCTCGTTCGCATACGTTACGTTATAATATTACTACACATGTGAATCCTTCATTGGCATATTCCAAACAACCAATTGCAAATGGCTCAAGAAATTCACATTATCCCTCTATATATACAGTCCTAATTTCCTTATCAAGAAACACCTCAAAACAGAAGGCTAAAACTGAAAAAATAACTAAACGATCCGTGAAGATGATTTTCCCTATCTTCTTCACATTTTCTCTGCTCCTCTCCTCCTCCCTTGCTTCCGTGCAAGACTTCTGCGTCGCAGACTACAAAGCTCCGGAGGGCCCTGCAGGCTACTCTTGCAAAAAGCCTGCTAAAGTTACGGTCGATGATTTTGTGTACTCTGGCCTAGGCATTCCCGGCAACACCACGAATATCATCAAAGCTGCAGTCACCCCTGCTTTTGCTGCTCAATTTCCTGGTGTGAATGGCCTCGGCCTTTCACTCGCGCGCCTAGACCTAGCTGTGGGTGGAGTCATCCCATTTCACACGCACCCCGGGGCTTCTGAAGTCCTACTTGTTGCTCAAGGATCAATAGTTGCCGGGTTTGTTTCCTCAGCTAACGCGGTTTATCTGAAAACTCTTAAGAAGGGTGACATTATGGTGTTCCCTCAAGGTCTACTGCACTTCCAAGTGAATGGAGATAAAACTCCAGCCCTTGCATTTGTTAGCTTCAGTAGTCCAAGCCCCGGCCTGCAGATTCTGGACTTTGCGCTGTTCCAAAACGACTTACCTACTGAATTGATAGCGCAGACTACTTTCCTCGACGCTGCGCAGATAAAGAAGCTTAAGGCTGTTCTTGGTGGTACCAATTAGATTGTCTCTTTCTTTTCATCCCCCTTCTTCTGGGGTTATTCCACGTCCCTTTTGTTTTTTCGTTGTGATTGAGAGGAAAATAGTTCTGTTTAGTGTGTTTCTTGTACGCTTTTAGAAGCATTATACTGCTTCAGTCTGACCAATGTAGCAACAATAATGTTGAAGGCAATATATGCATCTTTCAATCAAAATTCCTTCTTTTTTATATATTTCTATATTATTGAGGTAACATGCTTAATTTTCAATCAAGAAACAGGAACACTAGCGTACCTTATTCATTGAAAATTGCACGACAAGGTGAACCGGAGAAGAACTTTACAGTTATGGTGCACAAAACAAGACAGAATTTGAAAACTGTCTTCTTATGTCCCACCACCCCCCAATCCCGTCCATTTTCTCAAGGGCCACAATCTGCACACCATTTTCGGAATCTCTCGATGGACTTTAAATCTTAGGACACAACCTCGGACCCTCTAAGTAGATAAGATATATAAGTTCACAAAACACGAAATACGTCTATTTCTCGTTAATGTATTGATTGTTTAGAAAAACAGTTGCAAAGTATGTTAGGTAATCTATAGTTGATAATTATATATAACAGACTGAAAAAAAAACTTACTAGTTTTCGTTGTGTGGAACACCAAATTTTTATGGTACTATTGGGATGGGATTTACTCGAAACGGTGAAAGATTTGGGAACTTGAATAACAGTCAGTAATTTTCTGCATTTCATCTTGTTGCTGTTACTGTATTGTCAAAAACAAAAAGAGGCTTATTGTTGTCATCTGAGAAAAATATCACACTCACATGCTTCACGGCTCGAAATCTGTCCTTTGCCTCATCGTATATTCCGAACAACCAATTGCGATATGAGCTCAAGATATTTTACAGTATCCCACTGTGTGTACATATGATCCCAAATTCCTTATCAAGAAACACAACTTAGAAAAGGCTTCAGCAAGCACACAACTGTTGCACTTTGTAACGATGATTTTCCCTATCTTCTTCACATTTTTTCTCCTCTTCTCCTCCAATGCAGCTGTGCAGGACTTCAGTGTTGCAGACCTCACAGTGCCCGACGGCCCTGCAGGCTACTCTTGCAAAAGCCCTGCAAAAGTTAAAACTGGATGACTTTGTTCTCGGGTCTAGGCATTGCTGGCAACACCGCAAACATCATCAAAGCTGCAGTCACCCCCTGCATTTGCTGCTCAGTTCCCTAGTGTCAACGGCCTTGGCATTTCGTTCGCGCGTATAGACCTGGCTGTTGGTGGAGTTGTCCCATTCCACACACACCCTAGAGCTTTGGAAGTCCTGATTATCGTCGAAGGGACAATCTGTGCCGGCTTTGTTTCCTCGGCAAACACCGTTTATCTACACTCTTGAGAAGGGTGACATTATGGTTTTCCCTCAGGGGTTATTGCACTTCCAAGTGAATGGAGGTGAGACTCCGGCCTTGCATTTGCTAGCTTCAGTAGTCCAAGCACAGGACTGCAAATTCTGGACTTTGCTCTGTTTAAAAACGATTTAGCAGCGGAACTGGTAGCACAGACTACTTTTCCCGATGTTGCTCAGATCAAGAAACTGAATGGTGTTCTTGGTGGTACTAATTAGTAGTTAAGCTCTCTCATTTCGGTTTCCTTTTAGTGGCAGTTGCTGGATTCGTTGTAGAAGAGTACTATGCTCGATTTTTGTATGCTTGTAGTAGAAGTTTAGTTGTGTGTGCTTATTATTAAAGGCGAAATGCCCCATTTATTTGAAACCCTGTTCTTATTTGCATCTGAAGATGAATAAATGCATGTTTCTTTACATATCTTGTATAATTTGAAGCAAGAAATAAGTCGGGTCGAACAACTTAAGGATCGATATCTGCAATGCAGTCAATCAAACCCGAACGATGAAACGAACAAAGTGTTGACAATCATACAATCTCAATGACCCTATCAACTAATATTTGTATGGTTTAAATTTCTTTATGGATTATATGCCAAGTTCCGGTGGCGCCTCACCACAACATAATGTTACTAATCTACTCGTATTATAACACAAGTATCTATGTATAGTACTATACTTAATTTCCATCAACTATTTACTATAACTTACACACATTATAACTCGTGAATTAATACCACGTAGTTCCTCCTCAAGAAGACTTCAATCAGTAGCATTATTAAACATCAATTTGGGCTTAATTTCCACGACGGTTATCGATCAAAATCACATTTTCCATCTCCCTCCTTTTCTACATCAAAAGGCACTATGGTCGTTAAAGAAACAAAAAAATCTTGGCACTTTTCAATCACTTTCCTTAAGAACTTTCCACGAAAACAACATCAAGTTCACAACTTAAAGTTAATTTCATAAATTACCCATTAACAAATCACTTTCTTACAATGTTGAATTAAGGTTATTTTAATTCGTACGACACTGTTTTATCTGTACTCTCATTTTTTTTCTTCTGCACTCTCTCTTCTCTCAAATTAAATAATACAAAAAAGAATCAATGTACAAAAATAAAAAGAGAAGTGCGTGAGGAGAAAGTAAGGATTTGAACACGTGCGAAAAAATGGCGAAATCTGACGATGACGACGGGTTAAACAGAGCCAACTGCAAGGCCAAGAGTGGTGGGTAAGTTTGGTTTGGCCTTACTGGATTAGGCCTTTAATAATGGAGGTGGGTGGGTCGGTGGGCGGCGGGCTTCCTTCTTTGAGCTTGAGAGAGTTTGAAAGGCCGTTATTATAACAGTAAATTGAGCTCCGAGATGGTGGGAAGTGTCAACTACGCAAAATCCGTTAATATTTCTTTTTTTCCTGATGAAGCTCATGTTATTTAATTTGCTATTGAAATGGAACGATACGTGTTTTTAGTGGACTTTTCAAATCTACTAGTAGTGACTATTTACCTCATATACAAAATTATACCATTAATTCAACATTTTTAAATTTTACTAATGGCTTGTAAATCAGTTGATTAAAAGTCTTCAACTTTGCATCTGAGGTTTCGTGTTCAAATCATTCTATCTATTATTTAGTGTAGACATCTTTCCGTTTTTCAAAAAGTACGGCACTTAATACAATTAATGCACATATTATAATACAAGCAGAAATTTCAAAATATAAGTGAAAATTCGGAATTGAAGTTAATTATTAGGGCAAATAGATATTAAGGTTATGTTATTTGGATGTTTGCTGACACACTCTTTAATATAAGTAGAATCCACATATATTAAAATATGTATTACTTTTGTGTATCCCAATATTATAATTGTTATGGGAGGTATTTTTACACACAATTTTTAGTCTCTCACACACTATTTTCTATTTCTAACTATCAAACTGAGTGAATCAAATTAACAAAACAAATATAAATAAACAAGAATGTATAGAAAGCTAAAAATAGCGTGTATTTATCATTTCTCAATATTATTATCACTAAAGCTATAAATCCCATAGGTTTTTTAACATCAAATTGACATTTGGATGGTAGGGACTTGAGAAGTGCTAAGGAGACTCTCTCAAAGTGTGACTCTTCATGGATTTTTTGTCACCTCACAGTTTAACGTTAATTTTCGTGCCAACATTATAAAATATTATGCTAAAAACATGAGGTGATAGAAAGTTCATGGAGAGTCTCACTTGTGAGAAAGTTTCCTTGGCATTTCTCCATAGACTTGTCACTAATCTAATCAGTAATCCCACGATTAAGGTTATTATTTGTCTAATCAAAAATGACCCCAAGGTGTTGGTGGGATGATAGATCAACATCGAAATCAAAGCTTCAACCCCAAGCAATAATACAATCCTATTTATATTTAAGACCAAGTTGTTTATACATAAACAATTGATTTATAAGACATGGTCCATCTCCAACTCAACATGATTGGACAAATTAAATTCGTCGAATATGTAACATATTAATTTTGCCAGTAGGTATACAGCTAAGATGCATAACATATTATCACTTTCTTGATCTCACTCTTCACTAAAAGAATAATTTACATAATATGAGTTAGCCGTGCGCTGTTTTGTGCTAGTAAAACAAACACATTTATATAAAAACTTACACATATTACATATCTTTATTTTACTATCCAATTACGTTACCGTGACATTGTACATGTCTTATGTTACCGTGTAAGTCTTTCTCTTAAGTCTGTAAACACAAATTAACCTAATTAATCATGTACTATGTCAGTCTTGCTACACACAAATTCGAATCCCCGTCCTCCAAAAAGACAAGTATTATCACAAACCTAATCTCTAACACTAATTACCGAGGATGATCCTCTTTAATTATGCTAAATTCCCAATCATTGAAATCATGGTCCCTATGATTAAGATATAAACATGATTCTATCCTCTACTTAATTCTTTTTTAATTAATTTTAAAAAAATTATTTGAATCAATAACCTTAGTGTACGCCCAACTCACTCTCTACACTATACTATTTTAATTAAACTATTAACATCTTCTTAAGCTCAATTTAACTACCTAAATTAACCTCACAAATCTAATTTAATATGTAAATTTTCTCTAGACCCATTTAAAAGATAAAAACTCGAAGTCAAAGAATATGTTCCTCTTTCCAACAGGTTCATCGACTTTCTTTTCAATTCTTCATGATTAATAGAAATAGAAATAGAACTTAATTAGAATTGGTGAGAATTAATTCATCCTTTAAGTTTACAGGAGGATGACAGGAAGGACATTGCCAACACCAGACACTTGCTTTTGATGGAGTCTCTATCACTATCTACAGTGTTGCTCTCAATAAATCTCAGGTTGTCTTGCATGACCATGTTAAGCAAGCCGTTCTCTCCTCTCAGGGTCCCATCGCAGGGCTACAACCATAATTTCAACGTAAACCCCCTCTTTGTCAAGGCAAAAGCTTGTGGATTGATCTATTTTTTTTGTTTTGTTTTGCACACGGAATTGGGCTAACAAAGTCTTTTTATTTTTGCAAGCAATACACTCATAAACCCTAAACAAAATAATTCAACAAAAAAAAAAAAAAAAAAACTTGCATAAATCGCTTCATACCTTAACAGGAGGATCCAAAATTTTAAAATCAAAATCTATGCGTAAAAAGGAGCTTATTTTTTCTCTATGAGATAGCCTTAGGATTTCAACCAGAATAGAATATAGGAGAAAGATTGCGTGATGGAAATGGTTTGATTATTGGGTATGAATTTATTGATAAATTTTAGTTTTATTGTTCACTTCATCTTGTACTTGATCGTAATAATATAATAGAGTAAAAATGTCAATTCACATTTAAAGTTTATGGTGTGTGTAAAAAAATGTTATATGGGTTCAAAAAAAAATTTCATCGAGTTTTGATGCATGTGAAGACTCTTCTAAAATTATCTTGTATCAACGACTGACAAAATCGTGCACATGCATACACATAACTTTCCACACATCTTTCTTTAATTATCAAATGGCTACCTCAGCAGTCATAATCTTCTTTCTCTTTCCTCTTTTGGACAGTAGAAAGATTATTCTTTTTAGTTAGTGTTAAATTAAACATGAAAATGATTTTCATGCTCGTGTTTATTATGTCTCTTTAATTTTTCTTTAACTATTTAAATTTTTTTTAAGATAAAAAATAAGCATAATTTGCAGAAGGAGAAAAGAGAGATGTACGAAAATTATTTCCCATGTTGTATCAAACATTTCCATATACACATAATTTAGAGTAAATGGGAAAGAAATAAAGAGAATGAGCCAGGTTAGCAGGGTGACAACCAAATGGAAAAGAAAGGAAGACAAACCCTTTCTCTCTTTACGTCCGAGATGTAAATGACAGACTGGCATTAGCAAGGTCAAGCAGAGAGAGAATATATATATATATATATATATATATATATATATATATATATATATATATATAGACAAATAAATATGCCTTTCATATATAGTGTGTCTCTGTGTGTATATTCCTTCTTTGTCCTAGAATTGTCCCTCAATTATCGCCTTGGGTTCTGCAGAGCTAGAGAGAGAGGGACGAGATGAGTCTCTTTGGCCTGGGAAGCAGGTTTGTACCTAATGATCCCAATTTTTTAAATCCAAAACTATATTGGATTCAGGATCATGAACCCTAGAACCCTATATTTTTTTGTCTCAGGCTTTTTTCTTGGGTTTTTGTGACGATTTTGATATATCTGTCATATTTGATGCATGGTTTTGCACCATAACTCTTGTCATATTTTGTTTGGTTAGAGGATTCTGCTAAATGGGCATCAATCAAAATTTAAAATTTTATCTGTTTACTCACTGAAATTTGGATCAGAAAAACAAAAAACCCAATAAAAATTTGTTTGTTCGAATTCGGAACATGTTTTTTGTTTTCGTCCTTCCCCTGAATCCCATCTTTGATAATTCTGCAGAAACCAAAAGACATTCCGGCCGAAAAAGAGCGCTCCGTCCGGCAGTAAGGTTGGTTTATTACGTACATACATTCCTCAGCCAACCCTAATCATGTTTACTACCTTCTGTGGTTATTAAAATTTAATAAAAACCTAGTGTTAGATTATATATTGGTTTTATTCTTTTAATGTGTACTTAATTCAAATTTATTATATTATATTTTTGTTTTAATATTTAATAAAAATCTTATTTAATGTCATTACATTAAAATTTTTACTTCCTCTAATTAGTGTATTTAGACGTTTGTATCATAATATATTTTACTAAATTAGTGTATCAAAATGTTCATACCTAAATATATTGTATCACCTAAATATATTGTAATGAATTAGTGACACATGAGAAAATATGCAAAAACATAAGTGTACCGAAAAATTTCGTGCCTAAATATATGATACTAAACTAGTGTACCAAAATGTCAATTCATAAATATATTATACTCAACTAGTGTACTGAAATGTCCGTACCTAAACATATTATACTAACCTAGTGTACCAAAATGTTCGTACGTAAATATATTGTAATGAATTAGCGGCACATAAGAAAATATGCAAAAACATAAGTGTACCGAAAAATCTCTACAAAAATATTTTCTTATATAACTTACTTACCATAATGAGAATTAAAATTATCATATTTTCAAATTTAATTTGAACACCATAAAATTATAAATAAATAAAGACATTGAATCCATATGGTGACATTAAATAAAGTCTAGAAACTAAAATCAATTTTTAATGTTGTATAAGACATTTTTCTAAACTACAACCTATTTAAGGATTAAAATCTAGTTTTCTATTTTTTTTATTTCTCAAAGGATTTTCATGATTTTTTTTTCCTGATGGAAGCAATATGTTTATATATATACGTTGATAAATGCAGGGTGCCCAGCTTCAGAAACACATTGATGCTACTTTGGGCAGTGGCAACCTGAGGGAGGCGGTTCGTCTGCCTCCCGGCGAAGATATAAACGAATGGCTGGCAGTAAACAGTAAGAACTTCAATATGATCATCATATACAAAATTCACTGGGAAAATTGTTATTGCACTATATTTTAACTTCTTTCAATCTTGAACTTTTTCTGCAGCTGTCGATTTTTTCAACCAAGTGAACATTCTATATGGAACTCTCACGGAGTTCTGCACGCCGGTCAATTGTCCGACTATGTCTGCAGGGCCAAAGTATAGTTCTTGATCGTCCAGTAAATTCTTTTTATATTTTTGTTAACTCTGATCAATCCTCCCCATTCGACATCAGTTCCTTCGATAAGCATTTTTTTTTGGAACATATTTCCTGAGTGCTAAGTTTGGTTAAACTCTCGACAGGTATGAGTACAGATGGGCTGATGGAGTTAACATCAAGAAACCGATTGAGGTCTCTGCTCCAAAATATGTCGAGTATCTAATGGACTGGATCGAAGTTCAGCTCGATGAGGAATCCATCTTTCCTCAAAGATTGGGTAAGCAGAAAACTTTTCTGAAGTTAATTAGACCTGAGTTTTGATGAAGCTCCCTCCATCAACTTATCTGCTGTTATGTGTTACAGGAGCACCGTTTCCGTCCAATTTCCAAGATGTCGTCAAGACCATTTTTAAGCGGTTGTTCCGCGTTTACGCGCATATCTACCATTCTCATTTCCAGAAAATTGTGAGCTTGAAGGAGGAAGCTCATCTCAACACTTGCTTCAAGCACTTTGTTCTCTTCACATGCGTAAGCTTTTGCCCTACCTCCTTTCTTTCGTAAGTTTTTCTTCGCTTTGATTCTATTTGTTTGATGTTCGTTCTTCGTTTTGTGACGCAGGAATTCCGCTTGATCGACAAAGGGGAGCTTGCGCCTCTTCAGGACCTGGTTGAGTCCATTTTACAGCCCAAGTGATATCTGGAATTTTGGTCTGATGTTTTTGGATTTTGGTTCGGTTTTGGAGCACACATTGTTGTCAGCTTCTGCTTGCCCATGCAATTTTTGTGCAACGAGATGCCTTGTTTTAGCACCCTCCTCTGTTTCTATATCCCTCTCCTGTCCTTGCGATGGACCATTTTCTTAGATTTTGGGAATTTTAAGAAAGCTGTTTCTGCTTGTAATTTTATGTTCCAAACAATTATCTCATGTCATATTACAACTGTAAAACCTGTTTGATCAAAATTGCTAGTCGTGCATCAATTTGGATGATTGGATTGGTAATTTCATTCTGGTTACTTGTAAGCGACTCAAATTCACCGTTTAATTTCTTGGAATTCTTCACCGCACATTCAATCGTTAAAGTTAGCAATGTATATCAAACATTGTTATACTCGGATTGACAAAAAAATGTGAACCACTTGACATAACCCGGCCTGAGAGAAGCCCTACAAGCCGACCACCTCGGTCCCCGGAATCTCTAGACCGGCCCTGACAAAGGAGATAATTCCACAGGACGCAGCTGGAAAAATGATCCATGATGAGTGAATGAATCATTTGATAAGGAAAAACAGCTTGTAATAAATTGATATTCTTTGAATTACATTTTTGTCATCTTGAAGTAATACATTCAATTCAGTATCAAAAGGGTTGTATCCCAATCAATTTTTGAAACCCCCTATGTTACGGACGAAAAAAGAACGAAAAATTAAGTGCAAAATAAAACAACAGTGTAAACTTAATTGATGTGGTACACTGGCAAGGAGGTCTTCTGTTCATCGAATCAATCTTTACTTTCCAGTGGTCGCTCGGGAGAACACATACATGACTTCTGTGTTGAACCTCAAATCAGGCTGCAAACAACATCGTGTCCCAGTTCTACACTGCTCGAAGGTTTTTTTCACCCAAATGAGCTGGTGGAATTGCTAACCAACCTACTGATTTATCTTTGCAATTGGAAATTTAAGATTGCCACTCCCTTGCTGATTCGTTTGAAATAATGGCAGCACAGACCTTGATGTCTTGCACGCTGCTGATCTCATACCGTGATTTAATGCAAAACCTGTTACCGCACTCTACTTTTTCCTTCTTGCTTCACATATACAGCCTGGATATGGATTTGCGTAAAAGCTTTCTTCCAGTTTTGGAAATTCGCCAGCCTCTCTCGGATATGGAGCTCCAACTCTGTCTATGTGAAGCTTTTTCACCTTGGAACTGAATTTGTTCCAAGAGATTTTTCCTTCGTCAAACTCATCGACAAGTTTTACAAAATTCATCCTGCATCCCCAATGGAATGGAACTTAATATATGCCGAAAATGTAATGAAAGAAAAAGAAAAGTAATCATGCTAAAAGAAGTTGTAAGAAAATAGGTTTATGTAATTACCTGTCTGGATTAATGGTCTTCTTAAAGTTCTCAAAGCGCCTATGACCTTGCACTGCTTTTGCCATGTTTCCGTCATATGTATAAACAAAAACATCACTCTGTAAGGCAACAACATAGTCTATACCAGCCAACATGTTCTGATGATTCCTGAATGGATTCAGCTCTTCCTCTTTAGCGAGAGTGGAATGGGAAAATATGTTCGGGAATTCATCCTCAAGATGTTGCATACTTTCATTCCCATAAGCTTCACCAGCTACCAAGTAAATCCTGGTACTGGATGGAAATCCGAGCCCTTTGAGCAAAAGCGAAGTCTCCCTTGGGGTCAATGGGCAGCCCCCAAGCAACCTTCTCTCTGTCCCATTAATTTCTTTCTCCTTCCAGTGGCTGACTTCATATCGCATTCTACGTAGTTCTTCATCCTCTTCTGCTCTCAAACTATGACTGCAGCCCGTAAATGCCAGCATATCCTTCTCATACCTGATGAAGAAATTACAATTTACATAAGAGGGAGATAGGTTACAATAAGTTGCTGCAATCACCCTACATATCAAAGAAAGCAAACAAAAACCTACTTTTACTAATGCAAATTCATTATATATATATATCAATACAAATATTTAACGTGAACCGCCATTTCATCTCTGAAAGATCACTAACTTCATGCACACCAAAAGAGTGAAATGGTCCACTGGATACTAAAGTTAAAACTTATCAACGACTTGCCTCAAATGAAGAGCAAGATAAGGGCCTCCATTTTTCCGCATTCTAGAAATCAAGGTTCTTCCAAGTTCTTCTATTGGAGCTGAATACTTCAATGCCCTGTAATTCACACGGCACCTCAGCCTTTGAATGGAAATTGAGAGGTCATTGTTGGCAATTCGAGAATCCGTATGAGTGAAATAGATTACTTTGTGCTGCTTCAACAGTGGGAGAACCTCTGACTTATAATAACTAGCCTGGACCAATTAATGCAAACAAGCTAATCAGCTGGCAATAATTAATCTAAGAAATGGTAATAAATGATATGAGATATATTGGGAATTACAGTTAAGTATAGCCATTCGTGTGTATTGAATGGACAAAAAATCTGGATCGTTTGTAGAACATAGCACAGCATCCCTAATGAACGCTCAACCTATGTTCCTCAGCCAATATTAAAGTAATAAACATTACTGTACGATATATAAGTTCACATGGATGCTGACCTTAGACCAAGATATCAGTGTTTTGTTGAAAGGCTCGATGCCAGCATAGGCAGGGGGTAATGTCTCTACTATGTGGATATCATCCTTTAGAGTCTCAATGAAGTGTTGCCAATTGAAAAGATCTTTAAAACCACTGCGAGTAGACATGAAGTAATTAGTTCAGATTATATCACCAGGAAAACTTGAACGCAATCATATCATTTGGAGGATAAAGAAACTTGAACAACTATACGATATACTCAGAACTACAGAAATAAACAAACCTCTCATCAGCCCAGTAGTTAGTGTGATCAAGTGAAGGTAGGACAAGCGTCGCCTTCATAATCTTGGCAACAGCAACCATATCACAGATCTGCACTCTAAAATATAATGCATCAGACTATAGTTAACACCAATGAAATCTTAAAACAGTAGAATAATCAAAATACACAATAGCCAGACCCCAAATCTCATCTGATTCAAGCCGCCATTAGCATTTATAAGAATGTAACCGTTGGTCTTTGCGTCCAGCTCTGCCAAAAGATGCAAGTAGGACATGAGATAATGAAAACCTCAAGCTCACAAATCTAAACACACAGAGGCACAAAGACAGAGAAAGAGAAGAGTAAAGTCATTTAGTTGCATGTGTTACATACGTTTGTGAGTTTTTGGCAACTCAATGCACTGACGAAAATTCTCACTGTTCGGTCGGGACCAGATACCTGTGTACTGAACCAGAAGTCAATTTCCATACCCTCAATTACTTTCAGGAAACAAGAGAGCAAAAAGCGAAAAGAATGTGATCAAGACTTAAGATTTAAGACTTACTTCAGCGCTTTTCTCTTCAACAACCACACGGTTCACACCAGACGCCATCATTATTGTTTGTTCAACATGACTTCCTCCATCCCTATATCCATATTCGTGAGAGCTTTGATCCATCCGTTTTAAAAGATTCATGGAGTCGGAACCATCCTAAATTTAGAAGAAACCATCTTAGGAAAATTTAAACAAATACACGACAAATCTAACATAGAACAAATGCAATCCATCCTAAAACAATCTCATCAAGCATAACACATACAATATCGAAAGCACTCACTAAAGCACACGCACACACATATGAAAACATACATATATTCGAGCGATATTCTAACTAAGCAGAGCTACGGGAAGGGGATTCGAACTGCTCTAGCTAACTTAGCTACGACATACAAGCATATATATTGTAGAAACACAATAATTCGCCAACCTGATTGGACCTAGCACTTTCAATAGCAGATCCAAACCAACCAGTAGCACAAATCTTCAGAATCCCGAGAAACAAACAAACCCCACAAAACGCAAAGAACATCCAATGGCCAAGCTTCCTCTTCTCCCTCAACCCCAAGTCCACCACCAGAGATCCAATTGGCCTCCTCAGGAACCCCCTCACCGCAACTCTCTGGCTCACATGGTTGTGGGTCTGCTTCCTTTCCAAAAACGAGTCAAACCCATCAGCCGGAACCGGGTACCCGCCGATTTCAGATCTGGGCGAGTTCAGCTGGAGATCAATCTCGTACTCGCCGACAAACCCGCCATTGCCGCCGTTGGTGTTGCTGCTACTTCCGATGTTGCTGCTGTGAGGACTTCCATTGTTGGCGGCAGCAGCGCTGGCGTTGGGGTTGCGCTTGAACGAGTGAGCTCGGCGAGTCATTGCGCCCGAGAATCTCGGGCTGTTGACTCGCTGCGAGACGCCATCGCTAGCGTTGTGTAGGTGGTGATGGTGACCCATGTCCTGAAACTCTATAGCACTGTAAAACGCTGCGTTTTGAAGCGATCAGAGTGGTATTTATTGGTTATCGTTGGTGATTGGAATGGGTTGCGATCGCCATTAAAGCTGTCCACGAAGCAGCGGCAGCAGCCAGGCTTTCTCTTCTCTTCTCTTATCTTTCTCTCTCTACAATTTTTTCTGTCTCTAGAATTGTGATGCGTCAGAAAGTCCTGAAATCCGAAAATGTGTTAGGGCGGAATTTGGATTTGTTTAGTAAGGCAGTGGCCAGCCAATGCCGATGGTGACACTAATTCCGATTATCATATTTGGATCCAATATTCACCACGATTCTATTTTATTTTATTTTTAAGCGTTGATAAATGTATTTATAAATATTAATTTTTTCTAAAAGAAACAATTTTTTTTAACAGAAACAATGAGTAACGAGCTACGGTTTCAATCTTCCTTGGCCGTAAGTTTAGCTTCCTCACCAACAGTGGATTTCGAACCCGAGACCTCCCGTTTTTGTTTGAAAAAAGCCTTGCAATCCTCCTTGTATCACTGGACTACCAGGTCGTGGTGTAAACAACATATTATTTAGTTTGCTGACTTTATCTACAAATTTAATTTTATTCTAAAGAAATATATGTAATTTATTTGGATGTTGACTTTACTTGTAATGTAAGTTTGACTCCAGGTTGCAGAGTTGATAATGATTGCATCCTTTGTTCGGAGAATACTTTTTTATTCTTTATGAATAACCTATTTTTTAGCTTGTATATAAAATGTTTAGTTATACAAATTTACGAATTTGACTAATACTAATCGTGTTCAATACTTATCACTATGTTTGACGATTAGATTTCTTCTAATTTATATATTCATATAGATTATATTTGGCTGTTAGATGATGATTTATGATTGTATTGAGGTCCTTGTTTCGAGAACATGTGAGAAACAAATGCATATTAACGCCAATATTATATTAATTTAGATTAAAAAGCTTTAAATATTCATTTTTAATGGTGTCAAATAATTTAAATCTTTGGATCTATATTATAATATTGTGATTAATATGTACTTTTTATTATTATTAAGGAGAGATAGAGATGATTCAAAACTATTACAATAATTTAAGCGAGGACAGAGTTTCGAATTTGAAATATATGAGTAAAAAACTCAATACCTTATCCACTAACATATTGGACCACACATGCTAGTTAATATGCACTTGGTTCTCAGAGCTCCCCAAAATAAGAACCTTTGGAGAGCAAGACTATTGTATTAAATAAGTATTGTAGTCAAATTTTGAATTGTGTAATATTATTGATAGGGTAATTGTCACATCCCGCCTCGGGTTCGACTCCGCCATCGATATTGTTCGCTTTGGACCCCTACCACACCCTCACGGTTTTGTTTCTAGGAACTCGCATGAGAACTTCCCAATGGGTCACCCATCATAGGATTGCTCTCACACGAACTCGCTTAACTTCGGAGTTCCGAGCCAGTAAGCTCCCAAAGGCCTCGTGCTAATTGGAGGTGGGAATGTACATATATGGCTTACAGGATCCTCACCCCTAGGCGATGTGGGATCTTACAATCCACCCCCCCTTAAGGGGCCGACGTCCTCATCGGCACACTTCCGGCAAGGAGTGGCTCTGATACCAAATTGTCACATCCCGGCCC
Source organism: Crataegus laevigata (assembly GCA_963580275.1). Lineage (NCBI taxonomy): Eukaryota > Viridiplantae > Streptophyta > Magnoliopsida > Rosales > Rosaceae > Crataegus > Crataegus laevigata. The sequence goes on along the minus strand of OY756942.1, from coordinate 34,272,759 downwards.
GCACTAGACTCTATCATGCCACGATATTGTCCGCTTTGGGTCCCTACCACACCCTCATAGTTTTGTTTTATGGGAACTCACATGAAAATTTCCCAGTGGGTCACCCATCATGGAATACTTTCGGCAGGGAGTGGCTCTGATACCAAATTGTCACATCCCCGCCCGCACTAGACTCTGCCATAGCACGATATTGTCCGCTTTGGGCCCCTACCACACCCTCATAGTTTTGTTTATGAGAACTCACATGAAAATTTCCCAGTGGGTCACCCATCATGGAATTGCTTTTGCGCGAACTCGCTTAACTTCGGAGTTCCAATGAACTCCGAAGCCAGTGAGCTCCCAAAAGGTCTCGTGCTAATTGGAGGTGAGAAAGTACATATAAGACTTACAGGATCCTCACCGCTGAGCAATGTGGGATTTTACAGTAATGCTAGGTAAGGTAAACTAAATAATCATTGATATGTATATAATTGAATAATTATTGATATGTAAACATATATGATACATGCATGTATATAAAATGCACTTATACATATATGTATACATGTAGATATATAATATATGTATATATGTAAGTCAATAATCACAATGGGTCCAAATGGGATGACAGGAAGAGTCTAGACCTTTTAGGACGACGCGTCTTCTCTTATTTGTATTTTAGTATTTTAATTTTGAACATACTTTGTTTGTTCACTTATGTTTGCTGGTGTGAATACGTGCCCAATTGTAAACTATATAGATAATTGAAAGGGACATTACCATTATGTTATACGTACGGAAAGGTATCTCAATGTCTTAACCAATGATCCAAAGAAAGTGTTGTCATTTTCCTGGGATCTTACACTTTGCCATTGTTTTCTAATCACACAAACTCTAGTATCCCTTCTTTGAGTGTTTTTACTGAAAGGGTTTTTGGTGAAATGGTTTTGTAACTAATTCTTAATAAAAATGCAAGTAAATTTTGAAAAAAAACTTAAAGTAGTTTTTGTATTAAGCACTTCAAGTGCTTTTAGAATCCATAATATTTTCACTAAAAATTATTTCAATTATTTTGAAAGAGCTTCCAAACGCACCGTAAGAATTTTAATCTAAGTGCTTTTATAATTGTGAAACACTTTAACGTCCAATTGTGTTAAACATACTCAAAATTCTTAATTTCAAATTTCTTGCCCTCCATCTATTGAACATATTTTTATGGGTGGTGCTATACATTCACAATTTTTTACTTTCCATACATCCTATGTTAATTTTTATCTTTTAATCATTTTAAATTTATTCGACCTGACAGTTAAAAAAATACGTGTGTATATAAATTAATGTTTTTCATAACTCACGATTAGGATGAATTCAAGCTGCCTGGTTGGAATGTAATGGAATTAGAGCTGTCTGGGCCTCCGGGCATCCCACAAACTCTTGAAGCCTTCCAATTCTGACTTTTACATGTCAACAATGTTCTTCCTAAACGACTAAACGAGGAGTTTCTGAGTCATTTCCCTTTGAGCCATTTCTCAGTGGTCTATAGAACGAAATTCCACATTCATTGACAAAAAGAAAAGGGACAAGGGAAATTTCCATTTAACAAGTTTATACGCGTTGAAGAAAAAACGGTTTTTAGTTTGCGAAACCCTATAGATGGTTTCGGGCTAAAAGTAGCATATTAGTCCTCGGCTAGAAATGACCTTATATCGTTGTTATGTAACTATGTTTGTGTTATATTACAAAGTGATCACCATGCAAAAGGATATAAGATGACTTGGGAGAAAGTTTATCATTTTATTATCATATTAGTTGAATGGTGTTAAGTGTACACATTATATTTTCTTCGAAAAGTGTGAGGTGTTGTGTTGGAAATTTGGAGTGGTCAAGTGAGGGTTGGTGTGCTTTCAAAATTATTAGCGAAATATTGCTAATATTTTTATTTTTATAGTGATTTGATATTGTGACATTCAACTTATTAATAATTTAGCGATATATCTATACTGTTATTAAGAGAACCCTCCTTGTCAACTTTTTGCCACATTCTTTCCAATTTTGCCCTCACAATTAAAGCACATAATGTTGACATGATGAGGGCAAAACAGTAATTTTGTTTCTTTTGAAAAAATGACATTCATATCCCCATTTTCCCTATTTTACCCTTAATTTTTTTTTTCTCAAAATGACAATCATATTCCCAAATTTTCCTATTTTACTCTCATTTTTTTATACAAAATATCTACGTAAAGAGGAAAAAACAATAATTATGTAATATTAAGAAAAATGTGCTCTTATTAAGAGAAATTATTCCATCATCATTGTCCCGTACTGTTTTTAAAAATGAATCATACTCCTTAATCAAAAATAAAAAACAAAACGAAATTGTTCACACACAAAGTCATTGCTAGTTATTTTCTTACTAAAACTCCTTAATATATTCTTCACGAAATAAAACAATAAATATGGAATCTTTTGAGTTTTCTTTTTGTTTGATAAAATATAGAATATTTACAATGAGATAACTCACTAATAACGGAGCCTCGTCACCATATATGGGTCAATTACAATCAGGTCTGAAACTAACGTCCAAGCAAGTTGAATCAATACGCACACCAACCAAGGACGGCCAAGTCCATAAAGTTGAGGGATTTGTTTGCGAAATTGTGACGGATTTTTAGGGGCCAATTTTAGTTTTCAAATAGTAGTAGTAATGAAAAGGTGCGAGGAGAGTTGCACTTCCACGCGCTCTATATATATTTGGCGGGAAAATCGAACCGGCCCCAAATTAAGCGTACGGTGAAAGCTTCTCTCTTACAAAAACCCTAATTAAGTGGACCTGTCACTTCCAATTCTCCGATTGTCTCCGCCGACTTCCACTTCCGTTTCGCTACATTTCCGCCATTTCTCCCCATCAGTCAATCCGGGCAAATGACGGTTCTTAGGTCTCGCGAAATTGCTCCCCCCAAAACGACGCCTCGGAAGCCCAAGACGCCGCTCAAATTAGAGCCCCCCACGCCAGCACAGACCCACGAGTCCCCCACTCCTCCACCCACCGCTTCGACTTCCTCCTCCTCCCAACCCCAAAACCCTAGCCCTAATTTTGCCCCGAATCCCCGAAAGGGCTCTGTCGGGTTGGGCTCCGGGTCGGCCCCTGTCTCGGGAATGATGCGGCGGCGGAGTCTGCGTCTCGCTTCCAGGTCTCCGGGTTCTGCCGATGCGGTGGGGAGAGCGAGTGGCGGGGGAGAAGGTGATGATCGTGATTCGAATGGAGAGGTGGGTTTTGCTCTGTTTGGGAAGAGGTTTATGGTTGCGGGTGCGGGAGCTGATGGGAAGAAAAGGAAGTTGGAGATCGATATTAATGTGCCGGCTTCCGAATGTGAAGGGGATGATGGAGAGAGTAAGCAGTTTTTGAGTTTGCGATCGGGGAAGAAAGTGGTGACACGGGGAGTGGATGGTAGTAGTAATGGAGCTTTGGTGATTGATTTAGTTGCTGATGAGAATGGTAGCGTGACGAGGGAAGGTGGAGTTGGAAGAGGAGAGAGAGGGAAGAGAAAGTTGGGGGAGAGTGATTCTGCAGTCAATGGTTTCGATGTGGTAGAGATGGATTCAGATTCAGATTCGGATTCGGACACAGAGAGGGCAAGTGAAAATGTCTTGAAGAGTAGTAGTTCTAAAGGGAAGAGGAAGTTGAGTGAAGCCATTGAAGATCTTGAAGATGACGTGACTCCCAGCGAGAATGATACAGAAAAGGGCAGAAGGAGATACAGCAGCAAAGAAAAAGGGAAGGGGAAATTGGTTGGAGAAGCGGATTTATCGAATGCTAACGATGGAGGAGAGAATATAGCCGTGGACAATGTGTTTTCTGCTCCTATTCATATTGGAGAGAATGTAGCATTGCACGATCAGAGGCAGGTAAATAACATTAACAGTAATACAAGAGAGAATGTATCAGATGGAAACGTATACATGGAGCGGTTTCGAGAAATAGCTAGGCGAAATGCGTCTCGATTTGCATATTTTTCTGCTGAAGAGGAACAGGTGAATCATTTGCCTCCTGATGCTGAAGTGCCACAGGACATCGAAGATTGGCCTGGTCCCTTCTCTACGGCCATCAAAATTATTAGGGATCGAGCAGAAAAAGATGTGCAAGTGCCCTATATAGACAAGACCAAGCCACCATCAGTGAATTGGGTTCCTAAGAAGTTTCCAGACCGTCCCCTCCCAAAAATTTCGGTTCCCTCACTGCAAGATCTATGTTTGTTGGTTCTTGCTAAGAATGCTGATGCAATTGTTTCACTTGACCACGTGGCAGATGCTTTGAGGCACCGGCTAAGTCAGATGCTTTGTGATTCTCGAAAGATGAACAGTCATCTATTCGAACTTCTTGTTCGGGGATCTCCAACAGAGGTTCGGTTACGGGATTGCTCATGGATGACTGAGGAGCAGTTTACAAAATCTTTTCAGCAGTGCGACACCGTCAATTTATCGGTACGTTCTCTTATTTTTGGTTGAGCTTCAGTTTTGCATATGTAACATTCATTTGTCTCTGGTGCGTGTGTGATATATCAGGTGAATTTGAAATGCTTAGTCTGAGTCAATAGACAAGATTGCTATGTATGAATGCAATTATGGTTCATAGGTAGAAGATGAGAATACTCTGCTCTTATTGTATTGTGATGCTCATTTAACTGAACTGAGCTTTTATCCTGAATGATCAGAGTCTTGCTTCTTATAGTATCGACACTCCTGTTAACTGCAAGCGGTGAGAGAGAGAGAGAGAGAGAGAGAGAGAGAGAGAGAGAGAGAGAGAGAGAGAGAGAGAGAGAGAGCAATCGATTTGTTATGATCACATTCACATCTGAATGTAGAGAATGTTGAACTGACCATAGTTCCTATATTAGAGTTTTCAGTGCCAATTCTGTTGCCACAAGGATGTGGGGGAAACTATTGTTGCTCTACTTCATATAGTATTCGTGCTTCTGTTAAATGGGAGCAGAGGGACATTTCCAGTGATATCCTGATAAATGTAGCTTAGCAACCTGCATTAATGTTTAATAAAATAAAAGGATTAATTACTCACTGAAAGCCATTTCTGTTGTTTTATCAGTAATATGGAAGTTCATTGTTCATTGAGTGTAGACTTCCAGCTTCTTGTCTTGTAATCTGAAACTTTTTTACTCTGGTGAAAATCAGGTGCTACAACTTGATCAGTGTGGGCGCTGTATGCCAGATTATATATTGCATTCTACTTTAGCTCAGTCATCAAATTGCTTGCGTAACCTAGTCACTTTATCCTTAAGTGGTGCATGCCGTCTCTCGGATGTTGGGCTTGGTCAACTTATTTCTTCTGCTCCCGCACTAAGATCTCTAAACCTCAGCCAGTGCTCTCTTCTCACTTACTCGAGTATTGGCACTTTAGCTGACTCATTGGGATCAGTTCTGAAGGAACTATATCTAAATGATTGCCAAGGCATTGATGCTATGCTTATGCTACCAGAACTGAAGAAGCTCGAGTGTTTAGAGGTTTTCTCGCTAGCAGGCTTCGAAAATGTTTGCGACAATTTTATTAGGGAATTTATCACTGCTCGTGGTCACAGTTTGAAGGAGCTTGTTCTGACTGATTGTGTGTAAGTATTTCTAACACATCTCTGTGCACAACTTTTGCAATAAATTCTCTCATTTGTTCCTCAATTATATGTTTTTCTACTTATGCGGGTTGCTTTTTATCTTGTGCAGAAAATTGACAGATTCTTCTGTGAAAGTGATAGCTGAAACATGTTCGGGATTATGTGCACTTGACCTTGCTAACTTGAACAAATTGACTGATTCTACTTTAGGATATCTTGCAAATGGTTGCCGAGCAATTCAAACATTAAATTTTCGACGGAATCCATTCAGGTGCGTTCCTTAGTGAATAGGTTTAGTTCATTCTTTTTCCATCAAAGTAGATATGATTTTCAGTTTGTTTTTGCTAGAGATTATTGCAATGCTAGTACTCAGTCCTGTTTAGACAGAGTGCACGTGACTAATTAATTTGGTATGAGACTTAATGGAGTAGTTCTTTGATAAATTTTCTGGGTTGGATTGTCGACCCCCATTGAGTCTATAATAGAACCTGATATATTTATACTGTTATATGCTGATGTGATTTTAGTTTCATATTGGTGCTCAATGCACACAATAGGCATTCCTCTGAGTGATAAACTTACAGAACAATCTATTCCCTGTGTGACAGTGATGAAGCCATTGCTGCATTCCTGGAAACTTCTGGAGAATGCTTACAGGAACTTTCACTAAATCATATCGAGATGGTAAAACTTTGCTCTCTCTCTCTCTCTCTCTCTCACTACATAGCCATAACTAGTTGTTCTGACATTATGAATGCGGATTGGGTTCTTTTCAGGTTGGCCACAACACAGCCATATCACTTGCCAAACGTTCAAGGATGTTGCATACTCTAGATCTATCATGGTGCCGGAACTTGACAGATGAGGCCCTGGGTTTAATTGTGGACAGCTGCCTATCACTGAGGATACTAAAACTTCTTGGATGCACTCAGGTACGTACAAACTGTGATCAGTGTTCTAATTTTGTATCGTGTCTTGACAATGTGTAGCATGATAAGTCATGTCAAATGGTGCTCGTTGCAGATCACCGATACTTTTCTGGATGGACACTCAAATCCAGAGGTGAAAATTATTGGCTTGAAATTTTCTCCGATACTGGAACATCTCAAGGCGCTTAATCCTCACGAAGGCCCATTGCGTTATTCCTCAGTCTGTTGAATTTAATCCCCTGTTGGGGTCATTGTCTAGCCAATCCATCAACTTTTGTAAAGGAAACGCATCGTTTTCCTGTATCTGTATTCAAACAGTGGAAAGATGGATATTTTGGTAGTCGTTTGATAGTAATCAAGTCGAATGCTTTTCTACCTTCACTTTCGGTGGATGGAGAATTTGTATCTTGAAGTCCGGTATTTTCATTTTTCAACAACCCAAAGTGTCAGCTAGACAAGTAAAGGAAATTGGAAATTATGGAACTAGTTCTATGAGATTCGACCCCCCAAAAAAAGACGTTATGGGAATGGCGTGTTAAGGGCCCATTTGAAAATGATTCTCGGAGAGTTGTAATTATTTTTGGAAAGAACATCGGAACTGCTTTTCTATAAAATCGCGTCAAACAAATAATAAATATTGTAAGAGCATCTTCAAGTGAATTTAACTTATGGAACGGTTATCAGTATGAGATTTTTCATATTTTGGTCCTTACGCTTTTTTCATTCAAATGTGAGAGTTGTTCTAGTTAGACTGTCATTTGTTTTTTCACTTCAAGAGACGAGGTAGAGGTATATTATCGTCCTTTACCCTCTTCAATTAACGAAAAGGTAAGAGTTAGCCTTGCTTAAAGGTTTAAAGGGCAAATAAAGAGGTAAATGTGAATGGAATGTTAAATGAGCGTAGAAAAAGAGAAAGAAAAAGCAGAAAAAAAACTAAAGTTGTCTGGGAAAAAAAAAAGGTGAAAGGACTAACATATATATATATATATATACGAATTTTTGTGTTTTAATTTTTTTTGAGAAAATTATGGCAATGGTAACTTAACTAAAATTTTTGACCTCCTTTTTACTTATCAAAATATGCAGTTATGGTTATTTTCATCTACTCTGTTAGAACTCCATCAAAATAAGTCAAAGGACAAATGTGAAAAATCAAATGGCAAAAATTATGACAATTGTCCCTCAACTTTAACCCAATTAGAATAATGGTCCATCAACTTTAACCTATTGTAACAATAGTCCTTTCAACATAACTCACTTTAACGAAATTCTGACAAAATTGATTAAAATAATCATAACTACAAGTTTTGATGAATTAAGAAATCAATAGTCATGAATTTTTAATTTAAAAAAAAACATAAATTAGTTTGTAGATCTTTGGGCTTCTATTCCATTACCAAAGAATAAAAACTTTACAAATAAAGCCCAACCAAATATAAAGCGGCTGATTCAGTAGCACGGACTGCAAGAAATCTTTGGGCTTCTAAGGGCCTGTTTGGTAGTGTACTTGAATCCAACTTTTTAAACTCAAAAACAGTTTTCAAGTTTTAGGTCTTAAAAACTTGTTTGGTATGACTATTTTTAAAAACTGAACTCAAGACTAACTCAAAAATATAGTCTATTCCTTAAAAACAGAAAAAGTGAGTTTTTAGAGTTTTTAAACTTAAACTTACTCATTTCTTTTCTCTCCCTCCTCCCCTCACTCCAAATATATATCTCTTCTACTTTATTTCTCCTTTTTTTTACTTTTTTCGTCTCTACTCCAATCCAATCAAGTTTAAATCGTAAGATTTAAAAATTTTAAATCACAAATCAATCAAGTTTTTGAGTCATAAAGAAAATTGTTTTCAAGAAATGTTCTTAAACAATGTTTTGAAAAATGATAAAAAATTTCAAATAAGATACCAAACAGGCCCTAACTTTCTCTCACTCTCCTCGAGGACTTGGATTTCATTGATTCAATTAGTGGGACTATTTCTACAATTTTTATTTATTATTATTATTATTATTTTTTTTTTTACGGAAATACGAAGTTAAAGTAAGCATCTTTCCTCTAATATTTAGGCTTGTCGCAGAGCCAACCGAGAACTTACAGCAGAAAAATCCACACACAAAGTTACAAACAAAATCAATGGCAGTTACAGACAGGGGAATTACGGAAATAACACTCGATGTGCAGGGAAACCCAGCAACTTCTGCAACTTGGTGTATTCCTACCCAGTATGACAGCGATGGTCAAGAAGGTAAGCTGCTAATTGACCATGTTTTGATTTTACTTTACTGCCATGTAACTCTCAAATGATGCTTAAAGATGTCACCTTTTTTGCGGGGTGAGGATTACCCATGTTTTGATTTTACTTTTACTGCATATATAATGCTTAAATCACACTTAAAGATTTCATCTTTTTGGTGGGGTGAGAGTTTTTAACTGAACCCAGTAAATGATTCTTGCAAATATGGTGGAAAAAAGTGAACTTGGATCAGTACCTGCCACTCTACCTTGCTGCATATAGTGGCAATTGGGAAGAGGCTAGCAAGATTCTGGACAATGATCCAAATGCTGCGACAGCTAGGATCTCAGGTTTATCAATGACTGCACTGCATGTTGCTGCAAGTGAAGGGCACGCCGAGTTCGTTGAGAAATTAGTGAAACGTTTTCCTAGTGATGTCCTCGAAATGAAGGACCAAATGGGATTCACGCCCCTTCACTATGCTGCAATAGGTGGAAGCCTGAGGTCTGCCAAGTCTTTGTTGATGGAAAGTCCAAAGTTGGCACAATGTGTAGATTCCAAAGGAAGAACTCCGCTGCTCCTGGCCGCCACTTTCGCATCTGAGAATAAGGAGTTGGTGTGGTACTTGTTGTTGGTAACTACTGATGAGGAGCCTGTTCATCCTTTCACTGGTTTATGGGCTGCTAACCTTGTCAATGTGCTTATCGCCTCCGGTTTCCATGGTAAAAACCACTCAGAATGTGGAACATGTTTCTTTTCGCTATCACTATCATTATAATTTGATTGCTTACAATTTTCTGCAACAGAAATTTCACTATATCTGCTTCATCTATATCCTGAGTTGGCCATTGCTTCTGATGAAGAAGATTGTACTGCTTTATATGTTTTGGCAAGGAACCAGTCAAACTTCCTGAGTGGCAGCAGGCTTGGTTTCTGGGAAAGCTGCATTTACTCATGTTAAGAGCCTCGTCTCATTTTCAAATTTGACATTTCCAAGTTTACTTGTTCAGTTTGTTTTTCGTACTGATTTTTAAGAGGTTGCTTATTATTTTCCATTTGGTTTCAGTTCTCCCTGTTGAAGTGGACTCTAGACCACCACAATCTGTGAGAACCTATGTGTCTCGCCACCATAAAAGCATCCAAAACCTTCCGACAATGCCAACACCAGAACAGTATGGAGGTCAGGGTTTGCGATTTCTGTATTAATTTGTTGTTTAACTATTGTCAGCTTCTTATCATATGTGAGAAAAAGACGACGATCAGGTTTCTCTATAGTACAACGATATTAGGCAAGGTTCTATCTTCTTTTGGTTGGATAAAAGAAAGGAAAAACAGGGGTTGCCGTGAAAATACGTAATTCGGTGATTCTGAAGTCAAATTGCATCTTTTTTAATTTTATTTTCATTATTTTTCGGAACTCACATTGACTGAAGGTGCAGATTATGAGCTCTAAATGTTAACGGTTTGAATAGGAATAAGAAGCCAAAGGGAATGTACCCTACAGCCAAATATTGTAGTACCGCTATAGTTGTAACTTCATAGTATGAAAGAAAAATGGATTTGTCGAATCACCTTTATGGTTTTAATGATCACTTAGAGATGAAACCGTTCATGTTACTCCGAAAGGAATTGTCACGTATCAATCTGCAATCATTGACACTTCTTGTGTGGTTTGGTTCTCTGTTGCAGTTCTTTGCAGGTTAAGAAGAATACTTTTTGGAGCTGTTAAACGAATAGGTACGATTTGAAACCTTACCCTACCATATTTACCACTGCTGGATGCCTTTCACCCACATCTTTCACCTTTTTAATTTGCAGCACCAGCTTATTTCACGCGACTCCACGATGCAAAACTTAGACATCACTGTGCATTTGAACTAGTAAAACGTATTTGCTTCCAACTTTCACAAAGGCGTACTTCTTGGTGTTTCAAATATCTTTTGAATTCAGAAATACTGTACATAGCCACCGTTAATGGAATGGTTGAAATTATAAGAACACTCCTAGAATATTTTCCTGATCTAATATGGGTTTACAAGCGCAGCAACAACCAATATCTGTTACTCCCTTTTGCTATTGAACTTCGGCATGAACATCTTTTTCATACTCTGTATGATAAGACTGCACGAAGTAAATTAATGGCTACTAACCTACTTGAATCGGGGGGTACCATCTTGCATCTGGCAGCAAAGTTGGCTCCTCTTCCCCAACTCTCATCAATTTCCGGTGCAGCTCTACAAATGCAGAGAGAGTTGCAGTGGTTTAAGGTGTTCATTCAGAAAATTTATCAGTTGTTAGTATTTACACATGTTTGCATTCTTAATAATTCTTTTATTTTGTATGTTTAGATGGTGGAGGAACTAGTTCACCCTTATTATAAGGAGAGCCCGAACAAAGACAGAAAAACTGCTAGGGAATTATTCACCAAGGAGCACAAAGTATTAGCTGAGAGTGGAGAGAAATGGCTAAAGGATACTTCAAATTCTTGCATGCTCGTAGCAACTCTCATTGCCACAGTTGTGTTTGCTGCTGCTTTTACAGTACCTGGAGGTAACGACAACGAAGGAGCTCCAAATTTCTTAGAGAAGAAGTCAGTCATATTCTTGGTGTTTGTTGTTTCGGATGCAATAGCTCTATTTTCTTCTCTAACTTCCCTTTTGATGTTTCTATCAATCCTAACCGCACGTTATGCTGAAGAAGATTTCCTTGAGTCACTACCAAAGCGGTTGATAATTGGTTTGGCGACGCTCTTTTTCGCCATAGCCGCCACTATGGTAGCCTTTGGTGCAACCCTTTCGATTGTGCTCAGCAAGAAATTCAATTGGGTTTCTACCCCAATCACTTTGCTGGCAAGTTTTCCGGTGACTCTTTTTGCCTTGCAGCAGGTTCCCTTGTTTATCGAAATGGTCCGATCGACATATGGACGTTTCGCCCTAAAAAACTTCGGTAACTCGAAGGACGGATGGAAGAAAAGATGTTAGAGCTCGTGTTTTGGCTGTGTTTTTGTATACAGAATACTGATCAGTGATGAAAGGCAAATTACGCATAAAACTGGAGCACTTATGTATGTGTGGCTCATATTTTGGTGATTTAATTGTCATTATTTGGCTAGACAAGAAATTGGTTACAATTATTTATGAATTCTCTGTAGTTCTGAAAAATCTTCGTCTCTTTTGGGAAGTGTTTTTAAATGGCGTAAATTTTTTAGTAAAAACTGTGTTTGGAATCAATCTTTAGTAAAAATATAAATGATTTCTGAAAAAACATGTACTTGTTACAAAAAACACTAGAAATTCAAAATTATTTAAAAAAAAAACGCTTTCAGTATTTAAAAGCACTTTCCAAATATTTTCCTCAGTAAGAGTCCAGTTGTTTACACCTTGACTGGATAGGCAAATAATCGTTGTAGGCTGATTTTTAAACTTGGTCCAGAAAGACAATGATTTTTAATGTGACATTTGTGATGAAAAAAAGTTGTAAATTAAATATCTAAGAGGAGACCAGTTAACAATTTTAGTCCAAACCAAACTTGTCATTAGTCCTCTATTAAAAAAGCACATGCGCGTATCACAAGTGAAATTCAAATTTTTTTAAGAGAACTTTAACGAAAAGCTCCTGATACTGTTTACTTTAACGAAAAATCACATTTTAACACTAAATAGTCAATACTAGTACTATTCGCTTTACCTTTTATTTTGTCCTATCGTTAAAATTCAAAGTTTTCAAATCATTTTCATTATTTTTTCTTTTTTTTAAACGATGGACTTAACTTTTAGAGCATCTCTAATGCGAATATCTATTTAGGGATTTCCACCACTGTCATTTAGGGACTCAAAACAAATAATAAGTACTAGAGGAAAGATGCCTGCTCTACTTCGTTTTCCGAAAAAGGAAAACAGAAATTTGTAGAAATAGTTGATGCAATGATGACACAGAGCATTTCTTGCAGCCCATTGTTATGCATTTAGCAACCTAAATTTTAAGCTACTAATTGTACGTTTTAAACTCACAAGTGTATAATATCAAACACATAATATAAAAAGCAAGTACGAGATCATTTCCACGAGGATTGCACTAAATATATCTAGAGTATGACTTCTAACAACTTAAATTAATTAATTGAAGTATGCAAGTAAAGGTTTAACAAAATAATTTGATGTCTTAAGTATAAAAAAACGATATTAAGAAAATACGCAAATAAAAGTAATTGGCATTAAAGGTTTTGAAAATGATGTTTGAACGGTTAGGACTTCGGTTTCCATCTCTAACATTTTTCGCCTAAGCAACCAATACACACAATGATACGAAACAGATTTTTGATGCTTAACATTTGTCAACCTAAAAGCATGGTATCTATTCTTTAAACTATTGATCTCCCTAAACAACAAATTAGGTATGGGTGTCTACGCTAACTCTTTTCATTCTCGACGTATTTAGCATGGTATCTATTAAGTTGCACTCCGAGAAAGCATAATACAATGGAAATCGACAAACACACGAATCCTAGAATATGGTCTCTATTTCGGTTATTCATGATAATTAATTCCAAGAACCGTACTAGTTCTCTTGTTACTCGACATAGATACAAGATTCGATCATCCAAATTTACCCATGTAATGAACTCAATTACAAAGCTATTCTATGGTGATCAATCATAAAATAACTCAAAAAGATTGGAATTAAAACTGGAATTAATCACTAAAGCATCAACAAATTGTCTTGTAGCAAAAATGTATCGAAAATACTCAAGGAAACATGATTAGGACTTCAACCAAGTCCCAATTGTGAAATTTAGTTACTCATAATCTAAATGAGCAGTAAAGACAAACAAAACAAATAGTAAAAGGAGAAGAAAGAACTCTTCAATGATGAATTGCGGAATGATGCCCGGTCCTTCCTCTTTCTCCTTTCTGTCGTGACTTGCATTATAAGGTTGCAATTGAATAGATCGAGCAAGCTCAAATTGACGTAACATAAAACCTATTAGTCCGAAAGCGCCCCTTCTTTCTGTCGTAGCTTCCTCATTCTTTCTGTTGTGGCTGCTGCTTTTTATATCTGACGCCCCTTCTGCTGGTCTGATTAGGGATTTCCCTTCTAGTTGTAATCGACAAGGCAATTAGCCTTTTTCTTTCATTCTAATTCAATGGGCTTTAAAGTCCCATCTTATTAGTCTTTTTATTTATTTCCTTTCAGACTTTTTGGCTTCTTTCAACTGGTTAAAACCTCTAATAAATAGGAATTTTAATCTTCCTTTAATCTGCCACATTGATACACATTTGTAGAAAATTTTGTATTTGCGCGTAGCCCGACCTTCATATATTAAAACTGCCATAACTTCTTCTAGAAAAATGATCTTCACGAACCGTAAAATTCTACGGAAAATAGACATCCGTGGATTTCCAAGCATGTATGGCGTATCTCCTGGTTCTTCCCGAGTCAATACAGTTTAATCCACAAACTCGACTGATTTGCAGAGGTTGTGCTGCTGATGACATAGGATTGTAAAAGCCTTTTTAGTCTCAATACTTTATTTTAAGCTCTTTTTTTTTCACCTTTGGCTTGTTACAACCTACAAAACATAAATAGAATGTAAAACCTATATAAAAGAGTAAAACAAAGGTGTTAACAATGAGAATTAATATGTATATAATAGTGAATTTACGAGCATAACACCCGTTTATTCCTTGGTAGTAGAATAGAAGCCCAAAGATTATATTTGGTTGGGTTTTATTTGTAAAGTTTTTATTCCTTGGAAGCCCAAAGATTATATTTGATTGGGCTCCACAACTTATATGTGAAGACTTGTCTCATGTATCAGACGAGTCATTATATTTTAGAAACTCAATTTTTGGTTATTGAAGAGCTTTATTCTTCATTTATAAGGTTTATATAGTGATGAAAACAGTTTTGAGAACTAGCATTGGAGATGCTCTTAGAAGCTCAGAGCATGTATCCCATGTATGATTGGTTCGTTTACGTTTTGAAATCCTGATGCTATCTGACTGTGGCTTCCTTACGTCTTTTGACATACTGGTTGTCGTTTATTGAGTTCGACCAGTTTAGGTTCAGAAAAAGATGTATAGTTAAAGGCAAAGACAACGTGGTTTCTTTTCCATGGCCATTGTGCATGTGTTGCGGGCCATTACCTGCAATTTTTATTCGGTGCAACTGGGGCATTCGTACGGATTTTTTCAATTTATATGGTAAGTTATGGGCAATTTTACCAATTTCATCTTACAACTTGCAAGTCAATAAGTTAGAATCACGTGTAACATACGTGAGTACTTTATCTTTTTTCATCTCTAACTCATTAGGTAAAAGAGTCACTTAGTACTACGGTCTAATAGTATTCTTCTTTAAAACTAGAGCTCGTGTTTTGGCTCGTTAGGTTAAAGATGTTAGAACTCGTGTTTTGGCTGTGTTTTTGTATACTGAATACTGATCAGTGATGAAAGGCAAATTACGCATAAAACTAGAGCACTTATGTATGTGTGGCTCATATTTTGGTGATTTAATTGTCATTATTTGGCTAGACAAGAAATTAGTTACAATTATTTATGAATTCTCTGTAATTCTAAAAAATCTTCGTCTCTTTTGAGAAGTGTTTTTAAAATGGCGTTAAGTTTTTAGTGAAAAATGTGTTTGATATCAATTTTTAGTAAAAATACAAATGATTTTTGAAAAAGCATGTACTTGTTACAAGAAGCACTTTCAGTGCTTTTGAAATTCAAAATTATTTTATCTAAAAATGCTTTCAGTATTTAAAAGCACTTTCCAAACAATTTCCTTATCTTACTGAGTCCATTTGTTTGCACCTTGACTGGATAGGCAAATAATCGTTGTAAGCTAATTTTTAAACGTGGTCTAGAAAGACAATGATTTTTATTGTGACACTTGTGATGAAAAAAAGTTGTAAATTAAATATCTAAGGGGAGACCAGTTAACAATATTAGTCCAAACTAAACTTGTCATTAGTCCTCTATTAAAAAAGCACATGTGCGTATCACAAGTGAGATTCAATTTTTTTTAAACGATTGACTTAACTAAGAGCATCTCTAATGCGAATATCTATTTAGGATTTCCACCACTGTCATTTAGGGACTCAAAACAAATATACTTGTTCTAAAAAATTATTGATTATAATGGGAGTGTCCTTATAGTATACTCCTTAAATTTAGAGACTAAAAAATTTAAAAATCATTGTTGCTTTCATAGCAGTTGATTTTCCTTCAATAAAATCAGTGGGACTCATGCATGCTGGACAGCAGCAAGGAATCTGCATGTGGATGAGCCAAGTTCTCCACTCAAAGTGCTCACTGGGCTCCATAACTTATATGTGAAGACTTGTCTCATGTATCAGACGAGTCATTATATTTTAGGAACTCAAATTTTTGTTATTGAAGAGCTTTATTCTTCATTTATAAGGTTTATACAGTGATGAAAACAGTTTTGAGGACTAGCATTGGAGATGCTCTTAGAAGCTCAGAGCATGTATCCCATGTATGATTGGTTCCGTTTACGTTTTGAAATCCTGATGCTATCTGACTGTGGCTTCCTTAAGTCTTTTGACATACTAGTTGTAGTGTTTAGGCTTTTTATCGGAAATAGTCTCTGAGATATGTATAACTCTTCATTTTCGTCCCTAAGATTCCAAATCAATCAAAGTGGTCCCTGAGATTGTCCACTATCCATCATTTTGGTCATTCCGTTGGAGCTCTTGGCCAAATTCGACCATAATATATCAAAATGAAAATAGGAAAGTGTAGAATAAGATTATACCTATTTGGAAGCCCAATGGTTGCCAGAGATGGCCAGAAAATAGCCTCAAAGTTTACTGGTCCGAGAGAAAACTTGAAAACTCGCCAGAAACTGGGTAAATTTTAAACGTTAATAACTTCTTCAATACTCAACGAAATCAAGTGATTCAAAAACAAAAATCATACTTATCGATGAGACGAAGAGAATAGTACCTTTTTAGACAGCTAACTTGCCATAGTTTGGCCGGAAAACGGCTCGAAAGTGGCTGTTGAAAAACTAGTAAGCACATTTCGAGCCGTTTTCCGGCCAAACCACAGCGAGTTAGCTGTTAAAAAAGGTACCATTCTCTTCTTCTCGTCGAGAAGTATGATTTTCATTTTTGAATCACTTGATTTTGTTGAGTATTGAAGAAGTTATGAACGTTTAAAGTTTACCCAGTTTTCGGCGAGTTTCTGGTGAGTTTTCAAGTTTTCGCTCGGACCAGTCAACTTTGAGGGTATTTTCTGGTCATCTCCGGCAACCATTGGGTTTCCAAATAGGTATAATCTTATTCTAAACTTTCCTATCTTCATTCTGATATATTATGGGTCGAATTTGGTTAAGAAATGATTTGAGTTACGAAGCTTTGAAAATTGCTCAAACTTCCGGCCAAGCACTCCAACGGAAGGACCAAAATGATGGATGGTGGACAATCTTAGGGTCCACTTTGATTGATTTGGAATCTTAGGGACCAAAATGAAGAGTTATGCATATCTCAGGGACTATTTCCGATAAAAAGCCTGTAGTTTATTGAGTTCGACTAGTTTAGGTTCAAAGAAAGATGTATAGTTAAAGGCAAAGACAACGTGGTTTCTTTTCCATGGCCATTCTACACGTGTTGCGGGCCATTACCTGCAAACTGGGGCATTCGTACGAATTTTTTCAATTTATATGGTAAATTATGGGCAATTTCATGTTACAACTTGCAAGTCAATAAGTTAGAATCACGTGTAACACACGTGAGTACTCTATCTCTTTCTATCTCAAACTCATTAGGTAAAAATGTCACTTAGTACTACGGTCTAGTATTATTCTTCTTCATTTGTAAGTGAGAGGTCTTAAGTTCGATTCTCGCTAAAGGCGAATTTAAATCATATTATTGCAAGTTGTGACAACCCGTCCCTAAAAATTTTGATTTTTATAATTTTAATAAGCGAGTTTACGAAAATGCCCTTCGAGGCACATACTTCGATTGCCGTTGACTGCCTCGTAGTGACACCTAAGATTTGTTTTCTTGGGATAGCCTTGTAGCATTCGTCGCTATGGAGGCGTAGGCGCAAACGGATTCAAATTTGGAGTTATAACGAAGAAGTTATTAACGTTTGAAGTTGAGGGCAAAATTGATACTTTTTGAAATTGTTGGAAAGTTCCAGAAAATTTGAGGGCCAAATGGACGGCCCAGATTAAAAGAAATAAAGTTTGTGTGGTGGGGATTAAAAGG
The DNA here is from genome assembly GCA_963580275.1 of Crataegus laevigata. Lineage (NCBI taxonomy): Eukaryota > Viridiplantae > Streptophyta > Magnoliopsida > Rosales > Rosaceae > Crataegus > Crataegus laevigata. The sequence continues at coordinate 34,254,758 of OY756942.1, read as the reverse complement.
AAAGGATAATCAGGAAAAGAAAGGGAGGAATAAGAGGAGGAGAGAGAAAGTAAGTGACCAATTGGAGAAGGAAGTAAGGAGGGAAATGAGGGAAGGTGAGAAGGAGAGGGAAACTGGGTTTCCCCTTGACCCGCACCCCATTATCGACCCCGTTCCAATTCCGGTGAAATTCACCCATTTTTCCGGCGAATTGAGCCAAACCATCACTCCCAATCACTATATTGACCTACCCTCTACCTATTCCACACAAAATTTGGGAAGATTTGACTCTTAAAATGGGTGAAACCGCACTAAGGGTGCGGCCGGTGTGTGTATTCAAATCCACCAATCCCTAAAGAATTTCTTCCAATTTCCACCACCAATAGACTCCCTTAGAACCCAGGAGCAAAGCCCAAGCAATGGTTGTGGCATCGGAGCAAGTTTGGAGGTCGAATTGGTGCACACCCAAACTTAGGGTTCTTGCGGGTTTTGGTGAAATTGGAGGTCTTCGAGGCCAAATTGGACTTTCTCGAAGGTATGAAAGTTGTTCTACTCATTGAGATCTTTAATTATGCAAATTTTGAGAATTTTTAGTGAAAGTTGAATTTTTCCGGCGATTTGAGGCGGCCAACCGCCACCCGCGGCGGCATGTGGCCCGAGGGCCGCCAATGACATTTTAGGTGTTATTCAATACCTTGATATTAGTTTTGATGATGGATTGACGTAAATTGATCGTTAGGACCAACTTTAGTATGTTATAGTACGTAATATTTGAGAAATGTATAAATTTACGGATCGGAAATCCGTCGTATGGATCTTCCCGAATTGGAATTGTAAGTTTGTAAATAAAACGTTAACCGCCACTTGGTTTTGGCAATTGTTGGAGATCCAACCGTTAGATCGTAATGAAACTTTGGGGTATTGTTCTAGAAGTTTAATGTGGATTATTGGAAGTGACGGATCGAAGATTCGTGATACGGATCTACCGGATCAAATTTGTAGGTTTGTGTTTTATGTTAATTGTATATTCTCTCAGTGCGGATTATGAGACGTGAATTGATATTTATGCTAGGTGGTGATCATTTGGGATTATTTGAGATATCTCGAGAGTCATGCTAGGGGCCTGTAGCATGGACCCCAGGTGAGTGGATCTTCTCTTTCTGATTATATAAATATATGTGATTGATAATTCCATAACTGCTTTTGAATGGAATTAAGAAATTTATATTATATTATATATATATATATATATATATATGTATATATTCATATATTATGAAATACCAAGAGAAGGTTAAGAGTATATTATACCAAGATATATTCATACGCTATTACCAGTAAATAATTATTGTGAACTACGAATGGCTTGATCCCTGTTTAGGGTACGTAGGCAGTCTAACGAGATGTTAGATGCAGCCATATAATAATTAATGCAAAAGCATTGTTTGAGAATTGAGTAATGTGAAGGAAATTGGTAAAAAGGTATGTTTTAGTTTTATGAGTGCTATGTCTTAATTAGTTTATATTTTAGTATGAGATTTAATACAGTTTGCACATCGTGGCACGACGATGCGGAGATCAAGGTAAGTTCAGGTGAGTTTATAGTGTTAGTATGATCAAAGGGTAATTAGTGACGAATAGATTTAAGTAGCATTCATTGTCCTGCACCCCAGTGTTAGTGCTCCGCCCGTGGCCAGGGCCAGCCTTCACGTGATCGTTCACCTCCCGCACCTTATGCTCACTTTGGATTCCAAGGTAGGTGTTAGCCTGTCGTACAGACCACTATAGGTGGTTCCGACTCGTAGGTGACTTGCGATACTTCGCACAGCCTTCACGTGATCGTAGCACTTGAGCGTATTTATTCACACCCAGCCTGTCGTACAGACCACTTTAGGTGGTTCCGACTCGTGTGCAGGACCTGATTGATGTTATATGATTGATGAGATGTGGGTGAGTTGTACAGGTCACTATAGGTGACTCCGGCTCACATGCTAGCACTTGATTGATGTTATATGATTGATGAGATGTGGGTGAGTCGTACAGGTCACTATAGGTGACTCCGGCTCACGTGCTAGCACCTGATTAATGTTATATGATTGATGAGATGTGGATGAGTCGTACAGGTTACTATAGGTGACTCCGGCTCACGTGCTAGCACCTGATTGATGTTATGTGATTGATGAGATATGTGCTAGCCCTTAATTGATGTGATATGATGGATGAGATATGGATAAGTCGTATAGGTCACTATAGGTGACTACGACTGACGTTCATTTATATTAAGTTATTTCATCCTACTTACATGGTTGTTGCTGAGATACTCGACATGGTATGTTTTGGTTTACCATCCTTCAATATGATTGATATAAACCTAAGTATTAGTATTCTCTGGGTGTACTGCTAAAAAGAAAGACATTTTTGAAGTTTATTTTGTCTACTCACATATCTGTTTTGTGTCCTTCCAGGTTATAACTGGTAAGGTTCGTATCAACGAGGATTCTTGGCAAGTCTCAAAATTGGTAGCTACTTTTGGGGGTATAATTCTTACCACCATACTGTACTTCACTTATGCTCTATCATCACGTGTGAGATTGGTTCGCTCCCGCTCACTAGCACACTATGATATTTAGGCACTATTAGGTTTAAATTTATTCATATTTTCCACACCACTACACTTTATGGCTTCGTCACCTTCCAGGTGTCGGCCAGCACAGCTCGATTCGGAGTCCTAGTGGACATATCTGGGTCGGGGTGTGTCAATTTGGTATCAGAGCATAAGTTGGGCAGTATAACATCCATCACACATGTTATGTAAGTATTTTAGGTTCTTGAACCTAAATATTGAGTCTTGCCACCTCATTGAATACGAAGAATGTGTTTGCATTCCTAAGTCAGCTTGTCGACACTTTAGGAGGTCACTTTAGTGAATGCTTTTAGATTTAAAGCGAATTCTGGTTAAGAAAAGAGGTAGGGTTGTGACAAGTTGATGGCCCTAAAACAGGGCTAAGATATTGATTGATGTATCACCATCATTGTTCTCACAATAGCATTATCAGCTTTTCGGGTTAGGAAACTAGAATTTACTTTGATCCTTTGATAGTATTCGTTAACATATCATTTTTGGGGATCTTTATAAGGTTTATGTCATAATGATTCCAAAACTTGTCCGAGGTGACAACCTGATGCTAAAGTAGTAGCATTTGGGGAAAGGAACATTTGGGGAACGGTCACTTTTGGTCCCTGATAATACAATTTTCAAGGAAAGATTAATTTCTATTTCAGTCTGTTCCAAAGTAGATTACTAGAAAATTTATTTTATTTTTCCGATTCTGAACACTCCAATCAATACTAATTTCCTACATTACGGTTGGTGCTATACTCGTCATTTTAATGAGCATTGAAATGGAAGTAAGAATCGTTATATCTAAGGTTAATAGTATAGTATGTTTTGAAGATGTTTACCTTTAGCACCAATTCTCAAAAAAAATTTACTTAGGATTTTATTTTGTTAAGTCCTTTGATGATGTGGATTATTTAGAAATTTATGAAGGCGTGTTCCTCGAATATCTCTGCTGCGCAAAGGTAGCATGATGAAATGTCATTCTTATATTTTAACGCTGAGAACAGTTTAAAGGAATCATCGTATATAACATGGGATTGACAATCATTCTCCTGGTTCGAAAATCAGTTGGCACGTCTCTAAAGGAAGATGTGTCCAAAATTTTATTAATCGTGTAGCGTCTCAAAACATCCTTCTCTTTGAGTAGAGTTAAAATTTTGATAATAGTGGTGGAAGAACTAAATTACTTTTATGACTATACTATTGTGCGTCATTGCAATGGTGTGAATATGATTACGTCACCTCTTCAGCGTAATATATTCCATTTTAGTTAGAATTTACAAGTATTAACGTGGAATTATTTACGATCATCAGGAAATTAATTAAACAATTATAATCATTTCCTGTATGTAGATGGAAGTGTGAAGCATCATTCTGCACTTTTGGTACGAGGTGTTTTGTGCATGATGAGAATATGGAAAATAACAATTATAAGGTTGAATCAATGTTACACTTTTCGGCAGTGCATAGGCGATATGACAGTTTATTATATTTCCTAACGTGTAACACTGTGGGGAAGGAACTATCGTATCAATGACTTAAAGTCAAGATTTATCATTCTTTTATTTGAAAATCGAATGACAATAGTTGTGGAATGTATCCAAAATCTTTAGTTGCCTTAGATATTTTAAGTTCCAATTATGAACTATTTTTGTACATGTTGAGAATGTAAAAATCAATAATCATGAGCTTTACTCGAGTGTGAGGTGGCTTTCTTTCAGCCCTAAAGTGTAAAGTCGGTAATGGTGATGATTTCTTTCTCTATAATGGGCAATGAGATTTTAACAGCAAGACACTTGTGAAACTAATTAAGATAGAAGTGATATGTTGTTAACTTCTCCATGTAATGTGATCTAAAAATTATAGTGCATGATATGATTAAATGAGGAAATAGGAAAGGAATTAAAAGTTGAGGTTTCACTTGATGTGTTGAGGAGAATTCTCATTCTAGGTACGCCTTGCCTTGGTTAAAGTAGAAATGGTGGTTGAGGAAATAAAGTCTAAATTTTATGGACAACCACAGCTTCTTCTTGTTTGCTTCTGAGGCTGATGGCATTTTGATAAAGCTACTTTTGGACTTCTATTCTAGTTTAGATATAAATAAATAAATAAACAGGATTACTATTTGGATGTATTATATTCCATAGTGTTACATATTTCACTTCCAAGCTTTGGGAAATCTTTCCAAGAGTTATGAGTACTAGATTTTGTCTAGTGTTACATTACCACCTTGAGACTGGGAGATTATTCTAAAATGAGCTATATAGAACCTAAGGGACGTGTTGCATGTTATTCGTTCTACCAGTAGTATAGTTGTCACATACCATTATCTCCATTTTAGTTGCTTGTAACGATGGGTACAATTTTGGCTTAGCTACGACACCATTGGAGTTAATATAACGAGTTTTGATACACAATGTATAATTGTAAGACACTTACCCTTGTTAGGATTGTATGTAACTGTGGTTACACTCCTGATTCTGAGCATGACATTATTTGAGGTATGGTATAAATATTTGTATGAAGTATGTGATTTATAGAAGAGTATTGTGAACATATATTTCAATTATGAAGATGGTAGCATGAGAAAATTTATAATATTGATTATGTTGCTTAATGAAGTAGTGCAAGAGCACAATCGAGGCGATGTATGCACATTTTCCAATGAGGGTCAAGATGGTAATATTGCACCCTTCGGGAAATTATTTATTTGTTTGTTGTGACGATGGTGAGCGTCAGGATTATGGGTTGCAAACCGTAATATCAACAATATAATTGTTGGAATTGAGCAGTGGATAGATAGACTTTTTATGGGAATATATTTAATTACTTAGTTAATTATTTATTATAATTACCTATTCATGGATTGGACTTAATCTAAAGTTACAACACTCATATCTTCAAAGTATGATACGCTACAAGTACGTAGGAGAAGGAAAGTTGAGCTTGGAGGTATGAAAGAGGAATAATTGCAATCCGATCACGAAGAAAGAACATTCCCTTTTCATGCAATCGTTTTAACTTGAAATCTCTTTCATGTATTCATTATTCTACTGTTTTTTTTTACTACGTCGGTTTGCCAAATAGTTTTAAATTTCGGGGACGAAATTTTTAAAGGTGGGTAGATTGTGACAACCCATCCCTAAAAATTTTGATTTTTATAATTTTAATAAGCGAGTTTACGAAAATGCCCTTCGAGGCACATACTTCGATTGCCGTTGACTGCCTCGTAGTGACACCTAAGATTTGTTTTCTTGGGATAGCCTTGTAGCATTCGTCGCTATGGAGGCGTAGGCGCAAACGGATTCAAATTTGGAGTTATAACGAAGAAGTTATTAACGTTTGAAGTTGAGGGCAAAATTGATACTTTTTGAAATTGTTGGAAAGTTCCAGAAAATTTGAGGGCCAAATGGACGGCCCAGATTAAAAGAAATAAAGTTTGTGTGGTGGGGATTAAAAGGAAAGGATAATCAGGAAAAGAAAGGGAGGAATAAGAGGAGGAGAGAGAAAGTAAGTGACCAATTGGAGAAGGAAGTAAGGAGGGAAATGAGGGAAGGTGAGAAGGAGAGGGAAACTGGGTTTCCCCTTGACCCGCGCCCCATTATCGACCCCGTTCCAATTCCGGTGAAATTCACCCATTTTTCCGGCGAATTGAGCCAAACCATCACTCCCAATCACTATATTGACCTACCTTCTACCTATTCCACACAAAATTTGGGAAGATTTGACTCTTAAAATGGGTGAAACCGCACTAAGGGTGCTGCCGGTGTGTGTATTCAAATCCACCAATCCCTAAAGAATTTCTTCCAATTTCCACCACCAATAGACTCCCTTAGAACCCAGGAGCAAAGCCCAAGCAATGGTTGTGGCATCGGAGCAAGTTTGGAGGTCGAATTGGTGCACACCCAAACTTAGGGTTCTTGCGGGTTTTGGTGAAATTGGAGGTCTTCGAGGCCAAATTGGACTTTCTCGAAGGTATGAAAGTTGTTCTACTCATTGAGATCTTTAATTATGCAAATTTTGAGAATTTTTAGTGAAAGTTGAATTTTTCCGGCGACTAGGGGCGGCCAACTGCCACCCGCGGCGGCACGTGTGGCGGCATGTGGCCCGAGGGCCGCCAATGACATTTGTAGGTGTTATTCAATACCTTGCTATTAGTTTTGATGATGGATTGACGTAAATTGATCGTTAGGACCTAAATTCGTTACGATTCGGTAATAGGTCAAAATATGAATCAATGATCCGACCGTTGGATTGTCACTAAACTTTAGTATGTTATAGTACGTAATATTTGAGAAATGTATAAATTTACGGATCAGGAATCCGTCTTACGGATCTTCCCGAATTGGAATTGTAAGTTTGTAAATAAAACGTTAACCATCACTTGGTTTTGGCAATTGGTGGAGATCCAACCGTTGGATCGTAATGAAACTTTGGGGTATCGTTCTAGAAGTTTTGACACACCCTGACCCAGGGGTCGAAGCGTGCTGGCCGTCACGTGTGAGTGACGTAGCCAAAAACGTCAGCGGAAGGGTATTTATGCATGAAGTGCAGTAGTGAAAGTCAAGTCAATAATGTACATGCGATAAAGAGTAATGTAAGACGAAAGTGAAGTAGTTAAGAGTCACAGAGCCAATCCTAGGTGTAGTCATTTTTGAACAAAACGATATAATCACAGAAGAAACCCTACATAGGTGGTGGTCTGTTAGAACTGCATCGGTGCCTCGATAGCCGTCCACGTCGTCGCTACCTAGAACCTGGAGGGGCGCAAAACAGAAAATGTGAGTGGGAAAAAACAAATACTTTCCAAAACCATTTTATAAAATCCATATATAACCCCTCGCTGTAAATCTAGTATAATTTTCCCAGAAAATAATACGTATGTAACTTATATACGAAAACCTCATCTAGGAATCAAAACTCATTATCAATCTCAAGAATAGGCCATGTCGATATACCAACTCAGAAAAATCATCATCATCAGGCAAGTAATATAAATCAAGGGGTGTCCCTAGTGTCATGTCAACCGGAGTCACCTCTAGTGACCTGTACGGCTGAATTTATAGCTCATCAGTCACAATCAATCACTATCAATCATTATCCTGCACACGAGTCGGAACCACCTATAGTGGTCTGTACGACAGGCTAGGTGTATAATATTACGCTCAGTGCTACGATTACGTGAAGGCTGTGCGACGAATCGCGGGTCACCTAAGAGTCGGAACCACCTATAGTGGTCTGTACGACAGGCTAGGCACCTGTCTTGGATCCAAGGTGAGCGTACGGTGCGTGAGGTGAACGGTCACGTGAAGGCTAGGCCCTACTCTGGCGGAGGACAAATACCCGAGGTGCAGGTGATGAGCTAAATCACAATCCATCATCATCTCAACCACTAACTATCATACTTACCTGACTTACCTGGCCGTCCACAGCGCCGAAGCATAATGAATGCAGTCATACTCGTCATTATAAAATATAATTGGCATACGACATGGCAATTCAATTATAAAATCAATTCAATTCGTAAATCATTCAAAATCACGTTTCTGGGAAAAACGTCAATTATATATATATATATATATATATATATATATATATATATATATATACTGAAAACAAAAGCCCACTCACTGGTATGTCGACGGGTCGTATCCCCCGAGCCTAGCGTAGATGAGCTCGTTCTCTGGATACGTCTCACCTATATGTGAAACAACTGTAAAACCGTCATTTACAGCACATAAACGAACTACGTAAATAACTTTTCATACGAAGGTCAATTTTGGTATATGAATATACCAACGCGACCTACACGACGTCACGAACACGTAGAAATTTTTAGAATTATTTTTGGACTCCGCACGCGCCGCCACGCGCCGGCCAAGGCACGGCCAGACGCGCCGGCCACGCGCGGCACGTGCCTTGCATGCGTAACGGAAGGGTTACGGCGTCAGGAATATTCCTTAAAATATTCCGTTAATTTCTAACGGTAACCGTCAACTTTGACTGACGGCGTCAGCATATTCCGTCAAAATTGACGGAATATATCGTCACCATCAACCTCCAGCTCCGGCGACCGTCGCCGGCGCCGGAAACTGGGTAAATATTCAGATCCTTCGTTCTAGCTCATTTCTAACGCAAAACTCATGAAATTTTCACCAAAAAGCTCCAAATCGAGAGGAGAAGAGGTTTATACCTTCAAAAACCCCGAAAAACGTCCATAATCTCGATGGGAAATTCCTCCAAAACCGGCCAATCCTAGAACCAGTGATCCCAACGTCCAAACCGTGCAACCGAGGTACTCCGAGGCTCGTGGGAAGATTCTAAGGCTAGTGTTGATCTTGTTTTCACCTAAAACGAAGCCAACACAAAGTTGATGAACAGTACTCCGAGGATAGCTTACGGTTTAAGCATGTTTTCGAAGGCTTCCAGTCCTAAAACTAGTATATATGAGTTCATCAGAGTCCATAGATCACAAACACACTTACCTGAGGTTCGATCCAAGTCCTGATGGTGAGATGTGTGTGTGTTCGTACAAAATATGGCGAATGAAAGATAGAGAGGTTTCGAGAGAGTATGAGAGAGAGAAGGACAGAAGTCTGAGAATGGGTGTGCACATGTGTGTGTGCATGCTGTGTGCGTGTGTGATAAATACCAAAACCATCATCAGCCCATTTCTTTTGGGCCTAGTGCTCCAGACACCCAAACCCAATTTTAGTCCCGTCACACCCCCGCTCGAACGTAAGTCAAGGGTAAATTCGTCATTTCACGTCGCTAAATATAAAAAAATCGGGACGGGATGTTACAAGTGTAATGTGGATTATTGGAAGTGACGGATCGAAGATTCGTGATACGGATCTACCGGATCAAATTTGTAGGTTTGTGTTTTATGTTAATTGTATATTCTCTCAGTGTGGATTCTGAGACGTGAATTGATATTTATGCTAGGCGGTGATCATTTGGGATTATTTGAGATATCCCGAGAGTCATGCTAGGGGCCTGTAGCGTGGACCCCAGGTGAGTGGATCTTCTCTTTCTGATTATATAAATATATGTGATTGATAATTCCATAACTGCTTTTGAATGGAATTAAGAAATTTATATTTTATATATATATATATATATATGTATATATTCATATATTATGAAATACCAAGATAAGGTTAAGAGTAGATTATACCAAGATATATTCATACGCTATTACCAGTAAATAATTATTGTGAACTACGAATGACTTGATTCCTGTTTAGGGTACGTAGGCAGTCTAACGAGACGTTAGATGCAACCATATAATAATTAATGCAAAAGCATTGTTTGAGAATTGAGTAATGTGAAGGAAATTGGTAAAAAGGTATGTTTTAGTTTTATGAATTGGTGTTGGCATGTGGACTGCTTGTAACAACCCATTTTTTTTAAACTATGCTAAATCACAAAATTACCCTTGAGTGGGTATTATAATCCCACCATTTCTTTTCTTTCTTCTTTTCCCCGAGTTATCTTCTCTCATTTTTTTTTTTTTTTTTGAACTTCTCTCTCAGCCGAGAGCTCCATCTCCACTCCCACTTCGATTTCTCACAAACCCAGCCCCAAAAACCACATAATTGGAATCCCTGAGACTCAAGGAGAACAGATATGGTCTTGCATGTTTCATCGGGACATCCCCGGGTGATCCGCCATTAACGTTGAGAGCTTGAGCTCTCTTGAAACTCCATCTCAGGTATAATTTCTACCTAAATGTGCTTATGGTTGAGCTTTAATCTGTTTTGGGTTGAAGTTTATACCGTTTTCCCATTCGAAGCTCAGTGTGCAGATTTCCGGTGTTCTTCTCCGGACGAACCCCGGCGAGATTCAAGTTCCTTTTCCTCTAAAAACCGTTGCAGTGCATCTGGGTAAGTTTTAGGTTTATTTATGAAGTTGTGAGATGTAAAACGTGCTGAAAATCTCTGTTTTGGATGCATGCATGCTTCCCATTTTTCCCTCCGTAATTCCGACGAATTTCTGGACAAAAAACTATCGAACCCGAAGTAGATTCGACCTCTCCTCCTCTTAAAGAAAAGTAGATGAGTTCCTAAGTATTTAGGATAAATTTTAGTTATGTTTTGGATGGAAGATTATTGAATTTGGACATAGAACTAAATTTGGGCCGTGTGTGTCGAGTGTGTATATGGTGTGTGAGTGTGTGTGTGTGGTTATATGTAAATGTGTGCAGTGGAGTGTGAGATATATATATATACATACAAAGGAAGAAACTGGGTGAGATGTATATGCATGCAACACCAAGTCGAGTTTTGTGCACTGTGCACAGTGGGTATATATGTATATATATGCATCTATTTGTTAGACAGTTGGGCGTGCTTGCTGCCTATATATGTATAGATATACATGTGTGTGAGTATTTGATGAACAACATGCATGTGTGTATTATAGATATATATATATATATATATATATATATATATATATATATACATGTTTTATGCCGTGCATAGGTGAGTAAGTTTTGAGGTGTTGTGTGAATGTGTGTGGATGTATATGAATGTTAGTTGGGGATGGTTGTACAGTGTGTGTGTGTGTGTGTGTGTATAGGCTTTATGCGTGTGTTGTGTGTACAGATACATATATATGAAAGTCTGTATGTGGTGTGTGTGCTGTGTTGAGTGTGTGTGTAGGTGTTTAGGAGCTATGTGTGTGTAGTATGTTGGACCCGAGTCCATACTTACTTGGTTGGTCTTAGACTTAAATTGGATTAATGGGATTTAAGCCCAGTCTTCTTAAATATTATACCTTTGGGCCGTGCATGTATATGTGTGTGCTTTGTGTGAATGTGTAAGCTATGTATGTATGTGTCTTGGGAGTGTATAAAAAGGAGAATGTATATATATATATATGTATATAGGTATGTACGGTGTGTGTTTGTGTGTACGATATATGCGTATAATGGTATGAATGGGTGGTTGTGTTGTGAATATATAAACTGAGTGTGTGTGTGTGTGTGCGCTTCGGATACATATATATGTATGCAGGTTGTTGGTTTTTCTGTGCGTGATGCACAGGGTGTGTGTGTGTGTGGATTGGTTATATGTTTGTATAAATTATATGCATATTATAGTTATATACATTTGGGTGCTAGGACGTGCGTGGGAAATTGTATGACTGCTAAGGTCTAGGTTTGTGAGGACGAGGGAGCGTATGGTTAATGCTAATAGGCGTGGGAGCAAGTCGTATGGATTGACCAAACCCCAAGATCATCCAACCTCCACCCCTTAGTCCCAAAGCCCTAGAACCCTAAACCAAAGGCCAGAATCCAACGAAATTCAATCCTCCTATCCAAGCCTGAAATCAAAGTTCTTACTCTATTCAATTCACATCCGATCATTATATTTATCGAATTTCTATCGTGAATAGGTGAAGTGGCTAGCCAGGACGTTTCCAGAACTCACTCGCGAATTGCTACTGCGGCGAAGTACAGTGAGTGGACCACCTTCTAAAAATAAATACATGATTTATGATATGACATGAAGATTTACATAATATATAGCATGCCTTACGAGTTTATGAACTGATTTTATGTTACACATATTACTAAAATGTTGAATATCGTCTCATTATTTTGTGAGGAATTAATTGTTGGCCTATATTGAGCTATATTTTGATATATCGTATTTTCTATAAAAACCATGAACTGGTAGACTATCTGATGGATGACGATAGGATGCTAGAACATGTTTTAGAAACCCCTCTTTATAGTATAGATGATGGATGACTCTATACTATGAAGTGGTTATTTTTAGAGGCGTAACTATTTGTGCGTACCTAGTGGACACTATGCCGCCTGGGGCGAGGATCTGGTGTTGGCAGTTAGGCCGGGAGAAATAATCCCTAGCGAAAGGCTGAGGGACACGGAGACAGGCATTGGGCCGGGAGGGAGTTATCTCTGGCTACGGGCACAGAGACTTAGGTGCAGGCATTGGGCCGGGAGTATATTATTATTCAGTGATCTTACTAGCAGCACACTGCGTTTATGAGACGATTTGTGAGACGATTAATGCTTTGGTTTGACGCGATGTTCTTCCGCGATATATCTTTTGAGATGTTTATGGCATGCTAAGGTTTTTAGTAAAACTATCATTTATTATACTAGTAGTTTTCTTTATATAACTGTGGGGGTTAGTATGTTCATAACTATTTTCGTACTATGTATGTATATAAACTTGGTCCACTCACCCTTGTTTTGCGCCCCCATTCAGGTTTCGAATCAAGGCATACAATCCCGGCATTGAGGCACTTTCGTATCGGCGACATCGAGTCCTCTCGAAGTAGGACCCACTCCTGTATTCATTTAATTTTATCCAAATTCTTTTAGTGATTATGTTTAGCTGTATGCTCTGAACACGTTCCTAAATTGTTAACTCATTGGTTCTAAATTATAATAACTCGTTGTTACTTCTAAATTTTAGTCCTTGTATCAATTAATGGCTTTCCTCACCCTTGGGTGTCGGCCAGCACGTGCCTATCCTGATATTCGAGGAATATCGGGGTCGGGGCGTGTCACTGCTAAACCTAAGTATTAGTATTCTCTGGGTGTACTGCTAAAAAGAAAGACATTTTTGAAGTTTATTTTGTCTACTCACATATCTGTTTTGTGTCCTTCCAGGTTATAACTGATAAGGTTCGTATCAACGAGGATTCTTGGCAAGTCTCAAAATTGGTAGCTACTTTTGGGGTATAATTCTTACCACCCTACTGTACTTCACTTATGCTCTATCATCACGTGTGAAATGGGTTCGCTCCCGCTCACTAGCACACTATGATATTTAGGCACTATTAGGTTTAAATTTATTCATATTTTCCACACCACTACACTTTATGGCTTCGTCACCTTCCAGTGTCGGCCAGCACAGCTCGATTCGGAGTCATAGTGGACATATCTGGGTCGGGGTGTGTCACAAGCCCATTGTGAAGCTAAGCTCACCCCCTTCCCTTTAGTGTAGATACTATCGCTTGTTGAAATTAAAACAAAACTCACTAGGTAAAAGGAGCATTTTTGCTCACCACCCTAAACTTTAGTGTATGCTCATCATACACCTAATCATCTATCATTTTATTTAACCTTAGTTAACTTTCTTCAAAATTGAAAAATTAACATTTAATGTGAAAGTTAACTAGAATTAAGTGAAATAACACATGTCAAATTATTAAGCATATGGTGAGCATAATTATAGTTACGGTGGTGAGCAAAGATGCTCTCCCACGTAGACCCTATTTTATGGTCTTCACCACTATTTTTAGGACTCTTTTAGGGGCTTCAAAGGATTATTTGGATCCCTAAAAGAATATTGTCTTCAATGGGAGGTCCTTGTGGTAGAATCCTTAAATGTAGAGACGAAAATATTTTAAAAATCATTGTTAATTTTGTTGGAATATTGTGGCGGTTGATAAAAACAAGAAGAAAAAAAACAAAAAGCTATCTATATCATTGGTTTCCCAACGGTTAAAAATATGTCATAAGTGCGGTGTGGACCCATGACTGACGTTGCATTAGCAACTCCTAGCGAGTAAGGCCATCTCTAACCGAAGCCTGGCCAGAGGGTTCGTTTTAGCCCTCTAGCCCTCCAAGATATTAATATTTTAATGAACAGTACATGGTCATATTTGTCTCCATCTCCAACCGAGGGCCAAAGGGTCATAGGGCTCGTTTTAGCCCTGTCACAAAAAACGTCTCCAACCGAGAGTCAAATGACCATAGAGCCAAACATAATTTATTATTTAAAAACTACAACTTAAATTCAAATCCAACATCTAAGTGACGTCAATATGAAAGTTGAAAAAATTATAATGCGAAGAATTGAAATAATTGAAAATTTGAAATGTGAAGAATTATAATGTGAAAAATTGAAAAAAATTAAGAAAATATAATGTGAAGAATTGAAATAGAATGAAGTGAGATAATATGGAATGATGAAAATTATGTGAGAAATGGTGTAGGAATGACTTAGGTATTTATAGGGAAAGAAAAAAAGGAATTTTTAAATTTCATAAAAAAAAAACAAAATTTGGCCCAAATTTGTTTTTTGAATCTAATGGTAACTAGCTGTTAAATTCAAAATTTTCCTACCATTCCTGTCGGATAACCGACAAGAATAATCATAATAATTATTGTCGGTTATATCCGACAAGAATAACCAAAATTCAAGCCCAGCCCGGGGCTGGCTGGAATGGGCCAACCCTCTGGCCCTTTCAGATTTCGTGGAACCCACAAGCCCTCTGAACTAGCCCTTAGTTGGAGACGGTTTTCGGACAATTTTCGACCCTATAGCCCTTTAGACTCTTTCGGTTGGAGATGGCCTAAGCCTTCGCCGCTTGTGAAGGAAGAGTAAGGGAAGCTGTTATGGTGCATTTATGTATGTGAGGATTTTTATATAACTTCCGGCAGTCCCTTTACTATGGGAACTGGAGTTCCGTCCCATTGGAAACCAAGTTAAGTTTAAGAAACACACAGTGGCAGAGACAATTTTTAAAGAACCATTAGAAATGCTCTAATATCTCCCCCGCTCTCTTTTCTTCCTTCGTAGTCCCAACCAGGTCGTCCTTTCAATTTTAGTGAAGCCCCTGATATTTTGGGGAGCAATCATCATATGAGTTAGAACTTAGAGTAAAGGCACCTATAAGCTACTTCTGTCAAGGACTTCCTTGTTGAACTAATCAAGTTCTGCAATTTTTTAGTTGTCGGATTAATGTAATTGTTGATGATTGAATTATTATTTAAGTGTTGATTAATGTGTTTATTTACTATTGGTAATACATTATATTGTTTGCAAATTTGGTCTAAAAATTTGATCTACTTCACATTACTCTTTTGGAATATAAACTCTCTAGCAGGACATCTGGTCATTCTTTCCCAACCACACGATCCTACGGTCACAAAAAATTCTAAATGAAGGCCTAGTTGCACAGACGAAAAATTGCATTACCTGTTGATTCAATTCCCTCACCAATTCAACACAAACTAACAAAGAATGGCAAAAGATAAAGAAAGAAAAGAAAGAATTTTACTGAGAACTGAGAAGAAAGCAGCCCATCCCAACGTACTCAAAACATCTTGCTATATTTTGTTGGATCTGCAAGGAGAAGATAAGTTCTCTACTAATTTCTTTAGCAACATAGCAGAGAAATTAAGGAATAGGGCAATGGCATTGGCATCCTCTCAATCACAAACCAATTCAAATCTTGGAGGAGGTGCTGGCGAGGCTTCATCGTCTGTGGCGACGACGAGCACTGCAACACTTCCGGTAGATTTGGAGCTTCAGAGAATCAGAGTGGCTTCTCATGAGTTTGGTAAGAAAGAATACATGTTTTAAGTAACCTATTCCGGAAAATGTTCTCTTTCCAGACTATTAAGACACTTAAGGTTGTCCGACTGTGAATTTGAAATACGGATCATATTGATTTTTCTGTGACTTAGTTCGCAGTGTGACAAAATAAAATAAGTTAGAATAATGTATATTGATTTGTTTATTGCTTTGCAAAATTGTGTAGAAATGGGAACGAGACACCACTACTACCAACCTTTGCTGCTAGCTGCAATCACAGGCGACTGGGAAAGTGCTAGAACCTTCTTGGAACGTGACCCCGAGGCGGTGACTGCAGTTATCACAAGCGCAGGCCTAACTGCGTTGCACGTTGCTGCGAAAGAAGGCCAGTGGCAATTCATATTGAAGCTTGTGGAGCTTATGCCTGCAGAAGCACTAGCAGCAAGAAATATCCTTGGTCAAACTGCCTTGCACTATCTTGCAATCTCCGGTGACAGCTGCATTGAGGCTACTCAGGCTTTGGTGACGAGGAACCCGGCATTGCCACAAATAACCGATGCCGAGGGATTTACTGCACTCCCTTGGGGTTGTATGATGGCTCCTGAAACATCTAAGGAGATGAGGTGGTACCTTGTTTTAGTAACCCGAGACGACTTCCCGAGCTCTCCCTTTACCGGTCCTCTGGCTGGCACGATTATTTGCAGCTTATCCACTATGGGATTCTTTGGTAAGAAATTAGACTGGTCAGAAACATATAATAGAAAGTAGAACTAGGGTGACACTAAAGACTGTAGTGCCCTCCATTGTCTGATTAGCATCCCTCTAGTTGTATTTTCGATATACAGTTTGTAATCAGTTCTATTTGTGCATATTTTCCTAAAGTTAAGTATCTCATTGTTCTATTAATCTTGTTTGCTAGATATTTGCTTATACCTAATTCAACGATACCCGAGCTTAGCCACTGAACGGACTACAGAAGGAACCAGTTATATACTCGGCGGGTTGGCATCAAACCCTTCATTCTTCCTGAGTGGAAGTAAACTTGGATTTTGGGAAAGATGCATCTACCAAAGTTGGTGTTTTTATCTCTTTCTACTTCCAGTTACCCTACATTATGCATATACATGCCCTTCTGTTTCTGATTTGTCATTTTTTATTTTCCGGTTGCTGTTTAAGTGGTGCCAGTGGAACTCAAATATGAGCCTCCACCTTCCTTAAGAGAGGGTTCGGGCGCCCCTCCTAGATCCGGCGAGGATGTGGAAATTCCAATCCCAATACCTTCCAAAGGTACGAAGTTAAATGGAAATTTTCCAATGTTCTAGCAATGTTATTAATTCTGCTCAGTGTTCAAGACTGATTATGTCTTGTTATAGTATTTCAATGGTTGACACAAGTATTTTGGAAAGCTGCTGCACGACTAGGTATGCATGATCGTCACAAAAGTTGAATTACTCCATGTTTAACACATCTTATATATACAGCTGTTTAAAATGTAGCAATGCCCCTAATCAACCGCGTACGAGAAACAAAGTCAAGACACAAATGCGCCGAAGAATTGGCTAGACAAGTTTATGCACATGCTTCAAGTATGAATTCCATGGAGATACTTCGATTTTTCTTAGGAGGCGTCAACTGCAGCCTTGATCACGTGGGTGGGACAGTTGAAGTTCCAAGGATGTGCCTTGAAAATTTTCCTGATCTGCTTTGGGTGCCAGCACTACATGGGGATACCATATTGCAAGGCGCTATTTTTTATTGGCGAGAAAACATGTATAATATTTTAAAAGAGTGCACAAATGGTAGTACTCTGTCGTCTTTCGGCACAGGGACAACAGAGGACACTATTCTGCATACGGTAGCAAAATTGGCTCCACTTCCTCGCCTTAAATCTGTCTCCGGTCCAGCTTTTCAACTACAAAGAGAGTTGCAATGGTTCAAGGTGTAGAAAGTAAGAACTTAAAGCACCAGATTAGTTTAATCTGTGTGGGTTAGTTAGGGGAATACTAAAATAGTTAGCTTTGATATTTATGTACAAATACTTCATGTACAGAGAATAGTGAATGTAATGAAAATCAGTTTTCACAATTCTCTCTCTCTCTACATTCTTTCTCTCTCTCTAATCTCTTTCTCTTGCTCTAAGATTCAGCCATGGATAACAGGCACATCCAAAAGCTTCAAAGTATGATACTTCGGTGGAGCTTGAAATAAGTTTGCCCATGGACTCAAGGAAGAGGTCTGAGAAGGCAACCTGTTGATGAGATAAACTGATGTCTGAAAAGCTTCAACCCAAAATTTAGATGGTAAACCACTCTGAGAAAGTAGAGTTCTGCCCATTTCAACAACATGTCGATGTTTCCTCTCTGCACACCCATTTTGTTCGGGTGTGTGTGGACAACTCAACTGATGTGTAATACCTTGAGCATTAAAGAAATCTTGTAGTATGTTGTTTAAAAACTCACCCCCTGAATCAGTCCTCAAACATTGAACTTTAGAGGCAAACAGTGTTTGAACTTTATGAATGAAATTGATAAGAACTGAAGCAACATCCGATTTAAGATATAAAGGATATAACCAACTGTATTTGGTGAAATCATCCACTAGTATTAGGTAGTATTTGTAGCCAGTACAAGAGAGTGAAGGGGAAGGTCCCCATACATCAGCATGAACCAAATGAAAAGGCTTTACTGAA
Organism: Crataegus laevigata; assembly: GCA_963580275.1. NCBI lineage: Eukaryota > Viridiplantae > Streptophyta > Magnoliopsida > Rosales > Rosaceae > Crataegus > Crataegus laevigata. The sequence goes on along the minus strand of OY756942.1, from coordinate 34,236,163 downwards.
GTACAAGGCAACACAGAGAAGGGAAGCTTAGAAGCTTTGCCCATTCGACAAGCAACACAAAATGGCATTTTATGCACTGAACCAGTTACAGGTAAATGATGATTATTTAACACAGACTGTAAGACAACATTAGAAGGATGTCCAAGCCTCCTATGCCAAAGATGAAAGTCAGCCTTCGCAACCATCAAAGCACGAGGATACACTGTTATTCCAGAAGAGCCATTTGAAGATGACCAGTAGAAAGGGTAGAGACCACCTTCACTGGGGCCCTGGAAAAGCATCTTCCCAGTTTTTAGATCCTTGATATAGAACCCAAACGGATCAAAATTTAGAGAGCAGAAATTATCATTGACAAATTTGTAGACAGATAGTAGGTTATGAGAAGCTTGAGGGACAAGTAAGACATCTTTAAGGCGAAAAACTGTATTAGGTGTACTGATAAAAGCATGATCAATATGTGATATCAACAGACCTTTACCATCACCCACAAATAGCTGTTCACTACCAGTGTAGGGGATAGCAGAGTTAAAGCAAGAAGGATCTAGAGAAACATGATGAGAAGCCCCACTATCTGTTATCCAGTAATTTGGCGGAGCAGATGTTGTTGCAGACATAGCCATAGGGGAAGAACCAGAGAACTGAGGAGAACCAGAACCATGAGTAGTGCCAGTAGTCATTGAAGCAGCAAATTGTGAAAGCCGACCACAATGAAGAGCTTGATGACCATGCTGATTGCAAAGTTGGCATGGAATGGACTTTCCAGGGAGAAGAGGATTAACCGAACTGATAACCGCCAGATCGGGATAGACCAGCACCAAGAATCCCACCAGTTTGGTGATTGAATCGATTACCCCCAAAATTACGATTCTGATTGAATTTAGAGCGATTTTGGTGGCGACCTCGATAGGTCCCTCGGGATCCAGAATGATAACCAAAATTAGGAGAGGATTGAGCAGTATATGCATGAAATGGAGTGGATGCAGGTGCTCGATGTGTACGCTTTTGAAGATAAAGTTCCTTACTCAACAGCAAACCATGAATTTCATCAGAAGTAGCAGATTCAGTTCTGGTTTCAATAGAATCGACAAAAGATTCATAGGCCTCAGGAAGACCAGACAGAATGTAGGCAACCAAATCAGCTTCAGAGATCGGTTCACCCGCAGCAGCCAATTTATCAGAAATTTCTTTAATTGAATTAAGGTAATCAGTCATCGAAGAGTCACCTTTCTGAATCGTTTGAATCTTGGCACAAAGGCTGTGAACATGTGAACGAGAAGCTCCAACAAAGCGTTTTTCTAGAGAAAGCCACAAAGATCTGGAATCATCCATACCAACAGTTAAAGGAAGGAGATCTTCAGAGAGAGTCGAATTTATCCAAATCATCAAGATCTGGTCTCGCTCACACAAAACATCATACGCAGGATTGAGAATTCGAGTGCCAGTAGAATCACAGACGAACTGAGAGGGACAGATGTCGGTGCCATTAATAAGCCCTAAAAGCTTGAAACGCTTTAGAACTGGAAGAAAGAGGCTGCGCCAGGTGATGTAATTGTGACGGTTCAACTTAGTCGGAACCATGCCGGCGATGTTCTGAACAGTGACAGAAACAATCGGAGAATTCAGAGCGTCCGTAGGAGGAATAGCGGCTGAGGAGGAAGAATTGGTAGAGTTCTCCGCAACAGTCATGGCAAATTTGCACAAAAAGGGAAAGGGAAGACGAGAGAGATCTGTTTGGCAGGAAGGAAAATTGCAAGAAAATCAAGAATACGGAAGCGGGAGATCAACGTCGGTGGACTCCGGCGATGATACCATGTAGAAAGTAAGAACTTAGTGAGTAAGAAAAGACTGAATCTTGGAGCAAGAGAAAGAGATTAGAGAGAGAGAGAATGTAGAGAGAGAAAGAATTGTGAAAACTGATTTTCATTTACATTCACTATTCTCTGTACATGAAGTATTTATACATAAATATCAAAGCTAACTATTTTAGTATTCCCCTAACTAACCCACACAGATCAAACTAATCTGGTGCTTTACACCTTAGTACTCCTAACACAAGGTAGTAGGTACCACATAGAATTGAACTTCTTTTTCTAGTTAGCTAATTAATTAATTAATTGCACGTAACTATCTATTGCTTTTGTAGGAGGTTGAAAAATGGTGTGATGCGGTGGGTAAGGTGCGACTAGATGCTGCAGATAGAACTGCGCGTCAAGTCTTCACGGAGGAGCACAAAGGGTTGCTTAAAGAAGGAGAGAAATGGATGAAGGACACATCAAATTCTTGCATGATTGTGGCGGCTCTCATTGCCACAATTGTCTTTGCTGCTGCCTTTAACATGCCGGGAGGCAACACGAGCGATAACAAAGGAATTCCGATTTTCCTAAGGAGCAAAACATTCATGCTGTATGCTATTTCGGACGCAGTTGCTTTGTTTTCCTCCCTGACTTCTCTTCTAATGTTCTTGTCAATCCTAACTGCTCGTTACGCCGAAGAAGATTTTCTCGAGTCACTGCCTAAGAGGTTGATCATTGGACTCGCTCTCCTCTTCTTGGCTATAGCCGCCACGATGATAGTGTTTTGCGCAACGCTTGCAATGGCGCTTGGCGAAAGATTCAAATGGATTTTCTCTCCCAATTACTTTTCTACTGGCTAGTTTTCCTGTGGCTTTGTTTGTAATGTTGCAGCTTCCCTTGTTCATGCAAATGGTCCACTCTACATATGGATCCAGCATCTTTTGCAAATAAGACTCTAACTTGCATTCTCTTGTTTTTTTTACCGATCTTCGGGAAATAATTCGAACTCATAACATCTTCTAACCATTGGAATTTATTAGTTTATTTAAGAAATTAATTAGAGATTATTTTATTTCAGAGTTCTTTTTGGTATTTATACATTAGGATTTTTAAGTTTATGTTGCTATAAATATAGCTTATAATTTATTTTGAGAGAACAAATTAACAACAATGTAGTCTTACGGATTATAAAACTGTCTCGGTAAACTTGTATGCTCTCTTTTGTTTCAATTAATAAATTTTATTCATAGTTTTATAGTCAGTTTGTTGGTGACATAATCTAATGCTCAACTATCGAAAACTTGTATTTGGGTTATATGGATTTGTTTCCTTTTTTAAGCGCAATTAATCGTTGAGCACTACTACTGTCTTACATTTATCGATTGAAGATAAAAGAGAAAAGATAGAATAAGAAAGTACTCATTGCTGAATATTGAATGATGACTGAAGGCACTGACATGAGTGTCTTTGTCTGGAGAGACTTTGTGTGGGGTGCTAAGCAGGGAAGCAAAGAATAAAGGCCTTTTATAGCAAATGGTCCTTGAATTCACCTAATTTCATTTTGGTTTATGAGTTTCAAAATCAGTCAATTTGATCCTGACTTTTACTACCGCAATTGATATGGTCATTTCGTTAGGATTTTATTAACAATTTTTTTAGTGTGATGTAAATCAAGGGTTACTCAAATTACACTTTTCTTCTTTGTATTTTACACATTTTATTTCATTTAGTTTTATAGTTCAACGTTGAATATTTCAGTTTGTTATTCTTTTAAGACAAAGATATGAAATATGATGTCATAAAACTTTCATCTTGCACGAGATGGCCACGTTGAATTTATTTCTTAAAAAGCAACTGATTTAGTCAGCGAGACTGAAATAGAAAAGTTTAGCTAAGCTATAAGATTGGAAATTGTCAAAAAGGGAACTACAATGACGAAATTGAAAAGTGACTCAACAGGATGTAACTTTTGAAGGCATTCATTTCATCATCATTGGCTAATCATAATCTGTTTTGATATTCTAATTTAGGGCGCCGATTATAAGTTTATAACTTGAATGTAAAGAAAAAGTAAACACACTGCTCTAACAACTCATTTAACCGAAAAAATTATTGCATGCGGAACAAAAGTTTACAACCACGTGAAAAAAGGAGAAAGAACAAGAAAAAGAAAGTATGCCAAAGGAAATAGCAAGGGGCACACACTAAACTAGTACTAGCTAGGATCCAGATCTCTCACATTACTTTCCACACAACCACATATGGATATGGCGGACCACCAAGACAATGTTAATGGTACTACTGCACAAACATCAGACACCGCGGCCGCCGATCCACCATCATCAGAAAATCGGGATAGTATAGTGCCTGATCCGACGTTGCAGCATCCAGTTGATGTTCATCATCAAACAACCAGTGTACCTACACGAGGAGGAAGTACTAGCACTAGTGCTGCAGCCGCAACAACGCCTAACTTATCGCAACCACAGCCGACCCATCAAGATGCTGCTGCTGCTGCATGTGCCGAATTTGGTAAGCAGCTAGCCATGCTACACATTATTCCAATTAAAAAATTAATTAACCCAAAAGAATGTAACTAACTAAAATTTGTCTGTGAACAATATAATTCAGCAAGTGGAATGAAGCATCAGTACTACCGCCCCTTGCACAAAGCTGCATTGAAAGGTGACTGGGAAAGCACTAGCAAGTTTATCGAGAGCGATCCAGACGCATTAACAGCATCGATTAGCTTTGATTTAGCGACAGCGCTGATGGTCGCAGTTAAGGCTAGTCATTCCCAGTTTGTGACTAAGATGGTGGAACTCATGCCCACGGAAGCGCTTTTACTACCAGACTTTAGTGGCAACACCGCCCTCCACTACGCTGCTGTGGCCGGAACAATGCAGGATGCTCAGACAATGGTAAGGAAAAACCCTACTTTGACACAAATAACCAACGATGCAGGTGAAACTCCGCTTTTGCTGGCAGCCTCTTTTGCTGCTAATAGCAAGGACATGGTCTGGTACCTATCTTTGGTAACAAAAGACGAACCTCCTAGCTATCCTTTCACTGGTCGTTTGGCCTGTGGACTCATTAGTTTCATAACTGGGGCAGGTTTTTGTGGTAAGAAAATTAAATATTTAATTTCTTCTTCTTTGTTTTCTTTGTAGAAACTAAATTAATGCTGCACAATGCATATATTTTTTAGAAAACTTCATTTTAATCCTTAAAAGATGAGTTTTAAACTATAACCTTATGTATGATTAAAATCCAATTTTAGTCCCTAGTGCATTTAATCATATCATTTATTAGTTATATTTTGATGTTTTATTTTTATTTTTATTTTAATGTATTAATTACATTTAAATTTAATTTTTATTTCATTCATCATAATATATTTTAGTGTCTACATTTAGGCAATTAATTTTTTATAATATATATTCTGATAATAATTTTGTATGTTCTTCATTTAAATACATTAATACATTTGAATATTTCGATATATCCATCGGTACAAATGACACACCCCGACCCAGAAAGTCCACTAGGACACTGAAGTCGAGTTGTACTGGCCGACACCTGGAAGGTGACGAAGTCATAAAGTGTAGTGATGTGGAAAAATGTGAATAAATTTTAAACCTAAAAGTGCCTAAACATCAGAGTGTGCTCGTGAGCGGGAGCGAACCCATCTCACGCGTGACTTCAGAGCATAAGTAGATACAGTAGAGCGGGTAAGAAGTATACCCTCAGAAGTAGCCACCATTCTTGAGATTCGCCAAGAATCCTCGTCGATACGGACCTCAACAGCTAAACCTGAAGGGGCGCAAAACAGAAAACGTGAGTGGGCAATAACAAATCTTTTCTAAAACCTTTTCAGAAATCAGTATATAACCCCTCACTGTAAATCCAGTATAATTCCCATAAAATAGTACGTATATATACTCATATACGAAAACATCGTCCAGAAATCAAAACTCATCGTCAAATCTCAGAAATAGGCCATGTCGATATACCAACTCAAAACAATCAACAACAAGTAGGTGAGATATATATATATATATATATATATATATATATATATATATATATCAATATGCATTACTAATATCATGTCAGCCGGAGTCACCTCTAGTGACCTATACGGCTGAATCTATAGCTCATTAATCACTATCAATCACTATCCTGCACACGAGTCGGAACCACCTATAGCGGTCTGTACGACAGGCTAGGTGTATAATATTACGCTCAGTGCTACGATCACGTGAAGGCTGTGCGACGAATCGCGGGTCACCTACGAGTCGGAACCACCTATAGTGGTCTGTACGACAGGCTGTGCACCTGCCTTGGATCCAAGGTGAGCGTACGGTGCGGGAGGTGAACGATCACGTGAAGGCTAGGCCCTACCATGGCGGAGCACTAACACCCGAGGTGCAGGTAATGAGCTATATCACAATCCATCATCATCATAATCACTAATAATCATACTCACCTGACTTACCTGGCGTCCACAGCGTTGAAGCATAATCAATGCAATCATAATCATATTCATCAAATATAATTGGCCTTCGACATGGCATCTCAATCATAAAACCAATTCAATTCTAAAATTATTCAAATCAAGTTTCTGGGAAAAACGTCAATTATATATATATATATACTGAAAACAAAAGTCCACTCACCTGGAGTCCACGCTATAGCCCCCTAGCACGACTCTTGAGATATCCCAAATGATCCCAAATGACCACCGCCTAGCATAAATGTCAATTCATGTCTCAGAATTCGTGCTGAGAGAATATGCAATTTATATGAAACGCATCCCTACGACTTTGATCCGGAAGATCCGTATCACGCATCTTCGATCCGTCACTTCCAATAATGTACATTAATCTTCTAGGATAATACCCCAAAGTTTCGTTACGATCCAACGGTTGGATCTCCGCCAATTGCCAAAACCAAGTGGCGGTTAACGTTTTATTTACAAACTTACAATTCTAATTCGGGAAGATCCGTAAGACGGATTCTCGATCCGTAAATTCCTACATTCCTCAAATATTACATACTACCACATACTAAAGTTTGGTGACGATCCAACGGTCGGATCGTCGATTCATATTTTGACCTATTACCGAATCGTAACGAATTGAAGTCCTAGCGATCAATTTACGTCAATCCATCATCAAAACTATTATCAAGGCATTGAATAACGTCTAAAAACATCATTGGCGGCCCTCGGGCCACGTGCCACCGCACGCGCCGCCGCGGGTGGCGGTTGGCCGCCCCTGAGTCGCCGGAAAATTCAACTTTCACTAAAAATTCTAAAAATTTCCAGAATTAAAGATCTCAATGAGTAGAACAACTTTCATACCTGTGAGAAAGTCTAATTTGGCCTCGAAGACCTCCAATTTCACCAAAACCCGCAAGAACCCTAAGTTTGGGTGTGCACCAATTCGACCTCCAAACTTGCTCCGATGCCACAACCATTGCTTGGGCTTTGCTCCTGGGTTCTAAGGGAGTCTATTGGTGGTGGAAATTGGAAGAAATTCTTTCAGGATTGGTGGATTTGAATACACACACCGGGCGCACCCTTAGTGCGGTTTCACCCATTTTAAGAGTCAAATATTCCCAAATTTTGTGTGGGATAGGTAGAGGGTAGGTCAATATAGTGATTGGGAGTGATGGTTTGGCTCAATTCGCTGGAAAATGGGTGGATTTCACCGGAATTGGAACCGGGTCGATAATGGGGCGCGGGTCAAGGGGAAACCAGTTTCCCTCTCCTTCTCACCTTCCCTCCTTTCCCTCCTTACTTCCCTCTCCAATTGGTCACTTACTTTCTCTCCCCTCCTCTTATTCCTCCCTTTCTTTTCCTGATTATCCTTTCCTTTTAATCCCCACCACACAAACTTTATTTCTTTTAATCTGGGACGTCCATTTGGCCCACAAATTTTCTGGAACTTTCCAACAATTTCAAAAAGTATCAATTTTGCCCTCAACTTTAAACGTTAATAACTTCTTCGTTATAGCTCCAAATTCGAATCCGTTTGCGCCTACGCGTCCATAGCGACGAATACTACAAGAATATGCCAAGAAAACGAATCTTAGGTGTCACTACGAGGCAGTTAACACCAATCGAAGTATGTGCCTCGAAGGGTATTTTTGTAAAATCACTTATTAAAATTATAAGAATCATAATTTTTAGGGACGGGTTGTCACAACAAACATATAGGAACATTGATTTAATATAATGCATTTTGGTCGATATAATGCATTTCGTTAAGTACATTTTGGTACACATATTTGAGTATTGACTTTTAGGTACATTAATTCAATATATTATATTTCGGTACATACATTTAGATACGTACATTTTGGTACATACATTTCGATATTGACATTCAGGTACATACATTTTGGTATTGACATTTAAGTACATACATTTCGGTATTGACATTTAGGTATATACATTTTGGTACATATACTTCGGTATTGACATTTAGGTACATACATTTTGGTACATATATTTCGGTATTAACATTTCAGTACGTATATTTTGGTACATACATTTCAATATTGACATTTATGTACATTAATTCAATATAATACATTTCGGTACATACATTTAGGTTCATTATAATATATTTCAGTACAATCATGTAGGTACAAATATTTCGGTACAAAAAAGTCAATTTTATATATTTCGGCACAGTCATTTCTCTGCACTTATGTATTTATATATTTTGTATCACAAATTTCTTTTAATATTTTCTTATTGACATTCATTTATAATTGAAAAACTAAATATGTGCATATTAATAAAATTAAAATTTAATGTGGAGAGATTAAATAAAAATACACATTATAAATAACAAAAATTGAATGCAAATTTTGATAAAAGTACATTCAAAGGATTAAATTGAATATTTAATCTAGCAGCAGGTTTTCTTTTAATTTTAATCTTTTGCAATGACTAATGTTCAAAACCCCCTTTTTTTTTTTCTTTAACAGATATTAGCTTAAATTTAGTTCGACGGTACCCTAACTTGGCGACTGCTGTTGAATCTGGGAGAAACGTACTCTCTTCCCTGGCATATAAACCTTCGGATTTCCTAAGTGAATATAAGCTGGGATACTTGGAAAGCTTCATCTATCCATGTTGGTCTCTAAACTCTTCTTTCTGTTATTTCGTTACTAAAAGTAACAAATCACATACATGTACTCAAGAAACCTTTCGTTGTGTGTTTTGCATAAGTTATATTTATGTGTATTTATCAGATTTTGATTTAAAGTAAGGAGCCAAGCAATGTTCTTTAATGATTACTTAATAAAACATAATTTAGTCAGCATAATAATCTTTAGTGCCTTTTTGTTCGTGGAATATTGTGAATTAAGTTGTTTCGGTGGATCTCACATGTCAACCACCTCATTCCGTAAGACGGTATGTGGAGGATCTCCATGGAAATTCCGGAGACCTTGCAGCAGAAATGAAAACACAGTCAATAATCCATTATGTGTGTCAAGGTTCGTAGTTAAATTCTACTGCATCTGTTTCTATCGATCGGTATCATTTTCAGCACCTGTCAATGATACCTTTTAAATTACCACAGATCAATGAAGTTTCACATTTTTTCGTAGCAGTACTACCAATTATTAAGCAAGTTCAAGAGAAAAAGATGGAACACAAATGTGCGGTGGAATTGGTAAAACTTGTTTGTTCACATGGCAATTCTAGCATGAACTGCTATCAGATTATTCAATTTTTCGGTGCACAATGCCTGAGATTAGCAATGCGGGTTGGAGCAGCTGATATCGTAAAGTTATGCCTTCAACATTTTCCGATTCTGGTTACCGTGCCTTTAACAGCAGACCGAAACATTCTGCAAGCTGCTGTTGAAGTTCGGCAAGAAAGGATATACAACATTGTACTGGGAATGGGTGTTAGCACCAGGTTGCTGGCTTCCGCTCTAACTAGGACAACTGGAGAAAACATACTGCATTTGGCTGCACGGTTGCCAACTTCTACTCGTCTCTCATTTGTTTCTGGTCCGGCTCTACAACTACGAAGAGAGCTGCAATGGTTTATGGTGCGTCCGTGCGCGAATTAGTATAACTCAAACAAATATACGTCTTTATTAAATTAGTCTCATTTACTTACATTAAGTACACGACACATTACGTGCATGCATGACCAAAAAAATCCCTGCCCGCCTTGTAGGAGGTGGAGAAATTGGTTAACCCTATTTCTAAGCAAGCTGTAAATAACGAGGGGAAAACAGCGCGCCAAGTATTTACAGAGCAGCACAAAAGTTTGCTTGAAGAGGGAGAAAAGTGGATGAAGGACACAGCAAATTCTTGCATGGTGGTTTCAACTCTAATTGCCACTGTAGTATTTGCTGCAGCATTCACCGTTCCCGGTGGAAACAATGGCGATACAGGCACTCCAATTTTCTTATGGAACAACATGTTCATGGTGTTCGCTATTTCGGATGCACTCGCTCTATTTGCCTCTCTCACTTCCCTCTTAATGTTCTTAGCAATCCTTACCGCACGCTATGCAGAAGAGGATTTCCTCGAGTCCTTGCCCAGGAAGTTGATAATCGGACTCGCTTCTCTTTTCTTTGCTATAGCCACACTAATGATAGCATTTGGTGCAACTCTTACCATTGTGCTTAGTGAGAGATTGAAATGGATTTCATTTCCAATCACATTGCTGGCCTGTTTTCCGGTGGCTTTGTTTGCAATGCTGCAACTTCCCTTGTTCGTCCAAATGGTCCGATCAATGTATGGCTCCGGCATCTTTTGCCCTCAAAAGCTTTGGTAATTAATTTGGTAGAGGAAGTGATCACTTCCATGAACTTTGTTTTAAGTTGTCGAGCAATGAACAATTGTAATTTTAAGCTATCGGGCATCCGGTAACATTTACTTAACCAAACAAGTGATTTTTCAATGAACTCTTAACATTGTTATTATGTGATGTAATTATTTTATTCAAATTATAGCACTTGTATTTTTTAATCCCCAAAATTTCTTAGAAGCCTCATTCAGAACCTCAAACACAGTCACAAATCAACTAGCCCGCGAGATCTAGGACTATGATGTTGGACGATGATTAGTTGGGGTAGAAGAAAGAAGACTTGATAGTAGACGAGAGAGAAAAAAAAATGTAATACTACACTTATCCATTTTTCATATCACATTTGTAAGGAAAAAGAAATTATTTAAAGGGTGTGCTATCCACACATCCCTTTTTGTTTCTCACACACTCTCTTAATTTGTAGCCATCAGACCGACTGAATTAAAAAAGATAGAAGGACAAAAATTAACAAAAGGTGTGTAAGAAGTAAAAATGAGTGTGTGGATAGCACACCTCTTATTTAAATACACACTGGCACTATATTAGGGGTGCAATGGGTCCCACCCGTGTGCTACTGTCTAACGACATTGATCGATTTTCAATTTAAAAAATCAAAATGAGGTCTTAAGTCAATTTCAGAGACTATTGTGATAAAAACCCTTAAAATTATTTAGAAGGCACCCAAAAGGTCAGACCTCAGAAGAAATCACTTTACTTAATTATTTGCACCTCCCAAATAAAAGCTTGGGTAAATCCTGCATTTTACTTTATCGGATTCTACTATATTTCTATCAGTCATTTAACTGCAAGTCTTTGAATCTTGACCATATATTGCTTGCTTATACAGAAAAAGCATAAAACTATTAGCTAGCATTAAATAATCTCTCTCCATTTGAAGATGTTATGGAGGAAATGCTGAGCAGTAGCGCTCATCATCTGCAACAATGAGCACTTAGTTCGCTTCGGGACATCCGATAAAATTGGAACAATGAGCACTTCAACAGATCCTGTGTATAATCATCTCCAACTCCAAGATCCTTATGTTCTTAGAGAATTTGGTAAGCGTTTAAAATCCGGATGCATGCTTAATGAATCACATATTTTAAATCTCCAAGTATAATTGTTTGCCAATTATTAAGCGACGGCGTTGAGGCACCAGCACTACAAGCCTTTATACCAAGCTCTGCTCAAGGGGGACTGGGAAAGTACTAGAAGGTTCGTGGAGCGTTACCCCGATGCGCTGAGTGCACGAATCACCATAGACGCGCAAACTGCTCTGCAGGTTGCAGCTAGAGTAGGCCAATGGCAACTCATGAAAAAAATGGTTGAACATGTGCCAGTGGAAGCACTTGCAATGCAAGATTGTATCGGCCGCAACGTCTTGCACACTCTTGCAATTTCCGGAAGCGCCAAGAAGCAGGTGGCTGGACAGATGGAGGTGGCTAAGGCATTGGTGACGAAAAACCCTGCGTTGACGCAAATAGCGGACCGAGACGGAATGGTCCCTTTCCACCTTTCTTGCTGTAGTGACGATAGGGAGTTGGCGTGGTATCTCACTTTGGTAACTAGGGATGAGCATCCTACTTGGCCCTTCACCGGTCCTATGGCCGGTTTTTTTAACCTCCGCTCTAACCTATTCGGGCTTTCATGGTAAGACAGACACACCAACTGTAAAACTTTCAAACACTCACAGGTTCTCTTTAATTGCATACCCAGTTAATGATGGGCTGATGGGCTGCATGTATTTATACTGCATTCCAGATTACATCAGGGAAATGAAATCCCTATTTACAAGGATATTTAAAAATCAAAAATACAACAGAAAGATCAAACTGAGATTTACACGGAAAGGAAGATTTGAAAGAGTCTTGACCTAAACTGACTCTTTGGTGGATAACAGGTTGAGTTGATCACAATCACTTGAAACCACACGGGAACGATGACTTGGTCTAACATCCCCCCGCAAGCTGACAGGAGGAGATACAACGGGAAGCTTGGATACAAGAAATTTGAAACGCGTAGCAGACAAGCCTTTAGTGAACAAATCAGCTGTCTGATCTTGGGAACAAATATAATTCACCATGAGCTGACCACGAACCACCTTCTCACGAACATAATGATAATCAACTTCCAAATGCTTCGTTCTCGAATGAAACACTGGATTTGAAGCTAAGGCAATGGACGATATATTGTCACACCAAATCGTTGGACAGACAAGATGTAACTGTAAATCACGAAACAGGGAGCGCAGCCATGACAGCTCTGCAGCAGTGTAGGCCAGCTGCCTGTACTCAGCTTCGGAACTCGAGCGAGACACCGTTTTCTGTTTCTTAGAACTCCAGGACACAAGATTGGAGCCTAAGTAAATGCAAAAACCTCCAGTGGAATGCCGAGTGTCAGGATTCCCAGCATAATCAGCATCTGAAAATGCCGTGAGATGTGTATTACCAGGTTTGTACAACAGACCATGATTGTACGTGGCCTTAACATAACGAAGAATCCGTTTGACTGCCGTCCAATGTGCAGTCTTTGGAGCGTGCATGAACTGACATACCTGGTTCACAGCATACGAAAGATCAGGTCTGGTGATGGTAAGGTATTGTAGTGCGCCAACAACGCTGCGGTATAAATCTGGACTGTCATGTGCCTCACCATCATAAGCACTCAATTTATGTCCACAAGACACAGGAGTGGAAATTGGTTTGGCATCCAAAAATTTGGTACGCTGCAACAAATCCAACGCATACTTAGCTTAACTCAAATGCATCTGATCATCCACATATTTGACTTCTACACCGAGAAAATAATGTAAAGGACCCAAATCCTTCATGGAAAACAAAGTGCCCAACTTGTTGATTAAGCAGGTCATTTGCCGTGAGTTATTCCCAGTCAACAAAATATCATCCACATATATCAAAAGGATCAAGTAAACACCTCGGTGATTATAAATAAACAAACTATAATCACAAGTGGATGCTTGAAACCCTAATTGGAGCAAAAATTCGGAGAACCTATGAAACCAAGCACGAGGAGCTTGTTTCAAGCCATAGATACTCCTTTGCAACTTGCAAACATAAGTAGGATACTGTGGATCAACAAAACCGGCCGGTTGCCGCATATACACATCCTCATTCAAAAATCCATGCAAGAACGCATTCTGTACATCCAACTGTCGGATAGGCCATCGGTTTGAAACTGCAAGACTAAGAACAAGCCTTATAGTACTGTGCTTCACCACGGGACTGAATGTTTCTGTATAATCAATGCCAGGCTTCTGATGAAAGCCATTGGCAACAAGACGCGCCTTATGCCGTTCAACTGAGCCATCTGCACGTTGTTTAAGTTTGAAAACCCATTTGTTAGGCAACAGGTTCATGCGTGAATGATACGGAACAAGCTTCCAGGTACCACACCGCTGTAAAGCATTGAACTCTTGAACCATGGCATTCCGCCATTCCTGATTCTTGATGGCCTGACTAAAACAGGTTGGTTCAACAAGAGAAGGATTAATAGTAACATGCAAGGCATATTTGGAATTACGTTTGTGAATGCCAGACTGTGAGCGAGTAATCATGCGTGCGGGATGCACAGACTGTTGGGTGGAGGAAGTGGTACCGTGATCAGCAACATACACGGATTGGTTCAGTGGAGAAACGGGCACCACCTCTTGCTCATTTGAAGATGTGTTGGTAGACCTAGAGGGTTGTAAAGGCAGTGGGGCTGGTGTGGCGTGAGGAGCAGGTAAAGTAGGGGTTGGGATGAGATGATGTGATTGAGTAGGATCAGAGGAGAGGGGATTTAGTTGGGGTTGGGACTGTGAAGGCTGACTAGGAGGTAACAAAGGAGCCTGTGGTGATTGAGATAACAGCGGAAACGTAAATAATAAGTCAGGAGAAGTCATACTACCTGTGGATCCAACGCTCTCCAGGGAAGATGTGAGTTCCTTAAATGGAAAAGTGTCCTCATCGAATAGGACATGGCGAGACAAATATATTCGCCTCGTGGACAAGTCTAAGCATTTGTACCCCTGATGATTCAGTGAGTAACCTAAAAACACACATGGTTTGGACTTTTGTTGGAGTTTGTTTTGTGCATAAGGGACCAACCAAGGATAACATCGACAACCAAATACTTTCAGAGTTTCATATTTTGGACGTTTGGCATACAAGTGTTCATAGGGAGACTTTTGGAACAAGCTACGGCTTGGCAACCGATTGATTAAATAAGTAGCTGTTAAACAAGCATCCACCCAGTATTTATTTGGAAGATGGGCATGAGAAAGCAGGACAATACTAGTCTCAACAATGTGCCGATGTTTTCGTTCAGCAATACCATTTTGTTCAGGGTGTTTTGGACACGAAAATCGCTGTGAAATGCCATGAGTGGCAAGATATTTTTGAAAGACATGACTTTTATACTCACCACCTTCATCACATTGAAGGACTTTGATAGAACTGTTAAACATATTTTCAACCTGGGCTTTAAACTGGACAAAAATTTCGAATACTTGACATTTAGTTTTCATTGGGAAAACCCAAGAATACCGAGAATAATCATCCACAAATAACACATAATAGCGAAACCCTTCAACTGAATTAACAGGAGAACACCAAACATCAGAATGCAACAATTGTAAAGGAAATTGGGAAACAGACTCCGAGCTAGGGAAAGGTAATTTAGTACTCTTGCCTAAGGGACATGACTGACAAAACTCGACATTGGAAGCCCCAAGAATTGGTACTTTCTTATTTGTAATTAAAAACTGAACAATAGACGAGGCAGGATGACCAAGGCGTGAATGCCATTTCTGAGCCGAGACTCGAACGCCTAGACATACTGAAATAGGATACTTAAACTGTCCACCGCCACCTGAAAACGGGTATAAGCCATTCTCACATCTCCCGTGGAAAAGCGTCTTCCGAGTCTTGAGGTCCTTGACAAGGAAAAAATGAGGAAAAATAAGTATATAGCAATGATTGTCTAGGGTAAATCTGTGGGCAGAAATAATATTTGTAGAGGCAGTTGGACATCTGAGGATATCATTTAATTCAAATGAGCAAGATTTAGTTGGTAAAGTATTTGAACCAAGATGAGAAATAGAAATTCCAGAATTATTACCTACTCCTCCCACATTCTCATTACCGTTATACTCTTTTGGATTAATCAAGTTCTGAAGATCTGGGGT
This sequence comes from Crataegus laevigata, assembly GCA_963580275.1. Classification (NCBI taxonomy): domain Eukaryota; kingdom Viridiplantae; phylum Streptophyta; class Magnoliopsida; order Rosales; family Rosaceae; genus Crataegus; species Crataegus laevigata. The sequence continues at coordinate 34,220,337 of OY756942.1, read as the reverse complement.
GACATGGGCATTGGCTCCAGTATCAAGCAGCCACTGACCATTGTTTTGTCGGTTAAGGTTGATTGGAGAGGTGGCCATGGCAGTGAGTTTCTTGGCTGGGATCCGTCCTTCATAGGCAGCATTCATTCTTTGATAACAGTCTAGGGCAGGATGCCCTAGTTTTCCACAAATTTGGCATGTAATCCTTTCGCCTGCACTGTTAAACTTTTCACTATTGCATGCAAAATTAGGTCGCACACTGTTATTGAAATAATTGTTGCGGGGATTGGAACCTCGCTGGTTTCCAGCAGCAACACCACGTCCCCCCGGAGCCATTCCTCGTCCATTGCCACGAGATCGTCCACCACGACCTCTGGCAGTAACAAAGGCATGAACAGGAGCAGCCTCCATGAGCGGAGCAGCTTGCTCAGTCATTCTCCTCTCGGTTGTCAGTAAGAGCGCCTCAAGCGTAGGGTACGTGATGGGAGTATCACGTGCCTGAGCAGCGTTCACTGTCATCTCATAAGCAGGCCCAAGATTGTTCAATATAATCTGGACAAGTTCATCATCATCCACAGGTTTGCCAGCTAAGGCAAGGTTATCAGAAATAGCATTCATCTTATCAAGATAATCAGCAATCGACAAATCACCTTTTTTCGTTTGTAGAAGTTCATTTCGCAGAAACAAGATGCGATTCTGAGACGTAGAGGCATACCGTTGCTCGAGAGCCTCCCAGGTAGCACGAGAGGTCCTCTTGCTGGCCACGACCGAGAGAACTGACAGCGTGAGCGAGCCATTAATCCAGCTGAGTATCATCTGATCGTACTGGATCCAAGTTGTGTACGCAGGATTGGTAGTGTTGCTTCCAGGAAGCTGTTTGAGAGGACACACAACCGTCCCATCGACATAACCCATCAGGTCCCGACTTTTGAGAACAGGTAAGATCTGAGCCAACCATAAAGGATAATTGGTACGATCTAGCTTAATATTCACCACTGTGGTCAAGGACGAGAAGGAGTTCATGGTGGAATTTGTGAGGTTGGAGGTTTGGGTTGCAGCACCGTTGCTAGAATCAGCCATGGAAAAGAAAAAAAACTGATCTGTGTCGTTAGACTACTAGGGCTCGTATACCATGTAAAACTTTCAAACACTCACAGGTTCTCTTTAATTGCATACCCAGTTAATGATGGGCTGCATGTATTTATACTGCATTCCAGATTACATCAGGGAAATGAAATCCCTATTTACAAGGATATTTAAAAATCAAAAATACAACAGAAAGATCAAACTGAGATTTACACGGAAAGGAAGATTTGAAAGAGTCTTGACCTAAACTGACTCTTTGGTGGATAACAGGTTGAGTTGATCACAATCACTTGAAACCACACGGGAACGATGACTTGGTCTAACACCAACAACCTATTGGTCTAATGATATTTCTGCTTAATTTTAACAACACTTTCTGTTCTGACTTGTATCTAATTAGACTGCCTTAGTTAATTTTAGGTATTTTTGGTAAACAGATGTATGTCTGTATCTCGTCCGGCGGTACCCTAGCTTAGCGACCGCTATATCCGACAAAGGTGGTACTTTGCTAAGAGGGTTGGCAGATAGAGCTTCCGACTTCCCGAGCGGAAGTAAGCTTGGATTCTGGGAAAAATTCATCTATCAGGGTCAGTAATTTCTTCTTATTTATTTAATTACACTACTGTTTTATTTTTATAAGACGATATATATTATAAACTACTGTAATCTACTGGGACGCAAATGTAAGTTTCACACTCTTGTTTTGGGGTTTTAAGTTGTACCAGTGGAGTTCAGTTATGGACCACCAAGTTCAGTGAGAGGGGATGAGGAGGCTGCTCATGAAAACTCTGCACAAATTGCAGTCCAATCACTAAGAACCTATTTTCTACAAGGTTCGCACAATTGGTACATTTTGTTTTTTATTAATAAAACCGTGTCTTGGTTCTAAATTAGTATCGAACTAATTAAACTTGCGTAAACAATGATTAGTTGTGCTGACCATGGTTTTGTTTTTACGATCATGAAGTGTTTCAATTTCAGAAGTTCGAAAAATTATTTTGGAAAGCTTTAGAGCAAGTTGGTAAGTAAACTAGTCAAGTTAGTGTTAATTAGTTGTATTGCTTGCGTTGATTATACATATATATATATACACAAGCGATAGTGGTGGAGGGAGAAGCTGATTGTATTGTTTGATCGTCACGCGCAGCGCCCTGTATCAAGAAAGTTCGAGATACAAAGTTGAGACGCAGGTATGCTATGGAACTGGTAGAACATATCTTTGCACACGCTGCTTCGAGTATGAATTTATCGGAGCTCCTTGGGTTTGTACAAAATGGACAGAGCCTGACCATTGCCATATCCAAAGACATAGTTGAAATTTTGAGGGTATGCTTTCATTATGTTCCGGATGCTGTTTCCATTTCACTTCCTACATTAGGAGGTATAAACCTTCTGCAATCGGCTATGTTCCTCCGGCGAGAAAGAACTTTCAACTTTCTTTGTCGGATGAGCGACGCATGTCCTAGGATGATAGCGAACGCTTTGCTGTACGAATCGAAGTTTACTATCTGGCATATGGTAGCTACGTTGCCACCTACAGGATCGAGTCAATTGTCACATGTTGCCGGTTCTGCTCTGCAACTGCAGAGAGAGTTGCAGTGGTTTAAGGTGGGTGTATCTCACTGGTTTTAATTGTTTTAATCTTCTCACAGGATTTTTGTTGCTAGACAAACGCTTATATTGTAAGACTGGGAATCTGAACAACGCATTCAAGAAAAATAAAAAGGTCAAATGGATATATGGTGCGGATTCACAATTTTGCAACATATAGTCTGACAGCCTGACACGAGAACATTTTTCTGTATAGCTGAAACTCACACGTACCATATGCATACGCTGTAGGCAGTGGAGAAGTTCATGTGCCCGGTCTTTAGGGAATGGAAAACACCCGAAGGGAAAACAGCCATCGAAGTGTTTGTAGAGGAGCACAAAGGGCTGCGCGAAGAGGGAGAGAAATGGATGAAGGATACATCAACCTCTTGCATGGTGGTGGCCATTCTAGTTGCCTCGGTGATGTTTTCTGCCGCCTTTACTGCGCTCGGAGGCAACCATACTGACAAAGGAACTCCAATATTTTTGTCCAAAACGACGTTCAAGGTGTTTGCTATTTCGGATGCACTGTCTCTATTTTCGTCTTTGACTTCAGTCCTGATATTCTTGTCACTGCTGACAACACGCTACGCTGAGAAAGACTTCTTGGAGGCCTTGCCAAAGAGGTTGATTTTGGGACTCGGATCTCTCTTCTTTTCGTTAGCCTCCATGATGGTAGCGTTCGGAACAGCTCTTTCGATTGTGTTCACTCAGAGATTGGATTGGATTTATGTTCCAATTACTTTGCTGGCTTGTTTTCCGGTGGCTATGTTTGTGATCTTACAGCTTCCATTGTTTATCCAGATGATCCGATCAACTTATGGATCCGGCATCTTTTCCCCCTAAAACCCTAGCTTGTCTGGAAAATCTGGCAAACAATTGTATCAATTTATGTTGTACGTGTATCTTTCAAAAACCATAGATCAATGTCTCCTCCTTCATCTCCTCGAATACTTAGACTGGTTCGGATAAACCTTTGAGGAGATTAAGGAGACAATCAATGGCATTCCCAAACAGTGAATTCACACAATTTCTGTGTAATGTTAAATTTGTCGGAGAAGCTAGAACAACAATAATTTCTTGAAAGCAGAAACTAGAGAGAGAGAGAGAGAGAGAGCGTGATATCGTGTTTCATTGACAATATTTGTTGAACAAGGAAGTACAATCTATACCAAGAACCTTGCAGGGTCTCTTTTGACACCATGACATTGCACGGGAAGTGAAATTTCGGATTTTGACCTAACTTCACGTAACCTGTACACACATTTGTATTCTTTTAACTCCTAAAGAATCAATTCATGAATTTCTGTTGAATCGGCTTTCTGGTCTTGAAACAAAGCAAGTAAGTCTGCTCCTCTGACAATTGAGAGTTCGCCCTTTCAATGATCTGACAATAACGAAAATCTGCGTCATCCCTCCTTGTTCTAAATATAAAAACTAGAGATCATATGCTATAACTGCAAACTACAAATGCACAACCACGACAATACCTCAAAGCCCATCTTTTGGTACAGTTCCTGGGCGGGTTTGTTCTTTCTATCCACATGCACATATATCTGTTCCACATTAGCTACATTTAAACAGAAAAGGAAAGGGAATGATAAGACTCAGAAGAGGAATTCAAGTGCGCAATGGTCAGACATTTCTATAATCCCAGAGAACAGTTCATGCAGTATTTCATCTTACCATTTAACATTGCGGATCTAATAGCAAACTGTAGCATATTGCTTGCAATACCCTGTCGTCGTGCTGCTTTGGCCACACATAAGTTTGAAATATAACCATATTTACTTGACTGTGTCCTGTTGGTGCTGCAAAAGAGAGGAGCTTTTACCCGTTCCTGCAACAGAGATTAATCTCATGGTCAGTTCAGCAAAGCCAATAACTGGATAGACTGGTAGATACAAATGCAGTAAGGTCTTTTGTTTTTAAACAAGATGTTTGTACCCCTGGAAAGGTCTCTCCCTCCAACAAGTACCGAATGCTCAAATCAAGTGTTCCAACTACACTTTTCACAACAGTGCGTTTCACATTCTTTGTGTCCTTCTTCACCTGACAAATTCGAAAGCAAACAGTCACCATCAATGGTATATTTTTATAGACTGGGGGAACTTTAGCTAAATATAACATGCCCTAATGCAAAGAAGGGTTTTCTGAGTTCAAACTAACAAACCAGAAACACGCTTATTCAAATATGTCATACCGTAACAATGCATGTGCATATCTGCCCATTCTGCCCCTTTGCTCGTCTTTTTATAGCATGGAATGCCTAAAAAGATTAAAAGTATAATTCAGAATTTTATTTGAGACATTCCATTTAGACACATGGGAAATGCAAATGAATCTTCCCTACCCGGTCTGCAAATTTCCTTTTGTTACTCTCAGCAAATCTGTGTCAATCAAGCATAGCTAGAATCAGCAGTGTCCAACCCTCCATTTGATTGATAAAAAAAAAACCTTAACAGACGCTTGAAGCCCACTAAAGACTGCACATGCAGAGGGAATTCCACCACTGGCAGGATCCAGCCATGGGGGTAATTCTGTAGAAGTCTTGATTGATTCAGAACTAGAAGTTCTGAACCTTTCCTTATTCCCTTGTTTTATCAATCACCTTGATTGCCAGCTTTTGTTAAAAGGGCAGGACTATTCCTCTGCATGTATGCTCTATATGATGACTTCAGATGGTCTAGACCATTTAGTCGGCCTACCTATGATAGGAACTTTAAGTTTCCCATTTAGTTAGAGTAGTTCAATTAACAAAGACCAAAGGCAAAGAGACAGTGACAGACAGAAAGACAGAGAGGGAAGTCTGAAAGTAATAAAGAACTACAGTACACACCGGTCATTTTTTCGCTCCTCCCAGTGACTTTCTGCACGTAGCCATGCTGCTGTCTGCCACAAACCCAAAAGCACCAAAAAACCAAATATTATTCGTAGGCACAAATAACTTACACTTAGAAATTTCATGGCCAAGATGTGATCATCTAGAGAGAGATTACTTACCCAGTATTCTTCATCCAGTGTGGCTTCTCGTGCAATAAATTGTCCAAATTCCAACTTTTTCTCTTGATCTAAATCTTCATCTGATGGCTGCAGCCGGTCAAATTGCAGATCAGGATGCTTTGATGGTTCACAGTGAGGAATAGTTTGTGTTGGAAGCTCTACTGAAAGCTCTTCCATCTTCCTTGGATGGGAGGACTTTGAATCCCTTTTCCTGTTCATTTGGTAATGAAATAAGATAATGAAAGATATGTAGCGCTGTTAATATAAATATACTAAATTTCAATTAACTATAAGGAGAGGCCTTTACATGAATTAGAGTATTGCATAAGAAACAAACTAACTGGGTACATCAAATAAAACTAAAGAATTTCCATATAGGACATCAGCACAGAAAAAAAAAAAAAAAAAAAAAAAAAAACCTTCAAGAATACAGTACAATTAGAATTTAAGAACAATGAACTAACCCAATATCAATTGAAATATAAATTGTAACTCACACGTACCAAGTGGCACTGATCCTGAGAACCTTTTGACGACTTCTACATCTGAGATGGGAAAATCTCAACAGCACAGGCTTGCCAATTGAAATCGTCAACATCAGAACAGTTCTTCCTCTGGAATTGACTTTCACAGAGAGAGATGCTTCTTAGAGAAATGTCTTATGTGAAACACTTGTTTGATCCCTGCTGGATGTGGCTGTCTATTAGAACAAAAGCAAATAATTTCAAGAAACATGACTGCGGATATAATACCAGTTATAACTACCTAGCTGTCAAGCCCGGGGCAGTAAATAGTGGATAAGACAAAGATGACACCATGTAGGCTTCCCATGATGATTTTGGGGCGAGATAGAGTTTGGATTCTAGACCTCCAGCACTGAAGAGGAACCCAAACTCAAAAGTGGTCCTAACAAAAACGGCCATAAGCGGTTTATCTGCATTGCGTTTGTGGACAAAACCAGGGGCAGCTCTAAATGTTTACAACAAGTTGATATCATTGAAACCTCATTCTTTTATTCTTTTTTATTTCAATTTTTTCCATGAATACCAATTATTTCCTAAAATAAATAAAAACAAAAATGGTAATCAAAATCTTGGCCAAGGATTTTGTTGAGATTAGTTAGTGGATAATTAGCATAACATGCTCTTAATGGTGGGACTTGAATAATAATTACTGAGGACCACTCAGAAAATATTATCCAAAAAAATAATTTACCAAATTTGGGGGCTTGATGCTCCACTTGCAGAGAGCATAACAAATCAAGATTTACCAAATAATCAATGGATAAATCTTTACCCTAATCACATTTTTCGCAATTTGCGTGCACTAATTAGAAAATTTAGAAACTTTAAGCATAAACATGGACACATGTAATCCGCACATGGATGATGACATAAATTATGGAATTTAATTTTTAAAAAAATTAACGCAATATTTCTACCCACGTCAATCGATCGATATCCACAATGTATGAGAAATTACAAACATTTCTTTTTACAATTCTTTTTCTTGTAGCGTGATTTTATATTTTCGTTGGGAAAAGAGGGCAACAGTCGCCATTGTCGACTGAGTCGACTCGGACGAGATATTCCCAACCCACCCCTTACAGTTAAACGCCAGAATTTCGACGGAATCAAGAAAGCTAAGGGTTTCGCGCCATTGAAACGCAAAAACTCGCATGCAATTTCAAACTACAGAAGAACAAGAAAAAGAAAGCTTACTCAATTTCTTGGTGGCAAAGAATCAAAGCTTCGCGTCGTTGGCGATGGCGATGGAGTTGTGCGGCGAATACATGCAAAAGCGCGGGCTTTTTGGCTCGTCTGCGGTTGAAATGGATTGATACTTTGGGGCGGAGGCCACGGTGGTTTGCGGTGGCGCTGTGGGCAACGATTACGGCGCGGTTGGATTCTTGGGGGGCGAAGTAGTGGGAGGCATTTTGCTTTGAAGGCGCGCACAGCGATGAGTCGATGACGAATTTACAAGGCGAAGCCGCCTTACGAAGGTGAAGGTGAAGGTTCGGATGTCGTATAATTGTGGGCCCTTTGATGATTAAGACCAACGTGAGCCGTTCGATCATTTTATGGGTAGTTGGCGTTTTCGTTTTCTCTTTTATTTTGCGCGGTTCGGTCCAATCCAACTGACACTGAACGTTTCGTTTTTTTGTAAACATTTTGCTGCTTCCTTTGTTGAAAATTGTAATTTTCTAATTATTTCTTTTTAAATCCTTTCGTTTTATTTTAGAAAACTTTAAAAAAAAGTTTCCGGTACTGTTTATTTTAACGAAAAATTACATTTTTACACTTAAAAATCAATTCTAATACTATTCATTTTACCCTTTATTTTGTCATTATCGTTAAAACTCAAAGTTTTTAAGTCATTTGAATTAGTTTTCTTTTTATTTTACTCCAACTAAGAAAGCACTTTTATACTCCAGCTGAGAAAGCGCTTTTACGACTCAAAAATCACTATTAGCGTTTTCATAAATAGTTCAAAACATGTCATTAAAGCAGTGTTTAAAATATCGATAGAGGTGGAAATTAACGATATGCAAATTTATGGAAATATTGATGGATGTATATCGATATCGACAATGGTTTGCTTTGCAAGAAATTATGGAAATTTGCAATGGTTAGGTATATCAATTCATCTAGATTTAGTTGAAATTGGAGAAAAAATTCAAAAGTTTGACATTCTCAATGTGTTCCGACAAAATTTATATAATGAATCAGTAAATATGATCAATATTCATTGATTTTCTTATATCTTGCCAATACAAGGTAAAGTTCGCCGATACACAAACAACAGACGAAAACATTGTTCTAATACTCCATTTCAATGTAATTAAGGATCGGTAGCAGCACCCAGCAAGAAGATGGAGAACGAGGTGAACATTGCATTAGGCAGAAATTTAAACATCATTTACACGATGCCAGACAACAAAAGCAGATAAAACCGTGATCTGATTTGCAAGCATGCTCAGCTCAAGGAACCAACAGCATGTACAATTACTTGTGTAAATCTGCAGCGTCCTCTTATCCATCGATCCACACAGAAAGGCCATTGTGCGATGAAGCATTAACAAACCCGTTGCGCGAAAAGTCGCTTCACTTTAAGGGATCAGAAGGACTCGAATAAGAAATTACATCCGTTTCAGGTCTCTGCTGCTGTTCCTGCCGAAGAAAAATGCAACGTAAACTCAGTCTCTGGAGTGTTTCGTAACAGATTAGTCAGAGTCATCTAATCCGTCCCCATCAAGGTGCAAATACCATTAGAGATTCCGAAAAATTTAAAACCACTACAAAAGGCTAGTTTGTGAATTCAGCAAGCACGGAATGAGGCACAAATTTTCACCGTAGATCAGCATGTTCTACAGACTCTAGGATGTGCGGAGTCCGTGGGTGTCAGCGCAGAAAATGAGAACAAAATGTATAACAGTAAGAGCTAGGAAATCGAGTACAGTTTGAAAAGCGAGTTTTCGTGTGTAAATTCAGCAGTCGTACCTTGTCTTTGGACTTGCATAAATTGTAGATATCAGTGTAGTTTACGATGGCCTCAACTCTATCTAGTGATGCTTGCAACTTTCCCGAGTTCATGTTGAACCACGGTTCACCAGTACCCAACGCCCTAATCAATTCAAGGTTTCGACCATGAGCCATAACTACTCGCAATCAAATAAGAAGTGGAAACAGAAACATAAAAGACGGTAAAACCTTAACAGATATGAAAAATAAATAATGATGAGGAGCTAACTTGAAAGCACACTACAAGAGATAGTACTTTGAATTATCTCTACTTCCATAAATGCATACAAGACTAAGGAACTTGCCCGGTAATTTCAGGAAGAACATAATCCGCCCTCCACCCAAAGCGCAAATCCACACCAGGGACCAAGCCAACCGATGTCTTATTCCGGATCCGAGATATGCCATCTCCTCCAAAACAAGTAGTAAGTTTCCATTTCCATCCAGTTGCATTCATTTGAAAATTATGGCCTATGCCAACCTGCTTTTTCCAACGTTTTGTAACGTTAATACTACAATACTCGAAGAAATATGAGCTCGGTCCAGGCAGGGGGGCACATACGCAGAATATATGATTGTTCAAGCTAAAACATTATGAATTCCTAGTAAGTTTGGCATACGTTAATCCAAGTGCGCTTGAGATGGTGCAAAGGATCGGAAATTATACACTTTAATGGTGCAGGAAAGTGGTGCGGGGAGTTGAATAAAAAAGTAGATTGAAAAGCATCAAACCTGAAGATTTAGATATCCAGTTAGAGGAATCTTTTTTGAAAGAACACGAACATCCTGATGGATAGGCTCGTAGATGAACTTCCACATCCGTTCAGGAGCCAACGGCTTCAACACAATCTTTCCTTGAAACTCATTGATTGGAGCATTATAGAACTGAACCAAATCGATGATCTCAACAAATCAAAATTCGGAAGCACTCAATACGGATTAATAAACAAACCTAAGACTCATAGAAGCTTATGTTCCACAATGTATACAGTATACATAAACAACTGCAGGCAATCTTTATGAAAATTTGAACATTTATCAAGTACTTTCAGTTGTTCAATATAAACACATAGAAATTCAGTATTCTTATCGATTGTTTAGGAACCGTTTGATAAATATTTCTCCGTCATCCCTCCCACCGCCCCCTTTACACCCTCTTCGTCCCTCTCTTCCCCCATCTACTTTCCCTTTCTCTCTACCCAATAAACCGAAGGTAAAAAACTAAAACCGAAATAGTTATCAGACGGTCCTCAATGTTTACAAACACAAAAGATAACGAATCTCTCCAATTCCAAAAAAAAATTCAATCCAAAAAACCAACCTTTACGAACAGGACACTTTAACTTGTGACTAGCATGGAGTAACCCAAGTAATTCTTCATATTAACACAGAAAACAGAGAATTAAGCATTGGAGTATCAAAAAATTCAAACCTTTTGAACTGGGAAGGTAAGAAAACAGTTAAAACTCTTGAAGAAATTGAAATTTCATACCTCCAGATTGAGGCCGACCCTTAAATCCTTCACTTCTTTCCGGAACTTGAAAAATAACTCCGACGGTATCAAATTTACACTGTAAAGTTCTTCGCACGACGTTGGTTCTTCCCCACTCGAACCCGCCCAATCCATTTTTTTTATGAATTCAGAGCCGTGAACTGTACGGACGAGGCTTTGGAGCAGTCGCTCTCTGCTTCTTCAGTCTGAGAGGAGAGCCGGGAGGAGGTTGATGAAAATGCAGACGTAAATTGCAGATGCGCCATTAAACTAGGAGCGTTCTTTGGATAAGAGTTGAGGAGCGGAGGGTCCATTGGGCCATTGTCCACAAATCGTCATATGAAAGATGGGATTCATTTTGATTAAAAGTGGCCCACCAAAAGCTTCTACAGTGTTTGGCCCACCAAACCTTTAAAGCATTTTTTTTTCTTCAGTTGTACACAAAATTCATCTAAACTATAAAGAGAGTTATTCAAACTTGGATATCGAGGAGGAAGAACACTGCTTTAACCAATTTAGTTGAATGCAAGTCTACAATGATATTCTAGTTTATATTTATCAAAAAAGATATGCTAAAGAGACTCTCAAAGTGGGACTTTCAATCACCTCACAGTTTAACGTTAATTCATTTACCAACAGTATAAATATGATGCCAAAAACATAATGTTACAGAGAGACTATAGAGAATGCCAATTTCGATAATCTCAATAGCATTTCTCTAATCAAAATTACAAGAAAAGTCAAACTCAAATGCATCAAGTTTACGATATCATAAATTCCCTATTTACAACAAAATTTGAGGACTTCAAGTTTATCTAATGGCATGATGACGAAGGCACATGATCCAAGTAGTGGCTTGGGTGTGCTGCCTCTTCATTAAGTTCCTACCCAAAATTTCAAAATTATTATGAGCCGTTACTAGTGATGAAGGATTAACATTGTTTTATTTCAAGAGAAATACTAAGGTAACTCTCTTACAGTGAGATTTTTTTACGGATTCTCTACCGTCTCATGTTTTTAGTACAATGTTTTGTAATATTGGCACGAAAATTAACGTTAACCTATAAGGTGGCGAAGAGTTCATGAAGAGTCTCACTTTTAAGAGTCTCCTTAACATTTCTCTCATTCCAATTTGAAATTTGAAATTTTTGCTTAGACTATGACCTTCCAAGTTACAAAGTTAAATCAACCATTTTTTTTTTTTGGACAGGAAACGATAGTGTATTTCATTAATCAGCACAAACCATTACAAGGGCGTCATAGCTTCAGTGACCAATAAATTGATCTGAAGTGAATTACACAAAGAGTGACAAGTTAGCCTTGTTTTCTTAAATCTTAATTAGAAACAAAATTTGGTTACTTCAACCATGATTGTGTTTCACTTTCTTAAATCTTACTTAATTTCTCTTGGTCCCACTTAATAGCTTATAGTTATTTTTCCCTCAAAGAAAATAAGTATTTTTATAGTCCTTTTTTTTCCAAGGTAGTTTTTAGGGTTTTGCTTATTACACAAACGAGTTGTCCAAATATTTTCCTTTTATTTGGTTTGTGCATTGATCACACTTCTCACATTTTCGTGATAAAGTAAATTTGAAGACATTAATTTCTTCAACCTTTGACAATAGTTGGGTCGCATTTCTATCAATGAGATTATGATATCTACACTATAATTTTGATATTTAAACGATGAAAGCATCTTCCAAAACAATCTTCTAACTCCACTGTTCTTCATATATGACAATGTAACACTTTATGTTCTTAACGTTATCCTTAATCATTGGCCCCTTCGTAAAGAAACATCAACTTCGCGCCTAGGTTAATACGTGCGCCACGACGATGTACCACTTTATGTTCTTGACGTTGTCCAAATAATTAAACACGTTTATACTCATGTAATACAAACTAGACACGTGACATGGTCCAAATTAAAGATTGGTTTGCACAGTCTAAAAATAATGATGCATATATTATGTTCCTATCAATTTTATCGGTTAACATCGTGGCTAAACCCCCAATTATATTCCTGTCATTTGTTAACTAAGATCTTCTTCAAAATTATATCCTATGTAATATGTATGTATATATTATGTTCCTATCAATTATCTTTACTCCATCTGTCATAATTTTTTATTCACCTTATATTGATTTTAACTTTATATTGGGAATTGTTATTGGCACTTCAAAAATCTCATTTGGCACTCCAAACTTTTTATAATTAGAAAGAAAAATATACTTATGAGGAGTGTAGAATGAGATTTTTGGAGTGCTAATAACAATTCCCTTTATATTTTATCATTAAGGAAGTGATTTTCACACTATTTTTGGTTTCTCAGACACTCATCTTCGTTTATATTCATCGAATTTAATAAATCAAACGAAATCAACAAATATATTAATATGAGTGTGTGAAGATCACTTTCTTTATTATTAATTGAAAAGAAAAAAAAAAGACAATAAAGATTGCAAAATTTAAAAGGCTATAAAGGTTGACACAGAGTACCAAACTTTCATTTATTTCATCAAACTTTCGCCATACAATTACAAAAGTCCACCACCTTCACCAATTCATGCCCCAAAAGAAGCAATTGGTGGTTGCCAAAGCATTGGTGGAAGCAACGATCGTGTCCTTCTCGGCTCATATCTCCTCACCCAAATGTGTTTTCCATTGATTGTAAACTTTGCCTTGCTCATCCCATTGAGTATGGCATCGATCGTCGCCGGACAGTGGAAGACAATTTTCGCAAACAGTGACTGCTCGTATGGCTGCACCTCCTGCATCTGCAGCGACTCGATTCTAGCCCCGAAATTCATCGTGAAAAACTGCCTCACTTCCGATTCCTGCACCGGGTACCCTTTCGAGAACGTGACAAACATCGTCCTGTCGTGTGGTGGCGCCGCCTCGTTCCTCATCTGCAGAGGTTGCTGCTGCTGCAGATATGGCTGCTCATTAATTGGAAGAGAAAATGGGTATAAAGACGAAGACAATGGTTGTTGGGATGGCAACGAAGGCGATGATCGTTGTGATGGTAACACCACGTTGCGGTGATCCACACAGTTCTGAGCGAAATTCTGCTCCATTGTCTTCCGCATGATGTCGTCGAAAGCCGGGAGGCAGACCTCGTTGACGGCCTTGGTGACGCCGCGAGCCGCTGCATCCCGGTTCTCGTGGAAAAACTGGACTGAGATTTCTTTGTCTAGAAAGCTTTGCATGAGCGGGATGTCCGTCTGCTCAGAGGAAAGAGAGAAATGGGTCCCGTTGATGAGGCCGAGACAGGTGACGGCCTCGTCAGCGAGCTCGTTGATCAAAGTGTAGGGCAAAGAGAGCATCTTTTTCACCACATTCTTGAACCCATCTCTCTCCAGCCAGAGCCACAGGGCCAGAACCTGCATGGACTCCAGTGGGTCCCGGAAGAGCTTCAGCACCAGAATCGTGTACAGACTTCTGTCGACGTTGTGAAACTGTTTGAAGTTCTCCTCAGTGAAAAGCGAATAACTCGAAGCCATGCCTTTCCGCAGCTCCAAAACTTCAAAAGCTGCCACCTTTTTGGTCGGAAAAACACAAAGGTTACCGCAAAATACCCAGAAAAGAAAAATTAAAAAAAATGAAACATAAAAGTGAAAAATCAGACGAAGAAAAAAAAAACCCAGAAAAGAAAAATTGAAAAATACGAGATTTCCAAGATAAAAATCGAACCTTCTGAAGCTGTTTTGTTCTTCTGCTGGGATGGGTTTTTTGTGTTTGTTTTCTCTCACGGCTGAAGAAACCCAGAAGATTTAAAGAGGAGTGAGACTGGCAGTCCAGAAATTCGAAACCGATGCTGAGGTGCTGACACAATGTTGGTGTTCTTATCAAATTTTCAGAGGATATTGTTTGTTTTAGAGATTACTTTTAAGCAAGAAATAATTAATGCAAAAACAAAAAATGTATGTTTGCTTCCAACTTGTTTTATGGAATTGTTGCCTGGTGTCATTAAATCTCTCTGCTTTCCCTCCTTCTGAGAAAATTGTATTTACGTTTTCAATCTTTTTTTTTTTTGTATATATATTTGTTCATCTAGAAATTTTCCAGATGTTTGGCCAGTCAATGGGTCGCTTTGTCAGTAAGTAGGGTTTTTATCTTGGAAAAAGTAGGTTATAGTTGCTAAATTAAATCATATAGAAAATCAAGAAATGATTCATGTTGCATACACATGAATAATTAATGTTGAATAAATATGACCTAATGAATTAGAAAACCCACTTGAAAAACGATTGCGCGCTTGTCTTCCAGGATACAACAAACACGTCCGTGTAATAGTAACACTTCAAATCATAAGACTCCAGTAAACCACAATTGTGTTCAAAACTCTCTGATATAAACTCAATAAGTCACTCTAATATTTAGTGCATTATATTTATGATTATACATATAAAAGTTATACAATGATTATAGGGGCTTCTCTATTTATAAAATTTAAGATACCTATTTAAAAAACACGTGACTATTCATAAAAGATCAAAATTTGCAACTTTTCATTTGATTAGACATATCGTTCTAATAAAACACACCACTTCTAATTTTCATTTGATTAATAAATTTAATATAATAATTTGGCGGATTGCCTTGATTACTGCAGCTTTTTCTCTGTTTTCCGTAAAACGGCTCTGCATGAATCTCAACACTTAGCGACCAGTGTGTTTCATGCATTTTCTTCGTTTTCCTCTGCAGCAGAAGAAACGGCACAATAATTAATTGAGGGATGTTCGTTGAAAATTGCAGAAATTTGTAGTGCTTAGAGTAAGTAATTGTTAAAAAATTGGGGTCTAATTGTTAAATTTAAAGAATATAATGCTAAACATTGGGCAGAAGAACCTGGAATTTTCCCATCGAAGGCGTCTCAAGGTTTGTGTTGGCAGATACCTCTCCTCCACATCCTTTCTATACGAGGAAGTCGAACTCTAGTATTCCACAAAGAACAACGAACCATAAAGTGTTTGATCACTCTCATAGACACCAGAAAATTTAGCAAGTTGGTAGTTTGATTTGTTTTATATGAAAAAAAATTCAGTGTGCCAAAAATATACACAGAGTGTTATAAAATAAGTTGACACTTGTATTATAACACTTGGTGCATCGATTCTTAGCACTGAAAAATCTCTCCTTTATATTAGGGCATTGTTTTCTAGTAGGATAAGGATTATGATTTCTTTCCTATTTTTTTGGGATTCAGAAATTTGTTTTCCTATTTGTATTAGGCTTTTATAGCACCTTATGTAACTTAGCAGGAGAAATTAATTCTTATTTTGAAATAGGTTCAAGATTACTTTCCTTTTTATTACTTTCCAGTTTGTATCACAATTAGGCCTTTGTAACTCACTAAGAGAAATTAATTCTTGACAAGATGTACTATTTTCGTTATATAGCCGTCTTGGCAAATTGTTATGGATAATACTTGAATTTTTGATAAGAGAATGAACAATACCCCCAATCCAAAACACATTATACACTCTTTGCAAATAACATATTTTTACCGTATAAATCTTATAATCGGAACAATTCAAATTTTTAACATTCATTTAAAGATCATCTCTATAAAAAAAAAATAATAATAAAAACCATTTGAATCGGAGAACGTTTATATATTCAAGTATATGAAAGAAATCAACAATGAGAACCAAATTACATATTCTTAATGAACCATTAATTTATATACATTTGATTTGAATGACTCCATAAATATACAATATTCGCAAAGTCTAAAATATGTGCATTTTTCCTATGAAAAGATGCACGTATTGTCCTTTTTTTTCTTTTCTTTATTTTATGTCAACAAAACTCGGAAGTTGTGATTAACTTTTCCTCTTTATTTTCCCATCCTTAGATCTACCAGTATCAGAATGCACTATTTGACTATATTTCCACTGATAGAACTATATGTCGTTCTTCAAGCATTTCATTTCGTAACTCGGATGATTATTTTCGAGTACCAATAACATCTCTGAAAATTGTCGGTCTTCAAACATTTCAAGCTGTAAGTGTTCGAGCATTCATTTACAGTGACCTTCCTCTGTCTCCGGGTGCCTAAGTATCAAGGAAACTTTAACGAAAAATTCATGGTACTGTTCATTTTAACGAAAAACCACATTTTTATACTAAAAAATCAATTTTGATACTATTCACATTATCATTTATTTTGTTCTTATCGTTAAAACTCACAGTTTTCAAGCTCTTTTCATTAGTTTTCCAAGTATTCAATTCGTAAGCCTTTCCCAGGACGAGCATTGAATTGAACAACTGAATTGAATCGAGGCATACAAGGAACGAAATATCAACTTTGTCAATAAATTTGTTTTGTCTATAAAAGATGGAAAACATTTCCAAATTTGGAAACAGAAACATTAAATTGATGCTTGTATGATACAAAGGACCCATGATAGTCATCGCATAACAACTAAATCGTATACGTAGAGAAACGGGCATGCAGATTCTACAACTACAGTGGAAAACCCCAGGAGACAGAAACTTAAACACGACCAACATTCTTCCAGAATCGTGAAAACGAAACAGAGAGCTAAAACGTCAATGTAGATTGTTGTCCTCCCCGCTTCAAACTCCCATGCCAGTTACGTCAGGTGTTTCTGCAGCGATGCACTGCAGATCAGAAAGAGAGAATGATCTCCAAGGCGAACTCCGTCGAGGAAGAGGTGGTGATGGTTCTTTATCAGGTGATCGTCTACCGTGTGGAGGCAGAGGTGGAAGACAGGAAGAAGGTGATGGTGAAATTGAGTTGGATCCCTCCCCGTTGCTATAGCTAGGAGAGCGGCTCAAAGTCTCCCCAATAAGAAACGATGCTCGACTAGAGGTAGCAGCTGGTCTCTTTGACAAGTCATTGCAGTTTTTATCCTGAAAATAATTCTGGGCTAATACATTCTTGCGCTTCTTGGTATAACGATTTTGTGGCTTTGCAAGCTCCTTGACAGAAGAAACAGACGAGACATCTGCTAGGCTTGTGAAGGACTTTGATTTACCGCTATAAAACTTGGATATACCTCTCCTGAAATGAGAAAGAAGACATTATAAATATATCACAAATCAAATGCATGAAAAACATAAGATAATATACGTAAGTACGGTTTTTGAGCTTGTAGATTGTACTTAATGATCTTAAAGATTCATCTAATCCTACCATAACGGCTAAATATTGCCAAAAACAAAATTTGATTCTCGCATGACGCAAAACAACTAAGTCACAAAAACTTGCACAAGGCATGGAAGGAGTGTGAAGTACCTTCCTTTCGAGGCATTTTGAACAATACTTTTAACCATTAAGACATTTTTATAACAATCGATCCCACCCCCTTGCTTGTTTCAACCTAATTCTTTCAACCATTAGGACAATTTTTTTTTAAAACATTAACTTATCAACTTCCTAATAAGACAGTCGAGAACTCAATTTTCCTCTGTCATCAAAGATTCAGGCTTGTGTGTCAATAAACTTCAAGAAAATAAAATAGATAACTACAAGCTTATTAGCTTGCATGGCAAAAAGAGTATAAGAACTATACTATGATTGCATCGCCGCCACACCACGACACCCTCAAAGTTTTCCTAAATGCTCTGCTGGTTGCTGAGAAGACCAGATTAGGTAGAAAAATAAATTTCAAACATGTTTCATCACCGGAGGATCGTAAAGACCAAAAGGAAGAAAACAACGAAGTGACAACAAACAAGAACAAACAAAAATCCGAATGAGAAATAGACATTGCCAACTGACTTCCCTTTTCAATACTCAAACAACAAGAGCATCCACAAAGCCCAAACATTTAATATTCTTTCATTTTCTCTAGTTTCACGAAACCATACAAGCATACAAAAAAATCCAGATTTCAGAGAAATGAGTGAGCTTTTAATCTTAATTTCTTAGAACAATAGTTGGAAATCCACCCAGTTGTGATTAACGAATCCTAATCACGTCATCGTCAGTAGCGTTCAATTTATTGCCATTCAATCTTAATAGCTCAAAAAAACAATCAAAGCATCAAACTTTATCCAAAATTACCATAACCCAACTTGCTAATTCCATAAAACTACAACACCAAGCAATCAAAATCCAGATTATATCAACACCCAATTTGCTAGTTCAGTAAAACCACAGCACCAACCAACCAAAATCCAAATTAAATCAAAACCCACCCTTCTAATTCACTAAAATTACAACACAAATAAATCAAAATCCAGATCATTCAAATCAAAAGTTCAAAACCACTAAACTAAAAGGTACCAAGTAACATACTTGATAGGCAAAACCTCCTCGAGCTGGTCCATGGTGTCCAACGGTCCTTTAAGCGAGCTCTGCACCTCAGCCTCACCGGATTCCTCCCCCTCCGACGACCCATCGGACAAGTCGCTGTTCCTTCCAACTGAAGACGACGAGCTGCTGCAAGAGTCCACCTGGTCAAGACGACGATCTTGAGCAAACCCTTTATTTTCCGACGAGTCGGGGATGGGGATGCAAGGCGCCCCGTGGATGAACCTCGGCCGTCGGATCATATTATTGCCGCCACCGCCGTTTCTCCGTAGAGCGATTGACATGATGGGGGCTGGTTCCGGGTTCAAAGTTGAGAGATTTTGGATAGAAGAAGAAAAGAGTGCGAATTTTGGATAGAAGGAAAACAGGGAGAGGGGGAAAGGACTGAGATGGGATATTAATAGCTGGTGATCAGCACATGGGGTGGCGATGATTTCGCCATTTTCTTATATATATATATATATATACTCATAAATTAATCTCCATTATCCAAACAAAAAAACTCATAAATTAATATGATCGGAGAAGTGTACTACGTATTATTATTATATAAATAAAGTGAGAGTGGTAAATATATTCTGAAGTGGGTCATATCAACTACGCTGTTCATATAATATTTAACTCACATAACTTCAATTAGTCACTCTACTTTGTTGAAAGAGTTTATGATTTCAATTTATAATTTGTATATACGTAAAATTTTCTTGATCAATTAGTCACTCTACTTTGTTGAAAGAGTTTATGATTTCAATTTAACTCACATAACTTCAGAAAAAAAAATATATATTTATGGTGTTTTTGATATTACGGAATTATTTGATATAAAATGGTTAAATATATTTTCTAACATTACTAGAGTGATACTCCGGGATCCCTTCTTTCTAATCCATTAAGTATGGGAATTCGAGCCATTAAAATTTGATTTAACGGCTAAATTATTATAACTTTTAAAATGGGCCCTTATTTATAGCCGTTGTATCAAATTTCAATGGCTCTGATCTCTGAACTTTGTGGATTAGGATGAATGAATCCTCGCCGGATCCATTTCTAGTGATACTGATAACATTTTACACAAAGTTGTCGAAGTGGTTATAAAATATTTGGATTTATAATAAATTTAAAACATGTGCACAATAAAAACACTTTTGCAAAAAAAAAAAAAAACTTACGAATATAAATGATTTACAATAAACTGGCAAACGAGAGTTTTAATTATAATCTTTAGTTAAGTACACATACAACGCGTATGATAAAAGTAAATATGCTATTATTTGAGTTGATGAATAAAGATACATTTTTCAGTGTTTCTGCAATAAGAAGCGAAAAATCACGTACTAGTATACATTAAAGAAAAAAAAATTCTTCTAATTATATAATAAATAACATATGTTATTCTATTTTGTGCTACGAACACACTGAAAAATCAATAATAGATAATCAAGAAGGAAAAAAAAAGAGAATAAAGAAGTGAGGGCGAACCTTATCATGATTTGAAACATGGCATCAAATATGGGAATATGGTAGAATAGGTTTGTGGGGAATAGTAAACTAAGTTATCTGATTACATACTTAGTTATCCACTTTTTTAGTCTATTTCTCAAATATATTTTTTGGGTGATTGGGGCGCTTTTGGGTGTGGTGGACTCATCGCATGCTTTGTAGGGTTACGAAAATGTACAAAGGATTTGGTTTGACTCTTTGACTTCTTGTCTGTGAATGTGACGCGTGGAACGGTGGATCCCAATGTGATTTTGATAATCATGATTAGTGGAACCCTAGGTCACACTTTTGGTTTCATACTCTAGCATACGAGATCAAATTTCCTGCACCCATATTTGGCTGTGTCCCTTCTATGTCTTTGCTTTTTGGACTAAATATAATTAATGTTAACTTGACAATAATTAAAATAATAAAAAATAAACCAAATTCTCAACCAAAAAACAAAGACACAGAGGAGCCACAGCAAAAAATGGGTGCAGGAAATCTCATCTCCATGCATACTCCAGCATATTAAGTTTAAAGAAAATATCTCTAGTATGTTTGAAAAACTCAAGTATGCAGTCATCGCGACGACGTTTCATGTCATTAATATAATAATATGTGTAAGTTTTTTTTTATTTGTATTTATAATTAGTATTAGACATCATAATAGTAGTGCAGACGTATCATATAAGTTGCTTACATATTTCAATGACATGCAAAACATTAGTAATATCTATACACTCACTTTTATTTTTCACACTTCTCTCACTTTTTTGTGGTTGAATCGAATGAATTGAAAAAAATCAGAGTTGTTGGATATAAAAATAAATGTGTAATTAGCAATATCCGATACAAAAATCCCTTTCTTATCACATAAGTAAATCGTAAATCATGAATACCTACCGAAAAATATAAATTCGAATCGTTGCAAACATAAAAGCGTCTAAGTTTAGTGAATACTTGTAACTTACGAGTAATTGTATATATTTAGAACTTTAGGATTTTGCATGGATGAGAAAAGTAGGTCAGTGCACCAAAATTGAAGTTTATGATCCAACTTTTTGTGCAAACTTTTTCTTCTTTTGGCAAAAGCAAAGATGCACCAAAAATGAAGTTTAAATTGAAACCATTAAAGTAATGGATGTATCCACCACCAAAGGGAGAAATCAATCTTCAACACTTTCTTTTCATTTTTTTAAAGCAAGTGGTTTGTCCATAACAGTCTACATTTTCAAAGTTCTGAAAAATTTATAAAGACGTTTTAGCCTCTCTCGGACCACTATCTTGTAATTAACCAGCGCCGTAAATGAAGAAATATAGACCTGAATCTTTGCATGGCATATAGGGGAAAATTGCCTTGTATTGTATTGTATTGTATGTCTCCATTCAATGTGGAGAATTTAGAGGACGTAAGAGATGGATGTCAAGCCGACTGACTTGACTGCCAAGTTAAAAACAACATACAGAGATTTTATTTATTTATTTATTTTTTTTTGGTAACAACATTCAGAGATTTTGAAGAAGAATAAGCAGCCTTGCTGTAGTTAAGTGGAAAGTGGGGCCCAACCACATGATGCTGATCTCTTGTGATCTTTGTCTCCTGGCCATGGATTTCTACTTCGACCCAATTCAAGTCAAACACCACTTAGCCAAACAAAGCCCATCGGACCAACTATATAAAAGCCCACCCAATCCAATGATGCGAAAATGAGTAGTTGTGATTAAAAATAAAAATAAAAATATATATTTTTTAAATTAAATTTAAAGGTAAAGTAAAACACTATCATTAAAGCCAATCCAAATTGATCACTAATTTCTGGTTTGGAAGGTATTATTGACACTGCAAAAGGATATTTTGATGATTTTACAAATTGTATTTGTTTTCTAAATACAAAAAAATTTAGAGAGTAATAACCTTAAGAACAATATTGACTGGGATTTTTACTCAAAACTATTCGTCACTGATTCATAGAATTTCGTGTTTATAATCGAAACCGTTTATATTACAAATCACTTTATAAATATCACCTTTGCAAAAAACAATTAAAACTAAGATCATTTAGTCATCTAATTGTAAAAAAACAAATGAACGGAATTGGTAAAGCATTACGAATCTTCTATATATTTGCATCAATAGATTGACTAAAAGATCTTACTTTTAATTCATTTTTTTGTAGAGATAATCTTTACAACGCGAGTCATACTATGAATGGTTCTGATCAAAAGCACGAAGCTTTATGATTCAAACTAGAAGAGATTGAGTCGGAGTTCCTACTCATCCTTACGTAACCAAGCATTATTCTAACTTTCCATTCGTTCAATTTTGAGTACTAAAGGTAATGATAGATTTCTTTCTTCACTTCTATTTTTATGTACATGTGTAATGCTTCATGTCTATTTCTCCTCCTAGATTTTCTTTTCCAAACCAAAGTAAATGAAAGCAAGAGAATTACACAGAAGCTACTTGCTTGGTTCAGCTGACGATTGCGATTGACTTCTGCGCGTCGGAATCTTCTTTTGGAGTTCAAGATTGGAGATCCGCTCCGCCTCCAGTGCTCGTTCAAGCTTTAATTTCAAAAAATTACAACATTTGTCACAAAAAATTCTCCTGGGAAAGAAAATGATGCCCCAACTAGATTGACCAATGTAGGACGACAATACCTTTGCTGCTCGTGTACTCCATTCTCCTAAAATGGCTCTCAACCTTTCGTTTTCCTCCACGTACTGTTCGAGTATTACAATTGCGGAGGTTAGGAAACGGGAAAAGAGAAGAAACGAACAAAATAGATAAGGATTCAAGTCCATAGTGACCATAATGCAGTAGGAAACCTGATTGTTGGTGGTCCGGACTTGCTGGATTTCGGAATCCCTCTCAGCTATCAAAGACCGAGCAAGCCTGAGCTCAGACTGCAATTGATTCATCTGCAATGTAAACACATCTCTCAGACTCTCAGTCACCTTCTAATGTCAATTATGCGATGTAGAAGAGAACGGCAAATGAAACATTGAAAGGAACCGTGAATGAGGTAACTGCATAACACTAAGGAAATTCTAATTTTCATAATGAATCAAGAGCAAACCACTTGGTATTTCTAACCAGTCATTACCTCAGCGGAAAGTGTCCGTAATTCCTGATCACGAGCTGCCAACAGATGGGCAAGGTCCACCTGCAAAGACAGACATCGGTACTGTTCTGTCAATTTTTCATATAACACAGAGCATGAAACAAGATCAGTGCTCAAATTACACTGGCAGTTGTATGGTCACATTTTCAAGAGCTTTGTATATCCTATAGAATACGAAAATAATAGTAAGTTAGTAACTAATTACCTGAGGTGTGCTCCCATCATTAGTCCTTTCGTATTTACTTAAGCACTCTTGTAACTGAAGGATCTGTAACAAACACGTGTTTAGAATAAAATAAGACTGTTGATTTGAAGAACTTAATTTGCAGCATGGAACACCTAAACTGTCCATACCACACTTACAGTACCCAAAATCATTAGTTAAAAACCCGAAGAAGCCGCATGTAATAACATTGAGTACAATAGTAAAACCACCAATGTCAAGGTGAGATACCTCTTCACTCAAAAAATGAAGGTTTTCACGCTGATATTGCAACAAAGCCATTTGCTGATCAGAAAGCCGACCAGCATCATGATACCTGTCACAACACATAATGCGTGTTCTTACATAGGATCCATGAAATATAGCAGTTTCCAGTAAACCAACTATGAGACATATCTTATGTTATAAACTGTTAAAGTTCTTGACACAACTGCTGGTGATTGATCTCTCTTCAATTTCTGTATATAAAATCAGGAAGCAAGATCATGGGGTATTCCAGAAGAAAAAATGTATGATTACCTCAAACCTTCTAAAGAACTCGAGGGTTGAAGAGGAGAATATAACGACTTTAAGACATCGGGCTGGGAGTTTAATGAGTTGTACTGGTGAACATAAGCTGCAAACGCCAAAATTAGTGATAGATGATACGTGAGTACTGTAAATTTAAGAGTTCATGTTTATGTAGGTTTGTGCTAGACATGAAAATGATTCAGGACTAAGCTCACCAATATAGAGACTCATAAAAGATCCGGCACATATTGCTTCAATTACCATTATAGTCCTGCAGATTTTATGAGTAACAAATAGTCGGTCACAGATGAATACTAGCTTTCACATTAAACTTATCCAACAAAATTTTAGACAAGATCTTGAACTATCTCATATATTGATCACATTATCAATGTTGTTGAGACCACGAATCCAAAAAAGGGCAAAGAAACTATAAAGGAGACAACAGCTACAAATTCTGAATGAAGAAATGCTTATGCTTGGAATCATAGGTTGGTAATTCCTATACCTCAATATTGCTGGGAGAGTAAGGAAACTGATGTGGGGTCTCCAGACCATAACAAGTAACAATGCAGCAGTTCCTAACATTCGACAAAGATATCAGAAACTGAATTGTGACAATAATGATGATAACAATATTTTCGAGGGAAAATATAACAGCAGACTCATAGGAAAGAAGTGTAGAGTCTTTGCAACGATGAAAAATGGAAGCCACCACATTTCAAACAAAAAGAAGAAAAACAGACAACTCAAATACAAATCCACATACCATATGAAGTAACTGCAAAAGGTAGGCCAACAATATGCTTCAACTTCTGGCTGAAACTATAATAACCCTACAAAACAATGTGCATCTCGTCGTTCACAAATCAAGTAAGCAGTACTAAACAACACGATTTAGCGTCCCGCTGAATCAACTACAAGTGGACAAGTATTTGATTCAGCGGGATGCAAATAGTAGTGGACAAGACTATAAAAGAACTGGACTTGAGTTCGCCGTACTGATTTAATACCTATTCAATCTGAGATGTTGGGGCAGATTATCCACCAATATAACCAAAATTATCAGTTCAAAGGATTTATTAGCGACTGGGAATTTTCCATCTGCGCATAATGCGGGTCCTATCCTAGATAATCGATATCCGAGTAGACTAAAAGGTTACCTGTAAGCGAATTTTCTGAACCTGGGACACCAGATACTGCTGAAAAATGCCTGAAAAAAGTTGAAAGATTAAATTTTGATGCGAAAACAAGAAAAGTCTCTAAATTTGAACACTGCCCAGATAAAAAATCACAGATACCTGTGACTGCCAGAAGAAGGACGTTGCAGCTGCAGAGCAATTGGGGTATAAAATCGTCTATGGCCTGAAATATCCACGGCGCCGCGACGGCCACGGCAGCGTAACCGGCGAGGATGATTAAGTAGAAAACACTTCCGAAGAGGCTCCTCGACTTCCGGTGGCCGAACAGCGGAGCCTCGTGCATGATATCCAGAAACCTGAAAGGTGAAGCGGCGGAATCAACGGCTAGAAATTGGAATCGGGCGGCGGAAAACGGTGGCATTGGCGAATTGTGTGTGGGAATTGGAGGGAGATTGAGGAGGAAGACTTACAGTGCGTTGTCCTCCGGCGATGTTGACGGCAGAGAACCTTGCCGCTCTCTCTCTGTTGACATTTTTAGACACGGATTTTCGTTTCTGCGTATTTGCGAACTGCGATCTCTGCCTTCAAGTTTCAGACTTTTGGAAGGAGAGTTCAGTCTCAGACTCTCAGACCCGGAACTCCCCAGAGCTTTGCTAATACTTATGTTTACCAATTAGATAAAATTGCACATATGGCGCCTGAAGTTTTCTTCTTTTATGTATCTATCCTTTAACAAACAAATATTTACACTTAAACGACCCCAAATTTAAGTTCTTTTGACAATATGGAATTTCAATTTACATTTTTATCCACAATTCCGTCAAATATGAGCTCGTGACTTGCACGAAGACCCATTTTCTGATGCATTCTTGTTAGTTCTCAAACCAATGAACCCCTTCCTAGGCTTATATTTTTGAGGTGTTTTTATAGAAGGGAAGTGAGTTTGGCACTGTCAATTTATTCACATTCACTTCTCTCAATGGTTTCTAGCTTTAGTAATTAATAAGTTGAAAGAGAATTAGAAAACTACACAAGAGAAATGTATAATGAAAAAAGGAGATCATAACACTAATTATTGTCAATTGGTTTTAAGTTTAGAAAAGAAATTCTCTTCGGATTTCTTCCACTTGAGCCAACTGAGGCCTTATTAAATTTGATCCAAAGGCTAAAAACATGAGTCTTTATTAAAATTATTATAACTTTAGTTGTTAAATTAAATTTCAAGAGTCCAAATTTATAGTTCAGTTTGCTCAGGTAAAAAAAATCATAAGAGGATCACTTTCCTTAAGTTTAGGCTGTAAATGGTAAAATATTTTGAGAATAAAAAAGAGTGAAAAAATAAAAATGTCATTTGTGCAACTTAATATTGGGCCGAAAGAGGAGGCCAAGTTTTCAGATGGGCAATCTTATATTGATAGGCCGGTGACATAATCTCCAACTCAAAGCCACCACTGGATCAGTGATAAACCCTAAGGCAGTGACCTCGCAACTTCATAAAAAATGAGCCAAATTCCAGGCTTTCATCTTCTTCCTTCATTTCTGGTTGCTGGGTTTTCCTCCATTTCTTCGTTTTCGTACCCCTCCGATTAATCTCGCCACAAAACGGCCTTAAACCCCGATAAAGCTCCGGTTTGCTATGCTGACATTTCTGGGTTTTTCTTCATATCCATGAAGACCCAGGATCCCAATCCGAAACCAAATCCGATTTCCGGCCGACCCGTGAGAAAATCCGGTCAATCAACCCGAACCCAGAACAAGATTTTCATTGAAAACATCTACGAGAGCAGAGCTGAGCCGCGTGATGGCGCGGCGGTGCAGATGACCCTCCTGTTCTTCACAGCCCGTCCGACCTTCTGGGTTCGAGCCTCCAAGATCGCCATTTCTCATTTCCACAGCCTCGCCCACGGCGGAGCTCGGCCGCGCCCGCTTCACGACTTTGAGGTAACGTCAAACCCAGAGGTTTGGTTTGTAAAAGTTGTTTGCACTCTGTTTCTTCGCTCGCATTCATTGGATTTGGGTTATCTTAGTAAGAACCTTTCGCCTTCGATTGCTTTTGAGGTTATTAAGCGGTTGAACAATCCGAAATTGGGGTTGAAATTCTTTGAGCTCAGTAGGGTTAGTCTGAGTGTGAAGCATAGTGTATGGACTTACAATTTTCTTTTGAGGTCTCTGTGTCAAATGGGGCTTCAAGATTCTGCTAGATTGGTGTTTGATTACATGAGGAGTGACGGGCATACGCCTGATGATTCGGTTGTAGAACTCTTGGTGTCGTCGTATGCGCAGATGGGCAAGTTGGATGATGCTGATAAGTTTCTTGATGAGGCTCATTGTGGTGAGATTAGATTGCCACCTTTCGTGTACAATAACTTGTTCAATGTGTTGGTTAAACAGAATAAAGTAGATGAGGCTGTTTGCTTGTTTAGAAAGCATATGGGGTCGCATTGTCGCCCGGATAACTGGACTTTCAATATTCTAATTCGAGGTTTATGCAGAGTTGGAGAAATTGACAAGGCTTTTGAATTGTTCAGTGATATGGGGAGTTCTGGTTGCTACCCTGATATAGTTACATATAACACACTAATTAGTGGACTTTGTAGGGCTAATGAGGTAGATAGGGGATTTCAATTACTTAAAGAGGTTCAATCAAGAATCGAACTTTCACCTGATGTTATAACTTTTACGTCAGTCATATCAGGATATTGCAGGTTGGGTAAGATGGAGGAGGCCTCCGTTCTTTTTGATGAGATGATTAATGCCGGAGTGAGACCAACTTCTGTTACATTCAATGCAATGATTTATGGATTTGGTAAGACTGGCAACATGGGTTCTTCACTTGCTATGCATGAGAAAATGCTCTTTCATGGTTATCGTTCAGATGTTTTTACCTTCACTTCCCTAATTGACGGCCATTGTCGAGCTGGGCAACTGAGTGAGGGATTAAAGCTTTGGCAGGAGATGAATGTGAAAAATGTGTCTCCAAGTGCGTATACTTTTTCTGTCCTTATTAATGCTTTGTGCAAGGAGAGTAGACTACATGAAGCACGTGATTTCCTGAGGCAATTAAAGTCGAGTAATGTGGTTCCGAAACCTTTTATATATAACCCTGTGATAGATGGATTCTGTAAGGCTGGCAATGTTGACGAGGCAAACGCCATTGTGGCGGAGATGGAAGAGAAGAGATGCAACCCTGATAAAGTGACATTTACCATTCTCATACTCGGGAATTGTATGAAAGGGAGAATGTCTGAGGCAATTAGCAATTTTAAAAAGATGTTGGCAATTGGTTGTGCCCCAGACAACATCACCGTAAATTCTTTGACATCTTGCCTCATGAAGGCTGGGATGCCTAATGAAGCCCATCACATTAAGCAAATTGCATGTACTGACCTCAATTCGGGCATGTCTCCTTCAGGAAGAACTGATCATATGAAAGCAAATGCACAAATTCCAGTGGCTGTTTGATTGAAGCTCTACCACAAAAGTGGAATTGGAATACTTCTTCTAGTGGTTGGAGGAGGTCCTTTCACGCGCAATGGTGAATCAAGTACCAAATGGAGCATGCTCCGTGACACAAGTGGGTCGAAAACCAGTAAGTACTTTGCCCGTGTTTATTTTGAGTTGACAATCGAGACTGTATATTTGCCTTGTCATGCCAATTTTGCTCAATGATATAATTCCTCAATAGGCTGTCCCTGCACTCAACATGGTTATGCTTGTCCATGTTCCGGCGTTTCAGCCACTGTGCATCTAGTATCATGGCAAGGCAGAGGGAGTTGGGAGGGAGCAATTACAGAACTTCATAAACTCAGCAAATCACTTCGAATCATATAAGTTTTTTTGTGCATACTTGTTCATGTTAATCACTTCATAAGCATTTTGCTCGTTTCTTTATATGTTGCTGGCTTACCACGATTCTTCCAAGTTATAAAAATCATTGCCACAATCCTTGCTTTGCTGCGTTACAGAGAAATTGATGTGTATGAATTTCACTCCATTTCATTGATGATGGTACTTTTACAAAAATATCAGTTACTTGGCCAAATTACACTGTTGGTCCCTGTAATTAGAACGCTTTTCCAATTTAGTCGTGTGGTTTGTTTACTTCTTCAATTTTAGTCCCAATCACTAACCTCGTTCAAGTTGAAGATGGAAATTTTGTGCATGTATGCAACCATTTTCGAAATTTGACATTGTTTTTATGTACATGGAAGAGTATGGAATTATATTCCCCTTCTGTCTTCCATACGTTGGCCAGAACATTGGCACATGATGGGGTTGTTCAGTGGTTAGGAATGAATTTTGATTTCGTATTTTACACGGCATATTTCGTATTCAAATCCTGGCATTTGTGAATCATGTGATGGTGGCTGTGAATTGCCATGGCGAAACTATCAGCTAACTCCTTTTTTTGATACAAAAAATAAAAAATTCTCGTGACACGTGGAATGAAAAAATTAATGTGAGTTTTTACGTTATATTATAATTTATGACTTCCTTGATTTCAAATAAGGCGGGCTAATTGATCTCATAACCTGCTTTTCGTTTTGTATCTTGATTTATGACTTCCTCTATTTCAAATAACGTGCAACTTTATAGAGAATTTAAACAAAGGACCTTTTGTTGCTTACATACATTACAATGTCTAAAAATAAATCGAGTCTTGTAACTTATTTGTGCATCAACACCGAAACATTACAATCGCCACTGAATCACCTTCAAGCTGGAAACCCTACTGCAACCCGAAACCACGATGAATTTCATGGAAACCCTACTGCAACCCGAAACCACGATGAATTTCATTTACATATCCACAACCAAGGCCGCCGTTTCTCTCGACAGACTTACGCGACAATAGGGTACGATGCACATGTTGCAACACCTGCAATCCAGATCAGTGAAATGAATAAGAAGCTGCACCTAAGTTTCCAGTCAAAAACATATCTCGCATTTATTAGTTTAGCAATCCGAAAATTAACCCGAAAAACTTACCACACATGTTCTTCCCGTACTCCATCTTGAAGTAGCCATTGTCCCCCCAGCTTTGTCCCCAAGAGTTCTTGATGAGCCAGAACGGGACGCCGTCTTCCACTCCGTACCCAACTGCAAGAACTGCATGGTTCACATCCTGCAAACATAACACCAGATTAGGATAACATTTTGCTTAATTTTGAAAACACAAATAGATTAAGACTAATGATCAGAAGTTAAACTCACCATGGAACTGCTGCGGCATGTGTCACTGGTGTAAACTCCCGACTTGTAAAACCGGAAACTTTGGACGACCTGAAACGCCACGCTGACAGGCCGCACGAATGCAACAGCATGCTTCAATTCTTCTTCAGCACCCTGCATAATTTTGCACATAACATTACAAGCTGCCCCTTGAAATTTAAAGCATGTCAATTGTCAAAAGTGCTTATACGCTCTGCTTTTCAGTCCCATTAGGCTTACCAGGGTGATATTGACAGAGTCGAGGACTTGGACGCCAACATTTTCAGCCGAAAATTTGCAAGCACCGTCGACTCCAACGTAGGGATACGCAGCCTCAGTGTCAAGACCCCTGTTATACTTAATGTACTCAAATGCTTGAGATGGCAGCCCACCGCTGCAGCCGTTGTTGTTGAAATCTCCGGCACAATCCACAAGCTGCTGCTCGGAGAGGGAGATTTGCTTTCCGAATGCCTGAACATACGCTGCCTCGAGAGCTCCAGTGGTGCTGCAGCAACCATATATTAGTGCCAAACATTTGAACTACACGATAATTAGTAGGCCTTAATTTCCAATTTTCATTCGATGATGATCGAAAATACTCGAGCTAGAAAATAAACCTGAATGTCCAGCAAGATCCACAGTGACCTTGATCTTTAACCGGGGTCACTATGCCTTCCTCTTTCCAGTTTTTCTGTACATAAACACACAGGAACAGTCAATATTAACTTCATAGCGGTAAATCTAGCTAATAATTCATGTAATTAGTGTACCGATTTACTGCGTAATAGCGGTTTCTCTTACATTTTCCATGTCTTAATATAAAGTTGAGAAAACTATTATATTGCAGTAGCAAAAGACTACTTGATTTAGCGTCACTCAGTCTCCACTTGATTAGAAAATATCATTCGTTTAAATCTCATGAACGAAAAACTTATTTACCGACTCAGGGAGAACGGCATCAGTGAGTTTGTGGTTGCCCTTTGTGGTGGCAGAGCAGTTCTGTGCAGCTCCCAACCTGTGCCTCGCGAACTCTTCCCAGCTCCAATCAGCAAACCCTGTAGTTGTGATACGTCAACCGTATCAATTCAATCATAGTTAGTAAATTCACGTATAATACTTAATTACACGAAAACTATGAGTATTTTATGGGAACTGATTCAAACGATAAATTTACAAATTTCAATTGCTACACGAATCAAAATTCAATATCGATGAAACAAAATTAACAACATATTGATCAAATGCAGAAAAATGATTCATTTCAACAATTTGAAATTTATAAATTCATTATTTCAGCTAATTTTCAATCTTTTTTCTCTAAATTTGAACCATATGCATCAATAACTCAGTATAATCCAACCCAAAAACAAAATAAATATAATTTATAAATGTTTAAAAAAAAAAAAAACAGAGGGATAGACGTTACTCCGATCCTCGCAAAAGGAGAGCCCTGTAGGCTTGGCTTGCTTTTTTTTTTTTTTTTTTCTAAATTAAAAATAAAATAAAATAAAAAACCATGGCGTCAGAAATGAAAAAGGTTGACGTACGATTAACAGCAAGAGTGTAAGACAAGCCCTTCCTGTTGGTGGATCGAATCAGCTTCTTATTCTCCAAGAAAATCGCATATCGCAGCTTCATCTCCTCCGCGCCGTCGTACTTCTTCCCGTACCTGATCATTACCAAAACCAAAGAAAAACAAAGTCAGTTAACCGGACGGCGGTGATCACTGATCAGGGACGAACTGCTTCGTGTGGGTCCGCTGTCACACCTGTGAGCGAAACGGGCGAACGAGAGGACGTGGCGGGAGCTGCCGAGGACTTGGACGACTTGCTCCTCCACGTCACGGAGAGCGTCGGACACCAATCGGATTGGGTTGGACTCATCGAAGCTCGACGCTGCCACCCCGCAGCTGATCGCCGCCAGGACCAAGGCAGCGGACAAGAACAGCGTCAGCCGAGCCATGTTTTTGCTGATGTGTCGGAGGGGGGAGAAGATCGATGGAGATTCTGCTGCTTGAATATTGGTGAGCGGGAGGCCTCGGTGCTCTGCAGTTCACTGGTTGGGCTTCTTATTAGACCAACCTGACCAATCAGCAGTCGCCACGTTGCGTATTCGTATGTTTTTACTGGAATTTTCTTTGGCATGGTTTTGACCTTTTTAGGGTTCCGTTGTCGATGACGCACGGCGTGACCTGAAAGCTTTTTGAGCCGTTTCTGTTATCATCGACACCAAAGGCATTTTCCTTTTCTTCTCTTTCTATATATTTTGTCTTGCGTGTACGTTTTGTGATGCAATAATCGTGAATATTGCAGCAAAACTTGATTAATAATCGTGATCCATGATATGAACTCGTGATCTTTTTCAACGTAAAATTTTTAAAAATTTAATATTGTTTATCTAAACCAACTTTTTGAATGATTTAGCATATTGGATTAGGTCCCTAACTTGCAAAACCGACAAGGTTCGATCAAACGAGGAATTTACTTGGTGAGAATCCAGTGAAATATCCAATCAAGTTTAGTTGGACAATGTGTCTAATTGTTGACATCATACAACCCAAACACGTGTTAATTTTCATCTAACTAAAATAGGTGATCATATCAGATAGATTTGATTCTAATCGTTTGATATTTCATTTTTTTTCGTTGTCAAAATCGACTTTTTCATCCAACTCTATCATTCGGTTGGACGAGTTCGAATCGTACACTCTTATAAGATTGAATAAGATACAACAATTCAATTTTACGCTAGATCGAATGTGATTGCCTAAATTTTACTAATTTTGAATCGGTGCAACCCCTATAGTAGAGATTCAATGGCAAACTGTATTTACAAATTTACAAAACAAAACAATCATGAGAAAACGATCTTGTTATCCCTATCACTATATGAACTGAACGTACACGATATTTCAGTTTGTGGTGATGACTTTTCCTAGCTACGTGCTCACTCAACTCCTAATAATCGAACCAGTTATATTCTTTTATTATTATTATTTATTTATTTTGTTGTCGGACTCAACAGCCATCACCATTTTGTCATCTTCAAAGAAAAAAAATCCTCGAATCCACTATGTATTTATTTATTTATTTATTCATCCATGGAAAATGCTGCATTACAAAATGGAATGAAAACAGAAGATAGAACGAGATATGGAACACTATGAAAATGATGTTCAACAAAACAAACCAAGAAAAGATGGAAATGTCAATAAGAATTGGTCCCACGTCTAAGATAAGATTCTAAGGAAAAGAAAAAAATCAACTTGTATGGTTGGAGATGAATAAGCTTAAAACTTACGCAACTTAATTTTAACGTGTTTATCATATAAATAATATTGAGGAAGTGGAGAATCAAATTGGAAATTTCAAGTACAAATTGTAAAAATAATTTTTTTATTTAACTGAACTACAGCAGTGTTTTATGAATTTTAAATAAAGAACATAACTACACAAATAATATGTCATTCGAATGATGGGAAAGCTTGATTTTAAAATGAAATAACATTTTGGTCATGCATGATGTATCTTAATTTCAATATTGGCTAACGATACATATTTCGATCATCTCGCTATTGTCAAGACAACAGAAGTAAAATAAGTGCTATACAATGAAAAATTTGTAGCTTAATTAGTTTAGAGCATTTATTCACTTATTCTTGTATTTGAGTTATTATGTTCAAATCCCTCCCCTCCACCTCCGACATCACTTTTATAAAAAGAAAAAAAAAAGAAAAGAAAGAGTCACAAAGGCGGCATGTCATGAAGGAAAGTGATGGACATATAGATGTTTCATTGAAAAATAATAATAATAATAAATAATTTGAAAGAGAACTATTTGCACAAATATACTTCTTACAAGCTCAAATGGATTGTGGGAAGTGACAGACAAAAGCAGAGTTGAGTAATAAGTTAAGATTATTTTAGACCTCAGCCCGTCTAATAATTTATAAATATTTTGTAGACAATTAATTTTCAAGTACTCAAAAATATGGGAATCACTTAAAATATTGATCCATTTCTTTGTCTTTTGGTACATGATTTTTCACCTAAACAAGATGCGTTTGGTACCCTAAGCTTTTGTCTAATAGTTGATTTTGTAATTAATATATGGTGTATAGTGATAAGAGAATCTTCATTAATCAATATATGAATGCAGTACAAGTTGAAACTTTGGCCCCTTAAAGAATATTCAAAATCCTCCTAATCCTTTTTAATATTGTTTTATCCTTTTAGTGGAGATCAAATACAAAATCTTTAACTTAATATGGAGAAGAGAGAACTTTGAATATAAATCAATTATAACTACGTGATATTTTATTTTTTATTTTTATCAGAACCACCTAATTTTGCTTAAGTTAGCAAAAGCTAGCTCCCATTTTTTTTATAGAATCGCCTAAGAAAATGAGAAATAAATTAGTTGCAAACTCGTTATTTACGATATTTATAATTAAAATCTCTTACTTACAAGTAAAGAGTAATATTATTAAACCGTAATATTAAATCACAACTAGCTTAGGTTTTCTATAGGGATGTGATATTCACACAACCTATTTTACTTTTCACACACCTTTATAATTTTCAGTCATCGGATTAGATGAATTGAAGAAAATCAACGGATAAAAATTAACAAGGGATGTGTATGAAGTAAAATGGGGTGTGTGGATAGCGCGCCCCTTTCCTTATTGTAAAACTTTGAGCCTATGCAACGATTCAAAGTGATATGTTTCCACGGAAGAGGGTCTTCTCCGGATCTACTAGTTGTTCATTGTATATCGTCAGGGGCGGAGGGACGTTGAGACAAGGATTGGCCTTGGCCTATCCTGAGTTTTTCTTTGCAAACTGTCCTATTAGTATTATACCTTCATTTTCAAACCTATTCTTTCCTATTCCAATTTTCAACTTCCCAATCTGATTACATCCCATCACTATCTCTAATATTTTATTATATACATCACCTAGAATAATAATCGTTAGCATTTGATAAAAAAAATCCTCAACATTAAACCTTCACTTTTCTTTTTTGAGTACATCGATATTTTTACACTAGGAAGAGGGGGAGTTCAGCTAAGCCACACAATGGACAGCCTAATTTGTTATCGAATTTGCCATCCACGAGATTCAAACTTAAGACCTCTCACTTCTAAGCGAAAAGGAATACCACCAGACCGTAATATTGAGTGGTTAAACCTTCACTTTTTTTTTAAATTAAAAAAATGTCTACTCTAATTTTTCTCTTTCAAGTGCAACCCAGAAGCAGGACTACAAATCTACAATGCTATTCAATTTCGTATATATTGTCATACCAAATTCAAATTAATTCAACAACAATAAGATTTGTAAAATCTATGTTATTCTTTATA
The DNA here is from genome assembly GCA_963580275.1 of Crataegus laevigata. NCBI lineage: Eukaryota > Viridiplantae > Streptophyta > Magnoliopsida > Rosales > Rosaceae > Crataegus > Crataegus laevigata. Next base: position 34,184,323 of record OY756942.1, on the reverse strand, counting down.
ACTTTTTATTGTTTATCTCTATCTTACCTCTCTTATTTAAGTGTTCGTCTTTAAATTTTTTTATTATTGATTCTCCCTATTAAATTTAATATAGATGACAAGGTTATCATGCAACAATTAATGTTCTGCATATTTAGAACTACTTTTAAAATAACTGAAAGTATTTTTGGTGAAAGTGTTTTTAGGTTTCAAAAGCATTATAAGTGAAATTTTGGAAGGATCGCCAATTATGTACTTCTTGCAAGAAGTATTTCAAGTTCCTTTTGAGGATCCACTTACATTTTAACTAAGCATTAATTCTAAAAACACTTTCATTAAAAGCATCTTCAGTCATTTTCAAAACACTTTCAAACACATCATTATCAATGAATATGTTATTATGATGTTTTGGTTAGTAGTTCTATAATTGTTATCGGCTATCTTTTTACATTTGTGAAAGGCCTCTCCTCACTTGAAATTCTAGCTCCGTCACTGTATATCGTGCGACCAGTTTTCATAAAGTACTATTTGTGTTTAATTTTAAATAATAAAAAAATCAAATGATTTCTGATCGTACGATATATGATGAATGACTAAGATGTTAGAATTCTTAAGATCTCCACAATTTGGATCTAGATGGGATTCAATTCATGTTTTCACCACCATATTTTTTAAGGAAAACTAATGAAAATGACATGAAAACTTTGAGTTTTAACGATAAAGACAAAATAAAAGATAAAGTGAATAGTATCAGGATTGACTTTTTAGTGTAAAAATGTGGTTTTTCGTTAAAGTTAACAGTACCGGGAGCTTTTCGTTAAAGTTCCATATTTTTTATCCAACAAAAACCAAGCCCATGTTTTACTTTCCTGATCAACTTTCCAAGAAGCCCAACCGTGCTTTGAGCCCTCATGCGCTTTTCATGTGTCGTAATACTCATGAAAACTATATAATCTCTCAAGAGTCAAGTCACGTCATTTCAAGTGGTCTTTTATTACAGTGGTGAGAAAGCGGGCTAGATTTGAATTTCGCTGATAACTAGTTTAATATCTAATATAATATATTTGCAATCATACTATAGAGGCTAAGGTTTTTTTTTTTTGGGGTATCAGAACCACCTAATTTTGCTTAAGTTAGCAAAGCTAGCTCCGGTTTTTTTTATATAATTGCCTAAGAAAATGGAGAATAAATTGGTTGCGAACTCCTTATTTACGATATTTAAAATTAAAATTTCTTACTTACAAGTGAAGAGTAATATTATTAAACTGTAAAATTAAATCACAACTAGCTTAGGTTTTCTATATTGTAAAACTTTGAGCCTATGTGACGATTCAAACTGATATTTTCCACGGAAGAGGATCTTCTTCGGATCCACTTTGTGGGGATCCTAGGGATCTCCACATCCTAGCCGTTCATTGTATATCGTACATCCAATTCTCGTCAGGTACTATTTGTGTTTAATTTTAAATAAAAATAGTCAAATAATTTCTGACCATACGATATACGATAAATAACTAAAATATGAAGATCTCTAGAATTCTCACAATTTGAAGTCGGATGGGATACAATTCTTGTTTCCACCCCAATGTTTTTGAATCCAACAAAAACCAAGCCCTGTTTTACTTTCCTTATCAACTTTCCAAGAAGCCCTACCGCGGTTTGAGCCCTCATACGTATCTTCTACCTACCAAGAAGCCCAATCGATGTCCTGCATAAACAACCCATAACTTCTAAATCATTCTCATGTGTCGTATACTCATGAAAATTATATAATCTCTCAAGAGTCAAGTCACATTACTTTAGTGGTCTTTTACTACAATAATAAAAAGAAATTGAGATTTTGCATAAAAGTGTAGATTCGAATTTCAGTAACTAATCTGATATTTAATATAATAAAATTTATTGTTTAACAAAAAAAATATTTAAAAAAAGTCACGCCACTTTCGCCGCACTATAATCGCTCACAGGACATACAGTGGACCGTTTTGCACGCAAAGTTAGTTAAAGATTTAAAACCTGCGTACAGAAGAACCGATCATGCATGCATGCATGGCGCCCCCAATATTTGTATGCTGACTCCTCAGTCTTCACACGGTTCAGAAGAACCGATCATACATGCACACAAACCAAATCTAAGCACTGGGTATTTCTTCAAACAACGTAGGCCACTGGATAGTTGGCTGTTGACCTAAATAAAAAACACTGAAAGCAAGAAAGGAAACAGTTTCACTCCGTGTTTATATATATATATAGTTGCGGTACATGCCCACACACAAAATGTGTGTGTGAAATATTTTACTTTTGTTTTTAAAATTGAAGGAGAGAGGAAGAGAGTGAGATAACATGGGAGTGGGGAGAGAGAGGGAGAGAGACTTTTATTTTTTTAATTTTTTTTTAAATTTTAAATTATATATATATATAGTTGCAGTACATGCCCCCACACAAAATGTGTGTGTGAAATATTTTACTTTTGTTTTTTAAATTGAAGGAGAGAGGAAGAGAGTGAGAGAACATGGGAGTGGGGGAGAGAGGGAGAGAGACTTTTATTTTTTTAATTTTTTTAATTTTTTAATTATATATACACACATATATATATATATATATAGTTGCAGTACATGCCCACACACAAAATGTGTGAGTGAAATATTTTACTTTTGTTTTTTAAATTGAAGGAGAGAGGAAGAGAGCGAGAGAACATGGGAGTGGGGCGGGGCGGGGGGGGGGGGGGGGGGAAGAGGGAGAGAGAGAGAGACTTTTATTTATTTATTTTTAAATTAGACATGATACAATCACCTGAGGCTTAAACAAAAAATAGTAAAATTTTGTTTTGTGAAATTACGTTATTATCTTTAACTTTTTTTGTAATAATAGAAGACACAAATATTTTTTCACCATCTTTTGGTTGACAAAGAGGGTTTCATGTAATATGTAGCCTAGATATATATTTGCAATCATATTATACATGTTAATGTTCCGTGCTTAAATACGTCCTCTAAGCTCTTGTGGCCTAACAAAATCCAGGTTATGCAGGTAATCTAGCCCAGTTGTACTCGGTTTGATTAAATCAGTCATATGGTTTCCAATAATATTAGCCAAAACTCTCAGGTGGTTATCTTTAACTCCGCAGAGCCGCTGTGATGATATCACGTATATACAAATCTATGTATGTATATATACGCATAACAACTACGACCATGTATATGACGATATTACGTAAGTCATAACAATGTCATTTTGTATTATTAACTGTAATCTAATTCTTATTATGTAACTTTGAATTGCAAACTTCGACGATTATAGCACAACCTTATTATAACACCGTATTTATTATTCATACAAATTGAGTATTTTATTTTTTTTCATTTTTTATGATCATACACGGCCCGTTTATTTGTCTTCATGAAGGAATATCTTAGAAGAAAGTTGATCTGAAGTCAAAGATGTATTACATAACTGCGTACGATTTCAAGTAGTTTGATTTGTCTTTGGTGGTTTGGTAAAGTTCCATCTCCATAGAGAAGGTCGGCGTAGGTGTAGTTAGATTAATTGATCCTTTCTAATTTTTGACCTATTTGAAAGATTACTCTAAGAACAATAGTTTTTCATTTACTCACGTGATCATAGTACATTGTTTTGTGTCATCCGTGTGTGGATGCATTCTATTTAGTGTTTGTTACAAAAACAATACTCTTACCAAAATATGAATGAACACTCTTGAAATAGTACCTTAGCTAAGGTGATTTTTTTTTAAGTGGACATAATTTTTAATGTATCTTAAACACGGAGCGGAATATCACATGTCATTATTATATTGGATGGACACTTGAAAAAAAAAATTCCTCCAATTATATAATGACATGTGGCGTACCGTCCATGTTTCAGGTACACTGAAAAGTCTTTTCTTAATTCGAGACTCTCTGCCACCTCATAGTTTAAAGTTAATTATTGTGACAACATTATAAGACATTATGCAAAAAAAAACATGAGATGACAGAGAGTCTCCTTAGAATTTCTCTAGTATCTTAATATCGTGTTCATTGATTTGATTAATTCATCAATACAATTTTTAACCAATTAATTTCCTCAGAATATGAGATTATAAAGGAAAATTAGTAATGCACATCATTTTCACCCGTTGTGCACCCCTTCAAGGTCTTACTTAACCAAGGATAAGCGATTAAGACTACAAAAATAATAAGGGATGATAGTGCTCGAGTGGATATTAATTTATCACGATCACTTTGATAAAGCAGTGATCACTTGAGACTTGAGAGGGACAGTTTGATCATTGCCTAGCCAAGTGGGTTACGGCTAATAAGTTAGGTTAATTCCTCATTAGCTTGCTGCCCTGACGTTTGGTAGAATACCACGAAGGGTTAATTAAATTAATTTTACTGGCTTATAGTTGTTAAATGCTAGCTGCAGCTAGTTCGAAAATATTAGTACTTAAGTTTATTTTAATTTTTGGGTTTTATTTGTTGTTTAGGATGCCCATCCGAGTTTAGATTTCTTAGGTTCAGTTTTTTTATAAATATTGCTTGTAATTTAATTTGAGAATCAAGCTAGTCACAATGTAGTCTCTTAGGGTTTTGTAGCCATTCCGGCATCCTCGTTTGTTTAATAATATTCCTATTTTATTTTGTAGTTTTGTTCATCGCGCACTCTAATATTCAACTGATTGTGTCCTTAATCATCATGTTTATCATGCAATACCATACGACGTAAAAAAATTGTGCTCAATTCAAGAAACTTTTTTGAAGAGGAAAAATATATGAAATGACTTATTGAAAATGAAAATTTGTATAAAAGTTGTGTCTTTCGTGTTTTTCATGCAATATTATTAACAGTCACTTTTGGACAATGCTAAGAAGATTATGTTTTTAGACCGCATTTTGTAGATTACATGATACAACCGACGGTTGATAACTGGATATTTTCCTTAATGATTTAAACTTTTAAAGAAGGAATCCAACCATTAATCGTCATAGCATGCGATTTACAAATGTAGTTTAAATAAATGGTCCCTCTAACATCGGTTGTTAATTTTTTTTATATATTATTGAATTCAATTTAAATTACCTTCCTACGCGTTTCGTTTTCCAATTTACTAGAGTAAAGTCAAAATAAATTAATCTTTTTATTTACCAAAACTCCCTTAAAGTAATAAAGTTGTCATTTGAATTTCAAATATTCTTTGCTTTGCAAGTTAAAATATTAGAAGGCAAATGAAGTAGTCGTTTCTTTCTGCTCCCAAATGACAACAATGCCAATTGACATTCATGAAACAATGTCCCCGCACCACACACCTAATTGTGACATCTCTGATGGATATGATTGTAATTCCATATTCATCTGCCGATCGAAGCTTCTTTCACACAGCCATTCAGTCGACCTAGTTCATTGACAATATCCCTCCCTACTAATCTGTTTGAAACACTCGTTTTAAAACAAAGATTCAAAATTAAATTTATCATTAGCATCATGACACATGATACCTCAACCACCCCACATGGGGACCCACTTTTGAAAAGAAAAAATATCCATAAGTCAACTTATGAATATAAACAGGGAATCCTAAGTCCTAACCAGTGGCAGGGCCAGGAATCTTACCACAAGGAGTCTTAGTGTAAAAGTCCAAATAAAAATTTAGGATGGAAAAACATATTGAAAATGAAATCATAGTACTTTCATTCATAATTCATAACGGAAACAATATTACAAGCTATAATTGTCCACGACGAGGTTTTATATTTTGAAAACGAAGCATTATAGCTTCATTTTCAATACAAGCAAAAATATCTCTCTCAATATAAACAAGCAAGCTATCACTCAACCATTGATCTCCCATTTTGTTCCTAAGTGGATCCTTAACAATATTCATGACATAAAATCCTCTCTCCACTGAAGCGGTTGCAACTGGTAAAACTAAAGACAATGTAATGAGCAAATACACATAATTGAATACTTGATGCATCCTTGTCTCCACCATTTTTTTTTGCAAGATAACCAATCCCTTCCAATTGACAGAAATCACTACTGGAACGCACATAATGAATATAAATCTCAAGTTGATCTTCAAGTGTCAAACGATCCTCACCCGAAAAGTCTTGAGGATAAAATTGAGCTAGACGAAGTAACTTTGGTTTATCAAAAGCTACAAATGAATCTTTCGGACTCAAACATGCCAAACAAATAAGCAACTCGGTATTTACCTCATTAAAGCGATCCTCTAACTCCGTAATTTGCTCATCAATGACATAAATAAAGAGCTCCACACGATAATGATGACGATTTGTCTTCATTGGAGCATTACGCTTTGACCTCCCTAGACGTATAAATGCCTCTTCCATGTTAGGAACATCAATATGATGTTTTTCACAAAAAGAAGATACTTCATCAACCAATGCATCGAACCCATTATTCCTCATCCAATGTAGCTTTTCCTTGCATGATTTCACTAAAGCCATTGCATTCACAATTTCTTGATCTTTCCTTTGCAATGCTTGTGACAAATCATTTGTGAGTCCCAATATGACTTTCATCAAGAAAAGGTGAAACACAAACTCAAAAGTATGTATTTTTCTCATTAACTTATTTGCTTCACCCGCACTTTCATTGGGATTATCATCAATAACCATTTGAAGCACATGAACCACAGATGAAAACATGGAAATGATGCTAATCAAGGTACCATAGTGTGAGTTCCATCTTGTGTTACCGACACGTTTGAGACTTGTTTCTTGATTTAAGCCTTGCCCCGTTATAAGACAATCATTTTCAAAAGCTATCACAAGCTCTTCTTGAAGTTGCCCTCTAAGTAAATCACGCCGCTTACAAGATGCTCCAACATGATTAACCACACTATTAGCCGTTGCAAAAAAAGAGGCAATGTCTATATTCTTCTTTGCTACGGCAACAAGAGCTAGTTGAAGTTGATGAGTAAAACAATGAACATAATATGCACAAGGTTGTTCTCTCAATATCTTTGTTTTAAGGCCATTCAACTCACCTCTCATATTGCTAGCACCATCATAACCTTGTCCTCGTAGCTTGGAAATGCTCAAACCGTTGCGAGAAAAGAATGTGTCAATAACATCTTTTAGTGAACTTGAAGTAGTGTCGGTAACATGTTGGATACCCACAAATCTTTCAATTACATGCCCGTTGTCATCCACATAACGCAACACCATAGCCATTTGCTCTTTCACCGACACATCACGTGCTTCATCCACCAATATTGAAAAGAATCTATCTTTTAGACCATCCATGATAGCATCAAGTGTTTCAAGGGCACATGAATTCACAATATCTTTTTGAATGGAAGGAGCTAGTAATTTGAGATTCCCCGGAGCATTTTCCATCACAACTTCTCTAACTTTATCATTATTATCTGCAAGGAATTGCAATAGCTCCAAGTAATTTCCCATATTGCTTGAAGTGACACTTTCATCATGGCCACGAAAAGGAAGACCTTGTCGCAAAAAAAACTTAATGCACTTGATTGATGCATTCAAGCATGTGCGATAAGCCTTACGAGCTTGGTCGGAGTGTTTGCTCACTGCCGTTTCAATATGTGTAGCTTGATTCATCAAATTTGTAGCAGCTTCTCTAGCCTTATTATGAAAACTCCCAACCGGTCCAACATGCATCTTAAATCTTTCTCTCCCTTTCTTCCAAGTCTTAAATCCATCTCCAGTGAAAGCTTCACTACCAACTTGTGCAAAATTGGTTTTAAAGAGATAGCAATAGAGACAAAATACCGCATCTTTAGATATACTATACTCCAACCAATCAAACTCATCAAACCATTGGGGAATGAAGCGTCGATTAATTCCCGACATATTAGTTATTGGGAAATTATGACCTCTAGGTTAACAAGGTCCTTTTTGTAGATATGCTCTTCGGACCTCATCTCTCATATTAGCATCATAATTTATCATTCGAGTTCTTAATCCAGGATCCGCTTGAAGATTACCCAAAACACCATCTAACTGACTTTGTCTTGAACTTGGAGTTCTTGAACTACCAACAGTATTTGAACTATCAACATTATTCGAACTACCCGAACCCGATGATGACTTTCTCTTAAAAAACCGTTCCATAATAATTCTACATATACAAAATATTCAAAATAAATACTCACAATATAAACAAACTATCAACATAATCAAAATAAATATGAATTGGATTTCAATTAAATTAAATATATTCTACATATACAAAATAATGAAAATAAAAACTCACAATATAAACAAACCATCAACATAATCAAAATAAATATGAATTGGATTTCAATTAAATTAAACATATTCTACATATACAAAACAATGAAAATAAAAACTCACAATATAAACAAACCATCAATATAATAAAAATAAATATGAATTGGATTTCAATTAAATTAAATATATTCTACATATACAAAATAATGAAAATAAAAACTCACAATATAAACAAACCATCAATATAATCAAAATAAATATGAATTGAATTTCAATTAAATTAAATATATTCTACATATACAAAATAATGAAAATAAAAACTCACAATATAATCAAACCACCAATATAATCAAAATAAAGATGAATTAGGTTTCAATTAAATTAAATATATCATAAATAGGGTTTAGAACTTACTTGAATTGTGAAATTTCACAATAACAATGAGCAAAGGCACCTCAATGACGGCAGGCAGCAAGAGAGGAGATGGAGTTAAGGGTTTGGGGGGGGGAATGAGTTTGGAACTTAGGGTTAGAGGAGGAGAAAACAAAAGAAAATTGGGGGTTTTGGAATGGAGGAATCAGGAGAAAAAGGGCCTGAGGGGACACACTGGGCATTTTTTTTTTCTTCAGACCTGGCCCAAAACGACGTCGTTTTGGCCAGGTCATTTAAAAAAAATTCCCTGGGCCAAAACGACGTCGTTTTGGCCAGGCTATTTTAAAAAAAAAATTCGCGCCAGCCAGGCGCCCTCCTTCTTCAACCTGCGCTGGGACTCTTTGTTTTCTTTCAGACCTTTCGTCGAGCATGTGGTGTGCAGCTCCAAGAGGCCGCACCACGGCACCGGCAGCTCCAAGGGGTCGTATCAGCAGCTCCAAGGGACCTATAAGGTTATTTTCATGGCTGCCAAGAGGTCGTGCGACCCCATTGACCCCACTGTGGATCCGCCTCTGGTCCTAACCATATGATATACTAAGATGGAGACTCTTTCTTATCCAATTTGATCGTGAGTTGACACCACTATTACTTATTGATAAACTTGATATAATATGCATGAACGATACAAAATACCTCTTACAATATGGATTGATTATAATACCACTCTGCCTAACAATGTATAATCATATTAAAATTTTCACTTAATAGATATTCGAACTTGAGTGCATAAAGACAGACACATTGTTCGCTAATTAACCTAATTTAAGCATGCTCTCCACCTTGTACTTTATGATGACGCGTCGGTGGTGAGCATGGTCTTTTGGGGATAATGCATTGTCTTGGGGCCAATGTTCTAGAACCTAAAATGTATTGCAAGTCGACCAACCTTCTTTTGAGTTTATTTGTAAACAAGTCGAGTCTTTATCAGGTCATTTGTTAAGAATCTGTTAACGAGTCAGCTTCTTATCGAGTCACCCATTAAGAATCTGATAAGATAACGGGTATGATATGAAGAAAAAAAAAACGACCACGACCCGTTTGCCAGGTCTAGACACTAGGCATATCAATTTCTTGCATGACCTGTTAACCTGACACAAAACTACCTTTAACGAATTAGGTTGTGATTGAATCACCTATTAAGAACTCGTTAAGATAATGAATTTGACATGATACAGTCCGTTAAAATAATAAATATGACACGAACGTGACAAAACAAAAGCCATTTGCCTGGTCTACACTCAACTACTACGGCCCCATCCCATTTGCATACCTCTTAGTGTGAAATAGCTGGATTTTCTTTGTTTCTCTTGAGGATTTTTTCAACATCGTAGCTGAATTGTTTTTGTTCTATTAGGACCTTTCTTCTTCAGCTGGTTTATTATTTATTTAGAAAATAAAAAAATAAGGGTAATTTCGCGCTAATGCTTTACACTTCATGATCCAGCCAAATGAAAGAAAACAAACTTGTAATTATAAAAACATTAAGAAAAGTTCTTAATTGTGCTTTCCAATCCAACTTTCCAAAGCACATAAAAACCAATTTATATATTTTCTTTTCTTTTCTTTTTCTATTCGGTTTACCCTCATGCTAAAAGGTCATGGTCCAAGGAGGAATACCGCGTCATTTTTGTCCAGGAACCATGTGGACAAAGTACTCATCACCCCATTTTATAAAAATAATTACAGTATACCTAAAACCTTAATATATGATGCAAAGAATGTGACATAAAAAATGGAAAAATTCAAAAGGGGTTTGATGGTTTGACGTTTGGTTAATTTGGGGGGCAGTTGGGTGTTTTTTGTTTGAAAATTAGCCCTTGTCTTCTCCTTTAAAGTCTCCCATATCATTTGTTCATTTCATCACATCTCTCTCCTCTCACATTTTCTAACCCAATTCTTTCATTCTTCCCAAAACCCTGAAGAAAACCTCACCAAAACAACAAGAAGAAATCTGGGATTGATCCGGAATCATTTGGAAGCGAAATAAGAAGGCGTTTCAAGCTCTAGTTTTCGGAAACATTTTCGTAAAATATGGTGGTCAAGAAGGTCGTCACATGGAGGTCTTTTGTGCCAAACTGCTACAAAACTGAGGTTCCACCAAAAAAGAGCAGCAAGAAAGTGGTGGCAAAAGAAACCTCATCCCAAAGGATTTCACCATCTGATCTGAGCAATCCAAGCACAACACTGTCGGAAGATCTTTCGATATCTCTTGCGGGCACTAATCTTCACGCCTTCACACTTGGGGAGCTGAAAGTGATCACACAAAGCTTCTCGCCAAGCAACTTTCTTGGAGAAGGCGGGTTCGGGCCGGTGCATAAAGGGTTTGTTGATGACAAGCTTAGGCCTGGTTTGGCAGCGCAGCCGGTGGCGGTGAAACTATTGGACTTGGATGGCACTCAGGGCCATAGGGAGTGGCTGGTGAGCAACTTTTTTTGAAATTTTCAAGACATTTTCTCATTTTAATCACTTGGCTTTTCCATAAATCTTCCGTTTTTAATAATTTTTAATTTTTTTCTGCAGACTGAGGTGATTTTTCTTGGGCAATTGAGACATCCACACCTTGTGAAGCTTATAGGCTATTGCTGTGAAGATGCACACAGACTTCTGGTTTATGAGTACATGCCAAGAGGCAGTTTAGAGAACCAGCTATTCAGAAGTATGTTCAATTTCTCCACAAACTCTTCATTTTTCAAAGCTTTTAAATTTCTTTCTTCAGCAGATATGCATTAGGCCAGTTGATCACGACAATTTGTATGCCGCTTGCATATCAAGTCCAACCTCTCCGCTCTGCTGATTAAAGTAGTTTAAAATATCACCTCGTCTTGACACAAATTCGATCATCCTTCAATTTCTTATGTCTATTTTCTTGTTGTGCAGGATATTCGATGTCCCTTCCATGGTCGTCAAGAATGAAAATTGCGCTTGGAGCAGCAAAAGGCCTTGCCTTCCTCCATGGAGCAGAGAAACCAGTCATATATCGTGATTTTAAAGCTTCAAACATCTTGTTGGACTCTGTAAGTATTACCCTCTTTTTTTCTTCCAGGACTAAATAATCCTGTCCTTATTGCTAATCCTAATTTACTAAATGCTTATATTCCTGTTCCTTTTTGTTTACAGGATTGTACACCCAAGCTCTCTGATTTCGGATTAGCAAAGGACGGTCCAGAAGGAGATGACACGCATGTTTCCACGAGAGTTATGGGCACACAAGGCTATGCTGCTCCTGAATACGTCATGACAGGTACTAATTAATCCAATCCAATCCAATCCGTCCAACCTAATGCAACTTAAAGGCTTAGTCAAGTTAGTTTTGGATTAGTAGTTTCTAATACTTGTGTTAATTTTCAGGTCACTTGACAGCAGCGAGTGATGTATATAGCTTTGGAGTTTTACTATTGGAGCTTCTAACAGGAAGGAGATCTGTGGACAAAACCAGACCTCAGAGAGAGCAAAACCTAGTAGAGTGGGCAAGGCCTAAGTTAAACGAACCCCGGAAAGTCAGCCGGATCATGGACCCGAGACTCGAAGGCCAGTACTCCGAACATGGGGCTAGAAAAGCCGCTGCATTGGCCTTCCAATGCCTCAGCCACCGGCCGAAACAAAGACCAAAAATGAGCGAAGTGGTCAAGACCTTAGAGCCACTCAAGGATTTTGAAGACGTCCCCTTTGCATTTGTGTACACAGTTCCATCTGAATCCGATAATTCGATTAAGGATGTAAAAGGTGGCGATGCACAGAAGGAATTGAAGAAAAATAACAACCACCATAACTACAAGCATCACCAGCTAAGATCTCCAACCGAATCCGATAATTCGATTAAAGACATAAAAGATGGTGATGCAGAGAAGGAATTGAAGCAGAAGAAGAACCACAATCACGACAAGCATGATCAAATAAGATCACCAGGGTCTCCACATTACTTGTCAGAAAAATATGCCGCAACAGAATCATAGAAATAATGGCTTGAAATCTCCTTTGCACCAACGAGTCAAGGGAACATAGAGTAGAAAATACATATGTAAATCATACCTTGCATTCACACTTTAACAATGTAAATAGAGATTTGTCAAAGTTGCCTTTGGCTGCATGTGCTGTACAGCACCTGCAGACTCAAGTGCAACAACTCTTGTGAGGGGAAATGTTAATTTTCTTGACCTATTGGGCCAATCATTTTAGTTTTTCTTGAATTATTTTTTTCAAATTTAGAAAGTTTTTTCTTTCTTTTTGTTTTTCTTCTCTTTGATTGTATGTTTAATAGAGTTTATTTTTTTAATGAACCAAAACACCTAATTCAAAAAGTGGGATGTACAGTGAGATACTGATCCTAAGAGCAACTCCAGTGTAGGAGCCCTCCCCCAGACTGATCACTATTTAATCCACAAAGTGAACAGTAATTGCCCTTAATAAATAGTGCATTCTCCTGGCAATTGCCTTTTGCATCTCCACCCCTGCACTGAATAGCCCTGGCAATTAACAATAAAATATTAGTATTTTATTTATTTATAAAATAATACAAAATAATTTTTAATTGTTTTCCTTTTTTTTTTCCTATTCCTTTTCCATTTCATTTCTCAACCAACAACCCCTCTCCCTTTTTTTTTTCCAGAACACTCTTCATGTTTCCTAGCCCTCTGTCTCTCATTTCCCTCTCCATCTCCCTCTCCCTGACAGAAAAAAAGCATTAAAACAGGCGTCTGACGTCAGCTGACGTCAGATCCACCTCAGGCTCTCGGGCTGGCGAGAATCGACGAGCCTGGCGCTCAGGGCTGCTCGGGCTCCCTCGCCACCCAACGCTGGACTTCCTCCCTCGGGCAATCAAGCCCTGTTCCGGAGCCTGTCCCTCAAGCAAGAGCTCCCGCTGAAGCTGCTCTAACCGTTCATGCTTTCGATTAATTAGATAAACTCATTATAAAAAGTGGAAAATCACCATCATATAAATGTAGAGGGAAGGGAAATGATACAATTAAGGATCAATTCTGTTCATTTATGTTTGTGAAACTCACAAAGCAGGAACGGTCAAGATCGGCTTACTCGCATGTCCACAATTGATTTAGCACACTTAGAATATACTGATTTCAAAACGATTAAATACAAATGAACAGTGTGAATCAGAATTGTTGGGGACATTGATTAGCATTTGTCACATTCTTTTTGTAAAAATATGGGATCCCATCAATGCAAATGTTGTTTAGCTAAAAAAAAAAAAAAAACAGAAGGTGGCCATGTGTCAAGTGGAAGCCAATTATTTGATGTTAGAACTCAGAACAGCGCAACTGATTTTCCTTATCCACTGGCATGTGAACTCACAGGGCATGATGCAACACCAAACCCTAGTGTATAATATATAAAATAATAGGTTTTTTTTTTGGACAAATAATAAAATAACAGGTTTGGTCATCTTAATAACAAGGCTTAATTGGGTTAATTGTCCATGTAATGATAAGGTAGTTGGAATGTGGTGAAATCTGTTAGGATTTAGGCTCAAAATTGAAAGTTTCGTCAACTCTCTGTTAATTGTTATCACTTGAGGCTCACATTCTAACAATTAATGGAAATCCTGACACACCCTGACCTGAAATATCTACCTGGACATTGAATCGAGTTGTGCTGGCCGACACCAGGAAAGTAATAAAGCCATAGAGTGATGGTGATGTGGAAAGTGCTACTAATTTAAACCTAAAGTAACTAATTGTAGAGTGCGCATGTGAGTGATTTTGAACCCATATCACACAAGTGATGTCAAAACATAAGTAAAATGCAGTAAAGGTAGAGTAATAATTATACTGTTAGGAGTAGCCTCCTAGTTATCAGCTTTTCTCAAAAGTCCTCGTCAACAGCATGAGCTCTACTGCTAAATCTTAGAGGGACGAAAAACAAAAATGAATTGGCCTGAAAAATAAGGTTTTATTTCCAACCACCCCTATCACCATGGGGATTAATAATCCAATTAGGCCTACTAACAAATACTAATGACAATGAACCATGCAACGCGCATAAGTTATTATTGGATTTTAGTTAACATTATTTTGTGCAAGGTCACAAATCATTAGAAAAAAAAAATATAGAATCTAAACGGGCAGGCTAGACAATGACAGCCTCTCAATAATTGATGATCATTATTTTGGACTGGAATTTATTTGGTCAAAGGAAAACCTCAATTCAGACTTGCCCTCGTTCACATCCACCGGCCTGCCCTCATGTGTATGCCAAGCTAAACTCAATATCAGTGATTAGGTTGAACACACGTCTGTGGAATGACGCCGGGAAGTTCTGGTTCTTCCACAATTTTCGCCAATCTCCGGCGATGTCAAGGATGGTTTTGGCTCAAATTCTCTATTGATAGAGTATTGGCTAAATGCTAATTGATTGAATGGTCATCTACGATGATCATTCTACTAAGTGAATAGTTATGAAAGAATGTACCGATATATAAACTCTAAAATTGTCACGTCTTCTAATGTCAGTTAATCAATTAAGAAACAACGAATGCCTTGAATCTTGATGCACGCTTGAGTTATAAACAGTAGTAGGCAAGGACAGATGTGCCCTCCACTGCACTTGAGTTATGGGTCAATGTGAAGTATTATTTGTATAAGAAAAAAAAACAGTACTAGCTAGGCTAGAAAACGCCATGTCGTTAATAAGGTTGGCCCTTGTATTGGGCCTATTTTATACAAAATTGTGGCCTCATGTGCATTCTTGTTAGGTCTAAGGTTACTTAAGAACACATGTAACAGACTTAATTAGAGCATGTTTTGAAGTGTTTTTGGTACCTATTCTTGGTAAAAATGCAAATAATTTTTAAAAAAACGCTTGAAATGATTTTTACAAGAATTATATAACTAGTACTTCTTAAAAAAATACACTTCAAGTATTTTTAGAGTCCCAAAAGCATTTGAAGAACACTTCCAAACATGCTTTAATTCTCTCCAATATTGCCAAAATAAATAAGTAAAAGTAGGAAATCACTAACCTTTTGGTGGTGTTGCAACTGTCATTTCTTTGATGTTGCTGTTGACTACCACCATTTCCATTACCCATTTTATAATTATTTGATGATTATTCTTGTACCAAATTACCGACATGAATATTCCTTTTCAATAAAAAAAAGTCCACTAGTTGTTTGTTTTCTTCTGTGTTTCATAAACAAACAAAACACAACAGCACAGACAACGACGTCGTTATATGAAAGAAAAATTAGACTATACGAGTCACCAGATAACCCAGCTCTGCAACTTCCTCGCCAACCCAACATTTGCGAGTCACCAGATAACCCAGCTCTGCAACTTCCTCGCCAACCCAACATTTGCAAATCTTCATGATATACTTACATGAATGCAGGGTTTAGGGTTGTTAAATAGTTGGGATTTTTGAATGTCAACTTTGAGTCCTCTGTTGTTGGAACCTGCAGACTTTCAGGTGGGAACAAAACCCATCATCTAATCTAAATGCGTACTAAACTTGTAGCCATTGTTTTGAAATAGTAGGAAATTTTGATGCAGAACTAGGTGATGAATCCTAACCCTAATCATCCATGGATGCCTAGCTAAAACTTGTTTACCAGAAACTTAGTAATTCGTAAAAGCTGCATAAACCCTAGCTTGCTAGTCATTTCTAACGTAGATCGAGGTAAGGTGTAACAAGTTCATACCTGCTAAACCCTAGTTTGTTCAAAACAATGGGGCTCTTTGAATTACAAAATATCATGATGAGTAATTATTACCAGTACTTGACTTCGTGTAACATGCTATCCAAAGCTGTCTGTAGCCAGGGTTTTGAAAAGTATAGCCAAATTTTGAGCATATGCACGTTAGATATTTCTAGTTCTTTTCTTTTTCTTACTTTTAGGAATTAGTCTCGAGAGCGCTCAAGTACTGCTCGATGGGATCTCGAGGGAGCTCAAGCACTGGTCGATGGGATCTCGAGTGCCTATCTAAATGTTGGTCACATGGCAAGTCTTTTTGTTCCACCCCAGCGCTCCCAATCATTGTATGCAGCTCTTAGTCCTCGATGAGCTGTGGTTGTTTCGCTCGTTCAGTAGTCACTGTCAAGTCTCCCTGCTCCGGCTATATGCGTGGCTTTAAATTTACGATCCAATCGACAAAAAAAAAGAAAAGTGGACGATCCAATCGACAAAAAAAAAAGGACGATCCAAAAACTTACACATATAGTTGACATCGTGGCCTGGTTTGCAACATGACACACAAATAATTGAAGGGGACTACAGCCTATACGACTACGGTCTATCAATCATAATAATTTGCTTTTGGCTAGCATTGGCAATCTTTTAGATTATAAAGAAAATAATGTTGTATGGACTTAACATCATAGAATAAATATTTCACATACGTCGTACACGATGACAGTTCTCTTTACTTTTTAGCTGAATTTATAACTAATTAGTAAGGTAAATAATACCACGAAAAAATACAGCATTAAACCTAGAACTAAAAAAAATTGGGCAAGCAACTCAAAAGTAAATAATGGTGTGCCGACTCAACACCATTCAATAAATATCTCACACACATCACACACATCAACATTTTTTCTTATTTTTTAGCTGGAATTGTAACTTATTAGAAAGGTAATTAACCCCACGAAAACTAAAACACTGAGCCTAGAACCAACAAAAAATGGGCAAGCAACTAAAAAGTAAATAATGTAGTACAGACTTAACACCATTCAATAAATATAAATATGTCACATGCGTCATGCACGTCGATATTTCTCTTTATTTTTAACTAAAATTATAATTGATTAGAAAGCTAATTAACCCCACGAAAACTGCAACATCCAAAAACTTGCATATATGACATCGTGGCCTAGTTGGCAACATGACACAGAATTGTGCCAGAGAGAAAATTGAAGGGGACTACAGCCTATACGACTACGGAGTTGTACGGACTTAACATCATGGAATAAATATCTCACACACATCACACATGTCAACATTTCTCCTTATTTTTCAGCTTAAATTATAACTAAATAGAAAGTTGATTAATCCCACGAAAACTACAACATTGAGCCTAGAACTAAAAAAAAAATGGGCAAGCAACTCAAAAGTAAATAATATTGTGCGGACTTAACAGCATTCAATAAGTATCTCACACGCATTACAAACGTCGACATTTCTTCTTATTTTTAAGTTGAAATTATAACTAATTAGAAATGTAATTAACCCCGCAAAAACTACAACATTGAGCCTAGAACCAACAAAAAAAATGGGCAATCAACAAAAAAGTAAGTTTTTATGATTCTTACACGTCGACACTAATCTCTCCCAACGTTGGAATGGAATTGGAGCAGAAAAAATCATATGGAAAAATAAAAAAAACATTGAAAAACTACGTGGTCGGCAGGATTCGAACCTGCGCGGGCAAAGCCCACATGATTTCTAGTCATGCCCGATAACCACTCCGGCACGACCACTTGATGGTAAACTA
This sequence comes from Crataegus laevigata, assembly GCA_963580275.1. Lineage (NCBI taxonomy): Eukaryota > Viridiplantae > Streptophyta > Magnoliopsida > Rosales > Rosaceae > Crataegus > Crataegus laevigata. Next base: position 34,166,247 of record OY756942.1, on the reverse strand, counting down.
TGAGACAATACCGCTATAATTTATTGATCAGACTTTGACGACAAACTTTGATACACAGTTTTATTGAGAAAGACGGCTGGAGTGTAGGATCATATCAAACTCACTACACTAATATTCGTAAGAATGAAAAAGAACACTACACAAGTAATATAAATAAAGCAGGGATAATTTCAGAATTAAACATAACTAAGTTGTTAATACAAACGATTTCAAGGATGTGCGAGCAATAAGGAGTGTTATATCACACAAGTGCATGGGTTAACACTCTTAACCAACAGATTTGTGCAAGTCCAAAGATACGAGTACCTTGCCAAATATAAATATAACTAATAAAGATGGACTGGCAGCCGAGGTTCCATAACAGCAACAAGAGGGAACTTCCTAGGTGTGACCAATCCATAAGCTTCCTCCATACCCAAATCTTCCACTTGCACATTCCCAGGAAACTTCCAATTAAACCCATGCAACATGTTAGCCAAACAAGTTCTTATCATCTTCAGCCCTAGCTTATAACCAGGGCACATCCTCCTCCCCGACCCAAACGGCAGCAACTCAAAACTCTGTCCCTGCAAATCAATCCCAGTATTCCCTAAGAACCTCTCCGGCCTAAACTCTTCTGGTTCTTCCCACAGTTTAGGGTCTCTCCCCATGCTCCACGTGTTCACAAAAACTAGGGTTCCTTTGCAAACATCGTAACCTGCCACGTTGGAATCTTCGACGGCTAGATGGGGAGCCAGAATTACGACCGCAGGATGCTTTCTCATTGTCTCTTTCATGATCGCATCTATGTAAGGAAGTTGTGCTAGGTCTTTCTCTTCTACCCATCTCTCTCTCCCAATCACTCTGTCAAGTTCTTCTGTTGCCTTCTTTATGAGGTTTGGTTGTTTTATGAGCTCAGACATTGCCCACTCTAAATTTGTTGCTGAGGTATCAGTGCCTCCAGCTATTAAGTCCTGGTTTTAATTTTAATGAACAATCATGTTTTATAGATGGTTAGTCAAATACGAGAAATACATATTAAACGTGATAAATTATGTACGTAAGTGTATAGAACGCATATATGATGTTTGCATATCTCACAAATATTAACAATTGAATAGATTTGGGATCGTATATGATATATATATATACCTGAGTGAAAGCCTTGATACTGTCATAGTTGAGTTTAACTTCAAGATCATTTGAACCATCAACCAGCTGCAGTAGTAAATCCACCATGTCCTTTGGCACAAATTCTTCCACTCCTTCCTTCTTCGCCTTGTGTTCGTTGAGCACAAAATCATAAAACCGATTGATTTTTTTCTGCATGGCCTTCATTCGCTTTATGTATCCTTGCAAGTCCAAGAAATTAAGCCATGGTATCCAATCCCCAATGTTAAACACCCCATTAAGCACAAACAACTCATCTAACATGTCCTGAAATTCTTTGAGTGACATTATAGAGCCCTCGTATTCAGCCACGCTAAAATAATCCTTACCCAACACAGTTCTGCTCATAATGCTAAGATTAAGGCGTGACAGATGCTCTTTGAGCACAAATGGGTTACCTGACTTGGCGATAGCATAGAGTCGCGATGTAAAAGCACGATTTTCGTCAACACGGATGTACTCAAAGGACTCTAGTCTTTTGGAACTAAACAACTCGTAGAGGAAGATTTTCCGGCCTTGACGCCAATATGGACCGTAAGGTGACCAAGTGATATCTTGGTAGTCATAGGTGAGGTACTTGCCCGCTGCAGTTTGAGGCCTAGAGGAAAACACATGATCATGTGTCTTCAAAAATTGTTTAGCCATTTCTGGAGACGAGGCAACTACAACTGGGCGGGAGCCAAACCTGAGTTGCATTATAGGTCCATAAGTTTGGGATAATTTGTGAAGGGATTGATGTGGGAGAGGACCAATGAGGTTGAGGTTTCCAATTATAGGCCAGGGTTTAGGACCTGGTGGAAATTTTTGTTTCTTGAGTTGGGGAAACAAGGTTTTTGAGACAAGGGCCAGAGTGGCGAGGCATGCCAAGGTTAAAATTGCAGCACAAGAAAAATACTCCATTGTGTGGATTGTGGTTGCAATGGTGAACGGTTGAGAGATGTGGTCTTATATAGTTGAAGTACGTAGTAGGCGGCGGACTTAGAAAATTTTTACAGGGTGGGCGAGCTTAAAGATTTAAATCTTGATAAGTAAAGAAATTTGATACTGTATTTGTCATAGTATCCTTTAGCTTAAGAAAATTTCACAAAGTGAGCCAATAATTTTCTTTATTAGAAATTTTGATGTTGAATTTTAGTATAGTGATCATCATAAAAAAAATTTCTCAATTGAATATTATTAATGACATAAATCATTTCATTTGTAAAGGATTAGGTTTTAAACTTTTGAATTTGTTTGAATGCTGTTGTCTACTTGTATTAATGTCAATTTGTTTAACGAGCCTACAAGTGAAACACAAATCGAAACCAAAACTATTTGAAGCTAAACAAAACCAAAACTAAATGATTTAGTCCCATTTCGATTCTTACCCTAAACCCGCACTGAACAAAAATAAAGTTTAGTTTCGATTTTAACTTTACCCTAAAACCGCACCAAATCATTTAAAACGTTTATGTTGTTTTAATGGATGCTTCACAGGATAATTTTTTTAAAAGAATTTTTAAAAAATACACTGCTGGTAATGGGGATATTGCAGACAAAATGATTGCCAAAATAATTGCAGAGATACTGTTTCCCAATTTTTTATTCACGCACTGATCTAGTTGTAAATAGTTAAAGATATTCATTCTCCACCTCTGCTCCTCATAAATTTCAATATATTTTAAGGAATTATTATTGGCATTTTTAGAAATGTGAGCAGATTTGTGATATCATTTTTTTACAAACTTTTGTAGAACCCACTGTAATATTAGACAAATAAAAGACTACTAAGAAAAATACGCTTTCACAAAAAAACACTAAACTCTTAATCAAATGGTCATATGGTTTCGGAATTGGACATTTTTGGTAGACACAATCTTTGAGGGAAGACCTAAAAGATACACAGTTCGGATAATTTAAATACATTACAGAGTGAGCTCCTCAAAAACTTATCCAAAAAATTATGTAAAAAGGTGACACACATCCATCCCCTAAAAAATTTAATTATAAAATTTAAATCTGTTATATGAAAAATAAAAATATTTATATGAGAAGTGCCAATCAAAATTTCAGAGTGTTAATAATAATTTTTATATTTTATTGTAAAACACTACAAAAATATTAACATGAATGCTGCATTATAATTCTGAAAATAAAATTAATAAAAATGCTACATGCAATAGGCTTGGTGCGTAGGTGATGTGAATTCTACAAACCTTATACCCTTCCGAAAGATTGTCAAGCACAAAATTCACAATGAAGGAAGAGGATGCCCTTCAGATCCACTTGGTGAGGATCCCAGTGATCCTCGAATATGATGTGTCTATTGTTAATCGTGTGGTCAGTTTTCATCAGGTACTGTTCATATTTAATTTTAAATACAATTATTTAAAATGATTTCTGACCGCACTGACACGCCCGCCCCTTAATTATATTTAAATCCTAGAAATTAAACCCCAAACCGTTTTCAATTATACAATTTTAATCCTTAAAGTTTTACAATCTTTCAATTTAGTCCCTAAACCCTTTTTAATTTTTAAATTATTTTATTTCTTAAATGGTGAGCCCAGGGGGCCCACCCCTGATTTTGCTTCCCCTTTCCCGTATCTCTCTTCTCCCTCTGCCTCTGTTTTCTGTCTTTCTCACTCTCTCCCTCTCGCTCTCTCTCGACCTCTATGCACCCTCACTCTCCCGTAAACCCCCCCTCTCACCTCTCCCTTGTGATCGCACGAACGAACGCGTGCCAGCGCACCACCGTCTTCATCTCTCCCTCGTTCTCTCCCTCGTCCCCTTTCTCTCTCGGATTGCAGCGAAAGCCCAGAAAATCTCCGGTGAGATTTTCTTCTCTCTGACGAGGTAAGCTCGGGTGTTCCTCTATTCTCGTTTTAGATGATGTATAGATGAATTTTAACGAGTTTTATCTCGATAATTTGAAGGATTAGGACGAAATCAACCCCGGGGTGCGCACACCCATTCTCCGGCGAACCAGTGAACTTCATGGAACTTTCCGACCGTCTCCGGTCGTCTCTCGGCGAATCCAAGGGTATAAACCTCTTCCCCTTCCTCTGCTCTTCTTGTTGATGTATAGATTGAACCCTAGATCTAAGTGTGACGGTCGGCCGGAGCTGAGAAGCTCCGGTGTTCTTCTCCGGCGCACCCAGGCCTTTGGGCCTTTTCCCCCAAACCCAGACCCTCTCGGGCCTTAGGCCCGTAACCCAGCCCAAACCCATTCTTTTATTTTAATTAGTTTTATATTTTATTTTGTTAATTAGTTAGGGTTTAGGGCCTTCGGGCCATTTTGAAATGCACGGGCTTGAAGCCCGTTAGGGCCGAGCCCAGTACCCTAGCCCGTTCCCTTTTTATTTTTAGTTTCCTTAAAATTTATTTAAGGCCTCGGGCCTTAGGAAATGTTAGGGCCTTTGGCCCGTTTAACCAAACCCAAACCCAAGGCTTATAAGCCTTGGGCCGTATCAAACCAGGGCCTCCAGCCCGTGTGAGTTAAACCCAGAAACCCTTGGGGTTTCTTAAAGCCTGGGCCCTTGGGCCGGTTTTATTAAGGGCTTTAAGCCCAGACCCATGTAACCCAAAACCCTTTTGGGTTTATTTGGTATCAGGGCCCCAGACCCGTATGCCTTAAACCCTAAAGCCCTATGGGCTAACCCTAAACCCAAAACCCTATTTGGGGCAGTGACCCAAGCCCAAACCCCTGTGACCCAAACCCAGATCCAGACCCGGATCCAACCCTGACCCGGTTGACTGACCCGTTGACCCGACCCGGTTGACTGACCCGTTGACCCGGTCAACGGTTGACTTTGACCTTGACCGTTGACCTTTGACTTTGACCAGTCAACGTTGACTTTTTGGTTGACTTTTTCGGGTTCCGTTCGGGACCCCTCCTAGGCTAATTTCGACGTCCTGGACCCGTTTTTGAAGTCCGTTTTCCCAAATAAATTCGTTTGAATAGAGTTTGACTAAGTTGTACCCTTTATGTGCTTAGGGGCAACTTTTGGGATTGTTCTAGATTCGCTAGCAGTGCAGCGTTGGATGACTAAGTACTGTGAGTGGACCCCTTCTAAAATACTTACTTTAGTTTAAAGAAATTATATGAATGAAATGCTTGAGTATAGAATGTTGTGATATGATGTGTCGTCTATACGAATATATGTGGCATTGATCTGATATTACCTAGTGGTCCAATTTCCGCTGCGGGATGAAGGGATAGATTCCGGTCCATCCCGAGCAACGGTGGAGTTGGCATAGGGCCTGGAGTGTTTTTCCCTGACTATTGAGTACAGGGCGACAGTGGAGCTGGCATTGGGCCTGAAGTGTGGTTTCCTCTGACTGTATGCTCAGGGACGGGGAGCTGGCATGGGGCCTGAAGCGTTGTACTGGACATTCACTAGCGACTATTCCTCTATGAATATGATTATAGTGTATGAGTTGTGATTGAGATACTGCACTGCATGGTAGACTTAGGAAAACTTACCTGTATATCATGTTTTGGTTTTCCAACTTGGGGGTTAGTATCTTGATAACTATTTTCTTATATGTATATCAAATTGGTCCACTCACCTTTGTTTTGCGCCCCCTTCAGGGCTTAGATTCGAGACGTACAATTACGGCATCAAGGCACTTCCATCTCGGCATCTTCAAGTCCTCTCGGTGTAGGACCTACTCCTTATGTTTATTCATTTTGTATTCTTTCCTTTGTAATCTCTAATAGACGTATGCTCTGAACAAGGTCTGGTGTAACCTGCTAATTTCAGTATTGGCAGTTGAATATTATTTTAGTGTATTTGTGTCTCTGCTGCTTTATGTTTAATTATGATTGTTTGAGATATTTTATGCATGCTTGTGAGTAGTTTTGGAGTTTAACGTTTAATTAAATGGCTTTCGTCACCCCTCGGGTGTCGGCCAGCACGTGACCACCCCGATGTCTACAGGACATCGGGGTCGGGGCGTGTCAGATTGGTATCAGAGCGTGGTTATTCAGAGCATACCTAGGATCTTCTGTCATTGTAGTATTGTGTCAGTTATGACGTCATTTGGATGTCACGACTTCCGAAATTGGTGCCATTTGGTACAATTGTGCAAATCTTTCTCCGTTTGAATTGTCGCCTTCTAAATGAAATATCAAAACTCGTGTCGAGATTGTGCCTCATTGATGACGTGTCTGATTGGTGGACGAATTTCATCATAAGACGATACTTTGCGACGTGCCTTCCAAGGGAATGGCGGGTATAGTCGGTATTACTTGAAAGCGACATGCTTTAGAAAAAAATTCTGTTTGTGGAAGTTTGGTCCAGATCAACTGTAGATCCGGAATGAGGATGCCACTCTGCAACATGCGTTCCCTAGGAATTGCGGGCGGAGTCGGCTTTACATTGAAAATCTTGGGAAACGGACATCTTGGCAGTATGAGTTGGTTCAGACCAACTAGGAATCTGGAAACGGTAATATCACTCTGCGACATGTGTTTTCCTGGATTGGCGAACAGTCATGCCTTAGTGATGATTACTTGAAACTTTCAAAGTGCGTGTTAGGGAAAACGAGTAAGTACTAGTTGAGGTGATAACTAGTAAGTGGTAGTTGGTAGGAGCAAACCAATGTTTCCGAACTCATCACCGCTGAAGGAAACTAGTGTAAATCTTTGGAACAAGTCATCAGTGATTGTTCTATCGATAACCTTCTTGCTTACTCTGACGAAGAAGTCAAATTCTTTAATCTTTGACCGTCAGCTTTACACCGAATCCTTCGGCCGTTGACTTTGTTGACATTAAATGCTTTTCTTGGAAAACTCCTTAGCAACAGTCAATAATCTCACCAATTCCTAAACGGAGTTGTGATTCTTGCTGTTGTTGTAGTTGAGTCAGATGATGAAGATCCAGACTTGTTTGGATAAACAGACTCCTTGAATTTCACCTGGGTTTGGAACTCGATGGTAAACCCTAGCTCCTCCTCTACGTGCTTTTCGGTAAAGGCGAACTTAGCCTCTTGCTTGTAGCCCAATTGATCAGTGCTCTTACCCACCTACCGTTCAGCCTTGTAATTTTCAGTGTAATGGTTTGAGACTTCAGCATATTCATCTTTGTACGAAGATCGAGCTTTGCTTTGAACTCCTCTGGACTCATTGAGCTTTGGTTTGCTCAAGAGCATCACTTTAAGGTAGCCAACCGTGTCACTGCATGCATACACAGACTGCTTCGTACCTTTCTTCTTTATCATTCTGTTAATTCAGAGGTATTATGTTTAATTTTTGAACCTTGTGATAGTTCTCCCAAGGTTTGGTGAATTTCGAAATGTCTTTGGCCTCGTTAAACCTCATACGCAGTTCTTAACTAATCTTGAGCTTAGACTCATGTTTCTTTTGGCCTAAGAAGCTAGTCAGTTTTGGTACGACACTGACAGTGAAAAGAAAATTTTGACAACGAAGTGTTGTCTCATCTGATCATAGTTCTTACACTTTCCAAATTCTGCGGTGGTGTATTAATTAAATGTTTGACTACACGTTGATGCAGTAAGATTGAGTCACACTTGTGCCTCCTAACAATTGGAACGGCACGATGGGAATCATCTTATCCTGAAGCTAGGGATGGTAACGACCTTCCTGGCTGAAAATGTGGTGATGTTTTCTCTACAGTGAGAAATGTTGCATCCTTGTTTACCTAAATACATAAATGCCTACGATTGCGCCATTGCATACCACCCTGATTTTGCAAGCGCAGTTGCGAAACTCCTTAGAAAAAGACTCACACCCAAACCTCATTTTGGGCATCTGACCCTAATCGGACAACTACAGCGAGATCGTTTCGGGATAGAAAAGCTGAAAAGCTAAATATACCAAAATCATATAAGCTTGTCAGGAGATTCAAAACGTCAGATCATTTCACGAGTTGTCGGACGAAGTTGATAACCGATGATGTTATTAGGTGTGTGACATCAGGTCTTGAATTGTTATTAATCCTTAGCGATCAAATTAGGCCGTGAACTCGAGCATCAGAGTGGTTATTCAAATCCAGATATCTTGTACTCTAGATTGGATGGACTTATTTTGACCCTCAAATTCTTGAGTGTTCCTTTAGCCTTCTCGACATGGTTTCTCGCTTAATCAGTGAGAAATTGACGATCGATCGATTCGGCGGAAGTGTACGCCTAGTTCATATCGTTTGGGTCAGGAACATTAGAAGCATAACCTTTCCAAAAGTTTACCAGACTTACCAGAAAGAGTTCCACGTGACCGTGAGGTTTCAGCTGCCTTTGGTAAGAGTTGGATGAAAGTTGTAGTATAGATGATCGGCGGATTGTGTCGCCATCTTACTATAATTTATAGGCATCACATCGTTTCCTTCTCCAATGATGTGTGTCCCAACGTACCCTCCCACTATCTCTCTTCAAGATCTTGTGGATGGTAGGTGCGTTGACATCCAAATATCCTTAGCAAATCTATTTAGTACACTCTGATGTGACGCCCCGGCGTGATCAAGAAGGGAATCTGAAGATCTTTTCGCTTCTCTCGAAAGGCGTGTGTTTTCATGGTGCCTTCAGGTTGATCTGGCAGGTCTTCTTCTTTCCACTAACATTAATCTTGTTTGACTATAAATCTGCCACTAAGCAAAATTGAGAGGTGGATTGAGCACTGCAACAACTCCCAAGAGATACTGCTTGTTGGGAAAAATGAATTCTCGTTTCTACTTGCTTGGTTCGAGCTTTTGGGTCTATTACTAACCTGGTAGCAAGACAAAACAATGCTGAGGAAGTAAAAGAAGAGGAAGAGAATCACTAAATCAGTCAAATGGAAGTGTTTAGCTTTGGGAAAAGGATTAAGAATTACAGCAACTATCAGACTGTGGTTAGCGTGAGAATGAGAATTCTCTTCTGCCGTTTGCTTAGCCAGAGCTTTTGACTTCGCTGTCAACATGGTGGCCACTTATCTTGAATCCCAAGGTACTATTTCAAGTGGATTCATGGTTGGCAAAACACTGGAGTAGTTGGTCACTTTTGGAAGAACTGATGAGGATAGAGCGCTTGGTTCGGGATAAAGTTTTACGACGACGGTTTCTGTTCGGTTCAGTTGAATACGACACTATTTGCGTTACGTTATAAGAGTTGCTACAGGCAACTTTGGTTAGCAGAGTAGTATTGCGGACTAGTAGTTAGAGGAACGAATTCGCAACGTGTGCAATCGTGCACCATTGGAAATTATTGCTTACTTATCAGGACAACGAATGAGTGGTTGATATCACGGGCGGCCGACTGTTGTATCGATAACTTGTTCGTTGGGTTGCTAAGCAAGTGAGTAGGTAGACTCGTTTATAGTAGCCGTTATAGATTCCGCTATCGCTAGGACTTGACCTAAAAACACCTCTGTTCTCGAAGTACGTGTCGTTACGTACGCTTGGACAAGACCATTTCCGTTTTCAGTTTTGAATTTTCAGTGCAAGTATTTTAACTCTTTTTACACTAGTTATTTATTTTATGTTACAAATGTTTTGGGGGAAAGTATTTTCGTTTTCAGTTTTAAGTTTAGCACGAGTTTTCAACCTATATGTTAGTACGTATCTATTTTGGCCTTAACGTATTTTACGTATTTACTTTTGACCCTATATTATTATATGTTTAAATTTTATATCTTTATAAATTATGTCTTTATGTTTCACTGATGGGGAAGAAAGTAAGAGATTGGAGGCATGATAGAGGATTTCGTGACCCGCTCGCGACGGTGTGACATATTCTCTTTGATGCACCCCCTCTGACTTGATTTCTCTTTATAATCAGTTTCTCCTTACGATTTTCGAGTATTTTAACGTGCTAGTGATTTTAAATTTCGGGGTCGAAATTTTTTTGTAAGGAGGGTAGAATTGACACGCCCGCCCCTTAATTATATTTAAATCCTAGAAATTAAACCCCAAACCGTTTTCAATTATACAATTTTAATCCTTAAAGTTTTACAATCTTTCAATTTAGTCCCTAAACCCTTTTTAATTTTTAAATTATTTTATTTCTTAAATGGTGAGCCCAGGGGGCCCACCCCTGATTTTGCTTCCCCTTTCCCGTATCTCTCTTCTCCCTCTGCCTCTGTTTTCTGTCTTTCTCACTCTCTCCCTCTCGCTCTCTCTCGACCTCTATGCACCCTCACTCTCCCGTAAACCCCCCCTCTCACCTCTCCCTTGTGATCGCACGAACGAACGCGTGCCAGCGCACCACCGTCTTCATCTCTCCCTCGTTCTCTCCCTCGTCCCCTTTCTCTCTCGGATTGCAGCGAAAGCCTAGAAAATCTCCGGTGAGATTTTCTTCTCTCTGACGAGGTAAGCTCGGGTGTTCCTCTATTCTCGTTTTAGATGATGTATAGATGAATTTTAACGAGTTTTATCTCGATAATTTGAAGGATTAGGACGAAATCAACCCCGGGGTGCGCACACCCATTCTCCGGCGAACCAGTGAACTTCATGGAACTTTCCGACCGTCTCCGGTCGTCTCTCGGCGAATCCAAGGGTATAAACCTCTTCCCCTTCCTCTGCTCTTCTTGTTGATGTATAGATTGAACCCTAGATCTAAGTGTGACGGTCGGCCGGAGCTGAGAAGCTCCGGTGTTCTTCTCCGGCGCACCCAGGCCTTTGGGCCTTTTTCCCCCAAACCCAGACCCTCTCGGGCCTTAGGCCTGTAACCCAGCCCAAACCCATTCTTTTATTTTAATTAGTTTTATATTTTATTTTGTTAATTAGTTAGGGTTTAGGGCCTTCGGGCCATTTTGAAATGCACGGGCTTGAAGCCCGTTAGGGCCGAGCCCAGTACCCTAGCCCGTTCCCTTTTTATTTTTAGTTTCCTTAAAATTTATTTAAGGCCTCGGGCCTTAGGAAATGTTAGGGCCTTTGGCCCGTTTAACCAAACCCAAACCCAAGGCTTATAAGCCTTGGGCCGTATCAAACCAGGGCCTCCAGCCCGTGTGAGTTAAACCCAGAAACCCTTGGGGTTTCTTAAAGCCTGGGCCCTTGGGCCGGTTTTATTAAGGGCTTTAAGCCCAGACCCATGTAACCCAAAACCCTTTTGGGTTTATTTGGTATCAGGGCCCCAGGCCCGTATGCCTTAAACCCTAAAGCCCCTATGGGCTAACTCTAAACCCAAAACCCTATTTGGGGCAGTGACCCAAGCCCAAACCCCTGTGACCCAAACCCAGATCCAGACCCGGATCCAACCCTGACCCGGTTGACTGACCCGTTGACCCGACCCGGTTGACTGACCCGTTGACCCGGTCAACGGTTGACTTTGACCTTGACCGTTGACTTTGACTTTGACCAGTCAACGTTGACTTTTTGGTTGACTTTTTCGGGTTCCGTTCGGGACCCCTCCTAGGCTAATTTCGACGTCCTGGACCCGTTTTTGAAGTCCGTTTTCCCAAATAAATTCGTTTGAATAGAGTTTGACTAAGTTGTACCCTTTATGTGCTTAGGGGCAACTTTTGGGATTGTTCTAGATTCGCTAGCAGTGCAGCGTTGGATGGCTAAGTACTGTGAGTGGACCCCTTCTAAAATACTTACTTTAGTTTAAAGAAATTATATGAATGAAATGCTTGAGTATAGAATGTTGTGATATGATGTGTCGTCTATACGAATATATGTGGCATTGATCTGATATTACCTAGTGGTCCAATTTCCGCTGCGGGATGAAGGGATAGATTCCGGTCCATCCCGAGCAACGGTGGAGTTGGCATAGGGCCTGGAGTGTTTTTCCCTGACTATTGAGTACAGGGCGACAGTGGAGCTGGCATTGGGCCTGAAGTGTGGTTTCCTCTGACTGTATGCTCAGGGACGGGGAGCTGGCATGGGGCCTGAAGCGTTGTACTGGACATTCACTAGCGACTATTCCTCTATGAATATGATTATAGTGTATGAGTTGTGATTGAGATACTGCACTGCATGGTAGACTTAGGAAAACTTACCTGTATATCATGTTTTGGTTTTCCAACTTGGGGGTTAGTATCTTGATAACTATTTTCTTATATGTATATCAAATTGGTCCACTCACCTTTGTTTTGCGCCCCCTTCAGGGCTTAGATTCGAGACGTACAATTACGGCATCAAGGCACTTCCATCTCGGCATCTTCAAGTCCTCTCGGTGTAGGACCTACTCCTTATGTTTATTCATTTTGTATTCTTTCCTTTGTAATCTCTAATAGACGTATGCTCTGAACAAGGTCTGGTGTAACCTGCTAATTTCAGTATTGGCAGTTGAATATTATTTTAGTGTATTTGTGTCTCTGCTGCTTTATGTTTAATTATGATTGTTTGAGATATTTTATGCATGCTTGTGAGTAGTTTTGGAGTTTAACGTTTAATTAAATGGCTTTCGTCACCCCTCGGGTGTCGGCCAGCACGTGACCACCCCGATGTCTACAGGACATCGGGGTCGGGGCGTGTCACGCACGATGAACAATGAACGCATCAAATTCGAGGATCCCTGAGACCCTCACAAAGAGGATCCAAAGGGAATCCCCACAAAGATGATCTGGAAGGGGTCCTCTTCACACAATAAATTGTAACAATAGTCGCTCAACTGAAAATTCATTAGATTTGCTCTTTGAATTTAACAAAATGTGTAACATTAGTCCCTTATGTTAATTCCGTTGGATTTTCTGTCAATTTGCTTACGTGGTAGGAAATAAATTATTAAATAGTATTATTTAATATTAAGAAGAGAATTATTTTTTACACTTCAAAAAATCTCATTTTGCACTCCAAACGTACTATAATTAGAAAGAAAACTACACTTATAAGGAGTGACACAACCCAACCCAAGTCATGACATGCTGGCCATCATGTGAGCGTGACGTAACCATGTGCACAGTGCAGATGCAAAATTAATAAAGAGAATACGAATAAATTAAAACCAAGCAACTAACAGCCCTAACTAAGATAACGTGCTAGTGCGAGAATAAGTGTGAATTACACAACCAGAGCATAAGTAGCCTAAGTGCAGTCCGACTGGACAAGTACTAATTATACAACACCCGAAGGTGATCATACATTTGTGAAATCTGTCAGAACCTCCGGATATCCTCGTGAGCCACCAACAAAAACTTTCCCCTAAAACCTGGAAGGGCGCAAAACAGAAAGTGTGAGTGGCAAAAAACAAAGCTTTTCAAAATCATTTCATTTCTCAAAAGTTCTAACTCCTCGCTGTAAAACATGTATAATTTCCCAAAAAATAAAGCATATACTCATATATATATATATATATATATATATATATATATATATATATATCTCAAAACCATGCTCAGCAATAGTGGTAATCAAATGTATGCCAGAAGTATGTCATACCAAAGTATCTCAACGAAATGTCATAAGTAACTCAGTGAAAAAAATATGAATACCAGATATCAAATCAGCCCTCGGCTGAGTCTATAGCTCAAAACTAATCTCAATCATATCAAATATTCTTGCACACGAGTCGGAATCACCTAAAGTGATCTGCAAGACAGAACTGGGTGTAAAATAAATATGCTCAAGTGCTACGATCACGTGAAGACTGTGCGAATAATCGCGGGTCACCTACGAGTCGTAACCACCTTACAGTGGTCTGTACGACAAGCATGTGCACCTAATTTGGATCCAAGGTGAGCATATGGTGCGGGAGGTGAACATCACGTGAAGAACTGTGCCATAGCTCTGGGCGGGCGCACTAACACCGGGGTGCAGGTTTATGAGCTCTCAATGTATCACATCATAATCAAAAATTCATATTAACCAATCATAACTCACCTGGTACTCACCTGAGCGTCCACAACACCAATTCACATATATGCATCATATACCAATTCATGTACTAATAGTAAATTCATATGCATGGCATTTTAAACATACTTTCATTTAAAATCGATTTTGGGAAAAATCATCAAGTATATAGATATATATTGAAAACCAAAAGGCCACTCACTGGTAAGTCGAAGGATCGTAGCCCCCGAGCCTTGATTGATGACGCTCATCCTCGTGATAGGTCTCACATATATGCGAAATAATTGAATAAACGTCATTTAAATGCACATAAACGAGACTAGCTAATAACTTCTCATACATAGCTCAATTTTGGTATTTGAATATACCACTGTGACCTACTCATCCTCATGAACATCCCCAAATTTTTAAAATAATTTTTCGAGGTCTCACGTGCCGGCAAGGGCATGGCCCTACACACCCCCACGCGCGTCCAACCCTGACGAAATCCCTAACCGCCGTTAGGAATATTCCGTTAAACCTTAATAGAAACCGTTAAAACTAACCTGACGGCGTTAGAATATTCTGTCAAACTTGACGGAATATTTGCCCTTCTTCCCAGTCGAGCCTCTGGTCACCGTCGCCGTCGCTGGAAAATTGGAAAAACTTTAAACCTTAATATCTTCTTCGATTTTCAATCAAATCTCATGAAACTTTCACTAAAATGAAGCTCAGAGTGAGTAGAACACAATCTTACCAATTTCAAACTCCAAAAATCACGGAATCACGTTGGAGAAGTCTCGATAATCCGGCTAAAACTTGAAACTCGTCTATCTCGACTTCCCGACGTCCAAATCACTTGGTTTTTCTTCTCTAAGCTTCGTGAGAATGTCCTAAAGCTTCCTACAAGCTTAGAATGTTTTGAAACCTTCACATTTATGTGTGCATGAATAGTGCACAAAATCTGGGTTCTCGGGTTTCCTCGGTTTTCGAAGGTTTCACGTTCTAAAAATGGTATGGATGAACTCCTGAGCTTACAAGGAACTTGAAAATGGTCTCCATAAGTTCGATCTGTGGATGGAAGTGGAGGTTCAAGGTTTGTCTGTACGGTTGTACAAAAATGGAAATGAAATCGAGGGGGAGGAGAGAGAATGTACACGGGAGAGAGAAAGGAAGTGTGAAGGTGTGTGTGTGGTCCAGATTGGTCCCCAAACAAAACCAAACAAATATCTTAAAATTTCAATACACACACACCAACTAAAACTCAAGGGTAAAAATGTCAATTCATGCTATCGATACAAATATTTCGGAATAAGATTTTTTTATTGCAAATAACAGTTCTTTTTTAAGAATTGAAAAAAAAAACACTTTAAAATATTGGAATAAAAAAAAATGTTCCAGGAGAGAGAGGGGGCTGTACCTAACACCTTACCTCCATCTTCCCCTATTTTACGACACTCACTCTTTTATCTCTCCCAACCGCACGCCACATCCACCATTGCAGCCCCACCCCTGACATTCCAGCCGCATTCCATAACCAATTCCGCACCAAATGCAGCGATGGGTATTGATGCTTGCAATGAGTTTTGGGGTTAAAGTTCTGATTGGGTTTTGAGAAAATTAGGTACAAGGTTTGGTGTTGTTTTTTTTTCCGGTCGAAAGTACAAAGTTTGTGGCTCCTTTACGTAACCATAATCAAAATAGAATGAACCGGATTGTGAAAGAATTGAATTGAGGAGGAATTGAAATGAAGATGAATCATAATCGGATTTCTGTTGAAGTTGTTTACTTAAATGTTCAAGAATCAGAATAGAAAAGAAACTGAGTTCGTAGAAATTGTTTACTAATTCAGTTGAATCGGAATAAGAATTAATATAATTACTAAAATGCTCTTTTTGTTTTATTTTATTATATATATTTATTTTTAAAAACACTTTAACTAGTTATTTTTCTTATTTAGTTAAATTAAAGAATTAAATGTACACTATTGTGTAAAAGCCAAAGAAAGAACCTAGCCGCATTCATCTTCCCTCTTCGCTGAAGAAAAATCCCAACAATTTGGCCCTAGACCTCGAGGTCGCTATTTTCAAAGCAATGTCGTAGGAGGATGAGTTGGCGAGCGAGAAGCATGTCCATGAGATACTGACGTTGATGTCATCGTTTGAAGCTACGTCCACACGTGCGTGTTGGCAGTGTCAAAGCGGCTGATCCATCGCCTCCTAACGACATCGATCTGGAGTTCGGGGACAAGATCTTGTATGCAACCCGTAGATCTCCTGAACCTATCGGATTTCTGATTCCCTTACCCTACCTGAATTCAAGCTTGTGATATTAATTTGTTGGGTAAAACGGTAGATTGATAAGAGGGCATAATAGGAAGAGCACATCGATGTAGGGAGTCCAATTCCTCCAATTTCAGGAATTGAATTCCACTTTTTGTGTGAGTCCCACGCACTATTGATTCCTCCCAATTTTAGTTAACACATGTATGATCTATAATCAGAATCGAACTTCTTATTTTTATTCCAAGTCCGGTTTAGTAAACACGCCTTTAGTGTTGACAACAATGTTGCTGGTGAAGGAGATAAAAGAAAGTTCTTTTCCTTTAATTTTTTTATAAATTTTTTATGTTTTGAAATTTTCATATATTATTATTTTAATCATGATTCCCATGTGCCCACCACATCAGTATTTGACGGAAAACTTAACAGTGTTAGACAGAAGAACTAATGCTACACCTTTTGTTAAATTGAAGGACCAAATCTAATGGATTTTTTTGTTTTGAGACTATAGTTACAGTTCAGTCATAGTTCAGCGACTATAGCTACAATTTAATCTTATTTATATGTCCTAAAAAATGTTACTTATGTTACGTTTTTCATACGATCATTTCACAATTGTATTATCTCTCAAATAGTTGGGGATCTAAAATTGTGTGTACTTTGTAATGTTGGATCTATATTTCCTAATTTAAAATTGCTTTGTTCGAAAATGGTGGGGAACTAAAAATTGTTTGGTGTTGTCGATTAATGGAGGACTTTTGTCTTTGTTTAATCATGTTGGAAAAAAGCTTGTGGGTTATGTATGTTTGGCAATGCTTTGTCTATACCTTTATCTCTGCCTCGTGTGTATAATGCTTTATTTGTGCCTTTATTTATGCCTTTATCTATGCCTTTAGTTGTGCCTTTATCTGGGACACCACATTATCATTTGTGGTGTGTCTTTATCTGGGAATTGTTTTGTGGTCCTGGGTCTTGAATTTTAGGTTTCATCACTTTAAAATAGGAATGTTTTCATCAGTTTATAATAGGTTTTTATGTTGTGATTTCAGGGAACAATGAACTATTCACAATCAAAGTGTATCATGGTGGACAACTCAGGGAAGACTTCTATGTTGGAGGGAAGGTGGATTTCTTTGACTACTGTGACAAAGATTTCATGTCATTGCTCGAGGTTGACAATATGGTTGAGGAACTGGGATATAAGAATGTCTTCATTAGTTACCAGTACAAGATCCCAGGGATGGAAATTCGAAATGGGTTGAAGCTTCTGATGACAGATTTGGATGTTATCAACATATGTAAATTTGTGCCAAACCACACTCTGATTGAAGTGTATATTGAGAAGATAACACCTGAAGAATGTGTCTTTCAAGAGATGAAGTTTATGAAGTCATTTGAACAGGTTGGTTAGAGTAAGGTGGTTATTGAAGAACTTTTATGGTGATGAGGATGACCGGTGCAATTTGATAGAGGAAAGGCCAGTACAAGTGAATAGAGGAAAGGCCAAGCTAGCCATAGAATATCCAGTTAGTGGCCTTTGTGGTGAATGTAGTGTGCCTTCCCAATGTGTGACTCAAGCTGTTGAAGAAGGGCCTGATGAAGTCGTGGCTGATGAAGGAGTGGAGGATAAAGCTGATGAATGTGTGGCTGATGAAAGGGTGGAGGATGAAAAAGTGTATGATGTGGGTGATGAAGGAGTAGAATAAGAAGATGAGAATGACAGTGACTTCATAGAAGAAGAATTTCCTACTGATGAAGATCACTTACAGTTTATGAAATTTGTAGATAATGATGTGGATGCACAGGAGGATGCAGTGTTGGCTAGCATTAGGGAACAAAATATCCCACAATCTAGGTAGGGATCTTGGCAACAAAGGGAAGAATTTGAAGAAGAGATTGATGTAGATCTAGTTGGTGAGCTGGATTACAATTCGGATGGCCTTCACAGTATGCATGAAGATGAAGACGATGGTCGAAGCAATAATGAGCATTATCCTGAGTTTAATGAGAAAACTGACATGAAGAACCCACACTTGTCCTTAGGGTTGATATTTAGGGATGCCGCACAGTTCAAAAGGGCAATAGTTATGCACTCTCTAATAAATGGGTATGGGGATGTCCATTTTCCACGAAATGAGAAGTTCAAGGTTGATGCAGCATGCAAAAAAGGTTGTATGTGGCTTGTCAAGTGTGGGAAGATGTGCAATTCAAACAACATGCAGATAAAGAAGATTTTGGATCACCACACATGTGGTAGAATATGGATGAATAGGAATATGAAACAGTCTTGGCTTACTGAGTAGTACTTGGAAAAGATCCAACTTAATCCAACATGGTCTGTTGAGTCTTTTATGGACACCATTGGAGCTGAATGGAAACACGGTTGCTCTAAGATGAAAGCTTATAGCTATGAAGATTATAGAAGGTAAGTATGCTGAGCAATACACAAGATTGTGGGATTTTGCTAAAGAAATTAAAAAGACAAACCCGGGGAGCATTGTGAAGATAAAGTTGGATGAAGGAAGGTTTCAAATGATGTATGTGTGTTTGGGTGCATGCAAGGAAGGTTTCAAGCATGGCTGCAAATCCTTGATTGGTTTAGATGGTTGTCATTTGAAGTCTCACCGTGGGGGTCAATTGTTGATTACTGTGGGGATAGATCCCAATGATGAAACTTGGGTGATAGCTTATGCAGTTGTCGAGATGGAGAATAAAGATTCCTGGATTTAGTTCTTGGAGATTTTGACCGAGGATATTGGGATTACAAATCAACATCGTTGGACATTCATTAGTGACAAGCAGAAGGGTTTAATTCCTGCATTCTTGGCAGTTCTTCCCGATTGTCACCACATGTTTTGTGTGCGGCATTTGTACACAAACTATAGAGAACAGTTTAAGGGTAATGCATTGAATGATGCTTTATGGGTTGTTGCCAAGACCACTACAATTCCACACTTTAGAAGAGCCATGGAGGAGCTTAGATTGTTGAACAAAGATGCATATGATTGGCTCATGAAGAAACCTACCATTCACTGGAGTAGGTCCCATTTTCAAACGCATACCAAGTGTGAAATGTTGCTGAACAACTTGTGTGAAAGTTTCAATGCCGTGATAGTGAAGGCAAGGTCGAAACCAATTGTAACCATGCTTCAGATCATTCATACCATGTTGATGAGAAAGATTCAAATGAGAACAGAAATTATGGTAAGACAACCTGGAGATTTGTGTCCGAAGATTAAGAAGAAGTTGGAGGCTGCAAAAATAGAGAGTGGTCGATGCATTGCTCAATGGTCTGGTGAGACTAAATTCCAAGTGGATGCTGGAGGAGGTGACCAATTTGTTGTTGACTTTGTTGAACGTACATGTTCATGTCGGGGATTTGACCTTACTGGTCTTCCATGAAGCCATGCCATTGCTACCATTAATTATAAGAGGGAGAAGCCATAAGACTATGTGGATGTTTGTTATTCCAAGGTCAAGTACTTGGAAATATATGGAAACTTGATCCAGCCAATGAATGGGATGTCAATGTGGGAGGTCATTGAAAATCCACCTATCCAGCCTCCTCTATATACTAGACAACCTGGAAGACCTAAGAAAAAGAGAAACAAAGAGGCTGCAGAAAATGAGAAAAAAGCTAATCCTACACAAAATGAGGCCACTAACACAGGTGGAGATATTCCACAGCCACAACAGCTCTCAAAGAAAGGCCAAGGGACCGTCAAATGTGGAATATGCAAAAAAGAGGGCCATAATACCAGGACTCATCACATTGGATGTAAGCATCAAGCACAGTTGGATGAGGTAATTAAGAGATTCAAACAGATGGAGGAGTGAAGAAGCGAAAGACAAGGCAACCAAGAAGCTAAAAAGTGTGGCCATACAAGAACAATCCGGGTTTTTTATGTTGGATTTTTTTGCTAGTGGCTGGAATTTTTTGTGAATGTTGGCAATAGCTAGGAACTAGTTTTTTGCTTAGCTAGGAATTGTTATTTTGCTCCCAATTGGATTTGTAGCTCATTAGGAACTGTTATTTTGCTACTGGCTGGATATCCTTTTAGGAACATGCTAGCTTATTTCCAGTTGAACTCCTAGATGTTAGCTTCGGTTGTCAATATATGGAACATGCTTGTTATTTGGTTTCCAAGAAAGTGAAATATATTGCTACTTTAGTTGCCTATTTGGATATTGGAATACATTTTTGCCTATTCATTGATTACTAGGTTCAATTATGTTGGAATATGCATTTTTGCATTATGGATTGCATTTGATGCAATTGTTCATAATTTTGGCCCCCAAAACCCATAAAGAAATAGGATTTTTAAATAAAAAAATTGGCGGGAAAATTTTGAATTTTGAAAATTTGCCAATGTGGCACTTTTTGCTAAGTTGGCATGACATGGCAGATGAATATCCACGTGTGCAAGTTTTGGAGGGAGTGGGCTGACGTGTAACAGGGTCCACTAATGCCACGTCAGCATTTAACGGACAATTGGATGGAAAATCTAACGGAGGTGTTATTTTGAAATAAAATGATACGTGATGTATGAAAGTGAAATGTTTTAAACATATTGTATGAGGTTGTAATAGACCTCAAACCTGAGGGGATTTGGTGTAATTTATCCAAAACTTTATATTTGACTTGGAGTATACAATATTAAATAAATAGACGTTATAACATGACATGACATGGAGGAATAATCATAGGGTTTAGATGATCAAACTAAAAAGTTTCCTAGCCCAAAAATAAAAGTTAAACTGAAATATCTCGTGTTGTATTGTTTCTAGTACTTATTTTTTGGATTGTACACTCTTCCTTATGCAACAAGGAACACTTTTATCTTTGATTTTGAGGGTTTCAAATAGAAAAATCATTTATTGATCTGTACTCCAACCTAATTTAATCCATGAACTCAAATTAATTATCTTATCCTTTCTTATTCTTAATAAATATACGAACCATGAATTGTCTTCTGACCCATGTTAGTCTTGGGTGGACTAGAGTGCATTTGAACTCATTACTATTAAGTTATATGGTGCTGCTACTCATCAACTCATAGATTGTCGTTAAGTTTAAATTTTAAATTTGTGCAATAGATAGATTAAATAAAACTCATCTAACAGAAATGAATGAAGTGATGAGCGTCACCACCACCGGCAAAAATATTTCCATTGTACTAGGGGTTTCTTTCTTTAATGAAAGTTGGGTAAATTACACAATACCCCCTCAGGTTTGAGGTCTATTACAATCTCATACAACATCTTTAAAACATTTCACTTTCATACCTCATGTACTATTTTATTTCAAAATAATATATCCGTTATATTTTCCATCCATTGATCCGTTAAGCGCTGATGTGGATGCCACATGGCAATTTTTTTTTTTAATTTAAAAAAAAAACCTAACTCTTCTTTATTATATAAAAAAAATATAAAATAAAAAAACTGAAACTGTATCCCCCTCATCCTCCTCTCTTCTCTGCGCAACCCCCAAATTCATCTCCCCCATCGTCATCTTCTTCCCTGTAACCCAGAAAAAAAAAGAAAAAAAAAAGCAACCCTTCAGTTCGTCTTCCCTCCTCTTTTTTCCCCCATCTTCATCTTCTTTCCCCCCACCCCTACCTGCAACCCTGAAAAAAGAAAAAAAACTCATATCCCTTTTCGCCATTGCCAAGTTCGTGAAGTAGAAGGAATGGGAGTGGATTTAAGGAGTGGCGGGGTGTGTAGAGGAAGGAAGAAGGTGGGTGCGGAATGAGGGATGTAGGTTTCCGGGTGAGGTGGGTCGCGAGGGTGGGGGTGGGGGGGGGGATGGAGGGTCGCGGGTTGTTGGGGGGGGGTTGGGGAGTGATTGTCGCGGACTCGCGGGTGTGGGGGGGCGGGGGTTTGATCTTTCTGGGTATGGGGGTTCACGGGATGGGTTTTCTAACTTTTCTTTCAGTTTTTTTAAAATTATTTATTATTTTTTTATAAGAAGATTTAGGTTTTTTTTTTTAAATTTTTTTTGCCACGTGGCTGCCAAATGTGTGCCACGTGACATCCACGTTAGTGCTTAATAGATTAATGGATGGAAAATGTAATAGATGTATTATTTTGAAATAAAATAGTACATGAGGTGTGAAAGTGAAATGTTTTAAAGATGTTGTATAAGGTTGTAATAGACTTTAAACCTAAAGGGTTTCTATGTAATTTATCTATGAAAGTTTATATGTCAGTAAAAAAATGTACTTCCCTCAGACCATTAGGTAGTTTGTTTTGGGCCCATAGAAAAATATAAAAACAATTGGGCTAAAACCCATCAATAATACTGGGCTTGGAGTGCAGCATATTGAGGAGTAGTTGAGTCTATTTACTTAATTCTGCTATGGGCTACAACGAAAAGATCCCTTTAGATTCGGCTTTATCTTCTTTTTTTTCTTTTCTTTTTTGGTTCGAAAAGATAAATTTCATTGCAAAGAAAGTAGGGCAATGCTGTTAACATGTTTTTTTTTTTTTACTTTTCACACATATTTTGCAAATTTTTATCCATTAATTTTTCTTAATTCAGTGAATTCGATGATTTAAAAGTGAGAATGATATGTGGAAAGTAGACATAAGAACGTGTGGCCCTTATTACATAGCTCAACTTTAACTAAATTTTGCCTTTTTGGATATCAAGCGGATTTTGAGGTGGTTGATTTATGCTCTTTAGCAATAGAAATGAAAGAATAATGAGAACCTTGTTGCTCAGACATTTACACTATGTTTAGATGAAGAAATTTAAGATTACTAAAGAGTTTTAAAATGACAGAAATTGAAATGACGAGATTTTATTTTTTAAAATTTGTGAATTTTCTTGTTTGGTTAACCTCAATTATAGAAATTGAAAAATGACACCCATTTACATGGAATTTAAACTTCCCAAATTTCAAGTTTTTGTTCCCTGCAAAAATTCTAAATTTCTATATTTATGAATCCAAACAAGAGAATTAGTGTATGTCAATTTAATCAGACCTTTATGTTGCTTAGTAATTAAAACCGTTTTAAGTCCTCGATCAGCTTTAAAGATAAACTTTGCAGATGATTCAATAAAAAAATTATAAATTATTTAATCATTCAACTAATTTTGTCAAAATTTTAGCGTTTATAAGTGAAACATGATTAGTCATTTTATTCGATAACTATTAGATAACTTTGTCAATATCACTTGTAATCAAATGGGAAGGCTGACCACATGATTGGGGAAGTCCTAAAACTTGAAGAAATTGATTTTTGAACATTCATTTTCTTTCCCTATATCTATTGTCATGTATTTCAATTATTTGACTATTCTGTATTTTTATCGACAAAAAATAAACTAAAAATCCTGAGCCGAAAATTAGGGTACGAAAATAAATTTTGAGACCGAGATATTCAATAGGGATTGTTGTTAAAATATGAAACATAAAAAATTGTACAACGAGCGAAAAATCTGAAATACTTTGACGATTGAGAGCAGCTGCTTTCCAACTACCGATGTTTTTGTTGGATGGAAGTCTGAGACGGATAGCACTAGGAAGAAACAGAGCATGTGCATACTCCCGCAAGCAGCCAACAAACAAAGTAAGAAACGCCAACCGAACTTTCTCACTCTTTAGGAAGAAACAGAGCATCTCTGCATGTGCATACTCCCGCGAGCAGCCGACAGAGAAAGCAAGAAACGCCAACCGAACTTTCTCACCCTTTTCTTTTCTTTTCTTTTTTATTTTTTTATTTTTATTTTGCACACAAGCTTTGAGGAGGCACAGCTACAGAGGGATACGATTGTGTTTATTTAATAATAATTACATTTTGGAATGCTTACTCCTCTAAACACTTGTGTCGCGTTTACTAATTCGTAATCAAATTGAGAGGAATTGAATTGAGGCTGAATCAGAATTGGATTCCTGTTGAAATTGTTTACTAAAACTGTCTGGAATCGGAATAGAATTCCATAAAACTGTTTACTAATTTAGCAGAATCAGAATATAAACCAGTATGATTACTAAAATGTCCTTGTTCTAAGTAATGTAAATACTAAATTGTCCTTGTTGAAAATAAATGATTTTTATGCTATAATTATTGAAAAGTAAGTTTATTTATATAAAATTAAATTTATCTTTACAAACTTGATCTTTTCTTCCTCCCATCCTCTTATCCCCATCTTTCCTTCACCTTCTTCCAGAGCACCCCCGGTCGATCTCCCATGCCTCTCCGTTTCCTCTCATCCCCATCTTTTCTTCACCTTCTTCCAGAGCACCCCCGGTCTCCCACGCCTCTTCATTTCATCCTTGCTGCCTTCTTCTTTCCCAGCCCGCACAACCCTTCCCACCATCCATCATACTCACAGGTCCTCCACGCTCCCCAATCCTCCATATCTTCTTCTTCCCCAACCCCCACAACCTTCCATATTCACAGATCCTCCCATTGCCTCCCATATTCACATGTCCCCCCACCACCCCTGCCACCTCCCAATTTGGGTGGATTTGCAGAAGACAAATTGAGAGGGTAATTTAGGAAGAAAAGTCTGATTCCTGGAGGACAGCAATACAAGGAATTCAATTACCACCTATTGCTAGAGAATCTGACTCCGGGAAATTCCGGAGTGTGATTCCGGAATTCAACTGGGTCCCACACGATTTTTGATTCCTCTCACGTTAGTAAACACTGGTGTAATCCGTAATCGGAATTCAATTCCATTTCTTGATTCCCATTACCATTACCTAAACGTGCCCTTGAAGCCATCAATATTTTGGATGGGATTGTGTGCCCTCTCATTTTTCATTCACTTCGCTTCTTATTTGAGCTGTCACGATTAAGTCACGTTAACATTTTTTATTAATGTTTAAATATAAATAATAAGACAAAAAGTACTAGAAATATAAAATATTGACGTGAGTTAATCATGACCGTTCAAATAGAAGAGAATGAGAAGTAGGAGGGCATACAATCCCATCCCAATATTTTAACTTGTTATTTACTCGAATCTTTTCTTCTTTTTTTTCACCCATCAACCCACTAATAACTACTGATATACATTGTTCCCCAATATATGACGGGAGGTTTTTTAGCACTTTATACTAATCATTTTGTTTATAACGTATTATCGTATGACACAACATATTTACACTTATTGTAAAAGAAGTTGAGGTTAAAGTTGGGTGATCTTATAAGTTTTTGCGCAAGGTTTTCTTAACTCTCCAATGTGAAACATTATTTCACGAGAAATGTTAAAGAGATTCTCTATGAACTTTCCGTCATCTTATTTTTTGACACAATTTATGTGTCAACATTATAAAATATTGTATCATAAATATAAAGTGACGAATAATTCATCGAAAATCTCACTTTAAGAAAGTCTCCTTAACATTTATCTTCTTTCACATCCTCACGAATCATAGCGTGACAATTTTAAAAATAGAGTATCAATGACTAGAAATTCGAGACTTGCACATTTTCTTGTTTCATTGGCACTAGACGTCCCATGAGCGAATATACGACTCGATGTGTAGACGATTACACGATGTGTAAGTAAACTCGAACATAATTTTTAAACTCGAACATAATTTTTATACTATTTTACAAGATTGTTAATCGGTTGACACATACACGATCTGTAAGTAAACTCGAACATAACTCATTGCAACCACATACATAAAATACCATCAACATTTGGGCAAGGAACTTCATGAAATTTGACCAAGGCGTGATGGACTCAGAAATTGTAACTAATAAAGATGGACTGGCAGCCGAGGTTCCATAACAGCGACAAGTGGGAACTTCCGATGTGTGACCAATCCATAAGCTTCTTCCATACCCAAATCTTCCACTTTCACATTCCCAGGCAACTTCCAATTAAACCCATGCAACATGTTAGCCAAACAAGTTCTTATCATCTTCAGCCCTAGCTTATAACCAGGGCACATCCTCCTCCCCGACCCAAACGGCAGCAACTCAAAACTCTGTCCCTGCAAATCAATCCCAGTATTCTCTAAGAACCTCTCTGGCCTAAACTCTTCTGGTTCTTCCCACAGTTTAGGGTCTCTCCCCATGCTCCACGTGTTCACAAAAACTACGGTTCCTTTGCAAACATCGTAACCTGCCACGTTGGAGTCGTCGACGGCTAGATGGGGAGCCAGAATTACGACCGCAGGATGCTTTCTCATTGTCTCTTTCATGATCGCATCTATGTAAGGAAGTTGTGCTAGGTCTTTCTCTTCTACCCATCTCTCTCTCCCAATCACTCTGTCAAGTTCTTCTGTTGCCTTCTTTATGAGGTTTGGTTGTTTTATGAGCTCAGACATTGCCCACTCTAAAGTTGTTGCTGAGGTATCAGTGCCTCCAGCTATTAAGTCCTGGTTTTAATTTTAATGAACAATTATGTTTTATAGATGGTTAGTCAAATACGAGAAATACATACTAAACGTGATAAATATGTACTTAAGTGTATAGAACTTTTTAAATATTAACAATTGAATAGATTTGGGATCATATATGATATATACCTGAGTGAATGCCTTGATACTGTCATAGTTGAGTTTAACTTCAAGATCATTTGAACCATCAACCAGCTGCAGTAGTAAATCCACCATGTCCTTTGGCACATATTCTTCCACTCCTTCCTTCTTCGCCTTGTGTTCGTTGAGCACGAAATCATAAAACCGATTGATTTTTTTCTGCACGGCCTTCATTCGCTTTATGTATCCTTGCAAGTCCAAGAAATTAAGCCATGGTATCCAATCCCCAATGTTAAACACCCCATTAAGCACAAACAACTCATCTATCATGTCCTGAAATTCTTTGAGTGACATTATAGAGCCCTCGTATTCGGCCACGCTAAAATAATCCTTACCCAACACAGTTCTGCTCATAATGCTAAGATTAAGGCGTGACAGATGCTCTTTAAGCACAACTGGGTTACCTGACTTGGCGATGGCATAGAGTCGCGATGTAAAAGCGCGATTTTCGTCAACACGAATGTACTCAAAGGACTCTAGCCTTTTGGAACTAAACAACTCGTAGAGGAAGATTTTCCGGCCTTGACGCCAATATGGACCGTAAGGTGACCAAGTGACATTTTGGTAGTCATAGGTGAGGTACTTGCCTGCTGCAGTTTGAGGCCTAGAGGAAAACACATGATCATGTGTCTTCAAAAATTGTTTAGCCATTTCTGGAGACGAGGCAACTACAACTGGGCGGGAGCCAAACCTGAGTTGCATTATAGGTCCATAAGTTTGGGATAATTTGTGAAGGGATTGATGTGGGAGAGGACCAATGAGGTTGAGGTTTCCAATTATAGGCCAGGGTTTAGGACCTGGTGGAAATTTTTGTTTCTTGAGTTGGGGAAACAAGGTTTTTGAGACAAGGGCCAGAGTGGCGAGGCATGCCAAGGTTAAAATTGCAGCACAAGAAAAATACTCCATTGTGTGGATTGTGGTTGCAATGGTGAACGGTTGAGAGTTGTGGTCTTATATAGTTGAAGTACGTAGTAGGTGGCAGACTTAGAAAATTTTTACAGGGTGGGCTAGCTTAAAGATTTAAATCTTGATAAACCAAGAAATTTGATACTGTATTTGTCATAGTATCCTTTAGCTTAAGAAAATTTCACAAGGTGAGCCAATAATTTTCTTTATTAGAAATTTTGATGTTTAACTTTGTTTCAAGTTGAATTTTAGTATACTGATCATCATAATTTTTTTTCTCAATTGAGTATTATTAATGGCATAAATCATTTCATTTGTAAAGGATTACGTTTTGAACTTTTGAGTTTGTTTAAATGTTGTTGAATACTTGTATTAATGCCAATTTGTTTAACGAGCCTACAAGTGAAGCACAAACCGAAACCAAAACCGTTTGAAGCTAAACCAAACCAAAACTAAATGATTTAGTTCCATTTCGGTTCTTACCCTAAACCCGCACCGAAAAAAGTAAAGTTTTGTTTCGATTTTAATTTTACTCTAAAACTGCACCAAATCATTTAAAACGTTCATGTTGTTTAATGGATGCAGAAGATTCACAGGATAATTTTTTTTAAAGAATTTTTTAAAAATACACTGCTGGTAATGGGGATATTGCAGAGATGGTGTTTTCAAAATGATTGCCAAAATAATTGCAGAGATAGTGTTTCCCAATTTTTAATTCAAGCACTTTTCTCGTTGTAAATAGTGAAAGATATTCATTCTCCACCTCTGCTCCTCATAAATTTCAATATATTTTAAGAAATTATTATTGGCATTTTTAAAATGTGAGTGGATGTGTGATATTACTTTTTTTTTTTCACAAGCTTTTGTAAAACCCACCGTAATATTAGACAAATAAAATATCATTAAGACAAATTCGATTCTACAAAGAAACGCTAAACTCTTAATCAAATGGTCATATGGTTTTGGAATTGGACATTTTTGGTAGACACGATCTTTGAGGGAAGACCTAAAAGATACACGATTAAGATCATTTAAATACATTACAGAGTGAGTTCCACAAAAACTTATCCAAAAAATTATGCAAAAAAGGGACACACATCCATTCCCTCAAAAATTTAATTATAAACTTTAAATCTGTTATATTAAAAATAAAAATATTTATATGAGAAGTGCGCAATCAAAATTTTAGAGTGTCAGTAATAATTTTTATATTTTATTGTAAAACACTACAAAAATATTAACATGAATGCTACGTCATAATTCTGAAAATAAATTTAATAAAATGTTACATGCAATAGGCAATTTCTATTTGAGAGATAATACAAGGGAGCTTTAATAAAACACCCCTGGCACTGTTTACTTTTAACGAAAAACCATTTTTTTACCTTTAACTGTCACTATTCATTATACCTTCAAAAAGGACTTTTCATTAAAACTGTCACTATTCAGGGACTTTTCGTTAGTTTTCCTATAATAACAATTGTGAAATAATACATCATGCATAGGTGCGTTGTAATAAAAAATGGAGAAACAAACACTTTATGGGAATAGAAAAAAGGAGAAATGCTCCAGGAGAGAGAGGGGCCCAGACCTGACACCGACCTTCATCCTCCCATTTGGTCCCACTACAGAAGGGATCCTCCCATGTCTAAGATGAGATTCTAAGAAAAAAAATCAACTTTGTATGGTTGGTGATGAATGATAAGAAAATGTTAATTAGGCTTAAAACGTTTAATGTGTTTATTTCGCAAATAATATTGAGGGGTGGAGAATCGAATTAGAAATTTCAAGTTCAAATTATAAAAATAATTTTTTAATTAACTGAACTATACATGTCGCATTTTATATGATTTTTAAATAAAGAACATAAGTATACAAATAATATTTCGTTCGAATAATGGAGAAGCTTGATTTTAAAATGAAATAACATTCTGGTCATGCATAATGTATCTTAACTTCAATATTGGTTGGGAAAGGACCAATAAAAGGATTATGATTATACACTACATGTAACGAGATATATTTCAATCATCTCAATATTGTCAAGACAACAGAAGTAGAGCAACGAGGGATTTATAGTTTAATTAGTTTGGAGTGCTTACTAATTTATTCTTGTGTTTGAGTTATTAAGTTCAAATCTCTCCCCTCCACCTCTGATATCACTTTTATTAAAATAAAATAAGAAGTCACAAAGGCGGCGTATCATGAAGGAAAACAATAGATATGTAAAGGTTCTGTTTGGTATTCTACTTGAATCCAATTTTTTAAACTCAAAAACAATTTTTCAGTTTTAGTCCTTAAAAACTTGTTTGGTATGACTAGTTTCAAAAACTGAACTAAAGACTAACTCAAAAACATAGTATGTTCTCTAAAAACATAAAAAGTGAGTTTTTAGAATTTTTAAACTTAAATTCACTCCTTTCTTTTATTTCTTTCCTTCACACTCACTCCAAATCTCTCGCTTTTCTTCTTTCTCTCTCCTCTTTTTTTTTATTTTTTTTATTTTTACCTTTTTCTTCTCTCCTTCAATCCGCTCTCTTCATTTTATCGGTTCTTTCTCTCACTCCTCTTCCTCTCTATCTCATCCAATCCTCTCTTCTTTTTCTTTCCTTCAATCATCTCTTACTTTCTTTCCTCCTTTCTCCTCTTTCTCCCTCTCTTGTGACTCCCTCTTTTTAGATTTCTTTGTCTAGTTTAAGTCGTAAGATTTGAAAATTTTAAATCGCAAACCAATCAAGTTTTTGAGTTTGAAAGAATTTTTTTTTAAAAAAATGTTCTTAAGAAATGTTTTGAGAAATGATAAAAAATTTCAAATAGGATACCAAACATACCCTAAATGTTTCAACGGAAAAAAAAACGAAAAATATAATTTGAAAGAGAACCATTTGCACAAATACACTTCTTACAAGCTCAAATGGATTGTGGGAAGTGAGAGATTGTCTAATAGTTGATTTGTAATTAGCATATGGTAAATAGTGACAGGATAATCTTTCATTAATTAAGAGAACCTTCCTTGTCAACTTTTTGCCACTTTTTTTTTCAATTTTGCCCTCACAATTAAAACAGACTATGTTGACATAATGAGGGCAAAACAATAATTTTGTATCTTTTGAGAAAATGACATTCATATCCCCATTTTCCTATTTTACCCTCAACTTTTCTCAAAATGACAATCATATTCCCAAAATTTTCTATTTTACCCTATTTTTTTATACATAATATCTACATAAGGAGGACAAAACAGTAATTATGTAATATTAAGAAATATATGTTTTTATTAAGAGAAACTAACTCATCATCATTGTCCCATACTCTTTTTATAAATTTTAAAAACTAATCACACTCCTTAATCAAAAACAAAAAAAAAATGAAATTGTTCACACACAAAGTGTGTGCTCAATACTAGTCCTTTTTAATATTGTTTTATCCTTTTTGAGGAGATCATATACAAAATCTTTAACTTTATATGGAGAAGAGATGCCATGGGATGATAGAGGCTGAGCAACGATAATTTTGAATATAAAGCAATTACAATTTTTTTTATATTTTAATATATATATATATATATATATATATATATATATTTTATATCAGAACCGCCTAGTTTTGCTTAAGTTAGCAAAGCTAGTTCGGCTTTTTTAAAAATGCGTAAAAAATGAGAATAAATTGATTACAAACTCGTTATTTACGCTATTGATAATTAAAACTTCTTGCCACTTAGTATTGCAGCCTAATGGTATTTCTTTTTACATATAAGTGAAAGGTCTTAGATTCGATTCTTGCCAAATGCGAGTTTGAATCACATTATTACTTACGATATTGATATTTAAAACCTCTTGCCACTTAGTATTGCAGCTTAGTGGTATTCCTCTTCACTTCTAAGTGAGAGGTCTTAGATTCGATTCTTACCAAATGTGAGTTTGAATCACATTATTACTAGCTCATTGTGAGGCTAAGCTCACTCCTATTCTTAGTGTAGATAATATTGTTTATTAAAAAAAATTAAAATCTCTTTATTGCAAGTGAAGAGTAATATTATTAAATCACAACTAGCTCAGGTTTTCTATATTGTAAAACTTTGTTGTGGGCTTATAATAGGGTTTAGCCTATGTAACAATTCAAAGTGCTATTCTTCCACCACCATATTTTTTTATCCAACAAAAACCAAGCCCATGTTTTATCTTTGAGCCCTCATACGTTTCTACCTACCAACAAGCCCAATCGATGTCGTGCACAAACAACCCATAACTTCTGGATCGTTCTCATATGTCGTATCAAGAGTCTAGTCACGTCACTTTCGCAGCGCTGCTCACGGATCTCTTTCTTTTCTAAAGATTTTTCAGGATAATCAATACAATACATCACGTGTTATTATAGAAATAGTAACATATGTATATTAAAAAGTTAATAATTTAATAACTTATATAAAAATATGTGATGTACTACCCGCGTTCTAATCACAATAAACATTTACTTGAACAAAAAAGCATGCAGTGATACGTTTTGCACTTGTACACAGAGTTAGTTATGCATCAAAACCTACGTACAGAAGAACAGTGCATGGCTGATGGCTCCTTCAATATTTATAAAGAAAATTAATAAAAATGACTTCAATACTTTGAATTTTAACTAAAAATAATGTAAGAACTTTATTTAATGATTAGTACAAAGTCCAATATCAAGCCAACCCAATAAGACTAGCCCAAAAAATATAATAGGGTAAATGACAAAAAACTACCTTAACTATTGGTGTCACGACACTTTCATACCTCATCTTTAAAACGTGACAATGTCATATCGCATCTTACGAATTTGTGACAATGTCATACATCCGTCAATTTTTCTGTTAGTTTTTCTGTTAAGTGCTGACGTGGCAAGATATGGGGACCACTCACTAATACAGCTGGATTAAAAAATAATTAAATATATTTTTAATAATTAAAAATTAAAAAAATTTATTTTTATATTAAATCTGTCTCTCCTAAAAAATTTAAATTTTTTAATTTTTAATTATTAAAAATATATTTAATTATTTTTTAATCCAGCTGTATTAGTGAGTGGTCCTCATATCTTGCCACGTCAGCACTTAACAGAAAAACTAACAGAAAAATTGACGGATGTATGACATTGTCACAAATTTGTAAGATGCGGTATGACATTGTCACGTTTTAAAGATGAGGAATGAAAGTGTCGTGACACTAATAGTTGAGATAGTTTTTTGTAATTTACCCAATATAATATATCAAGCTTTCGATTTTACCCTTGAAGTTAAGTCTTGTCCGTTGGTTCGTTTCGCTTCAGATGAAGAGAGAGAATGTTTATAGATTTAGATCTTTTCGTTAATTTCATCACAATTCCAACACATGTATCGACAACCCTAACAACTCTGGAAAATGCAATCGAAATCCTAATGCATACGAACAATAGATGCAGATCTCGCTTTGGAAAGGAGCGGAGGATGGGGAGGTTGAGGCTTTTCTTCCGTCTCCTTAAATCTCCAGAAAGCCGCCAAAGAGATCTCTCGCAATGTAAGTGTTTCCAGCGTTTGATAAATGTATTTGAATATGCAACTTGATTTGGTGTATTTTGGAAATTAGAGTTTATAAGTTTGGGAAATGTTGATTAGCGGATGTAATTTTTGGTGGTGTTTGATAATTACATAGTTAATTAACTGTTTTAGATTGCAAATCTCAAAGTAGGTTTAAGCTATTAAGAGTTTGGTGTCGTAATCTGATTACATGTATATGTTTTTGTTTGCTTGTGGCATTTTAATTATAAACTATGCAGATATTTATGTTTTTAGTCCAAATGGAAGAGTGAGGGTTTGCTACATTTTGTGGTTCAGTTTGTGAAGTGGCAGTTTTGGAAGCAGGAAGCTGTGGTTGCTTGACGGTAGCAACAAACCTTGTCGACATGCAGGTTGCTAAAGACTCAGAAGAATCTTCTAAGGACGATGAACGGGATTCTTAAAAGGAAAAGCCAAGACGGCACTGAGAGCCAAGATGAGCATGAAAAGCCAAGAAATGCTGCTCTTGATAAATTAGAGAAGCTAGAAATCATGTTGTAGGTATATATATTTTCATTTCTCAGCATTTTTGATTAATGATTATTCACTTGATTTGTTTGCACATATGAAGATTTTTATCCTTCAATATACTTTTGGTTTTCCTAAACTTGCAGGTTGTTGCTGAGTGAAGGTACAAAATTTTGAGTTATCAGTCATACTATTTTGTTATAAGAAAAGTTGTTTGGTGTGGCTTTGTAGCTTCTCTAACCAATTACAAAAGATGATTCCTTTGCACTCTGCAATCACTTTGCACTCTATTCAGTTTAAGAAGTAGTCAGTGTTTAGTTTAAGAAATAATGATAGTACCCATGTTTAGTTCTAGAAATAGTCAGTGTTCAGTTTACGAAATAGTGATAGTATCAGTGTTCAATTTAAGAAATAGTTAGTGCTCACTTGAAGAAATAGTGATAATATCGTGTTTAGTTCTAGAAATAGTTAGTGGTCAGTTTACAAAACAGTGATAGTACCAGTGTTCAATTTAAGAAAGGGGTGTGCTATCCACACACCCCTTTTTACTTCTCACACACCCCTATTACTTTTTGTCCGTTAGATCTTCTTCAATTCATTCGATCCGACGGCCGAAATCCAAAAAGGTGTGAGAGAAGTAAAAAGGGGTGTGTGGATATCACATCCCTTTAAGAAATAGTCAATTTCAATTCTAGAAGTAATATGTGTTCAGTTTAAGAAATAGTCAGTGCCCACTTTAAGAAATAGTGATAGTCAGTGTTCATTTTCATTAAAATTTAGGCTGTTTTTATTAAAAAGAAAAACCCTTAGGACAATCCGTATAAGTACAATCAAAGAGAAATGCTGGACGAGCAGCAAGCGGAATAGAACTTAGAGGACTAAACGATGGAGCTACTTCATGTGCTGTTGACATCTGCAAACAAGTTCTATCGTTAACATTTAATCCATCTCTTTTTCCACACATATTTTGGATCGATGCCTTTACCTTAAATAAAACAACAGCCGAACCAGGCCTTTTCTTCTTAGCCCTTATCAATACATTCTGACTGGAATTGAACAAGCCATTTCTCATCCCTTTGGTTGTATCCAAAACGAAATGCAGCCTTTTTCTCACACACTTTGATTAAAAAAACTAGCACAATGAAAACGCAAATCACCATCGTATCTAAAAGTCAAGAAGTACCCACATTCCACATAATGGTCTCTCACATCACAAATGCCAACCACCCATGCTGCAAGAACAAACCAACATTCTATTGAATCAATTCTACACTCCACGCACTACTGCTAAGGTCGAACAACGAAACTAACCCATATGTTTTGCCTTCCATGTGTCTCATGAATCTTTCTGGGATTTTCAGTCTTTCGAAGCTCAAATCAACAGAATAAACCCATATACAGTTCATAAAGAAACCCACATCTAATCACAAATATAAATATAAACCACAACCCGGTCCATTAGTTCATCCGTAAATGAACAAACCAAAAAAACCATAAAATTTTCAAAAACTTTTAGGAAATTACCATCTAACAAATGGAATGACAAAGGATTTAATTAAATAAATAATAAAGTCTGTAGCAAAGAGACAAATATCTGATCGAACCTAGAACAAGCAGATGAGATCGACTGTGAGATTCAGGGGATTGTTTTCTCGCCAAATCACGGCAAATCGAGCGAGGTGAGAGACCTCGACAGCGAGTGAGGTGTTTAGAGCGGGGTGGGATTTAAGTAAGTAACTGAAATATTTGCTTTTTGTTGTTCGCTTGAAATGTTGTACATTTTTTTTAACGGGATCGACTGACGGAATGGGGTTTCTGTTAGGGCAAGGGATGGAAAGAAAAATATTATGTTGTGAGCTTTTAATTCAGCCCATGTAGTTTTAATATTTGTGGGACCTCATATAAATTAGTTGTGTCTATATGATTAAATATAAAGTGTTTTTAGTTAAATAATAATATATGTTAGTTTTTGGTTAAATTAAACTTTTCATTAAAATGCTAACTCCTCAGCCCTCGCACAGTTCAGAAGAACCGATCATGCATACACATAACTAAATCAAAGCCCTGGATATTTCTTCAAACAATAGAGGCCACTGGATAGTTGACTGTTGACCTATAAGTCATTCAATGTGTGGATGGCAAACCCACTACAACTCTACATGTTTGTCCACTAATCCACTCGCTGCCTTATCCTTCCATATAAAATCATACACAAAGCCAGAGGGCTGAGAAGAGAAAAACTAAAAAGAAGAGAGGAAAAGAAGAGAAGCCACAAGGCTCACGATAGAGAGAAGATAATAAAGAGAGATATCCATGAATTTATATTATTTCAGATTATAAATAAAAGCAATGCTGCTGCTCTGAGGACGTACTCCAGTCAAACTGACTGTAGAAGAACTTCGTAAATTTTGTGTCTTGATTATTTATTCTACTATACACACCGTCGATTTTACAACAAGTTATCAACACGAGAAGCTCTCGTGTCAATGGAAAGCACAACGCCACATATCCTGTTCACCTCTGTCGCTTGGAATCTCACACATAAGAAAATCTTTTCATTTCATCTTAAAATCTTTGTACTACTGATTTTCCTAAAGCAAATATATATATGTTGTTGTGTGACTGTATATCATCCTTTGCAGAAGCAAAAGAGTACAGACTCAAAATTCGTAGAGAATCAGACAGCTATAAAAACAGCCTCGAAACTCTAACTTGTAGACCTCAGATTGAAATATTTTCTTCTTCAAAGTTGTTTGTCTGCCTAGTACCTACAACATATCAAATTTTCAGAAAATTCCAATGGTGTGATCATCGCAGTCGCCTGAATACCAAACCAGTTTCTAATTTCCGCAGAAAATTGGACAGGCACCTTATGAGTACCAAAACTCCAGTTCAATAGCTCAGATCGAAATTATTTCTTCATGAAAGTTGTTCGGTATTCTCTTATCCATATCATACTAAAATTTGAGCTAAATCTAACTATTTGATCTTCTCATAAGTTGTAGACACTTTTGACTCCAAAACTTATGGGAACCGTTTCGACTTTTTCGAAACTCACTGGAGGAGGAACACCAATTGGAACTTATTGTTACTATTACTTCCTGACTAACTAAAAGGACTTAGAGTTGTGAAATGAAAAAAAAAAGAATGAAACAAAAGAAAGTGGCAGACCAAGAAAAAAAGAGAGCAAAAGATGGGGATTTAATCATTGCATTTTTTGTTTTTGGCATATTTATGTGCATGGTGTTGGTTTAAAGTCATATCACAAGTTCTACTTATTTACAGTGGATATAGTTATTTCCTTTTGCTTTAAATCTTTAATATTTATGTGAATGGTGTTGAACCAAAGCTCTTGTCACAAACTCTATTTACTTAAAAGCAATTTATTTACCATGGTTGGAATTACCACATATTGCTTTAATTTATTTATTGTACTTCTTTTTGTTACGATGAGTACATACTGGACTCGAAGTTCCTTGATCATATCAGAACCTAAAGTTTCTTGATCCTCATTACATAAAATGATTGGACCCGAAGTTCCATCATGCAAAAAGATCAGGCATGAAGTCCCTAGATCCTCAAGATCGGACATGAAGTTCCTTGATGAGTACTTTAAGTTTGAAAAGCTAAAGAGCCACAACTTAATTGTAATAAAGGCCACAAGAGTCTCAATCCATAGGCTATTAAATAAGGACCAGAAGTTTCTTGATGTATGTAAATGTTAATATAATGCATGTTTGCTGGAGAGTTTACATCTCAAAATTTTGATGATTACTGCATGACATTGGGCATTGATATTCAACACCCTGTTCCTCATGTCCATACTCAAAATGGTTTAGCATAAGCATTAATTAAGCAGCTTCAGTTAATAGCTCGCACTTTGCTTATGAAAACGAAATTGCCAGTTCCTACATAGGGACATGCCATCTTACATGCTACATCATTGGTTCGATTGAGACTTATAGCCAACCATAAATACTCCTCGGTACAACTCGTGTTTGGGCATTAGTCAAATATTTCACCTTTACGAGTTTTTGGTTGCGCTTTTTATGTGCCTATTGCATCGTCGCAACGCACTAAAATGGGACCTCAGCGTAGACTGTGAATTTATGTTGGATTTAATTCACCATTTATCATTTAATACTTAAAACCCTTGACTGGGGATATATTTACCGCGTGATTTATGAACTATGATTTTAATAAGATAGTTTTCCCGTCATTAGGAGGAAAAAATAACATCGTTCCAGAAGCATGATGAGAAAATATCATTCCAGAAGAACGACGAGAAAATATCATTCCAAGCTAAACTCAATCTCAGTTGAGTGATTAGGTTGAACACATGTCTATGGAATGAAGCCGGGAAGTTTCGGTTCTTCCACCATTTTTTGCCAATATCTGGCAATTTCAAGGATGGTTTCGGCTCAGATTCTCTATTGATAGATTATTGGCTAAATGCTAATTGATCGAATGGTCATCTACGACGATCATTCTACTAAGTGAATAGTTATGAAAAAATGTACCGATATATAAACTCTAGAGTTGTCACATCTTCTAATGTCAGTTAATTAATTAAGAAAGAAAGAATGCCTTGAATCTTGATGCATGCTAGAGTTATAAACAGTAGTAGGCAAGAGCCGATGCGCCCTTCACTGCACTTGAGTCATGGGTTAATGTAAATTATTATTGGTAAAAGAAAAAATAACAGTACTAGCTAGGCTAGAAAACGACATGTTGTTAATAAGGTTGGGCCTTGTATTGGGCTCATTTTACACAAAATTGTGGCCTCTTGTGCTTTCTCTAGGCATAATGTTACTTAAGAACACATGTAGCAGACTTAATAATTAGAGCATGTTCAGAAGTGTTTTTAAAATGGTTAAAAGTGCTTTTAACGAAAGTGTTTTTAACGAAAGTGTTTTTGATACCTATTCTTGGTAAAAATGCAAATAATCTTGAAAAAAACACCTGAAATACTTTTTACAAGAATTACATAGCTAATACTTCTTAAAAAATACACTTCAAGTACTTTTAGAGTCCCAAAAACACTTAAGAACACTTCCAAACATGCTTTAATTCTCTCTAATATTACCAAAATAAACAAATAAAAATAGGAAATCACTAACCTTTGGGTGGTGTTGTAACTGTCATCTCATTGATTGACTACCACCAAGTCGATTACCCATTTTATAATTATTTGATTATTATTCTTCTACCAAGTTACCGACATGAATAATTCCTTTTTCAATAAAAAAAATCCAGAACAAAACCCATCATCTAATCTAAATGCATCACAAACTTGTAGCCATTGAATTGTTATATAATAGTTGGAAATTTTGATGCAGAACTAGATGATGAATCCTAACCCTAATCATCCATGGATGCCTAGCTAAAACCTGTTTACCAGAAACTTAGTAATTCATAAAAGCTGCATAAACCCTAGCTTGCTAGTCATTTCTAACCTAGATCGAGGTAAAGTGTAACAAGTTCATACCTACTAAACCTTAGTTTGTTACATATTCATACTTTTTGTTCAGTAACAATATTGGGACTCTTCGGATTACAAAATATCATGATGAGTAGATGTTTCCAGTACTTGAATTCATGTAACATGCTATCCAAAGCTGTATGCAGCTAGGGTTTTGAAAAGTATAGCCAAATTTTAAGCATATGCAGGTTAGATATTTCTAGTCCTTTTCTTTTTCATACTTTTAGGAATTACAACCACTCGATGGGATCTCGAGAGGGTTCACGCACTACTCGAAGGGGTCTCGAGAGAGCTCAAACACTGCTCGGAGGGGTCTCGAGTGACTGTATTTCACTTGCATGTATATATGTGTTTGTCATGTGGCAAGTCTTTTTCTTCCACCCATACGCTCCCAATCATTGTATGCAGCTCTTACTCTTCGATGAGCTGTGGTTGTTTCGCTTGTTCAGTAGTCAAGCTTCCGTGCTCCGGCTATATGTGTGGCATTAAATGGACGACCCAATCGACCCAAAAATAATAATAATAATAATAATAATGAAAAAAAAAAAGAGGAGAAAAGGACGATCCAAAAACTTGCATATATAGTTGAAATCGTGGCCTAGATTGCAACGCGAAACACAATTGTACCAGAGAGATAATTGAAGGGGACTAGAGCCTATACGACAACGGACTATATATCACATTAATTTGCTTTTGGCTAGCATTGGCAATCATTTAGATTATTTTTTTTTTGTTATCAATAAAATTACTCTCGTACTATCGATTTTTTCTGGAAAAAAAAATTATTTAGATTATAAAGAAAATAATGTTGTCGGACTTGACACCATTCAATAATATATCTCACACGCGTCCCACACGTCGACATTTCTCCATGTTTTTTAGCTGAAATTATAACTGATTAGAAAGGTAATTAATCCCATGAAAACTACAACATTGAGCCTAAAACCAACAAAAAATGGGCAAGCAACACAAAAGTTAATAATGTTGCGCGGACTTAACACCATTCAATAAATATCTTACATGCATCGATAGTTATCCTTATTTTTAGCGAAATTACAACTTATTAGAAAGATAAAACTACAACATTGGTTCTAGAACCAACAAAAAATGAGCAAGCAACACAAAAGTAAATTTTTATGATTCATACACGTCGACATTAATTTCTCCCAACGTTGGAATGGTAATGGAGCA
The DNA here is from genome assembly GCA_963580275.1 of Crataegus laevigata. Taxonomy (NCBI): domain Eukaryota; kingdom Viridiplantae; phylum Streptophyta; class Magnoliopsida; order Rosales; family Rosaceae; genus Crataegus; species Crataegus laevigata. Next base: position 34,126,003 of record OY756942.1, on the reverse strand, counting down.
GAAATAATATATTTTTAAAAAAAAACATTGAAAAAAATACGTGGTCGGCAGGATTCGAACCTGCGCGGGCAAAGCCCACATGATTTCTAGTCATGCCCGATAACCACTCCGGCACGACCACTTGATGGTAAAGTATGAGAATTAACAGAATAAAAACTAATAATCAATCAAAATCACTTGATGGTAAAGTATGGGAATAAAAAGGACTGCAGGAATGAGGATCAATCAAACTCACTACACTAATATTCATAAGAATAAAAAAGAACACCACACAGATAATATAAATAAAGGAGGGATACTTTTAGAATTAAATATAACTATGGTATTGATAGAAACGATATCGGGAATGTGCGAGCAATGAGAAGTGTTATCTCATGCAAGTGCATGGGTTAACACTCTTAACCAACAGAGTTGTGCAAGTCTAAATCAAACTCTAGACCTCAAGTACTAAAATGAACACTCTTAACCAACAAAGGTACGAGTAACTTGCCAAATACAAATATAACTAATAAAGATGGGCACGCAGCCGAGGTTCCATAACAGCAACAAGTGGGAGCTTCTGAGGTGTGACCAATCCATAAGCTTCCTCCATACCCAAATCTTCCACTTTCACAAGTTGACTAACAGGGCATAAAAAATTTGGTCTCACTATTGAGGTAAGTAAGAAAATCACCGATAAGATCACTATGAATTTGTTAAACCAAGGAGGCAAGCTCAAATTACAAAGGTTGGTTAAATAGATGCAAAACCTAAGGTTCTGGCCTTCATCTTCGCGAATAGATTTGAATTCCCTAGGTAAAGTGTTTGATTAGGTAATTCTTTAACCAATAAGCCTCAGTGACTAAGTTCACTCAGCAAAGTAAGACTCATTCGAAAATCACAAGGAAAACCGTTATAAGAGTGGTTCAACAAGGAATAAGAAAAGTGAATATGGAGTTAACAAGAGGAATCACTGGCGTATTCCACTCCTCGTATTCAACGACGACCAAGTAGAATGTTGAGAAAAGAAGCCCAAAAGTAAACTTCTTCGAAACAAGCCAACTGCTAACCAACTCTTCTCCACGAACTAAAAGGTCTTCACAATTCCTCGACACTCAAACAGGCTAGCAATGAAATGCCACTTCTTATTTCGATCCTACAACAACCTGTAAAATGGATCGAAGGTGGCTAGTTCCAAAAGTTTTAATTACCTAAATAGGTAGTATGGTCAAAAAAGGTCTGCTCATAAGTTCCCACAATTTAGTTCATTCGACTCAGACAGTCCCTGCTAATCAGTCTATCCATTGCGTCGTGAATTAACACATACGCAATAATTCTAATATTGTTCATTACCCCCGAATTGTATACCGGCGTCCTGGCATACTAGTGTCACTTCCCGATACTAACATGTGTCTTGTGCCAGAAACCATACCACCTAAATACTAGTTAACAGTTTCTGGATATCGGACCATGTCACTGATTAGTAGCTCCACCATAGGCTGATTACATGTTAGAGTCCACTCAGGTAGTTGGTCTGATAACGGGTAAGAAATTGGTCTTAAAAGATAGTTCAATATATCAAGGAAAAGATACTTCTACTTCGAGGATTCCTCCTAACCATAGGTGCAACAACTAACATGCCTGCCTATACTCATTGAACTGACAAGTATGGCACCAAGAATTTCTGGGGACTAATATCGGTTACAATGTCCTAAGTCAGAAGGATAGGATTTTCGAATAATCCACTTTAGGACAAACTTAAACGAAGGTCAATCTTCCTCCAAAAGATCCAGAATGACCACCAATTCAATTGGGAGGATTAGCGTTATTAGGAACCAAAAGTAATCATCTCAAGACGTTCCTCTATCGAGTGCTACCCTTGTAGCATCACATTGTCACCCCAGACATTTTGGAATCTTAACGAAGGTAGACTTCGTATGAATTCTAATAGGAGGTATTCCAACGGACTTTGCCAAGGAACCAAAACCATTTCTAATTTTAACTCAAAAGGTTTAGTAACGATGGCCACAGAACAGTGATGAAATTGACTTATAAATCTCGGGTGATACGCCGATGTCGAAGCACTAACCTTTCTTTAATGCCATCAACTAATCTCAATCTACATCTTTCCTTAGCAGGGAAGTTCTTCACCTCAAGTCTAAAAATATTTGCCAAGGTAATCTCCGAAAACATCAAGGAGTTGGCAAAACCGTCCAAAACTTAGGAGAAACTAATACATTTTCGTATTCGACGAGGTGGCAAAATTTGAAAATTAGGCTCAAGAGCCTAGAATGCTCTCATCACGCGTGTGATGGATGCAATATTGCCCAACTTATGCTCTGATACCAAATTGACACACCCCGACCCTGCTCTAATGCCAAATTGACACACCCCGACCCAGAAAGTCCACTAGGACGTCAAAGTCGAGCTATGCTGGCCGACACCTGGAAGGTGACGAAGCCATAAAGTGTAATGATGCAGACAAAGTGAATAAATTTAAACCTAAAAGTGCTTAAACATCAGAGTGTGCTCGTGAGTAGGAGTGAACCCACCTCACGCATGACTTCAGAGCATAAGTAAATACAGTATAGCAGGTAAGAATTATACCCTCAGAAGTAGCCACCAATCCTGAGATTCGCCAAGAATCCTCGTCGATACGAACCTTAATAGCTAAACTTGGAGGGGCACAAAACAGAAAACGTGAGTGGGCAAAAACAAAGCTTTTAAAACCATTTCAATATCAAAAGTACTAACCCCTCTCTGTAAAACCCGTATACTTTCCCAGAAAATAATACGTATGTAAACATATACCAAAACAGGCTGTAAAACGATAATACTCAAATATGTCATGTCAGAAATATGTCATGCCAAAATATCCAGCCAATAAATATATGCATCAATTAGGTGAGATAAAGCAATAATCACAATATGCTGGCAATATCAATATGTCAGCCGAAGTCACCTAACGTGACCTGTACGGCTGAATTTATAGCTCTTCAACCAATATCCTGCACACGAGTCGGAACCACCTATAGTGGTCTGTACGACAGGCTAGGTGTATAAAATACGCTCAGTGCTATGATCACGTGAAGGTTGTGCGACGAATCACGGGTCACCTACGAGTCCGAACCACCTATAGTGGTCTGTAAGATAGGCTGGCACCTACCTTGGATCCAAGGTGAGCGTACGGTGCGGGAGGTGAACGATTACGTGAAGGCTAGACCCTACTCTGGCGGAGCATAAACACCTGAGGTGCAGGAATATGAGCTATATCACAATCTCATCATCATCACTATCACTATCAAACATATACTCACGTGACTTACCTGAGCATCCACAACATCGAAACATGACCAGTACAATCATAATCATAATAATAAAATATAAATGGCGTTCGACATGGCATTACAATCATAAAACCAATTCGATTCTCAACCATTTAAAAATGAAGTTTCTGGGAAAACATCAACTATATATATATACTGAAAACAAAAGTCCACTCACCTGGAGTCCACGCTACGCCCCTAACACGACTATCGAGATATCTCAAATGATCACCACCTAGTATAAATATCAAATCACGTCTCAGAATCTGTACTGAGAGAATATGCAATTTACATAAAACACATCCCTGCGAAAGGCGCCACCTAGGCTACCTAGGCCCCGCCTCCTAGCCGCCTAGGTGCTAGTCCACCGTCGGACTAGCACCTAACGTTTTTTAGAACCTTGGATCATACTGAAAACAGAGGGAACATGCATATAACGAGTTTTTACCAAATATTCAACAAGTCTCTTCCAATTTATTAAAAAAAATAAAATACAAAATAAAAATTATTTATCTTCTATCTAAGTGAGATTCGTGACCTAAGTGACTCTAGATAAATTAGAATGACACCTTGCCTGCCAAGGCACATTTTCTTAATTTTCAAAAGCCTAGAGATTTAGGTGTTATTTTTTAATTTTCAAACACCTAAAGATAAATTGAGACGGTGACCAGTTGTCTAACGCCTAAACAACATTAGTGGTGATTTTTAGAACACTACTTATAAAATATAGCATGAGTAATAGTTGTTTTCTACACACCATAAAGACAAATACAAACTTGGGCTTCAACCCAATAAAAACAAACATATTATAAGGCTAAAAAGTGGCCACATCACAAAAACCCTAAAAGCTCGAAAACCAGTGTTGAAAAAGAAAATTGTATTACAAAGGGTAATGAATTCCACACTCGTGATTTATCCTTATGCGCTTCTTCCATTTCTCATGTTCCTTATTCTTCTTCTTTGACTTTTATTATATCCTAAAAAATAAAGTGCAAAAGACTATCCTACTACATTTTATGGCTAATCCTCGGTGAGGTTTGGCTAACTCATCTACTGCTTTAGTGTAGATACTATTGTTGATTAAAAAAAAATTTAAAAAAAAACTATATCCTAGTACAAATTCTAATTGTTGAAACTTGAAAGTCCTAATTTCCCAATATAACAAAAACAAAGTGTGTCCAGCTATTCATAAGCCCAAAAATACCCAATGATATTCACCAAAAAAAATAAATAAATTACCCAATGATAATTTAAAACCTGGAAGCCCAATAATGATCAAATTAATGCCCTACTCAACAAGCTCATTCAAAAAAGTTCTTTTAGCCGTGTGTAATAATTATTTATTTATAAATAATAATAATAATAAATTTAAAATAAAATAAAATAAAAAAAAGAGTTCTTTTAGCCGTGTCTAACATTCTATGAGATTGGGAGGCTAATTTCTCATTTTGTACTTCATAATTAAAATTAGTAGAAGTGATTATTAAAATTTTCTACTATATCTTATTTTGGTCATTTCATAAAAAAATTGTCAGTACCTTATTAAGCAGATGAGTTGGCTTGACAAAAGTATCCTTTAATAAGTAATCACGAGGTCGCTCAGTGACGATTTAACGAGAATATTAATATATTTTTTTACGGAATAACCAAAATAATTTACGTAGTCAAACTCCATAACCACTTCTGTCGATTTTCATCGTACATACCCAAGAGTTAATACCAAACCGCTATTTAAGCTAAAAAGCCTTCAGAAAACTCCAAACTCTGGGCATTTGCAAATTTGCATAACTCTTGGATTGGATTAGCCGGAAGCCGAGTAGAATTCAGACGCGCACGCCTCTTAATTTCCCCGAAGCTGCTTCCACTATTCTCAGAAACCACCTAAATTAGCAAAAATTGAAAAAATAAAGTTATAAAACCTAGTTCAAACCATAACTGGAAACTTATAGATCATCATCGTATGCTTTTTCGTTTAACTCTTTTTTCTTTCCAAAAGCATTCGCAGAATCACAAACACCCTCCCCTTTCTTTTTTGTATATTTTTACCAGATATTTCCCTTTAAACTTTTGGGTTGTTTTCTTGTTAAATTTAGGTATTGATAGTACTTTTGAGAGAGGAAAATGGGGAGGGATAAAAGCATAGACAAAGTCACCAAGCAGCAAAAACAGCGGCGACGGAGACACAAGGAGAAGGAAGGCGGTGATGACAGGCGCCGCCGTGGCAAAAGCGGCTGTCGTCCTACCAACCGTTGGTGTCTTAAAAACTTCCTTCTTGTCATCTTGGTTTTGTTTCTTCTTTTTGTCTGGCATCTGACTTTTGACAGTGCATCGTACCGGGACTCATGAAGGAGAAATCGCCATCATGCAAGGCTATGCATCTTATTAGCAGTTCGATGAGAGTGGTGAGAAAATGTTGTGTACATCGATGGTTGGGAAGGGCGGGTGGATGCCTGGATGGAGCTCCATGCACCTGAATTTTGTAACAAATTCCCTTAATTTCAGCATATACAATTTGTAAATAAGAACAAAATGTGCTGAAAGACTTAATTAAGTTGTAATTAAGTTGGTTAGAGCCTGCATCAAAAATAAATAAGAATATATATAGTACAGTTTATTTTCATATATAAGAATCTAGAAGTGTAGCAAATCCCAGCAATACTGGATTTTTCTTGGATTCATTGAAGAAAAAATAAACTGCGTTTTTTGTTATTATTTATCTTGTTTTTGCGATGATCCTTGTGTTTTTTTTCTCTTCTATTTATTCAGATCGCTGTTGATCAAAGAAAAATTATAAGATTAATTGTGTATTTTTGTGAAGAAATAGATAAAAACAAAAGGATTAATTTGTCCAACCATGTTTGATCAAAAGTTCCTATAATATGGTGTGAGGTTAAACAAGTTAGCAGCATAGGTACATATAGTTACTCACAACCCTATTTATTACCGTATTATAAATATAAATTTTAATATTTGTGCCTATATATTACACATATCTCAAAACTTTAACTGATCTAACAGTGATAAATAGGATGGTGAGCAAAAATATTATGGTTGAATTCTAAGTTGAAAGAGACGTGAATGAGACTTGAAATTAAAAGTACATAAGCTAAAGTTTGATAACACTAGAGGGTATTTTTGCTCACTACTATTAAGTTAAATGGTGGTGCTACTCATCAACTCATAGATTGTCGTTAAGTTTATATTTAAAATTTATGCAACAAATAAATTAAAAGAAACTCATCTAATTGGAATCAATGAAGTGATAAGCGTCACCATCATGGGCAAAAATATTTCCGCTGTACTAGGGTTTCTCTCTTTAACGAAAGTTTACATGTCGGCAAAAAAAATGATACTTCCCCTAGACCACTAGGGAGATTGTTTTGGGCCCATAGAAAATCAGGGCAACCCTTTCTCCAATATAACACCAATTGGGCTTAAACCCATCAATAATACTAGGCTTGGAGTACAGCAAACTGAGGAGTAGCCGAGCCTATTTACTTAATTCTGCTATGGGCTACAACGAAAAGATCCCTTTATATTCGGCTTTATCTTTGTTTTTTTTTTTTTTTTTTTATAACTTATCACACACAATTGTTAATTTTGTTTCATTATTATTTTTTTAATTTAGTCAATCCGATAACTTAAAATTGAGAGGAATATATAAAAAGTAAAAATAGGTGATTGTGGCCCCTATTACATAGCTCAGCTTTACCAAAATTTTGCCTTTTTGGATATCAAGCGGATTTTGAGGTGGTTGATTTATGCTCTTTAGCAATAGAAATGAAAGAATGATACTCAGACCTTTATGTTGCTTAATAATCAAAACCGTTTTAAGTTCTCGGTCAGCTTTAAATATTAATTTTGCAGATAATTCAATAAAAAATTATAAATTATTTAATCATTCAACTGATTTTGTCAAAATTTCAGCATTTATAAATGAAACATGATTAGTCTATTTATTAGATAACTTTGTCAACATCACTTGTAATCAAATACGAAGGCCCACCGCATGATTGAGGAAGTCCTAAAACTTAAAGAAATTGATTTTCGAACACTCATTTTCTTTCCCTATATATATTGTCATGTATTTCAATTATTTGGCTATTCCGTGTTTTTATCGACAAAAAATAAACCAAAAATCCTGAGCCGAAAATTAGGTTACGAAAATAACTTTTGAGACCTAGATATTCAATAGGGATTGTTGTTAAAATATGAAACATAAAAAAATTGTACAAATAAAGAGCGAAAAATCGGAAATACTTCGACGGTTGAGAGCAGCTGCTTTCCAACTACCGATGTTTTTGTTGGATGGAAGTCTGAGGCCGAGAGCACACGGAAGAAACAGAGCATCTCTGCATGTGCATACTCCCGCAAACAGCCAACACAACAGAGAAAGTAAGAAACACCAACCGAACTTTCTCATTTGTATTTCTTCACAATTCACACTCTTTTCTTTTCTTTTCTTCTTTTTTTTTATTTTTTATTTGGCACGCAAGCTTTGAGGAGGCACAGCCACAGAGGGATATGATTGTGTTTATTTAATAATAAGTATACCTTGGAATGCTTACTCCTCTAAACACTTGAAGCCATCAATATTTTAACTTCTTGTTTACTCGAATCTTTTCTTTTTTTCTTCACCAGTCAACCCACTATAAAGTATTATAGTTAGAGAGGTTTAATAAAAAACTCTCGGTACTATTTATTTTTAACGAAAAACCGTTTTTTTACCTTTAACTGTCATTATTCACTATACCTTTAAAAGTGACTTTTCGTTAAAAAGAAAGTTTTCAAGCTCTTTTCGTTAGTTTTCTTTTATAGTTATACTTACTATAAAGGAAATTGAGGTTAAAGTTAGGTGATCTTATGAATGTTAGGGAAATTCTTTATAGACTTTTTATCACCTCATATTTTTAACACAATTTATGTGTCGACATTATAAAACATTGTATCAAAATATAAAGTGACGAAGAGTCTATCGAGAGTCCCACTTCAAGAGAGTCTCTTTAGCATTTATATTTTTTCACATCCTCACAAATCATAGTGTGGCAATTTTAAAAATAGAGTATCGACGACTAGAAATTCGAGACTTACACATTTCTTGTTTCATTGGCACTAGACGTCTTATGAGCGAATATACGACTCGATGTGTAGAGGATTAGACGATGTGTAAGTAAACTCAAACATAATTTTTATACTATTTTACAAGATTGGTAATCGGTTGACACATACACGATCTGTAAGTAAACTCGAACATAACTCGTTGCAACCACATACATAAAATACCATCATCAGGGCAAGGAACTTCATGAAATTTGACCAAGGCATGATGGACCCAGAAAAACATTGGAAAGGATTATGAAATATAGCTTAAAGATTTCACATTTTTCTCAACTGCAAATGGATTCTACTATATGCGAATTTTTAGTGACAAAAACACAGTTTAATACACCAAACGTCATAATAAAAGTGGTTAAAATTTCATTTTTAAGCATTTAACAACTTATATTCTAACACTTAATGTACCAGACTGTATTTTTAGCACATTAAACAAATTCTCCAGCTATATACTCTAGCTAGCGAAAAGCATAATTCTTGCATAGGCTATTAGCAGAAAATTGATGGTAGTCCATAATGTTTGGTGCTTAGAGGAAAAGGGTGACTTTAAATAATTGTGTAACAGTTGACGCGCAATGGTACATCATTTTTAGTGGAATTGGACCTCGTAGCCATTCATAGTGCTAGATGCCTTTAACTATTTGTCACTTAAAAGCTTCACAAGCTTTATAGGACATCCAATTTATTTCCTATTTTCATTCATATAATGGGCACCCTTTGTTTACTTTATATATATAAAGGTTCCACTTTGGAATTAAAAAAATAATGTGTACCTTTAAATTGCTGTAGTGCCACTAAGAAGTGAATTGAGAACATTTTCTAATTTTTGTGTCCGGAGCTGACAGATTATGAAATTCGGATTACTTATTTTAAATTATATAATCTTCATTTGTTCATTATGTTAGTCCATCTCAAACAAATCAAGGGTTCGAATTTTTCTTTATGTTCCTTCAACAACCTAGATCTCTAGGTCTATGAACTCTAGTAACAGAAATTCAAAGCGAATCACGGACTCTTAAGAAGTAGCAGACCCTCAGTCTCAAAAAATGAAAATTAGGCCCAGGCACGGTTCGGTACCGGGGTCATACCGAAACCAAATCCGTAGTAAAATTTTAGTACGGTTCGGTTCAGTATGAATAGTTGTACCAATTTAATACCGAACCTTATAGGTTCGGTTCGGTCCAAAGTATAGGTTTGGTTCGGTTTTGGGCCTTTAAGGAACAAGACCTATTTTTCAGTTTTTGTAAATAAAAAAAAGCCCAAATTGGTTTTTTGTCCAAAACTAATTTGGTACGATTCGGTACCGAACATATCGAAACCGAACCGACTAAGTACCAAACCGAACCGATTTTATACCGATATCGAATAAACAAAAAAAAGAACCGAACCGACCGAATTTGGTACGGGTTCGGTTCGGTTCTCGATATTTTTTGCCCAAGCCTAATGAAAACAAATAACAAACCCCAAATAATCATAATAATTAGGATTTTTACAAACCCCGCCATATATTTAGCACTATTTATAGAAGTGGGGAAAAGTTGTAGCCCCACATATAGTGAGTTTGTGAAAATGTTTCTGAGAGTTGTTGCACAAATAGGTGTTGGGGGTGGACCTCTTCTTATCCGGCATTGCCCTCTAGCTGCAGCATAAAATATAGTTCCCTCACCCAATTTCTTAATCCCCTATTCTTATTTCTCTCCTCTGCAACATGTATCTTTCATCTTATATCTATCTCCTCGTACCACCTGTCGTATGAGGAGGGAGAAAATGCGGTAAAAAAAGTATGGACACGAAAGTTTCTCTCCTACAACACAGCAATAAAAGAACAAAACAAGCGAAAGACTTGTTTGGTGCTTAAAATAGAATCGAATGACTAAAAAAATCACAGCATATTAAAATAAGAAATGAATGGAAATGTGAAAGATTGAATCTTGACGTTCTGTTGGGATTCGAAGAAACGAGTCCGTTTATCAACAATTCATCTTCTACTATCAACTTAAACAAAATTTCGTCATTTCTTCATTTACCAATCCAATCATATGTCCCCATAAAAAATTGGAAAACTCCATCGGCCTAACATCCATGTGAGTTGCCTCATTTGTGGTTCACTTGGCGCTCTGCTGATGTGAGAAACCAACCTAAATTAGAACCGACGAGCGTAGTCTGAGAGGCCCACAGCTGCCCATCATGGATCCATCAAAGGAGGCTCCATGTCTATGATGAATTCTCTCCCAGAGCTGTAAACGATTAAAAGAATATAACCAATAGAGCGGCGGTCTGCACCTACCTATACTTCATATTATTCCAAGCTGCCAATTCTGTTGAGATAGGCACTCCAATATATAACATGCACTGGGTCAATGAATAACATGAATATGCGGTTAAGGATCTAATTTAATTCTTACTATGCATCAGTGCATACGAAAAAAGACCCTTTAACTTAAGGGGTGTGCTATCCACACATTCCATTTTACTTCTCACGCACCTCTTGATAATTTATGTCTGTTGATCTTCTTTAATTCGTTCGATTTGACGGCCGAAAGTTAAAAAGGTGTATGAGAAGTAAAATGGGGTGTGTGGATATCACACCCCTAACTTAATTTTTGTATGATTCAAATGCTACAAACTTCTGTATATGCAATTGCCATCGCTTCTAGTATTGTTAGATATAAAATTCTCCAACGTTTCTCTGATATTGTCGACGAGCATGGATGTCAAGTGCAAGATACTTGAAAAAATGCTTTAAATGATCTTAGGCACGGAAGGGTTACCAATATAACCAAAAGAATCATCAAAAGTGTGACACAAATTAGGTAAAATAATTAAACTAGGCACATGCATATGATAGCAATGGAAGGTAAAGATGATGGTGTATTGATGTTGAAGTTGTTTCCTGGAACAAAGGAGATGATGAAAGATCAAGTCGGTGGCATAATTGGGAATGAAAAGAGGGCGCGTGGATAATATGATAATTGGGAAGCAGAAAGAGTGAGAGGGAACTGCTGAAAAGCAGTGCGCGCGCGTGCGTAATTCATGCACTTTTCACATTGGGGATCCATCTATTAGCGCCATCTTCTCCGGAACAGTATCGAGTATATGAGCTGGAGGTGTAATATTCACATACTTTTTATTTTTTTTTATTTTTTTTATTTTTGACCGTCAAATCAGATAAATTGAAGAAGATCAACAGATATAAATTAACAAAGAGTGTGTAAGAAGTAAAAAGAGATATGTTGATAGCACACTCCTTTTATATTTTAAGTTGTTTAATTTTTCATATAAATATCTCACAACTTGCATAATAACATAAAAGATCATATCCAAATGAAATGTCAAATTATAAGAGTCAAATTACAATTGGTGACTGATGTGACAATCTGAAATCTTATGTAAAATTTTGTACTTCTCCAACCGAATTGTCAAATGTTATATTATTATTTAAATAAAGCTTTAAATGATTTTAATTATTAAAAAAATATTGAAACAAAATTTTTTATTAGTTGAAATGTTAGTGGAATAAGGGATCCACTATTAAAAAGGAATCAAAAATAAATTTGACACTGATATCAAATTTGACTTCAAATCACCAAGCCTTCAAATCCAATTAACAAATAACACTTCTGTTAAAGAGACTTTTGATATCAAATATGCACATTGACATTCCGCGTAAGATTTTCACATTTCTTTTAAAGATGCTCTAATGTTCACACTGTGTTCTTAGTACACTATTAGAATCTCTCAATATTCTCCAAAATATGACAGTGGGGCAGTCATGTGTTCACACTTCGCGTCGTGGATTAAGATTCTATTTCTGTCAATTATCCCCATCTTCACTCTCCTCATCTTTTTTTTCTTTCTTTTTTTTTGTGTGTAAAGAAGTCAATGTTCGCCTGGACTTGATGGTGGCCGTTCTAATAATTGAAAGTCGGAACAAGCACGGCAGTTTTCCAACATTTCCATTTTGACGTACATATGTACGCGATAGAAACATGCATCCACTTACCTGCTTTATTTGAATACAAACCTACATCTTGAAACCGCGTGCTTCTCACATCAACCACAATGTAGAAATGTGAACGGGCAAGGGTATGTTCGACGAGATTACCTTCTCGCTTACATGCGGGAAAGATACGCATGTTAAGCAAAGATGGCCACCACGTCTCCTTGGACATGTATGCCGATGGCTGAATATAACTAGATTGCACCCGTAATAAATTAAACGAGATAATTATATATGTGCCAGACCTAATTATGTCAAGATTATTAAGAGATGCTTAGATACAATCGACTAGTTAATTTGATAAGCGGAATAACAAGTCTCGAACCTACTAATCATAACACATTCCATGCATCAACCCTAAAAATATAACAGGTTGAGGATGCGCATGAGAAGGAGGATTATCTTCCCTCCTAATCTCTCTTTCTTTCCCTCCCCTCTTACTTTTTTTTATTTTCTTTTTCGAACAAACAATATTATCTACATTAAAGTAGGAGAGGTGGGCTTAGCCTCACAATGGACTAGCAATAATTTGGTTCAAATTTGTTTTTGGCAAAAATCGAATCTAAGACCTCTCACTTATAAGTGAAGAGGAATACAACTATATCATAGTAGGAGGATTCCCTCCCCTCCTACTTAAACAGTCACGATTAAGCCACGTTGACATCGTATATTAAATTTTTTTTTGTAGAGACGATAAGAAGCAATATGTGAAAGGAGATGAGGGAAGATGATGGAAATAGAAGGGGAATGAATCCTACTTCTACACAAGAGATTTTTCAGTGTGACCAATATTCAGGATAGTACACCACGTATCACTATATAAATAGTGGGATATGCATGTTAAAAAATAAATTTATTATCACTTACATAAAAACACGTGATATATCATCCGTGTTTTCGTCACAATAAAAAATTTCTCCTCTCGCACGTAAAAGAGAGAAGAGTGAAGGTTACCTTTGATCGAAGAACATGGACGCCTAACTGCTACGTATTATAATGAAAATTTAGAGATCCAACCAATCCCATTAGACATTGGGAATGGCCGGGAAACCCATTCCCGGTCAAAAAGAAGACCGAATAAAACGACCGAAAAATATAGCCGTTACTTTTCCTTCGCCAGTTTACAACAAAAATGGCTTCGACTGATGAACGCTGCTGTGCTTTTTAGTATTTTGCCTATCCCCAATAGTCAAATAAACGACAAATTTGTACCCCATAAATTGCATGACTCAATTTCTCGAACCCCGTGCCGCACACATTTCATTCGTCTCGAAATTACAACTTTACCCTTCTCTTTTGCTTTGTTTTACTTCTTTGACATTTGTGATGACTCATCGACGGGTAAACTCTCAATTAAGCAATCTAATTAAGAAGAAATTAAAAAACCTATTTGTTTATTGATCTTGTTGAAAACCTTGCTCGATCCCGACATTATTCAATAGGAAATATCTTATAACTGAGTTAATTCTGTTAATTGTTGTTAAATGGGAGGACAGATATTGAAACGAGGATGCAGGCACAGGGTGGTCGGAGGCTTTGCGGGCTTAAGCAGATCTACACTCCATATCACTCGATTCTCATACTACTTTTAGTGGAGAACTATTTTTCAAGTTTTCGTCTCGACTAGGGCCTATCTTCTTTTAAAACCTTGAATGAAATACAGGCCTACTGAGCCACCTCGTGATGGTAAATTAAAGTAGTGTAAACAAAATCAAAGAGTTTCTCTTTTACGCCTCTAATGTGATAAAATTTTGGCTCAAACACAGAAGGTTAGTAAAAATAAAAATAAGGAGCATTTTTCCCACCACCATAAAATATAATGTATGCTCATCGTCTACCTAATCTAGATTAAGTGAAATGATACAAGGCATATGATTAGATATATGATGATCATACACCGTATTTTATGATGGAGAGTAAAAAATCTCCCAAAAGAAAAACATATCACATGAATCTGAGCTTTGTTCATAAGTTGTTGTTAGAAATTAAAATTAAAAATAATAATAATAATTGCTTGAAAATTTTGAGTTTTAACGAAAATGACAAAATAAAAGGTAAAATAAATAGTACTATGATTGGCTTTTTAGTATAAAAATGTAATTTTTTGTTAAGATAAACAGTACCGAGAACTTTTCGATATAGTTCTCTTAAAATTAAGGTAACAATTGGTGCTTGACCATGGACCCTACCAGGTTACCGGCTTCCAGCTCACTTCCGCATTATCCGCAATTGTCAATTTGATCTATAGACAAATTAACCCTACAGTCCCAAAACAGAAAACAATTTTGTTCCTTTCCCTAAAGTGAAAGATATACAAAAGCGCCCGTGAATGCTTTACAATAATTGCATTTCGTTTTAATCTAACTAATCTTCTTTTTATTAAACAAAGAAGCAGACTTGTGATATTATTTTTTTTATTCAATTTTTTTACACACACTTTGTGAAGTCTAATCGATAATATTACTTTAACAATCTAAATTGTGTATCTTTTATAACATCATTTATAGATCGCCTTTAAAAATAATTATAAATTCAGAACCACTAAGACATTATTTATAATCAAGAAAATGAACGAGTACAATTCAAAATAAAAACCCTAAACTCTTAATCTAACGGTCATATGGTTTTAGACTTGTCTGATTTTTCTAGTAAACATGATATTTGAAGGAAGATCTAAAAGATAAACGGTTCGAATTATTAACATACATCATGAAATGGATTCCACAAAATTATGTTTAAAGAAAACGATGCCATGAATCCGTCCCCTATTTTCATACAAATATCTGATTGTTTACAAAATACACGGCCTTTCCATCATCTTTCCTTTTATTAGTAGAAACCAAGGTAAAGATTGAAACTAATATCTAATTATAAAGTGAATACTAATGGAAGTTCCATGAACATGCCTAGGATTAGAAATCTAAAACACTGCACTTCAACGCAAATATAATTAACAAATACGGAAATACCAAACCTCACCTTAATCACGTAGAATCCAGCTTTACTTCCATGATACCAATCCTAATTAACTATTAAACTAAAAATTAAATATTAACCAAAACAAAAAAGTGATTATTATTGTAGGAAAATGGCATCGGTGTAATTAAACCCAAATGAATGTCGCATTGGAGATCCCCGCATGCTTATAAACCCGACATCGGTCTCTTTTTCCTTCCACCTTCTTCTATCCCCTTCTGGCAGTCGCGGCTCCAGAGCGACTGTACTCTCTCACTCTCTCTTCATCTTCCACATTTGGATATACTAAATCTACCCAGCTCAAGCTTTTTTAGCTATGGCCTCCGAGGCCTTCTGGTTCGGAGCTCTGCTCCTTCTTCTCCCATGTCTCTCAGCCATGGCGAAGCAGACTTACATTGTCCACATGAACCAACACTCCAAGCCGGAATCCTACGCGACCCACCATGACTGGTACTCCGCCAGCCTCCAATCCCTCTCCTCCGACTCAGACTCCCTCCTTTACACCTACACCGACGCCTACCATGGCTTCGCCGCCTCCTTAGATCCGGACCAGGCCGAGCTGCTCCGCCAGTCCGACTCTGTCATCGGCGTCTACGAAGACACGGTTTACAACCTCCACACCACTCGTACCCCCGAGTTCCTGGGTCTTGAGACCGAATCGGGACTCTGGGCGGGTCACTCGACCCAGGATTTGAACCAGGCATCCAATGACGTCATCATCGGAGTTCTCGACACCGGGGTCTGGCCCGAGTCCAAGAGCTTCGATGACACCGGAATGCCCGAGATCCCGACCAAGTGGCGCGGTCAGTGCGAATCTGCCCCCGATTTTACCGCTACTCTCTGCAACAAGAAGCTCATCGGAGCTCGGAGCTTCTCCAAAGGCTATCAAATGGCCACCGGCGGAAGCAACTTGAGAAGGCCGAGGGAAGTCGTGTCCCCTCGCGACAGTGACGGTCATGGCAGCCACACCTCCAGCACCGCTGCCGGGTCTCTCGTGGCCAACGCTAGCCTCCTCGGATACGCTAGCGGAACGGCTCGCGGAATGGCGCCTCACGCGCGTGTCGCCGCCTACAAGGTCTGCTGGAGCACCGGATGTTTCGGTTCGGACATTATCGCGGGAATGGATCGCGCCATCAACGACGGCGTCGACGTCATGTCGCTCTCTCTAGGCGGTGGCTCCGCTCCTTTCTACCGCGACACGATCGCGATTGGCGCGTTTACGGCTATGGAGAGGGGTATTTTCGTCTCATGCTCGGCCGGGAACAGTGGGCCCACTAAGGCCTCGTTGGCCAACACAGCCCCATGGATCATGACTGTTGGAGCCGGGACCTTGGATCGGGATTTTCCGGCTTACGCTTTGCTAGGCAACAAACTCCGGTTCTCCGGCGTCTCTCTTTACAGCGGGAGCGGAATGGGAAACAAACCGGTCCAGTTGGTTTACAATAAGGGGTCCAACGGCTCTAGTAACTTGTGCCTTCCCGGTTCGCTCAACCCGGATTTGGTGCGTGGGAAAGTGGTGATGTGCGACCGAGGCGTCAACGCACGTGTCGAGAAAGGTGGCGTTGTGAGCGCAGCTGGCGGGATTGGGATGATAATCGCCAACACCGCCGCCAGCGGTGAGGAGTTGGTGGCTGACAGTCACTTGCTGCCAGCTGTCGCCGTCGGAAGAAAAGTCGGTGATCAAATCAGGGCATATGCCCAGCACGATCCCAATCCTACGGCTGTTATTAGCTTCGGCGGGACCGTGTTGAATGTACGGCCGTCACCGGTCGTGGCGGCGTTTAGTTCACGGGGGCCCAATACGGTGAACCCCCAGATCTTGAAGCCGGACGTGATTGGTCCAGGTGTAAACATTTTGGCTGCGTGGTCGGAGGCGATCGGGCCCACCGGGCTTGAGGAGGACAAGAGGAAGAGCCAGTTCAACATCATGTCAGGTAACGGCTAGTTTGTTAACAGTGATTTGATCATGACCGTTGACGATATTGACCAATTTGAAGTTGACTCGACCTCTGATTTTGTTGCAGGTACATCAATGTCATGCCCACACATTAGTGGGCTTGCAGCACTGCTCAAGGCGGCCCATCCAGAATGGAGCCCAAGCGCTGTGAAATCTGCCCTAATGACCACAGCTTACACCCATGACAACACCAAGTCCCCTCTCCGAGACGCGACCGACGGCACGCTCGCTAACCCGTGGGCATACGGCTCCGGCCATGTCGACCCCTCGAAGGCGCTCTCACCGGGCCTGGTTTACGACACTACCGCCGAGGACTACATTGCATTTTTGTGCTCATTGGAGTACACCATTGAGCATGTCCAAGCCATTGTCAAGAGGCCCAATGTTACTTGTGCAAGAAAGTATTCGGACCCCGGCCAGCTCAACTACCCTTCGTTCTCAATCGTGTTCGGGAGCAAAAACAAAAGGGTTGTGAGGTACACCCGTGAGTTGACCAATGTCGGCGCAGCCGGGTCTGTATACCGAGCCTCCGTGACCAGTCCTTCGACGGTGAGGACCATCGTGAAGCCCACAAGGCTCGTGTTCAACAATGTAGGAGAGAAGCAGAAGTACACGGTCACATTTGTGGCTTTGCCGGGCGCAGAGAATACAGCAAGGTCGGAATTTGGGTCAATTGTGTGGGCAAACCCACAACACGAGGTCAAAAGCCCGGTTGCTTTTGCATGGACGCAGTTGATAGACTAAGAATTAACGCTTTTTTTTCTTCTGCTGTTGGGCAAGAAAGTGCTTTTGGTTTTGGGATTTCGGCTTTTAGGGAAAGCAGTTCAATGGGGTGGGTGGGTTGAATTTCGGTGGGAGTTCATAAGAGAACTGCAGGAAATTCGTTTGCTAGCGAAAACTAATGTAATAGAATCAAAATATGACATACCGATGTTTAATTTGCATAGTGGAGTTTGCTTGCATATATAATCTTGTTCCAAATTGCACCAATCCATTTTGTTAGAGATTACCGACGTGTAAGCAAGTTAAAAAGACCTACAGTAGTTCACGCGAGTTTAATTCTCATGTATAGAAATCAGACTGCTTGAGTTTAATTCGAGAGCACAAATAATTCGACACTACGGAAAGCTTGGGCACTAATGATTGTTATCCGATTTGACGCCTCTCGATCATGTAGCTCGAGAGTTTCTCATACATAATTGTTTCTACGTATTTGATAGTCTAAGACCTACCTTGTATACGAAGGTACAAATTTGTAGTGAAGACCATTGTCGATCATTTAGGTGGAGAGTTTCTCATACATAATTGTTTCTTCATAGCTCACATAATATTTGTATCCTTCAATATTTGCATAATTTAGAATAAAAAGGAAAAACAAAGCTTCCACAGTGATAGTATGAATTCTAAAAACATATACTACAAGGGTTACAGCAGGTTATTCTACAACAGCAACACGGTCGTACCTTCGGACATTTAGGGCAAGAGCATTTCCATTTGCAACAATTCCCGCAAGAGCATTTCCATTTGCAACAATTCCCGCAAGAGCAATCGGGACATAAACAAGACGGAAAAATGCAACAACTTCTGCTGCACCAATTAGTTTTGCAGCAGTTGGAGCGGGGACATGAGCAGCAACATCGCCACTTGGGGAGCGGACAGCAGGCACAAGGATTACAGTTACACGGACCGCAGTCACAGCAGCGTGGCATTTCTAGGGGGAGAGAGCACCGATCGCAGCAGCAACAGCAAATCCATGAGCAGCTGAAACAGGGCATTCCGCTGTACCACAAACAAGCTTATGTCATTATTGTAAAGAACAAGAAAACGCAAAAGCTTTGTTTCACCCCTCCATCACCATAACAAGGTTAGTCAACAGAACAGTTGTCTGCTGGATCTTAAAACGTTAGAAGTCTTTCCAATATTGACGGAAAGATGCTCGGGTGCTCGGCATACTTATTCAAGATCACCCAAAGTGTCGAAGTCAACATCCTTTACTGTTTCTATAATGTCAACACACTTTTTCTTATTGCAGTCACTATACAGCATAAACCGAATTCATCTTATAAAAGCATAAAAACAAAATTTGGAATGCAAAACTCGTAAACTAACATAATTCTTTAAGATGAAGAGAAAATGGTACCATAGCCACTTCCAGAAGCGGCATGACCTGCGTTTCTTTCGATTCCTGTTTAAAAGAGAGAAAATGTAATGATCATATACACATGAGGTGCACTGAATGTTACAACAACACAAAATGGTGACAATGTTCTTACGTAGGTATCAACGGATCTGGGTTTGCAACCACAAAATCAGCAACCCTGCAAAATAGTCATGTTCAATCTACTGTCAGTTGACGAGCACGACATATAAAGAGAATCACCACCTTGTCATTAGATGACTAAACAAACAAATTTAGTAGGGTTTCATGTTGACTTATTCTAGTTCAAAATTTGAGAACTACGTGCTACAAAAGGTAATGGAAAAAGTGCATACTCTTTGCAGCATCTGGAAGCAGGTTGAAGCCGTTCAACAGATTTTAGTTCCTCCTGCAAACAAACAAGGTAATTGTTAACTTCCACATAAACCAAATAAGAAGAATCAAGTAAAGAAAAATGAGATATTAAGTGATATCTTTTCTGTTTGGAAACTCCGTGACACGATTGATTAAAGGCGCATTTCCGTTGGGGATACACAGGAGCAGGACTTCAATTATCGAAAGTACCTTTGGTTCCAATAGACAATCAAGTTGTTTGCGACGACACAAAATTCAATTATTCAGTGGAAAGCTACCACACAGCATTGAAAGATAAGAGATGACCGTTTTGAGCTCAAGTTGGAAACATGTTAATGGTCTCTAATGCCTCGAGTTAATCTAATCCGATTTCATATGGATAGTATGAACCCAAAGACCATCCCTATCTATTGGTCCGACAAACTACTTTGGTATTATTATCTGATATGTTAAACATAACCGGGGTACCACATGAAGTCAATGAAAACCTGCCAAACACTTTCGATTGTACGAACTACGAAGTGACAGGACAAACAGAATACCACCAATTCTAATTCACTATCACTCATTCAAGTTGATCCCTGGGTGAAGATTATGCAAAACCGGTAAGAATAGTACACGGAGTTCATCCTCCACGCCGGTGGGGTTTGCGCTGCTAAACGAAGTTAATTACAGTCACCTGTATAATATGATTAACCAAAACTTACTAAACCAAGCAAACAGAGGAGTATTATTCATTGGATCGACTACATTAAGTTCCGAAACTTTGGAGTTAATTAGTCCTTAAAACGGAACAACATTCAAATGGTTTGCAGTAAATCAGGATCACTCTCCACCAAATAACTTGAACTGATCATTTCCATGTTAATTAACTTTAAATTAAGTGTTAAACCAGCATATTGTCTAGCTTTATGAGCACACCCTCAAAGGAAGATTTTCTTAATCATGATCTTGTTCTTCACATAAAATGGAAGTTCCACCTTTTCACTTTTCACAGAATTAAGCTAATGAAATTAAATAAGAGTTAAGGTTTTTCCAGTCCAATTAACTAAAAGATTAGATTCTTAATCCAAGAATGATTTACAAAAAGAAAGACAAACAGGACTTGAAAATTTTTAATTACCAACTTAACCCAATGATAATTCGACTCAAAGTTTTGATTTTT
Source organism: Crataegus laevigata (assembly GCA_963580275.1). NCBI lineage: Eukaryota > Viridiplantae > Streptophyta > Magnoliopsida > Rosales > Rosaceae > Crataegus > Crataegus laevigata. The sequence goes on along the minus strand of OY756942.1, from coordinate 34,104,973 downwards.
CAACTCTAAGGAGATTTAAATTAATTAATTAACAAAGAGTAAGAAAAATTGGAGTCACCTCAAGAAAACCAATCTCCCTCTCGAGCATCTGAACCCTGGCTGTTTCTCTGCGCTTCCCATACAAATCAGGATACTGCGGCGGCGACTTTGGGCGTGGTGGTGGCAGGGACGGCACAGATGCAGAGCTACCAGAAGGAGCTGCCATTCCAAATAGTAACCAAATCCCAGTTGCTAAATCACCTAAAACTCAGACCCCAAATGAAGAAAACGACAGCGGAGATTACAGAGAGAAAAGCAGTAGAAGTATTGCTGCTGATAGAAGCACTGCAGTTGCAGCTATTAGTAATAACAAATAAAAAACTCATCAATCAAAAGCACTGAGCAGAAAAGCACTTATGAAGCGGCAAAGCAAATGATGGTTGGTGTAGAGATGAAATGGTAGAATGCAGTAATTACGGGCTCTGACATGGATAAAAAGAGACGTTGCACAGTGCATAAATGCTCTGCAAACAGAAGAGGGGATTAATGGGGGAAGTGTAAAGATATAAACTTTATCAAAACATAATTAAAAGGGTCTTAATAATAATTAGAATTACAAAAAGGGGTCGCCATTAATTGAAAATTCTCACAACTCGCAAGGCTCAATAGAGTGAATGAATGTTTTTTAAAAAAAAGAGAGGGTTTTGGGTTTTGGTTTGTTTTGTTTTCCTTCTCGAGGCACATCTAATCCGGGTTTTGTTTGCATGTTTTGGTAATTGCAGAGATAATTAATTAATTACCCCAATAAATAAATTAATTAATCAGTTAATAATGGCAATGGTAATAGTAAAGACGGCTGTGCAAAAAGCCTGCAACTGCAAGTGTCTCTGTACGAACACATTTGGCAAAGTCGAGAGCTTTTGAGTGAGATTTTTGGAGTTGGATTTATAGAAAAACAAGTAAAAACTCAAGCTTTTTGTATGTGTGTGGGATTTTTTAAAATAAAAAATAAAGAAATTGGTCCAATTTGTATTATTTTTAGTTTGAAGGGGTGAGGGAGTTGCAGGATTTGCAGAGGAAGAAGCGAAAAGCACGATGGGGAAGTACCTCAGATCGCACGTGACCACTGCGTAGGAAAGAGAAAAAGCGGGGAAATCAGAGGGGTTTGGGCAAATCAGAGCCCGTGGACAAATCAGCCCTGACTCTGAGAACAACTAACCATCTGGGTAAAATCTCATGTCAATTTTACCTCTGCCCTTACCTTGAGCTATACTGATGTTTCGTGCCCAAAATTTAACCTTATGGGAAGAGGAATTTACACACATTGTTGTAGTATTAGTATGAGACGCTACGATAATAATGTGTTTGTGTTATGAAAGTTGTACCGTCATCAATTTTATTTTAATTTTTAGGTGAAGCAGTAGTTTTTCATTTACTCTCTAATACAGATAGTCTCATATACGATGATAGGGCCACACTTCAATTGAAAATTGTCTCAACAAGAGTGTCTAAACAAGTTGTCCTTCTGGGTTTGAACTTTGGGGATCACCTTTTTACTGCATCTTACAAAAAAAAAAATGACAGTGATAATAGTCCTCTTTTACCCTCAGTCCCACTTCTGGGAACTTTTTCATGTACTGGGGAAATATTCTTGCACCAAGATCCTTCCCATAATTTAATTTCTACGCTCCCCCCCCCCCCAAAAAACCCAAAGCATTGTCTCCTCCTCCTCCCTGCAATGTCGTTTTTGTCAGGTTCGCCGGTCAGAGATTTAATCTCAATTAACCCACCGCCGATTCTCTTGTGCGGATCATCCTTTGGGGTGCGTTTGGTACGCAGACGGGACGGGACGGAACAGGACGGGACGGATGTTGTAAATTTTGAAAAAGACAAGGGGCATTGTTGTCTTAAAATGTTAAAAATTTATGTCCCACAGACGTGGAGCAACCCCGTTCTAGGGGGGGAGGTGGAACCAAAAATCATCCAAAACTTGTCCCGTGGAACGCCTCGTCCCACTTGTTTTAGGCGTACCAAACGCGGGACGTCCCGTCCCGTCCCGCGTACCAAACGCACCCTTGCAGAACAACAGGGCGGACCAAGTTGTTCTGTTGGATTCAATCTTAACGGCTTACAATAAAACTATTTTCATCGGTGGAATTGGTTCATAAATGACCTGGTAATTAATGGGCAGATTTTGAATAAAATGTAATATAAGTTGAAAATTTTATGTACAATAGAAGAGCAATCAGAAAATATTTTGAAAGTTGCTACAGAATTGTTGCAATCTGCTTGTTGTTTTTATGTTAAAAGAGCTCGAGAAAAGTTGTATCAAATAAATCATAAGGTGTCACGTGGCATATATTGAATAGAATAGTAGGTGTAAAATTCATATAAAATGATCATATAAAAATTCAAAAAAAATCACAATGTGCTAGTTGCCAGAACTCCTTGAACTGTGCTCACCTAGAAATGAGCATAAAACCTTGATTACGAGTTGAAATCTAATAGGAGAACTTCACAAATGCTACATTGGGTACTTGGTGTTTGTCATGTAACGTGACACACTTGTACAAGTTTCATGATTTGTTATATGCTACGCTTGTACAGGTTTTTGGATGGATATTGTTATGCTTGCCTATAAAGTCAATCATTTAATACCATTTACGGATGTTAATTTGATTTACCGTTTCAATTAGTGTTTATGTCTTTACCTTTCATAAACTTTCATAACTAATCAGATTTAGTCATAAACACTCATAACATGTATCTATACGACATAACCCACTGCAAAACCAAATTGTAGCACACAATTCAACACTGCCATAACAAATGACACATTCTAAAATCACACAAGTTAACATACATTAGTGTAACGACCCGTCCCCAATTATTACGAATTTTATAATTTTAAAATGTGAAATTACAAAAATGCTCTTCGAGGCAAATACTTTGACTTTTGTTGACCACCTTGTTGTGTCACGTAAGATCTATTTTCTTGATGTATACTTGTAGTACTCGTTGCTATGAACACGTGGGCACAAACTGAACGTAATTTGGAGTTACAATGAATGAGTTATTAACGAAGTCGAGGGTAAAATGGTCATTTGACCATAAATCTGGAAGGCTCTAGATTTTACTGGAGCAGTGAGATGATGCCACGTGTGTGGCTAGGATGGAAAGGAAAGAAGAGAAAGGAGAGAGATGGACGGATGAGAGATGATAGAGTGACCAATCAGAAGATAGCAAGGAGGGAAATGAGGGAATGAGAGACCCTGCAAACCCAAACAGGACCGGTACCATCTTGTTCATCACTTTGAACCCAGTTGAACCTTTACCTTCAATTTCACCTTTTGATCACCATATCTAAAGATTTGAACTTGAAAGACCCGATGTTATTCGTAAACCCTAAAACAGTGATCACTCTTTTTCAGCATCGATCACGGTAGCGCACCACCTGGGGTTGGTAGCCCTCCCTTTCAGGAGTAAAACTTGACCAGAATCATAGGCATCGGACCTCTGAAGAAGGAATGACGAGGTTCCTAATTTACAGCCACTAGACCCTTTCGAGGGTGATTTGAGGTGTTTTTCAGTCGAATTGGACTTCGGGCCTAAATATGAAAGTTGTTCCTCTCATTGAGATTTTAATTCTTGTAAAATTTGGAAATTTTTGGAGTTGTTTGATTTTTCGGAGAGTTGGGGGGCTGGCTACTGCGTGCGGCAGCGCATGGGAGGATCTCGATGTCTCTTCTTAGGTTTTTCGACGTACTGAATCCGAACCCGCCGTCCATTTTCCCAAATTCTAACATTTTCGTAGAGTTTTATTAAACAACCTTTAATTGTGTTTAGGTGCGTCTGTGGAAAGTGACATCATCCTCGCTAGTTCACGCAGTTCTAGGGCAATAAAATCTGTGAGTGGACCACTTCTTAACTTATATATTTTATAAAATATTAGCCTAGCATGCATTTCATATTTAATGCACTGAATATGTTTTATATTATGTTTTCCGAATTTCTATAATTATGGTTTACATAGACTTCATGATTTAATTAAAGTACTTTACAAAATATTTATGATTCATCGAATTTACGTTTATTAAAGATTATGAATTATTGGATTTCGGTATATGAATTTCTATGGCTGCAAATATGATTTATTTTGCGGGTTTACGAATATGAGATTCTATGAATTTACGAATGTGATTTATATTGGATTTGTGAGACTTAAGTTTTAAGCTCTGGATTTGTTATGAGTTTTAACATATGTTTTCAGTGCGTATCTAGCGGGTTATCATACCACACAACACAGGTCTGTAGATGTTTGTGGCCATATGACATAGTTGAGGATAGATTTGGATATGTTTCTTCTCCAGCGTAACCTGGAGTCGTACAACTTCATCTTCGGGTGATGGGGCCTACCATGTTCCTTCACTGTTGTAACTCAGTGTCATACAACTTCACCTTTGAGTGATGGATAGGTATTGCCTTCAGGCGGATGAGGAGTTAATGATATTTATGCCATACCCCATGCTTCACTATCGAAAGCAATGTCGGACATCTTCACTAGCCACAGCCAATGTTTATGTGTGATGTATATATTTTCTTCTCAAACGTAACCCGGAGTCGTACAGATTAACTTTAGGGTGATGGGGCATACCATGTTTCTTCACTGGTGTAACCTAGTGTTGTACAGCTTCACCTTCGAGTGATGGATAAGTACTGCCTTTGGGCGACTATGATACCCCTAGAGAGTACAGTATTGATAAGATTTACATATTTGCCTTCAGGTGGCGTTTTCAGCATTATTAAGCATGGTTTAACACTTATAAGTTTTACGAATGTTTTTCATGACATGCTAGGATTTTCATAAAGCCTACTATATAGTATTATATACAGTGTTCTAAAAATCGGCCTAGGCGGCGCCTAGGTGCTCAGTGGTGGAGTCCTGATCCAATTTGGGCTAAATCGTTTAGGTAAGGCAGGAAGGATTTAGGCGGCTGCTTAGGCGTCTCTAGGCACTCAAGGCGGCCTAGGCGGCGGTCGATGCAACTAATTCTCTCTGCAAATCTCCCCTCGCATCCGCACAATCCACTACCCACAACCCAAATCTTCAAACTTGCGCTCTTGCACCCAACATCAATCGATGAACCCAAGTAGATTAAGAATATACAGAGATGAACAATACACATAATCCGTCCGTTGGGTTTTACTGCAGAGAGAGAAGAGGATATGGGTGTTACAGTAGAGAGCGAAGGGGATCTTTTGAAGAGAGAGAGAAGGCGATGATGTGTGTTGTTTGAGAAATAAAGATGGTGGGGGGGGGTAAGAGTGAAGGCAAAGATGTTTGTTGTCTGAGAAAGAGGGCTGAGAGAAATGAGACATTTCTAATATTCTAGAGAGAATGGCTTAGGGATTCTTAACACAATCAGAAAATGAGAGAAATGGGAGAGAGATGGCAAGATAAAGAGCCGTTTGGCTCTGGGCTCGAGGGAATAAAGAAAAGAAAGGGCATCTTTAGGGTTGAGACATGGGGAACCAGCAACAATATATTAAGTTATTAACAATAGCATGCCAGCTGCATCCCATTACAATCCATCCCATTGGTTTTTGTATGCTATTGGACCTGAGTTTGGGGTTGGGTTCAGCCCAAAAGGTTCTTCCAATTGTGTCCATGATGATTTCCAAAATAAGCCAAGGTGTGTCCATCTCCACTTTGTTTTTTTTTTTTAATTATTTGTTTTGTTTTGTTTTTGTTTTCATCTGTATTTTGTTTTGTTCATATTTTATAATATATAGTGTAAATTTATGTAAATCCGCCTAGGTAGTGTTTTTTAGAACCTTGATTATATATGTTTTCAAAACAGGGGGTTATTATGTTCAAAAATAAAATGTTTTCCTATTATTAGTATTATTATTATAAACTTTGGTCTACTCACCTTTCTATTTTTGCGCCCCCTCAAGAGTTAGAATCGAGGCATTCAATCTTGGCTTCAAAACACTACGGCATAGGTATCCTCGAGTCTTCTCAGTATAGGTATCATATCCTTGTTTGTATCTTTTCTTAGTAATTCTTTCATATTATTCTAATAGTTGTATTCTCTGAACGCGTTCCTGCTATGGTATTTTATGTTCTAATTGCATATCTTTTACTTATATGCATGTTTAAAATGGCTTCGTCACCCTCGGGTGTTGGCCAGCACGTGTCTACCCCAGTATATGGGGATATCGGAGTTGGGGCGTGTCATTATGATAAAACATCATTCGGTTGGACAGATTACACTACAAATAAAAAACATTAGCCACCACAAATACCTTTTTAAACCGTGCTTAACGGATCATCGAGCATATATTTGTAAAAAGCATCAAGTCTCTTAAAATTTTAGCATGACAAAGTACAAAAAATATATAAATTCATATGATATTTAAATAAAAATATAAAATCCTATGCCTCCTCTTACAATAATTTGCCATTTTGGTATCCAAAGCTTGACTTTCTTGTTCAAAAAATTGCATATATAAACAAGTGCTCTTCACGCAACTTGTTGAGTCATGGATTATATGCTCCAATAATTCAATCCTAATACATGTTCATATAAGGTTGATTATGTTGTAAACAGTGGGTATGCTTGTGCACATATATACAATAAAGATTCATATGCTAAATAGTATATTTTGTAAGTTTTCAATAAAGTGGTTCTATAAATAGAGCACTTCGAGTGTTCAAAGGATAAATTAAATATATCAGAAAGAGAAAATGAATAAATATAATACTCTTAGTATTCCTTATTTTCTAATACCTGCAATACTTTTGTGGTGTTAGTACAAAACTAAACAGTGTGATATTTTGCACCCAGTTCGCCCTCGCTCTTAGCAAATGTTATTTCTCTAACTTTTGCATATTTATAACAAATTATTATTTATAGTTGATCTGAATAGTTGATCAAGTTGATTCTTTTAAATAAATTAAAAAGTGCTGGTAACTTGATTCTTTTGTAAATATATATAGTTTTTTTAATAAAAGGGGGACAACTGGTGAAAAATTACGATTATGTCTTGTAATCCATCATTTACCACAGGGCCACCAGCTTGTGGCTGTGAATGCATATAGTTTAATTTTGCATTTGATATATTAAATTGTAAACATGTATCATATTTAAATTTATGTATGAAAACATAAATTTGGTAAGACACTACTATAATGTTACTCGAAACTCATACGGAGCAGACAAACTTGTCAAGCCAATTACCAATTAGTTCTTTCTTCGATGTAGTGATTTTGTCTTACGTAGACTTTCACAAAAACAGAATCCTGATACAAATATGTTGTGAGTTTGATGCGTGGTTGTAGTTAACTAACACATATATGTACACAATAAAAATGTCCTCTTCCCCAACCCAAACTCAACCATTGGCAAATTCACCGCTTCATGTACCAAACTCAAACGACTGTCGAGCGTGACGTGGAATGAGAATTTGAACTAGGGATGTCTTGATCAATTGGCCCAAGTGAAATAGAGAAAGAATTTACCAAACCAGATTAATCAAAGATAGATAGTGTTATACAAACACCTATTCTTATCTTTTCACACGTCTCTCTCTCAATTTTTAATTGTCGAAGCAAATGAATGTAAAAAAAAATTAATGATTAAAAATTAAGGGGTGTGATATCCACATACTATTTTTTACTTCTCTCACACATTTTTAGATTTCGGCCGTCTGATTGGATAAATTGAAAAAGATCTAACGGACATAAATTAACAGAGATGTGTGAGAAGTAAAAAGGGGTGTGTGGATAGCACACACACCCCAAAATTAATAAGAAGACGTTGGAAATAAAAAGGGTTCGAACAAAACATTATCCCCAACTAATTACACAAGTTTGAGGCTTCTGCACGGTTGCGGACTAGTTTTTGAGCTCCACGCGCCGTCGGTGGGGGGTGGGCACGTTTCTGGAGGGTGGTGGGCCACCGTGTCTTATCATTCATTCGTTCACTTGGGTCCCGCCGCTGAGGCGACACATAATGCAAACCGATGAATTTCCCGCTCTTTCCCAAAATAGTACGGCAAAAGGATCGGTCACTGGTGCTGTGTCGAGTCGGGCCCACCATCTATCGGGCTGCAAAGCCCAAGGCACTACTGCCTCTCTCTCTCTCTCTCTCTCTCCGTGAAGATGCTAACGTGCGCAGGTGGTGTGTCTTCCTTTGCTATAGTTGCCCGTGCAACACTCCACACGTGCGCACGCTTACAGTCACCTTGTTTGGCAAATACGCTCACACAGACTCACAGTCACAGGCAAAGCTTGTCTTCACTCCAACTTTTTTTTCTCCCTCTTTCACATTTCTCTTGAACTTCTCTATCTTCCATATATTATCCAACAACAACCAAAAAAATTCTATTTACGCTCACAATGTGTTTCATCTAGTGTATATTAACGAATCATATAAAGAAAAAACAAATTCTCCAGCTCTTCGGGAGCTCCCTCTCCCATGACTTGTCCGTCGATTTTGATGTGAGCTAGACGTTAGATACTACGATTTCAATGATATTCTACTTTCAATACGATTTCGACTCGTTTCACACTAATCTAGTCTAAATTCGAGCTATAGAGGACTCCGTTAGAATTTTGATCTGTTGAGATTCGAGGAAATTTAGTATTCTAGAGCGTTGAATCGTTTCTTATGATTGGATTGAATTGTTTCGATTCGCTCTTTATTCATTTTTCTGAATTTGTTTTTTATTCCATTTTCGAAAAATTGATTGGATTAATTTCAACAAAATAAAAAATAAATTCAAAAAATGAAAAAATTTGAATCGAAACAATTCAATCCAATCATAAGAAACGATTCAATGCTTATGAACACTAAATTACCTCGAATCTCAACAAATCAAAACCCTAACGAAGTCTTTTGCAGCTCGAATTCATATTGAACTAGTGGGAAATGAGTCTCAATTGTATTGAAAGTAAAATATCTTTGAAATCGTAGCTAGCTCATATCAAAATCAACGGAAAAGCCATAAATAATTTGTCTTTTCTTTTAATGTTTTGTTAATAAACACCAGATAAAACACATTGTGAGTGTAATAATATAAATTTTTGTTGTTGTTGTTGTTGGTAATATACGGGATATAAAAAAGGTTTGAAAAAAAATGTGAGACAGGAAAAATGGTTAAAGCGAAGACATGTTTATATTTATTTATTTATTTATCTATTAGATTCTCAAGACCTTCTTTGATAAGGGGTGTGATATCCACACTCCTTTTTATTTCTCCCCCACTTTTTTAGATTTCGGTTGTCGGATCAGATGAATTGAAGAAGGTCTAACAGACAGAAATTAACAGGGTTGTATGAGAAGTAAAAAGGAGTGTCTGGATAGCACACCCTCTTTGATAACTGAAGGCCGAACATACACAAATTAGAATTGTGAATTTTTTTTCTCACTATTTTATAGACTTTTCTTGTTTGTGCAGTTCTCATTGGTACGCTAGTATGACCATACTGTCCTTCACTGAAATTCATGGAAATTGTTTATCCTAAAGGATTTGAAATTGAATTTTTTTTTTAATTGACTAGTTGGTGGCTTTACTAAAGTAGTCTACTTTTTTGAAATTATAGGAAGATTCAGAAAAATATTTCAGCCTCTCTCTAATCACTATTGTACAATTTACCAGCACAAAAAATTAAACCCAATACATACCGTGTAAAATACAGATTTAAAATTATCTTCAACCATTGAGCCTTTCCCTAGTGGTTTACCAAGCCAATCTAGGAAATGAGTTTTAAATAAACGATCACATGAGTTAGAAAGATGGCTTTCCTATTCAGTTTGGCATATGGGCCAGTGGACTGGTAGGCCATTTTCCATATAGAGTGTGATATCTACACACCTCTTTTTACTTCTCTCTCACATTTTTAGATTTCGGCCGTCGGATCGGATGAAGACAGAAATTAACAGGAGTGTGAGAAATAAAAAATGGTGTGTGGATAGCACACCCCTTTCCATATATGGCATTTTGTACTTGTCCGTCGTGATTGTATTAGGTAACACATGCTCTTGATCAGAATTTCGCTTATGTTCTCATACTGTACGTTAGAAATGGACCACAAAACACAATCCAATTAGAAATGGACCATAAAACACAATCCAAAACAACTTTTAAAAGGCAATTTGGCTATTTTCAACTCAAGAGTTTAAAATCTCAGAAATGGATGAAGCTCGGCATACCGCATTGGATCAAAACTTAAGAGGCACGCCAACCATTGGATCTGAACGAACCCTTTAGGCCGTAAAAATTGTGTCTTCCGTGCGCTCGTCAGCATACAACCGTTTCTGCTGATGTTGCAAACACGCAGGGCCTGCCTCTATATGCTTTCAATTTGCTTCAATTTGCAGCTGGTGAATTGTGGTTCCCTTTTGACAAAAAAAATTGTGGTTCCCTCAGCCCATTTGCAACCTAGTGGGTACCAATCCTAAATTCCCAACCCCAAACACAAAATTTCAAAACTCTCTTCCCAAAATACATGCCTTGGATACACAAAATTTTTCTTTGTGATCGGAACACAAGTGGTACACCACGTATTTTTATATTAGTGGTGAATTTTTTTATTTTTTAAGTTATTAACTTTTTAACACACATATCCCACAATTTGTATAATGACACGTGATGTACCACCATGTGTTCCAATCATATTAAAAAATCTAAACAAAAATTAACGTAATTATATGGAGTAGAATCCTTTTGTTAAATTTTGCTTACTTTGAAAGGTGACAAGCATCTGTTGCAATAATTCAAAGATGCTTTCGAAGAGATTTACACTTTGAAATATTCCCTTTTACGACCTTGAGCTACCAAACTCAGATAATTAAACAAAAACTTGGTCTACCACCTTTGAAGATTAAACCAAAAGCCTCTTACCTTAAGGAAAACTGTTGATCCCACGCGAAAACTCTGTCGTTTCATTGGCCAGAAATAGTCGTCTCGAGCAAGCAACTGCATCTCTGCCAAGCACATTTGAATTCAGATACTCTTCCAACTAATGCATATTGTATATGCGGAGTCAAAACTTGCCAAACATTTGAAATCAGATATTCCTCCAACCCTTCTTGCGCAAGAAACAACTGGTCTCTCTTTAAGCTTTGTGTATAAAAGAATAGACCCTTGTTAGCAACGAGATCAAGCTCGAAGTTTGTCATCGAGCGCAGTAGAACAGTCTCCGGAAGATATCAAAGAAAGAGATGGCAGCAAAAGACAATACCCTCATGCCTATAATTAGCAAGATGTACTGTTCGTCTTCTCAGGCTGTGCTTATCGTGAGGAGGAGGCCGCACGTGATAAACGGAGGTGGTTTTGTGGTTACGGACTGCAGTCAGAAGGTTGCTTTCAAGGTTGACGGATGTGGAATTCTGGGGAAAAAGGATGAGATGATTCTGAGGGACAGTGATGGAGACGCCTTGCTTCTCTTTCGCCGAAAGGTATACACATATCAATCAAGCATCTACATGTTTTTTTTTAATTATGCATGTGCATGAAGAGGTGTTAGGGATGCTTGATCAATTTACGTTCATGCATATTGATTCGAATATGCACCAGGGTGCAACGGTTGAGGCCCTAAGCATTTATCGGAGGTGGAGGGGGTACAGTTTAGATTACGAAGGATCGCAGGACCAGATGGTTTTCTGTTTAAAAGAGCCAAACTCGTGCTTGGCAAGGACTCGAGCAATCAGAATATCAACGAAAGCCACGAAGAACAAAGACTGGGACTTCGAGATCAAGGGCAATTTTCCTGATAAGGATTGTTGTATTGTTGACTCCAAGGGCCACACAATGGCACAGGTAACTAATCCGCATTTGCGATGAACATATAAGACTTTCTTTGTTTGTAAATTGCTTCTGAAATGATTAAGGTGTGGTATCCTCGTTGTTTAAAATGAAAACGCAGATCGGGGTGAAGAAGGAACTGATGGCAAGCGAGGATCTCTACCATGTCGTGGTGACACCGGGAACAGATCAAGCTTTCGTTATTGGAGTCATTACGATTCTCGATTACATCTATGGTGAATCCACCAGGTGTTAAATTTTATAAAGATTCTAAAGAGAGGCTTTCCTTGATTTCACGTCGAAACAAGATGATCTGCGATTCTGCTGCAGACGAGAGTTCAATTTTCTACATTTTGGAAGCTGCTAATCCTTAAATTTTCATTTTTCATGGATTGTTTGACGGATGATCATTTAGTAGTCGCAACCTGTACTAACTAGGAACTTATCTGTTAAAGTTTTTAGGTGTTTTTTTGCAACATTTTACTTTTCTCAAAAGGATACACCACCTATGTACTAACTGTCGATACAAAATCCGTTTCTGAATAAATAAGCAATGAAAAGTGAAAACCAATTCCACAACGAAAAGGTAACCAAACGAGAATTCTTACCCGACTTTGCCATTTAATAGAATCTCTTGGAGGTAGCCATGCCGCTGCAGAAGCCGGAACATGTCATTCCCGTTTTGAGTTGCCAAAACGGGGAATTTCAAACAGAGGAAACGTTTCTGAAATGAAACATGTTTTCGCTACAACGAATGGGATGGGAAACTTGATTACAAGAGACTGCTAAATGATAACATCTTTGATGCTAACCTACCGAGTACTGGTGTAAGATTTCTGTCCACGGGCCTTCGGACATCTCCGCGTATGTTTCTACCGTCTTCACAGGCAGGCATGCACCGGGAAATCTAAACATTAGCTGAGATGCCTGATTCAGTTAACCAGTTCGCCGTAGGCACGAGAAATGTTACAAAAGTACGCCAAGCATTCTTCAACAAAACCATACTCAACACTGTACAAGACACAACATATTTATAGTTATCAATCCATGAGATCTTCCTCATAGATCTACCACAATAAGCCCATTGACATGCCTAGCCTAAGGGAGAGAAATACCAGATAGATGGTTATGAGGCCGAGTCCTAAGGTCTTGTTAGGGCGCATGCCATTCCTCGGTATCACAGCAAGTGACCAAAGAAGCCCTGATATTAGAAATCCCATTGTGTAAAACAGGCTATTGTCTTTGGGAATTTTGTACGGTTCCGGTCTCTGAGACCAGGATGCAAGGACCATTGAGATCCCCAAACCAGCAAGTGTGTTGAACATAGGCCTGGCATATCATCCGGACATTGCAATTTGTACACCATCTGCACCATTCATTGCCAATGCAGTGTTCGACATTAAATCACCCATTGAGTTGCCCCATGCTAATACGGTCAATCCAAGGATTGATGGATTTACTCCAAAAATTACACCAAACCCCACCAGCAACCCGACGAGCTCATTTGCAACAACGTAGAACCAGATGATGCTCACGAAAAACTCTCCTAAAACCCATGGAAATAAAAAAATTCTGAGGGGGCTGGTCCGGTCTGGTGTGTAGATATGCAAGAACACCAAAGACACCACTGCAGAGAAAGCCTATAACGTAGGCAATTTCCTTACTCAGAGATATGACATCTTCTTCGGTGTCCCATAAAAATAACAGAAGAATGGGAGCTAGCACAGCACTGGCAACGTCATAACCTTTGGACCACCTATCCTCCTCGACTATAGGGATTGTCAACCGTCTTGGCAGCATCAACGGAATCTCTAGCAGTGATAAAAATCTAAAAGAGGAAGAGTTTTCCGTCACTGTTTCATTAGAAGCTCGTTTGCAGCTACCACGAACGCATAAACCACATAAATCAAGACAAACGCTATAGCACCCCCGACAGTAACCTCACCAACTATCAACATCAAGGCAAGAGACATAACAGTAAAGAGGAAAAAACATATATCTCTGATGAAGCATTTCTTATCAATCTGAAACCCCTTGTCCGCCACGCATAGAGATATAGTCCCAACAACATTTGAAGTACCAATAATTGGTACCAATTTATTTGAAATTAAAAACTTTATTGTTGAGTTGGCAGGATGACCAAGTCAAGCATGCCACTTTTGAACTGACACTCTTACTCCCACAAAGGCTGAAACTGGATATTTGACTTGTCCACTGCCACTTAGAAATGGGTATAACCCATTCTCACATCTCCCTCGGAAAAGCGTCTTTCGGATCTTGAGGTCCTTAAACTGTTAGAGTGTAAAGGTTGGTTAGATTGTGACAAGTGTAAATTGTAAAAGGGTGCCATGCGTCAGCTTGTTATTGAGGTCTTGATGTTAGAAGTAGTTATAGGGTGAGGTATTTATATGTAAAGAAAATGTTGTATTCGGTTAACAGAACAGAAAATGAAAGGTCATTTTTCCATCTCTCTCTTCTTCTTCTTTCTTAGATATACTCTCTCTCTGAGATTACTTAGCTTTGTTATCATGGTATCTTCGCCGACATCAGTTAACACTGTCGGTTGACGATCCTTTGCTTCCGCTCCGTCGCCGCTTTTCTGGTTGTTGTTGTCGATTGTTCTTGGTTTTCTCTCAGTTGTGATTTCTTGAGTGAGGATTTTCTCAGTAGTCGAACAGTCGACGTTTGTTGCTCTATGACGAAACCCTAACAATTTGGGGATTTTTGCAGTGGTTGCTTCTTGGTGTGTTGATCGTCTCCGATATCGAGGTGATATTCTTCCTTGACTGATTGTGTTGAACTTGTTGTTTCTTGGTTCTTTTTGGCCTGCTCTCCATACTTGGGGATTCTTTTGTGAATTGTTGTTTCGAAGTTGTTCTCGAGATTGTACTTTGTGAATTGTGTGTTACTTTCTTCAAGATTTGTGTTCGATTGTGTGCATAATGGTATCTCCTAGTCAATTGGCTCTCGTTCAGTCACCGATTTCCTCTCTCATTCGAAGTGTAGGAAACACTGTCACTGTTAAACTAGATGATTCAAACTATGTGACTTGGAATTTTCAACTGGAATTACTGTTGGATGGAAATGGAATTTTAGGTTTCGTTGATTGTTCAATTCCGTGTCCAGCAAGATTTGATAATTCTGATTCGGAGACTGAAGTTGTTGACAATTCAACTAATTTGTCTGATGCTTATAAAGTGTGGAAGATTCATGACAAAGCCTTGATGTCTCTTATCACTGCTACTTTGTCCACTGCTGCATTGTCATGTGTGATTGGAAGTAAAAGTTCTAGGGAAATGTGGGTTAATCTTTGTGAAAGATTTGCTAATGTTACTAGAACCAGTATTGTGCAAATGAAAATTGATCTTCAGAATATTAAGAAGGGTTCTGAATCAATTGATGGTTATCTTTAACGCATTAAGGATGCTAGAGATCAACTAGCTACTGTTGGTGTGCTTATTTCTGATGAGGAATTGCCATTGTTGCTTTAAGGGGTCTTCCTCCAGAGTTTAATACAGTTAAGGCTGTTATTCGTAGTCGTGAAAATTTGGTTTCCCTGAAAGAACTGCGGTCTCAATTAAGGGCAGAGGAAGCCACATTAGAGGACGTTCACAAGCAAGTCCCTGTTATGTCTGCCATGCTTGCTCATACCTCTAGAAATACTTATGACACTGGTGGTTCATATGGTACCAAGCCATTCACTTCAGGACAGATGTTTGGTGGTTTTTTTGGCGATCAATCTGGTCAGATGCTGCCTCCGATACAGTCAGTTCCTCTTTTTCAACCATCTGTGTTTCCCTCTCAGTGTCCTCAATTACCATTCTCAGGACCTTTTGCGTCTGTGTCTCACACTGGTTCCGGTACTTATAACAACTTTAGAGGGACCAACTTTAAACCAAAGGGTAAAGGCAAGAAGTTCTTTTCTGGTGCCAATCAACAATCCAATCAAGCTCTTTTTTATTCATCAGGGTAGTACTTGCAGCCTCTTCAGGGCAATCAGTCATTCCAACTTTGTCAAATCTGTGACAGGAAGGGTTATTCTGCAATCAACAACTTGATTGTCAAATCTGTCATCGAGTAGGCCACACTGATGCCACTTGCTTTGATCGCAATAGTTCTTCTTCTCCAAGTTCAGCCCCTTCTTTTTCACAGACCTATCCACATCTCTCTCAGAATTATCAACAACATCTTCAACAGTTTCAGAATGGTCCGCCTTCTAGTGTGCCTTTCATGTCCTATTCATCAGTCCCAATGATGCACTCAAATTCACATTCTGTTTCTGGTATGCCTGCTCTGTCTCACACAACAATTGCTATGAATGCTCAGACTAATGTCAATCCATCAGCACCCTTACAAGAATATTGGCTTCTTGATTCCGACGCAACCAATCACATGACATCTGATTTGTCTAAGCTTCAAATGGCAGCTCCTTATCCTTCCACAGAAACAGTCACGAGTGCCGGTGGTGAAGGTTTGACCATTGCTCACATTGGCAACTCTCAACTTCCTACTCAAGCTCATAATTTTCAATTAAATTATGTACTTTATGTACCTCAATTGTCACAGTATTTGTTATCTACGCATCAATTGTGCAAAGATAATAATTGCCGCTGTATTGTTGATGAGTTTTCCATATGTACACAGGACAAGGTCACCGAGAGAACACTGTTTCAAGGACTGAGTAATAACGCTGTCTATCCTCTTCCTGTGCTTAAACAACCACGAGTCGTTCCAGCAACATATCTTAGCCAAAAGGTTTCTTCTACTTCGTGGCATAGTCGTCTAGGTCATCCTACAAATCAAATAGTCAAAGCAGCTCTTGCTAAATCTTTCGTTGATTTCAGTTGTCATTCTCAGTCTCAGATGTGTAGTTCTTGTTTACATGGAAAGTTTACTAAACTTCCATTTCCTAACTTCGCATCAAAGTCTGTCATTCCTTTTGAGGTTCTACATACAGATGTATAGGGGCCCTGCACCTTGTGTGTCAATAGAGGGTTATAGGTATTATGTGTCCTTTATCGATGAATGTACTCAATACACTTGGATTTTTCCAATCATCAATAAAACTGCTGTCTTTGGTGTCTTTTTGTAGTTTCATGCTTTTATTTCTAATTCATTTACTGCACATGTCAAAGTTTTACAAAGTGATAGTGGTGGGGAGTATATAAGCACTCATTTTCAAGCTTTTCTTAGAGATAAAGGCATCCTACATCAGAAATCCTGTCCTTATACTCCTGAGCAAAATGGCCTAGCAGAACGTAAAAATAGACATGTTGTTGACACTGCTCTCACTTTGCTTCATCAAGCCTCTTTACCCTCTCATTTCTGGTATTATGCGTGTGCTACTGCCACCTATCTTATTAATAGGATGCCTACTCCTACCTTGCACATGCAGTTTCCTTTTGAAGCTTTATATCATTCACCACCTAGGGTAGATCACTTAAAGATCTTTGGCTGTGCATGCTACCCCTCTATGCTTCCATATCGAACTAATAAGCTGGAACCTAAGACCACTCTACGTATTTTCTTGGGATATGCCGTTCAATATAAAGGATATATTTGTTATTCTGTCAAAACTCACAAGTTAATTGTCACACCCGCCCCTCAATTATATTTAAATTCTAGAAATTGACCCCAAACCTTTTTCAATTATACATTTTAATCCCTAAAGTTTGTAAATGTTCATTTTAGTCCCTAAACTTTATCCCCCTTTCCTTTTTATTTTAAAATTGTTTTGTTCTTAAATGGTGAGCCCAATGGGCCCACCCGGATCCTGTCTGTCCCCTTCTCCCGAATCCTCTCCCTCTCTATTCTCTCCCTCTCATCTCTCTGTACCTCTCGAACCCTCTCTTCCCTCTTTCCCGTAACTCTCGACCTCATCTCTCTCCCTCTCCCGTAACCCCCTCACCCCACAAACGAACGCACGCACGCACGCCAGCGCACCACCGTCTTCATCCCTCTCTCGTTCTCACCCTCGTTCCCTTTTTCTCTCGGATTACAGTGAAGAACCCCAGAAAAACTCTCCGGCGATTCTCTCTCTCCGACGAGGTAAGCCTCGATCGACTTCCTCTTTCACTCAATTCGCGTTTGGGTTAGAAATTGGAAGTTAATTGGTGAATTTCTCTGAGTTTTAGGTCGGAATCGTCATGGGGTGCGCACACCCATTCTCCGGCGAACCAGTGAGCACCGTGGGCTTTTCCGATCGTCTCCAGTCGATTCTCGACGAATCTAAGGGTATAAACCTCTTTTCCTCTTCTCGTACTTCATTTTGGTACCTAGATCGGAGTCTAGGACCTCCGTTGTAGTTGGTCGGAGCTGTGGAAGCTTCGGCGTTCCCGGTGGAAGCTCCGGCGTTCCCTGTCCTTCTCCGTTCGAACCCAGGTCTTTTGGGCCAGAACCCGAAACCCAAACCCTCTCGGGCCTTAGGCCCGAGACTCAGCCCAACCCGTTCTTTTAATTAGTTAATTATTTATTTTTGTTAGTTAATTAGGATTTAGGGCCTTCGGGCCTTGTTAGGAAATTCACGGGCCTTAAGCCCGTTAGGACCTAGCCCAGTACCCTAGCCCGCATCATTTTTAGTTTTGGTTTCCTAAAATTAATTAAGGCCTCGGGCCTTTGAAAACCTAGGGCCTTTGGCCCGTTTAACCCAAGCCCAAACCCAAGGCTTATAAGCCTTGGGCTGTTGTCCAAACCAGCAGGGCCTTTGGCCCGTATCCCATAAGCCCAGAAGCCCCTTTTGGGCTGACCCTAACCCAAACCCAAGACCCTAGTGGGTCAGACCACCCAAACCCAAAACCCAGGTTCGGACCCGACCCGTGGACCTTGACCCGACCCGGCTGACCCGTTGACCCGGTCAACGGTTGACTTTGACCTTGACCGTTGACTTTGACTTTGACCAGTCAACGGTCACGTTGACTTTTACGGTTGACTTTTTCGGGTTCCGTTCGGGACCCCTCCTGGGCTAATTTCGACGTCCTGGACCCGTTTTTGAAGTCCGTTTTCCCAAATAAATTCGTTTGAATAGAGTTTGACTAAGTTGTACCCTTTATGTGCTTAGGGGCAACTATTGGGATTGTTCTAGATTCACTAGCAGCGCAGCGTTGGACGGCTAAGTACTGTGAGTGGACCCCTTCTAAAAATACATGTTTTATTAGTAGAACTGCACGCATGAGAAGCATGAATGTATGACATTACTTGTTCATAAATGTATATGCGATAATTATGATATTACCGCTACGAGATGTAGGGATAAGGTTCCGGTCCATCTCGAACGACGGTAAGAATGTCCACGTTTCCCCTACGGGATGTAGGGATAAGGCTCCGGTCCATCCCGGGCGACGGTTATAGTATTGGCATAGGGCCTGGAGTGTGTTTTCCTCTGACTTTTGAGTACAGGGACGGGGAGCTGGCATAGGGCCTGAAGTGATATTTTCCTCTGACTGTATGCTCAGGGACGGGGAGATGGCATAGGGCCTGGAGGGATATATGTGGACTTTTGACATTAGGAATTATTATGATACGCGAGTTAGGAATTGAGATATTGCATGATGAGTTAGGACATGAAATATTGCACGGCATCGTAGGTTCAGAAAACCTATGTTTATCAAGATATAATTGTGTTTTCATAAAACTTGGGGGATAGTATGTTGATAACTGTTTTCTTATATGTATATCAAATTGGTCCACTCACCTTTGTTTTGCGCCCCTTTCAGGGTATAGAATCGAGGCTTGCGATCCCGGCACCAAGGCACTTCCGCTTCGGCATCTTCGAGTCCTCTCGGTGTAGGACCTACTCCTTTTGTTATTTCAATTTTGTATTCTTTCCTTTGTAATCTATTAGACGTATGCTCTGGACAGGGTCTGTTGTATCCTGCCAATTTCAGTGTTGGCAGTTGAATATTATATTAGTATAGTTATGTTTATGCTGCTTTATGTTCAATTACTAGTGTTTTAGATATATTATGCATGTTTGTGAATAATTTCGGGGTTTAACGTTTAATTAAATGGCTTTCGTCACCCCTCGGGTGTCGGCCAGCACGTGACCAGCCCGATGTCTACAGGACCTCGGGGTCGGGGCGTGTCATTAATTATGTCTAGGCATGTTTTGTTTGATGAAACACAGTTTCCTACACTCTACACCATCACTCGACCTGTGTCTACATCTTCAGTTCCTTTCTCTTCCATTTCTCCTTCTATTCATCCAAATACTTTTGTGCATCATTCCTCTATCCTTATACCATTGCCCCATGTTTCTGTATCATCTTCATCTTCTTTAAATACTCTTATTACTCAATTCTTATCTCTCTATAATGGTGATCTTGTCTCCACTGCCTCCACAAGTTCTGCGCCAGTAACAAACCCAGCTTCTGAGCCACATGTGTCTCACCATTCTGAGCTTCATCCAGACACCACTACATCTCAATTTTCAACATTACACCTCGTGTCCCTTCCTACACATAATTTTCATCATATGCAAACTAGGTCCAAGTCTGAGATCTTTAAGAGGAAACAAGCTTATGTTGTTGGCAAGGCTGATTCTACCACAGAACCAAAGTCTTTTGCTGTTGCTTCCAAGTCTGCTCAGTGGCAAGCTGCCATGAAGGAGGAACTGGCTGCTTTGTTACAACAGAAAACCTGGAAGCTAGTCCCACTTCTTCCTGATAAGAATCTGGTTGGGTGCAAATGGATATATAAAATCAAGAGGAATCTGGATGGTTCCATTGCAAGACACAAAGCTAGGCTAGTGGCAAATGGGTTTTCTCAGGAAGTTGGCTTGGATTACTATGAAACATTCAGCCCCATGGTCAAGCCAACTACAGTGAGGTTGTTATTGTCTTTAGCTGCAACTTATGGTTGGAAACTCAAGCAATTAGATGTTAAGAATGTGTTTTTGCATGGTTTTCTTGACGAGGAAGTTTATATGGCTCAACCTCCAGGATTTATTGACAAGGATTATCCTCATCATGTGTGCAAGCTAGAAAGGTCACTATATGGGCTCAAGCAAACTCTTCGAGCATGGAATGACAGGTTCACCACCTTCCTCATCTCATTGGGTTTCAAATCATCTCATGATGATCCTTTGTTGTTTGTCAGGCATGATGGACAACATATGGTTGTGTTATTGTTATATATGGATGATATCATCCTTACTGGTGATAGTACTGATTCTGTTCAATCTGTTGTTTCTCAGTTGACAACTGAGTTTGATATGAAGGATTTAGGGGTTCTTCATTATTTTCTTGGATTACAAATTGAATATCAAGATCAAGGCTTGTTTGTTCATCAGTCAAAGTATGTACAAGATTTACTGCAGAGAACAGACATGCTGGATTGCAAGCCCTGTGTTACTCCTTGTCATCCCAATCAAAAACTCCTGAATGATGGCAGTTCTTCTTACTCAGATCCCACCACTTATAGAAGTATTGTAGGGGCATTACAATACTTAACGTTTACTCGCCCATACATTGCTTATTCTGTGAATCAGGTGTGTCGATTCATGCATTCACCTCTGGAATCTTACTTTGTTGCTGTCAAGCGGATTTTGAGGTATCTTAAATGTACTTTGGGATGAGGTATCTGTTTTAGACCTGGTTCTTTAGCATTGACAGCTTACATCGATGCGGATTGGGCAGGGGATCCGAATGATAGAAGGTCCACTACAGGGTTTGTGGTATTTCTTGGCTTTAATCCTATTTCTTGGAGCTCTAAAAAGTAGCACACTATTAATAGATCATTCACAGAGGCCGAGTACAGGGCCATGGCGACAACAACTGCAGAAGTGGTTTGGTTACAGCAACTTTTAAAAGATTTGCACATTGACAGTTCTTCTCATCTGATACTGCATTGTGACAATCTTTTTGCCATGGCATTAGCTACAAATCATGTGTTGCATTCTAAAGCCAAACATATTGAAGTTGATTGTCATTTTGTGCGTGAACGTGTTCAGCAAAGAACCATTTCCCTTCAGTTTGTTGCTTCTGCAGAACAGTATGCAGACATATTCACTAAAGGGTTGTGTTCTCATTTGTTTACTACTCATTGTGCCAATCTTATGCTTGGTTGTTCTAGGCATAAGATTGAGGGGGAATGTTAGAGTGTAAAGGTTGGTTAGATTGTGACAAGTGTAAATTGTAAAAGAGTGCCATGTGTCAGCTTGTTATTGAGGTCTTGATGTTAGAAGTAGCTATAGGGTGAGGTATTTATATGTAAAGAAAATGTTGTATTCGATTAACAGAACAGAAAATGAAAAGTCATTTTTCCATCCTTCTTTCTTAGATATACTCTATCTCTGAGATTACGTAGCTTTGTTATCATTAACAAGGAAAAAATATGGAAAAATAAGTAAGTAGCAATGGTTATCTAACGTAAATCTATGTGCAGAAATAATATTGGTGGAGGCAGTGGGACAATGAAGGATATTGGTTAAATCAAATGAGCAAGTATTAGTATATAATTGATTAGAACCACAATGAGATATAGGAATGCCATAATCGTTACCTACACCTCCCTACACCCTCATTACCATTGTATTCCTTTGGATTAACCAAATTTTGAATGTCCGGAGTAATGTGTGCATTTGCACCTGTGTCAAGCAGCCATGTTCCATTTGGTTGCTTGTTGAGAGTGATAGGAGAGAAAGACATCATTGCTGAGAAACGCTTGGTTGGAATTCGACCTTCATATGCACCATTCATCATTTGGTAGCAATCAAGTGCGGGGTGCCCATGTTTCCCACAAATTTGACACACAATCTTATCACCATTTGGAACAAATTTTTCAGTATTACCTGATGCATTATGCTGATTGATGTTGTTACGAGGGTTGAAACCTCGTTGGTTGGAAACTGCACCACGGTTTGATGGGGCTCCACCTTTGCCCGAGCCACGAGTTCGTCCACGAGCAGAGCCTTGTTGGAAGTATGCCCACAAAGCCACTCATTTGATGTAATAGCTTTTGGAATACTTATTGTATTAAACTTTTATATGTTTAATGAAGGGCAAAGCTTATTGTTAATCACTATTTATTGTATCTTGTGTTTAGCAATAAGGGAATCCAAGGAATGTATTTGATCTAAGAGATAAGTGATCTAAGTAAGTTAGATTTTCGAGACCTTTCTCTTATGTTCATTCCTAAAACGTTCCTAGCCATAGGGTTGCCAATTGGGCATTGACAATCCGCTAAGGTTAGTATGTGTTATGTCGACTCAAGCGCAAGTATGACAAGTCTCAAGTCATTTAGTGTTGGACACTAAGACAAACACATAGGTGCTCGAAATAGTAATCGAGTACACTGAACTACGATCAAAAGAGAGTTCAAACATACATGTCATGTAAGAACTCGATGGTTACAATATGCAAAGTAGTCCTTTGACCTGAGGCATCATAGATGTCTAATGGTTAGGTCCTTGATCTTTGATCGTGTCAAATGACATTCCTTTGGAGTGTCCACGGCATTGTTGGGGTCAAGCTATCTAGTCATGTAGGCATATGAATGCACAACAAGGGATCTCTAACCTTCCATGGTGGAAGGAGAATGCTCTAAGATATGATTCGAGAGTCTTTGGCCAAAGCATATGAATATGACTTAGGAAGTTTGTTCCAAATCTTATTCAAACGAATCATATAGGCAAGTATCACATTGGATAGTAGACATGAAACAAACTATCACTTAAACAATGTGATTAAGAGTATTGTATTAGAGAAGGACCGTATTGCATTGTAGTTGTAACTGGATAGGTTCTCCAACCACTTCTACTTAGCTTGGGTAACCATGACATACTGCTAGGTGTCACTCATGGTTTGTGGAAGCCCTAAAGATTAGCAAACACTAATCTTAAGGGAGAATTGAAATGTGGTTTCAATTCACAATCGATAGTTAAGAGTAACATCGTCCACTGCCTCGCTAATTGGAACCTAATGGATCGTACACCGAGTAAGGATGAAAGTGAAGTAATTAAATGAAATGGATAAGCAATTAAATGGTTAATTGAAGTATGGTCAAAGTTAATTAATTATACGAAACGTTCGTATTGGACTTCTAAGTTGGTTTTGGGTTTAGGGGCCCAAAAGTGTTTTTGGTCCACAAGGCCCATTATGTTTAAGTTGTATGACAACTAAAACAAAATGGGCAATTAGCCCAAACACTTAAGAGAGGGCCGGCCATGAATAGTGATGGATAGTAAACTTGTGTTAATTACAAGTTTGCCACTCACAAGAAATGAAGTATAAATTCAAAATTATAACTTTATTTCATTTAGGGTTTTTCTTGATGAAATTGGGTGAAATTATTCTCTCTATTTCAACAAGGGAGGCCGGCCACTTAGGGAGGGAGATCTAGCAATTTCCTCTCCCCTAAGTCATCCATTTTTATCTTCACAATTAATCTTTGGTGTAGAGACTTGGAGACATCAAGCTTTTGGTGTTTTAGAGAACATATCCTCAAATCCTCAAGGAAGCAAAGGAGGTGACTTGAAGGCCCTCCACTTGGGTGAATCCCTTGTGTAATCAAGGATGAGCTACAAGGGTAATGATTCTCTAAATCCTTTCTTCTCTTTAATGTTGTTAAAGAGTTTTGGTTCACCATATACTAGGCTTTGAAAGTCATGGGTTTTATGAATTGTTTTTGGATGCATGCCTACTTTAATTTGTTAATAGTTTGCCTATGTATTCAAATGTTCTTTACATGTTCTTAGCTAGGACATAAATTTTCCTTCAAGTGGTATCAGAGCCTAGGTCTAGTTTATGGTGGATCCTTTTGGGTTTTGTGATTTTTCATAATTTGTGATTTATATGTTGTAAATGTTACAAGCTTTGTTCTTGCTTTGAATATAAATTTTGTTTGAAAATTTAGCATCTCAAATGTTGTAGATGTAGTTCATATAAGCATGAATATTGGAACTAAAATTTGGTGCCAAGTATTTTGGGATTTTCGGCCAAATCAAAAGGGTGATTTTTTGGGTTCATGTTAGGCTTGTTAAAATGGTTTTAAAGTGCTTTTTGGAACCCCTAAGTACCCTAGGATATTAACCCTCTTTTGAGTTGTGAAAAATTGAGTTTTGGTAAATGAAAACATTCATGGAGCTATTATGAGTTTTCATAAGTGTTCTTCAATGTTCTTGAAGTTCTTGCCAAGAACAAAAAGTTTTGAAGTTTTGATTCAAAAGTTTTATGTTTTTCATAAAGTTTTGATTTATTAGTTAGTGGGTGATGATTATTTGATGAGAAATGATTAAATTGTCTTAGTGTTTGTAATAGACTATATTTTTCCTTAGTGGATGTAATTGACTATATTTTCTTTTCAAACCAACCCCATCATCTTTAATCTCACCCACCTAAATCCACTTCAAAATTATTTTTTCAATAAAAATTTCAATTGATTAACTCCATGGCCGGCCACTCCTCTAGTGGGGTGCTTTTGTGCAATTATATAAAGTTTTGATACTTTTGTGTATTTGTATTTTGACCCAAAAGTTTGTGTTTTGCAAAATGGCCCAAATAAAATGAGAACAAAAATTGTTTTGTCTCTTTAATGAGAATTGGATTTTCATTATATTTAGTTCCATTTAAATCAATTCTATGGATCCAAAAACCAATTGTTTAAAGTTGCTTTCTTAGTTAATTTAATTAATTAAGAAAAGGGTGATTATGAACCAAATGCCTCGATAATTGAGCTATGTGATTGGCCGCTTAACATTATGAATATTTGGGTTTAGTAGTATAGAATTGAATGTAATTTGATTAATTCAAGTTTGTTGTAAAGGACATAAGTCCTCCAATGTGTTGTAAAAGGGCATAAGCCCTTCTCTTTTTATTTCATGTATTCCTATTTGTTTAATTGTATGCAAATTGGAATAGTTGGGTCCAACGCCCAATAGGAAATAACGGTTTAATTAGATTAAACGCGTAACTAAAATCAACAAACTATCTACCTAAAACCCAAGGTCCAACACAAGGCTCGTGTTGGATCAAATCAATCGGTTCATAATCATCCTAAAACCTAAAACAAAATAGGCCCATGTTCTTTTAATATGATTAAAATGTTTTTGATGTAGCCCAACACTACTCCCTCAAATAAAATGGATATTAAGTTGATAAGCGAGAGATGCTTTGAACATCTCTTCGTAGGCCTTCCACCGTGGTGGACTCCAATCGTTTGTGACTCCTACACCGGCTTCACCCTATCATGGGGAAGTTCAAAGTATGTGCTTACATTCAGGAGGAGTCCATATGTACATACATGATGTGGTGAGGTAGGCAACGAGGATAGCCAACATCGTATCATCGTGAGGTTATTCTTGAACCCCTACACGAACTAAGCATGGTGGGAATAACTTAACTAAGTGCAATGGTGCCAACATCGTATCATCGTGAGGCAACATTCTCTAGAGGCCAAACAAGATGGGTAATTACAAACGTTGTAAATGAGTAAAGCGTTGTTCTCTCATCATTATTTTTGCTAACCAACATCGTATCATCGTGAGGTGGGCTTGGTAATGGTGAGTCTCCCATACCCCGCTAAGAGTTCAACATAACTCTCGGATTCGATTGAGGGATGTCGAATTTGCCAAAAATAGTGGGTGGTACTATTTGATTCAAGACCCAATCAAGTAGTTTATCAACAAACTAATGCGATTTCTGTTATGTTATGTAGTGAACGACATGCCTAAAATTATACCCACCATTATACTTGACAAAAGGGGCCTTAGGGGCCAACGTTTCCTTGCTTGGTATCGCCACATTGAGAATATCTCAAAGGTGAAAGACATATTATATGTGCTTAAGCAATCCCCTCCTCATGTACCTCCTAAGAAACTAGCTTCAAAGGAGGAGTGTCATGATTATGCAAGACACTATGAGGATGACTTACAAGCCAAATGCTTAATCCTCACTTCACTTAGTGAGGAGCTTATGAAGCTACATAAGCACATGGACACTTCATGTGCCATGGTTGATAGTTTGCATAAGATGCATGACGTTGAGACTAGTAATGTACGATTCTCAAATGTTTGTAGTCTATTAAATGCCAAAATGGCAAAAGGGGCATCGGTCCATAAACATGGACAAAAGATGGAAAGGATCTTTCAAGATCTTAAAAGTTTAGGAACTTCCATCGATGGGAAAATGGCCCAAGATTTTTTCCTTGCATCTCTCGGATGATTTCACTAAGTTTATTGTAAACTATAAAGTGAATAGATTCGATCATACTTTTAACGAGATGATTGACATGTGCTGTAAATTTGAAAAAGGTTTCAAAAGGGACAGTGGGAGTGAGAATGAAAACATAAGGAAAAGGTTAAATAAGAAGAAGGCAAGAAAATCCAAAGGAACATGCTTTCATTGTGGAAAGGATAGACGTTGGAAGAAGAAATACAGGGTGCGCATTGCGAGCCTTATGACACGAACTTTTGAAGAGACTATTTCTGTCATAGAGAGTGCTTTTACAGTGAGCTCCAATTCCTGGATATTTGATTCAGGTGCTAGTCAACATATCTGTAATACGATGCAGGGACTAGCAGGGAGCAAGACACTGCGCAATAGGGAGATGGTTGTGCGAGTTGGGAACGGCGCTAAAATCTCTGCAAAAGCAATAGGCACCTACATGCTTAACCTACCCTCTGGGGAAGTCCTGGAACTTAAAAATTGTTTATATTTTCCTTCATGTATAAAGAATTTGATTTCTATCTCTAAGCTTTTACGAGATGGGCACTCAGTATTGTTTGACAAAATGAGTTGCACTTTATACTTGAACGGTCGTATTATCTCTCATGGTAATATGATAGAGGGACTTTTTCACCTAGAGACGAATGGTGGGATGCACTGTATTGAAAGCGGGAATACCTCAAAACCCAAAAGGGCTAGAGAAGAAGTTAACCAAGAAAGGATGTGGCATCTTAAACTTGGACATGTGAACCTTGAAAAGATTCGCAAGATGTCGAAAGACGGATATGTCCGCCCATTAGGTAATGACCAGATGGGTACTTGTGAATGCTGTTTGAAAGGGAAGATGACCAAATCTCCATTCACTGGGAAAGGAGAGCGTGCCACTGAAATTCTAGGGTTAATCCACACTGACGTATGTGGACCTATGTCTACTACGTCGAGAGGAGGTTTCTCCTACTATATCACATTCACCGACGATCACTCTCGGTTTGGCTATGTGTATCTTATGAAGTACAAGTCAGAATCCTTTGAAAGGTTCAAAGAATTCAAGAATGAAGTTGAGAAACAAACTGGGAAACAGATAAAGATCCTAAGATCAGATCGAGGGGGTGAATATCTGAGTAATGAATTCCTAGATTATCTCAAAGAGTGTGGAATAATATCACAGTGGACTCCACCAGGAACTCCGCAACTTAATGGAGTTTCTGAAAGGAGAAATCGAACCTTGATGAACATGGTTCGTTCTATGATGAGTTCCGCTGATCTGCCAGTAACATTCTGGGGATACGCTCTATATACAGCAGCTTACTTGCTTAATAGAGTACCTTCCAAATCAGTTTCACAAACGCCCTATGAGATATGGCATGAAAGAAAGCCAAGTCTTAATCACATTAAGATTTGGGGTTGTGAAGCATATGTCAAGAAGCTTGAAGCTACTAAGCTTGAAGCGAGATCAGTAAGGTGCTATTTTGTGGGATATCCTAGAGAAACTATGGGATATGAGTTCTACCATCCTGACGACCAGAAAGTCTTTGTCGCCAGAACTGCTAAGTTTCTAGAGGACGAATTTGTTCTCAAAGGAACTATAAGTAAAACGATGGAAATTAATGAGATTAATGATGAACCACAAACAAGCACAAGACATATTGACAACCCTGTTCCTGAACCCCAAGCTCCACGTAGATCTGAAAGGGTTAATAAGCCACCTAAGAGGTATGGCTTAGACGATGAATTTGCAGAATTGCACCTTGTAGGTGACAATGACACAAAGGAGGACCCTAGGGACTACACAGAAGCAATGTCCAACATTGATTCAAAGAGATGGCAAGAGGCCATGAAATCCGAGATGGATTCCATGTATCAAAATCAGGTCTGGACTCTTGTAGACCCTCCAGAAGGTATAGTACCTGTTGGAAACAAATGGGTCTTCAAGAGGAAGATAGGCGTTGATGGGAACGTGGAGACTTATAAGGCTAGACTGGTAGCCAAGGGTTACAGGCAAAGAGAAGGGATTGACTATGAAGAAACTTTCTCTCATGTAGCCATGATTAAGTCCATTCGGATTTTGCTTGTTATAGCTGCGTACCATGATTATGAAATCTGGCAAATGGACGTGAAGACGGCCTTTCTGAACGGCTACTTAGAGGAAGAGCTTTATATGGCTCAACCCGAAGGTTTCGTGTCCAAGTCTGAAAAGGCTAAGGTATGCAAGCTTCTGAGGTCCATTTATGGACTTAAGCAAGCCTCAAGGAGCTGGAACATCCGTTTTGATACTGAAATCAAATCGTTTGGTTTTACTCAAAACGAAGACGACAATTGTGTTTATCAAAAGGTCGTAGGGGATGCAGTGGTATTCCTAGTGTTATATGTAGATGACATATTACTATTCGGGAATGACACTGCAGTACTTTCTTCTGTAAAAGTGTGGTTGTCCAAAACCTTCCACATGAAAGATTTAGGAGATGCATCTTATGTACTTGGGATAAAGCTCTATCGTGATAGATCCAGAAGACTAATTGGATTATCCCAATCTATGTACATTGATAAGGTGCTAAGTAGGTTCCAGATGGAACAATCTAAGAAAGGTTTTCTTCCTGTGAGACATGGAATTCACCTTTCTAAATCCATGGGACCTAAGACTCCTGAAGAGATACGGCAAATGAATACTATTCCTTATGCTTCTGCCATAGGAAGTCTCATGTATGCCATGATATGCACATGGCCTGATATCGCATATGCTGTGAGCATTACTAGTCGATATCAATCTAACCCAGGATCAGAACACTGGGCAGCTGTCAAGACGGTCCTTAAGTACTTAAGAAGAACTAAGGACATGTTCCTCGTTTATGGAGGAGCGACAGAGTTGCGAGTGGAAGGCTATACAGACGCAGATTTCCAATCTGACGTCGATGATAGAAGTTCCAACTCCGGATATGTATTCACTCTGAATAATGGGGCTGTTAGCTGGAAAAGCAAGAAACAAAGTGTAATTACTGATTCCACGACAGAGGCTGAATATGTCGCTGCAGCTGAAGCCGGCAAAGAAGCGTTCTGGATGAAGAAGTTCATTAATGAACTTGGAGTGGTTCCAACCATTACATCACCAGTAACTTTGTACTGTGATAATAATGGGGCGATAGCTCAAGCCAAGGAACCCAGGGCACATCAAAAGAACAAGCATTTTGATAGGCGCTTTAATATCATTAGAAGATATGCTGCCGAGGGGAAAGTCAACATCCTCAAAGTTGCTTCAGCCGATAACGTAGCAGATCCACTGACGAAGCCAATGTCTCAAATCCAACTTGACCGCCATATGGAAAAGATGGGTATTAGATACATGGGAGGATGGCTTTGAGTGCAAGTGGGAGATTGTTGGAAGTATGCCCACAAAGCCACTCATTTGATGTAATAGCTTTTGGAATACTTATTGTATTAAACTTTTATATGTTTAATGAAGGGCAAAGCTTATTGTTAATCACTATTTATTGTATCTTGTGTTTAGCAATAAGGGAATCCAAGGAATGTATTTGATCTAAGAGATAAGTGATCTAAGTAAGTTAGATTTTCGAGACCTTTCTCTTATGTTCATTCCTAAAACGTTCCTAGCCATAGGGTTGCCAATTGGGCATTGACAATCCGCTAAGGTTAGTATGTGTTATGTCGACTCAAGCGCAAGTATGACAAGTCTCAAGTCATTTAGTGTTGGACACTAAGACAAACACATAGGTGCTCGAAATAGTAATCGAGTACACTGAACTACGATCAAAAGAGAGTTCAAACATACATGTCATGTAAGAACTCGATGGTTACAATATGCAAAGTAGTCCTTTGACCTGAGGCATCATAGATGTCTAATGGTTAGGTCCTTGATCTTTGATCGTGTCAAATGGCATTCCTTTGGAGTGTCCACGGCATTGTTGGGGTCAAGCTATCTAGTCATGTAGGCATATGAATGCACAACAAGGGATCTCTAACCTTCCATGGTGGAAGGAGAATGCTCTAAGATATGATTCGAGAGTCTTTGGCCAAAGCATATGAATATGACTTAGGAAGTTTGTTCCAAATCTTATTCAAACGAATCATATAGGCAAGTATCACATTGGATAGTAGACATGAAACAAACTATCACTTAAACAATGTGATTAAGAGTATTGTATTAGAGAAGGACCGTATTGCATTGTAGTTGTAACTGGATAGGTTCTCCAACCACTTCTACTTAGCTTGGGTAACCATGACATGCTGCTAGGTGTCACTCATGGTTTGTGGAAGCCCTAAAGATTAGCAAACACTAATCTTAAGGGAGAATTGAAATGTGGTTTCAATTCACAATCGATAGTTAAGAGTAACATCGTCCACTGCCTCGCTAATTGGAACCTAATGGATCGTACACCGAGTAAGGATGAAAGTGAAGTAATTAAATGAAATGGATAAGCAATTAAATGGTTAATTGAAGTATGGTCAAAGTTAATTAATTATACGAAACGTTCGTATTGGACTTCTAAGTTGGTTTTGGGTTTAGGGGCCCAAAAGTGTTTTTGGTCCACAAGGCCCATTATGTTTAAGTTGTATGACAACTAAAACAAAATGGGCAATTAGCCCAAACACTTAAGAGAGGGCCGGCCATGAATAGTGATGGATAGTAAACTTGTGTTAATTACAAGTTTGCCACTCACAAGAAATGAAGTATAAATTCAAAATTATAACTTTATTTCATTTAGGGTTTTTCTTGATGAAATTGGGTGAAATTATTCTCTCTATTTCAACAAGGGAGGCCGGCCACTTAGGGAGGGAGATCTAGCAATTTCCTCTCCCCTAAGTCATCCATTTTTATCTTCACAATTAATCTTTGGTGTAGAGACTTGGAGACATCAAGCTTTTGGTGTTTTAGAGAACATATCCTCAAATCCTCAAGGAAGCAAAGGAGGTGACTTGAAGGCCCTCCACTTGGGTGAATCCCTTGTGTAATCAAGGATGAGCTACAAGGGTAATGATTCTCTAAATCCTTTCTTCTCTTTAATGTTGTTAAAAGAGTTTTGGTTCACCATATACTAGGCTTTGAAAGTCATGGGTTTTATGAATTGTTTTTGGATGCATGCCTACTTTAATTTGTTAATAGTTTGCCTATGTATTCAAATGTTCTTTACATGTTCTTAGCTAGGACATAAATTTTCCTTCAAGCCTTTGGTGGCAATAAAAGCATTAACTGGAACGTTGTCAGCCACATGAGGATTTTGATCCGCTATTCTGCGTTCGGTAGTCAACAACAACGCCTCAAGGTGGGATAAGTAATGGTGTGTCACGAGCTTGAGCAGCGCTAACCATCATCTAAAACGCCGGTCCCAGATTGTTCAACACAATCTGAACTAGTTCATCATCATTCATGGGTTGCCTAACTAAGGCAAGATTGTCAGCTATCGCATTCATGTGATCAAGGTAATCTGCCACAAAAAGATCACCTTTCTTCATTTGCAATAATTCATTTCTTAAAAACAAAATGCGATTCTGTGAAGAAGACACATACCTTTGCTCAAGAGCTTCCCAGACAGCTCGAGCAGTCCGTTTGCTTTCCACCATGGACAGAGCAGAAGCAGTCAAAGATCCATTGATCCAACTCAGTTTGGTTGAGAATCAGTGTTGTTAGACAAAAAAGGCTCTAGAAACCATGTAACGCTTTAACACTCTTAGGGTTTTCACTTCAGTTGCACACCCAAACAACTGTGAGTTGCATGTATTTATAATATGTTCAGGATTACATTGTGGGTTTGAAAACCCAAATTACATGGAAGTTTGAATTTGAAATAACAAACAGAAAGATGAAAAGGATTACAACCAGAATACATTTGAAACAAACAGATCCTACAAACATGGAAAAACCAACGGGATAAGATTTCCAAGTACACCAAAGACTCCTCAGGTTGCGGAGAGATTAGTTGAGTGTTGACTTCGTCTAACACAAGTAACAAAGACAGCTCCACCCAACACACTATTAAGACCAACTCCCTCGGTATCCTTACCCACAAAAGCAGCAATGCTGGCAAACACATCAGGAGCACCATTCCTGAGCGGAAGCAGAGACACACTGGCCATAGTCGTTGGTAGCTTCATGAGACTGGACAGCTTATCCAGAGAACAACAAAAGTAATCTGCGGTGGTATTGCCCAATAGATAGAACAAAGCAGTTAACCATATTGCCAACACTACATACCCCAAAATGCTAACTCAGTCTCAATCGTATTTATCGTGCAATTTGTTCCTTCTTTACTCCCATGCTAGATTCATTTTTCGATTACGAAAATGGTGCATTTAAGAGGGTGTAGTCAAACTAAGATTTTAAAGGATTTTAAAAATGATAGATTTGATAGAATTTAAGATGATTAAAGACTTTTACAAAATTCATATGGATTTTTAAAGAATTTGAATGAATTGTGGTGGATTGTGGTGGAATGATTTGAAATCCTAGGGGAAGAGGTTAGATTCTTTTTAATCTTGGTTATATATACTTTTGGCTTTCTAATCCCACAAAATTCATAACTTATTGAAATCCTCCAAAATCTTAGGGCCTGTTTGGTATCTTATTTGAATTTTTTTATCATTTCTCAAAACATTTCTTGAAAACAATTTTCTTTAAGACTCAAAAACTTGATTGGTTTGCGATTTAAAATTTTTAAATCTTACGACTTAAACTTGATTGGATTGGAGTAGAGACGAAAAAAGTAAAATAAAAAAAAAAGAGCAGAAAGAAAGAAGAAAAGAGAGAGATATATTTGGAGTGAGAGGGGAGGAGGAAGAGAAAAGAAATGAGCGAGTTTAAGTTTAAAAACCCTAAAAACTCATTTTTTATGTTTTTAAAGAATAGACTATATTTTTTAGTTAGTCTTGAGCTCAGTTTTTAAAAATAGTCATACCAAACAAGTTTTTAAGATCTAAAACTTGAAAACTGTTTTTGAGTTTAAAAAGTTGGATTCAAGTACACTACCAAACAGACCCTTTATTTTTTTAATACACTTAGATTTGGATAGATTTTAAAATCTTTTAATTGACTACACCTAGATTTTAAAGGATTCTAAAATCCTTTAATTGACTACACCTAGATTTGAATGGATTCTAAAATCCTTTAAAATCTTTTAATTGACTACACTAGAATTTTAAAGTCTTTTAAAATCCTCTTAAATCCCAATTTGACTACACCCTTAAATTTTACGGCATAAAAAAAATATTTGAGGAAATTAATATAACCACGATGCGAACTTCTATATTATTATTATTTTTTTTTTTTTGCAAACAACTTATATATTATTTTTCAAATAAATTAGCAGGTGATACCTTCATTAATTTGGTTGAATTTTTATTTAAAAAATTCGGATATATGAAGAGAGAAACCCAAATGACATCGTAGCGGTACAGAGCTTCGGTTAAAAACCCTTTGCCTTTCTTTCTCGTAACGCAAATCCTTCGCACAGCACCAAGGCAGCAGCTATCGTTAGCGCGCCTTTTTTTTCTATCCAAATCGAAAACCCTAGAATCAAGTCGCTAACAATCTCCAAAGATCCCGTCAATTCAGCTGGGGTGATATCCTGTACAAGCAGTGGCGGAGCCAAGAATCTTACCACAATGGGTCTTAGTGTAAAAGTCCAAATAAAAATTTAGGATGAAAAAACATATTGAAAATGAAATCATAGTACTTTCATTCATAATTCATAACGGAAACATTATTACAAGCTATAATTGTTCAAGATGAGGTTTCATATTTTGAAAACGAAGCATTATACCTTCATTTTCAATACAAGCAAAAATATCTCTCTCAATATAAACAAGCAAGCTATCACTCAATATTAAAGTCAGAAAATGCATTATCTCAGCTTATATTAGTTTGGTAGCATATATGATCCCTGTGCATCAACATAGAATACTTAGTAAAAGTTGCATTTCTGAGAACAAATAACCAACATGCTTGACCGAAAAAACAATGCAGATGCTTTAGTATTACAAAATTACAGTTTTATTTAGGTTTCTCAGTCACCAACCAAACATTGTCATAGCAGACAAATAACCCTAAAAGAAATTAGGAGCACAAACTAACCTTCCATTGTCGAGCAACTAGGAAGAGGGGGAGAAAATTGATTCCTGAATGAGCTTTTTCGTTCAAAACTAAGTCGAGCAGCAAGGAAGAAGGGTCGAGGATTGTTGTGAGCTGGTGTTGCGGGTATAAACATATAGAAATCTCCACTGTCTCATAACAAACACAAATCGAATATGATCACCATGTCACATTAATTACCTAAAATTCAAAAGGTTATATACATTACTATGTTGAACAAATTAGTTACATTTCATTAAACTAAAAAATTTGCAGAATATGAGAAATAAAGAATTTGTATTGTTTATATGAAAATAGAATAACAAAGAACATTATTGACTACCATTTTATTCGGTAGTTTCCTCGAACTGCAATTGTTGAGATTGCAGGAAATCTTCGAATAAAGCCTTCAATTCAACCATCCGTACACAAGCATAATAGACAATGTTTTTCCAGCGCCAGGCAGCCTTCTTCTTCTTTCTTCTTCTTTCAGACATTTCGTCGACCACGTGGTGTGCAGCTCCAAGAGGTCGCACCAGCAGCTCTAAGGTTATTTCCATGGCTTCCAAGAGGTCGTGCGACCCCATTGATCCCACTGTGGCTCCGCCTCTGTGTACAAGCATCCTCTTCAACTTCCGACAACAAACGCTAATTTTTTCATTTTTTCTGCCGAACAGATTAGAATCATTAGATACTGTCATACCAAAGGCTTCATCTTTTTCGATTTCGTCTGCTATTTCTCCTTTTGTTTTCCTTGAAAGATTGTGTTTTTGTTGTGTTGTTAAGAGTTAGGATTGCATATGGTGTTTCTGCAGCTGTGAAAGGTTTCGATTTTTATTTTATTTTTTTGCAATTTTGCTGTTCAGGGCAGTGATTAAGTGGGATAAACAAGTTTTTACTGTTGGAATTTGGGTTGTTTTTGTTGTAAAGTTTTTATGGTGTTGTTAAACATAAATTTATACGTGTTTTTGTTGATTATTGAAGATGAATGATGAAGCTGTTGTTTAATATATATATATATATATATATATATATATATATATATATGGGTTTCTTATGCCTCACAAGCAGTGTTTGGAACGCCTCGCTATACGCCTTAGAGATTTCAAACTTTGGGAGAAACCGAGAAAGTTAGTGAAACTGTTATAATTTTGTTTAAGATTGATCTCTTGTTGCTTGTTTGTGATTCAATTTGAATGGCCAGTTTTGTGATTTAATTGTTTGGAAGCTAATTTTGGGGGCTACATCTGTAAATAGGGCTGGATAAAAATTTCAAACCGAACCGGAAAAATTCCAAATTGACCCAATACTGAATCGATCACGAAATTTCGATACAAAAATCGGTCTTAAGTTTTTAAAATTTCGATAATTCCAAACCTAACCAAAAAATATGTATATATATTATTTAATTTTTAAATATATATTTAGAATGGGAAGGACTCTGTTGAGTATAAATCAAAGTTATCAAACGCTGACTCTGTCTCTCGGTCTCTGACTCTCTCGGCACTCACCTCTCCCCTCAGACTCAAACTCAAACCTCACCTCACCTCAGCATCTTCTGAACGGAACCTCACCACTCTCCTCGCCGATTTGTCTCTCCCGAATCTACCCACACCAGTCCTCATTCCTCTCAATCCTCACTCCCCACCTGAATCGCACCTTCACCCACGGTCTATACCACCCGAATCCGGCTCCTGAATCGAGCCCGGTCTCGGTCCGCACTCCTCCTCACTGCAAAAGGTAAGAAATTCCTGCAATAAACTCAACCAAATTCTACAAATTGTTTGATTCCAAATTCGATTAGGGATTTTGAATTTGGGTTTCTGAATTAGGAATTTTGAAATTAGGGTTTCTGAATTAGGGCTTTTGAATCGACGGAGAGGTTATAGAGGGAATGAGAGGTTGGGGGGGGGGAGGGAGCTTGACTTAAATGTTTACTAAAATACCTTCTGCAATCAGAGTGTTCCCTTGCTAGTACCTCCCTTCTGTCCTTCCTCTGTGAGTATCTCTTCCCCCTCCGTTGGAAGTCCAGAATATCAGTGCCTTCTGTACCCATTGCATACTTTTTACTTCTGTCAAAGTTTTCATTGTCAGCTTCTGTGCTTCCTAAGCTCAATTCATGTCCACCCTCATCCATTTCACTAGCACGGAGCCTGGTTGTAGTCATTTACCATTATGCACCCTATATGTCAGATGTTATCTTTTACATATAATTTCTCATGTGTGATGGCCTATATATAAGAACAAAAACAAAAAATGCATGTTACATCAGCAGGCACTGTTGAGATAAAACCACTACGGATTCCACTAACAATTGTTCATCAAAAGCTCCTCTGTACTGTCCCCATGTGATTTTAGTGCAATTTGGGACCTGAGAATGCACACACACACATATATATATATATATATAGCTTGCTTATCATCCATACGTTTACAAACCCTACTACTTTTCACTTGATTTTCTTCGAGAGATTATATATATTTGGTGGTATGGAATGACAAATCTGAAATAAGATATCTTAAGAAAAAAAAATGGTGTATTGAGCAGTTGGTTTGAATGAAGTCACTTGGATCATCATGGCATATGAAAATATTTACCAACAACTATATATGTAATAATGTAAAATGTGTGGGAGTCATGTTTCTACAGATGTTTATCACTACAACCGGAGCCTGGTGAAACATAATTTCTATTGTGCTATTGTGCTCATAACTAATTTTTTTGCTTTTGGGTTTGTTACTTTATTTATTTTAAAACCTTGGCTTGTAACTAATTTTTTTGCTTTTGGATTTGTTACTTAATTTATTTTTATTGCATGCATGTGTAGTAGAAATTGAATAGGCAGATGCTATTGTGCACAGATTGGTTATATGGCAAATTTTCAGCCTGGCTATATACTTGGCAGATTGGCAGATTTGTGCACAGATTGGCTTGGATAAATACTTATATGTCCAACAGATTGGCAGATTGGCAGGCTGCCTATATGACAAATTTTCAATATAAAAGGTTGAATTTTAGGCTGTAAATGGGGATTTTTGTTGTAATATTTGTGAAACCGAAATTTTGTATTTCTGGAGGAAGTGGAACGTAACTGACAAGCTGTGTTTTGTACCATATCAGAGACAAAGATGGTTTTAACAGAAGAAGAAATCACAAGGCTTTACAGAGTCCGAAAGACTGTGATGCAAATGCTGAAAGATCGGAATTACTTGGTTGGAGATTTTGAGATCAACATGTCAAAAGAACAGTTCAAGGACAAATACGGAGAGAACATGAAAAGGGAAGATCTTATCATCAATAAAACTAAGCGAAGTGACACCAACGATCAGGTGTTTCCCCGATGCTTTTTATTGCAGTGGATGTAGTACTTTAACTGTTGACGGTGTCTGATTTTTGGTTTATGTGTTTCAGATTTATGTCTTCTTTCCTGACGAACCAAAGGTTGGGGTCAAGACAATGAAGACTTATACCAACCGCATGAAATCGGAGAATGTGTTCAGAGCAATCTTGGTTACTCAACAAAGTCTGACGCCCTTTGCAAAGACCTGTATCAGTGAGATATCAGGAAAGTTCCACTTGGAGGTTTTTCTGGTGAGGTTCATTGCTTAATCTGTTGTTAGTACGAAGTTGTGTTCTTGAAACCTCACGAATATCACGTTAATCAATTAAACCAGAAATATCAGAGTTCTTAGTATCAGAAATTTGAAGGCTATACACATACAAATCGCCGTTGCAATTACCTGATTAATTTGTTTATATTCTAACTTCTAAGGGCCTTTATCTGAACAAATGCTCGTAAAAGTATTGTTAATCTGATGAGTAGGTATGGCCCTACCTTTAAGAGGGACGGGTTGGATGCATAGGTCATCTTAATAATGTCCATTAACCAAGAGTCCTAGCTTGGGTCATCTTGAATAATTACTTTGCATTGTTTGATTTACTTTTTCTGGTTATGCAGCTTTAACTTCAGCTTTGCAAGAGAATTATTTTTACCCCACTTACAAAAAATTGGCTCCACCTATAATTGTATCAGGTGCTTTCAATACGAACTTAGAGGATATTAACATTTTTTCTGTCTCTATTGATTCAGGAGGCAGAATTGTTGGTGAATATTAAAGAACACGTTCTAGTTCCTGAGCATCGGGTGCTTACAAGCGAGGAAAAGAAAACTTTGCTAGAGAGGTATACTGTTAAAGAAACACAGGTCAGTGCTGCACATTGTTGTTAATCTTGCATTTACGAAATTCCGATGCTACATAAGGCATGCCATGACAATTTACGAAATTACGAAATTCAGTGTTACAAATCTACCACCTCATTTATTCAACTGTTTGTGTTGGAATATTAACTCAAGTACAGAGTCATGCTTAATGCGTCTTAACACCATCTAAACTATTACGACAAAGTAACAAAGCCTTCTCTCTCCTCCTAATGGCTATTTTACGTTTGTTTTCCAAACATATCTTAGCCTGCATATCTGTGGCAAATTAGGGAAATTTGCATACTAACTGT
This sequence comes from Crataegus laevigata, assembly GCA_963580275.1. Classification (NCBI taxonomy): domain Eukaryota; kingdom Viridiplantae; phylum Streptophyta; class Magnoliopsida; order Rosales; family Rosaceae; genus Crataegus; species Crataegus laevigata. Next base: position 34,065,432 of record OY756942.1, on the reverse strand, counting down.
TTCTCTTGTATTTGTGTTTTTTATTGTCCAGCTACCTCGGATTCAGGTGACTGATCCAATCGCGAAATACTACGGGCTTAAGCGCGCACAAGTTGTGAAGATAATTCGACCAAGTGAGACTGCAGGGCGATATGTCACCTACCGTTACGTTATATAATTACTCTTATGTCAGCTCAACTTGATAACCTTTCATTCATAATTATGTCGGAATTGGAGCTCTAAAGCGAGCAGTTGCTGCAATCCGGATTGTAGGGAACTCAGATGATGTTTTGAACTCACTTTGTGGATTCCTCAGTACCTTATGTGATACTTTTATGCGCACTCGTATGGACCTGAATTCTAAAACTCGATTCGTGGTGCAATGGCTTGCATCACGTAGCGAAAACAATCCGTTGAATTCGCGTACGATTGACCATCGAGAAGATGAGATTTCGATTGGTAAGCACAAACTTGTGGGAAAGCATGTATGTACCAAGCTACGTCAGAATTCAAGATAAAGACTCCACCCGGCTGAGTCGTCAACGGGTGCAACACTTTGAGAAATTTATATGCTGCGTGCAAGTCATCCGCCTCTCTCCGATGGTTACCAAACTGAAGGTGCCTTCACTTTCCCTAACAACCAAGAACCCACAACTAATGAGCATCAATGTAATCGTTAGATCTCAAACTGACAACAACGCAAACTTTGCAAGTAGGAACAGTATGGCGAAGACAGAGCCGTGCTTACAGCTATGAAACAAACGAGGTGCACACAACGAGACTCTACACAAATCCTGTTATATTCAAGAATTTCAAACCCTGTAATTCGACAGCCTTACCCATTTCCGGCAAAGTCAAAACGGAAGGAACTGATCCCTTCATTTTCCAGTGCAACAGCAAGGTTCACCATAATATAGTTTTCCTGGAAATCAAGAGACACAAGCTGTGAGCTTTGCCTACAATGATGCCAAGTTGCCAACCAAGCATTACAATTTTCCACCAACGATGTAGTATATTCCTTTTCTTTCAGTAGAGCGATAGCGTTAGTGGGTTAGATAATTGTTAGGGGGTAGGGAATCGGTGAGGATTGAACCCGCCCAGGGTGCATTATTCTTTATTCATCAATTCTTAAACATCGTCGTCTTCAAATTACAAACTAAATCATCTAACAATCAAAGTTCGACGATAGATTGTGAAGGAAATATTGGAAAAAAACTTAAATTAAGAACATCCTAATCAAGCTGGAAGCGAATCCAACAACAACAACAATAATAACAACACTTGATGTATCAAAAATTCAACCTTGGTGTCTCGAAAACCATGACATAAGATTACAAGGTCCGCGGAACCGGTTTCGTGTAACAATCCCACAAGCTTTTCACCGTGTTTGTTGGGTACGATGATTTTCTGTTGCTGACCCACTGAAACAAGATGGCAATAAGAACATGGAAATTCACAGACAAACATATACAACTCGAGGCGATGAAATTTCTGACCTGGGTTTTTTGCAGCTTCTGCCATTTTCAAGATTCGTTTCGGGCTGTGATTGTGGGGAAGATTAAAGTTTGGTGAAGGGAAGCTTATGGAAGTAAAAACACTTGAGAGCAGCATACTAATTGAGATTATAAGCTAATTAACGATTAATTAATCCTCAAGGGCAGTGGAAGTTTACCTATAAACTTTTGCTTGCTGCTCGTTGCACTGCGATGCGATCTACACAGCTCCTGTGACTGTGAGTTCGGAACTGGGAGAGTATCGGACCAGTCCAGTCGCGTTTTCAGGTTTTGGACCACAATAGTTTCTTTTTTACAAGTTGGACCCTGATTCTTCATGGTGTTCTCAAAACTGCCATGTATCTATCTTTTCTTTTAGAAAATGATAAACATATATGGTTATTCAAGCAATGTTTACACCATTTTTAGCTTCTCACGGATCGTGTTTAATCACGTTTGTTGTCTTCTAACTTATTATTTTTTATTATTCAAGCAAAGTAACAATATAATATACGCTTCGACAATAGCATAGCAATACCAGCACCAACTAAAAATTTCATGCAAGTGCACTCAACCATTAGGTTGAGTAGAGGATTAGTAACATTTGTATTTATTCGTAATTGAGAGGTCTTATACTATCAGCTCACGTGGATAATGAACTTTGCATTTGGGGCTTCCAAATTTGTTGTACCTTCATGGTTGAAATTTTGATTCAAATGTGTAACTTGTATTGGAATGCAAAATTAAACACAAAACAAAAGGAAATTGTTAATGGGTCTTAACGAGTGAAACGGATGAAGCCGGTGACCAATGAACTTAACGGTTTGGGTTTGGGTGACCCGTTAACTTAAAGGGTTGGGTTCAGATGACCTGTTAACTTAACAGGTCTGATGAAATCCTACCCAAACCCAATAAACTTGACCCATTTTGCAAGTCTAGTTTGGCATATGGGCCAGTGGATTGGTAGGCCATTTTCCCCATATGGCATTTTGTACTTGTACTTCGTGATTGAATTCAGGTGACACATGCTCTTGATAAGAATGTTGCTTATGCTCCTATATTGTAGGTTAGAAATGGACCACAAAACACAATCCAATTAGAAATGGACCACAAACACAATCCAATTAGAAATGGACCACAAACACAATCCAAAACAACTTTTAAGTGGCAATTAGGTTATCTCCAACTCAAGGGTTTAAAATCTCATAAATGAATGAAGTTGGGCACGCCACTTTGGATGAAAACTCAAGAGGCGCACCAACCATTGGATCTGAATGACCCTTTAGGCCGTAGAAATTGTGTCTTCCATGCGCTCGCCAGCATACAACCGTTCCTGCTGACGTTGTAGACACGCTGGGCCTGCCTCTATCTGCTCTTCAATTTGCAAGTGGTGAATTGTGGTTCCCTCGGCTCACTTGCAACCTTAGACTATCTCCGAAGAGGAGATCAAATTCTAAATAGAATGCCATGTAATCAAATTTAAAGGTAGGAGCAAGCTCCAACTGATATGTCTTATGTGGATTGAAATATGAGTTTTCATATGTTAAATTTTACATATGAGAAAAGGTGATGTCAAATAATCTTTAATTATTTTATTGTGTGGGTCCCAAAAATGCACCAATTATTTTAATTTATTTCTTTTTAAAATGAGTCCTACAAATATCATTTATAACAAAAAAAAAATATCGGTTAGAAAAAAAGAAAATCTAACATTGCCACATCATCCATCAAATTAACATTTAACATTTATCTTTTGACATCTCATTTGGAGATGCTGTTATCCATCTGGAGTGGGTAGTGGGTACCAATCCCAAATTCCCAACCCCAAACACAAAATCCCAAAACTCTCTTCCCAAAATACATGCCCTGGAGAGGTTTGAGCCCCAATTTTGGGTTTTTTTTTTTTTTTTTTTGGTTTCCCACCCTTCCCTTGGATACCACTTTAAGTGCAAAATTAACATAATTATATGGAGTTGAATCCTTTTGTTAAATATTGCTTACTTTGAAAGGTGACAAGCATCTCTTGCAATAATTCAAAAGCTCACATAAAGATATGAACGATTCTTTGTACTGCAGTCCAATTGGACTCCAAACAAGATGCTTTCGAAGAGCTTTACACTTTGAAGTATTCTCTTTTAAGACTTTGAGCTACCAAACTCAGATAATTAAACAAAAAGCTAAACCAAATTAAGAAACTTGGTCTACCTCTTTTAAAGATTAAACCAAAAGCCTCTTACCTTGAGGAAAACTGTTGATCCCACGCGAAAACTCTGCCGTCTCATTGGCCAGAAATCGTCGTCTCGAGCAAGCAACTGCATCTCTGCTAAGCACATTCGAATTCAGATATTCTTCCAACTAATACATATTGTATATGCAGTGCAGAGTCAAAACTTGCCAAACATTTGAAATCAGATATTCCTCCAACTCTTCTTGCGCAAGAAACAACTAGTCTCTCTCTAAGCTTTGTGTATAAAAGAATAGACCCTTGTTAGCAACGAGATCAAGCTTGAAGTTTGTCATCAAGCGCGGTAGAACAGTCTCCGGTAGATATCAAAGAAAGAGATGGCAGCAAAAGACAATACCGTCATGCCTATAATTAGCAAGATGTACTGTTCGTCTTCTCAGGCTGTGCTTGTCGTGAGGAGGAGGCCGCACGTGATAAACGGAGGTGGTTTTGTGGTTACGGACTGCAGTCAGAAGGTTGCTTTCAAGGTTGACGGATGTGGAATTCTGGGGTAAAGGGATGAGATGATTCTGAGGGACAGTGATGGAGACGCCTTGCTTCTCTTTCGGCGAAAGGTATACACTTATCGATCAAGCATCTACATGTTTTTTTTTTTTTTTTTTAATTATGCATGTGCATGAAGAGGTGTTAGGGATGCTTGATCAATTTACGTTCATGCATATTGATTCGAATATGCACCAGGGTGCAACGGCTGAGGCCCTAAGCATTTATCGGAGGTGGAGGGGGTACAGTTTAGACTACCAGGGATCGCAGGACCAGATGGTTTTCTGTTTAAGAGCAAGTCCGGCGGTGGACTTTGCTTGGGGGAAGGTGGGCGAAAAAGGCCACGCCACCTGGCCTGCCAGCTCCAGCGTGCTCGGGCCCGAGGGAAGGTGGAGGCCCGAGGGACGGGCCCGTGAAAAATTGACTGACCCAGCCACCCAGTGGATAATGACGTTACACCATTATTTTTATTTTTTTTCTGTCAGGTGTGTGCACCCCACTCGCGCGTGGGGGCGCGTCGCCCGACAACTTTTTAGAAAAAAAAAACAAAAAACTTTTCAGTCTTTGTTTGTTACCGTTGGGAAGCCACGTGGCTTCCCACGGTCCGTTCGATCCCAACGGCTATTTAATTTGGACCGCCCGATTTTCAACTGTAAAAAAAAATAAAAAAATCTTATTTAATATCAACCGTTGGATCTCAAATCAACGGTTGATATTATTTTACTTTATAAATTAAAAAAAAAAAGAAAAAATAGTTTTAAAATTCAGAAATGTTACCGTTGTGACACGTAGCACAATCTAGAGTGTTGGAATTCAATTTTTTTTTAAATACAAGGGCAGAGATTAATTAGTTGAATAAAAATTTAAAAATCTTATCGGAAATCCATCACCAATAATTGTCTTTTCAGATAATGACACGTGGCGCAACGACAACGATTAAAAATCTTATCGGAAATCCACCACCAATAATTGTCTTTGCGGATAATGACACGTGGCGCAACGAGAATGATTAAAAATCTTATTCGAAATAACAAATAAAATTATTTTGAATTTTTTTATTATTGGTATTCGCTTTTCGGATAATGACACGTGGCGTCACGAGAACGATTAAAAATATTATGTATTATTTTATAAATAAAAAAAATACTAATATTTTATTGTCAATTGCCAGGGCTATTCAAGTGCAGGGGTGGAGATGCAAAAAGGCTATTGCCAGGGGAATACACTGTTCATTAAGGCAGTTACTGTTCATTAGGTGGATTGAATAGTGTATTGCCTGGGGGGAGGGCTCCTACACTGGAGTTGCTCTAAAAGAGCCAAATTCGTGCTTGGCAAGGACTCGAGCAATCAGAATCTCAACGAAAGCCACGAAGAACATGTTAAGAACTAGAACTTCGAAAGCTAAAGAGTGCAAAAGTATGAGAGAATGTTCGTATTATTCATTGACTCCAAGGATTGGCATAAATAGCCGTACAAGGAACAAGTAATCAGAAAAATAAGCAATAAAATATCCCATGTCTAACAACTCTAGACTATTGGGATTCTTCTAAATATTAGGTCAAACACTAACCAAGTTCCCTGACAAATAGGGATTATTAGCTGAAGCAAATCAACTAAATAAATCAAATAACAATGTTGGATAAATATCCAACATTCCCTCCCTTGAACTGAATGTTATTCAAGCAATCAGTTTACAGTAGAACTTGACCACACTCTAAGTAGATCATGCAGGTTCTCAAATGATTCTAGCTTTAGAGGCTTAGTCAATATGTCTGCAATCTGATCTTGACTTTGACAATGAACTAGATCAACAATACCTACCTTTGTAAGATCACGAAGGAAATGAAACCTGACATCAATGTGCTTGCTTCTTCCATGCATCACTGGATTCTTGGACAGTTTGATCGTTGAACTATTATCACAGTATATCAGTGTAGGCTTCTTCTAAATGCAATGTAATTCCTCAAGTATTCTTCTTAAACATACAGCCTGACAAGCATAAGAAGCAGCTGCTATGAACTCAGCTTCGGTTGTAAACAAAGTGACAACTTGCTGCTTCTTTGAAGACCATGAAACAGCCCCCAAACTTAACATGTGCATAATCACTGTCACTAAATCCCACTAACTCATTGCTTTCACCCTTCTTATAAAACAACCCATAATCCACAATACCTTTTAAATAGCAGAGCACTCTTTTTGCAACCTGATAATGAAGTTCAGTTGGTTCCTTCCCCCATAAACCTGCTAAGGAGACTAACAACATATAACATGTTTGGTCGAGTGGCTGACAAATACATTAGACTTCCAACGATTTGCTTGTAATAGGTGCTATTAAATATCTTTCCTTCAGCATCTCTTGTAATCTTAAAACCTGGTACAATTGGATTTTGGACTGGATTGCAATTTGACATTCGAAATCTTTCCAGAACCTCATGAGCATATTTCTTCTGACTAATAAACATTCCACAAGATTATTGCATCACTTCAATACCAAGAAAGTAACGCATCTTTCCCAGATCAGTCATATCAAATTCACTCATCATAGATGATTTAAATTCAACAAACGTGGCTTCATCATTTCCAGTTAATATCAAATCATCTACATACAGACAAACAATAAAAAATTTACTTCATTCTCCAAATTTAACGAACAAAGTATGCTCATAAGGACACTTTTGGAATCCCGCCTTAGAGAAGTAAGCATCTATACGATTGTACCAAGCTTGGGGTGCTTGTTTCAGTCCATATAATGTTTTTTTTAGTCTAAACACCTTATTCCCCCTTTTGCACATAACCTGGAGGCTGTGATGCGTTGTAAAACAACACACAAATTAAACCCTCTTGTTGACAATTGTAGTAAAGATGTAAGTAGGGATCGTTCTAGGCCGGGGATTAGGAATGATTGCTAATCTACTCTAAACTGACTTAAAAACACTAAACAAGACTCAAAACACACAAAACTAAGCTAAAGACACTTAACTAAACTTTAATGACTCAAAACAAACTAGATTGACTCAAATCAACTCAAAACAATCAAATTGACCCAAATTAGACACTAGGGACTGATTTGGACGAAAATAAACTCAAAATACTAACTAAACACAAATCTAAACAGATTCTAGCTAAATTAATATAACTTAAAGATGGGGGATTGGTTTTTGACGAAAATTAAAAGACAAAGTAAATAACTTGCAGATTATAAACAAAGACATAAAACTAAGTGAATTGATGGATAGATGGACTAGCTAGAGGGTTCTTCTCCACACATGACACACTTGCATACAAACCAATTTTCAGTTGTTCTTTCAATAAACCATGAATCTCAACACCCCAGATTAACCGTGAACAGCACTTTTTTAACCTTCAAGTTTTCCTTAAGTTATTGAATTGGACTGAAAAGCGCATACAACAATTCAAAACATTCTTCAAAAGTCCCCTACGTGAACAGCACAATAGAGATACAATCAAAGATCATTAAGCTTTGTGAAAACTATAAGCATTGACGAAGCATTCGTAACTATGAACAGCATGATACTCTTGCCAATAATTCACTTAACGCGATTGTGACTAGCAACCTCGACTACTTGTGAATATAAGTTCATAACGATTAGGTGAAACTCCCTTATATTCTAGCATCAAATTCATGCATGCAAACTAAGTATGCATCCTTAATCGACATACAAGAATAAGTTATAAATCAAGCAGTTAAGCAAATTGAATTCACAACTCATGAAATCACAACTGAAGGTAATCAATTCATATTACAAATATGTTCATGGCTTTGAATCAACCTCTAGCCAAAATGAATTTAGTTCCACATATTTGCAATTAAACAACTATAATTGAATTTAAACATGATAAACAAAAGTAGAAAACACCTAGAACGCTCCAGCAATCCAACGTCTTGAATGGTTAGCACAGCTCCAAGTCCTCCTCCTTTCTTGCAAACATGCGGCACCAAGGTGGGTGTGGTGTTTGGATGGTTTAAGGGATGTGGCAGAGATTGGATAGGTTGAGAGAGTCTGGAAGGGTGGTAGGGGATGGATAGGAAAAGAGGTGGATGGAAATTGATGGAGGAAGAAGGAAACTTGCGGCAGAAATTGTGTTGTAGATGTCAATTGGTCTTGTGATGGAGAAGCCTATTTATAGATTTTGAAAATGAATCACCACCACAAAATTTCTTGGTGAAATAAGTGGATGTTGTAGGTGAAGTGGGTGTGGATGTTGTAGGTGGAATAAGTGGATGTTGTAGGTGAAATAAGTGAGTGTGATGTGTTTTTGGGTCAGAAAATAGGAAAAGAAAGGATCCCTTAATCTTCAATTTCATCCATCAACTTGGCTCCAAGCATAAGCTAACCATCCAATGCCCAAAAATGCTCCAAAATGCTCCAAATTGCACTTTCTTGCATACTTTGTCACTTGGACCTACAAACACACGAAAATAGATTAAAATACTAAAATAACTAAGGACTAACAATCTAAATGCAAGGAAACAAGCTAACTAAGTTGTATAAATATACTCCTATCAAGCTGGTCAATAAAAACTTTATCATTTAACTCACCATGCAAGAAGGCTAATTTCACGTCAAGTTGATAAACAGACCAAGAGTTTTGTGCTGCCAATGATACCACCAAACGAATGGTGTCATGTCTTGCAACCGGTGCAAAAAGTTCAGCATAATCAACTCCATATTCTTGCGTGTATCCCTTTGCCACTAGCCGCGCTTTGCATTTGTCAACCTCTCTTTTCTCGTTGAGCTTTGTTTTGAAGATCCATTTAACCCCAATGATTTTCTTCTGCTAGAAGATTAGTCAATTCCCAGGTATCATTTTTCTCGATTGCCTCTATTTCTACATACATAGCTTTCCTCCACTTTACATTATTAACATCATCTTCAAATAGCACTGGATCACTGTCTGCAAACAAAGCATGATGAGCAACATTTTCATCATCTGATAATTCATCTCTGCTTACATAGTTTGTCATCCAAAAAGGCCTTTTCCTGATCCGTTGAGCATCTGAGTTTAAAGGTTGACCTTCAGAATGTTCGTTTGCTGGAACATTTGACATCAAATCTCTAGAAAATTGTGCTTCGTGTTCTGTTATGTTTTCATTTGCTAGAACATTTGGCAAGATATCTTCTAAAATTTGTACATCATTCATTTCATCATTGATATCTAAATCAAATGGAATTGATTCAGATACAGTGTTGCCCCAATTCCAACTACTGACTTCATCAAACACAACATCACGGCTGATAATGATCTTCTGAGTGATTGGATTGTACAGCCTATACGCCTTTGATTCTTCACTGACACCAAGTAGCACACATTTCACACTTTTGTCATCAAGTTTGCCTCTTTTCTAATCAGGTACATGTGCATAGGCTAGACATCCAAATATTCTGAAGTGATCAACAACTGGTTGGTGTCCGGTCCATGCTTCTTCAGGTGTCATGTTTTTAACAACAAGTGTAGGGCTTCTATTCAAAATACGAACACTCTAGTTGATAGCTTATAGCCAAAACTTCTTTGGGATGTCTTTCTTTGTGAGCATGCTTTGTACCATATTCATAATAGTACAATTTTTCCTCTCTGCCACCCCATTTTGCTATGGTAAATAGTCTGCAGTAAGTTGTCTACGAATTCCATTTATTTCACATAAGTTAGTAAATTCATGTGATGTGAATTCACCACCACAATCAGGACGAATAATCTTTATGCAATTTCCAGTTTCTTTTTCAACATGTGCAAGAAATCTTTTATATGTAGCAATGGCCTCAGATTTTTCTCCCAAAATAAATTCATGTCTTACGACTAAAGTCATCTGTAAATGTAATGAAGTACCTTTTGTTGCTGTTTGACTTTGGGTTAATTGATCCACATATATCTAAATGAACCAATTGCAATACTTTTGTAGCTCTCCATGTGCTCTCTTTTGGAAACGAGTCACGATGCTGCTTTCCAATAATGCAGTCCTCGCATACCTTTGAAGGAGTTTGAATTCGACGCAGTCCTCTTACCATCTTCTTTTGCTCCAAGGTCTTCAATCCATTAAAGTTTAGGTGCCCATAACAATAGTGCCACAGCCATGTTGCGTCTTGTGTGGTTAAAGTGAAGCAAGTGTGATCATCATGTGGAATATGTGTATAGAGGGAACATCCGATTTTTTGTCATTTTTGCTTGTGCAATAAGCCCCTTCTCCGAATGATGAATCTGATAGTTGTCTTTCTAAATAAGGATTGCGAAACCCTTTTCTTGTAACTGACCAAGACTAATCAGATTACTCTTTAGTTCTGAGACGTAAAATAGGCCAGTGATTGTTTGCATGCTACCATTCAACCGAATTTTAATACTCCTTTTACCCATAACACAGATGCTAGAATTGTTTCCAAGCTTCACATTTTCTCTAAAATTTTCATCAAGATCAAAGAACAAGATTTTATTACCACATATATGATTTCTACAGACGGAGTCTAAATACCAAGTATCACCTGATGGATTCTCCTTTTTGTCGATGTAAGCCATCAAGAGCATTTCTTCTTCGGTCTCAGCAAGATTCACCTTAGTTTCCTTCTCTTTCTCAGGGCAGTCATATTGATAGTGGCCAAACTTGTGACAGTGAAAGCATTCCACACTTGCCTTGTCAAATTGTGCTCCTTGATTGTAGGAAAGCTGGCGTCCTCTACCTCTGCCTCTTCCTCGAAAATCCCCACGTCCTTTACCTCTACCTGGAGATGTTCCTTCATGAGTGGTGATCTTCAAGGCTTGCTCCTCCACAACATGACTAGTCATCCTTTGCTCATGAACCAACAATGAACTTTGTAATACATCAATCGAAAGACTGTCAATGTCATTCGATTCTTCAATGGAACACACCACATAGTCAACTTTGCGTGTCATTGAGCGAAGAATTTTCTCAATGATTGCAACATCTTCCATATTTTTGTCATGGATACGCATCTTATTTGCAATCACCAATGTCCTTGCAAAATAATCATTAACTGACTCTCCTTTCATGTGGAGAATCTTAAACTCTTTGCGAAGAGCTTGAAGTTGGGCACGTTTCACTCGTGTTGTACCTTGATACTTCTTCTTCATGGAATCCCAGATATCCTTATCAGTATCCTTCTTGAGGATGGTTTCCAGGATGGCACGATCTATTGCTTGAAACGGGTAGTTCTTTGTCTTCAAATCCTTCAATATTTGCTCCTCCAATGTCTTTCTCTGCGTCTCTGTCACGATAGCCCCACTAGCGGGCTCTGCGATGCTAGTTTCAACCAGAGTCCAATACTCCCTTGATCGCAAGAAATTTTCCATTAGCATACTCCAATGGTCATAGTGACCATCAAAGCGTGGAATCGCAGGTTGCACAAAATTGTATTCAGACGCCATAGAGTCTTGCTACTGCAAGATGAAAGCTGCTGCTTTTTCAAACCAGGCCCTAGTGGGGGGCTCTGATGCCAATTGTTAAGAACTAGAACTTCGAAAGCTAAAGAGTGCAAAAGTATGAGAGAATGTTCGTATTATTCATTGACTCCAAAGATTGGCATAAATAGCGGTACAAGGAACAAGTGATCAGAAAAATAAGCAACAAAATATCTCGCGTCTAACAACTCTAGACTATTGGGATTCTTCTAAAGATTAGGTCAAACACTAACCATGTTCCCTGAAAAATAGGGATTATTAGCAGAAGCAAATCAACTAAACAAATCAAATAACAATGTTGGATAAATATCCAACAGAACAAAGACTGGGACTTCAAGATCAAGGGCAATTTTCCTGATAAGGATTGTTGTATTGTTGACTCCAAGGGCAAAACAATGGCACAGGTAACTAATCCGCATTTGCGATGAACATATAAGACTTTCTTTGTTTGTAAATTGCTTCTGAAATGATTAAGGTGTGGACTCGTCGTTGTTTAAAACGAAACACAGATCGGGGTGAAGAAGGAACTGATGGCAAGCGAGGATCTCTACCAAGTCGTGCTGACACCGGGAACAGATCAAGCTTTCGTTATTGGAGTCATTACGATTCTCGATTGCATCTATGGTGAATCCACCAGGTGTTAAATTTTATACAGATTCTAAAGAGAAGCTTTCCTTGATTTCACGTCGAAACAAGATGATCTGCACTTCTGCAGCAGACGAGAGTTCAATTTTCTGCATTTTGGAAGCTGCTGATCCTTTAATTTTCATTTTTCATGGATTGCTTGATGGATAATCATTTAGTAGTCGCTACCTGTACTAACTAGGAACTTATCTGTTAAAAGTTTTTAGGTGTTTTTTTGCAACATTTTACTTTTCTCAAAAGGATACACCACCTATGTACTAACCGTCGATACAAAATCCGTTTCTGTATAAATAAGCAATGAAAAGTGAAAACCAATTCCACAACGTAAAGGTAACCAAACAAGAATTCTTACCCGACTTCGCCATTTAATAGAATCTCGTGTACAATATGGGAACATAAGCGACATTCTGATCAAGAGCATGTGTTACCTAATACAATCACGACGGACATACGCCAAACTGAACAGGAAAGCCATCTTTCTATCTCATGTGATCGTTTATTTACAACTCATCTCCTAGATTGGCTTGGTTAACCACTGCAGAGTGGCTCAGTTGTTGAAGATAATTTTAAGCCCGTATTTCATATTAACATGGAAGTTGTAATACATTATCTGGGATAATAATTCGGCATCAGTTAACAATATAAAGACGAAACTAATAGCGTCAACATTGCCATTCCAACTCAACACTGTACAAGACACAACGTATTTTTAGTTATCAACCCATGAGATCTTCCTCATAGATCTACCACAATAAACCCATCGACGTGCCTATCCTAAGGGAGAGAAATACCAGATAGATGGTTATGAGGCCGAGTCCTAAGGTCTTGTTAGGACGCATGCCATTCCTCGGTAGCACAGCAAGTGACCAAAGAAGCCCTGATATCAGAAATCCCATTGTATAAAACAGGCTATTGTCTTTGGGAATTTTGTACGGTTCCGGTCTCTGAGACCAGGATGCAAGGACCATTGAGATCCCCAAACCAGCAAGTGTGTTAAACATAGGCCCGGCATAACATCCTGACATTGCAATTTGTACACCATCTGCACCATTCATTGCCAATGCTGTGTTCGACATTAAATCACCCATTGAGTTGCCCCATGCTAATACAGTCAATCCAAGGATTGATGGATTTACTCCAAAAATTACGCCAAAAGCCACCAGCAACCCGACGAGCTCATTTGCAACAACGTAGAACCAGATGATGCTCATAAAAAACCCTCCTAAAACCCATGGAAATAAAAATTTCTGAGGGGGCTGGTCCGGTCTGGTGTGTAGATACGCAAGAACACCAAAGACACCACTGCAGAGAAAGCCCATAACGTAGGCAATTTCCTTACTCAGAGATCCGACATCTTCTTGGGTGTTCCATAAAAATAACAGAAGAATGGGAGCTAGCACAGCACTGGCAACAGCATAACCTTTGGACCACCTATCCTCCTCGACTATAGGGATTGTCAACCGTCTTGGCAGCGTCAACGGAATCTCCAGCAGTGATAAAAATCTAAAAGAGGAAGAGTTTTCCTTCACTGTTTCATCCTCGTTCCAACCCCACAATGACCTTGGACTGTCTGAACTAGCCTTCACATTCTGATTCGAATAAATTGCCACATTGGATGCCCACATCCACGGTGGCAACTTACTTAGGAGATGGGGTACCTCACTGTCTGATTCACACTCAAGGAGCGTAGCATATACAGATTCCTCCTCGTCGCTTCCCTGAGAAAATATACTTCCCCTGACCGGTAGCAACGGTGTTACAGCGTCCAACCTCAATTTCCGAACATGTTTCCTCAGAAGCTCGTTTGCAGCGACCGCAAACGCATAAACCACATAAATCAAGACAAACGCTATAGCACCCCCGACAGTTACCTCACCAACCATCAACATAAAGGCAAGAGACATAACAGTAAAGAGGAAAAAACATATATCTCTGATAAAGCATTTCTTATCAATCTGAAATCCCTTGTCCGCCACGCATAGAGATATAGTCCCAACAACAATACAAGTAACAAAGACAGCTCCACCCAACACACTATTAAGACCAACTCCCCCTGTATCCTTACCCACAAAAGCAGCAATGCTGGCAAACACATCAGGAGCACCATTCCCGAGCGGAAGCAGAGACACGCCGGCCACAGTCGCCGGTAGCTTCAAGAGACTCGACAGCTTCTCCAGAGAACAACAAAAGTAATCTGCGGCGGTATTGCCCAATAGATAGAACAAAGCAGCTAACCATATTGCCAATACTACATACCCCAAAATGCTAACTTTCTCACAGCTGCAGTAAAAGAAATGAATGTAATTAAAATAACCACCCGAAGTACACTCCGGATGGGCGATCAAGAACTCGCATTTGGTCCCATAACCTTCGTGTTTGAACAACCCGGTGCATAATTCGGGATTAGGTCCTGGTAACAAATTGGCATCCGACCCATTAACACTGACACTATAATTCGAAGCATAAACATCAACTTCGGCCATTCCCCTGCGAATAATATCGACCCGACGACTTGGATTGCCAAATCCATTGACTTTGGAGCTCCATCGAGGAGGAAGAACCGAATGCGAGCTACCCAGAAAAGGGTTTCTGAGAAAACTGTCCTGGCTGTAGAACAAGAAGACCAATACCAAAGTACAAATTCCATTGAAAAGCCCATGAAATCGGGAATTTTTCCCCCTAAAAAACCACTTGGGTTTAATCATGATTTCTGTTCCCGACCCCCCACTGATAAAACCCTAAATATCTGAATTCAAACTCGAACAGGCGCCGATCGAGAACAACCGAGCAGAAGAAACAAAGAAACTCGTGTGTTTAGATCAAATCAAATGGAAAATCGGCAGAAAAAAAAAGAGAGAAGAAGATATCGAATTCGATAAAGGGGTCGAGAAGTTGATGCGGTGGATGATAATTTTCAAATTATTCAAGCGAAATTAGAAAGGGGTTCCAGAGGGTACGTTTAGGTAGAGAGAGAAACGGAGAGAGAGAGGGGCTTAGCACTCTTTCTGCGAGGAGAGGGAGAGAGATACAGAGAGAGTGCTAAGGAAGAAGATGAAGAAATGCAGCTTCGTCCTAGTTTCTTTCTTCTCAAGGCCGTGTCTTTACGCCGCGTACCAACGGCGACAGGCAACAGCAGCAATTGGATTTCTCATATTTTTTGTCCCACCAAAATCCAAAAGGTTTGGTGGGAAGACTGTCTTACTCGCGGGGCTGGTCCGGCCCAGATTAGAAACTGTTGATGGGCCAATAGGCCCAAATTAGATTTGCTATATATTTACTCTTACGTGTGATGTTAGTCATTCACGCAGTATAAATTTGTAACTTGTGTTTTATATGATTTTACTGTAGAAAGTGAAATTAAAGATGTTCATAGTTTTTATGTTATCTTGTTCACACCTGTCATGAAACAACATCTTATATTCATGATTCTTTGTACGTTAATTTCATGCAATTAATCGATACTCCTTTCTATATTTATTGTGCAATTTGTTCTTTCTTTACTTCCATGCTAGATTCATTTTTCGATTACGAAAACGGTGGATTTAAATTTTGCGGCATAAAAAAATGAGATATTTGAGGAAATTAATATATCTTGAATGCGAACTTCTATATTATTTTTTTAAAAGAAAATTAGAATCTCTTACAATTTTTTTATATCATTTAGATTAAATATCTCTGTCTTTTTAAAAATTTGATTAAAGTGTTTTGACTAATAATCATTTCTATTTTTTTAAATTAATTCTTTTTTGAATTTATTCTGTTATCTGCATAATGCACTTTTTATTATTTAGTGGAGATATTAGTAATTAAACTATATTTTCTCTTCTTCCAAATATGTTTTTTCGATCACAGTTTTTTTATTTTATTATGCAAACATTTAATATTATTTCTTTTTCCAAATGATTTTTTTCTTTTTCAAATAGGTGGTGATCAACATAAAAGCTCCGTGTAATTTTTTTCAATTTTTTTTTGTGAAATTATATTTTCTTTGTTGTTTTTTTAAGTATAGTTGTTGACGAATTATTATTAGGTATAATACATTACGTATGTATTATCTGCAGGTATGTTTGAATTTACAAAAATCATTAATTGGTACGTTTATTTACAATTTTGGTACGTTTGATTTGATACATATTGTTAATATTCGTACATTATTTTTATTTTGGTACGTTTTATTTTGTACACATTGTGTATTGGTACGTTTATATTATTTTCAATCCTATTTTCTCTTAACGTACTAAAAGAAAAACTTATTTCAGTTGTGACAGCCCGTCCCGTGAAAAGACAGAAGTACCCTCGGACGTTGAATGATGTGTGTGTGATAAGTATTTGGTTTAATTATTTGTGATTGGTGACCTAACTAGAACTAAGATTTTTCTTAGTTTTGATTGGTGACTTTAGGACCACACACAAACACCCATACCAGTTTCTCTATCATCTTCCGCACTCTCTCTCTCTCGCGCAGACTCTCTCTCTCCCTCTTTTGTACGGATAACCCAGAAACCCATTGAAACGTGACAGATCGAAGAAGAAAATGATGCCATCGTGTTCCTCGTGGCGTGGTGAGTTCAAAGGTACCATTTTTAGGTACAAATACGTTCGTTCTCACTTGAAAACCTCACGATCCGTACATGCACTATTCATGCAATTTTTATTGCGTTATTTTCAGGGAATTTGAAGCTTATAGGAAGCTTGGTGAGGTCCTAACGAAGCTCGGAGTATATCGTTTAGTGGAATTGGACGTCGGAGGGCCGAGATCGACGTTTTTCTAGGTATGCCGAACTATCAAGCTTTCTAGGGGAGAATATAGTGACTTTCAAGCCTTGAAACTTATATAGCGTGATTCTACATGTTATTAGCTTCAATTTGAGACAAAAATCACGAAAAATGGTTGAAAAATGAGTTAGATAGGACGTTTAGAAATTTTTCCAGAAACCTGCAAGGTCGCTGGCGACCGGCGTTTGACCGGAGAAGATGACGGCATATTCCGTTAGTTTTGACAAAATATGCTAACGCCGTTAAGAGATGACGGAATATTCCCAGTATATACCTGACGGCGTTAACTGACGCCGTCAGTGTGCAAGTCACCTAACCGCGTGTGGGGGGCGCGTGGGTCCGTGCACATCCCAGCGTGGGGGCGCGTGCGAGGTCGAAAAATTATTTTAAAAATTTGGAGATGTTCGTGATGTCGAGTAGATCACGTTGGTATATTCAAATGCCAAAATTGATCAACGTATAAGAAGTTATTTCTAAAGTTCCGTTTATGTACATTAAATAACATTTATTCAGTTACTTCTCATATAGGCGAGGCCTATCACGAGGACGAGCGTAGCCAGGCTAGACGTGGGGGCTACCACCCGGCTATTTATCAGTGAGTGGGCAGTTTGTTTTCCGTACATACCTATATATATTGCTATTTTCCCATAAAATGAATTTAAATGGTGAAATGAATTGAGATGCCATGCAAAGTATCTATTTATTTTAATTATGCATTAGTACTTGTATATAATTGTGATGGTTTTACGGACGCACAGGTAAGTATCAGGTAAGGTTCTATACTAGTTATGACGAGAATGAAATGATGTGATGTGATATGAATGAATGAAATGATGTGATTAAAGCTCATATACCTGCACCTTGATAGTAGTGCTCCCGCCCAGAGTTAGGGGCACAGTCTTTCACATGTTGTTCACCTCCCGCACCGCGTGCTCGCCTTGAATCCAAGTTAGGTGCACAATCCTGTCGTATAGACCACCATAGGTGGGTTCGACTCATAGGTGACCCACGAATCATTCGCACAGTCTTCACGTGATTATAGCACTAGAGCATATTATTCTATATACAGTGATGAGTTGCAGTCCACTAGAGGTGGTATTGATTTATGTGCAGGATATATATATATATATATATATATATATATATATATATATATATATATATATATATATATACAGCCGAGGGCTGAGTTGATATGATAAGATGATGAGATGATTATGAGCTATATATGCAGTCGATGGCTGAGATGATTATCAGATATTTATTCACATAACAGATTTACGATATAAGCATACAGTTGAGATATTAGTTATGATACTTTGGTATGGCATACATACGGATATTTCCAGCATGATTTTGAGATATATATGTATATGAGTATACTTTATTTCTGGAAAATTATACAGGTTTTACGGAGAGGGGTTACAGTTTTTGAGAAAAAGAATGATTTGAAAAAGATTTGTTTTACTGACTCACTCAACTTTGTTTTTCGCCCCTCCAGGTTTTAATAGTGTTTGTTGGTGGCATACGAGGATCTCCCGGACGTTCTGACAGAATTCTCTCATATAGGATCACCTGCGGGTGTTATTTCCACTTAGTACTTTCTGTTTGACTGCACGTAGACCATTTATGCTATGGTTTTGTAAAAGCACTATGAATTCTCGCACTAGCACGTTACCTTAGCTTGAACTGCTAGTCGTTTGGTTTTAATTCCTCCGTATTCCTATTATAAATCCTGCTTCCAC
Source organism: Crataegus laevigata (assembly GCA_963580275.1). Lineage (NCBI taxonomy): Eukaryota > Viridiplantae > Streptophyta > Magnoliopsida > Rosales > Rosaceae > Crataegus > Crataegus laevigata. The sequence goes on along the minus strand of OY756942.1, from coordinate 34,046,638 downwards.
ACTGTGCATATGGTTACGTCACGCTCACGTGACGGCCAACACGCCCTACTTTCTGGTCGGGGTGTGTCATCAGTACGTTTGGTTTTGGGAATTTAAAAATATTTTAAACTATTTTGGAAAGAAAATATCTTAAATTGTAGATAACTATTGCTAAATTTCATTAGAATCCCAAAACCCATCTACATCAAGCCAAAGAAATTGCCATCAGCCTTCACCCATAAAAAAATTCGATAGAAGGTACAAATTTTCTCGACTTCAACGATTCCATCGACAGCTAGCCTCAAGGTTGGTTTGAAACGACTTCTCATAACCTCAAATCTTGCGTGTTTTCTCATTTAAATACTTTTGGTACCGAGTCATTACCGTATACTTTTGGTACTAAATGTCTATGTTCGTTTTGTAAACTTTTATTGGCTCTTTAGAAATTAAATCTGTCGTGTGCTCCACCATGCCCACATATATTGAAAAGTATAAATAGTGGACACTGACAAGTTGTCAAGTCAGCTAACTTGATCCCTATTTAGTTCGAGTACTGACTGTTAGTCTTATGTGGACCCACGTCATATGGCAATCTTGAAGTAGAATATGCGGGAAATCCCTATCATGCCAACTATGGCATTAGTCCTGTAAGTTTTGTTCTCTTTCATGGCTTCATGATAGGTGTGTGTGCATGCCTGACTAAAGCATTCATGTTTTTGTTCTGCATGTGCCCACGCAATAATGCATATGCGTGTGAACTGATGTGGCTATTATCCATGCAGTATTTTCTTCTCAGTGAGAATGTATTTTAATTAGTTCCTCTCCCATTTTTCAGGTAAAGAGTGGTGCTGAAAGTTTTTCTCAGTATGTTCCTTTGCCCAGTTTGTCAAATGCATATGAAATGCAGCGAGCTCAGGGACACAGCTAAGTTAGTTCATCCACCGATGATGAGCCCTATATTGACTATTATCTTGGCTACAACGCGTTAATACAATATGTGATACAACGATATACTTATACACTCTCTTAAAAGTGTGATTTTCTTTAGACACTCTATCAAATTATATTTTTAAGAAGAGTCTAGTTATATTTTTTAACATAAAATTTTATATTGTTGGAACAAAAATTGATGGCAAAGTATAAGTGCTAGAAAGTATATAAATAGTTGCACTTTCAGAGAATCTCATTAATATTTGTTTTCGTGTCAACGTTGGATAATAACAATTCAAGTCATGTTATACTCACATGTGATAATCGGAATACGATCCTATTTGGATTCTCTTTGTGAGAATTTCAAAGGTCGTCATCATGTCCGTTTATCATGCGATGAGAAATTATTTTAAATTTTTTATTTAAAATTAAATACAAATAATATTTGACAAAAACTAAACGCATGATATATGATAAACGAATACAATAAATAAAATAAAGTGATATCCGGAATCCATGATAATCACTACAATCCATGTACACGTGTACATGCTATGGAAGATAAAGTTGGGTTTTTAGTCTATTTAAGTGTGGCGTGTCGTAACGTTCCAGAACTCCAATTTCTATACAAATCAGCTCCTCCACTCCACTCCTTTCTGATTCAATTATTCATCCTCCATTTCTGCTAAATACCCTCAATTATTACCTGAAAATCCAATATATTCATTTCCCACAACCCCATTTCTCATAATCCAAATCAGATCACCGGTAATTGATCATCATCATCAAAAAGTTTGTTTTTTTAATTTTTTTTTTGTTTTCTTTCAGATTTTGGTTTTTTTTGTTTCTGTTAATGAATCTTAAGACACTGAGATGATGAATTTGCAGAGATGGGTTTTGCCAAGAAGGAGCACGAGTTTCTGAGCGGGATCGGTCTGGCTTCCGAGAATCTTGGAGGATTCATCAATGGCAACTGGAAGGCAAGCGGCCCGGTTATCTCCACTGTCACCCCTTCCAACAATCAGGTTTGTGAAATCGTAAACCATTTAGTTTCTTTTGTTAATTATCTCCATTTTTTCATCGATGGTTACTTTTTATTTGTTTATTTTTGCGTAAAGATGTAGTTTTGATCGGAAGAACAAGAAGATTTGAGTTCGATCACAAAACCTAGAATTTCGATGTTTCTGATGATGTTGTTTTTGCATTTGGATATTAGGAAATTGCGAAAGTCACGGAAGTGTCGATGGAAGATTATGAGGAGGGCCTGCGCAGCTGCAATGAGGCAGTCAAGACATGGAAGACTGTTAGTTCTTGTTCTTTTGCATTTCACTTGATAAATGGTATTTGAATTTGTCTTTGTATTTTGGTGCATTTCACTTGTTGTTTTACAAAGTTGATGTATTTTTGGTGCAGCTTCCGGCGCCAAAGAGAGGTGAGATTGTTAGGCAGATAGGCGACGCATTGAGAGAGAAATTGCAGCATCTTGGGAAGCTTGTGTCCCTCGAGATGGGAAAAATACTTGCTGAAGGAATTGGAGAAGTCCAGGTATGAGAAAAGATGATATCTTTGATTAAAATGTTTTGCATCTCTTGAGTAGTGAATGAGCTATGGAATTGTCTGTGGGTGTTTAAGATGGAATTTCCGGTTACCCTTATTGTTGTTGTCGAAATCTTTGTCAAACTTTTTAAGTAATTCCGGAGCACTAATTTTGCAGGAAGTGATTGATATGTGTGATTATGCTGTTGGACTGAGCCGACAATTGAATGGATCGATCATACCTTCTGAACGTGAGCTCAAAATTTATATTTTATGCTAATTTCTGTTTTATAATCCTTTCTCTAATTGTTAATATATGAAATGCTTTCTTAAAATTTTAAACCTCCAGGATGAGTAAATATAAGGCTTTGTTGTTGTTGTATAATCCACATAATCCCTCTGTCTACTTTTTGTTTGCAGGTCCGGATCATATGATGTTTGAGGTGCATTGCTAGTTCTTACATTGAACCTTGATCGATTAGTATATTGATGGGACTTTTACTATTTCATTTTATATAATTAGCTTGATATGTTGTAGTTAACAATGATTTACATTTTTATACACCACAGGTCTGGAATCCATTGGGAATAGTTGGTGTCATTACTGCTTTCAATTTCCCATGCGCTGTTCTTGGTACGTTCCCGTTTTGCCTTAAAAGTCTGCAACATAAGTTAGTGCATGATGCTGGATCTATAGTCCATTAAGAGCATCCACTAACTTGAGGATTTAGTGTCATCGTTGATCTTTGCTTCTTTATTTGTCACCATAAATTACTGAATTCGTTATAAATTTTATACTGTGAGATTTCCAACCATACAACTTTCTTCCTATGGTGTCTTAGGATGGAATGCCTGCATTGCGTTAGTCTGCGGTAACTGCGTTGTATGGTAAGTTTATGTGTCCTAATTTCAGAATTGGATTTTTGAGCAAATCAATCATGCCAGTGCGAGGTATCATAAGTGTAGTCAAAGTATCTCGACTGTTTCATTGTTATAGTGCGAGGTACCATAAGTAACTTGATACGATATGATATTATCTTCTCAAATAATTGAGTTTTATTGCATTATTTCATTTAGAAGATGTGATTTTATTATGTACTGGTTTCTTTTAATTATGTTTTGCAGGAAGGGTGCACCAACAACTCCTCTGGTGACTATTGCTGTGACAAAGCTAATCGCTGAGGTTCTTAAGAGAAATAACCTACCTGGTGCTATATTCACCGCTTTTTGTGGAGGAGCAGAAATTGGTGAAGCAATAGCAAAAGACACACGGATACCCCTGGTTTCATTCACTGGAAGTTCAAAGGTACACTGGTTACAGGCATTTTCCTTTTAACATTCTTGCTCCCGTCACCGTGATGCTAAGCTTCAATTCCACATTACCAAATAAATATAGGTAGGTTCGAAGGTGCAACAAATTGTCACTGAGAGATTCGGTAGATGCTTACTTGAATTAAGTGGAAACAATGCCTTAATTGTTATGGATGATGCCGATATTGGGCTGGCAGTGCGTTCTATCTTTTTTGCAGCTGTTGGTACTGCTGGTCAGCGCTGCACAACTTGTCGTAGATTGGTAACTATTTATCTTTAAAATTCCATTTTTGGGATCTGATGTAGTTATAGGAGTTAAGGTTTCTTTCACCGTTGCTTTTGTTTGTTTTTTCTGTTTCTTGAAAGTAACATATACAAATTTGTGTGCATGTATGGCTTCACTGGAGTGCAGTATCTTCACGAAAGCATATACCAAAATTTATTAGATCAACTAGTTGGACTTTACAAGCAAGTCAAAATTGGGGATCCTTTAGAGAAGGGAACTCTAGTCGGTCCAGTACATACTAAGGCATCGAGGGAGAATTTTGAGAAGGGGATTTCAACCATAAAATCTCAGGCATGTTCTTTGTTTCTTGGAGAAGCATGAACACCCCCTCTCCCACACACACACCCCAGAGCAAAATGGATCTTATTTCTTACATGACGTAATTTATTTTTTCAGGGTGGAAAGATCCTTACAGGCGGATCAGTTATAGAGTCAGATGGGAATTTTGTTCAACCAACAATTGTTGAGATTGCTTCAAATGCTTCTGTGGTGAAAGAAGAACTGTTTGGCCCCGTTCTCTATGTTATGAAGTTTAAGGTAGTCTAACTTATGAAAAGTTTATCTTGCATTATTATTTTCTATGCGCTTCTTCTCCGATAAATGTTGCACCTTTTGTTAAAAAATATGCAGACTCTTGAAGAAGCAATTGAACTGAACAATTCAGTACCACAAGGACTGAGCAGTTCAATTTTCACAAGCAAGCCGAATACTATTTTCAAATGGATTGGGTAAGTGTCTAAAATGGGTAATGAGATTAGAAAGTGACCAATTTTCTGACAAAGGGAGATTTCAAATTACAGTGTTTTAACTGTTTGCATTCAAATACGATGCAGGCCACATGGTAGTGATTGTGGTATAGTGAATGTAAATATACCTACAAATGGAGCTGAGATTGGCGGTGCCTTTGGCGGAGAAAAGGCAACTGGCGGTGGTCGTGAAGCAGGGAGCGACTCCTGGAAGCAATATATGAGGCGTTCAACATGGTAATCTTTCATATCTAAATTGATTACATATCTAAGTTGATTACGGGACTGTTTTATGATTGTTTCATCATTGACACGAGCAATTCTTATCCTTGACAGTACAATCAACTACGGGACTGAACTACCACTTGCTCAGGGTATAAATTTCGGCTAGTGAACCAGGCGTCACAGCAAAGCTCGGTCTAAACTCTTGGTCGTGACATGTCAGGGAAGGTACATTCTGCCGAATCTGCTGCTGTCATGGTTACGAGTACCGGGCCAGCTTGAATGTGTGAAAAAGAACCCTTAAACAGATGTTTATGATGTTTTGGTCTCTGGCAGATGCCAGATTTCTCATTTGACAAATAAATGGAACTTTCTTTCATCTTTTCTTGGGAAATAAAAGCAGCCTATGTTCAAATGGTTGTGCTTGTGCTTTGGGGCGCTTCTGCTTTTTGCTTTTGTTTAAAGTCCGTCTGTGAACCGATCAAGTATACATCAAACGGGCCCAACAGATGATTGTGGTAGCAGAAAGTCTCTTTAGACTTTTCGCTGCCAAGGTTGACAGGCCAAGCAAGTGTGGCTAATATCTCCTGCGATCCTTGACCGCTTGTATACAATCGGTGGTAAGATAAGAAAAGTTACAGTGAAGAGAATGTCTTTTCCTTGATCAGTTGTATGCAATTATGTGTTTGTACTTTTCTTCATTAGACAATCATTCTATCACTTGATACAAGATATTTAATTTCTACCACTGGATACCTACGAGTGTGCGTCTCTCTCATCACACACACCAAACTTTCTCCTTGTCAATCATCTAAGAAGTTGACATTGTGGTGAGTTGTCTAAATGGATTTTCCTGTCCAAATGCTAGAGATGGGTATGAAAATGTTACTAACACACGGGAAATTTTGATTTTTTTTATATAAGAGGATTAGCTGGTGGCTTAACCACGTCAGTCTACCCTTTGTGGGGGTCACAAAGACTCATAAGTGTTTTTCAGCCTTCCCTGATCATTATCGTGTGATTTACGAGCATTAGGAATCGAACCCAAAACGTGTCGTGTACGGGTATAGACTTCGTTCCCAACCATTGGCCCATCCCGTGGTGGTTACAAGGGAAGTTTTGATAGCAGTACACGCACTGCTAAGTTCTAACATTTGGCCGACCTGTATGAATGATTTAAAAGTCAAAACCAAGCCAAGATAGATGTGTTAAGCATATAGCTAGTGTTCTGATCATTATCAAATAGGATCACACTAAGCGTCTCCAGATAAGATCTAGCCGAAGAACTCTCCCCGTATCTTACTGCTTTTATCTTTTTCTTCGTATGCAACATTAGACTTATGAAATCCGATGTATTAAATTTCACACTAAAAATTTAACTACAACTCATGAGTCTAACGCCGCATGCGGAGGAAGGGGCAGATAGAAGAATCCATCACCCCTTTTGTTGTTAAATGTGGGGGCACCGTACTCTTCACAATATCTATGACAGAAACGGCGGACGGTTTCATAGAATATGAAGCGTCGTCGTCTACCTCAAATGCAGTGGCATGGTAGAGTGAAGAACACAAGGGGACATGATTAACACAAAAGAACAGAGGCCTTAATTATTTTTTAATATGTTTGGTAAGAATTGCATAACAAGAAAACTTCTATGATTATCATAAAATTCGAACCAAGAACAAAGCAACTAAGCGTAGAGAATTACCATTCAATTGACAGTTATTGGGAAGTTTAATTGAAAAAATAATAGTTTTAACAACCCGTCATTACCACTCAGTCTGGTGGTATTCACTTCTCTTAGAATTGAAAGGTCTTAGGCTCGAATATCGTAGATGGCGAACTAAAAAATATCTGTGTTTAACGTTTCCCAAAGCAAACAAATATCTTATTAGAGAGTACAGTTCGTCAAATTTTATTTCATAGCTAAAAACACTTAAATCACCGTTTTGAAGAAAAATACCTCACTGCTACTATATCTGATTGTTACGTTATTGCAGCCAAATCTGATTGCACGACAAGTGAGTGATTTTTTCACATAAACCAATTCTTCGGGTGTTTTTCGCTAACATCATCGGTAGTAAGACTTTGACTAATAAAACCTTGGGACACAGCAAAGTCAGGCAAGAAAAGTTGGTACAGGGAGAAATCAAGGCGAGACTGAATGAGCGACAAACATTGCTGTATGATTTTCAATTCTTATCTCTTTTTATGATTTCCTCTCCCACGTTATTTTCTGTTTTAATTTAACCGTAACTGTTCAAATAAAAAAACTTAAAAGAACAGAAAGATAAGGAAAATATAAAATTTTATTCCACAAACATTTGGCTGGAACAACTGCAGTTTTTAACTTTTAACGCAAAAAAAGAAGAGAAAAGGAAACCTCGAACGAAGATGACCCAAGTTACTAGAGTTGGTGCCATTCCACCTGTCCCTCACACGCTCCCTTTATTTTGTCGTACTCGATTTATATTTCAAGCGTTCATACTTGGGAGGGACACTAACGTTTTGCCACAAGTGCGACAAAAGAGAGAGACTCGCTCGTACGAAACACAGACGGTGTTAGCGTCTCAAATCAATTCGTACAACACTGTTTGAAATGCCCCTAATTTAACGTATTAGTTTTATGTAAGTTTGCAAAGATCAATTTGTACAATGCTAATTTAACGTCTTAGTTTCATGTAAGTTTGCAAAGAGTGAACTAAATTGTTGTTGGATCAAACAAAATTGTCTATAGGAAATTTCTCAGCAGTTTCGTTTTGTGCTTCCTATTTTCTTACCTTTTTCTTGCTCCAAATAAGCCAATTTTACACTTAACTAAGGCAGAAAAGAACCAGCTAGTTAGTCACTAAACCACCGCTAATTAGCAATTAAACACCATAAAAATGGAAAGTTTAGTGAGGTGAATGCATTGAGGAATGGCCAGCAATGAAAATATTTAATCACTTAATGGCTCTATATTTATTTCCATTAATCTCCCAAACCCAATAATATAAAAAAACCATCGATCTCTATCTTGTCGGAGGAGGTCCGAGTTTAAATTTCATAGACGACAGTTGTTAATTACCAAAGATAATCAAAATGGCCGAACCAATGGCTATTTGGTCTCCACTTTGCTGGAGGAAGTGTCTATCTCCGCCTGAGTTTAAATTTCATGGACGAAAGTTGTTAAATACAAAAGCAATCTAAATTAGATGAAAGAGAACATAAAATATATTTTTAACACACGAAATATGTACATAAAAGTCTAGAAAAAAACAATGATACTAATAATCCCAATTAGAGCAAGAAAAACAGACCCAAAATTACCCAAGTCCCAATTTATAACTGCATCCAAGTAAAAAAACAGAGTTCCTCTGTTTCACGTATTTACCTTTTAATCCTCTGCTTGTTACCATTTTCAGCTAGACAGAGAAGGGAAGCAACTTCCCGATCGAACAAGCGGCGGCCAGCGAACCCTTTCAACTTCTCCGAGGTTACTACTGGAAGTTGTTCTCAGGGCTCTCGGAGTATCCAAGCTCCGCCGGAAAATCCGACCCATGGCGAAGATGGGGTGCTCTGTTTCTTTCTGCGACCGGAACTTTTTGCAGAAGTTGATGTGGCGGTTCAGGGCTTCCTCTGTGGAGATAAGCCTATCTGATCGCAGCACTTCGTCTTTCACCGCCTCGACGCAGAGGCCGCAAATCCAACGGCCCTGGTAGCGGTCTCGGACGCGGGAGATGTAGGCTGGGGTGCAATCCTCTGTGAACCCGCAGGAGTGGCATTTTACACACTCGACTTCGACTGGTGGAGGAACTGGGGATGGTTTAGTTGAGGTTTGGTGCTGGGAGTCTCTGCCTGTGATAGCCATGGAATGTAGCAGAACATTGAACTCTCTCTCTCTCTCTCTCTCTCTCTCTCTCTCTCTCTATATATATATATGTTTTATCTGAACAGAGGAGAGAGAGTGGAGGTCTATGTTAAGTAGACGTTTGTGTGTTGGGAAACTAGCCAACAATGCGAATTGAGTGTGACAGTATTTTTAGTCAATCATATATAATTTTTGTGTGTCAATGTGCAATTGACTTCAAATACTACTACAACAACCTTTCCGATACATAAAATTTCTTTCTCAGGGTATGTGGGTGTCTATGTATTGTATACAATTAAATTGTTTCTATAAATTAGGGGTTGTGTCATGGATTTTCTTACCTTTTAGGCAGGGTCTAATTTGGGTTTTTCGTCATTCTGTTACATTAGGTGGAATTGGTCATGGGAAATTTATGAGACTCGTGTCCATAATTTTGGTAACTACCATTTTTTTTTGGGCCAATATTTTGTAAAGAAAAATATAAGGGAAATTGTCATTTAAGATTATATTTTGTAAATCAAATAATGTGTCGGTTGATCGTAGAATTTTATTTTGATGATTTTAGTTTATTGCAAACATGGTTTGATTTATGCCATGTGGTTTCGTAGATTAATTGGTGTGTTGAGTTTTTTTCTGCAAATTTGTTAGTAATTTAATAGTTGAAAAACATGGACTGCTTTATTTTTTTTATTTTTTGGAGTTTTGGTGGGTTAATCTTGTTTAAAAAAAATCTGGTGGGTTACGAGCGGCAAATGCGGAAATTAAATGATCAAATTTTCAACATATAAAATAGAATAATTCTAAAGTAGACCAAATTTTTAGATAATAAAATTCACATTATAACCAGCAAATCGAAAAAACACGTGATAATTAATGAATCCAAATGACAAGTAAAAAAAGGCGAAATGAAAGAGAGCTAGCATTCCCTGAATATTCCAATGATTGAAATTTTGGGATCTTATGAGAGATTTGGCTTGGAAAGGGTGACATGTTGCGTGCCTATGAGAATGTAAGGCCTCGTTTGGTGGTTAAGATAAGAAGTATGATCGAATTTCGGTATTGAAAAGTGATTAGGGTTGGTTCGGTTAGATAAGAGCTAATCTCACCATAATCTAATCATGTGCATTTTTGGTAATTAGGGTTACTTCTACCTCGTGGCTAATCAAACCCTTTGGAAAGAATATTTGTGTAAGCAAAACTTCATCAAATTCAGTTTTTCCATCATCTTTCAAAGCCACTTGAGATCTTTAGATTACCATATTATTTTTCCTATGAAGATATGTTGGGTTGATTTGACAATTTGATATGAACATAGGCAATCCCTATTCTTTTTTTGTCAAGAGCAATCCCCATTCTTACTCACCATGAATCCTTCATTAAATGAAAAGAAAATTTTTTAAATTGCGCAATTATCGTATTCGAAACATTATTGTTTTTCAGAATATTTTTCATTCTAGGATTTTTAGCTGATAAAATGTCGTCATTAGATCTTTGACTATAATCTTATGATTAAAAACTCCGAAATATATTGAAAAAAATCTCGTATGTTTAGCCCTAAAGTCTTGTTTGACATGCCAGTTTTTGTGGGAAAAGCACTGAGTGACTGGCTTTCCCTATCTCTCTATAGCATTATCCTGAGTGACAACTGCAATTTTGTTTCGCATAAAAAATATGAAGCCACAGAGAACATAATCCCCACCTTATCAACCCTATCATCCTTATCGCAATATTCTTGGAGATATACCAGAGAGGCATCATGGCTCTCAAACATTTGTTCACTTCATTTTCTGGCTTTCTGTTGACATGTTTGCTTGCCTTCTCTCTCCAAATCTACTTCTCCCCAATATCGCCAGATTCACTTCACCTCCCTCCACCTTCCCGCCTTCCCCAAAACAACATATTACAGGTTTCATAATCATTTCGGTTTCAGTTCTCAAACGGAAAGCTCATAGCTGGCCGTTTCATAACCATTTTGTTTTCAGTTTTCTTAACTGTTTGAAGACAAAACTGGAGGACCGAAAATGAAATGGTTAGCAGACGGACCGCGAGCTTTTTGTTTGAAGTATATACTTGTAACCATGGTGTTTGTTTCTGATTTTTATTTTTTATTTTTTTTGGTTTTATGTAGAAAGTGATTAAACTTGGGGATGGAGTACTTCTGGAGCCGGAAGATGTTGATGTGGACAAGGAAGGCACACTCTATACGGCAACCAGAGATGGTTGGATCAAAAGGCTTCACAAAAATGGGAGTTGGGAAAACTGGAAGAAGGTGAATACTGATACAGTTCTTGGAATCACATTCACAAAAGATGGTGATCTTGTTGCATGTGATACTGATCAGGTAAGAGCATAGCATTCTGACTGAAAAACGGAGAAAAATATATGCACCCAGAGATTTATTTATATCTCTCAATTTCGCTCATCACATGACTTTTTCGTTCTCACTCACAAATGCAGAGTCATGAAGGGACCATGATAGTTCCAGGCTAATCTTGTCATTTTTTTTCCCATAGAGTTAGGGCCCAAATACGACCATTTTAGTTGAGATTGGTGGCTTGCTCGTGAGCTTTGAGGAGAAGGGTGAATTTACCGTTTAAACCTAATGAGTGAGACAGAGAAAGAATAAACCGTTTAAACCGTAAATACACATAAGAATCTACAATCCAATGTATAAACTAGTACCTCTTTAGGCCATCTCCAACCGATGGCTGGCCAGAGGGCTCGTTTTAGCCCTCTGGCCCTCCAAGATTCTCCAAGATATTAATATTTTAATGAACAGTACAGGGCCATATTTGCTTCCGTCTCCAACCGAGGGCCAGAGGGCCAAAGGGCTCGTTTTAGCCCTGTCACAAAAAACCGTCTCCAACCGAGGGCCAAACATAATTTATTATTTTAATTTAAAAACTACAACAACTTAAATTTAAAAACAACAACTTAAATTTAAAAACTACAAATTAAATTTAAAAACAACATTAACTAAAATTTAAAAACTACAACAATTTAAATTTAATATGGATAATCAACATCATCTTCATCATCCGCCATTGTAGGAGTATAGTCAGAGGTAAACAATTGCCGCCGAGCCATAATTTCCTTTTTTTTCATATCAAAATAGGTCTTACTCATTGGAGTGTAATTTGAAGTGTTCCTTTCCATATTTTTGTCATCCATCTCTTCTTGTATTTGTTTGGCCTGTTGTTCATGCCTACACTTCTTTTCTTCCGCCTCACGGGCATTTTGCTCCGCCATTAATCACAATGAGGCCGCCATTTCATCCCATAGGCCTAGGTAAAGCACCTTCGGCCGGAGTAGGAGATTCATTTTCATCCGTATCTACAACTGGGGACGTAGTTTCGAACACCGGCATATGATCTACTCTACGTTGAGGTGGATCTTCAAATAATACTCACCCTTTACAAATTTCCCAACAACCGTGAAATTGAAAGGGTTTTGAGTTGCCCTCCATATACAATTCCTCCGCTTGGCGTACCTAGAAAATATAATTACAAAAATTAAAGGAAATTAATTCATGAAAATAAATGTAATATAATTAAACATTTAAAATAAATTATGAAAACACTAATTTCGTCGTAGTAATTTGCGCCGCTTTGATGTCTATTTACGGCTGCTAATAGCGCTTGATGCCATTTATTCAAACTTGGATGAAGATGTTTCTTCCATCTTGAAGAACAACTCTCATGGTTTCGGGTATTCGGTGGAATGGTGCCTTCGTAGAACTCTAAGTATTTTTTGGACACACGAGTCCAAACACCTTCACTTGTTTGAGAAATCCCCCTCACACTATCTTCCGAGACCCATCTATAAGCCCTGCAAAGAGCTTCATCTTCTTTTCGGGTCCAAGCCCTACCTTTCATTGCAAATGAGGCCATTTTAATTGAAAAAATTAAAGGAAATATTGAAGGAAATTATTGAAATTTTTTAAGAAATATTGAAGGAAATTATTGAAAAATTTGAAGGAAATATTGTAGGAAATTTGAAGGAAATATTGTAGGAAATTTGAAGGAAATATTGTAAATGAAGTGAAGTATTGAAAGAGATTCACCATATTTATAGAAGAAAAAAAAAGTTTAAAAAATTATTAAAAAATTGCTTCACATTAACGGCTAGTTGCTTCACGTTAAAAAAAAAATTAAAAAATTAAAAATTGCAACAGCTAGTTGCTTCACATTAAAAAAATTATTAAAAAATAAAAAATTGCAACGGCTAGTTGATTCACCATATTTGAAATTCTAGCCGTTACATTCAAATGTTTTTTACTAATTATAACCGACACTAATAGTAATTAATAAAAAACATTTGTCAAATGAATACCTTTTACTGTCGGTTATAACCGACAGTATTAAAAAATCCTTCTTTAATGCTGTCGGTTATAACCGACAGCAATAGGAAAACTATAAAAAAAAAATAGCCAGCCAGCCAGCCCTCCAGCCCTCTAGCCCTCTCCGATCCCATGGGGCCCTCCCAGATTCCAGAGCCCTTTGTCCTAGCTCTCGGTTGGAGACGGTTTTAGGGCTATTTTCGGCCCTCTGGATCCTTCGGTTGGAGATGGCCTTAGCTCTGTATAGGCTGTGACTTGTTTGCTGTGATTTGTGTAGGGTTTGCTGAAGATTACTGAAGCTGGTGTGACTGTTCTCACTTCACATGTTAATGGGTCCAAAATAAGGTAAGACTACTTTCCAGTACACAATCTGTCCTAACCTACCATATGCTATTGCATGTTAGTTTGGAGGGAATGTCTTGAAAAATGACATATTTTAATGCGCCATCTATTTTTTTGATTGGAGAACTGAAATTTATATATTCCATCCGTTATTCATTATAAATTATGTGAAATTTTTCACATGCAAAAAAAGTTGGAATTTTATGTAATACATATAAACAAATGAGCGAGTAGCAGAGAAAAAAAAAGCGTGAAAATCATTGTCGTTGAGCAAATTGCTAAATCTTTTTCCCGAGGCAAAGATTTACACTCAAGGTAAAAAGTAAAAACTAGATGAGTAGGTAGTCAGTGATTCCATCCAACTGTGGAAAATGACTGGAGGGCAATGTGATCACTTGGAAAACAACATCCATGTGCAAGCCATGCCCAATGCAATTCTGATGTGACACCACCCGAACATTACTAATAAGGTCATCTTATTACATAATGTGAGGTGTGGCAGTTTCCTCACGAAATGGGTCCTCTCTGGATATCATGCGGATCAAATAATCTCAACTGTTCACATAAAATTGTGCGGCTGAAATCACTCTTTTTTTTCTTCAACTTTTTAACTCTTTCTCCTTAGCATTGTTATCTTCTACTTTGGCGGCCATCGGCAAAGCAAAACCGCAAAGAAAGAAAGAAGAAGAAGAAAATGAGAGGGGTAGAAGGTCGGAAAATTATGGAGTTGGAAATGGGGTGGGAGTGGGAGGGGGAGGTGAGTGATGGTAGGGAGATCGCAGGATCCAGATGGTTCGGATTTGGAGATATGTTTCCATGAAATGGGATAGTTATTAGACACTTAGTTTAAAAAATGACTTATGTGGAACGAACTGTCATGTGATATCTTGATCAATAATGTGTTTTTATGTATAAGTTTTTCTGAACATAACAATTTACTATTAAACTAAAAGGTTACAATAATGGTTAATTCGTTTTATCTTAACTACTCTCGTATAATAAAACTATAAAGTAAGGAATCTTTTTCTTAATATTGGGACCGATTGCGAAATGTCCTACAAACATCATGGTTTCTTGGTTTGTAAGATGAATCCATGACTGTTGCCATCAAAGTTTGGTACTGTTTTTTCCTTTCAACTAAAGAGAAATGAAAAAAAAAACATGATTCAGTAGAGACCATGTCCAACCCCAGAATTATTCCACCTGTATTTTTCATGGAGCTACAGTTTAACAATATGGTCCAAAGGGCTCATGGGTCCACAATTTTGCCATATGCATGTGATTCTTATCCCAAAATAGCCCGATAAATGTTAGCAAGAGTTGGAAAATACTTTACTGGTGCTAAGATTAGTCATTACACGTATTCAGACTGATCTGACTATTCTTATTTTATGGGTTTCATAATTATAAATGGTCGAAAATAAGTCACGTGTGCATACGTGATTGGTCTTAACATTTCTTGTAAGAATACATAGATGAATGTTCTTTGGCTGTTTTACTTTGCGAATTCTACAATCATCAATGGCCAAAATTAGCTTACGTGTGCATAGAATTGTCGCACAATGAAACTTAGTACTATATTTAGCTATGTTTAGTACTAAAAACATTGATTTCACTGGTTCTTGTTTGTTGCTTCAAGTCACGTCTCTAGTTATGTATCTAGTTATGTATCAACTGATTCTAACATTTCTCAAAACTAAAAACACAGGCCCAATAAATGAACATATGTTGATGTTTCCTAAAGTTACAACTTACATGTTAAAAAACACAATCAGATTTGCAGATGATGTGATTGAGGGACCAGATGGTAGTCTATATTTTAGTGTTGCAAGCACCAAATTTGGACTCCATGATTGGTATCTTGACGTGCTAGAGGCAAAGCCCCATGGGCAGCTGCTCAAGTATGATCCATCATCCGGGGAGACTTCAATCCTACTTGATCACTTGGGATTTGCTAATGGTGTTGCAGTTTCAAAAGACCAAGATTATCTGGTGGTCTGTGAAACATGGAAGTAAGTTTTGATGTAACACTTCTTTCTCACTCTATATTTTGGATAAGAAAAAAGTAATGCTATTTCGACACACAATGCTGACCGCATTGCAGACACACTTGACTCTTAATACAGGTGAGTCTCATACATAATTGTCTGGCGTAGGTGAGTCCCATACATAATTCGTATGGCACACCTTTGTTTGAGAGTGTGTCAGCAAACTTATGTGTCTAAATAACATTATCGATAAGAAAATTGCGGGGCAACCAATTAAAGCATGTTCATGCTTAGATTTAGGTGTTTAAGGTATTGGCTGGAGGGAAAGAACAAAGGGAAGACAGAGATCTTCGTTGAGAATCTTCCTGGTGGACCTGACAACATCAATCTTGCTCCAGATGGGTCTTTTTGGATTGCTCTACTTCAGGTAATACAATCCTAACTGTTCAGATAGCGTTTGTGTATCTTACGTGGCTTTTGTTGATATAACGGTTCAAACAATATTCGTATGTCATACGCGTTTTTATGATGTGTGCGTGAATGACGCAGTTGACTAGGGAAGGGTTTGAGTTTGTGCACACCTCCAAAGCAGCCAAGCACTTAGTAGCAGCGTCGCAGAAACTGACTGGACTAATGAACGGACTGCGAACAGAAGCGATGGCGGTGAATGTGGCAGCTGACGGCAAGATTATCAAGAAACTTATGGATCCTGATGGAAGCGTGATATCCTTCGTGACAAATGCTTTGGAGTTTGAGGATCATCTTTACTTGGGAAGCCTGAATACTAACTTCATTGGCAAGCTACCACTGAAATATGCAGAATATGAATCAGAGTGAATAAGAAGCTTGTAGGAAGAATGAAGAACTGGTTTTTCTTGACTTTTTCGTCCCCGAAACGCATAAGCCGTGTTGTTTTTAGGTAATCTGATTCTGAATGATGTTTCAGCAAGAAATAGCATTTACATCAAGGTGGAACAGAGTATCGAATATGTAATTCCCGCGATCCAATCTAGAAATAAACGGAAGCAGATTTACATCGTCTCCTCAACTTTTTCTTTGTGCCCAGCGTAAATCAGTACAAATGCATAAAACCAAGACATTCAACCTAATGCAACCTCATTTTCTTCAACCCTCTCTCTTTAACTCCGTTTGGTGACTGCTTTTCCGACGCGCTTGAGCTGATGTCTTTTGCCTTTCTGGTGTTGATGAACTCTGAGAAGGATGGAATTGATGGAAGAGTTATACTCGGGGAAGCACTTTCCGTTGGTGACACAGCTACAGAATTTTCCGTTATAACACTGTTGTGGAAGTCACCGCTGGGAGCTTCCGTTGGTCCATCCACCAAACGTGATGGCGTTGCAGGAGGTTCTGTTTTGGGCCGAGCATTATCCGATGGGGAACAGTTAATGGTTCCAAGGCGATTAGTTAAGGCAGTAGAATCTGCAGTTGATAACCACCTCACCGTACTTGCCACTTGAGAATAATAAAATGATTTCCCAGTTTTCTTATACTTGTTGTAACACTCATTTTCGAGGAAAGAGGCCGATTTTTCCACTTCAATCCTGCACAGAAGATTGTCAACTTTTAGAACCTACAGATAGAAGGATATTCCATAGTTGCGAGAGAATTTAAAATCTCAAGTGTTTAACTGGTTTGTTGCATGTAACGATATAATACATCAGACAGCAGTAAAAAGCTTACGCTAAGTTCCCAAGCCGCTGCTGACCCTGCTTGAGAGCAGTTTGTAATCTTTGCTGGCTTGCTTCCCTCAGCGCATCAGATATAGCATTCTTGTCGGGTTTATTCATCTGTCATTAAATTAGGCAATAATAGGTATTCAGGGGAAAAGATAAAATTAAATAATAACAAAAAAACTGCAAAAAATAATCAGATCGAACCTGCTTCTCAGAAGATTTATCCTTGTAATATCTTTCTTCTAAACGCTGCAAGCACTCAATCTTTTCATTGAATCCCAACTTTGCTGGCAACTTTGACCTGGCAAGGTTCTTGGCAGCAAGACCATCTGCGATTTGACGAAGACAATGAATGAGATACATAAACTTGCAGTGTTCTTTAAATCCCCCTTTTCTCTCCCAAAGACGTAAGAAGAGAACTAGGTTGTAAAAAATATACCATCGGAATCAGATATGTCCTCCTCAGAACATTCTTCATCGTCGCGATTCCAGAATTCAGAGGTTTGATCTTCATTTATCACATCTGAGGAGCTAAAATTGACAGACATTAATGAATAAGCAAGCACCAGAGTTACTATTCAATGAACCTTAGACCTGCTAATAAAAAAAATCAAATATCAGGACTATGTAAAAAGAGGAGCACCTGCTCATAAAAATTCGAGATGAACCAAATTTTTGCCGAGCAACACAAGTACTAGTCAGCTCCTCTAAATACTTGGCCACTAGGTTTGGATGTTTACAGGCATCACATGTTTTCTTACATAGTGATGCAGGTACCTGTTTCGAATGGTGTCAGTACGTAGCTCTTTTGGAGCACTGATCTTGCACTCTAAAGTACAATGAAGCAAAAGTTTCACTAGGTTATACTACCTGTTCACCAAAAGTCTCAAGAATCTTTTTTCTACGACATCCAGAGCCCTCACAATACTCGACCATCTGCATGTTTTTGAAATCAGATTCCAATAAACAATATTCATAAAGAGTTCATTCACAGACGTAAAACAATTTATTGGCTTTACCTGCTGGAAGTCGGTCAGAGTTTTCTTTGACAACTCTTCCCGCGAGTTTGAGGCCTTTGACTTCTTGTTATCAGCATTGCTTAGAATAAATTTCTACAAAAATAATTTGAAAAAAAAAAATTGAAGTGAACAATGAAACCAAAGTATAGACCAGCATCGGAGTTGCTAGTAGGCAGTCTTATCTAACGAACCATTTTTCTGCAATCATCAATTCCATAGTACAAAAGGCTTCTGGAGAGTTGTTGATCACGACCAGCTCTACCCGACTCTTGGTAGAAGGATTCCATTGACTTGGGAATATTAAAATGACAAACAATTCTGACATCTCTTCTATCTATGCCCTTAAAATTAACCACAAGCCATCAAAGGCACATCAGATCGGGGTAAACATTATCTCCAACACGGAGAGAAGAAAAACAAAACAATAAATTATTGTAAGAGTTCTTTTAAATAAATGGTAATTCAGTTTCATACCATCCTGAAGGGACACCAAAAGCACAATTACTGTCCATGCACCAGAATAAGCTCCAAACGCATATATAAAAGACAAAGAGGCAAGGACATCACACTAACAATCATGAACTAGGAGCAATAAGATGAATTCCCCTCACCCACACACCCAAAAGAAAGAAAAACATAAAACAACGGTTTAAGTTATATATACAATCATACCCAAAAGCCACTGTTGCCGCGACAACTTGTATCTTAGAGGAAATCCAACTATCTAGAACAGAACTTCGCAACTTATCATTCAACCCTGCATGATAAGCTGAAAGAAGCAAAAGAAACATTAAGAATTATATATATGTGTGTGTGTGTGTGTGTGTGTGTGTGTGTGTGTGTGTGAATCAAAGCACAAAAGGTATATGGGCAATTAATTTACAATGCCAAAAAATTTGATTTACCAGCACATGAAATTCCACTCTGTGATAGATGAGCAGACAACTCATCACACATTGAACGTTCAAGGCAGTAAACAATTGCACAGACATCTCCGCTAGATTTTAGCACACCCGACAGATCAGCATAGACATCATCTAAAAGATCTTTGTATCGAACTGCATTATAGAGAAATCTGGTCAGATTTGTCTAAATGCATGTGATGCAAGGTAATAAATATTAGCCAAGAGACAATACAAAACAGGATCTGAATCAAGTCATAGACACAGGGTGGACCTTCATAATGTATATTAGGACGATTGAAAGAAGATCTTAGGGTTAATGGATTATGAAGGCATAAGGACTCTATCACATCCATCTGAACTCTGCACAACAAAAGAATTTGATGATCAAAGAATATAATTAGCCAGTTTCTCTCACTTTAAAAAGAAGAAATACTGCTCTATAAATCTACAGAAGAATTAAAAAATAAATGGTAAATACGAGCTAATTTTCTATGCAGAGTGTGACAAAAGACTCACTTAGGAACGGCTGTAGCTGTTAGAGCCAATATTGGTACACCTGGGAGGTGGCTCCTTAGAGATGACAGCTTACGGTAGCTAGGCCTATTTCAATACAGCAATTAAGGAGACAGAGAACCAAAAGAAAGCACGTCAAAGTTTATATGGTATATTGATCAACATTGCAGCGCTTCATTCTCACTTTATTCGAATACTAATGATAGGGTAGCTGACTTAAATAGGTCATGAAATCTAACAGTATATCTCAAAGGGTTATGTTGGCATCTGATTTTTACTTTCTTATCGCATTCACTAAAGAGTTTCTGATGATTTAAATGTTGGAACTTATTTGGATTTTACTAATTATATAAGGTTAATTATCCATATCAGACACTAGAGTTCAGTTAAGAGTTAATGACTTGGTTAATTGAATCTCCTATAATGTAGGACCATAAGGATTACGTGATGAAATAGAGAAACACCCTATGATCGAAAGACAAGCGTAATGCTTGCAGTTATCAAACTGCCATCCTTAATGGGAGGAGGTAGTTATGATGAGATGTCTGTAGATGTCTATATATATACTTGGTCCCTGCTCAAGGAAAGTTACGTTCCATTTTCTGAGAAAAATCTAGATCCATTACTAGAAGAGAACATAAGGTTTCCATTGAGTAGAAGATCTAAGTAAGAGGCTTCAATTTGTTTAATGGCTTCTTCAGGTAAAACCCTGAACTATTGTTAACACCAGTTCATAAAAAATATCACGTGTGCATGTCGCCAAAACCTTGTAGCATTAACCCTAGGTTTTATTAAAGTTTACATTTGGTATCAGAGCCAACCTAGTTGGTTTTGGTTTTTTGTCTTCTTAATTTCATATGACATGATTGCACTGCGTATGTGTGTGTGTGTGTGTGTGTGTGTGTGTGTGTTGGCTTCTTCAGTATTTGTTTTGCAGCAATTCTTACAAGGAGAATTTGAACTGTGATTGATAATCATATATGGGATATCTTTGAATCAATTGTTTGAAAACACTCATCAAAGTGAGTCTTTTATGAAATATTGGTTCTTGAAGGTGATATCAAATTGTGATTCTTGGTTTATAACATGTTTCTATTTCTTTTCAAAGAAAGAAATAATTAAATGGTTCAAATCTTGAATTAGTGTGTGAAATTCTCATTGGAAGATTGAGCCAACCATCGTTTTGTTCAAAGACTTAGGGTGCGTTTGGTACGCGGGACGGGACGGGACGAGGCGTTCCGTCCCGCGTTTGGTACGCCTAAAACGAGTGGGACGAGGCGTTCCACGGGACAAGTTTTGGATGATTTTTGGTTCCACCTCCCCCCCATGGAACGGGGTTGTTCCACGTCTGTGGGACAGAAATTTTTAACATTTTAGGACAACAATGCCCCTTGTCTTTTTCAAAATTTACAACATCTGTTCCGTCCCGTCCCGTTCCGTTCCGTCCCGTCCCGTCCCGTCTGCGTACCAAACGCACCCAGATGATGCATTGAATGCATGAATGACAGATAATGACTCTTGCTCAAAAGTGTGTCATTATACTGTGTGAAATATATTTTCATTTGATAATATGGTTAACAAATGTTAATGGCTTCTTCAGTGAATCCCAGTTCTCTTAATTTCTCATCCATTGAACCATTGAATGGAGGCAATTACAAGAAATGGCGTCAGGATGTGGAACTATTGTTGGGGCTGATGGATTTGGATTTGGCACTTCGGGAGACTGAACCTGCTGCAGTGACTAACACTAGCACTACTGAAGAAAGGCTCAAGTTCGAGAGGTGGCACAAGGCTAACAGGATGTCGCTTATGGTTATGAAAAGGTCCATGAGTGAGACTGTTAGAGGTGGCATACCAGATAGCAACAATGCAAAAGATTTCCTTGAAGCCGTGGGAGCCAAGTTCAAAGTGTCCGAGAAAGCTGAAATGGGAAATCTCATGACCACTCTGACTTCATTGAAGTTTGATGGAAATGGGAGTGTAAGGGAGCATATCTTGAAGATGGTTAATGCAGCAGGAAAGCTGAAGGATTTGGATGTCCCCGTGGACAAAACCTTTGTCGTTCACATGGCTCTTAATTCTCTGCCTGAATCTTTTGAGCAGCTTAAGATCTCCTACAACACACAGAAGGAGAAATGGGCGCTGGATGAGATGATATCAATATGTGTGAATGAAGAGAACAGAATCAAGAAGGGCAAGGCTGATGTGGTGAACTTTGTTCAAGTAGACAATGGGAAGAAGCCTATGGTGTATTCTGGTAAGAACTACAAGCCCTATAACTTATCCAAATCTCATGCCATTGGTACTCTGTCCTCTTCCAAAGGATCTCAAGCTTTTAAGGTGAATGTTGAAAACATTAAGCGCTATTTCTGTAAGAAGTATGGTCACATGAAAAGGGACTGCGACAAACGCATCAAATGGGCTAACAAGAAAGGTATTAAAATTGAAAATGTTTTTGTTTGTTTTGAGTTAAATCTTGTTGAAGCTCCTCCAAATACTTGGTGGTTTGACACTGGCTGCTCGGTGCACATCACCAATTCCTTGCAGGGTTTCACAAGAAGGATTACAACAAAAAATGAAGTTTTTCAAGTGCATGTTGGGAATGGAAATAAAGTTGCAGTGGAGGCGCTAGGCACACTGAAGCTTAGTTTATCTAGTAGTTTTATTTTAGAGTTAGTAGATGTACTCTATGTACCTTCCTTGCGAAGGAGTTTAATTTCTGCATCAAAACTTGTAAAGTCTGGTTTCTCTTTCATTGGTGACGATGAAAGCATCAGGATTTATGAGAAAAATAATTTGAACAATGTTCTTGGTGTTTGCGTTTTAAAGAGTGATCTTTGGCAGTTAATCTGTGATGTTTGTGTGGTTCCAAATTGTTTAGTTGTTGACACTGTTACACAGACTAAAAGACCTTTATTGGATGAACAATCAACTATGCTTTGGCATAGGAGATTGGGACATATATCTAAGAAATGATTGGAGAGATTGGTCAAAGATAATATTTGCCGAATTTGGATTTTACCAAACTTCAAGACTGCATTGATTGTTATAAGGGCAAATTAACAAATAAAAGGAAGTTTGGTGCGAACAGAAGTCAAAACTTGTAAGAGATAATCCATTCCGATGTGTGTGGTCCCTTTTCAGTTCAAACTATATGCAAAAATGTCTATTTTATTTTGTGACTTTTATAGATGATTTTTCAAGATATGGTTATGTGTTTTTAATTCCAGAAAAGTCAAGAGTTTTACAGTGTTTCAAAATCTTTAAAACGGAGGTTGAAAACCAATTGGACATGAGAATTAAAATCTTGAGATCAGATAGGGGAGGGGAGTACTATGGCAGGTACATGGAAGAAGGTCAACAAAAGGGTCCATTGGCTTTGTTTCTAGAAGAATGTGGCATACAAGCTCAGTACACCACTCCTGGTACCCCTCACCAGAATGGTGTTGCTGAGGGAAGAAATCGGAGTTTAAAAGAAATGGTACGATGTATGATGAGTAGAACAAGTCTGCCAATGTTTCTGTGGGGTGAAGCGTTGAAAATGGCAAATTATATTCTTAATAGAGTCCCAAGTAAAGCAGTAGAGAAGACTCCATTTGAAATGTGGACTACGAGGAAACCTAGTTTAAATCATCTAAATGTTTGGGGTTGCAAGGCAGAAGCAAGAATGTATAACCCTGCAGAGAAAAAGTTGAACTCAAGGACTGTGAGTTGCAACTTCGTTGGTTTTCCAGAGAAATCGAAGGAGTACAGGTTCTATTCTTCCACTTTGATTACAAGATTATTTGAGACAAATAATGCAAAATTCCTTGAAGATGATAATGATCAAAGTTGTTTGCATGAAAAAGATGTGGTTTTTTAGGAGGAAATGTCTGTGGTTTCACCAACGCAATTATCAAACCAAGGTTCTTCAGAAATCATAGTGGATGTGCAACCAATGCTACTGCAGCAAATTATGGAGAGTGAGATAACTACTATCGTGAATGCTCCGCAACCTCAAATACCTACAGTTGAACAGCCAAGTGATGTGGGGAGCAGTCAAGTCACTGAAGTTCCAAGAAGAGTGTCTCAGAGAGCAAGAAAGTCAGCTATTCCAAATAATTTTTTGTTGTACTTACATGAAGTGGAACATGAAGAAGGATGTGATGATGATCCATTGACATTTGATCAAGCCATTAACAGCAACAAAGCCGAGTTTTGGCAGGAAGCAATGAGAGAGGAAATGGATTCAATGAGTAAAAACTAAGTTTGGAAGTTGGTAGAATCGAATGCAAATATAAAGCCGATTGGATGTAAATGGGTGTTCAAGACTAAAAGGGACTCAAATGGCAACATAGAGAGATATAAGGCAAGACTCGTGGCCAAGGGGTTCACTCAAATTGAAGGGGTAGACTATACTGATACACTTTCTCCCGTGTCATCAAAAGATTCACTGAGAATAGTACTATCTCTAGTGGCGCACTATGATCTAGAACTCCATCAAATGGACGTGAAGACGGCTTTCTTGAATGGTGAATTACAAGAGGACATATACATGCACCAACCACTTGGTTTTATGGAAGAAGGGAATGAGGGAATGGTCTGCAAGTTAGAAAAATCCATTTATGGATTGAAACAAGCATCGAGACAATGGTTTTTAAAGTTCGATGAGAAGGTAACATCTTTTGGTTTTATAGAAAATAAAGCTGATGATTGCATATATATAAAGATATGTGGTTCAAGATTCATATTTCTTGTGCTATATGTCGATGACATTCTTCTTGCTAGCAATGATATGAATATGTTGAAGGACACCAAAGAATTGCTTACCAAGACTTTTGATATGAAAGACTTAGGTGAAGCATCCTTTGTTCTTGGCATAGAAATAACGAGGGACAGGAAAAGGAAGCTTTTGGGACTGTCACAGAGATCTTTCATAGACAAAGTATTGAAGAGATTCAACATGCATGGTTGCTCGAAAGGAGAAGTACCAATGGGAAAGGGAGACAGACTCAACAAAGATCAATGTCCCAAAAATAATCTGGAAAGGGAAAACATGCAAAATAAACCGTATGCATCACTTGTGGGGAGCTTAATGTACATTCAGGTGTGCACAAGACCTGATATAGCATTCTCAATCAGTGTGTTGGGGAGATTTCAGTCCAATCCTAGGGAACAACATTGGGTAGCAGCTAAAAAGGTGATGAGGTATCTGCAAAGAACCAAGACTTATAAGCTTGTGTATAAGAGAGTTGATAATCTGGAGCTGTTTGGGTATACAGATTCTGATTTTGCAGGATGTCAAGATGATCGAAGATCCACCAGTGGATACATATTTTTCTTGGCAGGAGGGGCTATATCATGGAGGAGTGCCAAACAAAAGACACTAGCAACGTCCACAATGCAAGCAGAATACATAGCTTGTTTCGAAGCCATGGAACAAGGAATGTTGTTGAAAATTATAATTTCATTCTTGAAGGTTGTTGACACAGTACCAAGGCCTTTATTGATCTATTGTGATAATAATTCAGTTGTGCTACATTCCAAGAACAACAAGAGGTCTTCAGCTACTCGATTGATGGATGTGAAATATCTGTCAGTCAAAGATAATGTTCGAGCAGGTGTTGTATCTATTGAACATATTGATACAACCTTGATGATAGCTGATCCTCTTACAAAACCCTTATCAGTGGGAGTTTTCAAAGGGCATGTGGCGAATATGGGAATCTTGGAATCCTTTGAATCAGCAGAAACGTGGGAGTGAAAGTATGTCTTTTCAGACTTTCCAGTTCATAATTTCATGTTTTTAAGTTGTTTTCTCATGTATGAACTGATGTGAACATACGTTTACTGCATTGATTAAGTTTGCTGATTATAGTTTGTGGGATTTTGCTTATAATTTATACATATATGCAAACATATATTATAAATATCAAGGAAGCAAAATCATGCCAAGACTGAGAATGAATGAGGGTGATTAAGTGGGAGCATGAGGACTGGCTCTCATTCTTCAGAACGTAAATATTTCATCATGTGTGATAAGTAAAGAAAATTGTGATTTCAGAGTGCTTGCATTAAGATGTTATGCAAGATTTTCTGGAGTTCGATTTTACAAGCTGATCATGACTGATGTGTGAGGAGACAATTTGACTATGTATTAACTCATGTGATCACTAAGGAATTGAACTCTATTGAAAGGATGCGATAATTATATATATAATTAGTATAATCCAAAGTGGGAGAATGTTGGAACTTATTTGGATTTTACTAATTATAATTAAGGTTAATTATCCATATCAGACACTAGAGTTCAGTTAAGAGTTAATGACTTAGTTAATTGAATCTCCTATAATGTAGGACCATAAGGATTACGTGATGAAATAGAGAAACACCCTACGATCGAAATACAAGCGTAATGCTTGCAGTTATCAAACTGCCATCCTTAATGGGAGGAGGTAGTTATGATGAGATGTCTGTAGATGTCTATATATATACTTGGTCCCTGCTCAAGGAAAGTTACGTTCCATTTTCTGAGAAAAATCTAGATCCATTACTAGAAGAGATCATAAGGTTTCCATTGAGTAGAAGATCTAAGTAAGAGGCTTCAATATGTGTAATGGCTTCTTCAGGTAAAACCCTGAACTATTGTTAACACCAGTTCATCAAAAATATCACGTGTGCATGTCGCCAAAACCTTGTAGCATTAACCCTAGGTTTTATTAAAGTTTACATTAAAATCCCCCAATTGTGTGGATCAAACATAATAAAATAGTAAACGTGAAACAGATAATATATCTATTACAAACCTGAAATCATGGCCCCATGAAGAGATGCAATGTGCCTGAAATTTTGGAAAAAGAGATGAACTTATAAAAAAGCTGAAAACTTGTCAAGGAAACTCAAAACATTCACATACATCGGTTACCGGTACAAAAACCATCTTGCTACACACCTCATCTACGGCAATGAGATTCAACAACCCTCTTGTGTGAATCTTTGTCAGCTTTGTCAAAAATCCAGATGTTGCAATCAACTCGGGAGTCACATAAAGCAGCCTCAGAGATGGTTTTCCAGAGTCAAGGTCTTCATGAATCTTAAAATGCAAAAGAGAGACATCAATATTCACAGGCATAATAACATAGGCTCCGAAATTTTTCAATCCCAGTGAAAATCATTTTAATGCAAAGCAAGAAAGATGTCATAAACCCGAACTCTACCTTATTTTTGGTTTGGGTTGTCTGAGTCGAGGAGAGATACTCTGCAGAAATTCCTTTCTCCTTCAACGCCATCACTTGGTTTTCCTGGTTCAAAAAGAAACATGCCAAAATCCCACACTCAATTCTCAGAGCACGAAAGTTGACCGAGAGCAATCATAGACCTACCTACCATCAAGGCTGCACACAAAATGCAAAAGAAAATTAGAGCCAAGTTCAACATTTTCATTTGCTAAAACATGTAAAAGATCAAGCATGATACAGAATGTCCTTACACACACACACACACACATATATACACACACAGAGTTCACCTATTAAAGGACAGACAACAAGCACGATTCCAGTTTTCTTGGCGAGAGCCGGTATCTGATAACACATGGATTTCCCGCCACCAGTGGGCATAAGACAAAAGCAATCTCTCCCTGCAACCCACAAAACACAAAAACAAAAAATGGGGTTTTTCCAAAGTCAGCTGGAAACATTTTCCCGCATTTTCTCAGCAACCAAACAAGCAATTCTATACCGCACTGAGTAAAATGTAAATAAAAATATACATAATATACCTGATAGAACAGCTTCAATGGCTTCCAATTGCTTCCCTCTGAATTCAGGATGCCCAAAATGCCACCTCAGCAGCTTCACCAGGGCTTCCTTCCCCAACCTCTGATTCTTGCTACTGCCGCTTGCATTCTGCAACGGCAATGGCGATTTCTTCATATTTCGTTTTGTCACCTGCTCGGTTATCCCAGTATCCCAATACAAACCAATTGAAATCCGGTGAACTGTTATTCCTTAACCTTTAAAAAAGCTACTTGCTTGGATTCTTGTATCGGATGAACAACTTTTTTCTCTGTATTTCCAAGATTACAGAAGAAGCTGGTCGTCATTTGTGAAGCAGTAGTTTTGTGGGGGAGAGAAACGAAGAGGTCGATGTATGGGCTTAAATCTTGGGCCGAACCTGAGTCCCGGCCCAAATTTACAATCTATTAGTTTTGTTATGACTTAACTATATACTCATGTCACGTTAATTAATGGCATATATGAATTTTTTACCTAACTTCACCTTAGAATTTGAGGTCAAGGGCGGAATCAAGATTTTTCAACCGGACGGACTATAGTTTTCTTTCCCTTCTGTTATTACGTGTGACTGACTGACTGATTTTGTTTGGGAGTTGTTGGGGTAGAGTGAACCAATTTTTGCTTGAAGATGTGAATTAATATTTACCAACCGAATGAACTTCATGAAAATTAACACTACGTTTTTGTAGCTTAAGTAGTTAAGTGCATTTCCTCTTACACAAGCAACAGGGGTTCGTATGCCTACTTTACCTACTTGAGGGAACGAACTTTGTTTCGTTTCCAGACTTATGGATTGGATTCAGCCAGCATCACGACATAGTCAAGGAGTGGCGCTTTGGTTACCGGCGAACGCTTCCAAAGGCGACCCTCTCGAGTTTCCGACTGAAGTCCGGTGTGAGTGAATTTCTTAGTATCGTCCACCCTTTTGATCAATATAGTCAACTAATGTAACAAAAATGTGATGCTTGATCCCCAACAAACTTCTTATTGATGATTGCTCTACAAACATCCCATTAGAAGCCCCCATACATATTGTATTGCTCAGGGTACTTAAATAGTTTCAAAAACCAAGACATTCAACTTAATGCAACCTCATTTTCTTCAACCCTCTCTCTTTAACTCCGTTTGGTGACTGCTTTTCCGACGCGCTTGAGCTGATGTCTTTTGCCTTTCTGGTGTTGATGAACTCTGAGAAGGATGGAATTGATGGAAGAGTTATACTCGGGGAAGCACTTTCAGTTGGTGACACAGCTACAGAATTTTCCGATCTAACACTGTTGTGGAAGTCACCGCTGGGAGCTTCTGTTGGTCCATCCACCAAAGGTGATGGTGTTGTAGGAGGTTCTGTTTTGGGCCGAGCATTATCCGATGGGGAACAGTTAATGGTTCCAAGGCGATTAGTTAAGGCAGTAGAATCTGCAGTTGATAACCACCTCACCGTACTTGCCACTTGAGAATAATAAAATGATTTCCCAGTTTTCTTGTACTTGTTGTAACACTCATTTTCGAGGAAAGAGGCCGATTTTTCCACTTCAGTTCTGCACAGAACATTGTCAACTTTTAGAACCTACAGATAGAAGGATATTCCATAGTTGTGAGAGAATTTAAAATCTCAAGTGTTTAACTGGTTTGTTGCATATAACGATATAATACATCACACCAGTAAAGCTTACGCTAAGTTCCCAAGCCGCTGCTGACCCTGCTGGAGAGCAGTTTGTAATCTTTGCTTGCTTGCTTCCCTCAGCGTATCAGATATAGCATTCTTGTCGGGTTTATTGATCTGTCATCAAATTAGGCAATAATAGGTATTCAGGGGAAAAGATAAAATTAAATAATAACAAAAAACTGCAAAAAATAATCAGATCGAACCTGCTTCTCAGAAGATTTATCCTTGTAATATCTTTCTTCTAAACGCTGCAAGCACTCAATCTTTTCATTGAATCCCAACTTTGCTGGCAACTTTGACCTGGCAAGGTTCTTGGCAGCAAGATCATCTGCGATTTGACAAAGACAATGAATGAGATACATAAACTTGCAGTGTTCTTTAAATCCCCCTTTTCTCTCCCAAAAGAAGTAAAAAGAGAACTATGTCGTAAAAAATATACCATCGGAATCAGATATGTTCTCCTCAGAACATTCTTCATCATCGCAATTCCAGAATTCAGAGGTTTGATCTTCATTTATCACATCCGAGGAGCTGAAATTGACAGACATTAATGAATAAGCAAGCATCAGAGTTACCATTCAATGAACCTTAGACCTGCTACAACAACAACAACAACAACAACAACAAAGCCTTTTCCCATTAAGTGGGGTCGGCTATGTAAAAAGAGAGCACCTGCTCATAAAAATTCGAGATGAACCAAAATTTTGCCGAGCAACACAAGTACTAGTGAGCTCCTCTAAATACTTGGCCACTATCTTTGGATGTTTACAGGAATCACATTTTTTCTTACATAGTGATGCAGGTACCTGTTTTGAATGATGTCAGTACGTAGCTCTTTTGGAGCACTGATCTTGCACTCTAAAGTACAATGAAGCAAAAGTTTCACTAGCTTATACTACCTGTTCACCAAAAGTCCCAAGAATCTTTTTTCTACGACATCCAGAAGCCACACAATACTTGACCATCTGCATGTTTTTAAATCAGATTCCAATAAACAATATTCATAAAGAGTTCATTCACAGACATAAAACAATTTATTGGCTTTACCTGCTGGAAGTCGGTCAGAGTTTTCTTTGACAACTCTTCCCGCGAGTTTGAGGCCTTTGACTTCTTGTTATCAGCATTGCTTAGAATAAATTTCTACAAAAATAATTTGAAAAAAAAAAATGAAGTGAACAAAGAAACCAAGTATAGACCAGCATCGGAGTTGCTAGTAGGCATATCTAACGAACCATTTTTCTGCAATCATCAATTCCATAGTACAAAAGGCTTCTGGAGAGTTGTTGATCACGACCAGCTCTACCCGACTCTTGGTAGAAGGATTCCATTGACTTGGGAATATTAAAATGACAAACAATTCTGACATCTCTTCTATCTATGCCCTTAAAATTAACCACAAGCCATCAAAGGCACATCAGATCGGGTAAACATTATCTCCAACGCGGAGAGAAGAAAAACAAAACAATAAATTATTGTAAGAGTTCTTTTAAATAAATGGTAATTCAGTTTCATACCATCCTGAAGGGACATCAAAAGCACAATTACTGTCCATGCACCAGATTAAGCTCCAAACGCATATATAAAAGACAAAGAGGCAAGGACATCACAATAACAAGCATGAGCTAGGAGCAATAAGATGAATTCCCCTCACCCACACATCCAAAAGAAAGAAAGAAAAAAAACAGTTTAAGTTATATATACAATCATACCCAAAAGCCACTGTTGCCACGACAACTTGTATCTTAGAGGAAATCCAACTATCTAGGACAGAACTTCGTAACTTATCATTCAACCCTGCATGATAAGCTGAAAGAAGCAAAAGAAACATTAAGAATAATATATATCATATGTGAATCAAAGCACAAAAGGTATATGGGCAATTA
The DNA here is from genome assembly GCA_963580275.1 of Crataegus laevigata. Classification (NCBI taxonomy): domain Eukaryota; kingdom Viridiplantae; phylum Streptophyta; class Magnoliopsida; order Rosales; family Rosaceae; genus Crataegus; species Crataegus laevigata. Next base: position 34,015,654 of record OY756942.1, on the reverse strand, counting down.
ATTTACAGTGCAACCAAATTTGACTTACCGGCACATGAAATTCCACTCTGTGATAGATGAGCAGACAACTCGTCACACATTGTACGTTCAAGGCAGTAAACAATTGCACAGACATCTCCGCTAGATTTTAGCACACCCGACAGATCAGCATAGACATCATCTAAAAGATCTTTGTATCGAACTGCATTATAGAGAAATCTGGTCAGATTTGTCTATATGCATGTGATGCGAGGTAATAAATATTAGCAACAGGATCTGAATCAAATCACAGACGCAGGGTGGACCTTCATATTGTATATTAGGACGATTGAAAGAAGATCTTAGGGTTAATGGATTATGAAGGCATAAGGACTCTATCACATCCATCTGAACTCTGCACAACAAAAGAATTTGATGATCAAAGAATATAATTAGCCAGTTCCTCTCACTTTAAAAAGAAGAAATACTGCTCTATAAATCTACTGAAGAATTAAAAAATAAATGGTAAATACGAGCTAATTTTCTATGCAGAGTGTGACAAAAGACTCACTTAGGAACGGCTGTAGCTGTTAGAGCCAATATTGGTACACCTGGGAGGTGGCTTCTTAGAGATGACAGCTTACGGTAGCTAGGCCTATTTCAATACAGCAATTAAGGAGACAGAGAACCAAAAGAGAGCACGTCAAAGTTTATATGGTATATTGATCAACATTGCAGCGCTTCATTCTCACTTTATTCGAATACTAATGATAGGGTAGTTGACTTAAATAGGTCATGAAATCTAACAGTATATCTCAAAGGGTTATGCTGGCATCTGATTTTTACTTTGGTTTTCTTATCGCATTCACTAAAGAGTTTCTGATGATTTAAAATCCCCCAATTGTGTGGATCAAACATAATAAAATAGTAAACGTGAAACAGATAATACATCTATTACAAACCTGAAATCGTGGCCCCATGAAGAGATGCAATGTGCCTGAAATTTTGGAAAAAGAGATGAACTTATAAAAAAAGCTGAAAACTTGTCAAGGAAACTCAAAACATTTACATACATCGGTTACCGGTACAAAAACCATCTAGCTACACACCTCATCTATGGCAATGAGATTCAACAACCCTCTCGTGTGAATCTTTGTCAGCTTTGTCAAAAATCCAGATGTTGCAATCAATTCGGGAGTCACATAAAGCAGCCTCAGAGATGGTTTTCCAGAGTCAAGGTCTTCATGAATCTTAAAATGCAAAAGAGAGACATCAATATTCACATGCATAATAACATAGGCTCCGAAATTTTTCAATCCCAGTGGAAGTCATTTTAATGCAAAGCAAGAAAGATGTCATAAACCCGAACTCTACCTTATTTTTGGTTTGGGTTGTCCGAGTCGAGGAGAGATACTCTGCAGAAATTCCTTTCTTCTTCAACGCCATCACTTGGTTTTCCTGGTTCAAAAAAAGAAACATGCCAACATCCCACACTCAATTCTCGGAGCACGAAAGTTACCGAAATTCAACCGAGAGCAATCATAGGCCTACCTACCATCAAGGCTGCACACAAAATGCAAAAGAAATTAGAGCCAAGTTCAACATTTTCATTTGCTAAAACATGTAAAACATCAAGCATGATACGTAATGTCCTTACACACACACACACACACAGAGTTCACCTATTAAAGGACAGACAACAAGCACGATTCCAGTTTTCTTGGCGAGAGCCGGTATCTGGTAACACATGGATTTCCCGCCACCAGTGGGCATAAGACAAAAGCAATCTCTCCCTGCAACCCACAAAACACAAAAACAAAAAAAGGGGTTTTTCCAAAGTCAGCTGGAAACATTTTCCCGCATTTTCTCAGAAACCAAACAAGCAATTCTATACCGCACTGAGTAAAATGTAAATAAAAATATACATAATATACCTGATAGAACAGCTTCAATGGCTTCCAATTGCTTCCCTCTGAATTCAGGATGCCCAAAATGCCACCTCAGCAGCTTCACCAGGGCTTTCTTCCCCAACCTCTGATTCTTGCTACTGCCGCTTGCATTCTGCAACGGCAATGGCGATTTCTTCATATTTCGTTTTTTCACCTCTCGATTATCCCAGTATCCCAATACAAACCAATTGAAATCCGGTGAACTGTTATTCCTTAACCTTTAGAAAAGCTAATTGCTTGGATACTTGTATCGGATGAGCTACTTTTTTTCTCTGTATTTCCAAGATTACAGAAGAAGCTGGTCGTCATTTGTGAAGCAATAATTTTGTGGGGGAGAGAGACGAAGAGGTCGATGTATGGGCCTAAATATTGGGCCGAATCTGAGTCCGGGCCCAATTTTACAATCTATTACCAGTTTTGGTATGACTCAATTCTACACTCATGTCACGTTAATTAATGACATACATGAATTTTTTTACCTAACTTCACCTTAGACTTTGTGGTCAAGGGCGGAATCAAGAATTTTCAACGGGAGTTGTTAGGGTAGACTGTAGAGTGAACCAATTTTTGCTCGAAGGTGTGAGCTAATCTCTACCAGACGAATGAACTTCATGAAAATTAACACTACGTTTTTATAGCTTAAGTAGTTAAGTGCATTTCCTCTTACACCCGAAGTCCGGTGCGAGTGAATTTCTTAATATTTTGTCCACCCTTTAATCAATTTAGTCAACTAATGTAACAAAAATGTGATGCTTGACCCCCAACAAACTTCTTATTGATGATTGCTCTCCAAACATCCCATTAGAAGCCCCCATACATATTGTATTGCTCAGGGTAGTTAAATAGTCTCAAAAACCACTACATGCTCGCACAAACTTTCGGGATCGGCCGAGGACAGAGCTACCGAGAAAACATTCACATTCATGGACGCAGTCCCAATAAAACTATATGAATTTTCCTCCACATCTTCTCAGCTACTTCCCTTATTTACTATAAAATTTCTACTTATTACATTTTGGGAGAACAGTCATCACTTGGAGTAAGACCGATTCTCCCAATTATTCGACATATATGGCACGCAGCTCTCTTCATATTACGTTACACAGCACTAACAGTCACCACCTCGGGGAATATTTCATCCAATGCCGGAAGGCTGCGTTATGCACCAGACTGCACGGCTGCCTTCTGAACGAAACCCTTTATGTCGAAAGCATCAGTGCTCTTTTTGGTAATAACACCCTGCTAAGTGAACACAGGGTCATCACATTCAAACACAATAGTCTCTAATTGATTATACCCCATAGAGAGTGAGCGAGTGTACCTTCTCGGTTATGATACCGGTTATTAAATTGGCAGGGGTAACATCGAAAGCTGGGTTCCAGACAGCAATTCCAGATGCAGCAACTTGTTCCCCAAGCCCTCCGTGTGTGTTCAACAATTCCTTTGCAGATCTCTCCTCTATTATTATCTCTTCCCCAGAGGAAAGAGATAAGTCGATGGAAGTGAGTGTTGCAGCCACGAAAAATGGAATGTTATGGTGCTTTGCACTTACGGCAAGACTGTAGGTTCCAATCTTGTTAGCGGTGTCACCTGAATTTAGTAAATCAGTTACACAAACCTCCATATGAATAGAATGCTAAAGCAGATGAGTGGTCGATTCCATTTTAAATACCATTTGCAGCCACACGATCTGCTCCAACAACTACAGCATTCACATGTCCAAATTTCATTAATGCAGCTGCAGCAGAATCTGCTATAAGAGTGCCCGGTATGTTATCATGCACCAACTCAAATGCTGTGAGTCTGGATCCCTGTAATTGATTTTTAATCATGTATCAATAACATTCAGTAACGCATTTTGAATACTTTCACTTAAGTGAGTAGATAAATGCAACTACCAGCTCAATGACCTGACATTTACACCACAAGAGTGGCTAAATATAACACCGATGCAGGCTTCCAATCATGTTCAGATGTAATACTATATCCCAATGATACTTTCACCTGACTTCAATCAACAGCATGCTACTACTCTCAAGACCACTTTGTTTAACTAATATCAACACTTAACATATGTGAAAATCACGAAAAAAATCTGTGGAGAATGTTTGATGCCAAGATAAACTTGAACACCTAAAGAAAAGACACTCACTTGGTTGAATGGACGTGTCTCTGTACAATAGGCCCTTTCTAACACTCCTTCGGTATGAAGTGAACGGATGACACCAAGAGCAGTACCATAACCAGCTGTTGCAAGACTGCATTTGCAAAACACATCACAGTCAGACAAAACCAATATGAAAAAACGGAGTCTATATATGTAAAACCACCCTTTCTTTGTTCAATGTAAATTACCAAATCATCAAGTATGTGTTCCCGGGAAAATACCTGCCAGTGTTGCAATGGGTCAACATAGAAATGTTCTTAGAGTTTCCCAGTAGGTGTTGAATAAAACTTGCTCCGTGAGATCCAATTGCCTTGTTTGAGGCTACATCGTCCTTGAGCATGACTTCAGAAGCTTCTATGTAAGCCTATCAAATTCAAACAAAGCAAGTACAACAGAAGATTAGCATTATCAAATAGATTCTTGGGGCCAAAATCAAAACACAAGAAAAGTAATGTTTCAGATTTCAAAGGAAAGAACCTCAAACACTTTACTTGCGTCCGAAGTAGTAGTGGCAACCTCGGATGCAATTTGCTTCAGTTTAGTTGCAGCATCCGAAAGATTGACAGCAGTTGGTCGGCTAAAAAGGACACCACACAATCAGAACGCCGCATCAACTCCACAATTCAAACACTTGAAAACTACAATTAACATGCTTAACCTGGAGACAAGGTACTCCAATTTCATGACAATGAAAGAATACGCTTCGTCGGGGGTTCCATTGAAATCCTCCAAGTTAAAAATTTCCACAGCCAATGAGAGAGCCGCCGCGATAGCAATGGCGGGTGCGCCGCGCACCACCATATCTTTGATTGCGTGCCTGAAAATGAAAACAAGAACCCAATTCGTTAAACCAGAAAACTAAAGATTCATAGCACTTGGAAAGATCAAAGCTTCAGTCTTTCACCATCCATCTGTGGAGTCCCGGATATCCAAATATGAACTTTGCAATGGGAGCTTCGTCTGTTCAAAACCCACAAACCTAAAGTTAAATTCTACCATTTTTTCACTGAGAGAGAGCTTAATCCCATAAAATAATTAACAAATAAATACAATTGAATTCTTAGGGAGAGAGAGAGACCTGATCGAGTAGCTGAAGGGAGCCGCGCTTGTAGCAGATGGCCTGGAGGGAGTTGGGCGCTGGGGTACCGTCTGTCAACACCGAATTAGGGGCCATTTCCAGCTGAGCCTAGTACGACGACGTTTCCAACTGCGTTAGTTTTAGGGTTTTCAGTGGAAGAAGAAGGAAGGGGAGGAGGAGGAAAAGTTAATGTTACCTGACGGTGCTGCTTCTGCTTCCGGTCAGCTTCTTTGTCTCTCTCCCTCTTCTTCTTCTGTGCTGTTGCCTGCTGCTGGAGACTTGCGCGAGCAGCGGAGGCATGGGAAGAACCGCTTGTTAATGGGCCATGTCTGTGGAACGGGCCCAATTCTACAAAATGTAGGGCCCATTTGACATGTGATTTTAAAAGGTGGTATCAGTTTTTACAAAACTATGGACCAGTTTGCCATGTGATTTTAAAGATTATTGTCTATGAATGTTTTGAAAAAGACTAAAAACGCGTACTTATAAATAAAAGTGTTTTTTCTAATATTAAAAAGGAAAAACTAATGAAAAAAGTTTAAAAATTTTGAATTTTAACGATAAAAATAAAATAAAGGGTAAAGTGAATAGTACTATGATTGACTTTTTAGTGTAAAAATATGGTTTCGTTAAAATAAACAGTATCATGAGCTTTTCGTTAAAGTTGTATTGATAAAAGTTTTTTTTACATAAGTGATATAGGACAAAAATCCAATTATTTCACGTGCAATACTAAAAGAAAGAAAGAAGCAATGAGCAATAAAGAAAAGTGATTGGAGAATTGGTAATTCACGTGTTAATAGATTATTTGCTACGGTCATGTTTCGAGTTCTTTTGAAGTGGAGGGGACTGATATGGAATAAATGGTAGAATGGATCGAGGGGGAGATGGACCGTTGGAAGACAAAGGGACGAAATCATAAAAGATGTGTTATTTTCCCATAAAAGTGGCTTGAGCCATCTTTTGCATAAAGTCATCAAAACAACAGTCACAAATAAATGGAGTCTTTTGGGATTTCAAGTGCTTTATTATATGTCAGTTATTTTTATTTCAATTTCCCAAGTCTTTTGAGTTTTCCAAGAGGTTGTAAAAGGCTTATTTAAGCTATGACTTTGTAATCATCTTTTCATCTTTCAATCAATTAATCAAATTATCTTTTGGGATTTCTATCAAACTGGTGAACTCCAGTAACTTTGTTCTATAAGGGATTACGGCTGGTAACCCTTTCATTGCTTCGTGATGCGTCAATTGGTACCAGAGCGGGTTTATTTCGTCTTGGCATCGTTGATTATCCTATCTATCCATGGGTGATCGTGATCGTGAACCTACCCCTATCACTCGAGCGGACTTGGATGCTCAAGCTGAACAAATTGCAAATCTGACTACGCAATTCTCAAGTCAATCTCATATAGTTGATGTTGAAGATATTCCTATTTTCTTCGGAAGTGATTTCATTGAAGGTTTTCTCTTATGGGTTGAGGATGTAAAGAAACTTTTCAAGACACAAACAATTTCGGAAAGAGAGATGGTGAAGATGGTTGCTTCTTGTTTAAATGGTGATGTAGGTTTATGTTATGATCACATGCAAGAATCCAGGCGAGAACAAGGTAAATGTCCTATCCAAACTTGGCGTTGGTTGAAGCGACTAATTGTTAAGCAATTCTTTTCCGATTTATACAAATTGTATTTGGAAAAGACGGGTCAACCAATCATCAGAAAATAAGCTAAAGTGATGGAGAATGATATATCATTATGCCAAGAAGCGGTGGAGGTCAAGGTGGAAGAAAAAAAAACAATTAATTTTCCTTGGTGAAAATCTTGTTGATGAAGATCTCTCGAAACATGACAACTCAAACGTGGAGACTCACAAAATTCAAGGTATGAGTGAATCAAAATCAGTCATGACTTTGGAGAATCATGATTCTAGTAAGTTGGATTTAAATTCTTTTGTTGACCAAATAAGAGAATTAGGTAAGGAAGAATATTTTGATATTATTTATGGAATTAATTTCATGATTATTCCACCCAAGTATACGGAAAGTTAGGCTTCTCAAGTTGAAGAATTTATTTTCTTAACAAAGGAGTTATTTGCTATCTATCAAGAGCGTTTCAAGATAAACTCGAGGTCTAGTTCCTTTTGAGTGGAGGAGTTTGATGCAGGACAGAAATTCAATTATTTCCCGTGCAATAAAACTAAAAGAAGGAAACGGCGAGCAATAAAGAAAAGTGATTGGAGAATTGATAATTCATGTGTTAATAGATTATTTGCTACGGTCATATTTTGAGTTTTTTTGAAGTGGAGGGGACTGATGTGGAATAAATGGCAGAATGGATCAAGGGGGAGATGGACCGTTGGAAGACAAAGGAACGCAATCATAAAAGAGGTGTTATTTTCCCATAAAAGTGGCTTGAACCATCTTTTGCAGAAAGTCATCAAAACATTAGTCCACTAATAAATTGAGTCTTTTGGGATTTCAAGGACTTTATTATATGCCAGTTATTTTCATTTCAATTTTCTAAGTCTTTTGAGTTTTCCAAGAAATTGTAAAAAGTTTATTTAAGTCATGACTTTGTACTCATCTTTTCATCTTTCAATCAATTAAGCAAATTATCCTTTGAGATTTCTATCAAACTGGTGGACTACAGTAACTTTGTTCTACAAGGGATTACGCTGGTAACCATTTCATTGATTCGTGATGCGTCAATAAGCAACTTATGACTCATGACATAATTAGTTTAGAACTCAAAACATGTTACTTTTGGCTCAAAATCTAATCCCAATATTCGACGTAACTTAGAATTCGGATCCTCGCCGGATCCTCTTTGTGAGGATTCGTGAATCGTGTCAATTTATTGTACATCGTGCAGTCATAAATTATTTTAAATATTTTTATTTAAAATTAAACACAAACAATATTTGACAAAAACTGACTACACAATATACGATGAACGAACACGATTCACAAATTTTTAAAATCTTCACCAAAAAGATCAGGAGAGAATCCTATTCGCGTAACTTAAAGCGCATATTTAGAAACAATAGTTTCAAGAGAAGTATCAGCTCTCTATCAGCAAATCAACAGTACCAAACCACTCTTAAAAGGTCAACAGAGTACTCGTGATGAGATGAAAAATAGTAATGTTACGAGGCACAAACCAAGAAAATATTCGAGTGTGAAAAAGTACAGTTTAAGTGATTTGTCCAATATCAAGAGAAGGTGAATGTGACTTGTGAAGTGGTCCTCCTAAGTATATATTATGAATTTTACATTTTTTTAACAAACGATATTATCAGAGATGAGATGTGTTTACCCTCACAATAGGTTAGTAATAATGTAATTCAAACTCGTCTTTCACGAGAATCGAACTTAAGACTTCTCACTTACAAATAAGAGGAATATCACTAGACCATAATACTAAGTTGCTACATTTATTTCTTTTACATATTTCATCAATTATTATTTTATATATTTGTTGGGTTTTAGCCACTCCTCCACTCATTTAATGTAGATAATGCCATTTTTTTAAAGTTAATTAATATTTTTGTGTGAAAAATATGGGTCATAAAATGATCATATTTAATGGAAAAGGATCCATCGTGCCCGTTCATCATATATCGTGCGATCAGAAATCATTTGAAAAATAAAATTTGAAATTAAATAAAAATAATACCTAACGAAAACTGACTGCATTATGTACGATGAACGACCACGAGCACATAATTTCTAGGATCTTCAAGAAAAGGATCCGGTGAGGATGCTTTTCCATATTTAGCTGGCTATTTTTGACCTTTGTTGTCCATTTTGAATACTATTGTAGTTTTGACTACTTTTCTTCTTTTAAAAATACAGTTTTTGTTACAAAAATTTCCTTCAAGGAGGAATAAGAAAGGAATGGAAGAATTTAGAGTCGATATGATTTTTGATATTTAGATATTTAATTACGAATTTTAAGAGAATGTTAATATTTTTTTTTATCTTCATGAAAATTTAAAAAGCAAACTGATTTATGTTCTTTGTATTTTAATAAATGTCGACAATTTAATAATTAAAATAATTCTAATTCTCAAGTTTGGTAAGTAAATATGTCTTAAAATAACAAAACAAATATGTCCTAAAATAATAAAAATAATAAAATGAAAATTTTAGATTATTAAAAATGTTTCGGTAAGAAATTGACGTACTCTCGTGAAAGAAAGTGATGGTCACAACTCACAAGTCAAAAGTCATTGTGTCGTCAAACCTCACCGATTAACAAAAGTTATTTTCTTCATTTAAAAATTAAATATAATAATCAAAACAATGATTTTTCTTCATTTGTCAAAAAATAATATTTGGTTACTTGACTATGAGTAGAAATTCTTATTCAAATTTATTCATATTCGTAATACAAAGCTTTGTACTTATAATCAAAACGGTTTATATTATGAATCATTCTGTAATTATCATCTGTAAAAAATAAATTAAAACTAGGTTACTTAGCTAATCTATTGTACCAAATAAATAAAAAATTTGTAATACTTTTATTAATTTCGTTCATTTATTTTTATTTAATTCAATTAGTAAACGACTTTAATCTTAATTGATTTTATACAAAAATAGTCCTTATAGAATAATTTATAACTACTCTGATCATAAATTCAACGCACTCAACAAATAGTTTTAATTTAAACACAAAACTATATAATTTAATTGAAAAAAAACAGTTGTCACACGCATAGTGTTTGAATAATCCGTACGATTTCTTTCCACGACTGTAATGCGCCTCAATGCGTTCCGTCAAATCCCCAGCCCTCCCGCGACCGAACTACCAAACTTTTCATTTCCCCCTTTTTTTCTCCTAACAAATTTCTCACACGTCTTTCCATTTTCTCCACAAATTTTCACTCACTTTCTCAATTCGGTAAATCCGGTTTCTGGGAAGAATTGCTGGCGTTTTTGGGCGGTTTTCGTCTCAGGTAATCCGGTCTGTCTTCTTCTCAGATTCAGCTGAAGTTTCAAGCTTTAATTTGTATTTTTCCCCCAATTTGGCTACTTGTATGCAGGAAACGAACCCTTTTCAGATCCGGGGGTTTTCCATTGGAGAAATGCTACTGTTTCAGCTTCGAATTCGAAGTTTTGTATAATTTAGGACAAACCCATGATTGCTTAAGCCTTCATATGCTAGGATTTTGTTTCTGCATTCAATTTGTTTGACGTGGGGGAGCTTGTTGGATTACTGTTTATCCATTTAAACCATTAATTTATGATGCATTGAATCTTAGGCTCTTTCATCGATGCGATGCGTGTTTTCGTGCGGTAATAGAGCGAATCAATGTCGAAAGACTGAGTTGTTCATTGCTATCTTGTGATTTGTATTGAGCAGACACATTTTTGATACCGGGAAACTGTGTAAAGTTGTATGATGTTGTTAAGTTCTAACATGCTTGTATGATCTTTGTATTGTGGATGTAGAATGAAAGGAAGCTTTTATGGACTGAAGGGTAAACACCTCTCTCTTGTTACCATTGTTATCTTGTGCACCACTATTCTTATATGGGGATGGGAGAAAACCCCGACTCTTACTAACTTGGTACCGCCCCAAACCCGTTTGCATTTGGGTCCAGGTTTGTCTCTATACTTTAGTAGTGCATTCCTTTTCCTTTAGACAAAACGGTGTTGGTTTTCTGTCAATACTCAATAGCTTATTCGTACTTTCCATTTGGCGTTCGGTGCAGAGATAACGGATGATTTTGTAAATAACACTGTACCTTCAGAACAAGAAATAGATGTGGGCAAGGGGGTAGCAACATTTGTCCAAAAGGATACTGTAAAAGAAGAATTACGACTCGGAGCTCCACTAGACTCTGAACAAAGCTCTGATAAAAGTGAAGAGATTAATAGTGATATAGCATCAAACAATGTTGAGAAGAATGGTAAGATATTGTTTTCTTTTGTGTTCTTGGCATTAGATCCTTATGAAGAGTTTGTGATTGATATGTTGGTTTTCTGATTGTATAACTTAAGTTGTCGTACTTCTTGTAAGTCAAACTGTTGTGTTCACTAGAGTAGCATGAGTAGTGTTGTGCCAAATCAAATGTTCTCTTACTATCTTGGTTTTTTCCTTTTGTACAGTTTAACATGTTCAAATGTTGACATTAATCCCTGTAATTCTATTTCTCTTGTTAACTGTACTATCCCGATGTAATCTATATGCTTTAAACATCATGAAATAATATGGACTTGAATTGTCTGTTATAATGGTGCAGGGATTTTAACAAGTGTGTCAAAAGAAAGAGAAAAACATAAACAAGTTCAGGAAGCAGAAATAGATGGCAAGGCTGTTGATGCAAGACAGAAAGAAAAAGCAGAGGAAAATAATTCAGATGCACTAAAGCAAAATGGGGAGCTAGGGACATCATTAGGTTCTGCGTATACAAATAATTCAGTTGACAAGATGACAACACACACGCAAACTCCAGGTAATAATCTCTTTTAAGTTATGCCATAAAAGAATCTACCTAGACCAGTTTGTTATTTGTTAGCTTTCATGATTATATTACTGATTGTCATTTATCTGACGATAGCTCCAGTCTGCAATTATGCGAAAGGAAAATGGGTTGTGGACCATAAGAAGCCTCTCTATTCTGGACATGGCTGTAAGCAATGGCTATCTAGTATGTGGTCTTGCCGGATGACACAGCGCACGGATTTTGCCTATGAGAAGGTTTCATGGCAGCCAAAAGATTGCCAAATGGAAGAATTTGAAGGCTCTAAGTTCTTGAAAAGGTATTAAAATGTTAAAATTAAACAGTTTCGATCATGTGCAAGGTTTCATTTTGTTACAATCTTTTGTTTGGATGGTCTGGCCTGATGTGACCTTAGCCCCCCCCTCCTATGCATAAATCTGATCTATAATGATTGTTTCTCCTATAGATGCAATCCATTCTGCGCTCAAGTTAACGAACAAGTTGTGGTGTTTTAGTTAGTAGATCTCTTATTTCATACACTAAGTATCAATTGAGGATTCAGTGGCTTCGTAGACCATTAATGTTTCTGCACTTGACCTTGCTAAGGCTTGCAGCACTTTCCAAATAATGGACACCTCATAGACCATTTTAGTTTCTATTGTCTGTTCATCTATCTGAAGAATTTAACAGTACCGGGAGCTTTTCATTAAAGTTCCCTTTTTTCTTTAGGTTTTAATCACTTTGAGTGATTTATTTGCTTCTTTTTCTTCTATATTTGGCATAGCGACTATAGCCTGACGTACTATGATAATGTGAGTATTGTATTATTGGATTCAGGATGCAACACAAAACTCTAGCTTTTGTTGGAGATTCATTGGGCCGACAACAGTTCCAGTCGTTAATGTGCATGATCACAGGTGGTAAGGAGAGGCATGATGTTATAGAAGTGGGGCCAGAATATGGGATAGTCCAAGCGCGTGGTGATCGCCGCCCTGGTGGGTGGGCATATCGGTTCCCAAGCACCAACACTACCATCCTCTATTACTGGTCATCAACCCTCTGTGATCTAGAGCCTATTGATCCTTCAAACCCAGCCACTGATTATGCCATGCACCTTGATCGGCCACCTGCATTCTTGCGCCAATATATTCATAAACTTAATGTCCTGGTCCTCAATACGGGCCACCACTGGAATCGTGGAAAGCTTAAAGCTAACCGCTGGGTAATGCATCTTGGTGGTGTGCCAAACACTGACAGGAAGATAGCTGTGATTTGGAAGGCCAAGAACGTGACAGTCCACAGTATCATTAATTGGGTGAACTCGCAGCTCCCAAAATATCCAGGTCTCAAAGCTTTCTACCGGACCATCTCGCCGAGGCATTTTGTCGGCGGTGAATGGAACACAGGAGGAAGCTGTGACAACACCACTCCTATGTCAATAGGAAAGGAAGTATTGCAAAACGTGTCTAGTGACTCAGATGCTGCAGGCGCAGCGAAGGGAACAGGGGTTAAGCTCTTGGATATAACAGCTCTGTCCCAGGTTAGGGATGAGGGTCATATGTCTCGATTCAGCATAAAAGCGAAACCAGGCGTGCAAGATTGTCTGCATTGGTGTTTACCTGGTGTTCCAGATACATGGAATGAAATTCTTTTTGCACAAATCTAGTCCAATGTAATTGATACCAGCGAAGTTTTTTCTCAAAACGCCTCAAAACGGCTCCATGGTTCAGGCCAAGGGCTGAAGGCCTCTATCCCAAAGAAGGGGAGATGTAACCGGCGAAGTTCTACATTGAAGTTGAGGGCAGACTTTGTTTGCTGGAGAAAATGGCGACCAGATGATTCACCGATCTCAGTCCCTGTGGTGTCCTATGCTTATCTCTTGTTGTAACTTGTAGTTTGTATCTTCGTTGATCGATATCTTCTCTTCAGGTTTGGTTAGTTTGCTTAACCCCCGAGATTGAGGCTGCGAGATTTCAGATATTCTGCAGAGGGAGGTAGGATTAGAGATTCAGGATTGAAAGAATGTGTAGAATTTTGTGTACTCGTAAATTGTAATGTCAAATTCCAAATAGTCGAATATATACGGCTTTTTAATCTTCCATCGGCATTTTCTATGGGAATTTCGTTGCTTTTGTACACGTTCATCTCATCCCCTGAAAATATTGCAAACGAAAAGTTAAAGCACAAGAATCAAACCATAGAAACTGAAATTATTCAATCATTTGTTGTGTTTCCAACATAAGCGATAATTTATTTTAAAATAATCTAAACTGCAAGAATATAGACTCAAACTCGAATGTATACGAGAGTTCATCATTGAAATTAGATTAAATCAGGCAGACTTAAAAATGATGATACTTAATTTGTAAAATTAGGTTGCGTTTAAAAAAAAAAAAATTGGAAAATTAGGCAACCATACTACATATTAGGAAAAATAGAATTCCCTCACTAAAATTGAGACTACGAAAGAAAAACGACTTGGCCTCTATTTTGTTTTAACTCATCCATAAAGTAGGTAAGAAATCATTACTTTTTAAATTTTCTCATACATTTCTCCCATTTTATTAAAATATTTGTCTAAACTTTAAGAATTCAACTTATTTACTAATTAAGATATTGATTCTGTGTTTTGTAAACTTTTTAAGATTTGCTTTTTTTGGTAAAAAAACTTTTTAAGATATTGATTCTTTGTTTTGTCAACTTTTTAAGATATTGATTAATGTTGATAAAAGTTTATTTCATGTCAAAATCTCCCCATCTTACTTTTATAGACAGCCCACTAAATTACTATTACACACCACATGGCGTCACCTCAACGCCCCACGTGTCGTTGTCCTAATAATTTTTTAGGAATAAAAAGGATCCACGTCCTAATCAGTCCCACTCTCTAATTACCCACTTGATCATCCACGTAATCACCCATAAAATCCAGATTAACCTTCCTGTCCAAAAGCCACGATCACGTGCTTCTCATTCACCAACGCGCTAAATCTTCCAAACAATATCCGCGCATCCAACGCGCCAAACATGCGCCACTGCGTCCTCCGCGAAACACCAGATCCAAATCCCCCCGGGATCCTCCACGCGTCGATATTCCATTCGTTGTTTCGCCAGCTTGTTTTCGAGCGCGTCGAAAAGCTAAAAAAAAAAAACGCCTCTAAATATTCAAAAAAAGGAAAAGCCCCAGCGTTTCCCAACGGTCACACGCATATCTCTCTCGCTCCTCTAAATCTGCGGTCGCCAATCGACCCCCAATTTGCTATAACATCCGATTTCCTGCAGACGCACAAATTCTCGGCTCCGAAATTCCCCATTTGATCGTCCGAAATGGCCGAGGATTTTTCCAAAGCCGTGGATGACGGTCTCAAGTTCTCCAAACGACTATACTTCGGGAAGGATCGAGCGGTGTTGCCGCCGAAGCAGCCGCCGTCGATGGACAAAGCGACGTCGTGCGCCTTCCTCCCGACGGCGCCGATGGTCTACGCGGTCATCTCCGACCCGGGCATCGTCGACAATCCGGACATCCCCAGCTACCAGCCCCACGTGCACGGAAGGTGCGACCCCCCGGCGCTCATTCCGTTGACGATGAACCGGGTCGAGCTCGAGGTTGATTGCTACATGGACACCGCGCTCATTCGGGTTTCTGGGTCGTGGAGGGTCCATTGCATAAAGGGTAGCAAGAGCTGCGGTTGCCGCGTTGCTATTCCTATGGGTGAACAGGTGCGTAATTCGAATAAAGTTCGAATCTTTTTTGCTTTTCTGGATTCAATCCGTTTAATTATTGATTTTGGAGTCTCTGATTTGTTGAACTAGTTGTTGGGTTTTTGAATTTAATGATGATATTGTTGCTGAAATGTGGAAATTTTGAAATTGATTGAATTTTTAGGTGTGTTGTTTTTTATCCCTATTGTTAAGCAAATTATATATTTGTGCTAACAGGGTTCAATTCTAGGTGTTGAGGTCGACGTAAATGGTAAATCGTACCATACTCAACTCAGTCAATTGGAAGATGACAAGGAGATGGAGAAGATGACCCATGTAGAGGGAGGCTTTCTCAGTGTCAAACCTCATATATTTACATTAACAACACCTCAGGTAATAACAGATTACGAAGAATCGGCATACCTTTTGTTTTTACAGTTTTCGGTTTTTATTATCATCAGAATCCTGTATTTTAATTCTTGTTCTTTTTACTAAAATGTACTCTTCTTGTTCTTTCAAGGTCAATGGGGGAGCCAATATCTCGATCAAAATGAGTTGGTCTCAGAAATTATCGTATTCAAATGGCAATTTCTCCTTGAATGTGCCATTCACTTTTCCGGAGTATGTCATTCCCCCAGGAAAGAAATACCTGAAAAAGGAAAAGATCCAATTAAATGTGAACTCTGGCGTTGGAACTGAAGTTTCGTGCAAGACAGCTAGTCATTCTTTGAAGGTGCAGCTTTGATCATAACTCTGAGGGCTTATTATTTTTGTAAGCAAGATGACAACATTTTTATATTTCTCTTGACTTTCCAGGAATTACGGGGAATTAGCCAAGTTGGAAAATTGGGTTTTCTGTATGAGGCAGATGTTCTCAATTGGTCAAATACCGACTTTAATTTCTCATACGCGGTAAGGCTCGCATGCATTTTTTTCCAGGTAGATGTGGACAGATTCTACAAGGTCTTTGTCATTCTAACATATTTGGGCATTTCTAGGTCTCTTCAAGTCATACACATGGTGCTGTTCTCGTGCAGTCACCGCCCATGCATGACATTGATCAAAGAGAAATTTTCTCTGTCTATCTTCTACCTGGAAACGAGCAGAGCAGGAAGGTTGGTGAAATATTAAATAGAACATCTACATTTCATTTTTGATATTTCTTACTTCGTAATTCTGTATTTTCATTTTTCTCAAAAAATTATTCTTATCATCCCTCCTAATTGGTCTTTCAGGTTTTCAGAAGGGATGTAGTGTTTGTTGTTGATATTAGTGGAAGTATGCAGGGAAAGCCACTTGATGACGTTAAGAATGTACTATCTGCAGCCCTCTCGAAGCTTCATCCAGAAGATTCGTTCTGTATTATAGCTTTTAATGGACAGACTTTTTTATCTTCTACATCAATGAAATTGGCCACCAAGGAGGCTGTTGAAAGGGCCATTGACTGGATTGGCATAAATCTTATTGCTGGTGGTGATACAGATATATTGCCTCCCCTTACCCAAGTATTTTCTCAAGCTTCTTTGCCTCTTTGTGAATTCTGCCATTAAGTTTATCAGTTATGTTTCTTTCTGATTCTTTCATGCATAAGCACATGGCTATCTATTAAGGTACATTATAGTAGTAAAAAATGATAATCTTAAGGAGTATCCATTTTTCATGGTCTAGTCCTTCTGCATCTGGATGTGTGTGTGGATGTTTATATTTTATCAGTTTACCTTTTTAAGATTATTCATTATCTTTTATTGCTTCTCTGTTTTAGGCAATAGAGATGCTATCAAATACTCGGGGTTCATTTCCTATCATCTTCCTTGTTACTGATGGGTCTGTTCAAGATGAGAGGCAAATTTGTGATGCAATGAAAAATCGACTTACAGAAGCAGGTCCTATAGCTCCACGTATATGCACTTTTGGAATTGGTAAGAGTTTTTGCTATTGTGCCATTAGAGACCAGGCTAGTATTATATTCTCAAGTGACCATATACCCTCTTTCTGATGATTTAATATCAGTTGAGAGTACTTTGCCTCTGCCAGCATAAAGTCACATTTACTTTTTCATCAAGCACACATTGTTTTTAGTACACTTGCATTAGTGGAGAAAAAATCAACTATATTGTATGCTCTATCTTCTGCCTAACTTTTATTTAAAATATTCCAGGTACATTCTGCAACCATTATTTCCTGCGGATGCTTGCAATGATTGGCAGGGGCCAATATGATGCTGCATATGATATAGGTTAGTTGACTATATTTTTCTGGGAAACGATCTTTTATTGCGGAGACTGTTTTGTACTTCAGCTAATATGAAGTATCTGATATCTTCTAAAAACATATGAATGCTGGACCTTAGAGCTTGTATGAATCTTGGTCTCTTTTGTCCAATAAAAAGCTGTTATAACCCTGGTCTCTTTTGTCAAATAAAAAGCTGTTGTACACTTTGTACTTGATTAAATCCTAATCTTATAAATTTATATTCTTTTGTTTTCAGATTTGGTCGAGTCTCGAATGCAGAACCTATTTACCAGAGCTTCATCTGTGATTCTTTCAAATATATCCCTTGAGACATTGGATGATCTTGACGATGTTGAGGTATGCTCATTCTGTTTAAAGGGTTTGTGGACCTTTTATATTTACAATGCGAACCCAACATTACACATCAACTTACTGGCTGTTTCATTTTGGACATTATATTCAACTTACATCAACTTTAACAATTTATCTTGACCTATCATGACATATCTGCAATTTATGCATTAGGTGTTCCCTTCCCATATTCCAGACCTCTCATCTGAGAGTCCATTAACTGTGTCTGGCAGATTCCGAGGAAAGTTTCCCAGCACGCTTAAAGTTAAAGGTCTTTTACCCGATATGTCTACTATTGAGATCGATGTGAAGTTACAAGATGCAAAGGACATACCTCTTGACAAGGTAAGGGCACCACTAAGCCATTGACTTGTTAGCTAAACTACAGTTTGACTTCTGCTCATAAATCTTTTTAGAATAATTTTGATTAGTAAACATGTATATTATTGGCTAATCTGATAGTTTTGCTATTGAGTTGGCTTTGCTAGTTCAGTATTTTCGTGAACTGAATGATGGTGTTCGTTGTGTTACCTCCTACTGGATTGCACAGTTCTTTCCATGCTTGCACGATTACAGTTCACGTTCCATTTTGTCTTGATTTAAGTTGTAGTTGCTTAGTCCCATACAAAATATCTGTTTCAGAACTCATGCATGATCACATCAATGACTTATTTTGCTATTTCGGTACAAGTTAGGGTTCTCTGCATTCTTATTCCAGACTTCCTGTTAAAATAAATCCTCCCGTCTTTCGAATTTTACAAGAAGCCATCGACAGGACTGTACTTTATTTCCTGTGTCTTGACAAATTTTCTCTTTTCTGTGCAGATATGTACAAAAGGACAGATTGAGTCGCTGACTGCTCAGGCATGGTATGGAGATAACAAGCAGCTTGAGGATAAGGTTTGTTGCTTGCTTCACTACATTTCCCTACCCCGAAAAATTAAAAAGTAGAGAGGTTACGAAAACATGACCACCTCCCTCAACCTCCTCTATCTCTCTTTTCCTCCACGTATTTCCTATCTCTAAACCAA
Source organism: Crataegus laevigata (assembly GCA_963580275.1). NCBI lineage: Eukaryota > Viridiplantae > Streptophyta > Magnoliopsida > Rosales > Rosaceae > Crataegus > Crataegus laevigata. The sequence goes on along the minus strand of OY756942.1, from coordinate 33,996,738 downwards.
AACTAAAGATGAAAATCTTACCACGCGTCCTTGATTTTCGAAGTTGTGCCATATGCCACTTAATTTAATGAATCAGCTTCCACTTCATAGTAATTACGAATATTCTGATGTTATATCCTACTATTTGCAGGTAGCTAAACTGAGCATGCACAACAATGTCGTGAGTGAGTATACACGCATGGTGATACTTCACAAAGAACTGTCTGGATCACAAGAGGTAAGCATTTTACTAAAACAGAACTAAAATTCTGCCATGTTGATCTACTGGGACAATGGATAGCGCATCGTGTGGTTATCATCAAGTCCATAAGTACTACGTCATGCAAAATTAGTGTTTCTTTCTATCTTACTCTTCACCCTTTAATGCAATAGTATTGTCTTTTTTGATTGATTATTCAATAAACATCATAACAGGCGTCAAAGAAAAGCCGGACAAACATAACGAAAGACTCTGAAAAACCGACGTTGCTTCCGACACTATCAGTTGGCTTTGGCAACTTAGTGGCAACAGCCGAGAACATTCCTCCTGGATCCGAAGAACAAAAACTCCCGGAAGCTGCTGAAATTTTTGTGAGAGCAGCTTCAAGTTGCTGTGGCGCAATATGGAACAGATGCTGCTGCATGGCCTGCATCCAGTGTTGCTCCAAGGTAAATCCTCAATGTGCAACCGTATTCACTCAGCTCTTCACTGGTCTTGCGTGTGCCGGCTGCCTCAACTGCTGTGCGTTCTGCTGGCGTGGATGCTGTGGCGGAGATGGCGGATCGTAAAAATTGGCTCTACGAATTGGACTATCTTGTAGAATACAAATAGTGTATAGGATTTTGTTCATGGCAGCATCAAATACGCACGGCTAGACGGCGAGTAGACGAGAAATTCATACACCGTTGTAACGTTACTATTTTCGGATTTCTTTTTTTACAGTGGGTGAACCTTGTACATTTCAACAGGAATGATATATATGGTTAATACTAAAGGTTAAAAGTCTTGTGACATTCTTCACATTCTTACAGCCAGCATGCTTCCAGAGCGCTAAAACTTACGTTTCGTCGATTTCGATACTGTTTTGTGCCCGATTGCAGAAAGATTTACGTACAAGAATGTCCCGAATAAACGTTAATTCGAATCTGTTCGTGTTCTTCAATCGTCATTTCCGTCAAAAATAAAAAATCCCGGTGACCATTTTTTCAATTCAAGCAGAGAGAGTTTTATGCTTTCCTACAGGTCGATATGAGTTTCTCTGACAGTATTTCCGGCTTGTTCATCAACTTCTACTTCCGACTTATCTTCGTGTTCTCCCGATTCCGAGTCCACTGTTCTGTGATGGAGCGTCTCCTGGATCTTCGTCACGCCCTTCTCGACCCCTTTCTCAACTGGCCCTATTGCTTGATTTATGGTCAACACAACATCCTTGACAACCTGCTTACATTGTGCAAATGAACAAAGAAATTTAACACATTCGATACAGACTACGTAATATCCAGTGGTTATCGATAGGGAAGAAACTTACACGCTGACCACCGTCAACAACAATGTCCTGAACACTCTCAGTGATGCTTGTTCCAGGCGCTTCGACCTTGGTCTCTGTTTTTTCGAGCCTGGCTTGGGCGTCACCTTCCTCCAACTTCACTTCTGCCTTGGTTGTTTGGGTGGTGACCTTCCCATACTCGTATGCTGTAATGTAATGGTATGGTTCGGTTGAAAAGACAAACATATGCGCAACCGCTGCAATTGCCATCTGCCAATCACACAGATAAAAAACCTGCATTATCTATAGGAGTAAACAAAATTATAGTGAAGCTTTGCGGCCATCATTGATCGATGAGAAACAGAGTTGCCAAAGCAAAAGATGCGACGTACTTCAATACAAATCAAGAAATTCTGCAAGCCGCTTTGTAGTTTAACCTCCTTAGGAAGAACACCGAATGAGCATAATAGCGCGATGCCCACACCTTGCCACCAAGTGGCGAACACAATAGCCTTAAAGCTGATGAACTTTGCGAGCGGCCTAATAGGTTCAAGTCTTTCGTGTGTTACATTGTAGAATTGCACGAGGCAATACAATGCCCACATCTGGCTGAAGTTCAGTACAACAGCCATGTATGGATACCTGCAGAGAAGTAAGGCTTACGGGTCCATGAAGAATGCCAGAGCAATATGCCATATCTGCATGAATTACATACCCGTAATACCACTTGAATTCTCCGTCTCCGTACACACCAAAGAGCTCCAACACTAAAGCTAAGAATGCACAAACTGTCTTCAGAATCATCTGGGCACACCGAGCACGTATTAGAGCCAACAAAGTTGAATTAAATTTGCCAGGGAAAAACAGCAGCGACGTACATATTGTACAAGGCCAAATTTTTCTATGTTGAGCAAATGTTTCCCAAGAATAGATGGTCGTAAGAAGAAGTTGCGAAGGGACCAATGTGGCACGGTGTGATCCTCGTCTGCCCCTCCTTCTATCAGTGGTTTGTTGAGCAGTTTTTCCGATTGGTTTTCAAGTAGTTCTATGACGTTTCTTTCACCTCCTACATAATAACCATCAAGAGTTATTAGGAAAATTATAGCATCGTCAAATATTATTGATTAATTAGTTGCATTTACAGAGAACATTTTACGGTTTTAAGGAATTACTATTAGCAAAGCTTGGAAACGTGTTTTTACAGAGTTTTTCGGGGAAAAACAAAGACGAACAGCAAATAACTAGTTACAACATTACAACTGAGGTCAAGATACACACACTATCATAAAACTCTGCCCAAATCAAGAGGTAAAACTTACCTGCAGTACTCCATGTAAAGAGAGCACTATTCAGTAACCTACATCAGTTACTAATACCCCAATTATATATACTTGCACATCAAATACGACGGCAAAACTGGAATGTTGGTATCAAAGCAGATAAAAGTAGTATATATATGTTTCTGAGATCAATGCAGAAATTAGCCCGTGGCTTACCGAGACAAGCAACTAAGTAGCTTCCGAAAGAATACAAGGCAAATGCTTCATAACAGTTTCTTAAAATGTCACAGGCAAGAGAAAGGTTCGGGTTCCACAAGGATAAAATCTGTAGAAGTCAAAACCAGAAAATTAATGCCAATGAGGCATGACAGAGCCATCAAAAACAAAGAACACAGCAGAAAATGAATCCGTTGACAAAGGATACAGATTCGGTCCAGAGAAGAAACCTACAATATCATGTTTCCTTCTCTTATTTTGTTTTCCTTCTGAACTGCAGGCGGTATACCAAAAATTAAGAAGACACGGATACGATATTTAGATAGAGGAAATCTTACTGACTCAGTAGCATATACAGGTACCATGAAGACTACGGCAACGAGCCATTTTTGTTCCTGGAAAAGAAATAATTAGGGAATTAAATACTGCTAGTCAAAACTGGAAACCACCAAGCAATTTCTATATTTTCAATTTTAAAAACAATTGAATCAATGATTACATATTAAGCACAGACGAAAGATGAATTTCAAGGTAGTTTGCTTTTCAATTTCGATCATGATGCATTCATTTTCACACCGGTATGGCAACCGAGAAATGAATAATAAGCATACACCGATTTGAACAATATCACATTCATGCAAGATATGCAGAATTCAGTAAAATTAAGACATAAACTGCATTATTGCTAAAGTTATTCCTGAGTAAACAAACATATAATTTCAAAAAAATAACAATAAAAGGAACCCTAAAAGAGTTATGGAGGTATATATATGGCGGAAAAAGAACAAACACTGGGTTTATTGTACGATCTGAGATGTTGGAAAATGAGGAAGATGGAGAGGACGAGTGCAACCGCTGCAAAACAGGCTCCAATGGTAACAGCTGGTTTGTAGAGATCTGCGTATATGTTTCCATGGACTGAATTATAATCTGATGCCATTACTCGAACATGTTCCACTCCCAAAGAATTCATAAATCTTAAACCCTAAAGGAGAGACGATAATTATCAATACAGCTACAACAGCTACCACTGTGAATATGAAATCACCTGAAAAATTCATAAATCCTCGATTAAATAGAAAGACAGTAAGCTCCAAATTAATAGAACTTATCTCTTACTTGTAACAATGCAAGCAAAACCCTAGTGTTAGAAGGCTTAATTCCGGCTTGGCAAAATAATCTTTGCACACTTTTTTTCATCAGCTGCACATCCATTACGGTCCTTGACTCTCAATTATTTGTTCAATCGAATGACTAAAAACTGTATGAGTGTAGTATATACGAGGCGAAAAACAGTGCACAGAAATCATTTTCATATCACAGATTCACAACTCATTATAAATTTCTTGTTAATTTGGTCCATAATAAGTAGATAACAAAACCAGAAACAATAAAAAGGATTATACGTTAAATTGAAGCCCCAGTTAATCCTACTAACTTTTAGAACAAAACGAAAAGAACAGAAATCATATATAAACACACACACACACACATGTATATATATATTCATGCAAATTCCCGCCAAAAGAAATAATTGAGTCCGCCAACCTTATAAAGCGTGAGATTTGTCTTCTTTTTTGCCTTGTGATGAACATGGTTTTGCCATTGCTGTTGCAGAAAATCTGTTCCTTCGAATCTCAACTGATAAGTTCAAACGAAACAACGGCAGTTAGTTACTATCTATTAGGCAGACTTACATTATAAGCTCACGTGTCGACACAACACGTGTACTTTTTGTTGCAACTTTCTCGTTAGACCAAAGACACGTACTTGGTCCGACATAAAAAACCGAGCAAATTACTTTTTGTTGCCACTTCCATGCTACGCTTACCGTTTCGTTTTTATTTTATTTTTTTAACCGAAAACTTGTTTTATATCTATTTTTAGGTTTTTGACCGCAAAATAAAAACTCAATGCCAAACTTTAAAAATTCAAAACTATAGTTTTTAATTTTTATTTTTCTGAAAACTGAAAATTAAAAGTAAGTATCAAATAAGATGAAAATTAAAATTAAAATTAATAATAAAATTGTTATCAAACAAACTCTTAATATATCTGAAAGATTGATACGTTTGATTACATACATACATACATACATACATACATACATACATACATACCTACATACCTACATATATATATATATATACATATTTGTAATCCTAATTAAGCGTGCATTCCATGAAAAGTAGAAGCAATTGGTCAAGTTGATTAACTACTATCTTGAAGAGTTCCCATGCAATTTTTACTTGATTCAAGGCCATCAATGGCTTAATTTATATAATTTCCTGTACAGTCCTAATTATCAGTAACTAACAAGTAATGTTATTCATACCATCTTAGATGACATTTGATGTGGATAACCACATCATTTGAATTAATCAAAATTTTAAATTTAGTTCATTATTTAATAAACTAATAATTATGAAAAACTAGTTAATTAAATGATGATTGTGATATACGAGAAGTCTTTCTCCTTTCTTTCCTTGGTTTTGCAAATTTTTCAAATGCGGCTGTTCACATCAGATGCCACCTAAGATGGTATAAAAATATAGTATAAAAACAATGTATGAATAGTATTAGTGGTAACTAATTAGTCTATTCTCGTGTTGTATAACAAGTGAATTGCGTGGCAGTATCATCAACACGTAGTTAAAGAGGCATGTTGAGCATGCATCGGCTTTGAAGATGAAATTTCGTGTTAATATATAATAGTTTGAGTCTCTCAATTAATAATTAATGGACTGATTTTCGAGTTAAATGTGGATGATTCAATGGCTACATTTACATGTATGCTGAATTTAGAAGCTATATATCACTAAAGACCGTTACAATAATAAAAATACATCATTATTTAGATCATAAATACGATTTTCTATTGAACTTCAAAGTAAAAAACACTTTAAATTTTCAACCGTTAAACCTTTGATAAAAAAAAAAACATACTATATGATCTAATGGTTAGTGAACTCCTTCCAACCGGAATGGGATACAATATAGCAAAGCGAGAGACAATTGCATGGAGTTGATAAATTAAAGTTACTTCATTTTTTAATCTAGATATAGCACATAGGTTCACGAGCAATGGAAATGTTAGTCAGATCCCCTTTGAGACACGTGTTGGTCGGATACGGTCAGATGAGTAGTCATCACTATGTCGTCATTTGACACTTGGCAAATCTCCACCTCACTAGCCTCCCCCAACTTGCTTTGGGTTTAGGGTTTAGCAATGGATTGAACATGTTCACGTGCATGCATGAACCCCCATGTTGGCCCGGCCGCCATAGATCTCATATCATGCATATTGTGATTTGTGAGGGAGAATTTTAGTGGATTTTGGTGAACAATTAATTCATATAGTTATTTAAATTCATAAAACCACACGCACTAATTTTTCTCATCAACCCTATGTTCACTATAAATCGAGTTAAATTTGCTTAAGATCAGTGGTTGATCCATGAAGTTTTCTTTCAAGGGCAAGATGTCCGAATTTGGCTTATTTTTCTTGGCTACCTACTCACCCTCAATATTTTGAAAGAGTAATGTTCGGAGGCCAAAATTTTAAACTAAATTTACAAATTAAATGATGTGTTGCCAATAGAAAACAAATACATTATCAACGCTTAAGTAATAATTCAATTATCAACAACCATATCATTTGGTTTAAAAAATTTGATCTCCCTAACATTATCCATTTTTAAAAGCATTTTATCAAAGTATCTTACCCACATATAGTCATGCTCAGTAAAAAAATATCACGAGAATATTGTACTATTTAGTTAGGGTGCATGAGGGGCAGTTGCATGCATCGACTTGTATGTGAATCCGTCATTGTTTTAACACATACTAAAGTATTGTAAAAAATAAGTGAAATTCAGAATGCGTCCATAGTTGAATATAATAGACTGATAAATTACTCCATCTTATTGCATAAACTGTAACAACCCGTCTCGACATATTAAAATATTGGTTATGAAATGACGGAACTATCCCTACGGGAATTATTTACGTGTGCATGTGTGTGGTGTGAGGATTATTAGAAGATGGCCCTCGATTACTAGAAACTATAATATTGTTAGTGTTTGACAACTCGGATCACACCCACACAACTCACACACAATCATCACTCCCGACACTCTTCCTTTCTCTTGCATTATTGAAAGCACTCAGACTTCATCTCTCTCTCAATCATTCTCTCGACTGTCTCTCTCTCTCTCTTATTCTCAAGCCACGGCATAAACACAAACCCACATCAAAACTTGTAGATCAATGAAACAAATTGCATATTCAGACTCGTGAAGTTCATACGAACTTAGTGATACCATTTTCAGGTAAGAATCCCTTCGATTTCACGTCCAAAACTCGATGTTTATATTTGGCACTATTCATCAACTTTTCATACGTTGCGTTTTAGGACAATCTAAGATCACAGTGAGCCTTGTGAGGTCCCAAGGAGGCTCGGAGTAGTTCGTTGGAGGTGTTTGGACGTCGGGATCACGTGCATCGAGAGTGGCCGGTTTTGGAGTTCGTCCCCGAGGAAATTTAAGACCTTTTCAAGGTTTTTGAAGGTATATTCATGTTCTACACTTAATTTGGAGCACATAGGAAGAAAAATGGGTCAAAAAGGATGAAAAATGAGCAAGATAGGACGATTTGAAAATTCCCCAGTTTCCCGGCGAAACCAGTCGCCGGAGAAGACAACCAGAAGGGAATATTCCGTCAACTCTGACGGAATATTCCAACGCCGTTAACTGACGCCGTTAAAGTTGACGGAATATTCCTGACGGCGTCAACTGACGCCGTCACTGTGCACGGCGCGTGGGTCCGTGCCACGTCAGGCGCGTGGGGGCGCGTGGAACAGTGAAAAATTATTTTCAAAATATGGGGATGTTCGTGACGTCGAGTAGGTCACGTTGGTATATTCAAATACCAAAATTGAGCTATGTATGAGAAGTTATTCCCGTATTTGCGTGTATGTGTTTAAATGACGTATTTAAGTAATTTCTCGTATAGGTGAGACGTATACTGAGGACGACCGTAGCCAGGCCCGACGCGGGGGTTACGAACCAGCTACTTACCAGTGAGTGGGCAGTATTATTTTCCGTATAATTTATATATACATATGATTTTCCCAGAATCACTTTTTAAATGGAAATATACGTTTTATCGACTTGCATATTACTTGATTTGATGCATGAGTATTTAATTATACATTTCATGCATATGTTGGTGCCGAGGACGCCAGGTAAGTACCAGGTAGGTACATGCATAGTTGAGAACGAATAGCGATTGATATACGTATGAAATACATTTGAGATATAATTGAAATGTGATTGAGATACAATTGAGATATTATGCTGATAACGATCATGAGATTGATGTGAAATGATGAGATATCATGAATTGTTAGCTCATAGATCTGTACACACTGTTAGTGCTCCCGCCCAGAGATAGGGGCATAGTCTTTCACGTGTCGTTCACCTCCCGCACCGCATGCTCGCCTTGGATCCAAGTTAGGTGCATAGTCTTGTCGTACAGATCACTTTTGAGTGGTACGACATGTAGGTGACCCGCGTTCATTCGCATAGTCTTCACGTGATTGTAGCACTAGAGCATATACTATTGAAACAGTGATGATGATGATGATATGTACAGAATATATATGATTATGTGATTGAGATGATATGAGCTATAATTACAGCCGAGGGCTGAGATGACATATGTTAGCAATATGATTATGAAATGCATAGTATGGCATCGTTTACGAAACTCAGATAGCTTTGAGATGCATTGCACGGCATACATTGAAATACTCTGTAAACGTTTTATGCTGAAAAAGATTGAGATATATGTATGTATTATTTTCTGGGAAACTATACAGGTTTTACGGAGAGGGGCTAGACTTTTAAGAAAAGATTGATTTGAAAAGAATTGTTTTTGCTGACCCACTCCCTTTTGTTTTTCGCCCCTCCAGGTTCTAGATAGACTTGAGTACCGAGTTGGCACTTCGAGGATCTTCCGGCTTTCTGACAGATTTATCATCATGTAGGACACTGATGGTGTAGATAACTCTTTTATTTTATGCTTGACTGCATTCGACCTAGTACGCTCTGAATATGTATAAATATTGAAATAATTCTAGCACACATTCCTTTAAGGTCTCTAGATTCCGATTTTAATTACTTCGTACTACGTTAACGATCTTCGCTTCCGCACAGCGCACATGGCTACGTCACATTCACGTGACGGCCAGCATGCCCTACTTTCGGGTACGGGTGTGACATAAACTTTTTAGTTTTCTTCATGATATTAGTTGGGGCATATTTTGGTGATTCTTACAAATAAGGACATTGGTAGTTTGTTTTTAATTAGTAACTCTCTAAATAGAGTAATTGGGACAATATTAGTTGAGTTTAAGATGGTAAAATTGGTAATGTATGTGTGTTCTGGCTTATATATGTGCAGGTTGCTGTTGCTCTGGTCAATTGGAAGATAGATACTGTCTCCTTTAGCATCCCCATTTTAGGGGGATTTGCATGAAAAATAACGTGATCAGATATTCATCAATTTTCAGAATTCTTCAATTAGTGTGGGAAATCTGGTGGGGAACGAAAAATAATAATATAGTGTGAAAAAAGAGATACTGGTTGGGAAACAGAAAATCTTTAGGTGGGAAACTTTTTAGTGTGTTGGGAAAACATACTGGTACATCAAGTGTCACAATATAATTTGTTGAATTTTTTTTAAAGTTTCTAACCAATTATATTATTACACTTGCTATATTAAATTGTGTTTTGAGCACACTGACAGATCTCTCATTAGGTGATCAAATGCAAAGAGATGAGAGAGAGAAAAGGCGCCAAAGTAAGTGTTTGGGAACTTGAACTATGGAACTTCTCAAATCATAGCTCTATTCTATTTCTATATAAAGGCTTTTGCAGCTAAGCTCTCACTGGCTTATGGGATCTGTGTACACAAAAATTACCTTATCTCTATAAGCCCACTTTTATCCACACCCTTTCTCTGGTCTCTTTTAATCTGCAAACCTGGCTTTCTTCTGATCAGCCAAATAGAAGAAGAAACTTCAACAAATGAAGGTAACAAGATACTTGCGTTTTTGTAAAATATACTAACAGTTGCATGTATTTAGAATACCGACACAGTAACATATCACATGTAAATAATTTTCTCTCGTAATTTAGAAGTGTTTTCACTTGTTTGATTGCAGATATTTGATTGGATGCAAAGCAAGCTCACTGGGAAACCCCGGATTGAAAAACCAAGCTTAAAAGTCTTTGATGGTAATTAATTTTTTTTTATTAATTTGTATTTGCTAATTATTCTTGGATCAGTATATTTAATTTGCTCTTTTTATTCTTTTACAGATGAGAAGGTGCAACAAAAACCTTCCAAAGAAGAAGCCAATGAATGGCCTCACGGGCTGCTGGCAATTGGAATATTAGGAAATGGTGACTTGAAACAAGATCAACAAACCAATCCACCACCGTCCCCCAACGACCACCTCCATCATTTCGCACCAGAGGAAGCTACACACATTCAGAACGAGTTGAGCTCGTACTTGAACCAATCAAACTCAGCTGCATTACTAGAGCTTGAAAAAGCTCCTAACAAGTTTCTAAGCAAGCAGTCGAGCTTGAAACCTGAGAGAACAAGTACTGACAATGTAGATTGTGACGAGCTGCCGAAAGAAAATATGAGTCGATTCCAACGGAGCTCGAGTGTCCTTCTCAGCCGTGGGAAAGATGTTTGTTTGGATAACACAAACTCCACCATTGGGAAGAAATCACTCTCTTTTCTCCTCAAGAAAGTGTTTGTTTGTAGCAGTGGGTTTGCACCAGCTGCTGCTGCTCCTGGTCTAAGAGATCCAGTCCCAGAGTCAAGAATGGAGAAGGTAAATCTATTATACAACATATATTTGGCCCTGTAATTTTAATATATAAAGTTTAACTTTCATGCCTGTATTGCATCGTGTACGGTCATCTTTGGCAACATGGGTTAATTTCTGGTATGAAACAGTCACGTGCGCGGCACGTGAGAGGGTAAGTGTGAGAAGTTGAAAAATATCCTCATACAATTTGCCTACTATAGGGACAAAATTTGTTGCAATTGAAAATACAAGGAACAAGAGTGAACCTTAATGAAATGAGAGGGCATCAAATTGGTCATCTGGTCATGTAGAACATAGTTTCTAAACGATATATTTCAAGCGAAAGATATAGGTCAACTTCTGTTAATTTTTTTTGTACTAAATCTCCACATTCACACCATATGAGACCAGAGAGTAAATTCGACGAATTACATAGCAAAAAATTAACAAAAGTTGGAAAATGTCCTTAAATTATTATGATTTAGTATACTTCATAACAAGATTTATCTCTTCTTTCTTTCTTTTTTTATAGGGAACTTTAACAAAAAACTCTTGGTACTGTTCACTTTAACGAAAAACCACATTTTAACACTAAAAAGTCAATCCTGATACTATTCACTTTACCCTTTATTTTGTCCTTATCATTAAAACTCAAAGTTTTCAAGCCCTTTTCATTAGTTTTCCTTTTTTTATATCCTTTTTAACATATTTTTGTTTTGGTTCAATGCTAGATACTGAGGGCAATACTTCACAAGAAGATACACCCCCAAAGTTCAAGTACTTCAACAATGTCCATGAAAAAGTACTTGGAGAACAGCAACCCCAAGTCTGCCAAAGCTAATGATGGGAGTAAATGGGACAAGACTGATTCTGAATGTAAGCACTTAAACATGATTAACACATGGATTAACAGTCTGTTTATGCAAAGACACATATGCTTTGGAAAGTTATTTATTCACACTATTTTTTTTCTGGTTGCAGATATCGTTCTAGAGATATAAGTTTACTGAATCACTTCTACCACTTTGTTGCAGCTTCAAGCAATACATGGTAAGTTTTTAAAGAAAACTAACGAAAAGGACTTGAAAACTTTCCGTTTAACGAAAAGCCACTTTTAAAGGTATAGTGAATAGTGACAGTTAAAGGTAAAAAATGTTTTTCGTTAAAAGTAAACAGTACCGGGGGTGTTTTATTAAACCTCCCAAGTTTTTAAGGTCTCTTAAAAATTTTGATTTGTTACTTAACTTTCCTCTTGTTAGGAGACTGACTACAATGTCATCTTTATCTAACAGTTATATAATTATGTGAATGAATGTATTTAATCATCATTTAACGTCGAGATTCGTATTGAATATGTGTAAGTATTATAGCTAAATTCTTGGTTGTTATACTGAATTTAAATTGAATGTGCAGATTTCTGTCAATTGCTGCAAAGTTGATAGGTTGGGCGCTACAGTTGGCTCTGTGGAATGCGAAGTGCGACATTTTATGCCTATGTTTGATTAAACATAATCAGGAAAAAACATAACGAAATAAATGACTGTTTATCTTTCATAATTTCATAACAAAAAAAAGGAGACTATCATCTCCCTCCCTTTTTTTTGCCCGCTAGATATTGCTAAAGTGGAGACTCTTTGTCTTTGAGCTCTTACTATTGCTGTGTTGTGTGGCATTTGATATTTTAATAAAATTATAATGTTTTTTTTTACTCCAAATAAATAGTTGGGTAAATTTCAGTTTACTACCCTTAAATTTTATGGTTTTCAACATTTGGTACATGAAATTTTTTTCGTTTCAGAGTCATACCTAAAGTGTTAATTTTGGGACAGTCTCATACATTTGTTAGTCTGAATGTTAAATCAGCCGTTAACTGATGACGTGGTGCTCAAATTGACAATGACTAGGCGACATGTGTCAATATGGGGCCAACGTGGATATTACAAAATTAAAAAAATTAAAAAAAAATTAAAAAAAATTATGGGTGTCCTAACTCACCCCTCTCGACCCTCTCCCTCCTCCCTCATCCCTCCTCCCTCCTCCCTCTCTTCCATGCACCCATCCTCCCTGCAGACCCACCCATCTGCCCCACTCCCTCCTTTCTTTCCTATGCACCCACCCAACCTCTATACCTTACCCACCCTCACCCTATTCACCTCCCCTTCTTTCTCTATCCTCCACTATCTTCACCCAATTCCTCCCATCATATCATCGCCATATTCAAAACCCCTAAATTCGTCGCCATCACTAAGGGCTCCAAGATCAAGATCATTCAGCAATAGAGACGACGATTCACTATCTCCAAAATGCCGATCTGCTACTGGCTCCGTTGATCCACCACCACTCGTGACCGACCTTCGATAACACCGACCCATCTGTGCAGTGGCGAGGCATGGGTCATACCCATATAGGTGGAAGAGGATCGGGCAGATGGGTGGGTGTGTAGGGAGGGTGAGTGCAGAGGAGAGAATGGAGGGAGAATGAAGGGAATGGGTGGGTGTGCGGGGAGGATAGGTACAGGGAAGAGAAGGGGGGAGAAAGAGGGAGGGGTCGAGAGGGGTGAGGTAGGACGCCCATATTTTTTTTAATATTTTAATATTTAATATTCATTTTGGCCCTATATTGACACGTGGCGTCCAATCATTGTCCATGTGAGCGTCACGTCATCAGTTAATGGTTGATTTAACAGCTAGACTAACGAATGTATGAGACTGTCCCAAAATTAATACTTTAGGTATGACTCTAGGATGAAAAAAAATTCATGTATCAAATGTTGAAAACCACGAAATTTGAAAGTAATAAATTGAGATTAGCCCTAATAGTTTTAATGAAATAAGGCAACAAAAAATCGGTAATAAGATAATATGAGACCAATACGTGAAAACTTTTTCTTAGTCCGGATCAACAATATAATACCACAAAATGATTAGAGAAATGCTAAGCAACTTCTTCAAAAGTAAGACTTTCTATAGGTCTCCGTTACCTTACAGTTTAACGTTAATTTTTCATACCAACATTATAAAATATTGTGCTAAAAACCACATTATTATGAAATATTGTGCTAAAAATATAAAGTTACAGAGAGTTGATGAAGAGTCATACTTTTGAAAGAGTCTCCATACCATTTCTCTAACAATTATGATAGTGCTTACATTAAACTTCTCCATGTCCACGATTGACATAATTAGAAGTGAACAAAAGCATTTTTGTAAATAAGTTTATAAAAAAATTCTTAACTCAAATTATATTGAGGCAAAGAGGAAACAAATTTGAAAACATAGATAAATGCTTTTAATAACTTGAGCTCCTGATAAATAAGCAAAAGTCTTTAAAGTTTTCATTCAAAGGAACCTTTGTTTTTCTTTTGTTTGAAAACCTTATTTTAAGGTTTAACATTATTTCTCAACCTTTTCTAAATGAAAAAAAAAAGAAAAAAATACATTATTCTCTAAAATTAATCAGATCGTGTATATCTAATTTTGACATTTTCTATGATACTAAAATTAATCTAATCCGCTCCATAAAACACCTATAATTAATCAAAGATTTCCCTCTTAAGTGACGTATTAATCCCAATTCATTGTATCCAACATAATTATTATTTATCAACAGATAATTATTTCAATAAAAAAAAGTAAATAACAAATAATTATAACATATTGTCAGAAGGAGAGAGAGAGAGAGAGAGAGAGAGAGAGAACCAATAAAAGGTGTCATCTTTTCGGCCAAGCCGATGACTTTAAAGGTTCAAACCCAACTCACAATATTCATCTTTGATGGGTATTGTTGGAAATTTGGAATTAGGGTTGGTGGAGGAAGTGTGTGATTGAAAGTTTAGGGCTTTGGGGATTTTGGGGATTTTTATTTTTTTGGAAGAAGCCAATGCCATTGGAGAAGGTTTAAGGGTTCTTTTGGTTGCAGTTTCAAGTTCCCAATTTCCCAGTAGGACTAAGAGGAGGAGGAATACGTCTTACTTCATGTCGTGGGCTGGGGCAGAAGATACTTTCCTTTCCACTTCTCTTGCTACCTATCTTGACAGTATACTCTCTCTCTAACTTTCTCCCTCTCTAGATCTAATTTGAAGTGATTGAAAATTGGGTTTTGTGAATTTTTTTATGTGTTGTATGTTTTAGCTGTGAATTGCCTTATTGAGCTCTGTTCTAGTGTTTTTCTTGTAAAATTGGTTTGAAAGCAGCTGCTATACTGTTTGATTTGCAGATCCCTTATTGTATGTGCTGTTTTGTTGCATTTTTTTTAATTAAGATGAGATATAAGGAAGATAAAGAAGTAAAGCTTCAAACTCTAGGTCTCTGCACTGAGTAATTATTGTGATGATGAATTTCTACTGCTGAATTGATGAATTGTGTATGGGGGTGTTATCCAACTTTCCCAAATTTTTAGAATCGAAAGCATATATTTGCTTCATAAGCAAAAATATGAATGGGAGAAATATTTTCTCAAAGGAGAAGGTGATGATGAAACAAAGAGTTTTGAATAAGAAATGAGAACCGTTCATTCGGGCTATTACAACTGCTCGCAGTAGCACTTTGTGCATTCCCGTTGGTGAATAGGTTGAGAAAATGGAAAGCTATGTTCGTAATGCCTCAGTATTCAATCCAGTAATAAGTATGACATCGGATGCTGATAGTGCTTTAAGGTCACTGCAGTCTCTATGTGATCGTGGGATGTATAAGTAAACTGATTGGCGTTAGAGATTGATTCATTTCAAAGGACTTAGCTTATTATGATTTTTTATTTATTTTTTCAGAAAAGCTTCTTGTCTTACTGCGAGATGGACGAAAGCTGTTGGGATTGCTACGGTCTTTTGATCAGTTTGGTAATACTAATCTGTTACTCCACATGACTAACTGAGTTCTCATTATCTTCACTTTTATTATTTCTATTGAAACCATAGCTAATGATGGTAGTGATCTTTCATCTGCACAGCTAATGTTGTTCTTGAAGGCGCATGTGAAAGAGTAATTGTGGGTGACCTTTATTGTGACATCCCATTAGGTCTATATGTAATCCGTGGGGAGAATGTCGTCTTAATTGGAGAGCTGGTATAACGCATTCTCTTTCAGTCCTGTGAGACTTGACTACTGTTAATAACTTTTACTACATTATCAGTTCATTTATTAAATTCTTATTATCGATTTTATAGGAATTGGATAAGGAGGAGCTTCCGCCTCATATGACCTTGGTACCAGAAGCAGAGATAAAAAGGGTAAGTCTGTATGTTTATTGGTTAAGACTTCAATCGAAAATTGCAATCTGCAATGCTTAGGGTGATGGCATTAGGTCATATTAAGAAAACCCTGATTTTGTGAATGCATATGTGCCATGGATAAATTCTTTGCACGTAATTCTAAATTGTCCTGCAACGGTTAACAAACGAGCTTCTTTATGCGCTGCTATTTTTGAATGGGAATACATTCACTTTGGTTCTTCCTAGATAAAAATTTCTTATAACTGCTGGATGTTGCAACCTTTCAGTTAAATCCTTTCCTTTTAAGATTATTGTATAAATAGCAATCTTTGTAATGTGTTATTCGGGTGGTTGGGTTGGATTGTTCCTTGCTATTATTGTCTTTGGCACCTTACAATAATTCGAGTACGTTTCTCCTGTTCAGGCTCAGAAAGCAGAGAGGGATGCCACAGATTTAAAAGGCTCCATGAGAAAAAGAATGGAGTTCCTCGATTTTGATTAACTTTGCCCACCCATTTTATCGTGGGTTCTGGCCATGTCCGCGAATTTTAGTGCGACAGTGACCCGAGGTTTTCACCTATATAGGAGCGCAAACAAGAAGAGAAGTCATATCAGTTCTGAGGACTCGTTGAGTGGAAGTTGTGTTCTGGGTCTATTGGATGTGTGGCAATGTAGATGATCTTCCCCTGTTTCGTTTGGATTTGATTGATATGTGAAATCATGGTTTCGGGTTCTGCAGAATTGATTCGGGTTTACATTTGTAATTGCTTCTCTGTTGAACATAATGATTTTCCGTGGGTTAATTACATTTGTAAGATATTCATGTTCAATCCATATTATTTATATGCAAGACCTGTATGATCAAGCCAAATCAGTGGATCATCAAGTCTGAACTCTTAGCATTCATGCGACACGATGTTTGAACAATCCTCGGTCGCTTCGAAACCATAAACATGTAAAAACTCAGAACATTGAGCTAAACAATCATAACATTACAGCAGCAAATGCTTATGCTTCTTCAGGGAAAGTAAGCAGCGTGATAAGAGCCTCGTAAGCAGGAAAAAGAGGAAGAAGATCGGAGCGTTTTGCCAACTCGAAATCCTGGAACTGAAAGGCAGGTGCACAAGTACATCCCACGAGAGAGTAGTGAGTCTCGGCATCCCTTGGAGCAGCTTTGAGCAATGCCCCTTCTGGTGAAATGCTGTAGTCCTTTGTTGGGAAGGAACCAAACCACACATTTGGAGGCACTGTGTACTGGGGTTGCTGATCCGCTCCCAAATCGGGTCCGAGGCAGGTTAACTTGACTTTCCCATCTTCCCCCAACTCCACGACCTGATAGCAAATGCAGCCGTGTTAAAGAGCGGAAATTTTACATTGTCTGTTTCTCTATAAACATTTAAATGCTTCCCACAATTACCAAAGGGAAAACATATCGCAGAAATCGGATGAGAAATCTCTACCCGGAGTTCATAGTGAAACGAATCACTTTGAGTGCAAGAGTAAGCTTAAGCAAGATATAAGATCACAGTTTAACGAATTAATTTGAGTGCAAATGTAAGATTATCTATCCATCTCAATGCAAAAGCTGAGGCCAAGTATCAACCAATTTAGCTGAAAAGCAACAGAATTCCGAGCACAGGCGAAACGAGTGTCCTAATATCTTGAAATTACTACAGAAATGACATGTGAATGCAGAGTATTTCAATCTTTCAGTGAGCCATGATTCGAGCAGTACCGTAAGGGGTTCTCCAAGATAAAAATGCCAGGTTTCTGCCATTGGTATGCGATGAAGGCGCGATACATTCCCAGACGGCAGCAAGAAGTAGATAGATGTACTCACAGGGCGCTCAACCTTGTCTGCAGATAAACTACACTTGTGTTGGTAAAAGAAAATGGTACAAAATTCAATTGGACTCAATTCTATTTCAAAATTCAATTGGGCTAAAAAGATTCTCACATCCCACGTATGAATGCGGATATGTTGTCGATACATTGTAGATAATAATACTACTGACACTAGCGATACTTCAACTTTACAATTGTCGACAAGCGATCAATATGATTAAAAGTGCAGATGGCAATTTATCGCAGCGACGAAAAGCAATCATGCCTACGCACCACAGTACAGGTTTAATCTCCAAAGATCCCCCTCCTATCTAACAACTAACAATTTAACCCACTTAACGCTATCGTTCGTTAAAAAAAAACACACTTAGGAGAATGATTGCTTGTATATTATGAGCCTTAAATTCCAATAACAAAGAATCCAATTTCATACAACACAACACATTAATCAATACAAACCAATCAATTTCACTACTTATGAGCTTCCAAAGATTTTCCAAAAATTATAAATCCAAGATCCATATGCAGATAATAATAAAACCCAATACATAATGAAACAAAAATCAAATAATCAAAAATCAAATCATTTGGAAAACATGAAAATTTACAGGCACGAATGAATGAGAAGCAAAAGCGAGAAAAACTCAACAGTCCGGGGGAAGCTGACACAAAGGCAGGGAAATGGAAGTGTCTCTGAAAGTTTCGAAATAAAAGCCCCCTTCGGGGTGGGGATTCAGTTTCAGTTTAGCTACGATCTCTGATGCAGTTCCCATGTTCCTTCTGGGATCTCTAAATTCTTCTTCTTCCTCGGACAACAGCCACCAGACTCGATTGTGATCTGTGTTTGGTAAATTTGAGTGTAGTGGGTTTTGGCGATTTGACAAACCAACATATAAAAATAGTAAAAGGAGCTACATTTTCGATTTTCGCCGACGAATTTGACTAAACACACTCTTAATGTAAATAAATATGTTTTGTTAAAAAAAATTAATGATAATAAAAGAGAGCTACTTTTTTTTTTTTTTTTTTTTGGTGTACAAGATAATGTATTATCAGTGTAAAGATGTCAAAGGTTACAAAGAAGCCCGAGGCAAACACGGCAACTACAGCAACTAGAAAGAAGTAATGCAACATTTGACACTGCATCTAATCCTAAAAGTATCGCTCGTTGCACTACCAACTAGAACTTAAGAGAGACATAAAAGACGATCATTACACAGAACATGCACAAAAAAATATAGGGGTTTGTTGACCCAGATATAATCACCACAAGGGAGCTGCTTTCTTTGGGCATGGCAACCTAAACCCAGCAAGGACAAAATCTATCGACCCATATGGGATAAGTTTTTGGGCTTTCATTGGAGTAGACTGAAACCGAAACACCTTAACTCAAATTATAATGTGTGTAGTATGAGATGTAATAAAATATTGTTGTCCACTGATACTATATAACGCGTGAATAATAACTCCGAGCGATAATGTTCTAATACATGCAACAAATTCTTCCTTAATTGATGAATGCATGAACGAAAAGAACTTACCAAAATATAGACGTTTTCTCTAATATATGGGTGTAATGCACATGTCAAATTTAAAAACAAGTGCTGTTAATTATTTTGAGATAGAAGTTACTTGCATCGTCTCATTTATTTCTCTATTTTATAACATATGTAGCTTCTTATTATCGTTAAACTACCAAATTTATTCACGAAATGTTATTCATCATGGCAGTTTTCTTATAATTCAATTGTGGGCTTACTCTGAATCTTATTTATTTCTAAAATGTAGATTTGCTCATTGATAAGGTTAGCATAAAACATAGATGTTGGCAACGTCTTTGGCAGTTTTGAAAGCTTGACAAATGACAAATAAATAAAATCACGTGAGACATGTATGTTTAGTCAATCAACATGTGTGTTAGATGAATGAATCTCTGTGTTAGTATTCCTAAAAAAAAAATTATAATTATGGTTCCTTCTCTGTACAACTAAATTTTTGTTTTTTAAAAAAAAAAGATGAAAAAAACCAAGAACTAAGAACCAAACCTTCCTCCAAAATAAAATATCACTTAATTTATTCAGTATTTTTCACTAAATTCCATTTTTCTTCCCTTGTTCCAACCCAGCACTCTCTCTCCTACCCCTTTTTAACTCATCTATATATATGGTAAGAAAAAAAAAACACTTCCTGAATTATCACCCGTTTTTAATTTAGTATTTTCACTCATTTTCCATTTGCTTCTGTGGTTGCAGGCCAGTAGCACTCTCTGATCCCCTCATCAGCCCTTTCAATTTCTCACCCTTGTAAGAAAATCCCATTTGTATTGAAGAATATATAGCAAGCATATTAGCATATATATGCATGCCTGCAAGCTTTTCAAGCTTGTATCTCTTCAATCCTCCTAATGGCTTCGCTTAAATCAAGCCTTTGATCAGGCTCACTCTTAGTGCAATCAGCTCCAACCATCAGAAGCTGCAGCATTTGATCCACTGAGTCTGTCTCACTTGCTATCTCTGGGTCTAGCAACTCTTGTTCTCTTTGATCAGCCATGGCTGATTGGACCCACTGAACGACGTCGGTTCCGCCTTTCCCGTTGCTCAGATACTGAGATGGAAACTTCCCGGTGAGGATTTCAAGGATCACAATCCCAAGGCAGTATACATCGGCTTTTGGAGATATTTGCTGGGATTCTATGTACTCTGGGGTCCTAAAAGCAAACATGGATTGTGCAGCATTGCTAGGGTTTATGAGGGGATGTAAGGCATAGTCGTTGAGGAGGGGCTCATAGTCATCTTTTAGTAGAATGTTGCTGGACTTTAGGTTTCCATGGGGTAGGTCATAGGATGCAAACTCTGTGTGGATGAATCCCATTCCACATGCAATTCCTTGGACAATCTTCAGACGGGTAGGCCAGTTCAGCTCCGAATAAGAAATTCCACGATCACCTGCAAATTCAATATGTGCATATATTTATCAGTCTGGTTAGATTTCTATGTGCGACAGAAATTTATAGATGTATACCACCAAGAAACAAAAATTGATATTTATATCTCTGTACAATGGAAGTTTTTGTTGCGTTCGTCTCGTGAGAAGTGTCTTGTTGAACAATCTGACATGTTATATTGTTAGATTGTCAACCTAAATCGTTGATCAGGTGAATTATGATTAACAATGCAGTACTATAACATGTCAAATTTGTAATAGGAAACAGAACCCTTAGTCTAATTTTCATTAGATTTGTCAAGCATCATCTCTATTAGGGAAAATAATAGTTAGGTACTATACCAATCTACAATGTACCAAGAAACCGTAGGATGGTTATCAACATCTCTAAGTGGAATAAAGGTTTTATAATAATAGGCACACTGGCGATATTTGGCCGATATAGTCTACTAATATTTGATAATATCGACCAACTATTAACGACGTACCAAGTATTTGCAAGATTGGTACGCAATATCAGTCAATAATGTATCAAGTAGTGTAGATAGACACTCTTTACCAGTCAATTGAAAAAAAAGGTTATAGCATATATTGAGGCCTAAAACAAGATTAATTGAGCAAAACTAAGACAAACTCATACCATGCAAAACGTATAGCAAGCTGCCCTTAGGAATATATTCTGAGATCAACAGCTTCTCCTCTCTCCTATAATGGTAAGCCAAAGGAGTCAAGATATTCTTATGGCTTAATCTTCCAAACCTTCTCATTTCAGCATCAAACCCATCTCTCCCCAGCCTATTCATCTCCCTCATCCTCTTCACCACCACAGAAAGCCCATTAGACATCACCGCCTTATAAGCTGATCCCAACCCTCCATTCCCCAAAACCTCTGCTGCCGCCTTCATCAAATCCGGCAATCCAAATGTACCCTTTTCCTCGTTCACCATCAAAAGCTCGTTCATGCCGTTTTTCCCCTGATTCGACCCCTTTTTCGAGTCCCCACCACCTTTTTTGCTATTGCTTTGGTTGACCTCCATGCTACGATTCGACTCATTTGTACTTCCCACGCTGCGATTTGTGGTGCTTGGAATATGAACTTCAACTACCTTCTCCTGTACATTACGATGGTCATCCACGATCTGTTCCTTGCCGAGCACGTTGAAATCGTCCTCCCGTTTTCGTCTCTTCTTCGTGAGCAGCACGAAAAGCAGGAGCAGAACCATGATACCGGCAATGACGCTGATGACTATGATGATGGTTTTTGATTTTCTATCTTCCTCTTTCTTCTTTGGAGTCGAGGGCGGTGATGTTGATGGGGATTCTGGCGGAGACGTTGGTGGGGATTTTGGCGGAGGAGATGGTGGTGTTGGAGGCGGCTTGCATGATGACTTGAGTGGCCCGCCGCATAGTCCTTCGTTTCCTTCGAACGCCTTGGGGTCAAATTTCGACAGGGTTTCCGGGACAGGTCCTTCTAACTTGTTGTTTGAAAAGTCAAGTGAGTTCAATACTCCTGGTTTTAATTTTGGTATAGGGCCTGTGAATTGGTTGCTCTCCAAGTGAAGTTCTTCTAGCTTGGTCAATTGGGTCAATGACTCTGGGATTTTTCCTGAGAAATTGTTACCGTTGAGGTAAATTTTCTTCAACGACGTCAAATGGGAAAAGTAGTCTTTTGGGATTTCGCCGGAGAAGTCATTTCCCGCCAAAAACAAGGATTTCAAGACACCAAGCCTGTGGAAATCTGGAATTGGACCTGAGAATTTGTTGTTCATGAGATTAATGGTTCTGAGGGTAGGAATGTCTTTTAATGCATCGACGTCAATATTTCCGGAGAGACCCATGTTGGCGAAATGGAGACCGGTGATGACATCTTGGTTGCAGACAATCCCAGCCCATTTGTCGTTACATGGGGTGGTGTTTGGGTCCCAGTTGTCCAAGGGATTATCGGCAGGAGAGAAAGATCTCTTGAGCTTCAAGAGAGCTTCTTCTTCTTGTGACAAGGAGAGGGAGAGGTGAGGGGAGGAGGAGAGGAAGATGAGGAGGAAGATGAACGAGGGAACAGCGGCCATTTGCAGGGCCGGAAGGGGGACAATGTGGTGTCGTTGTCTCCACCGGATAGAAAATGAGCCGCTGTTCGAGATGGGGTGGTGTTGTTGTGTAAGGGTTTGTTGTGTTTGTTGATCATCAATGTTGGGTGTATGGGGGAGGAGGGGAAGAAGGAGGAGGAGGAGGAGTTGGGTGTGACATGTTTAGGTGTATTGGGGGAATGTAGATTACCAGATTTTACATGACAAAGTCTAAGAATAGAGGTTGGGGACAGGAGAGAGGGCTGTATTTGCCTCTTGTGGGGGATTTGAGAGGGGGTAAGAGAGAGGTTGTGGAGGTTGTGGAGGTTGTGGAACTTGCTTTGACCTTGTCAGCCACTGGATGCCCTACATTTCAGGACTCCAAATTCCAAAAATTACATAAAAAAACAAACGTTATTTTCATTCATTCCTTAATGTTGGGTAGAGTTGGGTAGAGGGAGACACCATATTCGTGTTGTTTTTTTCTAGCTGCCACCGTTTCATGATTCATCAGAAGTCAATATGTGTTGTGTAAATAATCCTAGGTAGCCAGTAGGAGAAACTAGATTTCCATCTAGAGGTCTTGATCACTAAATACTAGTGCTATCTGCAAGAGAATGTCACGGGGGGAGTGGCTGATTCATATGCTGTAATGTAGGCGAATGGTGAGTTTATGTATTTAGTATATTGTTAATAACTAATTATACGCTTGTTATAATATGCTTGATACTGATTATATCATGCGATTGTATGTTTAGTACATTTTTTCAAGAAACTTTCATTTTAGGGAGAGCTAGTCATTTTAATTTGGTCACAAGCCATATCTAAAAACTTTAAAAAAACTATAAATACTCAACTGTGTAACAACCAATTCAAAACCAATTAAGTAGGGAGACGTTTGGTATGTAAAAGATATATTTGATCTTTATAACATGCAAAGGGTATTGCCGTAATGCACAGAGACGCTTAATTCCAGGCAGTTTGGTGTTTTTGCAGTTACAAGAGCCTTCATTCCACGAGTCCTCATCAGGTTCAATACTGTGAAGTGAAAGCCTGCGCACATGAATTGTTGGCAACAATTTATCAACACAACAAAAGCATTACGTCGAAAATCATAGTCTGAAAAATATGTTTCTTTGCAGAACTGAGAGCATGTAATGAAGTTTTATCACGTTACCGAAAATACGTTGCAGTGGCCAGGATCTGCAATATGAGCCATCAAATTGTCAATGGGATCTTTCCCTGTATAAAGGGCTTGAAACAAGAACCCTACGAAAGCGAGCATCGCAAGACGCCCGTTTTTAATCTCCTTTGTTCTCAAAACCATGACAGGCTCAGGAGACCCTCTTCCCCACATCATGGGATCAAACCAGAGCCCACCGGGGTACCCTACATCTGGTTTAGGGTTCTTTTTGTTCGGAAACTTAGGTTCAATGTCAACACTTCCAGGGTTAATTATGTCAGCCCATCTTCTTCCCTCAACCCACCCCATTAGTGCTAATTGTACCACAAACAAGGTTGTTGGGTCTGCAAAGTACTCTCTCTCACCAGCCTCAAACCATGAGAAGTTCTCTATGAACCCTAATCTTTCAAGCCACTCTGGAATAAGAATTCCAGCCACTGCCAGCATTGCCCATCTGCCATGCATCAGCTCAGCTTGTGCATTCCATTTTAGTAATTCTGGATCAGACCCTGCAAAAATTATCGAATTGGGGTTTATATATTCTATGGAAATTAAAAACTTAGACCATGTTCATAGAAGTGTACAAATTATATAAAGTTTCACAAAATTTTTTAGAGTGCAAACACGTACTAAGTATGAACACCTACAAATTAGATAATCTAGTATATACACCACTTAAGGGGTCTTGACAATGAAATTTTCAAATGTTTGTATTGAGTACGTGTTCAAAAGATAGCCGACCATACTCGTAAAATTGTTCTAAAAGTAACAAATTCTCACCTAATCCAAGTGGGTCAAAGCCAAAATCACCAGGAAGGCTACAGTTTCAACAAAGAAGTCAGAGTGAAAGCATTAATTAATTAATTAATTAGATTTAGTTAAATTTAATTTAAACCTGCCATCAAGCCATTCAGGAGGTGAGCTGCCAGGGAACCACAACGGCCTATCTGGAGGAAGTGGCTCACACACACTTGAGACTCCTCCTTTTGTTGCATGTAAACGGGTGGCTGCGGTTGTTCTTCCCACCAGGCATGCTGTGACTACTTTTCCTGAGGAAAATTTCCGAGGCACTTCCCTGTAAAAAATAATTCCATCAATTTGGATATTAATAACAAGATTAATAGTTATTAAGGGAGTGATTAATTAGGAAATTATTGTAATTACCTGGTTGGAATGCTTGAAATTGCAGAAGAGGCAATGGCCAAGGCCATAGAGAGAGAGAGCGAGCAATATATTTCAGCAAGCCAAATTGTGAAGAGTTTGGGAGCTTCCTCTTCTCCTGTTTTTTTTTTGGGTACTCCTAGCTAGGAAGATGGATAATTCATGATACAACAAGGACAAAGAAAGAGCCAATGGGAACTCAGCACGTGTCGTCAAGATATGAGTCTCCTATCCAAGCCTTGTAAAAACCTCAGTCCAAGCCCTATAAAAACCTCAGCAAAGAGTTTGAGGTATGGAGTGGATGTAGCCAAAACTGGCGTTTGGACACAGATATGAGCTAGAACTAGATGCAGTCAATCAACTTACCCGGTTAACCTTTTGTAAAGCCTCATGTGCAAAAGTAACAATTTAAAGAACAGCTTAGTCCAATTGTTTTATTAAAAGATTTTTGGGTCAATTCAATTCTCTCTAGTAGGGCAATGCAGATATAGGGTCAATCGGTTAAACAAGCGTGTTCAATTCCTTACCGACATAGTTTTTTTTTTTTTTAATTAAAATTATTATCTGTAGAAAATGAGAACCAGATTTTGAGTTGAAACTCACTTAGTATTTCATTCATAATTCAATTACAAGAACAAGTAGACTTATAAAGGAAACAGCAGCACAGCCTAAAACCCTAACCCTAATAACAACCTAACTGATATAACCATATCGCCCTTCCTTGGGAGTGTGCACTGTGACTTATGGATCACTCCAGAGATTAAGGTGGCTGTAAAATAGGATGCTTAACAGGAAAGCAACCAGCTAATCAAGGACAGTAGGGCAGCAACCTTAATCCAGTGCTTAATATCCTGTATTAGGGTTAAAGACTGAAACTAGAGGATAAAGACTGATACTTCAATACTCCCCCTCAAGCTGGATCGAGAGAATTTCTGGATCCAAGCTTGAAGAGAAGACGATCAAGTTGAGCCGAAGGAAGAGGCTTGGTGAACACATCGGCGAGTTGATCACTGGAGCGAACAAAGACAGTTTGTAACAGCTTGGACTGGACATGGTTGCGGACGAAATGACAGTCAACCTCGATATGCTTTGTGCGTTCATGGAAGACAGGGTTGGCAGCAATATGTATCGCTGCTTGATTGTCACAGTGAAGAAGAATTGGTTTGGAGGAGATGATTTCAAGATCACGTAGCAAACTCTTTAGCCAAACGAGTTCGCATGCAGCAGATGCCATTGCTCGGTACTCAGCTTCTGCGCTTGACCGAGCTACAACAGATTGCTTTTTGCTCTTCCATGTAACGAGGTTACCACCAACAAGAGTGTAGTAACCAGTTGTGGATTTACGGTCTAGGACGTTGCCTGCCCAATCAGAGTCTGTGTATCCTTCAATGGTGAAGTGTTCGTTGTTTTGCATGAAAATCCCGGTAGACATTGAGCTTTTCAGGTACCGAATGATCCTTTTAACTAGTTGCAGATGATGAGATGAGGGAGAATGCATGAACTGGCTGACAAAGCTAACAACATAAGCAATGTCAGGTCTAGTTATAGTCAAATAGATAAGTTTGCCTACCAACCTTTGATACTCCGTTGCATTTGCAAGCTGGATGCCTCAGGTTTCATCCTTGAAATTTGTTGGTACTGGTGTTTTGGCAGGCTTGCAATGCAGTATATTAGCTTCTTCCAAAAGATCGAGAACGTACTTTTGTTGATTTAGAAACAGACCAGTTGGAGATTGATCCATTTCGATTCCAAGAAAGTATCGTAGTCTGCCAAGAGCTTTGATTGAGAAGGTTGAATGTAAGTTGGATTTGAGAGCAGTTATTTCTTCGGGATTATCTCCTATGACAATAAGATCATCAACATAAACAAGTACCACCAATCTTCCATGAGTACCAAACCTAGTGAACATTGAAGAGTCTGCATTGCTTCGTTTAAAACCGGATGACATAAGGACAGAGCTCAGTTTTGAGTACCAAGCTCTTGGAGATTGCTTGAGGTCGTAAATGGCCTTGTGAAGCTTGCAGACTATTCCTTGTTCATTTTCTCGTTCATGACCAGGTGGTAGACACATGTACACCTCTTCTTCTAACTCCCCATGTAAGAAAGCGTTCTTTACATCCATTTGATGTAGAGACCGGTGTGAATTGATACCCACTGAAAGAAGCACCCTAACCGTGTTCATCTTTTCCACCGGAGCAAAGGTTTCTTTGTAATCTACTCCGAAGGTTTGTGTGAAGCCCCTTGCAACTAACTTTGCCTTGTGCCGCTCTATGGTTCCATCTGAATGATATTTCGTCTCGTAAATCCATCTTACTTCAACCACACGTTGACCTTTTGGCAATGAAATAATGCTCCAAGTTTGATTTTCATCAAGTGCCTTCAGTTCTTCAAGCATGGCACGCCTCCATACAGGAGATTGATTTGCCTCTTCGAAAGATCGAGGCTCCGAATTTCGAGCTAATTCAGTCACAAAGACAGCATGAGATGGAGAGACCTTGCTAAGGTAAACCATTTGTCCAATAGGATGTCTAGGCGTGTAGATTTCAAAATCATCAAGCCTGGCTGGAGGTTGTCTGTGGCAAGAAGGATTCCTTCGTGGAGAAGAAGGTTGTTCAAGTTGGGGCTCTCTCCTTTCGTGAAAGACTTCTTCATCATCTGCTTCCACAATTTTAGGAGATGGCCCTATCGAAACAACTTCATTGTGCGGTGTTGACAGCCTTGAATTATCAAGGAAGAGAGAAGTGGGAAACACTTCATATGAGAGCTCCCTCTGAGGTTCATCATTATGCTTGTGAAAGAAGGAATTTGTCTCATCAAAGCGTACATCCCTGGATACAAACACCTTTCTGGACTTAGGATCATAACATTTGTATCCCTTTTGTGAAGTTGAGTAGCCTAGAAATGCACACTTGATAGCCTTTGGATCAAGTTTATCTCTGTGAATAGTTTGAATATGCATATAGCATACGCATCCAAACACACGGAGATGACTTATGTCAATTTCTCTCCCCTTAAGTATTTGATAAGGAGATTTAAACTTCAAGATTCTGCTAGGAAGGCGATTGATGATGTATGCAGCAGTTTTTATAGCTTGAGACCAGAACTTCTTTGGAATGTTTGCTTGCAGCATTAGTGCTCAAGTTTTCTCAAGCAAATCTCGGTTCTTTCTTTTTGAAATGCCATTTTGTTGTGGTGTTCCTACACAACTTGTTTGTTGCAAAATTCCGTGCTCACTTAAGTAGGTTGTCATGATTTTGGAAGTGTACTCAGAACCATTATCAGACCTTAAGATGCCAATATTAGAGTCAAAATGATTTTTAACTAAGTTATGAAAAATTTTGAAACACCGAAAAGCTTCGTGCTTGAATTTAAGTAAGTACACAAAAGTGGTTCTAGAGAAATCATTAATGAAAGATATATACAATCTGTAACCATCGAAAGACTCTAAGGTTGCACGTCCCCAAATATCCGAATGGACAATTTCAAATGCTTTGGTAGCTCTAGAGAGAGAATGAGGAAATGGTAACCTAGTGAACTTAGATTTGTGACAGACTTCACAATCTGGGGTCACTTTACAGAAACTAGGAAAAAGAAAAGACAAAACATGTGGAGATGGATGAGCTAATCTCATGTGCCACAGCTGCTCCTTGTTTACTGTGATTGAGTTTACCTAGCAACTCTTCGAAAAACTTGAAGAGAAGTTGACATAGTACAGTCCATTGAGGAAGAACCATTTACCAATCGTTTCCTTCGAAACTTGATCCGGGAAAATCACACAGTGAGTGGAAAATATTGCAAGACAATTGAACAATTGTGTTATTCTTCCTACTAACAATAATTTGAAAGGAAAGGAAGGGACATGCATGACAAGGGATTCCTTTTTACTCGAGAAAATTTTGAGTTTCCCTCTACCTACAATTCGGACTTTGGTGCTATTAGCTACGGAGACAAAATAATGAGTGGAGAGGTTTTGAAAATCATTTAGTAACGATGCATTGTTAGTCATGTGATCAGAACCTGAGTCAACTATCCAAAAATCACGACTACTACTAAGATCCAATGTAGTGGAAATAGTTGCAACAATACCTGGCACGTCACTTTGTGATACTGCGGTTGATTGTGCAAGGAAGCCAGCGAAATTGCCGAGCATGGCTGCGGGATTTTCATGATTTGTTTCTCCTTGTTTCTGTTGCAAAAAGTTAGCAAAATCATTTATGAGAGTAATGGGATTAGAGGAGAAGTTTATCACATTATTAGAGACATTTTCGCAAGCAATATTTGCTCTAAGAGTGTAGACAGGCTTCATGTGGTTTCTTAGTGCTCTTCCATCGTCGTTGAACTTGGGTTTAAGTTCTAGATGAAGAATCCAACACTTTTCTTTTATGTGTCCAATGCCTGGACAACCATTCTTCTTACAGTGATAACACTTTAAGTCTGGTCGTTTTCCCTTGTATGGTCTGGAGACGGTGAAGGCTCTTGTTTCTGATGGCCTATGATCTGATTCTCCAACAACCACATATGTGTTCATGACCTTCTTTCTTACTTCTTCGTGTTGAATAGCATTGCAGACCATCTGTAAGGTGGGAAGCTCCGGTGACATCAGGAGGTGACTTTTAAGATCTTCATACTCCGGTCCAAGGCAGGTAAGCAATTGAAATACCATATCTTCTTCAGCACACTTTAAAAGAATGGTTGTGTTCGTGGTATGAGGTCTGTAGAGATCCAATTCATTCCATTTGGCCTTCAAGTTGCCAAGAAGTTGAACAAAAGAAAGATTTCCCTTTTGTAATTCCGTAAGATCTTTCTTCAGCTGAAAGACTCGTGCAGCATTATTTCGATCCCCATACATGTCTTGTACAGAATTCCAAAGCTGGTGAGATGACACTGAATAATTGAAAATCTCAGCCAACTTGGGTTCCATAGAGTTTAACAGCCAAGACATGATAAGTTGATCTTGGGACACCCATGCTGCATAATCTGGTGAAGTTGTTTCGGGCATAATGTCATCCCTTTGAATGAAAGGGAGTTTTCCACGTCCTCCAAGAGCGAGAGTAATAGCTCGTGACCATGGCAGATAATTGAATTCGTTTAGAAGCACAGAGCTTAAACGTTGAGTTGGATTGGTATCCATGGCTTCATTTTTTGAAATTTTTTTCTTTTTCTGCTGGTGTTGCCATAATGGCATAATAGGTTTGGATTTGGAAAGGTTTCTGAATGAACACATAGGCAGGTCCAAGAGGGATCACTGCTCTGATACCATGTAGAAAATGAGAACCAAATTTTGAGTTGAAACTCACTTAGTTTTTCATTCATAGTTCAATTACAAGAACAAGTAGACTTAAAAAGGAAACAGCAGCACAGCCTAAAACCCTAACCCTAATAACAACCTAACGGATATAACCCTATCGCCCTTCCTTGGGAGTGTGCACCGTGACTTATGGATCACTCCAGAGATTAAGGTGGTTGTAAGATAGGATGCTTAACATGAAAGCAACCAGCTAATAAAGGACAGTAAGGCAGCAACCTTAATCCAGTGCTTAATATCATGTATTAGGGTTAAAGACTAAAACCAGAGGATAAAGATTGATACTTTAATATTATCTAACATAAATAAATGTCTACTTATATTTTAAATATATATATAATTGTACTATAATACATCAATTGCAAAATAGAATAACGTATAAATTATACAGTACTAGTTAATATGAAAATATTGGGAACAAAAAATATAATGATTATTCATCTAAGTATCCAATAAGTCTTTTATAGTTTATAGAAAAAATTAGGGTAAAAGACATTTTACTACCCTAATGTTTGGTGGTTTTCAACATTTAGTACATCAATTTTTTTTCATCCCAGAGTCATACCTAAAGTGTAAATTTTGGGACAGTCTCATACATCCGTTAGTCAAACTGTTAGTTCTCCCATTAAGTGATGACGTGGCGCCCTGATTGAGTGCCACGTGTCATTAAAAATATTTAAAAATTAGTATTTAAATAAAATAATAATAAAAATAAAAATTGATGTACTAAATGTTGAAAACCACCAAACATCAGGGTAGTAAAATGTCTTTTACCCAAAAAAATTTATTCTTCTCTCCTTCTTCTTCTTCTTCTTCTTCTTCTTCTTTTTCTTCTTCTTCTGTTGGGTTCCGTTTCTGTGTCTTTTTTTTTTTTTTTTTTTTGTTCCTTCTCCTCCTCTCCTCTGCAACTCCCACCCTCCCTCATCTCCTCTGCAACCCGCACCAAATTTAGCAAAACTAAACTAAAAAAAAATCGAAGGGAAGGTTTAGGTTGGGGGGACACGGGTCGACGGGAAGATCTGGGTGTGGGTGGGAGGGTGGGCACAGGGGATTGGGGAAGGAAGAGGGAAGAAGAAGAAGGAAGAAGAATAAGAAAAAAAAGAAAAAAAAACGAAATATGGGTAGAAGAAGAAGAAGAGGGAAGAAGAAAAAGGAAGAAGAAGGAAGAAGAATAAGAAGAAAAGAAAAAAAAACGAAATCTGGGCAGAAGAAGAAGAAGAGGAATGAAGAGGGAAGAAGAAGAGGGAATAAGAAAAAGGAAGAAGCAGAAGAAGAAAAAAAAAAAACAAGCAAAGGAAATCTGGGCAACAGAAGAAGAAGAGGAAGGAAGGAAGAGGGAAGAAGAAAAAGGAGGAAGGGGGAGAAGAAGAAATTTTTAAATATTTTTAATGACACGTGGCACTCAATCAGGGCGCCACGTCATCACTTAACGGGAGAACTAACAGTTTGACTAACGGATGTATGAGACTGTCCCAAAATTTACACTTTAGGTATGACTCTGGGATGAAAAAAAATTGATGTACTAAATGTTGAAAACCACCAAACATTAGGGTAGTAAAATGTTTTTTACCCTATTTTTTTTATTTAAATACTAATTTTTAAATATTTTTTTATTTAAATATTTTTAATGACACGTGGCACTCAATCAGGGCGCCACGTCATCACTTAACGGGAGAACTAACAGTTTGACTAACGGATGTATGAGATTGTCCCAAAATTTACACTTTAAGTATGACTCTGGGATGAAAAAAAATTAATATACTAAATGTTGAAAACCACCAAACATTAGGGTAGTAAAATGTCTTTTACCCAAAAAATTAAATGCAATTTTTACAGTAAAAATAAGAAAAACCTTTTTCAAGAGAAAAATGTCACGTATTGCTAGGAGTGTAAATGAGTCTAGGCAAGCCGACTACTAACATGCTCAAGCTCGATGCATTTAACTTTAGTTGCAACCTACAAATAGCCCTTTACTGCAATGGTAGAAATGTGTTAAGTTCTTATATGACGACGTAAGTTCAAACTCTATTGGTGATTAATTTAACATCTAATATAACAAAATCTATCATTTGACCCAAAAAAAAAAAACATTAGCTGCCCTTAACAAATCTTAATTTCTCAAAAATAAGATATGACAAACACGAAAATTGGACAAAGAAGACAAGATTGAAATCGGTGCATTTAACTTTGGCTGCGACCTTCATGACCAGAAGTACAAGATATTTCAAGCTCAATGGGCTTATGTTGGTGATTGAGATGAATTACTATCTTTCAAGCTCTTTATATTCACAGTTCGATTGAGTCGTATTCTTTTACAAACTGCTCTTGTTTCAAGTTAGAGATGAAAGTTTCACTTCCATTCTAGTGCTCAAGATATGTCACGACTAGCCCCTCGACCACTTTTCGAGCTCTAACTCCGCCATAACACAATATTGTCTGTTTTGGGCTCTTACCACACCCTCACGATTTTGTTTCTGGAAACTCACACGATAACTTCACAATAGGTCATCCATCTTAGAAATGCTCTCGCGCAAACTCGCTTAACTCCGAAACCAGTAAGCTCCCAAAAGGCCTCGTGCTAATTGAGAGTGAGAATGTACATATAAGACTTATAAGATCCTCATCCCTGAGAGATGCGGAATCTTACACTCGGTTTCTGTACTTTGCTTTGATATTAAAATTAAATGACCGAAGATAATTCAATGTTTCATACTTTTATCGTTTAATCATGCTTATAAACTTCACTTTCCTGAATTATACATCACATATTCATGCTAAGAAATATCTACACAAGTATTTTGTGATACTTTGATCAAAGAGCAAAGGAAAAAGAACCTTAATTATGCAACAATGAACTATTTTTTGTTTATAGAATTGTGAATTTGACACCCACCCTTTAACCAGTTGAGTGTGTTAGGTAATGTGGCTCATCCATAGCGACCAAGTAGTCATATAAATATTGTAAACCTGCCACCAGTCGACTTCTTGATGTATATACTTCTGCAATGTTATTACTTCACATTGCAGCAAAAGAGACATTTGATTTGTACAGGCTAGAATAATGAGTTTTTAGACTGAGGAAAATCATGTTTCAACTCTAAATTAATATACAAGTTTGATTATCTATTACAATGATTTCAGAAAAATTAAATGTGACACCATTGGACATAATGAGGAAATTTCTTGTTGTCCCGCCATATAGTGTTCTTAGTCTCGCTTATGTTATAATAAGGTGTTTTATTTAGGCCTTTGAACTATCAATTTATTGTCTACTATATTATAACACGAGGATTTGTAATAAACGTGCTAATTTGATCTTATCACTCAATATTTCTCCTACGCAAAGAGTGACGAAATATATATTAAAATTTTCTTTTGATAAACACTACCACATGATGATGTCGGTTCATTCATGCTATAAAATATATACATTTCTTAACAGTACACCTAAAATGTACAAATGACCAAAAAAAAATCTTATTTAACACATTTTTTAAGATTACCTAAACTTGTGTCTCCGTTCTAATTGTTGACCTAAACTAACCACAACATATTTCCAGTAGGTGGATTTGGCAACTGAATACTTGAGTAAGAGATTTTAAATGGACTCAGAAATATGGGATATCCTGAATATTTGAACCGTTAGATTTTTAGTAAAAAAAAACAAAATCACAATCCAACGGTTAATAACTCAGAATTATTTTTTAGTCACGTCAACATCTTATATTTATTTTTCTATAGAAGTAATGAGACAAAAAATAATGTGTGAGATGAGAGCATGGAAGGAAATGAGAATAAGAGAGTAGAGAATCTTACCCCATAAAATTTTTGCTTTAGTAAATAAATAATCAGAATTTCTGGCACACGTGGCCTCACCTGATAGAGGCAGCATGAAACTTTCCATGAGATCAACTGTTCAATTGTCACTTGCATCACTGCCAAAGTTCCAAACATTGTTTTCTGGTTTGCTGAGAGCAACAACCTTCCCTTGAATTGCACTCAAACTTCCCCATTTCACAAACCAAATCAATCACTCTCAATCTCCACCAACGTTCAGCATCTCACCCAATTGGGTCCAATCCAATCCCTTCAACCAAACACAACCAAATCCCAGAAATCCCATGTCCTCAAAAATCAAGCTCACCCATTTGCCCAACCTCCAATCCCCACCTCCCCTCGATCTTCTGAACCGAATCGGCGGAACCCAGTAGCCCATTTCTCAGAAAGATCACTGCTTTTGGGTGGTTGCGGAGTCGTGTTGACCATGTTGGAGGCCTTGCCGCTAGGACGGTTCCACCACCAGAGGCTTGACCTGAAGCGGTGGTTCCCCACCTTCTTGTCCTCCCACAAAACCCTCTTCACCGTGCTCTGGATCGCCGCTTTCGCCTCGGTTTTCGTGTGGCAGAGGAACATCGTAGATGGGTTTTCGATATTCAGGCGAGCTCCGGCGAGGGCGATGCCGAAGCTGAGGCCGGTGGCTTTCAATTTGACGGAATTTGGGGCTGTGGGCGATGGGGTTACTTTGAACACTGAGGCGTTTGAGAAGGCGGTGCTGGCTATTTCTAAGCTGGGGAAGAAGGGCGGTGGGCAGCTCAATGTGCCTCCGGGACGGTGGCTAACGGCGCCGTTTAACCTCACTAGTCACATGACTCTGTTTCTTGCTGAACATGCTGAGATACTTGGAATTCAGGTAAATCTTTTGTTTTTTGGTCAATCTGGTATCTGTATTACTTTCTGCTTTCGTTTCGAAATGTGAAAACTTACCTTGAATTTGCATCCATTTTGTATCGAAATGTGAAAACTTTCCACTGTAATTTATTTGTTTTCTGTGAATCAGGTGATTTTTTGGTATCCTTCATTTGCTTTTCATATTTGGATTTGTATTTTAGTTCTCTTTATTTATTTGGTATTGCGTAGTTTGGAATTAATGGTGATTATATCATGACTGTGGTTACTTTGTTCTGTAAGGTGTAAAGGTATGGATTTCGAGAGATTTTCATTAGAGTAAGATCTAATTTACTAAGTTTCAAAAGGTAAATCTCAGTCACAAGGACATTCTAAAGTTCATTACCCTTAAATTTCATTTGGTTTTTGTTACAAATAGAACAGGAGTGGCTTACTTGCAATTTAGGACTTGTAATTTGATAACAATAAAAGAAGGACGTCTGTTTATTGAGAGATGCCTAGGACTGGTTTGATGTTAGTCAACGAAAGTAAGCTTCGAACTTCAGTAGGCGGTGCTAGCAAGCTTCGAACTTAATTTGACCTACCACCATTTGTTTTACTTCGAATTAAAACGTGGAGAGATCCTACTGTAGATTTGTAAATATTATGCTAGCAAAGTCTTTTGAGCATTATTATTTTCTTGTCCTGTAGCAGCATAACAATGCTCATATATGATGCTAACTGTTACATCCCAGACTAAATCGTCAGTTAATTATATTATGAGTTCGGGAATGATATGAACCCAATAGGTAAATATCTCAGAAAATTTCCTTTTGCTCATATAATTGGCATTGACTTGCATATAGTATTCATGCATGTTAGATGTATTCTGGAATATCTTGTTCTTTTAGATAGTTGTTGTGAAAAACCTGTATTCTTGTTCTGAAGAATGAGCCCTGCATGTGGCTTTTCCAGATTTGTAGGAAGTGTTAACTTATCACGTGGGATTGAAACTACAAAAACATTTGATGCACATACTTATATATGATATGCCTGACTGCTTAAGCCACTGCCTCGATCTATAGAATAGACGTGATATGTCTATTACGGTATTACCTTAGATGAGAATTTTACTTGAAAAGACTTAAGCAGTGCAGGACCCAACCATTTAAATACTGTACTTTTGAGCAGTTGCAATATAACCCACATATCCCATGTAAAGTTTATTCTAAACCTTTCATGAGGTGGAACAAATCAGTGAAAAAAATCTATCATTTTTGCTCACAAAATACACATACTGCCACGGTTTTACTAATTTGATCCTTCTATAGTGATTCACCCCCCCCCCCCTTCTCTCTTCTTCTCTCTCTCTCTTCTTTTTTATCTCTTCCACGCACACATCACTACAGTGATTTTTGATGCTGCATACTCTTATGATTATCTCTCTCTCTAGCATGCACACACACATCACTATAGCTATTTCTGATGCCTTATACTTTTATGTGCATGACAGGATGAGAAGTATTGGCCCTTGATGCCTCCATTGCCTTCATATGGGTATGGGAGAGAGCATCATGGACCTCGGTTTGGAAGTCTGATTCATGGTCAAAATCTTAAAGATATTGTTATAACAGGTTAGATATTTCATCCCTTTCATATTTAAGTTATGTTTTTTATTTCATAACAATTGTGTTTAACTGGAAGGTCATGGTTCATAACATAACAACGTGACATTATAAAGGCAAATAAGGTTTCCTGTGGTTGTTGTAGCCTTTGGCCATAAATATTATTTGTTGACATTATACTGGTGTTAAAAATCCAATATAGGTTAGATGAATTAGCCATCTTAGCATTATTTTGATAGTGGATGATGTATCCCATTTAAATTTTGACCTTAGGTCTTAAGTTGAATCGGGCTGATCTTGACATTATATATGGTATAGACAATGAAAGAGATGAAAAAATGATTGTCTATAAAGCAAATGGATTGATAAAAGCATCTTAGTCTATCATGATAAAATACCAGAGGCAGGTATTCTGACTTAAAGAAAATACTCTGTCAGAGAAGGTCCCTTAACTTGCCTTTGTTTCATTTCTCTTCATTCACTTGGCCATTATGTATCCTAGGGAAGTTCATGATCCTAACATGTCCAATATATGACATAGCCTTTAGGCCTAGAAAATCTTTCTTTCTAGCTATCATTTTTGCCATGAATTCTTCATCAAATCATCTTGCTACACTAGTAAGATGTTGTGGTTGGTTTTAACTTTTAAAATTTGCTTATTCTTTGTGTCAATCAAGAGTTCCTGTGGACATTTTTATCGTAGAATCCAAGCTGTAAATTTGTCTTCTTTCCTATTGTTCAATTTCTGGTTTGTTCTAATTATATTTATGTATTCATTGACCAACAGGGCATAATGGTACCATAAATGGACAGGGTCAAACATGGTGGAAGAAGTACCGCCAGAAGCTTCTCAACAACACTCGGGGTCCACTTGTTCAGATTATGTGGTCTAGTGACATTTTGATCAGTAACATAACATTGCGTGATTCTCCCTTTTGGACACTTCATCCATATGACTGCAAGAACATTACTGTTAGAAATGTTACAATTTTGGCTCCCATACTTGAAGCTCCAAATACTGATGGAATAGATCCTGGTAAGTGGATCCTGCTAGAGGGGGCTTCTTCCCCCCCACTTTATGTTTGATATAGCTATTTATTTTGAATGGATTGCCGTTCTCTTCATTTAGGCATGCTTTGGGTGAGCTTATAAATATGTAAATGCACCACTTAATACAAAAGAAGATATTGTGCGAAGCAAAAGGCATAATTTGAAAAGTGTATTGTGCAGTTAATGTCCAAGAAAGACGTTCAGTAATGTGAATTCTTATGTTTTGTTTTTTTTTTTGGGGATGATGACTGAAAAACGATTGCCTTGCTATTTGATTTTGCTTAAGTCTGGATGTTGCTTGGATTGCTTGAGTACAGAAATCGAGTCACTTGGAGAAAAAAATCTATT
Source organism: Crataegus laevigata (assembly GCA_963580275.1). NCBI lineage: Eukaryota > Viridiplantae > Streptophyta > Magnoliopsida > Rosales > Rosaceae > Crataegus > Crataegus laevigata. The sequence goes on along the minus strand of OY756942.1, from coordinate 33,958,494 downwards.
ATTTTCTTGTATGCCTTCATCTCCGGCACCCCAGTTCACACCCTAGTAAAAGAAGTTAATACGATTAAGAATGTCAGCTATAGATAATTTGAGCTATAGATTGTTGGTTTGCTCTTGTAATTTTAGTGGTATGCTTCATTCTTATTTACCATCAAATTAATATGGAATAACTTTGACTTTTTTGGTATAAACAGATTCATGTGAGGATATGGTGATTGAGGACTGCTACATTAGTGTAGGGGATGATGGGATTGCAATAAAGAGTGGCTGGGATCAGTATGGTATTTCTTACGGACGGCCATCAAAGAATATACTCATTAGAAATCTTGTTGTCCGCTCTATGGTCAGGTAATCTTATGCTTCTGGCAGCCTATCATTACATTCTTGTTGCCATCTTTAAGTCAAAAAGCGTACTTCATGACTGTATATCTTGGCATCATGTTATTCTTTCATCATCATTATTGGGGAGTGTTATTCAAGCTCCGTTGCAGGGTATGCACTTACCCTTATACACTAGAGTGGGGGAGGGCAACAGGTAAATGAGAATAGCACTCCTCTTAAGATTCCCCAATACTTGTGTCCGGGTGTTCTTGCACTCTAGCTCCAATTATTCTTTTTGTTTGGAATATGGTCTTCGTTTTAGAGCAGAAGATAATTCACAGTTGATCTGAGTATGTCTTGCCATGTCAACCCAAAAATTACAAAACAACAAAAAACGAAAGAAAATAATTTAAAAGAATAGGCGAAGATAATAAGGGGAATTGCGAGTCTTTTTAGCTTCTGAATGGGAAGTGAGGAATGACCAGTTCATCAATGTTGAGTAGAAAACTGTTTGGATTTACCTGTACGGATTTTGAGCCCCCATTCTGGATGCCATCCGGCAGTAAATATACTAGTAAGGTTAATCTTTCATATGCGTGTGTCGCGTGTAGGCTTCACTCATCTGTTAGTTCACTGATGTCCTGGTAGTTACTAGTCAGTATGTATAGATGTGGCTATCAGAAGTAGCTCAAACTTACCCTTGGCTGTAATGCAACAGTGCTGGCGTATCAATTGGCAGTGAGATGTCTGGTGGGGTTTCGAATGTCACTGTGGAGAACCTGCTTGTGTGGAGCTCAAGGCGTGCTGTTCGGATCAAGACTGCCCCTGGAAGAGGCGGATATGTGCGACAAATAGCCTATAGGAATCTGACATTTGACAATGTTCGAGTTGGAATTGTTATCAAGACAGACTACAATGAGCACCCCGATGAGGGGTATGATCGAAAGGCTCTTCCAGTGCTTGAGGACATAAGCTTCACAAGCGTCCATGGACAGGGAGTCCGCGTGCCTGTCCGTATACATGGGAGTGAAGAGATTCCAGTGAGAAATGTGACTTTCCGGGACATGTCCGTTGGGCTAACATACAAAAAGAAGCACATTTTCCAATGTGCCTTTGTTCAAGGTCGTGTGATAGGGACCATCTTCCCTGCCCCGTGCGAGAATCTTGACCGGTACGACGAGCAAGGAAAGCTGGTGAATCACTCTGCATCCCAGAACATGACGGACATAGACTATGATTTTTGAGGTGAGAGGTTTTCCGTTTCAATGGCTCGGATTTATGGAGGTCAACAACTTGCAATGTCTGTTTATGAAGCAACTTGGGAGGATGAAGATCGACGGAGCGTTTATGTTATTTTTATTTTCTTGTTTGTGTTTCTTCCGTTCCCACCTTGTCTCTTTTTTTATTAAACGTAGTTGTATATACCGAAATTTTTTCAGTTCATGGAAAAAAAAGGGGCATAGTTTGATGTTGTACACTAATCACCTTTGCTTGCAATTGCAAAATGCTTGTGTTTTATGTGTAAAGACCTCCGAGAGATCGCTTAACCATATCATATTCCTTTCAAGTAGTCAAGTTTGGAACCCTGTCCCGATTCACAGAAAGAAAATAAACTCAAGTGGAACAAGCGTAAAGTGGGATGCGAACGCGAACATAATCTTAGAAGGCAAGTTGGGTAAAAATGTCTACCTGATAGCAACATTCGACACAATAACATGATTTAAAGAGCGAGTTGGGTCAAAATGACTGACAGTGGGCAATGTGGGAACGAAAACATAATTTCAAGGGAGAGTTTGGTCAAAATCACTTAAAATGAGCAATGTGGGAAATAAAACATGATTAAAATGTAAGGCACTAATTAAGATTAAACAAAACCGTGAAAAGTAAACTCTAAGGAGTTGGTCTAGTGGAAAGCAAGCAATAATTAAAAACTCTAAAGGTGAGTTTGAACTTCCACAGATGCATTATTAGGTCTAAATTAACGAATGCCAAACCAATTTTCAGTTGTGTTGATAGAAATCTTGATTGTTTATTAATTAATTGTTAGTTTTCTTGAAGCCAATTGACAGTGTGAGTACTAAGTATCATATTCTTGATGAACTGTCTATTTATTTGATACATTTAGATGGAAAAAAAACGTTCTTTGATTAGAATAATGTTTTGTAAGGATGATCTTCAAATAAGAATAAGAAATTGAACATTTTTTATTATGGAGTTCATACGATAAAAATGCGTTAATTGGAAAAGTTGGAATATGTGTTGTGCATTCCTCCATATGAAACACAAAGAAAGGAGTAGTTGTTGACTTGCATTGTTGGTCCACCCACGTTCTAAACCACACTCTATAAAGTGAAGAAAGTTGAGGTTTCACCATAACACTCATTGGTAATATGAAAAATAGCCCAATCTCTTATAAGTAGATGTAAGGTCCCTCATTTCTCTAGTGTAGGATTCACTCTCAACATGTCCCCTCACGTGTGACAAATTTTCAAGCCTAAAATGTGGACAACACAAATTGGATGATGAGGAGCACAAGTGGCCATGCTCTAATACTCTGGAGAAAGTTGACGTTTCACTATAAAACTAATTGACAATATGAGAAATAATCTAACCTCGTATAATCGTATATAAGATCTCTCATTTTTCTAATGTGAAAATCACTCTCAAAATAAAGAAGTATCATCTACTATATAACATGTGCATCCTAAATATAGCAAGAGAGGCTGCAAGAGATATTTTATTTTTATATGGTATGAGAAAATAATTGGACCACCCACGTTCAGAATTAGAAATCGATAAAATATCGTCCTCCCAAGATATAAAATTATAAATATAGCATTATTGCAATTTGCATGAACCATGACAAAAGATTAAAAGCCATCACTAATAGCTCCAACAAACTTATATTTCAAGTGGATCATACACCAACGCGAGTGGATTGAATTTATCGACTCCATATATTATTCTTAACATTCATTATATATTTGGTACTACATTGCGACATGCATGGAGGAAACCATAGCTCTCTTTAGTCTGGTTTACGTGAAAACATTTTATCATTCTTTCAGGCTCTGTGGTTTATCCAGCAATGACACAGTGTGGGGAGTCGTCCAAGGACCACACCCCGATCAAGGAAATATTATTTGTAGGTCAATAAGAATAGCGCGGGTAGTGTACAAAATTTTTTGGGACGGAATAATATGCAAATTGGCATTTCTTGTAATTTTAGTAGGTCTGAAGTCATTTGACAAGTCATATTGCACGTCTGTCAATAGATATCAACAATTTTTGGGCATGTCGACTGATGTCAATAACTTTTGAGCGAATACGCCGACAAATGTCAACATATGTGAGTGAGCCTATCGACAGATGTTCATAGCAACGCATATAAATCACAAAGGCATTAAACTAGCAACTACCCTGCCTAGTGCCATATAGGAAATTCATCGAGCAGTTGGAGGACAATCTTTCAAGGACATTTAAGATTTTCAATTGAGAGCACTCATCCCCTTCCAAGGAGGCTTTTTGAGTTGGAGTAGGATTCTCTACCCTCCTAATCTCTCTGCACTTTCATGTCTTCTTATTTAAACGGTCACGGTTAAGCAACGTCAACATCTTATATTCATTTTTTTAATAAAGATAATAAGACAAAAAATAATATGTGAGAGGAGAGCATGAAATGAGATGAGAATATGACAGTAGAGAATCCTACTCCATTTGAGTTTTGGGGCGTTACCCACCTTGCCTCCAAGGTAGACCCGCCCTTTCACCCTCCCCTATATATTGTTAAGACTAAAAAATCGTGCTACGATCAGTCGTCTGTAGCCAGCCACTTAAATATTTTATTATTGCTCCTCAATACAAGAGACTCGCATCTAATTAACATCTAGAAACTACTTTTATATATACATATATATTTTATCTTTTTTCATACGTGAACAATTGATCTTAACAACATTTAAGCATCGTTGTCACCAACTTTCCTTTCAACTACATGCGAGATTCCATCAAATTCATGTGCTATTCAACTACAATACTAGTAGCCACTACCTAGAACATGATTATCACCTGCACCGCCCCTAAGTTATGGTTCCTATTTTATGGACCACTATTAGTCTATTTCTATATAATTGGCCATTAGAATTTAGACATGGACATCTAACCTCTCGTCCTTCCTGTCTGGCCGGCCTCACGAACCATAACGTAGGCTAATAGTGGTCCTCAACTTATTTTCTTTAACCTTTTTATTTTTCTTTGTAAGACGTGTTAGCTAGACGATGAATATGAGAATGATTTCTCCTTCGAATTGTCACTTGTGCACATGGAGGACTTATCATACTACTAAGACATCACACATTCATACATGTGTAACATTTATTACAGGATGAAACACATTAACGCTTAACAGTTTTTCATGTATCACGTTTAAAATTATAGTAAAGTTGCAGTTTCCGCTACATTGTTTATAATTTAATTATAAATAGGACTAAACATTAACCTAAAACAATTCAGAATTTCCATCCCGTGTCACAAATTATCAAATTTGGCCGATGTCATCGTGTCATCGTTCACCTAAATTGAACACCACGAGAAGTCTCTCTCTTCGTATAAAGGCTTGATAGAGAAGTACGTGCGTATGAAAAAATCTTGAGTACGGATTTCCCCATGCATGCGCTTGCTCACCAGAATAAAATTAATAAAAAATAGGCTTGGGTGGGAAGAGCTCCACAAAAATAGGCTCGGAGATTGCACTTTTAGATAATATTTGGAAATGCGTGGGGATTGATGATTTGATTTTTTTTTTAAATTATTTAAGAAAAAGTTTAATCATCAATTGTCACGTAATGTAATGTGCAAAATATAATTTAATATATATTTTCTCTAGCTTCAATGTGACACACATTTGTTAATCATTTTTTTAGCATAATACGTGATTGACTTTAGGTGTGCATGCACGTATATCGCGTGTTAGACCGTCTCCCATTAAGATGTCAAATTAAAATGTTAAATTTTATTTTCATAGATAATATGGCAAAATAACATTTAGTAGAGTCTCTCATTTCGACGAGATGTCAAATTAAATTGCTTTTTGGTATTTATTAAATTAAGTAGGTCAACATTTAATAATAAAATAATCAATAATAAAGAAAAAAAAAGAAATATGTGAGCCAACATTAAAATAAACAAAAAATGATGTTGCCTTCAAATTTGGCACAACAAAGCGGAGAATGTCAATTCATGTAGGATTTTCACGTCTTTTTGGGGACTAGAAAACTTTTTTTTTTAATTATCAAAACAGTCAAGTAAGATTTTTAACATCTTTTCTAGAGATGCACTTATATGCATGTTTATATGTGGAGTGATACTAGAGATACTGTCTATCAGAACAATATCTATAAACCACATAATATTACGATTAACGTTTGAATTTAATTAAAATCACGTAAGAATGAATTCCACCATCAATTTACGTGGTCTACAAAATAACAAAATAACATAATCTTCTAGTATTTTCCTTTAACGAATGAGTGTCCCAAAGAGATTAAAAAAAATGTCGGTAACCCGTGAACCGCAGGAGAAGAGTCCAAATTAATCCACAAGTCGGCAAGACAAACGCAAATTCAAATTCAAATTCAATGTCGACCAAATTAAAACACAATTACAAATTCAAATTTCAAAGATTCGCATTCACTCCACACGCACCAGCAGCATTCCCGTTATTCGCATTCACTCCACAGTCCGCGCAGCAGCATTCCAAAGGGGAAAGAAATATCCGCATTGGGGCGGGGCCCAAAACGACGTCGCACGAGTAAAATGTTCTCCTTTATCCGTACAATTAAGTCGCGCCACGTATGTATGATGCATGTGCGCCCTCCCTTCGTTCTCTCTTCTTTTTCCCGCGTTTCTCACACGGCTTTGTCAACGTCTGCTTCACTTTTGTGGTTTGTTTCGATCAAGCCATTATCTCAAAAACTGAAACATCACGAAATTATAAATAAATATAAAATATATTGAAAATTATGACTTTTGATTATTATTTTTTTTTTTTTTGTAGAGGAAATTAGAGGTTGATTGGTATTCCAACGTTGTGTCGAAGAGCCTATTTTTCGTACGTGGTATTATTATTTCATCCAAATGACATCATGTATAATTGTATATTAGTGTTGACATCACATGTATACTATAATGTGGGATCGGTATACTACGTATAAGATGTAACCGGTGTACATAGGGCACATTTATGGAACGAACAAATCGGATTATAAACGAGGAGTTTCCGTTGAAATGTTAATTAACTGTTATGAATTAAAAAGAAAATAAAGTTGAAACTCAATACAGTGTGATTAACTTTGTAGGCTCATACAGGTCTACCACCTCACCAATATTATCTCTGCTTAACCACCTAACAGTGTTGGATTTTGTCATAAAAAAATCTTAGTGTTATTAGAAGTAAAATTTCTTATACATAAGTGATAGTGTTATATTATATGTCCGATGTGAGACTCTATTCTCCAACGTAGTATTTACTAACTATTATGAATCAACATAAAAATATTTTGATTACTAAAATACCTTAGTATAAAACTAGTTTTACTCTTTTTTCTCTTGGTTAAACAAATTTTACTTTTCATCATTAATAAAATGTGAGGGTAATAATACTTTATAAAAAAAGTTGATTCCCATTCTTCCTTCTCCAGTCCCACATCCTTCCTTGTGAATGCCATTATTCAAACTAGAGAATCTCATTCCCTTTTTTATGTGCGACACATGCATATTTTGATTCTCCTAAAGTTAGTAGACAAGGAAATAACATGGAATAAGAATGACTCTCATGTATTACACATGCATATTTTAGGGTAAGCATTGAAGCAACAGAAAGATTACTTTTTTGTAATCGAAATGTCATGAGTTCGAGTTGTATAAATAATCTCTTTGCAAAACAAAACTAAGGCTAAGATTGTATACGATAGACCTTCCTCCTTCGACCATCGCAAAGCGTGAAGTCTCATTGGGTTAGAATCGCCCTTTTAGTGTAAAAAAGAAAGAAAAAAGTATAGAATCGTGTTCACCTCGTCATGCTTTTTGTATTCCATTCTTTTTTTTTTCCTTTTATTATTCGTATGTGAGTCTAATTACTGTTCCTAATCATGCTGTCACGATTAATTGGATTTTTAAAAAAATGCAAATGGAAAAGGAATATACATGGATATGCCAAGATTTTTAAATATCTCACTTCCTCGTACGATTTTCAACAGTGTCTAAATGTTAAATCAAACTTTTAGAATTAAAAGAAAATAATATACAAGTACATTTTGATTAAAAACTCTAATGAATTATGGGTTGCATGTTTTGGGAAGTAAATAGTTGAAGAAAGGGAAAGAGATATTTTCTACATGCTTGGCAACTTCGCGATATTGGGAGTCAGTTGGTAGTAGCACTGTCCACGTACTCAACTTGGACTGCGTCTGTATCGAAAAATAATTATATCTATGCATTTTGGTAAGCGTTTAATTTCTATTGATGTTTTATTTTTTTTATTACTAGTTATCTAAGTAAATTTCCTTTCACGTGATATTATATATAAGACGCTACTCGGGTGGAGGATTGTGAATTCATGGTGTGACGCTACTTCCGTCTTGTTGCGTACCTATGGGACGGGACATAATATACCAACCGCGCACCTAACGCCGTTAACACCACCAAAAGTGTACTAATAACTCAATTTACCAAACTACCCATCGATGATAAATTAAATCATCAGTTTTGGCCCTCTTCGGCAAGTTGGGAATGGTGGGGCAGGGGTGGGGACCATGGCGCCGTTGAATGTTGACTCTTTCACCAGCTTATCTTTATTTAATAAAAATTTATACATTGAATTTTTCTGGAGTCCCCTATTTTACAGCATGAGTTGATTTGTGTGGCATACTTCATAATTTATATGATTTTTTTTAGTGTTGGATGTTATCTACGTTAAATGATGGAAGAATGAATTAAGTTTCACAATGAGATTAGTGATAATATGATTCAAATTTATTTTTGGTGATATCGAACCAGAGCTTTCACTTATAAGTAAAAATAAATATCATTAAACTGCAATATTAAGTGTTTCGTCACAGTAATTCACCCTTTTAGATATATTTTAGTAAAGATAATATATCAAATTTTATACAGATTAGACAATGACAAAAAATATTTCAAATTCGAGCATATAACGACGTGAAATAAATAACAAAAAAGGTGACGAGAGAAGAAGAAATAAAGAACCATGAATGAAAACAACATCTATTTAAGAAATAAATGAAAACAAATAATTAGAAGTGAAATGAAACTTAACAATATTTTTAAGAGAATTTTAACGAAAAATCCTCAGTTCTGTTCACTTTAACGAAAAATTATATTTTTACACTAAAAAGTCAATCATGATACTATTCACTTTATCATTTATTTTATTCTTATCGTTAAAATTCAAAAAATTTAAACTATTTTAATTAGTTTTCTCGATTTTTTTTTAATTTTTGTTCATTTGTTTTTGCATTTGTTCCACATCTCTTACACCATTCCTCATCAGACCGAAAAACAGATTCTTTAACAACAACAAAAATGAAAGTACAAAACTAAAAACAAAATATTTATCAAATGCACCTACCATCTTATAGTTATTTCCTTTTTTTCTCCACACTTCTAGCATATTTTGTTTCATTTGATAAAATCTAAAATTGAACCTATCTTAATCTTAACTAATCATTCTATTAACCTTTTATCTTTTTAACTGAGTAATGTTACACTTATTATCTAATTGTTCCATCATTTATATCATTCTCTGATAGAAATAGAGTTTGCCAACGCATATAGATTTCGTCTCTATTAAAAATATGGTACAACTAAATGATAAGAGTACTATTTTTTATTTTAACTACTCTTAAGCTACATACTCACTACAAATCTGTGACACGTGCCTTTATAATGTACAATTGATGCATTTCTAATTCATCTCCTCTAAATTTTATGGTCCACTAATAACATCGTCTCAATACCCTAAGGGTGCGTTTGTTGCGCTGGACTATCTTGAACTAGACTAGCTTCAAGAACTAAGCTGGACTGGCTTAGACTAGACTAAATTGGACTAACTTAGTGAAGCGTTTGGTGCAATGTTGGACTAAAAAGCTGGATAATAACAAATTCTAATATTATATTATTTAATCTATAAATTATTAATATTTTATTATGATCTTATCTTTTTCTCCATCTTTTCCTGTCATTTCCGTCCCACACCTTCAATTTGGTATATTTTATATGAAAGTTGGTTGTGAAATGGATCTGAAAGAAAGTCGAATCGAAAAGTTAATGATTGATCTAGGTGACCGGAGATGACGAAGAGTCTGTCGGGAGTGGTCGTTGAGCATGACGAGGATGAGAGATGATAGTCTTAGCTAGTCCCATGGTTATTGGGGGGTCTCGCTAAGAACTTTTAGTGAAGGGTTTTGTCCATGCTAGTCCTCTTTAGTCTCATTAATGTTAGTTTCAGCATGAAACAAACACAGTATTGGACTAACAACTAGTCCAGTCCAATCTCATTTGACGAGGACAAACAAACCCCTCCTAAGACTTCAAAATTCTCACTCAAACATACATGGCCTAAAAAAAATACTAAAAGCATTTTTTTGTTACCTAAATAATAAAAAACATGATTAACTGTATACTTTATTATGTTAGTGCTTAGTGGAATGAAGTGCACGCGAAAGCACCTGAATATATTTGTGTACTTTAAGTCTTTAAAGAACAAGGATATTTTACATTGAATAAATATTTTATTCACTGGATAAAGAATATATTTAAAAAGCATTCAGTATAAAATAACATTTACAATAAGATTTAATAAAATACGTTACACCTCACCACTCGCAAAACAATGAGTATTTTATTTTAGACACGGTCAACACAATGAAATATATTTTAAAAAACCCACTATCTTCACCATTGAACATAACAGCCCAAACCTTGATACAAAATTACAAATTATGTATGGTTAAACATTCCATTATCATTTACACCTTTTGTAGAGCCAAAAATAATCACAAGGCGACACGTGGACTTTTGGACAAAAGAGGACTAAAATACCCTTGAAGTATACCGGGATTCTTACGCGCGAGCAGTGGGCAATCATCTTTCAACCAAGTCAAAAGTGCCCAAAATAGTTAACAATTTAAAACCTATTTCATCAAATCCTTTCTATAAGGTAATTCCCAAAATCTAAATTATTCTTTATGTCTTATATTCCATTATTTAGCAAATAAATTAGCTAAATAATATATTCCTTTCTTATTTCATAAAATTGATTAATTAAGGGATTAATTACCTAATCAATCCCTTAATTACCAATTAAATCATCCAATTAACCACAAAATACATCCAAGTCAACCCTAAAGCTAGTCAAAGGCCGGCCACACCCTTTGCTCTTTACCTTTTTCATTTCTTCCACTTTATTACCCAAATTAAGTTAGTCAATTAATCCTATAACCCCCAATTTATTTCTTTCATGTTTAATTAGCCAATAAATTGGCTAATTAAGCCAAAATTTCACCAAAAAACCACATGATGGCCGGCCACTTTCTCTCCGAAGTGGACCGGCCTAACCCTATAAAAGGCCTCTCATTTTCACCAAACACTAATTCCAACACTTTGGCAAAAATCCCAAAATTCTCTAAACACTCTTTCTCTCTAAATTCTAACTTTGGCATCGGAGGTTCTTCGACCAAAGCCCCCCCCCCCCATTCATCGTGGGCGCGTGAGGCTCTTGGCCTTGACCTAAGGTGTTAATTGTTTTGTAGGTGCAATATTGTCCAAGATCAAGGAGGAGAAAATTTGCATCCACAAATTGGTGCTTTCATTGAGAGTTGAAGATCCATACTCTTAGAAGACTCTCGCATAAAAATGTTTTTTTTTTCTATTTACAAGTCCATTTGAATATTTTCTTACGTTCTTATTATTAGAATTTTTTAATTTGCAAAGATTCTTTGATAAAACGTGAAAGAAAATTCATACGTTCTTATTATTAGAATTTTTTATTTGCAAAGATTCTTTGATAAAACGTGAAAGGAAAATATAATGGCTAGAAATTTAGAAAATTCCACAAGTGAAAATTCTCATATTCAAGAAATGGGACCGCGGCGATCCATGAGGCTAGATGTAGTCATGGGTGGAGTGGCACCACCACAAAATTCCACCATAGCAACCACCCACGGCAAGATCCATGGCACCACCATCATAGCCCAAGCCATGTCATCCAAGCTTGCATGGGCCCGAGCCCAAGCCTCGCACTCATATGCATCACGCACTAAGCAGCCTGCTCCCGCCAAGCAGCCCACTTTCGTGGCCCTGCCTGCCCACGCAGCCCTGCCTACTCATGTGGCCCAGTCTGCTCACGCGGCCCAGCCTGCTCCCAACGAGCAGCCCACTCTCATGGCCCAGCCTGCTCCCGTTGAGCAGCCCACTCTTGCGGCCCAGCCTGCTCCTGCCGAGCAGCCCACTCTCGGGGCCCAGTCTGCTCCCAACGAGCAGCCCACTCTCATGGCCCAGCTTGCTCCCGTGGCATTCCAAGCAGCCCAAGTCGGTCCAAGACTATCTCAACCATCCGGACCAACCATCAAGCCGGGGGCATTTCCACCACGTTACTCCGCAGATTTGACATTTCCCAACTCAAATTTCACGCCCGGAGTCTACCACACTTCCACTGCTCAAGGAGATACATTCATTCCAAGCTATTCCAACCCAAATGGAGAACAACACTTGTCTCGACAAGTCATAGAGTTGACGAGCGCCATCGCACAGCAGACGACCTTGGTGAACCAGCTCTTGCAGCGCACCGAGATGCAACGTGCCCTAGGTGTGGTGTCCCGAAGTAGGACAAGAGTAGGCGAAGAAACTCTCCAGCAGCATTTGGCAAACAACCACTCAACCAGCCACGAACCAAGCATTCTGGCAATGTACGACTGGGCCCTCGAGATAGCGTATACTCTCGTCTTAGCGCGCAGAGAAGCGTGCACTCTCGACTAGGCCCACAGACGAACATACATTCACGGTTAGGGTCACACTTCGATAGTCAACATGAGCAACCTTCCAGGCGAAGTGTTCATTCACGGCTAAACCCGCAAAGAGCATCCTACACCCCATATCGGAGTAGGCAGCACGACGGATGGAAAGAAGCGGTCACTCAATCCAGCTCAAGTTCAACTAACAGCCTGCGAAGAACTCGCTCGCCTGCTAAGAACATACCACAAGAACCGCATCCGCCACATAGAAGAGCCAAATACATGGAAGAGCAGCCTAGACCAACAGGTCATGACTGGGGGCAGCCGAGAGCTTCGCTACCCCAAAGACAAATTCAAGAGGAAGTAGAAAGACTCTTAACCAAGCGATTGCGTAACTTTCAACGCAACGAGGTTACCGACGAGGCACTACGACAAAACATGACCAACATAAACAAGTCACCCTTTATGGATGAGATCGAGCAGGCAGAGCCTCTACGCGAGTTCAGCATGCCACATTTCACATTTTTCAAAGGGGAAGAAGACCCGGAAGGACACTTGAAGCACTACCGAAGTGCAATGATCTTCTATCAAAACAACGATGATCTTATGTGTAAGATATTCACCACCACTTTACAAGGCGAAGCACAAGATTGGTTCTACACCCTGCCGCCACAGTCCATCCGAAATTTTGATGAACTTTCTTTGGCTTTCATCAAAGAATATTCACCATATCGCTCGATCAAGAAGAAATCCGACCATTTGTTCAACGTCAAGAAGAACCCAAATGAGTCACTCCGCGACTATGTGAAGAGGTTCAAAGCAGAGAAGGCAAGGATAGTCGGATGCAACGACTTGATAGCTAGAGCAGCCTTCCAAAAAGGACTTCCAGCAGACCACCCATTGTTCGAATAATTGATCATGAAAGAAAATCTAACCCTAGTAGACTCCTTCTTTCTAGCAGAGAAACACGCACTTTGGGATGAAGCTCGGCGAGCAGACAAGGCACTCGAGCAGCCTAAAAAAGAAGTAGCGGTAAAGAAAGAAGACGGAAAGCAGCAGAACAAATAAAGCAAGCAGGGGGCCAAGCGTAGGGACTGAAGAGTGCGAAAGAGCTTTCTAAAACCTGAAGAAGTATCTCAAATCACCTCTCATACTATCCAAGCCAGGAGTAATGCAGGACTTATACATTTACTTAGTAGTCTTAGAAGTAGCGATAAGCTCTATCATCATACGAGAAGAGCTGGGGGCCCGATTACCTGTATTCCACAGTTCAAAAGCTCTCCTCGATGCTACCAGAAATTCAAAAGCTAGGTTTGGCAATAATTGTTGCAACTCGGAAGCTCAAGTTTTACCTTCAGACGTAAGCAGTCATCCTTATGACGCACTATTCGGCCCAAAAAGCGAGCCAACGGCAGACAAACACTAGAAGGACACACTCGGAAGCAAGTTTTGTCTTCATTGCCTTAAAAGATTCTACCGGCGGTTAAACACCATCTTCTGCTACGTGTCACATGGCCTCAGCCGACCCTTACTCTATAATTCTATTCTAGAATGGCTCAATACTGGCAGTTGAGCATCTCCTACTATGGGTTACTTGGTCCAGCTCTATGGTTCCCTACTGCGCATTCACGCCTAGCCTAGGCAACACAACAGAGCGGCCCAACAAGTTTAGTACACCCTAGCTGCACCTGCTCCACTTGATGAAGACTTCTAGTATTTGCATATCGACGATGCACCCAACAAGACGATCCTCGACTGCCTCAAGAAATCCCTCACCAACAAGAAAGGAAAATGGCTAGATGAACTCCCCGGATGTCTATGGGCATATCACACCACCAAAAAATGAGTAACCGAACAGTAAGGAGATGACCACAAGCTTAGATCTGGCAGAGGAGAATCGCGAGCAAACTATCACTAGCATCACAACTTACCAGCAGCAACTCCTCTCCAGCTACAACAAAAAGGCCAAGATCCGGCAGTTCCAGCCTGAAGATCTGGTCTTAAGAAAAGCCTTCATCACTGCCCGCAGATAAGGCTCCAAAAAGATGGATCCCATCTGGGAAGGTCCGTACAAAATCAGTAGACTAGGCGGCAAGAGCAATTACACCCACGCCACCTTGAAACGACAAAAATATCGAAAAACAATGGAATGCCTACAGTCTAAGGAAGTACCATGTGAGACCTCCCGCTACATCAAAGCCTGAAAACTGAAGCAGCTTAACGGGCACCACCTCGCAAGTCGAGAACTATCCAATTGTTATGTAGTCTTTTACAACTAAGTTATTCGTTTATTTCACTTGTTTTTTCAATAAGGAATTCAGAAGTAATTTGCAACTTGGCTCAACTACGTGCCTACGACAACTGATCATACCTGCACTTAAAAAAAAAAATTGCGCCCTTCTTAGGGACTCGTCGTAGGAATTGCACCCCCTGAGGGACCAACCATGCTCTCCAGTGCGAGAGGGTAAACCAATTCCCCGACACCCACATGGGTTTGCTCTCCAAAGCGGGAGGATAAACTCCATACTCCGAATATCCAGACGTGGATGAGCCGGGCTGCCCTAGTATAACTAGAGAAGCACGATGGCTTGCGCCGGGATTCCTAGAAGTAGCCACAATGGTTTTTTTCAAGGCTTAGCTATATGAAGGATTTTGGGTCTCTTGGCCTAATCAGCGGGGAACCGGGCCCTAGAGACGGAGAGGGCACATTACGCAGTACGTCCTACAGACGGCTGCCCTGGAACCCTAAAGCTGCTACCGAGTGCACTAAGGTAGCCTACGGTTTCCAGAAGACTGCCTACGGCTTGCCCTTCGAGCAGTAAAGCCGCGCTAGACTTATACAACTGCACATTCTTATGAAAGGTTAAACAAGCTAGCGTGCATATACGAAGCTTTATCCACTGCCGACATGCTACGTAGTCGATAAGCTTCACCTCTGCCAAGCGCGGAACAACCTACACCAAGTCCTAAAGTGTTGTGATACTTGATGCGCAACCTACGGAATTAGAGAAAGCACAAGGTTAACAGCCTAGTGGTTACACGGACTTGTCTACTTCTGTAAGTAAGGCATCCGGCTGCCAACCCTATGGCTAACAACTTTGTAAAGTTCTACACCAACACCTACGGCTGCATAGGCTACGCGAGCTTGTCTGCTTATAAAAAAGTAGCATGTCTGCCACTGGTCTATCAAGTTTAAAGGTTAGGGCATGAACAAAAGAAGCGAAGATGAAGAAAAACGAAGGAATCATGTTTATAAACAATTAGCAAAGGCCAAAGAAGTTCAAGCAAAACAAGAGCTACAAGGAAAAACAAAGAAAATCCTAAAGGCTACCTAGAAGACCACAGCAGCTTGGACGTTCCACGATTACTCGGTCGCCACACCTTCAGCAGCTTGGACATTCTTAGCAGCGGCATCATCCAGCGCTTTCACCTCCGGCTGCCCCAGCCTGGACACCAACTTTTCCAACTACTTCGCCAAGGGAAGCCTTAAAAGTAAAAATGAGAAAGTCTTCCGCAGAAATAAAGAAAGTCTCGAAACCTCGAGCTCATCCTTCTCACCCTTCAGCTGCTCATTCTCCTCAAGCAGACCAATACAAACGCGTTGCAGCTCATCCACCTCCTTCTTCAGACTTTCGTTGATCTTTAGTACACCTTGAAATTCCAACACTTGGGGTTCAAGCTTATCGACAATTCTCTTAAAGTGGATCATTTGATTATAAGCAGCAATCAACTTTTCATCATTTGCATAAGCAGTAAAACGAAGCTCAGAAACTGCAAACTCAAATCTTGAATCTGAGTCTCAAGCTGCAGAGAAGTGGGGGCAGAAATATTAGACCCCTTCAAAGCAACAAGCTCAAAATCCAACCTCTTGATCTCCTCGGCCAAGGAATAAGCTTCAGTTGCCATAGTCTTCGCCCGCTCCTTGGTAGCCTTGCTATATCTGCATCATGGCAAGCAGAGCAGTCCTTCAATATTGGGTTATATGCTTCGCAAAGGAACTTGGGCAAACAACCTTTCAGATGCCATCAACAAACTTGGTACAAGCGTCCATGTCTTCAAGCGAGACTGGTTTCAAAAGCACACAGATCTCAGCAGCCTCCCCAGAAGCAGGCATAGTGGGTTTCTCACAGCTGCCCATGCGAACAGTCTCATTCTTCCTAGCAGGCGAGTCAGTCTCAGCAGTAGAGTAAGTGGGCCTTAGCGCCACTTTAGCAGCAGAGTCTACCTTATCGCTCTTCATAATAGTAAGCATCTCTAAATGAGAATCAGACTTAGCTTCATACGGACATCTTAGCACAGACTTCGGCATTTAGGGCATGACAATACCTTTACACTGAGCAATATTATCATCAATCGAATGAGCCACTCTCGACATGACAAGCGTCACTGGCTCAGATCTAATAGCCCAATCTTTCATCCCTATAGAAAAAGTCAAGTCAATCACAAGCTTGGTGGCAGTCAGTAAACCCTCGCAAGCAACGGAATAATTCTTTGGTTTTTTCTTAGCCGACATTTCTCGAGCAGGCAGGAAGCATGCATGCCCAGCATTCCAGCGACCCATGAAGCCCGCGACCTCCTTATTTCTCTCAATCGCCGGTTTTCCCGTGTCAGATCCAAGAGCCCAAAGGAAATAAGACTTGCGACTCGTCTAGCACTGCACCCCAGCGCCACAATCTGTGACCCCAGTCACACAAAGCTGCCCATGGCTCTAGGCAAGTTGAGCAGCTTAAAGTAGTGGTCCCTGCCACAACACCTCCTCAGCCTATGCCAAGCCGACTCCTGGCCCCTGCCAGCTGACGTGTCGCACCACCCCGACGGCTGCCCCGCGACATCACTTTCAAGAAGAAGACAAGAAAAATTAATTTCCCTTTCTTACATCGGTGCGGCACGGAGAAGACGAAGAAAGCAACGAAAGACAATCCTTTGCACGGGCAAGATGTAGAAGATTGCTAGGGGAGGGGTAACAAATATCCTCTAAGCTTTCTCTCTCTTGTAGGGTAGAATAAATTGCTCTTCAAAGTTGATTTAATAACCCACTTAAGGTGGACTTAAATAGGCTTTGAGAGAAATTTATTTCCCTTTCCTAGAAGGATCTAATTTCCTATTAAAGAGAGAATCAACATCAAAATAGGAAGCAGTCTTAAGTTTCCTAAAGCAAGAAAATCTCTACACCTGCTGCCCTTTCCTGCGAACAGCCCAACAGGTGTGGGGGCATTTGTGGAGCCAAAAATAATCACAAGGCGACACGTGAACTTTTGGACAAAAGAGGACTAAAATACCCTTGAAGTATACCGGGATTCCTATGCGCGAGCAGTGGGCAATCATCTTTCAACCAAGTCAAAAGTGCCCAAAATAGGTAACAATTTAAAACCTATTTCATCAAATCCTTTCTATAAGGTAATTCCCAAAATCTAAATTATTCTTTATGTTTTATATTCCATTATTTAGCAAATAAATTAGCTAAATAATATATTCCTTTCTTATTTCCTAAAATTGATTAATTAAGGGATTAATTACCTAATCAATCCCTTAATTACCAATTAAATCATCCAATTAACCACAAAATACATCCAATTCAACCCTAAAGCTAGTCAAAGGCCGGCCACACCCTTTGCTCTTTACCCTTTTCATTTCTTCCACTTTATTACCCAAATTAAGTTAGTCAATTAATCCTATAACCCCCAATTTATTTCTTTCATGTTTAATTAGCCAATAAATTGGCTAATTAAGCCAAAATTTCACCAAAAAAACCACATGATGGCCGGCCACTTTCTCTCCAAAGTGGACCGGCCTAACCCTATAAAAGGCCTCTCATTTTCACCAAACACTAATTCCAACACTTTGGCAAAAATCCCAAAATTCTCTAAACACTCTTTCTCTCTAAATTCTAACTTTGGCATCGGAGGTTCTTCGGCCAAAGCCCCCCCCCCATTCATCGTGGGCGCGTGAGGCTCTTGGCCTTGACCTAAGGTGTTAATTGTTTTGTAAGTGCAATATTGTCCAAGATCAAGGAGGAGAAAATTTGCATCCACACCTTTTTTAACGATAAATGCTAACGAGACTCTCATTGAATGTACACATATTATCTTTTTGACAAAATTTTAATATTATAAAATATTATACTAAAATATAAGATAACGAAAAGTCTATATGATGACATCTGATATGGATAGCCATGTTTTTATACTACATTTCCAATTCACCTTAGGTGGCATCTGATGTAGATAGTCACATCATTTGAAAAATTTACAAAACCAAGGAAATGAAGGAGAAAGACTCCTCGTATACCACAATCATCATTTAATTAACTTGTTTTTTTTAATTATTAGTTTATTAAAGAATGAACTAAATTTAAAGATCTGATTAATTCAAATGATATAGCTATCCACATCAAATGTCACCTAAAATAGTATGAAAATGTGGTATAAAAATATAGTATGAATAACATTACTCATATTAAATAGTCACGAGGCTGTTTCCTTATCATTTCTCTTTTTGAACTAAAAAATAAAAAGAACTTTTATATATATATATATATATATATGATATATTAAAGTTCTCTACTGGTTCTCATGAGGATTGCCTAAATATTTTTTTTTTTTGACAAACGGCATTATCTAGACTAAAGTGGGTGTGTTTAGCCTCACAATAGACTAGTAATAATGTGATTTAAATTTACATTTGACGATAGTCAAACTTAAAACTTCTCACTTACATGTGAAAATGAATATCACTAGAACGTAGTATTAAGTTGCAGGATTGTCCAACTATTAGTTACCTATTTTTTAGATTATTTGGATACTCCTCCTAGTTTTGTAATTTACTTCTACCTAATCTAAAATTTTAGTTTGAAAAATTGTTATTCTATTTATTATATAGATTTAAGTCCAACACTGATGCAAAAATATTGTGTTATGTTAAATTTTGTGTTTCAAATGTGTTTTTGTGTACCTTTTCCTAACCGAAACATGAACATTATGGTGCGGAAGTAAAAATGTAGTATGGTGTTATCCATGTTTTTTTTTTCTTTTCTTTTCAACAAATGATATTATCTACACTAAAAGGGCGGGTGAGTGTGTTAAGCCTTACAATGTGCTAGCCAATCCATATACCCCTTTTTATCTTCACGTTCTCTCACTTTTTCAGTTGGCGGATCGAATGAATTTAACATAATTAAATAACATAAATTAATAAATGATGGGTAAATAGTAGAGGTGGGCACAATTTAGTTTGGTGCGATTTTGAAGAAAACCAAAATCAAAACCGAAAGTTTTTCCGTTTTGTTCGATTTTGAAGCTAAAACCAAAGTGGAACAAAACCATTTGGTTTTGGTTTCAAACAATTTCAGTTTCGATTTCAAAGTATAAGTCTTAAGGTTATATTATATAGTTATATAAGGCTACAGATTATACTGTGAAAGCAAAGAAATGGGTGAGCAGGAAAATTCAAAATCTGAAGCGATTCAAGTGAAGAACCCTGCTACATTTCGTTTATTGCTGCAAATTGGTGTCATTTTTCAGAGCTAAAGTTTTGATTTCTCTCAAAGTTGCACCCTTCCTTCATGTCAGTTTGAGTCCAAATTTAATCTTCAGTTCTTCATTTCATCATCAGCGGTCAAAATTGTCCCTTTCTTATTGATTTTAATTTGAGCTTTGATTGTTTCTGAAAAATGTGTTTCTTTCGAAAATTAGAAAAAATAGTTTGAAGGAGTCTCTGTTCTTACTTTTTTGGGCTCCAAATTCTATGTAGCGAGTAGCGTGTCATTGTTAAGTTTGCCGACAAGAAGAGCACCTTGCTTTCTATTTCCCCAAAACAGAACAAAAAGGGAACGGGCAAGTTGAAAAGTTGGAGTGCATGAAGTTGAGAGAGATGGTAGTTGAGAGAGACCGCCCGACTGAGTGACAAACACTAAGCGAGATATGAATTTTTGGCGTCGTTAAGTCCATACTACATATTATTTTAATTTTTATGGTGCGGTTTAATTTAAGATCAGTTAAAATAAAACTAAAACAATTTATTTTACTGCGGTTCGATTTCAAAATCGTAAAAACTAAACAATTGGTTCGATTCTATTTAATTTGTGTTTCAGTTTCGGTTTTTAGTTCAAGTGCCACCCTTGGTAAATGGTTCAAAGAGTTTGTAGATTGCACCTCCCGAAACGTAATGAAATAAATGGGAGGGCACAAGTGGTTATTAACTTACTGCCTTGGTGATTAGAGGCTTCCACTTCAATTCTCTGCGTCACTCTTCAGATGTGTCTCACTCCGATTTGTATAGAAGATGATGTTATCCATATTGAGAGTTCCACACTGATGGGAAGAAAGACATTGCATGAGCTTCTATGAGGTTGTGCTACTCCTCATATTTCTAATTGATTTTATGGTAGAACATCAACTTTTTTTATGGTATCAGAGTATGTTGTCCCACATATGCTCCACGTCATTCCGTTGTATTGTCCACGTTTTAGGCTCGAAAATTTACCACGCGTGAAGGGGTGTGCTGAGAATGAGTCCCACGTTGATGGGATGATGGACCTTACATGATTTTATAAGAGATTGGACACTCTTCATATTAACAATTGATTTTATGGTGGAATCTAAACTTTCTTCAATCCACACACTCATTCTTATGTCTCACACACATTTTGTTAATAGTTAACCTTTAATCTTCTATTCATTTGATCCGACGATCTGAAACCGAGAGACTTGTGTGTGAAGTAAAAAATGAGTATCTAGATAGCACCAATCTTGAGTAGATTATGCAGAACATCGTTGGAATAAAAAATTGGGGTTTTTGAACATTAGTCCTTGCAAAAGATTAAAATTAAAAAAAAAAACCTGGTGCTAGATTAAATATGCAATTTAATCCCTTGAATATACTTTTATCAAAATTTGCATTCAATTTTTGGTATTTAATGTGTATTTTTATTTAATCTCTCCACATTAGATTTTAATTTTATTATTATGCACATATTTAGTTTTTTAATTATAAATGAACAAAAATGAGAAAATATTAAAAGAATTTTGTACCAAAATATTTGTACGTACATAATTTTACCAAAATATATTATAATGAACCTAAATGTATGTACCGAAATGTATTATATTGAATTAATGTACGTAAACGTACCGAAATATCAATACCGAATTGTATGTACCAAAATGTACGTACCTAAATGTCAATACCGAAATATATGTACATAAATGTCAATACCGAAATGTATATACCTAAATGTCAATACCGAAATGTATGTACCGAAATGTACGTACCGAAATATAAAATATTGAATTAATGTACCTAAAAGTCAATACTCAAATATGTGTACCAAAATATATTTAACGAAATGCATTATATTGACCAAAATGCATTATATTAAATCAATGTACCTATATGTTTGTACCGATGGATATACCGAAATATTCAAATGTATTAATGTATCTAAATGAAGAACATACAAAATTGTTATCGGAATATATATTATAAAAAATTAATTGCCTAAATGTAGACACTAAAATATATTATGATGAATGAAATAAAAATTAAATTTAAATGTAATTAATACATTAAAATATAAATAAAACATCAAAATATAACTAATAAATGTGATGATTAAATATACTAGGGACTAAAATTGAATTTAATCTTACATAAGGTTATAGTCTAAAACTTATCTTTTTTAAGAATTAAAATGAAGTTTTCTATAAAAAAAAATTAAAAAATAAAGAGGGAGGGCAATTCTGTAACTAAACAGAAAATGCATGGGTCATGCTGAAGTTGGCAGATAGGAACGCGAACCCGGACGTTGCCAACCAACGCAAAGAACACGTGTTTGGAAATGTGAAACCGACGGGTGGTGGGATCCACGCGGAATGCTGCGAGGAACCAACTCAACTCCCAATGGCCTTTTTTTCAAACACACATATATTCCTCGTGCTTTTTAACTCAATTACAAATAATAATTCTAAATAAATAAAACAATAAAACAACCAATAGATAATTAAATAATTAATTTATAAATAAATAAATAAATGAAGATAACCCGTGGGCTGTCGATAAAAGGAGGGGAGAGACACATGATACCCCTAGTGTTCTCTCACTACAAGGAGGATGTAAAGAGAGGAGGATTCAGCGCCAAGACAGAAAAAGGAAGAAAGATTGGGTTTTGAATTGTGGGTTGTGTTTGGTTTCTTTGATTTCGAACTGGGTCTGTGGGAAAGGATTGGATTTTGAGTTGTGGGTTGTGTTCGGATTGTGGGATTGTGTATTGGGTCGGTGGAGAAATGTCGAGTTCGTCGGAGACTGAGGAGGTTTCAGGCCAGAGAGGGATGAGGACGGCGGAGAAGCCGTCGAACTTCACTCAGACATGCAACATGCTTTGCCAGTACCTCAAGGAGAAGGGCAGCCTTGGAGATCTGAATCTTGACATGGCGTGCAACAACATGCAACAATCTAATGGTAAAGCACTTGTCTTTACTTTTTAGCTGGACCTTAGTTTCTGTTTGGTTGCTGAGAAAATCAGAGGAAGATAAAATGAATTTCATCTAGAATCTTATGTGTGCATGTCTATGTTGTAGACTTATAGTTTCTGTTTGGTAGCTGAGAAACCAACAAGTTTCCCAATTGAAAGAGAGGATCAGAAAAGGGAAAGTTTTTAGTCACATAAACCACCTCAACTAAATTGGGAGTTTTTGTATTTTTTGTTCATATTATTTTTCTGTTAAGATTTAATAAGATCTCATTCGAATTTGACCAAGGACACCTGAAAATTGCAGTAAAAAGCACTGCTTTGTGTAATTTTGTTTCCATATCAAAAGGGTTTCAGAATTTCCCTTTCTTGGTTTCTAAAATTGGACAATGTTTTGACAGGAGGAACACCTGAGATGTTTCGTCCGAAAGCCCCACCCATGAACTTCTTTCCATTTATGGAAAATTCTCGGAACATGCCAACGGCGGCTAGAGACTTCAAATCCATGGATTTGTTTCCTCAACAGGCTGGTTTTGGTCCCTCTGCCCCCACCCCCAGAGAAGAGGCCCCCAAGATGGCTGAATCTCGGTAATTTTTCGAAATTTACGGCGCTGTGGGGTTCCTATAGAGTTAAAAAATCTGTCGATATTGGAAGGCGAAAATCGGATTTCTGAATTCTTGTAGCAACATAAGATGTTCTTCGGTTTATATGTGAAATCTTTGTTAGCTCATTATGATTTGTTCATGATGTACCAGTGTGAAGAAATCTGCCCCTGGAGAGCCTCAGAAGGCACAAATGACTATCTTTTATGGTGGACAAGTAATCGTGTTCAACGATTTTCCGGCGGACAAGGCCAAGGAAGTCATGCTCTTAGCAAGCAAGGAGAGTTCTCAGAGCCACACCGCTCCGGCTTCGACTCCGGCCAAGACTAACAATGCCTTTGCCTCTCATTTGGGCAAGAGTCCCATTAATTCCAGCAGTTCAGTTCCTCCGACTACCCACATGTTTCCTAATTTTGGCAACCAAACGATTCAGGAGGGCCCCAAGCCGACCCCTCGACCGGTTGTTTGTGGTAATTTTCTTTCTGTGATCATCGTGTCTCCATATCTCAACTAGTCCTATCAACATGTTTCTTATCAATGATTTCCTTTTTCCGTTGCAGATCTTCCGATTGCAAGGAAAGCTTCGCTTCATCGATTCCTCGAGAAGAGAAAGGATAGGTAGGCATCCGAAACAACTTTAGCATAATTCATGTTGGAGTAATATATTTTTATGATCCATTTGATTGATCTGGTTTGCAATTTCTTTCTGTCTTACAGGCTCAACACCCAAGCACCGTACCAAACGAGCAGCCCTGCATCCGGCCCGGCGAAGCCAACCGAAAACAAGTCGTGGTTAGGGCTGGCTGCTCAGCAAACCCAATGATACGAGAAGCTGTGTTGTTGTATGCATCCTTAGGCCTTCGTATGGTTTAAGCCCCTGCTATGTTTTTCAATTTTGGCGGGTTTAGTTTAAGCCCGTAGTTTCATTAGCTCTATATTTGTCTGCCATATTAGATCTAACTGTTGGTTAATCTTAATTAGTTTATGTAAGCATGTATGTAATTAAGCTTTTGATGGAAGGAATTCAATTATTAATGATATAATTTTGAACTTTTATAAAATAAATTTACTTCTTTTGTTGACAACGGTCCACAAGTGACAAGCCCGAAAGAACACTACTTAGCTGCTGAAGTCCTAATCTCAGATGGACATGTGTTTAATTATAGTTTTCAATTTTAATTATTTGGGCACCGTGTTCATCTGTGATTGGGGTTTGCAACAATTATTATAAAATTACAATTATATCTGCAACTAACAATCGACCACAAGTAAAATTATGTTCACTCTTGTTGGTGGAGGTAGATTGATGTGTACATGGTTTGCTTTAAGCACGTTCAACATTTTTATTTGAGTGGTCCTCAAAATCTTGTTTTGTCATCAATACATGTGGCCCCGTTGCTTGTGGTTTGTGTCCAACTTAAGTAGACTAAGTGGTACCATACAATATGAATTCCTTGTTTGACCAAATAAAGAATAGCATGTGGGTTCTAACGTGGGCAACTATTATGTGCTTTTTTTACTTTATTAACAAGTCTCATTGATGAGATATGAACTAAAAAAACCGAGCGTCGTACACGGGTTTTTTTCCATCTAGGTAGGTAGCGAGTGTCGTTAAACCAAATAGTCATGTGAACTCTGTGCGGCGTTAGATTAAATACTTCACATGAAACTAAACTGTTTTTCAACAAAGTAAAAACTGAGTATTGCAAACTTTGATCTTTTTAACAAGGTAGATATTGATGGTCGTTAAACCTATTAGGTAAATGAATTATGGACGTCGCTATACCAAATAGTTCACATAAAATTAGATTATTTTCTAGCAGAGTAAATATTGGGTGTCACTGTACTAAATATTGGGAGCACCACTACTTATAAGCACATGTAAAGTCTCTCATTTTTTCAATGTGAGATTTATAATTTCAATACGCCTCCTAATGTGTGACAAATTTTCAAGCTTAACACGTGGACAACGTATGGCCATTGAGCTTATAAAGAAAGTTGAGGTTCCACTGTAAAACCAATTGGCAATATGGAGAGTCGTCCAATTACCTACAAGCACACACAACCTTTCATTTTCTTGATGTGAGATTCATACTCTCAACACTAATATCTTTTATCTATAACAAATATTGAATGTTATTAGACCAAATAATCATGTTCTCATGTTGAATCGTGCAATTTTAGAAATGGAACATGCATAATATAGTTGATAAATCACACAATGCTTTGACTTAAAGGGAAATGAGTTTTGATGCTAATTGCTAAATATGTTGGAACATTAACCACCACCTCTCAACCACTCCTCTTATCTTTAATGGCAGCATTATCACTAGATTTAGATTATGTTTCTCTTGTGGTTCACATGATTGACTTGTTCAAGTTGGACAAGAAAATTAACATGCAACAAATTCAAACAAGTCACATTTTCTAGGTTATTCCATTTTTGCTGCAAAATATTGTCCAAAATTTAGTAAACATTGCTAATTAAAAAATGAGGTGAAGTGTCCATTTATGTTCATGCTAAGGTTTTTTAGTGAAATGATTTCTGAGATTGACATAACTCATTAATTACTTTCCTTGACATGGAAAATTGATTGAATGATTATTAAGTTTATCCACCGTAAATCACTTTGGTCATTACGTGAAAAATCTTGTTAAACTGAGGCTAATTTTTGTTCAATCAATCATCCCTTCCACTTGCTTTTCCATTCGACATAGATTTTTATATGGACGGAGCAAAATGATTGACGGTGGACAAACTTACGAATCACTTCTATTGATTTTCAATATCAAGGATCAAAGTGAAGAGTTATGCTAGGGACCATTTTGACTAAAAAGCTTAATGCTAATTACGTCCTAATTGTAAACAATGACAGTGATGCCAGATCAACTGTTGTGGATTAGATTAATCAAATCACTTTGTTTAAACTTTTTTAATATCTCATTTGGTTCACAAAGTTGCTTTTTTTGTTTGACTCCATTTAAATATGAGAAAAACTGCCGATCTGGCAATTTAAATGCAACGTTAAAGGTTTATAAACGAGAAAATTTCCACTTAAAATATCTCGTGAAATGCACGGAAAGTATGTGGTTTCCATCCAACTTATCTTAAAAACACGCGGTTTCCAACTCGAACACGAAAGCATTCTGAATAGTTTTTCTTGTCGACCAAATTAAACAAAGAATTGTTTTGGTTAGGCAAGTGGTGGCCTCTTTGGCCTCTTTCAACTCTCCCTAATACAACAATTGTTTGGTGTATTGTATACAAATACAAATATACGTATGGACAGATTCGTAACGCTATTTTTTAATATAATTTTGATATACGTTTTTGTGGGGTTTATTTATTTAAATGAACAGAACAGTCTATCTTTTAAAACATCATTCTTAAATCATTTTTTCAAAAAAATCAGACAAACTCTAAAACTATTAAGACATTTATTTGTATTAAATAAAATAAACGAATATAGTTCAACAAATAAACTTTAAACCTTTTTATATTTTTGTAGACATAATTTTTTAAGAAAAACCTAAAAGATAAACATTTCAGGTCAATAAATACATTATGAAGTGAACTTTAAAAAACATATTTAAACCTTTATAAAAAAAAAATAGTGCAACGAGTCAACTTATATATATATTAATATATTTTTTATTTGAGATAATATGATATATAGAAACAAAATGTTATAGTGGCAGACACTTGCGTTGCAAGGCACTTTGTTCAAACAAACAGGTTTGAAATTGTCACGTTGTTCACGACTATGTCTTTATTTCTACATTATTTATTCATTTATCTTCCAAAAGCATACGAGTACTGAGCGGAGATATTTATAGGGTAATTGGTCATTTTTATTAGGAAACTTTAACGAAAAGCTCCCGGTACTGTTCACTTTAACGAAAAACCACATTTTTACACTAAAAAGTCAATCCTGGCACTATTCACTTTACCCTTTATTTTGTCCTTATCATTAAAACTCAAAGTTTTCAAGCCCTTTTCATTAGTTTTCCTTTTTTATTAATTGGGCATCACATGCATTGTTCTTGGTGGTGGGTAGGTGGGGTCTCCTCTCTTTTTCGACCCAATTTTATTTTTATTTATTTTTATTTTATTGTGATGGATTCCACGAATTGAAATTTATTTTTTATTTTATTGTGATGGATTTCGTGAATTGAAGAAATATGTTCATATAATATAGAGTCTAATTTATTTATTTAAAAAGAAACATTTGGTAGCTTCATCACGACAGTCTATTTTTTGGGAATAGAAAGACTCATAGATGCATATCATCTTCGTTATAACTAAGTCAACAGTACGAGGAAAGAACACAAAACGTGTCGTATAGAATACGGGCTTGAAATGCGTCCCTAACTACTAAGTCACCCCATGGTAATTCACGTGAACAATTATTGAAATAAAATAGATTTCACATGCTTTTGTAGTTTTTTCTAATACAAGCAATATTATTGCTTTTATTACATAAGTAGAAGGGAAAGTGTTTACACAAATAATTAAAAAAAAAATTATTTTAATCACCCAGACAATCCACCCTTTGTTTTCACAGTTTTTATGATTCATTTGCGTTCGGCATTCGTATTTATCAAAAGAGAGATGGAGAGATTTTTGGGTGCCTTACAAAGTGGGTTTCATTGCTCCTGCTTACGGGGCCTCCTAATTCTGAGCCCAATACTAGTTAGGTGGTGTTGAATTTGGATTATTTGGGCCTTTGCCCATGAAAAAAAATGAATAAATTAAACCTTGACATATTCTAACCCATTATTTTCATTCCAACAAGATCCTCTTCGATTTTGAAAATTCATAAATCGTATTTGTTTATCGTATATCGTGCAGTTAGTTTTTGTCAGATACTATTTGAATTTAATTTTAAATAAAAATATTTAAAATAATTTCTGACTGCACGATATACGATAAACAGATATAATTAACGGATCTCTAGAATCCTTACAAAGAGGATCCAGATTCATTTTCATTTACTACCAACCCTTAAAAGTATGTTTACTTAGAATGAGTGAAGCAATAAACCCCAACATGGATAAAAACAATGGATATCAGATTAACTAGATCCCCTAATTGATTTGACTCGTAAATTTTTCAAGTATTGAATTACGAGTTTTGAAGTGAAACTTAACTGTTGATTATATTTTGCATGTGAATTAGCACAAAAAAAGATTGAGAATCAAGATAATTCTAATACTCATTCGAAGTGCTTGAATCATCAACTTCTCATTGAAGTGGACAGTTGTATTGAGCTACCAAATCTCTCATTTATCGAATTCAAATCTTTTGCAGTCATTTTGTGTGTAACCTCTCTGTGGCTTCTATCATTAATTGACACGTGTCCATAAACTTAATGTGCGTCACTATATGACTACACACAAATTAGGTGCAAAAGATTTGAACTCTCATGTCTCAGTCGTACCTCTATTGATGAATTGAATACTTTCTACGAATTGAAATCTAATGGCAAATTAAAGTCACTATACTGTTTAAGGAAACCCCGAATTAGGCCGGATGATAACTTGTTGGGCTTAAAGTTGACTCTTGAAGATTTATGATACATCCTCCACACAATAGCAAGCTTATTGCTTTTGTGGCTCAATCTATGAAATTGGTTGCTTTCTGGCCCAACATGAAGGGACTTTTTATATTGTTATTTAAAAAAAAATCATTTTCTTGAAAAAATTTACTTCGTTTATATTTCACAACCAAAATAATTTATTTTCTTCATTTAAATGATTCATATAACATTTTACAACGTTATTATACCATAAGAGGAGATGAGGATTAGATCAGGCCACACAATAAGTCAATTACTAACTAAATATCGAACTTAATAATACATCATCTTCATCCATTTGAATCCGACTTAAAAAAATTTACTTCCTAGGGAAGTGAAATATTACTAAGGGTAAATTACATAGTAACCCTTCAAGTTTGAGGTCTATTACAACTACATACAACATTTTAAAAACATTTCACTTTCATACACTACGTACTATTTTATTTCAAAATAATATCTCCTTTAGATTTTCCATCCATTGGTCTGTTAAATGCTGACGTGGCTGCCACGTGGTAAAAAAACTATTTTTTTATACATTAAAAAATATTATAATATTAACTCTATTTATAAAAAAAAAAAAAAAAAACCCTTAACCTTCTTCTTCCCCGCTCCCATCTTCCCCCAACTCACCCAAAACCAGAATACCACCCACCCCACCAGATCCCAAAAACTAAAATCAAATTCCAAATTCCCCAATTTTCAAATTCAAAAACCCACAAAATTCCTCCAATTTTCAAATTCAAATCCCTATTCTCTTGAAAGAAGAAATCCAGCACCTACAACTGATTGGGTCTTGTTCTTGGGTCCAAGGGGAGTTGATTAAGGGTGGTGGTGGGTGGTGCAACTTGCTAGAACGATGGAATTGTCGTTGAGTACCTCCGGTGCTCCAGTGAAGTTCCTCACCCTAAAAACCCTCAAATTTGGGTGGAGATGGTAGATGGGAAGTCACTGATTGTTTTGCAGGTGTTAGATGGTGGTGATTCGAAGGAAAAAAAATGGCGAAATCGCTCGAATTAACCCGGGTTACACGGGTCGACGAGAATGGGAGGGGGCCTTTTTTCTTGATTGTTCCTTCCTTTTTTTTTCCTTACTTCTGATTGGTCCCTTAAATTTGTACATGATTGGGCTGGTCATCACCTTTGATTAGTTTATGGTTTTGGGTGGAGGAGGGACTGGATGTGAGTTGGGGAAGATAGAAGCAGGGAAGAAGAAGGCTGAGGTGTTTTTATTTATTTATTTATAATTTATAATTTTTTAAGGTTTAAATGTTATAATATTTTTAATGTATAAAAAATTATTATTTTTGCCATGTGACATCAGCCACGTCAGCATTTAACAGACCAATTGATGAAAAATCTAACGGATGTATTATTTTGAAATAAAATAGTACTTGAGGTATGAAAGTGAAATGTTTTAAAGATGTTGTATGAGGTTGTAATAGACCTCAAACCGGAGGAGTTACTATGTAATTTACCCTATTACTAATTTATTGAGAGGATAGTAATTTTTTGAAGAATAAAAAGTTTTATTTAAATTTTTTGGTAAGTAAATTGATTCCTATTATATGATTTCGCCTTCCACAAGTTAGTTAAACATAAAAAATTAGCCCAATTACTCATTTATTTATTCTTTATAAAAAGGAGACCTATTTGCAGTTTTACCATGCCAATATTTTTTTGAGATCTAAAAGGTTTGTAAAGACATTTTAGTATCTTTGGCCACCAAGGTCTAAAATATCGATGATATCGGAAATATCGGTAGTCCAAAAACACGAAAATTTCGATGGAAATATCGGGAAATTATCAATATCGATAAAAATTGAATAAAAACCACAGAAATTGTAAGAAAAACTTGGAAATTTTTATAAAAACTTGGAAATTTTTATTGAAACTTTGCAGGATGTTTATTTAGTCAATTATCTATTAGTTTATCACAAAAAATTGGAAGGAAATGCATTGCATGATGGATTTAACTGATTTAAGTTGATTATATAGCGAGCTGGTAAACATTGTGAGTGTAGAAAATATGTAGTAATTAATGAAAGAAGTTTAAAATACCATAATCATTTATATATAATGAATTAGTACAATATTTTACACTTTATACATTACATGGTAAGATACATAAGTGACTTAGTACCACATAAAGTTCCTATGAGGTTCAAAATTTTCACTATCTTTATCATCTCTATGTGTAGAGTAAGTGTATTGTGAAGAGTAGTCATCAAATGATAAATCCCCAAAATAGTTTTGCATGTAATTGTTAACATGCCACCCATATGGATCCGAGATTGATTGACGTTGTCCATAAGCAAAATCATTTGAAGATTGAGTCTCAGATTCTTTCCATGAGTCGCTCGATTCCATCCAACAGGAATGAGATATGAAGGATAGGGAAATGGTTGGTTATGAGTACAACCATAGTTACTACTTCTCACTCTAAGGGCTGGTTTGGTATTGCTGTGCTTTGAAAAAAAGCTGTTGTGAGAATAAGCGGCTGTGCTGTGAGAATAAGTGGCTGTGAAATAAATCAGCTGAGTGTTTGGTAAACATTTTTGTAAAAGTGCTTTTGAAAAAAAAAGCAGTCTGATAGTGAGTCTTTTCATTAAAGGAGCACTGTAACTCCGTGTGCTTTGAAAAAAAGCCAGTTTTCCAAAGCTACAAATAGCTACTTCAGCTTTTTCCTTTGATTTCAGCTTATTTTCACAGCAGCTTCCAAAATAAGCCCTTTTTTTTTAGTTTACCAAACACCTAAAACTCTTACAGCTTTTTTTCATGGGTGTTTTTTTTTAAAGCACCTCACTCCCAAACTAGGGCTAATAGAGTCTGAAGTTATAGATAACGAGTCGTCTTCTTGACAAAGTCCCCTTGCCTCTTTCTCTACAAGTATAGTCTTTCTCTATGGCACCAATTCCTGGTCCTGCCCGCCTACTACCATGGTCCTCATCCAGTGTTGCATGCGTGAAGTTTGCCTCACCAGTGAAGGGGCTCATAAATCCGAGAGGTGGTCCAACATAGTCTCCATGTTCCCAAGCTGGATCACGTTTAGTAACTTCACTAGACATCTTAAACGTACCTATATTTATTTTTCATGAAAATTAGGCAATTATTTTTTGGCCAAAAAATATAGTAGTGAGGGTTATATAAGAGAACCTAAATAATAAAGTTATTCTACAGAAGAATTAAATAGGAAGTAAAGAAAATGATTGTAAGAATTTAAGTAATTATAAAATAATATGGAATAATAAAACTTAATATTAATGAATAATAATCCAATTTGATAATAAAATAATCCTAATATTAAACATATTAATGAATAATGATCCAATTTAATGAATAATCCAATTTGATAATAATCCAATTTAATGAATAATAATCAAATTTAATAATAAAACCTAATATTAATAAAATAATAAAATAATAAATAACATTAAACATATTAAAATTATCGTAGGGAATAATTATACAACATTACTTAATTACTTCAAAAAATTAACATGCAATTATCGATATTATCCCGATATTACCGATATTATCGATATTATCCCAATATATTGACGAAAATAAAGTGGATACGTGTGAAAATATCCTCATCTCAAAAAAACGATAACATCGGCGATATTTCGCCGATATTATCGATATTTTGGTCCATGTTGGGCACTATCATGTGATTCCTCGGCACCCAAAGTTGAAGAGATATTTTAGTGTGGCTGTCATACGAGGCCACGTGTCCCTATATAAATAGTGAGTGATGTGTGTTAAAAAGTTAATAACTTAAAAAAAAAAAAAATTTTTTTCACTACTTGCATAAAAACATATTGTTTACCATTCATATTTTCGTCACAACTACCGAAGTTGAACCTACGACTGTATAAATTGGGCATTCATCTTAATTATGTTTCCAATATAAATGACACAATAATCAAATGGGATAAAATACCCCACACACACACACACACACACACACACAAAATTTATAGTAAAAAATAAAAATTCGGCAGATATAAAAGCAGAGACTCGCTCTGCTGCTTCCTTATTTTCTTGAGTCAATTCCGAATCGCTTTTGCGTTTTCCTTCTCATCTTTCCCTCCTCTTCCAGAGGTTTTTTTTTTCTTTCTTTTTCCCCCTTTTTTTTTTTTTTTTTGTTTTTCATTTTTCATTGTTTTTCTTCTTCTTCTTCTTCTTCTTCCTCCCTCGTTTCCCTTGTAATTTCATCTTCGTCTTAGTCTTTTCCTGAAACCCTAACCCTAAAATTGCAATTGCTAAGCCATTTGTATAAACTCCCCAATTCTCTTCGTTGCGTGAGGAGGAGGATATGCAACAGCAGAGGTTCAAGCAGCAAGCCATGATGCAGCAGTCGCTATACCAACACCCTGCCCTCTTAGGGGCCCCTCAGGTTATTTTCTCCCTCTCTCTCTCTCTCTCTCTCTGGTTTAATTTATTCACTTTGTTGGGCCAAAAATTTGATCTTGTTAGCTGTTTGGATATGGGTATTTGTTTGTAGGTTGAAATTTGTGCTCGATTTTTGATAAATTGTTGGTTTATTACCATTGAAATTATTTATTTTCGGGGATTTTTGATTTTGGTTGATCTGTGTGCGGCTTTGTGTTACATGGATCCTAAAAGTTGGTTTTTTTTTTCCAGAAATTTCTGTAACTTAATTGGAATTCAGCTGAAATTATCTAAATTTATCTGTTTAATGTTGAAATTTTATATCAACTGTATTCGTGTAATGCTGTATACTTTCTGGGTACTTATTATCATTGAGGAACCTCATTGTTATACATATAATGTGGCAAACTCTACTGTTTAGTCTTGTAGCTTATCCTGCTTGTTATTATCTCCTTGTTTCTATTAATATACTGTTCGGCTGAGGGCGTATAAAGTGTGCATAAAAAACAGATGGAACAATATCAGTATCGGTAAATGACCGTGCACCTTTAAGCATTAGTATTTGTTACTACTCCCTATATAAATTGGAAAATTGACACGGGAAAACTCTATCGGGATTGCTCGAAACTGATGGGGGTAGCTATTATACATAGATTGGACTCTTTCTGTCAATTTTGTTATCATATGCCAGCTTGTCTCCAAGCCCGTGGTTCTCTTTTTCTTTTTTTTGTTTCAACCATTTGTTTGCCTATGCATCTCTTTTAAGTTTTTGTGGGGAGTGTAAATTCATTACTTTGGCTTTTTTTCCTTTTCCTTTTGTTTGTTTTCTTTTTACATTTTTATTTTTGCAGATAGAGCCTATCTTGAGTGGAAATCTGCCTCCTGGGTTTGATTCAAGTACTTGCCGCAGTGTGTGAGTGTTGTATATATATTTTTCTTTTTCTATTTTATTTTATTCTTCTTTACAACTAGCTTCCTTTGTACTTGTTGAAAATAGCTTGTTTTCTTACCTGAAATGTTTAGTTTGTATGTTAATGAATGCAATCTATTGTGCTAATAATAGTGTGCACATGCATATCAGGCACAGTTGACTTTTTCTGCTGCACATATATTTTTTATTTATATTAAATATATTTGGGATGGGTAATGTGTCATTGTATGTTTGAAGCATCTGCTAGGTAGATTGCATTTCTCTGTCATTTTATCAGACTGCATGTTATAATGTTGTAATTCGTGAAACAATGCAGTTATGTCGGAAATATTCACCCACAAGTTACTGAACCCCTTATGCAAGAAGTTTTTGCCAGTACTGGTCCTCTTGAAGGATGCAAGCTCATAAGGAAGGATAAGGTGGGGTTTATTTTTGCCTACTTTGTGTGTTTTTCTTTGGATGGGGAGGTTAGGACAGATGATAGATTCTTCTTAGTCCCGCGAGAATTTTTGTCTGTTTGTACTGTTTGAGGATGAGCTGTGTCATATGAAATGTTGGTACTTTGCATTAGTGGTCTTTTAGATGTCCTCGGTAGAATTTTTACTTACATGTTTCCTCAATGCAGTCATCCTATGGATTTGTTGACTACTTCGATCGTAGGTCAGCTGCTCTTGCTATTGTGACCCTTAGTGGCAGGCATCTGTAAGTAAAAATCTTTACAGAATCATGTTGGCTCTCGTTTTTATGGTGGTGTCTTTTGCTGAATGTGCTGTTTGTTCAGATTTGGGCAGCCGATTAAAGTTAATTGGGCATATGCAAGTAGTCAGAGAGAGGATACATCAGGTTTGTATATGCATCAGTTATCATGGAGTGATGTGTATGCATTAGTTATCATGGAATGATGTGTTCCAAAATTTTAATTTCTTATGCTTGTTATGTTGGCGTGCAGGTCATTTTAATATTTTTGTTGGTGATCTTAGCCCCGAGGTTACTGATGCTACACTGTTTGCATGCTTTTCTGGTTATTCCAGTTGTTCGTAAGATCTACTTCCATATCTTTTGTTTTATTTATTCAACATTGATGTTTACTGTTATTCTGCTGATGTCTTTTGATATTTTGGTTTTTTTTTTTTTTTTTTTTTTCTATTGGATAATTGAAGTACCTCTATCTCAAACATACTTGGCTGTTTAAATTAATTTGATCTGATTGCTGTCAATAGAGATGCTAGAGTTATGTGGGATCAGAAAACTGGGCGTTCAAGAGGCTTTGGGTTTGTTTCTTTCCGAAATCAGCAGGTACTGACATTGTTAAACATTTCCTTTTGCGTTTTTGTTCTCACTCCTTGTTTTCTGGTTGGGCTCGTTATATGATTGTGCCACTGGTTTTTTTTGGTTCAGGAGGCCCAAAGTGCAATTAATGACTTAAATGGTAAGACATTGTACATTGTTTTGATGGAAGTTTATTTCCTTGCATATGTTATTTAAATTTTGGTTAGTGTGACTACCCATTAAGAAGTGCTACGATGACATAACTCTTAACTTAATATCTCAGGAAAGTGGCTTGGAAGTAGACAGATTCGGTGCAATTGGGCCACAAAAGGTGCTTCTTCCAGTGATGACAAGCAGAGTTCTGATTCTAAAAGTGTTGTAGAGCTGACGAATGGAACATCAGGTAAGCTGCTTCATTTGTAACGAAACAAGTTTCTGTAGTTGCTTATGTAGAAGTAATATTGGTTTTGTGTTCTCCCTTGTATGTTACTATCCTTGATTTGAATGAGTGGTGTAGCTCTTGTCATTTTTATTCTTGATAAATGTGTAAGAAACTATTATTTTTGTTTTATGAGGGCATGTTTGCTAGGTAATGATTTGTCTTTAGATTTTGCAGCTTAAATTTGTTGTCTACTCTTCGTTTTCCAAAATGTTTTTTTTAATTGTACGAAATATCTTGAATTGGAATCAGAAATCTTTGAGTAGTGAAGATGTTAGATAAGATGTTCACTTTCTAATTTTCTGCCACATTTGTGTTCCCATAATGATGAGCTTACTGTTTTTTTGTTTTCCCTTGCAGATGATGGTCAGGAGAAGCCTAATGAAGATGCTCCAGAGAACAATCCTCAGTATACCACAGTTTATGTGGGCAATCTATCTCCTGAGGCAAGGATTTCTTTGTTAACTTTAACTTTTAAACTGGTTGTGGATTGGTTATATCTTTTCTTTTTGTACTGTAATTACAATGTTCTTGTGCAAATGAAGTCAAATACTGTCTAGACTAAATGCATTTGAGTCTGAAATTTCTGTTAAACATAGGTAAATAAAGTGTGCAAGAACCGACTTCTTCAGCAAACTAATGTCAGCTTATCACCTCACTGTTGGTTTTGATTGTGCTTTTATATGTATACGTGGTGGACAGCTGGCCCATTTTCAAAACTGCAAAGTTACCAATGTTATAAGGTCATAGGTTAATTGCGTGGTAGTGGTAGGATCCCTGGGCAAACAGCTCTGGTTAGCATGGAACGCCCATTGGGCATAACAAATAAATGTCTACATTTGTCAAAATTGCACAAGAAACAACGAAAAATGTTCTAAAATAGGATTTACCATTATTCTGCAGGTTTCTTCAGTTGACCTCCATCGTCATTTCCATGGCCTTGGTGCTGGAGTTATTGAAGATGTTCGGGTGCAGCGAGATAAAGGTTTTGGGTTTGTGAGATACAGTACCCATTCTGAAGCAGCTGTGGCTATCCAGTTGGGGAATGCTAGGTTTCTGCGTGGCAAACCAATTAAGGTACACACTTGGCGGAGTTCCCAATTCAGTTGAATTACCAACAATTGACAATTTTTTGGCAAATATGTTAGATTTTAGATGATTTCTTTATCTTAGTAATAGAGTGTTAAGGGTCGTGTAGAGCGGGCACATATGCTTGTTTTAAATGTTTGCAATATGTATATGTCCTAATGGTGTTGTCAACTGATCAATTGGCTTTACCATCTGATGTTCTAAATATTTGCGATATGCATATGTTCTAATGATGTCGTCGAGTAGTCATTTGGCTTTATTTAATGTTTTCCGTTTCTGTTAACAGTGTTCATGGGGCAGCAAGCCTACTCCACCAGGGACAAGCTCGACCCCCCTTCCGCCACCAGCTGCTGTTCACCTGCCAGGATTCTCAGCCGCCGACCTTGTGGCCTATGAAAGACAAATGGCATTGAGCAAAATGGGTGGTGCGCAAGCCCTCATGCTTCCGCAGGGTCAGCATGCACTGAAGGCAGCCATGGGGATGGGTGCTGGAGCTAGTCAGGCCATATACGACGGTAGCTACCAGAATGTAGCAACAACTCAGCAACTCATGTACTACCAGTAACTGAATCGGAAGCACCCCCCGAGATGTGTACCTTGACACTGAGGAATAAGTGTTTGAGAAAACCAGTAGGATGTGTAAACGTTTGTCGGTTTACCCTTTTTTTCTTTTCGTTTTAAGGTGTTTTTCTTTGTAATTTTTTATTTTATGTATTTTTTTAACTTATACATGCGCTGTGTATATGGATACTGTGCTTTTGTTTTTAACATTTGGGTGTTATGACCTTACTCAGCTTAGCATGATCTTATTTACAGCTTTCTATTAGCGAGTCACTGTGATTTCATATTACCAAATGAACAGTCTAGATGGCTTCAAGATCTTCGGTTGGAAAGACTATGCATACACCCATCAGGATTTTAACACGTAATCGGTTGTATATTCTCCTCTCTTTCTTACTTGTCCAGTGGCCTAGTCACACTATCATGTGATGAGAGAAACAGAATAGTCGCATTGCATCCAAAACTTTGCCCTAGTGGGGCTGCGAGATTTTTGACTTCTCTAGTGTATGAGATTATGTTTCGACCTATAATTAAAGTAGTTTTGTGTAATTTATCCAAAATTTTAAAATAGACTGTTGCACATCCGACGTCAGTTGTGGATACAAGAATAATCCGCACACTTATTTTTTTTTTCTTTTGCACACTATTGTTCATTTGTCTTTTAATTCTACTTATTTTATTTAATATGACGGTCAAAATTACACTTGGACTACCAAGAGAGAAACATATGTTTACTTTATTTGATGGCCAAAATTACACTTGGAATCGTCAGAAGAGAAACAGGTGTATGTAAATCAGTTCTCTCGTAAAAATTATGGTCTTACAAGTCTTTTCCAGGGGAGTGAGACTGATTGAACTGAACTTTCCAGGCATCAATACTCTATATGATATGGATACTCTCTGTTGGTGGACACTTAATTTCGGGGGGTCACTGTCTATTTTTTGCTGAAGTGTCTTCAAAAATGGGGTCCAACTATGTCCGATTCAAAGGAGAAAGCTTTCAATCGAATGGGACTGGATTTGTATGCTTTTTTTTTTTTTTGGAAACGACTGGATTTGTATACTTTGTCTTCTCCAATTCGTTTGATTCTTGTAAAAGCATATTTTATAAAAATATTCCATTACAGTAACGCGGTAAAAGCCACTAACCAGCAATAAAATAAAAACTAAAACAAAATCTCTTTTAGAGACTGTCTGCCATACGAACACAATTTGAACCGTTACAATATGCAGAATCTTGAACTTGAAACTCGAGTTTTGAGATTCTGTAATACGAACACAGTCTGAACCGTTAGATCAGCAGAACAACGATACTCTCATCCAACCATGCATAATTCAAATCAAGATTTATACTAGTTCTTTATTATTCAAAATTGTTCATGTTTGTCATAACAAAATACAAGCTCGATGGATACCATTTAGCCAAAATTTCCCTTCTCTTTTCCTCTCTTTTCCTCTCTTTTTCCGGTTAATCGAAAAAAAAAAACACTAATATCGTCATATATGTATAAATGTATAGAGTGTATGGCCGTCTACGTAATTATCTGCCTTAAATCACAAGAATCCCAGTGGAGAAGACGATCTCCTCTCTCGAACACGATGATCTCGAAGCATCTGCAGATCTCAAAGCTTCCGATCTGCACCGCTCCTTCCTCTCATCGGCAATTATCTGGGTTGACCGACATTCTGTGCTACAAAATGCCTTTTCTCCTCTGTAAAAAATAACACATAAAATATTAGTCACCTAATCAAACATAACACCAACAAATAAAAGCTAAACACGAAGAAGAATGGTTTCTAAGGGTTTTGTACTCGAGTTCGAATATTTTACCGGTTATTTAGATTAGATTAGTTAGAATATCACTCGAATAAATGAACAAGAAGAAAAGATTGTCAAGGTTGTATACCTGTACATGTATATGTCCTTTCCGTGAAGGCTTTTCTTGCACAAATGGCA
This sequence comes from Crataegus laevigata, assembly GCA_963580275.1. Lineage (NCBI taxonomy): Eukaryota > Viridiplantae > Streptophyta > Magnoliopsida > Rosales > Rosaceae > Crataegus > Crataegus laevigata. Next base: position 33,918,857 of record OY756942.1, on the reverse strand, counting down.
ACAGCTGAGAAAATCCGACGTCGGAAAATCCGAGCTTTCAAGATCATCGTCACATATAGTCAAACCACCGTCACCGGTACGGCGGTGCATGGCACTTTCCGCGCCGTCACCTCCGTCATAGTAAACCTTCGTGCATGACTTGTTCTGTCCACGAAGAGTCACGTAAGTGTAATTCTCCAAACTATCTTCCTCAAATTCTTGGCCACCACTTGATGAAAACCCATCGCTGTTTTTACCCGAGTTCACCGGAATCGGGTCGGACCGGTTCGTGTTCGGACAGAACACGCCGTATTTTGCCAATATTTCGCGTCCGTTATGGACTGATTTTTCCAAGGCAGCTACTATGCCTAACCCGACACCGCCAACGTCGTAGCTCTTCAAGCCTCTAGGACTTGGAGAAGGTTGCATCTTGAGGTCCAGTGGACTTCTGGGGCTCGTCCCCGTGTCGGAAAAACCGGCACGGGTGCCGGAAACTAGAAGTTCCGATATCTTTCCGAGCATCGGGAAAGGTCTCTTGCCAAACTTCAACATAAGAAAAGTGGAAGTGTTGGAGTGTATTTGGAATGCTGTTAAGTTTTAGGCTCTCCAATATATGATGGTGGAGTGGGTGGACATGGGACTTAGCCCATGGTTTTGTTTTGGAATGATGTGGGGGGTTGATTGTTTTCAAACACCCATGAAATCATTGAGTTACTTTACTCTACGGGAAATGAATTTTGTATGAGAACTTGATAATAAAAAGCACTTTTTCTTTTGTTTGCGCAAAAGAAAAAGTGCTTTTTCTTCTGTTTGCCAAAAAAAAATATAAGAAGCACTTTTTCTTTTTTAAACACTTTATTTTATTTGTTTAATTCGATCGCCCACCAGGACAAATAAAGAAAAGTGTGTAAAAAAAGAAAAATACATGTGCTCATCATTTTTCTTTTATCTTCCTCTCTCCTTTTTATCTGTAATTTAATTCTCATTTAATTTGTTCACTCACCTGTTAAAAAAAGAAAATTTTAGTTCAAATGATGAGGTTATAAATCTCAACCGCTCAACTGTTTAGAAAATACTAACGACGTGTTCATCAAATTAATGACAACAAATCAATCAAATACTAAAAGAATGATAGTGTTTCTAAGATTTATAAGGTCATCATTTTAGTTTATCATTAAGATTTATAAGTTCATCATTTTAGTTTATTTCTCTACAAAAATAAGAGTAAAGACCGGGTGTGTCACATCCCCGTCCGGGTAGGACCACTTCTCGGGCCCGCTCCACCACCGTAGCACGATATTGTCCGCTTTGGGCTCCGACCATGCCCTCACGGTTTTGTTTCTGGAAACTCACGAGCAACTTCTCAGTGGGTCACCCATCATGGGAGTGCTCTAGCCCCCTTCTCGCTTAACTTCGGAGTTCCTACTGAACCCGAAGCCAGTGAGCTCCCAAAAGGCCTCGTGCTAGGCAGGGATGAGAATATACATTTAAGGATCACTCCCTGGGCGATGTGAGATGTCACAGGGTGTGCGAAAATCACTTGTTTCTTTAATTATTTCCAAAATGCTATAGAATGATATTTTGTAATTGGTAAACGTTATCTCTATTAGAAAAATTATTCAGATGTGGTCTACAAAAATATGATTTCTCTGAGATCAATCTAATTATTAAGTATGTGATTATTATTTTATCATAAAATTGGTTCCAATCAATCACTTTGTCAAGAGGCAATTGTTTAGGAAATGTCCTTTTCCAATTATTGGGACCACGTACTCACTCGGGGCCCACCGTAAGATTCCTTGAGCTTTAGCACCGTCGGATTGGTTTCACGTGTAAGAGATCCAAAGGCATTGGGCAACTACAATAATTACGAAACCACTAAAACCACTAAAGTATGAGCCCACAGAAAATTGGGGGCCCATTTCCGGCATTGAAAGCGATGGGGGCCTGGTTTCTTGTACGCCACTTAAAATGACTATAATACCCTTGATTATGATATTCCATAAAGGGACAAAATACAATTTGTTTGAGAGTATTAGCTGTCTTCTATGTTTTGTATTCTCAAATTTTAATTGGGTGACTAAAACGTGTAGTTTTCGTGTAACTTCTGCGTTTGTTTGAATGTTCGTTTTTAAATTTTAGAAAATTTATTTTTTAAATATAAAAATTAACTTATTGTATTTCAAATGAGTTAAAATAGAGATACCGAATTTCAACTCATGTTGTAAACACATCGAGCATATTTTGATTTGTTAATGTCGATAATAAGTTGTTAAATTTAAAAAAAAAACACACATTATTACTATTTTTACAGGCTTATGTAAATAGCTATTAACTAAGAAAATTAAATTGTTATTTCAAGAATTTACTCAAACGTTTTAAATAAATTTTAAAATATGTAGTTACGTGTTCAGAATAAATCAGGCTAATAATTTAATATTGAGAGATATTAGTAATAAGATTTGTTTTATTTTTTTTATGTGTGGTGATGAAAGCCTCTAATCTTCGTGTCATCATTTGTTTATTTAACATTTTCCATTTTTCATATAATAAAGAGGAACACCAATTCAAAGAAAGGGAAAGGCTTTACTATTATATTACCAGCACAGGGCAATTTGGTCATTTGGTTAAGTACATATTTTACAAGAAGGGAAAGCTCCAAAAACGTCAACAAACCACGACGGGGCCTTGAAAACCATGTGTGGCGATATTTCCCCGCACACAAACATAAAATTTTGGATCTGTCACAGGCGGCGGTAAATTTATTTTATATAAGTTTATTTTCATATAAAAGTAAACAAGACTATGATGAAAGTCTAAATAATTTACATACAACTTCTTCTTCGTAGTGTCTCGGACGCGACAAAACAATAAACCCGTCTAAGTCGACACTTCTTTCAGTGGCCAGCGACAACGACCTAAGAATCATATACACATGAGAGGGCGTCAAGATGTTGACAACATTCAATTATTAATTGCAAAACAAGAATTAAAATATAAAAAAACTAAGAATAATGTTATTTATGTCATATTTTTGTACTACATTTTCATATCATCTTAGATAGTATTTGATGTGGACATCCGCATCATTTAAATTAATCAGATTTTTTAAATTTAGTTCATTATTTAATAAACTAATAATTAAGAAAAATTAGTTAATTAAATGATGATTGTGGTATACGAATAGTCTTTCTCATTTCTTTCCTCGTGTTTTGTAAATTTTTCGAATAATGTGACTGTCCATATAAGATGCCACCTAAGGTGGTATAGAAATATAGTATGGATAGCATTACTCAAAAACTAATATATATATATAAAGGTAAAATATAGGGGTGTGCTATCTACACACCCTATTTTACTTCTCACACATCATTTGAAAATTTCTGTCTATTAATCTTCTTCAATTCATCTGATCCGACGGTTGAAAATTTAAAAGGTGTGTGTGAGAAGTAAAATGGGGTGTGTGAATATCACACTCCAAAATATATTGAAAAAAGCAAGTACCCTTCAACTTCAATTGTCTACTTTTTAAATTATAATTTTTAGATGTAAGATGTCGACATACCATTTTTTACGTTCACCTTAATGTTCGAAAGCGATATCAACTTTTGGCTTTGTATGGACTTTTGCTACTCCATTATGTTCTTTGTTTTATGGTTAAAACTACTCCATTTTGTTTCAGCCTTGGACAAGTTGATCAAGCATTCACCTACCAAGTTGAGCTTCATATGACCATATTAGTATTGGGTCGAGTTACGTGAATCGAGGCCCAGTTTGATGAATGGACTCATCGTCGGATGATGCTAACGTGAAATCGATAGGGTCAGAGGTCGCGATGCCAAAGATGTATTAAAGTTGTGTGTCACGTAGGGCTGTAAACAAGCTGAATCAAACCGAATATTACTTAACTCAAGCTTAGTTTGTTAGTTTTATTTTGAGTTCTAGGGATTATGCCCAAGACGTATATTGAAAGACCTCTGGTTACTTAGGGTTTCTCAGTATTATCTGAGTAATAGAGTTTGTGTCAACCCTATTAGTGTTTTACCTAGTTAATAACCGTTTATTTTCTTCTTATCAACTTGTACAAGGGTCTTATCTTGTTGTCAACTCCTTCATCCAAGGAGCTCAGTTATGTTCCCTATGTCAGCTGTTTAGCATGATTAAAGGAGATTGGGATAGGTGACTTGAGTGTTGAGTGTAGTTTGCAACTCACTCAAACTCCTCTATATATTTGTAACCGGCTTATGCCCCCTTCACGATTTCCATAATACAAAATCAGAAACTTCAAAAGTCAACAACGTATAAGGTTGTGCCACATAAGGCCGTAAGCAAGCTGAAACAAACCAAATATTACATAGCGCAAGCTTAGTTAGTTTAATTTATTTCTAGTCAATAGAGATCGTTAAATGAGCGTAACCTGATGTTGAGCTTACTACAACACTAGATGCCATTTTGATAAAGACATCACCATTGAGGTACATATTCACCCTACCGATGCACATTAAACCCCTTGACAATGCTACCTTCGGCTGAAAACGTTGGAATAAGAAAAATGGCATTGACCAAGGTAACTGTCACTCACAAGTCACAAGTTCTTATGGCAGGACCAGGAGACGGCACTTTCGTAAAAATGTACCACATTTTCCTACTACTCTTTACATTTTCATAGGCTTCGGGAATAGAAGATCAGGAACAACCCTAATTGGTAATTGGCCAGGCAGTTGGTGTTCCACTCTTGCATTTTCTACATATGATTTTCACTCAAGATCTTTGTTTAATTTTTTCTTTTTTGAGAAGTGATTTCCACACCTTTATTTTTCCCTTCTACCTGCAAGCATTTCATTCTTGCATCCCCTTTTTAATTTTGAATGCCACAATAAACATGAGTGTGTGTGAGGAAAAAAAAAATGTGTTTGAAAATCACTTCCATCTGTCTTTAATTAAGTGCTTTACTGTCTGTTTGGCTGCCGAGAAAATATGAGCAAATGTGCATGGAGTTTTTGTTTCTCTATCTAGCATTCCTGATTGTGTTTGGTCGTCTAGCTTCATCATGTGGCTGATGTTGTAAATTTAATCTTTCCTGTTCCTGATGTAGGCCTTTGGGCCATGTTCTAATTTTCAGTTATTTTGGTGTTCTGCTGTACGCCTTGTGTCCCGGGCTTTAACTCTATTTATTTATTTTATTTCTTGTCTTGCAATTTGCTAGACACTAGACATGCAGCTGGTTTCATGCTTGTTTCCGGGGAAAATCGTGGCATGAGCAAGCGAAAAGCCAGAAGCAGTAAACAGCTCCGGGGATACGGTTTTTTCAACCTTGCGTATATGGACCTTCACAAGGGTCCTCTTATTATTCATCTTCCCACAAGATGAATGGAGAGTGAGTTATTTCATAGTTTAATTGCCGCAACATTTAATTAATTTGATCCCATTGCTTGTTCTATCATCTATGTTATGTAATACTTAAACTTATAAAAAACATAAGTTAACAGTTTAAGCTCATGAACCACAAATCATTCAAGTATCAAAACTAGAATTACGATAAACACAAGAACCAAACTAACCCGTAGAAGCAGAAGACAAAACAGACCTCTAAATAGTGCACTTTCTCCTCTCTTGCAAATGCTCAATGCTCAACCAAACAATAGGACTTTGGTTCAATAGAGAGCGCATAATTTGTGAGAGCAGTTCGAGGAAATACATGCACCAGTTCCTGCTTTCACAACTATTGAACCAAAGTCGACCTCTTTCACAACTATTGTTTCATGTATATATATGTGTGTGTGTGTGTGTGTGTGTGTGTGTGTGTGTGTGTGTATAATCTGGTTTATTAAGTATTTCTGAATTTCTTTTACATATTTTTAGGTCAATACACAAACAACAGTTAAGGTGAAGGTAGTGAACAAGGCTGAAGATGAACCCGAAGCACTTGCATGGTCGTGGAGGCCCGAGACCACTGATGACACCGGACTCCTTGCAATGGGAGAAGTTACTGCAAATCAGCTTATGGATCAAAAGGAAGCTGTAAACGATTATAGTGATTATCTTTGGTACATGACAAGGTACTGAAAATATTTTAATTTTTATTTTCAAGTTCTTTTTTCCTTCCATATATATTTAGGTTTTCATTTACTTAATATATTTATCTTGAATTTTGGCCCGTGTTCATCTCAAGAAAGATGATCCAATCTGGAGTAAGAACATGTCTCTAAGGGTCACTGGCACTGGTTTTATTCTTCATGCAATATACAGTTAAAAACAAATAGTTAACTATGATTAATTTTTCATTTTAATTAGAAATTTGAATACTGAGTTGAATGATATCCAGAATTATTGAAGAGATCAAAACTGGAATTCCTGGTCCTGTTGTACTGGTGGGACAAAAATGGTGATGACACTGTGATCAAAGATCTATCAGCACACAAGAATGGTTGGACTTCATGGCTTGAAAAACAAGCTCTTTAGCACTGATTCTCGTTACGCTACTAAGTGGTCAACAGAAAACTTACCCGTCAATCGGATGCTTACATGGTACAAGGTAATTAAACCTACGATATACACAAATTTAACTCAAATATTACTTATTAAATTTGACAAAGTTAATAACATTTGTTTTTGTTTGATTTTGTTTAGGAAACTTTCAAAGCTCCTCTTGGAGCTGATCCAGTTGCCGTGGACTTACAAGGTTTGGGAAAGGGTCGTGCTTGGATCAATGGTCATAGTATCAGGCGATATTGGCCGAGTTATTTGTCGTACGACACTAAGAACTTTTTAATTTTCTTATTCATGTTTAATTACTTGGTATTTTAATAACATCATGGATTAATTGCTTTTGATTGTATTGAAGGTACCACGTTCCTCGATCTTTTTATGCAAGACGGAGAAAATACAATTGTTTTGTTTGAGGAGTTTGGTGGCAAATCATCTCTTGTGAATTTCCAGACTATCCAAGTTGGAACTGTCTGTGCCCATGCATATTATTAGAAGCACACAGTGGAGTTGGCATGCGAAGGTCTTCCCATTTCTGCAATCAAGTTGGCTAGCTTTAGTAATCCACAAGGAACCTGTGGATCATTTGAGAAAGGCAGCTGTGATTCTGCAAGTGCCTTGTCCATCCTTCAAAAGGCAAGTCATTTTTTCTGAACTCTTAAATTTTCTGTCAACTGATATGAACCCTAATTTTCTATTTATATTACTATAGCTAAGAAATTCTTATTTCTTTTTCCTCATGATTTTGTAGGAATGTGTGGGCAAAGAGAAGTGCTCGATCGACGTTTCTGAGATCAAACATGGCTCAACAAACTGCGGTGATGCTGTGAAGAAGCTGGTTGTGGGAACTGTTTGCTAGTAGAGTTTAGGTTTTTCTTAATAATTTTGTACTATTAAATTAGTTTAGTACTTGCTAGCATGATGATCTAAGTAGCTAGGGTTTTTATCTTCTTGTTTTATAAATTATCTAGGGTTTCTATCAGTGTAGTCGGTGTTCGAAGGCACCACTGCTGTATTTTGCAAACAATAAATTTTTTATTTCCTTTAATTTCTGCTCTTCATTTTTTTTCCTTCTGTATTCAATTGCAAATATTCTAGTAGTTCAAATTTCAAAGAATGATAGTTGTACTTATATTGTTTGACTGGTGAGATTTTCGAAGTGTCAATATATAACAACCAACTTAATTAAATGATTTAACTAATTTCTAGTCCTTTAACGAAACTTGACCATCTCCTGGTGATTCTTTTAGTTCTTTTAGTACAACTGTATTGCGTATTACAAGTGAGTTAGTGACTCTTAACATTAATTTAACATGTCATGTAGCATTGCAGTTAGTCCCGATAACTTGTGATTGCCTAGGTAAGCAAATAGCAACACTGTGTTGTTGATGGTTGGATTCGGATAGAAATATCCACGGTGTATAATTGGTAGGTGGCCCCTTCACTACTGTTGGACCCTCTGGATTTGGATTGCGATATTATATAAGCTGCATGACTTGTTTAAAACGTGGATGCATAGTGTTGTACAATGGGATAATGCCCTGCATTCGTTCATTGTTTTTTTTTAGTGCATCGATATTTTTACACAAAAGAGAGAGAAAGTTCGGTTAAGCCACGCAATTGACAGTTTAATTTAGTATTAAATTCGCCATCCACGATATTCAAACTTAAGATTCTTTTAACAATAAAAAAACATATTGCAAGTGGTGAATTAATCTCGAAGGCATCGTAGTTTTCTTTTATTTACTGTATCTTGAGTTTAAACATTCTCTTTTCTATTTAACTTATAATAATAATTAACATTGCCTGTGAAAAATAAAATTAAAAAAAAAACTTGAATAGCAGATGTAGGTTGAACTTATTAACTATGTGACACGTCAATTCTTTTTCTCGAGAAATAAAAATAGTTGAGAGTATTGAAGAACATGAATTAAATACATATTTCCACTAAATTCTCAATGTATAAATACAAGGGTCACCAAAATCTATACCATCTGTGGGAAATTTCTTTGTACCAATAACATGAACAATGAATTCAATCAAGGGGATGGCCGCACAAAAATTGGTTCATCCATAATCCGGGTTTTGAATCGAAGCTCCAGAAACTAAAACTCTCCGGAGCTCCGACCCGTTTAATATATATATATATATATATATTTTTTTTTTTTTTTTTGTAATTTTAATTTGTAGTCTACTTCTCTACTTCTCTAGAAATTCCAGAGGAAAGACTCCTGGTCCGGATTGAAAAACTGACCGTCCAAGTTCTCTTCCGCGTAGTAATCAACGGCCGGCGCTGGCGCCGCCGAAGCTGTATTGAAAAACTGACCGTTCATTTCATCAAATCCCGGAAACAAACCGTACTCCGTTGCGTAATTACCCGACCCGAACGACCCAAACAGGTCCGAAAACGACTCGTTTGGAGCCACTTGAAAAGTGTCCATGAAGGCGGTCCCACTGCCCTCCGACAGGGACGGAGACTGAGACTGAGACCCCGCTTGCAACTCAGACATCGACTGACACTCCGCCTGCGACCCCGACATCGACTGGTGGCTCCTCGGAATCTCCGAATTCGCGAACCTCGCCGCCACGGTCTGAATCTCGGCCGGGCTCAGTGACCTTCCCCCAGAAATATCAGGCGGGTTGTCGGGGAAATTAAACTTGGCTGTGCGACCGCGTAAGCAAAAGAGTGCCGCGTCGAAGGCACGCGCCGCCTTCTCTGGCGTGTCATAGGATCCGAGCCAGATTCTCTCGCGGCTGTTGGGGAGTCGGATTTCCGACACCCATTTGCCCCACTTGCGCTTGCGGACGCCCTTGTACTTGACGTCGTTTCGTTCCGTTGGGTTCCCGATCGTTTGGTTCGACATGGACGACAATTGATTTGTAGTGACAGTGCTTTTGCGAGACGTGATTGTTCGTTCTCAGTGGGAATTTGAGGTTATGAAATTTGCGGCCGGTGGGTATATATATGTGGGGGAGTGTGGGAAGAGAGGAGGATTTGACTGAGGACTGTGGATGGGTCAAATACTTATCAACCGCGTCTGGGGGATGGCTTTTAGCTTTTGAAGGGACAAATGGCGGCTTCACAGAGTAGTAGTACGAAATTTTACGCGGGGGGAGAGCCCCAGAGAGACAGATTTGGAACCACGTGTGTTCTTTTTTTCTTCATGCGCTTCGTGCTCTCCATATTTTTTTTCTTCATTTGAAAAAATATAAAAATAAAAAGCAAGTGACTTATTTGGGAAATTTTTTAGAATGGCAATATGAATTTGATTGTTAATAACAGATCGATTACACTGAATTGCAATAGTTTTTAATAACATCTTGCGTTTGATGTAATACAGATCTCGATTGAAAACATCGAGAGCTGAGCATCAAAGTTTCGAGTTCAATTTCAATAATTAAGATTGGTTAACATATGTTTTTTAAGTATTAATAATTCGACACCACTTAATATTAAAGTCTGCAACTATTTTTGTAATCGTAAGAGAGTTGTTAAGTTCGTACTATCATAGTGTAACTCTATTGTTGTATATGTATAAAATAAAAAAAATGTTATCCAACAAGATTGCAAAATAATGGGATTATAGTTCAGTTTTAGTACCAAACACAGGATTGCATTGAATTAATCTCGTCTACACCCAAACATATATATTACCTATGCACTTTTTGTCAAATTGATCATAAGATTTTATAATAAGGAGAGAGAACGATATCATAGCATGTAGTCTAATATTCTAATAATATAGTGTTGGGCTTTCATTCATAAATTCCGAATTCATAAGTTCTCATATTCTAAATTAAAATAATAATTTCAAACATTCTCACATTCTTTATAATAATAAATTAAAAAGAGAGAGGCTGAATATTATAATAAGGGTTTCGTAGATTCTGATGTGATTATTATATCTCAAAAGGGCAGTCAAGATACTATTAATTAAAAGGAAAAGTTCATAGTCGCTTAGAAAGAATATACAGAACAAAGGAACTAGGTTTTCACCGGTGCATATATTATAGTCGCTTAGCATACGAGGAGACATACTTTTGATACACGTTGTTGCAGTGGCGGATCCAGAAAATAATATTAAGGGGGTCAGTAAGAATAGTGCGCACAGCGCGCAATTTTTTTTAAACGAAAATAGCATGCATATTGTCATTTCATTGAGTCTTGGTAGGCCTGAAGTCATTTGGAAAGGCATATTGCACACCTGTTAATGCCTCATTTGCGTGGGTAACTAACATGTTCCAAGGCTGCTCCCATATGAACGCTTAACAAAGAAACACACTTATCTTGAATACACTAACAATGTTTGATATCATTGCATCCCATTAATATGTTTGTTCAAGAATGATGATGCTTTGTTATTCTCTGAGATCACCATTTCATTTACTTTGCATTTTTGGATAGTTTTATACTTTGTTCTTCTTTTTTTTTCTGCCAACAATTGTAATCACAACCAACAAACAAGCCAGAGGTAAATAATATTAGGACTAGACTATAAAGGGGCAACACCTCTCTAATGCATTTTATCAAGTAGTTGAATGACATATATGAAGGGCAACTCCAACCTTTAAAGGGGCAGCACCCAAGTCATCCATGGACATTCACCGAAGTTCGGAGGGTCAGCACCTAAGATGTCCATCGACGTTCACTGAAGTTTGGGGGGTCAGCTGACCCCCCTTGCCCCTTAGTGCATCCGCCACTGCGTTGTTGAGAAATTCACTCCATAATATATTTTAATGATTCATTTTTTTATGTCTTATTTAAAAAAAATCATGTCTACAAAAATTCTCAAAATTTGAAATTATATGACCGTTGAATTAAATTTAGTGTTTCTTTGTAAAATCGTATTTATCTATTTTCTTTACTATAAATGAATGTTTTAATTGTTTCAGATTTGTCTAATTTTTTTGCAAGGAATACACGTGAATGATGTACTAAAATACAGACGATCCAAATCGTTGAAATACATTACAAAGTGTGCTCTACAAAATGTGTTAAAAAGTATATCAAAAGCGTATGTTTTCAAATCTTTATACACACACACACACAACACATGCCTCTATTATTAAAATACGAATAAGCACGCGCATAATTCTCTTTTTGAAATGTCAAGCTTATTAAACAAATGATGAATACAGATGGTAGAACCGAAGCATGAAGTCCAAAACCATCATCTATCTATGCACGTACAGACTATTACCATGAATTATTTCACTCAATAGCAAGTTACTCAGAATTATTCAAACTGGGTCAACCCATTCACATCATTTTAAGAATAGAAATTATAAATTATGAATTTAGGATAAACATACACGGTACATATGTAAACACAAGTGTTAAATAATAATTACTTATAAAGTGCAATTATGTTTATTGACGAAAAAGTTTGAGACTATTTTTTTAAAATGGAATGCCCAGAATCTCGTAATGACTATATAAGCATTTATACGTTATAGAAGTGTTTTTTAAAAAGCACATGACAAGTACTTTTTCAAAAAGTATTTTTTTCAACGTGTTTATAATAAACTACATATAATAAAAACACTTATGAACTGAAGTGTTTCATACAAAAATAATCTCATACTAGTAAGATCAAAGTACTAAATTTAGTAATATTGACGATATTAACAGCGTATCAACGAAATACTTACATTTGAATAGAATAAAATTGTGCACTACATACACATGCTTCTTTGTTTGTTTTATAAAGCAATGTAGTATGAGTGCCCAAATGCGTCATCACTAACCTAAGCATTTGAAAATGATATGAAAATGAAGCTTCACAACAGTCAACGCCGTACGTTTTTTACTCTTTTATACCGAATAGGTGCATTTATAGCTTCAGCACACCCAAAAGTTTAATTCAACAACTACAGTACCATATCAATTCAACTTCAACTACGCGTCATCGCGGGACAAACCTGAGCAACAGTGAAAGGTTAAGTCGAGTAGCAGCGTCACCGCGGGACAAACCTGAACAACAATGAAAGGGCAAGTCTAGTAGCAGATTCTGAAAACATTTGGGGGTTTGCAAGAATAACGCGTACAGTGTACAATTTTTTTATGGACATAATAACATGCAAATTAGCATTTATTGGGTTTTAGTAGGCTTGAGGTGAATTGTCAATTTATATTATATGTATGTTGACAAATGCCAACACTTTTTGAGTGAGAATGTCGATTAATGTCAATAGTTTTTTAGCAAATATTCTGATAAATGCCAGTGTATATTGAGTGAGGCAATCGATAAATGCCCATAGCAAGACATAAAAAGACTTGAGACTAGCAACTACTCTACCTAGTGCTTTTAGAGGCAATTCATCTAGTAGTTGGAGGACATTTTTCAAGGACATCTCATATTTTAAAAGGGAACTTTAATGAAAAGCTCTCGGTACTGTTCACTTTAACGAAAAACCACATTTTACACTAAAAAATCAATTTTGATACTATTCACTTTATCCTTTATTTTGTCCTTATCGTTAAAACTCAAAGTTTTTAAGTCATTTTCATTAATTTTCCTATTTTTAAATGGTAGAACCCAACTCTTTTATAAAAGATTTCTGAGCTTATGGGTGTCAACTGACCACCTTACCCCAAGGTAGATCCGTCCTTGGGTAAGTCCTGGTCAATTTGGTAACTAAAGAAGAAAATGTGTCTTTGCTCAGAGTTTCGACTCCAAAGAAAGTAGGATTTGGATCCTCTTATGAGCTTAGAAATTTGTGCCTCTTGACCAAATCATATGGGTCATTAGATTTTGATTCAACGACTACAATTATTATAATTTTTTATTTAGAGCCGTTGGATTAAAATTCAAAGTCCATGTGATTTGGTGAGAAAGCTCAGATTTCTGAGTTCATGAGAAGATTCAAATCCAAAGAAAGTTCATGCTGCAGTTAAAAGCGTGGAACCTTTCACTTTCTGGGGTCTAGATGGCTTCAATTGCTAGTTGGAACACAGTTGTTTAGGTGTAGTTCTGGCAATTCAAAGCTTTTTCATTGACGAACGTATTAGTCTTCACTTTAATTCTAATCTGGTCGTCCTTATCCAAAGTTCCAATTGATTACTCGGTTTCCCAGCTTCGTCGTATTGCACTGGCCAAATTTGTCTTCAAAATCTAATCTTTCTCAGAAATTGCTGAACTTATATATAACCCACATCCGTGATGGCGCAAGCACGCTTGCGCTATGCAACATAAGGTCTTTGGGATTGCGTCATCTAGGGCTAAAACCTCAGCTGATCCGAAGATTCCCAACCCCATGCATGCGCGTGTCTCCTCACTGTGCTTTGTCGCTTCCTCTAAATCTCTACTTGCGGGTCTTAATTTGCCCCCACTTCGCACGTTTTCTTGCCGATCTTATACATATATGGGCTGACTTTGAAGTCTCTGGAACTTAGGAATATGATTAAAAAATGAAATTAAACTGACAATCAATGGTGTGTGGTAAACTAAATTGACAGTCAACTAGCTACTCATCACCTGATTTATGAATTCATGGTCATCTAGCTCCTTAAGCCGCCCACTTGGAATTAACATCTATCCCGCGGTGCGACTTGCACACAACTAACTACAAACTACGTACGTGTCAAGATTTCAAAGAAACAGACCCCTATTTTGTTTTCCAAGTTGCATTGGATCACTTGCACAACAAATAAGTTTTCTAATCGCTGTGATTAGAAGTGGAATAAAACAAGAGAATTGTTATTAGCACTACAAAAATCTCATTTGATACTTTAAACTTCCTATAATTAGAAAGAAAAATACACTTATGAGGAGTGTAGAATGTGATTTTTGGAGTACTAATAACAGTTCCCTAAAACAATATGTACGTCATTTTTTCATCTATGAATTGCTAGGTTCGAATGATCAACTCTGCAATCAGTTGTTAGAGTCAATAGGTCTTCCAATAGTTCATTTAAAAAAATTGAAACCTTCTTATTGAATGATCATGATACTTCCCAAAAATCAAATTCTTTTCACTTTTGTAAGTTTTCTAATATGAGATTCTTATATTCTTCAACAACATGTACTAGCTATTTGAGAATAACTACAGTACCATATCAGTTGTGCTGCAGCTGCTTATTCTCACAACCTTTCTAAGCTTCCTTGTTATAAGTTTTGCTGAAAGAGGTTTTGAATTGTTGTTATGAATTCTTTAATTGTCTGGGTTTGGCCTTATGTCCCCCTTGACATATTGTATTTTTCTCCTCAAAGTCTCTTCCCATGATAGCAATGCTGGAGTGGAATGGACTTTGCGGCCAAATTAAAATATAAAAAAAAATTTGATTGGGTTGTTGAACTTATGAACTAACGAGTCGAAAATATATTAAACGTGAACAATGATAGATTCAAAGTAAATGAATTATAATCCGAATGCATGACATGTAGCTAAATTTGGTTCTGGAGGTGTTCTTTTGGCTGAAGCTTCTGCTCTCAGGTGGAGCCTAATCCATGCTAGAAGACACGAGTGTGCTTGTGGAAGAGGATTTCCAAGCTTTTGGTGCACTATAAGTGCTGGGAAGTAGTGTGGCTGTGGCTGATGCCTTTAAAAAGCTCTTCCATGAGTTTTTTTGGACCACAAGTAGTGTTGCTGATGCCTTCACCCTTCACTACTTCCCCAGCAAAGTTTCCATGAGCTCTTTCTATCACGGTGATTTAGTTAAGGATAACAACTTGAGCACACCGAATCACGAAATGACGGCTACATGAATTGGAACGTGAAGGGGTCTTGAGCATGGTTGCAAAATAGGACATCACACTCAAAATGAAGAATCTAAATATTCTACATTTATTTTGTGTCTAATCTCTTTATAGTTCTATTTATTTTTATCTTCTCCGCAGTGTGAATTTTTGAAAATTAAGGTGAGACTTTCTGTTGAGATTTTCAAGTGTAGAACCTCATTTGACAATGTTCTAGGATTCACTATTATATTTTTCACTTATTTTATTAGTTTTCGGGTTAAATATTCTACTAAATATACATTTGTTGCTCAATAAACCGTAAAATTGCTTTCAAATTCCTTAAAAAGTTTAACTTAATGCTTACGAAAACTATTTTGCAAAAATAAAAATAAGATACATTTTTGTCAAAAAACATGGATGTTAGGCGGGCTCGACGCACGCAAAACGAGGTGAAATCAGCTCATGCAGAACTAGACCATGACACGCAAAACAAGGCGGGTCCTGCTCATAAAAAATAAGGTGGGCTTCTGCCACGCAAAATGAGGCGAGCTCTGTGCACAGAAAACAAGACATGATACATCGCATAAATCGAGGCTAGCCCTGTGCACGAAAAACGAGGCTGTCTCCGTGCACGCCAAAATGACTCAGGCTCCGTGGACATAAAAAGAGCGGACTTCTGGCACGCAAAACGATGCGAGCACCTCACATGCAGAACGAAATGAACCCAAGTACACAAGACAAGATGGTCTTCACGCATGCAAAATAAAGCGAACTCCCGAGTGCTCAGAAAACGAGTCGGGCTTCACGCAAGAAAAAATATATTTTGAAGAACATGAATATGATAGTTTGTTGTATTGGTAAGAGAAATAAAGGAAAAATTAACAAAAAGGTACAAAAATGGTTCAAATTTCTGGGGTGTCAAAAAGTCACGTGATTTTCTGGCACCCTAAGAATTTGATCATTTTTGTTAATTTTTTTTTATATTTCTCTTACCATTACAACAAACTATCATATTCTTGTTCTTCAAAAGGGGAATTTTTGGCACCCCAAGAATTTGGATCATTTTTGTTAATTATTTTTTTATTTCTCTTACCAATACAACAAACTATCGCATTCTTGTTCTTCAAAATATATTTTTTCCGTGCAAAATCTATCATAATTCGTTTATAAACACTTGTAAGGAAAAATTTAAAACCTAAATTTTAAGATATTGAAATTTTTTTATTATTTAATTTTTCTTTTATATAAATCTAAACTAGATATTAATAGAATAATCTTTGTCAATCGAAAGAAAGTGAAAGACTATTTAACAAAACAAAATTTTGTTTAAATCTCACCTACAGGTGATTTTAACATCTTTAATTTTTGAAAAAAAAAATATACAATGATATACATTTCAACATCTCTATGTTTTTCACTTATTTTTTTACTTTTCGGCTTAAATATTCTACTAAATATACACTTGTTACTCAATAAATCGTAAATCCGCTTCCAAATACATTATAAAATTTTCTTTAATGCTCACGAAAAATATTTTGAGAAAATAAAAAATTTACTTTTTTTTACAAGAAACGAGGATTAACACTTACGGTTTTCAGTCGGTTTTGCAAATTCGTAAATAAATCATCGTTCAATCTATTTATTTTCAAATTCGCCTCATTGAGAAGTTTTGAAAATTAAGATGAGACTTTCCCTTGAGATTCTTGATTATAGAACCCCATTTGACAATGTTCTAGGCATCACTACTATATTTTTTACTTATTTTCTTAGTTTTCGGGTTAAATATTCTACTAAATATTCATTGGGTAAATTACCTCATACCTCCTCAGGTTTGAGATCTATTACAACTTCATACAACATATTTAAAACATTTCACTTTCAGACATCCACTACCATTTTATTTCAAAATAACACATCCGTTAGATTTTCCATCCATTGGTCTGTTAAATGATGACGTGGCTGCCACATTTGTGCTGATGTAGCTGCTACGTGGCAATTTTTTTTTATACATTAAAAATATTATAATATTTACCCTATTATAAAAAATTTAAAAAAAAGAAGCCATTGTTTGCTCCAACCCTTCCCCTTCCCCTTTCCCCACAACCAAAACCACCCCTCCTTCTTCACCTCCCTAATCCACCTTCTCCTCTCCTCCACTCTCTTCACCTCCTATCCCTTCTTTCTCCCCAGATCAACCTGCAGCCAACCCTAATCTCCATAAAAAAAAATAAAAAATAAAAAAATGGAGGCCGGATCGGAATGAGCAGCGTCGGAAGCGGCGATCGAGGAGCGACAAAGTGGGCAAGTCTGCTGCGACTGGAGGCACGTGTTGATGCAGACGGTGTGGAAGGCGTGGCAGCAAAGTGGGAGAAGACGAAGCTCGTCGCTAGGCTCGAATTTCGACAGGTAAACGAATGAGAAGGTGAAGAGAGGGAGGGTGGGCAAGGTCACCGGATTGACTCGGCGAATGTATATTCGACGAGAATCGGAGGATGAGACTGCGGGGGAGGGTGCAAGGCAACAGAAGCATCGACGGTTGAGGTGATGAGACAGAGGCAGATTGAGGCCATGAGTGTGGCTGTGAGGATGACAATGATGGTGGGAGGGAGGTGAAGAGAGTGGATGAGAGGGAGAAGGTGGGTCGGGGAGGTGAAGAGGGAGGAGTGGGTCTTTGGGGAGAGAGAAGGGATGATAGGTGAAGAGAGTGGAGGAGAAGGGAGAGGTGGGTTGGGGAGGTGAAGAAAGAGGAGTGGGTTTGGTTGTGGGGAAAGGGTCGGGGAAGACAATGGTTTTTTTTATTTTATTTTATTTAAAAAAAAAATATTTGTTATAATAGGGTAAATATTATAATATTTTTAATGTATAAAAAATTATTTTTTTGACACATGGCAGCCACATTAGCACAAATGTGGCAGCCACGTCAGCATTTAACAGACCAATGGATGGAAAATCTAACGGAGGTGTTATTTTGAAATAAAATGGTAGTGGATGTATGAAAGTGAAATGTTTTAAAGATGTTGTATGTAGTTGTAATAGACTTCAAACCTGAGGGGGTATGGTGTAATTTACCCATATTCATTTGTTGCTTAATAAACCGTAAAACTGCTTCCAAATTCCTTAAAAAGTTTAAATTAATGCTCATGAAAAATATTATGCAAAAATAAAAAATGTACATTTTTGTAAAAAAAAAAACATGGGTGTTAGGCAGACTCAACACATGCAAAACGAGGTGGATTCAGCTCATGCAGAACGAGGCAAACAATGACACGCAAAACAAAGCAGGCTCCATTCATAGAATACAAGGCGAGCTTCTGACACGCAAAACGAGGCAAGATATGGCGCACGAATTGAGGCCAACCCTGTGCATGAAAAACAAGGATGTCTTTGTGCACATCAAAATAACGCGGGCTTCTAGGACGCAAAACGATGCAAGCACTTTACATGCAAAATGAGGCACCCAAGCACACAAGTCGAGGCGATCTCTACGCACACAGAACAAGGTGAACTCCCAAGTGCTCAGAAAATGAGTTCGGCTCAACGCACAAAAAAATGTATTTTGAAGGATATGAATATGATAGTTTGTTGTAGTGGTAAAAAAAAATAAAGGAAAAATTAATAAAAATCTACAATATTGATTCAAATTCCTAGGGTGCCTTTTTTATTTCTCTTACCACTACAACAAACTGTCATATTTATGTTCTTCAAAATTTATTTTTCGTGCAAAATAATTGTATTTAAACACTTGTAATCAAAGATTTAAAACCTAAATTTAAAGATGTTTGTAAAAGACTATTTAACAAAACAAATTTTTTCTATTTTTGTTTAAACTTCACCTACAGGTGATTTTAACATCTCTATTTTTTTTAAATATACACTAAATATACATTTTAACATCTTTATGTTTTTCACTTATTTTTTTTACTTTTCGGCTTAATATTCTACTAAATATACACTTGTTGCTCAATAAATCGTAATTCCACTTCCAAATACATTATAAAGAAAAGAATTCCTTAATGCTCAAGAAAAATATTTCCAGAAAATAAAAAAAAATTCATTTTTTACAAAAAAGTGGATTAACACTTACGATTTTCAGTCAGTTTTACAAATTTGTACATAAATCACCATTCAATTTATTTATTTTCACCTTCGCCTCACTGTGATGTTTTGAAAATGAAGATGAGACTTTCCGTTGAGATTCTTGATTGTAGAACCTCATTTGACAATGTTTTGGGCCTTACTATTATATTTCACTTATTTTTTTAGATTTCGGGTTAAATATTCTAATAAATGTAGACTTGTTCAATAAATTGTAAAACTGCTTCCAAATTCCTTAAAAAATTTAACTTAATGCTTATGAAAAATATTTTGTGAAAATAAAACAATTTGCATTTTTTGCCGAAAAAAAAACATGGGTTTTAGGTAGGCTCGATGCACGTAAAACGAGATAGACTCAGCTCACGCAAAACAAGGTTAAACATGACATGCAAAACAAGACGGGCTTTGCTCACAAAAGGGGCAGGCTTTTGGCAGGCAAAACGAGGCAAAAAAATGTCTCACAAATCGAGTCCAGCACTGCGTACAGAAAACGAGGTTATCTACGTGCACGAGCTAAACTACGCGGGCTCCGAGGATATAAATAGGGGCGGGTTTTTGACACGCAAAACAATGTGGGCACCTCACATGCAGAATGAGACGAACCCAGACACATATGATGGGGTGGTATCCACGCACAAAGAACCAGGTGAACTCCTAGGTGCTCAAAAAACGAGTCGGACTCAAAGCTCAGAAAAATATGTTTTGAAGAATATTAATATGATAGTTTGTTATAGTGGTAAGAGAAATAAAGGAAAATTTAACAAATATTCAAAAATGATTCAAATTCCGCGTGACTTTCTAGCACCTCAAGAAATTGAATCATTTTTGTTAGTTTTTTTTTAATTTTTTTTGTTTCTCTTACCACTACAACAAACTATCATATTTATGTTCTTCAAAATTTATTTTTCGTGCAAAATCTATTATAATTCCTATTTAAACACTTATAATCAACGATTTAAAACCTGAATTTAAAGATATTTGAACCTTTTTTTATTTTTATTTTATCTAAATCTAAACTAAATATTAATAGAACCCTATTTGTGAACCGAAATAGGGTGAAAGACTATTTAACAACACAAAATTTTGCTATTTTTTTTAAACCTCACCTACAAGTGATTTTAACATTTTTATTTTTTATAATAAAAATATACACTAAATATACATTTTAACATCTTTATGTTTTTCACTCATTTTTTTTACTTTTCGGTTTAAATATACACTTTTTGCTCAATAAATTGTAAATGTGCTTCCAAATACTTTATAAAGATTTTCTTAATGCTCACGAAAATTGTTTCTAGAAAATAAAAAATTTACATTTTTTACAAAAAAAACGTGGATTAACACTCATGATTTTCAGTCGGTTTTAAAAATTCATACATAAATCACCGTTCAATTTATTTATTTCACTTTCACCTCACTGTGAAGTTTTGAAAATAAAGATGAGACTTTCCGTTGAGATTCTTGAGTGTAGAACCTCATTTGACAATGTTTTGGGCCTTACTATTATATTTTTCACTTATTTTTTTAAATTTTGGGTTAAATATTCTACTAAATATAAATTTGTTGCTCAATAAACCTTAAAAGTGCTTCCAAATTTCTTAAAATGTTTAACTTAATGTTTATGAAAAATATTTTGCGAAAATAAAAAATTTGCATTGTTGTAAAAAAAAATATGGGTGTTAGGCGGGCTCGATGCACGTAAAATGAGGTAACTCCACGCAAGAAAAATGAGGTGAGATACGTCGCACAAATCGAGACCAGCCCTGCACATGGAAAACAAGACTGTCTCCGTGCACGCCAAAACGAAGCAAGCTTCGTTGACGTAAAAATGGCGAACTTCTGACACGTAAAACGATGTGGACACCTCACATGCAAAATGAGGCAAATCCAGACACACAAAACGTGGGGGTTTCCACACACAGAGAACAAAGCGAACTCTTAGATGCTCAAAAAATGAGTCGAGCTCCCTACACGAAAAAAATATTGTGAAGAACATAATTTAGAACTAGAGAATTGACCGCGCAACTAAACAGATAGCCCAACCTTAACTACGTGGAGAGATGCCCACTTCTGCCCCCATTTTCGAGTACACTCTAGGCTGTGAGCTCGGGCGGGTACGGTTGACCCACCCAAATTGAATAGGCACCCGAACGACAACTGCAAGTGCAACCAAAGAGGGGGGAGTTCTAGAAGCGTCTTTACCAACTGATAAAACCCAAAAGCCTGCAAGCTGCTAACACTCTAGGGTTTTATCTTCTTCACTCTACTAGGCCATCAACCTCTTCTCCGCCGTCCAAAATCAACAGGTAATCTCCATTTCCGTTGTCGTTTCAATCGTATTTATCTGCGTTTTGTTCTGTTGTGCATTTCTATTATGGTGAATTGATGAATTTGATTTTGGGTAATTTGTTGCAGAAATGGCAGCAGCTCAGCTGACCGCATCGTCGATCTCGGCCAGGAGTTTGGCTTCGTTTGAAGGGCTCAGACCTTCAAACCTCAAGTTCGGGTCTCCGGCATGTGTCTCACTTGTCAACCACCGCTCCTTCCGTGGCCTCGCTGTCAAGGCCGCCACTACCGTCGCTCCCAAGGTTGTTACTTTTACTTTTTCTTTGGTTTGGTTCTATCTGGTTCATTTTGTTTTTTAGGGTAAAATTTGGTTGCTTTGGGCTGTTGCTATTTGTATGTGTAATTTAGGGGTGATAATTGTTTGATTAATGTGTATGAATGCATAATTTGAATTTTAATCTCTACCCATTTCATCATATCCAATGAAGATTTGCTATTTGAAACTGGTTTTGCTTACTGGGTTATGATTGTTGACCCGAAAACTTGTTCTGGATAAGGTTTCTATTACGTTAGGTTTCGAATTTCAATTTAAGTATGCCTGTTCTTGTTTCTTGTGCTGGTTGTTTGACAAAGTTTACTCCTTTGTTGAATTTGTCAATTCCATGCTATTCGTAGGTTATCTGATGTTAATGGGTTCTGATTCGATTCTGCAGTACACTTCAATTAGGCCTTTGGGCGACAGAGTGCTTGTGAAGATCAAGACCGTGGAAGAGAAGACCGGCGGTGGAATTTTACTTCCAACCACAGCTCAGACAAAGCCTCAAGGAGGTGAAGTTGTTGCTGTCGGAGAGGGTAAAACAATTGGGAAGACAAAAGTGGGCATCAGCGTGGAGGTTGGTGATGTCTTCCGCATAATCCTATCCAGCTACAGTCAATAATTTTCTAGGTTTTCTGTTTACTGATTGCTTTCTGTGGTACAGACAGGTGCTGAAGTTGTATATTCCAAGTATGCTGGGACAGAGGTGGAGTTCAATGGTGCGAAGCATCTTATCCTGAAGGATGATGACATAGTTGGTATTCTTGAAACCGAAGATGTGAAGGATCTCAAGCCTCTGAATGATAGAGTTCTAATCAAGGTTTGTTGCCCTTTGAAACTTTTGTAATAAATTGTTTCAAGAGTTTGTTGTTGAAGTAAGGCATAAATTGGAAGGATCTCATAACTGTCCCGGGCCATTGGTAATTGTTAGGCCTCTTATTAGTATTGACGAAACATTTAGAGCTTTGACGTGGCTTGGCTTATAGTCACACTTGATTGTCTCTTCCTTACTATTATACATCTAGCGTCACAGTACTAATTGTCAGTTTATATGATTTTTCCGCACCCTAATATGGGCTTATTAGCTACTTTTCATTTCCCCTTATGTTTGAACCAAGGTTCATGATTGTCTTGCCCCTGTGTGCAACCAATGCAGGTTGCCGAGGCCGAGTTAAAGACTGCTGGAGGTTTGTTGCTGACGGAGGCTAGCAAGGAGAAGCCCTCCATTGGCACGGTAAGGGGTTATGAAACTTTTCATCTTAGCTCAAGGCATTTACGCTATTTTGAGGGAGGTCCTTGTGAGACATTGTTGTTCATGCTCTGCCTATGGTGTAACAGGTGATTGCCGTTGGACCCGGTACTCTTGATGAGGAAGGAAACAGGAAACCACTATCCGTATCCCAGGGAAGCACAGTTTTGTACTCCCAGTATGCAGGGAATGACTTCAAAGGCAAAGACGGTTCTGAGTACATAGCTTTGAGAGCTTCGGATGTCATCGCCATTCTTTCTTAGTTGTCGAATTGGATGGGCTCAAGTTTTTTAAATACCTCGCAGAGTTTCTTTTAAGACATTTTCTGATCACATGGATTTGAGGGCCTCAACTGCCTTCTCTGTACGTTTGAATGTAATAACAGTTGGAGTATAATGATTGCGGTTGAACCAGTTTCGGAAATGAATCTTCGGGTTTTTTTATATATCAAAGTTTCTAGCTTTCGCCGGAAAATCTTACCTCCACCGGAAATTTCATCAACCGACGGGGGTTTTGGTGTTTGACGACGACGGGGGTTTTGGTGTTTGACGACGTGTTCATTTGTGATCGAAAACTTGGGGCCATTAAATCTGAAACAAGTTATAACTTGAGTTCTATATTCCATCTCTTTCATTCGATAAATTGAACGTCGAATCGGTCTCGAAGAAAGAAAGATTATATCATACATTTCATCCCGCCATACCACATCAAAAACCCCACTTATGAAGCTAACAACAATATATGCAAGGACTACGACTATAGTCACCGTTGTGTTAGGAGATCAACTAACCAAACTCGAGGAACCAGTAGTTTCCACACCGGACGAGGAACAATTTTGTCCCTCGACGATTGGGGAGACTCCAATTCTGATTGTTGTATTAGCATCGAACGAGAGGAATTCTGTTCACAACAATTACAGCTCAGTTGCAAACCAGACGGGAATTCATCTGCTGCAGACTTGATCATTTCAATATTTGAACCCTTACCAGTAAAACGAGGCTGCAAAGTTATCATCATACTGAGGTCTTCATGCATTTCCGCTGTCAGTTCCGCTAGAAGCTTGATTGGGGACTGGAATGTTGCCGAGGTCTCCATCCAAGCTCATCTGCTGTACTTCGACGGATGACAATATCTTTATACTCTGGACACAGCTCACAAACTCCCTAAAAGCAATTAAAAAAGGAATGTATGAGGAAAAGCGAATGGAAAGGCAAAAGGTTTTGCTGTCTGCTATTGCAGGGTTCTTGAACTTACTCCCATGGATCATCACCAACGAGAAGAATCTCATTTTCATGATCCACATATACAAGTTTCCAGTCCGTCCTGTGCGGATCTTCTAGTTGCCCTTCAATCCCAAACATGCGGGCAAGATCATGCCGGAGCTCATCATAGCCTTTATAACGGTTGACATCAATGCATCTTCCCACAGATCCACGCTTTTGAACCTGGAAATTGTTGAATTCAGTATTATGCAAATGTAGGCAAAGGTATTTTGATGAAGAAAATGAATATATATCACGACATCTTGACATTCTTGACACAGCAAAAAACTAAATGGAAAGAGTCATAAGATTATCATTATATACTAGCTGAATCCGTGAAGGAGTGACGAAGTTTCCTCCAGTTGCAGCGTAGTTGGTTTACAAATTTCATGACAAATGCACCTCACTTCAAAATGAACAAACCAAAGATTATTCAGTAGAGTGACAAACCTTTGTATATGTTCTCATACGTTGCGCCTGGTTTGCCCACGATCCATTGCCTAAACCTCCAGCATCAGTTTTGGGAATATCATTTGAGCACCCAGCTTTGAAAGGTATGTTTGGTGCCCCAAATGACTGAGAGCTGATTGCAGCAGTGGATAACTCTGTCTCAAGGTCTCTTGGCGTCCCACCATAATTAGACAGTAAGTTCTGAAGATCTTTTTGAGAGTCATATTCCCTTGACAACAAAGTGTCCGGTGCCAATCCATCAATATTAGCGGAAGCTGGAAGACTGCTCCGAGGATTCGATTGAACATCACCATCCAAACAGAAGGTGGGAAGTGCATAGTTCTGATGGATTGTGCTAGTATCCAGACAATACGATGTTCCAGATGATGAAGCTTCCAACTGATCAGTGACTGTACCTTTGTATTTTATATGGTCTGGTCCCTTTGAGATGGGCGGCTCATGTTTGACCCAAACATCAGACTTGCTCTGAAGCTCCTGAACCAAATTATGAACCGGTTCGACCACTGAATCCCCCAACAACGTGGCCATTCCTTGCTGATTCCTGTTCAAGAAGTTTGATGGGGACATCTGGCAGTTAGTAGAAGGGGAGTTTGAACATGATGGACCATCGCCTTCTGTAAGACCGGAATGGCTTCTGATTGCTGTAAGTGGCTTGTGATGGTTCTGGGGCTGGATAGAAGGCGTATGTTGTGACTGCATCATCGAAGGAGCTGCAAAGTTGTTGAGAAGTTTGTCCGTCGAGAAGCTGTTGCCACTTAGCTGTTGCTGATGATGCTGAGTCATAGGCAACTGTTGTAACTGCTGGTTTTGTTGGCGGGCCAGCTGCTGCTGTAAGAGTTGAGGCTGCAAAAGTGAGCTTGACGAGGAGAGTAATTGTGGCTGCTGCTGTTGCTGAAACTTCTGCAGCAACTGTAATTGGAGTTGTTGCTCAGAGATGCCCTGCGGAGATGATTGCTGTACTTGTGGCTGCTGCTGTACTTTCTGTGACACACTCTGTTGCAACAATTGATGTGGGGATGATTGCAATTGTGCTGCCTGCTGCTGCCTTTGTAAGAGGCTTGGTTGCGGTTCTAGTTGCTGCTGCTGGAGCTGTGAATTTTGTTGTCCAGTTGGCAACTGAAATGAATTCTTACTAGAAGAAGGGGCAGCTTGCTGGGTATTCCCTGTTAGTAATTGCTGCTGTTGATGTTGGGAGAACATAACTGGTTGTGAATTTTGGCCCGGGACCTGGTTAGGAGCAACAGAACCATTATTTACCGGATTCGGTTGAGATAATTGTTGTTGCTGGTGCTGGTGCTGGTGCCGTTGTGGTTGCTGTTGATGCTGCTGCTGATGCTGCAACAAGTTTTGCGGCTCTTGCTGTTGTTGAGGCTCCCGCTGCTGCTGCTGATGGGAGAAATTATGAAGCTGTTGGTTCGTTGGAGTCTGCAATAATTGCTGCTGCTGCTGGGGTTGATTTTGCTGATGTTGGTTTGCCGAAGAATTCAGTAATTGTTGCAGCTGCTGCTGCTGGGGGTGATTTTGCTGATGTTGGTTTGCCGAAGAATTCAATAATTGCTGCAGCTGCTGCTGTTGGGGGTTACCTTGCTGTTGTTGGTTCATAGGATTATGCATCAACTGCTGCTGTTGAGCCCATGTCACATTCGGCTGCTGCATTTGACTAACATGGTTTTGTGGAGCTGATTTATTTGACTGGAGACCGGGCGAAGACAGCACTGGGGCTTGAAAACTCAATAACTTGGATGGATCATCAGTACCAAGGTTATTTTGCAGGCCGGTTGGAGGGACCATGGATGGAAAAAATCCAGACTGAGCAGCTGAAAACTGATTATTTTGTTGCATGTTCATCCACTGCACCAAACTCAAACCAGGGAAAAACGAGCTTGGCGAGTTCTTCATGCCAAATTCATCTCCAAGCCAAGGCATGGCTCTCCTGAAAGCATTATTGATGTCGGATTCATCATCTGCAAAAGGACTCGATTAAAAACAGATTTTCTGACAGGATATGATAGACACGGGCATACAAACAATGTTTGTGGATTCCACTGGCAAATTTTTTCTTCAAGCTAACTTTTTAAACATATTCCTTACGAGTTACTCGACTTTGAAGACTCTAAACTTCAAAGAATCTAGGTAACTTGTCAATATGGTTTACCTGGCATCCCTGGTTGCTTGGGAAACTTGGGTCTGAAAAATGGAGGAGGGCATATGTAGAAAGGAGTTACAACAGGCTCAATTTCCCAAATTGAAACTCGGCTAGGCCGGTCACCAGCTGTTGATTCATCCCATCCAACCTATTAAAAGTACAAAGAACATCAATATCCGGTTAAGCTTAAGTACATGTCTAAAACGCCTAGAAATTTTCGATTCAATCTGTATCTGGTAATGGGAGCTACAAAATGAACTCTGAGCATAAAAAAAAGACCAATCAAGTGTCACTCACATATAGACGCACACATCGTTATGTAAACTTAGCCAATAACTAAATACCATATGAATGGCTAATCAATACCTGAAGATTGCGCCACTGTGAACCTTTCCATCGAACAGGATCCAAATCGCTGGTGCCTGTGACTGTGCCCATGTATCTGCGTACTCCTGACTCTTCAGTCTCAAACATCATTCTGAATCGCAAGCCAAGTGAAACTTGGGTATACATCGCTTTATTGTACTTGGCTAGAGGTACTACAAATTCAGAAGGGCTTGCCCTATAAGATCAAATAATTTTTGTCAGAACCAATCAAAGAGTAATTACAGACGACATTTCCTAAAAACCAACAAGAAAAATCTAAACATCCAAGTGTTACCTTGGGTTGTAAAATATGGTAAATGGACTGTTATTTGCAGCAGCATGAGCTGCGGCCGCAAGAATGCCGATATGCATGCTATCACTGGAAATGACTGATGAAGAGAGAGCTGGCTGCTGTCTATTAGCACGCCTTATACCCAAGAGAAGCTGAGATTTTTCATCCCTGCGTACAACCAGGTTGTTGTCTCACTAACCAAAGGAAGAATATCGGGACGAATTTAATCATCCATCTGAAAACGTCTTTCATACCTTATAAAAAGAACAGAATCTCCAGCAAAGAGTCTTTTGTTGCTAACAAAAACACTCCAACCTGTAGTCAGCAGGTGCCGTTTTGGTTGGCCTGGAATGAAATTGCTACACAGTTAGAATGAAAATTCAGATATTTGTATCTAAATATCTACTAAGAAAAAGAAAAAGCAGAAACAATTTATGCTCTCTGGGGAAGGACGAGAACACTAGGAGTATGTTTTAAAGAGGGAAATACCTCGATAGATATGTCTGAATGTCCACGCACTATCATGCAAATCTTTTGCAACAAGCTCCTGAGCAGGTGGTTGCATAGAAAAATCCTATCAAAGATAATTGCTTCTAGTTACCACAAGTCTACACGGAATGGACTACACCAACTTCTTTGATACTTTCAAATAACAATATAAAGTTTCAAAGGTTTCATACTAGAGGTGGGAGGATCTTCTCAGCTGCTCTACGAGGTACAGAAAATCCACCATGAGTGCTCGTGTCACTAGCTGTAAGAGTTTTGCAGAAAAACTCAGCAGGTTGCCTACTTTGTTTGAGGCCCATGTCAGATGCCAGCAATGCTTCCTTCTCATACTGCCGAATTTCAAACAGTTTTGCAAATAAGTGAACATGAAACATGATTATATGTGAAAGGGGAAGCGGGTAAAGTATTGCTTAATTCACAAAAAGAATGGCTGACCTACTTTGTTTACTGGTTGGAGAGTCATTTGTGCGTAGACCTCATCTGTTTCGGTATCAGCCTGTACAATAAAACGAATGTACAGATGCATGAGTAATGTATTTAAAATCAACCATGTTACAGAAAACAAAAAAGCTTTACATCCGTAAAATAAACTTCATCATTCTAAAGCTTTACATACATGCAACGTGACATTGTGAAGCATGCATATCAATTTAGACGGAAGATTGGTGTAGTTCGGTATGAAATCAGCCTCCTTTTGCATCGATGCTGCAACCTGCAAAATAGTTATGATAATTCCATCAGAAACCCGAATCTCAGAAAAACCGTTGCTTCTTTACATATATAGAGAAAGACGCACTTGCTCGCTGTGGCCTTGTGGGAAGTACACCACAAGACTTCCAACCGGAGGCAAAGAAACCAATGGCCCAGCACAAGCATGCCATAACTCTGAATTAATTCTCTTTTGTTCTCCGGCTGCAGACAAAACAAAACTTCATCAGCGTTGAAGAGAACTCAAAACTCTTGACACGATAATTAAATGTCAAGTGATCAACTTCTCAAAACAGATTTGTTTCCTGTGAGACCATGGCATACGATATCTGAAAATTAACAAATCATACAATATTTGCATAATTCAGCCACAACAGCCTAATTATCCGTATGAGATTCGAAGAACACAAGATCTGTTGTGTTAAAATATAAAGTTTATTTCAAAAGTGGTTCAAATTATGTTTTAAGAACCGTAAATCATTTATGTATCAAGAACTTTGCACAGAAATATTACATATTCTTTGGGAAGTGATCAATTCATATACCGAATTTATGAGTCGAAATCATATGAAATGCAATCAAAGAATGAAAATTTCAAATCCCCAACCATAAAAGTACTTCCACTTTCTGCAGAAATCAAAGTTAAGAGAGTTTTTGAAAAGCATCCAACTAAAGCTAAATCACAAAAATTAATAAACAACATCAAACATAGGACTAAATTTTCCAAAATTCAGGAAGCCTCACCTTCCCCAGAATTTGCTAAAAACCCATTGGTGGGAACCTTCATGTTTAATACTTGATTGATTTTTCTCACAGAAATTCAACTTCTTGCTCTTCTACCTGCAGCCCAAAACCCAGTAATTGCAGTACAACTTGTTCCAAAAAGAAAAGTGCTTGAAGACCAACAACCACTTTCAATTCAAAACCCTCTGCAATTCACATTGAACCCAGATAACCAATTCCTTTACAAATCTCAAAAATGCAACATGATTCTGACTTTTTTCTAATTTCACCAAATTTGAAGAAACCCGTCATTGCCCTTTTCAAAACCAGACAGCTCAAATCTTAGCAAACCTCTCTGAATTCCTGATGAAGGTCACCAACCAAAATACAAAACCACACCCAGAAAGAAAAGAAAAAAAACTCACAACTTTGCAGCTCAAGCATTCAAATCAGCAAAAAAAAACTCCTGCCAGCTGAAAAAACTAGGTAAATTGGAAACTGGGTTATTTGAATAAACTCCAAAAACGAAAAGGGTACATAGATGATCACACAAAGACAAAGACTTTGTGTTTTTTCTTTTGGTTAAAGTTTTTTTCTTGGGTTTTGGCGTTCTTGCAAAGTATAAAAAGTTGGGTTTTTGTGAAGTTGGAATTGTTGAAGGGATCGAAGTGTAAGAAAAAGAAACTAACGTGTCGCCGGGAAACCAGAGAGGGAGCAAAGCAAGCAAACAAAGCTCGGACAGCTTTTTTATTACTTTATGAAATCAACTGCACTACATGAAATAGACTTAGCAAAGCAATGCAGAGCTTTCACTCTCTCCTTCTCACTCGAACAGTTTCTCTCCAAACCTGGCTAAAAACAAAACAAAAGGATTAACAATATGAAAACGGAGATTAATTTAATTAAACACCATCATTGAGTATTTATGGATCATATTCATTAGCGTATGTTATACTTAAGCGTGACAAGCGAATCGTATTTGTGTATTTTTGTGTCATACTCTTTATCTTAACATGTCGTGACAAACTTATTATTTTAAGGGTTTCTTAACATGCGACTTAATAACGATCAGATTCGTTAATGGATTGTGTATTTTTTTGTCAAGTCACGCTAAAAATTATCATGCCTAATGTTTAAATCTATCAAATAATATCTTATTGGAGCTTTTAGAGTGACCCGATAACGACTAGCTCGTTAAAAAATTATCAGATAATAACCCGACTCATTAATAAAATTTAGAGAATTTTAACGAAAAGTTCCTGGTACTGTTCACTTTAACGAAAAACCACATTTTTACACTAAAAAATCAATACTGGTACTATTCATTTTACTCTTTATTTTATCCTTATTATTAAAACTCAAAGTCTTCAATTACTTTTCATTAGTTTTACTTAAAATTTATTATTTTCGTGTTATTTTTTTTCAAGTTAATAAGTCTTGTAAGATTCGACAAAAAAGAAAAGAAAAGAAAATCGTTAACGGATTGACCTAATTATACTGTCTGTAGACATTGATTAATGATAATTCCTAATCAGTCCCTCTGTCCCCAGCTGCTTTTTATATAAAATTAAATTATCAAATTCACCTCAGATTCTTGTTAAGTTCGGATTTCCCCTTGGCAGTGCCAGGGTCAAATGGTTTTTGTTGTTTTCGAAACTCTCAGCTTCGGTATCCACGTTAGCATACTAGTAAAAATTATTTATCTACGAAGCACATTGTGAGAGACGATATTGATTAATTTTTAATATAAAGAATCAAAGTAGGGCATTTCAAAAACAGACTATTTGCAATAGGAATTTTATTTATTAAATTTATTCACCAAATGATATCTTCGTATGCTTAAAAGAAATTTAAGGTGATCCAAACCCTTAATAAGCGGCGTATTTGTGTGTGATAGTAATCATGTGGCACGTAAAAACGGAGTATCAATTTGTTCAAATTATAACATATACAACCATTAACATTGTACCTTACAGTAAATTAGGATACATTTCTTTTTTTTTAACCTTTCATGTAAAACGTCACTCCACACATTATATAAATTTAGTGAATTTAATAATACTACATTGTTTATTATGTTGTGTTTATTGTACAATCAGTTTTAGGAATTTTCTAACAAGAATTCGGTAAATAAAATTTTTAGTACAACAATAGCATTAGTGAATTAGATAGTAAGTTGTTAGGGAGAGGAGAATCAGTGAGAATTGAACTTGCACCAAAATGTATATCATGATTGCTTTTTGTCCTACGGTAAAACACTATCTACAACATTTTTTTTATTCTTTAAAAATATATAATTGTGAAATATTATAAATGTAGTTTAAGAGAGATTTTGTACATTTGTAAGTAGGGTTGTCTCTTTCTCATGGTGACTATTTTAGGTGATGAGAAATGTGGATAGAAAATTGTGATCTGCGAGATAAACACAGAGATCATAAGATAAGATTGTCGCTCAAGTTTTTATTTCCTAGATGAAGAGGTCACCTAATGAGAGAGGTAGGTGGATGAAAACTTGTCACGTGACGAGAGATATATAGAGAAAAGGTGACATAATTCTAATTAAACTAAAGATTTTACCCTAATTGAAGGGCATATGCAACGTTTATTATTATTATTTTTGTCATGTTACTAGAGATAAAGAAGGAAAAGCTGAAAGCATACCCTAGCAGTCGTTACCCCCAGTACTTTGCCATAGATGAGGAGTTCCTTGTTGTGTTTTTTTTTAAAAACCGGAATTGGATCCATTTTTGAGCAAATGATAACAGGAGGTCTTTATAAAAATTATAATAATTATAAACGTTTGATTAAAATCTAACGTTTTATGTTAGTGGGTCATGAGAATTTCCACCACTTATTCTAATACCATTCTAACCGTTGACGTTGACGGGCGTAAATGGATTTTACCGAACTTTAGTAAAGTATTAGACGGTGGGGATGAGATTTGATTGAGATTTCCCAAGAAGTTTCCTTTTTATGTGGTTGCTGATGTGGCAAGGCACTTTATGTTTGACTGCAGGGGCGATTTATGTTATTATTTTAGTGATCCATACAGCACACGACCATATTTTCCTGAGTTTTCTTTGGGGTTTTTCTCTGGTTTGGACCCGCCACAACATCATGCACATAATTTTGATGATGCTCGTTTTTTATCTTAATTCCTAAAAATGAATTAAATTTTGAGAAGAGATCATTTCCAGATTTTTCCACCAAGGTCACATGATCAAGTAATTCGGACTTTTCAAATTTTATCAAACGGCCCACTTGTTTTAACTCTTTAAAAGTTGTAATAATTTTTTGTTGTTGGATGAAATTTGAAAAGTCCGGATCACTTGATATAGTGGCTTTGGTGGAAAACATTCGAAGATGATCTCTTCTCTTAAATTTTCTCCACTCATCTTCAAAATTCAACATTTTCACGCCAATGTATTGAAAAGTTATAATTTTTATATATATATGAGGCTTATCCATAGCATTATCATTTTTACACAATTTTGACACGTTTTTGTGGAGCTTATTCTATAATATATTTTAATGATTTAAATTGTCTATCTTTTATACCATTATTTATAGATTATCGTTGCAAAAAATTAGACAAATCCAAAATCATTAAGATATTCATTTATAGTAAAAAAAAATTGACGAATATGGTTCTACAAAGAAACCCTAAACCCTTGATCCAATGGTCATACAATTTTAGATTTGGGTGATTTTTGGTAAACAATCTTTAAGAGAATACCTAAAATAGACGATTTGGATTTTCAAAATATATTATAAAGTGAGCTCCATAAAAACTTGTGTCAAAAGTTGTGAAACGGATACATCCCATATATATACATATATTTCAATTTGAGACTTATACCTATTTTTGAACATGAAATTTGAGTTCCAACGAAAAAAATAATTGAGTTTTGGAGCTCCTAATCCAATGGTCATACGATTTTAGATTTGGGTGATTTTTGGTAAACAATCTTTAAGAGAATATCTAAAATAGACGACTTGGATTGTCAAAATATATTACAAAGTCAGCTCCATAAAAACTTGTATCAAAAGTTGTGACACGGATACATCCCATATATATACATATATTTCAATTTGAGACTTATATCTATTTTTTAACATGAAATTTGAGTTCCAACAAAAAAAAAAATTGAGTTTTGGAGCTCCTGCAAATAAGAAAAGTGTTAATCTAGTAAGAAAAACAGTTAAAACTAGATTTCAGTTTTCACTCTATTCTCTTATGCTCCAAACTGCAGTGCGCATATTCAGATATTAAAACTTAAATCCACCATCATTTTTTATGCAACTATTTGAATATAGGTATACAAATGTCATGCATGTGATATTGGAGAAGTATGGACGAAATAAGAACATTAAAAAATATTGAGAGAAAAACATGAGAAACTTAGTTTGTTTATATTTTTCGGAAACAATTGTTACTTGTCGTTTATCCTTATACAAACGTAAGCTCCAGGGCTTGACACCAAATCTTCAGGAACAAAATATGCATACGTAATATTACTTGTACTAAAAAAATTAGCTTAAATTATTTTCTCTATAAGTGTCACATTCCGGCCCGGGCTCCCATCACAATCCGAGCTCAACTCTACTGTAGCACGATATTGTCTGTTTTGGACCTCGACCACACCCTCACGGTTTTGTTTCTGGAAACTCACGAGTAACTTCCTAAGAGGTCACCCATCCTGAGATTGCTCTAACTTGTTTATGGGAACTTGCTCTAACTTGTTTATGGGAACTCACAAGCAACTTCCCAAGAGGTCACCCATCCTAGGATTGCTCTAACTTGTTTCTGGGAACTCACGAGCAACTGCTCAAACTCGCTTAACTTCGGAGTTCCTACGAAACCCGAAGCCAGTGAGCTCCCAAAAGGCCTCGTGCTAGATAAGGATAGGAATATACATTTAAGGATCACTCCCCTAGGCGATGTGGGATGTCACAATTTACCCCCCTTATGGGCCCGACATCCTCGTCGACACACTTTCGGCAAGGGATTGGGTCTGTTACCAAATTGTCACATCTCGACCCGGGCCCCCATCACAACTCGGGCTCAACTCCATCGTAGCACGATATTGTCCGCTTTGGGCCCCGACCACGCCCTCACAGTTTTGTTTTTAGAAACTCACGAGCAACTTCCCAAGAGGTCACCCATCCTGAGATTGCTCTAGCCCAAACTCGCTTAACTTCGGAGTTCCTACGAAACTCGAAGCTAGTGAGTTCCCAAAAGGCCTCGTGCTAGGTAAGGATAAAAATATACATTTAAAGATCACTCCTCTAGGCGATGTGGGATGTCACACGAAAAGGAGAATAAGAGATCCCTCCTTTGTCAACTTGAATATAAGAAAAATGCCAATTCCCCCAGTTTATTCAATTTAATGTTTTTTATAGTTAAAGATAATATGATAATTGTATGTTTTCGCATTCCTGCTTGGTTCCTGCATAAAATGTTCGGCAAAATATTAGATAGCAAAATCACAGTTCCATTTGCATGATATCCGAAGAAAGTTGTGCGCATTGTATTTACAAGCCTTATATATTATGTCTTTTTTTTCTTTTTTGTCGAAACGTGTACAGTCCTTTTAAAAAAAGGATTTCCATTTCTTGAAAGAAAAAAAAAATTAGTTGTGGGACTCATATCACATCGAACTTCAACAATTCGAATCATCATTTTTTCAAGTTAAACCTTATTGATCTTTTTTTGCAAAATACTAGCTAAATCGGAAATATTTGAAGCATCTAATTGAATTCAAAGAAATTGACGAACATTCTAAAAAAACATTAAAATTTTATCGTGACAACTAAATGGATAAATGATTTCAGATTGAATTGAATTTTTACAAAAATAATCTATGAATTGAGACTTAAAAAATAGACGATTCAAATTGTTGAAGTTCGATGTGAAATGAGCCAAATATGGAGATCTCTTTCCTTAGAAGGTCTGATATTTACAAATGGAATTAAAGTTGTGACCTTTATTACACTTTAGCTCCACATATTAATTTAAGGTACAAAGCTGTGTGCCAAATGTAAACACAGGCACCATATAACTTTGACTAAAAACTAAAAAAAGCCCCACTTTTCTGGTATGGTCTTGTGCAAATACTGCTAACTGATTTTTTTATGAGAAATTCTAATTGTTTTTTATTTATTTATGAAAAATGCTAATTGATTCCTTTATGACAAAATAATAATAACAATAATGGGGATCCCTAAAACCTTTTAAGAGAAAAGTATCCAAAATAATAACAGCGATGAAAAAGAAAGGAGAATTTTATATAGAAAGTAGGAAGGGAAGAAGCCGGAAAAGCAGGAGATCATCTTCACATGCCAGAAATTCGGTATATTTCCAAAGCCTAAAAGTTCGATACAACATATCCTAGTAATGTATGATGGTGCAAATTTTATAAATAAACTGTTCAATTTTCTTCATCTTTATTTGATAATTATGCTTGCAAAAAATCTTTCTAATCGAAAATTATTTAGTCATCCAATTGTATGTAATGACACATTCATAATGAATGATTCATTTATTTAATTAGAATCACTAAAGGATAATGCTATTCACATACTATTTTTTTTTTACCTCCCACACCTTTGTTATTTTTTATATTGTTTTTATTCAATTCATTTTATTCGACAGTTGAAATTTGAGAGAGGTGTGTAAGAAGGAAAAATAGGTGTGTAGATATCACCACCCTAACTAAATAGTCTGTGATTCGATTCTCTATAAAGATAACTTATTGAACAATTTTAATTATGAAATTTGTACAATAAAATACAGAAGTTGTGAGATATGTGCCTTCTCTGTCACATCCCGGCCCGGGCGCAACCACCTCCCGGGCCCGCTCCACCACCGTAGCACGATATTGTCCGCTTTGGGCCCCGACCATGCCCTCACGGTTTTGTTTCTGGGAACTCACGAGCAACTTCCCAGGAGGTCACCCATCATGGGAGTGCTCTAGCCCCTTTCTCGCTTAACTTCGGAGTTCCTACGGAACCCGAAGCCAGTGAGCTCCCAAAAGGCCTCGTGCTAGGTAGGGATGGGAATATACATTTAAGGATCACTCCCCTGGGTGATGTGGGATGTCACAATCCACCCCCCTTAGGGGCCCGACGTCCTCGTCGGCACACCACGGCCAGGGTTTGGCTCTGATACCAATTGTCACATCCCGGCCCGGGCGCAACCACCTCCCGGGCCCGCTCCACCACCGTAGCACGATATTGTCCGCTTTGGGCCCCGACCATGCCCTCACGGTTTTGTTTCTGGGAACTCACGAGCAACTTCCCAGGAGGTCACCCATCATGGGAGTGCTCTAGCCCCTTTCTCGCTTAACTTCGGAGTTCCTACGGAACCCGAAGCCAGTGAGCTCCCAAAAGGCCTCGTGCTAGGTAGGGATGAGAATATACATTTAAGGATCACTCCCCTGGGTGATGTGGGATGTCACATTCTCCATGAGTGAAATGCACAGATTATCCTTCTTTTTTTCTTTTCTTTTTTTCTGGTGGCCTAGAAGTATAAAATATGTACAAATCTTTAGCAGCCAGGTGACAAAATTGACAATTAATCTGGACAATAATTAAGAATTAAGAAGATCCTGGTTTTGAGGGTGCATGTATATAAAAGTTGTTGAGCCCCAACCATTCCTTCCCTTTGTTCATTCTCCTTCGAATAATCCATGGCCGCAGTCTGCCCACTTTTCCCCTAACCCACTTGCAATAGAGAATCGAAAACTACAAGTCATGATTCATTTTCTCTTTCAAGTTGATTTCTCTAATTTTATGAATAGAAAATTGAAACAAATAAAGGCGTCCATTGACAATAAAATGACAATGGGGTGCACCACGCTGCAATTAGTGTATTTTTATACAAACTTTAACATTTGAACTGTTTAGTTTTTTTAATCGGTAACAAAACCAATTAAATTGGAGATCGTTTAGTTATTCATATGTATTGAATAAATCAATAGTTTAGCACAAGTAGCATATTCATGATGAAGCGTCAATTATTTGACATGTAATGGTTTAAAAAAAGTGAATAATTCTAATAGTGAAAATCTACAACAAAAATACTTCAATTTAAGCCTAGCAATTTCTTGCACAACTCGTTAACCTATCATGAAACGACACGAAAGTAATAGATTTCGGGTTAACCCTTTAACGAGTTGGGTCATTAACGGGTCATCCATTAATGTTTTGGGTCGTTATTGGGTTACACGTTAAGAACTTGTTAAGATAACAGTATAACACGCAAACGTCACAAACACGACCCGTTTGCCAGGTCAAGACATTAGGCATGACAATTTTTTAGATTGCCCATTGACCTGACACGAAACGACATAATTTGTTAACGAGTCGGGTCGTTATTAGATAATTTGTCAATCATCTATTAAAAAAAGGGGTTTGACACGACATGAACCCTTAAGATAATAAATATGACATGAAAATGACAAACAAGTTTATTTCAATTGCAAGAGGTCTGGTGGTATAGTATACCCCGTAGGGGTGAATGCAACTATAGTCCCATCTCGAATATTTTCCATGTGCTTTAATTTAAAAGAAAAAGGACCACAACTATTGACGGACCACTCGAATATGCAAGAAGTGGTGGTAAAGTTGACATAGTACTAAATCTCAATCAAAATAACTTGTAACATCTTCGACGCCCAACAAAACGACATCTATATCAAATGCAATATGGAAAGGATTATGGCCATATTATTGTTGATGCGTGCAAAAGCTTTTGGTTTGAATTTCGTTTCCGAGTTTCCAACTTACCAACTTTCCATCCATCTTTTGTTCATGTAGTGTATATATAGCCTAGGTCGCGACTCGTGAGTGAACAGCTTCGCCCCCACAGAAGCCTTGCTATCTAAAATGGTCCCTGCTTGTTTTGGTCTGAAGAAAAGTCGCATAAAAGTGCCAAAACATAAAAGAAAGAAAATTGAGGAATTTGTGTTTTGATTTATGAGGCGAAGAAATAAAGAGGAAGAGTTTTTAGGGTTCACTATATGGTTATTCTTTAATATATTACATATTTCTTACAAGCTTGTTTAGAGAAGGTAATTCATTCTTAATTCTCGGAATTTCATTTGTTTGTGGATTTGCAACATAAATGCATGTGAAGAAGAGTGTTAACTATTGAGAGTATCAATCTCACATAGAGAAAAGAAAAAACTTTGCATGAGTTTATAAGTAAATTGTGCTACCTTCCAAATTACGAATTGGTTTTATGGTAGAATCTTAACTTTCTTCATGATACCAAACATTCAATGCAATAAACAATAAAGAAGTTCATAGAATGAAGGACATACGGAGCGAGACTAAGCAAATGAGAAAGGTAATCTAATCGCACATATAGGGGAAGAGCAGGTTGGTCCACTTGTGAAACCTAACGGTCACACGTGCTCTACATCACTCCATTTGTGTTGTATAAGTTTTAGACTTGAAAATTTATCACGCATTAAGGAGCATGTGGACAATATATATCAATCCCACATATGGAAAATGATAGACTTTGCACGGACTTATAAGTAAGTTAGGCTACTCCTCATATTACCAGTTAATTTTATTGTAGAACCTCACTTCCTTCATTAACTTGCTATATCTCGTTCGTAATATTACATATAACAAGCATTAGTATCTATATTTTTCGATTGGTCAATCTTATTATTAGAGTCACATAAGTAAGAAATCTTCAAAACATGCTTGAACATGCGTTCCTATCAATTCATCCATCAACGCTACCTTTTGAAATTATTTGTGGACACAAGAAGAAGTCGTTTGAACAAAGTATCAACCTTTTCCAGTGGTTTCTCTTCTGTTTTTCCAACCTGGAATAAATTCCTACAATAGTGTAGTTATACATAGACCAGATACGTAGCAACTGTGTGCGTGTGGACATGCACATTACATATACACTACTTCGAGTTCAAGTTATATCTTATATGGACTGCATATCCTGCCATCAACTCAAAGGCTTGTGTAAGTTTAATTTCCGAGACCCATGAGCGTATATTTAAATACCAATATTATACACCAAAGGAAGACCATCCGTTTATTTTCTGGTTTTGAGCAGATCGAAGGCAGGCGGTTACCAGAGAAGACCCAAATATGACATCGTAGACGGGCATGTGAGATGGTGCAGCTTTTGTCGGGCCAGATACCTCCCAACTCCAACCAGAATATTGGCTTAAATCTTGCCTTTGTAGCTCTCCTCCGTTCCCCACTCTTTTTTACTCAGGACTTTTTCATATTATACACATCAGATTCTCACTACCTGCCCTATATATACCTCAACTGCACGGACGCGTATACCTAATGTTTATTTATCTTTGAGTTTTTCCTGTCGAATAATGAACATATCTCACATTTTGTAAATAATATATTTTTCTTGTGAATTTCATAATATAGATTGTTCGATTTCTTAATCTTTATTATAAAAATCTTTCATATAAAAATCTTTCATTATCGTTTAGTCATCTAAATATATCAATAAACGAATGATTCATCAGAATGCTACTTAATTATTTATTCATAGTCCTATTGTTTTAGATCTTGGGAATAAATTTACCAACCGACATTGTATGCATATATATATAGAGCTAGCTAGCTGGTGTCTGTATATATGCAGGCATGCAATGAAATATCTATATCAGTGCCCAAACTCAACTAAACCTCTTTATTAATTCGTATCGGCTGAAAAAGAAAATCATGCATTTTTAATACGATCACATGCATGGTTCTTCCATAAGCAGTTGATGAAGTTAGATATGAGATGTCGAAAGATCATGCACACAATTTAGGGTTAGTAGTTAATTATAGTCTTCCTTTCTTACACCCCTAAGGTTTAACGGTGAAGAGAAAGTACAATAACAAAAGCTAAATGACAATCTACGGTTAAATGAAGATTATACGTATGGTAAATGATCATGGTTTCCTTAAACCCCCTAGAGTCTAGAAGAGCAATAAGGCCACAATCTAACAATATTTTAGGTTTAGCATTCAAACAACTTTATTTAATGGTTAAGACAAAAAGAAGTAATAAAATATTTCGGGTTGTTTTATTGGCACTCCATATTTTATTGATTACACTCCACGTGCTGAAAACACCCCACATTTACTTTTTAAATTAAAAAAAATATCTTAATACACCCCACATTCTTTTCCAAGCTACCCTCACACCCTTAACTCTTCACATACCCTCCACATCAAACCCGCATATTCGTCTTCGCAAACTTATTTCCTCCAGTTTTCTTTTCAATTTTCATATCAGTAATCTATATAATTCTTCGATCCTTCTTTTAGTCAAATTAAGTTTTCATTAAAGCAAAAACAAAAGTACACAAGCCTCGCCCAAACTGACTACGAGGGCAAAAGGGTTTAAGTCTCGCAATTGTATTTATATATATTAAAGTGATGGAGTTTCACATTGAGTTTTCAAACCTTTACAGAAAACCTGTTTATTCTTTTCTAGAAAAATAGTCATATTGCTTATGTGAGAGCATAAAAGTAAATATTAGTTATGACTAAAAGAAAGAACTTGGGATGTATTTAGAATCTTCTTTTTAATTTTTAAAACACTTTAGGGCTTAAATAGTCATTTTATGAGCAATTTAATATTAAATTATTATGTGGGGTGTAGTCAATAAAATATTGGGTGTTAATAAAAAAACCCCAATATTTAAAACCTGACAATTAGTTAAAATAGTATATATGATACTTGAGCTTGGGAGCTGTAGTGTTCAAATCTTCTGTGCCCATTTTATATGCAGCCTATTTGTGGCTTATATTATTAATTGACACATGTCTATAAACTTAATTCTCTTTAGCTTTGTTATTATAAATTTACACGTGTCAATTAATAATAGAGGATTCAGAGAAGCCACACACAAAATAAGTACAAAAAATTTGAACTCGGACCTAATTAAAGGGACAACACCGAAGGCCTAACCAATAACATATTTCATTACCGGTTATTTTTTGGGAATTTATTAACTAATTAAGAAACAATGACTTCAATGTGATCAAATGTGGCATTAACCAATCAATCAACAAATATTTCATACAAAGAGAAGATGTATTTTCTACATATTGTTTATAAAAGAAATTATTAATTAAGAAATAATGACTATTGCGCAATGAATTATCAAGAAATAATGATTGCAATGTGATTAAAAGTGACATTAACGTATCAATCCATAAATATTTCACACAAGAGTTGTTTACATATACACAAACCAGACATTTAGTCATAGGACTATTTCTTAATTACTGACTCTTTATCAAAATTTTATCAAGGAATTTTTTATGTGCTGGGCGATGGGCTTCATACGCGCGCGTGGTCCATGGCGCTGGTCCCTATGCTTCGCGTGCTGGGCTTCCTTTTTGAAGCTTGTTTTGATTAAAATTTTATCCTTTTTATTACAAGAGAATTTCTAAACGCACTCGATGTTTTATTTTTTTGCTCACATTATAATTCTACTCATATAAAAAATTGAAAAATTAAAATGTTATTTCATCACTTACTATTATTCTTAAAATAACTTCTATATGCTATTCCCCACTCACTATTATTCCTAAAAAATTGATATATTCTCCGCCCACTATTATTCCTGAAAAATTGATATGCTATTTTCCAAACACCGAAGTCTCCTCAGACAATAATCTAGTAGCAAATAAATGACCCTCCAAACACTCTATTATTGTATAATTATGCACTCCAATAATTACCATCAATATCCAATCATTATCAATTGCTAGCTTCTTACCATTTAATTAGAAAGGGCATCCACAATTTATAAGTTTCAAAATTCCTTTATGTCTCTTTTTGTCATCTCCATCACTTTCACAACCCAATATAAGTTTATGGCTCATATTACCTTGTCACGCTTGTCCTATTATTACTATATATCATTCTAGGTCCTTATTGGTTATTTTTACAAATGGGTAATCTTGTAATTAAAATTTTATTAAAAAGTGAGTGGCAGATAAGACAATGAAATGAAATTAACAACACTCTATTAAAAAAGTTGTTGAGTGCTTTTAATTAAAATAAATTTTCATTAAGTCTTTTTCAATAAAGCTCCTTAAATAAACTCCGACAAATTTTTTGATGTGGTATCATATATACATGACACGATAACAACGTTGTTAACAAGACGATCGACATGAAAGTCGTTGATTAAATTGACAAGGAATCACGTCACTGCGAGTGATGAGATCGAATATATGAATCGATCGACCAAGAAAAAAAAGAGAGACAAGACGTAAATGCTTTGTAGTCCAATGATCTTCCGTAACCTAATCGATCACTCAGCAATTGCTTGCTGTGGTTGCCCTAGCTGGCTAGCTGATGCCACTCTTCATTCGATATTTCAGAAAGAAAGAAGAAAAAAAAGCAGTTCTTGTTTGTAATCAGCATGCGTAGAGCAACAAGATCATGTACATCAACTCCACGCAAGAAAGAGTGTCTGCCATTACTAGTTAGTATATATTGCCACAAACTCATCAGCAGTGACAAGTGCCAAATCCATTTTCCAATCTTTTCTAAATATGCATGTGCCCAAATATTGATATATTCGTTCATTGACAATGCATGATTAATCTATTGTTGTCATACTTACGTTGTTTGACAAATACCTATATTATCCGTAAATTTTAATCACATACATTCCTACAAGAGACATTTTATCAAATGGATATCAATATTTATAATATTTTATTTTGACAAAATGATATTCTGATCAATTCGAACTTGAGTCCGCCGAGGGGGCCAAATTGCCCTAGTCATAACTTTTTTTTGTTTTTTGTTTTTTTGTTTTTTAAGTTAATAGACTCAGGGTTTGATACGGAGCATTTTATGTCACTAAGAGCATTTCACTACGATCTTATTTTGTGTCTAGAATTAGATTGAAATAGATAATTTATTATATTCAAGATATATAAAAGCGAATGATTTTACAATTTGAGGGAATTAAAAGGGAATTATACACAAACGAAACTTATCCCTTTTCAAACCTACTATTTTGGAAGATGAAATGGATAAGTTCTCGTTTGGCCTTGTACGTATCTTTTTTTTTTTTTTTTTTTTTTTGAATAGAGACGATATTGTATTTCATTCAACTTCTCAAATAGTACAAAGGTTGCCAGTTGGGTACATAAACTTCAATGACCAAGAGATTGATCTGAAGTGAATTTGCACAGTAAAACAATCAACAGTAAAACCCCTATACGGCTACCACAAACACTGTTCTAACCTCAGAAAACCATCATCAATACAAATCGGTTGCAAACAAACAATAGACGCAATGAACTTATATCAACAACAGCATAGGTCATCACAAAGAAGCGAGGCCACCAAAAGTCATCGCCAACGAGACCACAAAAGGTCCACGTTGAAGAAACGGGACCACCATCTCAACGCAAAGAGCGATAACAACACCGATTAACGCAAGTACGGCCTTGTACGTATCTTAAATGTAGTGATCAGTCATCCATTAGAATCCAATCATAAGAACCAAACGAGACATATATTTGCTTAAAAAATAAATAATGCAAGAATATGGGTTCCATCAACTTCATTAATTATGGCATGCATGGGAGCAAAGCAAACCAAATGATTCCGTCTTTCTTAATTATATTACGTTGCCCGTGGCGCTTGGCATGCGAAGTGAATGATCTACGAAACCATGTTGGTTTGCACATGGCTTTGCTAATGATAGTTTGATGGCGCAGAAAGGAAAGGGGCAACAAGGAGACGA
Source organism: Crataegus laevigata (assembly GCA_963580275.1). NCBI lineage: Eukaryota > Viridiplantae > Streptophyta > Magnoliopsida > Rosales > Rosaceae > Crataegus > Crataegus laevigata. The sequence continues at coordinate 33,874,516 of OY756942.1, read as the reverse complement.
ACACACTTAATTATACGTCTTGGGGCCTCGGCATGGGTGTCATTTAATCATTATTAATGAAATATTGTCGTTAATTGATTAATCTAATCACGAGATTATTCCCCACTAAGCCAACCTCAATGAGTTTCTTTGGGTAAATTTTAAGGTAAATCCCTGACTAGTACGTTCAATTACTAGTAAATTACGTATATATTTTGTCCTTAACAAAATAATTTGGTTAATGCTATATATCGTACTCTATTTCTAAACGTTAAACGAGAAATCAAAATTCAAATTTTGTCATTTTGTAGTTTGAAAATTTTCCAAATGTAATTTAGAATGTCCCCTATAAAGATTGTAACCTTACTTAATGACCCTAATAAAGTGCTATCATTTCTCATCAAAAGAAATCGTTAGAGATGTTGCTCATTGAGTGTAGTTAAGATCACTCTATCTTGATGGTAAAATTTAAGGACTAAGAGCGTCTTGATGGTAAAAATTCATCTTCAACGGAGGTATAGCAAACAGTTAACAAATTAAAAAAGGAAAAAATTATAAGGAAAACTAATGAAAAGGGCTTGAAAACTTTGAGTTTTAATGATAAGGACAAAATAAAGAGTAAAGTGAATAGTGCCATGATTGACTTTTTAGTGTAAAAATGTGGTTTTTCGTTAAAGTGAACAGTACCGGGAGCTTTTCGTTAAAGTTCCCAAAATTATACCTAATTATTAACTTTCTACACTTAACTTTCCTATTTTGCCCTCAAATAAAATGAACTACATTGGTAAAATTAAATCGAAAATTAGAGCAAATCAATGAACCCACTTGTCCAACTCACCCGACCGCAGTAACCCGGTCCAGTTCCGGCTGTCTTCCAAAGCCATTGCCGTCAAACTTATTGCTCTCTATCGTGCCGTCAACCTTAGAGGACTTGTCAAGAAGATCAAGTCTAATTGATCTCATCATTTTATTGATTTATTGGATTTAAATTTATAAGAAGATTGACTAATTTGAATTGGGACCAAATTTTAATGATTTGTATTGACTAGATATGGAAGTAGCAGTTTGAATGGGCATGGCAAACGCTACTGTATCTAACGCAAGGCAGGCTGCTGCAAGCATTAGGGTTTAGGTTTCAAATTGCAGTTTGAACCTCCCACATAGATGATAGATCACTTTTGGTTCCAAATCCATGGTGGCATCAGTAATGCGTATTGGTTCATTTGATTCTGATTTCAGTTGAAAAAAAAAAAAAAGGGAATGAAACAACAATTAGGAAGTGGAAGTGTTGCAGGCCACATGACAACGCTGGAAGAGAAGGTATTAGCTGGGTGTGGAATTTTTATTTTATTTTATGAGTTTTATTTTTACTTTTAGTTTGATTAAGGACTAAATGGGAATAACATTAAAAAAAACTAATAAAAATAACTTGAAAATTTTGAGTTTTAATGATAATGATAAAATAAAGGGTAAAGAGAATAGTATAATTTTTAGTGTAAAAATGTAGTTTTTCGTTAAAGTGAATAGTACCAGGAGTTTTTCGTTAAAATGAATAGTAACATGAGTTTTTTGTTAAAGTTTCTAAAAAATGAGCCTCATAGATAAAATCAAGTTAATATATTAATAGGAAACTTTAACGAAAAACTCATAGTACTGTTCACTTTAACGAAAAACTATATTTTTACACTAAAAAGTCAATTCATCTTGATACTATGCACTTTACTTTTTATTTTGTCATTATTGTTAAAATTTAAAATTTTAAAGTCTTTTTCATTAGTTTTCTTATATTAATATTTTCAAGTGACGGATAAAATTTTGAAAAGTTAATGAAGGGTGAGTTACAGTGACAAATTTTAACATTAAACTACCAAATAAGTTAGCAAAAAGAACGTTTTTAAGGAAAAATTTTGCTGAGTCCTTGAGAGATGCTGTAACCCTGAACTTGCATGGTTTGTTGTTTGCATATACAAGCTCGATCGGGGAAAGATAGGGTGAAAGGAAGACAATGTTGATAACTGAGCCAGTAAGTTGATGTTGATAACTGAGCCACTAAGGTCGCCATCCAGGTGATTCAACACTATCTTCAAAAGCAGAGGGACCTGCAAGTTACTTGTATTATCCACTGAGAAAAAGATGTAGGCCAATTCAAGGAGGCATCTTGTACTGCAATATCACTAGGTGGGGTTCAATCAATCAACTCCATTCCCTCCAACTTGTGCATGGCACACTAATAGTTTTTGGAGGCTTAGCTAGGGATGTGTATATGCATGTGCAGCCAATATAACCTAATAAGTTAAGTATAAACTGGCAGTTTAGTTTTTGAATTATCACTTTAGTGAAAATTAAGTTTTTAAATTATTTTTTTCAGAAAAATTAGTCTTTAAATTATAAAAATATGCTAATTACATTCTTAATGTTATATTCGAAGCTACTATATTCAATTTTCCGTCAATTTAAATCACGTTACTTGCATGTCATAAAATTGGAGGGTAGATTGATAGTTTTTTTATTATAAAGAAATAATGTATGAAGTTAACTTTAAAGGAAAAATTGGTAGTTTTTCATAAAGAAATAATGTAAGTTAACTGTTGAGGGTAAATTAGACATTAAATTCGCAATCTTTATGAAATGTTAAACACTTATAGACGAGAAAATGATGGTATTATACTCTAAGTGTGTCAAGTGACTTAAGTTGACAAAAAAATTGGATACAATAGCTTTGAATATAATAGTAGGAATGAAATTAGCAATTTCTAATGAATTTAGAGACTTATTTTACCGAAAAAATAATTCAAGAACCTAATTTTCATTGAGGTGATAATTTAGGAACAAAATCAGCACTTCACCCTATAAGTTATATATGCACACGACAATCCATTTAGACCTTATAAGTTATATAGTAGCCAGAATATAACCTTATAAGTTATACCAATCCATTTAGACCATTTAAATTCATTCTCAAAGTAGTAGTTATATATGCACATGACAATGTTATTCTCACTCTCGGAATATAATCATGCACGCTCGTCTAATTTAAAATCATTCTCTTACAATTTAAAATAATAAAGCATTGAATTTTGAATGCAAAAAATAATCGAAAAGTAAGTGAAAGTATGAATAACCACCGTCGTTTATATCAAACGAAGTACTGACACGACAATTAAATGCATAAATTACATAATAAAAGTTAATCCACGTACCCATCTTCTATCGAATTAATTTCTACATATATATTCCCCGAAATGGGGTAGGATCTCAGAATATTTGGTCACCCTAACCCCACCAATACAAATTATACAGTGAACGTTGAGTAGGAAGCAATTGATGAACACCAAAAAGCAAGCAAGAAACGAGATTCACGGAACAAATGCCTGTTAGAGGGAACCTTCCCTTCAAAGTGTTCCAAAAATCTATATACAAATCGAACGAGTGAGTAAATATATGATAAATATCACTGGCTTTGCCTCCTGCATTTGTCACAATACATCGATTGTTTAAATCTTAGAGATTTCAAATTAATCAAACCAAGTTAATTACTAATGGCAAATAGATTAATGAAAAGTTGGTTAATTACAATATAACCCCTTAAAAAAATGCTGCCCATGGATTTAATCTACTATGATTCCATGAATTATCACTGTGTGCTTCTGCATGAAGATGAAGCTTTTTCTTCAAGTCTTTTTATTTTTATTTGTGGTAACAGTTGATGAATTATTTGCATTATTGCAGTTGTTCTTCTGACGCGCATATATGGCAGGGCATTGTGATTTGTCACTACATATCCGATTGATTATTGATATATAAGTTAGGAACATTAGATTGGACAAAAATATCATAGGCAAAATGCAGCTGAATTCTTTTGTCTATAAAAAAATTAAATGAAGTTGGACTTAATTTGAAAGCAACTGAATTTTTTTGGATCAAAATGCCCCAAAAAAAAAAAGTCTATGATATCCTAAAGAGAGTAAAACTTTTATCGTAAAATTAATTAACAATTTGAGGAATTGTCAAACTACTTATAAGCCCCTCGCAATGTCCATCATTCCATGCATCAATGTGATCAGATCCATTCTCTACATGCCTCCTCACACGTGGCGAATTTTCAAATCAAACACGTAGACAACACAAATATGGTGATGTAGAGCAAATGTGGCCGTTTGACTTTATACACGGGACAACCTGTTTGTAACCATGAAGAAAGTTGAGGTTCTACTATAAAACTAATTAATTTAGCAATATGGGGAGAGATCAACTACTTATAAACCCTTATAAGATTTCTTCTCTTATCAATGAGCGATTCATTCTTAACTATTTTAAGGGTGACAAGGCCTTATAGTATTGCATCAAAAGGAAAGGCTACTAAATCATTGGCGTATAATTCTACAAGGGTGTTTTTTGGACTAGTATGATTGAATTCAAATTCTTTTCCTGCTCAGGCGCGAAACTAGGGTGTTTTTTGGTTTACCTCGACCGATACAACAAGGGTTTCATTTGGTTCAGCTCGACTGATGAAAACTAGGTTTTTTTTTTAGTTCAGATCGACCGGTGGAACAAGGGTTTTTCAGTTGGATAGCTTCCCAAATCTCCAGAGCAACAATGTTGGTAACCTGTGAAAATTATTAGAGACTTTTCACTCTCCCCCTCCCGAGTAAAAGCTTAAACTAAGTCACAGTGAAAAATGAACAAGTAAACCACGAGCTAGTGACCCAGTGGTAAATAACGGATTACGAGACTTCTTTAAAACTAAAAATTGGAGGTTTCGGGTTCGAAACCCATTGCTGGTGTGGAAGTCATATTTGTGGCCAGTGAAAGGTTGAAATGCCTCTGTGAGTCTTCTCAGCCCCCGAAAGTTATGAATAACCGGGGTTTGACACCAATGGTTCATATTTAAAAAAAAAAGAAAAAAAAAACAGAAAATGAAAAATGAACAGGTAATATTCAAAGTCACAGAGGTTTGATGTTGATCCGACGAGGACGTGAAGTGGGCCCAATGAAGTGTACTGGGCTTAACCGAAATTAATATTGGGCCTACTTTGTCTCAAAAGTAGGTGAGGACCCAAGGAAGGGTATGGACACCTCATCATTGGGTTATGGTCCTGAGTCCTTCAACGCGGCAGGTGCATTTGGCACTTCGGCCAATCCATGTGGGTTTGATTTTGACCCTTGATCTAACAACGCTGACTGGTTGCAAATGTCCATCTCATACTATTCACTAAATTGAAACATCCCACAGGTTTTTTGGACCGTCGTCTTTCAGTCGCCGATGCACGTGAAACTCACGCTAAATTAGTGGCTGATATTGCTAACTCGCGTTTCTATGAGTGGGCTCAACGTCCATTTTCTTATCACAACCGATTTAGACAATGACTTCTTTTGACTTGGCCAAGGTGTCTGGGTCTTTTTGTTAGCTTGGCTAATCATGTAGGCTTAGCTTAGAAAGTGTTGGGATTTTGTAACGTTTGGATGTGCGTGTGAACAAAAGAGTAATGAATTCGTAACATTTTATCGTGTATATAAGCGTAAATTTCAATAGGTACAATCTTAATCACAATCACAATCCTCATTGCTATCCGAACCTTAGTCTATTACTCCAACAACGTAACCATCAAACCGCTCGGACCAAAGAGTTGAGCTCGGATATGAATCCATGGCCATTAGTTGAAAAGAATTTTTATACGCTCGACAAACTATGCCAAGCTGTTATAACAGTGAATGGCGGATTTGATATTGTTTCTGTGTTTCACAATTTTTTTGTAAGAGGCCGACATAACGTGTTGGGCACATGAAAAAAGTTTCTTCCAAAAGGGGAAGGTAGCTTTTTAGAACTTTAATCCTAAACCCTTTGCAGCTTGTATTATATTTTTCAAGTCACTTTTCTAAATTCTTATGGATTGTGGACCATTCTATGTCATTGTCCATCGCACTGAAAACGATCAAAACAATTTCCGCATTTAATATGGAACATGGATGATGAATATCATTTTCAGACGAATCCCTCAACGAATCCCTCGACCCACCGTAACTAACAGAGAATCACAGGATGAGAGCAATTTTCACGGTACAAGTGTGCAGTCATCGTCACGTTTTGTGTCAATTATAAATGACACGTAAAAAAACACTAACACGCGACTCGTATGATTTATACTAAATGTCATGGTGACAATGTACCAAGTCTAGAAAGTCTTTCTCCTGTGAGAGGAGAGATCATGTGACATTGGATTTGGTGGATTCACAAGATATCACCCAAAACAAATAAGAACTAGACCCTTTGAGTCATGTCTCAGTCAGTAGCTTCAGCAAGCACTTTTTTACCACGAATGAAATTTGAACCCACAACTTCATGCAGGACTAAACACTTTTTTACCACCGTGATAAATTTTTGCCGACTCTACAAAAATGCTCGTTCAAGCTCCAAGATCTTTCACGCACGTGCATGAGCTCGCTGATCCTAACAGTTCTTGCTTTGAGAGCTCCACAAACATGAACGGCCAGAGCTCGACTGTATGCCGGGTTTATCTTGACCAGGACTCGGCCGTATGCAGTGCTGATCCTTGCATTTTTCTAGACATAAAAGAAATCGGTCTCTACTGTCAATTGGGTTACCAGCCTAAACAGATTGTGAATTGGGCTACATTTTGACAAGGTAAGCTGTAATCATCGGCAAACTTCGGCTCAAGAACTGAGATTTCGTACTTAATAGGTTACAACAACGACTACATTACTGCAAGGGTTTGTCAAGCCATGCTAAAGTATCCTTCTATGATCCAAGAAAAAAGAATATAACAGCATACAATTTGACTAACCAAAACAATCTTTATCCGCAATCAAGTTTTCCTCGAAATCTTTCTCTTTCTCGACGATCCCTTTTGCTTTTCGTCTCTCTTCCTCTTCTTTGCTTGATTGTGGAATGACTTACCGACCAAGGAAGGCTGGTCTTTCAATGCAAAGCTTTTCGCAACATGTCCCAAGTGAAGTTTCTTCACCATAAATATTCTTTTCAGCTCACCACGGTGGGCAGTGTATGCACGAACCCACGAGCAAAATGCGTTTTTGGCCAGTGTCTTCATATCCGGCTAAGAAAAGAAATGAAGGCAAATTTGTTAATGTTAATCACAAAGAATGGAACTCATAATTACTATGAATCTTCATATCTATAAATATGTCTAGCATAAAGTGAGCTAACCAAACATTGTTCTTAATCAACAAGATATATAAAACTTTCACATAATTTAGGAAAGAAAAAAAATGCAGAAAACCGAATGTAGGGCTTTCTTTACAGTACAAACACAGCACCATAAAGCATATTCTAAGGCACACCGAAGAAGGATCAGGAGAAGAGAAGTACCTTTTCGGTAAATGCTTCAAGCGCCTTCTGTAAAGACATAATCCAAGGATGTGCGTCAATGGAAACAAATTTCCTGACATGCTTATGACCATATAGTGGAAAACTATCTAAAATTTTGAGGAGGGGAAACTCTGTTAGAGAAACACCATGTTTCTCCAACTCTTTCAAATAATCCATTTCAATTGGCTGTAAAAACAACAATGAATCTCCTCTTTCACCCAGCCGAGCGGTTCTTCCAACCCTACATCAAGAATGAAATAAACATCCTTAGGGAAACTCAATGTAATATCATGAATAACGTTAAAGATGCATGATAGAGTTAGCCTTGGGAAACTTCACGCTCAGAAACAAATCTTACAACAAACAAGCATACAATTCTAGCCATTGAAAAAGAAGACGTTAGTCAATTTTAAATACCAATCCAAAAGAGAAGGGAAGACAAAGAAGTCCAAATACCTATGAACATATTCAGTAGCCTCGCCTGGAGAATCATATTGTATAATACATTTTACTTTCGGGAAATCCAAACCTCTAGCACAAACATCTGTGGACAAAAGTAGAGCCGATTTTTCTCTTTTGAAGGTCTCAAACGCAGTTCTTCGGTCCTCCTGCTCCATGCTCCCATGTAACCGGAAGGTCTTACAATTAACAAACCTCTGCTTAGGTTCTGCATCTTGTCCTGAAGAAGGTTTGAATTGGAACTCACTTAACAAGGAGTAGTGAAAATCCACTGCATCACATGTTGAAAAGAATAGCACAATCTGTAAAATGAGTATGTGAGTGAACTGACGGGATAGAGCATAATGAAATGAAGTTTGAAAATGGAAGTTTGTCTATAAGACTACTACAACAACAACAACAACCCAGCCTTATCCCACTAAGTCAGGTTGAAGTTGTCTATAAGATTGTCCCCTAAAAAAAGCTAGTTTCCATGACCATTAGGAAATGGAAAGTTGACATGCAGGCTACCTTTTCGGAAGTTTGTCGCTCAAAAAGATACTTTAGAATGGAAAGAAGTACAGCAAGCCGCGCATTACATGGTACTGCAAAGAAGTTTGATCAAAACACTTAATCGCCATATATGTACTTTTATCAACCGCCCCAACCAAAAAAAGAAGAAAGGAAAGAGGAAATAGGAAATTAATTGGGACACACCTTTTACATATTTCTGTGTCAATTGAGCTGGAAGTCTATAATCTTCACTAACAGAGCCTGTTGTCTTCATTGTTTGTGTGTCATCATCATCCGCGTCGGATCCTAAATGCTCATGCAATGCAATAGACTGCCTCTTCTTCTCAGGCATGCCAATCATAACAGGTTTCTCTAAACTCATTTTTGCAAGGTGATTGACTTTTTCATTTAAGGTAGCTGATAATAGCAAATTCTGCCTTGGAAACTCATATTTACTCGTAACAGCGCCATACTTAGCGGCAGAACCATGTTGCCTTGAGCCTAAAAGATCTAGTATTTCCTCTATTTCTTTTCCGAATCCCAATTCCAAAATTCTGTAAAAAGACCATATCGATATCGAATGAATGCATATCCAACGTGGATGATAACAATTATACAACAACATTTGGGCACAATACGGTGTTTGTAGCATTATACCTATCTGCTTCATCGAAGATAATCCAACGCAAATTCGTGTGCACGAAAGAAGACGTATTCTTCAGGTGATCCAAGAGCCGTCCAGGAGTTGCAACAAGAATAGATATGCCTGAAGAGCAGCACATAGTCAGTAAGCAGACAACATAAAAATCAAAACTTTAACAACATAAAAATCAAAACTTTAACAAAACCCAACACGAAAAATACAATTTCGGCTACCTTTTCGCAGCCGGGCCTTCTCCTTAGACCTGTTTTCACCCCCCATTACATAACCCGGAACAATCCAATGAAACCTGTGCAGCACCTTGTGCAGAATCTCGTGAACCTGCAAACACAGCTCCCTCGTGGGCACAAGAACCAGAGCGAAAGTTCCGTCGGAGCGCTGAATCCGAGGCTGGTACAAGTGCAGGTGGTGGATGACCGGAGCCAAATACGCCACAGTCTTCCCCGTGCCAGTGGCCGCGTTGACGAGCACATGGCGGCCGGAGAGGATGACCGGGACGGCTTGAGCTTGGACCAGAGTCGGAGCTTTGAAGCCCAACCTCTCTGTTTTCGATCAAATTAACATAAATTAACTATCTTTTGTTATTTTTTGAGAAAATCAAAGCGCGATTTCGGTGCAAAAACGAGAAATAAATCATGGGTTACCTTCGAGTTGTTCGCATAACGTTGTGTGAAGTCCGAGACTGGAGAAAGAGCAAGGCGCGAAGATATCGGATTCCTCTGTTTCTGTTGGTTTTCTCTTGGCGGCCACCATTTGCGTTGCTTCTGCTTCTGCTTCTGCTTGTTCTTCCTAGTTCCAACTTCGAATTCGCTTGTTAATAAAGCACACAACTTCGAATTGGGCTCGAACCCTAAACTATTGGGCCTGGACTTACAACTGCTTAAAAATCAAATTTTACATGGGAGAACCTAATGTTAAACGCTTAAATCTTCGAGTCTTTTTAACTTATGAGTCAATTGTCGCTCAGTAGTACAATTCAAGTATGACTCTCATTAATGATGAGTTTGATATCAAATTATCATACTTCAAACCCCTCTCGTTGATGGCGAGTTTGTACCAAATCATTATAGTTCAACATCCTCGTGGGCTTTAACTCAAATCCCAACCATAGTGTAAATATATATTCAATAAAAAGTTTCGTGAATTGGTTCTGAGATTGAATGCCAACATTGTGATATGGTATAAGAGACATACAAGCATTGGACATGTGCGGGATTGATTCCAGAAGAGGCAAAGAATGTTTTCCGACCATCAGACGAGCTATCTAACCACCGAAAATAATTTTGCCTATGTGTGACAAAAAAAAAAATCAATGGTAAACGGTACTTGGATTTTTAAATTTACAATATGCTCCGAACAAAAATACTTATAACAAAAACGCTTCTAAAAAAAAAAATTCTCCACAAATGATACAAAAGAAGCTTTAAATAAAAAAATTAAAAAAAAACTGATCATTTCAATTTACTTCTTCAAGTGTGGGATATCTCTCATTAGCGATGAAAAACTTGCATAAAAAATTTAAGTTGAATGCTCACATTCTACCAATAATTGGGGCTTTGGGCCTAGCCCGGACCTAAGCTACAGTTCTGGGCCCGCTTGAGCTGAAGACTGAAACACTGAAAGAAGGAAAACAGAAGACCTGCTTATGAACCTCGTCGTCCCTCTTGCATCTTCAACCTCTAAGAAATCCCAAACCGATCGCATACATCAACCAATCGGTATGTTTTCATTCTTTCGATGCAAATTTCATCGAAAAATTACATTTTTTTTCTTTAAGTTTCTGAAAAATTTGACCTTTAGTTCCTGGTTGGCTATGGCTTAGGGTTTGGATCTGTGAGCAATTCGGATGGGGACGCGAAACGAGGTTGTGGAGATTGATAGCTTGGAGGAGGGGTTGCTGTCAGAAACTGCAACCGAAGCTGAAGGTGAAGAAGCAGTTCTGTATTCAGCTTCGTTTCAGGAAACGGAGGAGAATTTTGTGAAGTACCAAACTGCACGATGGCTTCTCTACTCTGGGCTTTTGGTACTGGCATGGGGAATTGGGATTTTTATGCTGCTTTATCTGCCCGTCCGCCGCTACATTCTGCGAAAGGATATTCGATCGCGGAAGCTCTATCTCACTCCCAATGCCATTGTCTACAAGGTAAATTGGAAGTTGAGGTTTGAGTCTTTATGTTGTTGTTGATGATTTGAGCTCCCGAGTGCGGGTTTTGGTTCTCGGTTAATTTGATTGTTTGTCGATCGATCAATACTTTGAATGCTGCCGGAATTTGGTTGCTTTTGGTATGTGAAATTATGGGCTGCTGGTTACCATTGGATAATGCTTTGTTTCTTTAGCTCAGTATGCAAAGCCGGTTCCATTTCCAATTTTCGGGGTGTTGAAGAAAGAGAAGCATTTTTTGTTGCCTTCAGTAGCGGATGTTGTGATCGAGCAAGGTAAAGAGCATTGGCAGTTAGTACATAAGTGTTACATTCCCAGGTTACTTTTTGATACATATGTTTTGTTTTGTGCATTTTGAGGTTTAGTCTTCCAATAATGCCTCAGAACCCTTTATGATATTGATGTTATACTCAGGATATCTGCAGTCTCTCTTTGGTGTCTACTCACTTAGAATCGAACATGTCGGTGTCAGAAGGCCACCAAGCGATGATGTTCAAATTCATGGCATTGTGAATCCCAGTGCTTTCAGGAAGGTATGTTACTCACCACTTTAGTTAAACACTTAGTCGCAGGATATCCCCAATTTTAGAAAGGATGAGTTTCTCTCCCCTGACGTCCGTTTCAGGCAGTCCTCATGCGCCTTTCAAGCATGACTAATGAGGTCTTCCCTAGACAAATTTCCACACTTGACGATATTCCAAATTTGAAGGTAGGTCATATGCCAGATTATCTTGGTGTGCCAATCTCAATCCTTATCCAAAGAAGCTGGACTTTTTTGGTCATATCTGCAAAGCTTTATATGGACATATTGATAAATCCTTGATAACTTCTAGGCCATTAAGAATGCTGGAAAATATCCCCTCGTATCATATTCATTTAAGAAACTCTTTTTTCCTTTTGTCAGCTTCAGGGGTCCCCGTCAAAGTCTCTCAGGCATGGGGATCTAGCGCTGCTGCAAAAACTTGAGGAAGTTGGAAGTTCTGTAAAGGTAAAATGCTGAAATTTCTGTTTTTATTTTTAGATTGTGTATGCTATTCTTTCTCGTAGACTTGACTTTCATCTGATGCCTATTATGAAGAGGGTTCAAACTCTACTCGAGAAGCAACACCCGCAAATACTAGAACCTACAGATGGAAGCGCTCGAAGAGTGTTAAATTTGTAATTCTTCTGGCCTTTCACATTCTTAGTTGGGTATTTTTCTTCCAAACCTTAGCTGTTTGTTCAATTATATACTGAATTCTACTATATCCTATCTCCTGGATATAGTGTGTGATGCAGGTTATGCAGAAGGTGGGAAATTTCATGTCAGGCCTTTGCTCGTACAAGTCGCACGCCATTACCATGTTAAATCTATCTCGTCTGCCAAATCCAGGAACCCGGCAAACGTTATACTTTCTTTCAACATTTCTGCTGGTGCCCGCTAACAAGTTCCTATTGATTCCAAATGTACTTTGTATCTTGACCCATGTAAAGATTCATGATTCTCCCTTTGGGAGTTTGTTGTGTGCTGTTCTTTCCATGAAAAATGTAAATTCATTTTTCTTTCAATCCTTCAATCGTGTTCTCCCTTATGCTCTGCGAATAATCGCATAGCTTCGCGTACAGTAGTCAATTGTCCATTTTTGAGCATGAATTCCTTTCCCTTTAGTTGGCCCTTGATTCTTTGAAAATCATGACTAGCCGATCAATTTGTGATGGAAGCGAGTGGAACTGAATTGTGGCCATAGAAAAGTATTCTGATTTCTTTACACGTATGGCTCGCAATCAAACTGTCGATCTATTCTAACTCTAACTCATTAGTTTAAACGAACTCTGAACTTATTAATTACAGTCACTTAAATTTAACATGGATTTACCGGCTCGTGCCTAAGTTGGTTTGGCGTGAACTTTTAATTCCCCTTTTTTTTTTCCTTTCAGTTAGATTGATGATGTTGTTCAAGCTTGCAAGGAGATTGTAAAATTGTAGCTCAATTAGTTAAGAGCGTTCACTCTTGCACTCAAGATCTCGAATTTAATTTCCCACTCCAATATCGTTGAAAAAGAAGGGCTCTGTCCAAGCTTAAACCTAGACTAGCCATTAGAAAAAATGTGGATTGACATAAATATCTTGTGTTTGTAGCATGGAGCAATCAACGTACTTTGAATTTTAACTTTGTAAATTAAACAGCCCGTTGGTGTTAACATGAGATAAGGTTGTATTTATTGCGAGCCACATAAAAGAAGCACCAAAAGTCCGTCACTACGGTATCTGCACTCATTTTTACCAAAGAAAAAAATGACAATTCATTAATTGAAACATGATTCTAATATCCTACTAAAGTTGCGAGTTAGTGCATGTCTATCAAAAGAAGAAATGATGACAGATGATATTATTAATTATGGTTATAATATGAATTTTGAGTACTATTATTTTGAGAATCTTTATAATTGGATTGGAACTTGATTATTTGATAATATAACGGGAGTCTTAATAACTCAAAAGGAAATTTTGGGGGTGTATTCAATTGAGAATTTGTGAGGTTTTAATGAATTTATAAATCCATAGATTTTTATGAAGTTTAATTGATTTATAAAGATTCTATGTAAAATTTTGATTCAATTCCCTCAAAATCTCTTGGGAAGAGGTGAGATTTGTGGATACTTAAAATACACTATAAAATCTATCCAATTCCCTCGAATTCCTCAACTTTTTAAAATTCTTTAAAATTAAATTCTAATTAAATACACCTAGAATGTTATAAACTTCTTTAAAATCCTAATTGAATACACCTGAATTTCTAAGAATTTTAATAAACTATCTTAAAATTCTAATTGAATACACATTGAATTTCAGAGAATCACTTAAATTCTTGATTGAATACCCCTAGATTCATTAAAAGAATTAAAATCCGTTAAAATCTCAATTGAATACACCCCAATTTATTTGAACCCATGTAACCTCTTTTTACACCTAACTTAAATTGAAATTGTTAATTATATATTTTACCTTATTGCATAATTACTATTAAGTACAAAATGAAATTAATAATAAAATTCAAATCTATCAATAAACCCATTAAACCCTACCATCACTTCTTGTTTATCCTACATTCATTTTGGCTAAAATCCTAATAGATCTGTAGAGAAAAACAAGCTTTTTTTTGTTGGTGGATGGTGATTTTGAAGTTTTGAATCCTCCAACTAAGGTATAACTCAATTTATGAATATTTTGTTTGTTCAATTTCAATTTTTTTTTAAGTTTAGAAGATGAGTATTTGTGTTTCAGTTTTTTTCATCAATCCTGAATGGTTTGTTAATCTTTTTGCAATTGGAAAATTCCAAGGAAAAACTTCTTACCAATGTCCTTAGATTATAAACTTCCTTGCTTATTGATAAATATAAGATGATGAATTGTTTGATTTGTTACTTATGCACACCAATAGAAAGAAAAAGGCAAATGTCTGGGCTTGGTAGCAGAAAGGAAAAAAAAAAAGCTATTGAAATGCTAGTGGGAAGAGGGGGTGGGGCAAGGATGCCTCTTTAAAAAAATAAATCAATTACATATGTTATTTTATAAAGATAATGGGTGTAAAGATAACTTAATATTTTGAATTGGGTTTGAGAGGATATTTTAGGTGATAAATTTGGGTTCAAAGAGAGATTAATCCTTTAAAAAAAAAACAATATGGATGAAGAGAGTAAGTTGGGTGTAGAAAGCGGTTACATGAGTTCAAATAAAATTCCTCTAACTCGAACTATCTATATAATAACTTTTGGAGCTAGTTTTTTGGGGTGATTCACCCCCTTCTGTGTTACAAAAAAAATAATATATATATATATATATATATATATATATATATTAATTTTGCACTCCTTTTTCCCTTGTTTACTATTTTTATTTCATTTAGTATTCATATTGAATAAGTCACACAAGAATCAATAGATAAAAATACGGGAAATAGTGTCTAAGGTGAAGACAAGAGTGCGAAGATCTCTCATATCGCAACGTCAATATATTATATTGATAATTATTCATATTTACTTTTATATATGCATGTTTGTTATGAACAATGCTTAACTACTTAAAGATGAGTATGACCTTCTACTCAAAAGTTTCGTGTTTAAATCACATAACTTTGTGCTTAAGATTAGAACCGTTTATATGAATCACCCTGTAAAGATTATCTTTGCAAAAAATTAATTAAAATCAAGGTCGTTTAATCAGTCTATTGTAGCAAATACATAAACAGTTCATAATGTTTTTATCAATTCCGTTCATTTGTTTTTAGTTCGATGACTAAACGATATTAGTTTTAATTGATTTTTTGCATAAGCGATCTTTGTAGAATGATTTGTAATATGAACGGTTCTAATCATAATCACAAAATTTTATAAATCGATAACGAATTTTGAGCATGAGCTCCTACTAACCCATTGAATAATCAAGTATATATTTGTTCGTACAGTTTCTATGTGACAAGAGGGACTATTTATTGTAAGAAAACTTAAAGGCTTTGGAGAGATGGTTGAGATGAAGTTGGGGAAAAAGGAAAGGTGGTTGTGAGTCGTTATCTCTGTCGTACCTTGGCCGTAGCGTTTGGGTTTGCCAACTTAAATTGTTTATTGCAAACATCCATGAAAAGCAAAACAAGAGAGGCATTTGGTTGAGAAGATAGGAGTTTGGCTTACCTATGTTTGACTTCTCATTCAATTCTCCCTTCCTTATGTTTCATTTCCTCTTATTTATGTGTCGTATGAATCTTTTCCAACTTCCTTTTCCAACTTCCTTTCTTCTATTTTTTTAGGGTACGTAATGTGTGTGCATCCACATGTTCAATCCATTTGCACTTTTTTATTTTTGGAGTTAATCATCCTAATTATACAATTCTTAACCCTTAATAGATGCATGTAAAATGTTGAAACATAAGTTAGGTAGTTATAGGCACATTGAGACTGTATTTGAAGTGGTCAAAAGCACTTTTAGCAGTGTTTGATAAGAAAGAAAAAGTGTGTAGGGAATTCAAAGCACTCTCAAGTGCTTCTATAAGTACTCTATGACAATGCTCTAAAAAGTCCTGCCTAGAGTTAGATCCCCTAGGCGTTGGGCATTTAGTCAGCGCTACAATTAATTCTTAGGTGTTTAAAAAATAAAACACTTGATAAAAAAATATTAAAAAAATTAAAAAGGTGTGAAAGAAGTAATTTGGGGTACGTGAATATAATCTCTATTTTTTTATTAAACCTCTAACAAAAGAACTTCATCGAATGGGCTTACGATCACATTACAGTGTTTCTATATAAACATTCTCAAACAAATATCATGAGAATACTGTATTTACCCTGCACGAGATGTCTTGTGTACAAAAAACAAAGACCTATATATCAAAATATCTATAAAGATGCCCTTGAAGGGAATAACAAAGAGAGAGCATGATGCTTGGGTGCTTGCGAATCAAATGAAAAACAAAGATATGGATTTTACCTATGACAATATTTGGATATATAACTAGTCCTTATCAAGTCCACCAAGTATGCACTCATCATTCCCTCCATGACTATATTCGTTAGAACTAGTTGATGCCCTTCAAGATTCTCCATTTCATCAATTCCAAAAAAATCACACCAAATTAGTTAGAAATTAATTAAGCTAAAATAATGATTTAAACGTAGTGTTTTGGCACTTGAAAACTCATTTGTGTCATGCAAATTTTGTGGTTTGGTGAAAAGACAATTGCATTTGAACACGGATTGTTTGTCATGTGAATAAAACTGTGAAGTAAGATGGTCGATGAGTTTTAGGCGTCAGAGCATCAATGCATGCATGGCCTTGGCCTTTTGCAAGCACGACGTGTTGTTCAGAGACAAAAGTTTCATCCAAGATGATGCTTTTTGCTGATTGTTTGGCATGCAATAAGTTGGAGGCTTTCTCTGAAAAATCAAAAGACTCATTTTGGTTTCCATCCTTAATCAATCTAATTGTTAGACTGAAGTTTGTGTAAATATTTTAATCAAGATCCTTAGTATCGTTTAAGGGATTTAACTTCTACATTTATACATTTAATATCCCACAAATCAAGAAATTAAAAAAATTCAAATAATATTTTTAAAATATAATAATTACTTAAAAATCAATAATGGACTAGTATTGTTCTTCACATAATTTTTTTTTGAAAAAAAATCTTTTTATTAACGATATTATCTACATTAAGGGAAAAATAGAGTGGGTTAAACCTCACAATGGGTTAATAATAACATAGTTCAAATTTGCATCTGGCATAGTTTTAGGAAAAAAGCTAATGTACTCACATAATTATTAATATATTTTAAGAAATAACTATTGATATATTTTAAAACATAAAATAAATTATGTAATTAGCATGAGTACATTTGTCACATCCCCGCCCGGGCCACCACCACACCCCGGGCTTGACTCTACCGTAGCATGATATTGTCTGCTTTGGGCCCCGACCACGCCCTCACAGTTTTGTTTTTGGGAACTCACACGAGAACTTCCTTGTGGGTCACCCATCCTGGGATTGCTCTCGTGCGAACTCGTTTAACTTCGGAGTTCCTACGGAACCCGAAGCCAGTGAGCTCCCAAAAGGCCTCGTGCTAGGTAAAGATGAGAATATACATATAAGGCTTACATGATCCTCTCCCCTGGGCGATGTGGGATGTTACAATCCACCTCCCTTAGGGGCCCGGCGTCCTCGTCAGCATACTTCCGGCCAGGGAGTGGCTCTGATACCAAATTGTCACATCCCGGCCCGAACCACCACCACACCCCAGACTCGACTCCACTGTAGCACGATATTGCCCGCTTTGGGCCTCGACCACACCCTCACGGTTTTGTTTTTGGGAACTCACACAAGAACTTCCCAATGGGTCACCCATCCTGGGATTGCTCTCGAGCGAACTCGCTTAACTTCAGAGTTCCTACGGAACCCGAAGCCAGTGAGCTCCCAAAAGGCATCATGCTAGATAAATATGAGAATATACATATGAGACTTACAAGATCTCCTCCCCCGGGCGATGTGGGATGTTACAACATTCAGCAAAAAAATATTGGTACAAATTAAATTTAAAAAATATGGTTACACATTAAAATTTAAATTATGGGTACAAACTAAAATTAAAAAGAGTATTGGTACAAATGTAAAAAATGAGTACAAATTAAAAAGAAATATATGAAAAATACTAAAAAAAGATATTAAAAGGTACGTAATTACTTCCCTATTCAACCTCTTGGGAAACTTCATTCAGAATTTGCATTGTTGATCTCACCAATCAATCGATTTCTGCTTTGGTCTCAAGCACCTCCCATAGGAAGTCGTGTTATTGGATTTGAAGCGTTGAGTTACTTAAGCAATTCCTTGTTAATTGTGATTGGAAGAACAAAAACAGCCTCATCCTTTCCATTCCTAACTACTACCAATCTTACCTGGACCACCGTTAGCCCACCAACTTCCTTTGCAACCTGAACACCCAACAACTCAAGACAAACCGGGCACTACAGTGAGACGTGAAAACACCTGATCCCTCAAGACCATAGTGGGAATTCCTTAACAAGAAATGATTAAAAAGTATTTGAATTTTAAAATTGACATACATGTAAATAATTTGATATTCAAAAAATGTGACGTGGACAAATGTCAAAGGACCTTGATCTAAAATGAAAATGAAATAAAGTTTCAATTAATAAGAAAAGGAAATGAGGGAAAATAACTTAATTTATCCAAATTAAAAATTAATAAAATAAAATAAAAACATGTATATATGATCTTATAATTTACAATAACCAATTTATTATGGTCAATTATCTATTTGTTATTTAAAATAGTATTTAGAAACTTACACATATATACTCTTCATGTATGAGAAGTTAATTAAATAAAGGCAAATTTGGAATTTCACTCTCTTTTTGTTAGTTTAAATTAAATTTAATGTCAATACGTTTAAATATAGAGAAAAACTTGTGTGGGGCTCGACTTGTTACTAGACTATACTGAGTGACACTACCACCCACTCAAAACTTGCCATGTGACGTCCCACATTGCCCAGGAGAGTGATCCTTAAATGTATATTCACATCCCTACCTAGCACGAGGCCTTTTGGGAGCTCACTGGCTTCGAGTTCTGTAGAAACTTCGAAGTTAAGCGAGAAGGGAGCTAGAGCAATCCCAGGATGGGTGACCTCCTGGGAAGTTGTTCGTGAGTTCCCATAAACAAAACCGTGAGGGCGTGGTCGGGGCCCAAAGCGGACAATATCATGCTACGGTGGTGGAGCGGGCCTGTGAGGTGGTTGTGCCCGGGCCGGGATGTGACAATTGGTATCAGAGCCAAACCCTGGTCGCGTGTGTGCTGACGAGGACGTCGGGCCCCGGGGGGTGGATTATGACATCCCACATCGCCCAGGGAAGTGATCCTTAAATGTATATTCACATCCCTACCTAGCACGAGGCCTTTTGGGAGCTCACTGGCTTCGGGTTCTGTAGGAACTCTGAAGTTAAGCGAGAAGGGGGCTAGAGCAATCCCAAGATGGGTGACCTCCTGGGAAGTTGCTCGTGAGTTCCCAGAAACAAAACCGTGAGGGCGTGGTCGAGGCCCAAAGCGGACAATATCGTGATATAGTGGTGGAGCAGGCCCGGGAGGTGGTTGCGCCCGGGCCGGGATGTGACATGCCATTTGTGAAAACATTAAATATAATAAATATTTAAGAGTTTCAGAATATTAACATAAAACCTAAAAGAATTATTTAAAAGTTAAAAAATGAAAACATGAAACACAAACCCCACACCAATCCACCATAGCCAGTCCATTCAGGAATTTCTTATTGTGGGATGAAAGTGGCGGGATAGCTGTGGCGCAAAAAATAATCACAAGGCGATATGTGAATTTTTGGGTGAAAATGATAAAATCACTCTCGAGGCACACTGAGATTTTTACGCGAGGGCAGCGGACAATCATCCCTCAACCAAGTCAAAAGTACCCAAAATAGGTGTTAATTCAAAGCCTAGTTCATCAATCCTCATCAAATCTTCTCCACAAAGGTAACCCCCAAAATCATTACTTTTTAATTATATTAATTAGCTAATTAATTGATTTATTATTCAATTATTCCTAATAAGCTATAAATCATAAACCTCACCCAAAAAACTATCCAAGTGGCCGGTCCCCATCCTCCCAAAGGGGCCGGCCACACCCCTATAAATACCACCTCATTTTCTCCAAAACTCAATGCCAATTCTCTTGCTAAGTTCTTTAAAATTTTCCAAGCACTTTTCCCTCAAAATTCAAACTTTGGCATCTGAGGTTTTTCGGCCAAAGTCCATCCTATTCATCGTGGGCACATGGGGCTCTTGGCCTTGATCTAAGGTGTTATTTGTTTTGTAGGTGCAATTTTGTCCAATAACAAAGAGGAAGAAATTTACATCCATAATAGCTGCAGCCATATTTTGAACAGTGCATGATCTTCTTGTCGAATTATTGATTGTGCATTGCCTATCCACATCCTGCAACTATCCCACATTTTATGAAACCTCAACAATATCACGGTACTAACCGTGATTGGTGTATTGTCCTTTATTCCTAAGAGCATTTCCATCGTGTTGGAGGCCCCCTATGGCTATCTATTATGTTATCCACCCAGTGAACAGTAACTGCCCTTAATGAACAGTAATCACTTTTTGCATCTCCACCCCTACACTAAATAGCCCTGTCAATTAGCAATAAAATATTACTATTTTTTTTATTTATAAGATAAGATTTTTAATCGTTCTCGTTGTGCCATGTGTCATTATCGGAAAAGACAATTATTGATGATGAATTTTCATAAGATTTTTAATTGTTCTCATTGCGTCACTTGTCATTATCGGAAAAGACAATTATTGGTGATAGATTTCCAATAAGATTTGTAATCGTTCTCGTTGCGCTACGTGCCATTATCGGAAAAAACAATTATTGGTGATGAATTTCCGATAAGATTTTTCCGATAATTGGTATGAATAAGACCCCACATTTCTCTCAACTGCATCTCATTACCCGTAATCGGATCATGAGTAAGTTCAACCCAACTAGTACACAGTGTAACATCTTCAATAAGCGTCCAATTCGTACATGCATCATTTGTCATTTTGTTGAAAAAAAATTGGATTAAAATTTTGAGAGAAAGATAGGAATGTGGTTGAAAATAGTTGACAAAATATGAAATTGCGGTGTAAGGTAGAAGATAATGAGAAGGTATTTATAGAAAAGTAAAATCAAAAATTTTAAATTTTTTTTTTGGATTTTAAATAATTTTTTACATTTTTTAATAATATTTTTTATTCACCTAATTAATCTATACCGCTGGATTTAAACAAATTTGAATTCCAACACTCCAGATTGTGCCACGTGGCACAATGGTAACATTTCTGATTTTTTAACTGTTTTTTTAAGTCAACGTGGATCGTTGATCTCAGATCCAACAGCTGATATTAAATAAGGCTTTTTTAATTTTTATTACCGTTGGAAATCCAATGGTCCACAAATTGTAGCCGTTGAAATCCAACGGGCGTGGGGAAGCCACGTGGCTCCTTAACGGTAACAAAATTTAGTGCGCCGCATGCCCCTTTTTCTAATTTTTTGTTGGCTAACACGTGCCCATAGGCGCTTGAAGGCCACGCGCCTAACAGAAAAAAATTAAAAAAAGGCTTCTGACGTCAGCTGACGTCAGACCCACTTCAGGCGCTTAGGCCGGCACGAATCCACGGGCCTCTCCCTCGGGCTTACTCGAGCTCCTTCGCCAGCCAACGCAGGGCTTCCTCCCTTGGGCAATCAAGCCCAATTCCGTCCACTGTCCCTTGAGCACAAGCTCCCGCTGGAGCTGCTTTAAGGAGTGTAGATGCACTCATTTGTTAGTTTTGTTATTTTAAGATTAGTACTGTAGCCTTGCAAAATCAACAGTGGTTATATTGTTTGATTCTTCATTTGCTATTTGATTTCTCAACTATCTCATATTACCTATGGCAACATTGTTTTGTCATTTGAATCTGACTGGACAGTGATGATTTGTGTTTTGGTCTCTCGTTGTAATGGCCTCAATGGCCTTGCCGACTATACAGTGATATTGCATATGTTGTCTGAGTCCATGAATTCTTCAAGCATATGAGGCTTCAGTAGCGATGTTTTCTATATCTTTTACTTTTGTGTTTCAAGTATATTTCTGGGTATATGGATTCATTTAATGATGTGAGTGGCTTGGTGGGAAGGAGAAGGGAGGAGGTGAAAATAAACCCTTTATTTATGTTATTTGGTTTTAATTAACTAATTAATTTTGTAGTAATGTATTTTTTTAATTTTTACTTAAAAACTTATTAAGGAGTCTTTTATTAATTTTGTTTAACAAATGACAAGTTTTGAGCGGGCGGTAGTGCCATTCAACATAATCCAGTGACAAGTCGAGCCTCACACAAGTTTTTCTCCCAAATATATGACAGCGTACAAATAAGTGTAATTATGCTTAAATATATACTTCACAAGACAGTTGCATTTCAAAATAATCAACTTTGACGTATAATAAACACGAGTAGCATAATTGAAAATACAAATTTGAAGTATCACTTCGCCCTTCGAAAGTCATATATTTGGATACGGATGCGCCCGTATAAAAATGACATTGTACTGTATATCCTTGTAGGTAGTTTGTTAGAAATGAGGCCTCCATTTCCTTGTAGGTAGTTTGTTTCCCTAGATATAAATCTTGAGCACATATTTAGACCTAGCATACAATAATTGCTCATGGAAAGATCTCCGAGGTAGGTATGCAAATGTGAAATGACAGCAAAATATTAATTCCTCGTGTAGTGTGAGCAGGTTAAAAAATGGGGTGTCATATTCACACACTCCATTTTACTTCTCATACACCCTTTTAATTTTTGGCATTTGGATCAGATGAATTGAAGAAGATCAACGGACATAAATTAACAAGGAGTGTGTGAGAAGTAAAATAGAGTGTGTGAATAGCATAATCTTTAAAAAATTATTTGTGTTGTGACTATCTAACCATCACATGTTATTAGAATTAACTCATGCCACAGTGCACATTGTTTACAGATATCAGTAGAACTAATAATTGTTAAGATGATACCACATAGTTCAGTTTTTAAAATATCGGTATCGTTGAAATATCTATATGCAAATTTGTAGAAATATCTATGGATATATTAATATCGATACCGATTGTTTTCGAAAACAACTGATAGAAATGATGAAAATTTGTTTAAAAAACGTGAAAATTTAAAACAAAACTTAAAAAAAATATCATATGACACTTTGTTGATATTTAATATTTCCACATAAATATATACTGCATCGAAGAAATTTCAAACAATCCTCATAATACAAAAGATATCACATTTAGGATGAAGCAAAAGGAGGACATAATACTTTTCCAATCTTTAAATAATTTATATAAATCAATAGTTGATGAACGGGTTGATTGAATTCTGCACAAGATGAAGTATAACAAAAAATCTAAATGAATCTCAAAACAAATGGTTGAAATTGGTTGAGGTGGTAAACATACAAAAATAGTTTGAAAATTATAAAAATCAAATTTTAAGTGTCAGTAAAAAAAGAGTTGCCCATGCCCCAAAACTGAGTAGTTCTGATTACTTCGAGACCTTAAATAGATAGTGTCTGCACTCACAGGGAAGCATTTATGAATACATTCCTGATTTCTCATGCTTTTCAATTCGTGTCGAGTTAACCGATCGTATAAAAAATTGTTAAACTTATATGCAACGTAAAAACTCATATTTTATTTTCAAGATTTTTTTCTTCTTTAAAAGAAGAATTAATTTTTTTTAAAAGTACCAAATAATTAAAAGAAAATTCAGATTAAATACCAATTTCAATATAAATTTTAAAGAAAAATACCAATCACATCTCCTTCTATTTGGTTTAGGGTCAACTTGTTGGCCAATGCATTTATAAGCATAAATACACCTATATTCTTGCCTCCATTGCACACATTAAAATTAGAGAAGTTGTGGATGAGAAATTTATCAATTAGTATGTTTTTTTTAAGTCATTATCAGACAGCAACATTGAAATAAAAAAAAATTTGATTGGAAAAAGTTGGCCAGTAAAAAATGTGGTAAGATTCATATAGTTTTGTTGAATTGTATCAGCATTTTGTTTAAAACGGTACACTGTAAAATCAGAAATATAAATAAAAGAAAAAGAAAAGATGGGTACATGCCAACTCAATCAGATTACTCATATATCCTTTCAAAAAAAAAAAAATCAGATTTACTAATATATAAACATAAGTTATCGCATACAATAATGTAACGAGCCTCGATACAAAATTAATCTTGTAACGAAAAAATGACGTAATACCAAATTTGGATTAAATAAGCGCTACACATGTTACAATCACAACTCAAGCTACTGGATGAGGATCCTCTTTGTGAGGATCTTATGCATTTTATCCGTTCATCGTACGGTTAGTTTTTGTTAAGTGTTGTTTGTGTTTAATTTAAAAAAAACACAAACACAAACTATTGTGCAGTCATCGTACATTGTGCGATTTAAATCCCAAATCACGGAAGAGGATCCGCGATTTGGTTTAGGGTACAACTTGTTGGTCAATGCATTTATAAGCATAAATGCACCTATATTTTTGCCTCCATTGCACACAAAGCTAGTATGAAAAATTATTATCGAGACCTTAGTGTTCGGAACATCCTCATCAAACAATATGGGTTGCACAAATTAAATTCAACGGTTTTTATTAATTTATTTTCCTGGTCACTACACACGATTGACGACCCTGATTTAACTTGCACTCCAATCAGAGGCCCAAATTGCTTAATAATGAGACTTCAGACACTAAGATTCGGAGCAGATCCTCTTCCCAAATCACAAACCGTGAAACAATAACTTTAATTTTAAATTCTAGAAGGGTTGGCTGCTAGTGACAATGCTGACATGACCTATTATTTTTCAATACAAAGGCAGTCAGTCAGTCACACTAATTAAAAATATATATTTAATTTATTACTTTATGAAATTAAATCTATAAATGTAGCAAAATTTTCTGGTCAGAGATCTTTGTATTTAGCTAACCGATGTATGTCCTCATAGATCAGTGACTCGGGGAGAGAGGGGAGAGGAGGGGAGAGAGAGCACTTGTCGTTGTTATTCTGAGGACGACTCAGTTGCTCAGTACTTGGCGTCTCATCTCCAACCGTTTCAAACACCGACACAGTGACCCACAAGATCGAATGCTTCCACCACCGATTCTCTTCGACTTCTTCACCACATCCTCCATCAAACCACCATTTCTCTCTCGTCCATATCCATCAAATACCCTTTAACTCTCTCTCTCGCTCTCATCCTTTCTCTCTCTTCCCAAAACGGGCGCAGATTGCCATTGCTGCGAGCTTTTCATTTCTGGGGTTGCTCCAAATCGATTTATCTTAATTGGGTTTTTGGTTTTTTCCGATTTGAGCATCTGGGTTGTCGTCGTCGTCCTTCATGGCTTCCTCCTCTGTTGCATCTCCGCTCTGCACGTGGCTGGTGGCTGCTTGCATGTCGGTCACGTGCGACAGGGACTCCTCCCACAGGGCATCTATGCTCAGCTCCTCCCGGAGGCGGCCGAAATGCGCCGGAAGAAGGGGGCTGCCGTCCAAATGCAGTAGCTTTAGTGGCGAATTTCAGAAGGGTCTGATTTCTGCGTTCAGTGGATCCAGCATTCAGGGCCTCATGAACTCCTGCTTGGCTTTCGAGCCTTGCGATGAGTACTACAGTTCAAAGGGTTTATCTTCTTTGGGATGCAGTGGGCTCTCGTCACTGTTTGGATCCAAATCTGGGGTTTCCAATCGAAGGCAGAGGTCCGCATATTCTGGTAATTGTGTTTTTCTGATTGTTTTTGACATGTTCAAAGTTAAATGATTGATCTTTTGATAGTTTGTTTGACGTGTATCAGAACATGCTGATTGTATTCTTGTTGTTTTTCTTTAAAAAAAAAAGGCTGATTTAGAATCTGGGAAGCTATCAATTCATGTATTTTGTGTGTGAGTGTGTTTTTTGTGCTTAATTGATTGGTTTTTTTTTTTTTGGGTTTTTTCAATTATATATTTTGTAATTTTGCTTTATTATTGCTTTCCAGTATGATTTACTTGAAGTTGGTTATATTGGTATGCCAAAGGTTGTTGGCAAGAGAGAAAAAGGTTTTCTATGCTGTGTTGTCTTCTTTTCTATAGAGGTGCCTTAAAAGAACCGATGGTTTTAATAGTAAATTATTCGAGTTGGATTCATTGATGCAGAGCATCTTCGATTCGCAGCTGTTGAGTGATTCATGATTATACTAGCCAGGAACTTTAATTTACATAGAATAAGGAATAGAATATCTTGTTCGTGAATAGGTTCTATATCTTGGACCAGGAAAGACGGTTTCCGTTTACCTATACGTGAATGTATGGATATCTCCGCTCTAGAATGATATTCCATTGCCTGATAAACAATTGAAGACAATAACTTTGTTTTTTTTTCAGTTTATGTATTAGGAAGTTAGTACACATATTGTTTGACATGCACGACGTTTGTTTTATGTCACTGTTATCGGTGGAAATATAGGGGAAACCATGGCTGTAGCTGTGCAACCTACTGAAGAATTAACAAAACAGAAGAAACCTTTAACAAGACAGAGGCGAGTGGTTGTGACAGGAATGAGTGTGGTGACCCCACTCGGTCATGATTCTGATGTCTTCTACAATAATTTGCTTGAAGGAGTTAGTGGCATTAGTGAGATAGAAGCTTTTGATTGTACCCAATTTCCAACGGTGATTAATTTACTAAACCTCCCTTCAAATTGTTGTTTTCCCTGTACTATGTTCTTACTTCTCTTTATTTTCTTTAGAGGATTGGTGGTGAGATCAAGTCTTTCTCAACAGACGGATGGGTAGCACCAAAGTTTTCTAGAAGAATGGATAAGTTCATGCTTTATTTGCTTACTGCTGGAAAGAAAGCCTTGGCAGATGCTGGAATCACAGAAGAAGTCATGGAGACGTTAGATAAAGGAAAATGTGGGGTTTTGATTGGCTCAGCAATGGGTGGCATGAAGGTAACCCCAGTGTTCTGTGCCTTAATATTATGTACACTTTCTGCGGTACATTGAAAAATCTTTCTACTGGTTTGTCTTCAATTTGATGTTTTTAGCAAGCATGGCTTAGAGTTTGTAATGTTATGTCACATCTTCCAAATGTCATGTTTGGTGGAGATGCACGAAAACTAGTTTCTTTGATTTTAGAAGTGGACTTGTTTATGTTCTTTATTTGTTAATTTAAGACAGTGTATCAGTCTTTCCCTCCTGAGTAACATCTTGTAAACGCAGATCACAAAAATTAAATTCCAAGCCAGATAGTCTCACAATGATCCACAAAATCTGCTTTTGGGACAAAGATCTGATGTGTTTTTCATCGCTTCAGTCATGTTTGATAAATCCATTTTGTGTTTTGATATTGAACAGATCTTCAATGATGCAATTGAAGCTTTACGGGTTTCCTATAAGAAGATGAACCCTTTCTGTGTGCCTTTCGCAACCACAAATATGGGTTCTGCCATGCTGGCAATGGATCTGGTGAGATTATAATATATATATATATATATATGTATGTATCTATGCATATATATGCGTGCATACATACATGTATGTATGTATATATATGCGTGCATACATATATGTATGTATGTATGTATATATATATATATATATGTATATATGTATATATATATGTATGTGTATATGTATGTATATATATGTGTGTGTGTGTATATATATATATTCCATGCATACTCATACAGTTTGTGATGGCCGCTGAGATTTTGTACTTGTCCATTTAACTGATATTTACTCTTACACTTGCAGGGTTGGATGGGCCCAAATTATTCAATTTCTACTGCTTGTGCTACAAGCAACTTCTGTATTTTGAATTCGGCTAATCATATCATTAGAGGTGAAGCAGTAAGTATTCTGCTAATCATATTAAGTGGTAGAGTTTAGATGCAAAATATTTTCCTACAACGTGAAGTAATTTAGTGGTAGTTTAGATGCAGAATTGAAAATAATGGTATACTGATGAATGATCTTTGAGTGTATTATAATAACTGATTTACAATTTTCTTTGAACTATTATGCAGGACCTTATGCTCTGTGGTGGTTCAGATTCAGTGATGATACCTCTTGGTATTGCTCCCATTCTTTGCATATTTGATTTCTTAGTATAATAATGTAATAATCTCATTCTTATGCTATCACTGCAGGATTGGGAGGCTTTGTGGCATGCAGAGCACTGTCACAAAGAAACAATGATCCGACCAAAGCATCACGCCCTTGGGATACTGTAATGTGGCCAATAACAATGCTTGATTCATTTATTCTTTTATTTCCACTGTGATTGGTTATATGATGAAAAATTTGTAATGTTAAGAACAAGAATGGTAAAAATCATCGAAAGGCATGTCATATATTGGTTGTCACAACGTAAATTTGTGTTGGAATCTAGTCAGCTCTTTTGAAATGATGTGTCGTAATTTATAACTAAACCTAGTCGTATCTATTGAGCTTGAGCTTTGAGTTTCTTAATTTTAGAAATGTTAAACAAGTGCAAAGTTACTGCATTGCGAAAGAAAGTTTGAAACTGTAATAATTGTTTCTTACTTACATATAGACTTACCTAGGTGTTGTTTTTAACGAAATCTTGTTTTTGGTTATTGAACAGAATCGTGATGGCTTTGTTATGGGGGAAGGAGCTGGCGTTTTGCTTCTAGAAGAGTTAGAACATGCTAAGGTTTTTTCTAAATCTTTGACCTTGGCAATGGCAATTGGGTGTCTGTCTGGATATCCTTCTTTCTTCTTTCTGTGTAGGATCACATCATCTGTAAGGTTGTAGGTGCAAAGTCTGTAGGGACATTCTATATCCTGTGGTTCCCTCAGGTTAATCCGTGTCATGCTTTCTGTTACGTTTCCTGAACTTGCTGCTACCCCTATAGTCTCACAAACACATTTTCTGATCATTCATTTCTATCTTACAGAAAAGAGGATTTAATTCATCGATTTTTTTTTTTATTACAGAAAAGAGGTGCAACTATTTATGCAGAATTCCTTGGTGGAAGCTTCACATGTGATGCATACCACATGACTGAGCCACACCCTGATGGTAATTTGCGTTATCTTTGGAAATCTCACTCCTATGCTTCTCGTATTCTTTTGTTGAGCTGTGGAACCAAGAAAGTTTTTGGCAACTTGTTTCTGTTGATCTAGTAGAGGTTCATTATGAAAGAACGTTACGTGGAAATATTTGTATGAATAATGTCCTTATAGCATGTTTTTTGTGTGAATAATTTTATTCACCTTGCACTTTGTTTCAATGAATTACATCAAGTTCTGGAATTTGAATTATTTTATTAATGTCCTTGGAAACAGGGGCCGGGGTTATTCTGTGCATTGAAAAAGCTTTAGAACAGTCTGGGGTGTCTAGGGAAGATGTTAATTACATTAATGCACATGCTACATCCACACCGGCCGGAGATCTCAAGGAGTATAATGCTCTGATTCATTGTTTTGGCCAGAATCCTGAGGTAACAACAATGCATAGGATGCGTTATCTGTTTTCTTAATTCTTGTATTTCTATGTTCAATGAGACCATTATGGTTTACAGGTGAGAGTGAACTCTACAAAATCCATGATTGGTCACCTACTGGGAGCATCTGGTGCTGTAGAAGCTGTTGCAGCAGTACAGGTAACTTATGTGATGTTTTTGAATTGGAAAAACTGTACTATTTTTAGACCTTATGTGTAAAACCAAATACAATTCTTTGTTTGGCTTGAAGTGTAGTTCTTGACATGTTATCTTCTTTTTGGGTAGGCGATAAGAACTGGGTGGATACATCCAAATATCAATCTGGAAAACCCAGATGAGGGCGTGGTATGTTGTCTTCTGTTCCCTTGTCACCCTTTCTGGTATATAATGTCCAATGAAAGTGTATTTGGAATCCTCTAATTCTGTCAGCACATGAATGCAGGATACAAAACTACTAGTGGGTCCAAAGAAAGAGAGACTGGACGTTAAAGTGGCATTGTCTAACTCATTTGGGTTCGGTGGCCACAACTCATCGGTCTTGTTTGCCCCATACAAGTAGAAACACAGATCTAATGTGCTACTCCAACCTTTGCTGAAATCATACTGAAGGTATGTTTGCGTGCAGCCACCTTTTTATTTGAACTTAGAAGGAATTGTGATATGTAAACAAATCAAGCAAAGTGCCAGGATTTCTTATGAAAAATAGTAGTACGAAACACAATTCTGCAGTATTGTGACTGTCTGAGAGTTAATATCTTTCAACTTGAAATCAACAAAGTATAACAGTTACGAGCACTGTCACATATTTCTTCAACAATGAAATCAATGATCTTTCTTTCGTTTATTTTGCTTGCAAATTAAGCAGAACTAGTTATCTGCAGATAAGACTGAATCCACATTGAAGTAAGCACCCAAGAAGTCTCCTTTGTATTTGATCTTCTCCATGGTCAGATGGATTGCGGCTACGAAAACTGAATCGCTCGAGAAGACTGTTGAGGTGGCCCCTAAGTAGAAAATATTAAGAGCCCACCCAATGGTTAACAAGAAATACTTTTGCTTGTTATTGTTAGAAAATTTCCCTTTCCATAGCCACAGTAGCGTTTGATCCTTTTATGTGCCCGTCATAGAATCGCCGCTAAGGCAATAGTTGCCTTGTTTGATTTTGGTTTTCTTGTACAATTAGTTGGCTGATCAGATAATTGTAATGAAATCTAGTCTGCAGTTGCATGACTTTACGTTCTTCGAATTCCGACCTACTTGTATCTTCTTTCCAAATTTTAATTTTCGAAGATAACTCTCAGTCAGGGAAACAGAAACCCCCTTGGCACAGATTTGCGTTGAAACTGTAGGTCTAAGTAGTCCGTTGTTCAGTTCGGTGGATAGTATACTTGGGACCTGTTCGAGCTTCTTTATTATGTCTCTACGCTTTTTTATTTTGGGCAAGCGATATTCTATTCTAACCTACACGTTCCTTTCCTTTTTTATGTGGAGAAAAACTAAAAAACAAAGACCCCTTGTGTTGTATATTCCCCTTGATTGTGTTGATAGAAGTGGGAGGTTCTTCACCTAGCTTTCGTCTTGCTGCTCCCTTTCTTCTGGACCCGCTTTTTAGACTTCCAAGTCTTTAGCGGAGAGGGTAGCCGAGGCACTCTGCCTTTCCAGCTTCTTTGTCGTCTTCACCGCACTCGCTTTCCTCTTCTCGCGGCCGCCCTGTGCTCTGGTCTACGACTCAATCAACTTCCTATCAAGTGGCCAATGTGCATATGTTTCAAGCATGTACTTCGTCTTCGGCCAGCTTTTATGCCTTATTTACTAATCCGTAATTAAGGTGGAATTGAATTGAGAATGAATTGGATTGATGACAAATTAAAAACAGATTCATATGAAATGTGTTTATTAAACTGTCGGAAATGAAGTAGGAATGGTGTTAGTTCTATATAATTTTTTTACCAATTCCCTTTTAAATCGGAATCGAAACCATTTGATCATTAAATTGCCCTTAGTCTAAATGAGTTATTTTATACGAAAATTTAATTTTCATAACAACATTAACCCATAAATAATTGAATTCTCTGTCTCTTTATAAACTAAATTTGTAATCCTTTTTGACCTTTTAAAACCTAATTTTATATTTGACAAAAAAAAAAACCTAATTTTTTTTATACCACCCCCACCCCCATAACTTCCCAAGTAGCCCAATTTTTCAACCTTTTCAAACCTTCACGTGTTTTCCTCTTCTCCCAGTATCCTTCGTCAGTCCCCAGCCAGCACCGCCATCGCAACCACCTCTCCCCCTCCCTCCCCTACATTTTATTTTCTGCGCATCCTTCATTATCATTTCATGCGGCTCCGTCTCTCTCGCTCCTCCATCCCCACACGACCACGACGCCACAACCATAGAAGAACC
The DNA here is from genome assembly GCA_963580275.1 of Crataegus laevigata. Taxonomy (NCBI): domain Eukaryota; kingdom Viridiplantae; phylum Streptophyta; class Magnoliopsida; order Rosales; family Rosaceae; genus Crataegus; species Crataegus laevigata. The sequence continues at coordinate 33,842,404 of OY756942.1, read as the reverse complement.
AGCGCTGGAGAGATCTGGGCTTGTTGATTTCAGTGGCAGATTGGAGTTCTAGGATTTGGAAACTTTAACGAAAAATTCTTGGTACTGTTTATTTTAACGAAAAACTATATTTTTATATTAAAATGTCAATTTTGGCCTATTCACTTTAATTTTTATTTTGTCATTCAAAGTTTTTAAGTATTTTTTATTAATTTTTCTTTAAAAATTAGGTGGGGTTATAATAGGTAGAAAAGTTGTATTACAAATTCTGCTTGTCTCCTGAAATTCAAAGGACACCTCCCACCTCAGAAATAAATTCTTCCACCTCCCGAAATTCAAATGACACATTCCACCTCAGAAATAAATTCTTTCAAAATCAGGAATTCGATTCTATTTTTCGCGTGGACCCCACCCATTTTGATTTCTTTGCGGACACGTAAACACGCCCTTAATTAATCAAGAAAAAGTTTGCTAATTTCTAGAATATAATTTTTTTCTAGTCAACCCCCAGGTCTTATATAAGAACGCTGCGGACGAAACCAAACAAACAATTTTTAATTAGTAGGTAGGAAAATGCTTGATAGAAATTTCTTTTAAAATGAAGTTGCGATGAAACTTCCGCTCTGTCAACTTGACAACATTCGAAGGTAGGAAGGAAAGCATGAGGACATACATATATATCAAGAGAGAGTCCATTGTCCATACCATACTGCGTATACCATGCCATACTGCGTATATTCTAATTCTTTGAGAGGCTATTTCCTTTAGTTTATCTGGCTTTAATTCTCCTATGGCCGATCAATTTGTCTCTTCTTCCTTCAGCACTACTCCTTCATGGAGATATGATGTGTTTTTGAGTTTTAGAGGTGAGGATACACGAACCAATTTTACAGATCATTTATACCATGCATTGGTCCATAACGGAATCAATACCTTCATTGATTGCCATCTTACAAGAGGAGAAGAAATATCACCGGCTCTTCTCCAAGCAATTGAAGAGTCGAGAATTTCGATCATCATATTGTCTGAAAAGTACGCATCCTCAAGATGGTGCTTGGACGAGCTCGTTCATATCCTCAAATGTAGAAAGTCAAGGCAGCAAATAGTTTGGCCAGTTTTTTACAAGGTGGATCCGTCCCATGTACGAAATCAGACGAGTAATTTCGGTGAAGCGTTTACAGAACTTGAGTGCAAATTCAAGGACAACAAGAAGAAGATCCTCGCATGGAGGAGTGCTGTTAAAGAAGCAGCAAATTTGTCAGGATATGCTCTCAAGAAAGAAGAGTAAGTTTATTTGTGCCCCTTCTAGTATTGTATATTTGTATGGTTAATTTTCTTGATTCCTGTATTTCATGGTACAAATGTCAATTTAGTCGCGTATTGCAGTTTTACTTTTTAGATCCGTAGCAAGCGGCACATGCTTTTTCTTTTGAATATAAATGTAGAAGTAGAGCGATAGCGTCAGTGAGTTGGATATTAAGACAGGAAAGATCTCAACCGATTTTTCTTCTCATAATTATTAACAATTTAACATACTAAGACTATCGTTTGTCGAAAAAAAAGATTGTAATTTTTGTTTTTTTGGAAAATCTTGATGGTGTGAGAGAATTTTTTTGATATCCTGTAGTATTCCGGTCTATTAGTTTTTACATTCTTTTCCCCATTTCTCTGAGATATAGCCCAAAAAAAAGTATACTAATTAATTGTGTGACTTGTTTTTAACTGCTAGCTCTGAAGCTATATTTATCAATAAGATCGTTAAGGAGATCTTAGTCAAAGTACTACAATACACATATTTGAATGTGGCCAAACACCCAGTTGGAATACAATCGTGCGTACAAGAGGTGAAAGAGCTTTTAGGTGTCGGAGGAAATGGTCGTTGTGTGGTTGGGATATGGGGGACATCTGGAATAGGCAAGACAACAATTGCAAAAGCTGTTTATAATGCAATTGCTCATATGTTTCAAGGTAGTTGTTTCCTGGCAGATGTCAGAGAACTATCGACATCACGTGAAGGCGTAATCCAACTACAAAAGACTTTTCTTTCTAAAATCCTACGCGGTACGGAGTTGAAAGTTGTTGATGTTCATGAAGGTATCAGTCTTATAAAGAAACTGTTGTGGCAGAAGAAGATTCTCTTAATTCTTGATGATGTGGATGAAATGGAGCAGTTAAACAACCTAGTTGAAGTTGATTGGTTCGGTGAGCGTAGTAGAGTGGTCATAACCACAAAAGATAGAGGATTGCTGGAATCTTATGGAGTTCAGTTGATATATGAGGTTCAAAAGTTACAAGATGACAAGGCTCTTGAGCTTTTAAGTTTGAATGCCTTCGGAAGAAATGAGCCTCCAAACAAGTATTTAGAACTCGCACGACGTGCAATAGCCTATGCTGAAGGCCTTCCATTAGCTCTTAATCTTATAGGTTCTTATCTGTGTAATAAAAGTATAAATCGCTGGCAAACTATATTAGATAGTTACGATTCTTACGAAGGAGAACCTTATAGAGGTATTCAAAGAACACTTCGAAAAAGTTATGATGCGTGGGATGATGTCTTGAAACAAATTTTCCTAGACATTGCATGCTTCTTCAAGGGTGCAGATAAAGACTACGTATTACAAATATTAAGAAGTTCGAAGCTCAATGTACCTCAAGATTGTATAGAAGTACTCGTTGAGAATGCCATCATAACTATTGAAGATAATCGGATTTTGATGCATGACTTGCTAGAAAAAATGGGTAAGCGTATAGTTTACGAAGAATCTCCCACTGAACCAGGAAAACGTAGCAGATTGTGGTTTCATGAAGATGTGTACGATGTTCTAACTGAAAACAAGGTAATAGAATATATGTTTCATACATTTGATTTGCATGATCTTGAAAAGAAAATACATAAATTTAAAATAGACCTTGTGTATTGTTTGTTAATCAAATTACATGGTTTGTTAATAATATTTCATTTTTTCCATCTCAGGGAACATGGAGAATTAAAGGCATTGTGGTGAAGTTGCCCAAAATAGATGTGATACCCTTGAATGCAAAAAGTTTTTTGCATATGGTAAATCTTGAAATTTTTATAAATCTTAATGCATGTTTTTCTGGTCGCATTGATTATCTGCCCAACAATTTGAGGTGGATTGAATTGGGTGGACAATCTGATATTCATCAAAAGCATATGGTTGTGTTCAATTTGCCATCCAATTATCATCCAAGACATCTCGTTAGGTTTGATGTGTCATACAGTGGCATAAGACAATTGAAGGAATTTAAGGTATATACTTTAATGTATTTTAAATCATTAGTTATTTAAACATATATTTATTTCCCCAAAAAAAACCCTCAAGTGTTTCATTATATTCTTTTTAAACATGTGAATTTTGGTTTTGGTTTCACAGAATTTGGCAAAGCTTACATTCATGAATTTAAGAGGTTGTGAATTCTTGGAAAAAATTCCCGACTTATCTGGAAGCCCAAACATAAAGTACTTGAATCTAAGGAAGTGTAAAAATTTGGTTGAGGTTGATGATTCTGTTGGATTCCTTGATAAACTTGTTGAATTAAATCTTAGTGGGTGCCCTAAGCTTAAGAGGTTTGCAACAAGACTTGGATTGAGATCCCTTCAATGGCTTTCTCTCAAAGGTTGCACAAGGCTCGAGAGTTTCCCAGAAATAGAGGAGGGCAAGATGGAATCCCTATTGTCTTTGCATATAGAAAAAAGTGGCATAAGAGAACTGCCTTCATCAATTGCTTATCTTACTGGGCTCGGGAGTTTTGCGGCAAATGGTTGTGAGTTGCAAAATCTCCACCTCCTAACTTTTGGGAAGAAGGTGAAGTTTGATGAAGTTTCATCCTGCAGTATCAAATCACAGTTGTTTTCAACTGACTTAGATACTTCAGATAACAACTCTATCACATTAACGCTTCCAGTGCTACGAAAGCTTTATCTTAACGGATGCAATTTATCAGAAAGTGATTTTCTTGTGCCTCTGAATTGCTGGTCCACATTAAAAACACTTGATCTGTCGAGTAACAATTTTGTTAGTCTTCCAGATTGCATTAGCAAATTTGTCAACTTGGAGTCACTTAGATTGAGTGATTGCAGATCATTGGAGAAAATTCCACAAGTCCTACCACCAAAACTACGTTTGTTAGATCTAAGTGATTGTAGAGCGTTGGAGAAAATTCCAAAACTGCCCCCTATGTTTGAGTTTCTGATCTTGACTAATTGCTTCAGGCTAAGTGGAGATGAGGTGGCAAAGTTGGAAAACAATTTGTTGAATCATCAGGTTCCTTTCTCTTCTTAATTTCTCTTGAAATGAAAATAATTTTTGTTGATATATACTTGAGGGAGAGATCAGATAACGACCGTTTGTAAGTTAACTATGTATATCTACTATTGCAGGAATCTCTCCGGCGCTCTGAATTTCAAGTTGTTCTTCCAGGCAATGAGGTTCCAAAGTGGTTCAGCTATACCTCTAACCATCCAACAACACTTGAACTTCCACCAGAATATGAAGACTTTGTTGGTGGCAGTGAATTTTGTTTTGAAATTCCTCTAAATTTAGAAGTGGGGGAGACATTATTAGGATTGGCTCTATCTTTCGTTTTTGAACCACCGACTTTTCATTTTCTTTATACTTCTATTCTCATCAACGGAATAGTCAAGTTCGAACCTTACGTATGGTTTGACAATGACATGAAGGCAACTCATGTGAGGAGCAAGTTAGTGGATTTAGAGGAGCACGAGCAGCAGGGAGATATTTGTCAAGTTATATTTCTATTCCACAAAGCCACGCGCATTAAAAGCTGCGGGGTGCATCGCCTATTGCGCAACCAAGACGAACTGCTTCACTTGTCTTTGGGACCAATGAGTAGTCTTGGGGACAGGCCTCGTCCACGTGGACCCTTAGATATGGACGATGATGAATATGATCAGCAACAATAATGGCGTTCCTTATCTTCGGAGCCAGCAGATGATCATCCAAAACGCAGGCAGATTGATCTTAATGTTCCTATTGATATTGAGGAGGAAGAGCAAGAACAACCGTCCAGTGGACAATTTCGGATTTATCAGGAGTTTGGGTACGTCCATATTCATTAACACTTTTCTAATTTTAAAAAATAAGAGGCTGTTTGATAACCATTTCAGTTTCAAGTTAATCCGTATCCCGCTTTCTGTTCCGTTTCTTAAACTTGCTACCCCTGTAATCTCACAAATACATTTTCTAACATTCATTTCTATGTTACTATGAAATAAGGCGCTTTTGTATAAATGCTACATTAGAGCATTTAATTCATCGATTTTGTTTGTTACAGAAAAGAGGTGCAACCATTTATGCAGAATTCGTTGGTGGAAGCTTCACATGTGATGCTTACCACATGACCGATTCACACCCTGATGGTAATATACGTTATCTTTTGAAATTTGACTCCTACGTTTCTCGCATTCTTTATGTTGAGCTACGGAAGCAAGAAAGTTTTTGGCAACTTGTTTCTGTTGGAAACAGAGGCCGGGGTTATTCTCTGCATTGAAAAGGCTTTAGAACAGTCTGGGGTGTCTAGGGAAGATGTTAATTACATTAATGCACATGCTACATCCACACCGGCAGGAGATCTCAAGGAGTATAATGCTCTCATTCATTGTTTTGGCCAGAATCCTGAGGTAACTACAATACATAGGATGCGTTATCTGTTTTCTTAATTCCTGTATTTCTATGTTCGATGAGATCTTTACGTTTTACAGCTGAGAGTGAACTCTACAAAATCCATGATTAGTCACCTACTGGGAGCATCTGGTGCTGTAGAAGCTGTTGCAGCAATACAGGTAACTTACGTGGTGTTTTCAACTTGGAAAAACTGTTCAGTTTCTAGACCCCATATGTAAAGACCAAATACAATTCGTCTTTGTTTGGCTTGAAATGTAGTTCTTGACATATTATCTTCTTTTTTGGTAGGCGATAAGAACTGGGTGGATACATCCAAATATCAATCTGGAAAATCCAGATGAGGGCGTGGTCTGTTGTCTTCTGTTCCCTTGTCACCCTTTTCTTGTATATAATGTCCAATGAAAGTGTACTTGGAATCTTCTAATTCTGTCAGCACATGAATGCAGGATACAAAACTACTGGTGGGTCCAAAGAAAGAGAGACTGGATGTTAAAGTGGCATTGTCTAACTCATTTGGGTTCGGTGGCCACAACTCATCGGTCTTGTTTGCCCCATACAAGTAGAAACACAGATCTACTGTGCTACTCCAACCTTTGCTGAAATCATACTGAAGGTATGTTTGCGTACAGCCACCTTTTTATTTGAACTTAGAAGGAATTGTGATATGTAAACAAATCAAGCAAAGTGCCAGGATTTCTTATGAAAAATAGTAGTACGAAATATAATTCTGCAGTATTGCGACTCTGTCTGAGAGAATTAATATCTTTCAACTTGAAATCAACATAGTACAACAGTTACGAGCACTGTCACATATTCTCAACAATGAAATCAATGATCCTTCTATCGTTTGTTTTGCTTGCAAATTAAGCAGAACTAGTTATCTGCAGATAAGACTGAATCCACATTGAAGTAAGCACCCAAGAAGTCTCCTTTGTATTTGATCTTCACTATGGTCGGATGGATTGCGGCTACGAAAACTGAATCGCTCGAGAAGACTATTGGGGTGGCCCCCAAGTAGAAAATATTAAGAGCTCACCCAATGGTTAACAAGAAATACTTTTGCTTGTTATTGTTAGAAAATTTCCCTTTCCATAGCCACAGTAGCGTTTGATCCTTTTTATGTGCCAGTCATTGAATCGCCGCTAAGGCAATAGTTGCGTTGTTTGATTTCGGTTTTCTTGTACAATTAGTTGGCTGATCAGATAATTGTAATGAAATCATGTCTGCAGTTGCATGACTTTACGTTCTTCGAATTCCGACCTACTTGTATCTTCTTTCCAAATTTTAATTTTCGAAGATAACTCTCAGTCAGGGAAACAGAAACCCCCTTGGCACAGATTTGCGTTGAAACTGTAGGTCTAAGTAGTCCGTTGTTCAGTTCGGTGGATAGTATACTTGGGACCTGTTCGAGCTTCTTTATTATGTCTCTACGCTTTTTTATTTTGGGCAAGCGATATTCTATTCTAAACTACACGTTCCTTTCCTTTTTTATGTGGAGAAAAACTAAAAAACAATTACCTCTGTGCTATATATTCCCCTTGAATGTGTTGATAGAAGTGGGAGGTTCTTCACCTAGCTTTCTTCCTGCTGCTCCCCTTCTTCTGGACCCGCGTTTTAGACTTCAAGTCTTTAGCGGAGAGGGTAGCCGAGGCACTCTGCCTTTCGAGCTTCTTTGCCGTCTTCAATGCACTCGCGTTCCCCTTCTCGCGGCCGCCCCGTGCTCTGGTCTACGACTCAATCAACTTCCTATCAAGTGGCCAATGTGCATATGGTTCAAGCATGTACTTCGTCTTCAAATCTCAGGAACCTCCGAACATTCAAACCAGGTAAAAGTAAAAGGGAAATTTTATTTGAACCATGTAATCTCTTTTTACACTTAACGATATATCTTTGTGTTCTTGTGCGTTTGTGTGATTCACGGTTGGATTTATATTGGTCGAAAATTAACCCGATTTTGTGCATCAAGAGGCCGGCCATATGCATGCTTTGCTCCATATGAATTAAACATTAGGGAATTAATTTTACAGTACGTATTTCCAAGGATATCCATGTGTATGAATCAAGAGGCGGGCCATATGCATGCTTTGCTCCATATGAATTAAACATTAACGCAAGTGGATCATTTCGTTTCATTTGGATGATTCTCTTAATCAAGGAATTACAACCCAACACGTGTTACTCGAACATTTTATGGAAGAAATTATCAAAATTATATAAAGCTCAGAAATATAGAGAATTTGTCATTTAGTGACATGTAAGAAATCAGGAGACTTATTTATTTAGCGACATATGACACTCAAAATCATATTTGAATAACCTTATTTTAATAAAGTCGTTTAATTCAATTAACCAATAAAGTTAAAGAATAAATTAAAAATAATAAATTATTGATGGGGCTATATTTAGTCTCTTTGGATAAAAATGGTATATAACTCTCGTCTGTCACTGTTTATTTAAAAGTAATTTATTGCATGACTATAATTATGAATGAGGCTACGTTTAAATATTATCTTTTGTTAAATTTAAGTTTCTCCTTTTTGACTTCCTTCGAATGTGGGTCCAGTTCTAGACCACTTTGTAAGCAAAGTTCCAATACATGGGTGAAAGAAGTCCCATCTTTTCTGGCAATGACACCAATTGCTCACATTACAAAAGGTTGAAAAAAAAGAAGTCACCAAGTGGGAGTGTAGTACTCACCACCACCACACAGCTGTATAGGATGGGAATAGGATTGGATGAAATATCTTCCAAAATATGCATTGTTTATGTAGTTAAGTGTAGTGTGTAGCATTCATACGAGAAAAGGAAGAACACAAGTCTCCTCCCATGTCGTGTGACAAAGTTCTAACGCCAAACAAATCACGGAATCAAAAGAAACAAGTACTCCATTGGAGCCAAGTTTTGAGTAGAAATAAAAAAGTGAGTCACGGAATAAATGTCTATTGTACGTAATCTTATTCTTGCTTTGCGAAAAGATTGTTTCTATGACTCGAATCTATAAATCTTTGGTTATAAATGAGCAACATTTTTATTGCGTCAAGGTTCGCTATCAAATAAAAAAGAGAGTACAAAACAAAGTGTGAAGAAAACCGCTTAACAATCTGAAGTGCTTTTGTGGCAGTATTTCAAGTAACTTTTCTACGTGCAAGATTGGTTTGACATACAGATATGGTAGCATCATGATGCACTGTATCATGCTGGTGACATGAGGTGAAAAAGTAGGGCCTCAATAAAGAAAGATAAATCATTGAAATTAAGTTGAGCGAAAGTTATTCTCACATTAATTGCCGAAAAATGCTTTATAGAAATCACTTTTAAAATAAAGTTGTCACAAAAAAATTTCACTTTCAATTTGATTACATTCACATTTGAAGGTAGTAGGTAGGAAACTGCTTCCTAGGTCGGAAGAAAAGCATGAGGACTGATATAACAAGAGAGTCCATTGTCCATACAATGCTGCATATAACTAAGGCTGGATTCGGTTCGAAACGGTTTGGGTTTTTACCAAAACCAAATCGAACCAAAATTTTGGTTCTGTTCGGTTCAAAATTTTTTTGGTTTTGTTTGATTCGGTTTTTTCCGATTCGGTTTCGGCCCAATCTCGGTTTTTTTTTTCTTCTTCTTCTACAGACACCTTTGCATTTAATCTTGCACTGAACACTCTCCAGTGCTTTTAACATGTTATGGGTCAAACCATCTCTACCTACAAAATCCAAATGAACTGAATCAGTAACCACTAACTAGAAACTCATAACGTTTCTTACTATTTTCCTGCATTTCGAAGCTCTAAAGTCGAAAATTTTCATCAATGAAAACCCAAATCAAAACGCTCTCCAATTTCACAATTCTCATTAAGAAGCAATCAAATGAATCAAAACCCAAATGAAGGCTGTAAAAGCAAAGGAAGGAGATTATCTATAGCAATGAAATTGAAAATAAAATCGCAATCAATACATGATTGTTGCTTCAGTTCCCAGTCAAAAGAAGGAAAAGAAAATCGCAAACTCCATGGAATTGAAAAGTTGCAGAACCCATGAAATTGAAAATAAAATCTGCAAAACCCATGAAATTCAAAAGAAAATCTGTCGAACATGAGAAAAATTACCATGAGACCAACCTTGCAAAGGAAGTCGTGGGTCGTCATCAAGACTCGAAACAACGAGAGGTAGTCGCGGATCGCGGTCACGAGGGTGAGACTCTGCATGGACATGGAGGGTCTCACAAATATGAAGCTTGGAATAGAAAGGAGGATGAGGGTTATGGAGAAGAATAGAGAAATTGGAGGCATGGACATGGAGGGACTCTGGAGGTAGAGAACGAGAGAGAGAAGAGGGGAATGAAAAATATAAAAGGTGAGGTGAAGCTGCTACCTAGTGGCTAGGGTTAAAACGGTTTTGTTGATTTCTCATAAAATTAAAAAAATTCTTTAAAATCTTGGAGGCACGAAGGTTCGAACCCATACGCTCCAGCTTGAAAAGTTTCAATGAAACCAACTTTGGAACATGTTTAGTTCGGTTTTCGAACCTCAAAAATTGAAACCGAACTGGCTAGATTCGGTTCGATTCGGTTTTTTTTCGGCCTCGGTCCGGTTTGGTTTTCGATTTTTTTCGGTTTTTTGAACCCACCCCTACATATAACAAGAAATGTCCTGGAAGCGGTTCTTTTGACAAATGAGTCATGATGAGTCACTTAGTTGACTGGGAAACTTTGTTACGAAAATTTAGGTTTCATCTAGCCTATAGGTGTTCAGATGATTACTGTTTCATCAATCCAGGAGATATGTGAAATTTTATCCTTAAATTATTTTCTAAGATGAAAGACATGAATGAAAATTCATATGTTAAATTTTGAATGGTTTGTTGATGTTGAAAGTGAATCTTATATCGGGTAAGAAAGTGACATTGCATGTGTTTATAAGTAATTCAGTTACTTCTTATATTAATTGATTTTATGATAAAATCTCAAATTCCCTCATGATATCAGAGTAAATTGTTGCATGAGCGAAACCCAACGATCATACGTGCTTCTCGTCACCTGATATGTATTACCCACATGTTACATTTGGAAATTCGCCACGTAAAGAGACTTTTTGAGAATAAATCTCACATGGGGTTAACCTACACATTTGGTATATGTTATAGTAGCCCTCGGATGCTGAACTCTTTCTATATTTTACAGGTACCATATTATACCATTAAAATTTCATGATTGTCCGAGTTTCTAGTTCATTGGCTTCCATCCACAAACAAAACTTTTATATGGGATAGGGGTTCTCCTAAATCGTGAGTAACCAAAGTTACCAAAATGAAAGTCTGTGTTCAACAAAAAAAAGTAAAAATTTAGAACTCTGTATTCTTTTTCCCCAAATTGAAAGTTTGGATTGTTTTTTCCCCAACTTAAGTCATATTGTCGAACTTTTATATGTAAAATTTTAAGTTCAATTTTTATAGATGACGAATTCTATACTGATCTATTATGTAACTTCATCTAAACCTCTCATCTCTAGACACACTCCAAAATCTCAAAATTTGGCTTCTACCCCCTTCGGCCCAAAATTTGATTTTAGGTTAAAATTCAAATTGGGTCAAATACCGAACAAAATTTGAATTTAGGTTAGTGGTGTAGCCCACTTCTGCGAGTGGAGAACCATGCGTTAGAAATACAAACACAGAAACTGACGTGCGCACGCTCCCATACGCTGCCAGCTTTTGCAGAGGTGACCCCGCCCACGGGGGCTGTCGGCCACTTGCTGGCTTGAGTATTGAGCCCAACTGATCTTTTGACTAATCCAACGACAGACATTCACCACATTTAAGTGATTTAGATGGTGAAATGAGGACTGGGTAATTCTTTTTGGTATAATTGAAGCAAATCATTTCTTGTCGCCTTAGATTGGATGTTATACATCAACATACTAAAATTAACCACACTAGCACACTTAAATTCGATGTGTTTCATATATATTTCGTGTGTTTTATGTTTTATGAATTTCCATCATTTGTTTTATATTTTTTTCATGATGTTTCATAAGTTTTTTGATGTCGATTTATAGTGTAAAAATATTGTTGTATAAAAATAAAAATCCAAACATGTACATTTGATAGCATGCCAGTGGTTAATTTGATTTCCTGCAGATTTATGGCGCTAATTCATATGCTTTTATTTAAAAAGAACTGCATTTCATCTGTACTCTTTGCATGAAAGAGAAAAATAATTTGTTCAAGAGAATCATTTTATCATGTAACCGAAAGGAAATGTTGAATAACTGTAGCTGTTCTTAACTAATAATAATGTGATGGGACGATGAATTGACCCATCAAGATCACCAGATCTATGAATATCTGGCATACGAAAAAAGAACGCGTCAATAACAGAAAAAACAAACAATTTGATAGAATGAAATTGCAACGAAAGAGACGAGAAGTTTCGTGTCAACTTTAATCCTTTCACTTTATCACAATCAAATTCATAGGCAGTAAAGTGAGACGCTGCTTCGTTGGTAGGGAGAAAAGCATGATGAATGATGTATATGGATTTAGATCCCCTTCCAGGCAAATTTTCGATATCCACTAACATGGACCGTTGGATTTCGATCTAACAGCTACAAACATAAGGGCTCCTTTAAAGTTATAATAATTGTAGTCGTTGAATTGAAATCCAACGGTCCGTGTTAAAAGATCCCGAGAGTCTGTCTCGGAGGAAATCCAATTCCGATATATATAACAAGAGAAAGTCCATTGCCCATACACCATGACCATACCATAATTACTAGGATTCTGTTAGCTTTTTCGTGAACTCATTATTCCTATACGTACCCCACCTTCCATATTTGTAGACAATGAACTTGATTTAATGTGCTTTTAAAATGACTGAAATAGTTTTTAGAGAAAATATTTTTAATTTTTAAAAGCACTTAAATGATTTCTATAGGAAGCATTTCATGAAGAATTTTAAGTGTTTTTTTTAAGATTTATTAGCATTTTTACTAATGATTGTTTTAAAAAATATTTTCATCAAAAACACTTTCAATTATTTTAAAAGTACATCTAAACGAGCTCAATGTCTCCACTCTCCACATGGTTGTGAATCCGGTCTTCCATGCTTAAACTCGTCACATTAAAACAGAGAAAATTATGTAATTTACACAATCGTTAACTTTTATGTGATTTACTTTACAAATTTAATCTTCCTAACATTACACTTAAATTAATATCTGCTTTTTGAAATGAAGTTCCCAATAAGTTTCCTATCTTTCAACTTGACCACATTCACATTGAACGGTAGCTAGTATATAGGAAACTGCTTCGTAGATAGGGAGAAAAGCATGAGGACTAACATGACAAGAGAGTCCACATTCACATTGAAGGTGGTAGGAAACTGCAGCTTCCTATATAGCAAGAGCGAAGTCTTGACGGGAATACCAATCCAGAATCCACAATCAATCCTTTGAAAGGTTCTTTAGCTTACCTGGATTTCTCCAATGAATAATCAACTTGTCCCCTCCTCCTCTTCTTCTTCTTCTTCTTCCTTTTGTATCGATAGTACTCCTTCGTGGAGATATGATGTCTTTTTGAGCTTTAGAGGAGAGGATACACGCACCAATTTTACGGATCATTTATACAAGGCGTTGGACAACAACGGAATCTTCACCTTCATTGATCGCCAACTTGTAAGAGGAGAAGAAATATCACCAGCGCTCCTCCAAGCAATTGAAGAGTCAAGAATTTCTCTCGTCATATTCTCTAAAACCTATGCAGCTTCAAGGTGGTGCTTGGACGAGCTCGTCAAGATTTTTCAATGTAGACAATCAAAGCAACAAATAGTTTTGCCAGTTTTTTACAAGGTGGATCCGTCCCATGTACGAAATCAAACGAGTAGTTTCGGTGACGAGTTCAAAAAACTTGAGTGCAAATTCGAGGACAATAAGGAGAAGATCCTCGCATGGAGGAGTGCTCTTAGAGAAGCAGCAAATTTGTCAGGACATCCTGTCAAGGAAGGAGAGTACGTACATTTCTTCCCCTTTACCGTGTATTTATATAATTAGTTTCCTGGAATAATGTCATCAGTATAGTTAATTACTGGTGCATTTTGGAGAGAAACATAGAAATATATTCATGTACACTTTTTTTTTATTAATATCGTGTAATTTTCCTGTCTATTTGTTTTTACGTTCTTTTCTACATTTTTCTGAAATATAGCCACACAAAAAAAAGTTCATTGATTAATTGTGTGATTTGTTTTTAACTGCTAGCTATGAAGCTACATTAATCAGCAACATTGTTGAGGATATCTCAGTCAAAGTACTTGATGGCACATATTTGGATGTGGCCAAATACCCAGTTGGAATACAATCTTGCGTACAAGAGGTGAAGGATCTTTTAGGTGTGGATGGAAATGGTCGTCGTGTGGTTGGGATTTGGGGGACATCTGGAATAGGCAAGACAACAATTGCAAGAGCGGTTTATAATGCAATTGCTCGCAAGTTTGAAGGTAGTTGTTTCCTGGCAGATGTTAGAGAAACATTGACATCACGAGAAGGCCTAATCCAACTACAAAAGACTTTTCTATCTAAAACTCTACGTGGCACAAAGTGGGAAATTGTCGATGTTCATGAAGGAATCAGTCTTATTAAGAATCGGTTGAGGCAAAAGAAGATTCTCTTAATTCTTGATGATGTGGATCAATTGGAGCAGTTAAAAAACTGGGTTGATATCGATTGTTTTGGTGAGGGTAGCAGGGTGATCATAACCACAAAAGATAGAAGTTTGCTAGATTTTTATGGAGGTCAGTGGATATATGAAGTCAAAAAGTTAGAAGACAACAAAGCAGTTGAGCTTTTTAGTTGGAATGCCTTCGAAGGAAATAGACCTCCAGATGATTATTTGAGCCTCGCACGACGTGCAGTAGCCTATGCTCAAGGCCTTCCGTTGGCTCTTAATATTATAGGTTCTCATTTGCGTAATAAATGTATAGATCGTTGGCAAGCTATATTGGATGGTTACGATTCTTACGATGGAGAACCTTATACTATTATTGAAAAAATACTTCGAAAAACTTATGATGCATGGGATTATGGCCTGCAACAAGTTTTCCTAGACATTGCATGTTTCTTTAATGGTGAAAATAAAGAATACGTGTTACAAATATTAAGAAGTTCGACGCTCAATGTACGTCGAGATTGTATTAAAGTACTCGTTGAGAAAGCCATTATAACTATTGAAGATGATCATATTTTGATGCATGACTTGCTACAAAAAATGGGTAAGCAAATAGTTTATGAAGAATCGCCCACTGAACCAGGCAAGCGGAGCAGGCTGTGGTTTTATGAAGATGTGTACGATGTTCTAACTGAAAACCAAGTAAGTAGAATATATGTTCTTGCATTTAATTTGGCATGATATTGAAAAGAGAACACAAAAATTTTAGAACAGGGGTTGTGTTATGTTTGTTAATTAAACGACATGGTTTGTTAACAATATTTCAACTTTTTTTTTTTAAATTTCTTCCATCTTAGGGAACAGAGAAAATTAGAAGCATTGTGGTGAAGCTGCCCGAATCAAATGTCATACCCTTGAATCCAGAAAGCTTCTTGAGGATAGTAAAACTTGAAATTTTTATAAACTGTAATGCACACTTTTCTGGACGCGTTGATTATTTGCCCAACAGTCTAAGGTGGATTGACTTGGGTGGACGATCCATTGTTGATATTAAGCATACGGTTGTGCTCAATTTGTCGTCCAATTTTCATCCAAGAAATCTTGTTTGTTTTGATGTGCCACACAGTGGCATAAGACAATTGAAGGAATTTAAGGTACATACTTTAAATTATTTTGAATCATATTATTATTTAAACATATATTTTATCTCCCAAAGAAATACTCAAGTGTTTTATTATATTCTTTTTAAAGCATGTGAACTTTTGTTTTGTTTTTGTTTTTGGTTTTATAGAATTTCGCAAAGCTTACACAGATGAATATAAGTGGTTGTGAATTTTTGAAAAAAATTCCTGACTTATCCGGAAGCCCAAACATAATTGAGTTGTATCTAAGTGACTGCACAAGTTTGGTCGAGGTTGATGATTCAGTTAGATTCCTTGATAAACTTGAAGTATTGGAACTTAGTGGGTGCTCTAAGCTTACGAGGTTTGCAACAAGACTTGGATTGAGATCCCTTGAAACGCTTCATCTTTGGGGTTGCACAAGGTTGGAGAGATTTCCAGAAATAGAGAAGGACAAGATGAAATCTTTGACGTATTTGAATATAGGAAAAAGTGGCATAAGAGAATTGCCTTCATCAATTGCGTATCTTACTAGGCTTACGAACTTGCATGCAATTGGTTGTGAGTTGCAAAATGTCCCCGACTTATCCGGAAGCCCAAACATATCCATGTTGGATCTAAGTGACTGCTCAAGTTTGGTCGAGGTTGATGACTCAATTGGATTCCTTGATAAACTTGAAGTATTGAATCTTACTGGGTGCTCTAAGCTTTCGAGGTCCCAATTTTTTATCCCTCTCGGACGTTGCAGAAGGCTCGAGACCAATTTACCTCGGATTCTAATTCTAAAAGGATGCAATTTATCAGAAAGTGATTTCCTAGTGCCTCTTGATTGCTGGTCCGCATTAACAGAACTTGATTTGTCGAGAAACAATTTTGTTAGCCTTCCGGATTGTATTAGCAACGTTGTCAACTTGGAGACACTTTATTTGTCGGGTTGCAAGAGGCTTCGGGAAATTCCAGTCCTTCCACCAAAACTAAAAGAGTTACTTCTGGACGGTTGCACATCATTGGAGAAAATTTCAAAACTGCCCCCGAGGCTTGAGCTTCTTGACTTGCGTAACTGCTTTGGACTAAGTGGTGATGAGGTGGCAAAGTTGGAAAACAACTTATTGAATGGGGTTTGGTCTCTCTTCTTCTTAATTTATGTTCAAATGAAAATTAATTTTGTTGATACTTGAAAGAGAGATCAAGTCACAAATGTTTGTAATTTGTTAACTATATATATCTACTATTGCAGGAAATATATCCGTGCTCTGGAGTGAGCGCTATTTACGGTGAGAGCACTATTTACGGTCAGAACGCTATTTACCCAGGCAATGAAGTTCCAAAGTGGTTCAGCTATACCTCTAACCATCCCACATCCCTTCTACCTCTACCAGAATATGAATGGGATGAAGATGACAGGGAAGACAAATTTGTTGGAGGCAGTGAATTTCGTTTTGAAATTCCTCTAAAATTACAAGCGGGGAAGACGTTATTTGGATTGGCTCTATCTATTGTTGTTGAACCATCGAGTTGTGATTCTGATAGTCTTTCTGGTGCTATGTGTATTTTATTCAACGGAAAAAAAACGTTTTATGGTTATTTATTTTATAATTGTCTGGACTTAGAGGCAACTCATGTGAAGGTTATGATAGTGGGTTTAGGGGAGCAGGAGCAGCAGGGAGATATTTGTATAGTTGTATTACGCTCCCGTTTCAAAGGGTGTTGTCGCATTAAAAGCTGCGGCGTGCACTGCCTATTGCGCGACCAAGACGAACTGCTTCACTTGTCTCTGAGACCAAAGAGTAGTCTTGGGAAGAGGCCCCATCCACGTGCATCATCAGATATCGTCGATCATGAATATGATCAGCAACAGCAATGGCTTTCCTCATCTTCGGAGCCAGCAGATGATCATCCAAAACGCAGGCAGATTGATCCCAAAGTTCCTATGAATATTGAGGAGGATGAGGAGCAAGATCAACCGTCCGCTTCAGATGATCCGCAATTTCTGATTTATTAGGAGTTTGGGTACGTACGTATTTGTTTGCACTTTACTAATCTCTAAAACTAAGAGGCTGTTTGATAATCATTTCAGTTTGCAAGCCGAAAACTCGTTTGTTCTATTGTCTTGCGTTTGCCCTTTTGTTTTCATTTTATATATCTAAACTACATATTAGACCACCTCCAAAGGAGATGTCAAATTGGAGATGTCAAATTTTAAACACAAAGTTTAAATTTGAAGGCTTTATGGCACGTTGATCTTTTTATAAATTTTGTTCTTCAACCGATATGTTAAATTTAAACTATTATTTATTACATTATTTACTTTTTATAGTTGTAATTAGTATTTTAAAACAAAAGATAACTATTAAAATTATAAAAAGTATTTATTAATTACTAAAAATAGATTTGAAGTTGCTGTCAAATTTGATAGCAACTTCCTCTGCTGCCTTTCCATGTCATGCCACATAGGTTTTGGCATTTCAGTTGGAAAACACTAGTGATGTCTTTTATTACTATTATTGCTGATGTGGTCTTTTTGACATCTCTTTTGGAAATGCTCTTAGTATAACACTCATTGTAAACCAAGTCCTTATGAAATTACCAGTTTAACCCTTTACTTAAAACTAAACATGAATAAGAAATATGGGCAAAATTGTAATTTCAAACAATAAAAATTTTGTTTTTGTTTTTAAAGCCTCACCTACATGTGATTCTAATAAATCTCTAATTAAACAAATTAAAAAAAATAAAAATTAAATCTCTCTCCCCACTCCCACATTCTCTCTCTCTCTCTCTCTCTCTCTCTCTCTCTCTCTCTCTCTCTCTCTCTCTCTCTCTCTCTCTCTCTCTCTCTACTTTAAAAACAAAAATAAAAAGTTTTCATACACAATAAAAAAAAAATTAGTAACAAAAAACTCAATTAGCAACAACTAGCAACTGTAACTAAAATCTAGTAATCACAACTTCAAATCAAAGACTAATATCTTCCATCGTATCACTTACACTTGCTTTTCTGTTACCTAAAATCTAAAAATATCATAAAGCTAATCAAATCAATGGAAAGTCGTTTCCACAAAATTAAGTCTGTACATTATTATGAAAAAGCATAAACAACGGACTTCCAAACAACCATCTAGGAACTTCCAATTCAGTCCTCAAATGCCAGCAAAGGAGAAAAGCTTCTCCAACATTTGCTCTTCTCAGTAATATAATATTAGTTTTCAATCTGCAGAAACAAAGAATTCATCTGCAGGTGGCTAGTTATTACAAAAACAGAAACCACATTTGTATCCTAAAGATATCTGTGACTCTGAGTGAGTAAGCCACAGCCCTCGACTAACAAAACCAAATCCTAATTAGTTCAAACAAACAACAATGGAAGGAAAACATACTTCATATTCATATACCACAGAAGTAGACAGAGTGGATAAAACCTATAAAGAACTATTCGTTTCACGCCAATTTATCTACCTCCAACATAAATTATTTACTTTGTAAACTATTTCATATTTGTTTCCCTTCTTTCACTCACCTTGACCCGCCATCATACTCTGAGTTTGACCGCAGTGCTCAAGCAACACCTATACGACTCACAACTCTTCTACGTGAACTTGAAAAATGTTACCATGAGAATCGGAAGAGAACATCTGCACTAGTAGTTAACACATACAACCTTTGCATACCTCAGTTTACTTGTAATTTTGAACTGACATCGAAGGATAACGTTGAATCAAAAGGATCACTGCCTCCTCAGCAATCTGTTGATAAATGAGAACAAAAATGAATAGGATTATACATTCAAGGACCCATAAAAGCATCTCTCTCTTAAATTCCCTCTCTATCTCCACCAGTTCTTGATTTTAAAAATGTTTCAAGACACCGTAGGCTGCAAGTTTAACCCAAATTCCATCCCAGTAAATCTAACCAAATTATATTCGTTAGGATAACTGCAGAATGAGGTTTTCATCGGCTAGGAGAGAATAAAAAAAATAAAATGAACTGAAACGAGGCAATTTGTGAGTCTCTAGGGTTCTATATGATGCGAAACTTAAAACGAAACTTAGAGATAGAGAATTTAGAATTGTGACTTACGTATTAACAACCAGAAATCGCAGCCTCAAAATTATGAAATCGTAGCCTCCAATATTCAAAATCGCAGTCTCAAACCTCTGAACTCGAAGCTCCAATATTTGAAATCGCAGCCGCAAATCTCTGAAATCATAGAAATACAAATTATTCAAGAAATCAATCCAATCAGTTCTTCGAAATCGAAATAAAAAACAAATTCAGAAAAATGAAAAAAAAAAAAAAGCGAATCGAAACAATTCAATCCAATCATAAGAAACGATTCAAAATTACCTCGGATCTCAACAGACCAAAACCCTAACAGAGTCTTCTGCAGATCGAATAAGGACTGGACTAGTGGGAAACGAGTCGAAATTGAATTGAAAGTAAAATATCTCTGAAATCGTAGCTTTTAACCTCTAGCTCATATCAAAATCGACGGAAAAACCGTGGGAGAGAGCTCGACGAGTTCGAGAGCTGGAGAATTTGTTTTTTTTCTTGGTTAATATATATACAGTAGATGAAACAAAATGTGAGCGTAAATATTAGGGGTGGGCACTTAAAATCGAAAACCGAAACCGAAACACGAATCAAATCGAACCGCACCGAACGGTTTGGTTTTGCGGTTTTGAAACGGTTTCGGTTTCAAAACCGAACCGCGGGAGAGAAAACGGTTTGGTTTCGGTTTTGGGTTTTCAAAACCGCATCGAAACCGAAACCGAAACCACACCATATAATAAATAAATGTTAATATGTTATATTTTAAACTTTTAATTACTTCAACTAGGTTATAGGTTTTGTTTTGCGGTTTTGGGTTTGCACTTCGACTTCTGAGAGAGAGACTGACTTTGTTTATAGGTTTTATTCTGCTTGCATCTCTGCGGCTCTGCCTCTGCCTTTGCGACGGTGCGACGGTCCGACGGTCCTGACTGCTTCTGCTTGCATCTCTGCCTCTGCCTCTGTGACTGCGACCTCACTGCATCCCCAGATCCCCTTCGTTCCAGCTAATATGGTAAGAATTAGAACTTGTATCATTCATCAATTTAATCTATTATTATGTTCCTCTCTCATGGATTATTTTTTGTGGATTTTCATATGCAAATTATGCTCTTATCGAATATGGATTTTCATGTGCAAAATCATAGATAATATGTTAAGCCAATATTGAAAAATTTGATAGATAAAAAATTAGAGCGAATTGGAATATACCGACCTCAATCGCATAGCATTCATGTCGGCTTCGGAGGAGGCGGCGATGGAAGCCATGACTTCCTGGAATCGGGTGGAATCGGGCTGTCGATCCTCCACGCGGTCGGTGAGCTTATTGAAGGCTTTGCTCTGCTGCTGCAAGTCCTTGGAGTCCAACACCATCTCGACTCCTTCTTCTCCACCTCCCTCCATTTTTGTGGTTCTGATTTCGATTGCGGTTTCTTCGTGTGCTTCTCGCAGTCCAGAAACTAAATTTGAAACCCCTTTTTCGTTTTTTTGAATGAATTTGGTAAAACCCCTAGTTTTTGCTCTCTTTTGAGAATTGAAGACTTGGAGTCGTGGTGAATGGAGGTGGCTGAGAATTGGGGATTGAGGACCATGCCAATAGTGTGCTAGAATTTGGGAATGGCCCAGCAAGAATTAGATTGGGTAATCAAAGCCTGTATTGGGTGCAAAATCATTTGGATATTTACTAGGGGTGGGCTCTCTAAGGTTATTATGTTTAGCCATTTTCATATGCAAAATCATTTGAACATAATAACAGATTATATTTAGCCATTTTTGTCTGGGAAATGGCTTTGGTATATATACTACATCTCTTGTGAAATTTACAGATACTTCCTTTCTCCATGGTTTACAAGATATTCGATGTTACTTAGATATTTTGATACTTGTGAATTGCTGCAAATAAAAGTTTTATCAGTCGTGTTCTTTGTTTTGACATGTATGGAAGCCCTTTGATTAAAACTGCAGCATGAAATAATTTTGGGCATTAATTGATGGCTCAAAGCAACCAAACTTCTACTTTGAAACCGTTTGAAACCGCACCGAACCGAACCAAACGGTTTGGTTTCATTTCGGTTTTGGCTTCAAAACCGCACCGCACCGCACCGCAAAAATTTCGGTTTCGGTTGTGGTTTCACTCGAAACCGCACCGAACCGCACCGCGCCCACCCCTAGTAAATATACAATTTTTGTTGCAGTCCTATTTAGAATAGGAATGTGATTGTGTAAATCCTAGTAGATTAGGAATGTATCTTATATTCCTATTAGGAGTAGATTACTTATTAAGTATTGTAATCCTTATGGGAAAGGGTTTGGGGTGAATAATACACACCTCACAATTACACATCTCTCTTCTTCTCTCTATGTGCCGCACCTCTCTCTCTCTCTAGGCCTCCATAATTGTCTAGTAAATTATACCTACAACACGTTATCAGCACGCTCTTGACGCTACGCTAACAAGAGAGTTTATTCTTCAATTAATGGAGTATTACGTTATAATTATTCTTTTTGAGATTAATTTATTATTATTTTGATTAATCTACGTGATATTGATTCAATTTAATTTTTCTTTGTTGAACGTGATACAACGCACTGGAGACGCGATTTCAGCTTTCTGAGAAGGATCTTCTACAAATTCAAAGGCTTTTGTAAGTTTTTTGCCAATCAGGTACGCTTAAAATAAAGTAAGATATTTGAAACGACCTTGAAGCATGAAAACATTCCCCATGATGCATGAACCCCTACATTTATATTTACCTTCCGATATATATATTGTATATGTTCATATATTTGTCAATATATATATTTGTTTCATGCATTACGCAATTATACTTTGCTATGTGGAATTTGTGAGTCAAACAATTGAAAATAAATTAGAAGCAAAAGAGGGCCGGATTTGGTGCGGCACCGCACCATCCTAGTGGAGCCAGGACACCAGGCTTCGACCTGGACCTTCCCTGCTGGGCATGCAGCCCACGATTTCCTTGGCCCGCCTGACGCCAGCCTTACGGCTTGGCTCTCCCGCGCGCACCATGAAGGCCAGCCTCGCGGCTGGGCCTTGTGCTTATGGCCTGCATAAAGCCAGCCCACGTGGCTGGGCCTTGCACTCCGGATCACACACTGCCAGCCCACGTGGCTGGGATCCCCCGTGACAACCAAAGGCCAGCCTCTGTTGGACCTTGTCCCGAGCAGACCACACGGCCAGCTTTTGCTGGGCCGTCTCCATGCCCCTCTTGCGGCCCAAAAACCCAACCCAGCTTCGGCTGAAGGTTTTTCTATCCCTCACCCGTGGCCTGCAGCCACTCCCTTTGAGGTCCTTTAGGCCCTGCCCATTTTATTAAGGCACCCGTGCTTTTCTTTTTGCACGGCACCCATACCCAAATTTTTTTGGGATATATTTTTCAACCCACATGCTATTATTTTAGCATTATAAAATAATTTAACCCGTATGTTAATATTATTTTGCTTCTACAATCGACCCCGTTTGGTCCCAATTTATTGAATTAATTAAAAGTGACATGCAGTCCATTAATCTGATAATGAATCCAAAATTCTTGGCCTGAAGCTCACTTTTGGACATTAACGATTCAATAATTTATTTCTCTTCTTTGAGCCGTTGACTCACTTTCGTAGTCCCGAAGCACTCACACTTGAGTTCCCGAAGAACCTCAAAATCCACTACACTTTGTTGTATATTGCATTCTGTGTTCTTGCAAGAACCTCTCTTTTATGAACTAAACGTTCATAAACTAAATTGAACATGTAATTTCGAATTTAGTGCCTTTGAAACCTGAAGTTTTCATAAAACAATACACCCATGAAAACCTGACGTTTTTCATGAAAATCATGTCTTAGAATTCGAATGTTCTAACTTTGATGCTTATGGATGACTCCTTCCCATAGCACCAATCACAATCTTGTTCCTTCCACTTCAGTGGATTATCGAACCGTCACAAGTTTGATTTTCCTGATTTGGACGTTTCTAATAGAAACCACTTTATGTGGGGTACAAGACGTGAATCTCCACTTGACTATTATAGAAGTTGAGCAACCATTGAAGCCAACAATGGCATGGAAGAGCTGAATAAGCCTCCGCCATGATCTTCATTCGAAGACTTATGCCCGAAGCATTACAAATGGAAATACCTCCGAACGAGGATTCCATGGCTCTTTGGCTCGCTTCTACGGACTGTTTAATCATGAAAGATATTGCCCGCAGCTTACTATGATTACGTCCATGAATAAGTACAATTCTGAAGTTTATAAATCCAATTGAATTTTGACTAGAGAATACTTTTCTAGTCCTTCCTTATTTCTATCTTGTTCCTGAAGCAACAAGTGTAGAAAGCGGAAGTTTACCAAATTCTCGGATCTGATTACTACCACAATTATATGATAGAATCAGGGCCTGCCAAGGTGTGGCATCATGCACGAAGTGTGATCTTTAGCACTTAAGACCTAAAACTTCAAGAATAAGGGATAGTATTCCCGAACCTTAACCCTGCAGAATCTACTTCCATCTCGATGGAATAGATCATTGGTTATGCACCTGTTCATGCCCCTACCAATGTTGTTAAGGAGTACCATTCTCATAGTCAATATGTGAGATTAATTTTGCTCTACCAAACACCGTTGGAAGAGCATAATTTTGACATGAATGACCTTATTGGCCGAATCCCCTTAGTAAACCATTTACTTTGTGAACATTTTTTCATGTTCTTGGATTCAAGTTTGGTGTATGTTTTACTTATGGATAATCTTATTGATATTGTCCTCAAATATGAGTTAATTGAATCATGTTTCTTAGTACATGTGACCGATTCAATTAAACACGTGATTAGGTAGGAATGTGGGGAAGTTAGTTGTCTGGACGAATGCGTACTACGCACACTAACTTTATGCCTACATCACATCTCTAACAACGACTTCAGGTCTATCCAACCTGATTAAGAGCATTGGCACGTTCCTCGTTGTATGAATGGTACTGCGTCACCATTTAAGGGACCTTAAATTCTCCCTGACATTGAGTTTTTAAGGATATTCGAGATGACAATGATCATAAATGAAACCACTGAAGAAAATAGAGTGAAATATCTTTGCACCACCTCCAAAAATGAGCATGAAGCTTTGATTTGGGGCCAATGGGTTGTCTCCCAACTGGAAACATGCCACATGTGGCCGGCCTAGAGCTGGGTGATTGAGCAGTTTCCTTACTTTGACATGACCTTTTTGGGACACTTAGGTCGAACAATGACGCTACGACGCATCTCCTTACCCGAAGTAAAGATCTTGTGCCTCCAAGCACACTTTGTCAAACCTGCTCATTAAGGAAATTGATTTTCTATATAATTCCTCGCAAAGATACGAAATCACCTATTTTCCTTAGTGGATTCAAGGGAATATATGTGGACTAATCCAATCAAAATGCGGACCATATAAAAACTTATGGTTTTGATTGATGAATCGACAAACTGGTCACATGTTTGTCCACACACATTACTGCTAAACCTCTTGGCCGATTATGGGTTCACCACCCTACTTATCCCTTAAGGTCCTGGAGACTGGATAATGCCAGAGAGTTTATATCGACGATTTTCGATAAAGTATTGCATGTTGTTTTGGGTTTCTAATTGAACATTGAGTTCCCATGTTCACCCCAAATAGCCTCGCTTAGTGATCATAAAGCGCAAATTTAAATGATCGCCCGAATTTTGGTAAAAGTACCAAGTTTTCGGTTTTTCTGCCTAGGGCTATACAATCTTGTACGCAGTTATGTTGGTCTGCCTTGAGGCCCATTGCCACCCAACCTATATGACGTTACAGTTGGTTACTGGGTACGAACCTGACGATTTTCGTATTTACGCATTTGGGTGTGCATTCCATGTGCCAAGTTGCGCCGCCGCAACGTACCACCATGGGTCCTCAAAGAAGGATGTGTATCTTTTGTCGATCATGATTCTCCTTCACACTAGCTCTCTTCGAGCCCTTGCATGCGATCTTTTTACCGCTCATTTGCGGGTTGTCACTTTAATGAGACACTCTTCCCGCCGTTAAGGGGAGATAAGAACGCCAACGTTCCTGTAGAACGGCGCGAAGTTGCGTGGACGTTGCCCACTATATCTCATCTCGATCCCCATACCGCACAAGTGTGATAAGCAAGTGCGATGAATTCTAGATTTCAGAATGTTGCTCCAGACGCATTCCTCTGATCTAGCTAAAGTGACGAGATCATATACCAGCTGCAAATATGCCTGCAAGGATAGACGTACTTAACAGACGTCGAGTCAACATCCCTGAAGGGTGTGTCGCCCCTGTTGGACGGTTTGGACGCCCCTGTTGGACGGTCCGGTACAACGGCGGATAGCCAATCAATCTGTCTTGGCCTGGAGCACGACAGATCATTCGGTTCGTAGGATTCACTTCCCTAGAAGAGGAAGACACGGCACAACTATGAATCTAAACTCGATCGCTG
Organism: Crataegus laevigata; assembly: GCA_963580275.1. Taxonomy (NCBI): domain Eukaryota; kingdom Viridiplantae; phylum Streptophyta; class Magnoliopsida; order Rosales; family Rosaceae; genus Crataegus; species Crataegus laevigata. The sequence continues at coordinate 33,816,465 of OY756942.1, read as the reverse complement.
TCTCAAATCATTTCCATCTCATGAGATTAATCCGGATTACTCCCGAGACATGAAGTTCTTGGTCCAGTATACTAGTTTGGATGAGAAAAAATGGAATTGAAATGAGATTATCATCGATGATGTTTTCACTTATATGGTAGCTACCGACATAAATGAAAAGCGACGATATTGAACCGTGTTTTCTTATTAAGTGACAACGTAGAACTGATTGGACAACTGAGATTACAATCTAGGTGAAATTCCTTACCAAAGTGTGTATTGGACCTGTCGTTCCTACACTGCCCAAGGTAACCCTATTGTGTTACAAGTGGGAAAGGAAGCGTTATGAGATGAATGAAATAGTGCGATATGATGCACGCCTTATGGCGCAAGGTTTCTCTCAAAAAGTCATGTGATTGATAGCAGCATGATGAAATGTGGTTAGCGTTTCTCCATGGGGATATAAATACGGAGATTGACATGTAAGTTCCTGAAGAATTACATGGACTGGTTCAAAAAGTTTCAAAACCACGGAACACCCTCTTAACTTGTTTTGAGGCGTTCACTTAAATTCGACGGATGTGGTATACCCGTTTAAGTGATTGTTTGATCAGTCAGGGATATGAATTATGCCCTTGCGTGTTAAACTATGAAGTCTTATTTCAAATTGCTAGAGTTACAGTTTATGTCGTTAACATGAATCTCACTAAGACTCTAGAAGAGCTTGAGAAAACTACCTCGCACCTGAAGATGGAATTTGAGATGAAGGATCTTAGGAAAACTCGTTTATGCCTTGACTTGAAGTTCAAGCGTTGTTCTGACGGTATTTTGGTCTACCAGTTGAACTACACTTCGAATGTGTTACCTTTGAGTATACCTTTGATCGTCCATACGTTATATGCAAATGAGACCCTTGAAGAGGTTATGGAATCTGAAATTCCATATCTAAGTTCAACTTTGCGCTTCGTTGTACTTAGCTCATTGTATTTAGACAGGACATCTCCTTCACTTTTGATCTTGGTAAAGATGCAGCACCGCGCCTACACGCAACCATTGAATTGGTATTAAAAGACGTACCTTGAAGGTATTACGAGGGCAAATCCCAAGGCATCTTAGCGGATCCGACCATCCTGATCCTCGAAATGATGCTTGCCTTGTTGTTATGCTGACGTTGGTTACTTATCAAACCCGCACAAGGCAAAATCCCCAAATGGTTATGTCTTTACCGTTAGGGACATCGCAATATCTTGGAGGTCCATGATATGACCTTAGTTGCGAAATCTTCGAATCGTTCCAAGACTCACCTCACTTCACTACGCCACAAGTGAGACATGGTTAGGAGTTCTTGTTGAGCATGTTCGTAGTACTTGCTGTGTTTTCATCCATCGTTGAGTCCCGACAACGATCCATGAAGACTATGCCGCATGTATCCACCCGACCAAGCCATGATACATCAACGCCAAGACATATTGCGACTACATCTACATCAGCAAAGCATCAGGAGATTGAAGTCATGCAAGCCGATCCCAGACAACCTTGCCGAACCTTGCCGACCTCTACACGACGTCACTGCCGAAGTCAACCTTCCAGAAGCTTGTCCGAGGAATTGGTATGCCTAACTATTATATGCAATGCTTAGTTCTCATTTGGAAGTTATGTCAAACTCAGGGGGAGTATCCAGAAGTATACTCACTTGATCTTAATGTACTCTTTTTCCCTACGATTAGGAGCATTTTTCCCACTGGGTTTTTGCTACCTAACTAGGTTTTAACGAGGCACCCATCCTGAGCTGATCATACCCTTGTGAGCTCTTCTACTTGCGTCCAAATGACGTATAGTTTTGACTTAATGCAACTTCTCACTTTTCTCCTTAGACTATGGGTTTTTCCCCACCTTGGGTTTTACCATAGCGAGGTTTTGTGAGTTTTACTTTTTACGCATTCTTCTGTTGATTTGAAACTCGCATTCGCTCATTGTGCCGACGACTTCATCAACTGTACCTGCTTCATCATTGAAGACCTGATGCGCCATTTACTTGAGTATTTACACACTCAAGGGGGAGTGTTGCAGTCCTATTTAGAATAGGAATGTGATTGTGTAAATCCTAGTAGATTAGGAATGTATCTTATATTCCTATTAGGAGTAGATTACTTATTAAGTATTGTAATCCTTATGGGAAAGGGTTTGCCCTTTCTACTACTATAAATAGAGGCACAATGGGGTGAATAAAACACACCTCACAATTACACATCTCTCTTCTTCTCTCTATGTGCCGCACCTCTCTCTCTCTCTAGGCCTCCATAATTGTCTAGTAAATTATACCTACAACAATTTTATTTTTTTTGGAAAATATAGGGAAGGTAGAGAAGTTATAGAGAAATGTGAAAGAGAGAAATGGAAACAAGTTTAAAAATTTAGAGATACGTTAGGTTAATGTGGGTGGGTGAAGGAAAAAAAACGTAAAAAATTCTTTTATTCAAAATTACGTTACTGTTATGATTTTATTTTGTGATAAAAGAGTACATTTTAATTTTTGGGGAGAGATTTTGGTAACATGTAATTTAGACAAGACTATATATTTTTTAAGAGAGACTAAGTTTTTTATTTATTTGAGAGAGAGATTAAACTTATTCATTATTATTTTTTAATTGCTTTTCCATTAACAATTTTACTCTAAATCTCTATATTCTTATTTATACGTTTTAGTTTTATGTCCCTTTATTTCTTCTTGGTCCATTTCTATCTCTCTTCCTTGTCCTTCCTACCCATGTCTCTCTTTCTCTCTCTCCACCTTCTTCTGTGTATTTTTCTTTCTCTTCTCTCTTCGTACTTCTCTATATTCCTCCTCCTACATCATTATCTCTACTAGTACTGAAAATTTCGAAACTGATTTTTCAAAGTGTTGGAATTTTAAAATTGATCTTGTAGAAATTTTGAAATTGATCTTACAAAAGTGCAAATAAAATTTGAAAGTAATCTTGCAGAAATGCATGAATTGTGAAACTGATCGTTCAGAAATGCATAAATTAATTTTTACGGATCTAAAATCAGTTTGAAGTTTTTATAGATAATGTCACTTTATAGTTTTGCCCTGGTTAACTAACAAGTCTATTGAGGCCATGGTTGGAATTTTAAAATTTTGGTTTGCTTGTTTTTGGGTTAGGTTTGTTGAGGATTGAGTTTTTGTCTCTCCTTGAAATGATTCAAAACTAGTGAAGTCCTATGAAATATATTTTGTGTTTTAGTGCACAGAGATTTGGTGACCATTGTGTGTATTGCAAATTTTAAAGTGTGGGGCTAATGCTGGAGCTCCATCATGTTTATATGTTTATGAACTTAGCAGGACTGTGAATTTGTTGTTTATCTTTCTCCAGGGGTTAGAGAAGGCCTCATTTCGGTGATCAATCCCTCAACCTCATCGCCCATATATGCCGCCAAGCGAACGAAGCAGCGCACCGTCTAGCCCTGTTAGGACCCTTTAAGCCACCATAGGTTACTAGTACTTATTAGGCCTATTGCTAATGTTAAGCCCACTAAGACTACTAAACCCTAGCTATCCTTTTGTGTATTTAAACTACTATGTTCATCTAAATTGGGCATGAATGAAAATATGAATTTCCTTTGATTTCCTTTCTATTTTCTGCATTACTTTTCTTGCAATTTCCCATTTCTACCATGTATGATCCTATCAATTGGTACCAGAGCCAGAGATCCACTGTGGATCTGTGCTTTGCCTCTGTCGATCCCACACTTCCAGCACCATGGAGAACTGTGATGGATGAGTCCAGTGGTCTGGTGTTTTATTGGAATCCAGAAACCAATGTTTCTCAGTATGAACATCCAAATCCGGCTCCGCCTCCACCACCTCATCCTCCTCCCAATCACTACCAGATTCCATACAAGTATAAGCCCACGTTTCCCTACTCCAGTTGTAATTATCGACCGCCAGATTACCCAGCCTCGTATATGCCTGAGCTTCCCGTAACTCTTTCATATATCAGTCCCATTTTCTTTCCGCACCCCACACCACCTTCCGTTATGTATTCGGACCCCATCGACGTACCTCAAATCCCTCATTCCTATGCCATAAACCCTAATTTTCACGATCCCCAAATTTACTCTTTATCGTCGTATGAACAGAATTCGTGGGTTTTCAATTCTGAGAACCGTCTACGATTTCACGACCCCCATCAGGTGTCTCATTACGAACTTGACATGGGTCTCGATTCGACAGTTCACACAGCTCCTGCAACAGGAAATATCTTCAGCATGGTCAGAGGAATTCGCCACATTTCGAAGCAGCCGTCACTTAAATCGGGGCGAAATCTTCTTATGATTTCCCTCGTGCGGATGAAGAAGAAGCCTCCGTCTGGGAGCCTTTGCTGACGACGATACCGGAATCGCTTGATTTTGTCGTTAGCTCCTACTCCACCAAGGGCATCGGCAAATTCCACTACTATGGTGGATGACGTCAGAATCAAAACTCGCAAGCAAGAGGAATTCCAGTTCTGCATGGCTGAATTCCGGAAGACGATGACAGCACTCAATAACCAACAAGTTGCCTTACAGGAAGCTTTTATGGAGGAGCTTCGGCTGCTTCGATTGGCGAGGGTCCCTCCAAATTCGACCATGAACATTCTAGATCTGGACTTACTGGGGACGACGAAGTCCACACCCACCGTTCTAGAGTTCACAACGGTAGCGCTCGCGCCTATTCTTCACCGCGACAGACTGGGCAAGCAAGTCACGAGTGTTACGGAATCCGTGTCTTCTCTGGGTGTTTGTCAAGACATGATTCAAACCACCATGACCACGTTACCACCGCCGTTCTCCTCCCCGGCGCCACTGACCACCACTTCGCATTTTGAGTCAGTAGAGATTGCTCCTCGCTCAGAACACTCTCCTGACCCTTCGCCAGAATTTGGTTGTTCACCCACAAGGCCTCTGTCCATGAGCTCTCTTCAACCCCTGCCACGTTTTCCGTCGCAAATTCGATCATCTCCACCATCAAAGCTCCAAGACCATCACGTTTCACCATTACTTTTGTCTTCACCCTTGCTGACAACAATGGCGACTTCGCCTGTTAATCCATACTCAATCGTTTCAGCTGTAGCCACAATTCTGTTTCCAAATTTTGAATCAGCTAGTGTGGTTATTCTTCCCAAAAACTCAGAAGCCAAAGTTGCAGGCCTATTGCAACCGGAAGACCAGGATGATATCGTCAACAGTGAGTGGTATGAAGATCACCGAAGCTTCAAATTGAAGATTATACACCCACATAAGCAACCAGTAACTCATAGAAAAAACAATGGACCTGAGGTATTCCTTTATTTGAGTCATAGTTCAACAAATTCGAGGACCATACTCCATTCACTTTTGAATGCTACATATAGTGCATTCTTGAATGATAAATATGGGTGGGTTATTTTGTATCTTGTTGGCAAAGTCGTGAAGGAATTGACAGCAGCCGAACTGTTTGATGAAATGTCAAAGAGACAAAGTGATGGCTATATAGAAACCATCTTCAATTTCATGTCTCAAATTCGTCACTTGCAATGGCTTATTCCCTACTGTGCTAGCAGTGCTTGTGCCAAATACTTGACTATATTTGAGCCACTTCTTTGTTGCAATTTTGCATCTCAACCAAAGACAAGCGATTCGGATACCTTGACTATTGGTCTACATCTTGCTTTCTCTCCCCTTTTTACTATTCTACTTGACCTTCAGCTTGTATGGGATCCAGGGCATGTATTTTGCAAATTAAGCTATGTAGCTGTTGCATTAGTTTTCTCCTTCCGTTCCAAGTGGATGCGGTTCGACCATGATGATCTTAAGGTATTTGTACTGTCAGGCGAACCAGAGTTTACCTTCATTTCTGAAAGATCCCTTGTTGAGTTCTTAGATGATGTTAAAGCATATGTGGTGATAGGATCATTGATAACTTGTGGGTTCCCTATTTTAGTAGCTTCAGAACTTGTCAGGGAAAAATATTCTTGTTATTTTCAGAAGTTTCTTTCTATGGCTCTTTCTCTAGCAGTGGGTATAGAGCCATTGGATGGTCTTTTCACTATAAATTTGAACCTTTTCAAAATGGAGGCATTTGAGAACATGTTGGTAACTTGGGTGCCACAACCTACTGCTCAATTTTTACTAGATGGCATGCATTCCCATGGTGTGCGGAACATGGCATTTTTATCGGCTTCACAGAGGCTTTTGCAAGTTATAGAGGTTATTTCTCAAAACCTGAGTCCATTGGTAGCTTCCTATCTTGCTTATGTAAATCAAATCCATGTGGTCTTCTATATTGATGGCATTGGTATAATAACCGATTTTGGCAAGCATTTTGATGGTGATGAGTATGTCTCATGGTGCCACTTCACTGCTAAATACAATGTCAACCTTATGGCAGCCTTGTTTATGGCTCATATGACTCCTATTCGTCTAATGGATAGGTACTTTCCAGATCCTACTACCTCATTGCCTCATGCTCAGGTTCTACCTCCAGTATTTATACTTGTTCTTGGTTTGGTTTCACACTTTCATATGCTTGAATCAAATCATATCTATTTGGGGAAGAGTAATCAGGTTCTTGCTACCGATATTCATTGCATGCATAATTGGTTGAATGGGAAGGTTTCACATGTTGCCATATGGGTTGAGGAAGTTATAGTGTTCTTATCACTACACATATGGAATGCAATTTTACGCAGTAATTTTTTTCTAGTTGATCCTTTTCATCACCATGGGATATGGCGAGTTACCTTGGCAAATATGATAGCAGCACTAGATTCTGCAATGTGGTTTTCTTTGTACACGGAATTTACTATAATTGGTTGGCATCTTTTCACTGCTCTAGTTCATGTGCCCATGATCCATATTCTTTATAGGGAAGAAATTAAACCATCAGTTTCACGAAGGGTTCCGGGTTCAAACAAGACAGAGTGGAAGAGAAATGATTACCTGCTTCACTTCTTCACCTACGCCATCCAGTGTAATGAAGCTGTTGTACTATGGTTCCTCACGAGTGATAATTCATCGGCACCTTGGATCAGACATGTTTGCTCGGTAGTAGACTCGATGACAAACCCCTTTGATGGTGTACCAAACTGTTTCGATTATTGGAAGTGTCTTGCTAATTTTGCATTCTTTTTGCACCATCTGATGGCAATTTATGGGATACTCTGTGCCGATTCACTGCTCTACTTCTCGAACTATCAAGGCCTTCAATTATCCATGGAATCTCTCCACTGGTGGAACATCTCTTCGACATTTTCTGGTGTATTACGGAACAACAATTGGTCTTCACTCACTAAGCTTGGAGTATTCTTATTCACTAAGCTTTGGGTCTGCAAATTATGGGCGTATTTGTTTATGAGCACCAACAGTGTTCTCATTATCCGTAGCGCTACAAGTTGGATTGACCACCCAATAGGAGTTACTGCACCTAAAAATTTGAATACCAATATTCGCAGTTGCCTACTCTTGACCACATGTACTGAGACTTCGGTACCAGCTGCACAAAATGCAGAGGACTATTTGGACAACACTTGTCATTCTTTTGGGGAGTTGGTGGTCGGTGATGCATCAACGCCGATTGTTAACTTGTTCAATGCTGTCAATTTTGGAAGGACATGGTTCGGATTTAAAGACCATACAAAAACTCATACTACATATGAGTGGGGTACTGCATTGGACACCATGGTTGGCCTCCTTCCCAACTGTTGAATGCTTCTTTCCCAGTTCGAGAGGCTTGAGGACAAGCCTTATTTTAAGGGGGCGGGATTGTTAGGACCCTTTAGGCCACCATAGGTTACTAGTACTTATTAGGCCCATTGCTAATGTTAAGCCCACTAAGACTACTAAACCCTAACTATCCTTTTGTGTATTTAAACTACTATGTTCATCTAAATTGGGCATGAATGAAAATATGAATTTCCTTTGATTTCCTTTCTATTTTCTGCATTACTTTTCTTGCAATTTCCCATTTCTACCATGTCTGATCCTATCAAGCCCGCTCGACACTTCTTTGTAATGGTTTTTGTTTTTGGTCTGAAGAACCTCCTGATCTGTCTTTTGTGTATATCTCTCGACCATTTGGTCTTTCAATGAAACACTGCTGATTTTCAAAAAATAAATAAATAAATAGAATTCGGTAGTCGTTGAAGATTGGAGGTTGCATTGGGCGTTTCTCACCCTTGACTTTGTCACATTGATATCGCGATCGCATACATTATCTGACATGCATGCAGTATATATCATTGTTGTCGGTGGAAATATAGGGGAAACCATGGCTGGAGCTGTGAAATCTACTGAAGAATTAACAAAACAGAAGAAACCTTTAACAAGACAGAGGCGAGTGGTTGTGACAGGAACGAGTGTGGTGACCCTACGCGGTCATGATTCTGATGTTTTCTACAATAATTTGCTTGAAGGAGTTCGTGGCATTAGTCATTAGTGAGATAGAAGCTTTTGATTGCACCCAGTTTCCAGCAATAGAAGTCATGGAGACATTAGATAAAGCAAAATGTGTGGTTTTGATTGGCTCAACAATGGGTGGCATGAAGGTAAGCCCAGTGTTCTGTGGCTTAATTTTATGTACACTTTTCGCGGAACGTTGAAAGATCTTTCTACCGGTTTGTCTTCAATTTGATGTTTTCAGCAAGCATGGTTTATAGTTTGTAATCCTCCAAATGTCATTTTTGGTGGAGATGCACCAAGACTAGTTTCTCTGATTTCAGAACTGGACTTGTTTATGTTCTTTATCTGTTAATTTAAGACAGTGTATCAGTACCACAAAATCTGATTTTGGGACAAGATCTTATGTGTTTTTCATCACTTCAGTCATGTTTGATAAATCCATTTTGTGTTTTGATATTGAAGCTTTACGGTTTTCCTATAAGAAGGAAGGTGAACCCTTTCTCTGTACCTTTCGCAACCACAAATATGGGTTCTGCCATGCTCGCAATGGATCTTGTGAGATTATAATATATTCGATGCAATACTCTTACAATTATGGGTTCTGCCATGCTCGCATTATCTGTTTTCTTAATTCCTGTATTTCCATGTTATTGTTGGATGAGATCTATACGTTTTACAGTTAAGAGTGAACTCTACAAAATCCATGATTGGTCACCTACTGGGAGCATCTGGTGCTGTAGAAGCTGTTGCAGCAGTACAGGTAACTTACGTGATGTTTTTTACTTGGAAAAACTGTACTATTTTTAGACCGTATATGTAAGACCAAATACAATTCTTGTTTGTTTGGCTTGAAGTGTAGTTCTTGACATGTTATCTTCTTTTTGGGTAGGCGATAAGAACTGGGTGGATACATCCAAATATTAATCTGGAAAGCCCAGATGAGGGCGTGGTACGTTGTCGTCCGTTCCCTTGTAACCCTTTTCTGGTATATAATGTCCAATGAAAGTGTATTTGGAATCCTCTAACTCTGTCAGCACGTGAATGCAGGATACAAAACTACTAGTGGGTCCAAAGAAAGAGAGACTGGACGTTAAGGTAGCATTGTCTAATTCATTTGGGTTCGGTGGCCACAACTCATCGGTCTTGTTTGCCCCTTACAAGTAGAAACACAGATCTAAGTGTGCTACACCAACCTTTGATGCAATCGTACTGAAGGTATGAATTAAAATCTCTCTCGCCTCATAATGTGAAATATTTTATATATGTATCATACACACGAAAATTTACTAGGAGTAGAGGGACTGGAACAACAAACTTGTCTGTAATTAAAGTACAACGTATAGGCCCCAAAAGAGATAAGATACTAATACATAAAAAAATAACCAACCAAACAATCCTTGTTTAACCTATATTTTTATAATTCCCTTGGACGTATTTTTTCTGCTTTCTAGACTTGCGTGTTCCTTATATTGATATTGAACTTGTAGAAGTTTAAAATTTGTTTTTATTATCTATATTTATGAGATTAATTTTTCCAGGGATATCAAATGTGCTAATATATGGGTGCATGCAAGTGGATCTGTGAAACTTGCAGACTTTGGGTTAGCCAAGGTACAATTCCTAAATGTATATTCATAGAATTTCCAATGCTGAATCATTCCTTATTGGCATTCTGTTTTTCTAGGTGACCAAATTGAATGAATTGAAGTCTTCCAAAGGGACTGTTTATTGGATGGCCCCTGAGGTTTGCCTCCTCTCTTTACAGTAGATGTGTGTTTGTACACATAGGATTGATATCTCAAACAGCTGCCTTTACATAGTAAAACTAGTATGATGTAGAGTAATTCATCTAGTTGTGATTATCCACGTAGTTACTCTTTGATGTACACAACTTAATTTTCATCATTGACCTTGCAATAGAAACTGAAATACACATATGTACATTTTGTTTTTCTATTCTCATCCATAATTAAATTTTCAGTTTCAGTAGTACAATTGGGAATAAGTTGCTCCGAGCATGCTTATCTGTTTCATGGATTTGTGTTGATTGACTTCATTGTGCAATGTTTACAAGTTGACCCTCGTAGCCGACCTGCTGCGGCTAAGCTATTGAATCATCCATTTGTGAAAAAAGCCGCTCCATTGAACCATCCATTTGTGAAAAGGCCACGCTACGCTTCCTCTGTCCCAGCTTCTTCTCCTTGAAACAGTTTACGTTCGTGAATGCTTTGGTCAACCAACCTTCAGTGATATCGTGAGGTAATATAGAGGAAGTCGTAACATAAGCCCTTGTTATAGAATAAAACATGTTAAACTTAAAAGCACATGTTGCAGATTATTGACTTGCTATTAATAACTTTTGTAATAGCCTCCTGGTGGATATAACTCAATTGAATATGAGACTGGGTGGATTTGCATCGAGTTCGTTTGATAACTATTTTGTTTTAGTTTTCTTGTTAAAAATGGAGGGGCAAGATCTAAACAAAGTTCATCTTATTGATGATTTTCTAATTGGTATATCATCTGAATAGCAGAACTCACAAAAATAGTAACAAACAAAGATATCTGCTATAACATACGGTTACATAAAATGGCATAAACTTTGTCCATGCTATAAGTTCGGCTCTCATACAATACTCGTTTGGAAACACGTCACTCTAAGAAACTTAGAATACCATCTGATTAGCAGAACTAATCAAAATAGTAACAAAGATCAAATGATAAATTAAGATAGCAGTTAATTACCCATCAGATGAATTCCAGAGGACCTATGAGAATTTAGAAATACGATACGGCTCTGTTGTCTTGGGGAGCGTTGAAGCTTGCTTCTTCTCCAGAGTTTTCTTGGTCGTCAATACAACCTGTCCTTAATAAAACCGATCTGATTCTCTGAAACAATCGGAATTTCGTACTTCTGTCGGATCCCCCCTATCTCCTGATTGAGCTTGTGTAGGTAGATGTTGCCTGGTAGGGCCGATAGTAGTACACTGTGTGGGACGGAATAAGGGCCCTTGATAGAGAAAGGAATCTGGAATGGAATGATTTTGAAAATCGATTTATTAGTAAAAAGCCGTCTCCTACATTTGAATTGCCAAAACAAGAACTTTATGTGAGAGTCGATACTTTCAGCATGAGAGTATAAAACCGGTAAGCAGCAGGACAGTGAACCAAGTATGACAGCCTATTGGAGTGCTGTTTCTGATTGCTGGTTTGCATCGCACAGAGAACCCAATGGTTTACGCCATGACTACAACACCAGAGCTCTCCAAACCTAATGTGCTCCCTCAGGCTGCATTTATTTTGCCTGCCACCGTTGAAACGTCTGAAACCAGATTGCTTTCCTCAAGCAGTTCATGTTTTTTGGGGTCTTTCTCCAAACGTGAAGCATAATAGGTTTGCCATCATCCAAAAACACCCCTTTATGCAGTTTGCGTTCCAAAAGCACCCTTTATGTAGTTTGTGTGAAGTGCAGTTCACTATTTTCCGGATCTTTTTTTATAGACAGATCCACAGGAACAAAACCTTAAGGTTGGCTACATGAACATTTTGTCGTTACATTGTCTAAAGCCAGGTTCTCATCCTTCATTTTTCTCACTTTGCCTCTTCAAAGTGACAAGAAGGCAACTCGTGTGAGGCTTGTGTTAGTGGATTTAGACAAGCAGGGAGATATTTGTCAAGTTATATTTTAAGAGTAATGTTATTCATACCATATTTTTATACCACATTTTCATATTATCTTAGATATCATTTGATATGGACAGCCACATAATTTGAATTAATCTGATTTTTAAATTTAGTTTATTATTTAATAAACTAATAATTAAAAAAAACTAATTAATTAAATGATGATTGTGATATACGAAGAGTCTTTCTCCTTCCTTTCATTGAGTTTTGTAAATTTTCAAATAATGTGGTTATCCACATCATATGCTACCTAATGTGGTATAAAAACATGGTATGAATAGTATTACTCAGATTTCAATTCACCAAAGGCACACTCATTAAAAGCTGCGGGGTGCACCTATTGTGCAACCAAGACGAGCGGCTTCACTAGTCTTTGGACATACGAGAGATTTTTCAGTGTAACCATCATACAAGGTGATATATCACGTTTTATTATATAAATTGTGAGATACGTGCGTTAAAAAGTTAATAATTTAAAAATAAAAATTTTCACCACTTACATAAAAACACGTGATGTACCACTCGTGTTCCCTTCACAATAAAAATTTTCTTGGGACCTACGAGAAGTCTTGGGAAGAAGTGATGTGTGCATATTTTCACTTATTTTAATTATATATTTCTTTTGGATTTTGTATATTCAAATGGGTTAAATGCACTAAATGCTATTGTTTTATTTTCTAGGCATTCAATAGGGGGAGTTGCATGAAAAACAAGTGGAAAACAAGCTTTTCAGGTGTCTAAAATAATTCCAACGATTTCAATAGAGCTTAATGGGTTCTTACTTGTTTAAATTCATCTAGATGTCATAGAGGGTTAAAGATACTTTTGATGCAACCAGATGTCATGGCTATTAAATAATTTAAGAAAATCAATCATCAATATTGAGAAACTACTTGAACATAAAATATTAAGAAAATTAAGTGGAATTGGTTACGGTGATTCGGATGCCCTAGGTCTTATTTTATTATGTTTCAATTTATAATTTACATGCATTTTATTTCAAGCTATATTAATTTTAAGTTTAATTCAAAATATCATATATTTTCCATTAAATCTTCTCCACTATTATTTGTTTCAATTTAGTTAGTAGGATTTTTAGAATCAATTCGATATTTGTGGGATGATATCCGTACTTCAATGCTATACTATCATCTGATTCGTATACTTGCGAGCACTAAAATTTGAGACTTAATGAGGTCAATTTTGGTATCTAATTTTCGCAACAAGAGGCCGCGTCCACATAGATCCTCAGAGATCGTTGATGGTGAATATGATCAGCAACAACAATGGCTTTCCTCATCTTCGGAGCCAGCAGATGATCATCCAAAATGCAGGCAGATTGATCTCAGTGTTCCCATTGCTATTGAGGAGGAGGAGGAGCATGAGCAACCGTCCGTGTAAGATGATCCACAAATTCTGATTTATTAGGAGTTTGGATACGTACATATTCATTTGCGCTTTCCTAACCTTTAAATTAAGGGACTGCTTAATGAACATTTCACTTTCTAGTTTACATTTGCAATTCAGTTATCTTGATATTTATATGTATAGATGACTTTTCTTGTTAGAAGATAGCAGTCCGGTTCCACTATAACAACAAAAATAAATAAATCCACAAAGCTAACATCATTCATAAGGGGGAGGGGGAAAAGGAAGAAAGAACCCTATGGTTTTGTACGAGCATGAGTGAACTAAAGCATTCAGCTCTTCACCTAGTTTTCTTCTTGCCGCCTCCTTTCTTTTGAACCCGCTTTTTAAACTTCGAACCTTTAGCGGAGAGGATAGCCGAGGCACTCTGCCCTTCCAGCTTCTTCGTCATCTTCACCACACTCGAAATCCCTTTTCTTGCAGCCGCCCTGTGCTCTGGTCTACGGCTCATCATCTTCCGATCAAGTGGCCAATACGCATATGGTTCGAGCTTGTCCTTCCTCTTCAAATCCCCACCAGCCTTCTTGCTGGCGTACTCTTTGCCGGTGGCAGCCCACCCAGACTCTGATGTCTTCCTGCGCTTTTGTGTTTTCTTTGAGTTTGCTGACAAGTGGCTATCCGCTTCGCTTCTTGCATCGTAATCAGGTTCAGATGGCGTTTCCTTGTACGATTCTGCTTCGTCCCGAATTATTAGGCGCCCATCAGGGTCTATCTCTGGCCCAGCATCAGAATCCATCTTTCGCTTCAAATTATCAGATGATCTGAGCGCGGATCGTGTTCTTTGCCGATCAAGCAGATCGAGTGGCTCATCTTCTAGCTGATCAAGCAAGTTCTTATTATTTGTTCTTCTGTAATATAAACATTTGTGGTAGTTAATTTCGGGCAATCGGATTGTGTAGGTATCAAAATGGATTGTGTTATTTATTGTTATCATAACATTTCTAGACCATCAGATATGATCCAACGAACACTACTAGCTACCAAGATCAAGATTGATGCAAAGCATGGTTATCTAAACATTGCAATATGAACATCAAATACAACCTACCGTAATGAAGATGCTTTAGATTTGAACTGTGTGGATGCCTTGCCACGTCTGCCCGAGACTGTTTTGGCATCCATATAATCTGCACCGCTATCCTCAGTTTCTTCATCATCAAAATCAGAAAAGATTTTTGTATGGTTCCACCTGCTTAGCCTGAAAAAAAAAGATAGAAAATAACAGAATGTTAAGCAAACATGAAAATTAATCAATATATAAATCTCAAAAAAATGAAAGTTAAAAAATGAGATGTAAAATTTTCATTGGAAAATACATACATGATACATGTGTGATATGTTTTTACAATAAGAATAAATACATAAACATGCGAGTTGTGATCGCAGATCTATTTAACTTTTAAATTATGAAAGAGTAAGACCTGGATGTAGTTGCTTTGGACACTTGAGATCTAGCTTCCTCAGATTTAGAACCCGTCTTCTTCTCTTTTCGTTCCTTGAGCTGTGTTCAACAAGAAAAAGGGAAGATCAGAAACACGTAGTGAGTACCCCTGGAAATTTTTCACTCTAGCAAGATGCCTATCGACAAACCTTCCGTATGTTCGTAAGTAGTTTCATATGCTCTTGAGGCATCACAGCTTTAACAGCATCAAGCCCACATTTCTTGACAAGCATTTCTAGAAGAAGCTTAACCTGAAAAGAAAAATTTGGGTTTGAACAGCAAGAGATAAGAACTTGGGGAAGTTCAATAAACCAACTGAACTCAATGTCTGAATAGAGTCACAAACATTTTGACAAGGAAACCACCTTGGCTTTGAAGTGGGTTTTAGTAGCATCTTGCCACTTCAGCAAGCCTTCCACCATACTTTTTAAATGCAACTGCAACCCCTCGGCTTGTGATTTGGCTACTAATACCTTCAACAAACCCAAATTAGCCTGCAAAAACGAAATAACAAATAAGTCAATGATTTATCAAGCAGTTCACTCAAAATAACTTAATAACTCCGAAATGCTGATCCAAAAGACGGGAACAAACTTTAATTATCTCTTTGTTCTTTCTTTGAAGGAGGAGAAATGTGGATGGGAGCAAATTGCTAGCACTTGAAACAAGGTCAGAAAACTCATAAGCCAACCGAGCTAAGCCCTTCATTGCAGCACTGATCATATGAGGAGTTTCACCAGCTAGCCCCCCAGCTACCTGTGACCATAAGATTAAGCTTAGAGATGCTGCAAATTTATATCAATTTCTGCTTTCCCACACAAGACCAATTATAGCCAAAAGAATATCAGTAAAAAACTGCTGCAGTGTCTGAAGCAATATCCAGTACCATGTTAAAAAACTGCTGCAGGTTTTCTCTCTTCCCACCAGTCTCCTCATCTCCACAAGCATGGCCAATTTGGACAAGGATATCATAAGCTCTATTTCTTGTTTTCTTGTTAACCTGCATTGAAAAAGAAAACTATTAATATCAATTTCAAGGGCAAGAAGCTGCAGCATTGGAAGATCTTCTAGTATTTCAAGTGCAAGAATTTTTTATGTCATAATAAACCTGATATCGCTGCAGCTTAACCACATACCTCTTTAAGTGCAAGAATTATTTCTGTTAGGAAGGAGCTTATGATGTCTTGACGCCTCTCCTCTGTGTCCCTCTACAGAAGGATTTAAGTTCTTAAGCATGGAATAGCATACATAAAACATTTTAACCTAAAGCAACTTTATTTCTAATACTCAAATAATGAATGCTACACAGAGCATCTTAATACAATTTGGAAAACCAATGTGTTTATGTATACCCTTGAAACATGGACAACCAGGAGGTACAAGCAGTCGAGTCTGTGCCGTTTAGCTGAAAAATGGCATGAAGGAAGCACTTCAATCATAATATCAAACAATTCCTTGAGCTTTGATGAAAGAAACCAATCACAGTCCTGACCATACATCCAGCAACAAAATCAGTAAGTAAAAGAGACGGGCAAATTAAAAAAAATACCATAACAAGGATAAAAGATGGCTCAGCATCACATAATTCTAGAAATTATATGAGTGCCCTTGTAACCATGTCTTCTTTGACTAAGACATTACATTAGCAGTGAAGCAAACGACATTCAACTGGTAAACCATGTTTCCAAATATTCTACCGACTGGTGATAATAATTCAAGTACAGTGTAAAAGCATTAATACAGATAATCCCTAACGTTCAAAGCGTACAAATCAGTAACTTTTGCATACCCTGAGAATGATTGAAAGAACTTTGTATGCCTTCTTTTGTATCAAACCTTCATTATCCTGAGGTCAGGAAGCCCATAGTTAGTAACTTCGTGCAACATTTCCTTTTACCAAGCATTTCTAGATCCCCTACAAACAAAGTAGATAACCAGATGGAGGAAAAGAATTTCCAAACCTGCAATGCAGTCTTTATTGCACTAAATAAAACATCAACCTCTTTAGCATCCAAACCAGGTAAAAGTGATACTGCCAGGTCAAATAGTTGTGCTCTGCAGTTAAGATGGAAGAATTAACATCAGGTCAGATATCCTGCTAAGATAGAGAAGTAATAACTCAATTGTGAAAATGAAGAACTAAACATCATAGACATAAAAAAAATGATGTACCTTGTGGTATTAGAATCTCTAGAGCTTTCTGCTTTCCTAGCCTCTTCAGTAACCTTTAAGAGTTTCACCAATGTACTTCTAAAGTACCTTGATACAACTTCTTTATCTGATATTGAAGCGAACTCACCAATTGTGGACTGTAAAAGGTGCAAACACAATTATTCTCAACTTCACAAAATACTAATCATGCAAAATTTATCAACAAATCCCATATTGAATGTACAAACAAGTATCTAGCAAAAAGTGTATTCTCAAACAGCAAATTGGACCCAATATAGAAAGAAAAAAATGTCAGGGGAAGCACATAGGACAAAGAGGTGAAAAATGTATTCAAAGGACAAAGGGAAGTCAAAGGGGAAAAGAAAAAAAAAAGAGAGTGAAAAGTGTGATATTGTAAAAAAAAAAAAGGGATACAGCTTATACAGTGAGCCAGCTCCATTTTATTCATGTGTCTTTGTTGCTCAATGTTCACTAAGAGGTACCTTATACATTTAAGTAAAAAGATAACTCCCCTCCAACTCTCCTTCTCTTATAAAAGAATGTGTCATGGTTTTAACAAAGATAGGCATGACTTGTAGGGGAACTGCATTTGTTACACCAGTAGGATATGTACACTATACGAAATCAATGCGGATTTGGCATTCTTGTCAAGTACTTTGCAGGAAAAATAAACAAAATACGTCTATATATAACCTCAGTAGGCTGAAGTACCTGCAAACAGCCGGCATCATCTTTTGTGGTATTCAAGAAGACACCTGATAGAACAGGTAGTAACTTGCGTGCTGCTGACTTGAGCACCCTCATGTTACCTTCTGTAACTTCAGGGGTATAATTGGCCATAGCTCTATGTCTGGCACTACCTACTTCACTGTCAGACAGATCATTCACTTCCACAATTTTCTTATTTTGTTGAACAAGAATCTGCAAGCTTAAGCATATTATTCCACGAATCTCAGGCTCATCTTGAAGAGCACTGCACAAGACTTGCTCTAGATCTTTGAAACTTTCAGCAGTATCAGAAGCATAGTTGCAAAAGGAAGGTAACAATGACCACAAAGCGTGTACAAGTGCATCTGAACTCCTGGATGAAACAATACGTCCTTGTGATTCCAGCTGCAAAATATAACACATAACTAAAAAATTCCATCTGAAATAAACAACTAGCATTCAATCAGTATGAACTGTTCAATACCTTTCTGGATTTCTCCTTTATGATTCCAACCATACCCAAAATTGACTCTGTAAAGAAGCTCAAACGTGCACCGATAGTATACTGTTTCAGTATCGGAAAGAGCCAAACATTCACCTGACTTAGGTCTTCAGCCTCCAAATTAAGAGGTAGAAGACCTAAAAATGTTTCAGGTCCCATTGCAACAAGAGCCGATCCAAAGCATTCATGCAACTATACATTAATAAAGTCATTAGATTAGTAAATGTTGCACTAATTGAGTGTAAACAAAGACAAAACCACACAAGAAGCTTCCAAACAATCTTAAAAAAATAATTGAAATGAGTTTGACTTGCAACCACAAAACTAGTAAATGATAATAGTGGACATAGTAAATGCTAAGGTTCATATATAGACGAGTTTGCAATATAGGGATCAATAAGATAACGACAAGTAAAGTAATCTTCATTTGTTAAAACTCAATAATATGGAAAAGACCTGTTTCCTGAAAGGGAAATCTTCATCAGGTAACTTCTCCATCTCTGCCAAGCTCTTGATCGCACCGCTCATGAAATAAGAAGAGTATACCCCTGCATGATAACAGTTGTTATACCTCTTCTATCAAATGGAGATAAAAAGTGCATGGAAACTGAAAAATAAATCAGTAAAAAATGAGAGGAAAACAGTTAGACACGTCAAAAGTAATACCAAGTTTATCAAACATTGCTGAAACAACTTGAAATGCAAGGTCCCAGACACCCGCATAGTGATAACCAAGTAAGCTTTCAATAGCAGCACACACTTTTTCAATGATAGTTGGCCCGGACTTCCTTGTATCATTTTTGGCATTCATTACAATCTGGTCAACTCCCTGTTTGATCAAGCTTTCATCAATGCAAGCATGAATGAGACTCTTAAATGTGTCCGCTGCTGCGTGTATAGCCTCTTCGTGCTCAGATGCCAACACATCTGCCAAAATCAAAGTAAAAACACAACAGAACTTTTTGAGTTTTGCTTTCTAGAATGGAACATATATAAACAGTAACTTACACGAGATTTCTTTAACGAATAAGAAGGTAAAACGTATGCAGCTAAAGTCAATGGAGGACAAAACATTACATACCTTTGAGTGCATTGAATATAAGAGGGAGTTTAACTACACATATTTGCCTATTAAGGGAATAAACTTTCGCCATTCCAGTACCAAGCAAGCGAGCTGTAAATGTCATGCCATCCACAGACGTCTCATTCGTAGAGACAGATAGAGCTAATGAGCATAATAGATCGAGCAACACTTCAGGAGAAACGTCTGCCGATGGATTGAGACAAAGTATATTCAAACTATCTGTTATGCGCTTTGTAACAAGTGGTTGGCGCAGTTCCAAAAGAGTTTTGTAGTACTTGAGGACGTTGGTTTTGCACTTGATTGACATAAGAAACAGACACTCTTTCAAAGCATCCAAAACATACAAGACCTCCTGGGCTCCCTTGGGTCCTTCACTCGCATCTGCCTTTGATCCGCCGGCAAGAAGAAGAAACCTTTCAAATAAGTTGGTTATCCCTTCACTTGCAGGTGCAAGGAGCGGCGTTCCTTGAAAACTTTGCAACACATCATGAAGACACAAATGAGATTGTCTTCTCACCTGTTTTTGAATCCAATCAGCACACATTCACATACATGTAACAGAATCAAAATCTGAATTCGATCATAACAATCGATATTTACCAAAATATGCAAAAATTGTGCCGTAAAGTCGTTTGATAAGCCTCAAATTCATTGAATTTATATAATAAATGACAGAATAATCTGAATTCAATGATATACAATCAACAATCAACATGAACCATAAGAACTCGAAGGGCAAATACAATGTGAGAAAATTCACCTTAGGGCGGGAGTCGGTTTCGAAGCTCAAGAGAAATCCATACAATTGAGACACATCAGACCAGTTGACACGGCCTCTGACAATGAGCAAATGCGATATACATTTCAATCCCGAGACGGCGGCACCCACCGTCAACGACGGCGACCGAAAAACACGGACCAAGAGCTCCGACAAGAAGTCGTTTTTCTTCACTATAATCGCCGCCGATACTTTGGGAAAGACAATGGAAAGAATCGTGAGGAGGGCGTCGATCACGTGACCGGGAGGGTCAAGCTGGGAGGCGAGGCCGTCGAGGGAGGAGCATGTGATTCCCAGGTATGCGACGGGAGTCAAAGGGAGGTTCTTGTCTTTGAGCTCCTGGGCCATGGCGCCGACAGCGGCGCAGAGGTGGTGGTGGTCCTCGCGCGTGGAGCTGCTGAAGCGCGTGAGGATTGAGGTGCAGATGTCGTCATCGTCGTTGAGAGGGAGGGCGTGGGGATCGTCCATTTCTATGCCTTCCATGTTTAGGCGGGATTTTTGGGGAGTTGCAGAAAAACCCTAGCTTGGATTCAGGAGGTGACTAGGGTTTTAGGAGAGAGAGAGAGAGAGAGAGGAGAGGGTTGAGGGTTAAGAAGATGGCTACCGTTAGTTTGCTAGCGCGGATCTGCTGTGCCCATTAAGCCTCTACCCACCCTCTGCCTGCACTCTCGTTTCGACACCTGTCTCCGATTTACGGGTCAACTTTTCAGTTGCGTTTTGGGAATTGGGTGTGGCCCAGTTAGAAATGGCGGGTTAGGAGTCTCTGGATTAGTAAGCGCGCGCCGACTCTTTACATCAATTGGGCCGGGTCGGAACTCGGAAGTACTGACCCGAATTTAACTCTATTCTCCCCATTTTTTTATAGTCAAGTGAGAGAACCATTAAAATATAAGAAAAACTAATGAAAAAGGCTTGAAAACTTTGTGTTTTAATGATAAGGACAAAATAAAGGGTAAAGTGAATAGTATCAGTATTGATTTTTTAGTGTAAAAATGTGGTTTTTCGTTAAAGTGAACATGAGCTTTTCGTTAAAGTTCCCATAAAATATAAGGAGTACAGATCCTGCCCGGATCTAAAAAAAAGGAGTTCAAAAATTAAATGATCCAGACTCGGAAGTACTGCTCAGACTGATGAAATTTGATATAACAGCTACAAACAAAGAGATTCCTCTATAAGTTATAATAATTGTAGTCGTTGGATCAAATTCAACCGCTTGAATCAAATTCAACCGCTTGAATCATCTGATTATTGGGCTCCGTTTTTAGGTATTGTTTTTTACTGCAGTTGGTATAATTATTTATGAGTTATGACGCCCTTCCTAGCACAATTTTTCAACATACATTATTGAGGATAGGAATTGGTTCTTGGCCGAATTCCCTCCCTGAGGATCTTAGGGATCAACGCATACAAACTGTTAATAAAATATCGTGCGGCCACAATTTTTTTTTTATATTTTTCACACAAAAACGAGATTGTTTTATTTTTAAAAATATAAAACCATTTAATTGTGATGGCTCGATTTTTTAGTGTGCGTAGATCCCTAAGAAGAGGATCCAATTCCATTGAGGATCATCAAGAGAGTGGTTGTTTGATGTACCCAACAAACGGAAAAATAGCCTTGTGAAAGCACCGAAAACTAACACGTCAGAGCAATCTATCTCATGTAAATATCATTACTATACTGATTAATATCATACGTACAACTTGAACAAGATTTTACGGAAAAAAATCAAAAGTAAACACTAAAAAGAAAGTACGACACCAACTGCGGCATGGACTGACACTGAGACCCATACTGACTGAATAACAGCCGTACATCATCACGATCTTCATCAAGGTCTAGATCTGGGCCGTCCGCGGCTCTCGTCAAGGCGGTTGATCAGGTACAGCGCATTGCTCGTAACCCTAGCCGCATTCTTAATCTTCCGCTTCGCATCAGCGGCCTTGGCCTTCACATCCGCCTCCTGAATCCCGTCGAGACACGTGTCGTCGTCCGTGAGGGCGGCGCTGAGCCACGTCTGGGCGTTGCTCATCTGGGACCGAAACGTCTCCTCCCGGAGGTGCTGCAGCTCGCCGAGCGTCTCGCTCAGCTCGTCCACCGACGACGATATCAGGTCCACGCAGTCGCCTATCGCCGAGCGCTGCATCTTCGTCCCCTGAAAGTTGGCGGAGAGCTGGGCGAGGAAGCCGGAGACGCTGCGGGCGCGGGCAAGGCTGACGTTCACGGACGCCTGGGCGAGGTCGCGGGGGGTCTTGGCGGGGCCCGCATAGTCGGAGAGTGTGCGGAGGCAGATTTTGGGGTAGGTGGCGTGGCGACATGATGAACGGACTAGAGTTGATGCTGGGTTGTGCTGTGGAGTGTGCTTCCTTGCGGCGGCGGCGGAGTAAGGCGAGCAGAGGAGGAGGATGAGGAGAGGGAGAAGAGAGAGCAGGAAACGCATCGTTTCGGTGGGGTATGAGTTTTCCGGCGATGGGTATAAGAGTAGGGGTGAGTAGAGTGACGAGTGTGGAAAATAACCGGTGGTGGTCGTTGGGGGTTGGGGGTTGGGGTATATATAGGGGTTGTGGGCAAGTAAACGGGAAAATCTCTGTTTTATACTAGGAATGTTTTATTTAAATATTTAAATTAATCAACCTAATTAGATTAGGAAAAGATTTTTTTTCGTAAATGTTGATAAATTGTTCGAAGTTCAATTAAGCCACACAATGGGTAACCTAGTGTAAAAATATCAATGTACGTCAAATACAAAAAAATATAAGAAGGAAGCAAACAATAGTGACGTTCACATTTTGTAACAGTATTCATAAATTCAAAACATTCGAAGATATATCTTTCTCGATTAATAATTTTTCGTTTGAAATTGATTTTTTTTTATTTTGTAATCTTATTTCTTTTGTTGTAACGTTTCATTTTTCTCGTTTTTCTTCGTATTGATTCTATCTTCGACGTTAAGGGTAAAATTCTTGTGTGGCACTATCAATACACCTTTTTCTTAACACACTCCACATAATTTTTGATTATCGGATCGAATGAATTAAAGAATATTAATAAATATAAACTAGCCTTCATGCACGCGCTCACGCGCGTGCAGAAGACATTTTTTGAACCACAGCGTGCTACGATGAACTTACACATTAAAAAAATTGTACAAAAAGAATTAAATATGCGTTATGCGCGTGCAAAAGATTTTTCTTTTATAACCGGCACTACACCTCTTTTAAGATATTTTGAACGTGTTTAAAAATAAAGAAAATAATGTTTAACAAACAACTGATTAAATCACATTATTGCTAGCCATTGTGAGGTACTAATTATTATAAAAAAAAATATACGGTGTGCTACGATGGACTTACACGTTTTAAATGTTTTTATATAAAATATATATATATATATATATATACAAAAAGAATTAATTATGCGTTATCGGTTTGAAGACATTGAGTTTTCTTATATGCGTTCCGAATTGAAAATTTCTCCCCTCCTAAATTATTATAATTCCATCCCTTTTTCTTTTTAATAATAGAAATTCAAAGAAAAAAAAACTCACTTAAAAAAATTGAAATATAAATCTTTTAAAATACTATTAATCTTATCAAATCGATTCATTTAATCAAATATAAATCCTTTAAAATACTATGAATCTTATCAAATCGATTCATTTAAAAAAAATTAAATCTTTCGAAATTCAAATTTGAAGGGAAGAGATCATCTCCGGATCTCTCTTACCAAATCTCAAGGATCTTGAATCAGGATCCTTGAAATTTCATCCAACAACTACAAACAGGGGCTCTCTAAAAATTATAATAATTGTAACCGTTGGATCAAATTTTAAAAGTCTGTATTTATGGAACTCTAGATCCCTAAGACTTGATGGGAGAGATCTGGAGCGATATCTTCCTAAATTTGACCAGTTGATAGCGCGTGCAGAAGGTATTTTTTCAACCACGGCGTGTTACGATGAACTTACACATTAAAAAAATTGTACAAAAAGAACTAATTATGCATTATGCGCGTGCGAAAGATTTTTTTATAACCGGCACTACACGTCTTTTAAAATATTTTGAACGTGCTTAAAAATAGAGAAAATAATATTTAACAAACAACTGATTAAATCACATTATTGCTAGCCCATTGTGATGTACTAATTATTAAAAAAAAACACGGTGTGCTACGATGGACTTATACGTTTTAAATGTTTTTATATAAAAAATATACAAAAAGAATTAATTATGCGTTATCTGCGTGCGAAAGACCTTTTTTATAACCGGCATTACACACTTCTTACGATGTTTTGAACATGTTTAAAAATAGAGAAAATCATATTTAATAAACAACTAATCGAATCACATTATTGATAACCCATTTTGAGGCTAAACCCACCCCCTTTCCTTAGTGTAAATAATATCGTTTGTTACATTAAAAAAACAATCACTTGACAACTTATTTAATCATATTATTATCCGCATGTGAAAGACCTTTTTTATATCACGTAGACACCATTATATTTTATCATTTGTTTATTATTTTCTATCTTCCCTTTCATTTTTTTTTTCTCTGATGAACAGTGGCATTTGGTGCCACAAATAAGACAAATTTTTTGGTCTCACCAGCTTCAACAAAAAAAATTGGACCAAAATGCCCCTCAGCCAAAAAAAATTCAAAGTTGACCCAAAATTATATTTCAAATTATGCAAGGATAAAATGGTCATTTAGGCACCCAAAAACAGTGTTGCACTGTGCACCTTTTCAATTGGCTTTCTATATAAGAGAAATATTCAAAAAAATTTAGTCACATCATAATTGTCACTTCATTGGAGTATAGTTTTCTCTGTGATGGAGGCAGATTGTCTGCATCTACTTACTAACTCTTTCTCATCCCCTCTTATTTGTGCAGTTACGGTTAAGTCACGTCAATATTTTATATTCTTATTATTTTTTGTCTTATTATCTCTATAAAAAAATTAATATAAAATGTTGACATGACTTAACCATAACTGCACAAATAAAAAATAATAAAAAAGGAATTGTAAATAAAGGGCAGACAATCTGCCTCTCTCAGTGACATCTTAATCATCACTTTATCGTTGAAAAGCTATTCTTATTTATGAAGGATACTGGATAAACAACCCTAAAACCCTAGCCATGCTCTCTTCACTCTAATTTTATAGATCCGTACTGTTTTTAATGTTGATTTTTTCTTGAATTTTGAAGATCGAGATGATGTTATTTTCAAGTTTCAACCACTCCATGCCTACAATGTCAACGTAGAGATATTTGACCACTCAAAGTAATATTTTAAAATATGCTAGAGCTAGTCGGGTGACAGGTAAGAGTCTAGCATTTTGAAAAATGGGTGATATCAATTAATAAGGCGTGTGTGAGAAGTAATTTGAGTTGTGTGAATTGCACACCCCTTTGAAAACTAAGTGGCATCTCTTACAATTTATTAAAAACACAAAATGCAAATATAAGTTCCCTCAACCATTTTTTTTTAAATAAGCAAAAAAAAGTCATAAAACTGATAGTACTCCTAAACCTGCCTAGGCACCTTTTTTTTTTTTTTTTAAATGCCTAGGTAAAGGGGCGTTGGGGGGCGAAATATGTAGTCGCACAGGGTCCCAAATTTGAAGGGGCTCCTAAAATTTTTGTCATCTAATATCATGTAATAATGTTCGATATTTAAAAAATTGTTTTTGTTAACACTTTAAAACCGCATTGTGCACTACTTATAAGAGTTTTTTTTCCTTTCTAAATATAAAAACTTGGAATACATATTTTGAGTACCAATAATAATACCCTAAAAAATAATAGTTTCTTAATTTTATTATATAATAATGTTATATATTTAAGTGAAACTTTAAAGTTAGATTTTTGAAGTTTTTTTTCATATTTGATTGTTTAAGATAGAACTATTTTTTATTATTTAGTGAAGGTTATGTTTGTAGCTTTTTTTTTACTTATCATTAATATTTGTAAACATGCAATCAATGAGTGCTAAAATTTGTTTTGATTTTTTTTAACAAATGATATTATCTATACTAAGGGAACGGAATAAGCAAACAATAATGTGGTTCAAATTCGCCTTTGGCGAAATTCGAACATAAGACCTCTCACTTAAAAGTGAAGAAGAAGACCACAAGACCATGTTACTAAGTGGCTTTGTTTGATTTAAGTGAATATTTTCTAACATCAATACCTTGTCCTACTCTTTTAAAACTTAAAAGTATCTTAAGGACTACCATGTGCCTAGACATTTTGCACAGGGCCTCCAAAATCTCAGAGACTACCATGTGCCTAGACATTAATCTGGGTGATGGCCAACCACCTAGCGCCTAGAAAGAGACTTTAAAAACACTGACGTATTTGTCTTGTTTATGGGATAGTCCTTGGTACCAATGAAAACAAAGATAATACATGAACCAACATTGAGAGTGATAAGAAATGTTTATGTAGGACGCACTTGTTCTTTGTTTGAAGAATTTTTACATTTTATTGTAAAACACTACTGTAAATAGTTTTGTTATTTTGAAAGCATTTCTAACTGTTCTAAAAGCGTTTTAAACCGTTCTAAAACACTAAGAACCAAATCCTTGGTTAAGAAATTCGAATACTCAAACCATACAGACATTCTTTCAAACTTGTAACAGGCAATTTAAGCGCCCCCGTATGTGGCTAGTTTTGGCAAGTGTTGGGGACCGGTCAAGATCCAAATAAATGCAACCAACCCCGTCGCCTGGTGGAATAGCAGCTCACCTTTCAACCTATCACTAACCAACCAAACCATGCGAACATGTATTCATTAACCAATGACCATACTCCCTCTCGACACGTACAGTGCATGTCCACCCTGTTTTCTCCCCTCTAATGGCGTTGGGTGACCAATCTGCTTCAACCAAGCTCTATATATCCAATACATGAGGGGACCAAACAGTGACGAATATCCTATTTTTAGGGACATTTCGTCGGCAACTCCAAGCCGGCCTTAGACATCTGAGAGTCGCTCACGCACGCATAGACAACAACACAAAGCACACTTGATTAATTTGATTAAACAAATGTGTTCATTCTTCATACCCTCTCGTTTGTACGCTAGAAACATCATTCATTAATAAGTTAACGAATGAAATTGATTGACACGATTTAACCTGTAAGAAACGATGCTTGGGTGTAGGACTTTTTTGTTATATTGTAGACTGTTACTCTAGATTATCATCAATTATGGAGGTTATTAGACAATGGAAGTATTTTCCTAACGAGATAAATCTGACAAGAAAATATTACAACTTAACTATAATTTGTAAGAGTTTATATAAGAGATATTATATTTATACACCCCAAATAACTTCTTCCACCCCATTTTATTTTTTATATATATTTTTTATATTCTACACACTACTAACGCTTGATAAAAATATTTAAAAAATTAATAGTGTGGGAAAGTAATTTGAGATGTATGAATATAATCTCCTTATATAATATATATATATATATATAAGTACAGCAATATATTTTACACTAAATGGATGGGGAGTTTAGAAGTAGTTCAGCTAAGTCACACAATGGGCAACTTAGTTTGGTATCGAATTTTCCGTCTGCAAGATTCAAAACTAAAAACTCTCACTTATAAATAAAAAAAAATACTAATAAATCATAATAATGAATGTTGTATCTCTTTATATAATTAGATGAGCTTTTAGGTAATGGCAAGAATATACCATGGCAAGCAGCTATGGCCCAATTGGGGCCTATGATTTAATGGGCATCACCAAACGGACCTAATTATAATGGTCAGTGTTCGAAAGCATCGCTTTTGCAGAGAGAGTTTGATGGAGTGAGTGGAGTTGATATTCACTCTGGATCTCTATGTCCAGAGTTTATGAGTCAGGATATTAGGACCATTTAATTTTAATCATGCGATCTTTATTAACCTATTTTATTAACCCACTTTATAAAATTTCAAAAAATATGAATGACTTGGATATCTTTCTCTATCTCTTAAACGGTCTAGATCTTTCGATTCATGAAATCCGAACACAGAAACCCAAAGTGAATCTCATTCTGAAAATACGGGGAATTTTAATTAGAAAACATTGGACCCTTAATTTATCAATGAATTATTATTTGCTGAAAGGCGATAAGAAACGACCTCTTGTGAGCCCAGCAGAGCAGCCTTCTCATGAATTCGACATGCCAGCGGTGAAAGTTCTGAAACAAAACATGTGGAATTGCAGTATGGAATACCCTTTTAAGAAAATCCCTACCCCACCCTATAAATTGCACAATAGGATGTGGTATCTTTACTATTAGGTAGCATTGAGTTCGCGAGTTTTTTAGCGGTTAGATTTGATTTTAAAAAGTCACAACTATTAAACTTTCAATTTTTTATTTCAACCATTTATTTTTCATACAAGTCAGTTTTACATATTATTAAAAAAAAAATTGCTATGCATTATGCCAATATCTTATTTCTTTTCAAAAAATTGTACATACACCGCCATCAATATTATGTGCTTGTGTTTTTCCCCCAAACTCACCACCTAGATCCCACTTTTATTGTGAACATACAAAACTTTCGTAAGAAATAGCATCTTTTATGGTTTCCTTCCATTCGGAATCTTGTCCTTCAAATGAACATCAAAAGGCTAGGAACTAATTAACTTTTTTTTAATTTAATTTTTCTTGTTCACGTTCTTCTCCCTTCTCACTCTCTCCGACTCTCTTCTCTCTTTTTGGGAGGATTTGGTTCTAATTTTAGGCAATCGGAGGCCGAAAGACGACGGTGTGGGCGTGGTGGGCCGGCAATTAAAGCTGGCATCCATCGGAGAAAGTAGAGAATCGAAGGATCCGGAGAAAATCCCCACTCATTTTTGTGTAAAAAAAATTTGTTTTTATATTATATTTGTATTTGGATTTCACCTGAAAAAAGAAAGAAAAAATTATTTGACAGCACCAGCCAGCTATTCAGGAGGCCCAGTTCAAAATCTGTGGCGTGTGTTGTGTTTGATAAAACGCGAGAGCGAAGTCTTTCGGCTGGATTATGGGTTTGGTAAGCGATTTATCCACGTGAAGCTGTGGATTGCTTGGCCCAAATAGGAAAGGTAGGTTAAGAGAAGCACAAGTTTGAGCCCCCACCATGTTAATTTTTGTGGGTCCGGTTTTTGTATGGATGTCCAACCTTTTCTGAAGGGCTAGTAGGACCCAACTGAGCTGGTAACATAGGACAATGCATGCGTTTCGGGAACCAGTCGATCCAACCATTGAGCATATTTTATTCACAGATTGGGATTTCGTGCTTAATTATTTGAGTACTGGTAATTGGTCATCAAAGGCCCCGTAGTTCGAAAGAAACTTATGTAGAACGAGTGTATACTTTTTTAATTGATGATTTGATGAGAAGTATATTTTCTTCTAACAAGCAGGAAAAACTTATATACAAATAAAGATATAGACAGAAAAAAGATATAGAGCGGGTTTGTAAGTGTTTTTAAAATGAAAAATGTTTCTTAAACCAATTCTTAACAAAAAAATAAGTGAATCCTGAAGAAAAAAAAATACTTCAAATGCTTCTTGCAAAAATAACATAATTGGTACTACTTGCAGAAAACACTTTAAGTGTTTTTAAAACCTAAAAATATTTTTAAACGAGCTCATACACTATGCGCAGATAAATATTTGTCAGCATTTCGTGTCACTTTAGGAATGACGTTGCCCGAACGTAGCATACGGCTGCAATTGGGGTGTGGTTTTGGTGGGAAAAGCAACACAACAATGGCAATTGGACAACCTCCTACCTGGAACCCATTATGCAAATAATTGACACGGGAAAAGAATGGCATTTGAAATTAATCTGAATATATATAGGTATAGTATATTAAGGTGTTCATATTTGTTGAGATATTAATTCGCGATGATTAATTATATATTTTGTGATAGATACTTTTGTTAAGTGGAAGTTATATAATATATAGGAAAGTGCTTCCTGCGAGACAAGACATTTTCTCACCCAAAACAACTTGTATGATTAATTAATTTTACTGCTTTTTTATGTAGGACAAGACATTTTATACCCCAAACCAACTTATATGATTAATTAATTTTAGTGCTTTGTTTATGAAACGACAAAAAGTAAAAGAGAATTTTAGTGCATTTTTAAAAGAAACGTTTTTTTTTTTAATTAGATTCTCTCTGCTCTCTCCCTCCTCAATCGATGCTGGTGAGAGAATGAGCGATGGATCTGAGACTACGATGAATAGTTTGTAGG
This sequence comes from Crataegus laevigata, assembly GCA_963580275.1. Lineage (NCBI taxonomy): Eukaryota > Viridiplantae > Streptophyta > Magnoliopsida > Rosales > Rosaceae > Crataegus > Crataegus laevigata. The sequence goes on along the minus strand of OY756942.1, from coordinate 33,786,009 downwards.
GGAAGTAAGAACTTCGAAGGAGGGGGAGAGAGAGAAAAAGAAACGTTAAATTTAAAATTTTATATTTTAATTTGATGATGGACTTGAATTAGAAATATTGTTAATATTTTCTTTCCCATTTAATGCCAAAATTTATTTGCTTCGTTAACAAATATAATTAAAATTGGGTTGTTGATGGTTTAAAAATGATAAAAATACACTTAAATATGCTAAGCATTTAAGATAAGATAAGACAAGTTGAACGCCTTTGAAAATAACAAAAAGCTTATTTGACGCCATTACTTCATGGCGTCAACTTTAACTCTTGAAGCTCAGCCTTCATTTTCACATCAGCTTTGACATCTTAATTAAAATAAATGGTACTGTTTGGGCCCAAAGTTACACCATCGGCCCGAGTAATCAAGACCGTCGGATGAGCAGGATTTTAGTCCGTTGGACGACAACGTGGTTAAAATGATTTTCAAATATTATTGAGAAGTGATATTGTGATTTTTATCATGATAATTATTTCTTAATAATATATTGAATTATCTAGAGCATAGTTTGGTGATAAGGTCGTGGCAATTTGATACAGTGCCGTGTGATATTTAGACTGCTGCAATTATGTGGAAAGATAGCATGACTATCATAAATGATGGTGGAATATGATGCGTGCATTGGTAAATGAGAAGTCTAGATAGGTTGGTTTCTTATGTGATAAAGCCTCATTTTTATTAGGTTTGAAAAGTCAAGGAACAAGTCTCACGTATTGATGGGAAGGATGTGCTTTGGCTTATGCGGATCAAATTTCAAGAATTAGAGTTGCAACTAAACTCTGTAACACTATCTGACCGTGCCAAGCAAAAGAAAAATACTATAAATACAAGGTGCTATGCGACAGGAAAAGGACCTCTAACCCAACACACAAATCTGCCCTGCGCAATTTCTCGCTCTACGCGAAACCTCTCAACACCCTTGAGATTTTTTATTTTCTTTTTCGCCTTCACACCTTCAGTTTGGATAAACAGCACTGTGAAGGCAACCGATAAACATCTTTAGTTTGGATAAACAGCACTGTTGCCGTAGAAACAGCCGTCCGTGAAGCACCTTCAGTTGGGATAAACAGCACTGCGACAGGGTAGATTGGTTATCTATCCGAGTCTCGGCCGACGAGGGTTTTCGGATCCCCGTTGACAGGGTCATCTCACCAGCCATCTCGGCGAAGTGAGGTGTTACTGATATTTAGGCTCGGTGCCTCGACGCCGAGTTATTTTATGATCGCATATTCACAAGTGGGTTTCAGAGTTCGGCACTTGAACGGCCGAACCACGTTCATTATCGAGACCTTCATCCGCTTCGAGTATTTGTGCCCCTATACTCTAGTATCGATTCGGCGTGGTTTTACCTTCACCAATACGTTGACTGTTGCCGAATCGGACGACGACGAGCCGTGAACCTTGTAATTGGTAGCCTTGTCTTCAGGCTTGAGAACCTAGAGGCCGAGATGTGTTCATTTCTCGGCCGCAGTTGCAAGACACAGAAGTCAGTCGCGCGCATCCACACAACATCAAGACATTTTTACTCATCGGTCGAGCTCGACCGACGAGTTGGCACACCCCGCACACATTTGAAGGACATAGTTAATTTACTAGTTACTCGGCCTGCGCACCACGTAAGCTAGGTGATTTTTGTAGTCAACAAGTACGTTATTTGTTACTATTATATATTCATGAGACGTATTTGATATTTTCTTTAAAGATAATCTGACCTGTAACTTTGAATCTCGTTTTAGTCGATGTATCTCATAGACACGTCAGTTTATCTAGACCGGTAGGCGACTTGAGACCACTGGTTGCTTGTTGTAACATTCATTACGTAATTTACAATAATCCCCTGTGGACAAAACTAGACGCCAAACCGAACTTTAGCATATCATATTATATTTTACATTTTTCATTTCACCCCAATAATTTAGTCCAAATCGCATTCATACACAGGTCAGTCTTACTTTTATTCATAAATAAAAACTTCGAGTTTATTTGAATGTGTTTTTAAAATGACTGAAAACATTTTTTGTTAAAATGCTTTTGGAACCAATCTTTGGTAAAATGACAATTGAATTCTTGAAAAGCATTTTATTGCTTCATGGAAGAAACACATAACTAGTGTTTCTTGCAATAAGCATTTTAAGTACTTTTGGACCTAAAAATATTTTTTCTATAAACGTTTTCAGTCATTTTAAAAAACAATTTCTAATAAATCTACCAATTTATGGTATTTACCCCACACACAAATTCAAAAGTTGGTTCCGTGGTTGCAATCAATATTATCAATCATTAGTAACACATACATTATATATAGAACCAACTCATCTTATAGATCATAAATTATTTTGTGTTGTTAATTAATTCAATAGAATAAAGTTAGTGATGCTGCTTTGGGTAGTCTACTACCAAACACAACCACCCCCACATTAGTCTTAATTAATTAAAAAATCTAATTAATTAATCAGATGCTGTTCTCTCTATCTCAAAGTTAATTAATTAATGTACATGAAAGTTATTCCCAGTTAGCCTCACAAGCTTCCGTTTCTCAGGTTCACAATTGAAGAGGATATACAACTGATTACTCAATTTCGTAGATACAAAGAGGATAAACAACCAATTTTCAGGAAAAAAAGTTCCTCGTTAATAGATTACATGATTTAGTAGATACGAGAGCATATACAACTGATTGTAAAATAAATTCTCTCATAGTTGAGAACTGAAGAAGACATATAACTGATTGATTTTTTTTTTCTTGTCAATTGAGATTTTTTGTCACATTCTCGTCCGAGCTCAACCATTTCTCGAGCTCGACTCTGCCGTAGCACGATATTGTCCACTTTGAGTCCCTACTACACCCTCATGGTTTTATTTTTGGAAACTCACACGAGAACTTTCCAGTGGATCACCCATCATGGAATTGCTCTCTAGCGAACTCGCTTAACTTCGGAGTTCCGATAAAATCTGAAGTCAGTGAGCTTCCAAAAGGCCTCGTGGTAATTGGTGATGGGAATGTACATATAAGGTATACAGTATCCTCACCCCAGGGTAATGTTGGATCTTACAATCCACCCCTTTAGGAGCCCAACGTACATCCAAAGCCAACAATATCGTGCTACAGCATAGCTGGTCTAGAATGTGACATTTTCATTAAAACTGCCGATACATTCTTTTAGATAAGTGACGGTCCGAATCTTGTTTGAGCTTAAAGAATAACTGACTAAGTCGTGCTAAAAGAGTCATTCTCCAAACGTAACGGGGCCAAGCCTTTATACCGTTTAAGTGCCTTGCAAGTTTGCAACACCGAAACATCACTGATCTAGCCACAAGGGCACCTAAAGAAAGGTAGGTGGAGTTAACCTCTGCCTAACCTTGATTTACATTCCTCGGTCCTTTGACACAACCAGAGAGGATGGAGGCTACGAGGCCCACCGTTGATGGCACACCCTCTCAATAGCCGGACAAGCAGCTTCTTCTTCGTGTATTTGTTCACTTCTCTATGAATCCAACTAATTAATTATACATGCACGATATGATAGACACAACATTAAAGTTCATTAGCTAATTACATAACTTCGTAGATACATGAGAATGTACAACCGAATATCGAATAATAGAGACAAAAGTGATTTGATGTGCATGTAATAATAGAACATCGGATAGTGCCAATTTGAACATTAATTTGCAAACACTCCTCGTACAACCAGGTGCCAATTATATATGCTTTATGATACGCACTTTATCATACACAACTAAATTAGAAATTAGCAAGGAATTATATCGCGATTAGAGTAAAAAGAAGATTAGCAAGTGAAGAAAAAAGCAACAAGTAGCGTTGCAATTTGCATTGATTGGAGTGGATTAATCATGTTTAACCCAACAAAATGTATTTACAAGTTCTTCTTCGAACCTTCAATCCCAAGACCTTATTACATAATTAAGCCTAAAACCAGCTGCTAATCTAACCACCAAACGACGTCACGGCGTTTGGGTTTTGCTGGGCTGGACGTGGTTTCACCAACTATTCTACTACTCAATCATCCCATAATCTAACGACGTTACCGTTTAGCTCCGTCAAGTCCTGGAACCTGTACCAACCCATCTCCCCCGTTCTCAACCGCAACACATCCTCCCACCAATTAGCCACCACCACCTCATCGCTGCCGCTCCCTTCCGTCTCATCCTCCTCCTCCGCCATCAACGATAAGGTCGCGGCCAGGTCAACGTCACTGTCAACGTTACTGTCTTCAAAATACACTGCAAACTTCGAACCCTTTGTCAGCTGCACTCTGCCGTCATCGAACTTAGCTAATGATGGAACAGAGCATGGGGGCTCCACCTTTTTCGCCACCGCATCTGACTGCGTCATCTCGGAAACCGGCAACGACCCATGTAAGCTGAGGTCGGAAATGGCAGGTTGTGAGCGGAAACTCAATGAAGAAGATGAAGAAGAAGAGATGGCACTGCTGCTGGCGGCGGCGGCGGTGGCGGCTCTGGGTCTGAGCCTCCAGAAGCTAATGGCAGCGGTCAAAACGGCGACCCAAGTCCACAGATTGTTCACGACGGTGAACAATCCGAAGCTCAAGTAATTGACAGCAAGAGCCTCGAGATTAGAATCCAACACGTTCATGATTGAAAGCGAAGAATAAGAAACGGAGACAGAGGAGGGCTTTTGGTGTTGGTTTAAGGTTTGTGAGAGGTGTAAAGCTTACGAGGTGTTGGTCGCTGGTGGAGGCGAATTTATTATTTATGGGCGGAGGAAAGAGAGGGGGCGATGGAGAATGTGAGCCGTTGGATTTGCGTAGGTTGCATCCAGTTCTGATCTGGATAGAGATGTGCCAGGAGAGATGCTGAGAATCGAGAGATAAGATGCGAATTGCTTAATGGTAGATCCCAATTCTTATACCGCATTTTTTCCCCACTTGATTGAGTCCTTTGACTCTTCGTTGCGTGAACCCCGCAGTGTGACGCAACCCTTTCCTTCTCATGCTAACCACTAAAATGGCACGGTTTAGAAACCCGTAGAAAATTGAAAGATAACAAATTCTACGTGTGGTTCATAGGTTTTGGCAGTCATTTCAATTAGGCACGGACATTTGGATATTCCGTTTTACTCACGCATTGTTATATATTTTAAATTATATAAATGCATTATTGTGCGTTATTAATTTTGAAAATTATACATGACATTGTTCTGTTTTGTAAAAGAACTTGTGATTCACACATTAATAATATGGATTTTTTACATCCAAAGTCTTCATTTTGATTCTTTCTTGCGTAATATCAAATTGTAAAATATAAAAAACAAACGTGCAATATTGCTTTTAAAGCCAAATATACCATTATCCGATCAAGGTAATGGCATTACCCACTCAAGAATGATTAGGAATTCATACTTAAAAGTTTTCATGTTTGAATATAAAGTTTTATCCTTATGATCATAACCGTTCATATTATGTATCACTTTGTAAAGATCATCTATGTAGAAAAATGAATTAAAACTAAAGTATTTTAATCAGTCTATTATAATAAATACATAGACAGTTCGTAATGCTTTTATCAATTTTATTCATCTATTTTTATCGATGTTCTAAAAAACGCCCTTAGGCAGCGCCTAGGCGCTGGGCGCCCAGCAACCGAGGCGTTTTTGGGCAAATTGGGCGGAAAAATCGGATTAGCCTAGGCGGGCTAGGCGGTCTAGGCGGCTAGGCAGGCTAGGTGGTCCTAGGAGGTTTTTTTAATATTTTTTATTTATTAATTGTGTGTTTTTTTCTTTTTTGGTTTTATGGTGGTATACTTATGGAAAATGGTGTATCTAATTTGCAAATGATGAATTTACTACAAGTTCATCCAATACTTATGGAAATAGTGTACCCAATTTGTATTTTATCATTATTTTATTATCCATACAAGTATAGTTTTTTTTAGGTGTCAATATGCACTTATTTACAAGATATACAAGAAATTTACCTAAATCCGCCTAGGCGCTAGGCGCTAGCCCGCCGCCCGACTAGCTCCTAGCGTTTTTTAGAACCTTGGTTTTTATACAATTCAATGACTAAACGACCTTAGTTTTAGTTGACCTTTTGCAAAGGCGATCTTCGTACAGTGATTTATAATATGAACGGTTCTGATCATAAAAACAAAGTTCTATAAATCGGTAACGAACAATTTTGAGTAGGAACTCCTAATCGTTTTTTTTAAGTGGCCAAGTACAGTTGTTACCATATAAACTAGCATAGTGTGCTGTCTTTTTCTAATTGGTCCCACGGCTCGTATTAATTGTTTCTTGAGAGGATTATACGTGGATAGGCATGAAGAAAACTTTACATTTTTAATCCAATCATTTTGACGAGAATTATTAAAATTGATGAACTTTCTTTTAATAATTTATTTTCCACCTCCAAATTAGCTACAATATCTTCATGTATTCCTCCAACATAGGTTTAAATAATGGCTTATCATTTCTAATGCAATTGTGTGTGCCAGACGAGACTGAGTGACGCTTAATCTTGCGTTGGAATTTCACTACCTTAACGTGAACTTATCTTTAGAGCGATGGTACGTAACCTTTGAACTTCACCTTTCGTATATATCCACGAGGCTATACACGTGTCTGAAAAAAATATCATTTGGGCCTAATGAGGATGTAAGATATGAGTGCTGAGCCAGTTAATCGGTGGTTATGATTGATTAGAGCGTTAGGTGAAGGTGGTTCGGTAGATACCCTGTTAAAATGATTAAGCTGATCAGGGTTGGGGAAGCTTTTAAGCAAATTAGGTCAAGGGTGGAATTTTGGAAACTTGCAAGTCATAACTAGCTAGCTCATACTGTGATTCAATGCTCCCATCTTGTTTTAACAAATTTAGATGTAAGTGGTCATTTTTCTTTTTACATAAATAGTAGTATGACAAATCACACGCATACAAGGGTGTATCTTTGCTCACTACTATATTTAACATCGCTGGATAAATTTAAATTTTGAGATTTTTGTCTATCTACTACACAGATCTCAAAATTTCAACTTATGCAAATGTGTGGTGAACATCACCATCACTTGAGAGTGGCGAGCAAAAACATTTCCCGCATACAAAAGTAAATACGCTACAACAGAAGTCTTCATTTTCTGTGCTTTTGTTAATTTTTTTCTTTGCTTTTGTGGAAATTCAGGGTGAGACTGAAGAGGTTCAAGGGAGAGGGAGCAGATATCTGATGGTGATTCGGAGCTGTGTTTACTGTAACAGTGTACTAGTACTAGTATAGTTAGCCAAATATTTCATTTCTACTTTCATGTGTGGCCTCTCTGTTTGGAGGAAATGCGTCCAATGCATGCTATAAAAAATAAATAATTGCACTTCATGAAATGCTAGCTATTGTACTTATAACAACACTTTAGAAACGCTATAAAAATAAAACTACGACACTAATGCTAATGTTCATGTTTATGTCTACAATAGCATTTATCAAATGCTATAATAGTATAGTTTTCAATAGTGTTTCGAAAATGCTATTGAAAGTACCTAATTTATTATAACGTGGAATGTCATAGCGCTTTCTAAAACACGATATATCCTATTTTAGCGTTTTTGACATGCAATAAATGACAATTTGTGTTGTAATGGTCTGTGCCACTTAATATTTCAGTCTAATGATGTTGTATTTGAACATTGTAGAGGAGCAGTTTGTTTCATTGTATAAACACAGTACCTAACATATCAACAGCCAAATATTTTCTGTTGATGACAAATGCAACAGAGCCATAAAGCCCGAAACACACAAATGAAATAAGAGCCAAGAAGTAATTCAGAAAAGAGTTTTGGAGTGGATTAGGCGATTTAAGCCCTAGTCCTTAAGCCCTATCAAACTCAAATGTCCATATTCCAACCCATGTACACACACACACACACACACATGATTTTTAATGAAATACTACTTTAAGTACCACATCTTCAATTTTTTTAGCAAACTTTAGTAAACGAGAAGGAATTCGAATACAAGACCTTAGATACAAAAGTATCATTTGTTGTCTTTTTTTTTTTTTTTTTTTTTAAAGAGAAGTACAATATTCATTGAAGACATTGAATGATTTGTACAAAGAGGCTATGATACTTTATTCGGTCCTCAAAAAACCTTGCTAGAGATTTAACCCGGATGAAGGAAAAAGGGTGTCCACACCACAATTACAAAGCCTTATCTATCCTCTAAAAGGAGGTCTACAATGATATATGGAGGCTCCTCAAACAACACGAAGTTTTGTGACGCAGATAAACCAAAGCACGACTGCCTATGTGCAACTGCATTCGCTGCTCTATTGACCTGGTTGCTGGAACCCAAAATCAACAAGAGAGCAACAAATCTCTAGTTTCTTTGCAATTCCATAATTTTTATCAAAATCAACAAAACTAACAAATGATCATCAACTTATCTTGTTCAGCAAAAAGTGTGCAGAAGCTTGGCCTATGATAAAATCGTCTTTAGAAGACCACGGCATAGCGTGTGAATTGAGTGTGGTATATTGTGATTAAATGTTCTAAACACGGGGTATTGGCCGTTATGAAACCCATCCTAGATTGATCAATTGATTATTTCGAGTTATGCATATAGTTTGACGCACATGTGAACTTCTTGTGTTTCACTTACGGGTTAGTCTGATCGTTCCATGAAAGTCTCGACAACCATGAAGAATAAGGACAGAGATCTTATTGTCAAGCCAGGCAACTTGAACTGCTAGGAAGAACTAACGTTCCACCTTCACTTGTAATCATTATCTATTTCTCACGGGAATTGTTGAACTAACTTTTAAATTTGAGCTAGTTCTTATTGGACTTGCAAAATTTTGATTTCTGGCAATGGAAATTATAAACAGCCGCAGGCAACATATCTTCATGAAGATTGGGCATCAAGAAGGTGGGCTGTGTTCAAGGTTTGGGATTTGAAGAAGTTGGTACCGAATAAATTTTCGTTAACTTGACATCAAGAAGGTGGGCTGTGCTCAGGTTTGGTGTAGGCTGCCATGGGGTTTTCTGGTCATATAGGGCCTGTTTGGTAGGATAGGATGTGACCAATTAAAATAAACTTTAATCCAATTTCTTGTTTGTTGTGTCAAAATATGAGATGAACATGACTAAACATGTTATGAATCCACAATAGAGTGAGTTATCTAACCTGTCATTCTGGGTTATAAGTCCTGTCTTACAATTCTCTACCAACCAATCATATCCCTAATGCTCAATCCCATGTATGTAGCCCACCAAATGTGCCCATAGGTTTGGAGGTTGCATTGCATGGGAGGAGAAGCTGGTTAGGAGGAGTCGCATGGAAGGGTCAAATAGGGTCGGGTGTGCAAGCTCTGAGAATCCGGTTGAGCGTTTGGGTTCGCAGATTCTTCTAGAACGAAATCTTTGAAGGCAATCAGACTAGAGATTTCGGGGTGAAATCCAATTGCATAGCGGGATATTCGGCTGGGCTTGGGGTGATAGGGAAGGGGAATTAGGGAAGAGGGGAGTGGGAGAGGAACCTATGGCAATTTTATTTTATTTTGGCTTTTTAGCCAAAAGCCAAAATGGTCCCTGAAATTTGCATAACTCTTCACTTTGGTCCCTGAGATTTGAAATCAATAGAAGTGATCCTTGAGATTGTCCATCATCAATCATTTTAGTCATTTCATGAAAAATATCCATTCAATAAGAATTAAATAACAAAAATACCCTCAATTTTTTGTCAAATCATTTTGGCCAATTGTTTGTTAAATTGAGGGTATGTTGTCATTTTGATCCTTATTTAACATAATTTTTAACGGAATGATCAAAATGATTGATAGTGGACAATCCCATGTACCACTTTTATTGATTTCAAATCTCAAGGACCAAAGTGAAAAGTTGTTCAAATCTCAATGACTATTTTGACTAAAAAAACCTTCTTTTTTTTTGGGATTGGATGTGTTCTTATTGTAAGTTGTAGTATTTCATTTTATTGTTTAATTTAGTTAAAAAAAAATTTCTATAAAATATTAAAAAAAATAAAAAAAAGTGATACAATTTTGACAGAATGTTGATGGAGGTGGTAAATTAGCACCAAAGCTAAAGTGTAGGTGGGTAATTGTTAAAATTGAATTTTTTTTTTGTGGTGGCAGATGCTCAAACCCTTGAAAATTCAAATGGTATTTGTGTAAATTTACCATAAAACAATAGTTTGAAAGTAAAAATAAGGGTGTGATATCCACACACTTCATTTTACTTCTCACATATCATTCTAATTTTTAGTCGTCGGATCAGATAAATCGAAGAAGATCAACGAACAAAAATTAATAAAGAATGTAAAAAGTAATTTGAGGTGTGTGGATGGATAGCATACCCCTAAAAATAACTTGAAATAGTTTTTAGCTTTCTTTTTTCTTTTTCCTTCTGTGGCAACATCATTGCACCACTCTTATTCATCTCTTCTTTCAATCATGTTTTCACAAGCAAAAAAAACAAAAACTAAAAACCAAATAATTATCCAATGGTCATTAGTAACTGTTTTCTATATGTATGGTTAAGGGTGGGTTAAAAAAAGGAAACTTTAACGAAAAGCTCCCGGTACTGTTCACTTTAACGAAAAACCACATTTTTACACTAAAAAGTCAATACTGGTACTATTCACTTTACCCTTTATTTTGTCCTTATCGTTAAAACACAAAGTTTTCAAGCCATTTTCATTAATTTTCCTTTAAAAAAAACCAAACCAACATCGAACAGAGACTGAAAAAACTGAATCTAACAAAAAAAAATCGAATTGAAAAAACCGAACTGAATCGAATTCTTTTGGTTCGGTTTCGGTTTCAGCGATCTAAAAATTGAACCGAACCAAATTAATTAAATTAATATTTGTTTATTTAATTATCTGTTGTGTTCTCAACCCAATTTGTAAGCCCAAATGTGCTATGTCCAGTGTATTGCCAAACTTTAAGCCTAAAATATTAAAAAAAACCATTTAACAACTGTGAACCGTAACCTATTATATCTCCCCGTTAACAACTCTAAGCCCTAACCTATTATTTATCCCCTTTCTTTTCTTTCACCCTAACCGCACATTACAGTCTCTCCACCATCTCTCCATCTTCGTTCTTTCTTTTTCTTTTCTGTCTCTCTTTTATTTCTTTCTCCTGGATTCCAGCCGCACCTTCATTCTTCTCTCCCATTTTTTTTTTCTCCCTAGCCGGATCTTCATTCTGTTCTCCCTCTTCGTATTTTGCTGCATCAATAGCAGCCACTAACAACAAAAAAACCAACAACATGATAGAGATTCCCACCAATCATTGAAAAGGTGGGAAGGAGGGAGCTCCAGAAAAATCAACAGCAAAAGAGGGATCTCAGGAACAAAGCAAGAACAGTAATTTCCTATTACCCTTTCTGTGTTCTTCTCCATTTTTATGTTTTCAAGTTTTGGGTCTTGAAGGATTTTTCTTTATCATTATTGTTTGATGATTTGTTGGGAGCAGATTTTCATGGAGGGATTGGTGGCTGCATCGTTGCGAGTCGCCCCAGTTCGTTTTCATTTGAGGCAGGAGCACCTTTCTTTTGTTTCTGCATCTTCAGTGCAATTTAGAAGACGTTTGTATCGAAACAGAGGTCAAGTTGGAATGAGACAACATCCCAAATTACGGAACTCGATTGCTGCTTCAGCTCAATCGTTGCGGTGTTGTTGCAGATTTGTTTCTTTATCAATATCCAGATTTTAAAAATAAAATCATGAAAAAAATTGAACCGGACTGAAATCGAACCGAAAAAACCTAAATTGAAAACAATGGAAGAAAAACTGAACTGAACAGTAACTTTGGATTGGTTTCCGAATTTAACAAAAAACCGATCCGAATGGAACCAAACCCATCCCTATGTATGGTTGTTTGCAAGACGAGTAAGTAAGATGGCTGGTGAGATTACAAGCCGCACTCAAGGTGAATAAAGCGTTTTAAATCATTTTGTTTGAGTTACTTATACTACGGTTTAATGTTATTCTTTACCAAGTGTGAATTTAAATCACATTATTGTTAGTTTATTGTGAGACTTAATTCACTCCCTCACCTCTTAGTATGAATAATATCATTTATTAAAAAAAAAATCATTTTGTTTGACTGTCTTTAATAGCTTCATATATGTGTGTTGTTTTTATCCTCTATGCTAATCGTTTCTCGAACTTTCACTATAATCTCAATAGGGAATCAGTGATGTGACATGCACAAGTGCTTAATTATTGCTGTGTAAAGTGTTGTCATTTTGGTTGTTAGGGTTTTACAATATTTTTTTCCCGTCTTATTTCCCACCGGTGGGTGGCATGTGAACGATGATTGCCAGACGTGCACTACTCTTGTGGGGGAAAGCTGGAGGTCCATCGATTTAGAGACGCGCCGGCGAGGACTTTGGTGGAAGCCTGGAAGGCTACATTGTCTTGTCCGTAGTGTCGAGCATCCTTGCGTGCTAAAAAAAAAAAAAAGAGAGGAAGAACAACAACAAGAACCTCATCGCTTGCGAATAAAGTCTGAAAGGGAAACCATGATATTGCGAATAAAGTTCCAAAGTTTCAAAGGGAGCAAAAAGAAGACTAGTCAGAGTCTTGCAACTGAAAGAGGAGATTTTCTGATTTATATTGCTGGGTTTGATATATTTTAGGCTACCTATAGGCTTCTTTGATGATATAGAAGGAGGTTTATGTACCAAAATCTCCATCTAAATTTGAAAGTAATGTTTTAGACGTAAATAAGAAGCAAAAAATCGAAAGGAATGAATGGGTCTTTAGAATTGAAAAGAAAAAAAAAAACTATTGATATGTTGACATTATAAAAACCTGTTTGTAAAATTCATCAGGCAACTCCAATGGGTCTTTAAAATTGAAAAAACTATATTCTAACTATTCTAGATTAGATGAGAAAATTTGGAGACCGATCGATTTGAGACTGCAGAGGTTCAAGTTTTAAAGAAATTCTTCATTAATTTGTCAAGTAAAAGATATAGGAAATGTATGTTATTAGTTCAGTTGCACATGACAGTATGTTTGTCGTCTTATAAGAATAGTTTATGAACATATATCGTATCGTCAAAATACCGATCGTGTTGGAGAATGCTTAATGACTAGAAGTGTGCTTAATACGTGTAAACCTTCGTTTACTTTCATGTATAACAAAATAAAAACGATAAATGCCATGAAAAATAAATGTTGGTTACAACCAACCGAAAAAGGAGCTTTGCTGACTGTTTCTAGATCAAGCCGCGTTGATGGCTCTGATTGACTTCCATTTATAAAAAGTCGGATTTTGATTTCAATGTTATGTTCTTCTACGTAACTCTTAACTCCACCAGCGAAATTAATCATCAAGAATTAATGTTCAATTCTTCATCAAGAATTAATGTTCAATTCTTCTGCATCCTCTTAAGTGGCAAACAAGACTTTTGGATCAATTCTGGAATTAACGTGGGCTTGCATTCACACAGTACTCAAAAGGCCGAAGGTTAGGGAACCGGATTCCCTCTGGACTCAAAGCAACTGAGCGTATCAAATGATCTGAATAATTGAAATTTGATTCAACAACTACAATTATTATAATTTTAAAAGCTTATTCCACATTAGTCTGACAAAAGACAATAGTGCATGCAGACTCCCCTCCTTCCTCAGTTCTGTGAATCTGATCATTTCATGTCCTTTTTAGTTGAAAGTACAAATGGCATTTTGTCACTTCTTACGGAAAAGGACTAACTTTTTTGAATTACATTTTGGAGTATGTACTTCTTTGAGATTCCAAGTAAGTCATAATCTATATTATTATTAAGAGAATTCGTCAACTTTTTGCTACCTTCTTTCCAATTTTGTCCTCATTAAAACACACAATGCTGACATGATGAGGGCAAAATAATAATTTTGTATCTTTTCAGAAATGACATTCATATTCTCATTTTTCCTATTTTACCCTCAACTTTTTCTCAAAATAACAATTATATCCCCATTTTCCCCCTATCTTACCCTTATTTTTATATAGAATTTCTATATAAGGAGGACAAAAGAGTAATTATATAATATTAAGAAAAATATGTTCTTATTAAGAGAAACTGTCACATTATCATTGTTCCATACTCTTTTAAAAATTAATCACACTCTTTAATAAAAAATTTAAAAAAAAATGAAATTGTTCACACACAAAGTGTGTGCTCATTGCTAGTCATCTGTTATACCAACATGAATTTGAGGAGTGCAAACGAAATTAAAGTTGCAAATGCCATTTTGCCCAATTCTAAAGAAAAGCACTAACTATTTGGAACTACATTTTGGAGATTGTATTCAAGACTCCACATAAGTCATCATGCACTCATTTGTATACTAAAATTAAGTTAAAAAGTGCAGAATAATTTTTTTGAGCACCAATAACATTTTCTATACATACAATTACATATGTATCATATTTTTGGAAGCACATCAGCATATAACTTTCAGGTGAACGTGGGTTTGAAATAGATATGTAATTTAAATGTAGTCGATATCATTATATTGTTTTGTGCGGAAAAATATATTGAACAGATGGATGCATGGATAGCAACGGGGAGACAAGCAGGTGGTACTATTAGTGGGGATAGAGATAGAGATATATATAAACATGTGAGGCCGGCCCTAACAATTTGGGGACCTCAGGCGAATTTTCAAACTGGCGTCACATACTCTGATTTTTGACTTTTTGTACATTGATATGTATAAAAAAATTTACTAAATACATTAAAAAATCTATTCGTATATCAAATATTATTAAAAAATAATATCATAAATAAAATACATATATACGAATATTATTTAAATATTACACGTCTCGAGTTTTTAAACACAAATACACTGATTAAGCACAAAATTTATAATATTAATATATATATATATATATATATATATATATATATAACTGAAGGCCCTTAGGAGTGGGGCCCTTGGCGGCTGCCTACTCCGGCTACTGAATGGATAGCAAAGAAGAAAAATAAGGGAGATATGTGGAGGTGGTACTGTTATCCGGTATAAATTATACACACTCCACAAGTTCCAAGTCCCGTAGTCCAGGGCAGCCAGGGATGGCTAGATCGATATGTGGCCAAAGTGGCGCAGTCCATGTGAAAATTAAGATGGAGGCAGATTCTCTGCTTTTTTTTTTTCATATACTTTTTTATTTTATTTGTGTGTTCATAGTTAAATCATGTCTTTTTATTTTATTATGTCTATAACTGTGACTATACAAATAGGAGAGAATGAAAAATGTGTGAGAAAATGAGAGCAAAGAATCTGTCTCCAATTAAGATGGATATACGATGTGAAGTGACTTTGAAATTGGAATGGTAATTAGATAGATGCATGGCTAGTTCTCGATAAATAATGCATTTGAAAAGTCGGGTCAGAACTGCATGTATCGAATAGTACAGCATATATATATCTTTCCTTTTTCTGGCTTCCTAAATGTGTATTTAGTGTGGAAAGCCACCTCCGGAGTTCTGACCGGCCACCTCCATCTGCCAATTTTTTCCTTCCTGCCATGACTAATTGACTCCTTATAGGCACAAACCCTAATAGGCTAATAGCTAAGGAACTCAGCAAGAAAACTCTTAAGACTTGTCCAACAAGAAAACCCATAAAATAACAAAATACCCTAACATAATAAACTAATAATAAACCAAACAACTAACTAATAATTAAGATAGATATTTGCGATTAAGTTAGTAGTTTATAGGTTTATTAATAATCTTGTTAATGGTAAATAACGTAGTAATACTCTATTGTCAGACAACTTGACGAATCAAATCGTCACAATCCTAAAATTACACTAGTTAAACTTATTAATCCAGAACAAAAAGCTATAACATGTACATAATAAGAATATGACAGTTATTTTACTTAGTGTAAGGGAAAAAAAAAATCTTAAGGAGAGGGATCCTCATTTTTACAAAAAGCTATAACATGTACATAATAAGAATATGACATTGTGTGGTAAAGATAAAAACACAGGCTACATAATTTCATTAAAGTTAAATCCAACGGTAGGGAGCGTGTCTCTATTTTTTTAGAAAAATGGGAATCCCTCCCCTTAAACGATATATATATATATATATATATATATATATATATATATATTAGTGTATACGCACATTTATTAATGTATACAACGAACGAAGATCAGGGGCCCTTTGAAATTGAGGCCTCTGTGCGAGTGCATCACTTGGCACTTGCTCTCTCTCTCTCTCTCTCTCTCTCTCTCTCTCTCTCTCTCTCTCTCTCTCTCTCTCTCCAGGCCGGCCCTGATTGATGCTACGTATAAATGTGAACTAACTGATGTATATATAATTCATCCAAGAACATGCATGGCAAGTCTCACTATGGACTTCTGTTCAAGTAAATATGCATCACGCATTTGCATGAAATCAACTGAATTTTTTGAAATATCGAGTCAAAGGTATTGAAATTGCTAATGCAATTTCATCACATTGTTTGAAGTTTGAACAGAAATTGTCAACCAAATACTCCACGTGTCTATCTGACTAGTTGGATTGCTATTTTTTTAAATACATTTATAGTTTACTTGTCGCTCAACTTTAGAGTGATAAAGAAGGGTCAGACATAGACCCCCACTTAACTTCGATTAATTTCCACTTCGTTTCTGGCTTAACTTTGCAAAATATATAGAAAATACATTCTCATACGTACGAAATATTGAAATTAAGCTACAAATGCACAAATGTTCAAATCAATGTTTTTGCATGAAACCATTGAATCAACAAACATTGACTGCGTATCTTGGTTGGTTAAAGGATTGCCTCGACGGTTTTCAAGAGAGACGCGTTGTCTTTAATTTATTTTTTAATTCTGTATCTTCTCTCTGAAGTAGATTTCAGTATGCAAGTGACCTCATTTATAAGTTTCTTGTTCAATTCTTGGATGTTTCCTTTTACACACTATTTTTTTTTTTTTAACCAAAGATAGAAATATATTAGATGCGAATGGAAATGTTTACATCCTGCGCAAGAACGTTAAACAGAAATTCAGGGCCAACATGGTCCCAGACAAAGTCCTTGCCTTCCTTAAAGACAAACTTAGCCACTGAGTGAGCGGCACGATTGCGCTCCCTAGGCACGAAGCCAAACGTCACAGACGTTAGTCTTCGGGCTAGTACCTCAATATCACCAAGAATGCATTCATAACTACAATCAGGGGTGGTCCCCTTGTTAATCATCAGAATGACAGATTTAGCATCTGACTCCACATAGACATTCTCAAAGCCACTTCCAATACAGTAAAGCAAACCTTCGCGGATGGCGTGTGCCTCGGCAGCAGCCGCGCTGTGGAAGAGACCGGTACCCGAACCTCCCGCCGCATGGAGGATGCCAGCGAAATCTCGGATGACCCATCCCGCACCGGCACGGAATGACTCACTACACCAGGACGCATCCGTGTTGAGTTTGAATGTTCCAAATTGTGGCTTTTCCCAGCGAGCAGGCAGCGGCGAGATCAATTTCAGGGGGGGTTCAGCGCCCTCCACCAGATTGCCCGTTTCCCGGGTTTCCCTAAACTCACCAATGTTCTTCCTCCAAGCTGTTAGTAATTCCATTGGTTGGCAATAAGACCCTTTGAACACTGCATCGTTTCTGTTTTTCCAGATCCTCCAAAGCCCAAACGCAAATTCCTGCAAGATTATATCTGCATCCACTCTGTCTTTAATTCTAGTGCAGAAGGTATTCCAGCTAGCTAAAAAATCAGCACCGATCAGTTCAAGGGAATTGAGTTGTAGTGGGGAGCAAAACCAGAAACGATGGCTGAGGTCACATCCAAAAAATAGATGATTTTCAGATTCTTCTACCGTATTGCAGACCCCACAGATATTGTCAATCCGCATGTGACGGTTTCTTAGATTTTGTCGAACAGCTAGAGCATTATTGCAGCATCTCCATATGAAGAACTTTATCTTGTTGGGAACTTGAAGGTTCCAGATACCTTTCCAAACCTGATTGGAGTTGTGTTGCGTGCTAGGGACTCCTCGTCCTTTCTTTCCCAAAGCCCCATTCTCCATCAGGCTGACAGCAAGCCCATAACCAGTTTTGACCGAGTACACTCCATCAACAGTGTGATGCCACACAAGTCTGTCACTGCAACCAAGTTTGCTTAGGGGAATACTGAGGATGTGTTTGGTGTCCTCAGGGCTGAAACCATTCAGGATTGCTTCCGTCTTCCAGGACTTAGAATTAGATTCTATTAAGTCACTTACCATAGTTTCCTGCAAACAGTCTCTCGGCTTTACCAAGAAGGTAATAGGTTTCGGGAACCACGGGTCGTCCCGGATGGTAATATTGGTTCCATCTCCAACCCGCCACCTAAGGCCGTGTTGAAGCACCTTGCGGGCTTCGAAGATACCTTTCCAACCCCAAGAGGTATTCCTCCCTTTAACTGCCTCCCTAAAGGTTTTCCCCGGGAAGTATTTGTCCCGTAGCACAGTAGCTAGGAGAGAAGACGGATTCTGAGTAATTCTCCAACCAATCTTAGCCAGGAAAGCGAGGTTGAAACATTGTAAGTCTTTAAAGCCAAGTCCGCCTAACTTTTTATACTTCATTAATCGATCCCATGAGAGCCAGTGAACCCCCTTCCTTTGGTCATTTCCTCGCCACCAATAGTTCCGTATAGCCCTCTCCACATCCCTACAGACCCCGATAGGAAGCTTGAAACAACTCATGGCAAAGTTGGGCAGAGCCATGGCCACCGCCTTTACGAGGACTTCTTTGCCTGCATGTGATAAGAACTGCTCAGACCAACCCGCCAGCCGGGCCTCAATCTTGTCTCGAACCTCCGCAAAAACTGCTTTTTTGGACAATCCAAAGTCAGATTGTAGCCCAAGGTATTTCCCGAAGCCCATCCTACATTGAATGCCCAAGATTCCCCCAATTCTCTTCTTCATTCTCTTCGATGTTGTGGATCCAAAGAAAATAGAGCTTTTGTCCAGATTAATGCTCTGCCCCGAACCGTTTGCATAAACATTCAGAACTTCCACCATTCCTTGAGCTTCCTCCACGGTGGCGTGCCCAAATAAAACCGAATCGTCCGCAAAGAAGAGGTGGGAAACGGGATTACCACTTGGCGTCAGTTTGATACCATGTAAGGATCCACGTTCCATACTCTTCCGGATTAACATAGAGAAACCTTCGGTGCACAAGAGAAACAGAAAAGGGGATAGGGGATCACCTTGCCTAAGCCCCCTCTCTGGAAAGAAGAAGCCCGTTGGGGAGCCATTGATGAGGAGGCTGAATGAGACCGAGGAGATGCACTCCTTTATACGTTCACAGAACAGCGGCGCAAAGCCCAGTTTGGCCATCATGGAGAGAAGGAAATTCCATTCAACCCGGTCATACGCCTTGGCCATATCCAACTTGATGGCCATGCCTTCTTGGTTTCCTTTCTTTTGGTGAAGCAGAGAGTGTAGGATTTCATGCACTACTAGAATGTTGTCTTGTATTTGTTTACCAGCCACGAAGGCAGATTGAAACTCTCCAATTATTTTCGGCATAACAGTCTTCAGCCTGTTAGTCATGATCTTTGCAATAATCTTATAGCTGACGTTGCATAAGGCAATAGGCCTGAATTGTCCCATACTCTTCGGACATTTTACCTTTGGAATAAGGGCTAAATTGGTGTGATTTAGCTTCCTCAGCAGATTCCCCGAGTGCCAGAAGGCATTGACAACCTTTATCACATCCTTACCCACAGTCTCCCAATGATCTTTGTAGAAACAACCGGTGAAGCCATCGGGTCCCGGGGCTCTCGTAGGTGGAATTTGGAAGGCTGCCTCCCGAATTTCTTTGTCCGTAATCGAAGCCGTCAGGAGGCGGTTGTCTTCAATGCTAACTCTTGTCTCCACACATTCCATGATTTCTTCAATGTGACTCGGTCTAGAGGATTTGAATAAGCCAGTAAAGTAGGAAGTCGCAATATCACGAATGTCCTTTTCATTCTCGTGCCACACGCCGTGATGGTCTTCCAGCCCTTTGATTTTATTGTACCTCCTTCGTCTCAAAGTTTGTGCATGAAAGAATTTGGTATTTTTGTCACCCTCCTGTAGCCATTGAATCCTGGATTTCAACTTCCAGTAAGTTTCTTCTTCCTTATGGGCAGCCCTTAGTTCTCTCTCTTTTGTCTTTATCTGATCATTAGCAAACTGATTGGACTCATAAGCCTCCCGGATCTCCTTCTTCAGTTGGTCAATAGCATGCTTTGAATTTCTACCCTTGCCTCTGTACCACTCCTTTAGGCTCCTTCGAAGTGTTTTCATTTTTTCACATAACTGAAAGGCATGGGAGCCTCCCGAGCTACATCTCCAGTCCTTGGAGATACGATTGCGGCAGTCGTCCGATTTGCTCCACCTTGGGTCAAAGGAGAATTTTCTTCCTCGCCACACCACCAGTTTTTCAGTGAAAAGAATCAACATTGCATGGTCGGATCCTTCAAGCGTGACATGCTTGATGGTAGTGTCTGGATAGAGGTCGTGCCAACCCAAGGTAGCAAGCCCCCGATCCAATCTCTGCTGGATAGGGAGGGAATCTCGTTTGTTCCTCCAAGTGAATGGGTAGCCTTCAAAACCCAAGTCCTGGAGCTCATTCCTCGCTATGAACTCCCTAAAGTCCCTCAAGCTGGAAATAGATCTTGTGTTGCCACCATCCTTCTCTTCATTACACAGGATGTCGTTAAAATCACCAATGAGGAGACAGTGAGTTGCATCTTGATTAATTCTCTTACTTAGCTTCTTCCATTGCTCTCTGCGTTTCCTCTCGTCAGTATTGGCATAGATGGCAAAGAGCCTCCAGTGGTGGTTGATAGCTGCATCCCAAACTTTGATTTCAATCATAAATTCCTCTGATTTTAGTAGCATAACATGTGATTCATCTCTCCAAAAAACACAAAGTCCTCCACTGATGCCTTTCGGCTCCACAGCAAACATAAAATCCATATTTAGTCTTCTTGTCAGAAACTCATAGCGACTGCTTTTATTTTTTGTTTCAAGCAAAATCACTATGTCGGGGGTATGAAGCCGGTTTTGTTCCAGCAGATTGTCGACTGTCAGGTCACCCCCGATACCCTGACAGTTCCAAGCGATTAGCTTCATGGGCTCTTGGGAGACCCCTCTAGGCTGGTCTCCTCCGCCTCTGGAATCAGGTTCTTCCTTGGCCTATTCTTCCTTGGTTCCCATGGACTGGATGTTAAGCTATCACCCCCGTGACGACCTCTTTTCTTCCCGCACTGTTCTTTCATCACAGCTTCAATGATGGGAGCTAACTCGAATGGATCATCGTTCATCTGCGTGTTAGTATCCGTATTGTGTCCGTTGTCCTCAGCCCCGGTGGTATCATCCCCTATTGTCAACTTTCCTCTATCTGAGTTTTCTACCTGAGGCGGACTAAAGTTGAGGTCAATGCCTTGGTTATGCCCAGAAACCGTCTCCACATCCTTAGTAGTGTCAGCCACTTCCTGAAATTCGAGCAGCTTCACATGTTCCGCTCCAACAGCTAGGGTTCCCCCAGGTCCGATTAATCCAGCATCAAAAGCCACCTCCCTTGCCTTTCTCGCCTCCTCCTCTTCCTCTCGATTAGTTCGGTTCCTCTCCTTCACCTTGGATACTCCAAAATTTCGTTTGTTGGTGGACCATTTAGGTTTGCTTGGAGATATAGCCGTGTCAGTCATCTCCTCCGCCATCTCAGAAAGACTAGTGTTTCCACTCTGGGTTGTGGAACCGCCAAAAGGTGGTTGGCCTCCCATTCCGGAGCCAGTTGAGGATCTTCCAGACCTCCTTCCGCCGTCTGCCTCCTCGCTCCGTTCCTCTTTATAGCTCGCCGAGCTTCGTCGCCCGCCAGTGGATCCGAATGAGGTTCTACTACGTGAGGCGTTTCCCAGCAAGTTCCCCCGTAAGTCTGTCGAAGCATCCAGTCCACGAAATGCCCCTTCTTCATCAATTTCTCCACTGGTCATGCAGTCAGTCTCTTCTCCTTTTTTTGAAGTGTTGCAAGTGCTGGTGGTGTGTCCTAATAAACCACATTTTAGACAATACTTCGGGAGCGCTTCGTGGATTATGTTGCATCAAATTGTTTGGTGGATCATTAATCAAATTGTTTGTGGAGTTCTGCATCAATTTTTTTGGTGGATAATTAATTAAACTATTTAATGTAGGTTTATATATATACCGTGCATGAACATATGTATAACAAAATATATGAATTAAATCGTAACTTTCTATATATGTGACATGCATGTCAATAATGATTTTATTCGAGCTCTAAATATATCATCACATAGGTCTCCTGAAATGTAGTTAATCGTAAACATGATCAACTTAGCCGCGTGCTGGATTTTGCCACTCCCAGTTTTGAATCTTTCTATGTAATTCCTTAGCCCAGTATAGGCACAATTAGTTCAAATTCTTTTAGAAGCAATGCATATAGAAAAATAAGGTGACCTCTTTAGTAATTTTTTTAGTAATATACAGTATGATTAACTGATATGATTCTTATTATACACTCATATTTTTCAATAGTATACCGTACGATTTAATTGATGTGATTCTTATTATACACTGAAAACAATTGCACCATCACGTCGAGAAACTTTTATGTACTTGGAACACTTGTCACATAATACAAGGTATTGGTTTGTATCCATGCGTACCTGGTTTGAAAAACATCCAGCTCCTAAATTATTATAATAGTTTCAAACCCTCATCTCACCTTAATAATAATAATTTTTTTAAGATAAGGTTGATAATGTCCTGCTTTCAAAGTTTATTAATGAAAAAAATAATACACGTGTTACAATTTGCGTGTAACTATAATCCAATGTGACGATGTTCCTGTTACACCTACACCGAAAAATTTCTCGCACCATGTCATACACTCACTATTTTCTTCTTCAATTTTATAATTTCAATTTGCACGAAGTAATTAGGATATTATAAGTATTTGAATGCTCAGAGTTATTCAACATAACTATATAATTTGATCAACAAATGTAAATAAAACATGAAGTGGAGGAAGGTACCCCCTCCTTGACGAACCAATTTCGCATAACTAGCTAAAGAAACGGTCGTAAACCACGATCGAAATTCAACCCTAGCAAGCCTTTTAGATTGAAATTCAATTTCACGTGATTCCATCATATATGACGACCCTCTCATGAAGCCCCGGGCCGGACCTCCACTATAAATACCTCTGCTCTCACATTGTTTTAGCAACCAAGCAAATCGACAGTCTTATATACCACCCTCATTTCCAAAACCATCTCAATTTTCAATCGGCTAGCCAAATCCTTCATTATTCTTTATTGTCAACAAAAAAATTATGGTTCCAATAGTCTCAAAACTTGGCATCATTGGTGCCGGTGTAAGTGGCATAGCAGCAGCCAAACAACTAGCCCATTACAACCCTATTATTCTCGAGGCCTCTGACTCCATTGGAGGGGTTTGGAGGCATTGTTCTTACAATTCCACAAAACTTCAGTCCCATCGATGTGACTATGAGTTCTCTGACTTCCCTTGGCCTGACAGGGACAACACTGATTATCCTTCTTACCTTGAAATATTGGACTACTTGAAATCTTATGCTGAGCACTTTGATGTGCTTAAGTTTGTCAGGTTCAATTCCAAGGTGGTCGAAGTCCGGTTCGTTGGTGACCGCGAAACTACTGATTTTGGTGTCAAACCTGTGGAGTATTGGAGTCTCTCGCCGGCCGGCAGTCAGCCTGTTTGGGAAGTTGCCGTCCAGACCAATGATTCAGAAACCATTCAGGTTTAATTATTTACTTCATATCCAAATGGTATTTTCGGACAGTTTCATGCATGCCTAGGATTTGCACATCACTACTTAATACAATATCTTCGTGGAAATGGAAGTCGGATTAGTTATTAGAGTCTTACTAAGAAATATATAGATGCAGATATATATGTTACAAAAAGTACTTTTATACGCAACCAAAGCAATAAAATTATTTGAACACACAAAATTAACACACTTACAAACACTCTCTAATAATGATGGAACTTACCACTGTATGTGGACCAAACTGTATAAAGAGTGTCAGCAATTGAGGTGATACCTTTCCCGTAACTTAGATATTCCTACTAGTTATTACCTTGGAAATGATAAAATTACGTTCTGATTTGTTTTTGTTTGTTCGAATTAATTCAGTGGTATGCCTTCGAGTTCATTGTGGTTTGCATCGGAAAATATGGTGATACACCCAAAATTCCTGAGTTTCCACTCAATAAAGGGCCTGAAGTATTTCAAGGTCAGGCTCTTCATGCTCTTGATTACTGCAAACTGGACAAGGACGCTGCTTCTGAATTGCTAAAGGATAAGGAGGTCGTTGTGGTTGGGTACAAAAAATCAGCCATTGATTTAGCTGTCGAGTGTGCTGAAGCAAACCAAGGTAAAAATTTTGTCCTAAAAATTCCTATATATGATAAAATCTTAGGATAAAAAATGATAGAAAAATAGGTCTACGTTTTCACGTTGCTGGGTTGTAATTTGCATGGTTAGTGGTTACACACAGCAAGCAAAGAAAGAATTCAATGGAAAAGTTGCGTGGTCAGGGTGTCAAAAGAACTGACCAATATTATGATAGTTTGGACTTCTTTGACTGCACGTGTTTTTCAACGATATGATTCCAAATCACATGGATTGAATTACGTACGCATCATTAGATTTGACTTCATCAATGTTAATTACTAATTAATTATTTGCTAATTATGCATTCTCTATGTCACTCGTTCAATTATCTGTGTAAAAGATTTGAAATTTTGCAATACATAAGGGGGCGAGTGAGCTAGTTTGGTATTGTTGTGCTTTGAAAAAAAAAAAAAACTGTTTCTGCTGTGCTATAAGAATAAACTCATTTTTTATGATTCATGTTTTCGACTTTTTTTTACCCAAAACTGTGAAAATAAGTTATTTTTTAAGTATTAACCAAACACCTTTTTGAGCTCAGCTATTTTTGATACTCACTTTTTATAAAATCACCTCAGTACCAAACCAATGCTGAATATGTGAAAAATAAAGCCTTGCAAAAACTTAAAAAGACTATTTTTTACCAATTGTTTGTGGGATTAAAACGTCGATTTCTTACCTTCTTCAAGGAGTCTTGAATCTTGATTATATTGACCCGAACTAATTTTGTTATTCTTTTTATGGATGTATTACAGGACCAGAAGGCAAACCATGCACCATGGTGGTAAGGACTTTACATTGGATTGTTCCCCATTACTGGATTTGGGGCTTGCCGTTTTTCTTGTTCTACTCAACAAGGTCTTCACAGTTTCTCCATCAAAGACCAAACCAAAGTTTCCTGAGAACCCTCCTTTGCTCTCTAATTATGTCTCCAATGGTAAATTCTTGTTTACTTCTGGCTTTTGGATTGAGTAAATCCAAAAAGAATCATGTGATAAGACTTAACAGGGTGTACAGAAGAAAAAAAAAACAAATGCGGAAATCAGTTCCTTAACATATATGAGATCAATGCTAAAAGTTTTGGTTGTTATTTACAGAGGCATGCAGTTTCAAAATTTATTGAATCATATTTGCTATGGAAGATGCCTTTGGAGAAGTATGGACTAAAACCAGATCATTCATTTGAGGAAGACTATGCATCCTGCCAGATGGCTATCATGCCGGAAAATTTCTTCTCCGAGGCGGATAAGGGAAAAATTGTGTTCAAAAGATCAACATCAAAATGGTGGTTTTCTGCTGATGGAATTGAATTTGATGACAACACTAAGATAAAAGCTGATGTTGTGGTCCTTGCAACTGGTTATGATGGTAAGAAAAAACTCAAATCCATCTTACCAGAGCCTTTTCGCAGCTTGTTGGAATGTCCTTCTGGTATCATACCCTTATACAGGTAAACCTAGTTTTCGGTTTGAGATTTCAAAAAATTTAGAAATTGTTAAAATTGGAGAGTAAATTTTTTGAATGCATGTTTCTCCTGCAGGGGAACAATTCATCCTTTGATCCCAAACATGGCTTTTGTGGGTTATCTCGAGAGTGTTTCAAATCTTCACTCTTCCGAATTGCGTAGCATATGGCTGGCCAGGCTGCTTGATGATAAATTTAATCTTCCAAGTGTGCAGAAAATGCTCGAGCAAACAAGTACAGAAGTGGAAATCTCAAAGAAAACAACCAGGTTCTACAGGCGGCATTGCATTTCTACATTTAGCATCAACCACAGCGACGAAATTTGCGAGGAGATGGGATGGACATCTTGGAGGAAGAATACTTGGTTGGCAGAAGCATTTAGCCCCTATGGAAGTCAAGACTATCTGAACAAACATTGAACCTAGGGTTTGCAATAACCTATTAAATTTATAATTGACAGTTACTTTACATAAGTATACTAAGAATAAAGAAAACCTAGCTGCTTACTGAAACAGTAACGAATTATAGTGCCATGCATAAGCAATTCAGAATCTATTTAATTATCTCAATAAAGTATTTCTCCATTGTTTACTTGTTAAACTCCCACAAAATTATGAGCTGCTTGCAAAGTTGCCAATTAATCAGAATAAGCAAAACATCTTCATGACCTACTATTTATCACGACAGCACATCAGTGATTATATATATCTTTCACATTACACAAATTAAAAAATAACTATTGGTTGTAACCCCAAGTTTGAGAGATTCGTCGATATGCTTCTACGGTGGGAACTCGTTGTTTTAGATGAGGTGAACCTGTAAAACTTAAGAACACAGTAGCTTTCACTTCAGTTTGCATACCCATTCAAGCGTGGGATGCATATATTTATAATCACTTTCAGATTACACTCAGGGTTTGAAAACCCTACTTACAAGGAAGTTTAAAATTCAAAATACAAACTGAAATCTACAAGGATTACATCAGCTTTTAGTTCAAAGTAAAGTCCTACAAACAAGGAGATAAGACTTCTAAACTGATCACAACTCCTCATGAGCCATTGACAGTAACCAACTGTTGACTTCGTCCAACAGAACCACCCCATTCTTGTCAAGAACATAATTTTGCCTCCCAGGCAATGTTCCCAACACATCCGATTACCCTCGTCGTGTACAAACATTTAAAATCGTAATCAACTTCTAGCATGGTTTGTAGTGGTATGCATTCAAAGCCTAGTGCAAGATTACCATAAAACATTCTCAAGCCAGTGAGGGGTTTATTGTGTTTAAATCATAGGCATGAGTTATGGAAAGAGGGTAGACAAGGTGGTCGATGGATCAGTAAGCAAAACATGTCGGCCTCACAAAGCTCTGAGGTGTATCCATGTAGGAGTTTTGTGTGTTCAAGAAGCTCTGGTGATCGGGCCTTAATTTCTAACTGTATTGAGTTTATTGGCATCTGTGTTCTTCATTTTTGTAATCTCGTTCGTTAATACAAGTATCAATTGAAATTTTCCACAGTGACTTACAAATAACTGTAAGACTTTTATTGGGCTTACATCTATTTAGGAGTCCTAATTGATTAAGAATACAAGATAGGAAGAAATATTTGGTTATCCCAGAATACTTGGTGGTCAAGTAAACCTATAAAGATTGGAAATATCTTTCCTACTAGGTCATGGATTCTAGAGGTGCTAAAGATATGTATTAGGGTTTTCTTTATGGGTAAGAAACCTAATATACTCACCTATAAATATAAGGCTTAGGTCCCCACTCTTGTACACAATTTCTAGCACAAAACCCTACCCCATATAGGAGTGCATAAGGCGTGTACTAGGAGCGGAAGATCTTTGCTTGCTGCTGCGTTCGTGGTTCATCATCAAGCTTGGACTCAATGGCTTCTCAAGGTTAGTACTTCTAAGTGTGCATATATTGATCGACTTACAATAACATCTCACTTGACTTTCATTGCTACCAAATATCATAGTAGTTTGCCTAACAGGGCATAATTGCCCTTTTACTTGGGAAATTACAAACACGCCCAACGGCATTATTTAGAAACAGCTTTGATTATACAAAAACTACCACTTGCTAACCCTGTTTTGTGGAGATATAATGGACATGAACTTAGGAATGAAAAAACAGGCAGCTAAAAAGGAGAGCGCTTTAGAGGCTTTGAAGTAGTTTGAGAGTTTCGTCGATATGCTTCTCGGGCTGGAACTGGTTGTTGTAGATGAGTTGAACCACCCCATTCTTGTCCAGAACATATGTCTGTCTCCCTGGCAATGCCCCAAACAGATCCGACGGCACTCCCCATTCTTTCCTCACCTTGTTACCCTCATCGCTGAGTAATGTGAACGGAAGTCTGTTCTTCTTTGCAAACTCCTACAAACATTTGCAATCGTAATCAACTTCGAGCATGGATTTGTACTGGTTACGCATACAAAACAAGCGTCAAATAAAGTACATGTCCTATGGAAGTTATACAATTAGAAAGCTTAAAGAAATACCAAGCCTCAATGTGATGACACTACATGATCTAAACAGTAAACACACAAAGCTTTCACAGTACCTTGTGTGATGATGAGTCATCGCCGCTAATCCCTACAACCTCGGCGCCGGCCTTCTTAAACTTCTCGTAAGAATCTCTGAAAGCACAAGCCTAAGGAAGTATACATTTGTCAGTGTCTGTACTAACTGAAGGCACAATGTTTATCCGGTGTTGTCAGCTTCAATGCAAATTCCATATGATTAATAACCGAAAATTTACCGATACATAGCACAAGAGAAAATTATTGGACAAAACTAATCCTGGATAAGCATATCAAGCATAAAAAACTTCAAATTAATTGGATTTAGAACATGCAAAACAATGTGATTAGTTTTAAAACCTGTTTGGTGCAGCTAGGGCTCTCATCTGCAGGGTAGAAATAGAGAACCACAGGCTTTCCCTTAAATTTGGAGAAGCTCACAGTTTTTCCATCCTGATCTTTCAATGTGAAGGCTGGTGGAACCGTACCCTTGTCCACCTGTCCACAAACCGACCAACCATAACCAATCAATAAAACAAATTAGCCGTCATAAGGGACTTGTAGCTCAAATGATTAAGAGCGTTTATCCCTGCACCAGATAATAAGAAACACAACATATATAAGCAAAATGAACCTTAGCAGAAATGAACATCTTGCCAGAGGAAGATGAGGGGATTGGCAGAGTGGAAGAAGGGGAGAACCTGAGGCCATAGAATTTAGAATGTGAAGAGCTGGAGGCAATTGGGAGGGTTTGGGAAGATGGGTAGTGTTTGGGAGTTTGGGTGGGGAGTAGAGAGGGGAAGGCTGGCTGCTTGGGAACAGAGAGAGAGGCCATTGGATTGGATTAGACTGGACTGGACAAAATTAATCAGAGAGAAATATAGTCTCCTAAGTTTCTCTGTTTTTGTTGGGTTTTTTCACAATTGGTGGAGGAAGATAAGGGAGGGATAGTGTTGGGTGTTGGGGAGAAGATGTGGATATATTGACTTTTGTGGGCGATTGCTGACCCCAACCTTGGTACACGTCACATTTGTCGAGTTCAACCGACAAAGTTTGTAACTTAAATTTTAGAAGCTAATCACGGTATATGCATAATTTAGTATTAGCTTGCTTTAAATCTTTTTTTTTTAAAGAAATTTTGGTCATCGTAAATAATATAAGGCTTATTTGCAGAACGATTGCTGACCCCAACCTTGGTACACATCACATTTGTCGAGTTCAACCGACAAAGTTCGTAATTTAAATTTTAGTTGTATTTACTTAATTTCATCAAGTTAATGAAAGAATCTAGCAAGCATCAACTTGTCATTAAATGTGTTTTGTTGTTGAGTTGATGCACAATTTAGTATTAGTTTGCTTTAATTTTTTTTTTTAAAGAAATTTTGGTCATTGTAAAAAATAGAAGGCTTATTTGTAGCAACGCTTTTTGGAACTCTATTTTGATCTTACTTTATCCTGTAACTCAAAAATTATCATTTTACTCTATAAAACTCAAATTCGTTTCACTTTGACTTGTGAACTCTCACTTCTCTCTTAAGCTTATAGGTTGCCTCTTGAAACATATGTGGGACCTAACACTCAATAAGACTCTGCCACATGTGCAATAAACTTAATTATAAATCTCCATTATGCGTTAACATTCAACAACCAGAGAATATTAAGTCTAAAAGAAATTAAAGAGATGAAAAAAATAAAAAAAGAAATTGATTACCATGTCGCTCCCAAATCAAACCCACATGAGAAATTAACACATCTAAGACAATGTGGAATGATATCTAAGTTTTAGGGAAACAATTTTTAAGTTTTAGGGAGCAAAATAAGATCAAAATTGAGTTCTAAGGGTAAAGTGGAGCGAATTATGAGTTTCAGGAAGTAAAGTAACAACTTTTAAGTTATATGGAGTAAAGTGAGATTAAAATCGAGTTTCAAACAGCAGAACTAAAAATAAGCCAAAATAGAATGGTATACATACATTTGTAAAGGGCTTTACCCCAAGTGATTTTTGTTCACCCAAGCCCAAGTTTCTAGCCCGAACTGGTTTTGAGTGTAGCTTTATTTTGGGCCTTGAGCCCGGTTATACCAATACAGTGGAAAGAAAATCAAACATAAATATTCCGCGAAAATTTGGAGGGAGAAGGGCACTCCACAGTAAACTTGGGATCTTTGAAGAAAGGAAAGCGTGACCAGTGCGAATCGAAATCGGTAATAAACCCTAAACCCCTAAATTCTCAGTACTATCCTTACGTGTGGAATCCCTAATTGGGTTTCTGAATTGTGAACAGGATAAAGCGTTCTGGGTTGGGTTCTCTGCGCTTTTTCTCGGAGCATTAGAATTATGGATGGTTTGCAGAAGTTGATTGGGAAAATCCAGAAAGACCCCCCAAAATTGAGCTCGGCTTCGGCTTCCTTCGACCCTCACAGGGGGACTGAAGGTCTCGCCGCCGCTCTGTCTTCCTCCGATCAGTCTCGTATTTTGCTCAACAGACCCGCCAGGTACCTGTTTCTCTCTTTCTCTCCTTGTTTTTTACTTTATTTGTTCAGTTCTTTGAAGTTTCAGAATATTTTATGGATTCTGTGAATTGGCTTGTGTTTGGTTTGTAATGGGAGGCTTGGATTTGCGAGTTGTCTTTGAAATACCAAATTGTTGGATTTTTTGTTCAGTGATTTCCCCAATCATGGTTTAGGGTTCTTAAGGCTTGGATTTTGTGGGGTTTTGCTTTCAATGATTTCCCGAAAGCTGGTTTCGCTTGGTTTTAAAAGAGTTGAGGTTGATGCATTAATCAGCCATGAATTTGTTTCTATGTATGCTTGTTGAATGTAAGCACTCTGAGTGTAAACACTGGATGTTGCTGCCGTTGTCTTCTTCTTTTTACAGCAATTTTTACAATGTCTACTTGCAGGCAATTGGTGTCACTGTGGACGTGCTCAAAGCTTTGTACAATTTGCTTTGTTGCTGGAATTGTGGTTGGTTACACGCTGAAGCGACGCGTCCGAAGTTGGACTTCCAAACTTCTCAAGAAGATCAGAGATGATTGATTGCAACTGGATCTCTTTATATGAATCCGTCTAATGTGTTGTTCTCCGTAGAAGAATGATTCTCCACCAATAGTTGTTTGCTCTAGAGGGTGCAATTTTGATTAGCTTCCCGAGGTTATACTATACCGTGCATCTGACCTGATTAACAGATATTGTTAGCCTTCGGCTTTTTACTATGTTAATGATAAATTTTACAAGTTAACTATGAGCATGACCCTGTTCCTGTACTTTTGAATTGTTGCGTCTGCCGATTTAGCTTTGCTTGCATACTTGCATGATCTGTGTGATTTATGTCTGAAGAATTCTGCATACATCAAGTCAGAAAGGTATCCCTTTTGCTTGTACACCTCCAGGCTAGGTTTTATCCTTTTCTTCTTGTTTTTCCGTCAAATTGCAGTACATCGGGTACATATTTGCTAGAATTTTGTTTCGTATTGTTGTAAACTAGCTGAATGTGTCAAGCACTCATAGTTTCGAAAGCTGGGCACTATATATGATAAACAATTACATTTACATCTTTCTAAGCTATTATCCTTATACTTTCGTGATTATCTTTCTCTACGGATACTCCAAATGATTAGAAACGAATCGCTGCTTGGTATTTTGATGACGGTGGTCTTCTAGTGTTAGAAATACTCCTTGTGGAATTCAAACCGTGTCGTTGTCTTCTGGCTGAGTTCATGTGATAGCACCTTCAGCTCCTTTGCCAACATTGGCATCCCACAGTAGAATACCCCTGCAAATTAACTGATTCGTTCAATCTCTCGGTTTTTTGTTTCGTTGCTCGAACAGAGGCACACTTAAGGTTTAGGAAACTGGGTTAAAAGTTTGTAAGACTTTCATCTCGTTCTGTTTTAAACATTTCGGTTGTGGTAGAATATCTTTACCTACTGTTGAATACGGATGCTTGGAAGCTATCTTGGTAAACACTTGTTTCCAATCTGGTCTTGCGAAGTGAGTTCTTACCTGCAATGCATGAGTCAATGTTTGAAAGGTCATTAACTGCTAGAGAACACAATGTTCCGCGCTAACTGAAATAGCGATGAAAGATCATACTCGGGTGCCAGATACGATGTCGACACCATGTTTGGCGTGGTTGAGAGCTTGGACCATGGTGATTAGAGTCGACCTAGCGTCACCCTCTTCGTAGACACTCGTAAGATAGTTGTGTAGCTCAATCTGACCCTGTTACAAGAGACAAGGTTAAAAGACTAGTAACTCAGCAGTAGCACATCATCAAAGTTGAAGATAATTATGACGTAAAATGGTAAAGAAATTCATTCATTACTTTGTGATCCATTTCTGCAACCTCGTCCATGACTCCTTTAAACCACTCAAAAGATCCAGGCTCTCTGGTAACCCAGTAGAAGTGAGCATTTGTAGTCTTTTGAGATTTCTTCTTGTCACCGGGCGTCAAACTTGAGGACGTAAAACTATTCAGGCTGTCGTCTGATCTACTAGTTTCTGTATTTGAATCCTAGTTCATGATCAATGCACTGTAACTTAGTTATCAGAACAGAGAAATCTATCGAAACACTGAAACGTTGTACTCGAAGAGTCGGATATTATGAATTGTACCATTTGTTCTTCTGCTGTTCTTGCTCTGTCAAGAAGATCTCGAAGAATGCTTAGAAAAGGGGTAGCTCCAATCCCAAGCCCCACGAGGAGCAAGACATCGTAGTTCTGGTAGTCCAGCGCTGGCGCCCCATATGGACCGCTGTTGGAAAATTTAATAATAATAATATTATTTTAAATTTGTTAATTGAATGGAAATTAGGAGTGAATTCTTTTGGTAGAAAGATGTGTCTACTCAAATGAAGAGTCGCAACTTTTGACTCTTCATGAATAGTATCATGCTTTCCAAAGAGGTATCTCACATTCTATAAATAGGAAAGTCCCCTATAATCACAAAATAACTTTTCATTATACATATATTCATACATATAGTGCATTAAATATTAGAGTCTCATTGAGTCCATATGAGAGAGTTTTCAACACAATTGTGGTTCATAAAGCCTTGTGATTTATAGTGCTACTATTACAAGGATGGGGTCGTTGTATATTGGGAGACATGCGCCGATCAACCATGAGTACCGTAGGCGTAAACTTGTCTTAAGGACAAAGTGTCTAACACTTGCCTCGATCGTAATTTCTAGGTTTTTCTAATCCATTATATCATATTCATTTAACATTGATTACTCATGTGCATGCATTATTGTGATATATAATTGTATAAATTATTTCTTGATTTATTTATTATAGCAATTAGACGCAATTTTCCAACAATCTTAAGACAAGTTTATGGTTTAATTGCTATATTTGATTAACAATGGTTGGTTTAAGAGACTGAATTTCTTTCTTTGTAACAATTACTTATATATATATATATATAATATATATATATATTGGTTTAAGAGACTGAATTTCTTTCTTTGTAACAATTACTTATATATAATATATATATATATATATATATATATATATATATATATATATTCTATTTAATAGTTATGCATGTAAGGGCTTATGTTTTGATTGAAAGGTTGCATTGTTTTAGATGCATGCATGTCGCCATTTATTTGACAGTTTTGGCTATATAAAATACTGATGGCATAGTTGTCTTCTTTTAAGAATTGGATGTTTCTTGGCATATATACTGTGAGTTTAGATCTTGTTAGTTTCTGATTTAGGTGATATATAAATATATGTTTCTGTGGACTATATGCAACAGTGTAAATTTGGGTTTGTGTAACTGCGGAAGCATGAACTGAATCGACTGTGGTTTTCTGTTGAAGTATCGTAAGTCGAATAGATGAATTTTCTTTAGTAAAGCAATTAAATGGTTGCATATTCTGGTTGTTGAGAAGCATTGCATATGAAAAACTATATATCGTGTTATCTTTATTTGATTATGCTGCATGGACGTATGACTGATATTTGATGAAAACATGAAACTATTTTGGTTACTTTACAGTGGGTATCTAATTAATTTTTTGCATTTGCGTATAGATTTGTTATTTTGTGGAATTGTTCACTGAAAATATTTTAATATATTCTGCAAATATTACGAGGTTGATTCAATGACTTATATGGCTGTTTACCAGAAAAGTCGGGACTGGTGTCTTTTAGAAAAGGTTCTAAAAGTAGATAGGTGCTAGTCGGGCGGCGGACTGGGCCTAGCACCTAGACGAATTAGGCGGATTTAAGTAAATCAATCATATTTTGTGTAAATAAGTGTCTGCTTATACTTGATATATATATAATTTCATCATAAACTACAAAATAGAATGCATATATATTATAAAGTATTGAAATATAATGAAAACATGTTAAATAAGGATATAATGTGTGTTCATTTAAGTATGCAACAAGTCTCTTACAAAATGAAAGTTATCTATTTTATGTTTAAGTGAGTTGCGACCTGGGCGAGTGTTTAGGCGGGTCTAGGCAGTCTAGGCGGGTGCCTAGGCGTTCTAGGCGGTGCCTCAGCAGGTCTAGGCGCCCTTAACATTAATCGGGGCGGCGAGCTGGGGCCTAGCGCCTAGGCGGGGATTTTTAGAACAGTGAGAAATAGGCATTTCCGTTGCCCATTTTCCCAGTCGACGTGACTAGTTCTTTACCATGTTTTTGCAGCAATGCATGCATATACATTATTTTTGTTAGTTAATTGGTTCGTTCATAAGCCTGTGGTTATGTCAATTTTTTTGGGTGGTATGAAAATCGGAGAAAAAATGAAAAACATTTTCATGAAAGGATGTTTCTTTTCACTTAGAAAACTATTTGTCGACATTCGTTGGTAGATAAAGAAGGCCTGAAAGCTTGAGATATCATGTGTATGGGTATACACAATAGATACGCTTCTTGTGGGTTTCGAACTAGGGTTTCATATATAGTGAACACATATGATGCATGACAGTAGTAAGTAATGAAACCAATGAAATGTGAAATGTTACAATGTAAAAGTAAAAGGAGTGCAAAGAGAAATGCTTCTTGTAGAAAGGACTTGTAAGGCTTTCAAGCCTAGAAGTGAAGATAGATAAAGAGAAAATCTCTTCACTAGTCCCTACTTCTTAAGTATGATGAATGAGTAATTGATAGCATTAAAGCAACCACAATGTGTATGAATTGTGGGGGTGGCTTAGCTATTTTTGAGAAATGGAATATACTTAAAAAGAATGTAAAAGTAATTTGCTTCTTATAATTGAAATTTAATGTATTGAAAGGTTGGAGATCTTCTAGCAAATAACCTAAATGTGGGGGAGTTTACTCAAGTGTTAGCAAATTACTTATTAAGTCCGAACGCATATTTGGAGGAATTACATTGGAGAACAACTACTCTCAAAGGAAATAATTTCCATGCATGAATATAAAGTTTGTGATGGCCATACAATGAGTAGTCAACCTAGTGGTACCAATTTTTAAAGGTTTGACTAGAAAGTAAGTTGTATCATTGAGGGGAATGGGTTAAAAGCCTATGTCTTAAGAATCGCCATAATGGCAACCCAACCTAGTTGACTGGAGATCCCAAGATCTAGGTTCAAAGGGACAACCGAATTATGGATGATTCAACGAGAGCACTGCAGAGATAATCTCCTACCCATATTTTATGATGAAACAGTGCTATCTGCAGCGTATTTAGGATAAGCTTTGCTTTTAATGATTCCTATACTTGGAAATAACAAGTGGGGTATTGCAAGATACTCTTAATGGGAAGTCACCTATCTTGAGTGAGGAATGGGGCCATTCATGTGAGAATTTTTTGAAGAGTTTAGTTCTCTAAAAGCACTCATGAGAAACCAAGAATTGTTCAGGGCCAAAATGAACACAACCGAGCAACCACAAGGTGTTTGGAAGGGTATTGTGTGATTACCATTGTCTTGGTTTACACAAACGGCTGAGCAGTTTAAGACATCGTGTTCACTGATTAGCTAAGTAAATCCGATAGTAATTCACTACGGAAGGTTCAAAGTCAAAAGCCATCTATCCCGATGTTGTACTTTTCCTACTGAATTTTCTCTCTAGTGTCTGCATTATCATTTGCATGGTATTGAGTCAATTTCCATTCATGTGGGAGATTGTTGGAAAATTTAATAATAATATTATTATTTTAAATTTATTAATTGAATGGAAATTAGAAGTGAATCATTTTGGTAGAAAGATGTGTCTACTCAAATGAAGAGTTGCAACTTTTGACTCTTCATGAATAGTAACATGCTTTCCAAAGAGGTATCTCACACTCTATAAATAGGGAAGTCCCCTATAATCACAAAATGACTTTTCATTATACATATATTCATACATATAATGCATTAAATATTAGAGTCTCATTGAGTCCATATGAGAGAGTTTTCAACACAATCGTGGTTCATGAAGCCTTGTGATTTAGAGTGCTACTATTACAAGGATGGGGTCGTTGTATCTTGGGAGATATGCGCCGATCAACCATGAGGACCGTAGTGGGGCGTAAACTTGTCTTCAGGACAAAGTGTCTAACACTTGCCTCGACCGTAATTTCTAAGTTTTTCTAATCCATTATATCATGTTCATTTAACATTGATTACTCATGTGCATGCATTATTGTGATATATAATTGCATGAATTATTTCTTGATTTATTTATTATAGCAATTAGACCCAATTTTTCCAACACCGTCAACAAACAATCTGGGTTGGCTGCATTGATGTTGCATGTAAGATTAATAATTCCATACATATACTGACTGTAAATCTCGGAAGGTAAAACATTAGTTCATACCCTATCTGATCCAGATTTCGCATCTGAGCAAATCTTGCCGGATGAACTACAGATGAATCATCTTCCTCCGCTATGGCTCGCTTCAATTCTCGAGTCCAATCTCCAACTGTTCGTATGTGAACGCTGAGGTACTCGTCTCCTGGTGCCGAGGTAATGGAAAATGGATGCCTGTAAATAATAAAGGAATGGTTCAGTACTTATCGTTGTCCGGGTTTTTTTTTCTAATTTACATTTCCTTAAAGACGAAGTTTAATATGAATCAGACTCGCCATTCAAATGGGGAGATTGTAGGGCATTGAAGAAATATGTACTGCCCACTTTTGTACTTAAATCGAGGTGGTTTGGACATGGTTAAGCTAATCACATTTCCGGGGAGGACCGAAACCTGTTAACAGAGTCAGAAACCAACATTCTCTAAACTATATGAACAGATTCGAGTTAAATTTTCTTACCTTTAACATCTTAACTGAATAATGCTTCGATCTACATGTTCTCAGACTGCGCTCCGCTACATAGAGCAACAACGGCACAGAGATGTATATCCATGTCTGCTAAGTAGTAAAACATTAATTACTTGATGCAATCAGTTAACAAGTAAATGAAATTTCCTTTGTAATTCTACAGTGTTATTGTTCACATTTCGTACCGTTTTCTGGTACCACCTGTGGGAAAAATACAAGCAGCTTCCATGGATGATTAGCAAAATGTAGACAAGACCTAGCAGATGATGAGAATACCAGAATGCATTAAACCCAGTCAACTTGTTGAATGGCGCAGGAAGTCTCACCATGTTCCGCCGAAATCTATGAGCTGCTAGTGTGAAGGAGATGGTGTTGTTGATAATTGCAAGTGTACAATATCGTCCAAGTAATATAGTGATAAGTAGAGTGTCGTTCAAACTAGGATCGGATTAACCTAAATTTACTATTGAGATTGACTCCAAACTAAACTAAAATAAAAGAAAGATTACATTGACAAACTCAAGTATGCAAAGAAACCAAATGAAAGTGAAAAGATCAATTGATTGAACAAAGTAAAAGTGAATGAATTATGAAAGATTAATATATTGAAGCACTAGGACATCAGGTTCCTCATTCTCAATCCCATCTATTCCCATTATTCATATTAACATCAAATTATTCCCATGTTGCTAGCAATTATTCTTCGTCAATATTTCCTGTCAGAATATGCTAACTGTGTTTCTAACTACCTACCCAAGCTATGTCTAGCCACAAATATAGATAATCGAAACCCTTTAGCTAAATGGATAATTTCCCAATACTACACAAATCATAACCAGTATGTCTACTCAATTATGTAATTCATGGTAATTGTTATGAGAAGCAGTCTACTAAACTCAACCTGTCAGTCACAATTTAGTTCTTCACACAAATAATAGCCAGTTATTTGATAACGATAAAGCACAATAGCAATTACTGAACATGAAAAACAACCGAGATGAAAATAAAACAACGAGAATTAGATGTTCATGATAAGAGTACACCCTAGTCCTAGCAAAAGGACTTAGTTCATGATCAAACTAATAACAAACATAAATGAATTCGAAGACATTAAAGAAGGAACCGAGACTTCAATCTCAACTTCTCGACAATGCTTTAATCCACAATTTCTTCTCTTTAATGGCCGATGTGTATCCCTGAGGTTATGGATAATCCTCCTGAATGTCTCCCCACACTCCAAGTCTGCCAGTGTCCCTCATTTTCCTTCTCTCTTTTCTCCGCTGGGCTTCCCCCGTTCTCTTTTTAATCTGCCCTCTTTCTTTTCTTTCAAAACCCCTCTGCTCTTCACGTGCCCTTTTGGACTCTCAATACCCAATTTCTTTTGGGTGCTTTGATCCTAATTAAAATGGGCTTTCTTTAATTGGGCAGCCTTTAATTACCAAGGTATCACTCCGTTTCCTGCTAAGTGCTCCAACCCACTCGGCAATTCTTTTTGTTTCTCTACTTTAAGCTTCCAATTCCCTGCTTTATTCACGAATCAACTTTTTTACAAAAACTAACATAAGACACATTAAACTCACTAACTTAATATAAAATCATTATTAAGTTAAAGGTAAAAGAGGTACAAATATATATAAAATATCATCCTAACAGATGGCTATTAAAATCACCATCAAAATTCCAGTCACGCCTTCAGTTCCGGTGAGTAGGAATTCATAGGTGGCCTTTTTGTCATGGAAATCCAAGGATAGTGGTGCAAATTTTTCCGGTGAAGAGTTTACCAGGCGAGGAAAGTCACACGCCAAATGGTTCCTGGCGTGAATGGTTATTCCAATTACTATAGCAAAGAAGAAAAATAAAAATTGAAAGCCCTTCGGAATGGGGCCCTTGGCGGCCGCCTACCACGGCGACTGAATGGATAGCAAAGAAGAAAAATAAGTGAGAAAAGCAAAAGGAGATATGAGTAGGTGGTACCGTTATCCGGTATATACACACTCCACAAGTTCCAAGTCCCGTAGTACAGGGCAGCTGGGGATAGCTAGATCGATGTGTATTTAGTGTGGAAAGCCACCTCCTGAGTTCTGACCGGCCATCTCCATCTGCCAAATTTTCCCTTCCTGCCATGACTAGTTGACTCCTTAT
Source organism: Crataegus laevigata (assembly GCA_963580275.1). Lineage (NCBI taxonomy): Eukaryota > Viridiplantae > Streptophyta > Magnoliopsida > Rosales > Rosaceae > Crataegus > Crataegus laevigata. The sequence goes on along the minus strand of OY756942.1, from coordinate 33,746,140 downwards.
AGGCACAAACCCTAATAGGCTAATAGCTAAGGAATTCAACAAGAAAACTCTAAGACTTGTCCAACAAGAAAACCCATAAAATAACAATATACCCTAACATAATAAATTAATAATAAACCAAACAACTAACTAATAATTAAGATAGATATTTGCGATTAAGATAGTAGTTTATACGTTTAATAATACTCTTGTTAATGGTAAATAACATAGTAATACTCTATTGTCAGACGACGTATCAAATCGTCACAATTCTAAAATTACACTAGTTAAACTTCTTAATCCAGAACAAAAAGCTATAATATGTACATAATAAGAATATAATAGTTATTTTACTTAGATGAAACTCTCACTAAAAAAAAATTTACCATGCACAAATTATTTTACTGTATACTTACATATATAATAAGTATAAAATTACGAATATGTTTTGTGGACTCCGTGCAAAATTTTAATTCAAATTCTTGTTGTAGAGAATTATACTTCAAATTCTTGTGGTAGAAAATTATACTCTAAGACTTGTCCAACAAGAAAACCCATAAAATAACAATATACTCTAACATAATAAATTAATAATAAACCAAACAACTAACTAATTAAGATAGATATTTGCGATTAAGATAGTAGTTTATGGGTTTAATAATAATCTTGTTAATGGTAAATGACATAGTAATACTCTATTGTCAAACGACGTATCAAATCGTCACAATTCTTAAATTACACTAGTTAAACTTCTTAATCCAGAACAAAAAACTATAATATGTACATAATAAGAATATGATAGTTATTTTACTTAGATGAAACTCTCACTAAAAAAAATTTTACCATGCTCAAATTATTTTACTGTATACTTACATATATAATAAGTATAAAAATACGAATATGTTTTGTGGACTCCGTGCAAAATTTTAATTCAAATTCTTGTTGTAGAGAATTATACTTCAAATTCTTGTGGTAGAGAATTATACTCTAAGACTTGTCCAACAAGAAAACCCATAAAATAACAATATACCCTAACATAATAAATTAATAATAAACCAAACCAAACAACTAACTAATTAAGATAGATATTTGCGATTAAGATAGTAGTTTATGGGTTTAATAATAATCTTGTTAATGGTAAATGACATAGTAATACTCTAGTGTCAGACGACGTATCAAATTGTCACAATTCTAAAATTACACTAGTTAAACTTCTTAATCCAGAATAAAAAGCTATAATATCTACATAATAAGAATATGATAGTTATTTTACTTAGATGAAACTCCCACTAAAAAAAAATTTACTATGCACAAATTATTTTACTGTATACTTACATATATAATAAGTATAAAAATACGAATATGTTTTGTGGACTCCGTGCAAAATTTTAATTCAAATTCTTGTTGTAGAAAATTATATATATATAGGAATCATTTAACAAGAGGGATCCTCATTTTTCTAAAAAAATGGGGATACCCTTTTGACCGTTGAATATATATGTATAACAAAATATATGAATTAAATCGTAACTTTCTATATATATATGACATGCATGTCAATAATGATTTTATTCGAGCTCTAAATATATCATCACATAGGTCTCCTGAAATGTAGTTAATTGTAAACATGATCAACTTAGCCGCGTGCTGGATTTTGCCACTCCCAGTTTTGAATCTTTCTATGTAATTCCTTAGCCCAGTATAGGCACAATTGATTCAAATTCTTTTAGAAGCGAATGCATCTATAAAAATAAGGTGACCTCTTTAGTATTTTTTTAATAATATACGGTATGATTAATTGATATGATTCTTATTATACACTCATATTTTTCAATAATATACCGTACAATTTAATTGATATGATTCTTATTATACACTCATATTTTTCAATAATATACCGTACAATTTAATTGATATGATTCTTATTATACACTGAAAACAATTGCACCATCACGTCGAGAAACTTTTATGTACTTGTAACACTTGTCACATAATGTATCTTTTTAGTGTTATAATATGGGTGAATGATAGGTTGCATGTGGTCCAATATTTGGACAGGGTATTGGTTGTACCTATGCCTATCTGGTTCGAAAAACCTCCAGCTCCTAAATTATTATAATAGTTTCAAACCCTCTTCTCACCTTAATAATAATAATTTTTTTTAAGATCAGGTTGATAATGTCCTGCTTTCAAAGTTTATTAATGAAAAAAAATACATGTGTTACAATTTGTGTGTAACTATAATCTCATGTGACGATGTTCCTGCTACATCTACACCGAAAAATCTCTCGCACCATGTCATACACTCACTATTTTCTTCTTCAATTTTATAATTTCAATTTGCACGAAGTAATTAGGATAAGTATTTGAATGCTCAGAGGTATTCAACATAACTATATAATTTGATCAACAAATGTAAATAAAACATGAAGTGGAGGAAGGTTCCCCCTCCTTGACGAACCAATTTCGCATAACTAGCTAAAGAAATGTTCGTAAACCACGATCGAAATTCAACCCTAGCAAGCCTTTTAGACTTGAAATTCAATTTCACGTGATTCCATCATATATGACGACCCTCTCATGAAGCCCTGGCCCGGACCTTCACTATAAATACCCCTGCTCTCACATTGTTTTAGCAACCAAGCAAATCGACAGTCTACAAATATATACCACCCTCATTTCCAAAACCATCTCAATTTTCAATCGGCTCGCCAACTCCTTCATTACTCATTATCGTTAACAAAAAAATTATGGCTCCAATAGTCTCAAAACTTGGCATCATTGGTGCCGGTGTAAGTGGCATAGCAGCAGCCAAACAACTAGCCCATTACAACCCTATTATTCTCGAGGCCTCTGACTCCATTGGAGGGGTTTGGAGGCATTGTTCTTACAATTCCACAAAACTTCAGTCCCATCGATGTGACTATGAGTTCTCTGACTTCCCTTGGCCTGACAGGGACAACACAGATTATCCTTCTTACCTTGAAATATTGGACTATTTGGAATCTTATGCTGAGCATTTTGATGTGCTTAAGTTTGTCAGGTTCAATTCCAAGGTGGTCGAAGTCCGGTTCGTTGGTGACCGCGAAACTACTGATTTTGGTGTCAAACCTGTGGAGTATTGGAGTCTCTCCACGGCCGGCAGTCAGTCTGTTTGGGAAGTTGCCGTCCAGACCAATGATTCAGAAACCATTCAGGTTTAATTATTTACTTCATATCCAAATGGTATTTTCGGACAGTTTCATGCATGCCTAGGATTTGCACATCACTACTTAATACAATATCTTCGTGGAAATGGAAGTCGGATTAGTTATTAGAGTCTTACTAAGAAATATATAGATGCAAATATATATGTTACAAAAAGTACTTTTATACGCAACCAAAGCAATAAAATTATTTGAACACACAAAATTAACACACTTACGAACACTCTCTAATAAAGATGGAACTTACCACTGTATGTGGACCAAACTGTATAAAGAGTGTCAGCAATTGAGGTGATACCTTTCCCGTAACTTAGATGTTCCTACTAGTTATTACCTTGGAAATGATAAAATTACGTTCTGATTTGTTTTTGTTTGTTCGAATTAATTCAGTGGTATGCCTTCGAGTTCATTGTGGTTTGCATCGGAAAATATGGTGATACACCCAAAATTCCAGAGTTTGCACTCAACAAAGGGCCTGAAGTATTTCAAGGTCAGGCTCTTCATGCTCTTGATTACTGCAAACTGGACAAGGACGCTGCTTCTGAATTGCTAAAGGATAAGGAGGTCGTTGTGGTTGGCTACAAAAAATCAGCCATTGATTTAGCTGTCGAGTGTGCTGAAGCAAACCAAGGTAAAAATTTTGTCCTAAAAATTCCTATTATGATGAATCTTAGGTTAAAAAATGATAGAAAAATAGGTCTTCGTTTTCACGTTACGGGGTTGTAATTTGCATGGTTACACACAGCAAGCAAAGAAAGAATTCAATGGAAAATACGAATTGCGTGGTCAGGGTGTCAAAAGAACTGACTAATATTAAGATGGTTTGGACTTCTTTGACTGCACATGTTTTTCAACGATATGATTCCGAATCACATAGATTCATCAATGTTAATTACTAATTAATTATTTGCTAATTATGCATTCTCTATATCACTCATTCAATTATCTGTGTAAAAGATTTGAAATTTTACAATACATAAGGGAGCGAGTGAGCTGGTTTGGTATTGTTATGCTTTGAAAAAGAAACTGTTTCTGCCATGCTGTGAGAATAAACTCATTTTTACTGCTTTATATTTTTAGTTTTTTTTTTTCACTCTAAACTGTGAAAATAAGCTGTTTTTAAGTATTACCCAAACACCTTTTTGAGCTCAGTTTTTTTTATACTCACTTTTTTTAAAAGCACCTCGGTACCAAACCAATACTGAATATGTGAAAAATAGTTCCATACATTAAAAAAAAAACCTTGCAAGAACTTAAAAATACTATTTTTTTACCAATTGTTTGTGGGATTAAAACGTCGATTTCTTACCTTTTAGGAGTCTTGAATCTTGATTATATTGACCCGAACTAATTTTGTTATTCTTTTTATGGATGTATTACAGGACCAGAAGGCAAACCATGCACCATGGTAGTAAGGACTTTACATTGGATTGTTCCCCATCACTGGATTTGGGGCTTGCCGTTTTTCTTGTTCTACTCAACAAGGTCTGCACAGTTTCTCCATCAAAGACCAAACCAAAGTTTCCTGAGAGCCCTCCTTTGCTCTCTAATTATGTCTCCAATGGTAAATTAAAAATCAGTTAGCAAGAAAAAGAAAAGAAAATATTAAACTAATATATGAGAAGTGATTTCTGCATCTTTTTTTTGTCTCCTGCCACATCTTGTTTACTTCTGGCTTTTGGATTGAGTAAATCCAAAAAGAATCATGTGATAAGACTTAACAGGGTGTACAGAAGAAAAAAAAATGCGGAAATCAGTTCCTTAGCATATATGAGATCAATGCTAAAAGTTTTGGTTGTTATTTACAGCGGCATGCAGTTTCAAAATTTATTGAATCATATTTGCTGTGGAAGATGCCTTTGGAGAAGTATGGACTAAAACCAGATCATTCATTTGAGGAAGACTATGCATCCTGCCAGATGGCTATCATGCCGGAAAATTTCTTCTCCGAGGCGGATAAGGGAAAAATTGTGTTCAAAAGATCAACATCAAAATGGTGGTTTTCTGCTGATGGAATTGAATTTGATGACAACACTAAGATAAAAGCTGATGTTGTGGTCCTTGCAACTGGTTATGATGGTAAGAAAAAACTCAAATCCATCTTGCCAGAGCCTTTTCGCAGCTTGTTGGAATGTCCTTCTGGTATCATACCCTTATACAGGTAACCTAGTTTTCGGTTTGAGATTTCAAAAATTTTAGAAATTGTTAAAATTGGAGAGTAAATTTTTTGAATGCATGTTTCTCCTGCAGGGGAACAATTCATCCTTTGATCCCAAACATGGCTTTCGTGGGTTATCTCTCGAGTGTTTCAAATCTTCCCTCTTCCGAATTGCGTAGCATATGGCTGGCCAGGCTGCTGGATGATAAATTTAATCTTCCAAGTGTGCAGAAAATGCTCGAGCAAACAAGTAAAGAAGTGGAAATCTCAAAGAAAACAACCAGGTTCTACAGGCGGCATTGCATTTCTACATTTAGCATCAACCACAGCGACGAAATTTGCGAGGAGATGGGATGGACATCTTGGAGGAAGAATACTTGGTTGGCAGAAGCATTTAGCCCCTATGGAAGTCAAGACTATCTGAACAAACATTGAACCTAGGGTTTGCAATAGCCTATTAAATTTATAATTGACAGTTACTAAGAATAAAGTAAACCTAGCTGCTTACTGAAACAGTAACAAATTATTGTGCCATGTATAAGCCATTCAGAATCTATTTAATTATCTCAATAAAGTATTTCTCCACTGTATACTTGTTAAACTCCCACAAAATTATGGGCTGCGTGCAAAGTGCCAATTAATCAGAATAAGCAAAGCATCTTCATGACCTACTATTTATCACAACTGCACATCAGTGATTATATATATCTTTCACATTACACAAAACATAACTATCTGTTGCAATCGTAGTTTGAGAGATTCTTCGATATGCTTCTCTGGTGGGAACTCGTTGTTTTAGATGAGGTGAACCGCCCCATTCTGTCCAAAACATAATTTTGTCTCCCAGGCAATGTTCCCAACACATCCGATTACCCTCTGTGATGTCCAAACATTTAAAATCGTAATCAACTTCTAGCATGATTTGTAATGTTACGCATTCAAACCGTAGTGCAAGATTACCATAAAACATTCTCAAGCTATTGAAGGGTTTATTGTGTTTAAATCATAGGCATGCTGGCCTCACAAAGCTCTGAGGTGCATCCATGTAGGACTTTGTGTGCTCAAGAAGCTCCGGCGATCGGGCTTTAATTTTTAATAATATTAAGTTTATTGCCATCTGTGTTCTTTATTTTTGTAATCTCGTTCGTTAATACAAATATCAATTCAAATTTTCCACAGTGACTTATAAATAACATCTCATTTGATTTTCTTTGCTACCAAATATCACAGTAGTTTGCCTAACAAGGCATAATTGCCCTTGTACTTGGGAAATTACAAACACGCCCAACGGCATTATTTATAAATAGCTTTGATTATACAAAAACTACTACTTGCTAACCCTGTTTTGTGGAGATATAATGGACATGAACATAGGAAGGAAAAAACAGGCAGCTAAAAAGGAGAGAGCTTTAGAGGCTTTGAAATAGTTAGAGAGTTTTGTCTCGGGCTAGAACAGGTTGTTGTAGATGAGTTGAACCACCCCATTTTTGTCCAGAACATATGTCTGTCTCCCTAGCAATGCCCCAAATAGATCCGACGGCACTCCCCATTCTTTCCTCACCTTGTTACCCTCATTGCTGAGTAATGTGAACAGAAGTCTGTTCTTCTTTGCAAACTCCTACAAACATTTGCAATTGTAATCAACTTCGAGCATGGATTTGTACTGGTTATGCATACAAAACAAGCGTCAAATAAACTACATGTCCTATGGAAGTTATACAATTAGAAAGCTTAAAGTAATACTAGAGAAAACTAACATTCGCGATTTTTAAGTGTTGGATCGCGTCTTAGCAGCTTAGTTTCTGATTACGTTGAAAAACCAACAAATTTATCCTTACATCTGTTGAAGAATCAATGAGCTTTGGCCTTGTGCATAATTACCAAACTAAGCCTCAATGTGATGACACTACATGATCTAAACACACAAAGCTTCCACAGTACCTTGTGTGATGATGAGTCATCACCGCTAATCCCTACAACCTCTGCGCCGGCCGTCTTAAACTTCTCGTAAGAATCTCTGAAAGCACAAGCCTAAGGAAGTATAAATTTGTCAGTGTCTGTACTAACTAAAGGCACAATGTTTATCCGGTGTTGTCAGCTTCAATGCAAGTTCCATATCATATTTTGCTCAAGGTCTCGCCGCCGCTCTGTCTTCCTCCGATCAGTCTCGTATTTTGCTCAACAGACCCGCCAGGTACCTGTCTCTCTCTTTCTCTCCTTGTTTTTTTACTTTCTTTGTTCAGTTCTTTGAAGTTTCAGAATTTTTATTGATTCTGTGAATTGGGTGGCGTTTGTTTTGTAATGGGAGGCTTGGATTTGCGAGTTGGCTTTGAGATACCAAATTGTTGGATTTTTTGTTCAGTGATTTTCCCAATCATTGTTTAGGGTTCTTAAGGCTTGGATTTTGTGGGGTTTGCTTTCAATGATTTCCCGAAAGCGGGTTTCACTTGGTTTTAAAAGAGTTGAGGTTGATGCATTAATCAGCCATGAATTTGTTTCTATGTATGCTTGTTGAATGTAAGCACTCTGAGTGTAAACACAGGATGTTGCTGCCGTGTCTTCTTCTTTTTACGGCAATTTTTACAATGTCTACTTGCAGGCAATTGGTGTTACTCTGGACGTGCTCGAAGCTTTGTACAATTTGTAAGATATGAACATGAGGTTGATGAACTGGCCTGAAGCTATTTGGACCGATTGGTTTTAAGAAAGCCTTATTAGAAGATTAGCTAGCGTTCTGATTGATAGAGGATGCTATCATAAAGAGGAACTGATACGGGATAGGAAACATAGGTTGTTTCCTAAGAGGATTATAATAGGGAATCCTCGTTGGATTAGGAGAGGTATATGATATAAATATATGCTGTAACCTCTGCTCTCACAGGTTAGTTCATATTCAACAATTTACATATTGTAGATTGAGTGTTTTCTTGATTGTGATTGTTGTGGCTTTAATGTCGTTCTTGGTTCTATAATTCTTACAAAATTTGCTTTGTTGCTGGAATTGTTGTTGGTTATATGCTGAAGCGACGTGTCCGAAGTTTGACTTCCAAACTTCTCAAGAAGATCAGAGATGATTGATTGCAACTGGATCTCTTTATATGAATCCATCTAATGTGTTGCTCTGCATAGAAGAATGATTCTCCACCAATAGTTGTTTGCTCTAGAGGGTGCAATTTTGATTAGCTTCCCCAGTTTATACTAAACCTGCATCTGACCTGATTAACAGATATTATTAGCCTTCGGCTTTCTAATATGTTAATGATCAATTTTACGAGTTAACTATGAGCATGACTCTGTTCCTGTAGTTTTGAATTGTTGCATCTGCCGATTTAGCTTCGCTCGCATACTTGCATGATCTATGTGATTTAAGTCGGATGAATTCTGAATGCATCAAGTCAGAAAGGTATCCCTTTTGCTTGTACACCTCCAGGCTAGGTTTTATCCTTTTCTTCTTGTTTTTCCATCAAATTGCAATACATCGGGTACATATTTGCTAGAATTTTGTTTCGTATTGTTGCAAACTAGCTGAATGTGTCAAGCACTCATGGTTTTGAAAGCTGGGCATTATATATGATAAAGAATTACATTTACATCTTTCTAAGCTACTATCCTTACACATTTTTGATTATCTTTCTCTACGGATACTCCAAATGATTAGAAATGAATCGCAGCTTGGTATTTTGATGATGGTGGTCTTCTAGTTTTAGAAATACTCCTTGCGGAATTCAAACCGTGTCGTTGTCTTCTGGCTGAGTTCATGTGATAGCACCTTCAGCTCCTTTGCCAACATTGACATCCCACAGTAGAATACCCCTGCAAATTAACTGATTCGTTCAATCTATCGGTTTTTGTTTCGTTGCTCTTACAGATGCATGCTTAGGGTTTAGGAAACTGGTTTAAAGTTTGCAAGACTTTCATCTCGTTCTGTTTTAAACATTTCGATTGTGGTAGAATATCTTTACCTACTGTTGAATACGGATGCTTGGAAGCTATCTTGGTAAACACTTGTTTCCAATCTGGTCTTGCGAAGTGAGTTCTTACCTGCAATGCATGAGTCAATGTTTGAAAGGTCATTAACTGCTAGAGAACACAATGTTCCGCGCTAACTGAAATAGCGATGAAGGATCATACTCGGGTGCCAGATACGATGTCGACACCATGTTTGGCGTGGTTGAGAGCTTGGACCATGGTGATTAGAGTCGACCTAGCGTCACCCTCTTCGTAGACACTCGTAAGATAGTTGTGTAGCTCAATCTGACCCTGTTACAAGAGACAAGGTTAAAAGACTAGTAACTCAGCAGTAGCACATCATCAAAGTTGAAGATAATTATGACGTAAAATGGTAAAGAAATTCATTCATTACTTTGTGATCCATTTCTGCAACCTCGTCCATGACTCCTTTAAACCACTCAAAAGATCCAGGCTCTCTGGTAACCCAGTAGAAGTGAGCATTTGTAGTCTTCTGAGATTTCTTCTTGTCACCGGGCGTCAAACTTGAGGACGTAAAACTATTCAGGCTGTCGTCTGATCTACTTGTTTCTGTATTTGAATCCTAGTTCATGATCAATGCACTGTAACTTAGTTATCAGAACAGAGAAATCTATCGAAACACTGAAACGTTGTACTCGAAGAGTCGGATATTATGAATTGTACCATTTGTTCTTCTGCTGTTCTTGCTCTGTCAAGAAGATCTCGAAGAATGCTTAGAAAAGGGGTAGCTCCAATCCCAAGCCCCACGAGGAGCAAGACATCGTAGTTCTGGTAGTCCAGCGCTGGCGCCCCATATGGACCGCTGTTGGAAAATTTAATAATAATAATATTATTTTAAATTTATTAATTGAATGGAAATTAGGAGTGAATTCTTTTGGTAGAAAGATGTGTCTACTCAAATGAAGAGTCGCAACTTTTGACTCTTCATGAATAGTATCATGCTTTCCAAAGATGTATCTCACATTCTATAAATAGGGAAGTCCCCTATAATCACAAAATAACTTTTCATTATACATATATTCATACATATAGTGCATTAAATATTAGAGTCTCATTGAGTCCATATGAGAGAGTTTTCAACACAATTGTGGTTCATAAAGCCTTGTGATTTATAGTGCTACTATTACAAGGATGGGGTCGTTGTATATTGGGAGACATGCGCCGATCAACCATGAGTACCGTAGGCGTAAACTTGTCTTAAGGACAAAGTGTCTAACACTTGCCTCGATCGTAATTTCTAGGTTTTTCTAATCCATTATATCATATTCATTTAACATTGATTACTCATGTGCATGCATTATTGTGATATATAATTGCATAAATTATTTCTTGATTTATTTATTATAGCAATTAGACGCAATTTTCCAACAATCTTAAGACAAGTTTATGGTTTAATTGCTATATTTGATTAACAATGGTTGGTTTAAGAGACTGAATTTCTTTCTTTGTAACAATTACTTATATATATATATAATATATATATATATATATATATATTGGTTTAAGAGACTGAATTTCTTTCTTTGTAACAATTACTTATATATATATAAAATATATATATATATATATATATATATATATATATATATTCTATTTAATAGTTATGCATGTAAGGGCTTATGTTTTGATTGAAAGGTTGCATTGTTTTAGATGCATGCATGTCGCCATTTATTTGACAGTTTTGGCTATATAAAATACTGATGGCATAGTTGTCTTCTTTTAAGAATTGGATGTTTCTTGGCATATATACTGTGAGTTTAGATCTTGTTAGTTTCTGATTTAGGTGATATATAAATATATGTTTCTGTGGACTATATGCAACAGTGTAAATTTGGGTTTGTGTAACTGCGGAAGCATGAACTGAATCGACTGTGGTTTTCTGTTGAAGTATCGTAAGTCGAATAGATGAATTTTCTTTAGTAAAGCAATTAAATGGTTGCATATTCTGGTTGTTGAGAAGCATTGCATATGAAAAACTATATATCGTGTTATCTTTATTTGATTATGCTGCATGGACGTATGACTGATATTTGATGAAAACATGAAACTATTTTGGTTACTTTACAGTGGGTATCTAATTAATTTTTTGCATTTGCGTATAGATTTGTTATTTTGTGGAATTGTTCACTGAAAATATTTTAATATATTCTGCAAATATTACGAGGTTGATTCAATGACTTATATGGCTGTTTACCAGAAAAGTCGGGACTGGTGTCTTTTAGAAAAGGTTCTAAAAGTAGATAGGTGCTAGTCGGGCGGCGGACTGGGCCTAGCACCTAGACGGATTAGGCGGATTTAAGTAAATCAATCATATTTTGTGTAAATAAGTGTCTGCTTATACTTGATATATATATAATTTCATCATAAACTACAAAATAGAATGCATATATATTATAAAGTATTGAAATATAATGAAAACATGTTAAATAAGGATATAATGTGTGTTCATTTAAGTATGCAACAAGTCTCTTACAAAATGAAAGTTATCTATTTTCTGTTTAAGCGAGTTGCGACCTGGGCGAGTGTTTAGGCGGGTCTAGGCGGGTGCCTAGGCGTTCTAGGCGGTGCCTCAGAAGGTCTAGGCGCCCTTAACATTAATCGGGGCGGCGGGCTGGGGCCTAGCGCCTAGGCGGGGATTTTTAGAACAGTGAGAAATAGGCATTTCCGTTGCCCATTTTCCCAGTCGACGTGACTAGTTCTTTACCATGTTTTTGCAGCAATGCATGCATATACATTATTTTTGTTAGTTAATTGGTTCGTTCATAAGCCTGTGGTTATGTCAATTTTTTTGGGTGGTATGAAAATCGGAGAAAAAATGAAAAACATTTTCATGAAAGGATGTTTCTTTTCACTTAGAAAACTATTTGTCGACATTCGTTGGTAGATAAAGAAGGCCTGAAAGCTTGAGATATCATGTGTATGGGTATACACAATAGATACGCTTCTTGTGGGTTTCGAACTAGGGTTTCATATATAGTGAACACATATGATGCATGACAGTAGTAAGTAATGAAACCAATGAAATGTGAAATGTTACAATGTAAAAGTAAAAGGAGTGCAAAGAGAAATGCTTCTTGTAGAAAGGACTTGTAAGGCTTTCAAGCCTAGGAGTGAAGATAGATAAAGAGAAAATCTCTTCACTAGTCCCTACTTCTTAAGTATGATGAATGAGTAATTGATAGCATTAAAGCAACCACAATGTGTATGAATTGTGGGGGTGGCTTAGCTATTTTTGAGAAATGGAATATACTTAAAAAGAATGTAAAAGTAATTTGCTTCTTATAATTGAAATTTAATGTATTGAAAGGTTGGAGATCTTCTAGCAAATAACCTAAATGTGGGGGAGTTTACTCAAGTGTTAGCAAATTACTTATTAAGTCCGAACGCATATTTGGAGGAATTACATTGGAGAACAACTACTCTCAAAGGAAATAATTTCCATGCATGAATATAAAGTTTGTGATGGCCATACAATGAGTAGTCAACCTAGTGGTACCAATTTTTAAAGGTTTGACTAGAAAGTAAGTTGTATCATTGAGGGGAATGGGTTAAAAGCCTATGTCTTAAGAATCGCCATAATGGCAACCCAACCTAGTTGACTGGAGATCCCAAGATCTAGGTTCAAAGGGACAACCGAATTATGGATGATTCAACGAGAGCACTGCAGAGATAATCTCCTACCCATATTCTATGATGAAACAGTGCTATCTGCAGCGTATTTAGGATAAGCTTTGCTTTTAATGATTCCTATACTTGGAAATAACAAGTGGGGTATTGCAAGATACTCTTAATGGGAAGTCACCTATCTTGAGTGAGGAATGGGGCCATTCATGTGAGAATTTTTTGAAGAGTTTAGTTCTCTAAAAGCACTCATGAGAAACTAAGAATTGTTCAGGGCCAAAATGAACACAACCGAGCAACCACAAGGTGTTTGGAAGGGTATCACTACTACAATATTAGCTTTAGGTGTCGGAATTTGGTGGCGGTTATTAAGTATTTCTGACGGATAAAGATATCCGACAGATATTTCATTTATTGTCGGATAAAAACTAATTTCTGGCGGATTTTTCCGACAGAACCGTCTGTCGGATTATTCCTGGCGGATGTTTCCGACAGAAACCTGACATAATAAATATTTTAATTGACTTTCTGTCAGTTTATTGTCACTTTCTGTCGGATTTAACCGACATAAACCTGACATACACCAACCCTTCTGAGATAATAAATATGTTCTGACATAATTACTTTTTTCAGAACGGTAATTAATTTCTCGGCGGGATACTGGGATTTAGCACGCTCGAGCCAGACCTAGTTCCGTCCCTTACCTCTTTTGTCAAGTTAAACCAACATGCATGCAACCTAAATACCCAACTAAACTTTTTACTTTTGTCATCGAAAATTACTTTCTTCTTAAACCCTTATTCCAGTCAGTTTGAGCGCCAGCTGAATTTGACTTTGCAAAAAACAACAACCATTTGTAATTTATAAAGTCGTTCAAAAGAAAGAAAAAGAAAGAAACACATTGGTCGTGTAGGATCGACAGATATTTGCATCATGCGTGATGAGATTTGTTAATATTTTCATTCATTAAGCTAATCAAATCAATTGAATTGGGACATCACATTACTATTGTCGGCTGCGAAATGATAATTGTTAGGATAATTACTAGACTTAAACATGACTAGATGCCCCCACAAATTTAGAGAGATGGCATGAAACAAAGGGTGAAGGGTTTTCCCTTTTCCAAAAGGAAAATAAGGATATGCTTCGATCCTTTGTTTCAAATTGTACATTCTTTGACAAGTTCAAAACTTTATCATTTGGTCGGTCAGTTAATATAGTGTGCGTGTCTCGTTCACTCTCAATTTTAAATCATCGACTTCGTAAATTAGAGTAGTTGAGAATATTGTATTATCATATAAAACCTAAATACTTAGCCCATGGGCCTATAATCTAGTCACAATCGCTATACTATCTCAAATCTTTGTAGGAGTAAATAGGCTTTTAATTTGATTGTGGCAAGGAAAGGGACTATAACATGGCTACAATAGGCTAGTGGGTGAAAGTTCCATTTGTGGTGTTCAAACATGGCCCAGCTGCGGAAATAGTGATGGTTGATGGTTCGAAGAAAAGAACAAAACATCTGGGCATGGTGGCACCTCACAAATGCAGGATGTGCATTTGTCTGGGGCAAACCCGGCTCAGCACATGATTGTGGGGAAGGAGGAGATGATGGTCCCCAGTCTGGAAAAACACTAGGGCCCCGCAGAAAATATTCCACTACCCCCATTTCCATTGGTAAAAAATTTCAATGGGAAAATTGTATCGAGATTTTCTCTGGATCTTTCAATTCGGAGCCGATCGATCGAAAAATCTGGACTGCTCATTTTGAATATTTTAGTGCCTTAAGTCCATTCACTTACTCACCTCACACAAATCAAGAATTCGAGTCTCTCTCCCTCTCTTGAACTGGAACTGTGAGAGAGAGGATCTGAATTCAGGAAGGTTGTTCTCACTTGGGTAAATTATAATATAATTATAAACAATTTTTGTGGTGGAGGGTGAACTTTACACTCACATCTTAGTAATTTGTGATTACCATTGTCTTGGTTTACACAAACGGCTGAGCAGTTTAAGACATCGTGTTCACTGATTAGCTAAGTAAATCCGATAGTAATTCACTACGGAAGGTTCAAAGTCAAAAGCCATCTATCCCGATGTTGTACTTTTCCTACTGAATTTTCTCTCTAGTGTCTGCATTATCATTTGCATGGTATTGAGTCAATTTCCATTCATGTGGGAGATTGTTGGAAAATTTAATAATAATAATATTATTTTAAATTTATTAATTGAATGGAAATTAGAAGTGAATCATTTTGGTAGAAAGATGTGTCTACTCAAATGAAGAGTTGCAACTTTTGACTCTTCATGAATAGTAACATGCTTTCCAAAGAGGTATCTCACACTCTATAAATAGGGAAGTCCCCTATAATCACAAAATAACTTTTCATTATACATATATTCATACATATAATGCATTAAATATTAGAGTCTCATTGAGTCCATATGAGAGAGTTTTCAACACAATCGTGGTTCATGAAGCCTTGTGATTTAGAGTGCTACTATTACAAGGATGGGGTCGTTGTATCTTGGGAGATATGCGCCGATCAACCATGAGGACCGTAGTGGGGCGTAAACTTGTCTTCAGGACAAAGTGTCTAACACTTGCCTCGACCGTAATTTCTAAGTTTTTCTAATCCATTATATCATGTTCATTTAACATTGATTACTCATGTGCATGCATTATTGTGATATATAATTGCATGAATTATTTCTTGATTTATTTATTATAGCAATTAGACCCAATTTTTCCAACACCGTCAACAAACAATCTGGGTTGGCTGCATTGATGTTGCATGTAAGATTAATAATTCCATACATATACTGACTGTAAATCTCGGAAGGTAAAACATTAGTTCATACCCTATCTGATCCAGATTTCGCATCTGAGCAAATCTTGCCGGATGAACTACAGATGAATCATCTTCCTCCGCTATGGCTCGCTTCAATTCTCGAGTCCAATCTCCAACTGTTCGTATGTGAACGCTGAGGTACTCGTCTCCTGGTGCCGAGGTAATGGAAAATGGATGCCTGTAAATAATAAAGGAATGGTTCAGTACTTATCGTTGTCCGGGTTTTTTTTTCTAATTTACATTTCCTTAAAGACGAAGTTTAATATGAATCAGACTCGCCATTCAAATGGGGAGATTGTAGGGCATTGAAGAAATATGTACTGCCCACTTTTGTACTTAAATCGAGGTGGTTTGGACATGGTTAAGCTAATCACATTTCCGGGGAGGACCGAAACCTGTTGACAGAGTCAGAAACCAACATTCTCTAAACTATATGAACAGATTCGAGTTAAATTTTCTTACCTTTAACATCTTAACTGAATAATGCTTCGATCTACATGTTCTCAGACTGCGCTCCGCTACATAGAGCAACAACGGCACAGAGATGTATATCCATGTCTGCTAAGTAGTAAAACATTAATTACTTGATGCAATCAGTTAACAAGTAAATGAAATTTCCTTTGTAATTCTACAGTGTTATTGTTCACATTTCGTACCGTTTTCTGGTACCACCTGTGGGAAAAATACAAGCAGCTTCCATGGATGATTAGCAAAATGTAGACAAGACCTAGCAGATGATGAGAATACCAGAATGCATTAAACCCAGTCAACTTGTTGAATGGCGCAGGAAGTCTCACCATGTTCCGCCGAAATCTATGAGCTGCTAGTGTGAAGGAGATGGTGTTGTTGATAATTGCAAGTGTACAATATCGTCCAAGTAATATAGTGATAAGTAGAGTGTCGTTCAAACTAGGATCGGATTAACCTAAATTTACTATTGAGATTGACTCCAAACTAAACTAAAATAAAAGAAAGATTACATTGACAAACTCAAGTATGCAAAGAAACCAAATGAAAGTGAAAAGATCAATTGATTGAACAAAGTAAAAGTGAATGAATTATGAAAGATTAATATATTGAAGCACTAGGACATCAGGTTCCTCATTCTCAATCCCATCTATTCCCATTATTCATATTAACATCAAATTATTCCCATGTTGCTAGCAATTATTCTTCGTCAATATTTCCTGTCAGAATATACTAACTGTGTTTCTAACTACCTACCCAAGCTATGTCTAGCCACAAATATAGATAATCGAAACCCTTTAGCTAAATGGATAATTTCCCAATACTACACAAATCATAACCAGTATGTCTACTCAATTATGTAATTCATGGTAATTGTTATGAGAAGCAGTCTACTAAACTCAACCTGTCAGTCACAATTTAGTTCTTCACACAAATAATAGCCAGTTATTTGATAACGATAAAGCACAATAGCAATTACTGAACATGAAAAACAACCGAGATGAATATAAAACAACGAGAATTAGATGTTCATGATAAGAGTACACCCTAGTCCTAGCAAAAGGACTTAGTTCATGATCAAACTAATAACAAACATAAATGAATTCGAAGACATTAAAGAAGGAACCGAGACTTCAATCTCAACTTCTCGACAATGCTTTAATCCACAATTTCTTCTCTTTAATGGCCGATGTGTATCCCTGAGGTTATGGATAATCCTCCTGAATGTCTCCCCACACTCCAAGTCTGCCAGTGTCCCTCATTTTCCTTCTCTCTTTTCTCCGCTGGGCTTCCCCCGTTCTCTTTTTAATCTGCCCTCTTTCTTTTCTTTCAAAACCCCTCTGCTCTTCACGTGCCCTTTTGGACTCTCAATACCCAATTTCTTTTGGGTGCTTTGATCCTAATTAAAATGGGCTTTCTTTAATTGGGCAGCCTTTAATTACCAAAGTATCACTCCGTTTCCTGCTAAGTGCTCCAACCCACTCGGCAATTCTTTTTGTTTCTCTACTTTAAGCTTCCAATTCCCTGCTTTATTCACGAATCAACTTTTTTACAAAAACTAACACAAGACACATTAAACTCACTAACTTAATATAAAATCATTATTAAGTTAAAGGTAAAAGAGGTACAAATATATATAAAATATCATCCTAACAGATGGCTATTAAAATCACCATCAAAATTCCAGTCACGCCTTCAGTTCCGGTGAGTAGGAATTCATAGGTGGTCTTTTTGTCATGGAAATCCAAGGATAGTGGTGCAAATTTTTCCGGTGAAGAGTTTACCAGGCGAGGAAAGTCACACGCCAAATGGTTCCCGGCGTGAATGGTTATTCCAATTACTATAGCAAAGAAGAAAAATAAAAATTGAAAGCCCTTCGGAATGGGGCCCTTGGCGGCCGCCTACCACGGCTACTGAATGGATAGCAAAGAAGAAAAATAAGTGAGAAAAGCAAAAGGAGATATGAGTAGGTGGTACCGTTATCCGGTATATACACACTCCACAAGTTCCAAGTCCCGTAGTACAGGGCAGCTGGGGATAGCTAGATCGATGTGTATTTAGTGTGGAAAGCCACCTCCTGAGTTCTGACCGGCCATCTCCATCTGCAAAATTTTCCCTTCCTGCCATGACTAGTTGACTCCTTATAGGCACAAACCCTAATAGGCTAATAGCTAAGGAATTCAACAAGAAAACTCTAAGACTTGTCCAACAAGAAAACCCATAAAATAACAATATACCCTAACATAATAAATTAATAATAAACCAAACAACTAACTAATAATTAAGATAGATATTTGCGATTAAGATAGTAGTTTATACGTTTAATAATAATCTTGTTAATGGTAAATAACATAGTAATACTCTATTGTCAAACGACGTATCAAATCGTCACAATTCTAAAATTACACTAGTTAAACTTCTTAATCCAGAACAAAAAGCTATAATATGTACATAATAAGAATATAATAGTTATTTTACTTAGATGAAACTCTCACTAAAAAAAAATTTACCATGCACAAATTATTTTACTGTATACTTACATATATAATAAGTATAAAATTACGAATATGTTTTGTGGACTCCGTGCAAAATTTTAATTCAAATTCTTGTTGTAGAGAATTATACTTCAAATTCTTGTGGTAGAAAATTATACTCTAAGACTTGTCCAACAAGAAAACCCATAAAATAACAATATACTCTAACATAATAAATTAATAATAAACCAAACAACTAACTAATTAAGATAGATATTTGCGATTAAGATAGTAGTTTATGGGTTTAATAATAATCTTGTTAATGGTAAATGACATAGTAATACTCTATTGTCAAACGACGTATCAAATCGTCACAATTCTTAAATTACACTAGTTAAACTTCTTAATCCAGAACAAAAAACTATAATATGTACATAATAAGAATATGATAGTTATTTTACTTAGATGAAACTCTCACTAAAAAAAAATTTACCATGCTCAAATTATTTTACTGTATACTTACATATATAATAAGTATAAAATTACGAATATGCTTTGTGGACTCCGTGCAAAATTTTAATTCAAATTCTTGTTGTAGAGAATTATACTTCAAATTCTTGTGGTAGAGAATTATACTCTAAGACTTGTCCAACAAGAAAACCCATAAAATAACAATATACCCTAACATAATAAATTAATAATAAACCAAACCAAACAACTAACTAATTAAGATAGATATTTGCGATTAAGATAGTAGTTTATGGGTTTAATAATAATCTTGTTAATGGTAAATGACATAGTAATACTCTAGTGTCAGACGACGTATCAAATTGTCACAATTCTAAAATTACACTAGTTAAACTTCTTAATCCAGAATAAAAAGCTATAATATCTACATAATAAGAATATGATAGTTATTTTACTTAGATGAAACTCTCACTAAAAAAAAATTTACTATGCACAAATTATTTTACTGTATACTTACATATATAATAAGTATAAAAATACGAATATGTTTTGTGGACTCCGTGAAAAATTTTAATTCAAATTCTTGTTGTAGAAAATTATATATATATAGGAATCATTTAACAAGAGGGATCCTCATTTTTCTAAAAAAATGGGGATACCCTTTTGACTGTTGAATATATATGTATAACAAAATATATGAATTAAATCGTAACTTTCTATATATATGACATGCATGTCAATAATGATTTTATTCGAGCTCTAAATATATCATCACATAGGTCTCCTGAAATGTAGTTAATTGTAAACATGATCAACTTAGCCGCGTGCTGGATTTTGCCACTCCCAGTTTTGAATCTTTCTATGTAATTCCTTAGCCCAGTATAGGCACAATTGATTCAAATTCTTTTAGAAGCGAATGCATCTATAAAAATAAGGTGACCTCTTTAGTATTTTTTTAATAATATACGGTATGATTCTTATTATACACTCATATTTTTCAATAATATACCGTACAATTTAATTGATATGATTCTTATTATACACTGAAAACAATTGCACCATCACGTCGAGAAACTTTTATGTACTTGTAACACTTGTCACATAATGTATCTTTTTAGTGTTATAATATGGGTGAATGATAGGTTGCATGTGGTCCAATATTTGGACAGGGTATTGGTTGTACCTATGCCTACCTGGTTCGAAAAACCTCCAGCTCCTAAATTATTATAATAGTTTCAAACCCTCTTCTCACCTTAATAATAATAATTTTTTTTAAGATCAGGTTGATAATGTCCTACTTTCAAAGTTTATTAATGAAAAAAAATACATGTGTTACAATTTGTGTGTAACTATAATCTCATGTGACGATGTTCCTGCTACATCTACACCGAAAAATCTCTCGCACCATGTCATACACTCACTATTTTCTTCTTCAATTTTATAATTTCAATTTGCACGAAGTAATTAGGATAAGTATTTGAATGCTCAGAGGTATTCAACATAACTATATAATTTGATCAACAAATGTAAATAAAACATGAAGTGGAGGAAGGTTCCCCCTCCTTGACGAACCAATTTCGCATAACTAGCTAAAGAAATGTTCGTAAACCACGATCGAAATTCAACCCTAGCAAGCCTTTTAGACTTGAAATTCAATTTCACGTGATTCCATCATATATGACGACCCTCTCATGAAGCCCTGGCCCGGACCTTCACTATAAATACCCCTGCTCTCACATTGTTTTAGCAACCAAGCAAATCGACAGTCTACAAATATATACCACCCTCATTTCCAAAACCATCTCAATTTTCAATCGGCTCGCCAACTCCTTCATTACTCATTATCGTTAACAAAAAAATTATGGCTCCAATAGTCTCAAAACTTGGCATCATTGGTGCCGGTGTAAGTGGCATAGCAGCAGCCAAACAACTAGCCCATTACAACCCTATTATTCTCGAGGCCTCTGACTCCATTGGAGGGGTTTGGAGGCATTGTTCTTACAATTCCACAAAACTTCAGTCCCATCGATGTGACTATGAGTTCTCTGACTTCCCTTGGCCTGACAGGGACAACACAGATTATCCTTCTTACCTTGAAATATTGGACTATTTGAAATCTTATGCTGAGCATTTTGATGTGCTTAAGTTTGTCAGGTTCAATTCCAAGGTGGTCGAAGTCCGGTTCGTTGGTGACCGCGAAACTACTGATTTTGGTGTCAAACCTGTGGAGTATTGGAGTCTCTCCACGGCCGGCAGTCAGCCTGTTTGGGAAGTTGCCGTCCAGACCAATGATTCAGAAACCATTCAGGTTTAATTATTTACTTCATATCCAAATGGTATTTTCGGACAGTTTCATGCATGCCTAGGATTTGCACATCACTACTTAATACAATATCTTCGTGGAAATGGAAGTCGGATTAGTTATTAGAGTCTTACTAAGAAATATATGGATGCAAATATATATGTTACAAAAAGTACTTTTATACGCAACCAAAGCAATAAAATTATTTGAACACACAAAATTAACACACTTACGAACACTCTCTAATAAAGATGGAACTTACCACTGTATGTGGACCAAACTGTATAAAGAGTGTCAGCAATTGAGGTGATACCTTTCCCGTAACTTAGATGTTCCTACTAGTTATTACCTTGGAAATGATAAAATTACGTTCTGATTTGTTTTTGTTTGTTCGAATTAATTCAGTGGTATGCCTTCGAGTTCATTGTGGTTTGCATCGGAAAATATGGTGATACACCCAAAATTCCAGAGTTTCCAATCAACAAAGGGCCTGAAGTATTTCAAGGTCAGGCTCTTCATGCTCTTGATTACTGCAAACTGGACAAGGACGCTGCTTCTGAATTGCTAAAGGATAAGGAGGTCGTTGTGGTTGGCTACAAAAAATCAGCCATTGATTTAGCTGTCGAGTGTGCTGAAGCAAACCAAGGTAAAAATTTTGTCCTAAAAATTCCTATTATGATGAATCTTAGGTTAAAAAATGATAGAAAAATAGGTCTTCGTTTTCACGTTACGGGGTTGTAATTTGCATGGTTACACACAGCAAGCAAAGAAAGAATTCAATGGAAAATACGAATTGCGTGGTCAGGGTGTCAAAAGAACTGACTAATATTAAGATGGTTTGGACTTCTTTGACTGCACATGTTTTTCAACGATATGATTCCGAATCACATAGATTCATCAATGTTAATTACTAATTAATTATTTGCTAATTATGCATTCTCTATATCACTCATTCAATTATCTGGGTAAAAGATTTGAAATTTTACAATACATAAGGGAGCGAGTGAGCTGGTTTGGTATTGTTATGCTTTGAAAAAGAAACTGTTTCTGCCATGCTGTGAGAATAAACTCATTTTTACTGCTTTATATTTTTAGTTTTTTTTTTCACTCTAAACTGTGAAAATAAGCTGTTTTTAAGTATTACCCAAACACCTTTTTGAGCTCAGTTTTTTTTGTACTCACTTTTTTTAAAAGCACATCGGTACCAAACCAATACTGAATATGTGAAAAATAGTTCCATACATTAAAAAAAAAACCTTGCAAGAACTTAAAAATACTATTTTTTACCAATTGTTTGTGGGATTAAAACGTCGATTTCTTACCTTTTAGGAGTCTTGAATCTTGATTATATTGACCCGAACTAATTTTGTTATTCTTTTTATGGATGTATTACAGGACCAGAAGGCAAACCATGCACCATGGTAGTAAGGACTTTACATTGGATTGTTCCCCATCACTGGATTTGGGGCTTGCCGTTTTTCTTGTTCTACTCAACAAGGTCTGCACAGTTTCTCCATCAAAGACCAAACCAAAGTTTCCTGAGAGCCCTCCTTTGCTCTCTAATTATGTCTCCAATGGTAAATTAAAAATCAGTTAGCAAGAAAAAGAAAAGAAAATATTAAACTAATATATGAGAAGTGATTTCTGCATCTTTTTTTTGTCTCCTGCCACATCTTGTTTACTTCTGGCTTTTGGATTGAGTAAATCCAAAAAGAATCATGTGATAAGACTTAACAGGGTGTACAGAAGAAAAAAAAAAAGCGGAAATCAGTTCCTTAGCATATATGAGATCAATGCTAAAAGTTTTGGTTGTTATTTACAGCGGCATGCAGTTTCAAAATTTATTGAATCATATTTGCTGTGGAAGATGCCTTTGGAGAAGTATGGACTAAAACCAGATCATTCATTTGAGGAAGACTATGCATCCTGCCAGATGGCTATCATGCCGGAAAATTTCTTCTCCGAGGCGGATAAGGGAAAAATTGTGTTCAAAAGATCAACATCAAAATGGTGGTTTTCTGCTGATGGAATTGAATTTGATGACAACACTAAGATAAAAGCTGATGTTGTGGTCCTTGCAACTGGTTATGATGGTAAGAAAAAACTCAAATCCATCTTGCCAGAGCCTTTTCGCAGCTTGTTGGAATGTCCTTCTGGTATCATACCCTTATACAGGTAAACCTAGTTTTCGGTTTGAGATTTCAAAAATTTTAGAAATTGTTAAAATTGGAGAGTAAATTTTTTGAATGCATGTTTCTCCTGCAGGGGAACAATTCATCCTTTGATCCCAAACATGGCTTTCGTGGGTTATCTCTCGAGTGTTTCAAATCTTCCCTCTTCCGAATTGCGTAGCATATGGCTGGCCAGGCTGCTGGATGATAAATTTAATCTTCCAAGTGTGCAGAAAATGCTCGAGCAAACAAGTAAAGAAGTGGAAATCTCAAAGAAAACAACCAGGTTCTACAGGCTGCATTGCATTTCTACATTTAGCATCAACCACAGCGACGAAATTTGCGAGGAGATGGGATGGACATCTTGGAGGAAGAATACTTGGTTGGCAGAAGCATTTAGCCCCTATGGAAGTCAAGACTATCTGAACAAACATTGAACCTAGGGTTTGCAATAGCCTATTAAATTTATAATTGACAGTTACTAAGAATAAAGTAAACCTAGCTGCTTACTGAAACAGTAACAAATTATTGTGCCATGTATAAGCCATTCAGAATCTATTTAATTATCTCAATAAAGTATTTCTCCACTGTATACTTGTTAAACTCCCACAAAATTATGGGCTGCTTGCAAAGTGCCAATTAATCAGAATAAGCAAAGCATCTTCATGACCTACTATTTATCACAACTGCACATCAGTGATTATATATATCTTTCACATTACACAAAACATAACTATCTGTTGCAATCGTAGTTTGAGAGATTCTTCGATATGCTTCTCTGGTGGGAACTCGTTGTTTTAGATGAGGTGAACCGCCCCATTCTGTCCAAAACATAATTTTGTCTCCCAGGCAATGTTCCCAACACATCCGATTACCCTCTGTGATGTCCAAACATTTAAAATCGTAATCAACTTCTAGCATGATTTGTAATGTTACGCATTCAAACCGTAGTGCAAGATTACCATAAAACATTCTCAAGCTATTGAAGGGTTTATTGTGTTTAAATCATAGGCATGCTGGCCTCACAAAGCTCTGAGGTGCATCCATGTAGGACTTTGTGTGCTCAAGAAGCTCCGGCGATCGGGCTTTAATTTTTAATAATATTAAGTTTATTGCCATCTGTGTTCTTTATTTTTGTAATCTCGTTCGTTAATACAAATATCAATTCAAATTTTCCACAGTGACTTATAAATAACATCTCATTTGATTTTCTTTGCTACCAAATATCACAGTAGTTTGCCTAACAAGGCATAATTGCCCTTGTACTTGGGAAATTACAAACACGCCCAACGGCATTATTTATAAATAGCTTTGATTATACAAAAACTACTACTTGCTAACCCTGTTTTGTGGAGATATAATGGACATGAACATAGGAAGGAAAAAACAGGCAGCTAAAAAGGAGAGAGCTTTAGAGGCTTTGAAATAGTTAGAGAGTTTTGTCTCGGGCTAGAACAGGTTGTTGTAGATGAGTTGAACCACCCCATTTTTGTCCAGAACATATGTCTGTCTCCCTAGCAATGCCCCAAATAGATCCGACGGCACTCCCCATTCTTTCCTCACCTTGTTACCCTCATTGCTGAGTAATGTGAACAGAAGTCTGTTCTTCTTTGCAAACTCCTACAAACATTTGCAATTGTAATCAACTTCGAGCATGGATTTGTACTGGTTATGCATACAAAACAAGCGTCAAATAAACTACATGTCCTATGGAAGTTATACAATTAGAAAGCTTAAAGTAATACTAGAGAAAACTAACATTCGCGATTTTTAAGTGTTGGATCGCGTCTTAGCAGCTTAGTTTCTGATTACGTTGAAAAACCAACAAATTTATCCTTACATCTGTTGAAGAATCAATGAGCTTTGGCCTTGTGCATAATTACCAAACTAAGCCTCAATGTGATGACACTACATGATCTAAACACACAAAGCTTCCACAGTACCTTGTGTGATGATGAGTCATCACCGCTAATCCCTACAACCTCTGCGCCGGCCGTCTTAAACTTCTCGTAAGAATCTCTGAAAGCACAAGCCTAAGGAAGTATAAATTTGTCAGTGTCTGTACTAACTAAAGGCACAATGTTTATCCGGTGTTGTCAGCTTCAATGCAAGTTCCATATCATATTTTGCTCAAGGTCTCGCCGCCGCTCTGTCTTCCTCCGATCAGTCTCGTATTTTGCTCAACAGACCCGCCAGGTACCTGTCTCTCTCTTTCTCTCCTTGTTTTTTTACTTTCTTTGTTCAGTTCTTTGAAGTTTCAGAATTTTTATTGATTCTGTGAATTGGGTGGCGTTTGTTTTGTAATGGGAGGCTTGGATTTGCGAGTTGGCTTTGAGATACCAAATTGTTGGATTTTTTGTTCAGTGATTTTCCCAATCATTGTTTAGGGTTCTTAAGGCTTGGATTTTGTGGGGTTTGCTTTCAATGATTTCCCGAAAGCGGGTTTCACTTGGTTTTAAAAGAGTTGAGGTTGATGCATTAATCAGCCATGAATTTGTTTCTATGTATGCTTGTTGAATGTAAGCACTCTGAGTGTAAACACAGGATGTTGCTGCCGTGTCTTCTTCTTTTTACGGCAATTTTTACAATGTCTACTTGCAGGCAATTGGTGTTACTCTGGACGTGCTCGAAGCTTTGTACAATTTGTAAGATATGAACATGAGGTTGATGAACTGGCCTGAAGCTATTTGGACCGATTGGTTTTAAGAAAGCCTTATTAGAAGATTAGCTAGCGTTCTGATTGATAGAGGATGCTATCATAAAGAGGAACTGATACGGGATAGGAAACATAGGTTGTTTCCTAAGAGGATTATAATAGGGAATCCTCGTTGGATTAGGAGAGGTATATGATATAAATATATGCTGTAACCTCTGCTCTCACAGGTTAGTTCATATTCAACAATTTACATATTGTAGATTGAGTGTTTTCTTGATTGTGATTGTTGTGGCTTTAATGTCGTTCTTGGTTCTATAATTCTTACACAATTTGCTTTGTTGCTGGAATTGTTGTTGGTTATATGCTGAAGCGACGCGTCCGAAGTTTGACTTCCAAACTTCTCAAGAAGATCAGAGATGATTGATTGCAACTGGATCTCTTTATATGAATCCATCTAATGTGTTGCTCTGCATAGAAGAATGATTCTCCACCAATAGTTGTTTGCTCTAGAGGGTGCAATTTTGATTAGCTTCCCCAGTTTATACTAAACCTGCATCTGACCTGATTAACAGATATTATTAGCCTTCGGCTTTCTAATATGTTAATGATCAATTTTACGAGTTAACTATGAGCATGACTCTGTTCCTGTAGTTTTGAATTGTTGCATCTGCCGATTTAGCTTCGCTCGCATACTTGCATGATCTATGTGATTTAAGTCGGATGAATTCTGAATGCATCAAGTCAGAAAGGTATCCCTTTTGCTTGTACACCTCCAGGCTAGGTTTTATCCTTTTCTTCTTGTTTTTCCATCAAATTGCAATACATCGGGTACATATTTGCTAGAATTTTGTTTCGTATTGTTGAAAACTAGCTGAATGTGTCAAGCACTCATGGTTTTGAAAGCTGGGCATTATATATGATAAAGAATTACATTTACATCTTTCTAAGCTACTATCCTTACACATTTTTGATTATCTTTCTCTACGGATACTCCAAATGATTAGAAATGAATCGCAGCTTGGTATTTTGATGATGGTGGTCTTCTAGTTTTAGAAATACTCCTTGCGGAATTCAAACCGTGTCGTTGTCTTCTGGCTGAGTTCATGTGATAGCACCTTCAGCTCCTTTGCCAACATTGGCATCCCACAGTAGAATACCCCTGCAAATTAACTGATTCGTTCAATCTATCGGTTTTTGTTTCGTTGCTCTTACAGATGCATGCTTAGGGTTTAGGAAACTGGTTTAAAGTTTGCAAGACTTTCATCTCGTTCTGTTTTAAACATTTCGATTGTGGTAGAATATCTTTACCTACTGTTGAATACGGATGCTTGGAAGCTATCTTGGTAAACACTTGTTTCCAATCTGGTCTTGCGAAGTGAGTTCTTACCTGCAATGCATGAGTCAATGTTTGAAAGGTCATTAACTGCTAGAGAACACAATGTTCCGCGCTAACTGAAATAGCGATGAAGGATCATACTCGGGTGCCAGATACGATGTCGACACCATGTTTGGCGTGGTTGAGAGCTTGGACCATGGTGATTAGAGTCGACCTAGCGTCACCCTCTTCGTAGACACTCGTAAGATAGTTGTGTAGCTCAATCTGACCCTGTTACAAGAGACAAGGTTAAAAGACTAGTAACTCAGCAGTAGCACATCATCAAAGTTGAAGATAATTATGACGTAAAATGGTAAAGAAATTCATTCATTACTTTGTGATCCATTTCTGCAACCTCGTCCATGACTCCTTTAAACCACTCAAAAGATCCAGGCTCTCTGGTAACCCAGTAGAAGTGAGCATTTGTAGTCTTCTGAGATTTCTTCTTGTCACCGGGCGTCAAACTTGAGGACGTAAAACTATTCAGGCTGTCGTCTGATCTACTAGTTTCTGTATTCGAATCCTAGTTCATGATCAATGCACTGTAACTTAGTTATCAGAACAGAGAAATCTATCGAAACACTGAAACGTTGTACTCGAAGAGTTGGATATTATGAATTGTACCATTTGTTCTTCTGCTGTTCTTGCTCTGTCAAGAAGATCTCGAAGAATGCTTATAAAAGGGGTAGCTCCAATCCCAAGCCCCACGAGGAGCAAGACATCGTAGTTCTGGTAGTCCTGCGCTGGCGCCCCATATGGACCGTCAACAAACAATCTGGGTTGGCTGCATTGATGCATGTAACATTAATAATCCCATACATATACTGACTGTAAATCTCGGAAGGTAAAACATTGGTTCATACCCTATCTGATCCAGATTTCGCATCTGAGCAAATCTTGCCGGATGAACTGCAGATGAATCATCTTCCTCTGCTATGGCTCGCTTCAATTCTCGAGTCCAGTCTCCAACTGTTCGTATGTGAACGCTGAGGTACTCGTCTCCTGGTGCGGAGGTAATGGAAAATGGATGCCTGTAAATAATAAAGGAATTGTTCAGTACTTATCGTTGTCTGGATTTTTTTCTAACTTACATTTCCTGAAAGACGAAGTTTAATATGAATTAGACTCACCATTCAAATGGGGAGATTTTAGGGCATTGAAGAAATATGTACTGCCCACTTTTGTACTTAAATCCAGGTGGTTTGGACATGATTAAGCTAATCACATTTCCGGGGAGGACCGAAACCTGTTAACAGAGTCAGAAACCAACAATCTCTAAACTATATGAACTGATTCGAGTTAAATTTTCTTACCTTTAACATCTTAACTGAATAATGCTTCGATCTACATGTTCTCAGACTGCGCTCCGCTACATAGAGCAACAACGGCACAGAGATGTACATCCATGTCTGCTAGGTAGTAAAACATTAATTACTTGATGCAATCAGTTAACAAGTAAATGAAATTTCCTTTGTAATTCTACTGTGTTAGTGTTCACATTTCGTACCGTTTTCTCGTACCACCTGTGGGCAAAATACAAGCAGCTTCCATGGATGATTAGCAAAATGTAGACAAGACCTAGCAGATGATGAGAATACCAGAATGCATTAAACCCAGTCAACTTGTTGAAGGGCGCAGGAAGTCTCACCATGTTCCTCCGAAATCTACGAGCTGCTAGTGTGAAGGAGATGGCTATTAAAATCACCATCAAAATTCCAGTCACGCCTTCAGTTCCGGTGAGTAGGAATTCATAGGTGGGCTTTTTGTCATGGAAATCCGAGGATAGTGGTGCAAATTTTTCAGGCGAAGAGTTTACTAGGCGAGGAAAGTCGCACGCCAAATGGTTCCCGGCGTGAATGGTTATTCCAATTACTATAGCAAATGCAATTATCTGTGGTAAAATAAGATCAGTACAAACAGAATGTCACATTGTTGTGTCTTAAGGAAAGAAAATTGAGAAAAAACACAAAGCCGACTACAAATAGGCGACAAAATGCACTGATTTATATACGATTTATTATCTGTTTAGTATTCCGAGTTAGCGAAGATTAGTGCTTATACCTTGTGGAAATTAATGTTGTCATCAAATGGGATGAAGGACCTAGCTCTTGTAGACCGAAGCCATGTCAGCGTGTTTCGACAGACCGGTAGGAGGATGAGGGCCATGTTAAGCTTGAGAGTCTCGGCAGCCCCCTTGGCCACTGGCAAGCAATAATGCATGACCTGAAATGTAGCCCTATTTTTTCTGTACTGGTAGAATTTCCATACAAAAAGGGAAGCCATTGCAACAACCCACAACAGTAAAATCCAACCACGCCGCCAATTCTCGAGTACGAAACATTGAAGTGAACGGCTCAGTCTCCGGACCAGATTCTTGGGCTTCAAGGAACTGGGGTTCTGACTCCAAGATACACTTGCCGTGCTCAATGGTCTGCTGTGGTTTATGTACACGTCTCTTTGTAGAAGCAGTGCTTCCAATTGCCATAACTGATAAAATGGTATCGGTAAAGCATCATCAGTTTCCTGATTCAAGACCCTAGAAAGACGATAAATCTTTGAATGTGACAATCACACTGCCATTAGTAAATGAATACACGCGTTATGTTAGTGAATTGATAACGTGCCATGACAGTGTGACAATTGCTGTTACGAAGTCCGATGACAAATTTTTATTCGAAGGTTGTTTTAATTTTACCTCGATGTAACCGAAATTTTCAGGATCAAGTTCTTCCATTATCAATGAAGCATACTCTTCAGCTTGTTCTTTGAGCTTGGATAGCTTGTTTGCAGAAGCACTGAGCATTATAAGCTGTAATTGAAATAATTAGCAAAAAAAAAGGACATAAAGAAACTTCATTAGATTGTGCTAATTAGATTTAACTAATGCATGAAGTAGTTTAACTTATGTTTTTTTGTTAAGTTATACTGCAGTAAACAGTTTTTACCTCTTGAACTCCTTCCCTTGTGATTCTTCCATCTTCATTGCTATCCGCCCTGAAAATTAAATAAATAAAAAAAAATTATAAAACAACTTTTGACCAACTAAAAACCCTTCTCTCTAAATTTCTAGTTTTTCGATCCAACAAAAAACCATGAGCAATTTTTTTTTCTAACCAGAGAAATGCACAACCACAAATAACAAAGGGCAAAACATACACGCAGTTCAAAAACATTTGCTTAGGAGGGGATCCGTTCCCTAATTACTTAACTTTTGTTTTAGAGTTGTTGAGATGGAGAAATTTTTTTAGCGTGTCTGGAATATAAGGTGGAACATCACATGTCATTATGCAATTGAAAAATCAAGTATTTTTCAAGTGTTCTCTAATTGTGTAATGATATATAATATTATGCGTATACTGAAAAATCTCTAGTTGAGATGAGAAATGTTGAAGTAGATAGAACACACAAAACACAGCATAGTTAACCCTGTGTGGGTAAGATTCTCTCTTTTTGGTCAACTAAACAAAAATCTCACGCAAACACAATGCACAACTGCAAAAGGCAAAATGCCAAAACACAATCAAACACAAGATTAATAACTCTCGAAAAGGGTGTGACTTATGAGTACCAATGTTAAGTGCATTAATCTTGAGTGATACAATTATAATAAATATGCTACGATCAGTCATATGTAGGGTTTGTAATAATCTTTTGCCATAAAATTATGTAAAACTCATGTACACACATAGAACGTCTTAAGCTCCCACACATCATTGACTTAAGCACCTCAGGCTCTCACTAAGACAATAACATAAAAAAATAAAAATATCAAAAGAAAAGAAAAAACATAGGTATAAGTTAGGTCAATTAATCATGGTGCCCACCTCCTTTCACTCAAGTTTCAGTCACCTTATGATATATTAGATTAGTTTAAAATTAGAGCTCTGTTTGTTTGGACCGTTGATTTGTTAGAAACAAAATCATACAAACCTAATCAACGGCTGAGAATAGAGAGAAAATGAGAGTGAGAGAGACCCACATGTCAAAAAAGATTTGAAGGCGCGCGTCGAAGCTGCTGTCGGAAATTTGCAACCAAAAGTCACGAAGCTCCTCTATCGTAATTTTGGTTATCTTCTGCCGCCGCCGCCTCGCCAATGCATCAAATATCCCCACCGCAAACTCCTCCGAGTCCCCCATCCCTTCATTTATACAAAATATCATCAATATTTTTCCCTCACTATTTTCCTGGGAACCAAACAGACAAATTTACCTAATCTCAACTATTAAACTTAATTAAGATCAATTAATTAAACTTCTACGAGCACTTAATCTTTTGTTTTTTTTTTTACACTATTTACCTATACATTCGCCGAAGTCTGCTCTGGCGAGCAAGCCGTCCTTAGCGAGCGACTCGAATCTCGCCTCCACTTGCTGCCATTGCTCCGCCGCGTCATTTCCTCCGGCAGTCGCCTTGCTGATGAATCTAAGACCGTTGAGAGCTCTCTGCGCGCCCGATCTTGTCCGTTGAAGCTTGGCCTTCATCCTCCTCCCCTCGCGAGCCGACAGAGTGAACTCCACCACCGACTCCGAACTTGACGCCGTCGTCCTCGAAGACGCCGATTTCAACCACCCGAACGTCCGCCGTACACTCCTTGACGTCGCGGAAAGACTCCTCCGTAAAATCCCGTTCTCCGCCGCCGCCGACGACGTCAAGTCGTCGTTTGCGGGAGCGACGCTGCACACGACAATTGAGCCGTCGTTGTCGTCGTCGTCGAGCTCCAATGTGACTTCGACCAAGTCCTGGCTGAGGTCTCTGAGAAACTTCGGCAGCATTGCGCCCCCGACCGGCGACGGCGAGGAGGGTAACTCAAACCCGGGGGTGTAACTCGACCGCTTCGCACTAGACGACGCCGTCGACATCATTGTTTAATTATTATAATTCTTGAGGTTTCCTGTGTTTGTTTGAAGAAAATGAAATACTTAGGATTTTTCTATCTCTAGAGAGAGATACAAGACATGCACTTCTTAACCGATTCGTCCCTCACAATTTCAACACAAGTCGTGCTACTGCTGCCTCTCTCTCTCCAACTCTCTTTCTCTCTCTAGAGAGTAGTTGAGTTTTTGCTCAAGAATCTAAATTTGTATCAAAGACAACAATACTTTTCCACTTACTTATAACAATTATATATATATATATATATATATATATATATATATTATTATAATAATATAAACTAATTAAAATTTGATGATTTTTGAAAGCAAAGGAGAAAGTACATACTATATGAGAGATTTTTTAGTGTGACCGTCATACGAGTTGATATACTATATGTCTCTATAAAAATGGTGAGTTATGTGTGTTAATAGATTAATAACTTAAAAATTAAAAAATTTCACTATTTACATAAAAACACGTGGTGTACCATCCGTTTCCCGTATATATACCTCCACGTACTATATTTTCCCCGCCAATTTTTTTTTTTGCGTATACATAAAGTGTGTTATTGGGATTTTATGATTTTGTAATGATTTTATAGGAGGAGCTACCATCTAAAATTTAAGAAGAAACAAAGTTTACGTTAATTGCAATTTTCAGGTTAATTGTCAATGATTATTGTACATACGCACATGTTGTACAGATAAATATTTATGTATATGATGTATTTCTACAACACAAAAATCCTAGAATTTATCTTTTTCCACAACTACACTCTTGAATCTCACGTTTTAACTCTATATAAGGAGGTGGAGTAACTGGTGTTGTCGTAAATTTAGACTTGTATTTCATTTTATTTTATTTTCTCACATATATATTGTATCATACTCATGCAAGCATATACTAAACTTATTAAACTGAATTCTTCATGTATTTTACGTAACCCATCGAGTTATTTTTTATAAGTAATATATTTTGCCCTTAATTAAATCATTATGACCATTAACTATGTGTTTGAAATGAGAACCATAATAATTAATTTGGGACTATTGCTATATTTTACTCCATTGCAATACTACACGATGTCGTAAGTAGCTAGAGTGATGTGTACACTGATTGATTGTACGCATCATTTTGCAACATCACTTGATACAAAAATGTGTTCCTCCGAGCAACGCTCGTGGTATGAACATGTATACATAAATGGTTAAAATGCTTATTATCTTAATAATTGACTATAAAATAAAATATGAGAAATACTGTATGTGTGTGAGTAGGGTTTATTTTTCGGACAGCTTCACTCTTGTTTATCAGGCCGTTGGTTCTTTCACTATTTTTATGCGTAACAATTGCCCATCGGTGGCTTCTCTAGTTTTAATTATACGTACGTAGACATAGTGGTAGTGGTGATCACTGTTGTTAATGAGAGATTTTTCAGTGTAACCGTCACACGAGGTGATACACCACGTGTTTTTATATAAATGGTGAAATATGTGTGTTAAAAAGTTAATAACTTATAAATTCAAATTTTTCACCACTTACATAAAAACACATAATGTACCATCCGTATTTCCGCTGCAACTAATAATTTCTCGTTGTTGAGAAGTCAGTCTCAGACTCGATTTTTGATACAAACATAACCATAGAGATATACCCAGTAGCGCTTAATTACCAGCTGGAACCAAACATGCATACCTCTTTTTATTTAGGGGTGTGATATCCACACACCCCTTTTTACTTTTCTCACACCTTTTTGGATTTCGACCATCGGATCGGATGAACTGAAGAAGATCTAACGGACAGAAAATAATAGGAGTGTGTGAGAAGTAAAAAGTGGTGTGTGGATAGCCTTTATTTATAATGTTATCATTGTCTTTGACTGTTTAAGATTCTAAACACGTTTCATTGACAAGTGCATTAGCTATTTAATTAAACTACCCAAATTGAATTAATAGGATCCCTTGACAAATGAGTAGAGCTATGATTAAGTCTCATTTTTATCCCTTTTTTCAGAAGACTCAATCTCTCAATATATATATATATATATATATATATATATATATATATATATATATATATATATATATATATATATATATATACATGTTTAATTGTTTTACACAATTTATTATAAAAATATACATATATACAAAAGTTGGTCTTTGTTGTTTGTTATAAAGTTGTCATACCTTACTACAACTTAAAAATGTATGTGTACGTACTCTCATTAAATTTGTTGCTTGGATTATTTGATCTCCCATTTAGAAGATGCTTTAACAATATTCTTTTAATGTCCGAAATCAAAAAAATTCTCCAATGAAGTTAAATTTAGGGGCTTTTTTTTTTTTTTTTGACATAGCTAATTAGAGCATGGCTTCAAGTTGACACATGTTCCCTCTTAGATTTTGGACATGATTATATAATTACTTCAAATACAATCCAGTTAGTCAAGTTAATGTGATTCGTCTTGTACATGAGTTTGAATCTCCCTCCTCTTGTATCAGAGCATTTTAGGAAATTGCTTATATCAAAACAATATTTCTACTTAAATAAAGTCCTTCTCCCCAACATTTATTATATAAAAGACAAAAAAAAAAAAAAAAACCATATATGTGTGTGGCAGAACATTATGCACACAACACAAAAGATGCTGGTGCTCCAAATTTATGATTTCAGTTGGTATTAGTTGATTGTGTCAGAATTAGAGGGCATAAATAGAATAATGTTCAGTTAACGTCGGGAATTTTTATTTTCTATAATATGATACGTCTAGCTTATATTCTTCTTATTAGAAGGTTCGTGTCTTCCACTCCTGCCGCCCATGAAGGCAGCTCGTAATACACTTCACGTCAGAGATAGAGATTGGAGATTTGGTGGTGCCCTAAAGTCACACGCATATGACCCTTCCATTTATTCGTATGTACACTAGTTTTATTTATTATTTTTTATTTGATAGAGAATCAAGTTTTGTTTATAGCCAAACATTGTTCTATTTGTTAATACTATATACTTTCTATTTGTTAATACTATTTATGCTTAAGTATTATATTGTAAAGATATTATTATGGACAAGTACTTTGATCCATTTTATCCATTTCTTACCATTAATGTATTTTAACCGTACAAATCTCGTAACAAGAACTGTTCCTTTTTTTAACATCATTTAAATACATTAATGTACTCTTAAGATAAAATCTGAACCCGTGGGGCTGCAGGTAATATGGATCTTCTGACTCCAATTGGAAAGCAGTAGCTTCTTGGATTAAGCTGAGCTGATATGATAGTCAAATGAACGGAGTGAATTAATATCGAATTTAATAGTGCGTAACCATATATTTCTAATAACAAGCTAGTAACCAAGAGTACAAATATAACTCGATAAGTAGATCAGGGCAGTAGCTTCATCGTTTATTTGACACTGTTGCTTTTGTAACAGTTTTGAAGTCTCCCCTCCTCTTAATAAGTTTTTTATAAACAAATATATATATATATATATATATATATATATATACACACACACTGTACACAATATAAGAAAAACGAGATGAAGTTAATCATATCATTTCGATGCTTTTCGTTCAAGTTAGATACGGATGATGACAAATTATTGCTTAGGTCGAACTTAATTTATACGTGTCACTCCTTAAATCTGTGGCTCATGATTTGTTATAATTTGATTTACAAATTACTTTAAAAAAGTTCTGCATGCTATCTCATCTGAAAGAATGTCTATCAAGCACCCGAGATGCCAATGCATTTGAGGGAAGTAACTCAACCAATCCATTGACTTTAACGAGTTTAATTAAAGATCTAACTTTAGAGTAAACTTAATACTTGAAACTGTTCTGATTTTTTTTTTTGAGCTTGACGGTCACGCTGCTATCTATGTTTGATGTTACTAATGAACATGTATAATATGTACGGACGTGTTGTGGATATTTTATGTACTTAGGGTATAGTATTAACAAATAAATACACTTATTACAGTATGAGTAAACTGGTAATACCACGTGACAATATTCCAATATCGAAAAGCTCTTGTTAGAACGAGAACATTGTAAAACGGGAAGGATTTGTACTTTCAAACCCCTTTGATCTTAATTAAATTCTTCCTTTAATGTTTAATTTTTCTTGGTTAAAAAGCACATTTGAGGACGTACAGACTTGAAATCCTGTAGCAAACAAAGAAACCTTTCCGTATGGCCTAGCCTTATCGATCTTGTACTCCCCCTCCCTCGTACTGAAAATATTGTACTAGGCAACAACAACATTAAATAAATTAAAGAAATTAAGATTTCTTAAGCAGCATTTTGGTCAATTAGGTGGAACCTACTAATCAACTAGAAACAAAATGCATGGTTTAATGTGGACATTTTGTGATGGTGATACATCCTGGGTTTGTTAAGAATCTAAGACTCCAAGCAAGTCTTTGGACACTGACAAAAAATAATATTAATCCTTCAAGCAAGTTTTTGATGGTGATACATGCTGGGTGTGGTAAAAATCTAAGATTCCAAGTAATTTAATCCATCAAAATCAAGCAAGTAAACTCTTAGCTACCAGTGCATTTCGTGTCCTTTCTCATTCCATTCATTTTATTTGCATGTTTCAATCTTAAAATTTCAAAATTGCCAGAAAGCTAAACAAACAAAATAATGTAAAATAAGAATAAAAAAATCTGCAAGAATTAATGGCGGATTCAGAAACTTTTTTCTTTTTCTTTTTCTTTTTCTTTTTCCGGTGGTCGACTTGTGCACTAACACGAACCAACAAAGATAAATTTTCGCTCTTAATAAGAAGCTTAAAAGATAAGTCAACAGTCCATTTTTGCTTACCCATTAACCCTGATGCAACCTTACCTCCATTCAGAATCGTGTCATGTGTCTAAGGCGGATGCATTCTTTGAATTATACATGGTTTTTTCTTGTTAGAATTGTTTTGAAGGGGGGCAAGGTTACACCAAGATTATGAGTGAACGAGGACTCATCAATAACCACCACAAATTCCCAATGAAAACCAACATTTTCTCTGTCGACCAAATGATAAACCAATAGTTTCTCAACAGAATATTGATTGTGTTCCAAGATAACTAAATTAAAAGGAACTAAATTAGGTAAATGATCTTCTAGAAATTTAGGTCATATCAGGCTCGAGCTGCTATATTCTATATAATTGACCCAAAAAAAATATTCAGCTCCATGTTGATCTCAATTATGTGGCCCAAAAGATGAGAGTCTTTGTAGTCCCGCGGGCAAATTAGTGGCCCGAGTCCAAATATCATACTTATCTTACACTATTGGCTGAGGCTGCTGAGCTTCTCATCAGATTCTGTGATTTTTCTGACTGGTTTGGTTTCTATACTCCTCTAATGAGAGCAAAAAAAAAAAAAAAAAAAAAAAAAAAAAAAAGAAAAGAAAAGAAAGTTGTAATCTATTGAGCTTATATAGAGTAGAAGGCTAGAAGAGGAGTTTCAACATCGCTATCCATAAACAACTATATATTAACACAACAGTGGTTCATTTATCTATCTTGCGATTCAAGAAAATTTTACTAAATAAACCACAATGTATTGCATACATTACATTTTTTAACCATTAAATATGACAGATTTATCTTTTACCCGGCATGATATAAAATGATTGTTACTGCTAATTTAGTACTGTATGTTATATATAGTTGTATGGTAAAAAATGATGCTTCGAAGTTCAAATCCAAGCCTTCAAGTTTCATAAGGTAGCTTCTAGCATAATAAACATACTCTAATTTGGAAGCTTTAATATTAATGTCTTCCCTCTCCATCCTTATCAACAAATGTGGCTGGTAATGCATCCTTAAAAGTTAATTCATCTTTTTGGTCAGCTCAAAAACGATTCCTCAACACTAATGAGATGAAAGAACACAACAATGTTAATGAGTGCATTAACATGCATGCAATAAAGATTACAAGAAGTTAACAACAACAAAAAAAACCTTATTCTATTAAGTGAGGTCGGCTGTATAAATTTTACAATGCAATTGCACTCAATTTTGCGTAAGTCTTTTATTAGCTCCAAAATTTAGAATTCATTATCATAGAAATTCGACATAAAAATAAAGTGCCGCAAAAAATATTCAACTCTACATTGATCTCAATTATGTGGCCCAAAAATGAGAGTCATTGTAATCCCGCGGGCAAATTAGTGGCCCGAGTCCAAATATCATACTTATCTTACACTATTGGCTGAGGCTGCTGAGCTTCTCATCAGATTCTGTGATTTTTCTGACTGATTTGGTTTCTATACTACTCTAATGAGAGCAAAAAAGAAAAAAGAAAAAAGAAAGTTGTAATCTATTTAGCTTATATAGAGTAGAAGGATAGAAGAGGAGTTTCAACACCGTTATCCATAAAGAACTATATATTAACGCAGGTTCATTTATCTATTTTGCAATTCAAGAAAATTTTACTAAATAAACACCAATGTATTGCATACATTACATCTTTTAACCATTACATATGACAGATTTATCTTTTACCCAGCATAATATAAAATGATATTTACTGCTAATTTAGTAGTGTATGTTATATATTGTTGTATGATAAAAAATGATGCTTCAAAGTTCGATTCCATGCCTTCAAGTTTCATAAAGTAGCTTCTAGCATACATAGTAACATACTCTAATTTGGAAGCTTTAATATTAATGTCTTCCCTCTCCATCCTTATCAACAAATGTGGCTGGTAATGCATCCTTAAAAGTTAATTCATCTTTTTGGTCAGCT
Organism: Crataegus laevigata; assembly: GCA_963580275.1. Classification (NCBI taxonomy): domain Eukaryota; kingdom Viridiplantae; phylum Streptophyta; class Magnoliopsida; order Rosales; family Rosaceae; genus Crataegus; species Crataegus laevigata. The sequence goes on along the minus strand of OY756942.1, from coordinate 33,706,787 downwards.
CAAAAACGATCCCTCAACATTTGTGAGATGAAAGAACACAACAATGTTAATGAGTGCATGAACATGCATGAAATAAATAGTACAAGAGAAAGAAGTTAACAACAACAAGAAAACCTTATTTTATTAAGTGATGTCGGCTGTATGAATTCTCAAATGCAATTGCACTCAGTTTTGCACAAGTCTTTTATTAGCTCCAATGTTTAGGATTCATTATCATAGAAATTCAACATAAAAATGGAGAGCCGATTGTCGACTACTTGACGTCCACCTCCTCCTCCTTTATTCAGGCTTGAAACCCGCAACATAAGATAAACTTAAACATGCGGAGTTGCATTATGCAATGATTAAGACCTACATTTTGTTTCAAAGATAATCTATTAGACTTTGGTAAAGTCATCATCTAAATGAAACGTGTAATGTAATGCGTGGGTTCAAAGTTGCTTAAAGTCGTCCAATGCTAATGGACGGTTTCTATTATATTTCAACCTACAAACTTAAGGTAGAGCTTATAATGTAGACACTCTCATCACCCCGTTTTGCAAGTAACACGAAAAGGCCTCGTAGTAGTGTTGCAATCATTCCAAATTGGCGTGGATATAATATTGACATCAAACATTTTATTTATTTATTGTTATGTTCTCAAATTGTCGTAAAGATGTGATATTAGTGCTTTCGCAATGTGACATCCCGTCCCGTATTTTTATACGTTCAATGTGAAATGACGAAAATACCCTTACCTACGCGTGAACGGGTACGTTTGGACACGAAAATGGGTTTTGGGTGTCCTAAATATTAAGCCCAAAAATATTGGGCTGATGAAATGACACGTGTGCTGCACATGCACACACCCACGTTTTAACCCTATCTTTTCTGGTTCTTCCTTATCTCTCGTTCTGAAACTCTCTCTCTCATTTCTCTCGACTCCTCCCTACGGAACACACACACACGCAAGCCATCTCGACCTAAATCAACCTAAGGTAAGTTTATTTGCATTTGTTGGACTCTGTGGAACTCGTAGATATAAGTTTTAGGTTTAGTAACCCCGAAAACTATCGAGACCGTGAGTTGTTATTAAAGTACTGTTCATGTGCTTTTGTTTCAGGACGTTTTAGACAAAACAAAAATCACCACGAATCCTAAAACATTCCCACGAGGCTCGGAGTACCTCAGTGACAAAGTTTGGACGTCGGAATCACTGGTTTCAAGCTTGGCCGAATTTGAAGGATTTTTCCATCGAGATTTTGGACGTTTTTCGAAGGATTTGAAGGTATATTTGTGTTCTACATTGAATTTGGAGCATTTTGGTATAAATTTCATGAATTTTGGATGAAAAATGAAGAAGATAGGAGGATTTGAAGTTTGGCCGGAATCGGTCGCCGGCGCCGGCGACGGTCGCCGGAAAAACCAGTCCGGCCGGCGACCTGAGGTAGGGGGTGACGGAATATTCCGTCAAAGTTGACGGAATATTCCTCACGCCGTTAGTTAACTCTAACGGAATCCGTTAGAAGTTAACGGAATATTCCCAACGGAATATTCCTTTACGGTTAGGGTTGACCGGCGTGTGCACAGCACGTGACAGCGCGTGGGGGGCGCGTCTGTCCGTGCTATTCCTGGCGCGTGGGGGCGCGTGAGCAGTCCAAAAATTATTTTAAAAATATCACGACGATCGTGACGTCGTGTAGGTCGCGTTGGTATATTCAAATGCCAAAATTGACCTTCGTATGAAAAGTTATTTACGTAGGTCGTTTATGTGTTGTTATTGACGGTTTTACGATTAATTCACGTATAGGTGAGACGTATCCGACGGACGAGCGCAGTCACACTAGGCTCGGGGGATACGACCCGTCGACATACCAGTGAGTGGGCTTTTGTTTTCAGTATATATATATATATATGACGTTTTTCCCAGAAACGTAAATTGATTGAATTACGAATTGTTTGGATGTGATAATTAGATTGCCATGTCGTATGTCTACTATAGTATATGAATATGATTACGATTGCATTCATTATGCACTGACGCCGAGGACGGCCAGATAAGTAATGTGGTAGTGCTTGAAATGATGTTAGATTGTGATTTAGTTAATCACCTGCACCTCGGGTGTTGTGCTCCGCCAGAGTAGGGCCTAGCCTTCACGTGATCGTTCACCTCACGCACCGTACGCTCAACTTGGATCCAAGATAGGTGCCTAGCCTGTCGTACAGACCACAATAGGTGGTTCCGACTCGTTGGTGACCCGCGATTCGTCGCACAGCCTTCACGTGATCGTAGCACAGAGCGAAATATTATACACCTAGCCTGTCGTACAGACCACAATAGGTGGTTCCGACTCGTGTGCAGGATGATAATAAGAATGATGATAATGATAATGATTGATAGGGATTGAGTATGTTTGATGTGGCCAAATCTTGAGCTTGATGATGAGTTGTGATATGTAGACGATGTTTTCGTATATACGTTTATATACGTACTATTTTCTGGGAAAATTATACTGATTTACAGCGAGGGGTTATTTATGGAATTATGAAATGGTTTTTGGAAAACTTTGTTTTTGCCCACTCACCTTTCATGTTTTGCGCCCCTCCAGGTACTAGGTAGCTACGTCGTGGACGGTTAGCGAGGCGCTAAGGCAGTTCTGACAGACTACCACCACTTATGTAGGATTTCTTTCACAGTTGTAACGTTTGTTTTAACTTGACTGCACCTAGGATCGGCTCTGTATCATATGTATATTATAAACTTAATTTTCACTACTGCACTTCATACCAAATTTGCTTCCGCTGACGCACACGGCTACGTCACTCACACGTGACGGCCGGCACGCCTCGGTTTTCGGATCGGGGTGTGTCAGCAATGTGTTAACATATATGCCTCATTGTTTATTTATTCTTACGTGTGTAATTAATATAGAGTGAGAAAGGAATTAATGTAACAATTGAGGAGTGAGAAAGGAAAAATAATGAAAAAAAGAAAAGTGATGCTATGAATTCGCGTTCGTATCTTGGTATGACTTAATGATTTCGTATACAAGCGTTTTCCCCAAAAAGAAAAAACCCAATAAAAACTAATGACTTGGCATCGGATTGGACTCAAAGCACGTGGAAAAGCCAAAACTCAAAGACGAAAAGCAAAAGCCATTGCCCTTATACACATGAAATCGAGCCTTGAGAATTGAGAAGCCAGCATTGCGAGAACTTGTCTTCTAAATGGGATTCGACCCAACTCGAGAGATTAGTTCTCGCCTATGTGCAGGGATACCCTGGATTCATCCAAAAAAAGGTCGTTCAAAGTTGAGAGATCAGCAGCTATAAATATGCTCCTCTGTTTTTCATAACATCTTTTCTCTGCCAAGTCCTCATAATTTTCCACTTCATCAAATATAAACACATTTTTCTGTTTTTTCCTTCTTTTTTTCGGTCTCACGAGAAAACAAAAATATATAAATTATTTATTTATTTGGATATAGACGAAGAGAAGCCGTTAGGTTTGTTTGGTTCCTAGGAAAACAGAAAAAACAGAGTCCTCCGAAAGCGTAGTCAGAGCGAGTGAGAAAGGAAAATTTGGCTCCGAAAATTGATGGGATCACAAAAGTAGTAAACTGTAAAACTCCCAAAACATTCATCTCCCTTTTCTCTCTGGGATTTATTTTCAATTATTATTAGCGAAATTTAGAAATTATTTTTTGAAAGAATCTCTCTCTTTGGAGAGCTAGAGCTCGCTGTGTTATTTCCTTCCGAAGCTCCCATGGCGTTTCTTCATGGGGTTTGCAGTTGATGTCCTCCCCATCCTCAGGTAATTACATTTTTATTTGATAATCTCGTTTGGATTCATGGGTTGAAATTGGAATTATCTGATTTATTGGCTTCTTTTTTCTGTGTAGCATTTTGATAGTGGTTGTTTTTGGTCATTTGGTTTTTTTTATATTTTCTTCTAGGTTTTTCAATTTGCAGATCTTGATTTGTGAAGTCAAATTATCACATCTGACATTGAACTGAAATTACATTCCTAGAGGGATGAAATTATATATTTTATTGAAATTTCATAAGGAAAGATAAAGAATTCACTTTTCAAAATGCAGAAAATATTACCATGTTGCTATTTCATCTTATTTGAATGTAAGAACTCAGAAATCGATATAGGGATGGTTAAAGTTTGGAACTTGGTTGCAGACGTGGGTTTTAGCACGTGAGCGGATGTGCTCCTCTCTTATGCACCCAAGTTCTAATCTCCCTCCCTGGAGATCGAATTAGCTTAAAGTAGAATATCGTTTATAACATTGTATCAAGAAAACAGAAAGTTTGGAACTTGGTTGTACACTTTTGGTATGGTAGATAATAATGATGTTGATGATTTGAATTATAATGATGATGGTGAATTGTATTTAATCCTTTCTTAGTGGAAGAATATCTGATGAGACCTTGTCGTGTGCAATCGGACAATCTGATTTCTTTGTTGGGATTCTTTCAACAATTGTGGTAAAACCAGTACCAATGAATGAAAATGGTGGCACCAAGTTGACCGGAATCAGGCAGATTGTCAAGTTCAAAGAAATTCTGCAGAAGTGGCAAGCTGTCACGCTTGGCTCGAGGGCAAACAGTCCCCGAGCCAAAAGTAGTCCCCATTCTGAAAAAAGAGTTGGGGAGAGCACCACTCCCCGTTCTGAACGAGGCCATGGGGGCATTTCACCGGCAATTAGCAAGAGGCTAACAAATGTTATTTGTGATTCCGACGAGGATATATGCCACAGTCCCGAACCGCCACCTGATGTCCCCCAAGGGTATTTGGCGGTTTATGTTGGACCGGAGCTTCGGAGGTTCATCATTCCCACTAGCTACCTCAGTCACTCCCTTTTTAAAGTATTGCTGGAGAAGGCTGAGGAGGAATATGGGTTTGATCATGGCGGCGGGCTCACAATCCCATGTGAGACTGAGACCTTCAAGTACCTCTTGAAGTGCATGGAGAACCATCAGAAAGCTCACCCTGATGACATCCCTGGTAAAAAAAACCACGTACTTTACCAGTTACCTTTACGTTTTAGTGCCTTAAGATCAAGTCATCCTCTTTGATACCCTTAATGAATTCTAAAACTCTCTAACCGCCAGTATATCTCAATTCAATCACACACTGACACGTGTTTTAACTTAATTTCTCATATGGATGTGTGTAGTTCAGATAAATGTCGACACAGTGACATCACAGGTGCATAAAAGTACTCTGGAAATAGGCCCCTGATCCATTTTCAATTTGATGGGTCATGGATCCACATTGCATAAATAATATTTTTGTTTTCTTCACGAAATAGGTTGCTAGTTTTATTGATGTTAATTTGGTATTGTTGGTGGTTTTGCAGCTGGAGACTGGAAACTCATTCAATGAAGAATAAGTGATCGTGATGAAGCTTTTTATTAGTGGTCCAGGTTTTTAGGGGTGTGATTTTCTGGTGTAAAGCAGGGTCTCTCCTTGTATTCAGACATCTTTTTAATTTTTCTCTTTTTCTCTTTTATTTTTAATTAAAGAACAATTAACTAGAGAAACTTTAGTTAGATATTTTTAAAGGTGTGGTCGCCTACAATTTGGTGCTTAGAGTGGTGGTATTGTTAACCTCTCTATTTTCTCTGATTGAATGTTACCTACATCTGATGTTTGATCCTCAAAGTATGAAACACATTTGTCACAATATATGCCAAATATTAATTAATTTCCTAATAAATATATGGTTAGCTAACAAGTTCTAGCCAGCTTAATAAATAATTTTACACGCCTTTTTTCGCCCCCAGCATCTTTGTTTACTTATGTCTCTTTATTTTCTTTTGTTTTATTCGATTCAAATGCTAAAAATAAACATGAATGTGCATGATAAGAAACATCATTTCACGGGATAATTTGATGTCACGTGCTTAAGGACAATATCCATGTACAATCTCTCACTTTCTCTCTTCACATGGTTTCCAGGATCACAGTCCTTAATCTACATAATTATTTTTCCAGTGGCCGTTGCTAATTTAGGTCATAGTTAATATTATATACAACCTGATGGCATTTATCACGTGAAGGACCAAATCAAATTGCAGACTTTCTTTTAATGAGATATACAACTTCATAATCCGTTGATCATCTTCAATTCATCTAATCCGACAGCCGAAAATTAGAAGGGTGTGTGAAAAATAAAAAGATATGTGTTGATATCACACTCCTTTTGTTTTTGGGTAACATAAAAAGGTGAATTATCGTAAACTAGCACAAAGAGTTGTTACACATCAAGCGAATTCCATCATATCATCACATAAATAATCTATATTTAGGTTGATTCTCAAAACATTGGTACCCAAGATTACAACTCCAATTAACAGGATCATTGGTAATAATGTTTTTACTTTAGTATACATGAATTAATTTGCAATAACCAATACATGAATTAAATTGTCTGCAACACTGCACCGATACATTATGAGGAGTGACATTCGTAGTTTCTTTTATCTTTATGCACTCGTCTTCTTAATCTATACATTACAATTATTCTTTTATTTATTCAATTCAATAGTTAAAAAAAATTGCAAGAAGTGAAAATAGAAGTTCAAAATCATTCTAGGGTCGATTTTGGGGGTGGCGGTGTTGTCTGTCTGGGTTGGGGGAGAGAAGCTTTTCCGCCGCACTACCGCAGCAGGAATAATCATATATCATACAAAGCCAAGTTTTCAAATTAAAAGGCTAGGCTTCTTCCGGCGAATTATAGTCTTTAACTAGAAAGTTCTACCCGCGCGTTGCTGCAGGATTAATAAAAATTGTAAGAAAGCTTATGTTTCAAAGATGTAAAAGTCTATGCCATGAAAGATATACTATTTACATATGAAAATCTATGCAACAGACACCAAAAATTGTAGAAGTTTTATTACTTTATCTAGAATGACAAAATACGATAAATGTTATTTACTGCAACGCTCAAAGTTTTTCTCCAATACTGTTGATTGATAAGATAGCACCCTAGGCAAGGAAACAAAATATTGTAACACGTGAAATAAATTTATATGACATTGGAATTATATTGTAAAGAAAATAAGAACATAGTATGGTTACCTTTTTCAGCAATTTTATAGCACCTCATCAACTTTTGTGCGTTTGCCTCTGATTAGTTTTGTCTCACTACCTTAAATGTATAACAAAGATTGAAAATGACAAATGTATATTAGATAAAAGTTGGATGAAAAATAGAAGAACACACTGTTTGGTAGGGTGTAAACAGAAAGTTATATACCCGTCGATCAATTGGGGTGGCGAAAGTTGTATAGCTGAGGTTGCAATGTAAGCGTTCTATATCACTGTGAATGTGCATCATTCATTTCTTAGTTTCTTTTAGTTCAAACCTAAACCAAAGAAAACAAACAAAATATTAATTACAGTTTATCATATCTTTGCAATTTAGCTTCTAACATGACTAAATATAATCTGAAGGCAATAAAGCTTGAGCCTAATTCTATGAGCCAAAAGGGATGAACACTAAATTTTACACACGAAGTCCCAAGGGGTTTGATAAAGAAATCCCAAAAAGAAACTATAATTTGAAAACTGTGCATAGAAGGTCAACTGTGTTCAAATGTCTTAATAAAGTACATCCACCAAATTGGAAATATCAAGTTGTGACAAATGAAGCTAATTCCTTTATAATAACAAAATGTTGGTAAAAATACCACAATGTGAACAAATATATCATAAAGAACAAATAGAAAAACGATACTTACCAATGTCGACATATGCATTTCTTCGAAAGAATGTTACATGCAGTGTTATTATCTCAATGGTTTGGTCTGCAATAAGAAGAGTAACTATTTAGAAAACAGTATCATTGCTACTTGTTAGTCTTCCTACATGATTTAAGAATATAATTAATTAAATAGATATGGGATCACATTGACCATAAATTATTACATGCAACTCAAAAAAAAAAACCAAAATGAGAATAGTTGTCGGAAAATAGAAAACCCTTGTCGGAAAAAAGTTAACTGGTGCGCAATTAGATCTCTTTTAATAATTGCACATTTAAATCTTTTTCTTGATTGGTAAGATGCCATAAATACAATGTTCCACAGTTCATTACATTTTCATTTCTAGCCATCAGAACCTGAAACACATAACTAATGAGTGTTATAGAAACTTACCACAACATTGTCAAAAGAGAATATAAGACCATAAGCTTCATCCAGTTTGACGACATATCGTATTCGTTTAAGAAAATCTTATTGTAGTTTGTCTTCCAAAAAATCCTACTCACATTAAAAATTAACAGTAGTAAGTCATAACATAATCACTAAATTAAATTCGACAAAGCATATAAAACAATCACTACCATACATATAACTCCATAAATTACACCACATCCACCTTGAGAGGTCCAACATGTCCAAAACTCTCAAAACATTCTCCATATTCAGCTGCAATCGCCTGAAAACAATGAAAAGTGGAGGAAAAAAAAAACAGAAATTCATCAAAATTTCCTACCCAAGGATAAGTTAAAAATGGAAAGTATTTTCAGACAAATATATGCATAGTATTAGTTACTATGTTGAACTGTTGGTAACACGGAAAATACTCTTCCATTCTCTTACCCACCAAAAAAAGAAAGCACTATAAAAATCTCTGAGAAATTCTTTGCAAGATTATCAAAATTACAAAAGTGGTAAACCAGCAAGTCATGTTTTGGATCAATGTTGGACCACATTTGTTTCACTTTAACTGTCTCAAAATTAGATTCTAAATTCCACAATTAGATGAGCAATGCTTCCTGATTCCGCATGATTATTGACATTTGCAATTCACACAACCTTAAATTTTAAAAGAACACACAAAAGAAACAGAACTTAAAGTATCCCTCTTTTTTTACCTTCTCACAAACGTGTCTCAGGGAAGCTGTTGCCAGAGGCTTAGCTTTCTAGTGTTTAAAATCCACGAAATAAAGAATAAATAGAAAAGAGCCTCTATAACCAAAATATGCATGATGGTATTTTTCATTAGACAAATTAGTTATTGATTAAAAATTGGGTAGTTTAATTCTAATTACCTCTTAAGTCCTAGTTTTAGCTTTCCTTATTTAATGGCTTTAAGAGCTGAAGTTTTTGCTGAACTTCCAACACATAAAAGATTTGTTTTTGTAACACATTTAGTTTCTTGGGTTCAAATTTTGCAAAAATAATCATTGATACATGAAAAAAAATGTTGGAAAAAAATGTTGAAAAGAAGATGAGTTGTTCATATTATTTGATTTGATATAGTTTGGTAATACTCACTGGTCCACTTTGATGCTAGAGAGTGGTTGGCCATATGGCTTGAACAACAGAACATATGCGCTTCTGTGTAAATATAATACCAAAACAAAAAATTCTATGAAAATTAATATCTCTTATTCCATACAATATATACAGTATATATGAGAAAATTGCTTACGGCACGACAAAATGAAGTGTCAATAGCGAGGGTCAAATGTCATCGGAAAAGGCATTTTACCGTCGCAAATACTTATTTATGACGGGCAAAAGCCCTCGCTGGGCGTCACAAATTGATCCATTGGAAATACTTTTTTTCCAACTAGCCGTCGGAATTAATTCATTTTCGACGCACAGAACTTGTCGTTAGTAGTTAGATTTTTATCGAAAATGAATTTTCAAAATGGCAAACTTATTTTATTTTCAACATGGAAATGTGGTCGTAAATAATTATAGTGTTGTCGAAATTACTTTTCAAACGACGACAAATATTTTTTACATTGACTTTTTTTCGACCAAACAATTATGTCAGAAAACCTTTTTCCAACAAAATAATTTTTATTTACGAGAGTGCACAATCATCGCAATTACAATTACCAACCATACGAGGTTGTCAGAAATACGTAATGGCTTGACAGAAATAGGCACAAAAACATATTTGCGATGATCAAGTGTCGTCGAAAATATGTACTTCCAACGGTGAAGCTTGGTCGGTAATACACATTTGCAATGGCAAGCGTCGTCGTAAATACATATATATTTTCGACAAAGAAGCCTCGTCGAAGATATATATTTGCAACGGTGAAGTTTCGTCAGTAATATATATTTCTGAGAGTGAATCTTCGTTGGAAATATATATATTATTGACCATATTTAGTCGTCACAAATTTTTTCATAATCAATATTTGGTTTAAAATGGGTATTTCCAATAGGAACGTTTTTGTTAGAAATGTGCACATTAACTAGAGAAATTTACAATCGAAAAAGTTATTATTCTATTTATAATTCAATTATATATTGAAATTAAAATATAATAAAAATAGGTATGTAATCATTACTAATAAAGTAACCAAACCGTTGTATTAAATTTCTCAACATCCAAACGAACTTATTCATAAAATTATTTAAAAAAAGAAAATAGACAATACTTAAATTGGAAAAAAAAAAAACAATACCCCACAAATAAAACATAACAAGTTTAGATATTTGGTAATATCAAAATGAAAGTATGATGCACTACTGATCTTCATGTTGAGCATCTGACCAACTTTCAACATTCTCCTGTCAAACAAACAATAAAGAGAGTACGTAAGTAAATAAATAATATATTATTCAACAGTAAGAGAAATAATAAAAATGAAATAAAACAATTTACCATAGAAGCAAATGGTCCTGAGCGCGCATAATTATTTGAGTTGTTTGGCATTAGTCTTTCAACTAATTCTTGCAAAGAATTCAACTTATCTGTTAAAGTGTTGACTTGGTCCTTCAATTGCTCATGGCTTTCTTCATGTTCTAAGCACATACGTTTATTACAACTTTGGCTATTTGAGGGATATGCACCTTTAGTACTAAAGCCAGCACCTACACCAAGAAGACGACCATGACTTGGGCCACCAATCACCTCCTTGTATATGACCCAATCATTTACTTCATTTTGTTCTTCCATAGCAGTATTCTTTTTGTTGTCCATTTTTTCCTTCAATAAAATTGTAATATGTAAGCATAGGTAATACACACAATATCATGTAAAAAAAGATCGAAATTGTGATAACATACATAAAGTTCTTTAGCCTTTTCACTTGCCCAAGTTTCTTCACCTTCACTCTTACGCTTACTCACATGGAATTTTTTGAAACAATCAATTGGGCTAGGTTCAATTCCACTACGGTCAAGCTATTAAGATTATAAAAAAAAGTTCATTAAATAAATTTTAAATATGCACGAATAACGGTATGGCAACAAAGCATAAACATAGTACTTTTACCTCATCTTTTCTGTACTTTGCCATTGGAACTGAACCTGTGGTGTGCACAATTGTAGATTGCTCCCTATTGCACGCGTTTTGCACACTTTGTTTCTGCATGAAAAAGAAAGCAAAGTTAAAACCCAATCATCTCACAGTAAGCATCTACATGTAAGGAAAATAATACATTAACCATCATAAGATGATATTACTTAAATAAAACTTTTACCTTCCATTAAGGCTTCTCCCATTTTTCAACCATTTTACACCAAACATCTTTAGATACATTTGATGGGCAGTTAATGTATCTCTCCCCAGTAGTCTTGTACTTGTGAAAAACTGAATTCCTCAATGTGCTCATCCAATCGGCATATCTTGTTTTAATATGTAGTTCAAAAGCAGCCCTCATCTCTTCTTCAGAACACGTGTATGTGTATCCAGTTCCCTTAAAACGATCATACAATTCATCCATTTGATCTTTTGGATAATCTTTAAACGTAATCCAAGGCCCATTAATAACTTGATTAAAGAGCACCCCTATAGTTCTCGTAGCATTTGTAGTTACAATCCTGTAAAATTAAAATTAGATTAAAACAATCACATATCTAAATAGTAAACTATTTGACAATCATGCTTTCAATGACTTGTGCTCATTATCTGCTATCATGTATTACAATTGGAGTGCCATTCCCATCTTTACCCTTAGCCTTCCCTCTACCTTTCTTTTTGGTAGGACCTAATCAATAAAAATCATAATGTGTTTGCATGTTTAATAAATAACCAATTACAAAAATGCACATTTTGAAACCAATATAAATACGGTACCTTCCACACTTGAAGGTTGATTCTCAATAGATGTTTGTTGTGTCTCATGTATTTCGCTATCATGTGATGGTTGGGTAACATCAAGTTGGTTTGAAGAAGGTGTAGGTGAATGAGTAGTGGTGTGCAGTGCTCTTTTTTGACTCATTCCTCTTGTTTCCGTGGCTATAATTTTACAAAGAAAACACAAAGCTAAATAAGACATAATTATCAGAGAATTAGTTTCTTTTAACATATGACAAAGTTCATAAAACAACCAACAAAGACAAGAAAATTAGATGCCTAGTACCGAAAGATAGAAAAATGAAAAAATCCACATATAAAATTACCTTGTATATTTGCATGTTGGGTCTCTTGCATTCCATTGTCATGTAGTTCAGTGGTGGAATCATGTTGGTTTAAAGAGAGTCTAGATGATAGAGGACGTGTGCTTGATGAATTTTTTTGGCTCCTTCCCTTTTTCGCCATATCTATCAATGATACAAAGACAAGAAAATTAGATGCATAATACCAAAAGATAGAAAAATGAAAAAACGAAACCATGAAACCTAAAATAAAATCGACTAGAATTGGTGTTTCAATGGCTGAAGGCAAAATATATACATAAACTCTAATTGTTAAGAAATCCTAGCAGCCATGAAAAATGAATACAATTGAAATTTAATATTTACATAAACCCTAAACTTAAAATCGGTTGGTTTCTCCATCCCATCCTTGCGGCCGAAATTTCAATACTAGTTTTGAATGCAGCCCAAATATGTCTAATATTTGTATGGCTAGCTTTCAAAATCTAAAATCCGTACTTCTAAACCCTCCCAAATTCCATCCAGAAACCTTTCAAGAAACATATAGATTTGAAAATAATATATACAAATAATATTTGAGGATTTATTAGCATGGAAGAATCATGGAAGAGCATGCAGAAGCATCAGACATGGCACGGCACCATTGAAATTTATTTATGAAGGAATACTGATCATACATGCACACTTGTGCATACCGACTCGAGCCCACCCATAAACCCTAATTGCAAACTATTGAAATTATCCAAACTATACTGCACCCTAATTGGAAGAATCTCGTAAACCCTAATTGCACCCTAATCAGACATGGAAGAATCTCGTAAATTCATTGAAACTATACTGCACCATTGAAACTATACTGCACCCTAATTGGAAGAATCTCGTAAACCCTAATTGCACCCTAATTGCAAACTATCGTAATTGCACCCTAATTGGAAGAATCTCGTAAACCCTAATTGCACCCTAATCAGACATGGCACGTCATCAGACATGGAAGAATCTCGTAAACCCTAATTGCACCCTAATTGGAAAACAGAACAAGCAATAAAAAAATACCAACGGAACGGAAGAAAACATTCGACAAGCAATAAAAACATACCAATGGAACGGAAGGAAAAATTCTGAGCGGAGGAAGGAGTTCACAAGTCTGACTGTTGTTTATCCCAACTAAGATTATATGTAGTTTTATATTAGGTATATTAGTTTCCCTCCCTTTTTTTGGCTGTGGGGGGAACAATTGTGTAAAAACAATTTGGAAATTTTGGGAGAAAAGGAAGGGACGCCAAAACACTAAATTTTTTAGGTATGCGGTCTTTGGGCATCCTTTATGCTATATCTTATGGCTTTAATAATGTAATTGTTGTTTTGGAATTTTAAAAGTATGTTAAGGAGGTGCGTTGATGTGCCATCAATTTCAGACGAACAAGAAGGATTGGGGTAGTTCGCTGTAAAGAGTGTAAGAGGAAACGATTTTGTATTCCTTGCATACATAACTGGTATGCATTAATTTGCTATATATTGCTTTAATATTTCTGATTATAACTTACTAAAGATCGATGTTGGGTTAGTAGAATCGAGTAAATGATATTTGATTTGGTTTCAAAAGGAGAAAGGGCTTACGATTTACATTCTTATCTGGTTGGTGATAGAATAATGTGCATTTGGTCTAGAAAACTTCTTGAATGAAGTTAAGATTTTATAGTTAACAATCGAATGAAAACTTATCACCTTATCTCTCTTTGCTTGTCACTTTAATCTTTTGGTTATTTTGTCCAGTATTGGGTATTATGTGTATGCCTCAATGAGAATCCTTTGCATTTTGTCAAACCCAAATACTAGTTCTAATGGATTTCTAATTCCGTAACTAAAAGCTATAATACAATTATAGTCCAGTAGCAATCTAATTGTTTAGGAAGTGGAAATGTTGGGTACGGAACCAATATAAGCCAAGAGAACTACCCCACATTTATCTTCTACTATATTGATTGATTAATACTCACCACACACTTTATTAATATGAGTAATATTCAACTCTAAATTCATCCAAATTATGCATTTATCTCTGTGAACTTTGTTCCATGCAGGGAAAAATGCCAATCGATAAATCTTGGATGCAATCTGGGAGGTCATCTGAAGATTATTTTAACGGAGTTGAAACTTTTCTTGATTATGCATACAACCGTCTTCAGCCGGACGATGCTAAAATTTTATGTCCTTGCGTCAAGTGCAGTAATAGATACAAAAAAGTTAAGGTTGAAGTACAACAACATCTTCTTTATAATGGAATTATCAAAAGTTATACTAGATGGTATGACATTGTGCGAAAAGGAACAGGTTATAAGATAGATCGTTATGGAATAATTAGTATTAATACAACTCGCAAGTTGAATACTAAAGAGCCATTTGTGCTGGCAAACCAAGCAACCCAAGCTTTTTATGTGAGAGAGATTAAAAATAAGGCTTGGAGTTATGTGGTGGAAACGAAGCCTAGAAATGTTTATGAGATGCCTAATGTTGATGATGATGATGAGCCATACCAAGAAGAAGAGGCGCATGGGGGTATTCAAGGCAACCAAAATGATGACGAAGATGATGAAATTGTGGGATAAGCTTTCATTGTGATTGTGTGTGTGTGTGTGTGTGTTTTTTTTTTTTTTTTTTGTGTAAGTTTTGTTGTGGAAGTGATGTGGTTATACTTTGTTCAATGTCCATGACAAATCTATGACAAAAATAAAATGTCCATGACAAATGTTACGAGTTAACAAAGGCATGCAAATTATTTCTTTATCATATAATACTATATTAAGTTATACACCTTTTTGCTCAACGGTTTTATTTTTAATTTTAAGGTCCAATCTTCTCCATATGTATTCTAAGTTATATGATTTATTTACTGTAGAATTTAAATTAAGCATCAAACTTATTTGAAGAATATTCCCCGTAAATAATTGATTCCAACAAAATCATATGCCTTAAAAATTAATTCTGATAAAGAAAAAATTTCGTCAAAAAAATATAATTACTTCTGACAACAACTAATCACCCTCGAAAATATAAAAGCATTACCGAAAAGATTTTTTTTCCAACAAAAACATAAAAACATTACCGAGAGGACCTTTTTTCCCTCGAAAATACTAAATCAATTTCGTCAACATGAGCAAACCTTCGAAAATAACCATTCTATTTCCGATAAGAACTTTACTCGTCGTTAATACAACTGGCGCCAATTCTTCCCGCCAAACAAAAGTGCATTTCCGACGAAATTGATACTTTTTCCGAGGGCATTATGTGCGTCGGTAATAAAATTTTGTTCCGTGTCATGCTACCGACGACCCATATTTTATGGTCGTAAAATGTGCTTTTTACGATGGTTTTTTGGGGCCCTCGGAAAAGCTTCGTCGGTAATGACTACTTTTTTTGTAGTGGGTCTGACTTCAATATAACCCCACTCCTCTTCATCCATCTAGAATCCCTGCAGCTGCTACTGTTGTAGTTTTTGCAGCTGCTACTGCTATATTGAAATTAACTACCTTAGATAGTTTATTTCACATTCTTAACACACATGACAAACCAAAAAACATTCAAAACATATCAATAATCTAAAAAAATGCCAATTTAATACCTTTTCTCAAACAGGTGGTAAGCACTGATAACAGAAAAAACAGATGAACAACCACTGAAAAATACACCCAAAGAGTAGTGAAATTAGATATAGAACATGCAATCATTCATAAAACATCATGAATAAATAAAGGAAAACTTAACAACTCACCCTCACCAAAATCAATCAAACACTGTAAATCTGCAATTAACAAATCAAATAGTAAAATTTCATAAAATCAAACATGCAAAAAAATTATAAAAAAAAAAATCAAACATGCAACAATATAAATCTATTAAACAGAAGTTAAGATAACAATAATGAATTTGACCTACTATTTTACTATATTCGATTTTTGGAATTTTGAGTGAAAGAATGGCAAAAGAACATATAACAAAATAACAGAAGCGTACCCCATTGGAG
The DNA here is from genome assembly GCA_963580275.1 of Crataegus laevigata. Taxonomy (NCBI): domain Eukaryota; kingdom Viridiplantae; phylum Streptophyta; class Magnoliopsida; order Rosales; family Rosaceae; genus Crataegus; species Crataegus laevigata. The sequence continues at coordinate 33,690,418 of OY756942.1, read as the reverse complement.
GAAGCCTGCCCGGCCAATTGGCCACATACATCAGCAAAGGTACAGAGCCCGGTTGCACTGAAGAATCAGAAGACCAAATCACTATATGAGCAACCCAAATAAGAGGTAGAGGGGAGCAAGAGAGCAAGAGAGAGAGGGGCATAGAGAGAAACTAAATTACCAGTTTTCTCAGTGTTATGCTTAGCACCATTTTGGGGCAGCTTGTTTCCACTAAAACTATCAATTTTCTCCAAATCAAGCTGCAGATCAAAATTCCTTTATATATAGGTATATAGGCATCAACAACCAAAAAATTCCAATATTACTAATTTATCCTTTAAAAGGGGAAAAATATGAAGGAAAAAAATGAATTTGATGAAGCTCACCATCAGATCTATCTGGAACTTTTCTTCTCGGTGGTTTTCAACCTCTGGGATTGTTGAATTCCTGGAAAGAAAGAAAAAAAACCATAAACAGAAAATTAGAAAAAAAAATCGAAAAAATTGAAGTTTTTTTTTATACTAAAGAACAAAAAAAGAATCAATCTTTGATGCTCACGGTTTTGTCAGTGTGATTCCTTCACGTTTATCATCCAATCTGAGTCTAGTAGGTTCCTTCTTAGGAGATTGTGTTTTCATCCCCTTCGATAGAATCCCAACACAAAAACAGAACTCAGTATTTTATAACTCTCACCCCCATAAAATCCAGAGGAAACAATAAACTCTAAACCCTCAAAATCACCTAAACCCAAATTTAAAAAAAAAAGACCTAATTCTAAACACAAAAATAACCATAAAGCAGCAAAAATTGGTACACGAAAAAACCCAGAACTAACCACAAAACGGCAAGACTTCAGACGTGAAGAAATCGGCGTGCGAAGTGCAGGAGCAAAAGTGAGAAAACGAACACAACAAACTAAAAAGGACAGAGAAAAGCGCGAAAGGGAGAAGCGAAAAAACGAAAGGAAAAAGTGAGGAGAGAATGCGATGAAAACGAAAGAAAAAGCATTAAGGCCTCTGAAGAATAGTTTCCGATGATCAACACGTGGAAGAGAGGCTGAAAAATCAGAGCAAAACCAAAAAATAAAACAACCAGCCTCTGAACAGAACCGCCACGATGATCAACACGTAGAAAACAGAAGCCAAAAGCAGAGTATAATAAAAAATTAAAACAATCAAAGGCCAAGCAACAACATTTGTCGTACAAAGAGAGAAAAATTAATGGTGGGACAAACAAATTGTTTAAAAAATAGGAGTTAAATCAGGCCACATGATTTGTGACACAGCAAACACTAAAAAATTATAAATAAAAAAACCAAGGAAAAAGCACAGAAACAGAGAAGAAGAAAATGGAAGAGCCTTCGAGCACCTTCCCCACCAAAAACGACGCACACGGGGAGAGCAGGTGCGAAAAACCCCAAAACGCGTGTGGCATGGGCAAAATGGCCAATTCATGTAGCATCTTGAAGAAGCCAAAAAACTGCGCGTTAGATTAGGGACATAACCGGCAGGGCACTGTTAATGAACAATGTTTTTTCCGCTGGCTTTTAGTATAGGTATAATTTTGCATTCTGGGTTGTACATGTCGGCCAACTTGGATCACAAATCAAAGATTACGAAGAGGAAAATTATAGCCTAGTTGGAACTTATTTTGGAAGCCCATTTTACCCAACACTCCGCAATGCCTCATTGATATTACAACCGGGTTAGTTGTTTCGCGGAAAGATGTACACATAAGCTTCTAAAGGTACCAAAAAAATTCATCACTCTGCAGCCAATATAAATATGCATGATAGGATTGAGATGATGTCACTTTTGCATCTTTGTTGCATGTAAATTTCTCTGCTGTTATTGAGAATGATGACATAGATGCTTAAACAACACTAGAATTATTGGCACGGTTGGAACTTAATGCAATAATTTGGAATAGAGGAGGAAGAAAAAAAAAATTGTTGTGGTCCTTGTGGAAGAAAGAAAATTCATAGTAAATAGTTGTTTAGTTACAATGATATTTATATGATGTGGTATAACTCCTAGCTAACCCCAAGGGATTGGTCTAGTGGAAACGAGCAAAAAGTTGAAGCCTAGTTCGAGCTCCCAAGGATGCATACATTTTGGGTCATCAGATTTGCTTTGGCGTAAGGTTTGACCGGAAGACAAAAATATGATTGCTTCATACGCTATTAAAGCTGCATGAGAATGTGGATTGGTCTGTCACCAATGTGTCGTGGGTTATCTCCTATATTCAAGAAAAAAAATCAAATACTATGTGGGGTATAGAAACCCCAATTTTCACTAAATAACCTGCTTTTCTTGCAAAGTTACAAGTTTACAACATGGGGTAAACTACATACACATGGTAAGACACTTACAGGAGAGCACATTAATGCTGGCCTGGCTAGTTACCTTTGGCCTTCAACCTAGCAATAGCATTCCTCATTTTATTTACTACATTGATACACACACACACACACATATATATATACTGATGATATGAGCAGTATACATATATATAATTCAGAGCTTGGGAGGTGGGAGAACCCACTTTGTTCCTTTGATGAAAGTCAGGCTGAGAAAAGGCTTTGCTTCTTCATCAGATAACATTCTTACATACTTGACCCGACCCGATGAGCTCGAACCCGGTCCCATACACTTGTACTCTCCATAATACACAGTCCTACAACAAAATCATCATCATCGTCTCTTTAATTTTCGATAAACTTATCATTTGTATTTTTAATAAAGTTAATATACATATTATCTTGTTAGATTGTCTCATGATGAGCATATATATTTAAATTATCAAACATTCATGTTAATTTTTGCTTGAACATAAATTTTTAGTGTGAAATTTTAAGTCTAGAAAGATAACATTATTAAGAGAGTGCTTACTTGTCGCGCTCGGTATGCATGTAGTCAGACCATCCTTGTTTATCGATGAGAGAGCCCATGTATGTGTAAGCAAACACAACCCTAGGTCTCTCCCTCCAAGCTCGCCCAAGAAATGTGTCACCTGTCCCCTTTATGTTGCAATGCACAAACGCAAAACCACTATCATCTTCCACATTTTCCCTAGCATGCGCCGTTATCACCCCCATACCATTTGCAACTGAATGTATCGTATTATTCTGCAATACAAAATATTCATTAATTCTGAATCTAAAACTAATAACAATATTTACGTACAGTTATAAAACTGTATTATAATTTGGCTAATTAATTGGGTTAATTTTAATTATTCAATGAATTACCAAGTAGAGGGATTTGCCATTGCCAAAGATGAAATCGACCGTGCCTTGGATGTGGCAATCCTTGAAGAAATGTCTCCCCCTATCATCCAATAACGTGTCCTGAAATCCTATGAACCTGCAGTTGTGGAACGCTGCCTTGTCTCCTGATATCCTCATTGCCACCGCCTGTGCCCCCGGCCTTATTCCGTCCGGCATCGGAGCTGAATTCTATAAAACCAAACACACCACGCATGCATGATCACCATTAGTCGAATTATAGAACTCTTTATTTTACAAACTTAAAAGAAAAATATAATTAAACTGGTAGTTAAAGCTGATTTATTCATCTTCACATGTTTTGCCCTCCCTAGTCCCTATTAAAATCGTGGGTTTTTTTTACTTTCTCTGCCACCAGGAAAGCTGCCGTGTCTATTGATATTTTGGTTTTGCAGATTAGCATTTTCCATGCTGCAGTTTACACTTCTGGCCATTGTTGTGACTAGGTCATGATTAAGTTTCATCCACAAAGCATCAAACGATATCCATCAATTAATATCATCGTATCTCATATGTATAACGCATATCATTAATATTTTCATTCACACAGCTTCAATCACAGTGGATTGATGATATGCAGATCTACACCTAACTCAAGTTAGATAAGCCGTGTTTCTTTGAACTCAACTTCAGATTTACCTTTTCGTCCTTTTCGTAGCTTAGATTAGATAATCAAAACATCGTTTACAAAAAAAATAATGCAATGATGTAATGACAAGCGTTTCAAAAATGTACCATATGATGATGAAGTAAGATTGTAAGATTTTAATTAGGGTAATTAATTTGTTAAAATATTGCATTGCTAGTGTTTTTAAAGGGAAGCAAAAACCAAAACATGTCCAAGACTCCAAACCTATTTCAATGAAAGGTAATAAATCTTAATAGCCAGATCCATTCGTCATACTTTTCCTAGGTCTATCTCTCCATTCCCTCATGACCTCATCTCTGAAAATAACCACAAAAAATGCCATATATGCATGCCGTTTTGTGTTCTTTATTTTTCTTCAAGACAGCTAGCAATAGATATAACAACACAAAATGTGAAAAATAAAACGAGAGAACAATCTTTTTTATGGAAAATATTAAAAATATTTGAACATACGAAATTAACATATTTGTCAATACTCTCTAATGCAACGCGGACTCTGTCATTGTATATCAGTTCCTCCTATATATAAAGGATAAGGGTAGTGATATTCACATATCCTATTTTACCTCATATACACTCTTGTTAATTTTTATTAATTGATTTTCTTCAATTTATTCGATCTAATAACTGAGAATTGAGAAAAGTGTCTGAGAGATAAAAACGGGTGTATGGATAACATCACCCTATATTAAAGAGTATGTTAACAAATGTGTCAATCTTATTTGTCAAAATAGCATCGCCAAATAATAACGCACTTGCAGATAAAATATCAGGTTAAGAAATTCCAACAACAAAAAAAAGAAATATATCATGTTAAGAAACGACATCAGAATTAAAAGAATTATGAACACAACGGCAAAACCATCATGACATGATATAATAACGTACCACGAACGCAATATTGACGGCCACGAAGTAGTCGGACTCCACAGCCACCGTGGAACTATTCCACGTCCCGTACTTCCACGCCGTGCCATCGAACGTGATTGACGGCACATCGTTATGGTCCCCGTAAAATGTCACGAACGGCTTCGACGCATCAACGAGAACCTTCTCCGTATACACGCCCCCGCCGATGAAAACCACGACGCGCCTTGTGTTCCCGGAGGGAATGCTGTTGACGGCGTCGGTGACGGTTTTGAATTGCCCGGTTCCGTCTTTCCTAACGGTTATGATTCTGACGGTTTCCTCGGCAGAGAGCAGTTGGGCGTCGAAGCGGAGAGTGGCTTGGGTGGCCTTGCGGTTGGCGTAGTCCCTCATGTTGTGGGCGATCCACGAGTCGAGTTGGGAGAAGTTGGGTGGGATGAGGTTGGGGCGACTCAGCCCGAGTTGAGGTGAGTTTATGATGATGTTGAGAACCAGAAGAAATGCTAATAGTGGTGCCATTAGTGAATTCTTGGATTTCTTGAAAATGTTTAGGGTTTGATTGATTGATGGGTGAGGAGTTGCTGGTGTGGGAATGTTTAGAGAGAGAAGGAATTTAGAAAGTGGAAGAACGAAAAGGAGACGTACGGACACAATGCTATACGTGCAGCTTGTTCCTGAATTTCATGCTTTGGTTTTAAATGATTTCTTGGATTGTTGTATATCCTTATATAAATTTGGTGTTGGTGATGATGCAAGAAAAAGAAAAAAGTTCTTGCATCTCTCTTGTATATGTTCCACTCGTCACGATTCTTGATTTAACTCGTGTACGAGTTATGGGGATGGTTTGTGTCATCAGAGTTTGCTTGAAGGTACAAAGAAGAAGAAGAGAATTTGTATTCCCTGTAAAAAAAAAACTTGTCACGTGGTAGAGTTATGTGACAAGTTATGTGAGAGGGAAATTGTGTACAACAATTGTACGTATGCAAGAATTTTGGGGAAGGTAAATATTTAAGGCGGCTACTGGTTTATGAGTTGCGAATTAGGAGGCGAAGAGGTTGGAGGAATTTGGGTGGACAGAGAGGAGAAGTTGGTGTATGACAGTATGAGAGAAGTGACAGATGAAGTTGTTTTTAAGTAGGAAAAGGGAAGGTTGGCAGCAGAGTAGCAGTTTTTTTTGCCACGCCAAAAATAGCAGAATGTCAACTGCTTCTTGGGAAACAGCGTTTGCAATTTTAACCTATATCGACTTGGATACAGTTTGGGCTGAGAGTAGGAACTCTAGCCCTTTCTTAAGGGATTCATAAACCTAACATGAGGGCTTCTCACTGAAAAGAGAGTGAAGGTGTTAAAGGTTGGGCTAAGAAGCAAATTGGTGCTGCGGGCCTAATGTATAAGCATTGTTTTACCTTGTAATATCAAGATTTCAATCACTACAATGCTAGAGCATACATGCATTCTCTTGCATTGAAACGAGGACATGCTGAAAATGCATGTTTATTTATTAGGAGTGGCGTGTATGCAAGGCTGTGGTAGATTCATGAATCGTATAATTAGTCAATTTTTGCTGAGTTTTGTCAATGAGCCATTTTGCTCATGAATTTGGGGTTCCATCATGGGAGTAGCTGAACCTTCCATAAAGGTTTCTCATTTCACCGATGTATGACTCTCTTACCTTCACATCATTACACGCTCTCTCACGTATGCCGAATTTTTAAGCCAAACACGTGGACAATATAAATTGAGTGACGTGAAAACACGTGTGACCATTGGCTTCACAAGTTCACACGTGGGCCAACTTGCACTAATACTATGAAAAAAGTTGGAGTTCTACTATAAAACTAATTAGTAATATGGGGAGTAGCACAACCTCTTATAACCTTTGTAAAGTTTCTCCTTTCATTGATATGAGACTCTTTTACCTTCACATCTTCATAATTCAAGTACTTGGTGGGGTCTGTCCACATCTAATGAGTCATGATTTCGTGACATGTACATCTTCCGAGCTATGATGTCGAGGATCGTTGAAATCTGTCCCGGTCATTTTAAAAAAATACAACAATTTATCACCTATACAAACCTACGTAAAACTCCCCATAGGACCTTCCGAACCTTTATTATTATTATTTTCAGCTTTCAAATAGTCCCATGACCCTATAGGGCCTTAATGGATATGTTGTTGATGCAAGATAAACGTATCATTCTGATTCATGTCTAATCATGCGTTTACAATCGAGTAATTAGCTTCTTTTTTAGGGTCAATTATTCTAGCTAGCTAGACACTGACTTTAAGAAGAAGCTGCTATCAACTGAGAATAAGAAGAGATTTACCTTTTATTCCGCACCCTGCTCACTACAAGAGTAAGAGTAATCCAATAATCCAATGATTCCTGTTTCCTTTTTGTTTTGAATCCAGTAACTAAATTTATTGTCTAATTAATGTTTGTTAATGAACACAATTCGTTCGAACTATTTGGCAAACCATGTCCGCAGTCTCTGGTTTTATGGACGGACTTGTTCAATATTTGGTATAGCCGGAAAATAAACGCTTTCGCTACGTACGTACCTTATCCAGTGCTTGAGTTATGATCCTGAATTACTATTGGGAAAAATATTCTGCACGAAGTAATTTTTCAATGTAACATTACACCGCTACATGCCTTAACAATCTACTCAAATTATAACACATTAATTTTAATTAGTGAAGCACAACCACAACGCGTATGAAAATTGGAAAACTAGCTAATGCATGCCCCTCAACTTTCAACCTCAATTGTTCGAATACACAACAGTGAAGACAAAATCTTACCCCAACAAAAATAATATTGTACACACACGAGGAGAATAAGATGACCCGAAACCAACAAGGCACTCTTCTCTTTGTGACTGTCAGGGGACACTTTCAGAATTAATTATATATATGGATATCCCAACAACTAGTTACCAAGGGAAACATTCTCTAATTCCTCAACTTGGCCGACCAACCCATTATATCACGGCGGTGAGCCATACATACATTCCACGACCACCAACAATGTTTCTCTAATTTTCCAAGTTGTGTGACATGTCTGGCACCGCATTCGATATCTTATCCAGTAAACTTAAGGGCATGCTAGGGTTTAATTCGTGGCTCTGCTTTGGATTAAATTAGGTCATGACTTGTACCCTATGTCCACAACATAACTTGTGATCCATATTTCATCACTCCCCGTTGATTTTCTTACACATTTTACCATATCTTCCACACATATTCCTGACTTAATGCACTATATATCATCATCAAGTTACGTAGGAGTCTGAAACGCCACGTGCTCAATCAAACTCGGATCGTGGTGTAAGAGATACGATCCCGCTCTAGTCTCTAGGGGCGACTGGAAAAAGCTGCACTTATCCATTAATACCCAACACACCTCTTTCCCTTTCAGATGACAACAGAGTTACAGATTGATCAAGGCATGCATGCATATGAAACCCTAGTTAAGTAGTTCTACCGGGTTCTAGTATGGGCTGCAGTAGTGAGCAAGCTAAACAATCGTGCGCTGATATCATAGCATGATAGGAGGGGACCCGATTTAAATCGAAATATTACCACCAATACATGCATGGTGTAGTTTATCTGCAAATCTGATAAATCCTGACCATAAGGTAACATCACCACATGTAATAATTTTGGCGTCGTCGAAATCCAATCCATTCCATCTCAAAAACTTTAATGGTCCCCTTCTCTAATCGGTAATTTCACATGCATGAAGGTTTTCAGAAAGTTTACATGTTATTATATAGTCGACACCTCTTCCTCATATTGATGTACTAGACGATATATTAACAAAAACAAAACATAAATTTGTAATTTGAAAATAACTCTACGTGACAGCGTTCCAATCACCGAAAGCATGCTACATCTTTTTCTTTCTTTGACTTTACTTTCTTGATCTAATAAAAAAATGAACTTCCTTTCCAGAGTCTTCCTAGGGTTCACAGTTATGAGGAATAGAATGAATGGAACCCACAGATTTTGGATAGTGGTTTGTTTGGTAACGTGGGAGATTGAACTTCAGCTTTCAGGCATCACATGTCGTGTCTTTAATTTGGGTTTAGGGTTTTGTAGTCTAGTGCCTACAAAAGTTTTTTATTGTGTAACAAAACGTTGCATCGCATCGCATCTCATCGCGTCGTTAAGTTGATAGAAACTTTCTGCAGGTACGTCGCATTTGCTCGTCTTTTTGTTTTTTATATTTAATTTTAAATTGCTAATTCTCACATAGATCAAGTCATCAGGTAGAGGACTAGGACTGCAAAATATGATATTAATGTACAAGGAAAACTGCTTTAAAATTTTAGAGGATCTAGCTTCCTTTTTATATTTCTTAGTTACGTTTTGGATTTCACATGCATGCATGATGTAGAACTTATCCTATTATTTGGCAATCTGAGAAGTGTAAAATATTTCATATCGAAATTTAAGAAGTTTTACAAAGATGTACAATTTAAGAGATAATACAGCACCATTTTGCGCACTACTGTCAATATTCTATAAAGATAAGTTTCAAAATTAGATTATTTTTAGGTCAGATTGAATTATGAATTAAAATTCAGCAATCTATCGCAGACATTGACCGCGATTGATGAGCTTTTTCTTCTAGTGTATATATATAGCTATATCGAACTTATCATGAGCCGTATTTGTGGAGTGACCTTTCACCATCTAGTTTATAAAATGGTAGATAATCAATTCACTCTAAGTCATGGCTGGCTCTTTAGTTTTCATAATTCTGACAGACTGCATGCTGCCATGGCGCGCACCACTGAGGTTACTGTTCTCTACAATTTGAGTACGCTTCCTCATTTCCTCTTTGCCCTCTTGGTAATAGCCGCTTTATACGATGAATCCCACTCACACACACCCCACACCCCACACCCACACCCCCACTCTCTACTCTTTTTATATTTTGGTTACACGATAAATTTGTCAAATTAGATGTTAAATTAATTAAAAAATTAACGGAACTCGAACTCACGTCGTGGTGCAAAAACAGTTGAATATCAGAGTGCGCAATGAACAAGAATACAAAATAAAATAAGAATATTATTAAACAAACGAGGATGTCGGAACGGCTACAAAACCCTAAGAGGCTACATTGTAACTAACTTATTTCTTAAACTAAATTACAAGCAATATTTGTAGAGCAAAACCTAGAAGCCCTAATTCGGATGGGCTAGGCCCATATACTAACTAACAAACAAACTCAAATAATCATAATATACTAATATTTTCCAACACCCCCTCGTCAAACTTATGGCGGTATACGACACGAGTTTGCAAACAAGTAGATATGGATGCAGGTTCCGTTAGTCGGACAGACAGGTAGGCTCCGCAACGCTAAACGCAGACAGACAGACAGACAAGCTCCACAACGTGTGCAAACTTGACTTGACTTGACTGGCGAACTGGTTCTTGCTGGCAAGCTGATTTTAGCTGGCAAACTGATTCTGTTTCAAACTGGCTAGTGTTGAGGGTATGGAAAGAACCCATCTCTAAATGGACAAGATTTCCATATCTCAATTGTAGCAACGAACGAACAAAACACAAACACTATCACTCGAGTGGTCACAATTCTAAGTACTCGAGTGACAGTCACAAAACAATCTCAAGTAAACCAACAACTCGTATGGGATCTCAAAGACATCAAACCAAAAAGGGGGGCAAACAACCCATATTTTCTCTTTGCCCGTGTGGGCCAAAGAAACCTCCAAGTTTTTCTTTCTTTTTTATTCTTCCTTTTTCTTCCTTTTTCCTTTCCTCCTCACAAAAATTAACACAACAAAAGAAACAGTGGCAAGCGGGTCTTGGTGCCATTTCAGAGCAGCTGGTACGGTGCAAGTTGTCAGGTGGAGCGGCGCAAACAATTCATCAGAACCTGGAAGCAGATTCCGATAGTGGTAGTTGGTGGTGCGGAACAACAACGGCGGATTTATTAGATCCGATTTGCAGGAGTTCCAGTGGAAATGAGCTCAATCCGAGTGGTTTTCAGGATGGAGCTTTGTCAAAACGTGCATGTGACCAAAGACGAATACAGACGGCGGGGAAGGAGCGGAAGGCCGTCAACACAACTGAAAAAAAATCACTTTTTTTCTTGCAAACTGTCAAACACAACCAGACAGTCTGAACACAAACGACAACGGACACAAGCAAACGGATACCAACCCAAAACAGATTAAATCTAGAAGGATGAAACCTACTCTGATACCAAGTTAAATATCAGAGTGCGCGACGAACAAGAATACAAACTAAAATAGGAATATTATTAAACAAACGAGGATGCCGAAATGGCTATAAAACCCTAAGAGGCTACATTGTGACTAACTTATTTCTCAAACTAAACTACAAGCAATATTTATAGAGCAAAACCTAGAAACCTTAATTCGGATGGGCTAGGCTCATATACTAACTAACAAACAAACTCAAATAATCATAATATACTAATATTTTCCAACACCCATGTCAAACTCATGGCGGTATATGACATGAGTTTGCAAACAAGTAGATGTGGATGCAGGTTCCATTAGTCAGACAGATAGGCAGACTCCATAATAAGGATAGACAGGCAGGCTCTGCAACGCGGAACGCGGATAGACAGATAGGCATGCATGCAAACTTGACTTAACTTGACTTGACTTGACTTGATTGGCGAACTAGTTCTTGCTGGCAAGCTGATTTTAGCTGGCAAACTGATTCTGTTTCAAACTGGCTAGTGTTAAGGGTATGGAAAGAATCCATCTATAAACGGACTAGATTTTCATATCTCAATTGTAGCAACGAACGAACAAAACACAAACACTATAACTCAAGTGGTCACAATTCTAAGCACTCAAGTGACAGTCACAAAACAATCTTAAGCAAACCAACAACTCGTATGGGATCTCAAAGACATCAAACCAAAAAGGGGGCAAACAGCTAGGGGTGGGCACTTGAAACCGAAAACCGAAACCGAAACACGAATCAAATCAAACCGCACCGAACGGTTTGGTTTTGCGGTTTTGAAACGGTTTCGGTTTCAAAACCGAACCGCGGCAAATAAAACGGTTTGGTTTCAGTTTTGGGTTTTCAAAACCGCACCAAAACCAAAACCGCACCATATAATAAATAAATGTTAATATGTTATATTCTAAACATTTAATTACTTCAACTAGGTTATAGATTTTGTTTGTGCAGTTTTGTGTAGTTTTTTTGTGCAGTTTGTGCAGTTTTTTGGTGCAGTTTTTGCTCCTTTTTTTTGTGCAGTTTTTTGCTGCAGTTTTGGTGCAGTTTAGGTGCTGTTTTAGCTGCTGTTTTTTGTGCAGTTTTGTGCATTTTTTGCTGCAGTTTAGCCGCTGTTTTTTGTGTAGTTTTTTGCTGCAGTTTCAGTGCAGTTTTTGTGTTGTTTTGCTGCTGTTTTTGGTGCAATTTTGCTGCTATTTTTGGTGCAATTTTGCTGCATATTCATTAATTAATATACAAGGAAAATAAGATCGTCTTATGCATAAATATGTGTATATTTTAAATTGTACATTTTTTTCTCAAAAACCAAACTTAAACCGTTTGAAACCGCACCGAACCGAACCAAACGGTTTGGTTTCATTTCGGTTTTGGCTTCAAAACCGCACCGCACCGCACCGCAAAAAGTTTCAGTTTTGGTTGTGGTTTCATTCGAAACCGCACCGAATCGCACCGCGCCTACCCCTACAAACAGCCTATATTTTCTCTTCGCCCGTGTGGGCCAAAAAAACCTCCAAGTTTTTCTTTCTTTTTTTTCTTTTTTATTTTATTCTTCCTTTTTCTTCCTTTTTCCTTTCCTCCTCACAAAAATTAACACAGCAAAAGAAACAGTGGCAAGCGGGTCTTGGTGCCATTTCAGAGCAGCTAGTACGGTGCAAGTTGTCAAGTGGAGCGACGCAAACGATTCATCAGAACCTGGAAGCAGATTCCGATAGTGGTAGTTGGTGGTGCGGAACAACAACGGCAGATTAATCAGATCCAATTTGCAGGAGTTCCAGTGGAAATGAACTCAATTCGAGTGGTTTTCAGGATGGAGCTTCGTCAAAACGTGCATGTGACTAGAGACGAATACGGACGGCGGGGAAGGATCGGAAGACCGTCAACACAACTGAAAAAAATATCACTTTTTTTCTCGCAAACTGTCAAACACAACTAGACAATCTGAACACGAATGACAACGGACACAAGCAAACGGATACCAACCCAAAGCAGATTAAATTTCGAAGGATGAAACCTACTTTGATACCAAGTTGAATATCAAAGTGCGCGACGAACAAGAATAAAAAATAAAATAGGAATATTATTAAACAAACGAGGATGCCATAACGGCTACAAAACCTTAAGAGGCTACATTGTGACTAACTTATTTCTCAAACTAAGTTACAAGCAATATTTATAGAGCAAAACCTAGAAACCCTAATTTGGATGGGCTAAGCTCATATACTAACTAACAAACAAACTCAAATAGTCATAATATACTAATATTTTCCAACAAAAACAACATTCATCTCAACTACTATGATCTACTAAATATGCATACATATCTCCATTATAGAGCAAGATAATGTTATAGACAATCTTCATCTCCAAATGGTTTTTAGTAGTGGTGGATTTGTAGTAATTTACTAATAATTAGTACATTATTATTGAAGTAGATTTAGACTAAATAATTCGTTCTCTTTACTCATGCATGCATGCGTGAATATTTTCATAGGATTTCAAGAGACAAAAATTCCTTGCATCACATGGAGTGGCGACGGGGGTCCGTTCCAAAAGGCCAAATCCGATTTGACGACATACTCGGTACTCCCACGTGGGCTGGTCTTTGACGCCTAACTTTGTTGATTTCTGACTAAAAAGACATAAATACCCTCATACGGATGCATGTGTGTCCATTCACCAGATGATACCAAAATCGATGCAAGGATGAATGGCATCCGGGGGGGCACCCTTTCTCTGTCTCATCAACAGCCGCGAAAAATGCCGTCTTTTTCTGCAACTCTGTTTTTGTTCTCTTCGATCCTGACAGTTTAGGCTAATTCCATCCTTCAGGGGTATATCTGTCTTTCGGCCTCTCCCCAAGTTTTGCTAGAACATTTATGTTAAATTATTCGTTATCCGATATTTGATGACAACTTTCAAATGTGTTTAATTAGAAAAAGTTTGAATGCATGTAGCTTTAAATAGATTTTGAATTCGAAATGGGGGTGGATTTCAACTTTGCAATTTTTAGTTAGTTTTGAATTAACTACGTATGTTATAATTATTCTAACTTATCTCTACTTGTTGCCAACTAGTTTTAAATTTGATGTTTCCTTTTACCAATTTTGTTCGTAGTTTCTCTTTTAATCAGTCACAACTCATGCCCCAACTTTTTCTTTTGGTAAGGTGGGACATTACTCTTCAAATTACAACTCATTAATTCAAGCATTTAAAAAAAAGAAATTGTTACTCATACTTCAAATTTTCTATATTCAGAAAGAATTTTTTATCTTTTTTTTATGAGCAATACACAAGTATTTGGAAAGCCTTCTTTTTAAATTATGTTTTATCTTATTTATATGTTTAACTTTATGTTTTATCTTATTATGCTAGCTAGCTAGTCTTTAAAACTTTGTCAATATTTTCGAGACTTTAAAGATTAAGCTATTATCAAGGTTTTTTATTTTGATTTTATATTCCAATTGAAAAGTGCAACATCGTTCACCAAGAGAAGTACTATATAGGTTTTAGAAACCCTGCTCATTGGCTCCAACTTATTCAATGGCGCCACGTACGATTAATATTTCATTTATATATATATATATATATATATATGTATGTATATATATATATGTATGTATATATATGCATGCATGAACTTCTGGACAGAAAGTGTGGAAGCTGCTGCAAAGCTTAGACTTAAGAGCTTTACGTGTTGGCAATGGCAATCACAGCTTGGCTAAGACGCGTTACTGGTACTAATGCATGCATTCCGACAAAGTTTTGTGTCTTCCACTTCGCATATATTTAATTTAATTACTTTTTTTCTCCAATTGAAACACTACAAATCAAACAAAAAATTTAAGCGTGTGGTTAGATTTATCATATTTCTATATCTATATCGATCGCAAAGGCATCTCGAACTACCTAATCATTAGCTTCTGAATTAATAAACTATATGTATAAAAAAGCATTTCTGACTTTATGTGTGTTAGAATATTTTGAATCAAATTTAATAATCATAACAAAGTTTAGCTTAATTCAATCAATTAACTAATTAATTTTTGCCGAAAGGTACCACCTGTATAGTTGTTGACTAATTCCCCTGTTGTCTCATAACATAACATTTTCTTTGCAGCTACCAACTTAATTTTACATGCCTATTATTTAAGGTTTTCTTCTTTTCTGACTATTTCAATGTTATTCTAGAAGAAAGTTAAGGTTTTACAATGAAATCAATTATTAATACGAGGAGTAGTCAAACTTGCTTGTAAGGTCGTGCAAAATCCTTTCTCTCATTGATGTGAGATTTATTCTCAACACGTCCCCTCATGTGTGGCAAATTTTCATGCCGAATACGTGAACAACACAAACTAAGTGACGTGGCCTTTAGGTTTCACATGATCGATAACCTTTTCTAATACTATAAAAAGGTTAAAGTTCCACATAAACTATTGAAGTAAAATACCATCAGAAACAAGAGGTTGTAAGTCTCCAACCTGTATTAAAGAAAAAAAAAATTGAAAATGTTTTACACCCTTTTTTTTGAAAGAGTACAGTGCCGGCTGTATGCACAAAATTGTAGTATCATTTGTCTTAATACAGAGAGATTAGTGTAAGGTCAGTCTGGTTAGAGAGAAAAGGACACAACTAGCTAGGCCTCCAAGCTAGCTTTTAATAAACTTTTTATTCTGGTAATAATGACATATTATAATATATGATGCCGCTGAATGAATTAATTAAGGTTACAAGGTTTTGTTGTCTTATTCAAGGATTTGTTGTCTAGGTTATATATAGAGCGGGAACTTATCTCATCAAGTAATTAATATGGCTTTCTAAAACAAATCATCGGTTAAGGACGGTTGATAATCATTTCGTTGTATTTTTAGTTTGTACTTATATATGAGGAAAGCATAGATATACAGGAAGCAAGAAATGAAGAAGGATGGTGGAATTGATGAGAATGGTTGAGAAGTGCTAACAAGACTTTTAAAGTGGGACTCTTCATATAGAATATTTGTCACCTCACACTTTAACGTTAATTTGCATGCCAACATTACAAAATGTTATGAATAAAACATGAGATGACAAAGAGTCCATAGAAAATTTCACTTTTGAAATAGACTCCTTAATATTTCTCATTTGTAGTTTTCATTTCATATGATTTTTTCTTGTACATTTCTCCCTCTATCATCCTTGATCTACTCTTTTTCATGCATTTTCCCATGTATCACTAGCTGACACAAAAAGTTAAAATTAAAAAATAATAATAAGTAACAAAGAAGAATAATAAATAAATAAATAAATACATTTTAATTAGTACACACATGACAGCAGCCACTATATTTTTCTGTTCCTTACCAATTAATTGTCAATCTCACATTTTTTTTAATGGTCCTCAAAAGTACTTCTTTGAAGGACCCATCAGCATTACAATTGATAGGTCATCAATTTTGGGACAAAAATACAAAGGTCGCACACACCTTTGTCAGTAAAAAAAAATAGGGTTTTTAAACTTTAATCATTCAAGAAAATTAAAATTTAAAAAAAAAATTTGGTGTTAGATTGAATATTGATTTTAGTTCCTAATGTATCATTAATTCAAAATAATTAATGTGCATTTTATTTAATGTCTACCATTAAATATTTAAATTTATTAATACAAAAATTTTAAAAAAATTTTGACCAAAAAAGAGTTTTTTTAATTTATTAATTTTATTTAACATTCTTCAAATTTGAAAGACACAATTAATGTACTTAAATGTTAGTACCGAAATGTGTGTGCCAAAATGTATCATATTGAACTAATATATTTAAATGTTAGTACCGAAATGTATGTACCAAAATATATATACTGAAATATATGCCCTGAAATGTATCAATATTAAATTAATGTACCTAAATGTGTGTACCGAAATTTGTTATATTGAATTATTGTACCTAAATGTTTGTATCGAAATGTATGTACCTAAATGTTTATATCGAAATGCATGTACCGAAATGTGTGTACCTAAATGTATGCACCGAAATGTATTATAATAAATTTAATATACCTAAATGAAGAAGATAAAGTACATCGAAATATATTGTATAACAAAAATTAGTTTATCTAAATGTTCACAACAAAAAATATTAAAATGAATGAAATGAAAATGAAAATTATAATGAAATAAAATTAATACATTAAAAATTAGAAAGAAAAAGATAAATAATTAAAAAAATAAAATATAATTAATAAATGAGGTTATTAATGTATCAAGGGACTAAAATTAGATTTTAATCTTACTCACAGTTTTTATCTAAAAGTCATCTTTGCCAAGAATTAAAATGAAATTTTCTATAAAAATTACTCCATGATTTATTAACATGCATATTCCCAAATGTCACAAGTTAAATTAGTTAGTTACCTAACTAGATCATAGTCCTTTAGATAATGCCTCAGGTACTGCCTAATTTATGACTTGGGACATGAAAATAATTGTATGGTACTATATATTTCGTTCTAATGTTGACATTATTCGGACATATATGAATACCACATGCTACATATGTACCACATTATTGAAT
Organism: Crataegus laevigata; assembly: GCA_963580275.1. Taxonomy (NCBI): domain Eukaryota; kingdom Viridiplantae; phylum Streptophyta; class Magnoliopsida; order Rosales; family Rosaceae; genus Crataegus; species Crataegus laevigata. Next base: position 33,672,835 of record OY756942.1, on the reverse strand, counting down.
TTCTCACAGGTGGTGCCATTCACACACCAATTTTTATCTTTCACACACCTCTCTCAATTTTCAACCATCAGATTGAATGAATTGAAGATGATCAATAGACAAAAATTAACAAAAGAATATGCGCGGTAAAAGAGGTGTGTGAATAACACTCTCCTTATTTTCTCATATAAAGCTTGAATATTCTAGTTTCACATATAAATACTGGATTTCGATACATAATCGTAGTTAATCAGTAAAATGGGTAATTAACAGCTACTCTAATTTACACTATGAAAAAATTGAAGGTTAGAATCCATGGCATAGTGAGTTGAAAAATGGACCATATCGATCAAGTTAATATACCATTTAAGAATTGAATAAACATGTACTTATGAAAAGATAATCCATGAGAAATAAACATAAAAATATTTATTTAGATATATTTAGAATGAACAAAGAAGAATTACAGAACTGACGAAATTTCCCACCAGCCCAGATGTGAAATATCGGGTTAATTATCCTCAACCGTGCAATCAAATCTTTTTCCCCTCAGACGCCGATGATCTATTAACAATGTACAACTTTCTCTACCCAGTGCGGATGACCACAGATAATCACCCCCACCACTCTCTCATTATTTTCCTCAGTAACCTAGTCACACCATGCACATACATGGCATTACTTGTAAATATTTTCCTCAGCAGGCATAGAACTCGACTAACTCGTCCATTGACTCGGGCTGTGGATCGGCATTCTCGAGCATCCACAACAAGTGCTCGAACAGCACCACCTCGCATGCGACGTTGATCGTGTCGTCGTCTGACCTGTCGGCCAGCTCCTTGAAAAGCGGGTGGTCTACGACGTCGGAGGCCACAAGGTAACGTCTTCGGGACTTGCCCACATAGACGGGGCGGAGGTCTCCTGAAATTATTACGTCGGTGGAGTAATCGTCATCGGCGGCGGAGACCACGGAGTTGAGGCTGGGGCGGCTGTTCTGCTTGCTGAAGGAGTTCCACTTCTTCAGCACTGACTTGAGCTTTGTTAGCTTCCCACCTTTGGCCATTGATATGAATGGTTTTCAGAGAGAGAGAGAGAGAGATTTCTTTAAGAGTTGAGGAGCGTTGTGTTGCTTTGGGGGGATTTGGAAAGGGGAAGGAAGGTTCCTATTTAAACGGAACTGGGGTAAGGGAAAGGGGTGTAATTGTAATATCATATATATACAGGGATTATTATGAGTGCTGTGAATATTTTCTTTTTGGGAATTAAAAAAAAAGATGTACTTTGCGGCGCAAATAATCAATTTGGTATATGTATATATAGTCGGTTGTATAGTTTAAGTGATTAAGAGTATTTATCCTTACGTATTTAGATTGAATTGATTCAAAAGAGATTATACTCACACACCCCAAATTACCTCTCCCACACCCCTTTAATTTTTTAGTATTTTCTACACAACACTAACACTTGATAGAAAAATATTAAAAAATTAAAAGGGTGTGGGAGAAGTAATTTGGGGTGTGTGAATATAATCTCCCTTGATTCAAAATTTGATATCATAGATGTGATAGGGTGCTTTCATTTTTCTCAATTATGCATATTTACTTTAAAATTGATAAAAGTGATAAGATGCATTCTATGAAAAATCTCTATTAAATTAAAGAAATCACTAGTTCAAGGAGAAATATTGATTAGACAAAAACACTCTCTATTTAACGCAGATTTCTCACTGAATGACCAAAATGATTGATAGTGAAAAATCTCATGAACCACTTGTATTGATTCTAAATTTCAAAAACGAAAATGAAAAGTTATGTGAATTTCAAAGACCATTTATTTAAAAATAAAAAAAAATAAAAAAAAATAAAATAAAAAAAACCCTTTAAATTGTGACGTTAACCATACACACTGGAAAATCATGGCCCTTATACATATACGACCAATTAAATTCACAGTTTTACGATATAAACATATAAAACTGTTGAGTAAGAGCAAATCAGCATGCGGATTTCCGCACATTATTCCTTCAAAGCTTTGTTGCTGTCTGATGCTTACAAGAAAGTTGTTGGTCTCCACGATGAGAATGAAATATATTGACTCCGTTTTTTAAAACAACAAACAAAACTGATTTCATTCTAATATATATTTTTCATTTCAATTTCAAATTACAAAAGTATTGTCACTGAAAGAGACAGACATGTGCAAATGGTGTTTTCAAGCACGTCGTCGTCAGATCGATCATCCATAATTCATTAGTTTGTCTGAACTTGTTCATTGTTTTTTTCTTTCTCTTCTGGTAAACGATTTGAGAAGGTGAATTAAATTTAAAAATAATTGAGAATTAAGAAGATTATCGTTGCCTCCATCTTCCAGAATATTATAACTTCAAGTGCTAAGGCAATTGGTGTGTTTCAACGATGGAATGTGCTTTGGCAATGTCCTTAGATGGATTCTAGAATAAATCACGGTAAATGTAGGTAAAATATAATACACTTTTTTTTTCTTTCTAATTGTTGAAGGAGTGAGATTCGAACTTAATACTCTATTAATATTGTGGTTTTAAGAGCATTTTTCGGTATGACGCCTGTGTAAAACTGCAAATCATATTACCAATTTTCATAGCCTCTTTAATTTGTTTTAGACCTAGATATACAATGACTATATGACTATGCAACCACAACAAAGTTGTATGGCGAAAACTAAGCTAGTTACAATTAGATATCAAAAAATCACAAAAACATAATTTAATCATATTTATGAGTCGGATTTGAGAGCTTCTTCGGCTAAATAAAGACAACTACTACTACTCCACCGGTAGCAAGTTATATTCATATCCTCTAAAAAATGAGTCTAAGAATTAAGTGTCTAAATGAAACAGATGAAAATATTGTAACTACTTCGAAATAATTGGGCACTATTAGCATCATAATTGGAGGTTTGGCATTTTATGACAAATCTTGATAAAGATACATGACGGCCGCTGGTGAGCAAAACATGTGAACAACACATGGAGTTAGCATGTCCTAGAATATTTGGGCCATGTCTACATACTAGTAACATTTATCACACCCATACCTCCCCCTATGTATAAGTTGTTTAACTAGAGTGGTAATGGACTCATTTTCTTGTCAAATTATTTCGAATATTTGTGTGTATAATATAATGGTTGATCCTAACCAGCTGATATTTAATTAATTGCATTTTGATTGTTTAATACTAGATAATGCAAAATGTTTTCCACAAATCAGTTTAAACAAATTTTGATGTGTTATGTCATTTTTCATACGAGAAAATTGAATTTAGAAGTCTAAGAAAAGAAGGACCATGCATTACACTAATAACTAGTTTTATTAATTAGTTGTGTAAGTATCTTAATTATTTACTTTATGCTTCGTCCCGATTTAGCACGTACTCGACCCATATATTAAGGATCATGATTGTTTTTCGGATAAAGGTTGAATCAATTTAGGTTCAGAGTTCTAGTCGAAGATGACGAGATTTAGTTGCAATAGAGTTTCGGCTGAGAATAAGTCCAAGTATATTATGCCGCATAATTGAAATATTATTAGAATTATACTATTTGGTATACTTGGCCATTACATTATCATCCCTATACGTACAAGAGGTTTTGCAACGTAGAAACCCCTCACTCTACACGAAAACCCTTCTCACAACCCTAGAAAAAAAATATACTAAGGATCATAATCCTTTCGTCAATACATACGTTGTGTTGACAATCCACGACATCTTTAGTTTGAATAAGTAAACAAAACTGGAACCAAAGACTCAGAAGATTTAGAAGCATCTTCAGTTTGGACAAGTAAAAACAACTGCTTCTGGTTGGTTGGTTATCTATCCAAGTCTCGGCCGACCAATAATTCTTAACTGGTTACTCTCATTTGTAATTCATAGTTTGACATTCAGACGACCGAGTTACGTTCATCATAAAGACAATCATCTTCTTTGAGTACCTTTGCTCGTATAGCTTGATAGCGATTTGGCACTTATATTCTCATGAATATAGTTGAAGTTGCCAAACCCAGTACAAAAGATTTTGAACTTCACAATGAATTAAGCAAGATTGTCTTTAGGTTCTAGAACCCTAGCCAGAGAGGTGCTCCTTCTTCGACCGTAGTCTCTCAAGTACAGAAGCTATTAGCAGCACATTCAATACCATTACTACTTCATATATTTTACTCACCCAACTGAGCTTGTTCGCAAGTTGGCATGACCACATTTATAAAAACGACGTAGTTAACTCAATAGTTGCTTGACTTGCACACAACGTAGGCTTTGCATTTTATGGTTAACACTTTCTTTTTTTATTTCGAGTATCTTATTTACTTTACATAATCTTGTCATGTTATATTCAATGATTTAGTTCGTAAGTAATTGTTGATAACGTCAACTGATTGTGACGGGTGCGTAGTACATGTTATCGAACTAATTGTGACCGATGTGTAGTACATATTATCGGACTTGTTAGTTCAATTTCTTTTTCATTCATTAGCTCTGCAGATAAAACAACACGTCTACTTAAGCACGAATAAGACAACCCTAATCTCTATAAGGGATCAAAGATTAATGGATTAAATAAAACAAAAACGTGAAAGGTGGTTGAGAGTCATCGGGAGAAAAGATGTTTAAGATTCTTCATGTCCTCCTACATATTCATACATCAGTTTATATTCAGTTGTTTCTATACAACATTATATTTAGACTAGGCAGGTGAAGTGAGGTCAGCTAACCCACACAATGAGTTATTCATAACAAATATGATATCAAATCTGTGTGATTAAAAGGAAGATAAATTAAACTTCTCACTTACAAATAAAAAAAATATAACCAAATTGTAATGTTAAATAAGTTTGGTCAAAAATCAAAGAGTAGAAAATGGTGCAAATAATAGAGATATGCAATCTGATTCTCTGTTAGAGACACAATCTCATATTTTGCAGGCGGGTATGTGACAAAGAGCATGTGATGAACAAAATCTTTAATCACATTTTGTGAACCATATAATTATTTGCTCTTTTTATTAAGAAAAATTAAAAAAATTATTATGGACAAGAAACTTTTCGAATTGATTCCTACTGACTGGATAAAATAAATTGGAACAAAATAATAAAAGATCTTGATTGGTTTTAAGATAAATAAGTAGAGACAAGCAGTGGCAGATCTATGATTATAACTTTGGGTGGTCCTAATTAAGGGACTTAGGTGGGCTGGGGCGCAGACAACGGCCCATGTGGACTAGGAGAATTTAAGTAAACTTATTATATATCGTACAAGTAAGTGCCTAGTTAAATCACACTTACAAAATAACATACTTGTATTGAGAATTTGAGGTTTATTGTTTTAATTATGTTTATTATTAAACATATAACATATACAAATATCAACATTTTTGCTTTAGCATTTTAGTGAATTTGATAGTATGAAACGAAAGTGCAAGCGACTAGGAGTTCATAGTACCTTACAAAATACTTTTCAGATGTAGTATGAATTTATATGGAATTAAAAAAAAATAACGGTGTCAAACATAAGGTATCAAAATAGTAGTTTAGTAATACACTATCTTTTTTGTAGATAATATCGTTTGTTCAAAAAAAAATAGTACACCATTCCTTTGCTAATTAAAATGCTAGGGTGACACAACATGATTGGATAACAATTAAAAAAAATGAGAGTTTGTTATGTGGGACATGGAGAGAAAAGTCTTTCTTCTTCGTTGTAACCAAGGTTCAAAAACATCATAGCCATGATAGTTTCTCTCTTCCACCAAATGTCTAGATCGTTGGGTGGTCCTCGAAGGTTCTCACAGGCGTTTCTTCAGATGTCTGGGTGGTCCCCGGACCACCTATGTCCAAGAGTGGATCCGCCCATGGAGACAAGACCACAGTAGGATGTCTCTCTATTTCTGTAGCAATGGGTAAATAATATTGGTTCCGAATCATGTGCTTAAAATTGCGAAGAATTGTGATCTCTCCAAAGTGAGAGCTCTTCTCTTCGAAGTGAGAGTCCTTCTCACGGTTTCTGTGAGACTTTCAGATCTAAGCATCTCTGGTGGCACCGGCCCTAGCATCGGCTGGGGTCAGTTGATGTGTCCTCTTTTCTCCTTGCATATATTGTTGGTTCTTCCAAATTTTCAATTTGGCCTATCCAATTCCTTAACCCCCGTGGGTATTGCTCTAATCAGCGCTTCCTCGCTCCAATATTCAGCCATGTTCTTTGTCGAGTTCGTGTGTAGAGTTGCGGCGCTTTCACCAGCTCGGTGTTTCCAACACCACCATGTTCTCCTTAGTGTTTGCCGTTTCCGGTAGTGTCGCTCGAAGATTTCCCTGAGCTTCAGACAGGTGGTTGGCTTCTTTCGCTTGAGTGCCGACTATCTCTTGTTTATGGCTATGCGTAGGAGGCGTCTGAAGAGGAGATGATCAGCAGTGGTTAGAGAATCGAATGGTTGGATGCTCCTCGGATTGGCGGTGGGGAAAGTAATGGATGCTTCTCGAAAGTTTTGTTGTTTTTGGGCTTTTGGGCTCACTTTCTGATTGTGTTTTTTATTTCTTTGTTTTTAGGCCTTTTTTTGTTTGCTTATAGGTGTAAGTGGGTCTTTGTTTGTAAGTGTGTGTCTGTTGTTTAATAAAATATCCACCTTGACAAAATAAAAAATAAAAATCACGTGCTTAATAAAATCTGGTCAACCTCATTTATACAGAAATGCAATTATCTTTCTTTCTTTTTTCAAATGATATTAGTGGATGGTCTCGCCACTACAATCCACCCTTTCAGAAGCTAGGAAGACTCATAAAGGCATTTCAGCCTTCATCTGACCACCATCGTGTGATTCACAAGTGTCAGGAATCGAACCCAAGACGTGCCATGTGAAATACGAACTTGAAATTCATTCCCAACCATGGTTATGTTAGTTTTGTCTTGCTGATTTATGAGGCTCACATTTATTTTTTATCACAGACGTTAAGAATCAAAGAATAAGATAATAAACTTACCAGGTAAATTTATTGACATTGTGTGTGATCATGCATAAAGTTAAATACTCTAATATGTTGTGCAAAAAAAATAATTGATAGAAAATGGAAAACACTATAACATGATGTAATAGATGTTATTTTTCAATATACAAGTAATATTCTACAACAAATTCATCTAAACTACAGCGAAAGAGATTCAAACTCAAGAAGCGAGAACACTGCTTTGTAGATGATGTCATAGATTTTAGTTAATTGAATTGCGACACTATTTTTCTCCAACTCGGGTTTTATCCCACTCAAATTTCTCGAGGTAATGTTCTAATGAAGGTAAAAAATAGTAGAATAATTGGCTTCTTGAGGACAAATTAGACTTTGCCACATGTGAAGAAAAACATTTTTTGTTTTATAGTTTTAATATGGTGTTTTTGTAAGTATTATAGATTGTTACTACACTTAAATGAATAACTTCTTACATGTAACGAGCAAACACTGGTAAACAAACCTAAACCTCCCAACTGTGCTGTTGGAATCGTAGGATTTGAAGTTCATGACGTTTTTACAAGGGAATGAGGGTGGGCCTGCCAAATGGGTTTCATCATGAAGAAGTATCCATTGAAGAAAGTGGATTATTCCAAGACTAACAAGAGGCTTGGATTCTTGGTAGGTCCGCTTGAGACTAAAATGCGGGCTTGATACATTTAAGGCCCGTTCAAATCGAAGAGTATGCTTGGGCCACTTGAGAAAAAGTAAAAACCCACATCGCTCAGTGCTACGAAATATTGAAGTAAAATTACATAACTAGCCAGAAAAAGAAAAGAGTGATTTTTCTTTGTGAGCATATCACGATTAGACATATGTGTATAATTACTTTTTAAGAGCTGTTATTGGCACTTTAAAATTAAATTGTGCGTTAACTAATAATTAAAGAATAAATAGATTCACTTAGTACTACGGCTTAGTAGTATTCCTCTTCATTATTTAGTGAAAGGTTTTATGTTCGATTTTTGCCAAAGGCGAGTTTGAACCACATTATTATTAGCTCATGTTAAGGCTAAAACGACCTCCCTCCCCTTATTATAGATACATTAGAAGGAAAAAAAAACAAATAAAAAAAGAAAAATATAAAAAACTGTTTTGAAGTGTTAATAACAATTTTTTTTTATTCTTATTTTGATTTGCATATTTATCAACCCTTAACATGTTGGGAAGAAGGACTTTACGTGTACAATCATAATATATCTAAGAGTCCATGACACAGGTCACGTACAACTTTCTAACAATACACTCATGCGTTTCACATGGTAAAATAATTTTCACATACCTTTTTAGCTTTTTACAAAATCCCTCTATATTGGTAGCCATTGGATTAAATAAATTAAACGAAATCAACGGTCATAATTAAATAAGAGCATGTAAGAGGCTAAAAAGAGTGAAAATCATTTCCCCTAATTATTGTTCTAATATGTGAGGTTCTTGTATTGTTGTATCAATACTTAAATAGTGCATCAATACTTACCTAGTTGCATCAACACCTTGACGTAACACTTGGGGTTTGTTTGTAAGTACATTTAAAATAGCTGAAAGCGAAGTTAATGGAAAAAAAATTTGAGCAAATTTATAGTAAGTGCTTTTGAAATTCTAAAACATTATTTTTAAAAGCATTTTCAGTTATTTTAAAAGTATTTTCAAACGAATTCCTAAATTATTGCATCTAAATACTTAATGAACTTACCGAAGTCAAGAAGAAACACTTCATAAATCCGGACAATCTTAGTAGTAGCTTCCCCCACCATTTTCATTACTTCAAATTCACGACAAATTCATTTCCTGATTTTTCTTCAAATTCAATTCCAAACCCACCTCACAAAATGTTAAAAAAAAATCTATTTTTTTTAGGAATTCTGGGAGACCAATTGCTCAGAAATAGCTCTGAATGACGAAGGGACGGCTGCCATTGGAGTACCACTACTAGTACAAAAAAAACAAAACTTGAATAGACGAGTACACTGTTACAATGATGTGTAATTTAATAATACAATATTACATATTAAAATATATTTCGTTTCACATAATATTATATTATAAAATTACATTGTCACTTTAAATGTGTCCACATATCATATGGAGCCCCACGGCTCACATTTCCTGGGAAGGGACACTTGTACCACATGGCACGGCCTTCCCGCCGCTAAAATCATAATATATGGACAAAATACATGGACCGCTAAAGCTTCTCTGTTTGGATATTTAACGAGTGTAAAACTCGCTCCCGCCTCTTCTTCTGACCAAGTTAGCCTTCTTACGAAAATGCTTCCACTTGATATGCTGAAATTCAGAAGTCAATTATTTGATGTCTTAAGATGCTAAGAGGGCATTCAAACATCTTGCACCACTTGAATAATTAGTTTAGAATCCCTTTCCACCCTCAGCTTCTTCATACCTTTGTGCCTACAAACAAAGGCCCTTCCTTTAAAGCAACAGCCTCAGCAATCAAAATGATGGTGCCATCAGAGTTCAACGCCTCAACACCAACAAATTGCCCCTCCTCATTTCTAAGAACAAAAGAAAGTGCAGAACGATCTAAACTAACCAACCCATCAAAATTCAATTTCACATAACCGTGCAAAAAAAGGCATACAACAGAGTTCAATCTAATAATGCAATATTACATATTAATTTTATTTCAAGTAACATTATATTATTAAATTAAAATGTCACTTTAATGGTGCGCCCGCCTCCGAGTCCTCCACATAGCACATGGAGCCCCCATTGCTAACGTCTTCTGGGAAGTGACACTTGCGCCACATGGCACGGCCTTCCCGCCGCTAAAATCATAATTTATGTTCAACAATATATGGACCGTGGAACTTTCTATACCGGTTGCTCTCGTAGCTTGTGCCTTTTAGTGGATGTGATTTCCTCTTTAAAAATTAACGGAAATACGGACCGTTGAAGCTCCTTTCTTGGGATCCATTCGCGGGTAAAAAACGCTCCCGCCTCATCTTCTGACCGATCAGGGTCGGATCCCTCCAGCTTACTTTCCATTTCCATCCAGCGTCTTCTTCTCCACCGCCCACGTCGCTCTCCATCACAGCTTTCTACATCTTTCTCTCTCTAGAACTCTCTCTCTCATCTCTGATTCCCTATCACTTCTTCCCCGCCAGAAAAATAAAAACCCAACTCAGAGTTTTCAAAAACCCGGTTTCCGGTTCTTGTTTTTTCGAAAACCCAAAAGCGATGAGCAATCTGAGCTTGAATCTCCCCCACTATTCCGGCTTCACTCCCCGTTTCTCGCCCAGGCACGCTTTCCAGATCCGCGAGTTCCGCGTCTTCCGCCGCCGCAGACTCAAACTCGCCCCGCGAAGCCAACTAGGAGGCGGAATCCCATTCCACGAATTCATTTCCCGATTCCCGTCCCCCAGTTCCCTGGAATTCATCGCTCCAGTTCTCGGGATCGTCTCCGGCGCCGCCCTCTTCCTCGCCAACAATTCGAATTCGAATCCCGTCGAGTGGAAATTCGACTCGGATATCGGGGAGTGGGTTCTGTTCACCAGTCCGACGCCGTTTAACCGGTTCGTGCTGTTACGGTGTCCGTCGGTGTCGTTTCAAGGCAGCGAATTGCTAGAAGACGTGAACGAGAGGCTGGTGAAGGAGGACAGGCACTTCGTGCTGGTGAGCAGCGGCAGAATCCGATTTGATTCCGGAAGCGAAGCGGGGAGTTGTGTGGAGGAGAAATTGGAGTATCAGAGACTGTGTATAAGTACGGACGACGGAGGAGTGATATCTTTGGATTGGCCGGCGAATTTGGATTTGAGAGAAGAGCATGGCTTGGACACCACCTTGGTTCTCGTGCCGGGCTCGGCAATGGGAAGCTTGGATTGGAGTGTCAGGTCGTTCGTGTGTGAAGCTCTCAGGCGAGGCTGCTTTCCGATTGTTATGAACCCGAGGGGCTGCGCCGGTTCGCCGCTCACCACTCCGCGGTATGTTAACTCTCTCAATCAATTCAGTAAGACTAGGATTATGTGTTTGTGAATTGAAGTTCAAAACTTGGAATATTGTGTTATTTTTGGAAATTTGATATCTTTGATTGAGTATTGCCTTATATATAGCTAAGAAATGGGTCTGCATTTGTTTTCGATTTTGTTTTTTTGGAAGGCTAGGGTCATGTGTTTGTGAATTGAAGTTAAAAACTTGGAGCAGCCGTGGGCGGAGCCACATTGGAGATAACTGGTGTACTGCCCATATGCCACATTATCAATCCTCCTCATAATTTAGCTTAGTTCAAAGTAGACTATTACTTGTATCAAAAAGTTCAAAACTTGAACAACGGGTTACGGTTGGAAATTCAGTATCTTGGATTTAGTATTGCCTTTGTTATGTACAGTTAACAAAGTGCTCTGGTTTTGTTGTGGATTTTTTTTCTTTCTTTTCTGTTTGTGGTTTTTGGGAGAATCACAAAGTGGTGATTGTAGGGCTCATGGATGGAGCCAATGAAGACCCACTGGGGGTAGATGCCCCCACTCAAGCAATTCATTGTTAAGCTGTAGAGTGCAGTTATATATTACACTTGTTACATTTGAAGAAAGTATATCTATCTAATATCAAGCATATCCCCAATATCAAATATTATATGAGCAAAAGTTCCATCATCTAAACAGTAAAACCCCTCTCCTGCTTAATATTTTTCTCTTCACTTTGCCACTTTCCATTACTACACTGAATTTTTCGTAACATTGAAATTGTGATATATCAGCGTTTGAAATCATCCCCATTATCATATTAGGTATAAGCGATACCATAATAAGGTTTTGTGAGTTGTTTTTTGGGTTTCCCTCATTAGAAGAAATTTCTAGCTCCATCCCTGGTAGGGCTACTTAAGTTACTTCATGTTATGTAGGTTATTTTCAGCTGCTGACAGCGATGATATCTCCACTGCTATACAGTTCATTACTAAGGCTAGGCCGTGGACCACGTTGATGGGTGTTGGCTGGGGTTATGGTGCTAACATGTTGACAAAGTACCTGGCAGAAGCTGGGGAGAGCACACCGCTTACAGCTGCCACCTGCATTGACAATCCTTTTGACTTAGAGGAGGCCACTAGGTCCTCTCCTCATCAGATGGCTATTGACCAGAGTCTCACTGATGGTCTCGTAGACATTTTGAGATCTAACAAGGTGGGTGACAGGCTTGAAACTTCTAGTATAATGCAAGTGGATTCCATCTATTACAAAACAAATTGTTACTTAAAATTCTTAATGTGGTTTCCAATTATGTTCAACCATTTAGTTTACGTAACCTACCCCTTACTGCTAGAAATTATGCTATATGCATGCTTGGTTTTATAGGAACTGTTTCAAGGAAAATCAAAAGGGTTTGATGTGGAACAAGCTCTTTCAGCGAAATCTGTTCGTGATTTTGACAAAGCAATCTCCATTGTATCTTATGGTTATGAGGTCATTGAGGATTTTTATTCCAAATCAAGTACAAGAGGTGTGATTGGGAATGTAAAGATCCCCGTCCTATTTATACAGGTTGGTACATAGTTGTCAACTCAATGCAATCTTCTTCAATATTGACATGTTCGTTCATTTTATGTTCATATTATGTCAATTTATCAGAAAAGCGATGGTTCAGCACCACTCTTCTCAGTTCCACGCAGTTTGATAGCAGAAAATCCTTTCACAAGCCTACTTTTGTGTTCTTACTTGCCTTCTAGCGTTATGGAAGGTGGTAGATCTGCAGTGTCTTGGTGCCAGCACGTAACAATTGAGGTAATTAATGAGTTTATTTCTCTTTGAGCTTGATTAATTTTTGTGTATCATTAAACCACCTCATGTTGAAGATTTTGATGGGATCTAAGTTTGCATTCTGCATTCTGATATTCTGATAAGAATGCATGTGGTATGTGCAGTGGCTCACAGCAGTAGAGCTTGGACTTTTGAAGGGCCGTCACCCTCTTCTTAAAGATGTAGACCTACCCATAGACCCTTCAGAAGGATTACCTCTTGTGGAAGGCAGACTGTTCAACAATAGTGGTGCCAAGCTGTTGGATCTTGCCCAGTCAGATTCCTGTAATGGATATACCGCAGGCCCCGCAAACAGTATGCCTGAAGAAAATGATAATGCTGCTAGCTTTTGGATAAGATCCAGAAAGGACTATTTGAGAAAGTCAGAGGTCCAAAACACAGGGTTGCAGCATGTGGAAAATGGTTCCCCAGATCAGACTAAATCTGATGATCAAGAATTGGTCAATGAGGAGGAAGTCAGTCCTGTAGGTGAAAAAGGTCAAGTGTTACAGACAGCAGAAGTTGTGATGAACATGCTAGATGTAACCATGCCTGATACTCTTTCAGAAGAAAAGAAGAAGAAGGTGGTGCTCGAAATTGCAGTTTTATGCTACTGTTTACTTTTGTGGTTGTGTTAATGTTAATTTGGGTCTCTGGTCTTCTCTATGTATGGTTCTGGTCTATCAGAATCAAATTGTGTACCCAATATGTATTTATCTCACATTTATGTGGTATATGGGCCCAGGTCTTAGCAGCAGTTGATCAAGGAGACACGCTGATGAAAGCTTTGCAAGATGCAGTGCCGGAAGATGTTCGTGGAAAGCTAACATCTGCTGTTTCTGGAGTTCTGCATACTCAAGGCACAAACCTAAACTTTGATAAACTTTTGGGTATTTCTCGGATTCCTGACATGTCTTCAGGTCTAAAGTCAAATATCGAAGACAGGGTCATGGGAACATCAAGTTCCGAAGGGGTACAGAAAGACAATCGTTCATCGGATCTGTTAAAAAAGGATGATCTGACGGACAGCTCAACTAACAAACTACCTGATGCAAACAAGCGTCCAGGGGGATTAGAATCAGAGGATCCTCCCTCAGAGGGATCAGAAAAGATTTCAAATCTGGACCAGTCTCAATCGTTGAGCAGTCAGGAAAGTGATATTTCTGGTTCTGTTGGAAAGGACACCAGCGAATCAGGAAATGATTTTTCCAAAGAACAGGCTCCTGAAGATCTTTCCAATAGTGAAAGGTTTTTAAATCTAGACCAGTCTCAACCGTTGAGCAGTCAGGAAAGTGATATTTCTGATTCTGTCGGAAAGGACACTAGCCAATCAGGAAATGACAAGTCTTCCAAGGACAAGGCTCTTGAAGATCTTTCCAATAGTGAAAAGGGTTCAGAACTAGAAACGACCCCTAACAATTCCAGCCAGGCTGAAATCGTTGGTGGTACCGAGGAAGCAGTTGTTGAGGAACAGAAAGACCAAGATGGTAGAATCACTCCATTAGACACAAAGAAAGAGGAAGACAATGATAATCAAAAGAAGGATAATAAGAATGTGCAGCCAGTTGTGGACCAAAGTAAGAACTTCAGCGTTTCTGAGGCATTGAATGCATTGACAGGGATGGATGATAACACCCAAATGGCAGTCAACAATGTTTTTGGTGTTATAGAAAATATAATAACTCAAATGGAGGAGAGTTCACATGAAAATGTAGTAAAAGAAGTTGATTCTGTATCAGAGTCTGAATCTGCAAAGGACCATGTCAGCGATGTCAATAGTCAAGAAGATTCAGAAGCAAGTAAGACTGACAAAAATGTACAGATGGATATGTCAAGCAATGTCCGTGTATCTGATCACCCTAAGAATGGTGCGGATTTGCAACCTGATGCACCAAATGGATGGGTAGAGAAGTCTAATCAAAGCCCCTCATCAGTTTATGGGATTGGTTTGAACAGTTCTCCGGGAAGTGATGCAGCTAACAGTGTAGGTGATGATAAAAATGAAAAGAAGGATCAACTAGTTGGTACAAATCTGCTTCCTGGAAGTGTAGACAAACTTAATCATGTAAAGAAGCCGCTGCTTTCCGTAACTTCAATTCCATATGGGGTAAATACTCTCGTTTCAAAGGTACCTGACAAATCACTTGATTTAGATTCAACCGCTGCCCTGTTGTTGGACTATTTTCCAGAAGAAGGTCAGTGGAAGCTCTTGGAACAACCGGGACAAGTTGAAAGTTCTGTTGGTAACGTTGCAACTCATAGGGGTGTTGACAGAAAGATTCACACCCATTCACCTGCAAAGGTAAATGGTAAAGTTATCGAACCATCATATGTAATATTAGATACAGAAAAGCATCAGGAACCAGTTAAAGGATATCAGGAACCAGTGAAAGAATATGAAACGGTGGAAAATATTGAGGGGAGAGTTGAAATTGGTGAAGAGAAAATAGAGGAGTTTATGCAATTTGTGAAAAATATTGTGTTGCATACTTTGAAGATTGAAGTGGGTCGCAGAATAAGTGTGGATGACATGAAAAGGATGGAACCCTATCTTTACAAAGATATGGAAAAAGTGGCTAATGCAGTTTCATTTGATGTTGGACATGACAAGTATGCTCCATGTTTGGAAGTTGATTACCATAGTATTATTGACTGCACTTCGAAAAAAGTTGGTACTCTCCATGGTGAGCATATAATAAGAGCCATATCATCTGCTGTTCAGGGCACTAGTCACTTGAGAAGAGTGCTGCCAGTTGGTGTTATAGTAGGCTCAAGCCTAGCGGCACTGAGAAAATATTTTGATGTGGTCACGATCCATAATTATGGTCGAATAGAAGCCCTAACGCTTGGTCGAGCAAAAGTATCTGGAAAAAAAGATCTGAGCAAGGCTAGTGGCACAGAGATTAACCACATGCCTGTTGATAAATCTGATCAAAATGCTAGCTTGGACAGTTCAGTTAACAGGGAAGGGGAAATGACCGGGTTGAAGAATATCAACAACAGTGTTATGGTTGGTGCTGTTACAGCTGCCCTAGGGGCATCTGCGTTATTCGTGGAGCACCAGGTAATATGTTCATTTATTCAGACATTTTTAGTTTTCTTAAAATGGTAGCTATACAAGTAGATTCCCATGCAAAATTGTTTTTAGGGATTTGTATTTCTTGAACTACTGTCCAACTTGGTAGTTACCAGACAGCATAGTGTCTTCTTTGAGATTAACTTACAGAAAACTTCCTGTTTCTATTGAGGCAGCTGTATTATCATTATTTCCACTGTTTAACATGATCTGGTTCAAAATCAGTTACTTTGTATTTACCTTCTTTTTGGTGTTCTGTTATTCTTTTCAATACGATAGCAGCCTAAGATGATGTCCATATCACTATGTCAGATCCCATTGCCTTTTTTTTTTTTGTTTATTTGATTTTGTTCTTTGTGATGACAAAAATCTGCTGACTTTATCTGTTTTTTTATGTTGCTACTTATTATGGATATATACAAACACACAGGATTCATACAAAGGTGATGAAACTTCAGGCGAGAGTTTGTCCAATTCATTGGTGAAAGGTAAAGGTCAGAAGGAGCTTGACAAGTTTGAAGAGGCTGAGAAAAACCAAGGTAACATTGTCACAAGTCTCGCTGAGAAAGCCATGTCAGTTGCTGCTCCTGTGGTACCCACCAAGGAAGGTGGTGAAGTGGATCAAGAAAGGTATTAGCACAAAACATATGTATTTCCAATATATAGAGACATACCACTTCTTTCTTTTACTAATTTTGTAAACCCTTTGCAAAATAGATTAGTCGCAATGTTGACAGATTTGGGACAAAGGGGTGGCATGTTGAGGTTAGTTGGAAAAGCTGCTTTGCTTTGGGGTGGTCTACGTGGTGCGATGAGTTTGACTGATAAGCTTATCCAATTTCTTCATATAGCTGAGCGTCCCTTAATCCAGAGGTATTGTGTAGGTTAATTCTAATTACTGCTTTAGAAAAGAAAAAGAATCTTTGTCTCAAAATTATTTAGAGTACAAATTTCTATGTTCAAGATGTTAATCTTGCATGCCAATCCATATAGTTTACGACTATTAAGAGAGTTTCAAAGTGGAACTTTTATATGTATGTTGCATCATGCATTCTTGAAATCAGTGATCTGATTTCACTTAGTTTGTTAGGTTCCTTTGGTTTGCATGGTGATCTTTTTTATTTATGTACAAAAATTTGTTCTTGATTATTTTAGTTCCTGATATGTTCTTTTATCCTGATTTGCTTCTGTAGAATTTTTGGGTTTGTCGGTATGGTTCTTGTTTTGTGGTCGCCAATCATCGTTCCACTACTTCCATCGTTTTTGCAAAGCTGGGCAACCAATACATCCTCTAGATTTGCTGAACTTGCTTGCATTGTTGGCCTCTACACGGCCTTTATGATACTTGTTGTGATATGGGGTAAAAGAATACGTGGATACGAAAATCCTCTTCACAGATATGGGCTAGATTTAACGTCATTTGCAAAGGTATGTGTTAGCTGAAATTGTGGACGTGCACTCTAAGATCATGCAAAATAAGATAGTGTTATTTACTTGCAGTTGTATGATTTTTCATCTCCTTGCTTGCAGTTAGGTGATTTTTTGAAGGGCTTGATTGGTGGAGTTGTCCTTGTTTTGTCAATATACTCTGTAAGCGCACTACTTGGCTGTGTGAATCTTGCCTGGCCTTCTACTCTGTCTTCTCTGGATGCTGTGGCACGGCTCAAAGTGTGTACGCAAGGGCTTATGACGGTTGGTCAAGGAGTTGTAGTAGCTACTGGTATTGCTCTTGTGGAAGAATTGCTTTTCAGGGCATGGCTGCCCCAAGAAATTGCTGCAGATCTTGGATATCATCGAGGAATAATTATATCAGGACTCGCGTTCGCTTTATCCCAGAGGTTGCTTTCTATTCATTTTATTTTACTCATCGCCTCCTAGAACCAGTGCTTTCTTTTTGTCTTCTGTACGGTAGCTGGAATCGATATTTGCCATACCTTTTAGCTTTTTAGGTGGCCTCAGTTTCTGCTATTGTTGTGCCATGCACAAGATACGTGCAATGCAGTACCGGAATCTTCTATACAATGCTTTCTGCTGACGACGTGCAAGACAAATCTAACAATTCTTTATATTTCAATGGAATTTCAGGTCTCCGCTATCAGTACCAGGACTATGGCTTCTATCTTTGAGTTTAGCAGGTGCTCGGCAAAGAAGCGAAGGAAGCCTTGCGATTCCAATCGGGTTACGTGCAGGAATTATCGCTTCAAGTTTCATCATACAGAGAGGTGGCTTCCTAACCTACCGGGCTAACTTTCTTCCCTGGATTATGGGGACACAGCCATTCCAACCGTTTAGCGGGCTAATTGGTTTTGCATTCACCTTAGTTTTAGCACTAGTTCTGTACCCTACGCAGCCTCTTCGTAAAGAGAATGTGGAAAGGACAATTGAAGAATTTAAAAAACAGCACGGTGGTGATTAGTGTGGCCGTCTTCTTGTTGCTTACCGATAGTGTTTGCCCGGATACTTTCGCCTTGTAGCAGAACAGCTGCGGGTCGCCGGAATCAAGTACGGAAGATACAGAATGGAAATGTTGCTCAAAAGTTCAGAGTGCTTCATGTGACCTTTACGTCGCCAATGCTACAACTCGCTAAGGCGATGGACATGGTGTATATATTTACGACCTCATACGCGCTGCAGGCAAATTTTGTAACTAGGTTTTTCCTGTACGTTACATTTGTAATTCCGAGTATGTAAATTCATTCTTATTCCGATTCTATGTACGTAAACGAGAAATAAAAACGACAACCTGCCATTTTTTTTTTGTAAAGCATATGTAAAATTTAACCGTTAATTTTCCGAACCAGTTGCATGCCACTAATGAAATTTTGTATTTACAGAATGGTTCTATGTAATTACAGAAATTGATTCAAATTGTTATGAACCATAAGAGAGTGGAATCCCAGTGGTCTGAATCCAATGACTTTCACCATGCAAAAACAAGCCAACTGTAAACTGCCTCACAAACTCCTCACTGCAATTCCTTTTATACCCTCCCCAATTTACCCTCCGCCTTGTGTCCGATCCAGGTCCAAAGTTCAAGTACTCAATGTACTCCACCGTGTCCACGGTGGTAAATTCATCCCACTTTGACCACCCCTGTGGGTGTATCAAGTCCCCCAAATAGCTTCTCATCACAACTGTCCTTGAGTAGTTCCTCCACGGCCTTCCCAAAAATGCTGTGAAAGTTCGCCTCTCGGTCTTGTTGAATTCCGGCGCAGCCACAATGGTGCATTTCTGCAGTGAAATGCCGGTGTTCTGATTCGGGTCTGTTCTGCCTTGTGCAGTGATCATGACTTTCTGTCCGGGGATTGGTTTTCGGACAATCACCCTGCAGCGTTGGAAGACTGCAGCTGCATTTCCAAAAATGAAATCAATCGTGCCTTCGATGATGCAGTCGCGGTAGAATTGGCGAAGGGAATGGACGTAGAGGGTGTCTTGGTATGAGCTGAAGTTGCAGTGGTAGAATGCAGAGTTTGAGGTCACTCTTGCAGCAACGGCCTGGAACTTTTCTGACCCTGCTGTGTTGGTTATCGTCAGGTCCCTAGCTAGGAACTTGTCTCCGATTACAGCTGCAAAGACCGAAAACACGAAAAGGGTTTAACTTTCCTTCATCGAATCTCAGATACACATCTCAAAAATGCCAAGAACACAACAGTTCAAATGATTTTCGGAGCCACGAAAATAAGACATACTTAAACCCTAGCTATGAACTTGTCCCTAATGACAGCTGCAAACATCGAAAACACAGAGAGAGTTTTTCTTCCATCAAATTTCAGACACATCTCAAAAAAATTGCCAAGAACACGTCAAGACTAAATTAATTACTAATTTTCGGAACTGAAAAAATGTGGCATTCTTAAACCCTAGCTAAGAACTTGTCCTCAATTACAGCTGCAGATATCCAAAAACACAAAAAGGCCTTAACTTTCTCATCAAATTCCACATACAAATAAAAAAAATGCCAAGAACACTCTTGAATCAAAACCAACTAATAATTCCCGAAAAAATGAGACATACTTAAAGTGGCTGTAGCAAAGGTGGAAAATCCATCTGCAAAGCTCTTAGACCCTGTGATTATGGTTGATTTCATCCCATCTCCAACAAGCATGATATTAGACTTTTCTCTGGCGATCTCTACTGTCTCATTGTAAACCCCGGATTTTATTCGAATTACAAATCTGTTCATGCTAAAATTAGGAGCCATCTTCAGAGCTTCACCAATGGTTTCATAATCTCCACTCCCATCGGCAGCAACAACAATGTCAGCCCTCATTCTTGGCACTAATCTCTGCATCAGATTTCGATCACCCGGCAGCATCCATTTCGGAAACCTCTTCTTCAATGATTTCTTGGTAGTACTAGTACTAACCCTCTTCTGCGCATTCAGAATCTGTTCTTGGTTTCTGATCATTGCCAAGCAATTACTCATCGACTCGGAAATCGGACTCAGCAGCCCTTGCAAGTGACCTTTGAGACCCTTTTGGTTTTCGGAGTCCAACTCCTCCAACTCAAAGAACCCATCAATGCAAGTGTTCTGATTCGTCATTGCAGCGCTCAGAAGGGTCTTGAGGTTGCCGTAAGACACACGCAAACCGTGCAAGTCGTCGATTGCCTGGCCTAGTTCGTAAAGGGTTTGGTCTAACATCTCCAAGCAATCTCTCAGCGCATTCCTTTCTTGGACATACAATTCTTGGAGCCTCAAAAGGGCTCTGATGCTCTGCTGGGTTGTTCCAATTGACGCTGCGGTTCGGTTGATGTTGGTCTCGAGGAAGTGGTGGAATGCGGTGAAGTTGTTGTGGGATAGGGCGGAGGCGATGGCGGAGGAACAGAGAGATGGATGTAGAATGGCGGAGAAGGAAGACATTAGAAGCAGAGAGGTTAAGGAGGGAAAGAAGATGACGAGCTTGTTCATCTTCTTGATGTGGTTTCTTGATCGGTACGTTTTGGATTTGGAGTTCATTTCTGTGTGGAGTTTAATTTCTACATCAAAGATTCGAAGTAACTAATAGCGACGGTGTAATAGTAACAACGACAATCTGTCTGATAATATTTGTGTCGTTGGCCCATTTCACTGTACCACTTGTCACGATGTCATGGTTAGGTTAATAATATTATTTTACTCATAAACACTAGATGAGTTTTTGTCAATTAGTATTATGGTCTAATAATATTCTTCTTTACTTGTAAGTGACAGGTCTTAGGTTCGATATTCACCAAAAGCAAATTTGAAATATATTATTGCTAACTCATTATAAGACTAAGTCAATGTGAACAAAACCTAATAGACTGGTCCCGTTTTAAGTGAATATGAGTAGATGTGTGTCATGATGATATGATAATCTTAGTTTTTCTTTTTACTTGATTACAATTTACGATTACGTACATAGAATCGTTAGTAGCCTAGAAAAGATGATTTTCAAACTATTTTAAACTATTCTAATTTACGAAGTGAGAGATTCAAACAGTAGTAATGCGAAAACAATGACCAACTAGTCTGACCAACCTAAACTTATGATGAACTTTTGGTATTCCGAATTTACTTATTGATCCCCTATCTCTTTCCATCTTCGAATTTGGCTATTTTATAGAATTATCTTTTAAAGTCATGTTTTGAGTTGTGCTTACAACTATGTGTGGCAATTTTAAACGAGTTGACGAGTTAAATTCAAACGCACTGGCTTACTAATCGTGTCACGTCAAAGTTACCACCCCTACATATTCAACCATGCATTTCTTCTAGATGTCACTAGGGAAATTACTTACTCGTCAAGCAAAGAATAGAGACGCAATGTTAAATAAACAAAGAACATACAAACCAAATTGAGCTCAGCAATGTGACAGTAATATATATAACCCCTTTAACAAGAGGGATCTCCAATTTTCAAAAAATAAATAAAATGGGAACACCCTCTTGACCGTTAGATTTGACTTTAATGAAATTATGTGGTCGAAATTAAATTACAGGCCACATAATATCAACTACATAATTTCATTAAAGCCAAATCTAACAATCAAGAGGTGTCCTCATTTAAAAAAAAAATAAG
This sequence comes from Crataegus laevigata, assembly GCA_963580275.1. Taxonomy (NCBI): domain Eukaryota; kingdom Viridiplantae; phylum Streptophyta; class Magnoliopsida; order Rosales; family Rosaceae; genus Crataegus; species Crataegus laevigata. Next base: position 33,650,967 of record OY756942.1, on the reverse strand, counting down.
AATCCCTCTTGTTAAAGGATTCCTATATATAATCGTAAAAATGACAAAGAAACTTTAACTAAAAACGAAAGTGAATTAACAATACAAAATAAAGTTGATGATCAATGAGATCGATTTTTCTTCAAACTTTTCTCAACCAAAGCTGCATCATCTTCTTGTTTTAATTTTCTTTTCGGAGACTTATTGGCACACGCATAAGCAAGCTTTTAGTGAGAAAAATTAGAGTACAGAATTCTAACACAAGTGTAATTGGAGAGACAAAACAAGTAAACAAATTATCAGTATTAACTTACAAAATATTACAAACATAAACTCTCAAGGACACAATTTAGAAGCTATGACATTCTCTCACTTCCTAGAGATAAATTTTAGATCACTCACATTCCTCACAAGATCACTCTCACTTCTAAGTTATTTTCTTGCTTCTCTTCTTGGTTTTTCTTTTCTTTCTTAGTTGTGATTGTGGAGGGGATACTTCTACTTCACTAGGTCTATCTTCTTCTGATTGTTGGTACACGCCAGTTTGCCAAGGATTATGAGGCACTTCTTGCTAGACATCGTCACCATCAAGCAAATCCTCAAACTCATCTGGACTCGATTGAGTTTGAGTAGTTTGCTATCCTATTTTCTCATGCAACGTATCTTCAATCTCTCTCAGGTCAGGCAACACCTCATTTTCTGAGCACCAACAAGAAGATTTTTAGCGTCCCATTCTTCTTATATGGCCAAATATGTTACGGCGTCCCAATCATCTTCACTTTTCTTCTCTAAGCTGGAAGTGGCAACATTACTCTCTGCATGCCTTTTGAACCAGCAATCCTTCACCATGTGGCCCTTCTTTCCACAGTTGTAGCATTTGCCCTTAAACCTTTTATTGTTATGGGACTGATCACAGTCATGGACCAAAATATCGAAATTATCGACGAAATATCGCCGATAATTTCGTTATTTTGAACCCCCGATATTCTAAATGATATCCAAATGGTTTTCGGTAAAATATCGCGATATTATTGATAATATCGCGATATTTAACGAAAATATCGAGATATCGGCCAAATCAGAACCGGAGAAGAAGGCCAGAGCTTGTACAGCTCCGGCCGACCGTAAAAACACAACCCAAAACCCTAAATCGAAAACAATAAAGCTGCAGAATTGAATAGAAGAAGCTCAAGATCCAATTGAATGAAGTAACAAGAGTATACCTTTGCGTACCAAATCGAAGGGATCCATCGGCTACAGATTACACCAACTAAAAAAAAACAGGAGAGAGAAAGTTAGAAAGAGAGAGAGAGAGAGAATCGAAGATTTGGGGATTTTGTATGGATAGCTTGGAGAGTTGTGTCTCCAGTATTATCTTCCAGCTTTCAAGGCTAGCTCTCTCTCTGTGGTTTCTCTCTCTAGTTTCTCTCTCTTCTCTCTGTTTTTGATTGAAACCCTCTGTGGGCTAGAAAGATAGAAAAGGAAAAAATAAGGGCTAATTAGAAATACCACCACTTCCACCACCACATAAATATATAAAAGGACAACCCAAACCCTTCGCCACTCGATTTGACCTCTCTCCCCACTTTCTCTCTCTACCTTCTCTCTCTATATCTGTCCAAATTGTACGCATTATTGCTTTTATTGTACGCATTATTTCCCTACCCTTCATATCCCATTCCTGTTGGGATGGAATCGAGCGACTCATGGAAACAATCCCAGACTCAATCTTCAAATGATTTTGCTTATGGACAACCTCAACCAATCTCGGATCCATATGGGTGGCATGTTAACAATTACATGCAAAACTATTTTGGAGATTTATCATTTGATAACTACTCTTCACAATACACTCACTCTACACATAGAGATGATGAAGATAGTGAAAATTTTGAACCTCATAGGAACTCTATGTGGTACTAAAGTGTAAAATATTGCACTAATTCATTATATATAAATGATTATGGTGTGTTTAGACTTCTTTCATTAATTACTACATATTTTCTACACTCACAATGTTTGTCAGCTCGCTATATAATCAACTTGATAATGTTAAATCCATCATGCAATGCATTTCCTTCCAATTTTTTGTGATAAACTAATAGATAATTGACTAAATAAACATCCTGCAAAGTTTCAATAAAAATTTCCAAGTTTTTCTTACACTTTCCGTGGTTTCCATGTAATTTTTATCGATATCGATATTATCCCAATATTTCCGTCGATATTTCCGTGTTTTCGGACTACCGATATTTCCGATATTACCGATATTTAATACCTTGATCACAGTTGCCGTGATTTGTTAGAGCTCCCTCTTGATGAAGACTTCCTCCTTCTTGGTGACATTTTGCCTTGTCACCATTTCTCTTAGATCCTCCACCGACATGCTGCTTAAAGCTGCCTTTCCTTTTGTTGGTGTAGAGCACTTCCTCTTCACCTCTTGACAAGACCCCTCTCATTGGCTTTGCCAAAACTTCTTGATCGGCAAGCAATTTTTCAAACTCAACAAGTGATGGTTGGGTCGGCCATTCTTGTATAGAGGCAACAAAGCCTCGATATTCAGATCTTAAGCCATGGATAATTATTCTTTTTATTCTTGATTCTACAATGGCAGCACTAGGATCTAACTCAGAAATTTCATGACAAATAGACTTTACCTTGTGGAAGTACTGGGCAATTGTCATGTTCCTTTGGGCCACCGATAACAGCTCATTCTCAAGAAGCTGCAGTCTTGTGTTGTTCTTCTTTGAAAATAGTGTGGCAATGGTGTCCCATGCTTCTTTTGGTGTTTTTGCTTTCCTTATGTGCTCCAACATGTCATCTTCAATTGTGGTTTTCAAGACAAACATGGCCTTACCTGCCTTGATCTTCCACTTCCGCAGAGTGACATTGGTGTCTTCTTTCGGCTGTGTAACTTCATCAACGTCGACAACCTCCCAAAGATCTTGACCTTGTAGGTAAGACTCTATGCATGTCGACCATGTGTTGTAATTTTTGTTGTTCAACTTCTTGATTGCTCCAACAACTTGAAGATCGGACATCGTGTCGGCAGAACTATGATACGCCAAACAAGATTAGTCAACAATTTTGTACAGTACTAAACTTCTCACGATTCTTAAAAACTTCACTAGATTTGGTTCCTAATTGTACCGCTCCAATACCAATTGTTAACGGAAAATTAGAGTACATAACTCTAAGAAAAAACAAGTAAACAAATTATTTATATTACACTTACAAAATATTACAACACATAAACTCTCAAGACACAATTTAAAAAATATGACACTTTCTTACTTTTTAGAACTCTCACTTTTAAGTTATTTTCTTGCTTCTCTTCTTGGCTGCTACCCTCTTACTTTCTCACTTTGGCTCCTCCCTTCTTACTCTCTTTCTTACAACAATAAGCACCCATTTATAGGTGAGCTTGACCGACTCACTGCCCACCAAACTTGGGCTTGACATTCTACTACTTTCTAGTTCTTTCTACAATCAGCCCACCAACATGGGCTTCACATTTTACTAACCTTCAAGTTATTTCTACAAAGGCTACAATAGCTTTAGAGTTTTTAAAGTGCATGCACCGCAGAAAATTCTAGTTCATTCGCACCCGGTCAGAGTGCAAGTTTTCTAGAAGCTCCTGCCTTCTAGACTTGCTGCTAGAATCTTCTAGAATCCAAACACCAACTGGGCGGGTGTCGGTCTTCAACAGCTCCTCCTCGTTCTCCTCTTCTAGAAGCTCCTGCCTTCTAGACTTGCTGCTTGAATCTTCTAGAATCCAAACACCAACTGGGCAGGTGTTGGTCTTCAACAGCTCCCCCTCCTCCTCTAGAAGCTCCTGCCTTCCAGACTTGCTGCTAGAATCTTCTAGAATCCAAACACCAACTGGGCGGGTGTTGGTCTTCAACAGCTCCTACTCCTCCTCCTCCTCCTCCTGATGTTCATGATTCGGCTCAACAACATATAATATTAACTCTTCCTCCAACGATGCCTCGAATTTGTCTTGGTACTCAAGCAATTCGCCGTTATGTAGTTTGGAAAAGAAAGGATCAAAGTTAATCCACGGTACAGCCCCGTGTGGAAGGTCCTTAATATTAGTACTGTTTATAACGAATGCGGGGTTAAATCCCTGGATGATACACGCATCCACGATGACCTCGACAACTGGTAAACCCCTTCTCATAAACGACCCCAACGGCAATCACAGTACACACTACACACAAGGTCAATTTGTAGACGGCGTTTTTGGAAGCGGAGGCAATGAGTTGCTCGCGCCGTCTCTCAAACTTGTCCTTGTCGACTACATATCCGAAATCTTGATGAAGGCAGTCTTTTCTCCTCTTAGGCATGGCGTTTTTGCCAAAAGTCGGAAAAAAAAACCTAGTGTTGGCTATGCTAGCGGTATGATCTGCGGTTGTTGTCGCCGTGGTCGGGGTCACGGTGATGGAACGTCGAGCCACATCCAGTGTGCTTGAAAATTGAAAATCCAACGTCGGATAACAGTACTTTCCCCCGCGGCCAAGATTCTACAAGCCACTCCATGTTGGTTTCATCTTCCAACAACTCGGTGAAAGAGCATGCCATCGAGTTTCGAGTTTTGGTTCGAACAAAAACACTCGATATAGAAGAATTAGAACAACTAGTAGTAGATCACAGAGAGAGACGATCGATCGAGGATTTGGATTGTGAAGGGAATGAGTTTATGTTTATGGAGTGAGAGGGGTTGCTTATTGCTTTTATATCCCCTATTTTCATTTTTTTATAATAAAATTTGACCGCAAAGTCCATCTCACTCCAATATTACTATTATAAGAAAAGATTTTGAAGAGAATTTATTGATAAACAAAAAAAATACAATATGTCAAGATGGATATGAGGCCAAACCTTGACCGTTAAAGAATTCATTAAAAGTAGTCAAAACCTCTTTTAACAAAACTTATAACAAAGAAGCCGATAAGTTTAGTCGGTACTCATTTTTTTGTTGGAAACTTTGTTTTCATGTCTAGCTTAGCAGACATTTTAGGTAATTTTGTATGTTTTATCATTTTTGAAAAAATGTATGATATTTATTACGTAAAGGAGAAAATCATGCAAATAATAAATTAGAGATTGCATAATGTGGTTTCTCGAACCATGACACGTCTTCATCACATTTATCTTTTAAAAAAGAACAAACGTCTTGTTAAAAAAAAATATATATATATATACACACGTGAACCAATAATGGTAAGGAGGGAAAGAAAAAAAACATTCAAAATGACTTCATTTCCAATGGGAATCGAAAATGGCAAATAACAAAACAAAAGAAACATTAAAATTGCTTTGATAAATAAAAATATCTAAAAATACAACTTTAGTCCTTAAAATTTAATTTTCTCCACATAAAATCCGACATAAGTTTTTTACTCGAATAAAACTCATTTACTAGATTTCACATCAACAAATTCATTAATTATGTTTGACTTAACACATTTTAATTTTTTTTAGATGCCTAAAATACCCATATTTGAATGTTTGATGTACACAATTAATGTCTTGCGAATTACAAGGGCAAATTAATAATTGTACTAAAAAAACATTTGTTATAAATTCATTGCCTAATATATAATAACAATAAAACATGTCTAATATATTGACATGCTTAATTAAGTCACTAAAATTATATTTTACATATTAATGTAGGTCAATTATTTCACACACATATATAAAAAAATGACTAATATATGTAAAATTTCATGCAAAATAATTTACCTAAAAAATGTTATTTAATTCAAATAGTGCACCTACTATTAAAACTTTAAAATGTTGGATTGCTCAAAAGAATTTACCCTATCCGTGAAAAATAATGTACCTACATAATAAAAAAAACCTAATATATGCAAAATACATGCAAAATAATTTACCTACCTAATAAAGCAATATTATTTTATTTAATACTAATTTACCTACAAAATATATTATTTGCTAATCATAAATTTACAAATAGGTAAATTAATTACATATAATAATTTTTTAACATATATGTTAGTCTTGCGCATATATATTTGAACGTATAGTAGTAATATATACATATAGGGCAATTATATGTATATTGAACTTTTAGTAGTCTGATGTACTTTTGAATGTATTAATTTGGATTTTATTTAGATGTTTAGAATTATGTGGGTTTTTATCTAAGAAATAAGAATTGTAAGGGTCTATATATAAAGAACCCTAAAAACATATACAAAATCCTCATGCTAAGGAAGAAAAAACTCCACTGCAAACCAATCAATGCTTCCGCCTCTTTATTTACTCTTAAATTTTCCCTTCACTCCTCCACAGCAAGAGGAACAGACGCCGCCAACTTGCGGTACTTGAGGGCGTAAAACATCTCCAGATAGCGGCGGCACTCCAGGCGATCAAGGTTCGAAACATCTTTCCAGAAGCCATAAACTCCAGTGAGTGTCAAGAGCCGTTCAGAGTAGATTTGCCATGTGTACCTAAACGAAAACAGAGCAGAAATGTAAGATAACTTGCAAGCCAAGCAAAACAATTTACCGCAAAAAATGGATTTATTCTTGCTTACTTCTCGTAAATGCGCTGCAAGCCGCCTTGAGAAATCTTGTCCCAGTGGCTAGGATCAGCCTTGCTCTTCTCAAAGAAATCAACAAGGATCTCAGCAGCCTGATCGCCGTGGTATGGATCAATGTGGTAGCCCGATTTTCCGTTCACAATAATCTCAGCCGGGCCACCCTTGCAAGTGGCAAATGTGGGCAGTCCACAAGTCATGGCCTCAATGACTGTCAAGCCGAAAGCTTCATACACAGCAGGCTGCACAAAGGCTCCCCTGGTGTCACAAATGTAGCGGTAGAGTTCACCATTCCTCACACGGTTCATCTGGGATGAAATCCATCTTAACTGCCCGTTCAGCTTGTAGGTGTCGATCAGCTCGTACATCTTCTTCAACTCAGCCTTCTCCTCAATGTCCTTGGACTCGTTGCGGCGATCACCAGCAACCACAAGAAGGTTAACCAACTCTCTAAGCTTGGCATTCTTACCATACCACTCGACAAGCCCAGTGATGTTCTTCACCCGGTCCAGCCTTGCCATTGTGAAGATGATTGGCTTGTTCCTGTCCTTCATCACACATCTGATCGGAAAACAATATAACGCGTTAGCACATAGTCGATCATACGATGTATTGAGCAAAACATAAATGGGAAAAAAGTAACTTACAATTGTTCAATATTTTCGACTTGGCCGTAAATGAGCTCTTCAATTTCAGGGTGGAAGTGGTTCAACCTCTTTTCTTTCTCAGAGTAAGGGAAGTAGACATTCATGTCAGCTCCTGGTGAAACAATGTTGAACTTGGGATCGAAGACATCAATACCATGAACGACACGGTACAGCCCAGGAAGGGTGAAGGCAGTGTGGCTCTCATACTGACCAATGGTGTCTTTGCTGCAAACATTCATAGAACACAAAATTAGGATCCCAAAAGACAAAGACGGTTGATACGAAAAGTCTAGGGTGGATGTATATATTACCTTCCAGCAATCTCTTGGAAGGTACTGGTGATGATGAAATCAGTGTGGTTCATGGCGATAAGATCAGCTGTAAATTGGCACGAGAAGTGATAATTCTCATCCAATTTCTTCCAGTAAAGGTCAGAATCAGGGTATTTTGACTTCTCGAGAGCATGGGCTATGGTGCACTGCAAGACAGTGAAAACCGAACAATAAACTTAGCTACTAAGATATAGAAGGCATCGAAAGTGTGTAACTAATTATAACTAAATGGAAATCACAAACCTGTGTAACACCCAATTTGTGTGCCATCAGTGAGGCCACAATATTGCCATCACTGTAGTTTCCAATGATGAGATCAGGCTTGCCCTGCATTTCCTTGGAAAGTTCCTTGATCGCGTCCTAATAACATGAAAATCAGCAAGTCTGATAACCAAATACAAGAAAAATTGGAACATATGGAAACCGACGGTATTAACAAAGAAGTTCACCTCGGCATATGTCTCTAGGTAGGGCCAGACTTCGAATCTTGAAATCCATCTGCGGACAATGGCACCCTTCTCATCTCTGAAAGGAACACGAAGAATATCTGAATGCTCACACCCGTCAACTTTCTCAAGACGATCACCACATGTGGTTCCAACAGCATCAGGAAGAAGCCTCGTGAGCTGTGTTTGAAACATAATCAAAGCATCAGAATGGAGAGCATAAAATGAAATCACCAAATAACATAAATTCTGCAGCCACAAAATTTCAGATAAAACTCACAATGATAATGCGGGGAGTGATATCGAGTCCTTGCTGCTTAATGCGCTTAAGCATCTCAGACTCCAAAGCGCGAACTTGATCCAAGATATAGACAACCTGGCCACCAGTGTCAGGGAACCCCAAGACATGGTCTTGGGCAAAATATCCGTGGGGCGAAAGGATCACAACATTGAAGACCATGGGGATCTGGCCAAGGAATTTCTCAAGAGTAAAAGGATCGGGTGCCTCAAGCAGGTCCAACAGAAGTTGGATCATCTCAAGCACGCGCTCAGCTGTGTCACCCCAACCCCTCTCCAAACCCATGGCTTGCAACTTGGGCTCGAACTCCTTGTATGGAGTTCTGGGGGCAATTGAAGAGAGGAAATCCTCCGCCTTCCTCAGAACACGTTGCAGCTCATTCACATTCTTAATTCTGTTATTCAGCATCATGTTCTGCACGAAAAAGGCGATCAAATTAAATCCAGAGATCAGCAAAAGAGTATTAATTTCATTCGATTTCAAACAAAGATGGTAAAGTTGCAAATGAAAGAAAATCATACCCTGCCCTCATAGCAGTGAACTCGGAGAAACTCGAGCAAAGGGTGCAGGCTCTCCTTGTCATGGAAGAGCTTAGAAGAAAGGTGACGATTGAGGAACTCAACGCCGTTTCCAATGGACTTGGAAAGAGTTGGGCGGGGGAAAGATGCATGGAACGGCTGAAAGTCCAACTCAAGCACGAAGTTGCCATTGGAACTGCAGTTGAAACCAGCAAAAATTATTAACAACGCAAGGAAAGTAACAAATGCGATAATCTAAACTACTCAAAATCTATGAAAAGTAACAAAAAATTAAGAACCGAATAGAAACTTAAGAAATCAAACTATAAAAAGACCAAAAATCTACCTCCCATCAACAAGTTCCTCCTTGAATTGCAAGTACTCAGCCACACGCAGCTCCTCGAAAGCGAGAGTATGGACATTCACACGAATGTACTCCCAAACACCAGGGCTTGGGCGCACAGCAAGAGCCACCCATGGGGGCAGAACAATAGCCTCCTGCATTAGACAAAAACATCCACACAAACAATTCAGAAAACTCCTAAAAAAATAGCACAGAAACAAATGACTATAAAATATAAGTATGATCGAAAATGTTTACCTGGGTGTGTTTCAAAACTTCACCAAAAGCCCCATCCAACAGCTTCTGCCTGTTGTTTTCAGGAATCGCTTCAAACTCGGCAATAAACTGATGGGGTTGCAGAAACCCTTTCCCCTTTCTCTCAATCCTAAAACCCCAAAAACCCTTTTAGTGATCAAATCAAAAAGCAACCTTATAAATGCAAAAGACAAACTTTTTGCATGTTTTGGACCATTTGACAGAAACCCATTTGTGATCAATACATAGTACCTAGAAAGCAGGGCCAGGAAATCATTGCGTTGAGCAGAGAGGGTTTCGTCCAGCCTCTCCCGGAGGCTCCGGACGCGGGTCAGCACACGTTCCGCCATTGACAGCAGCAGCTTGGAAAGTCAGACGACCTTAAAAGCTGCAAGAAGGAAAGAAAAAAAAAAAGAACTGTAAGCGTAACAAATTCTCCAGAAAAAGTCAACAATTCAAACCTGAAATAAGACTAAACCAACAAATCAAAGAGATGAACAGGTTTTTTTTATATTCAACAAAAATAAAAAAACAGACATGTACACAAAAACGGAGCAAAAACCCATCAAACAACATCTAAACCCAAAATTCAGAAGCCATTGATCTATGTGGTTACGTAATAAAAATTCGGAAGAAAAACATCACCCCAAGAACAAGAAAAATAGAAAAAGCAAAAAATGGGGAAAAGAAAAGGAGTACCTAAGTATCAAATTACTTGGTCTTAATTTCTTACCAAAAGTAAACAAAAACTGGGGTAGTTTTTACTGCAGCCGCGAAATAAAATGGTAAGAACAGTTTACTCATGCACTCGAAACTCTTGGAATATATATAGGATCGATCAAACGATGTGTATAAACTTTTTCTAATGGTAAAAACTAGCTATCAATACCTTAAATCCGACGAAGAATTACCGCCAACGAATGTTTCTGACCAACAAAGAGAGTACCGAATCTACGAATAAATCGAAGTAGTAACGAACGGAGAGCTTCAATATACAGAACGCGGAGAAAGATAGAAATGAAGAGAGAATGAATACGAATGGGATGGAGGAGGAGGAATGGGGAACAGCCCTTTATACATGGAGGATGGAGCAAAGGAAAGAGAAGGGCGACATGTCTTTCGCCTTGAAACTTCACCTTCGTTGGTAGTCTCTGCCGGGTTACGCTGCTAATTGACTTTATTATTAATTTAATTTAATATTTTCAAATTACAAAATAAAACCACTGGTTACTGCTGCTTTCATTTCCTGTGGTTTCTTGGTTGTTTTTACAAAACCGCTTGACTTTTCTTCTGGAATCCGAATGACCCACCCCAATTATTTATTCTTTACTCACTTTCTTTAGAGAAATGCGGAAATTTTCTCAAAACTAGTCTTTCTCCATGCGCACTGACGTGCGTATAAATTTATTTATTTTTACATCACGACATTGACATTAAAATAGAGATACTTTATGATTTTTATATAATCTTTATTTCTTATATTAATAGAATGCCAGAAGTCCATTTAGTGTCTCAAGACTTTATCAAAAATTTCTAGACTAGAAAGCCCCTCAAACAAAAAAAAAATCAAAACTGACAGAAAAAATACGATTATAATTGCTAAGGGCATTTTATTTATAGAATGCGAAGTCCATTTGGTGTCTCAAGGCTTCACCAAAAATTTCTAAACTAGAAAGCCCCTCAAACAAAAAAAATCAAAACTGACAGAAAAAATACGATTATAATTGCTAAGGGCATTTTAGTAAATCTCTATTAATAGAATGCCAGAAGTCCATTTCGTGTCTCAAGGCTTCACCAAAAATTTCTAGACTAGAAAGCCCAGAAATCCATTTTCATTTTTGTTTTCAATTATTTACTTTTTAGTGAAAACTTGGTGCTTCTCCGAAGGAAGAACAACCAACATACCAGAATCAGGAGAAAAATTGAGCGACCAAATCAGTGACAAAAGTTCGAAATTCTTTCTCAACATCAACTGATTCTTTCGCAATCCAACGTTTGTCTACCATTCATCAAATTCATTTTTCCTTCTCATGGTTCTCTCTTATTTCATTTCATTCTATCGGCAAGATTATTGCTTGAGATTTTTTTTAAAGTTGCTTTGCAGATGGCAAGATTTAGGTTTTTTGAAAGTCACTACACATAATCAGGAGGAATTGACATTCTAGACCATGTCAAAATTCAGGTCATTGATTTTTTTTTTCTAAGAAAATTATGTAGATAAGAAGTTCAAGTGCTGAATTTTTTTACCTAAACCCCTCTTTTCCCATACAAGTTGCTCTGCTTGGGTTCAGTTTTAAGCGCATTGAAAATGGAGGCGGAAATTGATGCCAATGCCGTGATGTAAAAAAAGGTCTTTCGTACACGCATCAGCGCGTGCAGAAAGGCTAGTATTTTATAATATTAGTACGAAAATTGATGTTAAACTGAAAGTGTTATAGAGTCCATAAGAAGTTCTACTTTGATAAAGTCTCCCTTGCATTCCCGTTTTCCTTGTCCATTTTTTTTTTGGGTAAACGTTCACCTTTTTTTTTTTAGATAACTAGATTGTGGCTTTGCTATGAAAGTTTATCTTTTTAAGATCAAGGAGACTCACAAAGATATTTCAGTATCCTCCTAATTGTTTTCGAATGATTTACCAGAGAGAATTCAAACACATAACACTTGTCCACTTTCTTTTTCAACCTGCCCTTTTGTATTCAGTTATTATTTGTTTATTTCTGTAGTTTATAGTTTGTAGGCCCTTTCACCATCATATATTGTTGTCTCCGTTATTTCTGTAACTTATAATTTTAAGTAATCCAATTCAACTTATTTTCTTTGTAATACTTAAAATTAACATGTACATGCATGCTCTTACCCAATTAGCTAGCATGGTTTTCTATGAATCCTGTTTTCTTTGACTCAATGCTAAAAAATGGATATTGAGTATTGACCTTGCAAAATGAAGCTAAATGGATGTAACTGGTATTGGCTGCAACGGGCTCGTCATATTAAGTAGTTCGATTTTTTAAACAATCTTTACCGTTAAGTTGTTTACAGTAACTTTCCACCATACAGTTTTTGAACTGCGCATTCTGGATGAAAAGGTTACCGCAAACCAGTTGCGTTACGGGGCGAAGGACACGTTTTATACCGTAATACTGATACAGGACCACCAGCTAGCACTGCTGAGTGAATACATTTCCACTAGAATTTTGCCATTTGTATAGGTCTTTCCCAGTGATCCCATACCCGTAAGAAACTGATTGCAGAAATTGCAGATTAAAAAATAAATTATGTAATTGCGCGGTCGGGCTATCAAGCGTTTGGGTGGCGCAACCCATGGCAGAGAGTTGGCATACGGCGGATAACATTCTGCTCATGGCTACTGACGGCGGAGTTAGCAGGAGAGACTCATGTGTATTTGTTATACAAGTGGCAAAATTCTAGTGGAGCGTATTACCACTCAGCAATGCCAGCTGGTGGAAACACCGAAAACAAATGTCAAGATCTTCTTTGTACTGGGTGACGTGGCAGCCTCTGATTGGACAGCGAGAGTCCGGAATTACAGGACGTCATCCGGGAGGCAGGGTATTTGGAAATGAATTTGGATTCCATCCGGATCTAAATTGTGAATATCCTAGAGATCCTCACATCTTAATCATTTATCGTACATCGTGCTATCAGAAATTATTTAATTTTTTATTTATTTATAATTAAACATAAATAATACTGACGAAAACTGCCTGCACGATGTACAATGAATTGTTAAAATGTAGAGATCTCTAAGATTCCACAAAGTGAAACTGAAGAAGATCCTCATCCTCATCCTTTAGAAACAGTGTAGTGAGAGTGACACAGCGAATAGGTCGGTAACTTTTCCAGGAAAAGGGAAAGATTTGTGGATGTCGGACGTGGCAAATAACACCGACATGGTTTGTGATGGTTTTTGGTGTTTAGTTAAGTAAGGATTAAGAACAAGTTGGTTCAAAACCCATCGGCACTTTTTGTGGTTATAACTTATAAGGACGCTGTTCTTTTGTGAGTACATTGTAAAAGTCGTGTTCTATGCGTTGAAGTTGACTATATTGTGGTTTTTGAATTTTTGAGGATTCAATTTGTGAATGATACAGCTTGAATCAACTTAATTGGCATCTACCCTCATAATCTTACAAGTCTATTCCTATTTATTACTTTCTTGCGAGTTCAGTTTAGTTCAAAATTCTTATGTTAGTTCAAATAGAAGAGTTGTGAATCGTATAAGTGCCACTTCAGCACTGCGGTCAAACACACAAAGTATGAGTTTGCCCAAAAAAAAAATCCTCATAAAGTATGATGGCAGATATAAAAAAAAAACAAACAAAAGTGCAAACGCAAGAACAGAAAACCAATGAGAAGTTATCAAACGAGTTCTTAGTTTTTAGTTTACAAAGAAATGGAAACTAGAAATTGAAACGGCCCATTAGTTTTAAAGACTAGGAAAGTGGCCCGTTAGTTTTAAAGATCAGGAAAGTGCAATTGAACATTGAGATCAATGATTGTGAATCTTCTAAAGTGGAAGGTTGCTCTTGCTCGTCGTCATCCTCAATATCACTAGGAACATTGAGACCAATGATCTACCTACGTTTCTGATGATCATCCGTTGGCTCCGAAGATAAGAAAAGCCATTGTTGTTGCCGATCATATCTGAGGATCCACTCGTAGCCAGTGGCGGATCCAGAAAATAATATTAGGGGGGTCAGTAAGAATAGCGCGCGCAGCGCGCAATTTTTTTTTTAAAAAAATAGCATGCATATTGTCATTTCATTGAGTCTTGGTAGGCCTGAAGTCATTTGGAAAGGCATATTGCACACCTGTTAATGCCTCATTTGCGTGGGTAACTAACATGTTCCAAGGCTACTCCCATATGAACGCTTAACAAAGAAACACACTTATCTTGAATACACTAACAATGTTTGATATCATTGCATCCCATTAATATGTTTGTCCAAGAATGATGATGCTTTGTTATTCTCTGAGATCACCATTTCATTTACTTTGCATTTTTGGATAGTTTTATACTTTGTTCTTCTTCTTTTTTCTGCCAACAATTGTAATCACAACCAATAAACAAGTCAGAGGTAAATAATATTAGGACTAGACTATAAAGGGGCAACACCTCTCTAATGCATTTTATCAAGTAGTTGAATGACATATATGAAGGGCAACTCCAACCTTTAAAGGGGCAGCACCCAAGTCATCCATGGACATTCACCGAAGTTCGGAGGGTCAGCACCTAAGATGTCCATGGACGTTCACTGAAGTTCGGGGGGTCAGCTGACCCCCCTTGCCTCTTAGTGCATTCGCCACTGCTCGTAGCTCCCAAAGTCAAGGGTAAGTTTTGTTTGCGCAATAGGGGGGGGTGCACCCCGCAGCTTTTGATGGGTGCAGATTTGGGGAAGTGAAATGTAACTTGACAAATGTCTCCCTGCTGCTTGAGGTTGGGTAAATACACAAACCAGAGCCACACTGCCTCGAAGACATTCTTACCCCACCGACGAGGTCCACACTAATGTAATATGTTGATGAGAATATAATGTACATAATCATGATAAGTTGAAACAAAAAATAGAGCCAATCCTAATAATGTCTCCCTACTTGTAAATTTAGAGGAATTTCAAAACCAACTTCAATGCCTCTAACAACAGTTGGATATTTAGAGGTATAGCTGAATCACTTTCAAGGATCTAAGCTAGGGCCTAGCGGTTAGGCGGTTATGCGGGGTCTAGGCGGATTTAATTAAATTTATTATATTTCATGTAAATAAATGTCTGTTTATATTAAAAATACATATGATTTCATCATAAACTACAAAATGAAATGACATATATATTATGAACTATTGGAAACATAATGAAAACATGGGAAACAAGTATATAATGCGTGTTCCTTGAAGTATTCAACAAGTCTCTTATAATTTATTGAAAAAATAAAATGCAAAATGAAAATTATCTATTTTCTGTCTAAGTGAGTCACAACATAGACGAGTGTCTAAACAGGTCTGGACGAGTTAGGCGGATGTCTAGGCGGCCTAGGCTGGCGCATCAGTAGGTCTAGGTGCCATTTCTTAATCTTCAAAGGCCTAGACATTAATTGGGACGGTGGTCAACCGCCTAGCGCATAGGCAGAGATTTTTAGAACAGTGACTTTGGAACTTCATTGTTGGATACATAACTTCCAATTCAGAGAATATAAAAAAATCCTGCAATATATGGCAGATAAAAATGTATAATTAACTTACGAATAGTCGTTATTCCTGCACCACCCGTTGCCAGATCCGGCTGATCGACCCGCACCTGACCATGGTTCGCCACTGCGGTACCCGCTGCCTGAGAGCCACTCCTGCTCATGTTTGCACTTGTTGTTTGTTGACCGTCGTTGCCGCTACGAAATCCGAGGAGTTGCTGTTGTTCGAGGATGCTCTGTTGGCCCGTCTTCAATTCTGATGAACCTGAGTATTGTATGATGATGGGCCTTTACTTTGATCATCAGTGTTGGAAAAAAAGACAAAAAATTGTTTGGTTTTTTAAGGCCCACACGGGCAATGAGAAACAATTCGCTGGGAAAAGATTGGCATTTTTGGTTTGAAGTTTTTTTAGGCCCACACGGATAAGTGTTGCGAGTTTGTTTGTATGTCACTCGAGTGCTTGGACTTGTGACCACTCGAGTAATAGTAGTTTTTTGGTTCTTTCCACTTGTTATTGTAATTGGAATATGAAAATTTCAGTTGTTTGTGACGAAGAGCACTAGTATGCTTTCTTTCCATACTCTCAACACTAGCCAGTCGAAATCAATTCGTCAGTCCAATCAAGTTTGCATCCTGCAGTCCGCTTAACGGAGCCAGTCCACATTTGCTTGTTTGCAAACCATGTCGTATACCGCCATGAGTTTGACGCGGTGTTAAAAAATATTAGTATTTTATGATGTTTGACGGGGTGTTGAAAAATATTAGTATTTTATGATTATTTGGGTTTTCTTGTTAGTTTAGTATATGAGCTTAGCCCATCCGAAATTGGGTTTCTAGATTTTTCTCTCTTAGCTTATAGTTTAGTATGAAGATATGTTAGTCACGATGTAGCCTATTGGGATTTTATAGTCATTTTGACATTCTCGTTTGTTTAATAATATTCTTATTATTTTATATTATTACTTGTCGCACACTCTGATATTCAACTTTGATATCTCTTACTGTACGATAATTAATATGTAAATGGGAAGTCATGCAAATAATAAATTACAAATTTTATAATGTGGTTTTTTGAACAATGGCGCCTCTTGATTACATTTATCTTTTAAAAGAGAACCAACGGTTTTTTTTTTTAAGTCATGTTCTCTGTGAATATAGAAACATTAAAGTTGACTTCATTTCCAATGGGAATCGAAAATTACAAATAACAAAAGAAAAAAACATTAAAATTCTTTTGGAAAATCAAAATATATACAAAATCCTCATGCTGAGGAGGAAAAAACTTCACAGTAAACAACCAATGCTTCCGCCTCTTTAATTACTCTTAGGAAAACTTTCTCTTCACTCCTCCACAGCAAGAGGAACAGACGCCGCCAGCTTGCGGAACTTGAGGGCGTAAAACATCTCCAGATAGCGGCGGCACTCCAGGCGATCAAGGTTCGAAACATCTTTCCAGAAGCCATAAACTCCAGTGAGTGTCAAGAGCCTCTCAGAGTAGATTTGCCATGTGTACCTAAACGAAAACAGAGCAGAAATGTAAGATAACTTGCAAGCCAAGCAAAACAATTTGCTGCAAAAAAATGGATTTGTTTTCGCCTACTTCTCGTAAATGCGCTGCAAGCCGCCTTGAGAAATCTTGTCCCAGTGGCTAGGATCAGCCTTGCTCTTCTCAAAGAAATCAACAAGGATCTCAGCAGCCTGATCCCCGTGGTACGGATCAATGTGGTAGCCGGATTTTCCGTTCACAATAATCTCAGCCGGGCCACCCTTGCAAGTGGCAAATGTGGGCAGTCCACAAGTCATGGCCTCAATGACTGTCAAGCCGAAAGCTTCATACACAGCAGGCTGCACAAAGGCACCCCTGGTGTCACAAATGCAGCGGTAGAGTTCACCATTCCTCACACGGTTCATCTGGGATGAAATCCATCTTAACTGCCCGTTCAGCTTGTAGGTGTCAATCAGCTCATACATTTTCTTCAACTCAGCCTTCTCCTCATTGTCCTCGGACTCGTTGCGGCGATCACCCGCAACCACAACAAGGTTAACCAACTCTCTAAGCTTGGCATTCTTACCGTACCACTCGACAAGCCCAGTGATGTTCTTCACACGGTCCAGCCTTGCCATTGTGAAGATGATTGGCTTGTTCCTGTCCTTCAACACACAACTGATTGGAAAACAATATAAATGCGTTAGCACATATTCAATCACACGATGTATTGAGCAAAATATAAATGGGGAAAAAATAACTTACAAATGTTCAATATTTTCGACTTGGCTGTAAAGGAGCTCTTCAATTTCAGGGTGGAAGTGGGTCAACCTCTTTTCTTTCTCAGAGTAAGGGAAGTAGACACTCTTGTCAGCTCCTGGTGAAACAATGTTGAACTTGGGATCGAAGACATCAATACCATGAACGACACGGTAGAGCCCGGGAAGGGTGAAGGCAGTGTGGCTCTCATACTGACCAACAGTGTCTTTGCTGGAAATATTGATAGAATACAAAATTAGGATCCCAAAAGACAAGACAGTTCATACGAAAAGTCTGGGGTGAGTGGTATGTATTACCTTCCAGCAATCTCTTGGAAGGTACTGGTGATGATGAAATCACTGTGGTTCATGGCGACAAGATCAGCTGTAAATTGGCATGAGAAGTGATAATTCTCATCCAATTTCTTCCAGTAAAGGTCAGAATCAGGGTATTTTGACTTCTCGAGAGCATGGGCTATGGTGCACTGCAAGACAGCGAAAACCGAACAATAAACTTAGCTACTAAGATGTAAAAGCCATCGAAAGGGCGTAACTAATTATAACTAAATGCAAATCACAAACCTGTGTAACACCCAATTGGTGTGCCATCAGTGAGGCCACAATATTGCCATCACTGTAGTTTCCAATGATGAGATCAGGCTTGCCCTGCATTTCATTGGAAAGTTCCTTGATCGCATCCTAAAATACGAAAATCAGCAAGTCTTAGAACCAAATACAGGCATAAATTGGAACATATGGAAACCGATAGTATTAACAAAGAAATTCACCCCGGCGTATGTCTCTAGGTAGGGCCAGACTTCGAATCTTGAAATCCATCTGCGGACAATGGCGCCCTTCTTATCTCTGAAAGGAACACGAAGAATATCTGAATGCTCACACCCGTAAACTTTCTCAAGACGATCGCCACATGTGGTTCCAACAGCATCAGGAAGAAGCCTTGTTAGCTGTGTTTGAAACAGAATCAAAGCATCAGAATGGAGGGCATAAAATGAAATTACCAAATAACATAAATTCCGGAGCTACAAAATTTCAGATAAAACTCACAATGATAATGCGGGGAGTGATATCGAGCCCCTGCTGCTTAATGCGCTTAAGCATCTCAGACTCCAAAGCACGAACTTGATCCAAGATATAGACGACCTGGCCACCAGTGTCAGGGAACCCCAAGACATTGTCTTGCGCAAAATAGCCGTGGGGCGAAAGGATCACGACATTGAAGACCATGGGGATCTGGCCAAGGAATTTCTCAAGAGTAAAAGGATCGGGTGCCTCAAGCAGGTCCAACAGAAGTTGGATCATCTCAAGCACGCGCCCAGCAGTGTCACCCCAACCCCTCTCCAAACCAATGGCTTGCAACTTGGGCTCGAACTCCTTGTATGGAGTTCTGGGGACAATTGAAGAGAGGAAATCCTCCGCCTTCCTCAGAACACGTTGCAGCTCATTCACATTCTTAATTCTGTTATTCAGCATCATGTTCTGCACGAAAAAGGCGATCAAATTAAATCCAGAGATCAGCAAAAGAGTATTAATTTCATTCGATTTCAAACAAAGATGGTAAAGTTGCAAATGAAAGAAAATCATACCCTGCCCTCATAGCAGTGAACTCGGAGAAACTCAAGCAGAGGGTGCAGGCTCTCCTTGTCATGGAAGAGCTTAGAAGAAAGGTGACGATTAAGGAACTCAACGCCGTTTCCAATGGACTTGGACAGAGTTGGGCGGGGGAAAGATGCATTGAACGGTTGAAAATCCAACTCAAGCACAAAGTTGCCATTGGTACTGCAGTTGAAACCAGTAGAAAAAAATATTAACATCGCAAAGAAAGTAACAAATGCGATATTCTAAAATACTCAAATCTATGAAAAGTAACAAAAAATTAGGAATCGAATCAAAACTTTAGAAATGAAACTACAAAAAGATCCAAAATCTACCTTCCATTAATAAGTTCCTCCTTGAATTGCAAGTACTCAGCCACACACAGCTCCTCGAGAGCGAGAGCATGGGCATTCACACGAATGTACTCCCAAACACCGGGCCTTGGGCGGACAGCAAGAGCCACCCATGGGGGCAAAACGATAGCTTCCTACATTAGAAAGAAAAAATATCCACACAAACAATTCAGAAAACTCCTAAAAAAAACACAGAAACAATTGACTATAAAAATATAAGTATGATAAAAAAATGTTTACCTGGGTGTGCTTCAAAACTTCACCAAAAGCCCCATCCAACAGCTTCTGCCTGTTGTTTTCAGGAATCGCTTCGAACTCGGCAAGAAGCTGATGGGGTTGCAGAAACCCCTTCCCCTTGCTCTCAATCCTAAAACCCCAAAAACCATTTTAGTGATTCAACCAAAAAACAACCTTAAAAATGCAAAAGACAACTACTTTTTGCATGTTTTGGAACATTTGACAGAAACACATCTGTGATCATAACATGGTACCTAGAAAGCAGGGCCAGAAAATCATTGCGTTGAGTAGAGAGGGTTTCGTCCAGCCTCTCCCGGAGGCTCTGGACGCGGGTCAGCACACGTTCCGCCATTGACAGCAGCAGCTTGGAAAATCAGACAACCTTAAAATCTGCAATAATAAAAAAATGAACTCTAAGCATGACAGGTTGTCCATCAAAAGTAAAAAATTCAGACCTTGAATAAGACGACAACAACAACAAAGCCTTTTCCCACTAAGTGGGATCGACTATTTTTTTCACTAAGTGAGGTTGGTTATATGAATCCTAAACCTTTAATAAGACTAAACCAACAAATCAAACAGATGAACAGGTTTTTTATTTTAAACAAAAATATAAACAGAGCAAAAAACCCATCAAATAAATAAACGCAAAATTCAGAAGCCATTGATGTATGTGATTATGTAATAAAATCCAAGAAAATACACTATTTGGCCTTAAGAGAGATTACCCAAGACCAAGAGAAATAGAAAAAGTAAAATATGGGGAAAAGAAAAGGAGTACCTACTGCCTAGGTAAAAAAAATGGTAAAAGAAAATACTTTGGTCAAATACCATTTCACTTTTGACCCTTGTTAATTTCTTGAAAAAAGTAAACAAAACATGGGTAGTTTAGTAGTTTGTGCATTGGAATCAGACGTGTTAAGATTTTTTACTGCAGTTGCAGGTATTTTAATAAAGGCTTTTTAGTCAAAATAGTACTGAGATTTGCATAACATATAATTTTGGTATTTGAAATTTAAAATAAATAGAAGTAGTTTTTGAGATTGTTCATCATTCATTATTTTGGTCATTCCGTTAAAAAATCCGTTAAGTTGAGGGTATAACACATGACTTTAGTTCCTGAGATTTGCATAACACATAATTTTAATTCTTGAGATTTTTATAACGCATAACTTTGGTCCTTGAGATTGTCCACCATCCATTATTTTTGTCATTTAAAAATTTAAAAAGCTCAAGGACTACTTAACGATGTTTTTTCATGGAATGATCAAAATAATGGATTGTGGACAATCTCGGTGACCATTTTTATTAATTTTAAATCTCAAAGACCAAAGTTATGTGTTATAAAAATCTCATGGACTATTTTGGCTAAAAAGCCTTCAATAAATGTGGAAAGAAACTTGCTCTTCAAAATTTGCCTTTTCTATTGGCCTTGCTCTCCAAGAAAAAATCCGATTAATTAGATTTTTTTCATCATCTTTTAGGGCAAGAAAATTTGGGAAATTTGCGATTGGTGAAGGGGCTTGGTGAGGATTCAAAAGTTGGACCTTTGAATACGTGTAGAACTTTGTAGGTGATCCCTATAAAATTTGATGTGATAAACGCTAGGGATCAAATATCGTGGTTAAGAACAATTTACTCATGCACTCAAAACTCTGGATAAATATAGGATTAATCAAACAATGTGCATAAATTTTTTCTAATGGTAAAGGCATAATTACCTTAAAATCCGACGAAGAATTACCGCGGATGAATGTTCTTGACCAATAGAGTAACGAATCGACGAATAAACCAAAGTAAGGAACGGAGAGCTTAAATACACAAAACGCAGAAAATGATAGAAATGAAGAGAGAATGAATACGAATGGGATGGAGAAGAAGAAATGCTAGAACAGCCTTTTATACATGGAGGATGGAGCACAGGAAAGCTGGATGCTGGGTAATGCTGCTAATTAACTTCATTATTAATTTAATTTAATCTTTTTAAATTACAAAACAAAACCAATGGTTACTGCGGCCTTCATTCATTTCCTGCGGCTTCGTTCTTGCTCATACAAAACCGCTTTACTTTTGTCTGGTATACGAATCTGACGTGTCTATGACTCCCCAACTTTTTGTTTTTTATTTGCTTTCCTTAGAAAAATATTATGTTTAGGATTTTCTATGAATTCTGTCACTTTACGTTTTTGGTACAGTATTTATAATGTTGGCAAAGAAACTAACGTTAATTGTGAAGTGTCAGAGTGTTCGTAAAAAGTCCCACTTAAAGAAGAGATTTTTCAGTGTGATCGAAACACGGGATGATACACCACTTGTCATTATGCAAATAGTGCGATATGTGTGTTAAAAAATTGATAACTTAAAAATTAAAATTTCTCACAACTTATATAAAAACATATAGTGTACCACATGCGTTCCGATCACAAAGAAAAATTTCTTCACTTTGAGAGAGTCTCCTTTGTATTTCTCTTTTCCTTATTCACTTTTTTTTTAAAGAAAAGGACTAACTCGCGGCTCGTTTATGAAAGTTTATCTTTTCGTGAGTCGAATAGACTTACAGAGATATTTTAGTCTCGTCTTAACTGTCATTGTGCGATCTACCATACACTTTCTTCTTCAAACTCCTTTTTACTGCTGATTTATTATTTGATTATTTCTGTAGTTTATAGTTTGTAGGGCCTTTTGCCATCATATGTTATTGTCCTGTGCCTTATAATTTTAATTAATCAGATTCAACTTATTTTTTTGTAATATTCAAAATTAATATGTGCTGCGCATGCACACTCTCATCCAATTAGCAGATTCAACTTATTTTTTTGTAATATTCAAAATTAACATGTGCTGCGCATGCATACTCTCATCCAATTAGCTGCCTGGTTTTTTATGAATCCTGTTTTATTTGACTCGATGCTCGAAGGAGCAGGTATTGAGTATTGACCTAACAAAATGAAGCTAAACGGATGCAACAAGCATTTATACAATGGGTTTGTCTTCGATAGTTCAGCATACAAAGCAATTTAATTTTTTAAAAAACAATACTCACCATTTATTTATTTATTTTTGGAAAGATCACCATTTAATTATTTAGAATCGATCTTCACCTTACATTTTATGAACTGCACACCAGTTGCGTAATGGGGCCGGGGACACGACGCCGTCTCGGCAAACGGAAAACAAATGTCAAAATCTTCTTCCTGGGGGTGACGTGGCAATTTCTGATTGCATAAAAGAACGAGTGCAGAATCTGCAGACTGCAGAGGCTAACAGAGAATCTGATCTCCGCGACGACCCCACGAGAGACCAAAATTACGGGGCGTCAGCGAGGCAGGGAATTGGAATCTGCTGCATGAGGGCGCCCAGGATTTTGGAAATAATGTGGTCCGTGACTGTGTCACACCAAAAGGGCCAAGGACTTTTCCACGAAAAATACTTCTGGATGCTGACGTGGGAAATACCACCGACGTTGTAGGTTTTTGGCGTAAATCTGTGTTGGCTTTTGCTGTTTAATTTGGTAAGTAAACATAAACATGTATTATTTATGCTGGATCGAAACTGATAATCTAGCTAACAAGTGGAAGAGCAAGTTAGTTCAAAACCCATCGGCCGTTTTTGTGGTTTAAGGACGGTTTTTTTGTGCGATTCTTTATTAATTTTTTGTCCCTTAACCGTTTATTGTCAATTTTTATGTTAATATCATATAATATAAAGTTTATAGAGAGTTTCATTTTTTAAATAGTTGTATTAACATTTCTCCAATAAAACTCATGTTCCATGCGTTTGGGTTGACTATATTAGGGTTTTCGAACTTTTGATGATACAATTTATGTAATATGCACACTATTCAATTGCTCTTTGACCAATAAATTGAAAAGCATCTGCACAGCAGCATGACGGTGATTTAATTTCAGTTGTTGAATAATTGCTAAA
Source organism: Crataegus laevigata (assembly GCA_963580275.1). NCBI lineage: Eukaryota > Viridiplantae > Streptophyta > Magnoliopsida > Rosales > Rosaceae > Crataegus > Crataegus laevigata. Next base: position 33,627,001 of record OY756942.1, on the reverse strand, counting down.
ATTACATCACGCGCTATACTAATTTGTTTCAAACAAAAATTATAACACAATATTGTACACGTGTAGTTACATATAATGGTCATTAAAGTTTTCAACTAATGGTTATGAAGATTAGACGTGACTAGTTTCTGATAATCTGGATTTTTTTTTGTGAGAACTACCCCATATATATATACAGGTCCTTTCTCAAGAGGGATTTTCATTTTTCAAAAAAAATAGGAATACTCTCTTCACTGTTAGATTTGATTTTAATAAAATTATGTGGTTGAGATTAAATCACATGCCACAGAATTTCATTAAAGCCAAATCTAACGGTGAAGAGGAGATCCCCATTTTTTTAAAAAATTGAAGATCCCTCTTGGGGAGGGATTCCTATATATATATATATATATATATATATACACCACACAAGGATGGAACTCCATGCATTTGTGAGACCATTTATCCTATATTTATATATATATATAGGCCAAATTTTTTTTTGAGATCTTTATGGTGATACTCTACTTTTAAATAGACTCATATGGTGAAAAAGCTATTAATTGTAATTTTGTGGTGAAATTCGTTATCAATTATAGTCCAAATGGAGGCATATTGTCTGCCCTTCTAGTTGTGGTGCTTTTCTATGCCCTCCTATTTGTGCTGTTACAGTTAAGTCACGTCAACATTTTATATTTTTATGACTGTGGTTGACAAGGGTAGGGATTGGGGAGGAATTTCATTCTTTTTTTCCTTCTATTTTTGTTGATTATGAAAAAGTGGAATTACCAAAATGAAAAGAAAAAATTAATGGAATGACCTTTTTACTCCTGCATGTGGGTGAGATTTTGATAAAAATTTCAGTTTGTACTACGATTGATAACGAACTTCACCACAAGGTTAAGATTAATGCTTTTGTCACCACAGATGTCGATTTAAAAGTAGTGTCTTACCACATGGATCAATACAAAAATTTAGTCATATATATACACATCTACACACCCCTATTTACTTCTCCCACACTCCTTGTTAATTTATGTCATTTCATTTTCTTCAATTCATCTGATTTGATAGTAAAAATTTAAAAAGGTGTGAAAGAAGTAAAAAAATGATATGTAGATATCACTGTAGACAATGAAATTTCAGTAAATAAAATGTTGACCGATGGTCAAAATGTTAACGCTCATGTATTACATAAATTGTACACATAGTGTGTGATTCAACGAAAATTCGAAAAGAGTCCGAAAAGCTGTCAAACAGGACACGTGTCAACACCTGGCAGAGACGACTTATTTCATCTGGGATATTATATTCAAAATTAGGCCTTGGAAAATTCTATAAATAGAAGCCAATTTCATTCATTTCAATTCACCAATTCACAAATACATTTCTCTACTCCCAAATTGGAAGAGAATTCTCTGGAAGTTCGTTCTTCGTTCTTCGTTCTTCGTTCTTCGTTCATCGTTCATCGTTCTTCGAGATCAAGCCCCAACGGCCCTTGAAGAAACTTCGCCAAAACCTTTGAAGAATCAACAAGCACCTTGGTCACGTGCCGATTCTTAATCCAAGATCAAGCCCCGACGGCCCTTGGAATCAATACATTCATCCTTCAAGATCAAGTCCAGAAGCCCTTGAAGATCCATTCATCGTTCATCGTTCATCGTTCATCCATCTTCTTCAAGATCAAGCCCCGACGGCCCTTGAAGCAACATTCATCCACCCTCCAAGATCAAGCCCCGACGGCCCTTGGAATCAATACATTCATCCTTCAAGATCAAGTCCAGAAGCCCTTGAAGATCCATTCATCGTTCATCGTTCATCGTTCATCCATCTTCTTCAAGATCAAGCCCCGACGGCCCTTGAAGCAACATTCATCCACCCTCCAAGATCAAGCCCCGACGGCCCTTGGAATCAATACATTCATCCTTCAAGAATCAAGCTCAAAGCCCCTTGAAGCTCATCCATCGTTCATCGTTCTACATTCATCATCAAACATCTGAAGATCATCACTGTTCATCCCAAGAATTAAAGCGCCAAACAGCCCGTTCGGATCAACACAAACAAATCCACATCACTGTTCATCCAAGGATCAAGCCCAACGGCCCTTTGGATCAACAGCCCATCAACAAACCCATATCTTACGAAGATAGAATCAGAGGAACAAATAGAGATTGTAAACCCCAAAATTCATCAAATAACAAATATATTTTGTACACGTGTTCTTGTTCCAATCAGGAAATTTTCGTGTTTACAAATTTGGCACGCCCAGTGGGACAATCTCTACCTCTCATCTCTTTCTCCGTTCAAGAAATCCAAAGCACACTTCAAGCACAATGGCTTCAGGCAAGGAACAAGTCATCGGCGCCACCTCCATCGAAGAACAGCTGATTCAGATGAAGGAGATGTTTGCAATGATGACGAAAACCCTTGAAGAAAAGGATTTGAAGATTGCTATGCTCGTGAACAAATTGGGGGCAAGGCATGATGAAGGATCCGGCTCTGGCCCTAAGAAAGGTGGTGACGAAGAAGAAGAGCCTTCGGTGGAAAAGTTTGAAGAAAAGCTAGAACCAGACCAAGCAGCACCGCTCATGGGATCTCTCTCAATCAAGCAGTTGCAAGAGATGATCGCCAACACAGTCAAGGCACAGTACCAAGGGAGCTCAAATACCTCCGGGTTGTACTCTAAGCCTTACTCTAAGAAGATTGATGCCCTGAAGATGCCAAGGGGATATCAACCACCCAAATTCATGCAGTTCGATGGAAGGGGGAACCCGAAACAGCACATCGCCCACTTCGTTGAAACTTGCAATAATGCGGGCACTGAAGGGGACTGCCTTGCCAAGCAGTTCGTGCGCTCGCTGAAAAGTAACGCCTTCGATTGGTACACCGATCTTGAGCCCGAATCCAATGACAGCTGGGAACAATTGGAGCGAGAATTCCTCAACCGCTTCTACAGCACCCGCCGCACAGTCAGCATGCTGGAGCTGACAAGCACAAAACAGTGGAGGGACGAGCCAGTCGTTGACTACATCAACCGATGGCGCACTCTTAGCCTCGACTGCAAAGATAGACTCTTGGAGCGCTCTTCGATCGAGATGTGCATCCAAGGCATGCAATGGGGATTGCACTACATCCTCCAAGGCATTAAACCGCGGACCTTCGAAGAGCTAGCAACCCGCGCCCATGACATGGAGTTAAGCATCGCCAACCATGGAAGAAGGGAGCCAACCACCAACTTCAAAGAGAAAGTGTTTGCTCCGAAGGTGGACGAAACTGGGAAGAAGCCCGCTAAGGAAGCTTTTACCATTAACACCGCCCCTGTCAAAATCTCATCGGCGCCCGTCAAAATCCCGTCCAAGTATAAAACAAGGGAGATAAAGAAAGGAGAGCCTTCTAGCACCCAAGACAAGTACAAAAGCACCTTGAGGGAACTAGAGCAAAAGATATATCCTTTTCCAGACTCTGACGTGGCCGCAATGCTGGAAGACTTGTTGGAGAAGAAGGTGATCGATTTACCCGAATGCCGATGGCCGGAAGAAATAAATCGCACCGACAACCCAAGGTACTGTAAGTACCACCGCTTCGTCAGCCATCCAACAGAAAAATGCTTTGTGCTGAAAGATCTCATCGTAAGGCTGGCCCAGCAAGGAATCATCGAGCTGGATCTCGACGATGTGGTAAAGTCAAATTATACCACCGTCACTTCTAGAACGCTTGATTCGAAGTCTTCATCGCCACCGCTGGGGGCATGCTCTGAATCAAGCAAAGCTGAAGGATGGATTCATGTTGCTCCAAAGAAATGGTGCATGAAGCCTACGCCTCCACCACAAGTCCACCAACCGGAAAGGGGGCAAAATAGCTTTCGCCAATCTCCAAAGCAACGGGAAATTGTTGAAGATGATGGAAATTCAACACAAAGATCGCCCATCCCCATCACGATGCGCGATTTCCTCCCGGAAGATTTCTTCAAACACCCGGTCAAAGCACCTTGCTACAAAGATTGCGAGGAACGCTTCTCCAAAATAGCTTGACAAATCTGTGTGCTGCTCCTTGTCTGCAAGAGCCTAAACTGCAAGACACCATGCTCCTTGTTCGCACGAGCTTAAACTGCATGAACGGATGCTCCTTGTCTGCAAGAGCCTAAACTGCAAGACACCATGCTCCTTGTTCGCACGAGCTTAAACTGCATGAACGGATGCTCCTTGTCTGCAAAAGCCTAAACTACAAGACACCATGCTCCTTGTTCGTACGAGCTTAAACTGCATGAACGGAGGCTCCTCACCGGCATGAGCTCAAACTGCATGGCACAACACTCCTGGTCTACACGAGCATAAAAGGCAACATCAAGGCTCCTGGCTTGCACGAGTCTAAAAGGCGACAACAAAACACTCCTTGCCTGCACGAGTTAAAATTGCAAACGGCACCAAAAGAAAAAATACAAAAAAATAAATAAATAATATGCATGTATTTGAACTACGTCTTGACTTGATCTCTTTCTTTGGAAGGGTACGTAGGCAGCTTGAATATTCAATTTCGAGTTCAGTAACATCAAAATAAAAAATAAAAAAATGTTTCATTAGAAAAGAAAGAAAAAAATATACATGCGTTTCATGTATTTATTTAAAAAAAAAAAAAAAGAGAATACATATGTTTATGCGTTTTCAAAAAAAAAAAAAAAAGGAAATAAAATATATATACATATATATATGTCTTCCATCATTCTCTGCCTAAACAAGGGACAACCCACAAGCCCAAGGCAAAACTGTGAGCCCGTAAAGTCTTGGCCCAGTATGAAGGCTGAAGAAGAAGCCCAATCTGCTAAGCACTTCCACCTCCTTAGCCGACTCTCACCCAGGCCCACTTCTCACTCCTCGTCTTCACAAACGCTCAACTTCACAAGGCCCAACACCTTTGCGTTGAACTCGAAAGGTGCGGAGATTAAGTTCGCGAAAGAAAAAATTCAGTGTCTCATCGGGTTCATAGAGCTCGTCGTTCATGTCAGGATCGATCTCGCCCCAAATTTGTAGTCTCGACCCGTCTACCATTTCTCCGACCCATTTCCCCCGAACCTCCAGGACAATCCTCTAAAGCCTTCGTCACGAGCCTTCAGAGCAACCTCAACTTCTTCTTCCAGCACCTGGACCTGCCATCGATTGCTGCGATTCACCAACCTTCTCCACAAAATCCCAACGAACAGCTCGGCCCACAGCCTTCAAAACCTACGAACCCTCAGATACACTCTCAACTGGGCCGTTCACCGCCACTGCAAAAGAAAACGCCGCCTGCGCTCTGCTCTGCCTGTCGCAAGTCGAAGAAAACAAAGTCGCAATTGGACGGTCAAGCGGGATTCCGGTGCTGGTGGAGATCATAGAGGTGGGGTCGCAGCAGCAGAAGGAGATATCGGTTGCGATTTTTGTTGCAGATTTGCAAGAACAGTGGTGTCCACCGCAATATGATGGCCCGCGAAGGAGCAATTCCTCCCCTCGTCGTTTTGTCTCAGTCCGGCACCAATCGCGCCAAGCAAAAGGCGGAGACATTGACAGAGCTTCTCCGGCAACGTCGCTGCACGAGCGTCTGACGTGTCATTATAATTCACCTCCACGTCAGGACTGTAGGCCCACCACCTTGCTAATCTCCTCTGTGCTTTCGTCTTCCCTCCAGCCCGCATCATGATCCATCTCCGTGGATCTCCACCATCTGCTGCCCATCCCCAAGCTCATGATCACGGACACCGTTGTTCGCTGCAACATGCAATCCTTCCACTCGGCTTTAGAACTCTGGCTCCGAAAGGGATCTGCATCTGGTGGATCAAAGAAAGAGAAAACGGATGCAGTTGAACCGCGAATCGGCGCGGAGGTCGCGGATGCGAAAGCAACAGCACCTGGACAATCTAAACAGCGCAGGTCGCCCAGCTACGGAAGAAGAAGAACGGCGGGGAGGGTTCGAAGGTGGCAAGTCTGACTTTCCCTCCAAAGCTCTCGACGAAACCCACGCCGCCGCAGTTCGCTGACCGAAATTTTAAGGAAGAAGATATAGTGGATGTGGATTACAGAGATAGATGGTAGACTGGGGTCGTAAGGAAGTTTGTCGAGAACAATTCCAAGTACTGCGTCGTCTTCCACAACCCTCCGGGTTTGATCGAATTTCAGAAAGAACACCTCAAGTTACATCGGGATCGGGTTAATAGCGAATGGGTTCGGCCTAATAAGCAGGAAGATGTATAGGTTGTAAAGAGAGATAGCAGCAGTGATGGTGGAATTGACAAACTTCAACGGCCACTAGGAGCCGTCGTTGGTGAAGCAGGAGGCCGTGAATGGGAAGCTGTACTCTGCGATCTGTGTTTCACCTGCAGTGGCATTTGCGTCAGGGGGCGTGCTGAAGGGACTAAAAAACAACTTATTATCCATCTTTTATGGAGCAATTAGCATCTGGTGTAGCCGCTGTTGAATCAAGAGTGCAGCTGGATGACAAAGTTACAACAACTCATGAATCTGGTACTACCATGGAGTTTGATGTTGCACTGGTCAAACAATTATATGGGAAAGTTTGGCAGTGAAGAACGTGAAGGGTCTGGTGTCGATGCTGGTCAAGTTGTTGCTCCAGAAAGGTTACGCCACCAACCTCTCCCAAGGCCCACTCACATTCCTCCGCGACGGCAGGCAGTACAACGGGTGTGCAGTGGTTAGGTCAGTGGCTGTGCTCTGTGACTGTGCTTAGTGGCTGTGCTCGGTAGTGGTTGTGGTGGAGCTTTTCGATCCAAGAGGCTCATCTTCCATGGCAGAACAGGAGGAAGGTTTTTTTCTTCTGTCTCCTCGCCGCTGCCCTCATCGCCTCCCTCGAGCTCGTCATTATGATCCTCTCTCGGATTCAACCCGAGTTTTCACCCACAAATCCAGGCAGAGGAAGAAACATATATAAATAAAAAATAATAATAATAAAAAAAAGGGAGAGTGGAATGTTGGTGCATCACCACCACGTGAAAAAAAATTTGTAAAGAAAGATAGTGGCACCGAAAAGCAGAGGGAAAAGAAAAAAAAAATTGTAAAATAAAAGAATTGAGCTGGCACCACCGAAAGATAAAAAAAATATAATATCTTTTGATGGGTGTGACGGAAAGGAAAGATAAAAAATAAAAGATAATAAATATAAAAAATAAAAATAAAAAAAAGGGTAAAAAAGAGAGGAGAGAAATAAAAGTCCATTTTATTTATTTCTCTATAAAAATTACACAAATTGGCACTTTACATGCCACAAAAAAAAAGAAAAAAAAAGAAAAAAAAATTTACAAAGAAATGTGCAAACAAATAGGGATTCTTCAAGGACGATCAGGTGGTGCCTCAGAAGCCGACGGAGCTCCGGGGAGACGAAGAGCCAGAGTTGGAATCTCCGGAGCCGGAACGCTTGGTGCAACTCCGGAGGACGAAGGCAACATGAACCTCGGGAGTAACGCCATGAACCTTTCATGGTCACTCTGGATCCGACCATCCGACTCCTGCAGCTGGTCCAGCTTCCTCTTCATGCTGGTCGAGTAACTAGTTGCAAGCATGTGCAACTCCTTGTTCTCGTGCCTGAGACTTCTGACTTCTTGCCGGAGACTAGCCACCTCCGCCATCAGCGACTCCACCTGACGAGATCTTGCAAGCAGGCGCTGGCCCATGTTTGAAACTGAGCCTGCACTTTGGACACTAAGGGCTAGAGATTCCTGAACAGCCAGCTCATCCGACCGCCTGGATAACATCCTGTTGTCCCTTGGAGTGAGCAGATTTCTTGCAATTACCGTCGCGGTTATTTCGTTCCTCATCATTGTGTCCCCGACTGTAAGAGGACCATTGGGGGATATGAAGGACGGATTCCAAATATTATTTGGAGAAGACGAGTCATCGTCTTCTCCGACATTCAAGTTAAGACGACGGTCGGAAGGGCAAGACATTTTCAGAAGGTGTTGAGAAAGAAGAGATCGGAAAGATTAAGATTGCAGAAGAGCAAGAAGGAAGTGTTTACAGGAGGGAGTTCAAGTGTGAGGTGAAACAAAAAATTAGCGCCTCTATAAAAAGAAGCAAATCAAAGAGAGGCGCTCCTCTGAGGTTGAAGACGCGTCCTCACGCAATTCGGAAAAGCTCGACGCTCCTTTCTCAAAAGAGCCGTTTCTTTTCTCAAAAGCTGGGCTTGACTCAGCAATCACGTGGGTCGGTTTGTCCGGATGTGTCGTCACTCATGACGTGCAGCGTGGAGCGTTGCGAAAACCACGAGCCGCACCCGGTTTTGAACCCCGGTTTTCAAAAGATCATCATTCCAATTTGTCGTCACTCGTCGCATGCGCAGTCAGCTTCGCGGAAATTACGAAAGCTTTGTCAGAAAGCGCGTAACGGGCACTGTTCATCCATCCACCGGCTGCCGACAAATAGTGAGGGAACAGTTCCGGTTGTGAAGCCAAATTTCTATAAGTTCGACCTTCGCCTTTCACAGCAAAGGCACACCTTCACACCTTCTCAACCTCTCAACCTCTCAACCTCTCTTCATCTCCGATAATGTCTTCCCAAAGAAAGCTTTCGAGTTATTCAGTGTTCTTCATCCCTTGGATCACCCCAGAAAACAAACCTTCCAGAGCAAAAGTATTTCATATTAAAAAGGTTAAAAGCAAAAGTATCTCATATTATGCTTTCTCCTCTCCTTCATCTGAGGAACGTGGAGAAAGTGAGATCCTGATTGCTTACCTAGTCTTGCTCTCGAGTACTCATCTCAGACCCCTCCCAACACACTTCAAAAATAAACCTATGTTGAGGTACTTCTTCAAAAACAAAAGTACCTCACAGACGAAACAGGAGGAGTCTGAGTTGCATCCAGATGAAGTCAGAGTCTGAGATGATCCAAGAGTTCAAGAAGATGCACATCTGCATGGAGACCGGAGTACTTGAAGCATGTGGAGACAACGTGCTGATTCATCCTCAACTAAGCCGAGGATCGCTTGCAAGTAAAAAGGCTCCCAAACCCAGTTCAAAAATCAACTTGAACTTCTTCAAAAGCCAAAGTATCTCATATCAGCAGGGTCGAAGGCAAAGATATCTCATGACATGCTTTTCCTTTACCCTTGCTCTTGCCTACGGGACAAAGAGAAAGAGAGCGATCAGCCGCCACTTGGAGTCAAGCTTCCGATCTGGGACTGATTGTCTGGAACCCTTCCCTGATTGCTTACCTAGCATTACTCTCGAGCAGTCATCTTCAACTAATGTTGGAAGCTGGAAAACATGATGAGTCGCTGAGAAGTGATGTTCTGATACTTTCATGGGAATTTTTGCAGCATAGCTAATCTCCACATTGAATGTTTTGGAGCGGCATCCCCAATTGCTTTCATGGGAATTTTTGCATTAGAGAAAAAATTCTGCAAAAGAAGATGCCAGACCTGCATGAAGATCCGATTACTTGAAACATGTGGAGACAACGTGCTGAATCAACCTTCAAGATCAAGCCGCAACGGCCCTTGGAGAAATCAAGACCCGATTCAAGATTAAGTGTCCAACACCCTTGAATCAACCTTCAAGATCAAGCCTCAACGGCCCTTGGAGAAATCAAAAGCCCGATTCAAGATCAGGTGTTCATCGCCCTTGAATCAAAACCAGTTCAAGATGAAAGCTGTGGAAAAATCACAAAACCCGATCCAAGATCAAGCCTCGACGGCCCTTGGATCAAACGTCTACATTAAGGGACTTCAAAGACGCATCTTCTACACGTGACAAGCACATGTATACGACACGCTTTGAAGTGGGGGCATTTGTAGACAATGAAATTTCAGTAAATAAAATGTTGACCGATGGTCAAAATGTTAACGCTCATGTATTACATAAATTGTACACATAGTGTGTGATTCAACGAAAATTCGAAAAGAGTCCGAAAAGCTGTCAAACAGGACACGTGTCAACACCTGGCAGAGACGACTTATTTCATCTGGGATATTATATTCAAAATTAGGCCTTGGAAAATTCTATAAATAGAAGCCAATTTCATTCATTTCAATTCACCAATTCACAAATACATTTCTCTACTCCCAAATTGGAAGAGAATTCTCTGGAAGTTCGTTCTTCGTTCTTCGTTCTTCGTTCTTCGTTCATCGTTCATCGTTCTTCGAGATCAAGCCCCAACGGCCCTTGAAGAAACTTCGCCAAAACCTTTGAAGAATCAACAAGCACCTTGGTCACGTGCCGATTCTTAATCCAAGATCAAGCCCCGACGGCCCTTGGAATCAATACATTCATCCTTCAAGATCAAGTCCAGAAGCCCTTGAAGATCCATTCATCGTTCATCGTTCATCGTTCATCCATCTTCTTCAAGATCAAGCCCCGACGGCCCTTGAAGCAACATTCATCCACCCTCCAAGATCAAGCCCCGACGGCCCTTGGAATCAATACATTCATCCTTCAAGATCAAGTCCAGAAGCCCTTGAAGATCCATTCATCGTTCATCGTTCATCGTTCATCCATCTTCTTCAAGATCAAGCCCCGACGGCCCTTGAAGCAACATTCATCCACCCTCCAAGATCAAGCCCCGACGGCCCTTGGAATCAATACATTCATCCTTCAAGATCAAGTCCAGAAGCCCTTGAAGATCCATTCATCGTTCATCGTTCATCGTTCATCCATCTTCTTCAAGATCAAGCCCCGACGGCCCTTGAAGCAACATTCATCCACCCTCCAAGATCAAGCCCCGACGGCCCTTGGAATCAATACATTCATCCTTCAAGAATCAAGCTCAAAGCCCCTTGAAGCTCATCCATCGTTCATCGTTCTACATTCATCATCAAACATCTGAAGATCATCACTGTTCATCCCAAGAATTAAAGCGCCAAACAGCCCGTTCGGATCAACACAAACAAATCCACATCACTGTTCATCCAAGGATCAAGCCCAACGGCCCTTTGGATCAACAGCCCATCAACAAACCCATATCTTACGAAGATAGAATCAGAGGAACAAATAGAGATTGTAAACCCCAAAATTCATCAAATAACAAATATATTTTGTACACGTGTTCTTGTTCCAATCAGGAAATTTTCGTGTTTACAATCACACCCCTATATATATATATATATATATATATATCTATATATATATATATATATATGTATATGTATATATGGTCCTGCCAATGTATGATATTCGCTACAGAAGAATTTCTCCATATTTGGAGACTACACGTTGCCATATTGTTTGGAACCATTCCAATTTTGGCGACTTTTTCCTACTCGATGGCAACTTTTTATTGTTGCTACACTTTGGCTGCCACAAAATGTAATTTTCTCTATTTAAAAGTATATATTTCTATCAAAATCCTAGTTGCCATAAAGACGTGCATGGCTAATTAACAAGCTCAAAACAGTGTATAGCATGTGGTCGTGCGTATAAATAGGTGGAAATATTTTTGCTCATCATTCTAAAATCATTTCTAATCACTGTTCTAAAAATCCCTGCCTAGCGCCGCCTAGGCCCCGCCTAGGCGCTAGGCCCCAGCCCCCCGCCCCGATTAATGCTAAGGGCGCCTAGATCTGCTGCGTCACAGCCTAGAACGCCTAGGCACCTGCCTAGACCGCATAGGCACCCGCCTAGACCCGCCTAAACACTCGCCTAGGTCGCAACTCACTTAGACAGAAAATAGATAACTTTCATTTAGCATTTTGTTTTTTTCTAATAAATTGTAAGAGATTTGTTGTATACTTAAAATGAACACACATTATATCCTTATTTCACATGTTTTCATTATGTTTCAATACTTCATAATATATATGCATTCTATTTTGTAATTTATGATGAAATTATATATATTTCAAGTATAAGCAGACACTTATTTACACTAAATATGATTGATTTACTTAAATCAGCCTAGTCCGCCTAGGCGCCCGCCTAGGCCCCGCCTAGCCGCCTAGGCGCTAGGCCCCAGCCCACCGCCCGACTAGCGCCCAGCGACTTTTAGAACCTTGTTTCTAATTATGGACTAAATGCTAAATTTTTTTATTTATTCTCCTCTCCAAACACCCTCCAACCTATACTAAAATATTGGGCTAAAAGCCAAATGGGCCAAATACATTCCCAAATTCCACCCGGCTGTTAGGCCAGTCTCGGCCCAATCACTCTCCAACACGCCCACGTGGTGGGCTTGCAGACCTTGCCCGACAAGGGTGGGCCCCTATATCATAGGGTTGTTGTCCACTCAAACAAACCCTGAGATTGTGAATAGTAATGATCATGTATACAGGTTTTATAGAAGAAAAGTAAAAAATAATTAATAAAAACCTTGAAAAGTTTCCCAAGGATAAACAATGCCATCGTGATTCCTGTCAAAGAAGGCTGCATGTCTCTGCAGAACGTCCTCTTCGTTGGGTACGAATTTCGCACCATTATTCTCTGCATGCATCAGCACTTTGAGTACAAACACATCACAAGGTTTATGCCAATTAATTAACATATAATTAAATTTAAAACATACACAAACCCTTTGTTTAACTCGAAGCGAAACGGCCTGAAAGTTCAAGAAAACCTAGAGAGAGAGAGAGAGAGAGAGAGAGAGAGAGAGAGAGAGAAACGAAACATGAAAAGGAAAAAAAAAGGAAGAAGAAACAAACAAACAATTTCTTGCTAATCGAAAGCTCTCCTTCCAACTCGTTGAGCTCTTTCTCACATGGCTTTTCCATCAATTTTGATCTGCGCTAGATGTTAGAAGCTACGATTTTAGAGTTATTCTTCTTTCAATATGATTTCGACTTTTTCCCACTCATACAGTTCAAATTCGAGCTACAGATGATGTTGAAAAATATTAGTATTTGGGTTTATTTGAATACTTGGTTTTCTAGGTTTAACCCGTTAACATTAAAATTTTGATTTCTTATCTTTTAAGGTTAGGATTAGTTTATTATAAATAGCATGCTTGTTATCAGTATTGAATAAGTTAGTCACGATATAGCCTTTTAGGGTCTTGTAGTCGTTCCGACATTCTTATCTATTAATAATATTCTTATTATTTTGTAGTCTTCTTTGTTCCACATTCTAAATTCAACTTGGTATCAGAGCAGGTTTGATCCTTCGGGATTTAATTTGTTCTTGATAGGTATCAATCAGTTGTTTGTTTGGTATTAGTTTTGGAAAAGAAAAAAAATTGAAAATGTTTGCTTGGAAGTCGCATCACTCCCAGATCCTTGCATACCCGAAACCCCAGCCAACAATCGCTGCTTCAAACTTGGCGTGCCCAGTTTTTCTGCAACCTGTCGCTGTTGTTGATTGAAGTCCAGAAACATACCCATATCGCCGCCATTGTCCACCACCACCCGTTGCCAAACCCGCCTGATCAATCCGCACATGACCCATCTCTGTCAAGTCGTACCAGGTCCTCTTGCACCACTGTAACTGCGGTGTGCACACCTCTTTTGAATCCACTGCACTTGCAATTGTATTGTTTGTTCTGGAGAAAACCATTCCCCATAAAGAAAGATTGAAAGGAAGGAGAAAAGAAAACCGACAAAAAGAAAGGGAAAAAAATTCGACTATTTGTTTTAGGCCCACACAAGCAAAAGAAAAAAAATGGCTTAAGTTTGTTTTAGGCCTATAGGAATTGTTGGTCGCCTTGTTTAGAATTGTTTTTTGACTGTTATTCGAGTGCTTGGAATTGTGACCACTCGAGTGATGGTAGTTTTGTTGTTGCTGTAATTGGGTTATGAAAATCTCGTCCTTTTAGTGACAAGTAGCACTCGTATGCTTTCTTTTTATACTTTCAACACGAGCCAGCCAAAATCAGCATGCCTAAATCGAAACCAGTTTGCCAGTTTAATCCAATCCAGTTCGCTAAATCACCAGTCAAGTCAAGTTCGCCTGTAAAGTCAAGTCAAGTCAAGTTTGCATGCCTGCTAGTTCACCTAACGGAGCTAGTCTGCATCTGTTTGTTTGCAAACTCATGTCGTATTGACGGGAGTGTTGGAAAATATTAGTATTTAAGTTTATTTGAATGTTTGGTCTTCTGGGCTTAGCTCGTTAGCATTAGGGTTTTTATTTCTTATCTTTTTACGGTTAGAGTTAGTTTATTATTGTCACATCCCGGCCTGGGCGGGACCACTTCCCGGGCCTGCTCCACTACCGTAGCACGATATTGTCCGCTTTGGGCCCCGACCACGCCCTCACGGTTTTGTTTCTGGGAACTCACGAGCAACTTCCCAGGAGGTCACCCATCTTGAGATTGCTCTAGCCCCCTTCTCGCTTAACTTCGAAGTTCCTACGGAACCCGAAGCCAGTGAGCTCCCAAAAGGCCTCGTGCTAGGTAGGGATGGGAATATACATTTAAGGATCACTACCCTGGGCGATGTGGGATGTCACAATTATAAATAAAGCCAAATTTTTTCTGTGATACTTGTGATGATACCCTACATTTAAATAGACCCTTGTGGTGAAAAAACTATTAATTGTAATCCTGTGGTGAAATTCGTTATCAATCATAGTCCAAATTGGATTTTTTCTCATTCTTCTATCATTTGTAGGGTAATATTGTTATTTTCGTTTTTATTGATTCCATTAATCAATCATAAAGCGCCATATGGACATAAAAAAATTATTTCTAAAACTTTTTAGAGCTACAATAAAAGAATAAATAAATAATAAAATTACAAGGTTCATATTATCAGACTTTATCATTTCAAGAGAGCCAAGAGTCAAAATTCAAGATTTAAAAAATCACAAAGTACCTCGCCGCGTTTAGGTTAGAATATAAATTATTATGAAAACATTGAATTTAGTTTCATTTTAAGAAGAAGTGGACGGGATGGCTAGGGTTATGTGAGAGATGGGGAAAGGTGGTGGGTGGTCAATGTGGCTGATAAGAGTAGCAATTGGGGAGGGATTTCTTCATTTTTTTTTTGGAATCTTAATAAAACACTCTCGGTAATGTTCACTTTTAACGAAAATGACATTTTTACCTTGAAAAGTCACTCCTGGTACTATTCACTTACACCTTTATTTTGCAATTTTCATTAAAACTAAAGTTTTTGAGGACTTTTCATTAGTTTTTCTTTATTCTTTTTTTCCTTCTACTTTTGTTGATTATAAAAAAGTGGAATTACAAAAAAACAAAAGAAAAAAGAATGGAATGACCTTTTTACCCTTGCATGTGGATGAAATTTTGACATAAATTCCAATTTGGACTACGATTGATAACGAACTTCACCACAAGGTTAAGATTGACACTTTTTTCACCACATGGGTCAATTTAAAAGTAGTGTCTCACCACAGGAATCGAGAAAAAAATTTAGCCTATAAATAACATGCTTGTTATCAATCGTGCATAAGTTAGTCACGATGTAGCCTCTTAAGGTTTTGTAGACGTTCCGACATTCTTGTATATTAATAATATTCTTATTATTTTGTAATCTTGTTTGTTCAACACTCTGATATTCAACTCTCCGTTAGGGTTTTGATCTGTTGAGATCCGAGGTTATTTAATGTCTTTGAGCGTTGAATTTTTCTATGATTGGATTGACTTGTTTCGATTCACATTTTTTTTTCTTTATTTTTTACGAATTTGTTTTTTTATTTCGTTTTCGAAGAGCTGACTGGATTAACTTCATGTATAATTATGATTTCTACGATTTTAGAGATTTGAGGTTGCGGTTTCAAATTTTGGAGGCTACGATTTATTAGTTTTGAGACTGTGATTTTGAATATCGGAGGCTACGATTTATTAGTTTTGAGGCTGAAATTGAGTTAATTTGTAAGTCACAAACCTATTTTCTCTCTTTAAATTCCGTTTTAAGTTCCGCATTGTATAGAAGAAACTCACAAATTGCCTCGTTTCAATTCGTTTTATTCAATTTCTCCCTGCCAATGAAAAACTCATGAATTTAATTTGATTTGATTTACTGTTAATTTTTTGTGAGCATTTACTTGTGGTTTTTCAATTAACGAATAGATAGAAATTTTGATGTGGTGTTGATTAATAAGATTTAGTACGAATTTAATGTCAAGAGGAGATAACAAAGGAGAAAACATGGCCGCTTGAATCAACTTGATTGATCTCTATCCTCATAATCTCTGAAAATTTAAATATATGAATTAGATATTCATAATTATGAATATATAGAGAAAATCGAAAATAAATCGATTTATGAGTATGAAAGATTGAATTGAGAACTTTTAAAATTTTGTTTCTGAAAATTATTATAAAGTATGTCATAAAAATTTATCATTAAGTTGGAAAGACGAAAATGCCCTAGTAGGATAAATTGGATTATTCGAGGACGTATTTTATCTTTATAAATTTTACTGAAAATTTGACATTACCCCTTGAAACAATATTTTCCTCAACTAAAACCCATGTCCTTTTGTTTTCTTGAATAAAACCCATTGACTAGCCTCCAACTAAGCAAATTCTTAATTAAGTTTGACTTTTCAAATTGTGTATTTTTCGAATGTCTAAACTACCCCTATTAATACTTGGATAGGGTTTTTGGATCATTTACTTGTTATACCCATTTAATTAATTTTATATTTTTTACGTAATAATTCATGCCATTCATTGTATATTTAATGTATTAACTTTCAAATTGTTATAAGGTGCCTAATGCACAAAACAAAAGCTATATGTTACACGCAATTTTTACCTACAATAATTTACTTAGTTTGTAAAACCAAAATTTAAAGGGTCTAATTTACTTCCAAAATATGTGCATTAGATTAAAAGTTTATTTAATTGCCTACAAGCATAAACCCACAACATTCGAACATTATCTAACATCACTATTTTTTTTTTTTGGAATAGGTAAATTAATTTAAATGTAGGTAAATTAGTATAATATTTTATAAGTAGGTAAATTAATTTAAATGTAGGTAAATTAGTATAATATTTGTATGTAGGTAATTACATGATTCAAAATGTAGGTAAATTAGTATAATATTTTATAAGTAGGTAAATTAATTTGTATGTAGGTAATTACATGATTGAAACAATTTTTTTTTTCATACAAGATATGTCTTTTTTTTATTTGGTAAACTAATATATATATATGTTGCTAATATTTATGATACAAGAAAGGTAATATATCCATATGGATTTAATTGCTCATCATAATTAGGATGAGTAATAACTTTTAATGACCAAATTAGGATTTTGTGGCATAAGTAATAGTTGGTTATATATTTGTCTACATGGCAGTCTAATTGAAATTTAGATTTTATTTGAATGTTTAAATTTAGGTGGGTTTTTATTTGAAAAATAAGAATTTCAAGGGCCTATATCTAAAGAACCCTAAATTTTATCATATTTCTTGATTTATTTAAATAGAGAACGACCCTACGAGTTTGTAGGCAAAAACCATTCGTAAAACAGAGTTATAACGATTAAGATATGAACAAGCAAAGTTAGAGGGCAAAATGGTAGTTTTGAGAGGGAGTATTAAAAAAACCAAGGTCTTTTTTTTTCTTTCCCCGCTGGGCAGATGCAGAAACAGAGGGGGCTGCGGTGTTCTTCTCCCCCTTAATTCTTCTTCACTCCAAAAATAATAACTTTCTCATACGGCAACGAAATCACGTACGGTCGAAGACTATGTATTCATAGCGAAGTCCTCTTCAATTTGATCCCAAAACCATATGTTGGAACCAAGCGTGCTCATATATTGAAGCCTAAAAGTTCGACGGTTTTCGTGGGTTTTTCGCCGATTCTGGCCAACCTCGCCGGAGATGGGTCTCGGCCCAAGAGTGAAAAATACTCCTCTCATCATGCACTTCCAGGATATGTAAGTGGATCTTTCAAATTTATTTAAGTGATTAACTCGCAATTTCGGGGTTCTTGTTGAGGATTCGTGGTGATGAAGTTGAATTAAGATGTCTTTCTAGCTTAGAATATTCTAAGTTGGATGCATTACGCCTAAAACCCGCACGTTTTTATCCTTTAGGAAAATACATGTATAAAAAGTCAGAAAAATACATGTTGTTCTGTAACTGGTTTTATTGGTTTTTGTAGGGAATTTCTCATTTGTATACCACTCATACATCAGCCAACCCAAAATAGATTTCTATCTTAATTTTCTGCTGGTTTGGGAATCTAATCCAAAACCTGTATGTTATAATCTTTATTTTCCCAAGGTGAAACTTTTCAGCTTTATTAAAAAGGAAAATTAATGAAAAATGCTTGAAAACTTTGAGTAAAGGATAAAGTAAATGGTACCAGAATTGGCTATTTAGTGTAAAAATATGGTTTTTCGTTAAAGTAAACAGTATCGAAGCTTTTCGTTATAGTTTCCTTATTAAAATGGCTGGCTATGGTTTCATTCGAGGAGAGAACAAATGGTATTAGTAAGTTGCAGTTGGAATACAAGTTATATTGACCGAATGAGGGGGAGAAATCACAGATTCTCAAGGAAATGATGTACTTGCTCGAATGATGAATGTATCTTTTGTTTCATCATGACACCATTTCTTGCCATTTGGGTTCTTTTGCCTTCTCTACTAACTTGTTAGAACATTTGGTAATGAGAGATTTGAAGTTGAGGCATCTATTTCTAAATGGTTGTCAACTATGTTATGCCTTTTAACCAAATTAATCTCAAAAGAGAACCTTCGCATCCACCTTAAAGGATCGTGCACTCACATGGTGGGAGCACCAGTTGAGTGCTAAGCAAAAGTTCGGCTCAAACGAGTGGTGGTCTTGTAGGTTTTCCTACTAAGATTGTATTTTATTATAGTTGAATGCAAATTTGTCTCCCACATGTAATGTAAATGCTATATTTATCAGGGAGGTGAAAGAAAATATTGTGAATATGGGAAGGAAAGATGTGGAAGTATGTCATGGTACTGTGGACGTTTTTCTTATGTGGGACCAAATTGCCTACGGGTCAAGATTGGGTTTCTATAGGTGCAGTTCCATTTTCTAATTAGTGCATGTGCTAATTTTGTGGATTGGAGTCTGGTGAACTATGAATGACTTGATCCCGTTCGAGGGTATGTAGGCAGTCTAACAAATTAGATACAGTCATAAAATGATCGAATTTTATTTTGGTGGTTAGTAGAACATTGATTAACCATGATTTTATTTTTGGCCTATCACTAAATGTAAATTTCGAAACAAAATTTTCGAATCGGGGCGTTACATCCCAGTTCCTATATATTACTTCCATGCGGATTCTAGGATGGAGTTTAGGACAAAATTGCAGCCTACTGTGTTATTATACATTATTGGATTGGGACAAAAATTCTTAAGTTAGTTCAAGCAGAAGCGTTGTGAGTTGTATAAGTTTCGCTTAAGAACTGCGGTCAAACTCAGAGTATGATGGCAGATCAAAATAACAGAAGGGCAAACGCAAGACAGTAAAACAAGGAGAAGTTATCAAACGAGTTCTTGGTTTTCAATTTACAAAAATAAAAAATAAAAAAAATAAAAAAAATTGGAGACTAGAAACTGAAATAGTCATCAAACGGCCCACAGAAAAGTGCAAATGAACAAACGAACTCAAACATTAATATATACATATGTACGTACCCAAACTCCTACTAAATCAGAATTCAATCATCTCATATAAAGTGGACGGTTGCCCTTGCTTCTCCTGCTCCTCTACGTCAATAGGAACATTGAGATCAATCTGTCCACGTTTTCGATGATCATCCACTGGCCCTGAAGATAAGGAAAGCCATTGTTGTTGCCGATCATTCATCATCGATGACATCTGAGGATCCACCTGGACGAGGCCTCTTCCCAAGACTACTCGTAGCTCCCAAAGTCAATGGAAGCCGTTTCTTTTGGTTGCGCAACAGGAGGTGCACCCCGCAGCTTTTAATGGTTTCAGATTTTGGGAAGCGAAATATAACTTGACAAATATCTCCCCGCTGCTCGAGCTTGGATAAATACACAAACTTGAGCCACACATGAGTTGCCTCAGAGTCATTCTTGCCCCACATACGAGGTCCATGCTGTTGTATTCCGTTGATGAGAATAATAGTATATGCAGGACAATAAGCCCATGGTTGGTAAACAAAAGATAGAGCCAATCCTAATAACGTCTCCCCCACTTGTAAATTTAGAGGAATTTCAAAACTAAATTCACTTTCTCGAACCAATTCAATGGTTGTATCGTTAAAAAATTCTTTTTCTTCTTCCCAGTCATCTTCTTCTAGTGGAAATCCAATGGTTGTTTCTTCCCAGTCATATTATTCTAGTGGAAGTCCAAAGGTTGTTTCTTCCCAGTCATCTTCTTCTGGTGGAAGTCCACTGGTTGTGTCTTCCCAATCATATTCTTCTGGTGGAAGTCCAGTGGTTGTATCTTCCCAGTCATATTCTTCTAGTGGAAGTCCAAAGGTTGTTTCTTCCCAGTCATCTTCTTCTGGTGGAAGTCCACTGGTTGTTTCTTCCCAATCATATTCTTCTGGTGGAAGTCCAGTGGTTGTATCTTCCCAGTCATATTCTTCTAGTGGAAGTCCAGTGGTTTTTTCTTCCCAGTCATATTCTTCTAGTGGAAGTCCAAAGGTTGTTTCTTCCCAGTCATCTTCTTCTAGTGGAAGTCCAGTGGTTGTTTCTTCCCAGTCATATTCTTCTACTGGAAGTCCTAAGGTTGTTTCTTCCCATGGAAGTCCTTCTAGTGGAAATTCAATGGTTGTTGGATGATCAGAGATATAGCTGAACCACTTTGGAACTTCATTGCCTGGATACATAACTTCCAATTTAGACAATATAAGAGATTCCTGCAATAGCAAATATAAATGTATAGTTAACTTACAAACAGTTGTAATCTGGTCTCTCTCTCAAGTATATATTAACAAAATTAATTTTAATTTCAAGAGAAATTAAGAAGAAGAGAGAAGGAACCTGCTGATTCAACAAATTGTTTTCCAACCTTGCCACCTCATCGCCACTTAGTCTAAAGCAATTAGTCAAGTCCATATGCTGAAGCATCGGGGGTAGTTTTGGAATTTTATCTAATGATGTGCAATCATTCAGATGTAAATAGTTTAGTTTTGGTGGAAGGACTTGTGGAATTTCCCCAAGGCTCTGACAACAGCTTGCTCCCAAAAAATGTAGCCCGTTAAGATAAGCAATGGATGAAGGCAATTCTCTTATGCCACTATATGACAAACTCAAAGAATATAGGGATTTTATCTTGTTTTCCTCTATTTCTGGGAAAGTCTCAAGCCTTGTGCAATAAGAGAGATGTAACTCTCGAAGGGATCTTAATCCAAGTCTTGTTGCCAACCTCTTAAGCTTAGAGCACCCACAAAGATTCCATTTTTCAAGTTTATCGAGGAATGCAACAGAATCATCAACCTTAACCAAATTTTTACACATACTTAGATCCAGGTGCTTTATGTTTGCGATTCCAGATAAGTCGGGAATTTTTTTCAAGAATTCGCAACCACTTAAATTCATTGATGTAAGCTTTGCCAAATTCTATAACAAAAACAAAAACAAAACAAAAGTTCACAAGCTTTAAAAAGAATATAATAAAACACTTGAGTTTTTTTTTTTGGGAAATAAAATATAAGTTTAAATAAATAATGGTTCAAAATAATTTAAAGTATGTACCTTAAATCCCTTCAATTGTCTTATTCCACTGTATGACACATCAAAGCTAACGAGATGTCTTGGATGAAAATTGGGCTGCAAGTTGAGCACAACAGTATGCTTTTGATCCATATTGGATCGTCCACCCAAGTCAATCCATCTTAAACCATTGGGCAGATAATCAACGCGTCCAGAAAAGCACGCATTACGGTTTATAAAAAATTCAAGATTTACCATCCGCAAGAAACTTTTTGCATTCAAGGGTATCACATCTGGTTTAGGCAACTCCAACACAATGCCTTTAATTTTCTTTGTTCCCTGAGATGGAAAAAAAATGAAATATTGTTAACAACCCATGTCGTTTAATTAACAAACACAACACAAGTGTCGTTTTAAAACTTTTTTTTTCTTTTCAAAATCATGCCAAATCAAATGTATGAACATATATTATACTTACCTGGTTTTCAGTTAGAACATTGTATACATCTTCATGAAACCACAACCTGCTCCGCTTGCCTGGTTCATTGGGCGATTCTTCGTAAACTATATGCTTACCCATTTTTTCTAGCAAGTCATGCATCAAAATCCGATTATCTTCAATAGTTATGATGGCATTCTCAACAAGAAATTCTATACAATCTTGAGGTACATTGAGCTTTGAACTTCTTAATATTTGTAACACGTAGTCTTTATTTTCACCCTTGAAGAAGCATGCAATGTCTAGGAAAACTTGTTGCATGGCATAATCCCATGCATCATAACTTTTTCGAATTGTTCTTTGAATACCTCTATAAGGTTCTCCTTCGTAAGACTCGTAACTATCCAGTATAGCTTGCCAACGACATATACTTTTATTACGCAGATGAGAGCCTATAAGATTAAGAGCAAGTGGAAGGCCTTGAGCATAGGCTATTGCACGTCGTGCGAGGCTCAAATAATCATCTGAAGGTTCTTTTTTTCCGAAGGCATTCAAACTAAAAAGCTCAAGTGCTTTATCGTCTTCTAACTTTTGGACCTCATATATCAACTGAACTCCATAAGAATCTAGCAATCCTCTATCTTTTGTGGTTATGATCACTCTGCTACCCTCCCCGAACCAATTGACATCAACCAAGTTGTTTACCTGCTCTAGTCGATCCACATCATCCAGAATTAAGAGAATCTTCTTCTGCCTAAATCGTTTCTTTATAAGACTGATTCCGAGATGAACATCGTCAATTTTCAACTTTTTACCACGTAGAACTTTAGATAGAAGAGACTTTTGTAGTTTGATTATGCCTTCACGTGATGTCAATGTTTCTCTCACATCTGCCAGGAAGCAACTACCTTCAAAATTATGAGTAATTGAATTATAAACAGCTTTTGCAATTGTTGTCTTGCCTATTCCAGATGTCCCCCAAATCCCAACCACACAACCACCCTTTCCTTGTCTTTCACCTCTTCTGCACACGACTGTATTCCAACTGGGTATTTGGCCGTATTCAAATATGTGCGATTTAATACTTGGATTGAAATCTCCTCAACGATGCCGTTAATAAATGTAGTTTCATACCTACAGTTAGAAAAACAATGAAGCATTTAATTTTGTTGGTATGGTACGGTAATGACACTACCAATTTGGTGGCCTTAACTCTTTTTTATACTCCAATCCATTGATGACTTTTTTAGCCGAAAAACGTATTATTGTTATTTTTTAATTTTTAAGTTGTAACCCAAATTTTATAGCGGTAAAAGTGTCTTATAAATCATGATATAATATACATATTAAGTTGTTACTTAACACCAGCTTTAATCATTGAGATAATCTAATACACTTGTTACCTATTTAATTATAATCAAGATTTACCATTCATATTTCAGACACATTTAGTAAGTCAAGCCATGAATCATACAAATTAAGGTTAAAAACAAAATACAGGTTACAAACTAAATCAAGCATAAGTTAAAGTTATAAAGCAAACGAAAATTGCAAAAACAAAATAAAAAAGAAACCAAATGAAAATAGAAAAGTGTATCTAAATTTTAAAATCAATTTCTTCAAATTTGGGATGTAGAAACATTTGGATATTTAATGGACACTTTTTGTTGGTTATATATATATATATATATATATATATATATATATATATATATATATCTTTAATTAATTTAAACGACATATTAACAGAATTTTAGTTGTTAACTAAAACGTCATAAAATTATTATTATAACCCTCTAAACAAAATTGAATATAATAAAAAATTATAGGCAATCTAGTAGTTACATAAATACAAATTGTATTGTTTTTTACTTAAACCTCACAACCATGCAACAACAACATGCCCCATTCAAAATTCAAAATTCAAAATTCAAAATTCAACCACCATCATTCCGGATTCCTCTCTCCTTTTTCTCCCATTGTCTCTGTCTCTATGTTCCTTTTTCGTTGTCGACGTCGCAGATTCGGGGTTGGGTTGGGTGGGGATGGGGCGTATGGTCCAACGCAAGACAGAGAGATCGGGTTTGGTGGCTATTCTTTTGCGGTGGTTTTTCTTTTGTCCTTTTTATTTTTTATTTTAAATTTTTAAGCTTATTAGGATTTTATAAATCAAGGAATTAAACGGACATCCATAACTAAGTGAACTGAGTGACAAAAATTAAAAATCAGCAGACACTCATAAAAAATATCAAGTACAGGAGAATTGATAGAAATAGACTGGGGTAGTAGTGCTGGTTAAAAGGCTCTTGCAGTGAGAACCACAAAGGATTTTCGCACTCGCATTGCTTGTGCGCTATTTATATAAATATAAATATATAAAATAATTATATTGATATGTTAATGTATACCGGTGGTATTGATTTTAAATACCAATATCATACCAACTATGTTGGCATGGTACAATTAACTTACCATTAATAATTGGTATAAAAATTGACACAAAATCGATGTGGTACAGTTGATAATTTGGCTGGTACGATAATATGGTAAAAAAATTCACCCCTAGTAATTAATTGATTGTGGTTACAATTTTAAGTTTTTGTAAACCTTTCGAAACCAAGTCAAACCGACTACTTACATATTTGTTCTTATATTAATTTTATTTTACCCATTTAGTACTCTTATTGGCTAGTAACTAGATAAGGATGTTGAATATAAAGATAGGGGTGTAATATTCACACACCTCTTTTTACTTCTCACACTTTTTTTAATTTTCGGTTGTTAGATCAGATGAATTAAAAAAGATCAAATGATAGAATTTAACAAGAGGTGTGTAAGAAATAAAAAGAAATGTGTGGATAGCACACCCCTAAAGATATTGATGGTAGGGTTATATTTAAAGTTTGATTAAATGATGAATTTTAGGATGCATGGTTCGATGTACTAGAAAATGATTAATATGTGGCGGATAATTATAATGAAAATAAATTTTGTAAACAAAATGACATATGAATTGATAATTAAGTGTTGATTAACGTGCTTATTTTTATTGGTGACTCGTCATTTAGTTTGAAAATTTAGTCTACAAATGTAGTTTACCTAGTATTCCTCATATGTGGCAGGTTTTGGAATTTTTTGTTGTTGTGGGCTAAGCTAATTGATATCAAAATTAAAAAATTGCAAAAGAAATGTTACGTAAATTAAATTTGCAAACTAAATAATGTGTCACTAATAAGAAATAAATATGTTAATCAACATTTAAGTAATAATTCAATCACTAACTTTCACATAATTTATTTTACAAAATTTAGTCTACACATTTAGTCTCTTTAGCATTACTAAAAAAAATATTAGATTTAGGCATAAAACGCTCAAATCAAACCTAACCTAATTTCAACCAAACTAAACCGTTATATCGACATTGTTTTGCGGGTAAACAGTAAACTTGATCAATCGGGACCTGCACACTTCTTAATTCTTCTCAACCAACATAATCTATTCGATAGTAACAAACGATTTATTAAAAAAAGTCCAGAACACGATAATGTCAATTCAACCCACTTGACTAATTTCTAACGGTTAATCTCTCTTTGTTTGAAAATTATTTATTTAGTTTGTGTTGTTTTATTAGCACTTAACACATAATTGAATACATTTCACATTAATTTTTTTTTAACAAACCATATTTTTTGCACTAAGAAATGGGGTAGATTTAGCCTCATAATGAGCTAGCAATAATGTGGTTGGTTCAAATTCGCTTTTGGCGAGAATTGAACATAAAACCTTTCACTTACAAATGAATCGAAATACCACTGGATCATAGTATTAAATGACCAACAAAGATTATTATTAAACGAGTTATATAATGACTGTTTAGGTCTAATAAGGTTTTAAAATAAGAAAATTTTTGAATACCCCCAAAATCCTTTTTGATGTGTATGCCCCAAAATTATTTTTCTTCAAGTTCTCAAAACCATTCCCATCTGCCATCATAGAACAAAACTCTAACTAATAAAAATAAAAATTCATTGATGAACTTCATTTTATGCATTGTATTGTCACTTTCTAATTTGAAATCAACAGAAATGCATAATTGTATATTTTTGAAGCTGTTACGGTTTCCTTCCCCAATTTTTTGGTCAAAAGGAAATACAGCTCGGTTGTGTTCCCACTTCCCAACTTTATTTTATGTCTTTGGGCGTTTTGATGTTACTTCTTCGCTTCGTATGCTGCCACATGAGCATCTTGGTATTGTTGTCTTGGATTCTAACACCAGACTAGAGAGGAGAAAGAGTTCTCCTACTTCATTGTTCATTTTGTTGAGCTGTGTATTCCTTTGCTTATTTTTTAACAGCTGAAGATGAAAGTATGTGTGGTTTATTAGGATAAATTCTAATTGAAAAAGTTGACGTTGGGTGTATTTAGTATATAAGATGTGTTCAACAATATGTGAAGTGTATTTAGTATGTGATGTATGTTCGTGTATTTAGTATGTGAGGTGTGTTCTACAATGTGTGGAGTGTGAATAAAACAACCCTAAATGTTATTAAATTGAGAAAAAGATTATAGTTGTAAAAGGAAGTACGTAGTAAATTCTGAAATATAGAGTAAAGCAACTAAAAAACAATATATGGTTAGAAATAAACTTACTCTCCCTCGTTGAGGGTAGCTCCTTTCAAATTTGCTGCTTTTGTAAGAGCTATTCTCCATCTTTGCACCTTCTCCAGATCATTCTCATATTTGCGGCTATGGTCAGCAAACGCAGCACCATAACTATTTCTTTGGTGTCGGACATCCGATGGATCCACCTTGTAGAAAATTGGCCTTGTCATTTGTCCCTTTGACTTTCTACATTCAAGGATATGTATGAGCTCGTCTAAGCACCATCTTGAAGATGCATAGTTTTCAGAGAATACGATGACAGAAATTCTTGACTTTTCAATTGCTTCGAGAAGAGTTGGTGATATTTCTTCTCCTGTTGGAAGTTCACGATGATCAATAAAAGTGTTGATTCCATGATAGACCAAGGCATGGTATAGATGATCTGTAAAATTGGTGCGTGTATCCTCTCCTCTAAAGCTCAAAAAGACATCGTATGTCCATGAAGGAGTACTGCTGAAGGAAGAAGAAGGGACAAGTTGATTGGCCATAGGAGAATTAAAACCAGACCATAAACTAAAGAAAAGAGCCTCTCAAAGAATTGGAATATGCAGTATGGTATGGTGTATGGACAATGGACCTTACCAACGAAGCAGCTTCTTACTTACTACCTTTAAATGTGATTGTGGTAAAGTGAAAGGATTAAAGTTGACACGAAATTCAATGGACCTTACCAACGAAACAGCTTCTTCCTTTAAATGTGATTGTGATAAAGTGAAAGGATTAAAGTTGACACGAAATTTCTCCCTTCTTTTGTTGCAATTTCATTTCATCAAAGGGGTGTGATATCCACACACCCTTTTTTACTTTTCTCACACTTTTTTAGATTTCGATCGTCGAATCGGATGAACTGAAGAAGATCTAACGGACAGAAAGTAATAGGGGTGTGTGAGAAGTAAAAAGAGGTGTGTGGATAGCACACCCCTTCATCAAATAGTTTGCTTTTTTGTTACCGACGTGTTCATTTTTTATATGTCAGATATTCATAGTTCTGGTGATTTTCGTCTCATCATATTAATATTAGTTGGGAACAACTCAGCTACAATTATTCATCTTTTCCTTTAGGTTACATGATAAAATGATTCTCTTAGACAAATTATTTTTCTCTCTTTCATGCAATGCGTGCTGATGAAAAGCAATTCCTTTTACATAAAAACATATGAATTAGCGCCACAAATCTGCAGGAAATCAAATTAACCAGTGTCATGCCTTCAAATGTAGATGTTCGGATTTTTATTTTTATACAACAATATTTTTACACTATAATTTGACACCAAAAAGCTCATAAAATACCATGAAATAATATAAAACACATGATATAAATGCATAAAATACGATGAAACACATCTAATCTAAGTATGCTAGTGTGGTTGTTATTTATAATAAATTTAAGCGTTGTAGTATGTTGATGTATAACATCCAACGTAAGTTGACAAAGAATGATTTGCTTCAATTATACCAAAAAGAATTAATTAGTCCCCATTTCACCAACTACTTGACCCACCGACAAGAATTAATTAGCCGTCATTTCACCTCATTTCACCATTTAAATCACTTAATTTGGTGAATGTCTGCCATTGGATTAGTCAAAAGAGCAGTTGGGCTCAATATTCAAGCCAACAAGTGGCCGTACAGCCCACAGGGGTGGGGTCACCTCATGCAGAAGCTGGCCGCCTATGGAAGCGTGCGCGGTCAGTTTCTGTGAGAATTAGATCCCCTCCTCCTGAGCATTAGGTGGGGATCCTCTTCATTAATAACAGTGGATCGTTGGATGAAAATTTAATAGTTATAATTATTATAACTTTAAATGGACTTCCTGTTTGTAACCGTTAAATTTTCATCCAACGGTCTACAATTATTGATATGGAG
Source organism: Crataegus laevigata (assembly GCA_963580275.1). Taxonomy (NCBI): domain Eukaryota; kingdom Viridiplantae; phylum Streptophyta; class Magnoliopsida; order Rosales; family Rosaceae; genus Crataegus; species Crataegus laevigata. Next base: position 33,598,566 of record OY756942.1, on the reverse strand, counting down.
GCGCCCAGGAAGAGATCCAATTCCATTTCGGTGTATGTGTTTCAACACATGGTTCTCCACTCGCATAAGTGGGTCACACCACTAACCCAAACTCATAATTTGGCCCGTATTTCAATTTTGAATTTTCAACCTAATTTCAAATTTTGTGCCGAAGGTTGGAGAAAAAGGGATTGGGGGTAGAAGCCAAATTTTGAGATTTTGGAGTGTGTTTACGAAAGTCGAACTTAAAACTTAAAACTTTGCAGCTACAGGTATATGTTCGACAACATGACTTAAAATTGGGGGAAAAAACAATCCAGAGTTTCAATTTGGGGAAAAGAATACGAAGTTCCAATTGTTAATTTTTTTGGGTGAACAGAGACTTTTAAATTGGTTACTCATGGCTTAGGAGAACCCCTACCCCACATAAAAGTTTTGTCTGTGGATGGAAGCCAATGAACTTGAAACTGGGACAATCATGAAATTTTAATAGTATAATATGGTACCTGTAAAATAGAGAAAGAGTTCAGCATCCTAGGGCTACTTAACATATACCAAATGTGTAAGTTAACTTGATGTGAGATTCATTCTTAAAAAGCTGTGACGAATTTTCAAGTATAATATGTGGACAACACAAATCGGGTGATGTAGGGCATGTGTAGCCGTTAGGCTTCGCACATGCGACAACCTGCTCTAATCTCATGAAAGAAATTGAGATTTCATCATAAAATCATTTGACAATATAAGGAGTAACTCAATTACTTATAAATACATACAATGTCACTTTTTTTGCCCAATGTGAAATTTACTCTCAACATAAATAAGCCATACAAAACTTAACATGAGAATTTTCATTCACATCCTTTCATCTTGGAAAATGATGGATAAAATTACGGGTGGAATTTTTTACCACATTACCATACCTACCGTATTACCAACCGTACCATATCAAAGTTGTGCCAAAAAAATTGTACCACTGGTAATGGTATGGTATTTGTACCATACCATACTGTTTCGGTATGGTACTGGTACTCAAAACTAGTACCGGTGGTATACCATACCTACCGGTTACCAATATTATTAATATTATATTATATATTTATTCATATATATATATATATATAATTATGTATTATGTATTATGTATTATGTAATATTATATTATGTCGTTTGACACTTTGACTCATTTATCCTATTCCTAAAATCTTCACAAACCAAACACTCTTAGTCTCTCACTCTGGTCCCTGCTCGACACATTAGAAACCTAGGGCTTGTTCCGCCATCGCAGCTCTCTCATCGATTCATCTTCGTTTCTCATTTTCGGCGACTTTGTCTTCCAAGTGAGGGCACAACATATGCATTGGGTATTACCACCTTGGATTGTGGGTTCAAATCAGCAAGCCAGTCGTCGAGCACATCTATGGATATTTACATTTCTGTGGTTTGCTGTCTTTCGTTTCTGGTTCATTTGAGTCTCAGCATGCTATAGAAATCTTGTCTTATGATTTATTAAGTTTTTACCACTTTGACATACAATAGTAAAAAATCTTGAATTTGGTTAAATTGTGTATATATGTCAAACTGTGTATATTTTCTGGGCTTTGAATTAGGTTAAAAAAATATTAGATTTTGGGCAAACTAAGTGGCGTAAAACAAAGTGGTAATTACCATTGGCATACCATACCAACCAAACTATTTGGTATACCTACCAAAATATTTTGGTACGGTAATGGTAATAGATTTTGTTATACCAAATATTTGGTATGGTAATTGGTACCGAGGTTTTGGTACGTTAATGTACCAAAACCACCCCTAGATAAAATGTCTACATATCTTTTGGATTTGATGAAACAGTAATCATCTGAACATCTAGATGAAACCTAACTTTTCATGAACAAAGTTTCCCAGTCAACTAAGTCATGACCCAAAATCAAAAGAACAACTTCCATGACATTTCTTGGTACATGCAGTATGGACAATGGACTCTCTTGTTATGTCAGTCTTCATGCCCTACCTACGAAGCAATTTCCTCCTTACTACCTTCAAATGTGAATGTAATAAGGTTGAAAGAGATGAACTTTCTGGACAACTTCATTTCAAAAAGTGATTTCTATGAAAGCATTTTCCTACATACTACATTTTAATGTGAGAGTAACTTTCGTGGCAACTTGATTTCATCAACAGTGATTTATTTTTCTTTATTGACGCACTCTTTTTTCACCTCATGTCACCAGCACGATGAAATGCAACGTGATGCTACCATGTCCTTCTCAAACCAATCTTCTTGCACATAGAAAAGTTACTTGACTTGAAATACTATGACAAAAGTACTTTAGATTGTTAAGTGGTTTTCTTCACACTTTTTTTTTAGAAGTTTTAACGAAAAATTTTCGGTACGGTTCATTTTTAACGAAAATGACATTTTTACTCTAAAATGTCACTCCTGATACTATTCACTTACAACACATTTTTGTCCTTTTAATTAAAACTCAAAGTTTTTCAAGCCATTTTTATTCGTTTTCCTTTTCTTTTTTTTTTCTCTCTTTTGTACCCCCTTTTTTTATTTGGGGGCGAATCTTGCGCAATGGAAAGATTGTTTCTTTGTGACCAAAGAGTCATAGGTTCAAGTGGTGGAAACATCCTTTTTGCAAAACAAAAATAAGTCTGCATATGATAAACGTTTATCCGCCAATCCTCGCAAAGTAAGGAGCCTTGTTGGCTTGGGACTCCCTTTTTTATTTCTATTCAAAGCTTGGCTCCAATGGAATCCAGACTTGTTTTTTCAACTTCGTGATTTGTTTGGTGTTGGAACTTTGTCACACGACTCACACCACATGGGAGGAGACTTATGTTCTTGTCTCTCATATGGATGCTGCACTAAACTACATAAACAATGAATATTTTGGAAGATATTTCTTGCAATCCTATTCCCATACTATACGACTGTGTGGTGTTGGAGAGTATTACTTTTGGTTTGATACTGACGTGAATCCCAAAAAAGCTGATAGCTTTTTTATATTTGGTAAACATTCAGTTTCAGTTTTTTTCACAGTTTTGAGAGACAAAAAAGCCAAAAACAGGAAGCTACAAAACCCAACTTTAAAAAACCGACTTTTTTTCACATATGTTTTACATAAAAGTTTACCAAACACTATAATACTGCCTTTTTTTTAAAGCACTTTTACAAAAAAGTTTACCAAACACTGCTGCTTTATTTCACAACTGCTTATTCTCATAGCACAGCAGAAGCAGTTTTTTTCAAAGCACAACAATACCGAACCAGCCCTAATTCTCCCACTTGGTGACCTCTTTTTTCTTTCACCTTTTGTTATGTGAGCAATTGGTGTCATTACCAGAAAAAAAGATGGACTTCTTTCCCCCATGTCTTAGGACTTTGCTTACAAGGTGGTCTAGAACTGGGACTTAGATCCTCTCCTGAGCAGAGGGTCCGAATCCTCCTGATCCAATAATATGGGCCGTTGGATTTTAATCCAACGGCTACAAAAAGGGTACCCCTCTAAAAGTTATAATAATTGACAGCCCGTGTTATTGGGTTAGGAGGATTCGGACCCCCTGCTCAGGAGAGAATCCAAATCCCTAGAACTGGAGCCACGTTCGAAGAAATTCAGAAAGGAGAAACGAAATATTTTTTTTTAACAAGTGAGAGTATTTACACTAAGATCATTTACAACGAATTGGCTAAATATAGTCTCGTTCAAAATTATAGCCCTACAATAAATTACTTTTGAATAAATAGTGACATGCTAGAGTTATATACCATCTCCAACCGAAAAGGCCAAATATAGCCCCTCAATATTTTATTATTTTTAAATTTATTCTTTAACTTTATTGGTTAATTGAATTAAATGACTATATTAAAATAAGGTTATCCAGTTATGATTTTGAGGGTCAAGGGTCGCTAAATGAATAAATCTCCTGATTTCTTACCTGTCACTAAATGAGAAACTCTCTACATTCTTATATTTATATAATTTAAAAATATATTTTAATATAATTTTCAAGTGACACGTGTCGGGGTGTAATTTTTTAATTAAGAGAAGCATCCAAATGAAACGAAATGACCCACTTGCGTTAATGTTTAATTCATGCGTACAATCAGCAACTTGCAGTCGGCCTCTTGATTCATACACATGGATATGATTTGGAAATACATACTGTAAAATTAATTCCCTAATGCCAATTTGCTGTGCCATGGATTCTAAACACACATTCATTCTTTGGCAGTTGGGCCCACGAAACGGGCTCCAAGGGGGGGCTGAAGTTAGCCAGCCCGAAGGCCGTTTGGCTATTATTTGCCCGATGGGCTCCATAGGTTTATTGTCTAGCCCTCCATTTGAGTTGAATTTTCTAACAAATCGGGTTAAAGAATAGTCTATGGCGTTTTAGCCATTTCTATTGGAGATGGCTTAAGGGGTGAGAGAGTGTGTTAGCCATAATAATGTAGTTCAACTTCGTTTTTGGTGAGAATCAAATCTATGACCTCTTACTTACGAGTTAAGAAAAATACTATTAGACTGTAATACCAAATGACAACGTAATATTTAGTATTTATTTTTTAAAACACCTACCTGAAGCCGATTTTATACATTTGAGCTCCTTCAAGTCTCACAACTAAAGATGACACAGTGACTTGAAATTTTTTTCTTTGTGACGAGAACACAAGTGGTACATCACGTGTGTTTATATAAGTGGTCAGAAATTTAATTTTTTAAGTTATTAACTTTTTAACACACATATCCCACCATTTATATAGTGACACGTGATGCACCACTCCGTATACATGTCACACTGAAAATTCTCTTAAGTGACTATTCAATACCTATTGTTTACTCAGAACATGACTACTGCACGGGTAACACGTGTCTTTAACACAATGTGGGTCCCAACCCAGCCTCCCTGCCGGCCAAAACCCAGGCACCAGAAATTCAAAAATTAGGAAACAAATATTTTAGGATAAATTTCAGTTTACTACCCTCAAGTTTCATAATTTTTAACATTTGATACATGAAGTTTTTTTCTTTCTAGAGATATACCTAAAGTGTTAATTTTAAAACACTCTCATACATTCGTTAGTTAGTCTAACTATTAAATCAGCCGTTAATTGATAATGTGGCACCCAGTTATCTGACCGCTATGTGTCAATATAACGCTCACGTGAATATTAAAAAACATTTAAAAATTAAAAAAAAAATATTCTGGGCGTTCACCCCTCCCTCCTCCTTCCTCCCTTCTTCTCCCTGCACGCCATGGACAGATCCGACCCGCTCGACCCGAGAACCGGCGATCTGCACGGACTCAACGGCGGCCACAGCCCGTCAACCCCTTCCGGCTTCTAAATTTTGCAAGTTAGACCCGCCGCCGGAGACTTCCACATTGGCGACGCGCTAACCGATTCCACGGACGATAAGCTGGCGTTGGTCGTCGTAATCGGAGTCCCAGAGACCACGCTGATCAGGTGCGTCATGCTCAACACCATTTTCTTTGTAGCCAAACAGAAATTAAGCCCAAAGGTGAGGAAACAAATAAAATTGAATTCAACAGTTCAAATTTTTTACAAAGAGTTTATGAATTTTTCGCCGCTGCCTTTTCCTTTTAGAGATTCAGATTCTTTTTCCAGTCGGTGAGCTTTTCTGAATTTTGAAACTTCAAATCGTTGTTTTTGGGATTTGAAAATTTGTGTGGGAAAAAGAGATTCAGATTCTCTGGTTTGCGGCGGAGTTTTCAGGGTTTCTTGACAGCAGTAAATGGGCTTCCCAACAATAAATTCGTGTGGTCTGCAGAGGATAGAAGGGACGATGTGATCCTACACAGAAGGAGAAAAGGGATATCCAGACAGACACCGAAATGCCATTGCCAAGGTCATAGATTTAGAAAATACCTTACCATGTTCTAACTCTTCTAGAGGCAAAACGCCAGCTCCTCCCCCCCCTAACAAATCCATCACGATTCTGTCCAAAAACCAAAAGCATGATTTCGTTAAAAACAGCACCTGTTAAACGTTTCAAACTTATTCGTTCGCAATGCAATAACTTTGCACTTGTTAAACGTTTCTAAAATTAAGAAACTCAACTCTCAAGCTCAATAGATATGACTAGGTTTAGATATAAATTACGAACACATCATTTCAAAAAAGCTGACTAGATTCTATCACAAATTTACATTGAGATAACCAATAAATGACATGCTTTCGATGATTTTTACCATTCTTGTTCTTAACAATATTTACGGAAGTTTCATCATATAACCAATCACAGCGGAAATAAAAGAATAAATGAATCTAGCGTAGTTATTGGTCGCATTACACTATCCCAAGAGCGTGATGCTTTGGTCGGATCATTGTTTCTTTGTGACTGCTCTGCATGCCACAAAGCCTCCCAATCCTGCAGTAATTGCATAAGAACAAGATTATTGTACGTGCAACTCTGAGTAAAACTAAGAAATAACATTTGCCGAATTCAAAGTACGGTAGCTGCTTGTAGCACAAGCAGTGGAGGTTGAATAGTTTGGGACCATCCAACCCTGCAAGTGTAAGAGTAAATATCAGTTAAAAGGACAAGTACAAAATCAGCAGCCATCACGAATTGTAAGAGTGTTGCATCGAATATATTATAATCTCACAAGATCCATTGCGAACATGGCAGAACCCATATTTGTGGTTGTGAAAGGTACAGAAAGGGTTCACCTTCTTACAGGAAAACCGTAAAGCTTCAATTGCATCATAGAAGACCTGTTCAATATCAAAACACAAAATGGATTTATCAAACATGAAGTGATGAAAAACACATCCGATCTTGTCCCAAAATCAGATTTTGTGAATCATTGTGAGATTATCTGGCTTGGAATTTAATTTCTGTGAAAAGAATCTTTTGCGTCTACAAGATGTTTTACTACAGGAGAGAGATACTGATACACTGTCTTAAATTTTATTTATTTATTTATTTTTGAAAATCAGCAGTGTTTCATTGAAAGACCAAGGGGTCGAGGAGATATACACAAAAGAGAGATCAGGATGTTCTTCAGACCAAGAACAAAAACCATTACAAAGAAGTGTCGAGCGGGCTAGACGGTGCGCTGCTTCATTCACTTGGCGCCATATATGGGTGATGACAGCTCTAGTGATCTGGTCTAGCAATGCCTTTGCATCCTCAACAATAGGGCCAACTGGCGAGAGGTTGAGGGATTGGCCTAACAAAGCTAAGACAATCTGGGGAGAATCGCTCTCCTGAATAAGATTTTGACAACCCATGTTGATCGCCGGAATGAGGCTTTATCTAACCCTTGGAGAAAGATAAACAACAAATTCACAGTCCTGCTAAGTTCATAAACATATAAACATGATGGAGCTCTAGCATTAGGCCCACACTTTAAAATTTGCAATACACACAATGGTCACCAAATCTCTGTACACTAAAACAACACAAAATATATTTCATAGAACTTCACTAGTTTTGAATCATTTCAAGAAGAGACAAAAGCTCAAACCTCAACAAATCTAGCCCAAAAACAAGCAAATCAAAATTTTAAAATTCCAGCCATGGCATCAATAGACTTGTTAGTTAACCAGGCCAAAACTATAAAGTGACAAACTAGGCCGAAACTATATCTATAAAAACTTCAAACTTATTTTAGATCCGTAAAAATTAATTTCTGCATTTCTGAACAATCAGTTTCACAATTTATGCACTTCTGCAAGATTACTTTCAAATTTTATTTCCACTTCTGTAAGGTCAGTTTCAAAATTTATGCAAGATCAGTATTAAAATTCTAGCACCTTGAAAAGATTAGTTTCGAAATTTTCAGAACTAGTAGAGATAATGATGTAGGAGGAAGAATAGAGAGAAGTAGGAAGAGAGAAGAGAAAGAAAAATACAAAGAAGAAATGTGGAGAGAGAGAGAGAGAGAGAGAGAGAGATGGGTTTGGGTTGAAAGGAGAAGGAAAAGAGATAGAAATGGACCAAGAAGAAAAAAAAAAGGACATAAAACTAAAACGTTTAAATAAGAATATAGAGACTTAGAGTAAAATTATATGAAAAAGTAATTAAAAAATAATTATGACATTGTATGTCACATAAATAAGTTTAATTTTTTTCAAATAAATAAAAAATTTAGTCTCTTTAAAAATATATATAGTCTTATCTAAATTACATGTTAAAAAAATCTCTCCTCCTAAAAAAAGAAAAAAAAATGTAATCTTTTATCACAAAATAAAATTTTGAACAAACGAGATTTTTATGTTTTCTTTTTTTCCTTCCCTATATTTTCCAACAAAAAAAAAATCTTGTATATTTACGCTCACATTTTGTTTCATCTACTGTATATATTAACCAAGAAAAAACAAATTATCCAGCTCGTCGAGCTCTCTCCCTCCAACTTGTCATGGCTTTTCCGTCAATTTTGATATGAGCTAGAGGTTAGAAGCCACGATTTCAGAGATATTTTACTTTCAATACAATTTCGACTCGTTTCCCACTAGTCCAGTCCTTATTCGATCTGCAGAGGACTCTGTTAGGGTTTTGGTCTGTTGAGATCCGAGGTAATTTTGAATCGTTTCTTATGATTGGATTGAATTGTTTCGATTCGCTTTTTTTTCTTTTTCATTTTTCTGAATTTGTTTTTTATTTCGATTTCGAAGAACTGATTGGATTGATTTCTTGAATAATTTGTATTTCTATGATTTCAGAGATTTGAGGCTGCGATTTCATAATTTTGAGGCTTCGAGTCCAGAGGTTTGAGACTGCGATTTTGAATATTGGAGGCTACGATTTCATAATTTTGAGGATGCGATTTCTGGTTGTTAATACGTAAGTCACAAATCTAAATTCTCTATCTCTAAGTTTCCTTTTAAGTTTCGCATCATATTACATATAGATTTACTTACAAATTGCCTCATTTCAGTTCGTTTTATTTTTTTTATTTTTTTTACATATAGATTTACTGTGATGGAGTTTGGGTTAAAGTTGCAGCCTACGTGTCTTGAAGCATTTTTGGTTTTGGACAAAATTCTCTCTTGCCTTTTGCCTTTTATGGGTCCTTTGTTGTTCACAAAATCAAGAACTGGTGGAGATAGAGAGGGAATTTATGAGAGAGATGCTCTTGTTGTTACTTATAAATTAGAAAGTGAATGATTGATTTTAATGCCATGGCTTTTCAGTTAATTGTATTCAAATGTATGTGTGAAGGAGTTTTCTCCCTGCTGCTCCTGCTCCCCTAAACCCACTAACTCAAGCCTCACATGAGTTGCCTTTAAGTCGTCATAAGAAGAATAATATCGATGTTCAAACGTCTTTTTTCCGTTGATTAAAATACACTGAACATTAGAATAATGACTCCATACAGTGGCATAAGAGGTATAGCTGAACCGCTTTTAAATTGTCCTGTACAAAGATAAATGCCGGCCACATACCCAATGGGAGCCAATTTAGGCCAAATTATGTTACCGTCACGCCTTCCAGCCATACATGTTATCGTCAGGATTGCTGTTAAAAAAACCCTTCTCTGTGAATTCACGGGCAATGTCTTGTACCAGATCCTCTTGCAAGTGAAGGTTTGAGGGTAAGTAGGGGGCTCTTTGGTTGTATGTGTTGTTACCACCACCACCTGTGGAATTGTCGCTGTTTGCAGGGGTTTTGAAGCTGTTATTCCTGCTTGGGGCAGGGCCGTGACTACCAGGCACATAGGAGGTGGATGGTGCTGCCGCTGGATTGTTGCCTCCAAAACTCACTCCATTTCTCCCAACACTCCCATTTGCACTTGGACAGGGAAGAGATTGTTGTCCTCCCCCGCTGTCATTGGACATCTCCTGTAGCAGTTGCTGGATCATTTGTTGCTGCAAGGCCTGGTTTCCCTGGGAGCCAGTTGAATGAGTTTGTTGTAGCAAGCTATTGGAACTAAGTGACCGCTGCTGTAGCTGCTGTGGCTGTCGCGAGGGTAGATGGGGACTTGACAAGGCACTACCAGGTAAGTTGTGCATGGATCCCGGTATTAATGCGGCGGCACCTTGGAATGTTGATGATGGGCTGTGGTTGGAATTATTGAAGGAAGAAGATGCCTCCTGTTGAAGAGAGTTTGCATTTGAATTCATAGGGTTGTGTCTCAAAAGCAGATTCTGGTAAGCGGCTTGCGCTGCACCGCTCATAGCTCCGCGACCGACCATCTGATGGTGGTTGTTCATTTGGTTATTCAGTCCGGGATGCAATGCCATTAGCTTATTGAGTGTGTTCCTGTCAGTGGGCAAACCCTGAGCACTTGCTATCAGCTCCATTTCCTGCATCTTTTGCTGCCCTAAGTCTTTCAACGACTGCAACTCCAAACTCTTTGCGAGCTGCCGTCCAGCTGTCGGTACCCTGGAGAAAGCAATCAACATCAGTGTAGCCCTTATGAATCGAAGTCTAATACCCAAGAATTCAACAAAAGCAGTTCACTGATAGATTTATAGACTCACATATTGCTGTTTGTTTGTAGATCCTGCTGAGAAATCCCATCAGATCCACTTTCAGCTATTGTGCTTTGGCATTTATGAGCAACTTGAACCAACTGATTCACCTGGAGGAAAAGTATGCTTCATAAGTGCAAGGCATAAAGTCTGCCCAATTTAACCTACTTTTATTTTCTGCTAAAATTTTGGTCTGTTTAATTAAATTGAATCACTGACCAAAAGAACACAAAGATATTAGGAATGTTAGTACAACTACTAAGATGGTTCACTGGAAAACAATCAGATCAAGGAATAACACCAGCACAACCAATTTAACATGTCTTAGTAGATTCCCAAGAAACCTTTATACAAACATAACAGTCTATGAGTTAAACTGTCTTTCTAGGTTCCAGAATTGCACATTTCTCATAACACATGAATTAAATCACTACCAGTCATCATATTCTCACAATTACCTAACTCAAAACTGAGAGGTAAGGTAACAATCAAAATTAATGATTAGAATGAGAAAATTGCTTCTAGCTAATGCATCTATCCAGTTTAATGCACAAGTCAACCAACCAAATAAGAGGAAAACTTAAATTAAGGCACACATAAACCAGTACCTGTGGAGCAACCAACCTACGAGGAAGAAGTTCTTCATGTTGTCTTGCACAGAATTCCCAAGACAATATCTGGTAAAGCATTAAAGTAAAAGGTTAGAAGCAGGTTATTTTCCAAGGCACAGAAACTAAAAGCCAAAATTAAGAATTTTTTCTCTTACCTTTAAATCTTGCGTAAATATGATACGAAGCTGACCCTCCCAAACAACACGAAGTTGCTCATATACACTCTCTTGAACTGCTTTCCCATACTCCAGCATCATCACACCAGAAGGAGATCTACATTCACGTGCCAAGTCCAAGTTAAAAAGCTCATCGATGAGTCCACTGCCAAATTTGATCTCATTAAGTGTAGGAAGCACTTCAAATGTTGCCTCTGTAACCATGAAAAGGAACTAGTTGGTTAGATTCAGTTTACCAAATTATAAATATATCAAACATTGGAGGTGACGCCACAGAGATTTCTATATATTTCTAAGTTATTTTGGCACAAAAAGGTTTTTCAGCAGACTATTGATAAAGAAATGATAGACTGTAAGGGGCATTAGAGGGTAGAAACCTCAAAATAAAATGATGGTAATTGTCCCCTCAAGACAAATAAAAAGCAAAAACTAATTGTCCCCTCAAGACCGTTGGTCTAGTGTTGTAACCCTTGACAAAGTACAAATCTATAAAGCTTCAGATTTTCTTACCAAAACCCCTTCCAGATTTAGAACCACAAATGTCGCATTGCCACGCGTCCTGACCAAAAAGAAAGCAAATATTCACATGTACGAACCGTTGACATATGTTCAATCAGGCAGATAATATAAACACAAATTAACTATTAAGTTATAAAAATAGAAGTATCATTTGTAGGGACAGTCACTTGTGATTATACGAGAAACAATTTAAATAACTGGACAGAAGAGTTAATTAACACGTATACTAACCATAGCAGCCTGAGGGAAAACACCAGGTGCGTGATGCCCAACATTATCATATAATGACAAGCACCATCTTTTCTTAGCACGAGGAGAGTAATACTCTGTAACAAACTTCCTCCAATAAGCAATACTATTGTCCTGTCAACAAAATTCCCACATCATTAGATAAACAATGCTGACGGATGGACACTCAAAGGATAGGAACATCTAAATAAGATATTTGTAACAAAAAGAAAAGCATATCTACAAACCCAGTTGAAATGGAACTGAAGAGAGAGAAAAGAATCAGCACAATGAAGTGCATTAAACAAGGGAACTCACAGCAGGCCGTTGCCGCTGATGATATAAATATTCCATCAGCCTACGAGCAAATACACCACCACCATAGGGCCGCTTAATGGAAGATACTGGCTGCATTGGTTGTTGAAATTGCTGTTGTTTCTGTTGCTGCTGCTGCAACTGGGCTCTCTGCAGTTGAGGCATTGACTGTAAAATCTGTTGCTGTTGCCGTAATCTCTGCTGCTCCTCATCCTCCGAAGATGAGGATCCACTGTCTTGGTTGCGCAATAGGCAGTGCACGCCGCAGCTTTTAATGGGACACCCATTGCGGAAACGAAATACAACTTCACAAATATCTCCCTGCTGCTCCTGCTTCCCTAAACCCACTAACGCAAGGTTCACATGAGTTGCCTTTATGTCCGTCGTACAACATGCAGCAAGGTCAAACATTTTTCCGTTGATGAAAATACACTGGTCATCATCAGGACCAAAACTACATGGTTCAACAACAGAAGATAGAGCCAATCCTAATAACGTCTCCTCCACTTGTAATTTTAGAGGAATTTCAAAACGAAATTCACTGCCTCCAACAAATTCGTCTTCCCAGTCATCTTCATCCCGTTCATATTCTGATAGAGGTTGAATGGTTGTGGGATGGTTAGAGATATAGCTGAACCACTTTGGAACTTCATTGCCTGGGTAAATAATGCTCAATTTCCTGCCCGGATATATTCCCTGCAATAGCAGATATATATAGTTAACAATTTACAAACATTTGTGATTTGATCTCTCTTTCAAGTATCAACAAAATTAATTTTCATTTGAACATAAATTAGGAAGAAGAGAGACCAACCTCATTCAACAAGTTGTTTTCCAACTTTGCCACCTCATCACCACTTAGTCCAGAGCAGTTACACAGGTCAAGAATCCCAAGCCTCGGGGGCAGTTTTGGAATTTTCTCCAATGATGTGCAACCTTTAAGAAATAAACAACGTAGTTTTGGTGGAAGGACTGGAATTTCTCGAAGCCTCTTGCAATCAAACAAATGAAGTCTCTCCAAGTTGACAGCTTTGCTAATAAAATCCGGAAGGCTAACAAAATTGGTTCCCGCCAGATAAAGTGATTTTAATGCGTAAATAATGTTCGATTGAGAGTGCGGATCGATTTCCTGCAGTAGTAGATATATATAGTTAACAAATTACAAACATTTGTGATCTGATATCTCTTTCTAAGTATCAACAAAATTAATTTTCATTTGAACATAAATTAAGAAGAAGAGAGACCAACCTCATTCAACCAGTTGTTTTCCAACTTTGCCACCTCATCACCACTTAGTCCAGAGCAGTAACCCAGGTCAAGCATCTCAAGCCTCGGGGGCAGTTTTGAAATTTTCTCTAATGATGTGCAACAACCCAGACATAACGATTTTAGTTTTGGTGGAAGGACTAGAATTTCTCGAAGCCTCTTGCAACATTCCAACCGAAGGCTCTCCAAGTTGACAGCTTTGCTAATACAATCTGGAAGGCTAACAAAATTGTTTCTCGACAGATTAAGAAATATTAATGCCGACCAGTAATGAAGAGGCACAAGGAAATCACTTTCTGATAAATTGCATCCTGCAAGATTAAGAGACAGCTGTAAATTGGAACTGCAGGATGAAACTTCATCAAACTTCACCTTCTTTCCAAAAGCGAGGAGTTGGATATTTTGCAAGTCACTATCACCTGCGTTCAATCTCTGAAGCTGAGGAAAATAAGCAATTGACGGCAATTCTCTTATGCCACTTTTTTCTATATCCAACCGCCATAGGGTTTCCATCATGCCCTCTGGGAAACTCTTGAGCGTTGTGCAACCTGTGAGAGAAAGTGTATGTAGGGACCTCGATCTAAGTCTTGTTGGAAACCTCGTAAGCTTAGAGCACCCACTAAGTTCCAATACTACAAGTTTATCAAGGAATCCAACTGAATCATCAACCTCAACCAAACTTGTGCAGCCACTTAGATCCAACACCCTTATGTTTGGGCTTCCGGATAAGTCAGGCAATTTTTCCAAAAATTTACAACCATTTAATCTCATCTGTGTAAGCTTTGAATTCTATAAAACCAAAAACAAAAACAAAATAAAAGTTCACATGCTTTAAAAAGAATATAATAAAACACTTGAGTATTTCTTTGGGAGATAAAATATATGTTTAAATAATAATATGGTTTAAAATAATTTAAAGTATGTACCTTAAATCCCTTCAATTGTCTTATGCCACTGTGTGGCACATCAAAACAAACAACATTTCTTGGATGAAAATTGGACGACAAATTGAGCTCAACCGTATGCTTAATATTAAAAACGACTTGTCCACCCAAGGATCGTCCACGCAACTCAATCCACCTTAAACTATTGGGCAAATAATCAACGTATCCAGAAAATTCTGCATTACGGTTTATAAAAATTTCAAGTTTTACCATCCTCAAAAAGCTTTCTGGATTCAAGGTTATCTTATCTGATTTGGGCAGCTCCACCACAATGCTTCTAATTGTCTCTGTTCCCTAAAAAAAAAAGTTGGAATATTGTTAACAAACCACGTCTATTAATTAACAAACATAACACAACCCCTGTTTTAAAATTTTTGTGTTCTTTTTTCAAAATCATGCCAAATCAAATGAAAGAACATATATTCAACTTACTTGGTTTTCCGTTAGAACATGGTACACATCTTTATGATCCCACACCCTGCTTCGCTTGCCTGGTTCAGTGGGCGATTCGTCGTAAACTATTTGCTTACCCATTTTTTGTAGCAAGTCATGCATCAAGATCAGATCACGTTCAATAGTTATAATGGCTTTCTCAACGAGTACATCAATAATATCTTCACGTACATTGAGCGTCGAACTGCTTAACACTTCTATCACGTAGTCTTTATTTTCACCATTAAAGAAACATGCAATGTCTAGGAAAACTTGTTGCAGGCCATAATCCCATGCATCATAAGTTTTTCGAAGTATTTTTTCAATAATAGTATAAGGTTCTCCATCGTAAGAATCGTAACCATCCAATATAGCTTGCCAACGATCTATACATTTATTACGCAAATGAGAACCTATAATATTAAGAGCCAACGGAAGGCCTTGAGCATAGGCTATTGCACGTCGTGCGAGGCTCAAATAATCATCTGGAGGTCTATTTCTTTCGAAGGCATTCCAACTAAAAAGCTCAAGTGCTTTGTCAACTGATAACTTTTTAACTTCATATATCCACTGGCCTCCATAAAAATCAAGCAAACCTCTATCTTTTGTGGTTATGATCACCCTGCTACCCTCACCGAAACAATCGACATCAACCCAGCTTTTTAACTGCTCCAATTGATCCACATCATCAAGAATTAAGAGAATCTTCTTTTGCCTCAACCGATTCTTAATAAGACTGATTCCTTCATGAACATTGACAATTTCCCACTTTGTGCCACGTAGAGTTTTAGATAGAAGAGTCTTTTGTAGTTGGATTAGGCCTTCTCGTGATGTCAATGTTTCTCTAACATCTGCCAGGAAACAACTACCTTCAAACTTGCGAGCAATTGCATTATAAACCGCTCTTGCAATTGTTGTCTTGCCTATTCCAGATGTCCCCCAAATCCCAACCACACGACGACCATTTCCATCCACACCTACAAGATCCTTCACCTCTTGTACGCAAGATTGTATTCCAACTGGGTACTTGGCCACATCCAAATATGTGCCATCAAGTACTTTGATTAAGATATCCTCTACAATGTTGCTGATTGATGTAGCTTCATAGCTAGCAGTTAAAAACAAATCACACAATTAATCAATGAATTTTTTTTTTGTGTGGCTATATTTCAGAAAAATGTAGAAAAGAAGGTAAAAACGATATTAATAAAAAAGTGTACATGAATATATTTCTATGTTTCTCTCAAAAATGCGCCAGTAATTAACTATACTGATGACATTATTCCAGGAAACTAATTATATAAATACACGGTAAAGGGGAAGAAATGTACGTACTCTCCTTCCTTGACAGGATGTCCTGACAAATTTGCTGCTTCTCTAAGAGCACTCCTCCATGCGAGGATCTTCTCCTTATTGTCCTCGAATTTGCACTCAAGTTTTTTGAACTCGTCACCGAAACTACTCGTTTGATTTCGTACATGGGACGGATCCACCTTGTAAAAAACTGGCAAAACTATTTGTTGCTTTGATTGTCTACATTGAAAAATCTTGACGAGCTCGTCCAAGCACCACCTTGAAGCTGCATAGGTTTTAGAGAATATGACGAGAGAAATTCTTGACTCTTCAATTGCTTGGAGGAGCGCTGGTGATATTTCTTCTCCTCTTACAAGTTGGCGATCAATGAAGGTGTAGATTCCGTTGTTGTCCAACGCCTTGTATAAATGATCCGTAAAATTGGTGCGTGTATCCTCTCCTCTAAAGCTCAAAAAGACATCATATCTCCACGAAGGAGTACTATCGATACAAAAGGAAGAAGAAGAAGAAGAGGAGGAGGGGACAAGTTGATTATTCATTGGAGAAATCCAGGTAAACTAAAGAACCTTTCAAAGGATTGATTGTGGATTCTGGACTGGTATTCCCGTCAAGACTTCGCTCTTGCTATGCATACTTTTCTTGCTATATAGGAAAGCTGCAGTTTCCTCCCACCTTCAATGTGAATGTGGACTCTCTTGTCATGTTAGTCCTCGTGCTTTTCTCCCTATCTACGAAGCAGTTTCCTATATACTAGCTACCGTTCAATGTGAATGTGGTCAAGTTGAAAGATAGCAAACTTATTGGAACTTCATTTCAAAAAGCGGATATTAATTTAAGCGTAATGTTAGAAAGATTAAATTTGTAAAGTAAATTATATAAAAGTTAACGATTGTGTAAATCACATAATTTTTTCTGTTTTAATGTGACGAGTTTAAGCATGGAAGACCGGATTCGCAACCATGTGGAGAGCGGAGATATTGAGCTCGTTTAAATGTACTTTTAAAATAATTTAAAGTGTTTTTGATGAAAATATTTTTAAAAACAATCATTAGTAAAAATACTAATAAATTTAAAAAAAAACACTTAAAATTCTTCATGGAATGCTTCTTATAGAAATCATTTAAGTGCTTTTAAAAATTAAAAATATTTTCTTCAAAATCTATTTCAATCATTTTAAAAGCATATTAAATCAAGTCCATTGTCTACAAATATGGAAGGTGGGGTACGTATAGGAATAATGAGTTCACGAAAAAGCTAACAGAATCCTCGTAATTATGGTATGGTCATGGTGTATGGGCAATGGACTTTCTCTTGTTATATATATCCGAATTGGATTCCCTCCGTTGAATTTCGATTCAACGACTAAAATTATTATAACCTTAGAGCTTGACTCCAATAGAGTCCATACTTGTTTCTTTTGATTTTGTGATTTGTTTGGTGTTAGAACTTTGTCACACCACATGGGATGGCAGGAGACTTATGTTCTTCCTCTCTCGTATGTATGCTACACTAAACTACAGAAACAATGTATATTTTGGAAGATATTAATTTCTTCCAATTCTATTCGCGTCCTGTACGGCTGTGTGATAGTAGAGAGTATTACTCTCCCACTTGATGACTTTTTTTTTTTTTTCTTCCACCTTTTGTAATGTGAGCAAATTGGTTTCATTGCTAGAAAAGATGGACTTCTTTCACCCATGTCTTGGGACTTTGCTTACCAAGTGGTCCAGAACTGGAGCCACATTCGAAGAAATTCAGAGAAGAGAAACGCAATTTTTTTCTTTTAACAAACAATAGTATTTACACTAAGACGTAAAAAAGTGGGATAGTCATAATAATAGTGTAGTTCTTCACTGGCACTCTGGACCTCGCCGACTATTCATCTCTCTCAACCTTCAAGAACTCCATTTTTACAGTAAGCATCTCCCTCTCTCGCCCCCTCTACCTACTTATATATACATATATTTGTTCCCGATTATCGCAGTGCTGTTAGATTCATGAAGTTTAGTGCACAAATTCAAGATTTCTTTTCTTCTCATTTTATTTTTTATGAAAAAAAAATAGTGTTAATTTTGTTCAGATTAAATTTACTGAGACGACAAAAAATCTCAAGAACACGAGACGAGTCTGATCGGTTCAGTTTTTATGGTTTATGTTACTGACGCGTTCCTCTTATGTATATCAGATGTATTCATAGATCTCGTGATCTTGATGACTCAAAAAGTCGTCCCATCACACTATTATTATTTAGGAACAGTTCAGCAATAATTATTCAAGTCAGCAAGAGGCCGTGCAGCCCACGTGGGTGGGGTCACCTCCTGCAGAAGCTGGCTGCGACTCTCTCGTCTTATATATGTCAGTCATCATGCTTTGCTCCCTACCAATAAAGCAGCTTCTTACCGACTACCTTTCATTGTGATTGTGACAGCTTCTTACCGACTACCAATAAAGCAGCTTCTCCTCTCTTTCGTTGCAATTTCATTTCATCAAACAATTTTTTATTTTTTTTTGTTACTGACACGTTTCTTTTATGTATGCCAGATATTCATAAATCTGGTGACCTTGATTGGTTAATTCATAGTCTCATCACGCGATTATTAGTTGGAAACAGCTACAATTATTTACTTTTTTTCTTTCGGTTACATGATAAAATGATTCTCGTAAACAAATTATTTTTCTCTCTATCATGCAAAGCCTATTAATAAAATGCAATTCCTTTTACACAAAAACATATGAATTAGCACCACAAATATGCAGGAAATCAAATTAACCACCGCCATGTCATCAAATGTAGATGTTTGGATTTTTATTTTTATACAACAATATTTTTACGCACCAAAATACTTATGAAACATCATGAAAAAAAATGGAACACATGATAAAAATGCGTAAAATACGAAACACACGAAATATATATACGAAACACATGATAAGAATTTTCATTCACGTCCTTTCATCTTAGAAAATGTTTACGTATCTCCTAGATTGATGAAACGGTAATCATCTGAACACGTATAGCATGTTTACTAATCCGTAATCATATTGAGTGGAATTGGATTAAAGAGAAATTGAATTCAGGATGAATTGAATTGAGGAAGAATTAGAATTAGATTCTTATTAAAGTTCTTTACTGAAGTGTCTGGAATCGGAATAAAATTGGTATCAATTCTATAAAACTTGTTTACTTATCCAGTTAAATCGGAATTAAAAATAGTATCATTACTAAACTACCCCTTATTCTAAATAATTTTTTTTCATATAAAGTTATTGGAATTGAATTATATTTCATATCATATTAATTCATAAAATAATTGAAAAAGCTCTTCTTAAGGTAATATTTATAAAAAAAAAAATTATAAAAAAAAAAAAACAACACCTCATCCCCTTCCTCCCAATGTCCCAGCATCGTCATCATCTCCTCATTTTCTTCAATCCTATCATTCCCCAACCCCGACAACCTTCCCGCGACCTCCCATATTCATAGGTCATTCACTCCTCCGTTCAATCCACATCTTCTTCCCTAGCCCCCACAACCACACCACCTCTTGAATTTGCAGATTCACATGCATCCTCATCTGTCTCTTTCGTTCTTAAATTCTGAGAGCGACGCGGAGAACTGGGGTTCGGGTGTGACGGAACCGACGCTCCTCTCTAGGAAAATTAGTGAGACTGGAGAAGAGAGTGATATGGGTATTTTTGTTGGATTTGGAGATGAAGTTTGTAAGGCTGTTTTCAAATTAAGAAAATAAATTAGGGTAATTTTGAAACAAAACTTTGATTCCTGGAGGACTCCTCTTCAAGGAATCCAAATACCAAGTATTACTAGAGAATCTAGCTCCGGGGTAACACCGGAGTCTTATTCTAGAAATGAGTTGGGTCCCACCCCATTTTTTCCCCAGATTTTCATTCTTCTGGCGATAGTAAACATTTGAATTCCTCGAATTGTGTGCAATCCCATTCCACATGTCCCATTCCCCATTCGTAAACACGCCTCTAGATGAAACCTAACTTTCCATGAACAAAGTTCCCCAGTCAACTAAGTCATGACCCAAGATCAAAAGAAGTAAAGAACAACTTCCATGACATTTCTTGGTACATGCAATATAGTATGGACAATGGACTCTCTTGTTATGTTAGTCCTCATGCCTTTCTTCCTACCTACGAAACAGTTTCCTACCTACTACCTTCAAATGTGAATGTAATGAAATTGAAAGGAAGAAACTTTCGTGACAATGTTATTTCAAAATGTGATTTCTATGAAGCATTTTCCTACATACTTCCTTTTAAGGGTAAATAACTGAAATAGTTCCTGAAATATGCATAACTCATCACTTTGGCTCCTAAGATTCCAAATCAATCAAAGTGGTCTCGAGATTGTCCACCATCCATCATTTTGGTCCTTACGTTAAAAACTTCATTAAGTGTCCCGGAGCTCTTGGCCGAAAGTTTGGACAATTTTCAAAACTTCGTAAATCAATCGTTTCTTAACCAAATTCGACCCATAATATATCAAAATGAAGATAGGAAAGTGTAGAATAAGATTATTCCTATTTGGAAGCCCAATGGTTGCCAGAGATGGCCAGAAAATAGCCTCAAAGTTGACTGGTCCGAGCGAAAACTTGAAAACTCGCTGGAAATTGGGTAAACTTTAAACGTTAATAACTTCTTCAATACTCAACGAAATCAAGTGATTCAAAAATAAAAATTATACTTTTCAACGAGACAAAGAGAATGGTATCTTTTTAGACGGCTAACTCGTCGTGGTTTGGCCGAAAAATGGCTCGAAAGTGGCAGTCTTGGCCAGAAAATAGTCACTTTCAAGCCATTTTCCAGCCAAACCATGGTGAGTTAGCTATCTAAAAAGATATCATTCTCTTCGTCTCATCGAGAAGTATGATTTTCGTTTTTGAATCACTCGATTTCTTTGAGTATTGAAGAAGTTATTAACGTTTAAAGTTTACCCAATTTTCGGCGAGCTTTCAAGTTTTTGCTCGGACCAGTCAACTTTGAGGCTATTTTCCGGCCATCTTTGGCAACCATTGAGCTTCCAAATAGGTATAATCTTATTTTACACTTTCCTATCTTCATTTTGATATATTATGGGTCGAATTTGGTTAAGAAACGATTGAGTTACGAAGCTTTGAAAATTGCCCAAACTTCCGGCCAAGAGTTTTGGGACACTTAACGGAATTTTTAACGGAAGGACCAAAATGATGAATGATGGACAATCTCAAGGACCACTTTGATTGATATGGAATCTTAGGAACCAAAGTGATGAGTTATGCATATCTCAGGGACTATTTCCGCTATTTAGTCTCATTTTAATGTGAGAGTAATTTTCGTGGCAAGTTGATTTCGTCAACAGTTATTTATCTTTCTTTACTGACGAGCTCCTTTTTCACCTCTTGTTACCATCACGATGCAATGCAACGTGATGCTACCATGTCCTTATGTCAAACCAATCTTGCACATAGAAAAGTTAATTGACTTGAAATACTGTAATGAAAGCACTTTAGAATGTTAAGTGGTTTTCTTCACACTCTTTTTTTTTTCTTTTGTACTCCCTTTTTCATTTGAGGGTAAATCTTGGCGCAATAGAAATATTGCTCCTTTGTGACCAAAGAGTCACAGGTTCAAGTGGTGGAAACAACCTCTTTGCAAAACAAGAATAAAATTGTGTACGATAGATATTTATCCGTCAATCCTTGCAAAGTGGAGAGCCTTTTGGCTTGAGACTCCCTCATTTCTACTCAGAGCTTGGCTCCAATAGATTTCAAACTTGTTTCTTTTGATTTGGTGATTTGTTTGGTGTTAGAACTTTGTCACACCACATCATATGGATGCCACACTAAACTAGATAAACAATGAATATTTTGGAAGATATTTCTTGCAATCCTATTCCCATCCTGTACGACTGTGTGGTGGTGGAGAGTAGAGTACTAGTCCCCACTTGGTGACTTTTTTTTTTCCCTTTCCTTTTGTAATGTGCCAGAAGAGATGGACTTCCTTCACCCATATATGGCAACATGCAGTCGGCCTCTTGATTCATACTGTAGAATTAATTCCCTGATGCCAATTTGCTGTGCCATGGATTCTAAACGCACATTCATTCCTTGGCAGCTGGGCCCATGAAACGGGCTCCAAGGGGGGCTGAAGTTACCAGCCCGAAGGCCATTTGGTCATTATTTGTCCGGATGGACTCAACATTTTATTGTCCAACCCTTCAGAATTTTCTAACAAATCGGGCTAAAGAATAGCATATGGCTTTTTCGCCATCTCCAATGGATATGCCCTAAGAGGTGAGGGAGTGGATTAACTATAATAATGTGATTTAACTTTGTTTTTGTTGTGAATTAAATCTATGACTTCTCACTTACGAGTGAATATACTGTAATACTAAATGACAACGTGTATTTATTTTTTTAAAACGTCTATCGGAAGCCGATTGTATACATTTGAGCTCCTTCAAGTCTCACAACTAAAGATGGCACAGTGACCTGAAATAGCCGTTACTACTTCCATCTCTCTCTCTCTCTCTCTACCATTGCAGTTCCTCAATGGCACTCTGGACTTCGCCGACTATTCGTCTCCCTCAACCTTCAAGAACTCCATATTTCCAGTAAGCATCTCCCTCTCTCTCTACCTACGTATATATACATATATTTGTTCCCGATGATCGCAGTGCTGTTAGATTCATGAAGTTGAAATTAAAGATTTCTTTTCTTCTGATTTTATTTTTGTGAAAAAATAGTGTTAATTTTTTTTCAGTTTAAATTTGTTGAGAGGACAAAAAATTTCAAGAGTTCGAAACGAGTCTGATAGATTCAGTTTTTGTGATTTATGTTTTAGGTTTTGTCGATGAACATGATTTCTTTATGCTAATGCTTTGATTCTGTTGTTGAAGCTAGAGTTTCGTTTTCGCCAATTTGTTTCGGTTAAATTTTGCAATCCAAGAAAAGTAGTATCTTTGTCACCATTAGGAATTCTCTGGATTGTTCTAGATCGAAGATGTGAATTTTTATGATCGGTGATGATTCTGATTGATTTGGCTTCTGTTGTTCTTAGAGTGGAGGCGAGTAAGTGAAGATGATGCCGGGGACACCAGCAACACCTTCGGCTAAGCTGCGAAGGACTCCGTGTTCCACTCCGGGTGGTTCAAAAGTCAGTGAGGAGAAAATTTTGGTTACTGTTCGTTTGAAGCCGCTGAACAGGCTAGAGCAGGCAATGTATGATCTTATAGCTTGGGACTGCTTGGATGAACACACTATAGTTTTCAAGAATCTGAATCACGAGCGGCATTCAAACCCGTCGTACAGCTTTGGTATGCATCACTTGAAAACTTTCATATTCTTCTCGTGCTTTCGCTAGTCTTATTATGTTCGCTGCTGAATTCTGTCAACCGTGCAGAGGTTCCGATGTGTGAGAATATTTTGATGTACGATATTGTAATTTTTGGTACATTCCTTTTTGTTTTCTTCGGAGTCAAGTTTCTGGGCAGAGTTGTTTTTACTCAAGTAACTTATGTGTTGTGATTTAAATGCGACAGATAAGGTTTTTGGCCAGATGTGCTAAACTCAGAAGGTTTATGAGGAAGGAGCCAAGGATGTTGCTTTATCTGCACTCACAGGAAAGAATGGTAACTGAACATCTAGCTACTAATTCGCAGACTTCTGTGTCATTATATCCTGTGCAACATGGTCTTCTGCTGATTCTAAGTTGCCACATTTTCTTTTGACAGCTACAATTTTTGCGTAGGGGCAGACTAGTAGTGGTAAGACATTTACCATGAAAGGAATCACCGAAAATGCAGTGAGGGACATCTTCGAACACATTAAGAATGTAAGTCATAGTTCATACCATGACCTTTTATATAGCCTTTGGAATCATCTTGGTACTGCTATAACCATTTCGTACTTATGCCATTGTTGCTTTCTTTTTGATCTTGTAGACTCCAGAAAGGGATTTTGTTTTGAAATTTTCTGATTTGGAGGTCTACAATGAAACTGTTGTTGATCTTCTGAAACGCAAATCTGGCTCACTTCGGCTTTTGGACGACTCTGAGGTATTTACAAGAAACTTTCATGATGGAGATCAAATGGATTCCTTTTCATGCTCTAACATTTCATTCCCCCTTTTTAATGTAGTAAGGCACCATAGTTGACAAGCTACAGGAAGAAATTGTTGAGAACGGCGAACATTTGAGGCACTTAATTGGAATTTGTGAAGGTAATGTGTTTAAGTTCATTGTAAACTATAAGGTGTTTGTCCAAAACTTGAGATGATTTGTTGAATTGATGGTGTACAATTGTTGTTCCAATGAACAAATGTGGTGTTAACTATCTGATTGTAATTGTGTTTCCTAAGCTACTGGCAGTAACTTCTTATCATCCAGTGAACATATTTTCCCATTTGAATGAGAATTGGAGACAAAATGTCAAACCTTCATGCGTTGCATAAGATGATCCGTGCATCATGAAGACCGTATTATTAGCTTGTCATCCTCCTTTATTTTCAGTTCTTCCTTTCTTGAGTTGGAAACTAGGGTTACAAATTTTAAGTTGAGTCAAGTTTCCTCTGCAGAACAATGTTAATGGTGGCAGCTATAAGCTATCATGCATACAAGCATTATTTTACTCGAGCATGCATAAGGGTAAAATCACCAATTTTTTAATTTTTTTTCCAGACCAAAGAAAGCAGCCTCCGGGAGAGTTCAGGGTCTGTGAAGGCTTTTGGAGTGAGTTTGGTACGTTTATCCTCACTCAGGTTTTTTGGTAGTAAACAAGAACGAAATTTTCTTCCATGGAATTTTAGTATTTTACTAGAATTCTAGATATCTGCAGAACCTTGTGGACCTTGCTGGAAGTGAAAGTGCCTCCCAAACAAATGCAGATGGTACAAGATTGAAGGAAGGCAGTCGCATTAACCGTAGCTTGTTGACACTCACAACAGTTATCAGGAAGCTAAGGTAAAGCTGTTGTCAAAATGTTGATGACTTAGAGCATCCGTAGCTCTTGTTCCTTTAGTTTTGTACTATATAGTCACATTCAACTTATCGTAATCCTGCCTTTTGCTTTGGTGGAAACAAAAACCTTGAACTTATTTGCATTTTAGGATGGAAAGCTCCAACTTACGCAAACAGACACAAATTCGTGAAATTATATGGTTCTCACTGTGAGCATGGAAGTCCATGCTCAGCAGTGGTATATAAAAAAGAAAAAGTACTTTTTTGCGATAAAATGGAGAATTCCTGTATTGTAATTTGTTGAAAATGTAAGTGCATGCAAGCTATCTAACAAGTCTTTCTTTCACAGCGGTGGGAAAAGACGTGGTCACATACCATATAGGGATTCAAAACTTACTCGACTACTGCAGTCACTTGGGGGAAACGCTCGGACAGCCATTATATGCACCATAAGCCCAGCCTTGAGTCATGTAGAGCAAACAAGGAACACACTCTCATTTGGAACTAGTGCCAAGGAAGTCACAAATAGTGCGAAAATAAACATGGTACAGGAGTTAACTGCAATTCCCTCTCTGGATTGTGTAACCTCATATACCTTCTTGCAAATTAGTTAGTCTTAAAGATAAAACTAGCCTAACCTTGTGCATATAATTTGCAGAAGGAAGAAGCCAGACTTGAAGCAGAGTTCCGAAGTCCAGAGCCTTCTTATTTGAGGTCTATACTGGAAGAAAAGGACTTGAAACTCCAACAGGTATGATGCTCGGAAATACAAAAAAAATTCTGGTTATCAAATATTAAATATTTTAGTCAACCTCGAGTCCTAGAGATTCTGTTCAATTGATGGGAACGAAGATTGAAAATCATGCTCTTTGGAGTATATTCAAAATCATGTTTGCTCATTTGGTTTCCATCCACCAAAGTTACAATATGGAATAGTGATAAAAGGATAATTCCTCCCCTGCCCCTATCTCGCAGATAAATTATCCAAAATAAATAATGTCCTTCTATGTATGCGCTTACTTTTAAGTTTTAACTGTAAAGAAACTTCATTTTACAGATGGAAAGGGAAATGGAAGAGCTAAAGCGAGAAAGAGACCTTGCACAATCACTACTTGAATCAGTACGCAAAGCAAAGAAAGTGCAGAAGGTACCATTTTTGTTTGTATGTTTATGATTTCTACTATGCATCTGGATTAATGTAATTTTTTGACATAAAAATTCCAGGGGTCGGAACAATGTGGACCTTCTGGTCAAGTCGCTAGGTGTCTTTCTTTTCCTGGAGAGAATGAAACAGTTCCTACTCATAGTAGAGATACTCCAGTTACTCCACGCTCTCGAACCAGAGGCGCAAATCGAAGAAAGGCAATTGTAAGGAGATCAGTTACTTCAACAGACCCATCCATGCTTGTGGATGAAATTCGAAAGCTTGAGCAAAGACAGAAACAGCTTGGTGATGAGGCAAATCGATCACTTGAAGTACTGCATGAGGAGGTAGCTTTGCATCAGCTGGGAAATAAAGAAACTGCTGAAACTATAGCAAAGCTTCTGTCTGAAATAAAGGAAATACAAGCCGTTAGATCCATTTCAGAAGAATCTGTGACTGGAGATGGGGCCAACTTGAAAGATGAGATCAGTCGATGGCAAACTCAGGCAGAAGATATTAAATCTTAGAAAGGAAGCTTGAGAATGTTCAGAAATCGATAGACCAGCTGGTTATGTCATTTTCAAATAGTGAGGAAAATTCAGAATGCAAGGCCCCTTGCTCACCTCTGAACCGTTCTCGTAGAGTGATGGATTATGAGACCGAGAACAAGGCGCTGGAGAACAACAATGCAACTCCTAGTGATGACACAGTGGCTGGGAGATGTAAAGTTACTTCACTAAAGAGTGATGAAAATGGTGCCCGTAAGTTATCCAAAGAGGGAAGTTCTGTTGTGCGGCATTCAAGCTCAGTTAATGTGAAGAAAATGCAGAGGATGTTCAAGAATGCAGCTGAGGAGAATATCTGGAGCATTAAATCTTATGTGACTCAGTTAAAAGAACGGGTGATGAAGCTTTCATACCAAAAGCACCTTCTGTTGTGCCAGGTAAGATACATTTCCTTGAGCATCAATTTCAAGAGTACTAGTGATGCATTGTTCGATATAATATATATTAATACATTGCATATGGCTTGAGGTTATTGCATTGGAGAAAGATCAAGAAGCTGGAATCGATGAGACGGATAATATTGATGAATCTCTTCCTGGGACATGGAAGTTGACTTTTGAGGAGGATAGGAAGGAAATCATCATGCTGTAGCATCTGTGCCATGTCTCGATTATTATGGTTGGAGCAACACTTCTCAGATCTTGGTAATGCAAGCCCGGCACTTTTAGGCGATGAACCTGCTGGCTCCGTTTCAGCCAGGTAAATTCTTTCGAGTATTTTTAGTACCCTAATCACACCGGTCATATATTTGAAATATAATCTGCTGAAATATTGATGTTCTATGAATTTGCAGTATCAAGGCTATCAAGCAAGAGAGGGAGTACTTAGCTAAGAGGGTGAGTTCTAAGCTGACAGCGGACAGGAGAGAAATGCTGTACGTGAAATGGGAGATTCTGCCCGGAGGGAAACAGAGGAGGCTGCAGCTGGTGAACAAGTTGTGGACAGACTCCCATAACATGCAAAACGTGCAGGAAAGCGCTGAAGTTATTGCGAAGCTGGTCGGCTTCTGTAAATAGGGTGAGCACATTAGCAAGGAGATGTTTGAACTGAATTTCGCGCACCCGTCGGATAAGAAGACGTGGATTGGGTGGAACTTGATATCAAATCTTTTGAATCTGTAAACAAGAACTCAAGTGGTTTCTGTTCACTGTTGTTGCAAATGAAGGTTTTGTTGTATACATTTTTGTCACGGTCAGGAATTGTCATGTATGTATTACTTTGATGCAATGAATGTAAAGGGTTATTTTAGTACTTCTGTTCTGTATGTCACTTGGGCTCGTGAATTCGAACACATGATTCCGGGTGTGAAAATAAATGCTTTTTCTACCGTGTTGCTTTATTTGAGAAATATGATAAATATATATAAATTGCAACCCTATGAAGCTTCAATTTTCCCTGTGATTGGCTTTAGGCCTTTTCTGCACAGTTTAGGTGGAAGGCGAAGAAGGCCCTCTCTTGTGGGCCTGAGCCATAAGTGATTTTTTTGTTTAAATAATTTTGTAATTCCCTCATGAGCATTCCAATCTGCTGTAGCACAATACAATGGATTGTCCTCAAACAACCAGGTTCGACTCCTGGCAGCGGAAAGGTGTTTTTATTATTTAATTTTTTTTGGCACGGAAAAGATTTGTCGTCAATTCTTTAATTTTGAATTTTTTTATCTTTCAAATTTTCATTTGGAAACCAAAAATTAGTAGACAGTCAATTTCTCACATTTATATAATTAGTCGTTAATTCTTTAATTATGAATTTTTCATCTTTCAGATATTTATTTGGAATCCAAAAATTATTAGACAACCAATTTCTCATATTTATATACTTCTTTTAAAAGAGGTATCCCACCATCCATTGATGACATACCTCTCCCATGTATCCCTGATGCATGAGGCATTAACATAAATTTTTCACATTTATATACTTCTTTTTTAAGGAGGTATCCCACCATTTATTGGTGACATACATCTCTCATATAGCGCCGATGCATGAGGAAGAAACATACTTTTGGTCACCCAAGTCAAATAGTACGTCAAAATAGAGCCGGTGGAAGGATTCACGCCCAAGGAGTATTCATGCCCAAGGAGTACATCTATGAGAATTTGAACTTGGATTGGAGCTCCAACTCTTTGATCACTTTGTGCTAAACAAATCTTTGGGATTACATTTATGTGATCTTTTTTTTTTCAAGAATACGGTAAAACAACATAAAGTCGAATTTCAAGTCTATTTTTCTCAACCAACCAAAAGCATAAACCTTAGAAAGAGAAATTATGATAAAAAAAATAAGAAACGATTTTTATCACAAATGGTCCCTGAAATTTACCCTCATCATCAAGATGGTTTCCGAAATTGAAAATCAATCAATGTAGTCTCTGAAAATAGGTGTCACAAATCAATGTGGTCATTCCATCACAATTCTATTAAAAATTTCGTTAAGTGCTGATGTGACACAGAAATGGGCCCCAAAAGATTTACGGGTTTTTATCACAAATGGTTCCTGAAATTGACTCACACCATCAAAATGATCCTTGGAATTGACCTACACCATCAAGATGGTCCTTAAAATTGAAAATGTCCTTGCAAATAGATGTCGCAAATCAATATGATTCTTCCGCTACAATTTTGTAAAAAAATTTGTTATGTGCTAATGTGGGTTTAATAATTAATTAAAAAAGTTGTCTAAATACCTTTTTGCACAATAGAATTTTTATAGTATGACCTACTCCGAAGAGAGATCCCTTCCATAAATTCTCAAAGGCACAAGGCTTAACCAAGGCCTAAGAGGGGGTTTGAAAATAGTTTTCAACCAATAATAGACGCAACTTGGTTATAACTTCATTATCTCAAGACAGACCTTGCCGTTCTTTGAGTCACCGGGCCACCAGGGAAGTGCCGAACAAGCTCTTAAGATTAAGGTTGTGAGGATATTGATCACGTAAATGTTAACGGTGATGTCCTAGAAGTTGTTGGCAATTAGCCAAGTCGTCATCAAAGGTGATCTCAATCTAGGTTCAATTTGGTGAAGTGTGTAAAGATGAGTGTATTGAGTTTTTATTTTTCATTTTTTATAGAGAATAGACAGCGAATCAGGTAGATGAATGCGAATTAGGATCAGAGGTGATTGTAGGACTGAGTTTTTAGATTCACAACTTTTTATTAACTATTAAATTATTAAACTTATTTGTAATTTGTTTAATTTAATTAGATTTGTATGGTCCATTTATGTGTCACATCAGGACATAACAATATTTTTGACAGAATTGTGATGAAAATGCTACATTGATTTGAGACACTTATTTGCCGGACTACATGATCAATTTTCAATTTCAGGAATCATTTTGATGTCACGGGTCAATTTTAGGGACCACTTTGATGTTGCAGGTCAATTTCAAAGACCATTTGCGAGAAAAAAAGACTTATGTAACTCATTTATGTGCCACATCAGCACTTAACATAATTTTTAACAGAATTGTAACGGAATGATCACATTGATTTGTGACATCTATTTTCAAGGATTACGGTTGATTGATTTTCAATTTCAAAAACCATCTTGATGGTGATAACCAATTTTCAGAGACAATTTGTGATAAAAACCTAATAAGAATCTCCGAAGGAGGTATATAAGTAATTTGACATGTTTTCAATCGCAAACGCAGGACTCTAGACGAGAGCAAGTGAAGCCGTAAACCCTTCTCCCTTTGCTCCCTGCCTTCGTTTTCTCTACTTTTATTTCGTATCGAAGCAGAACGACGATAACAAATTCACAGAGACAGATTCTTTCGAATAATCAAAGCGAAAATATTCAAATAAATAAATCGAAGAATAATGGGAAGAGAGGTTCCACAGCAACAGCAGCAGCAGCAGGTGGCGCTCGCGGTGGAGCAACTGCTCGCCGTGAATCCCTACAACCCTGACATCCTTCCCGATCTCGAAAACTACGTCAACGAGCAGGTCTGTATCTCTATCTCTATCTCTCTGTCTCTGTCTCTGTCTCTTGATTGATGGAAACCGATACTTGGGTTTGATTAATTTCCATTGAATGACTGGGTGATTAGCTTGTTTTTTAGGTTTCTTCGCAAACCTACAGTCTCGATGCCAATCTCTGCCTTCTTCGCCTCTATCAGGTAATTTGAGAATTGGGATTTTTAATTATAGTTGTTTTTTGTTTTAGAATTAATGCGAAAGTGAATTCTTTTTAATTGGTTTATGTTTTGCAATCCATAATTTACTGCAAATATGAATGCTTTTTATTTATTTTTTAATTTTTTTAATTTTTAGGATTCATAATTTACCGAAAACCGGAATTTTTTTAGTTGGTTTTTGTTTTGGATTTATAATTTACTGCAAATTCTGTAGTTGGTTTTTGTTTAGACTGTATGATTTACTGCAAAGCTGGATTCTTTGTAATTTGTTGTTGGATTTTGTTTTAAATTGTATGATTTACTGCAAAGCCGAATTCTTTGTAATTGGTTTTCGATTTTCGATTCTATAAGAGCAACTCCAGTGTAGGAGCCCTCCCCCAGGCAATACACTATTCAATCCACCTAATAAACAGTAATTGCCTTAATGAACAGTATATTCCCCTGGCAATAGCCTTTTTGCATCTCTAGCCCTGCACTTGAATAGCTCTGACAATTGGCAATAAAATATTAGTATTTTTTTATTTATAAAAGAATACATAATAATTTTATTTGTAATTTCGATTCTTACACACAATATGAAAGGATTTTACACCATAAACCTTGGTAACACAATGCTTCTCCATAAATGGATAAAAAATGTAACTAAATTTCAAGAACTATGTCCTAATATTTGCAGAATTTCATTTAAATATATACCTCAATGCAGACAAACAAAAACCAGCAATTAATTTGGGAATGAAAAAATCAACCCCTTTATAACTTGTACAAATGATTAAAACGAGGAGAAGGAGAACAATTCAAACTGTAAAGATCTACTAATCCTAATCTAGAAGCCCTGACAGCATATCATGACGTTATTATAAACTGAGGGGGAAGAATGTCACATCGTAAAAAAATGTAATTCCCTTCAAATAGATGAATAAAATACAGTATTTTTCTGAGCAATATTCATGGTTTCCTTCAACGTCCACTAACTAAATACATGTACAAGCAAAATGGACTAAAGACCTGTTTTCATTTTTAGAATTAGTAGTACTGGATTGGACAGAAGAATTCAGAAGTGGTATCATTTCACTCTTGGAGACTGCATATACAGTATGACCACAGATTGCGCCTATTTGTCTTCTTTTCGTGATAAGCAGCATGTAATAGGGCCCTAAAAATTTAACGAATCCTGAAAGCAGAAACCCAAAATGAGTAGTGAAATTATTTTGATTTTTCATTAGTTGCACAAGAAAGTGATGTCAAAGTCCTATACCAACAATTCCGTAACAATTGGTGACAAGCTTCAATCCACCGGTAGCCTTATTCCCTTCATGTATCCGCCACAACAGGTCAGAACATTCTCTTTCAGTGTACGTGGTAGAATCTTCACGAATGTTAAGGTCAGAACATTCTCCTATCACGTAAAAGTTCTGAGGCATGAAAATGAAATTGTATAAGTTAGTACGCATCAAAACGCAGTTTCCATAAAGCATAATTAACATGTAAACTGATGAAAATGCAGCAATAACTAAACATGTCATAATCAACAAAATTTGAGATTTCATATGGAGGCAAATCTTTGTACACTAAAACAACACAAAATATATTTCACAGAACTTCACTAATTTTGAATCATTTCAAGGAGAGATAAAAACTCAAACCTCAACAAACCTAGCCCAAAAACAAGCAAACCAAAATTTTAAAATTTCAGCCATGGCCTCAATAGACTTGTTGGTTAAGCAAGCCAAAACTATAAAGTGACAAACTAGGCCAAAACCATAAAGTGACACTATATATAAAAACTTCAAACTGATTTTAGATCTGTAAAAATTAATTTCTGCATTTCTGAACGATTAGTTTCACAATTCATGCAATTCTGTAAGATTGCTTTCAAATTTCTTTGCACTTCTATAAGGTTAGTTTCAAAATTTCTACAAGATCAATTTTAAAATTCGAGCATTTTGAAAAGATTAGTTTCCAAATTTTCAATACTAGTAGAGATAATGATGTAGGAGGAGGAATAGAGAGAAGTACGAAGAGAGGAGAGAAGAGAGAAGAGAGAGAAAAATACAAAGAAGGTGGAGAGAGAAAAAGAGACATGGTAGAAAGGAGGAGGATGAGAGATAGAAATGGACCAAGAAAAAAGGACATAAAAATAAAACATATAAATAAGAATATAGAGTAAAATTATAAACGAAAATGCAGTTAAAAAATAATCATGACATGGCATGTCACGCGACTAAGTTTAATTTCTCTCTCAAATAAATAAAAAAAATTAAGGGGGTATTCAATTGAGAATTTGAGAGATTTTAATGAATTTATAAATCCATAGATTTTTATAGAGTTTAACTGATTTGTAGAGATCCCATTTAAAATTTTGATTCAATTCCCTCGAAATCTCATGGGGAGAGGTGAGATTTGTGGATGCTTAAAATACACTACGAAATCTCTCCAATTCTCTCTAATTCCTCAACTTTCTCAAATTCTTTAAAATCATTTTCTAATTGAATACACCTGAAATGTTATAAACTTCTTTAAAATTTGGGGGGGGGGGGTGTAGTCAAACTTGGATTTGAGAGGATTTTAAAGGACTTTAAAATTCTAGTGTAGTCAATTAGAAGATTTTAAAGGATTTTAGAATCCATTCAAATCTAGGTGTAGTCAATTAAAGGATTTTAGAATCTACTAAAATCTAGGTGTAGTCAATTAAAAGATTTTAAAGGATTTTAAAATCCATACAAATCTAAGTGTATTAAAAAAAATTAAGATTTTGGAGGATTTCAATAAGTTGTGGATTTTGTGGGATTTCAAAGCAAAAAGTATATATAACCAGCCTCATTCCCTAGGATTTCAAATCCAACCTCACCCTCTAGGATTTCAAATCCTTTCACCACAATCCATCACAATCCATTCAAATTCTTTATAAAATCCATATGAATTTTGAAGGAGTCTTAATCCTCTTTAATCCTATAAAATCTATCACTTTTAAAATCCTTTAAAATCTTAGTTTGACTACACCCCTTGAATACACCCAGATTTCTAAGTATTTTAATAAACTATTTTAAAATTCTAATTGAATACACCTTGAATTTCAGATAATCACTTAAAATCTTCATTGAATACCCCTAGATTCATTAAAAGAATTAAAATCCCTCAAAATCTCAATTGAATACACCCCCAGTCTCTCTTAAAATATATATAGTCTTATCTAAATTATATGTTAACAAAATCTTTCTCCCTAAATAAAAGAAAAAAAATAATGTAATCTTTATCACAAAATAAAATCATGACAATAATGTAATTTTGGATAAACGAAATTTTTACGTTTTTTTTTCACCCACCCACATTAACCTAACATATCTCTAAATTTAAAAAAAAAATATATATATATATATATATTTATAAACTTGTTTTAATTTCTCTCTTTCACATTTTCCAACAACAACAAAAAAATCCTGTATATTTACGCTCACATTTTGTTTCATCTACTCTATATATATTAACCAAGAAAAACCAGATTCTCCAGCTCGTCGAGAGCTTTCTCTCCAACTCGTCGAGCTCTCTCCCATGGCTTTTCCGTCGATTTTAAATGAATATGTATAATTAATATATATTTAATTATCAAAAGATGGGTCTTGGGATTTAATTAATCATTTTTGGATTTAATTAATTATTATTTTTTAATTAATTAAATTCAAATTTAATTTTTAAACTCAACAGACTCGTCTTTTCAGATGAAGTCTGCAAGCGTATTTGAAAAATGGAGCATCACAACCCTTGGTTGAACAGTCGCCTCCCCAACAACATGTCTGTTGCAAACAGACCTATGCACACTATAAATATATGCATCTGCATGTCATTCAATCACTGAAAATTATATCAAGCATCATATCAACCATTCTGAGAGAACCACAAAGAAATTCGCCAGAAGTTAAAGTTTTTCCAGTGTTGGAATCTTAACTTGATCGTTGAATCCTGGTGAAGCAGACGTCCGTAGAACTACAAGCACAGAGTATGGACGAAATTTCTGTTTCAAGGACATTGCGGTACGCAAGCCTCGATATTACTGTTTCTGTAAACTTTTATTTTGTTGTTAGAACACTGTTCATTCATATATCCGCATCTATTATTTATTAGCATAATTAAATTTATCAGTGATTGTTGATATATCTCCAACAATAGGTGTAAAGTATGATGGCAGGTCAAGGTGCGTGAAAGAGGGGAAACAAATATGAAATAGTTTACAAAGTAAATAATTTATGTTGGAGGTAGACAAATTGGGGTGAAACGAATAGTTCTTTATAGGTTTTATCTACTTCTGTCTACTACTGTGGTATATGAATATAAAGTACGTTTTCCTTCCATTTTTGTTTGTTTGAACTAATTAGAATTTGGTTTTGTTAGTCGAGGGCTGTGGCTTACTCACTCACGGTCACAGATCTCTTTAGGATACAAATGTGGTTTCTGTTTTTGTAATAACTAGCCACCTACAGATGAAATCTTTGTTTCTGCAGATTGAAACTAATATTATATTACTGAAAAGAGCATATGTTGGAGAAACTTTTCTCCATTGCTGGCATTTGAGGACTGAATTGGAAGTTCCTAGTTGGTTGTTTGGAAGTCCGTTGTTCATGCTTTTTCGTAATAATGTACAAACCAGCTCAGCTCGGTAGATTTCTATTGGTATCAACTTTGAGTTGATTTGTAGATGACT
Organism: Crataegus laevigata; assembly: GCA_963580275.1. Lineage (NCBI taxonomy): Eukaryota > Viridiplantae > Streptophyta > Magnoliopsida > Rosales > Rosaceae > Crataegus > Crataegus laevigata. The sequence continues at coordinate 33,562,819 of OY756942.1, read as the reverse complement.
TTATCTTGTAGAAACGACTGTCCATTGATTTGATTAGCTTTAAGATATTTCCGTTTTTATTGATGATATTTTTAGATTTTAGTTAAGAGAAAAGCAAGTGTAAATGATAGAATGGAAGATATTAGTCTTTGATTTGAAGTTGTGATTAGTAGATTTTTGTTACAGTCGGTAGTTGTTACTAAATTTTTTTATATCATATACTAGCATATAGCCACACACAAAGTGTGCATGAAAACTTTTTATTTTTGTTTTTTTAGTAGAAGGAGAGAGGAAGAGAGAGAGATAGAGAGAATGTGGGAGTGGGGAAGAGAGCTGTTTTAATTTTTTTTTTAATTAGAAATTTGTTAGAATCACATGTAGTTGACGTTTTGAAAAGAAAAAAAAACAAAATCTTGATTGTCTGAAACAACCTCTTAGTTTTAGGTATTAGTAAAGTGCAAACAATATGTACGTACCCAAACTCCTAATAAATCAGAAATTGCGGATCATCTGAGTCGGACGGTTGCTCTTGCTCCTCATCCTCCTCAATATCAAAAGGAACATTGGGATCAATCTGCCTGCGTTTTGGATGATCATCTGCTGGCTCCGAAGATGAGGAAAGCCATTGCTGTTGCTGATCATATTCATCATCGACGATATCTGAGGATCCACGTGGACGAGGTCTCTGAGACAAGTGAAGCAGCTCGTCTTGGTTGCGCAATAGGCAGTGCACGCCGCAGCTTTTAATGGGACACCAACAAATTGTATTGCGGAAACGAAATACAACTTGACAAATATCTCCCTGCTGCTCCTGCTCCCGCTCCCCTAAATCCACTAACGTAAACGTCACATGGGTTGCCTTTATGTCCTCATCCCATGAATAAGGTTGAAACGTTTTTTCTCCGTTGATGATAATACACTTGTCAAGATCAGAATAATAAGTAGATGGTTCAAGAACAAAAGATAGAGCCAATCCTAATAACATCTCCCCCGCTTGTAGTTTTAGAGGAATTACAAAACGAAATTCACTGCCTCCAACAAATTCTTCTTTCCTGTCATCTTCATCCCATTCATATTCTGGTAGAGGTTGAATGGTTATGGGATGGTTAGAGGTATAGCTGAACCATTTTGGAACTTCATTACCTGGGTATATAATGTTCAAGTGAGAGCGCAAATCAATTTCCTGCAATAGTAGATAGATATAATTAACAAATTACAAACATTTGTGATCTGATCTCTATTTCAAGTATCAACAAAATTAATTTTCATTTGAACATAAATTAAGAAGAGAGACCAACCGCATTTAACAAGTTGTTTTCCAACTTTGCCACCTCATCACCACTTAGTCCAGAGCAGTTACACAAGTTAAGACGCTCGAGCATCGGGGGCAGTTTTGGAATTTTCTCCAATGATGTGCAATCATCCAGATATAACGATTTTAGTTTTGGTGGAAGGACTAGAATTTCTCGAAGCCTTTTGCAACCCCACAAGAAAAGTCTCTCTAAGTTGACAGCTTTGCTAATACAATCCGGAAGGCTAACAAAATTGTTTTTCGACAGATTAAGTTCTGTTAATGCGGACCAGCAATCAAGAGGCACAAGGAAATCACTTTCTGATAAATTGCATCCTTCAAGATCAAGGGATAGCCAGGATGAATCTTCATCAAACTTCACCTTCTTTCCAAAAGGGAGGAGTTGGATATTTTGCAACTCACAACCACTTGCTTTTAATGTCTGAAGCCTGGTAAAATAAGCAATTGATGGCAATTCTCTTATGCCACTTTTTTCTATATCCAAATGCCATAGGGATTCCATCTTGCCCTCTATTTCTGGGAAACTCTCGAGCCTTCTGCAACCTCCAAGATAAAGTTCACCTAGGGACCTCGATCCAAGTCTTGTTACAAACCTTGTAAGCTTAGAGCACCCACTAAGTTTCAGTACTTCAAGTTTATCAAGGAATCCAACTGAATCATCAACCTCAACCAAACTTGTGCAGTCTCTTAGATTCAACACCCTTATGTTTGGGCTTCCGGATAAGTCGGGGACATTTTGCAACTCACAACCATTTGCAAACTCACAACCATTTGCAAACAAGTGCGTAAGCCTAGTAAGATACGCAATAGATGAAGGCAATTCTCTTATGCCACTTCTTCCTATCTTCAAATGCGTCAAAGATTTCATCTTGTCCTTCTCTATTTCTGGAAATGTCTTCAGCCTTGTGCAACCACAAAGATTAAGCTCTTCAAGGGATCTCAATCCAAGTCTTGTTGCAAACCTCGTAAGGTTAGAGCACCAACTAAGATCCAATTTCATAAGTTTGTCAAGGAATCCAATAGAATCATCAACCTCAACCAAATTTTTACACCCACTTAGATTCAAGTGCTTTATGTTTGGACTTCCAGATAAGTCGGGGATTTTTTCCAAGAATTCGCAACCACTTAAATTCATCCATGTAAGCTTTGCCAAATTCTATAAAACCAAAAACAAAAACAAAACAAAAGTTCACATGCTTTAAAAAGAATATAATAAAACACTTAAGTATTTTTTTGAGAAATAAAATATATGTTTAAATAAATAATGGTTCAAAATAATTTAAAGCATGTACCTTAAATCCCTTCAATTGTCTTATGCCACTGTATGGCACATCAAAGCTAACAAGATCTCTTGGACGAAAATTGGATGGCAAATTGAGCACATACGTATGCCTTTGATCAATATTGAATCGTCCACCGAATTCAATCAACCTCAAACTGTTGGGCAAATAATCAACGCATCCTGAAAAGTGTGCATTACGGTTTATAAAAAATTCAAGATTTACCATCTTCGAGAAGCTTTTTGCATTCAAGGGTATCACATCTGGTTCGGACAGATTCACAACAATGCCTCTAATTTTCTTTGTTCCCTAAGATGGAAAAAGAAATAATGTTAACAAACAAGTCACAATAAAATCTTTTCAAAATAATGCCAATTAAATCAAATGTAATTATGTAAGAACATATATGCTCTACTTACTTTGCAATCAATTAGAACATTGCACACATCTTCATGATGCCACAACCTGCTCCGCTTGCCTGGTTCATAGGGCGATTCTTCCCAAACTATACGCTTACCCATTTGTTCTAGCAAATTATGCATCAAAATCCTATTATATTCAATAGTTATGATGGCTTTCTCAACAAGTACTTCAATAGTTTCACGTACATTGAGCTTTGAACTTCTTAATATTTGTAACACTTCGTCTTTATCTCCACACTTAAAGAAACATGCAATATCTAGGAAAACTTGTTGCAGGCCATAATCCCAAGCATCATAAGTTTTTCGAAGTATTTTTTGAATATTTGTATAAGGTTCTCCATTGTAAGAATCGTAGCCATCCAATATAGCTTGCCAACGATCTATACATTTATTATACAAATGAGAACCTATAATATTAAGAGCCAACGGAAGGCCTTGAGCATGGCCTATTGCACGTTTTGCTAGTTCCAAATAATTGTCTGGAGGTTCAATTCTTCTAAAGGCATTCAAACTAAAAAGCTCAAGAGCTTTGTCTTCCTTCAACTTTTGGACCTCGTATATCAATCCAACTCCATAAGAATCTAGCAATCCTCTATTTTGTGTGGTTATGATCACCCTGCTACCCTTGCTGAGCCATGTAACTTGAACCAAGTTGTTTAACTGCTCCAATTCATCCACATCATCAAGAATTAAGAGAATCTTCTTTTGCCCAAACAGATTCTTTAGAACGCTGATTCCTCGATGAATATTGACAACATTCAACAATGAACCATGACTAATATCACTTAGAAGAGTGTTTTGTAGTTTGATTATGCCTTCACGCGACGTTGATGTTTCTCTAACATTGTCCAGGAAACAACTACCTTCAAACTTATGAGCAATTGCATTATAAACGTCTTTTGCAATTGTTGTCTTGCCCATTCCAGATGTCCCCCAAATCCCAACCACACGACGATCATTTCCACCGACACCTAAAAGCTCTTCCACCCCTCTTGCACAAGGCTGTATTCCAACCGGGTAATTAGCCACATGCAAATATGTGCGATCTAATACTTTGGTTGAAATCTCCTTAACGATGCGCTTAATAAATGTAGTTTCATACCTACCAGAGAAAAAAATAATGACACATTTAATTTTGTTGGCATGGTACGGTAATGACACTACCAATTTCGTGGCCTATTTCATTAATTCTTTCGATTTAATACTTGGATTGAAATCTCCTTAACAACGCCGTTAATGAATGTAGTTTCATATCTACCAGAGAAAAAAATAATGACACATTTAATTTTGTTGGCATGGTACGGTAATGACACTATCAATTTGGTGGCCTTAACCCCTTTTTTTTAGTACTCCAATTCATTGATAAAAAAATTTAGCCCAAAACGTATTTTTGTTATTTTTTTTAATTTTTAAGATGTGACCCAAATTTTTTAACGGTAAAAGTGTCTTATCAATCATGATATAATACACACATATTAAGTTGTTATTTAACACCATCTTTAATCATTGAGGTAATCTAATATACTTGTTACCTATTTAGTTATAAATTATAACTTATAATCAAGATTCATCATTTACATTTCAGACACATTTAGTAAATCAAGTCATGCATCAAGATTTAAGATACAAATTAAGGTTAAAGACCAAATAAAAGTTACAATCTAAATCAAATAGCATCTAAAGTTAAAGTTACAAACTAAATCAAAATATATATTTTTTGTTTTAAATTCTAAAAATACATCAAATATCCTATTAAAATACAATTATGAGATATAACATTCACATATATTAAATATAAATTTAATTATATAAATATAATTCGTGTACGTTAATTATATAAATTTAATTTGTGTAAGTATTAGTACTTTGGTACGTTATAAAATATTACTTTTGGTACGTTGTGCAATTTTTTATTAGGTATGTACCAAGTTATTGGTAAGTTGTGTTGTCCTTATTTTAATTATAAAATGACTCTTATTTTTTTATAATCTGTATAAAATTTTGAGTTGAAATTTAAAAAAATTCATTCCATCCAATAATCTTCATCCCACTAGATATAATTGAATCCTTAAATTGAGAAAGGGATGATATACCTAAAAATAGCAATAAATTAATTAATATTATCATTTTTGATATGGAAATAAATTCAAAATTAAAAAAAAAACAGTTAAGTTAAGAATATACCTAGAATATAGGGTTTAATCAAAGGTGAAAGCACTTTAATCAAAAGTTTGAAGGTAACAAATGTTTAGTTTATAAATGTCTAAAATGAGGCATCTAATTCTAATTTTCTATGATACTGTATATATTGATTTTAAATACCATTGTCATACCAATTATGGTGGTATGGTACAATTAGCGCACCATTGCATATGGTACAAAAATTGGCACAAAATTGGTGTGATACAGTTGGTAATTTGGCTGGTACGGTAATATGGTGAAAAAAATTCACCCCTAATAATGAATTTATTGTAGTTAGTACTCTTATTTGTTCTTATATTAATTTGGGTCAATCGCCAAAATGGTCCCTGAGATTTGCATAACTCATCACTTTGGTCCCTGAGATTCCAAATCGATAAAAGTGGTCCCTGAGATTGTCCACCATCCATCATTTTGGTCATTCCGTTAAAAACTCCGGTAAGTGTCCCGAAGCTCTTGGCCGAAAATTTGGACAATTTTCAAAGCTTCGTAACTCAATCGTTTCTTAACCAAATTCGAACCATAATATATCAAAATGAAGATAAGAAAGTGTAGAATAAGATTATACCTATTTGGAAGTCCAATGGTTGCTGGAGATGGCCGTAAAATAGCCACAAAATTGACTGGTCCGAGCGAAAACTGGAAAACTCGCCAGAAACTGGGTAAACTTTAAACGTTCATAACTTCTTCAATACTCAACGAAATCAAGTGATTAAAAAACGAAAATCATACTTCTCGACGAAACGAAGAGAATGGTATTTTTTTACGGCTAACTCACCGTGTTTTGGCCCAAAAACGGCTCGAAAGTGGCTAACTCGAGACCAAGACAGCTACTTTCGAGCCATTTTTCGGCCAAACTATGGAGATTTAGCCTTCGGAAATGGTACCATTCTCTTCGTATCGTCGAGAAGTATGATTTTCGTTTTTGAATCACTTGATTTCGTTGAGTATTAAAGAAGTTATGAACGTGTAAAGTTTACCCAGTTTCCGGCGAGTTTTTAAGTTTTCGCTTGGACCAGTCAACTTTGAGGCTATTTTCTGGCCATCTCCAGAAACCATTAGGCTTCCAAATAGGTATAATCTTATTTTAAACTTTCCTATCTTCATTTTGATAAATTATGAGTCGAATTTGGTTAAGAAACGATTGAGTTACGAAGCTTTGAAAATTGCTCAAACTTCCGGCCAAGAGCTCCGGAACACTTAACGGAGTTTTTAACGGAAAGACCAAAATGATGGATGGTGGACAATCTCAGGGACCACTTTTATCGATTTGGAATCTCAGGAATCAAAGTAATAAATTATGCAAATCTCAGAGACCATTTTGACGATTTAGCCTATTAGTTTTATTGAGTACTACTCCCACCCCTATGTCTTATTTCTCCACCCACTTCAAATTAAATATTTTGTGTACAATTTATCCTTATGTAAAATGACTTGGAAGGACCTAAAAAAGGATTTTGACAAAGTAAGACCTAAGATATATATATATATATATATATATATATATATATATATATATATATATAATTATACATTCAATTTGAATATTAAATATAATGAAAAAGTTTAGGTAAAAAAGGAGGAAGAATCCTAACAGAACCCTTGTGAGATCGTCCCCTACTCCCTTTCCATTCATTTTCTTCTTCTTCCATATCCACCGGGAGGTCCAGGACCACCACTGCTCAGTATTGGTGCCCCCCACCGTCCTCCACTTCTTTCGTGCAAAGATAAAATTCACTGCTGAAAGACCCACGACAAACCCACCAACCCGTTCCTTGCAGACTGGCCTCCTGTAGATCCGAGAAGAGGCGACCCACGCGACTTCTCCATATGAAACCAACTGGAACGTCTCACCTTATATATACACCACGCACTCGACAACTTCTCTCGTCCAAATCCAATCCTCGACAACCTTCTCCAGTTGGGATCCAAAGATAAATTTTAAAAATAAAAAATAAAAAAACGATGAGATCTCATGCTTTTCCATTGACGTCACTGAAAAAAAAATCCATTGATAAGGAGTACCAAACCCAATTCATGAGCAGATTAAACAAAAATGATTTTTTTAATTGTTATTTTCTTTTTTATTTATTGTTAAGAATTTAAAATATTAAGATTACTTTTGAAATAATGATGGGTGTAGAAATAGTATCCCATTATTTTTACTTTTAATGGTGGGTGACAAAACAAGTGGGGTGGGGAAATAAGAAAGAGGGGTGGGCATAGTAGCACTTATTTTATTTTACCCATTTAGTAGTCTTATTGGCTAATAACTAGATAAGGATGCTGAATATAGAGATATTGATATCGTAGAGTTATATTAAAGTTCGATGACATGATGAATTTTAGGATGCGTGGTTAGATGTACTAGAATATGAATAATATGTGGCAGATTTTGGAATTTTTTGTTATTGTTGGGCTACTCTAAGTGCTAACAAAGTAAAAAAATTGCAAAAGAAAAAATATTAGCTTCGGTTAAGGGCTGGTTGGTTTACTTCGTAATTGATTTGACATTGTTTTGGGGGTAAACAGCAAACTTGATCCAATCCGGACCCTGAACACCTCTTAATTAATTTATTTTAATTTTAGCACTTCTTTATTCTTCAGTCAACTAACATAATTCATAGTAACAAACGATTTAAAAAAAAAAGTAAAAATGTTATTTTTACTTTCTATTTGTATTACCTCTCTAATAAAGATAAATTCAAATGTTGGTAGACTCTATCTTTATTAGAGAAATGATACAAACAAAAGGTAAGTGCAACACTACTTTTTTTTTTTAAATTCCAAATTCCCAACAATAATTTTTTTTTTTGCCATTTTCCTTTTGTTAGGAGAATACAATAATATCAATCGAGCCCTAATGTATAACTGCTATTCTCTCTTTGTTTGAAAATTATTCATTTAGTTTGAGTTTTATTAGCACACTACATATTATTAAACGATTTATATAATGATTGTTTAGGTCTAATAAGATTTAAAAAATCAAACAAAAATTTTGAATATCCCAAATCACTTTTAAGGTGTATCCCAAAAATTATTTTTCTTCAAGCTCTCAAAGCTACTCCCACCCTCAATTATAAACAAAACTCTAACCAATAAAAGTAAAAATCCATTGATAAACTTTATTTTATGCATTGTATGTCACTTTCTAATTTGAAATCAACAGAAATGCATGCATAATCATATAGTATGTAAGATGTGTTCAACAATATGTAAAGTGTATTTAATATGCGAGGTCTATTCAACCGTATGTGTGGTGTGAATATAACAACCCTAAATGTCATTAGATTGAGAAAAAGATTATATTTGTAAAAGGAAGTAGTAAATTCTGAAATATAGAGTAAAGCAACTCAAAAACCATATACAAGAAAGTCAGAAATAAACGTACTCTCCCTCTTTAAGAGTAGCTCCTTTTAGATTTGCTGCTTCTGTAAGAGCTGTCCTCCATCTTTGCACCTTCTCCAGGTTATTGCGGCTATGGTCAGCAAACGCACCACCATAACTATTTCTTTGGTGTCGGACATCAGATGGATCCACCTTGTAGAAGATTGGCCTTGTTATTTGTTCCCTTGACTTTCTACATTCAAGAATATGTACGAGCTCGTCCAAACACCATCTTGAAGAAGCATAGTTTTCAGAAAATATGATGATAGAAATTCTCGAGTTTTCAATTGCTTCGAGAAGAGTTGGTGATATTTCTTCTCCTATTGGAAGTTCACTATGATCAATAAAGGTGCGGATTCCGTGACGGACCAAGGCATGGTATAGATGATCTGTGAAATTGGTGCGTGTATCCTCACCTGAAACTTAAAAAGACATCGTATGTCCACGAAAGAGTAGTGCTGAAGGAAGAAGAAGGGACAAGTTGATTGGCCATAGGAGAATTAAAGCTAGACCATAAATTGAAAAAAAGAGCCTCTCAAAGAATTGGAATATGCAGCACGGTATGGTGTACGGACAATGGACTTGTCCCTTGTCATATATATCAGTTCTCTAGCTTTTCTCCCTGCCACCGAAGCAGCTTCCTGCTTACTACCTTTCCATGTGAATGTGATAAAGTGGAACGATTAAAGTTGACACGACACTTCAACCACTCCCGTCCAAATCCTATTAGTGTGATTACCAAAAGCAAGCTTTTGTTTCGTGATATTTCAGCAAAGGTGTCTTTCCTACGCCATGCCTCCTCATTTGGAGAAATTTTTCGGGTTCTGTCACCCCACATCACCATAGACACTTAGTGTACTCATTCAATCAGAGAATGTCACGTTCCCATTAAAGAATATTTTTGATTTATTTTTTAAGAAAATCAATTAAACAAATATTTTAATGAAAAACGTGACATTCTTTGATTGGATGGGTACACTAAGTGTAATGGTGATGTGGGGTGACGGAAATTCCTAAAAATTTCTCCCTTATTTGAATCACTACAACCTTCCCTCAATTGGTCCGCTGACGCATCTTCTTTTTATAAAGTGAATGTGGACGGGGCTTGGACCACTTCTTTCCATGCTGGGGTCGGAATTATTATTTGTGATTCAATGGGTTCGATGGTGGGAGGAGAAGCAAAGTTCTTCTTACGTTATACTGTCGAAGGAGAAATTTTAAGTTGTGACCGGAATACGGATGATACACTACGTGTTTTTATGCAAGTGATGAAATTTTTTAATTTTTAAGTTATTAACCTTTTAACATCCATATCCCATCATTTATATAGGGACATGTGATGTACCACCTCGTGTGACGGTCACACTGAAAAATATCTCTTATTGAAGAGATTGAAGCGGAGGCTGTTTTGGCAAGAATGTTGTTGGCTCGGGAACGTCAACTACAACAAGTCATTATTGAGAGCGACTCAAAATCTATTATCAATGCTATAATTAATCATCATTACAAAGGATCATGACGCATTTTCCCAATAATTGCCGCCATTCGCCGCTTAGCTACTCACTTCTCCAATATCCGATGGAGATGGACTTCACGGTCCTCGAATCAAGCAGCACATTTTGCTGCTAAACTGGCCAACTCGAGGGTGAGCACTTGTAGATGGGCGGCAACGCCCCCTCCCTCTTTGGTGATGGTTCTTTCACGTGACGGCTTACCTTGTCCTCCTATTACGGATGATTGAGGTTGGTGGAGATCCTCCACCCTCCTCTGCTTTTGGCAATACCTCCTTTTCTGTCTGGGTCTCTTGTATTCCCTGTATGCTAAGGTTGTACTTTTCATCTCCGTGCTGGGAGTGGAGCTTTTGCATTTGTGGCTCCTCTGTTTTACTCCTCCTTGTTAATGAAGTCCTGCTTTACCAAAAAAAAAAACGTTACATTCACAGGTTTCTTTCAGCTTTAAAAAAAAAAAAAATTATACCAAAAGGAATTAATTAGTCCTCATTTCACCAAATAGTTGACCCACCGAAAAGACTTAGTTAGTCCTCATTTCATCAATTAATTAGTCCTCACCAATTAATAGGCAAGTAATTAGTCCTCATTACACCATCTGCATCACTTAGTCAAAAGAGTCGTTGGGGAGCGTGCGGGGCTAATTTCCGTGTTTGTGTTTGAACGCATTAAGTGATGTAGATGGTTCTCCACTCGCAGAAGTGGATCACACCACTAACCTAATTTGACTCAATTTTAAAATTTTAACCTAAAGTCAAATTTTGAGCCGAAGGTTGGAGAAAAAGGGGTTTGGAGGTAGAAGTCAAATTTTGAGACTTTGAGGAGTGTCTAAGAGGTGATAGGTTTAGATTGAGTTATATAATAGTCCACTATACTAATAGATGAATATAAAACTCGTTATTTACGAAAGTCGAATTTAAAACATTGCAACTAATATGACTTAAAATTGCGAGAAAAAGTTATTCAAAGTTTCAATTTGGGGAAAAAGAATACAGAATTCCTTTTTTTTTTTTTGTGGGTGAACAGAGACTTTCAATTTGGTTACTCATGACTTAGGTGAACCCCTATCCTATATAAATGTTTTGTTTGTGGATGGAAGCCAATGAACTAGAAACTGGGGACAATCATGAAATTTTAATTGTATAATATGGTACCTGTAAAATAGAGAAAGAGTTCAGCATCCTAGGGCTACTTAACACATACCAAACGTGTAGGTTAATCTGATTTGAGATTCATCTTTAAAAGCCTCTTTATGTGTGGCCAATTTTCAAGTTTAAAATGTGAATAATACAAATCGGATGACGTAGAACGTGTGTGAGCGTTGGGCTTCGCACATGCGACAATCTGCTCTAATATCATGAAGAAAATTGAGATTCTATCATAAAACTAATTAGTAATATAAGGAGTAACTCAATTACATATAAACACATACAATGTCATTTTTTTGTCACTGCCAACATAAATAAACCATTCAGAACTTAACATAAGAATTTTCATTCACGTCCTTTCATCTTAGAAAATGTCTACATGTCTCTTGGATTGATGAAACGGTAATCATCTGATCACGATGAAACCTAACTTTTCGTGAACAAAAGTTTCCCAGTCAACTAAGTCATGACCCAAAATCAAAAGCACAACTTCCATGACATTTCTTGGTGGACTCTCTTGTTATATCAGTCCTCGTGCTTTTCTTCCTACCTATGAAGCAATTTTCTACCTATTACCTTCAAATGTGAATGTAATCAAGTTGAAAGAGAGAAACTTTCATGACAACTTTATTTCGAAAAGTGATTTCTATGAAGGATTTTTCTACATACTTCTTTTAATGTGAGAGTAACTTTCGCGACAACTTGATTTCATCAACAGTGATTTATTTTTCTTTACTATCGCACTCCTTTTTCATCTCATGTCACCAGCACGATGCAATGCAACGTGATTCTACCATGTCCTTACAGTGGCGGAGCCAGAAATTCAGACTAGGAGGGGCCTTTAAATCATATAAAAAAATTAGACAAAATATAGCAATATAACTAATGAGAGAAAATTAAAGGTTCCTTTTTTGTATTGGCATAAAAAATTTTAATCAAACAAGACTGATAGATCTTTAACATGTATGAAAAATTTAGTATTAAAACAATTATATCATAAAAATAAAACTTGTTACGAGATTAACAATAAAGTTAACATTAATTTCAAACAAAAATTTAAAATCATGGCTCAATACTATTATTATGAGATTTTTCTTCAACATAAATTAATCTTGTTCTGTGTCAACTAACCAAAAAACAATTGCTAATAAAGAACTTGAAGGAGGTTCACCAGCAAATTTCGAACCCCTGACCTGCAGGGGCACAAAAAGCCCTTCAACCACTGCGCCACATATTCTTTAGTTATAAAATCAGCAGATAAGGTATATAAACCAATATTTCAAGATAGGCATGTGCCCATCTTGGTCTCCATGTGGCTCCGCCACTGTGTCCTTACATCAAACCAATCTTGCACATAGAAAAGTTACTTGACTTGAAATACTATAACAAAAGCACTTTAGATTGTTAAGTGGTTTTCTTCACTCTTTTTTTTTTTTTTTTTACAACCTTTTTTTTATTTGAGTGCAAATCTCGGCGCAATAGAAGTGTTGCTTCTTTGTGACAAAAGAGTCATGAGTTCAAGTGGTAGAAACAGCCTCTCGGTAAAATAAGAGTAAGGCTGCGTACGATAAACGTGTATCCGCCGACTCTTACAAAGCGAGAAACTTTGTTGGATTGAGACTCCTTTTTTTATTTCTATTTAGAACTTGGATCCAATAGAATCTAGACTTGTTTCTTTTGATTTCGTGATTTGTTTGGTGTTAGGAACTTTGTTTGTCACACAACATCATATGGATGCTACACTAAACTACATAAACAATAAATATTTTAGAAGATATTTCTTGCAATACTAATCCCATCCTATACGACGGTGTGGTGGTGGAGGGTATTAGTCTCCCATTTGGTCCCTTTTTTTTTTTTTTTTTTTTTTCACCTTTTGTAATGTGAGCAATTGGTGTCTTTACCAGATAAGATGGACTTCTTTCACCCATGTCTTGGGACTTTGCTTACAAAGTGGTCCAGAACTGGACCCACATTCGAAGAAATTCAGAAAGGAGAAATGCAATTTTTTTTTAAAATTTTTAAAAACGATAGTATTTACACTAAAATCATTTCCAACGAAGGGGCTAAATATATTCTTGTCTAAAACTATAGCCCTACAAGAAATTACTTTTAAATAACCAGTTACATGCTAGAGTTATATACCATCTCCACCCGAAATGCCAAATATAGCTCGTTCAATAATTTATTATTTTTAAATTTATTCTTTATTTTTATTGGTTAATTGAATTAAATGACTATTAAAATAAGGTTATCTAAATATGATTTTGAATATCACGGGTTGCTAAATGAATAAATATTCTGATTTCTTACATGTCACTAAATGAGAAACTCTATATATTTCTTATCTTTATATAATTTTGATAATTTTTCTAATAAAATTTTTGAGTTACACGCATCAAAGTATAATTCTTTAATTAAGAGAAGCATCCAAATGAAACGAATTACCCACTTGCGTTAATGTTTAATTCACATGGAGCAAGGCATGCATATGGCAACATGCAGTCGGCCTCTTGATTCACACACATGGATGTGCTTTGGAAATACATACTGTAAAATTAATTCCTTAATGCCAATTTGCTGTGCCATGGATTCTAAACACACATTCATTCTTTGGCAGCTGAGCCCATGAAACGGGCTCCAAGGGGGCTGAAGTTAGCCAGCCCAAAGGCCATTTGGCTATTATTTGCCTGGATGGGCTCCACATGTTTATTGTCCAGCCCTCCATTTGAGTTGAATTTACTAACAAATCGGGCTAAAGAATGGCCTATGACGTTTTAGCCATCTCCATATGGTTTAACTTTGTTATTGACGAGAATCAAATTTATAATATCTCACTTACGAATAAAGAAAAATATTACTAAACTGTAATACCAAATGACAACGTAATATTTAATATTTATTTTTTTAAATGCCTATCCGAAGCCGAGTATATACATTTGAGCTCCTTCAAGTCTCACGACTAAAGATGACAAAATGACTTGATAAATTTTTCATTGTGATGAAAACACGGATGGTACATCATGTGTGTTTATATAAGTGGTCATAAATTTTATTTTGTAAGTTATTAACTTTTTAACACATATCTCATCATTTAGAATGAAACGTGATGTACCATTCCGTGTAGCACGTTAAAAATTCTTTCCAGTGACTGTCCAATACCTATTGTTTACTCAGAACGTGGCTACTGCACGTGGTGTACCATTACAACTCCGGCCTCCCTGCCGGCCAACGCCCAGGCACCAGAAATTCAAAAATTAGGAAACAAATCTTTTATGTTGGCACTTCAGGTGCGGCTCAGCGGACGGAAATTTTAACCGAAATTGAATAACACAACACTACCACTCACGTCTGAAATAGCCGTTACTACTTCCATCTCCGTCTGTCTCTCCCCTCTCTCTAGCATTGCAGTTCTTCACTGGCACTCTGGACTTCGTGGACTGTTCGTCTCCCTCAACCTTCAAGAACTCCATATTTACAGCAAGCATTTCTCTCTTCTCTCTCTCTCTCGCGCTCTCTCTCTCGCTCTCTCTCTCTCTCCTCTCTCTCTCTCTCTCTCTGTCTCTCTCTCTCTCTCTCTCTCTCTCTCTCTCTCTCTCTCTCTATATATATATATATATATATACATACACACACACACACGTCTTTGTTCCCGATGATCGCAATGCTGTTAGATTCATGAAGTTTAGTAAAGAAATTAAAGATTTATTTTCTATCGATCTTTTTTTGAAAATTAATTTTTTTTTCAGGTTAAATCTGTTGAGAGGACAGCAAATTTCAAGAATTCAAAACGAGTCAGATAGATTCAGTTGCTGTGATTTATATTTTAGGTTTTTGGCAATGCACATGATTTCTTTATGCTAATGCTTTGATTCGGTTTCGGTTAAATTTTGCATCCAAGAAAAGTAGTCTCTTTGTCACCATTAGGAAATCTCTGGATTGTCTTAAGGATAGTGAAGGACCACCAGATTATAATGAGCACTAGGCACTAGATTAGTACTTATCTTAGCTGTTAAGCTAAGGTTGTTATGGTTATGTATTGATGCTGAGTCAGCACTAGGATAGATATTTTATGAATGTATCTATATACCTCTTGTATTCAGTACGAATGGTTAATGAGAATTATTTTTCTTCAATCACAATCTCTCTCTCTCTCTCTCTCTCTCTCTCTCTCTCTCTCTCATTCTGTTTACATAGATACATAAACTTCGACATGGTATCTTCACCAGAGTCCACCAACGTCGATCCTTCACTTCCCGTTTCTTGATTTCTTGCATTTTCTCATCTCCCAAACAGGTCTTCACTAATTTTTCTTCTCTCTCTTGTGCAATTTGTCTGCAATTTCTATGGCGACTGCTCAGAATTCCTCTGATTCTACATCTCCTACTACATCTTCTGGTCCTACTCCTCTTGGTGAGATCTCTAATATTGGATCTCCATCGATTGCGACAATTACTGTTCAAAACATTGCTGGAATGGTTCCGACGAAACTCAATCGTTAGAACTACATCACCTGGCGCAGCTTGTTTCTTCCGGTTCTGAAACGATTCAAACTTTTAGGGCTTATCACTGGCGATGATCTCTGCCCCCCTCAGTTTATTCGTGCATCATCTGGATCTCAAACTCTCAATCCTGCGTATGAACTATGGTGTGAACGAGATCAGATCTTGACGATCTGGATCAACTCCACTTTGGCTGAAGATCTTCTTCCTCTCACCATTGGAATGGAAGATTCTCGTTCTTTGTGGCAATCTCTTGAGCGCCGCTTCGCCGGAGCTTCTCGTACTCATGTGCACAGTCTCAGATCTAAAATCCAGACTGTTCAGAAAGGTGATGCTTCCATGACGGACTATCTTGCCTCTATTAAGGACATTTCTGATAAACTTGCTGCTGCCGGGGAACCAATCTCTGATTCTGATCTTGTGGCTTATATTCTTTCTGGCCTTCCGGATGAGTATGAATCCTTTGTGGATTCGATTGAAACAAGGAATTAGCATGTTAATGGTGATGCTCTTCATGGTCTTCTACTTAGTAAGGAGATTTCACTTCAGAAATGCAAAACTCGTGCGTCTTCCAATTCTACATCTACACCGTTTCATGCTTATGCTGCTCAGCAAGGATCTCCTCACTCCACCTCATTCCGGGGCAATTCTAAAGGTCGATATCAGAATCGGAATCGCAATCACTATCAGAATCGTCCTCGTTTCCATCAGAATCGTAATTTTGGTAACACTCATCCAAATAACACCTCTGGAGGTATTCTTGGTTCTGCTCCCTCTCGTTCTTCATTTTCTGGAGCTCTTTCTGGTCAAAGTTCTGGACGCTCCATGCCCTGTCAACTTTGTAATCAATTTGGTCATTCTGCTCTTCACTGTGGCCGTCTCTCTCAATTTGTATCTCAGACTCCTTCTCCTATGGGTCTCAATGCTATGACTGGTTCTCATTCTCTAAGCTACTGGATTACTGCTATTCATCATGTCACTCCTGATCCAGCTTCTCTCAATTCTGCAATACCTTACAATGGCACAGAACGGCTCTTTGTTGGTGATGGCAAAGGTCTGTGCATTTCCCATACTGGTCATGCTTTCATTCGTACTTCTAATGCTGTGTTCAAACTTCGTGATGTATTATTAGTGCCTCAAGCTTCTCATAATCTTCTGTCCGTTTATAAATTTGTCTATGACAATTGGTGCTCACTAACGTTTGATCCTTTTGGATTCTACATCAAGGATCTCCGAACTGGGAGAATGCTTTTCCAGGGCCCCAGTGAAGGTGGTTTGTATCTCTTCTACTGGAATGCTTCGAATGGGGTTTTTGGCATTGTAATCTCACCTCACGCTTTAATGATTGCTAAAGCTGATATCAATACATGGCACCGAAGACTTGGTCATCTTTCTCGTCCAGTTTTCAATAAAGTAGTGAATAAAGGGCAATTGTCTGTTGTTGGTTCAGATTCTCAAAAGTTTTTTTGTTCAGATTGTCAACTTGGGAAGGCTTCTAAATTTCCATTTTCTACTCTGTCTTGTACTTCAACTAGACCTTTTACTCTTGTTCATGCTGATGTATGGGGCCCCTCTCCTACACCGTCTTGTACTGATTATCGCTATTATCTCATTCTAGTTGATGATTTCACTAAATACAGTTGGCTATATCCTTTGCATTACAGATCTGATGTGTGTTCGGTTCTTCAACATTTTGTTCTGAAAGTTCAAAATTTCTTTGATAGTAAGGTTCAATGTTTAAGGTCTGATTTAGGGGGTGAATTTTTAAGTGCCACTTTGCAAAGCTTCTTGAACACTCATGGCATCACTCATCAATTAAGACGCCCCCATACTCCTGAACAGAATGGTTGTGCCGCACGAAAACATAGGCATGTTGTTGAAATGGGGAGAACACTACTCTCTCACAGTGGTTTACCATCTCAGTATTGGATCGAGGTTTTTCAAACCGCGGTTTATTTGATCAATCGGCTGCCTCCTCAGTCTTCTTCTGTTAGTCCTTGGGAATTGTTGTTCCATGCTACTCCTCGGTATCATACTTTGAAGACTTTTGGCTGTGCTTGCTATCCATGGTTGCAACCCTACTCTTCCAGTAAATTGGCTCCTAAGAGTAAACTCTGTGTTTTCTTGGGATATAGCTTAAATCACAGTGGGTATAGGTGTCTTGATCCTGTCACTCACAAACTTTATATTTCGAGGCATGTGGTGTTTGATGAATCTTCCTTTCCTTTCAAACAATCCCAGTTTTCTTCCCTGCCTATTTCTTCTTCCCCTACTCCCACTACCTTCTCTAATCCTATTTCTCTCACTATACCTATTCCTACATCTACTTCCCCCTCCACATTATCATTTGCATCCACACCTCCATCCATCCCCTCTCCTGCACCTCATCTATTTGTCCCAGCTCCTGCACCTCCAATCCTCTCCTCTTCTTCACAAATTGCTCCACCTCCTTCTCCTCCTATAGTCATTCACCATCCCATGGTTATAAGAACTAAAGCTGGTATAACTAAACCCAAAGTTTTTACAGCCTCTAAGCATCATCTTCCATCCTCTGTTGATCCTCTTACTCTCATTCCCCCTACTCCTACCACTTATCATCAAGCTTCTAAGAATCCCAATTGGGTAAAAGCCATGGCCGATGAATTTCATGCTCTCCAAGCCACGGGTACTTGGGAGTTAGTACCTTCACATCACAATTACAATCTAATGGGCTGCAAATGGGTGTTTAAGATTAAACATAAAGTTGATGGCTCCATTGAAAGGTATAAGGCTCGGTTGGTGGCTAAAGGGTTCCACCAACAAGAGGGTCTTGATTATTCCGAGACCTTTAGCCCCGTAGCTAAACCAACAACCATCAGAATTCTGTTATCCATTGCTGTGACGTATGATTGGTTTGTGCATCAGTTGGATGTGAGTAATGCTTTTCTGAATGGTTACCTTAAAGAGGATGTCTATATGGTTCAACCTCCTGGTTTTGTGGATCAGTCTCAGCCTCAACATGTTTGTAAACTCAAACGGTCTCTCTATGGTCTTAAACAAGCTCCTCGAGCTTGGTATGAAGCCTTTTATAGTGCCATTGTTTCATTGGGGTTCTCATCCTCCTTTGATACAAGTCTCTTTATCAAGAAAGATTCTCACATTACCTTCCTAGTTGTTTATGTTGATGATATTATAATCACTGGGAGTTCTCCTGAGGTCTGTCAATCCATTATTTCCAAGCTTCAAGTCGTATTTCCAGTCAAAGACTTAGGTGATATTCACTATTTTCTTAGCATTGAAGTTCACTGGTCTGCTAAAGGGTTGTTTCTTAATCAATCCAAATATGCTATGGATTTACTTAAGAAGCATGATATGCTTGGTGTAAAACCCTGTGTGACTCCAGTTAGTTCAACCAAATTAGATCATTCTGGTACTCTTCTCCCTGATCCTTCTTCTTATCGGTCTATTGTTGGGGCTTTCCAATATCTTACTTGGACACGTCCTGACTTGGCATTCACTGTTAATCAAGTTTGTCCATACATGCATAGTCCTCGTACCATTCACTTGCAGGCTGTGAAACGGATTCTTCGATACTTGAAGGGCACTCTTGAGTCGGGGTTATGGTTTACTCCAGGTCCGCAAGTTCTCTCAGCCTGGACTGATGCTGATTGGGCCGGATGCCCTGTGGACAGACGATCCACTAGTGGCTATTGTGTGTTTCTAGGTCCGAATCTTATTTCTTGGAGTGCTAAGAAGCAATGTACAGTTGCTCGTTCTTCTACTGAGGCAGAGTACATATCTCTTGCTCATACTGCTGCAGAACTTAGTTGGGTTTGTAAGATTCTGCTTGACATCTCATTTCCTCTTCTTCACACCCCTTGTATTTTCTGTGATAACAAAAGTGCCATTGCTCTAGCTTTCAACCCAGTCTATCATGCTTGAACCAAACATGTCGAGATTGACTATCACTACATTAGGAAAAAGGTTCTTCTGGGTCATATCAGTATTCATCATGTGCCTTCCTTGGTTCAAATTGCTGATATATTTACCAAATCTCTCTCTGCAGACAGATTTGCCCAGTTACGTTCCAAGCTTTCAGTTCGGTGTCCTTCCTTCCGCTTGAGGGGGTGTCTTAAGGATAGTGAAGGACCACCAGATTATAATGAGCACTAGGCACTAGATTAGTACTTATCTTAGCTGTTAAGCTTAGGTTGTTATGGTTATGTATTGATGCTGAGTCAGCACTAGGATAGATATTTTATGAATGTATATATATACCTCTTGTATTCAGTACGAATGGTTAATGAGAATTATTTTTCTTCAATCACAATCTGTTTCATTCTCTCTCTCTCTCTCTCTCTCTCTCTCTCTCTCATTCTGTTTACACATACACATAAACTTCTACAGATTGTTCTAGATCGAAAATGTGAAATTTTATTATCGGTGATAATTCCGATTGATTTGGCTTCTGTTGTTCTTAGAGTGGAGGTTAGTAATTGAAGATGATGCCGGGGACACCAGCAACCCCTTCGGCTAAGCTGCGAAGGACTCCGTTTGAGGCCGCTGAACAAGCGAGAGCAGGCAATGTATGATCTTATAGTTTGGGACTGCTTGGATGAGCACACTATAGTTTTCAAGAATCCGAATCATGAGCGGCATTCAAACCCGTACACCTTTGGTATGCATCACTTGAAAACTTTCATATTCTTCTTGTGCTTTCACTAGTCTTCTTATGTTCGCTGCTGAATTCTGTCAATCGCACAGAGGTTCCGATGTGTGAAAATAATTTGATGTACGATATTGTAATTTTTGGTACATTCCTTTTTGTTTTCTTCCGAGTCAAGTTTCTGAGAGAGTTGTTTTTACTCAAGTAACTCATTTGTTGTGATTTAAATGCGACAGATAAGGTTTTTGGCCCGATGTGCTCAACTCAGAAGGTTTATGAGGAAGGAGCCAAGGATGTTGCTTTATCTGCACTCACAGGAATGAACGGTAACTGAACATCTAGCTACTAACTCGTAGACTTTTATGTCATTATATCCTGTGCAACACGGTCTTCTCTTCTGCAGATTTTAAAGTTGCCACATTTTCTTTTGACAGCTACAATTTTTGCATACGGGCAGACTAATAGTGGTAAGACATTTACCTTGCGAGGAATCACCGAAAATGCAGTGAGGGACATCTTCGAACACATCAAGAATGTAAGTCATAGTTCATACCATGACCTTTTATATAGCCTTTGGAATCCTCTTGGTACTGCTATAACCATTTTGTTGCTTATGCCTTTGTTGCTTTCTTTTTGATCTCGTAGACGCCAGAAAGGGATTTTATTTTGAAATTTTCTGCTTTGGAGATGTACAATGAAACTGTTGTTGATCTTCTGAAATGCAAATCTGGCTCACTTCGGCTTTTGGATGACTCTGAGGAATTTACAAGAAACTTTCATGATGGAGATCAAATGGATTCCTTTTCATGCTCTAACATTTCATTCCCCCTTTTTAATGTAGAAAGGCACCATAGTTGACACGCCAGAGGAAGAAATTGTTGAGAATGGCGAACATTTGAGGCACTTAATTGGAATTTGTGAAGGTAATGTGTTAATTTAAGTTCATTGCAAATTGTAAGGTGTTTGTCCAAAACTTGAGATGATTTGTTGAATTGATGGAGTACAATTATTGTTCCAATGAACAAATGTGGTGTTAACTATCTGATTGTAATTGTGTTTCCTAAGCTACTGGCAGTAACTTCTTATCATCCAGTGGACATATTTTCCCATTTGAATGAGAATTGGTGACAAAATGTTAAAACCTTTCTGCATTGTATAAGATGATCCGTGCATCATATTTTCTGTTTTGTATAATCTAATTGTAAAGTTGTCTTTGCAGCTCAAAGGTAAGGGGGAGAAACTGCCCTAAATGATAAAAGCTCAAGATCGCATCAGATAATAAGGCTGGTATACATGATGAATTTTTACTCTTTAAAATGTTTCATGAAAGGTTGACTCTTATATAGTGATTTATGAAGACCGTATTATTAGCTTGTCATCCTCCTTTATTTTCGGTTCTTCCTTTCTTGAGTTGGAAACTTGGGTTACACATTTTAAGTTAAGTCAAGTTTCCTCTGCAGAATAATGTTAATGTGGCAGCCATAAGCCATCTTGCATACAAGCATTATTTTACTCGAGCATGCATAAGGGTAAAATCACCAATTTGTTTATTTTTTTCCAGACCATAGAAAGCAGCCTCCGGGAGAGTTCAGGGTCTGTGAAGGCTTTTGGAGCGAGTTTGGTATGTTTATCCTTACTCAGGTTTTTTGGTAGTAAACAAGAAAGAAATTTTTTTCCATGGAATTTTAGTATTTTACTAGAATTCTGGATATCTGCAGAACCTTGTGGACCTTGCAGTCTTCACTTGGGGGAAATGCTCGGACAGCCATTATATGCACCATAAGCCCAGCCTTGAGTCATGTAGAGCAAACAAGGAACACACTCTCATTTGGAACTAGTGCCAAGGAAGTCACTAATAGTGCGAAAACATGGTACAGGAGTTAACTTCACTAAAGAGTGATGAAAATGGTACCCGTAAGTCATCCAAAGAGGGAAGTTCTGTTGTGCGGCATTCAAGCTCAGTTAATGTGAAGAAAATGCAGAGGATGCTCAAGAATGCAGCTGAGGAGAATATCCGGAGCATTAAATCTTATGTGACTCAGTTAAAAGAACGGGTGATGAAGCTTTCATACCAAAAGCACCTTCTGTTGTGCCAGGTAAGATACATTTCCTTGAGCATCAATTTCAAGAGTACTTGTGATGCATTGTTTGATATAATATTAAATATGGCTTCAGGTTATTGCATTGGAGAAAGATCAAGAAGCTGGAATCGATGAGACGGATAATATTGATGAATCTCTTCCTGGAACATGGGAGTTGACTTTTGAGGAGGACAGGAAGGAAATCATCATGCTGTGGCATCTGTGCCATGTCTCGATCATACGCCGCACCCAATTTTATCTGTTATTCAAGGGAGAACCCTCCGACCAGATCTACATGGAAGTCGAACTCAGAATGGTTGGAGCAACACTTCTCGGATCTTGGTAATGCAAGCTCCGCACTTTTAGGCGATGAACCTGAGGCTCCGTGTTAAATTTGGAGCTCAGTAAAAAGGCTTGTGTATTTCATATGACAGAAGGAAAACAAGGAGGTCTCTATATAGAGACTGAAAAAGGAAAAAGAAGGGGTGAGGGAACAACCTCCCTTAACACTTACAATCAGAAAATAATGAGAAAAGAAGGAGTCTAAGGCTAGAACAAGTACAATAATATAAAGAACTAAGATACTACAAGACATAAGCCCTAGAATTAAGGGATATGAGCAGAAAAGGTGAAGGAGGTTGGTAGAACCCAAACTGCCGGCAGTGGCAGTAGCAACTCTACCCGAAAAGAGGGATAGAGTTGCAGCTGCAACTTGACACCTTTCAATACTCCCCCTCAAGCTGGATCAAGGGGATTAATTGAGCCAAGCTTGCTTAACAAACGCTGAAAATTGGTGGAGTCTAGTGCCTTGGTGAACAAGTCAGCAAGTTGGTCATGGCTTCGGGTGTAAATCGTGTTTATAACTTTGGATTGGACTTGTGCAGGAATGTAGTGGCAGTCCACTTCGATATGCTTAGTGCGCTCGTGAAACACCGGATTGGAAGTAATGTGCATGGCAGCTTGGTTATCGCAGAATAGGGATATAGGTTTGTTGTCAATGTAGCCAAGGTCAGCAAGAAGACTTTTTAGCCATATTAATTCACAAGCCGTGGCTGCCATTGCTCTATACTCAGCTTCTACACTTGATCGAGCAATCACGGTTTGTTTTTTGCTCTTCCATGTCACAAGGTTTCCACCTACAAACGTGCAGAAGCCGGTGGTGGATTTTCGATCTAGGGCATTACCTGCCCAGTCTGCATCTGTGTATGCCATGATGTGGTTGGAATCATTCTTCTGCATGAATAAGCCTCTGCCAATTGATCCCTTCAGGTATCTGAGGATCCTTTTGACAATCTCCTAGTGAGAGAGGGTAGGAGAGTACATGAATTGACTGGTAAGACTTACAGAAGATGCAATGTCAGGTCGAGTGATGGTGAGATATATCAACTTCCCGACAACACGTTGATAGACACTGGGATCGGATAAGAGTTCACTGGGAGCATCTAATTGGAGATTGCTTGCGAGAGGAGTAGAGGAAGCTTTGCAGTCCATCATATGAGTTTCCTCTAGTAGGTCCATAACATATTTGCGCTGATTTAAGAACAACCCTTTGGCAGAAGTTGCCATCTCAATACCAAGAAAGTATTTTAGGGTTCCAAGATCTTTGATTGCAAACTGTTGTTGAAGAGATGATTTTAGAGCATCGATTTCTTCTAGGTTGTCCCCAATTACGATGAGATCATCCACATATATGAGGACAATCAATTTGCCACTTGTTCCACTTCGAACAAATAAAGATGAGTCTGCATGACTCCGTTTAAACCCAGCAGATTCAAGAACTGAGCTTAATTTCGAGTACCAAGCTCGAGGGGATTGTTTAAGGCCATAGATGGCCTTATGAAGCTTGCACACCTTATTAGATGTGTTGTCCTGTGGATGTCCAGGAGGTTGCTTCATGTAGACCTCCTCTTCAAGATCACCATGGAGGAAGGCATTCTTGACATCCATTTGGAATAAGGACCAATTATGATTGATTGCCACAGATAACAAGACTCGAACTGTACTCATTTTAGCTACAGGAGCAAATGTCTCCTTATAGTCTATTCCATACGTTTGGGTGAAGCCGCGGGCCACGAGACGAGCCTTGTGACGTTCAATGTTACCATTGGAATGGAACTTGATCTTGTATATCCATCTGCTGCCAACTGCCTTTTTTCCTTTTGGTAGATCAACTATACTCCAAGTGTGATTGTCATTTAATGCTTTGAGCTCTTCGAGCATGGCTTTTTTCCATACTTGACTCTCCATAGCTTCCTGAAAATTCCTTGGTTCAATGTTTGAAGATACCTGATTTAGAAAGGCAGCATAGGGTTGAGATAGTCTGTGGTATGTTAGCGCAGCAGACATTAGATGTCTTGCATTGTAAGTGATGTATTCTTGGAGTCTCCAAGGGGGTCGCCTGTCCCTAGTTGGATTTCTTCGAGGGGCCTCATGAGGCTGTGAAGCAGGAGTTGTGATTTGGTCACTTGGAACTGCCTCCTCACTCTTAAGATGCTCCGAGACATGTTGAAAAGAATCAGTCACCACAGGAACTTCAATAATGCTTGTGGGATTAGGTAACGGGAATAGATCATGTAGTCTCTCCCCCTGAGACTCTTCATGACAATCTTTATTGAAGAATGACACATGCTCATCAAATCGAACATCTCTAGAAACTCCAACCTTACCACTTTGAGGATTAAAGTATCTATATCCCTTTTGAGAACTGGAATACCCTATGAAGGCACACTTAACTGCCCTTGGTTCAAGCTTATCGCGATTTGCAGCTTGAATATGTACATAGCAAGTGCATCCAAAGGTTCTGAGATGAGAGAGATCGATGTTCCTTCCCTTCATCACCTCCATAGGAGACTTTGAAGTTAGAACACAAGTAGGTAATCTGTTAATTAAGTATGCTGCAGTGAGAAGGGCATGAGACCAAAACCTTTTAGGCACATTCATTTGGATCATGAGTGACCTCGTTTTCTCCAACAAATCACGGTTCTTTCTTTCAGCGACTCCATTTTGCTGTGGAGTACCAACACAATTGGTTTGATGCAAGATTCCATGCTCACTTAAATAATTAGACATGTTATTGGATGTGTACTCAGTGCCATTATCAGATTGCAAGGTATTTAACTTAGATGAAAAATGGTGTGTGATAAGCTTATGAAAGCCCTTGAAGGCATCAAAGAACTCACTTTTGCCTTTCAAGAGATAAACCCAAGTGACCCGAGAGTAATCATCAATAAAGGTTACATAATATTTATATCCATCTAAAGAGGTTACACGGGAAAGACCCCAGATATCTGAGTGGACAACTTCAAACAATTTACAAGTTTTAGACTGGGAAGAAACAAAAGGGAGCTTAGTTGCTTTAGACATCTGGCAGATTTCACAAACATGGGTAGGTTTACAAAAATGTGGAAAGAGCTTGGTCATCACATTTTCGGAGGGATGAGCCAATCGAAGATGCCAAAGCTGGTAATCTTGGGCGAGACTGAGACTTGCGAGATGGGGCCTAGGAGACATGAAATCCTTTGAAAGATAGTAGAGTCCATTTAGAAAATATCCTTCACCAATCTTCTTCCGAGAGACCCGGTCCTGAAAGATAACATTGTAAGGTGAGAAAATGGCAAGGCAATCTAGGGTACTAGTGATTTTACTTATTGACAGAAGTTGGAACGGAAATGTGGGCACAAATAAAGCTGATGACTCAATCTCATTACTTAACAGTTTGAGTTTCCCTTGCCCTAGAATAGGTTCTCCATTCCCATTTGCAACAGACACTTGGGTGGACTTAGGTAAGTTTTGAAACTTTTCTAAGCAAGAATATCGATTTGTGATATGATATGTGGCACCTGAGTCTACAATCCAACAATCATGACTAATTTTATCAAGTGCAGTTTTAAGTGCAGTGATAATACCTGGAACATTATTATGAGATGAGGGCTCAGCCAAAAACCCTGCAAATTTACCAAGCATGGCAGTGGGAGATGTCGAAGTTGCTTCCTCGACTTTATTGTTGCTACCTCGACTTTGAAGAAAGCTTGCAAATTCATTTATCAACTCCATCGGGTTTGCAGTGAAATTAGATATCTCACCCGTTGAGGAACTTGATGAGTGAAGAGCTTTAGGATTTGTTCCTTTTCCTTCTTTGATCATCCTTCCTTCTCTATCGAATTTTGGCTTCAGCTCCGGGTGCAATGTCAAGCATTTTTCCCTCAAATGCCCTTTCATGTTGCAGTAGGAACATATCCAGTCTGCTTTGCGTCTCCAGTCAGCTTTCTTGTTAGTAAAGAAATTTTCACCGGAGGTTTTGTTGTAGCTAGAGAAAACCCTAGCCTCAGAACTTGGTTTTGACTCGATGTGCATGACCTTTCTTCGAGTTTCTTCCCTTTGAATAGCTTGGCAGACTACATTAATTGATGGTAACTCCGGAGTCATTAAGAGATGGCTCCGAAGATCTTCATATTCAGCTCCTAGACTTGCTAAGAGTTGAAACACTTTGTCCTCATCCGCCCTTTTGAGAAGCACTGCTGAATCGGTTGAATGTGGTCGATACATATCGAGTTCATTCCATATGGACTTCATGCTTCCAAGATGTTGCACAAAGGATTGATTTTCTTGCCTTAGCCCAGCCAACTCCTTCTTGAGTTGAAATATACGAGCAGCATTGTTTTGACTCCCATACATTTCTCTAACAGCTTCCCAAAGCGTGGCCGAAGACTCGGAGTAGCTGAAAAGTTCAGACAATTTTGGTTCCATGGAGTTGAGCATCCAGGACATAACCAACTGGTCGTTCGCATGCCATGCATTGTACGACGTAGATGATTTTTCAGGTGGGATGATGCTTCCATCGATATACTCAAGCTTGGATCTTCCTCCTAGGGCAAGTGAGATGGCCCGGGACCAGGGTAGGAAGTTGAATTCGTTCAATAAAACTGAGCACAGGTGCAAATTTGGGTTGGTTTCATTCTGAGTGTAAGAAGGATATGAGGTATTGGAGGAGCTTTCTTCTGTCATTGCAAATGAGGCTCAGCGGAAAAAAAAGGTTTGAAAGGGTGAACTAACAGAGACAGGACCCTATGGTTCCTGCTCTGATACCATGTTAAATTTGGAGCTTAGTAAAAAGGCTTGTGTATTTCATATGACAGAAGGAAAACAA
Organism: Crataegus laevigata; assembly: GCA_963580275.1. Lineage (NCBI taxonomy): Eukaryota > Viridiplantae > Streptophyta > Magnoliopsida > Rosales > Rosaceae > Crataegus > Crataegus laevigata. The sequence continues at coordinate 33,535,210 of OY756942.1, read as the reverse complement.
GGAGGTCTCTATATAGAGACTGAAAAAAGAAAAAGAAGGGGTGAGGGAACAACCTCCCTTAACACTTACAATCAGAAAATAATGAGAAAAGAAGGAGTCTAAGGCTAGAACAAGTACAATAATATAAAGAACTAAGATACTACAAGACATAAGCCCTAGAATTAAGGGATATGAGCAGAAAAGGTGAAGGAGGTTGGTAGAACCCAAACTGCCGGCAGTGGCAGTAGCAACTCTACCCGAAAAAGAGGGATAGAGTTGCAGCTGCAACTTGACACCTTTCAATACTCCGTTTCAGCCATGTAAATTCTTTCGAGTATTTTTTGTACCTAATCACACCGATCATATATTTGAAATATAATATGCTGAAATATTGATGTTCTATGAATTTGCAGCATCAAGGCTATCAAGCAAGAGAGGGAATACTTAGCTAAGAGGGTGAGTTCTAAGCTGACAGCGGACAAGAGAGAAATGCTGTACGTGAAATGGGAGATTCCGCCCGGAGGGAAACAGAGGAGGCTGCAGCTGGTGAACAAGTTGTGGACAGACTCCCATAACATGCAAAACGTGCAGGAAAGCGCTGAAGTTGTTGCGAAGCTGATCGGCTTCTGTAAATCGGGTGAGCACATTAGCAAGGAGATGTTTGAACTGAATTTTGCGCACCCGTCAGATAAGAAGACATGGATGGGGTGGAACTTGATATCAAATCTTTTGAATCTATAAACAAAAACTCAAGTGGTTTCTGTTCACTGTTGATGCATATGAAGGTTTTGTTGTATACATTTTTGTCACGGTCAGGAATTGCCATGTATATATTACTTTGATGCAATGAATGTAAAGGGTTATTTTAGTACTTCTGTTCTGTATGTCACTTGGGCTCATGAATTCGAACACATGATTCCGGGCGTGAAAATAAATGCTTTTTCAACCGTGTTGCTTTATTTGAGAAATAATATTAGAAATATGATAAATGTATATAAATTGCAACCCTATGAAGCTTCAATTTTCCCTGTGATTGGCTCTAGGCCTTTTCTGCACAGTTTAGGTGGAAGGCGAAGAAGGCCCTCTCCTGTGGGCCTGAGCCATAAGTGATTTTTTTGTTTAAATAATTTTGTAATTCCCTCATGAGCATTCCAATCTGCTGTAGCACAATACAATGGATTGTCATTAAAGAACCAGGTACGACTCCTGGCAGCGGAAAGGTATTTTTATTATTTAATTTTTTTTGGCACGGAAAAGATTAGTCGTCAATTCTTTAATTTTGAATTTTTTTATCTTTCAAATTTTCATTTGGAAACCAAAAATTAGTAGACAGTCAATTTCTCACATTTATATAATTAGTCGTTAATTCTTTAATTATGAATTTTTCATCTTTCAGATATTTATTTGGAAACCAAAAATTATTAGACAACCAATTTCTCATATTTATATACTTCTTTTAAAGGAGGTATCCCACCATCCATTGATGACATACCTCAACTATGTATCCCCGATGCATGAGGCATTAACATAAATTTCTCACATTTATATACTTCTTTTTTAAGGAGGGATCCCACCATTTATTGGTGACATACCTCTCTCATGTAGCGCCGATGCATGAGGAAGAAACATACTTTTGGTCTCCCGAGTCAAATAGTACGTCAAAATAGACTCGGTGGAAGGATTCACGCCCAAGGAGTATTCATGCCCAAGGAGTTAAGTTGGGGTTACATTTATATGATCTTTTTTTTCTTTCAAGAATACGGTAAAACAACATAAAGTCAAATTTCAAGTTTATTTTTCTCAACCAACCAAAAGCATAAACCTTAGAAAGAGAAATTATAATAACAAAATAAGAAATGATTTTTATCACAAATGGTCCCTGAAATTTACCCTCATCATCAAGATGGTTTCCGAAATTGAAAATCAATCAATGTAGTCTTTGAAAATAGGTGTCACAAATCAATGTGGTCATTCCATCACAATTCTATTAAAAATTTCGTTAAGTGCTGATGTGACACAAAAATGGGCCCCAAAAGATTTACGGGTTTTTTTTAATCACAAATGGTTCCTGAAATTGACTCACACTATCAAAATGATCCTTAGAATTGACCTACACTATCAAGATGGTTCTTAAAATTGAAAATGTCGTTGCAAATAGATGTCGCAAATCAATATGATTCTTCCGCTACAATTTTGTAAAAAAAATTGTTATGTGCTGATGTGGGTTTAATAATTAATTTAAAAAGTTGTCTAAATACCTTTTTGCACAATAGAATTTTTTTTCTTATAGTATGACCCACTCCGAAGAGAGATTCCTTCCATAAATTCTCAAAGGCACAAGGCTTAACCAAGGCCTAAGAGGGGGTTTGAAAATAGTTTTCAACCAACAATAGACACAACTCGATTATAACTTTATTATCTCAAGACGGGCCTCACCGTTCTTTGAGTCACCGGGCCACCAGGGAAGCACCGAACAAGCTCTCAAGATTAAGGTTGTGAGGATATTGATCACGTAAATGTTACTGGTGATGTTCTAGAAGTTGTTGGCAATTAGCCAAGTCGTCATCAAAGGTGATGTCAATCTAGGTTCAATTCGGTGAAGGGTGTTGAAGTGTGTAAAGATGAGTGTATTGAGTTTTTATTTTTTATTTTTTTAGAGAATAGACAACGAATCAGGTAGATGAATGTGGATTAGGATCAGAGGTGATTACAAGATTGAGTTTTTAGATTCACAACTTTTTATTAACTATTAAATTATTAAACTTATTTGTAATTTATTTAATTTAATTAGATTTGTATGGTCAATTTATGTGTCACATCAGGACATAACAATATTTTTGACAAACTTGTGTTGAAAATGCTACATTGATTTGGGACACTTATTTGCCGGACTACATTGATCAATTTTCAATTTCAGGAATCATTTTGATGTCGCAGGTCAATTTTAGGGATCACTTTGATGTTGTAGGTCAATTTCAAGGACCATTTGCGAGAAAAAAAAGACTTATGTAACTCATTTATGTGCCACATCAGCACTTAACATAATTTTTAACAGAATTGTAACGGAATGATCACATTGATTTGTGACACCTATTTGCAAGGACTACAATTGATTGATTTTCAATTTTAGAAACTATCTTGATGGTGATGACCAATTTTCAGGGACATTTGTGATAAAAACCCAATAAGAATCTCCCAAACAAAAAAGGAGGTATATAAGTAATTTGACATGTTTTCAATCGCAAACGCAGAGGACTCTAGACGAGAGCAAGTGAGGCCGTAAACCCTTCTCCCTTTGCTCCCTGCCTTCGTTTTCTCTACTTTTATTTCGTATCGAAGCAGAACGACGATAACAAACTCACAGAGACAGATTCTTTCGAATAATCAAAGCGAAAATATTCAAATAAATAAATCGGAGAATAATGGGAAGAGAGGTTCCACAGCAACAGCAGCAGCAGCAGGTGGCGCTCGCGGTGGAGCAGCTGCTCGCCGTGAATCCGTACAACCCTGACATCCTTCCCGACCTCGAAAACTACGTCAACGAGCAGGTCTGTATCTCTATCTCTATCTCTCTGTCTCTGTCTCTGTCTCTTGATTGATGGAAACCGATACTTGGGTTTGATTAATTTCCATTGAATGACTGGGTGATTTGCTTGTTTTTTAGGTTTCTTCGCAAACCTACAGTCTCGATGCCAATCTCTGCCTTCTTCGCCTCTATCAGGTAATTTGAGAATTGGGATTTTTAATTATAGTTGTTTTTGGTTTTAGAATTAGTGCGAAAGTGAATTCTTTTTAATTGGTTTATGTTTTGCAATCCATAATTTACTGCAAATATGAATGCTTTTTATTTATTTTTAATTTTTAGGATTCATAATTTACTGAAAAGCGGAATTTTTTTAGTTGGTTTTTGTTTTGGATTTATAATTTACCGCAAATTCTGTAGTTGGTTTTTGTTTAGACTGTATGATTTACTGCAAAGCTGGATTCTTTGTAATTTGTTGTTGGATTTTGTTTTAAATTGTATGATTTACTGCAAAGCCGAATTCTTTGTAATTGGTTTTCGATTTTCGATTCTATAATGTTGCTTGCCAAGCTTTATTCTGTTTAATTGGCATTTGTTTTTTTATTCTGTAATTTACTTCAAAACTGAACTTTGTTGTTTTTTTTTTCGCTTGGGGTGCAGTTTGAGCCCGACCGTATGAGCACCCAAATTGTTGCCCGCATCTTGGTTAAGGTCTGTATGAATGTTGTGCTTTGAAACCTTTCTTTTAGTTGTAATTAAGAAGGGTGTTTAATGTTTATGAGTGCTAATTGATGTGCAGGCACTGATGGCAATGCCCTCTCCTGATTTCAGCCTCTGCCTCTTCTTAATTCCCGAAAGAGTGGTATAGTTCTCTCATTTGTTTCCTCCTCCTCACAATGTCATTATTTTCGTTCATGTGTGATGGACGTTCAAATAGATTGTGCACTGTGTGTCTGTGAGTCAAAATTGCAGAATGGTTTTCAAGTTCATTGTTTATTCAGCTCTTATTAGTTTCTGGTTCTCTGTGCTTATCATCCCGGAGAATTCCTTTATCAATGAGATATTTCAGAATATGGAATGCTATTCTGCTTCTTTGGCCATTGAATATTATTCAGCTAATTCCCTCTTTTGTTTGCTCTAATTCTTTATCAGCAAATGGAGGAGCAGTTCAAGACGCTAATTGTTCTATCTCACTACTTGGAGGTATGTTTCTCTCTGTAGTGTTTGCATTCGGGTCCTCATTACTCATGCATAGCTTATAAACCTACTCATTTCCTTTGCAGACTGGACGATTCAGTCAATTCTGGGATGAAGCATCCAAGAATCGTCACATAGTTGAAGCTGTTCCAGGTATTTTATAGATATGTTTTTTTTTTTGGTTTTTTCGTGAGATATATGGTTTCGATTACAGAATTGTTATGGATTTTGTCCTGCTACTGGTTTTGTGACTATCATCTTTCTTTCGTATTATTGTGTTTATGTTGTGTGTTACGCATGGACTTACAAAAGAATTGGCTGCAGGTTTTGAGCAAGCAATCCAAGACTATGCAGTTCATGTTCTTTCCTTGACTTACCAAAGGGTTCCCAGATCTGTGCTTGCTGAGGTATATTTTTTATTTTATACATATTCCGCGAAGTGTTTAGGACTCCAACGCTTCAATCCTACCAGGGGAGGGGCATTGAACATTTTATATTGGGCTCTGCAAAACGTGTAATCAATTGTGCTGTCACAGGCTATCAACATCGAAGGTTTAGCCCTGGACAAGTTCCTTGAGCACCACATAGCTAATAGCGGTTGGATTCTTGAGAAAGGTCAAGGCAGGGGTCAACTCATTGTCCTACCTCGAAATGAATTTAACCATCCTGAGCTGAAGAAAAACACTGATGATGGCATCCCATTAGAGCACGTGGCTCGCATCTTCCCCATTCTTGGTTGATCATCGTATCTGCTGATCTCTAACTTTTACGATTACAAGGCTCAGTTGCTTCATTCCGTTTGAGACTTTTGGTTTATTCTGTTCGAGACTTTAGAGTTTTATGTCGAAAACTAGACGGCTGCATAAATTCGCGGGATTCCTTGACTGTAATTTTTTTGTTGAACCTATCAATTTTCTTATTGAAAACTTTTCCGAGGCACGACAAAACCTACTCCTCTCCCTCCGTTCTGTTCTTCCCTTTCGCCGTTTTCGATTGATCGCTGTTTCTTCTCAGTTTCGACTGGCTCTTAGGGCTCCTTGATCATAAAAGAACAAAGTTATATTTAGCCAAAATGACCTTCGAGATTGACACAAATTCTCACTCTAGTCTTTGAGACTTGAAATCGATAAAAGTGGTTATTAAGTTTGTCTGTCACTAATTATTTTGGTCTTTAATGAATTTTTGTTAAAAAATGATCAAAATAAGAAAAACACTCGCTATAATAAATAATGGATCAAAATAAATTGACAAGAAGTGAAGATATTTTGTCTTTTTTATTTCACTAAAAAACCAAAATAATTGACGGTGAATAAACTTAGAGACTAGTTCTATCGATTTTAAATCTTACGAACCAAATTAAGAAGTTATTTTAATGTCAGACACCATTTCGACTAAAAAGCTCAGAACAAATAAAATTTCACCCATATTATTTGCTCACTATTGTACAAACAATATTATAAATCAAACCTCGAGTGCAAAATAAACGCTCTCAACCAAAACTAGGATTAATTAAATGGTGAAACTTTTATTTGGCCAAATTGGACAACTTATTGAATGAATATTTTACAGTGAATCTTTATATCAAACGCCAATTGTAGGCCTAAAATTAGCGCTTAAAGGCAAGAATCGCTGCATCTTCAGTTCTACTTCTACAACAGCAGGATCCGATATCCCGCACCACTTACCCGGCAATGTCAGTTTTTACGCCGGTCTACAAATTAACACGACGGAAAATAAAAGAATCGACGGCCTGCAACTCTAAAGTGGAGCTCCAACGAGCAATATATTTACAATTTTGAAATCTAGTGTCCATGAACTGACGGAGAAAGAGCTCCTAAGAATCTCTTAACTGTTGACTATTTACTCTTTTCTACTATGGTATAACTTCCGACTGAAATTTTCTTTTCTTTTCATGAACAAATCACTGCTGTATCATACACGAGGGCCGGGACAACCTGCCTCTAGGAATAGTATCCTCTCAACGAACGCCGGTTCCACCGCCTTTGTTTCTCCCTTGTTCCTGACATTGGTAACACGCACTCAAATAGTTTCTTATCCGTAGATCAGCACCCTTTGGAAAATGCTCGAGCCAAATGAAGGCGGGAATGTATTACTGAGGAAAATTGATTAAGAACTTCAGTGGCATATCGTCTCTCCGAAGTTGACCCAGTTCACAAAGCTATCGGGATACTCCTCGAGAACATTGGAACTCTCCCCGTTATGAAAGGACAACCCCGTTCCTGCCTGCTCCTTCCCCTACAGACCCAAAGGCCACAACAGAAGAGGTATTAACGAATGACATCGATGTCATCTGTTGAAGTGAAGAAAATTATTTTCTTAAGGAATGAAATTCTACAAAACCTCGGAATTAATCAATTAGTTTCATAAACGGCAACTAACAAGTGACAATGTTCATTGCAGATGGTTACCCACCTTCAAGCTTGATCCACCGTCTCTGAAAAAAAATTGATGTACTAAATGTTGAAAACTACTAAACATCAAAGTAGAAAACTGTCTTTTACCCTATATATATATATTTTAATAGGCCAAATGGAATAAATAGTCCTCGTGGTCGTAAGGTACTCGAATGATAGACGCTGTGGTAAAAAAAATAGGATTTGAACCCTTGTGACAAAGTCTGTTTGAATTTATGCCCGAAAACTAAACTTTCGTCCTTTTCCGTTGGCCTGCACGTGAGGGATCCCAAAAGTAGATTGTATGCAATTCCTGAGATCCCAAACCTGCAATCGCAGCACCCGTCGAAAGCTTTAAAGGTGCCTGGTTTCTTTTCTAGTCTTCTTGATGATGCTGGAGAGATCTCCTTGAAACTGGAAAGCAAGCAAACAAAACAATTCCTGCATCGTTTCAGATACAGGATTCATGCGTTCATTAAAAACAAAATTGCATGTTGCCGCATGTTGTTTCTAACAAATTGTTCTACGAAAGCAGCATTTTGATACTAATACGAAACCAAATTACCCATCAAACATATAATCAAACTGCAAAAATTAGAGGTCCAGTTACAATTTCTAAAATATTTTGACAAAATTCCTACCAAACCCACATTTTATTGGCACAATTCAAGAACATTAAAAAAATAATAAATGGGGTTCAGGAACCGTATCAAACCAATCAAATCCACCGACAATTTGAATTGGTATAGAACAAATCATGAATTAAACGGTTCAAATTGTAAACAAAATCTGACCCAAAACACCCAACTTTGTCAAATTTCGATTTCTCAAAACAAACAACTGCAAACCCAAATCAGAGGATGCCCAAGCATTTCAATCACAAGAATTGGAATTCTTAAAAGAGGATTCAATCACAACAACAAACGACGGCAATTGAATAACCAAACGGAGAGAGAGAGTGGGAATCGATTTGGAGAGCGTTCCTTTCGATCTTGGGTGATCGTCGTCGATCTCAAGAGGCGGTGGAAACTGTGTTATGGGTTGGAATGCAATAATTTGATACATTGTGGCGAATCAGAGGTCCAGATGGGGAGAGAGAGCGCAGTGGTTTGGGCGGCGAAACTCACGTGCAGACTAACGGAGGAAGAACGAAGGTTAAGTTTTAGGAATAAAACCTAATAAATTTTACCACAAGTGTATATATCTAAATTTTTTTACTGCATGGGCTATTATCCGGACTATTTATCCGATTTACTCTATTTATCCGAAGGTTATGTTTTGGACATAAATTTTAACAAATTTTGTCATAAGGGTATGTATCCGAATTTTTTATGGACTAGAATTCTTTTTCCTTTTTTTTTTTATCTCCCCTACTCTTTTCTTCTATTTGAACGGTCACGGTTAAATCACGTCAATATTTTATATTAATTTTTTTTTTATAAAAATAGAGACAAAATAGAAAATGTGAGAGGAAATGATGAAAGGGGATGAAAAAACTTACCCCGTACAAAAAGGACTAGTATTCTTCTCTATTAGGAGAGAAGAAAAAGTGAGAAAAAAAAGGAAAGAAAATCCTACTCCATAAAGTTTGCCTTTTGATTTAACAATTTAAAAGTGCTTACATTTTCCTTTTATTTTACGTAATTGGTTGTTCATGTCCACAATTAAATAATAAACTTAACGTCTATAAGAGTTAACTTTGAAAATTTTCACTTATAATTGAAGAAAACTATAACTGGAATATACTAGCATTTAATAATTATGTACTCTTTTTTTTTTTATGCTTAGCTCACCTGTGTGTGTGTCTCTCTCTCTCTCTTGAGATTTCTGTTAACTGATGGTTAATGTTGATATTCCTATCTTTAATTTGATTACATTAGAAACGGTTGTACTAAAAATTTCGTGCTTTAATGAATTTCTTTGCATAATATATATATATATATATATATATATATATATATATATACACATACTTTATAATTTTATGTACTAAAGTGAATTCACTCACTGAACTTACTAAAAATGCCCTTCAAATTATTCATTGTTATTTAAATGGAGATTGCACCACTCAACAACTCGACTACGTTAAATCATAAACGACAACGATACTGGAGATTTGGTAGTGCGGAAATTAAAGGGAATTCACTGACTAAACTTACTAAAATGACCTTCAAATTACTCATTGTCATTTAAATGTAGATTGCACCCCTCAACAACTCGATTACCTCAGCTCATAAACAACGACATTGGAGATTTGGTAGTGCGGAAAATCATGATATAACCCATGTTAAGAAAAACAGATCGAACAAACATCACAAGATTAAGAAAAAAAAAGTGAGACAAGCTTGTATGCCTAGATGAATATTAATTTGAAAAGCCAAAGCCAGAAAAGTAGGCGATGAACTACTTTAATTTGTAGACAGTGGAATTAAAATTCAAGTTCGGTTGTGCAGAGGTCGGACAAAGCTAACTGGTGGCATAACCTACGTTAGCACATTTGCGAGATGTGTATGGAACTGTTTTTAAAATGATTGAAAAAGCTTTTGATGAAAGTGTTTTTAAAACCATCTTTAGCAAAAATGCAAGTGAATCATGGAAAAATACTTGCAATGCTTCTTGGTGTTTCGTCCAAAATGCACTTCAAGAGTTTTTTTTTTACCCAAAAGCACTTTCACCAAAAATACTTTTAGACATTTTAAAAACACTTCGAAATAAAAAGGCTTTATTTGCGGGCCTATCTTTATTTTGGGCTTTGTTGTTAGGATCGGCCCGGTTTCTAATATTCGAGCTCTGCCCGTGTTTTCGAGCTCCACGTCTTGACATTAATCACCCGTTTCCTCAGATTGTGACTACTGCACGGGTGACACGTGTCTATAACAGAACGTGGGTCCCAAACCCCGTCCTCCCTGCCCTGCCTGCCAAATCCCAGGCTCCAGAAATTCAAAAATTAGGAAACAAATCTTTTTATGTTCTCACTTCAGGTGCGCGTAAGCGGACGGAAAAGTTAACCGAAAATAAATAACCGTTACTACTTCCATCTCCGTCTCTCTCTCTCTCTCTCTCTCTCTCTCTCTCTCTCTCTATATATATATATATCACACATATCTTTGTTCCCGATGATCGCAATGCTGTTAGATTCATGAAGTTTAGTACAGAAATTAAAGATTTATTTTCTATTGATCTTTTGTTTGAAATTTTTTTTTCGAGTTAAATTTGTTGAGAGGACAACAAATTTCAAGAATCCAAAACAAGTCTGATAGATTCAGTTTCTGTGATTTATATTTTAGGTTTTTGGCAATGCACATGATTTCTTTATGCTAATGCTTTGATTCTGTTGTTGAACCAATTTGTTTCTGTTAAATTTTGCATCTAAGAAAAGTAGTCTCTTTGTCACCATTAGGAAATCTCTGGATTCCTCCTCCAGATCGGAAATGTGAATTTTTATGATCGGTGATGATTCCGATTGACTTGGCTTCTGTTGTTCTTAGAGTGGAGGTTAGTAAGTGAAGATGATGCCGGGGATCCGTCAGCTAAGTTACGAAGGACTCCGTGCTCCACTCCGGGTGGCTCAAAAGTCAGCGAGGAGACAATCTTGGTTACTGTTCGTTTGAGGCCGCTGAACAGGCGAGAGCAGGCAATGTATGATCTTATAGCTTGGGACTGCTTGGATGAGCACACTATAGTTTTCAAAGAATCCAAATCATGACGGCCTTCAAACCCGGACACCTTTGGTATGCATCGCTTGAAAACTTTCATATTCTTCTTGTGCTTTCGCTAGTCTTATTATCCTCGCTACTGAATTCTGTCAACCGCGCAGAGGTTTCGATGTGTGAAAGTATTTTGATGTACGATATTGTAATTTTTGGCACTTTCCTTTTTGTTTTCTTCGGAGTCAAGTTTGTGAGCAGAGTTGTTTTTACTGAAGTAACTTATTTGTTGTGATTAAAATGCGACAGATATGGTTTTTGGCCCGATGTGCTCAACTCAGAAGGTTTACGAGGAAGGAGCCAAGGATGTTGCTTTATCTGCACTCACAGGAATGAACGGTAAATAAACATCTAGCTACTGACTTGTAGACTTCTGTGTCATTATATCATGTGCAACATGGTTTTCTGCCGATTCTAAGTTGCCACATTTTCTTTTGACAGCTACAATTTTTGCATACGGGCAGACTAGTAGTGGTAAGACATTTACCATGAGAGGAATCTCCGAAAATGCAGTGAGGGACATCTTCAAACACATCAAGAATGTACGTCATAGTTCATACCATGACCATATAGCCTTTGGAATCCTCCTCTCGTAGATGCCAGAAAGGGATTTTTGTTTTGAAATTTTCTGCTTTGGAGATCTACAATGAAACTGTTGTTGATCTTCTGAAACGCAAGTCTGGCTCACTTCGGCTTTTGGACGACTCTGAGGTATTTACAAGAAACTTTCATGATGGAGATCAAATGGATTCCTTTTCATGCTCTAACATTTCATTCCCCTTTTTGAATGTAGAAGGGCACCATAGTTGACAAGCCACAGGAAGAAATTGTTGAGAAGTTGGCGAACATTTGAGGCACTTAATTGGAATTTGTGAAGGTAATATGTTAGTTTAAACCATAACTCAAATAATAATACTTCATTTTGATCGCTTATTAATACCATGGTAGACAGATAAATTAGCTTTGTAGCAAGAGTTTGTATACAAGGCCCATTTGTTATCTTCCACACAGGATACATAAAATCTCTGAGCTGATCCTATGTATATATATAAATGTATATGTATACATCTTCATATATGTGTCATTAACAAGCTTAAAAAATAGATTGGCTCTTGAATGTTGAGAGTTCGCAAATTTGGTTGAGGCAGAAACACAAACAGTACGTAGGCATGGTGAAAACGGGCAGTAAAGAAACGGCTTTTACTAAATGAAAGCTCGTAGCTTGCGAAAAGAAGAAAAAAATGGTGAGAAACCTGAAACGGAATCGAAGAAATCTCCATTGATGAACAGCTGGGTAAAGTTTTATTGTGCGAATCTTGACGAAGGAAGCTGAGCTGCCGTTGAAATCACTCTCCATGGCTGCCGTTGCCTCTGTTCTTCTCTGCCTTTCTCTCTGTTTGTTTGTGTGGAAAAAATATGAGATTTTGTTTTGTTTGTTTCGTGTATGGGAGGGCATATTTATGCGATAGTATTGGGAGGATGAGCCGGATTTAATTATGAGGTGACACGTCAATTTTAATTTGCAATTTTTGTTCTCTTTCACTCATCAAGTAATTATTCACATCAAAGATTGCAAGGAAATTGGAATTCGATTTGCTGCTTTGTTTTTTAAAACCAATGGTTAAGGAATTTTGGGCCATCACAAAAAGTAATTAGGCACTATGTGTTCGAGTTTACTCAATCGGTAACTATGTTTGGGGTCCGTTCTGAAAGTTTCTTAATTAAGACTTATAAAGAAGATCAACAAGTCTATCGTTGGAAAGAAGCCAGCAGTAGCAGAGGTAGGCTGAAAAGGAAAGGCTTAAAATTCCCATTTTGAAAAGTTATGTTCTAAACACGCCATCTCATTTGTGGTTGGATTTGATAAAACACATAACCGAATTATATATGGTGCCACAAAGTTGTAACTATAGGTTTGATGTACGAATTGTTTGCTTTTGTTACCATTTGTTAAAGTCGGAGCATCCAACTCTGAATCAAAAGACCTGATCCAAAACAGCATAGTTAGAGCATCCAACCCAAATCAAATATCATTTGCGTTAGGGTTGAATTGTGGCCTAATCCGGAATAAAAATAATTAGGGTGGTTAACTTTAGAGCAAACCACTTGACTTAGGCTCGACTTGTGGCCCTTCGCAAAAGTGTTGAAATAAATGTAGGTACTTGCATGTGTTTTGATTTATCTTATCCATTTATTAGGGAAAGTTTTGCTGAAATTTCGGTAGTTTTTAAAATTTAATAATTTTAGTTATGAGTTCATGCATATTATGGCTTCATCACCTATTCGAGTGATGATCATCACGTCTCGATTTTGGTGTCCATTAAACACTCCAGTTGAGATGTGTCAATAGAACCCAAATTTGAGTTTAGCCGTAGGCATCCCAACATAGTTGGGTACAGCTTGAAGAAAAAACAAGCCAAAAATTGGCTTGAGTCGAGATTTGAGCAGCCTAGAAAAATCGGCCGGGGTGCTGTCCATGTAACCCAGCGTGAGCTGGGGTAGCCTGGGTGAGTTGCAGCCCAACAACAACAGCTTCAGGTTGCAGGAAAAAAATGGTTTTTGCTCTCACCATTTAACGAGAGCATTATTAAAGTTCACATGTCTTCTCTAATTTTTGGGATATTTTTGGCTTCACATTTTTTGTGAAATTTGTTAGAACTTCTATCAAAATGAGTCACGTGTCACGCATGTGAAGTTCAACCAAATAACAAATATGGAAAACCAAATGAGAAATATTGCAGCAATGATCCCTCAACTTTAACCTATTTGGAGAAATAGTCCTTAAACTTTAACCAAATTGGAGTAATGGTTCTTCAACTTTAACCAAATTATAGCAATGGTCTTTCTAACATAACTCATTTTGATGGAATTCTGACAGAGTTGATGAAAAGAAGCGTAGTTGCACTTTTTCATGAGTTAAAGAACCAATGATTATGGAGTTTTAGTTGAGAAATCCTTACTCTGATTAGGTAAAAGTTGAGAGACTATTATTACAATTTTCTCAAAACCATTACAACCCAAATTTTAGCAACAATACTTTCATGTCCCTATGTAATGCTCGCTATTTTTTATCTTTCTCCTCAGGTATAAAATTGTCTGTCTTATATTTCTCTATATGTGACATAAAAAAAATTGAAATGGTATATAAATATATAGATCCTCTCTGACCCCGCCAAAAAAAGTTATTGGGTCCAATTCCAAAACATAACCAAAATCATGACCCATATATTAATCGCAACTTAACATTCACTTCTTCCCCACCTCTTACTGTAGAAGTAAATTGGCGCATTAGAGGATTCATTGGACATTATATACTAGCAAAAGTGCGACAAGGGGAATGGAAGACAACATACCACGCCCTCATCTGGGTTTTCCAGAATGATATTTGGATGTATCCACCCTGTTCGTACCGCCTACCCAAAAAGAAGATAACATGTCAAGAACTACACTTCAAGCCAAACAAACAAGAATTGTATTTGGTCCTTACGTATATTTGGATCAAGTTGAAAACATCACGTAAGTTACCTGTAGTGCTGCAACAGCTTCTACAGCACCAGATGCTCCCAGTAGGTGACCAATCATGGACTTTGTTGAGTTCACTCTCAACTGTAAAACGTAAAGATCTCATCGAACATGGAAATACAGGAATTAAGAAAACAGATGATGCATGTATGATCTGTTGTTACCTCGGGATTCTGGCCAAAGCAATGAATTGAGAGCATTATACTCCTTGAGATCTCCGGCCGGCGTGGATGTAGCATGTGCATTAATGTAATTAACATCTTCCCTAGACACCCCCGACTGTTCTAAAGCCTTTTCAACGCAGAGAATAACCCCGGCCCCTGTTTCCAAGGACATTAATAAAAAAAACACCATATTGCATAGTAAGATAGAGATGAATGATTAGAAAGCGTGTTTGTGAGTACCATAGAGCTTGAGGGAACCACAGGATACAGAATGTCCCTACGGACTTTGCACCTACAACCTTACAGACGATGTGATCCTACACAGAAGGAAAAAAAGGATATCCAGACAGACACCCAAGTGCCATTGCCAAGCTCAGATTTAGAAAATACCTTAGCATGTTCCAACTCTTCTAGAGGCAAAACGCCAGCTCCTTCCCCCATAACAAAGCCATCACGGTTCTGACCAAAAACCAAAAACAAGATTTCGTTAAAAACAGCACCTGTTAAACGTTTCAAACTTATTCTTTCCCAGTGCAATAACTTTGCACTTGTTAAACGTTTCTAAAATTAAGAGAACTCTCAAGCTCAGTAGATATGACTAGGTTTAGATATAAAGTACGAACACATCATTTCAAAAAAAGCTGACTAGATTCTATCACAAATAAACATTGAGACAACCAATATATGACACGCCTTTCGATAAGTTTTACCATTCTTGTTCTTAACAATATTTACAGAAGTTTCATCTGTAAGAATATGAGCATAAGTATGAAACTATAAACTTAGTTGTAGGATAAGAGATTAAATAGGAAGCCTTGTTGAGTAAGGATTTAATGAATCCATATTATGACAGAACTGCTATTAGGAATTAGATTCCTACATGGATTTTAATAGGGAAATCCATGTAGGAATGGGTTTGAATTATATGGGATATATATATGATGGCCTCTACTCTCACAGTGTATGCTCAATATACGGCTAAGACCTATTATTAGTCAAGAGTCTCGTTCACTGAAGAGAGGAGAAGGTGCATCTCTGTTAATCTGTGGCAATCTGGTATGGCTTCGGGATCGGGCTCTTCTGCAGGTATGTCTTCTTTAATGTATGCAGTGTTCTGGTATTATGGTTTGTGTTTCGATCACTGTGACTTGGTTTTACATGTTCTTGGTTCTAGGTTTATTCTAACATGTGGTATCAGAGCCTAGTTCATAAATTATTAATAGTTCTGTGATTGAAACCAAAGGATTCGGCAAAGCAAAATTATATTTGAATAAAATATGACCTAATTACCGTGAAGAGGAATCGAACACAGGTTCTAATGCTAATTCCTGCAGATAATAACAAAATATGAATATAATATTGATATAACCGTTGGAATTTAAAAGGACGGTTGTTGGGTTCTCTGCAAATCTGATCGAAGGGGTTTTTCTTTACCTTCGAATTGGGATCTTTTCTCCCGATTAGGGATAACATCCAACAAGAATGCGTTCTGGGTCGTAATCTTGCAATGGATATAATTGTTTTGATTATTCCGCTGCGCTGCTTCAAATTGGATCCGTGCAAGGTACGATTGACGAATGCAAACTTTTCCCTTGGTTGCTTCTGCAACTAATATATAAGAATGAATCGAAAGTTTATATGAAAGATTTAGATATCAAATCTTATATAATTGAATTTAATTTTGCAAAGTTTGGGTGTTCGATCATATGTTATTTGCAATTGCTTTGCTTCTGAAGATTACTAATGCAGATTTTTGTGTGCTCAATGGATAATGGTCAATATGCATGAGACATCTCTTGATTGTCTGTTGTTGCATATTTTCTCATGATGTTGCTAAGTTTGAGAATTCAACTCTTCTATGTATGCTTATCAACTATGTGTTGTTAAGACTATATATATGATTTATTGATGAGAGTTGTGATGCGCTAAACTGCAAAATGAAATCAAGAACTTAATCGGTTCATGTTTGTGACTTCTTCTGCAGCTTCAGCCATGTCTCTCAAAACCCTGAACTTAGCTAATATACCGATTCTCACTGGAGGGGGTAATTACAAGAAATGGAGGAGAGAGATTGGATTGTTATTGACAATCAACGAGTTTGATATCGCCATTGATACTCCAAGACCTGTAATTACAGATCAAAGTACAAGAGCTGAGAAGTCTGATCATGAAAGATGGACAAGAGCCAACAAGGTGGCACTTTCAATTCTGGAAAGTGGAATGACTGATACAGTTCGAGGTGGAATCAAAAGACATGAATTAGCCGCAGACTATTTGAAAGAGATCGAGAAAAAGTTCAAGGAGTCACAAAAGGCAGAGATCAGTCAATATATGTCACTCTTGACAACTTACAAGATTGACAACAATGGTTCAATTAGGGATCATATTATGAAAATGACTGATGCTGCAGAAAAGCTAAATTCTATGGATATTCACATTGGGGAAAAACAGCTAGTCTTTATGATTCTCCAAGCCCTTCCCATCAAGTTTTCTCAACTGAAAGTGTCCTACAATACACAGGACAAGAGTTGGGATGTGGATGAATTGATTGCACAGTGTGTTCAGGAAGAAACCCGACAAAGACAAGAAAAGGGCAAAGACACTGAAATTGTGAATTTTGTGCAAGGAGGAAAAGGGAGGAAGTTCAACAATGCTGGAAACAATCTAGGTAAGAACTTTAAGCACCCTAAACCTTTTGATAAGACTGCTGTTTCTGTCAAAATATCTGAAGCTTCTAAAGGATCTAACAATCTTAAACCAAAAGTTAAAAATGTTGCTAAACTAAAATGTTTTTTCTGCAAAACTCGAGGACACTTGAGAAATCAGTGTGAACTTTTCAAAGATTATCTAAAAGCCAATGGAAAAGATGTTGTTAATGTTTGTGTGGAGTCAAACTTGGTTGAAGTCCCAATTGATTCATGGTGGTTTGATACTGGCTGCACAGTGCACATAACCAATTCACTGCATGGTTTTGAAAAACAAAAGGACTCTAGTTTAAACTGTTACAATGTTTTCGTGGGGGAAGGAACAAAAGTAGCAGTCAAGGCTGTTGGGACAGTCAAGATAAAACTTGCTTCTGGTTTTGTTCTACAATTGCTTGATGTTTTATATGTGCCGAAGATGAGGAGAAACCTAGTCTCAGGATCTAAACTTGTGAAAAGTGGTATTTCATTCTTAGGTGACACTGATTGCTTGAAATTTTTCCAAAAGGGTTGTCTTGAGTCAGTCTTAGGAACTGCCACCTTGTTTGAAAACTTATGGCAATTAGAGTGTAGTGTGATTTTGGATAATCATCATGCATTAAACACCAGCACGAAGAGAATGTTAAACACGGATGGTTCATATATCCTTTGGCACAAGAGACTAGGTCACATTTCAAAAGAAAGAATTACTAAGCTATCAAAGGCAAATTTGATTCCATCACTTGATTTGTCTAATGAAATAGATTGTGTCGACTGTTTTAAAGGAAAACTTACCAACTTTCGGAACCTTGAAGCCAAAAGAAGTAAAGATCTACTTGAGATTATTCATACGGATGTGTGTGGTCCTTTCCCTACTAAAACAATCTATGGAAATAACTTTTTTGTTAACTTTATTGATGACTATTCAAGGTTTGGTTACACATTTCTGATAAAAGAAAAAACAGCAGTCCTCAAATGTTTTACAATTTTTAAGACTGAGGCAGAAAAGCAACTAAATAAAACCATTAAGATTGTTAGATCAGATAGGGGTGGAGAGTATTTTGGCAGGTACACGGAGTCAGGTCAACAGAAGGGTCCATTTGCACTATACCTTGAAGAACAAGGAATTGTGGCACAGTACACTACACCTGGCACACCACAACAGAATGGTGTATCAGAACGAAGGAATAGAACCTTAATAGGCATGGTAAGCAGCATGATGTCAAGGTCAAGACTTCCTGGTTTCCTTTGGGGTGAAGCTCTCAAAACTGCAAATTACATACTTAACAGAGTTCCTAGCAAATCGGTTTCAGCCATTCCCTTTGAAATATGGTATGGAAGAATGCCAAGCTTCAGGCATTTTCATATTTGGGGATGCAAGGCAGAGGCTAGGTTCTATAATCCAGAGGAAAAGAAGTTGGACCCGAGGACTGAATCGTGTTACTTCATTGGCTATTCTGAGAAATCGAAAGGCTTTAAATTCTATTGTGCACAAGCTCACACTAGAATTAAAAAGACTCACAATGCAAGGTTTTTTAAGGACCAGGATGTTTCACACTTCACAATTGAGAATTTCATTTTTGAAGAAATTGCACATCAAAATTCTGAAGAACAGTCAACCGAATATTGTCCAGTCTTGATACTACCTCAGTCTAAGGATCAAGTCACGGATGATGAACATTTTGAAGGGCCTGAGCAATTAGAAGAGCTTCAAGAGACCACTGAGATGGGAGTTATTGATATGGAAGTTGCACCGTGTCAAACTATCCCAGGTCATACTGAAACTGTGCAAGATCAACATGAGAGAAGAAAGTCTACAAGGGCAAGGAGACCTGCAATTTCGAAAGATTTTCTGTGCTATCTTCAAGAAAGTGATTACAACATTGGAGACATTGATGATCCACTGACTTATTCACAAGCCATGAAGAGTTCACAATCAGTCTTATGGCTCACTGCAATGAAAGAAGAGCTGGAATCCATGTTTAAGAATCAAGTCTGGTTGCTAGTAGAACCTAGGTCCGATATAAAGCCTATAGGGTGTAAATGGGTTTATAAGACTAAGAGGGATGCACTAGGACAGATCGAAAGACATAAAGCCTGTCTAGTGGCTAAAGGGTTCACTCAGAGAGAGGGAATCGACTATAATGACACATTCTCACCTGTGTCCTCCAAAGATTCATTAAGACTTATCATGGCTATCACTGCACAGTTTGATTTGGAGTTGCATCAAATGGATGTTAAAACAGCTTTCCTTAATGGTGATCTTCAGGAAAACATTTACATGCTTCAACCCCCTGGATTTATTGAAAGGGGGAAAGAGCATATGATTTGCAAATTAAAGAAATCAATCTATGGTCTCAAGCAAGCCTCTAGACAATGGTACTTAAAGTTTGATCAAGTGGTCACATCAAATGGTTTTGTTGAGAACAAACTTGATGATTGTATCTATCTCCGGTTCAAAGGTGCACAATTCATTATTCTAGTCTTATACGTTGATGATATACTTCTTGCTAGTTCATGCATTAAGCTATTGCAAGAGACAAAGGTGTTGCTTAGTGCAAACTTTGAAATGAAGGACCTTGGTGAGGCACATTTTGTTTTAGGGATCGAGATTATTAGAGATAGAAAGAAAAAATTGTTGGGACTCTCTCAGAAAGGTTACATTGACAGGATCTTGACCAAGTTTAATATGGAAGACTGCAATGGCTGCCATGTACCAGTGAACAAAGGGGATCGACTGTCAAGAGAACAATGTCCTAAAACCAGTCTTGAAGTCAAGAAAATGTCCGAAAGGCCATATGCATCATTAGTTGGAAGTTTGATGTATGCAACTGTCTGTACAAGGCCTGACATTGCTTACATAGTCGGAATTTTAGGTAGATTTCAATCCAATCCAGGGGAAGCTCATTGGAGTGCTGCCAAGAAAGTTCTTAGATATCTGCAACAAACCAAGGGCCACATGCTTATGTATTGTAGAGAAGAAGAATTTGAATTAAGAGGGTATACTGATTCTGACCTGGCAGGTGACTTAGATGACAGAAAGTCAACTGGAGCATATGTTTTTCTGCTAGGAGGAGGGGCTGTGTCTTGGAAGAGTGCCAAACAAACAGTAATTGCAACCTCAACCATGGAGGCAGAATTCGTGGCATGTTTTGAGGGCATGAAGCAGGGAGTTTGGCTAAAGAATTTTTTGGCAGAACTGAAAATTGTACGATCAATACAGAGGCCTCTAAGAATGTATTGTGACAACACTTCTGCGGTTTTCTTTGCAAAGAACAACAAAAGAACTTCTGCCTCAAGATTAATGGATGTTAAGTTTCTAAAGGTAAGGGAAGAAGTCAAACAAGGAACTATCGATGTGCAGCATATAAGCACAAGTTTAATGATTGCTGATCCCTTGACAAAGGCTTTACCTGTAGGCATGTTCAAAATACAGATTGCGAGAATGGGTATATTCGGGTCTTTTGATCAGTGGGAGTAATGTTGATTCATTTAGAGACAATGCAATAATAAAATGGAGAAGTACTGCTATTGTGAAGTTCAAAGAGCTGGTATAGCAGTAAGGCTTTTTCCTTGAATTTTAGTTTTTTGTTTTAGATAGTTTTATCAACAGTTCGTATTAAATATGTGCTGATATTTGGATATTCGATTTTTGTAATTGAGTGTTCTGATATACATGCATTTATGAAATTGAATTCAATTTGATGCTTTTAGAAACCTTGTGATTTGTTTTGAGCAATTGTTTGAGTTCAGCAAAAATTCAAGTTGACAGGTTCTTTTGATATCTGTGATGAACTTGATTAAGAAATAGTGGGAGTGAATGTTCAGATTCACTAAAGTCAGTTTGATCATAAGGTTGTGAGTGCAGATTGGACATAATTAATCTAAAAGCATTAGTTACGGTTTGGTTGTGATTATAAGCTTTTAGATTCTGTGTTTTGAAATGCACAGATGACCAATTATGATGTAACTCAAGAGGCTTGGTGATCACCCTGTTATAATCTGAATCGGACTAAGTTTTTGGTTGATACTTGCTCAAGTGGGAGAATGTAAGAATATGAGCATAAGTATGAAACTATAAACTTAGTTGTAGGATAAGAGATTAAATAGGAAGCCTTGTTGAGTAAGGATTTAATGAATCCATATTATGACAGAACTGCTATTAGGAATTAGATTCCTACATGGATTTTAATAGGGAAATCCATGTAGGAATGGGTTTGGATTATATGGGATATATATATATGATGGCCTATGCTCTCACAGTGTATGCTCGATATACGGCTAAGACCTATTATTAGTCAAGAGTCTCGTTCACTGAAGAGAGGAGAAGGTGCATCTCTGTTAATCTGTGGCAATCTGGTATGGCTTCGGGATCGGGCTCTTCTGCAGGTATGTCTTCTTTAATGTATGCAGTGTTCTGGTATTATGGTTTGTGTTTCGATCACTGTGACTTGGTTTTACATGTTCTTGGTTCTAGGTTTATTCTAACATCATCATATAACCAATCACAGTGGAAATAAAAGAATAAATGAATCAAAGCCTCCCAAGGGCGTGATGCTTTGATCGGATCATTGTTTCTTTGTGCAAGTGCTTTGCATGCCACAAAGCCTCCCAATCCTCCAGTAATTGCATAAGAACAAGATTATTGTACGTGTAACTCCACTAATCGCATTACACATTTTGCTTTATCTAACGTCTCCATGACTTCTATTGCTGGAAACTGGCTACAATCAAAAGCTTCTATCTCACTAATGACTAATGCCACGAACTCCCTCAAGCAAATTATTGTAGAAAACATCAGAATAATGACCGCGTAGGGTCACCACACTCGTTCCTGTCACAACCACTCACCTCTGTCTCGTTAAAGGTTTCTTCAGTAGATTTCACAACTACGACCATGGTTTCCCCTCTATTTCCACCGACAACAATGATATATACTGCGTGCATGTCAGATAATGTATGCGATCGCGATATTAATGTGACAAAGTCAAGGGTGAGAAACGCTCAATGCAACCTCCAATCTTCAACGATTACCGAATATTATTTTTTTATCCTTATGATAATGAATCTTAAACGAAATTGCGCTAAAGCTAGGGCGTCACCCGTAAGTGGCGCGCTGTGTGGCCCGAGCACAGTGATAAGTGAGCAAGGGTCGCTGTATCTCCATCGGCACCCGGATATAGTGTTAAATGAGCAAGGGGGCCATAGAAACTTCTTTTCGCACGACTCCACCCAAAATTGTTTGGAAGCACTTGCTCCTATCCACTTTACACGGGACAAACAAAAGAAGTACTTTGATTGTATTAGACGGGGGAGGGTGAAGAAGCTAGGACATGAGGGTAGAGTTCAAGAGAGTAGAATGCGTCTAGAAACGTGGAATATAGGAACCTTAACAGGAAAATCTATGGAAGTAGTGGAAGTTATGGTGAGGAGAAGGATAAATATTATGTGTTTACAAGAGACTAAGTGGGTTGGTTTTAAGGCAAAGGATCTAGAAAACTCAGGTTTTAAACTTTGTTACTCGGGCACAAATAGGACGAGAAATGGCGTAGGCATCATCGTGGACAAGATCTTGACACAAGATGTTGTAGATGTCACGAGAGTAGGAGATAGAATTATTGCAATCAAGATTGTAATAGGACAAGAACTCATCAATGTGATTAGTGCGTACGCACCTCAGGTAAGGTTGGACTCGAGTTTGAAGGAGAAATTTTGGGAAGATCTTGGAAACTTGGTGCAAGGAATCGCTCAGACAGAGAAGGTATTTATAGGAGGAGATTTAAATGGACACGTGGGCAAAGAAACAGGTAACTATGGAGCTTTTCACGGTGGCCATGGTTTTGGGGAGAGAAATAAGGATGGGGAAGCCATCTTAGATTTTTCGATGGCATATGATCTCTTCTTAGCCAACACCTTCTTTAAGAAGAGAGAAGAACATGTGATCACCTACAAGAGTGGGTCGTCAAAAACACAAATAGATTTTTTTCTAATGAGGAAAGGGGATCGTATAACTTGTAAGGATTGCAAAGTCATACCGGGAGAGAGCTTAGCTACTCAACATCACTTGTTGGTGATTGATGTACATATCAAAAGAGAGAGAAAAAAGAACAAGACCTTGAAGAGCCCAAGGACTAGATGGTGGAATCTAAAAGGAGAAAAACAAGCTACTTTCAAAGAGAAGGTAATCACCCAATGCGTATGGGATAGAGAGGGGCAAGCTAGCCAAATGTGGGATTCCATGGCTAGTTGTATCCGCAAAGTAGCAAAAAGGGTATTAGGAGAATCCAAGGGCTTTGCTCCACACCAAAAAGAATCTTGGTGGTGGAATGAGGAGGTACAAACAAAGGTTAAGCCTAAGAAGGAATGTTGTAAAGCCTTATACAAGGATAAGACCGATGTAAATAGTGAAAGGTATAGAATAGCGAAGCAGGAGGCGAAAAAAGATATGAGAGAAGCTAAGCTAGCGGCTTTTGACGCTATGTATAAGCGACTAGATACCAAAGAATGAGAGTTAAATATCTATAAACTAGCTAGAACAAGGGAAAAGAAAACAAGGGACTTAAACCAAGTGAGGTGCATCAAGGATGAGGATGGAAAGGTTCTCGCTACAGAGAGCGCGATCAAAGATAGATGGAGAAGTTATTTTCATAATCTTTTCAATGAGGGACATGAAAGGAGTACTTCTTTGGGGGAGTTGAATAACTCGGAAGAGTGTAGAAACTACTCATTTTACCGCATAATTAGGAAGGAAGAAGTGGTTGTAGCTTTGAAGAAGATGAAGCATAAAAAAACAGTGGGCCCAGATGATATACCGATCGAATTGTGGAAAGTCTTGGGAGAGAAGGGTATAGAATGGCTCACAAACCTTTTCAATAAGATTTTGAAAACGAAGAAGATGCCAAGTGAGTGGCGAAAGAGTACTTTGGTGCCTATATACAAGAATAAGGGCGACGTACAAAATTGCATGAACTATAGGGGTATTAAGCTAATAAGCCATACAATGAAGCTCTGGGAGAGAGTCATCGAGCATAGACTAAGGCAAGAGACACGGGTCTCGGACAACCAGTTCGGGTTCATGCCAGGGCGCTCAACCATGGAGGCAATCTATCTCTTACGAAAATTGATGGAAAGATATAGAGATATGCAAAAGGATTTACACATGGTCTTTATAGATTTAGAAAAAGCGTATGATAGGGTCCCAATAGACATTCTTTGGAGGATTTTAGAGAAGAAAGGAGTACGAGTAGCATATATCCAAGCTATAAAGGATATGTATGATGGAGCAGAGACGGCCGTAAAAACTCATGCAGGACAAACCGAAAGCTTCCTCATAACCGTAGGGTTACATCAAGGCTCATCTTTAAGTCCTTACCTTTTTGCTTTGGTAATGGATGAGTTAACGGGACATATTCAAGATGATATACCTTGGTGTATGCTTTTCGCAGACGATATAGTGTTGATAGATGAAACTTAGGAAGGGGTAAACGCGAAGCTTAACCTTTGGAGAGAAGTGTTGGAATCTAAAGGTCTTCGCCTAAGTCGGTCAAAGACAGAATATATGGAGTGCAAGTTCAGTGCAACCGGAGGCCCAAATGAGTTGGGGGTGAGGATCAGAGAATATGAAGTGCCAAAGAGCGACCGTTTTCGCTACCTAGAATCTATCTTGCAAAAGAACAGTGATTTAGATGGAGATCTCAACCACCGAATACAAGCTGGATGGATGAAGTGGAAGAGTGCATTCGGCGTGTTGTGTGATCGCCGTATACCACTAAAGCTCAAGGGAAAATTCTATAGGACGACACTAAGGCCGGCGATGCTATATAGCACGGAATGTTGGGCAGTGAAGCATTAACACGTACATAAAATGGGTGTAGCAGAGATGAGGATGCTTCGTTGGATGTGTGGGCACACAAGAAAGGATAAGATTAGGAATGAGGATATCCGAGGTAAAGTAGGAGTAACTGAAATTGAAGGAAAGATGAGAGAAAATCGGTTAAGGTGGTTTGGACATGTGCAACGAAGGCCTACTGATGCTTCGGTTAGAAGATGTGACTACGGGACAGAGGTCCATGGCCGAAGGGGTAGAGGAAGACCTATGAAGACTTTGGAAGAGACTATAAGAAAATACTTAGAGTATATGGATCTAACGGAAAACATGACATAGGATCGAGCGCAATGGCGTTCTAGGATTCATATAGTCGACCCCATTTAGCAAAAGATGTCTTAGGGTATTTAACACAACATGCTAAACAAAGTAAAGCTTATTTATTGGAATTTCCGATAAATTACATACATGGACACACACAAAACTCAAAACAAACAAAGAGGATGGAGCCTCAGTACTTGGTAGAGCACCAGAAGGAGGAGGCAACAGAGGTTGATCATTTGGAGCTTCAGTACGTGGTAAAGCTCCAGAAGACGAAGGCAGTAGATGCCTTTGGAATAAATCCACAAACCTCTGATGATCACTCAGAATCCGATTATCAGATTCTTGCAGTTGGTCAAGTTTCCTCTTTATGCCCGTGGAGTAGTTATGTGCAAGCATGTGCAACTGTCTATTTTCATGCTTGAGCCCCCCGATCTCTTGTTTGAGACTTGCCACTTCAGCCACCAGCGACTTAACTTGACGGGTTCAAGCAAGTAGGCGTTGGCTCATATTAGACATAGAAGCCGCACACTGAACACTAAAAGCCAGAGAATCCTGAACAGCCAACTTATCGGACCGCTTAGAGAGTATCCTATTATCTTTGGGGGTGAGGATTCCTGGCCACCACAATAGCAGTCATATCATTCTTCATCACAGAGTCCCCAATGGTAAGAGGACCAGTATGGGATACTGTCACATCCCGGCCCGGGGCGGACCACTTCCTGGGCCCTCTCCACCACCGTAGCACGATATTGTCCGCTTTGGGCCCCGACCACGCCCTCACGGTTTTGTTTCTAGGAACTCACGAGCAACTTCCCAGGAGGTCACCCATCCTGGGATTGCTCTAGCCCCCTTCTCGCTTAACTTCGGAGTTCCTACGGAACCCGAAGCAGTGAGCTCCCAAAAGGCCTCGTGCTAGGTAGGGATGAGAATATACATTTAAGGATCATTCCCCTGGGCGATGTGGGATGTCACATGTTGTTGGGAAATTCCTATATATGTCGACCTCCATCCTCTAAGGGTAAAATAACAGTACGTGATTTTTGAAGTGTCAGCTACCCTACTATTACACACAAGGGCAAAGGAATGACACCACTACTTACTAAGTGGGAAATCCCTATATGTGTTGACTTTCGTCCTCTATGGCAAAGCAGGCTTGTAAGAATGCCTACTTTTTCATCCTTCCCGAGAATGCATCCTCAACAAGATCTACTTGTTCAAAAATCGAAGGGGCACCATTCTTCGAATTTCGAAGAGCCAGACCCTCAACAGATTTGTTTGTTCAAAAATCGAAGAGGCACCACTCTCCGAATTTTGAGAGCCAGACCTTCAACAGATTTGCTTTTTCAAAAATCAAAGAGACGCTACTCCCCGAATCTCGAGAGCTAGGTTATCCTGGATGAAATGTGTCGATGCCCTTCCCACGCAACATCGGCTTTCCGGATATCACGGACCACTTTGCCAAGATATCTGACAAAGTTAGAACACAGCTCCCACTGCATTGCTGTGACCAAGAAGGGTAAAAGAACAGTATTTCCACTTGTTGTTGGGAAAATTCCTATATATGTCGACCTCCATCCTCCATAGCCAGGTAGACTTGCAAAAATGTTCAATCTTTCCTCACATTTGAGAGGACACTCCCAACGAAGCCTCTCGAAATATTCAACTTTTTTTCCCCTGATAGTATCTATGCAAACAAGCCACACCAGAGCAAGAGTACCTTATATCATCAGGATCGAAAGCAAGAATATCCCATATTATACTTTCTCCCTGTCCTTGTCTTTGTCCTTGTTCCCGCCTGCAGGACAAGGAGAAAGAGAGCAATCAATCAGAACATGAGATCAAACTTTCGATCTGGAACTGATTGCCCCGGAACCTTTGCTTGTTTGTTTCTCTAGCATTGCTCTCGAGTACTCATCCTCAACTGTTTTCAAGGTCATGAATTCCACCGGCAAATATCCCATGACAGTTGATCAGATATTGGCTCTTTACACTGAAGTTTCTAAGCATGGATGAGTCACTGATAAGTAGTGTCCTGAAGGACTATTCAACTGCAAAGGTTGCACACCACTTCTGCCATGCAAAAGATTGAAGCAGAAGGGTCAACGATGAGCTAGAACAGGTCACTACAGCATGACGCATCTCCTAACCACATAATCCAGACGGAGGAGTCTAAGACAAAACCAAGCTCGGCATCACTGCCCCATTCGAAGAATTCGAGAAGCCTCAACAACCTTTCGCTGGCACCGTCGCCGAAGAGCAACAGTATCCCATATCATCAGGATCGAATGTACTCTAGATTTGATGGAGTTGTTTTGACCCTCAAATTCTCGAGTCGACTCGCTCCTTTGGAGGAAACCAGAAAACCCTCCAGACCAGTTCAAGAATAAGCCTGTGGAAAGCTACTTCTTCAAAAGCAAAAGTATTTCATATCATCTATTCTCCCTTTGTTTCTCCTTATCCTTCATGCAACCTGCAAGACAAGGAGAAAAAGAACGAGCAGCCGGAATCCGAAGTCAAACCTCCGATTTGGGACTGCTTGCTTGGGACTTTGATTGCTTACCTTGTCTGTCACCTCATTCGGCAGATCTTCTCAGTCAGAGAATTGGGGAACTCCACTAAATGGTTTGTATCGCACTTGACCAAGCCTGAACCTACAAGTAAGCTTCAAGTGAAATGATACATTACCTTGTGCATCAACATATGTTCAAGATACCACTCCTACCTATGGGACAGAGGCAACTGAAGAGGATACCAACTCAAGGACCCATAAGAGTTTCCCTCTAATCAGGAGGCCAATCACAATGCGACACATGTCAACGTCAGGGGCCAACCACAGCACGACACGAGTCAACATCAGAGGCAAATCACAACATGACACGTGTCAATGTCAGAACAAAGCTAGAAACTCTTCTATAAATAGGGACCATTCTCCCACAATAATCCCTAATGTCTTTTGTGCGAAATCATTCATTAGAATTCACAAAACGAGAGCGTGAACCTATGTACTTGTGTGAACCCTTCACAATTAATGAGAACTCCTCTACTCCGTGGACGTAGCCAATCTGGGTGAACCACGTACATCCTGTGTTTGCTTCCCTGCCTCTATATCTTTACATACTTATCTGCACTAGTGACCGAAGCAATCCACCGAAGGTCACACACCTGACACTTTCTGTTGTACCAAAGTCCGTGGCTTTTTATGATATGTATGAGCGACTAGATACCAAAGAAGGAGAGTTAGATATCTAAACTAGCTAAAGCAAGGGAAAAGAAGACAAGGGACCTAAACCAAGTGAGGTACGTCAAGGATAAGGATGGAAAGGTTCTTGCTACAGAGAACGCGGTCAAAGATAGATGGAGAGGTTATTTTCATAATCTTTTCAATGAGGGACATGAAATGAGTACTCAGGAAGGGATAAATGCGAAGCTTAACCTCTGGCGAGTTGGAATCTAAAGGTCTTCGCCTAAGTCGGTTAAAGACAAAATATATGAAGTGCAAGTTCAGTGCAACTGGAGGCCCAAATGAGTTACGGGTGAGGATCGGAGAACATGAAGTACCAAAGAGCGACCGTTTTCGCTCCCTAGGATCTATCTTTCAAAAGAACGGAGATTTAGATGGAGACCTTAACCATAGAATACAAGCTGGATGGATGAAGGGGCAGAGTGCATCCGGCGTGTTGTGTGACCGGCGTGTGCCACTAAAGCAAATTCTATAGGACGACAATCAGGCCAGCGATGCTGTATGGCACGGAATGCTGGGTGGTGAAGCATCAACACGTACATAAAATGGGTGTAGCGGAGATGAGGATGCTTCGTTGGATGTGTGGGCACACGAGAAATGATAAGATTAGGAATGAGTATATCCGAGGTAAAGTAGGAGTAGCCGAAATTGAAGGAAAGACTAGAGAAAGACCTAGGAATAGAGGTTCATGGCTGAAGAGGTAAAGGAAGACCTAGTAAGACTTTGGAAGAGACTCTAAGAAAAGACTTAGAGTATTTGGATCTAACGGAAGATATGACACAAGACTGAGCACAATGTCGTTCTAGGATTCATATAGCCAACCCCACTTAGTGGGAAAAGGCTTTGTTGTTGTTGTTGTATTTATTTGAAAATCAGCAATGTTTCATTGAAAGACCAAACGGTCGAAGAGATATACATAAAAGAGATATCAAGAGGTTCTTCAGACCAAGAACAAAAACCATTACAAAGAAGTGTTGAGCGGGCTAGATGGTACACTGCTTCATTCACGTGGCGGCATATATGGGTGATGACAGCTCTAGCGATCTGGTCTAGCAATGCCTTTGCATCCTCAGCAATATGGCCAAGTGGCGAGAGGTTGAGGGATTGGCCTTACAAAGCTAAGACAATCTGGAGAGAATCGCTCTCCTGAATAAGATTTTGATAACCCATGTTGATCGCCGGAATGAGGCATTCTCTAACCCCTGGAGAAAGATAAACAACAAATTCACCGTCCTGCTAGGTTCATAAACATATAAACATGATGAAGCTCTAGCATTAGCCCCACACTTTAAAATTTGCAATGCACACAATGGTCACCAAATCTCTGTACACTAAAACAACACAAAATTAGAACTTCACTAGTTTTGAATCATTTCAAGGAGGACATAAAAATAAAACGTATAAATAAGAATATAGAGTAAAATTGTAAACGGAAAGCAGTTAAAAAATAATCATGATATGATATGTCACGCGGATAAGTTTAATTTCTCTCAAATAAATAAAAAAACTTAATCTCTCTCAAAATATATCTAAATTACATGTTAACAAAAATCTCTCTCCCTGAAGAAAGGAAAACAATAATATAATCTTTTATCAAACAAATTAAAATCATGACAGTAATGTAATTTTGGATAAACAAAATTTTTACGTTTTCTTTTTTTCCTTCACCCACCCACATTAACCTAACATATCTCTAAATTAAAAAAAAAAATCTATATATAAACTTGTTTCCATTTCTCTCTTTCACATTTCTCTAGAACTTCTCCATCTTCCCTTTATTTTCCAACCAAAAAAAAAAAACTCTTGTATATTTACGCCCACATTTTGTTTCATCTACCGTATATATATTAACCAAGAACAAACAAATTCTCCAGCTCGTCGATAGCTCTCTTTCCAACTCGTCGAGCTCTCTCCCTCCAACTTGTCGAGCTCTCTCCCATGGCTTTTCCGTCGATTTTGATATGAGCTAGAGGTTAGAAGCTACCATTTTAGAGATATTCTACTTTCAATACAATTTCGACTCATTTCCCACTAGTCCAGTCGGAATTCGATCTGCAGAGGACTCTGTTAGGGTTTTGGTCTGCTGAGATCCGAGGTAATTTTCAATCGTTTCTTATGATTGGATTGAATTGTTTCGATTCACTTTTTTCTTTTTCTTTTTCATTTTTCTGAATTTGTTTTTTATTTCGTTTTCGAAGAACTGATTGGATTGATTTCGTGAATAATTTGTATTTCTATACTTTCAGAGGTTTGAGACTGTGATTTTGAAAATTGGAGGCTACGATTTCATAATTTTGAGGCTGCGATTTCTGGTTGTTAATACGTAAGTCACAAATCTAAATTCTCTATCTCTAAGTTTTCTCACTTTGGATCATTGTGAACCCCAACTCGTGATTAAACAGTATTCCTACAAGTCTACCGTCTCTGCGTGGATGCTTGATTAATAAAGACAGGAAAAGAGGAGGAGTAGTTGCTTTACATGTTCATCCAAATGATGTAGTTCTTTGATCACCTTGTAGAAATTTTGTAGTTACAATCTCATTTCTCCTTGTAGGTCTATATATCTGAATAAAACCAAGTTTTTAGGTAATTAATGTTGAATTCATGTTACTTCTTTCATTCACATATCTGAAAAAGGCCTGGATTTTACTGAAAAGGTACACATCATGCCTTTCTTTTGGATGCTCAACTGTTGTGGTTTCCATGTTTTTGTGATTTCTAGAATATTAACCCTTCAATGTCTAATCCTATTCATTTTTGTTCTCATTTATCAACAGATTGCTGAGGTGGCAGTGATCCTATTGATTCAACGTTATCCTTCGATGTCAGTTCAAAGTTACAAGTAAACTGAGGTATGCAAAGGTTGTATGTGTTAACTACTAGTGTAGATGTTCTCTTCCGATTCTCATGGTAACATTTTTCAAGTTAGTTCACGTAGAAGAGTTGTGAGTCGTATAGGTGTTGCTTGAGCACTGCGGTCAAACTCCTAGAGTATGATGGCGGGTCAAGGTGAGTGAAAGAAGGTAAACAAATATGAAATAGTTTACAAAGTAAATAATTTATGTTGGAGGTAGATAAATTGGGGTGAAACAAATAGTTCTTGATAGGTTTTATCTACTCTATCTACTTCTGTGGTATATGACTATGAAGTATGTTTTCCTTCAATGTTGGAGTGGGGAGAGAGCTTTGATTTTTATTTATTTATTTATTTATAATTAGAGATTTGTTAGAATCACATGTAGGTGAGACTTAAAAAAAAACAGCAAAAGTTTGATTGTTTGAAATCACATGTAGGTGAGGGTTTGGTTAACAATGAGTGTTATATTAATATGTAGTTTAGATATATAAAAATAAAACAGAAAGGCAAACGCAAGTCAGTAGAACAAACAAGTTTTCAGTTTGCAAACTGAAATGGTCATCAAACAGCCTCTTAGTTTTAGAGATTAGGAAAGTGTAAACGAATATGTACGTACCCAAACTCTTAAGAAATCAGAAATTACAGATCATCTGAAGTGGACGGTTGCTCTTGCTCCTCATCCTCTTCAATATCAAAAGGAACATTGGGATCAATCTGCCTGCGTTTTGGATGATCATCTGCTGGCTCCGAAGATGAGGAAACCCATTGCTATTGCTGATCATGTTCATCATCGACGATATCTGAGGATCCATGTTGACGAGGCCTCTTCCCAAGACTGCTCGTTGGTCTCAGAGACAAGTGAAGCAGTTCGTCTTGGTTGCGCAATAGGCAGTGCACACCGCAGCTTTTAATGGGACACCCACTGAGGAAACGAATTATAACTTGAAAAGTATCTCCCTGCTGCTCCTGCTCCCCTAAACCCACTAACGCAAACCTCACATGAGTTGCCATTATCTCCGTTGTATACCATACATAAGGTACACAATGTATTTTTCCGTTGATGAAAATATACTCGTCATCAACATAATACCTTGGTTTAAGATGAGAATAATAAGTCGATGGTTCAAGAACATAAGATAGAGCCAATCCAAATAACGTCTCTCCCGCTTGTAATTTTAGAGGAATTTCAGAACGAAATTCACTACCTCCAACAAATTCTTATTTCATGTATATTCATCCCATTCATATTTTGGTAGAGGTTGAATGGTTGTGGGATGGTTAGAGGTACAGTTGAACCACTTTAGAACTTCATTGTCTGGGTAAATAATGTTCAATTTAGAGTGTGGATATATTTCCTGCAATAGTAGATATATATAGTTAACAAATTACAAACATTTGTGATCTGATCTCTATTTCAAGTATCAACAAAATTTATTTTCATTTGAACATAAATTAAGAAGAGAGACCAACCTCATTCAACAAGTTGTTTTTCAACTTTGCCACCTCATCACCACTTAGTCCAAAGGAGTTATACAAGTTAAGAAACTCAAGCCTCGGGGACAGTTCATTCAACAAGTTTTTTTTCAACTTTGCCACCTCATCACCACTTAGTCCAGTGCAGTTACACAAGTTAAGAACCTGAAGCCTCAGGGGCAGTTTTGGAATTTTCTCCAATGATGTGCAATCATCCAGATATAATGAGTTTAGTTTTAGTGGAAGGACTGGAATTTCTCAAAGCCTCTTGCAACCCGACAAGAAAAGTCTATCCAAGTTGACAACTTTGCTAATACAACCCAAAAGGCTAACAAAATTGTTTCTCGATAGTTTAAGTGCTTTTAATGAAGACCAGCAATCAAGAGGCACAAGGAAATCTCTTTCTAATAAATTGCATCCTTCCAAATCAAGAAACAGATGTACATTGGTACTGCAGGATGAAACTTCATCAAACTTCACCTTCTTTCCAAAAAGGGGGAGTTGGATATTTTGCAACGGATAACCACTTGCTTTCAATGTCCTAAGCCTAGTAAAATAAGCAATTGATGGCAATTTTCTTATGCCACTTTTTGCTATATCCAGATGGTATAGGGATTCCATCTTGCCCTCTATTTTTGGGAAACTCTCGAGCCTTCTGCAACCACCAAGAGAAAGTTCACACAGGGACCCACTAAGTTTTATTGCAAACCTCGTAAGCTTAAAGCACCCACTAAGTTTCAATAACAATACTTCCCCCTTGAAAATTAGCCTTGTCTACAAGGCTAAAAAATTTGGATGTGGGAGCTTGTTTGAAAGCAGCAGCACATTCCCTTGTGATGGTCATGTTCTCTATTCCAAATATGCCCATTGCAATCCAAATATTAGCAAGTTTCAAAACAGGTGCATCATTCAGTGGTTTCAAAGCACTAGTTGACATCTCATGAAGGGCTTGCACGATATAGTTCCTTGAGCTATTGACACGCCCCTACCCCGATGTCTTGTATGTGGAAATTTTCAGGTCGACAGGCCAAGGGCCCACTCCAACAACATCGATATTGTCCCCACTTAACCACCTGCACAATCCTTAGGTGTGAGGTTTTATCATAAAAGGCCTCGATGTTAGTTAGAGCGGGGTAATTCTATTTAAAGCACTTTCACTTGGGCCCTCTGGCCGATGTGGGATAACACTGGGGTTCCAACACTCCCCTGCACGTGAGACCCCATTTATGGGTCACACGTGAAAATCCACATCGGCAACCACGTGGAGCCATTGTGGACTCACCCATCACGCAGGGCCATTGGGGACCCACCCAAACACGTGGCATCTTTGGCCTACGTGGAGCCATGTCGGGACTCACCCATCGTGCGGGGCCAAACGGAGACCCACACAATCACGTGGCAGTGCGGGCCCGCCTCCTGGCTCTGATACCATGTGGAAATTTTCAGGTCGACGGGCCAAAGGCCCACTCCAACAACACCGATATTGTCCCCACTTAACCACCTGCACAATCCTCAGGTGTGGGGTTTTATCACAAAAGGCCTCGATGTTAGTTAGAGAGTGGTAATTCTATTTAAAGCACTTTCACTTGGGCCATCTGGCCGATGTGGGACAACACTGGGGTTCCAACATTGTAGACATCGGGGTGGTCACGTGCTGGCCGACACCCGAGGGGTGACGAAAGCCATTTAATTAAACGTTAAACCCCGAAAATGTTCACAAACATGCATAATATATCTAAAACGATAATAATTAATGTAAAGCAGCAAAAACATAATTACATTAAAATAATATTCAACTGCCAACACTGAAATTAGCAGGATACAACAGACCCTGTCCAGAGCATACGTCTAATATAGATTACAAAGGAAAGAATACAAAATTGAATAAACAAAAAGGAGTGGGTCCTACGCCGAAATGACTCGAATATGCCGATGCCAAATTGTCTGGGTGCCGTGATTGTATGGGTGCCGGGATTGTATGCTTCGAATCTAAATCCTGAAGGGGGTGCAAAACAAAGGTGAGTGGACCAATTTGATATACATATAATAAAACAATTATCAATATACTAACTCCCTGATTTTATGAAAACACATATATATTATGATAAACATAGGTTTTCCGAAACCTAGCATGCCATGCATTATCTCATGTCATAACTCATCGTGCAATGTCTCAATTCATAACTCGCATATCATAATCACTAGTGTCCACATATATCCCTCCAGGCCCTATGCCATATCCTTGTCTCTGAGCATATAGTTAGAGGAAAATATCGCTTCAGGCCCTATGCCAGCTCCTCGTCCCTGTACTAAATAGCCAGAGGAAAACACACTCCAGGCCCTATGCCAACTCCACCGTCGCCCGGGATGGACCAGAATCTATCCCTTCATCCCGTAGCGAAAATTGGGACCATTAGGTAATATAGAACTATCGCACATACATTTATGAACAAGTAACATCATATATCATTCTTATACTTTCATGCTTTTCATGCGTGCAATTCTACTAATAAAATATGTATTTTTAGAAGGGGTCCACTCACAGTACTTAGCCGTCCAACGCTGCGCTGCTAGCGAATATAGAAAAGCCACAATAGTCGTCCCTAAGCACATAAAAGGTACAACTTGGTCAAAATCTATTCTAACGATTTTATTTGGGAAAACGGACTTCAAAAACGGGTCCAGGACGTCCAAATTAGCCTAGGAAGGGTCCCAGATGGACCCGAAAAAGTCAACTTCGAAAGTCAACCGTTGATCGGTCAAAGTCAACGTTGACCGTTGACCGTTGACCCAGTCAACAGTCAACCGGATCACGGGTCACGAGTCAGGGTTAGATCCGGGTTTGGGTTTTAGGGTTTAGCCCAAAAGGGTTAAAGGGTTAATAGGTTTTTGGGCTAAATGGGTTATAGGGTTTGGGTTTAAATGGGTTAAAGGGTTTAGGGCTTGGGCCCTGATCTAAAGAAACCCAAAGGGTTTCTGGTTTAGTCTACACGGGGCAAAGGCCCTGTGATCCTTGGCCCAAGGCTTTAAGCCAAGGGTTTTGGGTTACAAACAGAATGGGCCGAAGGCCCCAACTATAATGGCCCAAGGCCTTTAACAAAATAAAAATAAACTTAAAAGAAATAAAAGAAATGGGTTTAGGTTTGCAAACGGGCCTAAGGCCCGAGGGTTTAGAACGGCCCAAAGGCCTTTTTAATTTTATATAACTTAAAATAAAAATTGAACGGGCTTGGGTTTTGGGCTGCGCCAAAACGGGCCTGAAGCCCGATGTTTTTAGAACCGGCTAAAAGGCTTGGGCTCGACGGAACCCCTGAAGAAGAACGCCGGAGCTTCTACAGCTCCGGCCGACGGAAGACCACGGTCTTAGACCTCGATCTAGGTACCAAAATGAAGTACGAAGAGAGAGGAGAAGTTTACTACCTTTGGTTCGCCATAGAAACGGTCGGAGAGTTCGGAAAGTTCCTCGAGACTCACGGGGTTCGCCGGAAAAACGGGTGTACACACCCCCGAGTCAATCTCCACCTAAAACCTCGAAAAAGTCACTAAATCATTTCAAAAATCTCAACCTATCAACATACAACTCCGAGATAGGAAGGATCGAGGCTTACCTAGCCGGAAAAACGAAGAAATCTCGCCAGAGAGTTCTGGGTTTTCTCGCTGGCCTTGCTGCGACCCGAGAGAGAGAGAGATAGATAGAGAGAGAAGGACGATGATGGTGGTGCTAACGTGCGTGCGTTCGTGAGTTCACGGGAGGGACGAGAGAGAGATGAGGGGATTCGAGAGAGGGAAGGGAGAGTGCAGTGAGAGGGAGAGGATACGGGAAAAATAGGGGAAACAAAATCAGAGGTAGGCCCCTTGGGCTTACCAAATAAGAAACAATTTTTTTTAATAGAGCGGGGTGTAACAGCTATCATCTAGTGGTACAACAGTGCCATCAAGCAACTGAACCTTAGTGTTTTTCTCAAGCAAATTCTTTACAGCACCCTTCACTAGCAATGACTCTTCCCTTGAAACAGAGTTGACAATTACACCCGCGGATTTCTTATCGCGATCAAACTCAAGGGTTACAATTCGACGTTCAAATTCACTCCACTTCTCGCAACAACCAAGCAAATCCCTTATATTTGATGATTCCCACCCTTGGACTCTTTAGAAAGAACCATCTTCTCAACTAAAAACTTTGGAGCTGCCTCAGTAGGCTTTCCATGGGCAACATACTTCTGTTCTGCCTGTTCAAAGCTAGCATTATTGTAGACAATAGCTACCTTTGCGATCATTTGAAGATTAGCATCCATTTGACCAGTTGGCCAGTTAAGAATTTCACCATCAAGTGGATTGTATGTAATTCCATCCACCCTAAACTTCAGTAGTATAATAGGCCTAGAACTCCAAGCTACAAGTTTTGCCACTACCATCTGGTTTGTAGTCATGGTCCCTGTTTTATCATAAGCTCCAATCAACACATTTGCTACTTGAATATCATAGGTTAAGCAATGCCATTCCCTTTCCAAGTAGGAAGCAAAGTGATGTTTCTGAACAATCAGCACAGCATGACCACTACCCTTTTTTGGCATGATTTTCTTATCAAATTTGAAGGTCCAATCTATTCCTATAAGTTCAGACTTCTTCACTTCAACCTTTGAAGGCTAAATCTCCTCCAATCTCAAAACAAGCTTCGTGAAAGTGCAAGCCATAATTGACTCAAGGAAAAATTCACAAGAATGCGGACAAGCTCAATGCTGAAAAGGGCTTTAATAGAGTCAAGACTTCCACTAGAACCTGACGATCGTAGAGAATGAGAAATGGTGTATAAAAGCTGTGACCAACATTCTTTCACATCCTGTTGCATGAATTACTGACCAAAATGAGGGTACTTGTTGAGCAATACCATCCAAAATCGCACAGGTGCCAAAGCCTTGATACCTTTATCCAATTCACTTATTAAAGCACAAACTGTAATAGTCAGCCTATGAGAAGTCAGATTCCACCCATCATTTCTTTCCAAATGAGAATACTTGATCAAAGCTGATTTCAACTCTGGAACAGAATACAGAAAATGTACTGTGGAGTTCATATAATAGTTGTTTCCCAAGTAAAATAAACTAGTATCATAAACCAAGTTAATAGGTATTTTAACAAGGTTTTCTTCTATGGGTACTTTGCTGCTAGGATCCCCACTCAAATCACTCTGGGCATCTAACTCAACATCATCCAAACCAACAGAGTGTGTAGTTTGATTTATGCCAACCACGCTTTTAGCTAACCGAAACATCACAATGTCTACATGGGAAGTTTTTTCATCTAAGCCTTTGCTTTCAATAATCTTGGTCTCAACGTGGGATACATTAGCTTTTTCTTCATAAGAAATTTCTTTAAGCATTTGTTTAATCCATATGGCACTAGCAGCAAAACCATGTTCCAGGATCAGCTGCTCCAGATAGGAAAACCAACATCTATGAGAAACATGCCGACGAAGTTGCATAGATGCAACACACTCACACCTATATTCAATTCCTACTCCACTAAGAGTATACATAATATTGTTATTGACGCATGACCCTGACAAGTTGAGAGCTAAATAACCATATATCAAGAGCTTCAAATATACCAAGGCATCCAGATTTCTCCTCAATGATTGCGATGCAACATAGACGTGGAGGAATGGCTCATATATAGTGAACTGGTTTGCACAAGCACTACTGAGATTGGAGGTGATATGACAAGGAATAAGCCTTTGTAGGTGATGTATGAGATAGTAAATAAAATTGAAGAGTGTTCCTATATTTTCGTCACCCCGTCTCTTAGACATTTTATCAAACAGGGTAGATGCACGCAGATCCTTCCTCACAACCTTACCCACAATATACCAATTAACCCATCCAAATTTATCTTTCAGGTCTGCACCATAGTTATCAGTCATAAGAGAAGGGAACTTAGCCTCCGGAATTGCTGAAATGATACTCAAATTAAGAACTACCTCAGGTCCAATTTTCGTAGTATCAAAGAACGAGTGCTTATGGAGTAGCTATTGGAATAAGTTAATATTTAGGAGAAAATGAATGTAAATATTTTGCAATTACTACTCATGTTTTAGGAAAGGTATTATGTTCTTTATTTGTTTCCTTTTGTAACTAGGGTTGTATATACCTTTTATTCAAAATTATGGAATATAGAGAGATTATCCCGTAAAATTCTATTGTACCTGCGGAGCAGAGATTGGTAAGAATTAATAACGCACCACAAAGTAGCACACAATAATCCTATTGATTTTCCTTATTAACACTAAAATTTGTCGATTGTAGCATATGAAAATAAGGGTCTTTCCCGCAGAAGATTGTTTTATCCAAATACTTAAAAATGTCACAAAAATTGGGTGGCTGTCTCCACTGACCAGCCACCGAAAACTAATTATTAGACCAACTTACACTTATCCAAATGCAACAAAATTTTATACACATAAACTAGACACACCGAGCTATGCTCACACAAATTTTTGGGATTTTTGGAGATGATTTGCTATTTAAATTAAATCGGACAAAACAGAACAGAAACAAATTTTAAATAATACCAATAGATTTTAATTCACAAGTTAAGAAAAACGAGTTAGGGGAAATGTTATCCACCTCCAAATAATCATGCAAACATGTTATGTTTCATGATAAATTCCTTTTATTTCCGGATGAAGTTGCTCAAGTTGGCTCAATGTTAGAACTCAACCTATTACTCTTTCTTACGTAGTATGTTAAGAGAATGGCGTTTTCAACTTAACTTAGTCCCTAGCATGCAATCTAGAATGGCGTGTTCATATAGATTTAACAAGTAGAAATCATTAAGAATTAAAAGAGTTTGAGACATCACAAGGCATCGTAAGTACTGGCGTTGTCTTACTTATCCTAGAAATTGATTCACATGTTAACCACAATTAACAAGTGCTACTCTAGAACATATGTAGGTCCTCATTCAACAAGGGCAGGCACATATATATTCATAGCATTAAAATCCTTAATATGCTCACTATGTATGCATCCATAGAAACACAAAAAGAATTCATCAATGACATAAGTAGTGAATCAATTTTCATCATTTTATAAAAGTCATTCAAACGAAATATCACAACACATTCACAATCATATTTGGGGCTTCAAAACAGCCCCTAACTACTAAAATTTAGTTACACATTATTCTCAAATTAAACCAAAAATTAAATATGAATTTGAAAAGATAAAACCAATAGAGGAGAGTGCTCTCTGTGAAACCGAATGGTGTGGCTTGCTTGCTGCCTTCCACGTCCGTGCCCTGTAGCTTCTTTCTCTGTGCTTCTTCTCGGTGCTCCGGACAGAAAGCAGCGCTCAGAGGCGCTGTCCTGGCAGCTTCTTCTCGGTCCTCCGTAGCCTCTCAGCTCTAAATGAGCGCTGCCCTTTGGCACTGCCCTCTGGCAGCCACTCTTTCCTCTCTCTCTTTTTGTCAGCCACTGCACCGACTGCCCTCCTTCCTTTTATATTTTTTTCTTCACGGTTTTCTGGTTGCCAAGGCAGCCTGTTCAAAACTCCTCTGCGCTGCTTTTTCTGAAAACCCCCAGCTCTCTCTTGCCTTTATTTGCTGCCTTGAGTCTCTCCAGCGTGCTTTGATGTTATCTTCCCCTTTTTTTTATTTATTTTCCCCCGCAGCACTCACTATTTTTTATTATTTTTTTTATATTTTCTTTTCTGCCAACCCTCCTTTGCTTCACTTGCTACTCTGTCCTCTGAATTTCCACTATCTCCACGCTGCTCAGAGGCAGCTTCCCTTTTGACTTGTTTTTCTGCTGCCCTCCATGTGCGTGCCTTGCTGTGCTGCACTCCTGATTTGCTTCTTTATTTTATTTCCCTATTTTCCAGCTGCCTTGAAAACAAAGGCAGCTTCATATATATCCTTTTTTATGCCATGCCGATCCCGGTCCCTCCTTGTGGTAACGTGAACGCCTTCTGATTTTTCTAATGCTACAACATCAAATAAGTGGGATTGAAAATCCCACTGTCTGTTGAGTGATGACGAGAAAGCAAAGCACACTACTTTCTTATTTTTATTAACCAAATAGAGTGGGTAAGACAATTTTGACGAATTTATTATTTAAAACTTTACTTGTTCTATTTTTATTTTCTTTTATTAAAAAAATCTTATAAAACACAAAAACAAAGTAAATAGCTCAAAAATATAAGGAACTAACTAAGAAAAGATAAGTGAATTTGATGTAAAATATATATAAATATGATCCGATCAAATACCCCCACACTTAGCTTTTGCTAGTCCTCAAGCAAAACAAAGAAAACATGAACAAGTAGTAACATGAAAAACATTAGCTTCCCCCTAAGTGACCCTCATAGAATTTCATTCGAGAACACACATCATCAAGAACCATAGCTATCACTAAATAAGCTAATCCAAGATCATCTTCCTTATTCAAATATTAGCAGTAATCTTTAAATCATCCTTGAAGTGTAGTGTGTGAGATAGCCATGCTAATGCAATTTCAAGTTTTTATTTTTAAAATCATCATATGCAAACTAGCGACCTTCTCACGGGACATACACTCAATCACATATGTGTTTAGTTTTAATGTGTTTCGCTCAAAGAATCAAATGTGAAAGTTTTACCATAAGCTTGCATAAAAATCACTTCTCCACAATCATAATTGCAAAACTTAAATCAAGAGGACTTTTATTGGATGTACTGAGGCTGAGGGAGAGGGGTATTGAAACGAAAGAATATGTAAACACAAGTTCCAAGCTACATTGCAAGCAATTCTTTTGTTGAGATTTATAAGAACTCAAGCTCTCCAGCGATTCTTCTAATACCTCCAACCACACCCTTAAACTGAAACTTTAAAAAAAATTTACTTTCTTTGTATACAATCTTTCTTTTTCTTTTTCTTTTCTTCTATTCTCTTTTTTTTTCTTTTATTTTTATTTTTATTTTTTATAATAATAAATACAAACATGAAATACCCCCACACTTATTCTTTTGCCAAACTCCTTCCAAGTACTTCACAAACATTTCTCATAAGACAGTCTCAAATTGCTTGCTTGGAATGGGTAAGGAAACATGTTTGAGGTATAAGGATAGACATATCTGGTGATAAGAAATAAAAGGCTCAACATAACGGCTCAAATTGGCAATCTAATGATATCATTTTTCTTTGGGAAATATGGTTATTTGGGCCATGGTGGTAAACCTAATGCCTCTATCATTTTCAAGTTCATGCAATCAATGACAAATATTTCGAAAGATCGTTACGCAAGTTCTAGAGATGTATCTCACATAAGTTCATCACACATGAAAGAATGGGAGTGTATGAAAAATGCATACACTTTCAATAGGCTCAAAAACTCACATAGGATGTATATGGTCACTAAATTCACATATGAAGCTTTAAGTCATGCTTTAGTTTCACATCAACAAGGCTATGTGCATTTGGTTTTTCAAAGATGATCAAACATGTACAAACTAACAAGAGAATTAGGAATTTCACGAAACACATGTTAACTAAGTTCTTGATCATCATGGTTCAAATTTGATCCAATTATATCATTGGGTCGGGAAACTAACAAAAATCTAATCTAAAACAATAAGGAAAACAAGACAATATTTTTGGATTTTTAAATTTTTCCGAATTTTTTTATATTTTTATAAAAAAATTTAAAAGAACAAAACCAATTAAGAAAACAAAAAGCAACCACACGAAAACAAATGAAACCAATTCGTAGTCGAAGGTACAAAAATTTTCAATTTGGTCATTTTTTATACTCTTGATACCCCCACACTTAAACTAGACATTGTCCCCAATGTCAGAAAACATTAATATGCAAATAAAAATAAAATGAATAAATAATAAGAAACAAAATAAAGCAATTGGACTAAAAACTTCCCTAATTTGCAGTAAAATGAAGCGATGACCCCCAAGCTTAAATTCTGCAATCAACTTCAAGGGTGGAAATAACCAAAAATTCCTGCAAAGAAAAGAAATAAATCAGTTAAGCATGCAAGAAAATATAGAAAATGCAAACGAAAAATAGAAAATGAAAATAAAAGACAATGAATAGAACTAATAGGTGATCATTGGTCGTGCTCGTTGATTTTCCACAGCTTTCATCTTGAACTGGATGGGCCTTCTTTCTTGCAAGTGATCCTCAGTTTAGTTGAGGATGAATCAGCACGTTGTCTCCACATGCTTCAAGTACTCAGGTCTCCATGCAGATGTGCATCTTCTTGAACTCTTGGATCATCTCTGACTCCGCCTTCATCTGGATGCAACTCAGACTCCTCCTGCTTCGTCTGTGAGATACTTTTGCTTTTGAAGAAGTACCTCAACACAGGTTTATTTTTGAAGTGGGCTGGGAGGGGTCTGAGATGAGTACTCGAGAGCAAGACTAGGTAAGCAATCAGGATCTCTCTTTCTCCATGTTCTTCAGATGAAGGTGAGGAGAAAGCGTGATATGAGATACTTTTGCTTTTAACCTTCATGATATGAAATACTTTTACTCTCGAATGATTTGTTTTCTGGGGTGCTCCAAGGGATGAAGAACACTGAGTAACTCGAAAGGTTTCTTTGGGAATACATTCTCTG
Organism: Crataegus laevigata; assembly: GCA_963580275.1. Taxonomy (NCBI): domain Eukaryota; kingdom Viridiplantae; phylum Streptophyta; class Magnoliopsida; order Rosales; family Rosaceae; genus Crataegus; species Crataegus laevigata. The sequence continues at coordinate 33,491,700 of OY756942.1, read as the reverse complement.
AGATGAAGATGTGCTGAGAGGGTGTGCCTTTGCTGTGGAAGGCGAAGGTAGGTACTTATAGGACTTTTCTTCACAACCGGAACTATTCTCTCACTCATTGTCGGCAGCCGGTGGATGGATGAACAGTACCAGTTACGCGCTTTCTGACAAAGCTGCCCCGCAATTCCCGCAAAGCTGAATGTGCATGTGACGAGTGACGACACGACTGGAAAAGCTGATCGCCTCGTGATTTCTGAGCAAGCCCGACTTTTGATAAAGGAACGACTCTTTTGAGAAAGGAATCCGGCCTTTGAGAAAGGAGCCCGACTCTTCGATTTGCGAGATGACGCCTCTTCGATCTGCGAGAGAGGAGCGCCTCATTGATTTGCTTCTTTTTATAGAGGTATGAATTTTGTTTCACATCACACTTGAACTCCCTCCTGTAAACACTCCCTTCTTGCACTCTGCAATCTTAATCTTTCCGAACTCTTCTTTCTCAACACTTTCTAAAAATGTCTTGCCCTTCCGACCGTCGCCTTAACTTGAATGTCGGAGAAGACGATGACTTATCTTCTCCGAACAACATTTGGCATCCGTCCTTCATATCCCCCAATGGTCCTCTTACAGTTGGGGACTCAATGATGAGAAACGATATAACCGCTACGGTGGTTGCTCGAAATCTCCTTACTTCAAGAGACAATAGGATGCTATCCAGGCGGTCAGACGAGTTGGCTGTTCAGGACTCTCTTGCTCTCAGTGTCTAGTGTGCAGGCTCAGTTTCAAACATGGGCCAACGCCTTCTTGCCCGATCTCGTCAGGTGGAGTCACTGATGGCTGAGGTGGCTAGTCTTCGGCAAGAGGTCAGAGGACTCAGAAACGAGAACAAGGAGTTGCACATGCTCGCAACTAGTTACTCAACGAGTATGAAGAGGAAGCTGGACCAGCTGCAGGAGTCGGACGTTCGGATTTAGAATGATCATGAAAGGTTTATGGCGTTACTCCCGAGGTTTATGTTGCCTTCGTCATCTGGAGTTGCACCAAGTGTTCCGGCTCCGGAGAATCCAACTCTGGCGCTTCGTCTTTCCGAAGCTCCGTTGACTTCTGAGGCACCACCTGACCAATGACCAATGAATGCTATTAGTTCACTCATCATTGTAAAATATTTTTGCTTTTTTTTTATTTTTTTTTGTGTTTTTTTTTTTGTTTTTTTGTTTTTTTTTTTAATTTTTATAAATAAAATCAATGTAAAATATGTAAATTAATGTAAAAAAACTTTATTTAACCTTCTAACCAAATATCACAACTAAATAAACAAAACAAAAGGAAAGCAGTAAAGATAAGGATTTAGGAATGCAAATCTGATTGTGGGCGATTCCTAGGCCTCCCTTCTTTATTCAAATGCATGGGTTTATCCTTGAATGGACGGTGGTACTTGAAATGTTTCGACAACGGTCTAAATTCTAATGGAGGTGCCTGAATCATCAAAATCAGATTGTTAGGAGAAAACAAAATTGAAATTGGAGAAGATGGCTTACTTGCGTTCAAACTCAATGACAAACACCACATTTTCAAAAGTATCAGCGACTTTGAACTTGGCCAGATTGCATGTGATGATTGTGACTTGTTCCGTGTCATCAAACTCAACTTCTTGGGCCTTTGTTTCCTCAACTACATCATCTTTAATGCATTCTACATATTTTCCAGCCACTTCATTATCTTGAATCGTTCTTCTTGGTGTACAACTCTCTTCAAACAATTCAACACAATCTGGAACTTGATTTGGTACACCAAGAATTGGGATCTCACTTTGTACCTTCGGCTGCTCAACAACTTCTTGTCGACTCAAAGTCACAGCATTCATCTGCTCAGCATTTGGATTCACCACTGTTTGGCTAGGCAACCTTCCTGGTTGGTGTTGTTGCCCTATCAAACTTGCTAATTTACTCATTTGGTGCTCAAGGCTTTCAATTGCTTTGTCTGTTTTCTGTTGATGAGATATAGTAGAGTTAGCTAAAGAAGCAATTAAATCCTTAAGAGACTTACTTGGAGCTTGTTGTTGTTGAGGCTGAAATGGTGCCTGTGGTGGTGCAAATGGCCATTGATAGAACTCCTCAGATGGCTGCAATTGTTCTTCTTTTTGTGAGCCCTGCGTCAAAAAAGTTAGTCCATCAAGAATTTCATTATAACTCATGGGCATACTTGAATTCGATTAGAATTGTTGTGGGGGAGGTTGTGGTGGCTGCATAGATCTTGAATAGAACTCCTCTTCTTGCTGCCAATATCCACCTTGTTGAACTTGTTGAGGTTCCTCCCACATATAATCTGTATAATCTCTCCAATCCGAATTGTAAGCGTTGGAAAACATGTTGTTGCTTGGTTGATCATAGCCTTGATAACCCCAAGCATCTCCATTCGCAGTGAATTGAGAACGTTGATGAAGTTGAAATCCTTGCCCATAAGGCACATCGAATCTAGGGACACTTGGCATTGTGGTCCTTTCGGCATAATGAGTCAATTGAGAAGTGAGATGCGCCAATTAAGCTTGAATGGTCGCACGTGTCATGTCTTGCTCTATTTGTACCTTCGAGTATGCATATACTACAAAAAGTACCTAAAATAAAACAAATAAAACAAAAACACTAAATAGACAAGAAATAGAAAATAATAAAGATAGATAAAAAAAAATAAAAAAATAAAAAACTAAATAATAATAATAAAATAATAAAAATAAAATATAAGCAATTAGAAATAACAATCCCCGGCGACACGGCGCCAAAAATTTGGTAGGAATTAATAACGCACCACAAAGTAGCACACAATAATCCTATTGATTTTCCTTATTAACACTAAAATTTGTCGATTGTAGTATATGAAAATAAGGGTCTTTCCCGCAGAAGATTGTTTTATCCAAATACTTAAAAATGTCACAAAAATTGGGTGGCTGTCTCCACTGACCAGCCACCGAAAACTAATTATTAGACCAACTTACACTTATCCAAATGCAACGAAATTTTATACACATAAACTAGACACACCGAGCTATGCTCACACAAATTTTTGGGATTTTTGGAGATGATTTGCTATTTAAATTAAATCGGACAAAACAGAACAGAAACAAATTTTAAATAATACCAATAGATTTTAATTCACAAGTTAAGAAAAACGAGTTAGGGGAAATGCTATCCACCTCCAAATAATCATGCAAACATGTTATGTTTCATGATAAATTCCTTTTATTTCCGGATGAAGTTGCTCAAGTTGGCTCAATGTTAGAACTCAACCTATTACTCTTTCTTACGTAGTATGTTAAGAGAATGGCGTTTTCAACTTAACTTAGTCCCTAGCATGCAATCTAGAATGGCGTGTTCATATAGATTTAACAAGTAGAAATCATTAAGAATTAAAAGAGTTTGAGACATCACAAGGCATCGTAAGTACTGGCGTTGTCTTACTCAAGGTTCTAAAAGTCGCTAGGCGCTAGTCGGGCGGCGGGCTGGGGCCTAGCGCCTAGGCGGTTAGGCGGGGCCTAGGCGGGCGCCTAGGCGGACTAGGCTGATTTAAGTAAATCAATCCTATTTCGTGTAAATAAGTGTCTGCTTATACTTGAAATATATATAATTTCATCATAAACTACAAAATAGAATGCATATATATTATGAAGTATTGAAACATAATGAAAACATATGAAATAAGGATATAATGTGTGTTCATTTAAGTATGCAACAAGTCTCTTACAATTTATTGGGAAAAAAACAAAATGCAAAATGAAAGTTATCTATTTTTTGTCTAAGTGAGTTGCGACCTAGGCGAATGTTTAAGCGGGTCTAGGCGGGTCTTGGCGGGTGCCTAGGCGGTTTAGGCGGGTGCCTAGGCGTTCTAGGCGGTTGCCTAGGCGTTCTAGGCGGTGCCTCAGCAAGTCTAGGCGCCCTTAGCATTAATCGGGGCGGCGGGCTGGGGCCTAGCGCCTAGGCGGGGCCTAGGCGGCGCTAGGCGGGGATTTTTAGAACAGTGGTCTTACTTATCCTAGAAATTGATTCACATGTTAACCACAATTAACAAGTGCTACTCTAGAACATATGTAGGTCCTCATTCAACAAGGGCAGGCACACATATATTCATAGCATTAAAATCCTTAATATGCTCACTATGTATGCATCCATAGAAACACAAAAAGAATTCATCAATGACATAAGTAGTGAATCAATTTTCATCATTTCATAAAAGTCATTCAAACGAAATATCACAACACATTCACAATCATATTTGGGGCTTCAAAACAGCCCCTAACTACTAAAATTTAGTTACACATTATTCTCAAATTAAATCAAAAATTAAACATGAATTTGAAAAGATAAAACCAATAGAGGAGAGTGCTCTCTGTGAAACCGAATGGTGTGGCTTGCTTGCTGCCTTCCACGTCCGTGCCCTGTAGCTTCTTTCTCTGTGCTTCTTCTCGGTGCTCCGGACAGAAAGCAGCCCTCAGAGGCGCTGTCCTGGCAGCTTCTTCTCGGTCCTCCGTAGCCTCTCAGCTCTAAATGGGCGCTGCCCTTTGGCACTGCCCTCTGGCAGCCACTCTTTCCTCTCTCTCTTTTTGTCAGCCACTGCACCGACTGCCCTCCTCTCTTTTATATTTTTTTCTTCACGGTTTTCTGGTTGCCAAGGCAGCCTGTTCAAAACTCCTCTGCGCTGCTTTTTCTGAAAACCCCCAGCTCTCTCTTGCCTTTATTTGCTGCCTTGAGTCTCTCCAGCGTGCTTTGATGTTATCTTCCCCTTTTTTTTATTTATTTTCCCCCGCAGCACTCACTATTTTTTATTATTTTTTTTATATTTTCTTTTCTGCCAACCCTCCTTTGCTTCACTTGCTACTCTGTCCTCTGAATTTCCACTATCTCCACGCTGCTCAGAGGCAGCTCCCCTTTTGACTTGTTTTTCTGCTGCCCTCCATGTGCGTGCCTTGCTGTGCTGCACTCCTGATTTGCTTCTTTATTTTATTTCCCTATTTTCCAGCTGCCTTGAAAACAAAGGCAGCTTCATATATATCCTTTTTTATGCCATGCCGATCCCGGTCCCTCTTTGTGGTAATGTGAACGCCTTCTGATTTTTCTAATGCTACAACATCAAATAAGTGGGATTGAAAATCCCACTGTCTGTTGAGTGATGACGAGAAAGCAAAGCACACTACTTTCTTATTTTTATTAACCAAATAGAGTGGGTAAGACAATTTTGACGAATTTATTATTTAAAACTTTACTTGTTCTATTTTTATTTTCTTTTATTGAAAAATCTTATAAAACACAAAAACAAAGTAAATAGCTCAAAAATATAAGGAACTAACTAAGAAAAGATAAGTGAATTTGATGTAAAATATATATAAATATGATCCGATCAGAGATCATCTTCTTCGATTCCGGAAGCAAGACTGTAGATGGAGCAGACTTGTTCGATTGTGGCTTGACGGTCGAATTTGCCAGTGCTCGCAACATCGGTGAAGATGAGAGCAATGGTGGAATGGAATGGTCGTGGAATGTCGACGGAATTCGTGGGTTCTACGGCCTTGGATTCATTAACTAATATGAAATCATTCTCTGATTACAATTCAGGAAGATGACCCAAGTTCAAAGCCCCTCTCCTTCAACTGCATAATACATAAGTTCCTATTTCTATGAACAATGATGAATTGATTGTTATCTATGAAGTATGAACCAACCTTTATTTTTCTTCTTTTAATACAAATGATATTTTTGGGTGGGGGTGTGGAATCGAATTTGGGACTATAGATTTTGGGGCTTTTAATTAACCGAATTACAAAGGAATCGAATTTGGGACTATAGCTTTTGGGGCTTTTAACTAACCGAGTTACAAGCCCCTCCTGTGTATGAACTAACTTTAGGTGGTAGTATATGGCATTTTGTTTTTGGCAAGATAATTGTTGAGTGGTTTAGTCCAAGACATGCTATAGTTTCAAATTTTTATGAAGCATTTCACGCATGCTTAATCAATTTTTGTATAACAGGTTACATAGCTATAAGTTTTGTGGCTCTGCAAACCGCTGATTCTTTAAGTTTTCACCTATTCACTCCGCTAATAAATTTCATATACTATTGTTCATGCATTAATTAGTTGCCTAATTGCTCTATCCTATGTTAAATTGTTAATTTATTATGGGGTTTAATGGATGTAATGCAAGTGTTGAAAAAGAAAAGAAGAAGGAGATGCGGGATAAATAAGCCAAACTTTCTTCAAGATGCAGGTCTAGCTGAGAACCTGCCTCAGGAATATGGTCAAAGTGACGGTAATCATATGCATAGACTGTCAACACTCCAAATGTTTAAAACAACCTTTACATAGAATATCTGCTATTTTAAAATAGCCTACATTGGTACAATTAGAATAAATTGTAACAATAGTCTCTTAACTTTAACTCAATTGGAGCAATGATCCCTCAATTAAAAATTCATTACCATTGGTCCCTCAACTTTAACCCAATTAGAGCAATGGTCCTCAACTTTAATCTAATTGTAGCAATGATCCTTCAAACATAACTCATTTTGACGAAGTTGACGAAAAAGATTATAGCTACACGTTTTGATAAGTTGAGGGACCCCAGTTGTAGCAATGGTCCTTCCAACATAACTCATTTTGACAAAATTCTGACGAAGCTGACGAAAGGGACATAGCTACACATTTTGATGAGTTGGGACCAATGGTGATGAATTTTTAGTTGAGAGATCATTCCTACAATTTAAACTTTTACATAAAATTCATCATAGTAGAAATTGAATATATATATATACTCTTGAATTGAAAACTTTATCAAAAGAAGACTGATCATGTCGTTCAACATTTTTTTGGCTATTCAAAGTTAAAACATAACAAACCAATAAGAAAAAAAAAAGACTGAAATGGAATCCAATGGTCTAACATTGTACTTATATAGTATCATCAAGACTTTGCATCTTCATTCACATTCTCAAATAGCCAACACACACACACACACACACACCTGCACGAAAGCAATGGAATAGTATACCAATTTAAAAAAATCACAAAAAGATTTGTAGAAATTGTCCCAACTATTATAATTATATGGTTCTATTGGCATATTTAGACTTCAAATTTGAAAGAGAAGCTCATTTATCAAAAATAATAATGATAGATAAATTGTTAACTGTGCCCTGCAATTTTCAACAGAAAAAAAAAAAACTATGTCTAACCACAATTCATAAAAGCCATGTTAATCAAAATAATGTACGAATATTTATTAGTGACCCGCCATAAAATTGCAACAGTAATTGGGCTACTTAATTGAAAAGCAAGAGGTCAAAAATCACAAAGAAAAAAATCCTAGCTATAAAGAATGTAGAAATGTTCAACCATGGCACGATCTTATTTTATTCCATAAGCCAACTTAATATCAATCCACAAAGTGGAATTATAATGATTATTTGTCACAGAAAGCATGCTACAATGAAAGCATGTGGCCAAACTAAGTGAGCTAAAGCACTCAGCAGCTATCTACATACCAGAATGAGGATTTTGAAGATGATAGCAGCTTCCACAAAGACTCAAAATCAAAGATTGATTCGGAAAATGTGAAGTAATCAGGTGAAATAAAGATTGTCCTGATAATAAGCTAAGAAAATCATATTCATCATAAATCAGTAACCAAAGTCACAGAGGATTCCTCTTAGAGTTAAGGACATGTTTTTGTTGTAGCTCAACAAATTGAAAATCATATTCATCATAAATCAGTAATCCACTTGCATATTCTTTTTCCAATTTAAGCATCTATCAATAATTAACCACAATGAAATACTTTTAGTTTCATAGGCCTGGGAAGGGGTCAAAGCTTTTAGTGGTCACTATTTCCACATTCAGTAAAGCATGTGATCATTAAACAATGATAAATTACAAGTACCTGTATACACTTACAAAAACGCTGTATTATCAAGAAGAAATTAGAATATCAAAGTCTTAAACAAAACATGAGTCACAATTATCACAATTAGAAAAATCACTTCTTTTGGTTATAAATATTCAATTCAAATCATTTCAAATAAAATGCACATAAATTCAAACTAGTATATGCACACAAGGGTATGGAAAGTCATAATTAGATCAAACATAAAAGACACATTTAAAGAAGATGCTCAAGGAAACATTTTATCGATGAAGATTCGAGATGAAATATGGTCAAGAACAAAACTATGAGAATGTACTCCAACGAATGTAACTCCAGCATTCTCTAAAAACTGTCACCATCCTACATCATCATCTACCCTTAAGCACAACCACTAAAATTGTAAAAGACCTAAAAACCATGATCTACATCACAAAAAATACTACTAATCCATAAACCAATCAGTCATCAAGCATATTCATGTATCTTTTCCTAATTTGATTGTATATCGTATTTATTTGCAATGCTCCAAAACAATGAAATGCACATGATTTCTCTTTTCCTCCTAATCTGGAAAAACAGATCAGTAGCCAATCGCAATTTAAATCAATAGAAAGGGAAAGAAAAAGAAAAAGAAAAAGACAACTTCAATTCAAAAGATTCTACATGATGTATCCTGCCACCATTTCTCACTTTCACCATTTAACATATTTTAGAAAGGTTATTAGGGTGATTTGCTATCTAAGACTCACTTGGGAGTTGGAACCGAAGTTATAAGTTGCAAGGTCTTGAAATGCAATAATGAATTTGGATAATACTGCACTTGGAAGAAAATATCACATGCACAGCACGATACAATGACAAAAATAAAATACAAAATTATATTTATATATATCTTAAGCAAAAACCATGAATCCAACTCAAAAATGAAATCTTCCTAATAACATCTCAAACCATACCCCAAATCAAACCCAACAAATCTCACATCAAAAAATAAATTATACAAATTGACATATTGGAAGAAACCCAACAGAGATTTTAGAGGGAGAGAGCACAAATAAAATTCCTTTTTTTGTTTTTTGTTTTTTTTTTTGTTTGTTTATGAGATTGTGCAGAAGAGAGAGAGGAAGAGAGAATCCCAACCAAAATTCTAAAGAGAGAGGACTTACCCTAAAATCAAATCCAACTAAGGAATTTTCTTCGAATTGGAACGGGATTTGCGTTTTTTATTTCTTAAAGAAAAAGAAGAGAGAACTCGATTTGTGCTTCCTGGAAAACTGGCGAAAGAGAACTGAAGCTGGGTTCGTGAAGCAAATGGAAGAGCGTGCTGCAAGTAGAGTTCATCGAAATGGTGAGAAAAGAGAGAAAGATGAGGGACGGTTAGGGTTGAGAGAAATTTGAGCGGCTAGGGTTTCTTTTGTTTTGGAGAGAAGATGAAATGAAAAGAGAGAGTTGGTTTCAGGGGATTGTAAATTCTAGAATGCCAGAAAGTATACCAGCTGCAAAGCCAGGTGGAGAACCTTTGCCTGAGGTTGTTTGGCTACTTTTAACAGGAAAGGTGTCGTAGTTCCTGTTGGAAAGTATTAGTATTTTAGTTTATTTGAATGTCTGGTTTTCTGGGCTTAGCCGTTTAGAATTAGGTTTTGTTAGAGATTAGGGTTAGTTTATTATAAATAGGATGCTTTGTTATTCATTAGAAATCAAGTTAGCCACAATGTAGCCTTTAGGGTTTTGTAGCCGTTTCGGCATTCTCGGTTATTCAATAATATTTCTTATTATTTTGTAATTTCGTTCGTTGCGCACTCTGATATTCAACTTGGTATCAGAGCAGGTTCGATTCTTCGGAATTTAATCTGTTCTAGATGGGTATTAATTTGTTCATCCGTTTGTCCGCTGCGTATCAGTTTGTTCAGAAGTTTGCAATTGGCATTGACATTGGAATCTTGCACTTGCACCGATGGAATTTCGTATTGAAATTGGCATCGGCATTGGCATCGGCATCGGCATCTGAATCGGCATCGGCACCGGAATTTGAAGTTTTGCATCCACATCTGCTTGTTTGCAAACCCATGACGTATACTGCCATGAGTTTGACGGAGGGTGTTGGAAAGTATTAGTATTTTAGTTTATTTGAATGTTTGGTTTTCTGGGCTTAGCCCGTTAGAATTAGGTTTTGTTAGAGATTAGGGTTAGTTTATTATAAATAGGGTGCTTTGTTATTCATTAGAAATCAAGTTAGCCACAATGTAGCCTTTAGGGTTTTGTAGCCGTTTCGGCATTCTCGGTTATTCAATAATATTTCTTATTATTTTGTAATCTCGTTCGTTGCGCACTCTGATATTCAACTGTTCCAAATTATAAGGCCATTCTGCATATTACAACACATCCAATGACCTAGTTTACCACCGTTTTTATGGCCCTCCAGTAGCAGCTGCCCATATTTATTGAAGAATTTTCAAGGATGGAAAAGTAAAACCCGTTGATGATTCTTTGGATTATGGTGTAAATTTCAAATTCTGTTGGTTTTAGTAAAGAAATTGTTACAGGAAAACCTCAACGCGCACGCACTTAAGCATTTTCATGTACTTTTAAGAAATTTTGAAGTGACATAGAGCAGGTTGTTGATGTTTATTAAACTAACCTAAATAATAGATTAATTTAAACCAAATTAAAATCGCCAGTGCACGAATCAATTGTAGTAATATATGCAAATACGTGGTTGATCCCACATGGATTGCTTTAAAATCAATTTAACCGATTAATCATGCTTGACTTAATTAAACAAACAAAGGATAGATTGAATTGAATAATTGGGTAATTGATAAAGACTAAAATTAACAAGAAAAAGAAAATACAATTAATTAAAATCAACTACTATCCTTTAACATGTCCTATTTACTTTTCCTACAATTAACAATCCTATTTACTTTTCCTAGAGCCAACTACTATCCTTTAACATGTCATGGATTCATCATAAACCTTAAAAAAATAACTTAGTTACACATAGAAATAAAAAAAGAAAGATAGAACACGGAGTTCATGGCAAAGCACGTCCCTAAGCTCTTCTTCATGAATTATGGAGATGATGAATGGTGTAGTAGTGTGGGTGAATGCGGGTGGATATGTGGGGGTATAGAGAGAGCTTAGGATGCCTTATTTATACTAGAAAAAAAACGTAAATTGTCTGGGAGAAACTCTCCTTAAATAAAACAAACTCCAAAATAAACAATGAGACAAACTAGGAAAGACTCATTAGGTTGGGAAACACGTTATCTGTCTTGCACGCCAGTTTTGGGGTCGATTTATCTACTAGAAAATTTTGTAAAAATATGAGAAATGTAGCTTTGTCTCTTATCTTTCCAAGCATATATCGCAAGCCACTAGGAGAAATCGGGAAAACCTTCAAATCGTCATTCTCTGACAGCTGCGCAATTCTGACGGGAAAACAACTTATGCGGGATGAACTTGCAAAACTAGAATGAACGGCTCCGTGGAAAATTCTGAAATTAGGATGCAATGATCTTAAACCTCTTAGCTATCTTCTCCAATTGGCCTTGCATCAAAACTCCTCCGGAAAAGTCGGATTATCACCAAAAACGTTCTAAGTGCGCATATTGGCTGAAATTAAGGAAATGAAAGTAATAAGGCTCTTATATAATCAATTCCTTAACAAAACTTAAGAATAATTAACATGAGAATATGATAAATAATGCACCCATCAGGTGTTTTGCTGCTCTGTTAATAAACAAATTGGAGCTATTTCGAATAAAAAAGGTGTCAGACATGGAGGAATTTTATGGCATTCTAGAATTGACAATCCCCTGAAGCGAATTCGCTCTACTTAAAAAATAAAAACAAAGAGAGAAGGAAGCGTAATGATCATCAAACAGCCCTTAATTTTAAAGATTAGGAAAGTGCAAACGAACATGTACGTACCCAAACTCTTAATAAATTAGAAATTATGGATCATCTGAAGTGGACGGTTTCTCTTGCTCATCCTCTCCAATATCAATAGGAACATTGAGATCAATCCGCCTGCGTTTTGGATGATCATCTGCTGGCTCCGAAGATAAGGAAAGTCGTTGTTGCTGGTCGCATTCATCGTCGACGATATCTGAGGATCCACGTGGACAAGGCCTCTTCCCAAAACTAGTAGTTGGTCCCAAAGACAAGTGAAGCAGTTCGTGTTGGTTGCGCAATAGGAGGTGCACCCCGCAGCTTTTAATGCCTACACCTTTGCGGCAAGCAATTGTAACTTGGCGAATATCTGGCTTTATCGCGAGGTTTATTAAATCGCACGTCTTAAGCCACACATGAGTTGCCTTCATGTTCTCGCTATCCCCCAAATGAGGGATCGACACTAGTTCTCCGTCGACGAAAATATAAGTAGAACGATGACAAGTCGGTGGTTCAAAAACAAAGGATACAACCAATCGTGTTAACGTCTCCCCCAGTTGCAAATTTTGAGGAATTTCAAAACAAAATTCACTGCCTCCAACAAATTCTTCTTTCTTGTGATATACATTCCATAGATATTCTGGTAGATGTTCAATGATTGTGGGATGGTTAGAGGTGTAGATGAACCACTTTGGAACTTCATTGCCTGGAAGAACAACTTGAAAATGATAGCACCGAAGAGATTCCTGCAATAGTAGAGATATATATATATATATATTTGTGATCTGACCTCTCTCTCAAGTATATATATAACAACAAAATTAATTTCATTTCAACAAAAATTAAGAAGAGAGACGAACCTCATTCAACAAATTGTTTTCCAACTTTGCCACCTCACATAGTCTAAAGCAATTAGTCAAGTCCAGAACACTAAGCTTTAGGGGTAGTGTTGGAATTTTTTCTAATGATGTGCAATCATCCAGATATATAAAAACTAGTTCCGGCGGAAGGACCCGAATTTCCCGAAGCCTCTTCGAACTGCTCAATCTAAGTTTAGACAATCGACAAATTTGCCAAGGAAATCAATTTCTGATAAATTGCTTCCAGTAAGATCAAGATCGTACAAGTTGGGAAGGTGTGTGATACACTTGTCATCTAAAATATCCACATCAGTTGTGATCAGTTTTGGATAATCGGAGATACATGTAGAAAACTTGAATAAGGAGTTTGAGTTTTCACTAAATATTTTTCATTGATTCATCATGATGTTACAAGAGAAAGGAAAACATATATATAAAGAGAGGGCTCTTCGGAAGAGAGCCCGAGCTCTTAAACCCTAGGAAACATTTAGAATAATTTTCACTTATTATACCTAAAGTAAACATTAAATAAGGAATGAATCATTAACCCAGCTAGGATTGCATGTTATTTGCACAAGGAAAAGCTGCAATCCAGCAAGGCTTAGCCGAAAGCCTTCTTCATAGAACATGCTGTGACTGTACACCCACCACCTTGTATTATTCTTCCATTATCCTTCCAACCTGCACAGCCATGCAGTGAGCATGCAGAAGTATGGCGTGCAGATTGTAGTATGGTCTTCAATACTCCCCCTCAAGCTGGATCGAGAGAGTTTCTGGATCCAAGCTTGAAGAGAAGACGATCAAGTTGAGCCGAAGGAAGAGGCTTGGTGAACACATCGGCGAGTTGATCACTGGAACGAACAAATGCAGTTTGTAGCAGTTTGGACTGGACATGATTGCGAATGAAATGACAGTCAACTTCGATATGCTTTGTGCGTTCATGGAAGACGGGGTTGGCTGCAATATGTATCGCCGCTTGATTATCACAATGGAGACGAATTGGCTTAGAGGAGATGATGTCAAGATCCCGTAGCAAGCTTTTGAGCCAAATAAGTTCACAAGCAGCAGATGCCATGGCGCGGTACTCAGCTTCGGCGCTTGACCGAGCTACAACAGATTGCTTTTTGCTCTTCCAAGTAACGAGGTTACCACCAACAAGAGTACAATAACCAGTTGTGGACTTGCGATCAAGCACGTTGCCTGCCCAATCAGAGTCTGTGTATCCTTCAATGGTGAAGTGTCCATTGTGTTGCATGAAAATCCCAGTAGTCATGGTGCCTTTTAGGTACCGAAGGATCCTTTTAACTAGTTGCAGATGATGAGATGAGGGAGAATGCATGAATTGGCTTACAAAACTGACTGCATAAGAAATGTCAGGTCTGGTTATAGTCAAATAGATGAGTTTGCCAACCAACCTTTGATACTCCGCTGCATTTTCAAGCTGGATATCTGAGATATTATCCTTGAAATTTGTGGGAAGTGGTGTTTTGGCAGGCTTGCAATGCAGCATATTTGCTTCTTCCAAAATGTCAAGGACATACTTTTGTTGGTTTAGAAACAGACCAGTTTGGGATTGATCCATTTCGATGCCAAGAAAGTATTGAAGACGGCCAAGATCTTTAATTTGGAAGGTTGAATGTAAGTTGGCTTTGAGAGCTGCTATTTCTTCGAGATTATCCCCTGTGACAATAAGATCATCAACATAAACAAGTACCACCAATCTTCCATGTGTGCCAAACCTAGTGAACATTGAGGAGTCTGCAGTGCTTCGTTTAAAACCTGATGACATAAGGACGGAACTCAGTTTTGAGTACCAAGCTCTTGGAGATTGCTTGAGACCATAAATGGCCTTGTGAAGCTTACAGACCATTCCTTGTTCCTTCTCTCGGTCATGACCAGGTGGTAGACGCATATACACCTCTTCTTCTAACTCCCCATGCAAGAAGGCGTTCTTTACATCCATCTGATGTAGAGACCAGTGTGAATTGATAGCCACTGAGAGTAACACCCTAACCGTGTTCATCTTTGCCACTTGAGCAAAAGTTTCTTTGTAATCCACCCCGAAGGTTTGTGTGAAACCTCTTGCAACTAGCCTTGCTTTGTGCCGCTTAATGGTGCCATCAGAGTTAAATTTTGTCTTATAAATCCATCTGGCTCCAACCACACGTTGTCCTTTGGGCAGCGAAACAATGCTCCAGGTTTGATTCTCATCGAGAGCCTTCAGTTCTTCAAGCATGGCATGCTTCCATACATGAGATTTGTTAGCCTCTTCGAAGGATCGTGGTTCTGAATGTTGAGCTAATTCATTAACAAAGGCAGCATGAGATGGAGAGACCATGTTGTTATAAACCATTTGTCCAACAGGATGTCTAGGCGTGTAGATTTCAAAATCTTCAAGTCTGGCTGGAGGATGCCTATTTCGAGAAGGATTCCTTCGTGGAGAAGAAGGTTGTTGAGGCTCTACCCTTTCGACAAGAATTTCCTCATTATCTGCTTCCAAATTTTCAGTAGTTGGCTCTATCCTTTCAACTTCATTGTGAGGTGTTGAAACCTTTGAATTTTCAAGAATTAGAGGAGTGGGAAACACTTCATGTGAGGGCTTCCCCTGAGGTTCATCAGCATGCTTCTGGAAGAAAGAAGTTGCCTCATCAAAACGTACATCCCTGGAAACAAACACTTTTCTAGACTTAGGATTATAGCATTTGTATCCTTTTTGTGAAGTTGAGTAACCTAGGAATGCACACTTGATAGCCCTTGGATCAAATTTATCTCGATGAATGGTTTGAACATGCACAAAACATACACATCCAAACACTCGGAGATGACTTATGTCAATGTCTCTCCCCTTGAGTATCTGATAAGGGGATTTAAACTTAAAAATTCTGCTAGGAAGACGATTGATGATGTATGCAGCAGTTTGTATAGCTTGAGACCAGAATTTCTTTGGGACATTTGCTTGGAGCATTAGTGCTCGAGTTTTCTCAAGCAAGTCTCGGTTCTTCCTTTCTGAAATACCATTTTGTTGTGGTGTTCCCACACAAGTTGTTTGTTGCAAAATTCCTTGCTCACTTAAATAGGTTGTCATGATTTTGGAAGTATACTCAGAGCCATTATCAGACCTTAGGATGCCAATATTAGAATTGAAATGATTTTTGACTAAGTTATGAAAATTCTTGAAACACTGAAAAGCTTCATGCTTGAATTTAAGTAAGTACACGAAAGTGGTTCTAGAGAAATCATCAATGAAGGATATATAAAATCTGTAACCATCAAAAGACTCTATAGTTGCAGGTCCCCAAATATCCGAATGAACAATTTCAAAAACTTTTGTAGCTCTAGAAAGGGAATGAGAAAATGGTAGCCTACTGAATTTAGATTTGTGACAGACTTCACAATCTGAGGCTACTTTACAGAAATTAGGAAAGATAAAAGATAAAACATGTGGAGAGGGATGAGCTAATCTCATGTGCCACAGCTGCTCCTTGTTTTCATTGATTGAGTTTACGTAGCAACGTTTTTGAAAATTTGAAGAGAGGTCGACATAGTACAGTCCATTGAGGAAGAACCCTTTACCAATCGTTTCCTTCGAAACTTGATCCTGGAAAATCACACAGTGAGTGGAAAATATTGCAAGACAATTTAGCAATTGTGTTATCTTGCCTACTGACAAAAGCTTGAAAGGAAAAGTAGGGACATGCATGACAAGGGATTCCTTTTCATCTGAGAAGATTTTGAGTTTTCCTTTTCCTACAATACGTACTTTGGTGCCATTGGCTACGGAGACAAAAGAAGAAGTATGAAGATTTTGAAAATTATTTAGTAATGATGCATCGTTGGTCATGTGATCTGAAGCTCCTGAGTCTACGATCCAAAAATCACGATTACTACTAAGGTCAAGTGCAGTAGAGATAGTTGCAACAATACCTGGCACATCATTTTGTGACACCGAGTTTGATTGAGCAAGGAAGCCAGCGAATTTGCCGAGCATAGCTGCGGGGTTTCCTGGAACATCATTTGTTTCTCCTTGTTTCTGTTGTAGGAAGTTAGAAAAATCATTTATGAGAGCAATGGGATTAGAGAAGGAGTTCATCACATTATTGGAGACTTTGTCGCAAGCAAGATTTGTTCGAGGGATGTAGGCAGGTTTCATTTGATTTCTTGGCATTCTTCCATCGTCGTTGAACTTCGGTTTGAGTTCTGGATGGAGGATCCAACACTTTTCTTTTATGTGTCCAATGCCTGAACGACCAATTTTCTCACAGTGAGAACACCTTAAGTCTGGTCGTTTTCCCTTGTATGGTCTGGAGACACTGAAGACACGCGTTTCTGATGGTTTTGGATCGGATTCTCCCATAACTACATCTGCGTTCATGACCTTCTTTCTTACTTCTTCGCGTTGCATAACATTGCAGACCATCTGTAAGGTGGGAAGCTCTGGTGACATCAGAAGGTGACTTTTAAGGTCTTCATACTCAGGTCCAAGACAGGTAAGCAATTGGAAAACCTTGTCTTCTTCAGCACGCTTTAGAAGGATGGTTGAGTCTGTGGTGTGAGGTCGGTAGAGATCCAATTCATTCCATTTTGCCTTCAAGCTGCCAAGAAGTTGTACGAAGGAGAGTTTTCCCTGATGTAGTTCCGTAAGGTCTTTCTTCAGCTGGAAAACACGTGCAGCATTGTTTAGATCCCCATACATTTCTCGTACAGAATGCCAAAGCTGATGAGATGTCACAGAATAGCTGAAGATCTCAGCCAACTTAGGTTCCATAGAGTTTAACAGCCACGACATGATCAGTTGATCTTGGGACACCCATGCTGCATAATCTGGTGAGGTTGTTGCAGGCATGGTGTCATCTTGGTGAATGAAAGGGAGCTTCCCTCGTCCTCCAAGTGCAAGTGTAATGGCTCGTGACCATGGCAGATAGTTGAATTCGTTTAAGAGCACAGAGCTTAAACGTTGAGTTGGATTGGTATCCATGGCTTCGGTTTTAGAGGCCATAATGGCTTGACTGGTTTTGATTTGGAATGAACACAGAAACAGGTCCGAGAGGGATCACTGCTCTGATACCATGTAGAAAACTTGAATAAGGAGTTTGAGTTTTCACTAAATATTTTTCATTGATTCATCATGATGTTACAAGAGAAAGGAAAACATATATATAAAGAGAGGGCTCTTCGGAAGAGAGCCCGAGCTCTTAAACCCTAGGAAACATTTAGAATAATTTTCACTTATTATACCTAAAGTAAACATTAAATAAGGAATGAATCATTAACCCAGCTAGGATTGCATGTTATTTGCACAAGGAAAAGCTGCAATCCAGCAAGGCTTAGCCGAAAGCCTTCTTCATAGAACATGCTGTGACTGTACACCCACCACCTTGTATTATTCTTCCATTATCCTTCCAACCTGCACAGCCATGCAGTGAGCATGCAGAAGTATGGCGTGCAGATTGTAGTATGGTCTTCAATAATACATATATTTGTAAGCTTCGCACAACCTTTTGCTTTCAATCCAAGTCTTGTTGAAAACCTCGTAAGCTTAGAGCACCCACCAAGACTCAATACTTCAAGTTCATCAAGAAATCCAGTAGAATCATCAACCTCAACCAAACTTTTACAATCATCTAGATATAAGAACTTTATGTTTGGGCTTCCGGATAAGTCAGAGATCTTTGTAAGGTTCGCACAACCTTCTGCTTCCAACGTTCGAAGACCAGTAAGATATGCAATTGATGAAGGCAATTCTCTTATGCCACTTTTTTGTATACCCAGATACGTTAGAGATTCCATCTTGTCCTCTATTTCTGGGAAACTCTCGAGACTTGCGCAACGATTGAGGTAAAGCCTTCTAAGGGATCTCATTCTAAGTCTTGTTGTAAACCTCGTAAGCTTAGAGCACCCTTCAAGACTTAGTATTTCAAGTTTATCAAGAAATCCAACAGAATCATCAACCTCAACCAAACTTTTACAATCATCTAGATACAAGGACTCTATGCTTGGGCTTCCGGATAAGTCGGGAATTTTTTCCAAAAATTTGCAATCACTTAAATCCATACATTTAAGTTTTGCCAAATTCTGTGAAATCAAAACAAAAAACAATACAAAAAGCCACATGCTTTAAAAAGAATATAATGAAACGCTTGAGTACTTTTTTTAAGGAAATAAAATATATGTTCAAATAAATAACGGCTCAACATAATTAAAGTATATATGTACCTTAAATCCTTTCAGTTGTCTGATTCCACTGTACGGCATTGCAAAGCTAACAAGATGTTTTGGACGATAATCGGGCGGCAAATTGAACACAACCATATTCTTCCGATGAATATCGGATCTTGGACCCAATTCAATCCACCTCAAATCGTTGGGTAAGTAATTAACGCATCCAGAAAAGTGTGCATTATGGTTTATAAAAATTTCAAGATTTATCATTGGTAAGAAGCTTTCTGCATTCAAGGGTATCACATCTCGTTCCGGCAACTCCGCCACAATGCCTCTAATTTTCTCCGTTCCCTAAGATGGAAAAAAATGAAATATTCTTAACAAACCATGTCTTTTAATTAACAAACAAAACACAAGGTCTGTTTTAATTTTTTTTTTCTTTTCAATATCATGCCAAATTAAAGCGAGAACATATATTCTACTTACTCTGTTTTTAGTTAAAACATGGTAGACATCTTCATGGTCCCACAATCTACTTCGCTTGCCTGGTTCAGTGGGCGATTCTTCACGAACTATACGCTTACCCATTTGTTGTAGTAAATCATGCATCCAAATCTTCCTATCATGAATAGTTATGATGGCTTTCGCAACGAGTACTTCAAGACAATCTTGAGGTACATAGAGCTTCGAACTTCTTAATATGTTTAAAACATAGCATTCACTTTCACCCTTGAAAAAGCATGCAATGTCTAAGAAAACTTGTTGCAGAGCAAAATCCAAGGCATCATAACTTTTCCGAAGTATTCTTTGAATACCTCTATAAGGTTCTCTTTCGTAAGAATCGTAACTATCTAATACAGCTTGCCAACTACCTATATTTTTCTTACGCATATAAGAACCTATAAGATTAAGAGCTAGTGGAAGGCCTTGAGCATATGCTATTGCACGTCGTGCAAGGCTCAAATAATCATCTGGAGGTTTATTTCTTTTGAAGGCATTCCAACTAAAAAGCTCAAGTGCTTTGTCATCTTCTAACTTTTGGACTTCATATATCCACTGACCTCCATAAAAATCTAGCAAGCTTCTATCTTTTGTGGTTATGATCACTCTACTACCCTCATCGAAACAATCAACATCAACCCAGCTTTTTAACTGCTCCAATTCATCCACATCATCAAGAATTAAGAGAATCTTCTTTTGCCTTAACCGATTCTTAATAAGACTGATTCCTTGACAAGCATTGACAATTTTCAACTCTGTACCACATAGAATTTTGGATAGAAGAGTGTTCTGTAGTTGGATTACGCCATCACGTGTTGCCGATGTTTCTCTAACATCTGCCAGGAAACAGCTACCTTCAAACTTATGAGCAATTGCATTATAAACTGCTTTTGCAATTGTTGTCTTGCCTATTCCAGATGTCCCCCAAATCCCAACTACACGACGATCATTTCCACCGACACCTAAAAGCTCTTCCACCTCTTTTGCACAAGACTCTATTCCGACTGGGTATTTGGCCACATTCAAACATGTGCAATTTGATACTTGGATTGAAATCTCCTCAACGATGCGATCAATACATGCAGTTTCATACCTACCAATTAAAAAAACAATGTCACATTTAATTTTGTTAGCATGGTACGGTAATGACACTACCAATTTGTTGGCCTTAACCCTTTTTTTAGGGAGTTTCAATGAAAAGCTCGCGGTACTGTTCATTTTAATGAAAAACCACATTTTTACATTAAAAAGTCAATCATGGTACTATTTACTTTATCCTTTATTTTGTATTTATCGTTAAAACTCAAAGTTTTCAAGCCTTTTTATTAGTTTTTCCTTTTTTTTTGTACTCCAATTCATTGATGACATTTTTTTTAGCCAAAAACGTATTATTGTTATTTTTTTATATTTTAAAGTTGTGATCCAAATTTTTTTTAGCCGTATAAGTGTCTTATCAATCATGATATAATGCACACATATTAAGTTGTTACTTAACACCATCTTTAATCATTGAGGTAATCTAACATACTTGTTACCTATTTAGTTATAATCAAGATTCACATTTCAAACACATTTAGTAAATCAAGCCATGCATCAAGATTTAAGATACAAATTAAGGTTAAAACCCAAATAGAAGTTACAAAATAATTCAAATAGAAGCTAAAGTTAAAGTTTCAAACTAAATCAAAATAATTTTTTTTGTTTTAAATTCTAAAAATACATCAAATATCCTATTAAAATACAATTATGAGATATAACATGCACATATATTAAATATAAATTTAATTCATGTACGTTAATTATATTAGTATTTTGGTACGTTATAAAATATTAAGTTTTGTACATTGTGCAATTTTTTATTCGTTACATACCAAGTTATTAGTGCATTGTATTGTCCTTATTTTGGTATGTACCAAGTTATTGGTAAGTTGTGTTGTCCTTATTTTAATTATAAAATGACTCTTTTTTTTATTTTTATAATCTGTATAAAATGTTGATTTGAAAATTGAAAAAATTATATTCCATCCAATTAATCTTCATCCCACTAGATATAATTCAATCCTTAAATTGAGAAAGGGATGAGATACATAAAAATAAAAATAAATTAATTAATATTAGCTTTTTGGATATAGAAATAAATTCAAAATAAAAAAACAGTTAAGAATATAATACCTAGAATGTAGGGCTTAATCAAAGGTGAAAGCACTTTAATCAAAAGTTCGAAGGTAACAAATGTTCAGTCTATAAATGTCTAAAATGAGGCATTTAATTCTAATTTTCTATGGTACTGTATATATTAATTTTAAATACCATTATCATACCAATTATGTTGGTATGGTACAATTAGCGCACCATTACATATTGTACAAAAATTAGTGTGGTATAGTTGGTAATTTGGCTGGTACGGTAATATGGTGAAAAAATCACCCCTACTAATGAATTTATTGTAGTTACATTTTTAAGCTTTTGTAAACCGTTCTTAAAAAAAATCAAACTGACTACTCACATATTTGTTCTTATATTAATTTTATTTTACACATTTAGTGCTCTTATTGGCTAATAACTAGATAAGGATGTTGAATATAAAATATTGATATCGTAGAGTTATATTAAAGCTTGATGACATTGTGGAGCAAAATATAATTAAGAAAATTATGGAGGCGACACGTGGATTTTTGGGTGAAAATGACAAAATTACCCTCAAGGCACACCGAGATTCCCATGCATAAGCAGCAAACAATAACGGCTCAATCCAGGTCAAAGGTGATCAAAATGGTATTCTTTTAAACCTTCTAATCACTCCTCATCAAATCTTCACCCACAAGATAACTCCCAATTATTCTTTTCAAATTGGGAATAATTAGCTAAATTAATTAATTGATTAATTGCCTAAAGTAATTGCAAGATATTATTTCCCTAATATCTTGCAATCAATCCCACAAAACAACCAAATGTTGCCGGTCCCAATTTTCCTAATAGGGCTGGCCACACCCTTATATATATCCCCTGATTTCTCCAAAAATCTAGGTCCATTCTTCTCCTAAAATTCCCTAAACACCTTCTCTCTCAAATTCTAACTTTGGCATCGGAGGTTCTTTGGCCAAAGAACCTCCCCCCAACAAATTCATCGTGGGCAAGTGAGGCTCTTGACGTTGACCTTAGGTGTTAATTGTTTTGCATGTACATTTTCGTCTAAGACGAAGGAGGCAGAAATTTTCATCCACAAATTGCATTTGTGGAGCCAAATATAATCTAGAAAATTATGGAGGCGACATGTGGATTTTTGGGTTAAAAGGACAAAATTACCCTTAAGGCACACCAGGATTCCCACGCTCAAGCAGCAGACAATAACAGCTCAATTGAGGTCAAAGGTGATCAAAATGGTATTCTTTTAAACATTATTATCACTCCTCATCAAGTCTTCACCCACAAGGTAACTCCCAATTAATCTTTTGAAATTGAAAATAATTACCTTAATTAATTAATTAATTATCTAATTAATTGATTAATTGCCTAAAGTAATTGCAAGATATTATTTCCATAATATCTTGCAATCAATCCCACAAAACAACCAAATGTGGTCGATCTCAATTATCCTAATAGGGTCGGCCACACCCCTATATATACCCCATCATTTGTCCAAAAACCTAGGTCCATTCTTCTCCTAAAACTCCCTAAACATTTTCTCTCTCAAATTCTAACTTTGGCATCGGAGGTTCTTCAGCCAAAGCCCTCCATTCATCGTGGGCGCGTGAGGCTCTTGGGCTTGCCTTAGGTGTTAATTGTTTTGCAGGTGCATTTTCGTCCAAGAAGAAGAAGGTGGAAATTTGCATCCACAAATTGGTGCTTTCATTGAGAGTTTGATTCAGACAGTCGAAGAAGCTCTCGCATTCAAGGTTTTTCATTTTCTTGTTCATTTGTAGATTTTTCGTATGTTCTCATTCCTAGAATTTTTTATAAAAATTCTTTGAATCAACGTAAAAGAAAAGTACAATGACAAGATATTCATAAAGCACGATGGACGGAAATTCCAATGTTTAAGAATTAGGACCACTGAGATCCACGAGGCTCAACGTGACGACAAGTGGAGTGGCACTGTCATGGAGCAACGCCAAGCCCAGGCTCATGCCATTTTGCAAAGGTTGGCCCAAGCCCGTGACGCACAGTGGCCGGCCTAAGCCACGCCGAGGAGGAGGCTGGCCCCGTGCCCACGCGCACCGCACATGGCCCAGCCCATGCCAGCGATCCAACCCGCTCCTGTGGCCTAATTTGAAAACTAGCCCACTCCCGTGGCCTTCCAAGTAGCCCAAATCGGTCCAAGACTGGTTCAACTGTCCTGGATTTAGATTTATGGACTGACAATTGAACATGGGGCATTTTCACCCCATTTATCCACATATTTGACATTTCTCAACTCAAATATCGAGCTCGGAGTCCATTACACTTCCACTACTTAAGGAGACATATACCCTCCAAGCCCTTCCATCCCTCATGGCAAACAACACTTGTCTATAGGACATCGGAATGGTCTCGTGTTGGCCGACACCCGTGGGCGTCGCAAGCTATTTATAAATGCAAATGCTGAGAACATGTGAAACATGCATATAAATTTTGTTCGAACATATAAAAAATTTTAATACCCCAAATTCAATTTTAATGTGTATCCCAAAAACTATTTTTCTTCACACTCTCAAAGCCATTCCCACCCTCCATTATAAACAAAACTTTAGCCAATATAAGTAAAAATCCATTAAACTTTATTTTATGCATTGTATGTCACTTTCTAATTTGAAATCAACAGAAATGCATGCATAAATTATAGTATGTAAGGTGTGTTCGACAGTATGTAAAGTGTATATAACACGTGAGGTATATTCAACCGTATGTGTGGTGTGAATAAAACAAACTTAAATGTCATTAGATTGATAAAAAGATTATATTTGTAAAAGGAAGTAGTAAATTCTGAAATATAGAGTAAAGCGACTCAAAAACCATATATAGGAAGGGTCAGAAATAAACGTACTCTCCCTCTTTGAGAGTAACTCCTTTCAGATTTGCTGCTTCAGTTAGAGCTGTCCTCCACCTTTGCACCTTCTCCAGGTTATTCTCATATTTGCGGCTATGGTCAGCAAACGCAGCACCATAACTATTTCTTTGGTGTCGGACATCCGATGGATCCACCTTGTAGAAGATTGGCCTTGTCATTTGTCCCTTTGACTTTTTACATTCAAGGATATGTACGAGCTCGTCCAAGCACCATCTTGAAGATGCAAAGTTTTCAGAAAATACGATGACAGAAATTCTCGACTTTTCAATTGCTTCGAGAAGATTCAGTGATATTTCTTCTCCGCTTGGAAGTTCACGATCAATGAAGGTGTGGATTCCGTGACGGTCCAAGGCATGGTATAAATGATCTGTAAAATTGGTGCGTGTATCCTTTCCTCTAAAGCTCAAAAAGACATCGTATTTCCATGAAGGAGTACCACTGAAGGAAGAAGAAGAGACAAGTTGATTGGCCATAGGAGAATTAAAGCCAGACCATAAACTAAAGAAAAAGCCTCTCAAAGAATTGGAATATGCAGTATGGCACGGTGTATGGAAAATGAGCTCTCTCTTGTTATATACATCAGTCTTCATGCTTCAGTTTCTACCTAGCTACTATCTTTTAATACGAATCTGATGAAGTAGAAAGATTAAAATTGCAACGAAAGTTCCTCTCTCTTTCATTGAAACTTCAATTCATCAAACAATTTGTTTTTTTTTTGTTACCGACGCGTTCCTTTTCTGCGCGCAAACGAAATATAACTTGACAAATATCTCCATGCTGCTCTTGCTTCTCTAAATCCACTAACCTACTCCACACGCTAGTTGCCTTCATGTCCTTGTCTTCCCATATATAAGTGGGTGGTTCAAAAACATAAGATAGAGCCAATCCTAATAACGTCTCCCCCACTTGTAAATTTAGAGGAATTTCAAAACTAAATTCACTGCCTCCAACGAACAATTCATCATCATCTTCTGGTAGATGTTTAATGGTTGAGGGATGGTTAGAGGTATAGCTAAACCACTTTGGAACTTCAGTGCCTAGAACAACAATGTCCAATTCAGATCGCTGAAAAGATTCCTGCAATAGTTAACTTACAAACAGTCGTCATTTAATCTCTCTCTCAAGCAAGCTCTAAAATATTGATGATATCGGAAATATCGGTAGTCCAAAAACACGGAAATTTCGATGGAAATATCGAGATATTATCGATATTGATAAAAATTGAATAAAAACCACGGAAATTGTAAGAAAAACTTGGAAATTTTTAATGAAACTTTGCAGGATATTTATTTAGTCAATTATCTATTAGTTTATCACAAAAAATTGGAAGGAAATGCATTGCATGATGGATTTAACTGATTTAAGTTGATTATATAGCGAGCTGGCAAACATTGTGAGTAGAAAATATGTAGTAATTAATTAAAGAAGTTTAAACACACCATAATCAGTTATATATAATGAATTAGTACAATATTTTACACTTTATACATTGCATGGTAAGATACATGATTGACTTAGTACCACATAAAGTTCCTATGAGGTTCAAAATCTTCACTATCTTCATCATCTCTATGTGTAGAGTAAGTGTATTGTGAAGAATAGTCATCAAATGATAAATCCCCAAAATAATTTTGCATGTAATTGTTAACATGTCACCCATATGGATCCGAAATTGGTTGACGTTGTCCATAAGCAAAATCATTTAAAGATTGAGTCTTGGATTCTTTCCACCCATATGGATCCGAGATTGGTTGACGTTGTCTATATATATAGAAATATGACTACACTAATTAGTTAGGTGAGTGAACGTGATGAGTAGTTCAAAAGTAGATACTTGAAAAGAAATTGTCAAAGATTTATAGTCATGTGCAAATTTGTTTCTTGCAAAAAGAATTCAAAACAAAACCATATATATAAATATTTTAGCATATTGTCACAAAAACATAAGTGATATGGTGGTCAAGATGTTGAAGGAGTAAAATAGGAGGGGTTCGAATCCCCTTGGTGTTTTTTAAAGTATAGAAACTTAAAAAACACAAAAATTTCGATATAAAAATTTAAAAAATACGGAAATTTCGATGGAAATATCGATGACATCGGAAATCTCGGTAGTCCAAAAACACAGAAATTTCTATACTTTAAAAAAAACACGGAAATTTCGATATCGAAATTTAAAAAACATGGAAATATCGATGACATCGGAAATATCAGTAGTCCAAAAATACAGAAATTTCGATGAAAATATCGAGATATTATCGATATTTTAGACCTTGCTCTCGAGTGTATATCAACAAAATTAATTTTCATTTCAAGAGAAATTAAGAAGAAAAGAGAGGAACCTGATGCAACAAAGTGTTTTCCAACTTTGCCACCTCATCGCCACTTAGTCTAATGCAATTTGTCAAGTCCAGAAACTGAAGTATCGGGGGTAGTTTTGTAATTTGCCAACTTCCATGAGATTTCTTGATACATGCAGTATACTATGGACAATGGACTTTGCTGTTATGTCAGCCCTCATGCTTTTCATTTCTTGGTACATGCAGTGTAGTATGGACAATGGACTATCTTGTTCTGTCATTCCTCCTGCTTTTCTTCCTACTTACGAAGCAGTTTTCAACCTACTACCTTCAAATGTGAATGTAATTAAGTTGAAAGATAGGAATTTTCGTGACAACTTAATTTCAAAAGGTGATTTCTATGAAGCATTTTCCTACATACTACCGTTTAATGTGAGAGTAACTTTCATGGCAACTTAATTTCATCAACAAGGATTTATCTTTCTTTACTGATGCGCTTCTTTTTCACCTCATGTCATCAGCACGATGCAATGCAACGTGATGCTACCATGTCCTTATGTCAAACCAATCTTGCACATAGAAAAGTTACTTGACTTGAAATACTGCAATAAAAGCACTTTAGATTGTTAACTAGTTTTCTTCAGAGTCTTTTTTCTTTTCTTTTGTACTCCCTTTTTTATTTGAGGGCGAATCTTGGTGCAATGAAAAGGTTGCTTCTTTGTTACCAAAGAGTCACGGGTTCAAATGGTGGAAACAGCCTCTTTGCAAAACAAGAGTAAAGCTGCGTACATTAGACGTTTATCCGCCAACCCTCGCAAAATGGAGAACCTTGTTGGCTGAGGATTCTCTTTTTTATTTCTACTCAGAGCTTAGCTCCAATGGAATTCAGACTTGTTTCTTTTGATTTCGTGATTTGTTTGGTGTTAGAACTTTGTCACACCACATGGGAGGGGACTTATGTTCTTGCTCTCATATGGATGCTACACTAAACTACGTAAACAATTAATATTTGGAAGATATTTCTTGCAATCCTATCCCCATCCTATACGACTGTGCGGTGGTGGAGAACAACCCTTCGTGATCAAAGTTTCCCAGTCAACTAAGTCATGACCCAAAATCAAAAGAACAACTTCCATGACATTTCTTGGTACATGCAGTACAGTATGGACAATGGACTCCACATGTTTATTATCCAGCCCTTCGTTAGAGTTGAATTTTCTAACAAATCGGGTTAAACAATGGCCTATAACTTTTTAGCTATCTCCATTAGAGATGGCCTAAGGGGTGGGAGAGTGGGCAAGCCATAATAATGTTGTTCAACTTCGCTTTGGGCGAGAATCAAATTTGTGATCTCTTGCTTTCAAATGAAAATGAATACTACTAAACCGTAATACTAAGTGACAACGCAGTATTTAGAATTTATTTTGAAAACGGCTGTCTAAAAAAAGAAAATGGCAGAGAGTTCATAGAAAGTCTCGCTTTTAAAAGAGTATCCTTAGCATTTCTCATTTTTATAGGTTTTTTTAATCACAAATAGTCTCTGAAATTGACCCATACCATCAAGAAGGTCCTTGAAATAGAAAATCGAACAATATAATCCCTGAAATAGGTGTCTCAAATCGTTGTGGTCCTTCCACCACAATTAGAGATGGGCAACGGTTATGGCGAGCGGGTAATCGCGGTTATTTACCCAGAACTGTTTATGTTCATACCCGCATAACCGTTTACCCGTTGGGTAATTGCATAAACGGTTATACCCATACCCATAATCGTTTACCCATTTAACTATTTACCCTTTTACCCGTTTTTGAACCCGTTTATCCTTTTTTTACCCATTTACCCATTTTTACCTTGTCCGCATGTTTTTTTTAACAACTTGAAAATGACAAAAGAAAAATTTGCCCATAATTTTCGTTATAACCACAGTATGTGCTTACCAGTATATCGTTATAACGGGTATCAATTTAAAGCAGTCTGTACAAGACCTAGCTAGTTCTGGAATCACAAATGCTTGGCTTTCTCAACCCTCTCATGCTACTTCAGATGATGGTATGTATCTGTCCTAAACTCTCTTTCGAACCTTGTCATTAGTCCAGACCAGATTTTGTTTTAAGTTTTTGTGTTATATGACAATTCTTGTACTGAGGCTTCACCATATATTTTTCCTTTCTACGGATACATGCCGGGAAGGCTCTATGATCTCAATACAAAATATATAAACAAAGATGAATTGAAGTCACTGGTAAGCAAATACCGCGGCAATGGAATACAGTCCGTGGCAGATATATTTCCCATTATAACCGGGTATAACTGTTATATATTGAAAATTACAATATATAAACAAAGATGACTTTCGTTACAAAAGTACAAAATAAAAATAAAGATTATTTTTTTTAAATTTTACATATATTAAATTAAATGGGTAAATAGATACCCGTTATAACCGTGGGTAATACCCATAACCAATGGATACCCGTTATAACCGCGGGTAATACCCATAACCGATGGATACCCGTTATAACCGCGGATAATACCCATAACCGCCCATTTAAATTTCATGGATAACGGTTATATCCATAACCGTTTGTTCGTCTAAACGGTTATCCATAACCGTAACCGTGAACTTTAAATGGGCAGGTAACCGCGGTTACCCAAACCCATGGGTATTTTGCCCATCCCTAACCACAATTATGTCAAAAAATTTGTTATATACTGATTTGGCACATAAATGGGTCTTACAAGATTTGCAGATTTTTATCATAGTCATCCTTAAAATTGACCCATACCATTAAGATAGTTTCTAAAATTGAAAATCAATCAATTTAGTCTTTTTTGTTTTCTTCGGAGTCAAGTTTCTTAGCATAGTTGTTTTTACTCAAAGTAACTCATTTGTTGTGATTTAAATGCAACAGATAAGGTTTTTGGACCGATGTGCTCAACTCAGAAGGTTTATGAGGAAGGAGCCAAGGATGTTGCTTTATCTGCACTCACAGGTAGACCTGGCATTCGTGTCGTGTTTCATGTGTTCGTGTCGTGTTCGTGTCATACCCGATAGCTTAACGGGTCGTGTCGTGTAACACCCGTTAAAATAAACGGGTAAAATGACCCGACCCGAAATCGACCCGATAATATTAACGGGTAATATGACCCGACCCGTTACCCGTTAAGAAAAATATATTTTAAACCAATAAATAATTAAATTAAAAACATAACACTTTTTTTAGTGAAAAAAAGTTGCACACCCCAAAATAAGAGTCTAATGAAAAAGCATTAGTGCATACTACAAAATACAAATGTTCAAAGATATGCAAAATGAAGAGAGTTATACTTAATGAAAGTATAAATAAACTCTTAAGTGTTAGTCAATCTATCGTTTTGATGGGATACGAATTCTCTAAAACTAATTTCAACGATCACAACCGTCAAACTTGTTCATATATGTTTTGAGATCACATCAGCAAAAAATCACAAAAAACAAACATTCAGAGATCAAGTAACGGGACAAAGCTTTTCGACGGTTATAAACAAAAAATCACGATTTAACGGCTATTTTAACTCCAATTTTGATGATTTTTTATAGATACACTCCTTGACCCTATATGAATACAATGAATGAATTCGATCTTCAATTTAAAATATTTACACAAGTGGATACCACAAAATCTTATGTTATACTTAATGAAAGTATAAATAAACTCTTAAGTGTTAGTCAATCTATCGTTTTGATGGGATACGAATTCTCCGAAATTAATTTCAACGATCACAACCGTCAAACTTGTTCGTATATGTTTCGAGATCACATCAGCAAAAAATAACAAAAAACAAACATTCAGAGATCAAGTAACGGGACAAAGCTTTTCGACGGTTATAAACAAAAAATCACGATTTAACGGTTATTTTAACTCCGATTTTGATGATTTTTTACAGATACACTCCTTGACCCTATATGAATACAATGAATGAATTCGATCTTCAATTTAAAATATTTACACAAGTGGATACCACAAAATCTTATGTTATACTTAATGAAAGTATAAATAAACTCTTAAGTGTTAGTCAATCTATCGTTTTGATGGGATACGAATTATTCGAAACTAATTTCAACGATCACAACCGTCAAACTTGTTCGTATATGTTTCGAGATCACATCAGCAAAAAATCACAAAAAAAAAACATTCAGAGATCAAGTAATGGGACAAAGCTTTTCGACGGTTGTAAACAAAAAATCACGATTTAACGGTTATTTTAACTCCGATTTTGATGATTTTTTACAGATACACTCCTTGACCCTATATGAATACAATGAATGAATTCGATCTTTAATTTAAAATATTTACACTAGTGGATGTGGATATCACAAAATTTTACGTTATATAATAAAAGTATTATTTTCGGGTGTAGATGTAATACTTAAACGACTAATGTTTTAATGTTTTGAAGTAATATTTATGTGGAAATGTGTGGTATGTGTAATTTTTTTTTTAAAAATCTTATTAATTTTTCACTTCTACAATATTATTAATTTTTCACTAAAAAAACATTATTCATGAGATTTGGAGGGTTTTAAAAATCTAAACGACCATGTAACGATTGTCTAAGGGTAGATGATGCAATCATGAGCATTTATATAGGGGTGTGCTATCCACACACCCCATTTTACTTCTTACACATCCCTTGTTAATTTCTATTTGTTGATTTTCTTCAATTCATCCGATCCGACGGTCGAAAATTAGAAGGGTGTGTGAAAAGTAAAATGGGGTGTGTGAATATCACACCCCTTTATATATGCTTTCACATTTTTCAGACTTATACATTAATGATTATGAATTTTATTTATTTTGAACTACCTTAAAAATACTTGAGAGTTTGTATAGTTTTAAAAATTCATGTACGCACATTTAAAGCGTAGAGGATGCGATTAAGAGTGCTTGCATATTTTTTTCACATTTTTTGCACTTGTAAATTAATTATTTTAAATATTTAAATGTATTTGGTATTTTTTAAATTACTTGATGTTTTTATTTTTAATGTGTTTTATAATTTTTTAATCTCACTCTTTGCTCATAATATTTTATAAAATAAATAAATAAAACTTAAATTTTTAAAATTTATTTAGAATAATAATACAATAATAATTAATGAACAAAATATATATATATATATCCACTATATTTATTGTATTTTATAGTAAGTTTTTTTTAGTAATTAAAAAAAATTAAAATCATCAAAATAACTTTTTCCTTTTCGTGTCAAAACAGGTTACCCGCGTGTCACTATCGTGTAAACCCGTTAAGGACCCGTTATTAACGGGTTCTTAACGGGTTACCCGATAATGACCCGATTAGTTATCGTGTCGACCCGAAACCCGTTATTTTCGTGTCATTTTCGTGTCGTGTCATCATGTCGTGTCAGAAACTGCCAGGTCTACTCACAGGAGTGAACGGTACCTTAACATCTAGCAGTAGAATTATCAGAGAGATAGGCTATATGGCCCACTTCTAACAACACCGATATTGTCTCTAACTTGATAATTACCACCTGCACAATCCGTCAGGTATAGAGTTTTATTACAAAAGGCCTCTCGGTATTAGTTGGAGTGTGATTATGATATTTAAACTCTTCTTTTCTCATGGATACGGTCGAGGGTTAGGATATTTAAACTCTTCTTTTCTTATGGATACGGTCGATGTGGGACATTTCAACACGCCCCCTCACGTGAGACCCAATTAGTGGGTCACACGTGGGAAATCCACACATCGACAACCATAACCATGTGGAGCTAAGGGGACTCACCCTACACATGGGGCCAAAGGACCCACCATCATCGCGCTGGGCCAAGGGGACCCGCCCATCATGTGGTAGTACAATACTGGCCCGCTCTTTGGCTCTGATACCATGTAGAATTATCAGAGAGACGGGCCATACGGCCCACTTTCAACAACACCGATATTGTCTCCAACTTGGTAATTATCACCTGCACAATCCGTCAGGTGTGAGATTTTATCACAAAAGGCCTCGGTATTAGTTGGAGTGGGGTTAGGATATTTAAACTCTTATTTTCTCATAGATACGGTCGATGTAGGACATTTTAACACTAGCTACTAACTTGTAGACTTCTATGTACATTATATCCCGTGCAACATGGTCTTCTGCCGTTTCTAAGTTGCTACATTTTCTTTTGACAGCTACAATTTTTGCATACGGGCAAACTAGTAGTGGTAAGACATGTGGGACATCTTCAAACACATCAACAATGTACGTCATAGTTCATACCATGACCACCATGACCATATAGCCTTTGGAATCCTCTCGTAGACGCCAGAAAGGGATTTTTGTTTTGAAATTTTCTGCTTTGGAGATCTACAATGAAAGTGTTGTTGATCTTCCGAAACGCAAATGTGTCTCGCTTTGGCTTTTGGATGACTCCGAGGTATTTACAAGAAACTTTCATGATGGAGATCAAATGGATTCCTTTTCATGCTCTAACATTTCATTCCCCATTTTGAATGTAGAAGGGCACCATTGTTGAGAAGCCACAGGAAGAAATTGTTGAGAAGTTGGCGAACATTTGAGGCACTTAATTGGAATTTGTGAACATAATGTGTTAGTTTAAACTATAACTCTTTTTTTTTTTCTTTTGTCAAATTAGTTTAAACTATAACTCAAGTAATAATACTTCATTTAGATCGCTTATTAATACAATGGTAGACAGATCTTCCACACAGGCAGAGGCGGATCCACAGTGGGGTCAAAGGGGTCACACGACCTCTTGAACGCCATGGAATTAACCTTATAGGTCCCTTGAAGCTGTTGGTGCGACCCCTTGGAGCTGTCGGAGCCGTGGTGCGACCTCGTGGAGCTGCACTCCACCTGTTCGATGAAAGGCCCGAAAGAACAGCCACCAAGTCGAGGTTGCGAGCGAATCCCAGCCGTTGATTTCGTGTGAGGTTTTGGAATCAGAGGTGGGGGTTGAGCTAAGCAGTGGGAAAGTTGGGGAGGAAGCTGAGGGGAGTGAGTTTTGGAAGCAGCCGGATGGTTTGGGGTATCGGCCGTGCTTGGATTTGACGCAGGAGTACAAGAGAGCTAGTGAGGGGATAGTGAAGGACAGGACTAAATACCTGATTGTTGTGGTTTCTGGTGGGATGAACCAGCAGAGGAATCAGATTGTCGATGCTGTCGTTATTGCTAGGATTCTTGGTGCTGCTCTGGTGGTTCCTATTTTGCAAGTTATGTCATCTGGGGGATGAACGGTATACAATGCTACAACTCAACTCACATTTTTCTTACTAAATTACTTGCCTTTTTTGGATTCCCTCCACCTAGTGTAAATATGTTCTTTGTGTAGATATGTCGTTGTATATGTAGAATATATTTAATTTAATTGAAATTCAATTCATATATATTTTGATTATATTGATGGTTTGTTTATATTGTGAGTTTTTATTTTTATTTTTTGTATATGTAGAATATATTTAATTTAATTGAAATTCTTTTCATATTTATTTTGATTATATTGGTGGTTTGATTATATTGTGAGTTTTTATTTTCATTATTTGTATATGTAGAATATATTTAATTTAATTGAAATTCAATTCATATTTATTTTGATTATATTGATGGTTTGATTCCGAGAAGGCCGACAAGTTGAAGCAATCTCTTCCTCCTTGTTTGAACGTTCAGGACCTTTGAACAAGGATTTTGGAGTAGCTGGTCGCGCTATCCTACCAAGACCCGATGAAATAACGATATGCATGTCGTTTCTGTTAAAAAAAAAATTCGCGCTGCGCGCGCTATCCTTATTGACCCCCCAAACATTATTTCCTGGATCCGCCACTGCACACAGGATACATA
Organism: Crataegus laevigata; assembly: GCA_963580275.1. Lineage (NCBI taxonomy): Eukaryota > Viridiplantae > Streptophyta > Magnoliopsida > Rosales > Rosaceae > Crataegus > Crataegus laevigata. Next base: position 33,457,209 of record OY756942.1, on the reverse strand, counting down.
AAATCTCAGAGCTGATCCTGTGTGTGTGTGTGTGTGTGTGTGTGTATATAAATGTATATGTATACATCTTCATATATGTGTGATTAACAAAGCTTAAAAAATAGATGGGCTCTTGAATGTTGAGAGTTCGAAAATTTGGTTGAAGCAGAAACACAAACAGTACGTAGGCATGGTGAAAACGGGCAGTAAAGAAACGGTTTTTACTAAATGAAAGCTCGTAGCTTGCGAAAAGAAGGAAAAAATGGGGAGAAACCTGAAACGGAATTGACGAAATCTCCATTGATGAACAGCTGGGTAAACTTTTATTGTGCGAATCTTGACGAAGGAAGCTGAGCTGCCGTTGAAATCACTCTCCATGGCTGGCGTTGCCTCTGTTCTTCTGTGCGTTTCTCTCTGTTTGTGTGGAAAAATATGAGATTTTGTTGTTTTTGTTTCGTGTATGGGAGGGCATATTTATGCGATAGTATTGGGAGGATGAGCCGGATTTAATTATGAGGTGACACGTCAATTTTAATTTGCAATTTTTGTTCTCTTTCACTCATCAAGTAATTATTCACATCAAAGATTGCAAGGAAATTGGAATTCGATTTGCTGCTTTGTTTTTTAAAACCAATGGTTAAGGAATTTTGGGCCATCACAAAAAGGAATTAGGCACTATGAGTTCGAGTTTACTTAATCGGTAACTATGTTTGTGGTCCGTTCTGAAGTTTCTTAATTAAGACTTATAAAGAAGATCAACAAGTCTATCGTTGGAAAGAAGCCAGCAGAGGTCGGTTGAAAAGTAAAGGCTTAGAATTCCCATTTTGAAAAATTATGCTCTAAACACACCATTTCATTTGTGGTCGGATTCGATCAAATGCATAACTAAATTATATATGGTGCCACAGAGTTGTAACTATAGATTTGATGTATGAATTGTTTGCTTTTGTTACCATTTGTTAAAGTTGGAGCACCCAACGCGGAATCAAAAGACCTGATCCAAAACAGCATAGTTAGAGCATCCAACCCAAATCGAATATCATTAGGGTTAGGGTTGAATTGTGGCCTGATCTGGAATAAAAATAATTAGAGTGGTTGACTTTTGAGCAAACCACTTGACTTAGGGTTGACTTGTGGCCTTTCGCAAAAGTGTTGAAATAAATGTGTGTACTTACATGTGTTTTGACTTATCTTATTCATTTATTAGAGAAAATTTTGCCGAAATTTCGGTAGTTTTTAAAATTTAATAATTTTAGTTATGAATTTATGCATATTATGACTTCATCACCTATTCAAGTGATGGTCATCACGTCTCGATTTTGGTGTCCATTAGACACTCCAGGTGAGGTGTGTCAATAGAACCCAAATTTGAGTTTAGCCGTAGGCATCCCAACATAGTTGGGTACAACTTGAAGAAAAAACAAGCCAAAAATTGGCTTGCGTCGAGATTGGAGCAGCCTAGAAAAATCCGGGTGCTGTCCATGTAACCCAGCGTGAGCTAGGGTAGGCTGGGTGAGCTGCAGCCCAACAACAATAGCTTCAGGTTGCAGGAAAAAAATGGTTTTTGCTCTAACCATCTTGTCTTTCTAAAGAAAATGTTCACGTGTCTTCTCTAATTTTTGGGATATTTTTTGCTCCACAATTTTTCGTCAACTCTGTTAGAACTTTTTTCAAAATGAATCACATGTCATGCACGTGAAGTTCAATCAAAGGACAAATATGGAAAACCAAATGAAAAAAAATTGCAACAATGATCCCTAAACTTTAACCTATTTGGAGAAATAGTCCTTCAACTTTAATTAAATTAGAGCAATGGTTCTTCAACTTTAACCAAATTGTAGCAATGGTCATTCTAACATGACTCATTTTGATGACTTTAACCTATTTTGAGAAATAGTCTTTCGACTTTAATTAAATTGGAGCAATGGTTCTTCAATAGAAGGTGCGCCCCGCAACTTTTAATGCCTACACCTTTGCGGGAAGTAAATGTAACTTGACAAATATCTGGCTCTATCTCGAGGTCCCATGTCGTCGAAAGACCAAATGGTCGAAGAGATATACACAAAAGAGAGATCAGGAGGTTCTTCAGACCAAGAACAAAAACCATTACAAAAAGTGTCGAGCTGGCTAGACGGTGCGCTGCTTCATTCGCTTGGCGGCATATATGGGTGATGACAGCTCTACTGATCTGGTCTAGCAATGCCTTTGCATCCTCAAGAATAGGACCAACTGGCGAGAGGTTGAGGGATTGGCCTTACAAAGCTAAGACAATCTGGAGCAAATCGCTCTCCTGAATAAGATTTTGATAACCCATGAATCGTCAGAGGCCTTCTCGAACCCCTGGAGAAAGATAAACAACAAATTCACTGTCCTGCTAAGTTCATAAACCTATAAACATGATGGAGCTCTAGCATTAGCCCAAAACTTTAAAATTTGCAATACACACAATGGTCACCAAATCTCTGAACACTAAAACAACACAAAATATATTTCATAGAACTTCACTAGTTTTGAATCATTTCAAGGAAAGACAAAAGCTCAAACCTCAACAAACATTGCCCAAAAACAAGCAAACCAAAATTTTAAAATTCCAGCCATGGCCTTAATAACTAGGCCAAAACTATAAAGTGACACTATCTATAAAAACTTCAAACTGATTTTAAATCTGTAAAAATTAATTTATGCATTTCTGAACTATCAGTTTTACAATTCATGCACTTCTACAAGATTACTTTCAAATTTTCTTTGCACTTCTGTAAGATCAATTTCAAAATTTCTACAAGATTAATTTTAAAATTCCAACACTTTGAAAATATAAGTTTTGAAATTTTCAATACTAGTAGAGATAATGATGTCGGAGGAGGAATAGAGAGAAATGTGAAGAGAGAAGAGAAAGAAAAATACAAAGAAGGCGGAGAGAGAGAAAAGAGAGACATGGGTAGAAAGGAGAAGGAAGAGAGAGAGAAATGGACCAAGGAGAAATAAAAAAGGACATAAACCGTTAATAAGAATATAAAGATTTTAGAGTAAAATTGTAAACAAAAAAGTAATTAAAAAATAATCATGATATCGCATGTGATGTAAATAAATTTAACCTCTCTCAAATAAATAAAAAACTTAATCTCTCTCAAAAAATATGGTCTTATACTTCTTTCCATTTCTCTAGAACTTCTCTACCTTCCCTATATTTAACAAAAAAAAAACAAGGGAGATTATATTCACACACCCCAAATTACTTCTCTCACATTTTTTTAATTTTTTAATATTTTTCTATCAAGTGTTAGTGGTGTGTAGAAAATATTAAAAAATTAAAAAAAGTGTGAGAAAAGTAATTTGGGGTGTGTGAATATAATTTCTCAAAAACAAATCTTGTATATTTACGCTCACATTTTGTTTCATCTACTGTATATATATATTAACCAAGAAAAAACAAATTCTCCAGCTCGTCTAGAGCTCTCTCTCCAACTCGTCGAGCTCTCTCCATGGCTTTTCCGTCGATTTTGATATGAGCTAGAGGTCAGAATCCACAATTTCAGAGATATTCTACTTTCAATACAATTTCGACTCGTTTCCCACTAGTCCAGTCCGAATTCGATCTGCAGAGGACTCTGTTAGGGTTTTGGTCTGTTGAGATCCGAGGTAATTTTGAGTCGTTTCTTATGATTGGATTGAATTGTTTCGATTCGCTATTTTTTTTTTCATTTTTCTGAGTTTGTTTTTTATTTGGTTTTCGAAGAACTGATTGATTGATTTCATGAATAATTTGTATTTCTATGATTTCAAAGATTTGAGGCTGCGATTTCGAATATTGGAGCTTCGAGTTCAGAGGTTTGAGACTGCGATTTTGAATATTGGAGGCTACGATTTCATAATTTTGAGGCTGCGATTTCTGGTTGTTAATACGTAAGTCACAAATCTAAATTCTCTATCTCTAAGTTTCATTTAAGTTTCGCATCATATAGAACCCTAGAAACTCACAAATTGCCTCGTTCCAGTTCCTTTTTTTTTTTTTTTTTTTCTTCTGGCCGATGAAAACCTCATTCTGCTGTTGCCCTAACGAATTTAATTTGGTTAGATTTACTGGGATGGAGTTTGGGTTAAAGTTGCAGCCTACGGTGGCTTGAAACATTTTTGGTTTTGGACAAAATTCTGTCTCTTGCCTTTTGCCTTTTATGGGCCCTTTATTGTTCACAAAATCAACAACTGGTGGAGATAGAGAGGGAATTTAAGAGAGAGATGCTCTTGTTGTTACTTATAAATTAGAAAGTGAATGATTGATTTTAATGCCATGACTTTTCAGTTAATCCTATTGATTCATTTTTGGTTTTGGACAAAATTCTGTCTCTTGCCTTTTGCATTCAATGTATAATCCTATTCATTTTTGTTCTCATTTATCAACAGATTGCTGAGGAGGCAATGATCCTATTGATTCAATGTTATCCTTGGATGTCAGTTCAAAGTTACAAGTAAACTGAGGTATGCAAAGGTTGTATGTGTTAACTACTAGTGCAGATGTTCTCTTCCGATTTCTCATGGTAACATTTTTCAAGTTAGTTCACATAGAAGAGTTGTGAGTCGTATAGGTGTTGCTTGAGCACTGCAGTAAAACTCAGTATGATGGCGGGTCAAGGTGAGTGAAAGAAGGGAAACAAATATGAAATAGTTTACAAAGAAAATAATTATATTGGAGGTAGATAAATTGGGGTTAAACGAATAGTTCTTTGTAGGTTTTATCTACTCTGTCTACTTCTGTGATATATGAATATGAAGTATGTTCTCCTTCCATTGTTGTTTGTTTGAACTAATTAGAATTTGGTTTTGTTAGTCGAGGGCTGTGGCTTACTCACTCACAGTCACAGATATCTTTAGGATACAAATGTGGTTTCTGTTTTTGTAATAACTAGCCACCTACAGATGAATTATTTGTTTCTGCAGATTGAAAACTAATATTATATTACTGAGAAGAGCATATGTTGGAGAAGCTTTTCTCCATTGCTGGTATTTGAGGACTGAATTGGAAGTTCCTAGATGGTTGTTTGGAAGTCCGTTGTTCATGCTTTTTCATAATGATGTACAAACCAGCTTAGCTCGGTAGATTTCTATTGATATCAACTTTGAGTTGATTTGTAGATGACTTTATCTTGTGGAAACGACTTTCCATTGATTTGATTAGCTTTATGATATTTCTGTTTTTTATTGATGATATTTTTAGATTTTAGGTAAGAGAAAAGCAAGTGTAAGTGATAGAACGGAAGATATTAGTCTTTGATTTGAAGTTGTGATTAGTAGATTTTTGTTACAGTCGGCTAGTTGTTACTAATTGAGTTTTAGCTGTTACTAATTTTTTTTATCATATGCTAGCATATAACCACACATAAAGTGTGCATGAAAACTTTTTGTTTTTGTTTTTAAAGTAGGAGAGAGGAAGAGAGAGAATGTTGGAGTGAGGAGAGAGCTTTAATTTTTATTTTTAAAATTTTTTTAATTAGAGATTTGTTAGAATAATATATAGGTGAGGTTTTGGAAGAAAAAAAAATGCAAAATTTTGATGCATGACTTGATTTACTAAATGTTGTCTACAAAGATAAATTGTCCTCTACAGTGGCATCAGAGGTATAGCTGAACCGCTTTTAAATTGTCCTCTACAAAGATAAATGCCGGCCACATACCCAATGGGAGCCAATTTAGGCCAAATTATGTTACCGTCACGCCTTCCAGCCATACATGTTATCGTCAGGATTGCTGTTAAAAAAAACCGTTCTCTGTGAATTCACGGACAATGTCTTGTACCAGATCCTCTTGCAAGTGAAGGTATGAGGGTAAATCCGGGGCTCTTTGGTTGTATGTGTTGTTACCACCACCACCTGTGGAATTGTCGCTGTTTGCAGGGGCTTTGAAGCTGTTATTCCTGCTTGGAGCAGGGCCGTGACTACCAGACACATTGGAGGTGGATGGTGCTGCCGCTGGATTGTTGCCTCCATAACTCACTCCATTCCTCCCAACACTCCCATTTGCACTTGGACAGGGAAGAGATTGTTGTCCTCCCCCGCTGTTATTGGACATCTCCTGTAGCTGTTGCTGCAAGGCCTGGTTACCCTGGGAGCCAGTTGAATGAGTTTGTTGTAGCAAGCTATTGGAACTAAGTGACCGCTGCTGTAGCTGCTGTGGCTGTCGCGAGGGTAGATGGGGACTTGACAAGGCAATACCAGGTAAGTTGTGCATGGATCCCGGTATTACTGCGGCGGCACCTTGGAATGTTGATGATGGGCTGTGGTTGGAATTATTGAAGGAAGAAGATGCCTCAAGCGGCTTGCGCTGCACCGCTCATAGCTCCAGGACCGACCATCTAATAGTGGTTGTTCATTTGGTTATTCAGTCCAGGATGCAATGCCATTGGCTTATTGAGTGTGTTCCTGTCAGTGGGCAAACCCTGAGCAATTGCTAACTGCTCCATTTCCTGCATCTTTTGCATCTGGAGCTTGGCTGCGGTGGCATGCCGAGGATAAACCTTCAAGCCATCTGCAATTGTCAACATAAGTTCTCAACATAAGTTCACCAAGAAAACAAATCTTTATAAAAACTGTGTCATATTAATTGCCAGATAATTTAATATGCATCAATGGATGGATGAGAAAAACCTAAGTCATTCAACGACTGCAACTCCAAACTATTTGCGAGCTGCCGTCCAGCTGTCAGTACCCTGGAGAAAGCAATCAACACCAGTGCAGCCCTTCAGAATCGAAGTCTAATACCCAGAATTCAACAAAAGCAGTTCACTGATAGATTCATAGACTCACATATTGCTGTTTGTTTGTAGATCCTGCTGAGAAATCCCATCAGATCCACTTTCAGCTATTGTGCTTTGGCATTTCGGAGCAACTTGAACCAACTGATTCACCTGGAGAAAAAGTATGCTTCATAAGTGCAAGGCATAAAGTATGCCCAATTTAACCTACTTTTATTTTCTGCTAAAATTTTGGTCTGTTTAATTAAATTGAATCACTGACCAAAAGAACGCAAAGATATTAGGAATGTTAGCACAACTACTAAAATCAAACTAAGGTGGTTCACTGGCAAACAATCAGATCAAGGAATAACACCAGTACAACCAATTTAACATATTCTCACAATTACCTAACTCTGTTAGGATGCCAGATGGCATCATCTTGTGGTGACAGTTAGAGTTGGGTATTAGCATAAATAGCACATTGTAAGAGAAGAAAGGGAGTTAATGAATTGTATTGTTGTTCTCATGTTCTGTTACTATCTCTCTGTGCAATTGTGGAAGATGTAGGGTAGGGTTTTAACATTGGTATCAGCCGGCGTTGATCCTCTCAATCCTTCTCCGTTGTATATCGCGGCAAACGTTTTGCAAAACCATGGAATCGAGTGTTTCTAATCTGGACTCCAAGTCTGATGATTTCAAGACTTCTCAGGCCAAATTCTGGGACGAAGTTATCGCAAGCCAAGCTGTGATCTTGCAGCAATTGAAGTTACTTGCAGAAAAACTTGGTGTGGAATCTTCTGCACCTACACCGACGCATCAGCCATTCATCAAATCGAAATCTCCTCTCTCTCTTGAGAAATCGGATGAAATTGTTCTCAAGCTTCAATCCTTCCACAAGGAAAAGGTTCGAGCCCGAGAGAAAAGAGACGAATTCTGGTCTCAATTTCGTCCAAGATACAAGCCCAAGACTCGTCCTTGTCTACGACCCATATTGAAGAAATTCAAGAAGGTTCGTGACTACGGCAAACACCGCGACGATGAATCTGCGACGTCCAATCCCAAATTTCAAGGAAGTTTTGGGGTTTTTCGGAAAACTTTGGCTCGGGAGAACGAAAATGGTTTCGATTTGTTCAACAAGGTAGCTAAAGAATCGGTGGGAATTCCTCCATTTCTTTATTTTGATTGCATGAAATCTAAGATTCAAGCTTGCGTTCTGGGTTCTTCTTTTTCTAACGGATTAGGTGATGCGTTTAGCGATCAATTCAAGCAATTCTCGACGTCGCTTTCGTCTAATCATGAATCTAATTGCAAGAACGAGTTGGTCCAAGAATTCATTTTCATAATTTCAGCGTCTGATGATGGGTTCGTGAAAATTGATCCACTTGCACTCCAAGTGTTTGATGAACGACCACACTCAGCAGATTGTGATTTTCATTTGGGCTATCACATGCCAATTTCTGACACCGGCGGTACACTTCGTAGGTTCTTTACTTCGAATGTTCAAATCAAAGATGCTCATAGTTCTAAATTTCTTGTATGTAATGGTGAAGTCGTGAACAATGGTATTATTGTGCAATTGAAGCTTGGTTTCCATGAGTTAATTCTTGACAAAGGTGGAACAACTATTCAAAGGCTCTTTCATTCGAAATCAGCGACTGTTCTTGAATCTGATTGTTACATTCTTGATATTAAACTTGGCTACCACACGAGCATTCGTGATAAAGGAGGTACCAAGTTTCTCTCCAGTTTTGAGTCACTGGATTTATTGGCAAGCTGTGAGGACTCAAGTTTGTGTGTTGTTATCAATCGTTCCATGGGCTACTACTGCAAGGGAATTTGTGACAAAGGTGGAACGATTAGTCAGAGGCTCTTTAATTCGAAGTCCAAGAATACAGATTATGTTATCTGTTTTGATTGTTCCAAGGTGGTCAAATGTGAGGAGAGTATTGCTAATTCCATGATCATTGATGGGGTGTATGCTGATAATTTGGGATTGCATCATTTAGAAGCTTGTATAGACAAGAACAAAAAAAATGAAAGTAAGTTCACCCTCTTCAGATTTAAAACTGGTTGCTGTGTTGTTTGCTGTGTTGTTCTCGATCGTGACTACTGCATGGGCATTCGGGATAAGGGTGGAGGCTCAAAATTCAGTATTATTTGAGAGATCTAGCAGGCCTAGTGAGAATGATCAGCACACATCTGGAGAGTGTAAAATGATTTGGTCAATACCATTGCTAAATTTTTTGGGAGGGTGTAAGGTGCAGTCAATTTTTAGGCAGTGAGCTACTCTAGAGAAGCAATGCTGTCGGTAGTGAAGCGAGTCCAATGGCAGAACCATTCTCGAGAAGATGCTACATGGGAATGTACAATGAACTGAAGATCAATTTCCAGAAGTTGTCAATCTGTGAAGTTCCACTTACTGTTTTTGTGTTGAACTTGTAATTCTGGTTATTGTTTTGTGTTTTCAATTGTATGTTTAGTTTTAAGGGGGGGGGTATTGTTAGGATGCCAGATGGCATCATCTTGTGGTGACAGTTAGAGTTGGGTATTAGCATAAATAGCACATTGTAAGAGAAGAAAGGGAGTTAATGAATTGTATTGTTGTTCTCATGTTCTGTAACTGTCTCTCTGTGCAATTGTGGAAGATGTAGGGTAGGGTTTTAACAAACTCAAAACTGAGGGGTAAGGTGACAATCAAAATTAATGATTAGAATGACAAAATTGCTTCTAGCTAATGCATCTATCCAGTTTAATGCACAAGTCAACCAACCAAATAAGAGGAAAACTTAAATTAAGGCACACATAAACCAGTACCTGTGGAGCAACCAACCCACGAGGAAGACGTGCACAGAATTCCCAAGACAATATCTGGTAAAGCATAAAGTAAAAGGTTAGAAGCATGTTATTTTCCAAGGCACAGAAACTAAAAGCCAAAATTAAGAATTTTTTCTCTTACCTTTAAATCTTGCGTAAATATGATACGAAGCTGGCCCTCCCCAACAACACGAAGTTGCTTGTATACACTCTCTTGAACTGCTTTCCCATACTCCAACATTATCTCACCAGAAGGAAATCTACATTCACGTGGCAAGTCCAAGTAAAAAAGCTCATCGATGACTCCACTGCCAAATTTGATCTCATAAAGTCTAGGAAGCACTTCAAATGTTGCCTCTGTAACCATGAAAAGGAACTAGTTGGTTAGATTCAGTTTACCAAATTATAAATATATCAAACATTGGAGGTGACGCCACAGAGATTTCTATATATTTCTAAGTTATTTTGGCACAAAAAAGTTTTTCAGCAGACTGTTGATAAAGAAAGAGAGACTATATTCACACACCCCAAATTACTTCTCCCACACCCTTTTAATTTTTTAATATTTTTTACACAACACTAACACTTGATAGAAAAATATTAAAAAATTAAAAGGGTGTGGAAGAAGTAATTTGGAGTGTGTGAATATAATCTCTCATAAAGAAATGATAGACTGTAAGGGGCATTAGAGGGTAGAAACCTCAAAATAAAATGGTGGTAATTGTCCCCTCAAGACCGTTGGTCTAGTGCTGTAACCCTTGACAAAGTACAAATCAATAAAGCTTCAGATTTTCTTACCCAAAACCCTTCCAGATTTAGAACCACAAATGTCGCATTGCCACGCGTCCTGACAAAAAAGAAAGCAAATATTCACATGTGCGAACCGTTGACATATGTTCAATCAGGCAGATAATATAAACACAAATTAACTATGAAGTTATAAAAATAGGAGTATCATTTGTAGGGACACAGTCACTTATGATATTTAAATAACTGGACAGAAGAGTTAATTAACACGTATACTAACCATAGCACTCTGAGGGAAAACACCAAGTGCGTGATGCCCAACAATATCGTCTAATGACAAGCACCGTCTTTTCTTAGCAAGAGGAGAGTAATACTCTCTAACAAACTTCCTCCAATAAGCAATACTATTGTCCTGTCAACAAAATTCACACATCATTACGTAAACAATGCTGACGGATGGATACTCAAAGGATAGGAACATCTAAATAAGATATTTGTAACAAAAAGAAAAGCATATCTACAAACCCAGTTGAAATGGAACTGAAGAGAGAGAGAAGAAACAGCACAATGAAGTGCATTAAACAAGGGAACTCACAGCAGGCCTTTGCCGCTGATGATCTAAATATTGCATCAGCCTACGAGCACATACACCACCATCATAGGGACGCTTAATGGAAGATACTGGCTGCATTGGTTGTTGAAATTGCTGTTGTCTCAACTGCTGCTGTTGTTGTTGCTGTTGTTGCTGTTGCTGCTGCTGCAACTGGGCTCTCTGCAGTTGAGGCATTGACTGCAAAATCTCTTGCTGTTGCCGTAATCTCTGCTGCTCCTCATCCTCCGAAGATGAGGATCCACTATCTTGGTTGCGCAATAGGCAGTGCACGCCGCAGCTTTTAATGCGACACCCATTGGGAAAACGAAATACAACTTGACTAATACAACTTGGTGGCTCATAGTCAAACGTCTCTACATTCTTTACACCCACGAACGCAAGCCTCACATGAGTTGCATTTAAGTCCCCATAATAGAATTTATAAGACTCAAACGGTATTTCTCCGTTGATCAAAATATCCGCATCTTGAGGATAACGATGATGAGTAAATGGTTCAAGAACATAAGATATAGCCAATCCTAATAACGTCTCCCCCACTTGTAATTTTAGAGGAATTTCAAAACGAAATTCACTGCCTCCAGCAAATTGTAGTTCCCAGGAGTATGTCAACCTGTCCCCTACAAATGCTGGTAGAGGTTGAATGGTTGTGGGATGATTAGAGGTATAGCTGAACCATTTTGGAACATCATTGCCTGGGTAAATAATGCTCAATTTACAGCACTCATCAATTTCCTACAATAGTAGATACAAAAAGTTAACAAATTACAAACATCTGTGATCTGATCTCTCTTTCAAGTATCAACAAAATTAATTTTCATTTGAACATAAATTAAGACGAAGAGAGACCAACCTCATTCAACAAGTTGTTTTCCAACTTTGCCACCTCATCACCACTTAGTCCAGAGCAGTTACACAAGTCAAGCTTCACAAGCCTCGAGGGCAGCTTTGGAATTTTCTCCAATGACGTGCAACCATCCAGAAGTAACGATTCTAGTTTTGGTGGAAGGACTGAAATTTCTAGAAGCCACTTGCAATCCCTCAAGAAAAGTGTCTTCAAGTTGACAGCTTTGCTAATACAATCCGGAAGGCTAACAAAATTGTTTCTCGACAGATTAAGTTCTCTTAATGTGGACCAGCAATAAAGAGGCACAAGGAAATCACTTTCTGATAACTTGCATCCTGAAAGATCAAGAGACAGCCCGGATGAAACTTCATCAAACTTCACCTTCTTTCCATCAGGGAGGAGTTGGATATTTTGCAACTCACAACCACTTGCGTCCAATGTCTCAAGCCCAGTAAAATCAGCAATTGATGAAGGCAGTTCTCTTAGGGACCTCGATCCAAGTCTTGTTGCAAACCTCCTAAGCTTAGAGCACCCATGAAGATCCAATAATTGAAGTTTATCAAGGAATCCAACTGAATCATCAACCTCGACCAAACTTGTGCAGTCACTTAGATCCAACCGCCGTATGTTTGGGCTTCCGGATAAGTCGGGGACATTTTGCAACTCACAACCATATGCACTCAACAGCTCAAGCCCAGTGAGATACGCAGTTGATGAAGGCAATTCTCTTATGCCACTTTTTCCTATATACAAATGCGTCAGAGATTTCATCTTGTCCTTCTCTATTTCTGGAAATCTCTCCAGCCTTGTGCAACCTTCGAGATTAAGCCAGTGAAGGGATCTCAATCCAAGTCTTGTTGCAAACCTCGTAAGCTTAGAGCACCCACTAAGATTCAATGTGTCAAGTTTATCAAGGAATCTAACTGAATCATCAACCTTGACCAAACTTGTGCAGCCACTTAGATCCAACGTAATTATGTTTGGGCTTCCGGATAAGTTGGGGACATTTTGCAACTCACAACCATATGCACTCAACAACTCAAGCCCAGTGAGATACGCAATTGATGAAGGCAATTCTCTTATGCCACTTTTTCCTATATACAAACCCCTCAGAGATTTCATTTTGTCCTTCTCTATTTCTGGAAATCTCTCCAGCCTTGTGCAACCTGTAAGATAAAGCTTTTCAAGGGATCTCAATCCAAGTCTTGTTGCAAACCTCGTAAGCTTAGAGCACCCCCCAAGACTCAATGTTTCAAGTTTATCAAGGAATCCAACTGAATCATCAACCTCGACCAAACTTGTGCAGTCATTTAGATCCAACCACCTTATGTTTGGGCTTCCGGATAAGTCAGGAATTTTTTCCAAGAATTCGCAACCACTTAAATACATCTGTGTAAGCTTTGCCAAATTCTATAAAAACCAAAAACAAAAACAAAACAAAAGTTCACATGCTTTAAAAAGAATATAATAAAACACTTTGAGTATTTTTTTGAGAAATAAAATATATGTTTAAATAATAATATGATTCGAAATAATTTAAAGTATGTACCTTAAATCCCTTCAATTGTCTTATGCCACTGTGTGACACATTAAAACAAACAAGATTTCTTGGATGAAAATTGGACGACAAATTGAGCACAACCGTATGCTTAATAGCAACACCCAAGTCAATCCACCTTAAACTGTTGGGCAAATAATCAACGCGTCCAGAAAAGTGTGCATTACGGTTTATAAAAATTTCAAGATTTACCATCTTTAAGAGGCTTTCTGGATTCAAGGGTATCTCATATGGTTTGGGCAGATTCACAACAATGCCTCTAATTTTCTTTGTTCCCTAAGATGGAAAAAGAAAACAATGTTAACAAACAAGTCACAATAAAATCTTTTTTTCTTCTTTTCAAAATCATGCCAATTAAATCAAATGTAATTATGTAAGAACATATATTCTACTCACTCTGCAATCAATTAGAACATCGCGCACATCTTCATGATGCCACAGCCTGCTCCGCTTGCCTGGTTCAGTGGGCGATTCTTCGTAAACTATTTGCTTACCCATTTTTTGTAGCAAGTCATGCATCAAAATCAGATTATCTTCAATAGTTATAATGGCTTTCTCAACGAGTACTTGAATACAATCTCGACGTACATTGAGCGTCGAACTTCTTAATATTTGAAACACGTAGATTTTATTTTCACCAATAAAGAAACATGCAATGTCTAGGAAAACTTGTTGCAGGCCATAATCCCATGCATCATAAGTTTTTCGAAGTATTTTTTCAATAATAGTATAAGGTTCTCCATCGTAAGAATCGTAACCATCCAATATAGCTTGCCAATGATCTATACATTTATTACGCAAATGAGAACCTATAATATTAAGAGCCAACGGAAGGCCTTGAGCATAGGCTACTGCACGTCGTGCGAGGCTTAAATAATCATCTGGAGGTCTATTTCCTTCGAAGGCATTCCAACTAAAAAGCTCAAGTGCTTTGTTGTGTTCTAACTTTTTGACTTCATATATCCACTGACCTTCATAAAAATCTAGCAAACTTCTATCTTTTGTGGTTATGATCACTCTGCTACCCTCACCGAAAAATTTGACATTGACCCAGTCTTTTAACTGCTCCAATTTATCCACGTCATCAAGAATTAAGAGAATCTTCTTTTGCCTCAACCGATTCTTAATGAGATTGATTCCGTGATGAACATTGTGAATTTTCAACTCTATACCACGTAGAACTTTGGATAGAAGAGTGTTTTGTAGTTTGATTACGCCTTCATGTGATGTTAATGTTTCTCTCACATCTGCCAGGAAACAACTACATTCAAAATTATGAGCAATTGCATTATAAACGGCTTTTGCAATTGTTGTCTTGCCTATTCCAGATGTCCCCCATATCCCAACCACACGACCATCATTGCCACCGACATCTAAAAGCACTTCCACCTCTTTTGCACAAGACTCTATTCCAACTGGGTAGTTAGCCACATGCAAATACGTGTGATTTAATACTTGGGTTGAAATCTCCTCAACGATGTCGTTAATAAATTTAGTTTCATACCTACCAGTTAAAAAAACAATGACACATTTAATTTTGTGGCATGGTACGGTAATGACACTACTAATTTGGCGGCCTTAGCCTTTTTTTTAATACTCCCATTCATTGATAACTTTTTTGTATAGCCGAAAACGTATTTTTGTTATTTTTATAATTTTTAAGCTGTAACTCAAATTTTTTAGCCGTAAAAGTGTTTTATCAATCATGATATAATACACACATATTAAGTTGTTACTTAACACCATCTTTAATCATTGAGGTAATCTAACATACTTGTTAACTATTTAGTTATAATCAAGATTCATCATTCACAATTCAGACACATTTAGTAAATCAAATCATGCATCAAGATTTAAGATACAAATTAAGGTTAAAAACCAAATAGAAGTTACAAACTAAATCAAATAAAAGCTAAAGTTAAAGTTACAAACCAACTCAAAATATATTTTTTTTGTTTTAAATTCTAAAAATACATTAAATATCCTATTAAAATGTAATTATGAGATATAACAGGGTTTCATCAAAGGGTTTAATCAAATTATGAGATATAAAATGTAATTATGAGATATAACAATGACACATTTAATTTTGTTGGCATGGTACGGTAATAACACTACTAATTTGGTGGCCCTAGCCTTTTTTTTTTAATACTCCCATTCATTGATAACTTTTGTTTATAGCCGAAAACGTATTTTTGTTACTTTTATAATTTTTAAGTTGTAACTCAAATTTTTTAGCCGTAAAAGTGTCTTATCAATCATGATATAATACACACATATTAAGTTGTTACTTAACACCATCTTTAATCAAGATTCATCATTCACAATTCAGACACATTTAGTAAATCAAATCATGCATCAAGATTTAAGATACAAATTAAGGTTAAAAACCAAATAGAAGTTACAAACTAAATCAAATAAAAGCTAAAGTTAAAGTTACAAACTAAATCAAAATATTTTCTTTTTTGTTTTAAATTCTAAAAATACATTAAATATCCTATTAAAATGTAATTATGAGATATAACATGCACATATATTAAATATAAATTTAATTTGTGTACGTTAATTAAATAAATTTAATTTGTGTAAGTATTAGTACTTTGGTACGTTATAAAATATTACTTTTACCAAGTTATTAGTGCATTGTGTTGTTCATATTTTGGTACGTACCAAGTTATTGGTAAGTTGTGTTGTCCTTATTTTATTTATAAAATAACTCTTATTTCTTTATAATTTGTATTAAATGTTGAGTTCAAAATTGAAAAAAATTATATTTCATCCAAATAATCTTCATCCCACTAGATATAATTGAATCTTTAAATTGAGAAAGGGATGAGATACATAAAAATAGCAATAAATTGTTTAATATTAGCATTTTTGATATGGAAATAAATTCAAAATTAAAAAAACAGTTAAGTTAAGAATATACCAAGAATATAGGGTTTAATCAAAGATGAAAGCACTTTAATCAAAAGTTCGAAGGTAACAAATGTTTAAAATGAGGCATCTAATTCTAATTTTCAATGGTACTGTACATATTGATTTTAAATACCATTTTCATACCATATATGTGGGTATGGTACAATTAGCGCACCATTATATATGGTACAAAATTGGTGTGGTACAGTTGGTAATTTGGTTGGTACGGTAATATGTTGAAAAAAATACCCCTAATAATGAATTTATTGCAGTTAGTACTCTTATTTGTTCTTATATTAATTTTATTTTACCCATTTAGTACTCTTATTGGCTAATAACTAGATAAGGATGTTGAATATAAAGATATTCATATCATAGAGTTAGATTAAAGTTTGATGACAAGATAAATTTTAGGATGCGTGGTTAGATGTACTAGAATATGAATAATATGTGGCAGATTTGGAATTTTTTGTCATTGTTGGGCTACTCTAAGTGCTAAGTAAGTAAAAAAATTGCAAAAGAAAAAATATTAGCTTCGGTATGATTCGGTTTGTTTCAGATTTTTATCAAGTTTCAACCAAACTAAATCGTTATATCGTAATTGATTTGACATTGTTTTGGGGGTAAACAGTAAACTTGATCCAATCCGGACCCTGAACACCTCTTAATTCTTATTTTTATTTCAGCACACTTCTTAATTCTTCAGTCAACTAACATAATTCATAGTAACAAACGATTTGTCAAAAAAAAAAAGTAAAAATGTTATTTTTACCTTCCATTTGTAGCACTTTATGTTCGTGAACCATATCTCTATTAAAGAAATGATACAAATAAAAGATAAGTACAACACTACTTCTTAAAAAATTCCAAATTCCCAACAATAAATTTTTTTTGCCATTTTTCTTTTGCTAGGAAAATACAATAATATCATTTGAGCCCTAATTATTGATTTAGCTTGAGTTGTTTTTATTACCACACTACATATTATTAAACGATTTATATAATGACTGTTTAGGCCTAATAAGATTTAAAAATCAAACAAAAAATTTGAGTACCCCAAATCATTTTTAAGGTGTATCCCAAAAATTATTTTGCTTCAAGCTCTCCAAGCCACTCCCACCCTCCATTATAAACAAAACTCTAACCAATAAAAGTATAAATTCATTGATAAACTTTATTTTATGCATTGTATGTCACTTTCTAATTTGAAATCAACATAAATGAATGCATAATCATATAATATGTAAGGTGTGTTCAACAATATGTAAAGTGTATTTAATATGTGAGGTCTATTCAACTGTATGTGTCGTGTGAATAAAACAACCCTAAATGTCATTAGATTGAGAAAAATATTATATTTGTAAAAGGAAGTAATAAATTCTGAAATATAGAGTAAAGCAACTCAAAAACTATATACAGGAATGTTAGAAATAAACGTACTCTCCCTCCTTGAGAGTATCTCCTTTCATATTTGCTGCTTCTGTAAGAGCTATCCTCCATCTTTGCACCTTATCCAGGTCATTCTTATATTTGAGGCTATGGTCAGCAAACGCAGTATCATAACTATTTTTTTGATGTCGGACATCCGATGGATCCACCTTGTAGAAGATTGCCCTTGTCATTTGTCCCCTTGACTTTCTACATTCAAGAATATGTACGAGCTCGTCCAAGCACCATCTTGAAGAAGCATAGTTTTCAGAGAATATGATGACAGAAATTCTCGACTCTCGAATTGCTTTGAGTAGAGACGGTGATATTTCTTCTCCCCTTCGAAGTTCACGATGATCAATGAAGGTGTTGATTTCATGACGGTCCAAGGCACGGTATAGATGATCTGTAAAATTGTAGCGTGTATCCTTACCTCTGAAACTCAAAAAGACATCGTATGTCCATGAAGGAGTAGTGCTGAAGGAAGAAGAAGGGACAAGTTGATTGGCCATAGGAGAATTAAAGCCAGACCATAAACTGAAAAAAAGAGCCTCTCAAAGAATTGGAATATGCAGTATGGTATGGTGTATGGACATTGGACTCTCTCTTGTTATATAGATCAGTCATCATGCTTTTCTCCCTACCAACTAAGCAGCTTCGTAGTTAGTAGTTACTACCTTTCGATGTGACTGTGAGAAAGTGAAATGATTAAAGTTGACACGAAACTTCTCATCTCTTTCGTTGCAATATCATTTCATCAAACAGTTTGGTTTTTTGTTACCGCCATTTTCCATACGCCAGATATTCATAGATATGGTGATCTTGATGGGTCAATTCATTGTCTCATCACACTATCATTAGTTGGAACTCACTCAGCTACAATTATTTACCTTTTTCTTTCGATTATATAATAAAATGATTCTATTGGACATTATTTTTCCCTCTTTCATGCAATGTGTACTGATGAAATGCAATTTCTTTTACATAAAACATATTAATTAGCACCATAAATATGAAGGAAATCAAGTGATTAAGACTTGGCTGCTGAAAAATTTCAGCAGCAACTCGTGCTTACCCCCAATCCCGTGTAGACACGTATCCAAATTTTGATTTTTTAAATCAGAACTTGAACACGTGTCCACACGGGATTGGGTGTAAGAAGGAGTGGCTGCTGAATTGTTCAACAGCCAAGTTAAATCCAAATCAAATTAACCACTGACATGCCATCAAATGTGCATGTTTGGATAAATCGATATAAAAAAATTCATGAAAGATTAAAAAAGAATATAAAATACATAATAAATATATACAAAACACATGAAATATATATATGAAACACATTCAATCTAAGTGTGGTACTGTTGTTAGAGTTTATAATAAATTTATGTATACTAGTATAAGGATGTATAACATCTAATCTAAGTTGACAAAAAATGATTTGCTTCAATTATATCAAAAAGACTCAGGAGCCAAATCGAACGAACTCTGGGAATCCAATGTAAGCGGGATTTCGGGAAGTATC
Organism: Crataegus laevigata; assembly: GCA_963580275.1. NCBI lineage: Eukaryota > Viridiplantae > Streptophyta > Magnoliopsida > Rosales > Rosaceae > Crataegus > Crataegus laevigata. The sequence continues at coordinate 33,438,058 of OY756942.1, read as the reverse complement.
TGGGGTTACATGCTGACTTCGGACACTCAAAGAAAAAAGTGTTTGCGGAGGTTAGAGATAAAATTGAAGCTCGCACGGCTGGGTGGGCGGAACAGTACCTATCCCAAGCGGGAAAGGAGGTCTTGGTTAAGGCTGTGGCTATGGCTTTACCTAACTTTGCGATGAGCTGTTTTAAACTACCTATCGGGGTGTGCCGAGATATTGAGAAAGCTATTAGAAACTACTGGTGGAGATGCAGTGGAAACAACAAGGGGATTCATTGGATGTCGTGGGACCGACTGAGGAAAAAAAAGAACTCGGGTGGCCTGGGGTTACGTGATATCCAATGTTTCAATCTAGCTTTTTTGGCAAAGATCGGATGGAGGATTATCCAGAATCCGGGCTCACTCCTTGCGGGGGTTTTACGTGACAAGTACCACTCGGGGAAAGCTTTCCAGGATGCGGCTCGGGGACGGAAAACCTCCTGGGGATGGAAGGGAATCATTGAAGGACGAAAAGTGTTAGAAAATGGGCTGCGCTGGAGGGTGGGTAACGGTGAAGGTATCAACATACGGAAGGATCCATGGATTCCTAAACCTTCCACCTTCAAAACACGGCCAAATGAATGTCTGGGAGCTTCACGGGTATGTGACCTGATCAATAGTGATTCCAAGACCTGGAACCGTGATGCAGTTCATGAGGGCTTTAAGGAGGAGGACGCTAAATTGATTTTGGGCATACCTATCAGCTGCTCAAATCAACCGGATCGATTGGTCTGGCACTTCACTAAGAACGGAATCTACTCGGTCAAATCCGGGTACGGAGTGGCCACTAACCTTATGGATAATGGTGCACTGGGTAAGAAGGGACGGGGGGTTCCCAGTACCCCACAGGGGAATCAAAGGGCTTGGAACTCCATATGGGAACTAAAGGTACCCAACAAAATTAAGATTTTCATTTGGCGATGCTGCAACAACGCCCTTGCGGTCAGAAGAAATCTCAAGAGACGTTGGGTAAGGGTAGATAATGTGTGCGGTATTTGCAACTCTGTAAATGAAACCGAAAACCACCTGTTCTTTAGATGCAACCTGAGCCACGTGTTCTGGTTTTCCTCCTCTCTTCACATCAATTCTTATGAACTGGAAGGATCTGATTTTTTGGATAGCTGGGAAAAATTTTGTAATCAAATTAAAGAACAGGATAACAGGGAGGATATTGCACAGGAATTTGCTTTTGGTTTGTGGCGAATTTGGAAGAACAGGAATGACGCGGTGTTCAAGGGTATCGTCCGACATCCCTTGGAAATCATGGAGACATGGAAACACTGCATTGCTGAGTACCGTGAGGCCACAACTCGGGCGACCACACCGACGAGCTCTGCTGCGACAAGGGCTATGTTTGCTAGTCCTTTGGTAGGGGCCAAGTGGAAGAGACCGCATTTTGGTGCTATAAAAATCAACACTGACGCTGCTTGGTGCAAAGACACCCTACGTGCTGGCTGCGGATGGGTGGGACGAGATTTTGCGGGTATCCTCCACGGAGCCGGGGGATCGGGGGACATATTCTGCCACAGTGCCGATGCAGCTGAAGCGATGGCTATTAGAGAAGCAATGGTGGCGGCAATTGATAGAGGTTTTGAGGATATTATCATCGAATCTGACTCGAAGGTCGTTATTAGTATGCTCCGGAAGGAAATGGTCCTCGATTTCAGCTTTGAATGCGTCCTTTTCGACATCGGGAGGCTAGCTCAACGTTTGAAGGCTGTGGCCTTTGAGTTTGTGTCTAGAGCGTGCAACAATGCTGCACATCTGGTGGCAAAGTACGTGTTCATGAAGAAACAAATCTTCCAGTGGAATTGTATTGGACCGGCCTTTCTTTTTAATACTTTAGCCCATGATGTAAACATTGACATTCGTCTTTAATCTATATTATCTTTTGGAAAAAAAAAAAATATATCAAAAAGAATTAATTATCCTCCTTTTACCAATTAATTGACAAGTAATTAATTAGTCATCTTAGTCATCATTTCACCATCGAAATCACTTAAATGTGGTGAATGTTTGGATTAGTCAAAAGAGTCATTGGGCTCAATATTCAATCCAGCAAGTGGCCGTACAACCCACGTGGGTGGGGTCCCCTCCTGCAGAGGCTGGCCACGTATGGAAGCGTGCGCGTCAGTTTCCGTGTTTGTGTTTCAACGCAAGGTTCTCCATTTTGCAGAAGTAGGCCACTATAATAATAGATCGGTATAGAAGAGAGAATCCTCGCTGCATTTGTGAGGATTTTCGAAAATTTTAAATTATGTTCGTTTATCGTATATCATACGGTCAGAAATTATGTAAATTTTTTATTTAAAATTAAATATAAACCATACTTGATAAAAAAAAAAAACTAGTCGTACAATGCACGATGAACGAATATTATTAGAGAAACTCCGAAATCCTTACAAAGAAGATCAGCAATGATCCTCTCTCTCAGTATAGAACTCACCATTTCCAAAAACAATCCAGACCTTCAATTTGGGGGAAAAAGAGTACAGAGTTCCAAACTTTTTTTTTTTTGGTGAACACAGACTTTCAATTTGGTTACTCATGACTTAAGAGAACCCTATCCCATATAAAAGTGTTGTTTGTGGATGGATGCCAATGAACTAGAAACTGGGACAATCATGAAATTTTATGGAAACCAGATCCCCTTCTGATCCCAAAAAACTGAGCATCCTGAGCAATAAATTAGAATCGTTGAAATTTGATGTAATGGCTACAATTATTATAACTTTTGGAGGGGCCCCTATTTGTAACCGTTGGATCAAATTTCAACGGCCCAAGATCATTGCTCAGCAGCCTCAATTTTTGGGGATCCGGTTCCATTTTAATTGTATAACATGGTGGTATTCCTCTTCACTCGGAAGTAAGAGATTTTAGTTCGAATTTCATAGATGGCAAATTCGATATCAAATTTGGCTGTCCATTATGTGAGATTCCATTATAAAAATAACTGACAATATAAAAAATAATTTAATTACTTATAAACACATATAAAGTTATTTTTTATCCGATTTGAAATTCACTCTCAACATCACTAAGTCGTTCAAAACTTAACATATGAATTTTCATTCACGTCTTTTCATCTTAGAAAATGATGGAGGATAAAATGTCTACATATCTCGTGGATTGATGAAACGGTAATCATCTAAACACCTAGATGAACCTAACCATACGTAAACAAAGTTTCCCAGTCAACTAAGTCATGACCCAAAATCAAAAGAACAACTTCCAGGACATTTCTTGGTATATGCAGTACATAGTATAAGGATATATAACATACACTATAAATCGATATAAAAAAATTCATGAAAGATTAAAAAAGAATATAAAATACATAATAAATATACACAAAACACATGAAATATATATATATGAAACACATTCAATCTAAGTGTGGTACTGTTGTTAGTGTTTAAAATAAATTTATATATACCAGTATAAGGATATATAACATCTAATCTAAGTTGACAAAGAATGATTTGCTTCAATTATACCAAAAAGAATTAATTATCCTCATTTCACCAATTTAATTGACGAGTAATTAATTAGTCATCTTAGTCATCATTTCACCATCTAAATCACTTAAATGTGGTGACTGTCTGGATTAGTCAAAAGAGCCATTGAGATCAATATTCAATCCAGCAAGTGGCCGTACAACCCACGTGGGTGGGGTCCCCTCCTGCAGAGGTTGGCCGTGTATGGAAGCGTGAGCGTCAGTTTCTGTGTTTGTGTTTCAACGCATGGTTCTCCATTTTGCAGAAGTGGGCCACTATAATAATAGATCGATATAGGAGAGAGATTCTCGCTGCATTCTCTTTGTGAAGATTCTCGGAATCTTTAAATCATATTTGTTTATCGTATATCGTGCGGTTAGAAATTATGTAAATTTTTTATTTAACACTAAATATAAACCATACTTAGTAAAAATTAGTCGTATAATGCACAATGAACGAATATTATTAGTGAAATTAAATATGAATGAATATTATGGAAACAATCTCTTTGCAAAACAAGAGTAAGATTACATACGATAGACGTTCCTTCGCCGTCTCTCGCAAAAGCAGCCGGAGAGCCTTGTTGGCTCGGTACTCCTTTTTTTTTTTTCTACTTAGAGCTTGGCTCCAATAGAGTCCATACTTGTTTCTTTTGATTTTGTGATTTTTTATTTTTTATTTTATTTTTAAAAACTTGATTTTGTGATTTGTTTGGTGTTAGAACTTTGTCACACCACATGGGATGGGATGACACTTATGTTCGTCCTCTCTTATATGGATGCTACACTAAACTACAGAAACAATGCATATTTTGGAAGATACTAATTTCTTCCAATCCTATTCCCGTCCTGTACGGCTGTGTGGTGGACCGGTTGGGGCGTGTCAGAATCTGTCAACCAAACTGATCCAATCCACACGTAAAATGAGAGACTAATATTTGGCATAGGCTAAACCCTATCTTCCAGATGGCTGACTTTTCAAACAAAATAAAAGCCACACGTCCACACTTAAATCTGTCAACCAAATTGATCAAATCCACACGTTGAATGAGAGGCTGATCTGTGGCATAGGGTAAAGCCTATCTTTTAGATGGTTGACCTTTCAAACAAGATCAAAGCCACACGTCCACACGTCCACACTTGAATCTGTTAACCAAACTGATCCAATCCACACGTAGAATAAGAGATTAATATGTGGCATAGGCTAAAGCCTATCTTCAAGATGGCTGACTTTTCAAACAAAATAAAAGCCACACTTCCACACTTGAATTTGTCAACCAAATTGATCAAATCCACACGTAGAATGAGAGGCTAATCCGTGGCATAGGCTAAAGCCTATCTTCCAAATGGCTGACTTTTCAAACAAGATTAAAGCCATATGTCCACACCTCCACACTTGAATCTGTTAACCACCGCTTTGGGCCTCGACCACGCCCTCACGATTTTGTTTCTGGGAACTCACGCGAGAACTTCCCAGTGGGTCACCCATCTTGGGATTGCTCTTGCACCATTCTCGCTTGCTCTGATACCAAATTGTCAGATCCCGGCTCGGGTTCCACCACACCCTAGGCTCGACTCCACTGTAGCACGATATTGTCCGTTTTGGGCCCTGACCACGCCCTGACGGTTTTGTTTATGGGAACTCACGCGAGAACTTCCCATTGGGTCACCCATCATAGGATTGACCTCGCGCCATTCTCGCTTAACTTCGGAGTTCTTACGGAACTCGAAGCCAGTGAGCTCCCAAAATGTCTCGTACTAGGTAGAGATGTGAATATACATATAAGGCTTACAAGATCCACACCCCTGGACGATGTGAGATCTTACACCACACATCCCAAATCAATTTGAATTGTACTGTTTGCTTGGAGATATAATTATGTCCTTTATTTTATCAAACCCATACTTGCATAAGGAGTCAAAATCTCCTATTGATGCATTCCACGTGGCAAGAATCAAAAGGCATATACCATTTGTATTCATGTGATAATCATCCCATCCTACATCATATGATGTCGCGCCTTAATGCACATCCATATTCCATCATATTTTGGGGGTATAATTATTCGAGTATGTATAATTATTATAGTTAATTTAATATATATATATATATATTATAGTTTTTAAGGGTATAAAATTGTTAAATTAATATATATAATTTTTATAGTATTTTTTTAGGGTTATAAAATTATAAAATTAATATTATGCTTATCGTGTTTTGTGTTACTCACGTGTATACCCGAACCAACCCGTTATCTTAACAGGTGCTTATCGGGTTACCCGATAACAACCCAATTCATTAACGTGTCGACCCGAACACCTGTTAATTTCGTGTCGTGTCGTGTCGTGTCTGGTTATCGAGTCGTGTCAGGAATTGTCAGGCCTAGGGGTGGTTAATACTCTCCCGCTTGATGACTTTGTTTTTTTTTTTTCCACCTTTTGTAATGTGAGCAATTGGTGTCATTGCCAGAAAAGATGGACTTCTCTTACCCATGTCTTGGGACTTCGCTTACCAAGTGGTCCAGAACTGGAGCCACATTCGAAGAAATTCAAAAAGGAGAAACACACTTTTTATTTTTTATTTTTTAAACAAACAATATTATTTACACTAAGAGGTGAGGGAGTGAGCTAGTCATAATAGTGTAGTTTAACTTCGATTTTGACGAGAATCAAATCCATGACCCTTCACTTATAAATGAAGAAAAATATCACTATACCATACTGTTAAGTGACAACGCAGTAATTAGTGTTTATTTTTTAAAACGCCTATTGAAGCCGATTGTGTACATTTGAGCTCCTTCAAGTCTCACAATTGAGGATGACATAGTGACTGTCCAACGCCTATTGTTTACTCGACAAAGCTACCAACCGGGAGTATAATGAAATGTTTGAGGAGAATGTACCTACAGGTCTATATTTCACTTTCGAATTTGGAATTAGAACTGAGACCAAAAAGGGGACCAATATAGCAGGGAAAAACAATGAACTGAACAACTCTATTTCCCGACTTCAAGTGTTTATGCTAAAATGCACTTCCGAAAATACTTTCAAACCTTTTAAAAGTGTTTCCAGACAAAATGGTTTTGACTCTTCTTTAATTGGCGGGCCTATTTTTATTTTGGGCTTTGTTGTTAGGTTCAGCCCGATTTCTAATGGCTCGACGCCTTGACATTTATCATTCCAGATAATGCTAAAGAGACTAAATTTAGAGACAAAATTTTAGAAACTAAAGGATATAGAAGTTGATGATTGATTTATTACTTAAGCGTTGATAAAAATGCTCATTCCTATTGGTGACACATCATTTAGTTTATAAATTTTGGGTAAATTACATAAAACTAGCTCAACTATTGAGTTTGTCACAGTTTCATACCCCCTATTTAAAAAATTTCAATGTCATAACTCATCTACAAATTTTTTACAATTTCATACTTTTCGTCAGTTTTCTGTTAATTCTTCTATTAAATAGTGACGGGACTTGAGACGGGACTTACTCTCTGTTAAAAAATAATTAAATATTAAAAAAATCATTTAATATATATTTTTTTGGCACGGGGATCCACCCCTTATTCCCTCACCCTTTCTTCCCCCTCCAGTCTTCCCTAAACCCAAGCCCAGATCCTACCCACCCCTTCCAGCAATCCCATCCACCACACCCAACCCAAACCCAGAACCCCGCCGGCATTACTCCGGCTTTGACCATTGTCGACTGCATCATCTTTAGCATAAATTTCACCTCCTTGCTTGCTTTTCTTCTCGGTGTGGACCCGAGTTTGCGACCATTGCAGTGAATGGTCCAAATGGGGATGGATCAGAGCAAGCAATCAACGAGCTAGGGCCGGTCCGACTCATCGCATTTGAGGGTCACACGAATGAGCCCGAATCGCATCTCGTTGACTAGCTGGTGGGTCGAGATCGAGAGCTCGAGGAGGAGGATGGGTTTGGTGGAGAGGCGGTCGTTTTGGTTGCACAACCACACGTGGCCGCGGCGGTGGTTGAAGATTGTGCCGATGACCATGGATTTTGAGGGGCGGGTCTGCTGGGTGGAATCGCCATGCCGTCATTTTGGGTGGGCGAGGTGGATGGATGTGTAGAGGAGAGAAATGAGGGAAAATTGAGGGAGGGTCGGGGGTGGGGTGAGGGAAAGATGGATGTGATTTTTTTTTAAGTTTTATTAATTAATTAATTTTTTAATATTTTATTAATTTTTAATAGAGAGTGAGCTTTGTCTCAAGTCACGTTACTATTTAACAGAAGAATTGATAAAAAATTGACGGAATGTATGAAATTGTAAAAAAATCGTAAATGAGATATGACATTGAATTTTTTTAAAAACAGAGTATAAAACCGTAACTCAATAATTAAGATAATTTTATGTAATTTATTTCTAAATTTTTTCTCCACAGCCTTACTCTTTTATCACCCCGTTTCCCGTCTGAAAACTCAGAACGTGACTACCGCACGGGTGACACGCGTCTCCAACCCGACGTGGGTCCCAACTCCGGCCCCCCTGCCGGCCAATACCCAGGCGCCAGAAATACAAAAATTAGGAAACAAATCATTTATGTTGGCACAACACTACCACTTCAGGTGCGGCTAATCGGACGGAAATGTTAACCGAAATTAAATGGCACAACAATACCACTCACGTCTGAAATAGCCGCTACTACTTCCATCCCCGTCTCTCTCTCTCTCTCTCTCTCTCTCTCTAGCATTGCAGTTCTTCACTGGCACTCTGGACTTCGCCGACTATTCATCTCCCTCAACCTTCGAGAACTCCATATTTACAGTAAGCATCTCCCTCTCTGGCTCTCTCTCTCTACCTACATATATATATATATATATACACACACACATATATTTGTTCCCGATGATCGCAGTGCTGTTAGATTCATGAAGTTTAGTGCAGAAATTAAAATTTTCTTTTCTTCTGATTTTATTTTTGCGAAAAAAATAGTGTTAATCTTTTCCAGGTTAAATTTGTTGAGAGGACAAAAAATTTCAAGAATACGAAACGAGTCTGATAGATTCAGTTTTTATGATTTATGTTTTAGGTTTTGGCAATGAACATGATTTCTTTATGCTAATGCTTTGATTCTGTTGTTGAAGCTGGAGTTTCGTTTTCGCCAATTTGTTGAGGTTAAATTTTGCAATCTAAGAAAAGCAGTATCTTTGTCACCATTAGGAATTCTCTGGATTGTTCTAGATCGAAAATGTGAATTTTTATGACCAGTGATGATTCTGATTGATTTGGCTTCTGTTGTTCTTAGAGTGGAGGTGAGTAAGTGAAGATGATGCCGGGGACACCAGCAACACCTTCGGCTAAGCTGCGAAGGACTCCGTGTTCCACTCCGGGTGGTTCAAAAGTCAGCTAGGAGAAAATTTTGGTTACTGTTCGTGTGAGGCCGCTGAACAGGCGAGAGCAGGCAATGTATGATCTTATAGCTTGGGACTGCTTGGATGAGCACACTATAGTTTTCAAGGAATCCGAATCATGAGCGACCTTCAAACCCGTACACCTTTGGTAGGCATTGCATGAAAACTTTCGTATTCTTCTTGTGCTTTCGCTAGTCTTATTTTGTTCGCTAGTCTTATTTTGCATAGGGCAGACTAGTAGTGGTAAGACGTTTACCATGAGAGGAATCACCGAAAATGCAGTGAGGGACATCTTCGAACACATCAAGAATGTAAGTCATAGTTCATACCATGACCTTTTATATAGCCTTTGGAATCCTCTTGGTACTGCTATAATCATTTTGTTGCTTATGCCTTTGTTGCTTTCTTTTTGATCTCGTAGACGCCAGAAAGGGATTTTGTTTTGAAATTTTCTGCTTTGGAGATCTACAATGAAACTGTTGTTGATCTTCTGAAACGCAAATCTAGCTCACTTCAACTTTTGGATGACTCTGAGGTATTTACAAGAAACTTTCATGATGGAGATCAAATGGATTCCTTTTCATGCTCTAACATTTCATTCCCCCTTTATAATGTAGAAAGTCACCATAGTTGACAAGCCACAGGAAGAAATTGTTGAGAATGGCGAACATTTGAGGCACTTAATTCAAATTTGTGAAGGTAATGTGTTAAATTAAGTTCATTGAAAATTGTAAAGTGTTTGTCCAAAACTTGGGATGATTTGTTGAATTGATGGTGTACAATTGTTGTTCCAATGAACAAATGTGGTGTTAACTATCTGATTGTAATTGTGTTTCCTAAGCTACTGGCAGTAACTTCTTATCATCCAGTGAACATATTTTCCCATTTGAATGAGAATTGGTGACAAAATGTTAAAACCTTTCTGCATTGCATAAGATTATCCGTGCATCATATTTTCTGTTTTGTATGATCTAATTGTAAAGTTGTCTTTGCAGCTCAAAGGCAATTGGGAGAAACTGCCCTAAATGATAAAAGCTCAAGATCGCATCAGATGATGAGGCTGGTATACATGATGAATTTATATTTTTTAAAATGTTTCATGAAAGGTTGACTCTCCATGCTTTATGAAGACCGTATTATTAGCTTGTCATCCTCCTTTATTTTCGGTTCTTCCTTTCTTGAGTTGGAAACTTGGGTTACACATTTTAAGTTGAGTCAAGTTTCCTCTGCAGAACAATGTTAATGTGGCAGCCATAAGCCATCATGCATACAAGCATTATTTTACTCGAGCATGCATAAGGGTAAAATCACCAATTTGTTTACTTTTTTCCAGACCATAGAAAGCAGCCTCTGGGAGAGTTCAGGGCTTTTGGAGCGAGTTTGGTATGTTTATCCTCACTCAGGTTTTTTGGTAGTAAACAAGAACGAAATTTTCTTCCATGGAATTTTAGTATTTTACTAGAATTCTGGATATCTGCAGAACCTTGTGGACCTTGCTGGAAGTGAACGTGCCTCCCAAACAAATGCAGATGGTACAAGATTGAAGGAAGGCAGTCACATTAACCGTAACTTGTTGACACTCACAACCGTTATCAGGAAGCTAAGGTAAAGCCGTTGTCAAAATGTTGATGACTTAGAGCATCCGTAGCTCTTGTTCCTTCAATTTTGTGCTATATAGTCACATTCAACTTATCCTAATCCTGCCTTTTGCTTCGGTGGAAACAAAAACCTTGAACTTATTTGCATTTCAGCATGGAAAGCTCCAATTTACGCAAACATACACAAATTCGTGAAATTATATGGTACTGACTGTGAGCATGAAAGTCCATGCTCAGCAGTGGTATCTAAAAAAGAAAAGTACTTTTTTTTGCGATAATAATGGAGAATTCCAGTATTGTAATTTGTTGAAAATGTAAGTGCATGCAAGCTATCTAACAAGTCTTAATTTCACAGCGGTGGGAAAAGAAGTGGTCACATACCATATAAGGCTTCAAAACTTACTCGACTACTGCAGTCTTCACTTGGGGGAAATGCTGGGACAGCCATTATATGCACCATAAGCCCAGCCTTGAGTCATGTAGAGCAAACAAGGAACACACTCTCATTTGGAACTAGTGCCAAGGAAGTCACTAATAGTGCGAAAATAAACACGGTACAGGAGTGAACTGCAATTCCCTCTCTGGATTGTGTAACCTCATATACCTTCTTGCAAATTAGTTAGTCTTAAAGATAAAACTAGCCTAACCTTGTGTAAATAATTTGCAGAAGGAAGTAGCCAGACTTGAAGCGGAGTTACGAAGTCCAGAGCCTTCTTATTTGAGGTCTATACTGGAAGAAAAGGACTTGAAAATCCAACAGGTATGATGCTCGGAAATACAAAAAAAAATTCTGGTTATCAAATATTAAATATTTTAGTCAACCTCGAGTCCTAGAGATTCTGTTCAATTGATGGGAACGAAGATTGAAAATCATGCTCTTTGGCGTATATTCAAAATCATGTTTGCTCATTTGGTTTCCATCCACCAAAGTTATAGTATGGAATAGTGATAAAAGGATAATTCCTCCCTGCCCCTATCTCCCAGATAAATTATCCAAAATAAATAATGTCCTTCTATGTATGCGCTTACTTTTAAGTTTTAACTGTAAAGAAACTTCATTTTACAGATGGAAAGGGAAATGGAAGAGCTAAAGCGAGAAAGAGACCTTGCACAATCACTACTTGAATCTGTACGCAAAGCAAAGAAAGTGCAGAAGGTACTATTGTTTGTATGTTTATGATTTCTACTATGCATCTGGATTAATGTAATTTTTTGACATATCAAAATTCAAGGGGTCGGACCAATGTGGACCTTCTGGTCAAGTCGCTAGGTGTCTTTCTTTTCCTGGAGAGAATGAAACAGTTCCTACTCATAGTAGAGATACTCCAGTTACTCCACGCTCTCGAACCAGAGGCACAAATCGAAGAAAGGCAATTGTAAGGAGATCAGTTACTTCAACAGACCCATCCATGCTTGTGAATGAAATTTGAAAGCTTGAGCAAAGACAGAAACAGCTTGGTGATGAGGCAAATCGAGCACTTGAAGTACTGCATGAGGAGGTAGCTTTGCATCAGCTGGGAAATAAAGAAACCGCTGAAACTATAGCAAGGCTTCTGTCTGAAATAAAGGAAGTACAAGCCGTTAGATCCATTTCAGAAGAATCTGTGACTGCAGATGGGGCCAACTTGAAAGATGAGATCAGTCGATGGCAAACTCAGGCAGAAGATAATAAATCTTTAGAAGGGAAGCTTGAGAATTTTCAGAAATCAATAGACCAGCTGGTTGTTTCATTTTCAAATAGTGAGGAAAATTCAGAATGCAAGGCCTCTTCGAAAAAGAAAAAGATCCTTCCTTTCAACTTGAGCAACAGTCCAAACATGCAGCATCTAATTCGTTCCCCTTGCTCACCTCTGAATCCTTCTCGTAGAGTGATGGATTATGAGACTGAGAACTAGGCACCGGAGAACAAGAATGCAACTCCTAGTGATGACACAGTGGCTGGGAGATGTAAAGTTACTTCACCAAAGAGTGATGAAAAAGGTACCTGTATGTCGTCCAAAGAGGGAAGTCCTGCTGTGCAGCATTCAAGAACAGTTAATGTGAAGAAAATGCAGAGGATGTTCAAGAATGCTGCTGAGGAGAATATACGGAGCATTAAATCTGATGTGACCGAGTTAAAAGAACGGGTGACAAAGCTTTCATACCAAAAGCACCTTCTGTTGTGCCGTGCCAGGTAAGATACATTTCCTTGAGCATCAATTTCAAGAGTACTAGTGATGCATTGTTCGATAATATCTATTAATACATTGTATGGCTTCAGGTTATTGCATTGGAGAAAGATCAATAAGCTGGAATCAATGAGACGGATAATATTGATGAATCTCTTCCTGGGATATGGGAGTTGACTTTTGCGGAGGATAGGAAGGAAATCATCATGATGTGGCATCAGTGCCATGTCTCGATCATACACCGCACCCAATTTTATCTGTTATTCAAGGGAGAACCCTCCAACTAGATCTACATGGAAGTCGAACTCAGAATGGTTGGAGCAACACTTCTCGGATCTTGGTAATGCAAGCCCGGCACTTTTAGGTGATGAACCTGCAGGCTCCATTTTCAGCCAGGTAAATTCTTTCGAGTATTTTTAGTACCCTAATCACACCGATCATATATTTGAAATATAATCTGCAGAAATATTGATGTTCCATGAATTTGCAGCATCAAGGCTATCAAGCAAGAGAGGGAGTACTTAGCTAAGAGGGTGAGTTCTAAGCTGACAGTGGACGAGAGAGAAATGCTGTACGCGAAATGGGAGATTCCACCCGGAGGGAAACAGAGGAGGCTGCAGCTGGTGAACAAGTTGTGGACAGACCCCTATAACATGCAAAACGTGCAGGAAAGCGCTGAAGTTGTTGCGAAGCTGGTCGGCTTCTGTGAATCGGGTGAGCACATTAGCAAGGAGATGTTTGAACTGAATTTCGTGCACCCGTCGGATAAGAAGACGTGGATGGGTGGAACTTGATATCAAATCTTTTGAATCTGTAAACAAGAACTCAAGTGGTTTCTGTTCACTGTTGTTGCAAATGAAGGTTTTGTTGTGTACATTTTTGTCACGGTCAGGAATTGCCATGTATGTATTACTTTAATGCAATGAATGTAAAGGGTTATTTTAGTACTTCTGTTCTGTATGTCACTTGGGCTCGTGAATTCGAACACATGATTCCGGGTGTGAAAATAAATGCTTTTTCAACCGTGTTGCTTTATTTGAGAAATCAAATGAGAAATAATATTAGAAATATGATTAATATATATAAATTGCAACCCTACGAAGCTTCAATTTTCCGAGGCGAAAAAGGCCCAGTCCTGTGGGCCTGAGCCGTAAGTGATTTTTTTGTTTAAATAATTTTGTAATTCCTTCATGACCATTCCAATCCGCTGTAGCACAATACAATGGATTGTCATTAAACAACTAGGTTCGACTCCTGGCAGCGGATAGGTGTTTTTTTATTATTTAAATTTTTTTTGGCACGGAAAAGATTAGTCGTCAATTCTTTAATTTTGAATTTTTTTTATCTTTCAAATTTTGATTTGGAAACCAAAAATTAGTAGACAGTCAATTTCTCACATTTATATAATTAGTCGTTAATTCTTTAATTATGAATTTTTTATCTTTCAAATATTTATTTGGAAACTAAAAATTAGTAGACAACCATTTTCTCATATTTATATAGTTCTTTTAAAGGAGGTATCCCACCATCCATTGGTGACGTACCTCTCCCATGTATCCCCAATGCACGAGGCATTAACATAAATTTCTCACATTTATATACTTCTTTTTTAAGGAGGTATCCCACCATTTATTGATGACATACCTCTCTCATATAGCGCCGATGCATGAGGAAGAAACATACTTTTGGTCTCCCAAGTCAAATAGTGCGTCAAAATAGAGCCGGTGGAAGGATTCACACCCAAGGAGTATTCATGCCCAAGGAGTACATCTATGAGAATTTGAACTTGGATTGGAGCTCAACTCTTTGATCAATTTGTGCTAAACAAATCTTTGGGGTTACATTTATATGATCTTTTTTTTCAAGAATACGGTAAAACAACATAAAGTCAAATTTCAAGTTTATTTTTCTCAACCAACCAAAAGCATAAACCTTAGAAAGAGAAATTATGATAACAAAATAAGAAATGATTTTTATCACAAATGGTCTCTAAAATTTACCCTCATCATCAAGATGGTTTTCGAAATTGAAAATCAATCAATGTAGTCTCTGAAAATAGGTGTCACAAATCAATGTGGTCATTCCATCACAATTCTATTAAAAATTTCGTTAAGTGCTGATGTGACACAAAAATGGGCCCCAAAAGATTTACGGGTTTTTATCACAAATGGTTCCTGAAATTGACTCACACCATCAAAATGATCCTTGGAATTGACCTACACCATCAAGATGGTCCTTAAAATTGAAAATGTCCTTGCAAATAGATGTCGCAAATCAATATGATTTTTCCGCTACAATTTTATAAAAAAAATTGTTATGTGCTGATGTGGGTTTAATAATTAATTTAAAAAGTTGTCTAAATACCTTTTTGCACAATATAATTTTTTTTCCTTATAGTATGACCCACTCCGAAGAGAGATCCTTTCCATAAATTCTCAAAGGCACAAGGCTTAACCAAGGTCTAAGAGGGGGTTTGAAAATAGTTTTCAACCAACAATAGACGCAACTCGGTTATAACTTCATTATCTCAAGACAAACCTCGCCGTTCTTTGAGTCACCGGGCCACCAGGGAAGCGCCAAACAAGCTCTCAAGATTAAGGTTGTGAGGATATTGATCACGTAAATGTTAACGGTGATGTCCTAGAAGTTGTTGGCAATTAGCCAAGTTGTCATCAAAGGTAATCTCAATCTAGGTTCAATTCGGTGAAGGGTGTTGAAGTGTGTAAAGATGAGTGTATTGAGTTTTTATTTTTTTATTTTTTTTTAGAGAATAGACAGTGAATCAGGTAGATAAATGTGGATTATGATCAAAGGTGATTACAGGACTGAGTTTTTAGATTCACAACTTTTTATTAACTATTAAATTATTAAACTTATTTGTAATTTATTTAATTTAATTAGATTTGTATGGTCCATTTATGTGTTACATCAGGTTATAACAATATTTTTGACAGAATTGTGATGAAAATGCTACCAGACTACATTGATCCATTTTCAATTTCATGAATCATTTTGATGTCGCAGGTCAATTTTAGGGACCACTTTGATGTTGCAGGTCAATTTCAAGGACCATTTTCGAGAAAAAAAAAGACTTATGTAACTCATTTATGTGCCACATCAGCGCTTAGCATAATTTTTAACAGAATTGTAACGGAATGATCACATTGATTTGTGACACCTATTTTCAAGGACTACAGTTGATTGATTTTCAATTTCAGGAACCATCTTGATGGTGATGACCAATTTTCAGTGACAATTTGTGATAAAAACCCAATAAGAATCTCCCAAACAAAAAAGAAGGAGGTATATAAGTAATTTGACATGTTTTCAATCACAAACGCAGGTGGACTCTAGACGAGAGCAAGTGAAGCCGTAAACCCTTCTCCCCTTGCTCCCTGCCTTCGTTTTTTCTACTTTTATTTCGTATCGAAGCAGAACGACGATAACAAATTCACAGAGACAGATTCTTTCGAATAATCAAAGCGAAAATATTCAAATAAATAAATCGGAGAATAATGGGAAGAGAGGTTCCACAGCAACAGCAGCAGCAGCAGGTGGCGCTAGCGGTGGAGCAGCTGCTCGCCGTGAATCCGTACAACCCTGACATCCTTCCCGATCTCGAAAACTACGTCAACGAGCAGGTCTGTATCTCTATCTCTATCTCTCTGTCTCTGTCTCTTGATTGATGGAAACCGATACTTGGGTTTGATTAATTTCCATTGAATGACTGGGTGATTTGCTTTTTTTTTTTTAGGTTTCTTCGCAAACCTACAGTCTCGATGCCAATCTCTGCCTTCTTCGCCTCTATCAGGTAATTTGAGAATTGGGATTTTTAATTATAGTTGTTTTTGGTTTTAGAATTAGTGCGAAAGTGAATTCTTTTTAATTGGTTTATGTTTTGCAATCCATAATTTACTGCAAATATGAATGCTTTTTATTTATTTTTAATTTTTTTAATTTTTAGGATTCATAATTTACTGAAAAGCGGAATTTTTTTAGTTGGTTTTTGTTTTGGATTTATAATTTACTGCAAATTCTGTAGTTGGTTTTTGTTTAGACTCTATGATTTACTGAAAAGCTGGATTCTTTGTAATTTGTTGTTGGATTTTGTTTTAAATTGTATGATTTACTGCAAAGCCGAATTCTTTGTAATTGGTTTTCGATTTTCGATTCTATAATGTTGCTTGCCAAGCTTTATTCTGTTTAATTGGCATTTGTTTTTTATTCTGTAATTTACTGCAAAACTGAACTTTGTTGTTTTTTTTTTCGCCTGGGGTGCAGTTTGAGCCGGACCGAATGAGCACCCAAATTGTTGCCCGCATCTTGGTTAAGGTCTGTATGAATGTTGTGCTTTGAAACCTTTCTTTTAGTTGTAATTAAGAAGGGTGTTTAATGTTTATGAGTGCTAATTGATGTGCAGGCACTGATGGCAATGCCCTCTCCTGATTTCAGCCTCTGCCTCTTCTTAATTCCCGAAAGAGTGGTATAGTTCTCTCATTTGTTTCCTCCTCCTCACAATGTCATTATTTTCGTTCATGTGTGATGGACGTTCAAATAGATTGTGCACTGTGTGTCTGTGAGTCAAAATTGCAGAATGGTTTTCAAGTTCATTGTTTATTCAGCTCTTATTAGTTTCTGGTTCTCTGTGCTTATCATCCCGGAGAATTCCTTTATCAATGAGATATTTCAGAATATGGAATGCTATTCTGCTTCTTTGGCCATTGAATATTATTCAGCTAATTCCCTCTTTTGTTTGCTCTAATTCTTTATCAGCAAATGGAGGAGCAGTTCAAGACGCTAATTGTTCTATCTCACTACTTGGAGGTATGTTTCTCTCTGTAGTGTTTGCATTCGGGTCCTCATTACTCATGCATAGCTTATAAACCTACTCATTTCCTTTGCAGACTGGACGATTCAGTCAATTCTGGGATGAAGCATCCAAGAATCGTCACATAGTTGAAGCTGTTCCAGGTATTTTATAGATATGTTTTTTTTTTTTGGTTTTTTCGTGAGATATATGGTTTCGATTACAGAATTGTTATGGATTTTGTCCTGCTACTGGTTTTGTGACTATCATCTTTCTTTCGTATTATTGTGTTTATGTTGTGTGTTATGCATGGACTTACAAAAGAATTGGCTGCAGGTTTTGAGCAAGCAATCCAAGACTATGCAGTTCATGTTCTTTCCTTGACCTACCAAAGGGTTCCCAGATCTGTGCTTGCTGAGGTATATTTTTTATTTTATACATATCCCGCTAAGTGTTTAGGACTTAAACGCTTCAATCCTACCAGGGGAGGGGCATTGAATTTTTTTATATTGGGCTCTGCAAAACGTGTAATCAATTGTGCTGTCGCAGGCTATCAACATCGAAGGCTTAGCCCTGGACAAGTTCCTTGAGCACCATGTAGCTAATAGCGGTTGGATTCTTGAGAAAGGTCAAGGCAGGGGTCAACTCATTGTCCTACCTCGAAGTGAATTTAACCATCCTGAGCTGAAGAATAACACTGACGATGGCATCCCATTAGAGCACGTGGCTCGCATCTTCCCCATTCTTGGTTGATCGTCGTAGCTGCTGATCTCTGTGCTTATGGAGACTCTTGCCATATTTTCAGCACAAACCTCAGCATTCTGAGACTAGTTGCAGCTCTAACTTTTACGATTACAAGGCTCAGTTGCTTCATTCCGTTTGAGACTTTAGAGTTTTATGTCGAAAACTAGACGGCTGCATAAATCCGCGGGATTCCTTGACTCTAATTTTTTTGTTGAACCTATCAATTTTCTTATTGAAAACTTTTCCGAGGCACGACCAAACCTACTCCTCTCCCTCCGTTCTGTTCTTCCTTTTCGCCGTTTTCGATTGATCGCTGTTTCTTCTCAGTTTCGACTGGCTCTTAGGGCTCCTTGATCATAAAAGAACAAAGATATATTTAGCCAAAATGGGCTTCGAGATTGACACAAATTCTCACTCTAGTCTTTGAGACTTGAAATCGATAAAAGTGGTTATTAAGTTTGTCTGTCATTAATTATTTTGGTCTTTAATGAATTTTTGTTAAAAAATGATCAAAATAAGAAAAACACACGCTATAATAAATAATGGATCAAAATAATTTGACAAGAAGTGAAGATATTTTCTTTTTTTCCTTATTTAATCAATTTTTTTTACTAAAAAACTAAAATAATTGACAGTGAATAAACTCAGTGGCTAGCTCTATTAATTTTAAATCTTACGAACCAAATTAAGAAGTTATTTTAATATCAGACACCATTTCGACTAAAAAGCTCAGAACAAATAAAATTTCACCCATATTATTTGCTCACTATTGTACAAACAATATTATAAATCAAACCTCGAGTGCAAAATAAACGCTCTCAACCAAAACTAGGATTAATTAAATGGTGAAACTTTTATTTGGCCAAATTGGACAACTTATTGAATGAATATTTTACAGTGAATCTTTATATCAAACGCCAATTGTAGGCCTAAAATTAGCGCTTAAAGGCAAGAATCGCTGCATCTTCAGTTCTACTTCTACAACAGCAGGATCCGATATCCCGCACCACTTACCCGGCAATGTCAGTTTTTACGCCGGTCTACAAATTAACACGACGGAAAATAAAAGAATCGACGGCCTGCAACTCTAAAGTGGAGCTCCAACGAGCAATATATTTACAATTTTGAAATCTAGTGTCCATGAACTGACGGAGAAAGAGCTCCTAAGAATCTCTTAACTGTTGACTATTTACTCTTTTCTACTATGGTATAACTTCCGACTGAAATTTTCTTTTCTTTTCATGAACAAATCACTGCTGTATCATACACGAGGGCCGGGACAACCTGCCTCTAGGAATAGTATCCTCTCAACGAACGCCGGTTCCACCGCCTTTGTTTCTCCCTTGTTCCTGACATTGGTAACACGCACTCAAATAGTTTCTTATCCGTAGATCAGCACCCTTTGGAAAATGCTCGAGCCAAATGAAGGCGGGAATGTATTACTGAGGAAAATTGATTAAGAACTTCAGTGGCATATCGTCTCTCCGAAGTTGACCCAGTTCACAAAGCTATCGGGATACTCCTCGAGAACATTGGAACTCTCCCCGTTATGAAAGGACAACCCCGTTCCTGCCTGCTCCTTCCCCTACAGACCCAAAGGCCACAACAGAAGAGGTATTAACGAATGACATCGATGTCATCTGTTGAAGTGAAGAAAATTATTTTCTTAAGGAATGAAATTCTACAAAACCTCGGAATTAATCAATTAGTTTCATAAACGGCAACTAACAAGTGACAATATTCATTGCAGATGGTTACCCACCTTCAAGCTTGATCCATATTCACTAGTAGACGGAGTAGAATCCCCAATTATTCCGTTAACTACATTCTCTGCTGATAGCCCCTCAATTGGAGATGCAAGTACTGACGACCTGCAATTATTGCATCTCAAGTCTCAGCCAACAGACAATGTTCAATACACCACCCCGAAAAAGAAGGAAGAAAACATGCTTTCAGGATTCCCATCCTCTATTTAAGCTTTGTTGACCTATTTTCCATGATCAACGAGAATATTATCTCTTCAGAGCTCAATTAAAAAAGTACCTCTCAAATGGCTCCTCCTCACAAGAATTCCCAGATGAAGATAGCCAGTCCAGGTCAACAAAGTTTGAGAAGTTGTGCGTATCTCCACGTTCGGAATAGTAAATATGCTCACTTTCACACCGGTATCTTTGAAACTCTCCAAAAAGTTGCCTGCGAGGCATCGAGGGAGTGTACCTATAGAGAAACCCAAACCATTGCGTCATGATTTGTATAACAAAACCGTATCATCCAGTCTTCACAAATCACACAATATAAATGAGTTGAAACATAAGCAATGCACAGAGAAGTTCACTAGCACATGATATGCCATAAATTCTTCCTCGTGTGGTATGGAAAAACTGAGAATATAGAGACAAATAACCAAAATACGGTATCTTATAAGAGTAATAATTCTCATTTTGTGTTTATTAATACTGACCACATAGAATACAGGATTCATTCCAAAATCAACTATTTCATACTCTATTGATCACTCCAAAGTACTTTTTTTAGGCTTCCTAGTTTCTCATGTGCTCTTTGATGAGTTTCTTCTTTTGATTGACTTCTAAATTTTTGGTAAGTTATGTAACAATAAAGACTTCATAAGTTTATCACTACTTCACCACGTTGCAAAGAAAGACAGGGTAGTAAGAAGACCTTGAAAATGAAATATCACTCTCAGAAGCTGATATATCAGGTGATGACTCTGAAAGAATCTTGCTTTCTTGTTGTGATCGATCAGGCATACAAGGGTTTGTAAATTTCTCCTGCTTAACATGTGGGGATGACATAAGTGAGCTGCTTTCTTGAAGAATGTTGCCATCGGAATAACATCTTTTGAAAATGGACCTACAGATATAAAAGGATCAGGTGAGCAAATGGTCCAGCAATCAAATTGGAGGAGACATGCATGAGTATAAAGCAGCTGAAAATTACACAATAAATACAAGATTAAACAAGTGTTAAGGCCCACTATTTGGTACACGGGTTAATAAAAAGATATCCATCATAAGATCACGCTAGTGAAAACTCATTGCAACATATTCATAGGGGTTAAAGTAAGCACAGAAATAAGTGCAAATATTTCATTGGAAGTTTCATTTTCCATTTTGGACTGAAGGCTCCTGTGATGTGGCTAAGAACATACAACAACAACAACAACAACAAAGCCTTTTCCCACTAAGTAGGGTCGGCTATATGAATCCTAGAACGCCATTGTGCTCGGCCCTGTGTCATGTCGTCCGTTAAATCCAAATACTCTAAGTCTTTTCTTAGAGGGCTAAGAACATACAATGAAACAAAATGATTATTGAATTAAATTTACTCCTTGAAATACCAAGTTACCAACAGGGTTTTATCCCAGTGCCTTCATGGATAGAAAATGCAAACTGAGCTAATGTCAGAAAAATGAAATCGCATAGGACTTAAAGGAAATTCCAGCATGACTTGTGCGATGCATGGAGACTCAAATTGATTTATTCTATCTGACAAAAATAATGATTCTTAAGGCTTTGATTGGGCTACTGCATACCTTCCATCTAGATCCTTATCTTTTGGTTCATCCCTCCCAGAGTAAAAATTCTGGTCAGAATCCAATTCCCACAGTGCAGGTTTGCCTTCTTGTGGTTGAAAATGCCCTAGAAATCTGCTCAAAATATTAAAGGAAGAAGTAAATTCTAGCAGTATATGCATGAAATAATAAAAATCAACATAAATCAACGCAAGCATCGGCAAACAGAACTTCTAAAAGACCAGTTTCAACGACAGGTGTACAATAAGTTATAACTAACATCCAGAAAAAGGACACTTTTAATCGGGGGCAAGAATTAGCCTCTTTACAATGCCAAAGTTGAAAACAGTTAAACAAGAAAATACAAGACTTGGACTTGGTGCAGAACTTACACATTAATTGCATCTTGCTTCTCTGCATCCATGTAAGCATTGCTGTAATACCGTTGAAGAGTTCTAAAGAACTCCTGAGACTGAGTTGCTGCTCTCCACTGACCCCTTCTCTCAGAAAATATCTGTACAGAATTACAAGTTCAAAAGTTTCAAAGAACCGTAGTGAAATAAAGAATCAAGGTCATTGAATAACCAATGATTTTATTTCATTTATTTATATTTTTTGAGTTGGATCTAATCAACCATCAGATTCCAAAGCATATTAATTCAACAAAATTCGAAATCAAATTTCTTACCTTATTATGTGCAGCGGAACCACCATACTGGTGTGCAAGTGTGTCACCCATTCTTTCGTAAAATCCCATCAAATCATCAGCCAAAGGAGCATCAAGGTCTATCCTTGGATTGTCTATAGCTCCCAAAGCATGAAGCTGGTGTCCCAATGCAGCCAACCCATATGCATACTGAGCAACATTTGTGCGATCCAGACAGTCTATGCAATTGGTTCTAAGCACCCCGCTCTGGAACATGGATGGCTTGACAGAATGATTACCATTTGCAATATTTCTGCCTCCACTTGGTTTACACTCTTTGTTATCAGCATCCTCATTACCATTAGCTTCTTTGTCACCATTAGCATTATGTATTTCGGGAGACAAGTTACTGTCAAAATGCCTGTTCCACATTACACTGTCAATGTTTTAACAACGCGATTTTCTGAAGAGCATTATACAGCAGCAGACCTCTTATGTGATTATATTTATCTTATCCTTTGAGTTACATTTTTACTAGGGCAGCGAACATAGAAGCAAAACCACTTTCTCAAAGAGAGTGCCCAACAGGAAAAGGAAAATTGTTCCCCAGTCTAGATGCACACATAAAACTGGTTCAAATCTTTTTCAATTTAGAGAGAAGAATAAAAGTTTCCCGGGGATTTAGCGAGGCACACCAGTAACAAAAATATGCAAAATAAAGAACCCGTTCTATCTGCACTTTTTTTTTCTTTCCCAATGACTAAAAAGAACAAACCGTGAAAATCATAACAGACAAACAGCAATTGTTCTCAAAACATCAGAAATTGTACAAAATATTTGTATGGTTCATATATCCAATAGTAGGGACGCACAAATATTATTGGAGCATGAAAACTATTAAACGAGATGACAACTTACCCACAGCAAGGCCACTTAATGACACCGTCAGGTCTCAGTGCTGGGTTAACTTGACAATAGAAGAACCCAGTTAGTGTCAAGGCATATGTAGCCACCTTGCCCAAGAGTCGTAAAGCATCTGTAGCTTTGCTGGACGGAGGAGAAACAAGGGTAACATTTTTCAGTCATAATAATTTAGGGTACCACATTATTAAATTAAATATACAAATCAACCAGAAGCTATACCTCCGGGGATGTTTGTGGAGGTCCCAGTGAAGGAATTTCAGACGGTTCTCATCAGATAGGTCTTTATTAATGAAATCAATTGCATTAGCAAACTCTGTACGTAGTATGGACTCTCGAGGCTTCTTCTCTTGTGTCTGTTGATTGCCGAAAAAGAAGATAAAGAAACTAATAATTAGAACTGAAACATGAACCAAGAGGGTAAGAGGAGAACCAAAAAGAACATGTCAATTTCAGATCAGCATGTGTACTACAGTTAGGCTCAGAAGGCAGATTCTAGGTGAAAATTAGTTTCTTCGATGACATGCAGCTTGAGAAAGAAAGAAAAATAAAATGATGAATATTAATATGATACAGCGTCAACATAGAATCTGTTGGTAATGAAATTTACCTTGATCAGATTCAATATAATAATGGGGTTCCCATATCTCTTGACAAGATTTTCAAAGTGAAGCCTAGTGGCTTCATAGTTTTGGTCCCTCTTTGACACTGGAAGGAGACAAAAAATTAGTTACAGGAATTCACAGAATAAATCTTGACAGATGCAGCTTATGCAAAGGACATACATATTATATCTGGTTTGATATTTAAACGTGAGGTTTCCTGTGACCAAAATAGAGGGATTGAGCCCCGGTTCTGCACAACAGAACTTATCTGCATCGGAAACCCCTCAGGAACATCCTCACAGACAATCTGTTCTGTCTCAACGTCATTAGCTACTCTTCCCTTTTCATTAACACCACGTTTCAGATACCTAATGAGTAAAAGCACCAGGTCAGTCATGCACAATCCACACATGTCGATAAGCGTGTGAACCTTCTAAGAATCTAATTTTGACAATCATGGTACTAAGAAAAAAAAGTATCACATCACAATTTTGGCAATCATGGTAACGATCGTCCCATCGCTTAACTTCTTTAAAGTACGGACTACATAATCAGCACAATAAATCTCAGATGTACGGAATAGCGGGTTCCTAATTACATCCTACAGGATTGTTCAAACCTACTAGCCACCAGTTCGAACATAGTCACCAGGAAGCCAATACAATTTTTTCAAACTATGTCTACGCATTCACATTAAGCATGGAATTCGATAAGGGAACCAAAGTATGAATGCCGCCTCACCTGGTGCCTGCATAATGACGTGAACGTCTTGCAATAAGGGTTAGCTTGAAGTCACGTCCAGATATAGAGAGAGTGGCCTACATTTAAATATCATTGATCCATCAGTACAAAATCCTAAAATAAAAATCAAAACGAGGGCAGAAAGACTGCACTCAAGTTTTGCTATAAAACTTGAAACAAAAAGAGCAGGTAAAGATCTTAAGAAAGTAAATAACACAAAAGCACATTCACTTGAACATATAATCTTCTACAGGACTTCACTCACTCCACAAAGGAAACCAAAGATGTGAGCACCTTTGTATTAAAAGGCAGAAACAGGTACAAAATTTTGTAGTTAAAATAATTTACATAAAAACAGCCCCATTAACTGGTATATCTGAAACCTGTACTAAAGCACCACGTGTTAAACTAACCAGATAGCGCATTAATAACTTCTTTCCAAATTGTCTAGAAACCCTTCAAACCTCACCTGTTTGAAGAAGCCATAAACCAATGCAACTGTCCAAAGAGTATTTTGGAGGTGATTCCGAATTCCCCGCGTTAAGAACTCATTCCAGACAAACATGGTTTCATAAAGGACATGTCCTGTCTCATTCTTACACATGTTCTTTTGCAGACTACGCATAACATGGTATGAGTAGCTGAAAAAAAAGTCCTTTGTAAGGTCCACTGTGCATAAGAGCTTCTTGTATCTGAAGCCATCAAAGAAACAGAGAAATTATTAGCTGTTAAAACCAGAAAAAAATTTAGAATAACACATATGGTAAGAAAAAATAGCCAATTGGGTGAATTCTTACACACAATATGAAGGGATTTTACACCATAAACCTTGGTAACACAATGCTTCTCCATAAATGGATAAAAAATGTAACTAAATTTCAAGACCTATGTCCTAATATTTGCAGAATTTCATTTAAATATATACCTCGATGCAGACAAACAAAAACCAGCAATTAATTTGGGAATGAAAAAATCAACCCCTTTATAACTTGTACAAATGATTAAAACGAGGAAAAGGAGAACAATTCAAACTGTAAAGATATACTAATCCTAATCTAGAAGCCCTAACAGCATATCATGACATTATTATAAACTGAGGGGGAAGAATGTCACATCGTAAAAAAATTTAATTCCCTTCAAATAGATGAATAAAATACAGTATTTTTCTGAGCAATATTCATGGTTTCCTTCAACGTCCACTAACTAAATACATGTACAAGCAAAATGGACTAAAGACCTGTTTTCATTTTTAGAATTAGTAGTACTGGATTGGACAGAAGAATTCAGAAGCGGTATCATTTCACTCTTGGAGACTGCATATACAGTATGACCACAGATTGCGCCTATTTGTCTTCTTTTTGTGATAAGCAGCATGTAATAGGGCCCTAAAAATTTAACGAATCCTGAAAGCAGAAACCCAAAATGAGTAGTGAAATTATTTTGATTTTTCATTAGTTGCACAAGAAAGTGATGTCAAAGTCCTATACCAACAATTCCGTAACAATTGGTGACAAGCTTCAATCCACCGGTAGCCTTATTCCCTTCATGTATCCGCCACAACAGGTCAGAACATTCTCTTTCAGTGTACGTGGTAGAATCTTCACGAATGTTAAGCTCACAAGGGTCCAACCGGTCAATCTTTAGTACTCTCCAGTACGTTCTACTCTTATCTCTCCCGATCATGTAAAAGTTCTGCGGCATGAAAATGAAAATGAATAAGTTAGTATGCATCCAAACCCAGTTTCCATAAAGCATAATTAACATGTAAACCGATGAAAATGCAGCAATAACTAAACATGTCATAAATCAACAAAATTTGAGATTTTATATGGAGGCAATACAATAAAGCAAACACATTTCTGATTCAAACTTCACAATTAACCAATGTAAACAATTTCAGCCCACCAAATGACAAGAGATTGAATCGAAACGGATCAAATGGAGCTGAAACATTACCGCTGGTGTCTCATAAAGCCGGAATTTCTGCATATCTACATGTTGGGGAGGAGCCCGAGTTTCGCCACCACCCATTGGAGACATAGGTTCATTCTCTGAGGACGCCATCGATTCAAGCTTCGAAATTTTCAGATCCCCGAGCCTCAGGCTCAGGGTTTCTATCAGAATGGCATGCACAGAACAACCAAATCAGCCACACAAAATCTTCTACGACCGGAAAACTACTCGAATTTCATTCACCTAACGAACCCCATGTATGAATTGTGGGATTTGGCTGCTTCAAATACAACATTCACAATCAAAATCCCAGCTTTAAAAAGAAACCAAAAAAATCAAAAACCTTCAACTGCAGACTTTGACCTTGCCAATTCCAGCTCCTCCTCTTCCCATTCGCAAAACCAGAGAAATCGAAATCTGGGTTCGATTCAGCAAAGTAAAATTGAGCTTTTCCTGGTTCAAATTTCTGATCTTTTCCACCGAGCAAATCGAATAAAGGGGTCGGAGAATCAAATTTTCCCGGGATCGAATAACCCAATTGCCAAAATTAAGCAGCCAATTGGAATATATACGTATAATTATAGATATTTTCACAGACAAAACGCAGAGACAAAAGATAGGGGAGAGAGAAAATGGAGGTTTGAAAATGGAAGCTTTATATGGAAGGGAAAAGCAACTCGGAGAATATCAAGCAGAAAATTTTGGGGGCGGAAAAAGATGATAAATATAAACGAAAAATTAAAGAAAATAAATTGTGGAAAAATAGAAGAGTTGGGAGGTTGGAGAAGAAAAGGGGGTTGAGAGCTCAAAAAGACCAGAGCGCTGTAGAAATTTAGGAAAAAAATTGGAATACAGACCTAATTATTGCTCGTGATGTTTTAATATTTTTATTTTAAGTTTTATTTTAATATGATTTTCTTTACATAAAAAGCGGATTATGATCACTTGGTAATAAATTCACGACAGTTCTCTTTTTTAATAAGGACCGAAAGGCTCATATGAATATTTTAACTTTTTATTGATTATTATTGTGTAATTTACCACAATAAAAATAAAACTCACAATAAATCGTATAGAGTACTGACTTGAAATTCGCCCAAATGTCGAGCAACCCGTGGTGGTTATTTTTTCTTGTACGGTTTGGTATTTTTCTATCAGAAAAAGGGAAGGAGATCTCACGGACCCAAAGGTGGCCACAACCTTGGGTGACCGCTCAGT
This sequence comes from Crataegus laevigata, assembly GCA_963580275.1. NCBI lineage: Eukaryota > Viridiplantae > Streptophyta > Magnoliopsida > Rosales > Rosaceae > Crataegus > Crataegus laevigata. Next base: position 33,410,230 of record OY756942.1, on the reverse strand, counting down.
CAGTCCACACATTATTGAATAAGTTTTTTTTTTTTTTAAACATCATATGGTTTTTTTATTTTTATTTGGAAGAAATATGGTTTTTATTGTTAATTTGTTGTGATATATTTCACGTCATTAGACTATTAGTTGCTAAATTTTGCTAATCTTTCTCTATAATTTTTTTTGCTAATTTCAGCTGGCCTTAGTTGCTATTTAATGCCTTTTATCGGCTGACATAAATACCAATTATTGAACTTAATTAATTGACCATAATAATCGTGTTCATTAGCCTAAATTGCCAATTATTTCATCTCGTGTCACTATTTGTAGAGTAATTTTTTTGACTTTTGTTGCTTTTTAAAGATTACTAATCATAAAGGTTGGTTTTTGTAAGAGTTTGATGAAGTAAATTAGATGCAAAAAGCTTCATGTCGTAATTAGACCATCGTAATCACTAATCAATGTTAGAAAAACTGAAATTTCAAATTTATCCTGTAAATTGGAATTAATACTTCATTTTATCTTCAATTGGCATTAGTAAGTTCTATCACAATAATTTCAATTATGAATCTATGATTATATAGAAGCCTAGGGATTTGGCTAATAATTGGTGAAGGCAAGACAGAGTCCAGAGTAGAATTATGTTACGCCTGTGAAATTATTGACCGTATCGAAAAAATTTCAAACACTAAATACAAGCAAATATTATGTAAGAAAAGAATCAAGTTTGAGACATCAACAATGAGCAAAAACTCATCATAATTAATTGAGTTAAAAATCCTTCGCTGAAAAGTTATTACTTAATGTGGTCTGGTTTGGCTATTACTTGGTTTATCTTGTCATATTTCTCAGGATATTCATAAAATGCTAGTATAAACGTGTTGATCGTCAGCAAACCCTAGTACAGTAACCCTAACCCTAACCGCATTTGCTACAGTATAAACACTGTAAACAAGTGACAACTTCACAACTCATACGTTATGGAAGGAACGAGTCACTCACGGACTGCAGAAAAGAGAAAGTTCCAGTGGCTTTGACTTCAATGGCCGTACCAGAAACTACGATTGTGAAATTGTCAGTTCTTATTGATTTATTTATTTCCAAAGCATGCATTTTGATGTTGACAAAATATATATTATATATTTTGCTGATCGCTGATATCGGGCGATCGCCAGGTGGATGTGCAGTGCAGTGCAGTTATGAAATTAAACCACTCTGATTTCGTCCTGATGCAGTTGCACCCGCGATTTCTTGTCACTTAATTTAACACCTGTCACTCTGCTGTATATATAGCTAATGATTGAAATTGATTAGCATTACCGTTCACATTAGCATATTGACCTTAACAAATTAGAAACGTGTTTCATAGTTCAAAGCATGTTCAATTATTGATGCCTTGGTGAGATTTCCATGTGCTCAAAGTCTCCACATGACTTGCAAGCAAAGTTTTGAAAAACGCCATATGTTAGTCGAGAAGATAATGACCAAATCAAGTGTGTAAACGGATTTTAACGGAAAAGGCGAATTTAAATAAATTTATTATATTTTGTAAAAATAATTACATGTTTATGCTTAAAAAAAATAATTATATTCAGATACATAAATAAAAAAAATAGAATACATATAAATTAGAAAATATTAGAATATATTGAAAACATGAGGATTCATAATATAATTAGTGTTTATTCAAGTATTCAATAAATCTCTTACAATTTATTTAAAAATATTAAAAAAAATAAAATGAAAGTTATCTATTTTTTATTTAAGTAAGAGTCGAGACCTAAGTGGATGCCTAAGCGAGTCTAGACGGGTTAGGCGGGTGGCTAGATAGGCTAGGCAGATGCTTTTTTTTATTTTAACCGCCAATGGGCTAATCGAGGCGATGACCAGCCGTCTAGTGTCACATAACAGTGTTTGCAAGGGAGTTTGATTGGAGCAATTTTTCGATATGAATATCGTATCATTGTTATTGTCATATTCTCTAAAATAAGAGTTAAAAATTGGTAGAGTTATCAATCTAAGTCTGCATATAAATAATATAGGCATACATCATGATTATATTTTAAGAATTTAAGCTATGGTATTAATAGAGGAATACACGTGTTGTGCATACCTGAGTTTAGCAACCTCATTGGAGAATATTGTGCTTCACCCCATACGCATCCAAGTTATCTCCTTGTTGTTAGATTATTTTAATGTAATTATCCGATTGTTTGAATTAAAAAATACACTTATTATAACATTAAAAAATTTATAACAGTGTCGTCATTGAAAAAGTTTATCGTAAAAATAAACTCTTATTGTGTTTGAAGAAAGTTGCATAAACTTACTAGTAATATGACAAGTAACTCAACCTCTTATAAGCTTGTAATATTTTTCTTTTACCATCGCATCCTCACATGCCCTCCAGGTAGTGGATTTTTATCTTCACATTCTCATACACTCCCTAGGTAGCAGATTTTTACCTTCACATGCTCACATGCCCCCTCAGGTAGGGGATTTTCAAGCCAAACACGTGAACAACATATTAGGTGACGTAGAACACGTGTAACTGTTGGGCTTCACAAATGGGCCAACTTGCTTTGATACAATGAAGAAAGTTGAGATTTTAGCATAAAATCACGAGGTGTTGCCATCACAAACAAAAACTTTATAATGCTTAATCAATTTGGCTGGGAAGTGGGCACTGGTAGGCTGTTGTAAACTGGTGAGCCAGCATCTACCATATGGCTGAGACAAGCTTGAGTATATACCATATGCAGTGTTAGTAACCAAACCATTTTCTTCTATGAACGACCTACCAACTATAATAATACACAGAAGTATAAAAGAGGTCATTTTTTATTGTTTATTTTGTCTTTTGATAATACTAGTTCCTTGTTAGGCACGTGTAAAATCATTGCAAATTTGTAGAGGGAAAATTATTGTCACTTGGTTAGACAAATAAAAAATAATCTGCCGCAACCATATCGTTCAACTCATTTGATAATTCGATTCCTTTATAAATTAATCAACTGTAATGTTAACAGAATCCATGAATTTCCCCTCCCTCCTCTTAATTAAAAGCATAGAAAAATATGTTTCATGAGCTTTGCGTAAATATCACCCAAACAAAACAGCTTGCCAATTTTTCATTCACGTAGAGGTAAATATTGATAAATTACAATATTTGAAGTAGCATCCTAACCAACATTATAGAGCACATCGACCCCCCTCACAGCTGGGACAATAGTGGTTATGATTGTCCATTAAAACGTCTCCACATCTATAGCAGAAAGCAGTTCTGCACCTTTAACAAAAAAAAAAAAACAGAAATTCAAAGTGCATTCAAGAATTTACTGAACGAAACTAGTTGAAATAGTGTCGAGTAATTTGTATATTACAGGTTAAATGTCAGCAGAGCAATGGGGTAATGCCTATATCAAGCTCTAAAAAGCGGAAAGCTTGTTCGTATTTATGTAGTAAATTTAAAGGTTAATTTATAGACTAGTCATATAAACGAAGAAAATTCAAGTTCAAGTTCTGCAGCAGAAAGCAGTTCTGATCTAGAAAGTATTTATGTTTTTTCTCGTTCTTTTGAACGTAGTCAAACAGTAGTCACGCTTCAAATGAAGCTGAGGCTGAAGCTGAGCGGAGCAACTATGCCAGTTATTATGTCAATCTATCATCATAGTTCTGTTCACTCTTTTCACAACAACAACAACAACAAAGCATTTTCCCACTAAGTGGGGTCGCCTTTCACAAATATAGTAAAAAGTATCAAGGCATGGCAGCCTTATTTCTCTACTTACTCCGTCGGAACTCCAAATTACTCCTCATTTCGCAGGCCTTTACAAAGGATTCTAAAGACAAAAATTTTAGAACAAACACATTTGTTATTTGAGAATATAACCTTAACGGAGGTGACAAAAAGCCAACAATTCCTCAAACAAGGGTTTCGTTGTTGTATTATAAAGCTACTCAAGGGTAGATGGTTTTCAATCATGTGAATTTCGGGGAGTCAGCAATTGCTGTTTTTAGAGGTTGAACGAGATAAAGAAGTGAGGTCTGCTTTATATTGTTGATGCTTAATATATAAAATTTTGCGCAAATGGTATGCGGTATATGCCTCCTAAAGTTGTACTAACTAGTTTTGTTTATCCAATGCAGTTTCCTCGTCTTTGGTTCTTATCTAACTTTAAACAATAACGAGCAAAATATGAGAACATAATCAACCTCATGAGATTTACACAACAAGCAAGGAAGGCAAAGCAATCGAATTCCAAGTGATTTGATTATAACAGCAACAAACAATGAAATTTCTATGCACATGAATAACCAAGAAGTAATTTCAACAAACAATTGAAGTAGCATAGCAGATAAAAAACTGACCTGCACATCATGAACATGCAACCTACCGATTTTTCCACATAGAGCCTACATTCGGGGCATCTTCTCCATTGTTACTTCTGCGCAAGTTTCATCAACATGATATCCTCCTTTTCCCTCTCATCCTTATTCAACTTTAGAAACTCCTCGCATTTGATCCCCTCATGTCTTTGCGGAGCAATCCTTATAGGGGCAGTAAAATATCTCTGACCCAAGAATAACGGCCTCACACAATGCACTTCCCCACCGATCAAACACCTCCGGAGGCAGAATAGGCCGGCAATACTCCGGCTCCAGCAACCCTATACAATCAGGAACAGGGCACCTAATCCTGGTAATGTTCACTTGAAGCTTGGAGGCCACGTAATTGACCATGCAATCAGTGCAATATGCATGGCTGCAATTTTTTATGTCAAACCTCTCGTGTGCTTCCTTGTGTTCCACGCAGATTGTACACACAAAATCAGCCGGGTCATCAACTGCCTTCGAAATATTAGAAGACTCCCCAAGTTCAGATATGGAAGAACACATAAAGTTGTCAAAAGCAATCATACCATCGATTCCTTTTGTCAGGCTCGCGAGATGATCATTGTCATTGCCATCAAGAGAAGTGTTGGTATTGTGATAAATTGATGTTGAGAGTTCAATGTCTTCCTCATAATCATCAGTGTAATAATCCACGTCGAGTTCAGGCGGACGTTCTACCTGACCTTGACCTGGACTACTATCAAAGGGCATCCGAGAAAGCATAAATTCTTTTTCACTGCTAACTGAAAGACGAGTCAGTCGAAAAATCATATTCCTCGATGTTAGTTCTTATATAGTATTTTGGAGGGGCGGTTTGAAAGCATGGCATAAATTCTTTTCCACTGCTAACTGAAGAAAAATCAGTCGAGAAATCATAGTTTCGAAGAACAGTTTGAATGCTTGGCCCTGAAGATTCTAGGAAGCTCGATTTCTTCTACTTCCTCTTCGTCTTCATCTTCTTCATCATATCCCTCAAGGGATTTGTTATTCGCTTTTTGTCGTGCTGTAAGATTGCGTTGCGCCACTTGTTGGAGCTCCGTGCCCTTTTTAGGTATGACAAGGATGGATAATGTTTAGCCTGAACGTTCACAGCTGCCATAGATCGAGACTTGAGACCGATCGACCGAGTTCTTAGATTTTTTAGATTATTCTTCCACTAAAGATATACTTCTTACATATGTATGAAGGCCATGCTAATATATAAAGCATGTACCCTAAACCCTAATTAGGTAAAATATAAGTCTCGGTCAACAACCTTAATTAATTAAGTTTCCTTTTTTTTTTTAACATCAACAAGTTTTGCCCTTCTATTATTGTGAATATCAATGAATTGTTAACTAAATCACTTCATAATAGAGTAACTTATTATTTAAATGACTTGATATTCGAGTGACTTAATATACGGATTTGGATTTTCTCCTGAGCACAAGGGCTGAGCCTTCTGATCAAATCACACAGGCCATTTGATCAAATAATTATTATAATTTTTAGAGGAGCCCCCTATTTGTAGCTGTTGGATCAAAATCCAACGGTCCGTGTGTTTTGCTCAGGAGGCTCAGCCCTCTAAGCTCAGGAGAGGATCCAAATCCTTGATATAGGAGTGATATTGTCAGCCCAATATGGCAAGAATAATAAAGTCTCAACTCCGATTAACCAATTACGTAATCCCTATTTTGTTAGACTTATTAGTTATTACTTATTATGGTAGGACAACAATTCATTTTATCAGTCATTTTAGTTTATTGAATCTGTGATCCGAATGTCTTCTTCTTGTTGGGTTGCACATAATATATATATATATGTAAGGAGTTCTTTTTATTATTATTATTATTATTATTATTACAAGCAATACTGTTCTTATCTAGACTAAAGGGAGGAATCAAGGTTTAAATTCGGAATGATGAGTTAAAAAGGAAGACTGTATCCACTAAAGCAATCTCCCATTCGTAGCTAGAATTGTTATTAAATGCTCTACACTCTGCTTCCTTCTCTATTTGTTACACTAAAGAGGGATGCACGATTTTGGACATATAGGAACTTCATTTGTTCCTCAACACTAATGGGGGGATTCATAAATACAGTAAACTCAAATTCTCTTTCTTTGTCATCAATATCAACGTCCAGCCTATAGGAACTTTGATCATTTAGTTTCTTTGTCACGATCAAACGCAAACGACTCGGCAGCCAAGAGATCGATCTATTATCATCATGCATGATTGAACAACGAGAGTTGGAGGAATTGGTTCATCTCTGAATTTCAAAAAATTTCTCTTCTTGTTCATCAACATCATCGTCAGTTCTAACATCGTTTTTCCGGATGGAGGGTTGGAGGGCTTGAAGTTTGTAGGAAGCTCCAATTCTTCGTCTTCTTCATCATAATCTTCATCAAATCACTCAAGAAATTTCTTTTACTTTAGAAAGTAGTAGTGAAGAATTTCGTTGGACTTGGGAAGTTTGTTTCTAGGAAAGAACTTATTTTCTTCATCTTCATAACCTTTGAAGGGGTTTACTTGACTTGTAATGAGTAGACAAGTCAACATTTTGGAGCACTGAAAGAACAAGCTATTATCAACGATGTTTGAGCACTTGAAGAACAAACTAACGATTGTGGTGTTCAATAGCGAAGCTAGGAATAGCCAGGGGAGAGGCAAAATTTAAAACGGTAAAAGGCCCTAGAAAAATGTAGACAACCAAATCTTTTTAGATAGTAGACAATATTAATGTGACTCATAATTAGTGTATCAATACAAACAAGTTACAATGTTGCCAATGAGGTTTTATATCATGAAAATGTCGCATAAGAGGCTCCTTATTAATAAAAGCAAATACATATCTCAATGTAAACAATTAAGTTATCACTCAACCATTACCCTCTCATTTTGTTGCACAGTGATATTTTGACAATATTCATAGCAGAAAACGTTTTCTTTACTGAAGCAGTTACAACTAGTAACACCAAAACCAATCTAATAATCTTATAGACTAACCTATAGCTTTCACACCTTCCGGCCTTTACTAATTCTTGTGAAAGATCACTAATTACTTTCACTATTGAAAACTCACTATGGAAACCAAACCGTTGAATCACTTAGTAAGAATCCACATAGCAAGCTAAAACCGTTGGAATTATATATATTTTTATGACCATATATTGATCGATTCAATATATGGAATTGTTTTTATCAAAAGAAGAAAAAAATATGGGAGTGTTTGTTAAACCAAAACGACACTGCCAATTTATTTATTTCAATTCAAGTTCAAAATCACGTCGTTTTGGCTAAGGTATTTGAAAAAAAAAAATTAAAAGCGGCACAGCAGCTGCAAACCAGAAGCAAACCCAGAATCCGACAGGTTGGAGAGATTAAAGGGGCTGAATCCTCAGTCTCAGTGGAGATTCCGACGTGCGGAGGGGTGGCCGCCCCTCCTCGCCTCTGTAGCTTCGCCAGTGGTGGTGCTTTGGACTCTCTAAATTTATTCATCTCAATCTATATTAGGATCAAACGACAATGCTCGGGCTCTAGCATTCCCGACTTGCAATCAGGATCAGGGCACCGAATTCTTGTGATGTTCTCTTGAAGCTTGGAACACGCGTATTCGACTATGCAGTCCGTACAATATGTATGGCTGCAATTTCTGCAATTTCTGCAATTTTTGATACCAAACGACTCGGATGCACCCTTAGACTCAACACATATTTCACAAACAAAAGCCTCCTCATCACTTTCATCGATCTTCGAGTTGGAAGACTCTCCGAATTGATTAACTTTACCACGCGTCTTGTGAGAGCGGTACTTTTTGTCATGATTGTTGTCGATGAATAGTCGTCCTTAATCTCGAAGGGATATAGGTTTAGGAGCGTTAACTATTTATTGGTCACTTCGGATTACAGCTCCAAAACCTCCCACTAATTTAGTATCGCTCCAGGCCCCATCAATATTCAATTTTAGGCATCCCGGGGGTGGGGCAGTCCACTTAATAATGGTAGAGGTCATTGGAATCCGATCAGGGGTTCCCGTGGTTGCATGTACAAAAGCCGTCCACCTCTGTCGCGCACGTTCTACACACATGTCGGGTGGTTCCCGCTTTTCTTGCCACAACTTTTCATTTCTAGCTCCCCAGCTAGCCCAACAAATCATTATAAACAACTCAAATTCAGTCTTAGTGAGCAGTCGAGCAATCTCAGTTCCCCACTCAAGAATCGATAGGTGGCGGGTAACTCGTAAGCAAGCCCCCAGCCCCGAAGCCATCCACGCACCTTTAGCGTATGGGCAATCCTTTAATAAGTGGGCAGTAGTTTCACCATATAAGTTGCACAGCAAACACTCCAATTCAGTTGTGATATGACGTCGTGCTAGGTTAGCTCTTGTGGGACAATGTTCATTGAATAGTCGCCATGCACATACCTTTACTTTGGGCGGGACTGTTGCATTCCACAACTTGGACCACAGCATGTTGGACAGAGTGTTGGATGAAGAAGCTCCATTGTTATTAGGCTGTATCCAACCACGAGCAATGTGATATGCACTTCTCACAGTGAATCTTCCATGGTGTTCATAGTGCCATACTAGGTAGTCCGGCGGGGATCGCTCGCTAAGTTGAATAGAACAGATGGCATTGACCTCTTCCGCTGAGAAAAGAGTTTGGAGTAACCCGCGATTCCAACGCCCAGTATATTGGTCTACGAGTTCATCTACCGTCCTTAATGCACACCCATTCGGCCTTGGGGAAAATGGTCGAAACGTTGAAGGGGTGGGCACCCATGGGTCCTCCCAAATGCGGATAGACTGCCCCCCTCCCACCTGCCAACGGGAGCCAAGGGCAATGACCTTCCTAGCTGCACATATACTTTTCCATGTGTAGGATGCATTCGGCTGTACTGGAGCATCCATGAATGAGCCATTTGGAAAGTACTTGGCTCTTAGAATCTTTGAAATTAGGGAGTTTGGCTCCGTCAGTAACTTCCAGCCCTGTTTTGCCAACATTCCAAGATTGAAAGCAAAGATGTTTCGAAACCCCAGTCCCCCCTCACTCTTCGGGCTGCATAGTCTTTCCCACGAGCACCAGTGAATTTTCCTTTCGCCTTCATCACCATTCCACCAGAAGGATGCAATTAGTTTATTTAGATCATCACAGAAGTGTTTGGGGAGAAGGAAGCAACTCATCGTGTAGTTTGGAATCGCCTGTGCAATTGCTTTGATTAATACTTCCTTTCCCCCCGCACTAAGCAGTTTGCCCTTCCACCCTTGGAGTCTTTTCCACATTCGGTCTTTTATATAACTAAAGCATTCAGTCTTATTACGACCCACAAGTGTTGGCATGCCCAAGTACCGGTCATGTCGGTCGACCCTCTTTACTCCTAGCCGACCCGCCAGCCTTGATTGCATCTGCCTTTTGACATTCCTGCTGAAGCAAACTTCACTCTTTTGCAGATTGATCTTTTGCCCAGATGCCTTTTCATATAACTGTAGGACATTCATCACTTGCCTACACTCTTCCTCCGAAGCACGGCAAAACAGGAGGCTGTCATCCGCAAAAAGTAGGTGATTCACCGACGGGGCGGTCGGGCAGATGGATATGCCAGTAATTAGCCCTTGACGTTCCTTTTTCGCGATTAATGCCGACAGTCCCTCTGCACATATAATGAAGAGATATGGTGACAATGGATCACCTTGGCGCAATCCCCTCGACGGAATAATGTAGCCCCGAGGACACCCATTCAGGTTGACCGAATAGGAAACTGACGACACGCATTGCATAACCCATTTAATCCACTTTGCCGAGAACCCAAACTTGATAAGCATATTCCGTAGGAAACCCCACTCAATGCGGTCATAAGCTTTGCTAATATCGAGTTTCAAGGATATAAAACCTTTTTTGCCTCTCCTCCTCTTGAACAGATATGAGGCGATTTCAGATGCCAAAATTGTGTTGTCTGATATGTTTCGCCCCGGTACAAAGGCACCCTGGTGTGGAGAAATGATTTTTGGTAGGATAGTCTTGAGCCTATTTGCCAGCACCTTTGAAATGATGCGAAACAAGACGTTACACAGACTAATTGGGCGAAGGTGAGCCAATTCCTCCGGATGTTTTACCTTAGGAATAAGGGTGATATGCGTAAAGTTGATCTGCTTCAATATTGTCCCCGCTGCTTGAGAGCTCCTAATAGCGTTTACAACATCAGCCCCTACAATGTGCCAGTATCTCTGAAAGATAAAGGATTCAAACCGTCAGGCCCTGGGGCTTTGGACGGCTGCATTTGAAAAAGCGCTGCCCGGACTTCATCGGCAGAGATTTCCCTTTCCAAAGTCCCGTTCATATCCGAAGTGATCTGAGTCTCAACAGCCCCAATAACTTCATCATCATTCAGACTACCGGAGGATGCGAAGATATCTCGAAAGTACCCAGTAACTGTGCTTTCGATCTCATTATCATTAGAAATCCACTTCCCATCTGCGTTCTTGTGGCTGCAATGTGTGGTAGTCTTGAGGGAGTTTATTCCCCTCTTCAGGCCGAAGCACTGGCGTTTAGGGAGAGTTTGCATTGGGCAGCAAATAAGGGATTTCCAAACTTGATTGTTGAGAGTGATTCACTTCATATTGTAGAGGCAGTGAAGAATCCTACCCTAAATTTGTCACCAATTGGACAAGTTGTGGAGGATATCAAGGAACTGCTACTCTCAATCACTGAAGCTACTGTTACCCACACCCGCCGCAATGCAAACTCCGTGGCTCATCGACTTGCTAGAACCGGTCTCTCGCTGAATCAACGATGTGAATGGCATGATTCTCCTCCAAGTTTTCTGATTGATGTACTTGTAGTAGATAGTGCTAGACAATGATGCAACATTTGTACGTTGGTTCTCTTTTTGATTTAATGGAAAGCTACTATCGTCTCTTACAAAAAAAAAAAAAACTATTTATTGGTCATTATTTGTTGGGTAAATTTTTGGAGGGAGGGTTGGAGGGCTTGAGGCTTTTAAGAAACTTTGGTTTCTTCAGCTTCATCTTCGTTTTAATCATCATGTCACTCAAGACATTTCTTTGATTCTGTTGTATCATTTATCGACCTACCCGAATCTTAATTAGGTTAGAAGTTTGGGAATAAATAGTTTCATCTTCTACTGGTCCCTTCCCACACCGAGTTCATCGACTTTGGCCACACAATGTTATCGAACTGTAAAGATCAAAAGATTTCAACCTAACCCAATAAACAAACAGAAATTGTACGTGTAAAGAAAAAAGAAAAAGAAGGAGAGGAGTACCTGGAATTTGATATATCAGTTCAATATCTAGAGGAAAATGCTTGTGAAGAACAATGAAATTAAGAAATCGGGGCTTATGGAGGAACCTTGACCTCAAAATTAACTTGATGCTATTTGCTTAACAATTCTCTACACTTTATTAAATAACTCTCTACACTTCACTAGAAAATAGTGGAAGATAAGTACTGCCACATAGAAGAGCAATTCTTTAGCCATCAACGTCATTTTGCTACAAACTAGGCCCTATCCTAACAACTAGAACAATAAATGCTTATTTTAAACAATATAAATTGCATACATATATAACTGGGTTGGAGTTTGAAGCTGCTGAGAAATCTTCACCTTTCCAATGACCATACTCAAGAGCTCAAGCACATAAACCCTGGCCTTTGGCTTCAAAACACCACCGCGAGAATCGATGCCAATGTGACTCTTCGATTTTTCATTTTTGGTTGTTTTAAAACTAAACTTAAGAAAAATTTCACAAACACCACATAAGGGAGTATCACGAAACGACCGCAGTGGTTTCAAGGATCTGATTGTCTAGAACTTTATTAGGGGCCTGGATTGCTGGTTTTTGCGCTAACTTTGGTAAAGGCGAGGTTCTAGCTAGCTACTAAAGTTTGGGGTGTTTTTATTGGTATGAAGCTTGTGTGAATAACGGAATTGAGAATATTTTGGTGATTCTAATTTCTCTCTTGCTTCCCTTGATATATATAAAATGTTGAAGTTGACTATTGATCATCCTTTGGGAAGTTTGGTTATGAATTATTATAATCTTATCAAAAAGTTGGTCTTGTGAATTTCTGAAAATTTATCATGAAACGAACTTTGTTGCTAATATTTTGGCCTTTTCAAGATTATCCTGCAATCTAGGTCCCTTTTTTTTGGCGAGTGCTTCCTTTTCGTCATTTGATACTAATCGCTAATATTTCTGGCCTGGTTGGCTTTGTGATATTTTTATGTAGTTTTTCTTTTTTTTCCAAAATTATGCCTCGTTGTCAACCAAAAAATAAAAAGGACACATGTTTGTTATTTCTTTTTCTGCTAGGTTTATCGTATATACTTATGATCCTAATTTTACTTTGAGAATAGCCAATTTTTTTTAACATCATACAAGCATAGATCCCAATCAAAGATGACAAAGAAAAATACCATAACTTCATGTTCAATAGGCACAGAAGCATTGTTTCTGGCACGATGCAAGCACACAAACTTTCAAACAGAAAATGTCAACAACATCAATTACTGAACGAGTTCAGATAAAAATTGATGAAATCAAGTACAATATAAGTTCCAGAAGATACAAACACAAAAATAGTTGAATAACCAAGTATTTGGAATATTTGATGTATTGTCCTCCAACAAAATAGTAAAACCAAGTATAAGGAAATATATATGGGAATAGATTAGGATTCAGCACTACATCTCACAACACAAATTTCATACAGTAATAGAGTACCATATGATGAACCAAAACCAAACAAGAATATTATGAACTGATCAGCACTTCATCATGAACATGAAGACAATCAAATTTTCACAAAGCACTTGCCCAACTGTCAAACAGGCCAGGAGGGAGAATGGGACTGTAGGTATCACTAGGTTGGGGTTTGCTAGCAATACCAAACGTTAGGGTGATAAGTTTACAAACTTATCACACCTCTTCTCAGATTCAAAATGTTTGGACAAGTAAGTGAAGGAATGATAGAAGAAAGACAAGCTTACACACAACACTCTATTTGAAAGAAATCAGATTACAAAGCATGAACAACCGAAGCTTACAAGCTTCTAACAACTTAGAGAATACAATCAGAAAAATGGGATACTTCCCTTCGAATACACTCACATGTTTAAAACCCTAACATAATAACCTACTTATACAATGCAAGAAAAACAATTAATCATGGCAGCTAGCACATGCTAGCTGCTGTCCATCTTTTCACATGATCCGATGGCCTTTATCCCTTTCACACATGCATCAGTTATGGATACAAACACACTGCAGCTTTACAACCATAACTGCTTCATTATCACATGGCAGCACACTGCTGCTTTGTGATCTTATATTCGGCTGGCACAAAAACAAGTCTTATTATAAGACTAGTGTAAGAAGCACAAGTGAAGAACAGGCTGGCAGCATGTGGGGTGTTTTTATTTGAATATCCAACACTCCCCTTCAAATCAAAACACCTTCATTCCTAGCATTTCACGCATTACTCGGAATGATTCAATTGGCAGTGGCTTAGTGAAGATGTCAGCCACTTGTTCCTTCGTGTGGCAATAGACAAGTTCAATTGTCTTTTGCTTTACATGATCTCTTAGAAAATGGAATCTAGTATCAATGTGCTTGCTCCTTCCATGTTGAACTGGATTCTTTGCAAGTTTAATTGCAGATACATTATCCACATGAATCAAGGTCGATTCCTCTTGTGAATGACACACTGATTTCAACAGATTCCTTAACCGTATTGCCTCACACACGGTTGAGGCTATAGCTACATATTCAGCTTCACATGAAGACAAGGCAACGATTGATTGCTTCTTTGAAGACCATGAGAAAGCAGTTGTACCTAAGAAAAATACATAGCCTGTGGTGCTTTTTCTTTCATCTTGATCACCTCCCCAATCACTATCCGAATAACCATATAATTTTGCATCTTCACCAAAATTATAAAATAGACCAAAGTTTAGAGTACCTTTTATGTATCTTAGAATCCTCTTGACAGCAAGCCAATGAGACTCCCTTGGTGTTTCCATGTATCGACTTACAAGTCCAACACCATAAACTATGTCCGGTCTTGTGATTGTGAGGTACCTTAGGCTTCCAACAAGGCTTTTGTACACAGTTGAGTTTACAAACTCACCCTCTCCTCCTCTGGACAGCTTCAATCTAGTTGCAACTGGAGTATTGACAGTGTTACAATTGTCCATATTGAACTTCTTCAATATGTCTCTCATGTACCTTTGTTGAGAGATGAAAATGCCCTCACTTTCTTGCTTCACTTCTATGCCAAGGAAGTATGACATTAAACCAATGTCAGTCATCTCGAACTCACTGAACATGGAGTGCTTGAACTCATTGAACATTCCCTCATTGTTTCCTGTAAACAATAGATCATCTACATAGAGACAAATGATTAAAAATTCCCCTATCTCACCATTCTTCATATAAAGAGAATGCTCGTATGGACACTTTAGAAATCCATTTTGGTGAAGATAGTTGTCAATCATTGAATTCCAAGCTCGTGGTGCTTGCTTGAGGCCATACAAGGCTTTCTTCAAGTGATAGACTTTATCTTCTTCCCCTTGTATTTGAAATCCCTCCAGTTGTTCTACATATACTTCTTCTTCAAGCAATCCATTTAGGAAGGTTGACTTGACATCTAATTGATAAATTTTCCACTTATGATGAGTAGCAAGGGAAATTAGCAACCTCACCGTGTCAAGTCTTGCAACTGGAGCAAAGACTTCATCATAGTCCACTCCATGCTTCTGTTTATAGCCCTTTGCCACAAGTCTCGATTTGTATCGTTCCACACTTCCATCTGCACTGCGTTTGATCTTATACACCCATTTGACACCTATAGCCTTCTGATTTGGTGGAAGTTTTGTCAACTTCCAGGTGTCATTCTTCTCAATGGCATGGATTTCTTCTTCCATGGCTTTCTTCCAATGGACCTCTTTCACAGCTTCATTGAATGAAAGAGGTTCATGGTCTGCATATAGACAAAATAGGTTTGTTTCTTCTCCCTCTTCTTGTCCATAAATTTCTGTAAGACTTCTTAGCCTCACTAGAGTTGATGAACTTCCTTCCTCACTGGATGTAGGGTCATTCCTTGCATTGCTGTGCACTGGAGTTGCTGTGCTTGATTGAATAGGTTGTTGCTCGACTAATGGTACAATTTCTGGTTCTTCAAGATCAGTGGACACAAGTTTTTCTTCACTGACCTCTTTGTTGTTCCACTTCCATGTCTCTTCTTCACTGAAGATGACTTCTCTACTAACCACTAGTTTGTTAGTTAGTGGATTGTAGAGTTTGTATGCTTTAGACTCTTCACTATAGCCTACAAACACACACTTCTCACCTCGATCATCAAGCTTCATTCTCTTGGCTTCTGGTACTTGAGCATATGCAACACATCCAAAGATCTTTAGGTGTGCAACATTCGGCTTGTATCCACTCCAAGCCTCTTGAGGTGTTATTCTCTTGACACTCTTTGTTGGACACCGATTCAACAAGTAAATCGAATAAGCAACAGCTTCTGCCCATAATTCTTTTGGCAGTTTCTTCTCCTTAAGCATGGACCTTGTCATGTTAAGGATGGTTCGATTCTTCCTTTCAGCTATCCCATTTTGCTGTGGTGTATAGGCAGCTGTCATTTGATGCCTAATTCCTTGCTCCTTGCAGTATGCTTGAAAAGCATTGGAGGTGTACTCTCCACCTCTATCTGATCTCACAGCCACAAGTTTGTGGTTACTCTCAGCTTCTGTGAATGCCTTGAACTCTTTGAAGACTCTTAGGGCAGCAGACTTTTCTTTGAGAAAATAGGCCCAAGTCTTCCTACTAAAGTCATCAATAAAGGTAATGAAGTATCTATTACCTCCATAGGACATGGGATCCAAAGGACCACATATATCCGTGTGCACTAACTGCAGTGGTGCCTTTGCTCTCCATGCATTACCAACAGGAAATGGCAACCTTGCTTGCTTGCCTGCCAAGTACGCAGCCTTCACACACTTGGTGTTTGGTTTCAATCTGAGGTAGACCACGCACCATTCCTCCATTTGACAACAGTTTTAGACCATTGAAATGAAGATGGCCAAAACGAAGATGCCATCTCCACAACTCATTTTCAATCTCACCAATGTTGCAACATCCAATCTTTGTGTTCAATCTCAGTGGGAACATACGGTTTTTTGACATTTGAACCCGTGCAATGAGCATTCTTCTTGCATTCCTTAGAGTGAGAAACATATCTTCCATATGTATGATGTACCCTTTCTGGAGCAATTGACCAATGCTCAGAATATTACTCTTCATACCTGGTATGTAATAGGTATCTGAGATGTATTCTTCTTTTCCATTTTTCTGGATGGTTTTGATTCTCCCTTTTCCTTCAACTGGCAGCCTTGAGGAGTCACCAAGGCTTACAGATCCATAAGCCTCCATTTTGAGTTCGGCAAAGAACTCTTTCCTTCCACACATGTGGTTACTTGCACCAGAATCCAAGTACCAAACATCTTGTTGGCTACTGGAATCATGGTGTGCTAGTAGGACAGTGAATTCCTCACCATCATTCCCACTTGATTCTGCCAGGTTGACATGCTCACCACTTTTGTATGAACATTCATTTGCATAATGTCCATATTTCTTGCAATTGTGACACTGGATATGTGCCTTTCCTCGAGCAGATCTCCATTCTTGAGATTGTCCTCGATTTTGTACATAGCCACGCCCTCTTCCTCGGGCTCGTCCTCGGCTACGGTTAGATGAGCTTCCACGACATGAGTTCCACGTCCCACGACCTCCACTTGGCTTGTTGATACTGAGCTTTGTCTCCAAAGCTTGGTCCAGCGTTGTGGGGCTTGCATTCTTTTGAATGCGTTGCTCATGAACTAGGAGGGATCCTAGTAGTTCTTCTGCACTCATTGTCTCCAAATCCTTGGATTCTTCAATGGCAGTCACCACATGTTCGAACTTGGATGTGAGTGACCGGAGTATCTTCTCCACAACTCGTACTTCATCGAGTCTCTCTCCATTTCTTCTCATTTGGTTTACTATCACAGCGAGCCTTGTGTGATAGTCTGAGATGCTCTCTCTTTCATTCATGTGAGCAGTTTCAAAATCTGCTCGAAGTGATTGTAATCTCACTTTCTTGACTCGATCTACACCTTTGTAGATGAAACTGAGTGTGTCCCATACTTGCTTGCTCGTTGTTGCTTCTGCAACCTTTTCGAAAGTTGCATCTTCTAGACCTTGATAGAGGAGATACAAAGCCTTTTGGTCCTTCTTTCGTAAGTCCCTGAGAATGTTGCTTTGATCTGCAGTGTATGCAGCTTCTTGCACGGCAGTGGGTGCTACAAATCCACTACTGACAACTTCCCACAGCTCCTGTGATCCAAATAAAGCTTTGAACTGGATACACCATCTTTCATAATTTTCTTTCTTCAACACCGGAACTTGGAGTTGCACTAGGTTTGATGCCATAGCTGCTGTACTTGCTAGAAGGTGTTTTGGCTCTGATACCAAATGTAGGTATCACTAGGTTGGGGTTTGCTAGCAATACCAAACGTTAGGGTGATAAGTTTACAAACTTATCACACCTCTTCTCAGATTCAAAATATTTGGACAAGTAAGTGAAGGAATGATAGAAGAAAGACAAGCTTACACACAACACTCTATTTGAAAGAAATCAGATTACAAAGCATGAACAACCGAAGCTTACAAGCTTCTAACAACTTAGAGAATACAATCAGAAAAATGGGATACTTCCCTTCGAATACACTCACATGTTTAAAACCCTAACATAATAAACTACTTATACAATGCAAGAAAAACAATTAATCATGGCAGCTAACACATGCTAGCTGCTGTCCATCTTCTCACATGATCCGTTGGCCTTTATCCCTTTCACACATGCATCAGTTATGGATACAAACACACTGCAGCTTTACAACCATAACTGCTTCATTATCACATGGCAGCACACTGCTGCTTTGTGATCTTATATTCGGCTGGCACAAAAACAAGTCTTATTATAAGACTAGTGTAAGAAGCACAAGTGAAGAACAGGCTGGCAACATGTGGGGTGTTTTTATTTGAATATCCAACACAAGAAGCACAATTATTATGATCTTATCAAAAAGTTGGTCTTGTGAATTTCTGAAAATTTATCATGAAACGAACTTTGTTGCTAATATTTTGGCCTTTTCAAGATTATCCTGCAATCCAGGTCCCTTTTTTTTGGCGAGTTCTTCCTTTTCGTCATTTGATGCTAATCGCTAATATTTCTGGCCTGATTGGCTTTGTGACATTTTTATGTAGTTTTTCTTTTCTTTTCAAAATTATGCCTCGTTGTCAACCAAAAAATAAAAAGGACACATGTTTGTTATTTCTTTTTCTGCTAGGTTTATCGTATATACTTATGATCCTAATTTTACTTTGAGAATAGCCTTTTTTTTTTAACATCATACAAGCATAGATCCCAATCAAAGATGACAAAGAAAAATACCATAACTTCATGTTCAATAGGCACAGAAGCATTGTTTCTGGCACGATGCAAGCACACAAACTTTCAAACAGAAAATGTCAACAACATCAATTACTGAACGAGTTCAGATAAAAATTGATGAAATCAAGTACAATATAAGTTCCAGAAGATACAAACACAAAAATAGTTGAATAACCAAGTATTTGGAATATTTGATGTATTGTCCTCCAACAAAATAGTAAAACCAAGTATAAGGAAATATATATGGGAATAGATTAGGATTCAGCACTACATCTCACAACACAAATTTCATACAGTAATAGAGTACCATATGATGAACCAAAACCAAACAAGAATATTATGAACTGATCAGCACTTCATCATGAACATGAAGACAATCAAATTTTCACAAAGCACTTGCCCAACTGTCAAACAGGCCAGGAGGGAGAATGGGACGACAATGCTCGGGACTTAGCGAACCTGAAACGCAATCAGGAGTGGGGCACGGAATGCTTAGGATGTTCTGTCGAAGCTTGGTGGCCACGTGCTTGATCATGCAGTCCTTGCAATAAGCATGTCCACAGTTTTTTATGGCAAACCACTCGGATGAAACCTTGAGGTGAACACAGATTTCACAAACAAAAGAAGAGTGGTTGCTGTCGGAGGAGTGTTCTGGTTCATCATCCCGCTTTTTGGCAGGAGGAATAGTGCTATTTTTGAGATCTTCTAGTTCTCCTTTCGTAGGTGTTCTACTGAAGTCAAGGTTGGACCTAGCAGTATTGGGCAACCTAACAACTTCTTCTTCTTTTGATGGATGCCAAGATTCTTCTGACCTAACCTCTTTTTCTTCTGCTTGATAACATCTTTGATCTTCTCCTTCGGATTGGTACCAATATTGATCTTCTTCTTCTTCGTCATCTTCTTGGTACTGAGCTTGTCCTTCTTCTGGCCTAACTTCTTGTTGATTTTCTTCTTCTTCTTGGTACCAAACTTGTTCTTCCTCTAGCCTAACTTCTTCTTTTTCTTTTTCTTCTTCTTCTGATTGGTACCGAACTTCTACTGGTCTCTCTTCTCCTTCGTCTAATTGGTACTGACGTTGATCTTCTTCCTTCTCCTCTTGCCTAACTTCTTGTTCTTCGCCTTCTTCTTCACAGAGAGGAGTGGAGTTAAGATCAAGTTTGATTTTTTTATTACCCACGTCATCGTCGTCGTCGTCGTCATAACCACCATTATCATAATAGTCCTGATCATTGCCGTCGAAGTCATCATGATCATCATCACAACCTCCTACTTGTTGGTCCCAATCTTCTGGCCAAACTTCTCCCTCTAAGTTGTATCCTTCGGCGCCTTCACTGGGAGCAGGAGTGGAGTTAAGGTCAAGTTTGATTTCTTCAACTTCTTCTCCTTCACCATCACCGCAATCCCTTTGCTTTACGTTGTTGGACCAAGTACTCTCCAAGAACAACCTATCGTCATCTTCTTCTTCTGTAGAAGCAGGCATGTTTAGATCCAAGTTAATCCTTTCAATTATTTTCTCCGTTTTGTCGGAAGAAGTACTCGAACTTGACCTAGTACTTTTTACTTCTTCTTCCTTATCGTCATCGCCGCTCGAGATGTTTCTTCTAGCTCGCTTGCTTGGACGATTGTCGCTGCCGGACGCATCGTAATCGCTGATCTCGATCTTTCGCTTTTCAGAATTAGTGTTAGCCAAACTACCAAAGCTCTCCAAATTTTCCTTGATCTCCATAAACTTTATCTTTCACAAACTGACTGTGAATTAGGAATTGAAATTCTCTTAAGCTTTGCACCCTTTCATCTTCTTCTTTCAAGTCTCACACTTCTTGTAGGGTTTAGGTTTCCTGTAAAGGATTGTAAAAGTAGAGCATGTTGGTTTAGCGTGAGATCTTTGTTCTACCTAGATACGAATCCTTGCCTTTTTCGGTTCGATGATCGAATCCTTACAGGAAAGGGGATCCATCAAATTCGGAAAGTAGGGCCATGGGTCAATACGGTCCGGTCGTAACGCTGAGCTTTTACTGGGCCCTGGGCTGGACTAACCCTTGCATCTTCAAAACGGACAGTTTAAGAACGAGTAGGGCTAGAGCGCAACTAATCAATCTAGGCGGACTAACCCGGCCTACAACAAACAAACTCACTTTTCAGCTCATTAAATGTTTGATGTAATGCATATTCAGTATATTTCAGCAATACTTGACAAACTGCGTGGAGAGCACTCGAAAATTTCTTTAGTTAGCACTTATCAAATTGCTTTGGCATATGTTGATTTGTTGACATGTGCACAACTTAGTTCGGCTGATAACAAGCTCACCAAATATTCAAAAAAATGTTTCAGTGCATAAACTGAAATTTTTTTTTACGCGTTTCGTGCTCTGTTTCTACTAAAAAATTTAGACCTTTAAAACTTGTTCCCCCAATTTGCATCTTGAATCTACCACCACTGACTACATTTGCATAATATTTTATTATTAGATTTAAATCTACAAAACTAAAAGAATTAACAATTGATGTTTAGGAGAGACTAGTTAGCCTTATTCCAGCCTTTCCTACTTGTCTCCCTTGTGAGTTGTGACTAGAGCAAATTTGAGCTTAACCAAGTTGGTTAAAGTGGTATACTTTATATGTTACATTTGAGTTCTAATCCCTCCTCAAATGTAGATGATTCTAATATATAATGTAATTGTCACTTAAATTCGAATCTCTTCTTTGTATTTAATGTAAAATATCATTTGTAAATGAACATAGACTTAAATACATAGAGTGTCATTTGTATCCAAATAGAGCCTTAAATATTCTCAGTAATACTGAAAAGCTGCTAATATCCTTGGTCAGTAAAAGACCAAGATTATTTATAGCTGATGGATGGATCTATGTTGGACATGTTATTTTGGCAACTGCTAATGAAGAAAACGCAGGCCGACGAGGAAACCGCAACCGGCGGCCGCTCTTAAAACTGTCAAGATAAACTTATATGGTCCTGCTACTAGCCTACTACTTCAGAAGTGAAAATTGCTGTGCTTCTGGGTCATCAACCACATCGCCAATGGTGAGCTTCTCCTTATCAGAAAAGAGATGTTCTAGGTTGTATGGCCCTACATCAGAAGGGGGTCCATTCCAGAGAGCCTTTGCAAGCTGCTCGTGGATCCTCTCAGTGGGATGAAAAGAATCCCACCATACATATTCATCAGCATTATCGCATAGCTGGTAATCCTTAACTTCCTTTGTGCCTCCACAGCTAAATATGCCCCCATATGGTCCAGTTCCACAACAAGCATTCACTCCATCCTTGAAACCTACACAGTAAATTTAAGATCAAGTTACTACCAGTCACTTTATGTGCACCCTCTGTAAATATATGAAATAAAGCATGCATACCATATTTGGAGGGATCCTCTATTCTTTCAAGGAGCCAATCATAAAAATTGGAGTTGCAGTACTTGAAATCCTTGAGCATATATTGAAGACTGTTGAGTACAGATTTTAGGGCATTGTTATGTGCTAGTGCAAGGGCAGAAGCTGCTTCAAAACATCCCCCTCTGCCGGATTCCGGGTTCATACTGTTCAGAGCTCTAAAGGCAGGCAAGCAACCAAGTGGACACAACCTTAAGAAGGCAAACTTTCGCCCGCCTTTCTCATATAACGCCTGCATAAGATTGCAACAACCCAAACATCAATATGCCGCGTTTTGGGATAGATTGTCGGTTGTCACTGATTGTACATAACCATGCATGATCTTTATATATCTCTCTTCACGTGATGTCGTATGTGACAAATCACGTGATGGGAGAGAGAGAGAGAGAGAGAAATGAGCAGTTGTTAGATACAGCTGGTGATATACAAATATTTAATAAGACTTACTTGAATTGTCTGTGTCAAGTTTCCAATGACCATTCCCACAAATTGTTCAGGGTTATATTGTTCCTGCATTTTTGGACTGCCTAAATAACCACCCATGTAATCGTTGCTTCCCATGCTAATGAAATAAACTGCTTCTGATATCACTTCCTTTGCTTCCACCTCTCCTAATTTTTCAGTCAATGATTTTTGCACCTCTTCAAAGTTTTTCAATTGTGTTTGAAGATCAATCGCCTAGAAATTATATATTGATCAAGAAAAACGGTCATAGACAAACCACGAATGTATATGAATCAACAAAAACATAATTGATGGTTACAATCTTTTAATAAAAAATAAAGACTGGAGGGCACTAGTATTACACACAGTAAAGAGGCACTAAATCGTGGTTCTATATGCTGCTTATTGGCCATCGATTGCATATTTCTGATCAAAAGTTTGTAACTAGCTCTATTTGTGCTTATTTTTTCGGAATCTAATTCAATTTCCTACACAATAAATAGGAGGATAATGATTCACAGCAATAAAAGACTGAATGTTTTCCTACCAATCCTTGATTGGTTTCAGAAAGGACTCCAGCTCCACCAGACGCAAAGTTAACACCATTGGTATAACCAGCAGTTGATGGTTGTAAAAATGGAGGGATTAGTGGCAGCTTTGCATATTCAGCTGCATCATGAGCATTCAGC
This sequence comes from Crataegus laevigata, assembly GCA_963580275.1. Taxonomy (NCBI): domain Eukaryota; kingdom Viridiplantae; phylum Streptophyta; class Magnoliopsida; order Rosales; family Rosaceae; genus Crataegus; species Crataegus laevigata. Next base: position 33,386,816 of record OY756942.1, on the reverse strand, counting down.
GCTAGTTAAGGTAATTACCATATAAAAAATTTACGAAAAGCATACATCAAGAGTACTCACTTACCTATATAATCTATGATGATTCGACCGTCGGAGAAGCGTCCGGTGGGAGTTTCAAAGAAGCCATTCTTCCCATATGGCTCGTAATTTGCTTGGTTCTCAGGAATGGTGGTGATGTGATTATTGTTGCCAGGATCAACAGTGGAGTCACCAAAGATGAACAAGGCTGCAGTCCTGCTGCTTGCTGTGTGATCACTACCACATGATCCATACCCAATTAAGAAAAGTAGAGTACTTAAACAGATGATGATTTTTTGATGGTTCACGAGACAAGTCTGCAGGCTTGCCATTTGAGATGAAATTACTCCCTTCTGTCCTCTAGGGACTCGTATATATATATATATATATATAGACAGATAATCTTCTTTGCAAGTGGATGCCAAAACGTCATTAATTTTTAATAGATACAAATTACGTTGTAATTATCATCCTAAAGGAAAAGTAAATTAGTATAAAGCCAAACTAACATTGGACATTTCACCAAGCAATCTTATTCTGGAGTAGATACCATATAGGTCCTAGTTCTTGTATTATAATTCAATTAAACCTTCAATATTTGTCAGGCGAATGACTAGGGTGAATTGCTAAGTCACATCCTCAAGAGTATTTTATTTGCAACATAAATATTAGAGACATTATTTTTTTTTTCTAATTATATTAGCTGATGACAAATTTTGACAGTTGATGTGCCAATAATTATCAACAATCGCGATAAGTCGTAAATGCATAAAATGTTAGTCTATATTTTTTTTCAATTTTTTGAACATGTTAGTCTATTTAGAAAATTTGTTATTTTTATAGCCAAAGTCTTATCTTATGGTCAAGGGCTCAAAGGAGATAGCGAGATGCAAACGATGTCGTTTGCTGATCAAGTTCCCAACTTAATTCCATACATTTAGAAAAATTGTTAAAAAGAGAATTGAATATTCAAGGATGGTGCGTTTCAAGGTTAAGGGTTTATCCGTAATTTGACCGCGCAGACGAGATCCTCCCTGCAATCTTGTTCCACAGCGACCTCGTTTTCGCGAGTTCGCCACTGCTCTGCAAACCCTAATTACTGCAATTTGAAAAATCTCTTCCTCCGCCCTAATTCCAATTCGCTATCCCAATGGCACCGACGACTTCGTCGAAGAAAAATTACAAGGAGAAAGTTACTCGCCGCAAGTGAGTTAAACATTTCAATTTTTTACTATTTTTTCACTTTCCGACGCACATTAGGCTTCCAAATTTCCAAGTCAATATTTTTAGTCTTAATTTTGATTCAAAGTTTAAATTTTTATTTCGTTTTAGTTTTTGTGAAATTAAGCTGCTTTGTTAAAATCTGGGAAAAAAATCAGCTTGATTTGCTTTGTCACGTAATTATTGGGAAACGAATTTGGAATGCAGAGTATGTGTTTGATGTAATGCTTGTGTGGTGCTGCATGCAGGGAGGAGAAAGCGGCGGAGCAACCGGATTTGCCGAAATACAGAGACAGAGCTAAGGAGCGAAGAGAAGATCAAAATCCCGATTATGAGCCCACTGAATTGGGTTCTTTCCACGCCGTTGCGCCTCCCGGGAACATTGATCTCCGGTTATTATCTAATTTTTCTTGTTCAACTTGTCAATGGTTATGCCATTATAACAGCTAATTATATTTAAATTGGTATTTGCAGGGCAGCTGAGGTGCAGAAGTTATCCATTGAGAAGAGCAAGTATCTTGGAGGTTCGTGTTAGGCATTATTTTAGAAATTTGTTCCCACTTATTTGCAGGATTTCAGTTTTCAGTGTAGTATTCATTTTTTTTTACCGTGTTTATGAAGTGAAGTGGGATAGAAACGACGTTGCATTTGTTGCTATCTATGAGAATTCACGAAGTCACCTAATCAATAGTTTTAGGGCTAGCCATTTTGTTTACATGTGGAGGGGCATTGACTTATTTTATGCTGAACTCGATTAATATTGTTCAGGTGATGTGGAACACACACATTTGGTCAAAGGATTGGATTACGCTTTACTTAACAAAGTAAGAAGTGAGATTGACAAAAAGCCAGATGATGGAGATGATGTTGATGCAAAATCTAGGTAATTCCGTAACTGTATATGGATTACTTGTCCTACTGTCAAGTTTTGTGTAATCTTAAAAAATTCGGTATTAAATTTCGCAAACATGATGTATTCGGCATTAAGTTCTGTTGATATATTGACCCTTTCAAGTGTTAATATGAAGAATGATGGCCATATCTCAAGAAACTTATTTAGCTGTTTCATAGTGCTAACACGTGTGTGCTTCCTATTCGCTGACAGAGCATCTAAGGAAGACCAAAAGTTGTCATTTCGCACCGCTACCGCAAAGGTATGTTACTTTTGGTGATATGATGAGGCAGTTATATTCTTAAGTCATTATCTGTTTACATTGATGTCTCATTTCTCTGTTTCAGTCAGTTTACCAATGGATAGTCAAGCCCCATGCCGTTATCAAAACCAATGAGATGTTCCTTCCTGGTAGAATGTCATTTATTTTTAACATGGTAAGAGCCTTTGTTTCTCTTTTGATATTAAGTCTGCTTAATCTAGATTGGAGTAGCCTTTCTTGGGTACAATTTGAGCTCATGTTTTAACTTGCTTGAACCCTTATAGATTTTGGGTGGCCTGTTCAGGATAACTCTGTGTTTAGTTGCCACCTAAATCATGTGTGGAAGTTAAACTTTGAGTAGAAGTGTGTGTAGACACCAATGTATTAAAAGCGTGAGGCGTGGGCGAGGCGTCCGAGGGGAAGCCCGGCCTAGGCGTGAGGCGAAGCCTCACGCGACCTAATTTTTTTAATATATACACTAAGCATACACATATATTATATTAAAAAGAGAAAGATTATTAATCAATAATCACCTGAGCACACATATTTTATAAATATATATATACACACATATGTATACATATATTATATTATATATGTATAAAATAGAGGATGAAAAGCACAATGAGCACACATATAACAATGCACGTAGACAGCACACACATCCATTATATAAAATCCTACCCAAAATTTGGGTTTGGGAGTAAAAAAAAAAAAAAAAAACCCACTGGGCGGCGCCTAGGCGGCCGAGGCGGCTCCGGCGAAGCCTTTCGCCCACTCCAGCAAAACTGAGGCGTTTGTCATGGCGCCCAGCCTCAAGGGTGCCCTAGGCGCGCCCCGAGGCGAGTTTTTTAAAACATTGGTAGACACTTCTCTGAGAGCATCGAGCTTGCTATTGTAGGATACTGAATGAATGTGAACTCCCATTTTCCTGGCATTAACATCATGTTCTCGTATTTTGCATCTCAGGAGGGTGGATACACTCATGACATCCCAACCACCTTGCATAGGAGTAAAGCAGACTGTCCACAGACAGAGGTTAAAAGATTCTCAATCTTTCATGAGGTTTTCCCATCATTGTTGGACTGTTTATCTGATTTTGGCTTCTACTTTGTGTAGGAAGCGGTAACTGTCAATGTTGATGGTTCTGTACTTGACCGAATTGCTAAAATCATGTCATATCTTCGTCTTGGATCTTCTGGGAAGGTTCTCAAGAAGAAAAAGAAGGAAAAAGATGCAAGAGGTAATTTCCTATGCTGCTTTTGGTAAAAAATTACTGAATAATCAGTTTTAAACAACATAAGACCTTGATACAATTGTCTATGAGGTAATTTCCTATGCTGCTTTTGGTAAAAATTTACTGAATAATCAGTTTTAAACAACATAAGACCTTGATACAATTGTCTATAATAAACTGCCATAATTATCCTTATAAGTCGAAGCAATCAGATACATAAAGCATGTATTTCAAATCATTGTCCATGATAACAATTGTATGGGCATTATGCCTAGATGGCTATATGGTTCTGTGCTAGGAGCTAAGTATCCCAAACTCGTGGTGAAACAGGGCAGCTAACAACCATTCCAGATAGTCATATTATTCAACTCAAATTTTCAGACGGAAACAAAACCAAACTAAACTAACTTATGTCGGATGTTGGCATTTTAAAATATGCTGCGATGAGTGAAGTGATCAGATTCCATTATTTAATTTTGAGATTCCACACCAACTATTTTCATCCTTCATCCTTTCTGTGCTTTGTGGTTGTTTATTAGTGTAATTACTTGATCAACATTTTTTCTTGGCCTCATTTATTTTTGGTACAGGAAAGATTTCAGTTGTTGGTAATGAGTATGATAGAGAGGATAAGCCCTTGAAGCCTGATGTTGGGATTTCGAAGAATGAAACTAAAAGAGAGATTTTGCCACCACCACCTCCACCCCCTCCCAGGAAAAATCACATAGATTCAAAAGCACCACAAGGGCCAACTGTTGCCAGAGTAGATGAGGATGACATTTTTGTTGGGGATGGTGTTGACTATGTTGTTCCTGGTAAAGACTTGAGTCTAAGCCCTCTTTCCGAAGACATGGAGGAGTCTCCTCGAAACAAGGAAAGAGTTTCTTATTTTGATGAACCTGCTTATGGTCCTGTCCAACCCGTCCAACCCTATGGGGTGCCTCAAGAATGGCAAGATATGGTATGTCTATCCTTTCCTTTTCATTCTGGAAATTGTAGTACAACTGTATATCTGAACAGAAACTTGACTTTCATTTCACTATGGATGAGTTATTTTCTGTTACATTTTGGGTTCAGAACGGATACGATGTGGCACAAACACAGCCAATGGCTGATGCCTACCAGGGAGAGTGGCCAGAATACCAATATGCAGAGCAAATGTCTTATCCTGAGCAATACCTCCAGCCAAATATGGAAGGTTACGATGCGCAGACAGGCTTAAACATGCAGGATCCACGCTTTATGACTCAAGAGCAGAAGGATCGGGGTTTAGGATCCGTGTTTAAGCGGGATGACCAAAGACTTCAACAGTTAAGGGAGAAAGATGCCCGAGAAAAGGATCCCAACTTCATCTCAGAGAGTTATTCTGAATGTTACCCTGGCTATCAAGAATATAATCGTGAGGTTGTTGACAGTGATGATGAAGATGACTTGTCAAAAATGGATATGGGTGGACGAGTAAGTTTCTGATAAAACATGAAGAAAATATGTTCGATTTGTTATAAAATTTGTTGCAATCATTGCATACGTTGTTATCAATATATTTCTCTGACAGGCTAAGGGTCGTCTTCACCGGTGGGACTTCGAGACAGAAGAAGAATGGGCAACATACAATGAGCAAAAGGAAGCTATGCCCAAGGCAGCTTTCCAGTTTGGTGTGAAGATGCAAGATGGTCGTAAGACACGAAAGCAAAACAAGGACCAGAAGATCACTAATGACCTGCACAAGATCAACAAGATACTTGCTAGAAAGAAGATGGAGAAGGATATGGATGGTGGTGAGGGTGGCGGCCATTATGACGATGATGAACAGCCAGGCAAGAAGATTCGAGTTTGAAGCTAGTTTACTTATTAGGGAACTCAGAAGTCGGCTCTATGTTAAGAGTCATGGCTTGTTTTCTTCTTGGTGACAAGCTCATTGGCTTACACGGGCCCAAACCTTGGCTCTGATACCATGTTGAAATTTGTTAGATTGACGGGCCTAGGGGACCCCACTCTAACTACACCGATACTGTCTCCAACTTTACCTCTTGCCCAATCCGTTAGGTGTGGAGTTTAACTACACAAAGCTTTGGTATTAGTTAGAGTGGGGTAATCATATTTAAACCCCATTATTTTTTTTTCACCCACCGATGTAGGATTCCAACAAGCTCGGAGCCCATCTTTTGAATATGGAAGCAGCAAGTACTGCTAGGGGTTGAGTTTAAATGTCAATACATTTCTATCATATTTTTGTTGCAATCATTTCTTCTGTTATTGTCAATATATTTCCCGACAGGCTAAGGGTATTCACCGGTGGGACTTCGATGGTGGTGAGGGCGGCCATCATTGTGACGATGATGAATAGCCTGGCAAGAAGATTTGAGTTTGAAGCTAGTTTGGTTATTAGGTCAACAAACTGTAATATTTAGTGGGGAAATTTTGATGCATCTTCAAACTGCGCGTTGGATGGAGGGAAGTGAATGAAAAATATCGTTTTCTTTGTTTGGGTGTTTTAACAGAAACGAATTGATCACAAATCAATATCATTATTTTTAGCACTTTGTTCATGGTTTAGGTCTCTTGCTTTCCCCTTCCTGAACCGAAAGAGGACACTCATAAGTCCGACTCATCAAATTACTGGAGAAGCCAATTAGATGGAGAAATTTAAAATTATTAAGAAATTTTTTTGAATTTGTAAATTTTCTTATTTGGCAATTTAAGACTAAAAGACAATAAAATTTGAATACAGAAATTGTTAATTTTAAAATCTCAAATGCCACCTATTTACATGGAGTTTAAACTTGAAAATTAGAGGTCTCAAATTTCAAATTTCTTTCCCCACATGAAATTTCTAAATTTCTCTGTTTATAAATTCAAACAATAGAACCAGTGTATGTTAATTTATGAATTTTGATTTTTGTCAAAATTCTAAGTTTATTTCCCTTTCCCAAACATACAATGATGTTTATTTTAAAAGGAAACAACTTCTTCTCGTCGTGCTCGAATCAAGTGCCTGTATCGATCAAAAGAAAGAAAGAAAAATATGTAATGCAAGCCAAATTCTCATTCATATTCTTTACAAAACCTTACTTTTTCCACGATGGCCAAATAAAAACTTGGCAACGTCGGTATACAAACTTCTAGTTAAATTGTTTGGTCCAGTTATTACTACAGTATCTATAAATTTCGAGGAAGACTTTTATGATATGAACATACTACCACGGCGACATCTTGTGCAATTAAAAACGAAAAAGCCAAAACTAGATGATATTGCACTGGATCAATCTTTGGAGATCTATGTCTATATAAATGCTCATTCATTTGCGATCAGAAGAAATATATCTCTTATTTTTATGTTGGAAACAAGCAGTGAACTCAACACCGAAAAGAACGAAGAGTAAACAAACAGGAATAAAAACCATCCCCATCAACAAAGCAATTTAACAGGTCGGAAAAAGAAAACATAAACTAGCTGCTAGCATGCACAAAAACAAGCCAAGAAGAGAGTTGCCCAATGGCATCTCATTTTTCAAGCGGATTGAGCACATGACCAGTGAACAAGACTGTTTCAGTCATTTCCTCTCTGATGAAAAGCATGAAGGGGTGATCGGCCACAAAGTCTATATTTTTGGGACGAGGTGGACGACGACTTTTACAACTGAAAAACCGAAATACAGCAGTAGAAACAGCCGCAGCTTCTGTGCCTTTTTCATTAACTTCAATGAAAGATTTATGATATATTTTGCATTCATCAGGAGATGCTTCCACCATCTCCGTTAAGTCACCGCCATTGAAAGGCAGCAGCAGTCCTAAACCCTTGAGAATTTTGGATGCTTCAAATTTAGAGGTAAATTTAAACGTTGGAATTTTGAACTTACCAACTCTGACTGGTGTCTGGGGACGGTGGCTATCTAAGAAACCAGGCTGGGAACAAACTCTCTCCACCAAAGCAGGGAGCCCATCTCTTGAATCCGGAAGCAACAAGTACATTGAAAACTGACGCTTCATGTCTTTGCCTTGTTCGTAAAATAGTTTCAAGACTTTGAAACCGTCAAATGTTGAATGGAAATCTTGCCTTGGCCCAAGACAATGGATCCAGCCCATGAGCCCAATGGATGATTCATGAAAATGCTAGAGAATTCTAGCAAAAACTTGTAGGTTGAATGCATGCATAAAATATCTAAGGTCTTTTGTAGAAAGACCTAGAATCTTGTAAAATTGTGTGATTGTTAAGCATAAGCTAGAATGATCTAGCAATGTCCTATGTTGGCAAACCTCACCTATAAATAGGTGAGGTGCTAAACCAAGTATGTCAAGTGAGCAAGAAGAAAAACCAAGAGAGCAAGTAGTGAGAAGTGAGAAGAAGCAACAAAGCTTCTAAGAGTGTTTGAGTGTTTCCTCTTGTATTAAGTTTGTGAGTGAATAAAATTTTTGTGTAATACTTTGAGTGTTCTTTCTCTCTCTTGCCTATCAAATTCCGCTGCGTCACAATCTTCTTTGTGAGATAAACATCTCCAAAGTAGTGAAGTCCTTTTTGAGCCCCAACAAAGTGGTACCAGAGCCATGGCTAGCAACGCAATGACATCCTTCCAAGTTCCAATGCTCAACAACAACAACTTCGATAATTGGAGTATCAAAATGAAGGCCCTTTTGGGAGCACATGATGTCTAGGAAGTCGTGGAGAAAGGCTACATTGAGCCAGAAGATGAAGCTACTTTGTCCCAACCCCAGAAGGAAAGTTTGAAAGATTCAAGAAAGAGAGACAAGAAGGCTCTCTACCTCATCTACCAAGCATTAGATGACAATGGCTTTGAGAAGGTCTCAAGTGCAACCTCCGCCAAGCAAGCATGGGATAAGCTTCAAACCTCTTACAAAGGAGCCGAACAAGTGAAAAAGGTTCATCTTCAAGTATTAAGAGGTGAGTTCGAATCTCTACAAATGAAAGGGTCTGAATCAATCTCTGATTATTTCTCAAGAGTCTTAGCCGTTTCTAATCAATTAAAAAGAAACGGTGAAAAGTTGGAAGATGTTAGAATTATGGAGAAGATATTACGCTCGTTAGATCCCAAATTCGAGCATATTGTCGTAACGATTGAAGAAACTAAAAACTTGGAAGAAATTAGCATAGAGCAATTAATGGGTTCACTGCAAGCATATGAAGAGAAACATAAGAAAAGGCAAGGGAATGATGAGCATCTCCTCAAGACGCATGTTCAGCCAAAGAAGAAAGAAGAAAGCTTCAACAACGAGGGAAGCCAATACGAAAGAGGTCGTGGCCGAGGTCGCGGACGTGGGCGTGGACATGGACGTGGACGTGGTTGGAACTTCAACAACCATAGCAACTATGAAAGAGGAGAAAGCTCAACTAAAGGTCGTGGAGGAGGGCGCTCAAACTCGAGGTATGAAAAATATCAAGTTCAATGCTACAATTGTCAAAAGTATGGGCATTATGCTTGGGAATGTAGAGCTCTAAGCAACAGACTTGATGAGAAGGTCAATTATGTGAAAGAAGAGAAAGAAGAGAATGGTGTTGTGCTACTGGCATGCAAAAATAATGATGGAGACCAAGACTATACATGGTACCTTGACACCGGCGCCAGCAACCACATGTGCGGAAGAAGAAACATGTTTGTAGAGCTCAATGAATCGGTGAGTGGCAACGTTTCTTTTGGAGACGAATCCAAAATACCTGTAAAAGGAAAAGGTAACATCCTTATTCCCCTAAAAAATGGCGGCCACCAATTAATTTCAAGTGTCTACTACGTGCCTAATATGAAAATCAACATTTTGAGTTTGGGTCAACTCTTAGAAAAAGGTTATGATTTTCATACGAAAAATTATATCCTTTTTCTTAGAGATGACAAAGGAAGATTAATTGCTAAGGCGAAAATGTCAAAGAATAGGATGTTTCCTATGAATATTCAAAACGATGTTGCAAAGTGTCTCAAGATATCTTACAAAGACACATCCTGGCTTTGGCATCTTCGTTTTGGGCACCTTAACTTTGGAGGACTGGAGTTATTATCCAAGAAGGAAATGGTGAGAGGCCTACCGTGCATCAGTCACCTTGATCAAGTTTGCGAAGGATGTTTACTTGGGAAACAGTTCAGGAAAAGCTTTCCAAAGGAGTCGACCACAAGAGCCCAGAAGCCACTCGAGCTCATTCATACTGATGTGTGCGGTCCAATAAAGCCAAGCTCTTTGGGTAAAAATAATTACTTCCTTCTCTTCATTGATGATTTTTCAAGGAAAACCTGGGTATATTTCTTGAAGCAGAAATCAGAAGTCTTTGGAGCATTCAAGAAGTTCAAAGCCGCTGTAGAAAAGGAGAGTGGTTGCAAGATCAAAGCCATGAGATCTGATCGAGGAGGAGAATTCACTTCAAAGGAATTTCAAGAATTTTGTGAAGCCAATGGAATTCGTCGACCTTTGACAGTTCCAAGATCCCCTCAACAAAACGGTGTGTCGGAAAGAAAAAATCGAACTATCCTCGACATGGCTCGAAGCATGCTCAAAAGCAAGAAACTGCCTAAGGAGTTATGGGCAGAAGCTGTAGCATGTGCTGTCTATCTATCAAATCGGTCTCCAACAAGAAGTGTGTGGGGAAAAACTCCGCAAGAAGCATGGAGTGGAAGAAAGCTAGGTATCTCCCATCTAAGAGTTTTTGGAAGCATAGCCCATGTACATGTACCAGATGAGAGGAGAACCAAACTTGACGACAAAAGTGAAAAGTTCATCTTCATCGGCTATGACACAAATTCAAAAGGCTATAAGCTGTATAATCCGAAAAATGGGAAGATGGTGATCAGTCGAGACGTGACGTTCGATAAAGAAGGAGAATGGGATTTTGGCCCGCATGCAGGTGATCTTCACTTCTTTCCTCAGTTTGAAGAAGATAATGAACAAACAATAATGGAGGAAGCAAGAGATGTTCAACAACAATCCGCTACTCTACCTGCTTCACCAACATCAACCAATCATGGTAATTCACCAGCATCAACATCATCAAGTGGGAGTCCAAATGAGAGAGATGTTCCACGCACAAGGAGTTTACGTGAACTCTATGAGGTAGCTGAAAGACTTGATAATCCTACACTTTTCTGTCTCTTTGCTGATTGTGAACCAGTCGACTTCTAAGAAGCAGTACAAGACACTAAGTGGAGGAAAGCAATGGATGAAGAAATCGAAGCAATTCAGAAAAATGACACATGGGATCTCGCTATTCTTCCGAAAGGACACAAAGCCATTGGAGTCAAATGGGTGTACAAGACAAAGAAAAATGCAAAAGGAGAGGTCGAAAGATACAAGGCAAGGCTAGTGGCGAAAGGCTATAGTCAAAGAGCCGGAATCGACTATGATGAGGTATTTGCACATGTAGCTCGTTTGGAAACTATACGATTACTAATTTCTTTGGCAGATCAAAACAAATGGAAGATTCAACAAATGGATGTGAAGTCCGCCTTCCTAAATGGAGTCCTTGAAGAAGAAGTCTACATTCAGCAACCATCAGGCTATGAAATCAAAGGGCATGAAGACAAGGTTCTGAAGCTGAAGAAAGCCCTCTATGGGTTAAACAAGCGCCAAGAGCATGGAATAGTCGCATCGACAAGTACTTTCAGGAGAACAACTTTATGAAGTGCCCTCATGAACATGCTCTCTACGTCAAAGTTAAAGATGGAGATATTTTGATTGTGTGCTTATATGTGGATGATCTAATCTTCACCGGAAGCAATCCAAGCATGTTTGAAGAGTTCAAGAGAGTGATGACTAAAGAATTCGAGATGACCGACATTGGGTTGATGGCATACTACCTAGGCATCGAAGTCAAGCAGAATGAAGAAGGCATTTTCATCTCCCAAGAAAGCTACACAAAAGGAGATACTGAAAAAGTTCAAAATGGACGACTGCAAGCCCATAAACACGCCAATGGAGTGTGGAGTCAAGCTAACCAAGCATGACAAAGGAGAAAGTGTAGATCCAACATTTTTCAAGAGTCTAGTTGGAAGCTTGCGCTACTTGACATGCACAAGACCAGACATTCTCTATGCCGTCGGATTAGTCAGTCGCTACATGGAGAATCCCACAACTACACATTTGAAGACAGCCAAAAGAATTCTTCGATACCTTAAAGGTACCGTTAACTTTGGCTTGTTCTATTCAAGTTCTGATAACTACAAACTCATTGGATACAGCGACAGTGGTTGGGCAGGAGATTCTGACGATAAAAAAAGCACTACTGGATTTGTTTTCTTCGTGGGAGACACTGTAGTGACATGGATGTCGAAGAAGCAACCGATTGTCACTCTCTCTACCTGTGAAGCTAAATACGTAGCCGCTACCGCATGCGTCTGTCATGCAATTTGGCTGAGAAACTTGCTGAAAGAATTAAGCATGCCACAAGAAGAGCCAACAGAGATTTATGTCGACAACAAGTCTGCAATAGCTCTAGCAAAGAATCCGGTGTTCCACGACAGGAGCAAACACATAGATACCCGTTATCATTACATAAGAGAGTGCATTGCAAGAAAGGATGTGCAAGTGGAATACGTGAAGTCTCAAGATCAAGTCGCCGACATATTCACCAAGCCACTCAAACAAGAAGACTTTATCAGACCGAGGAACTCAATCGGCGTCACAAGACAAGATTAAGGGGGGATGTTGAATGGTAATCTTGCCTTGGCCCAAGACAATGGATCCAGCCCATGAGCCCAATGGATGATTCATGAAAATGCTAGAGAATTCTAGCAAAAACTTGTAGGTTGAATGCATGCATAAAATATCTAAGGTCTTTTGTAGAAAGACCTAGAATCTTGTAAAATTGTGTGATTGTTAAGCATAAGCTAGAATGATCTAGCAATGTCCTATGTTGGCAAACCTCACCTATAAATAGGTGAGGTGCTAAACCAAGTATGTCAAGTGAGCAAGAAGAAAAACCAAGAGAGCAAGTAGTGAGAAGTGAGAAGAAGCAACAAAACTTCTAAGAGTGTTTGAGTGTTTCCTCTTGTATTAAGTTTGTGAGTGAATAAAAATTTTGTGTAATACTTTGAGTGTTCTTTCTCTCTCTTGCCTATCAAATTCCGCTGCGTCACAATCTTCTTTGTGAGATAAACATCTCCAAAGTAGTGAAGTCCTTTTTGAGCCCCAACATCAAACTCTTTTACAAATTGGTTCTTGGAGCTTGTCATGAACGGAGCCTTAACAGAAGTACCGTTAAGAAGGTGGAAGTCGTCCTTTTTTGTTTCCCGTGCATTGAACTTGTCGCTCCAAAGGCCTTTGAAGTATAGGGCATTTGAAAATATAAGCATGGTGTACTTGTTAACTGACCTAGGAGGAAGAGCCTCAGTAATATGGCCCTTCGTTTCCTTTTCGGCCCATAAATTCACTTCATGTCTCACTTCTTCAGGGTTCTTGAAACTAACATGTCTTATAGCCGCCTTATAAACAGTGTCCACAACTTCTTTGAAAGAAGGTTTGATGGGGAGAGAATCCTTAACCCAAAGGCTATTGGCAAAGCATAGGCGGGGTCCGCCTCTATTGGATCAGTCTGCAAAGATTAGAGGGACAAGATGGGAGGCGAGAGAGTGGAGTTGCTCGGTGGAGTCGGACTTGAGAAAAGAAAGCAACTGGTCCTGGGTGGGACCTTTTGAACCGGCTGTTAACAGCCACAGTACGACCTGGATGGATAGCGGCGAATACACGATGTTCTTCTTTTTTCCTTCAGTCATAAGAAGATGACTAGTGATTTTGAGTGCGACGTCGGTGAGGTTGCTGGCTTCTTTGGGATCCATGGTGAAGCTGTCTATGTTTGTGAAACTATCTAGGTTTTGATCAGAAGTAATATGTGAAATCTTCGGTTTTTTCCTTGATTGATCGCTATCGGACAAGGGAAACGAGTCGTTTGCCTCGGCCGCAGCAGGAGCAGCGGCACCAGTGGAAGCAACTGCCGGAGCCCCGCCATCCAATTGTACGGTGGAGGTCAACGTGCCTTCAGACGCAAGGGAGGGAGCCTTTGGGTTTTGTTTGGGATTCATTCTTTGAGAGTATGACGTTGTTAATGTGAAAAGAGGGATGTGAAACTGTTGGATCGGTCGGTATGTGGAAGGAGGGATTCTGGTAAATTTTCAAACCCTAGAACACCGACGGCTGTGTTGTAAAGTAACCCTAAATTAGGCTTCTTATATTGGCACAAAACCACGGACCTTGGGATGTGGAAGCCGATCTTTTACTTGCCGCACAAGAATATGTGCTGTAAATTTGCTTAAACGATTACTTTTATAATTTATTTGTCATCGCCTCCTGAAAATTTTCCATGTCTTTAATAATTTTTCATTTTGCCTTAGATGGTATTCATTTTCATTTGTAAACAAGATGGTTTAAATTTGACTCACATGGTCAACTCATTTTGCTATAAAATATCATATGATATTAAGAAAAATCATGAGTTAACGAAACACAATTAGATGCTCTTTTGACTGATAAAAAACACTTCCATCAGTTTCATAACACCTCATTTACCAACATCTAAAATGAAATACATTGCATAAAAAAATCATTTTTTTAGTGTAGTGGTCGATTACAGTCAGAATATGTACACTACTATACTTCTCTTTAATATCCAATAAGGAATTCCATTTACTAGAGAGTAGAATAAGTCCCTGCTTATCGAAGGGTGACATGCTTGATGGTGCTAATTTCTTTGTTATCACGGCCGAGTAAGGGGGCGTGTAAATTTTTTTTTTTTTTTTTCTATAAAAATCAAACTTAAGAATTTTCAATTATAAATAAAAAAATATTATTAAACCGTTACAATATGTGGCGACTAAAATTTAATTGCACGAGAGAATCTCCCACCACCCCTGTCCGGGGCACTAGCTGACTGAATTTCATCCGTGATCTTTTGCCATAAAGAAAACGACACGTCGTTTCCTTTTTAAGATTAAAATTTAAAAAATAAAAATGTGCACACGACGGAATGTTGTTAGGGCTAGTTTGGTATTGCTGTGCTTTGAAAAAAAGCTGTTGTGAGAATAAGCGGCTGTGCTGTGAGAATAAGCGGCTGTGAAATAAATCAGCTGAGTGTTTGGTAAACATTTTTGTAAAAGTGCTTTTGGAAAAAAAAACAGTCTGATAGTGGATCTTTTCATTAAAGGAGCACTGTAGCTCTGTGTGCTTTGAAAAAAAGCCAGTTTTCCAAAGCTACAAATAGGTGCTTCAGCTTTTTCCTTTGATTTCAGCTTATTCTCACAGCAGCTTCCAAAATAAGCCCTTTTTTTTTAGTTTACCAAACAACAAAACGAGTCCCAGCTTTTTTTCATGGGGCTTTTTTAATAATCACCTCAACCCCAAACGGGGCCTTATTGTGATCAAACACGGACGCCAAAGTCTTTCCGTATATCTCAAGAACTCCGCTGTCGTTTTTACTATTTTCGTCTTCTCTTCTTCGTTGATCGCAAAACCCTAACATATTAAATCCCCAATCGAACCAGTTTTCTTTCTCAGTTTTGTTCAATTAACAGCTCGAATTGATCAACAGGTACGTCTACTGTCGGTTTATCTGTTTTTTTTATCTAATTAATTTAATTCATTTCAATTACCCTAGAACAACCCAGAAGCAAAATTCCCAATTCCCAATTCGAATTCGTGTTATTTTTGCAGAAAAAGATAATTAATTTACGATTTTTATTTATTTTTCAGCTGCATATTTGTTTCGTGTTCGTTTCCCTTAATTAATTCCGAATTTTTACCTTGCTTTGCTTGGTGTAGACTTCAAAGTTTATTCTTTTTCTGGGATTTATTTGTCTGATTTTTGTGACATATTCTGGTTTCGATTTGAACCGAAAGCTTGAAACTTGTGTAGGGATTTGAGGAATTGTATGGAGAGATTTGAGGGGACGGTTCCGTGTTCGTCCCTTCCGAAGATAGACAAACACCTACCCCAATTCCATTATGATGACGAGTATGATGGGTCTGATTGGCCCGAGCCAGAAAAAGTTAGTTACCCGGCAGTAGCATCCAAGCCCGAGAAGCATGACTATTCGTACCAGTTTCCCCTGGAATCCGAAGATTTTGTTGATGGTAGTGGGTATGATTCGAGCGAAGAGCCTTGTGATTTACCTCAGAATAATATGCAACCTGAGGTTAATTTGAAGAATGTGCTGACTGGGGTATTTGCCATTCTGACTGGCCAGAACAAAGCGCCTGGTCTTCCATCAGACAAGCAGCTACCCAATTCGAATGTTTCGTTTTTGGGCTCAGAAAAGAATGGTGATACTTACTTGCACTCGTCGGTTTACATACCCAGTGCCCCACCTCTTCTTGAGCCAACAGCCTTTAATTACAATGTATACAAAGATGTTTTGGAAGCTGAGCCCCCTGAGTGGCTTCCTGATAGTTCGACTACAGTTTGCATGCAGTGCACTTTGACTTTCACTGCACTTACTCGTGGGAGGCATCATTGTCGGTTCTGCGGAGGCATTTTCTGCAGAACATGTAGTAAAGGAAGGTGCTTGTTGCCTGTCAAGTTTAGGGAGAGGAATCCTCAGAGGGTCTGTGATGCCTGCTATGATAGGCTAGATCCTTTACAGAGTGTTCTAATTAACAGCATTAGCAATGCTGCGCAAGCAGCAAAGCATGATGTCATGGATTGGACTTGTACAAGAGGATGGTTAAATCTTCCGGTTGGGTTTTCTATGGAACAAGAGATATACAAAGCATCCAGCACATTGAGAAGTTACTCCCAGGTCCAATTCTGAATTTCATCTATGTTTCGTTAAGTTAGTTTTTCCTACACTTCTGGATTTTTAGTTTCCTGCAAACTCGTCTTTCATTTCATCTACATGGAAACTAGTCTAGAATGGCTTCTAAAGAGTTCTCATTTTCCAACCTAAGTTGATTTCTGACATATCATCTTATATTTGACAGGTTGCTAGGTTGAACCCGGAGAGGTCCATACCCGCAGCAGTTCTCGGAGGAGCCAAAGGTCTGGCAATCTTAACGGTTGCGAAAGCTGGTGCGCTTCTCTCTTACAAACTCGGTACTGGTTTGGTAATTGCTCGAAGGTCAGATGGATCATGGTCTGCTCCATCATCCATATTTTCTGTTGGCTTAGGATGGGGTGCACAGGTAAATATGCAAAATCTTCATTGCTTAAGTTTGAAGAAAGGCATTATTGAGAAGTAGGAACTCATATCCATTATTTATATTCATATGCATTTGTCTACAGCACTTTGAAATTGATTTTTGGTCTCTTCCGCTTCAGTAAGTTGAGAAATTTTGACTGTTGTCAGAAAATTTTCTCCTTCCTTAGTTCTATCTCAGGCAGCAATCTTTGCATTCCCATTGTTTCTTTTTCCAGATTGGGGGTGAGCTCATGGACTTCATAATCGTGCTTCATGATATAAAGGCTGTGAAAACATTTTGTAGCCGCATGCATTTTTCTCTTGGTGCTGGGTGTAGTGCTGCAGCAGGACCTATTGGTAGAGTGCTGGAAGCGGACATGCGTGCTGGAGACAGAGGTTCTGGAGTGTGCTATACATACAGTTGTAGCAAAGGTATGATAACATGTTTAGATTCGTAAATATTTCTAGTTAATAACTAGGATCATCCGCTTTATATCATGGCAC
Source organism: Crataegus laevigata (assembly GCA_963580275.1). Classification (NCBI taxonomy): domain Eukaryota; kingdom Viridiplantae; phylum Streptophyta; class Magnoliopsida; order Rosales; family Rosaceae; genus Crataegus; species Crataegus laevigata. The sequence goes on along the minus strand of OY756942.1, from coordinate 33,369,582 downwards.
ACGAGTCCTTTCATTGGTACGAGTAGAAAAGCTTGTAGTGGAGTATTGGTTTGTCTTTTTATTTTCAAACTCTTAATATGTAGCAGCCATTGTTTGTTTAACGCATTTTGAGGGTTCCATTATTTGGCGTAGTATGGAAGCTTGGGAAAAAATCCGACTCCTGATGGTGTTCCGTTGCAATGTTTTGACAGGTGCATTTGTTGGAGTATCATTGGAAGGGAACATTGTGGCCACTAGGATGGATACCAATCTACAGTTTTATGGTGACCCTTACTTGACGACTTCTGATATACTACTCGGAGCTGTGGACAGACCAAAAGCTGCTGAGCCCCTGTATACGGCCCTGAAAAACCTCTACTCCTGTCTACAGTGCTAGTTCCGGCTGCATCTCTGAAGTCTACGTGTTTAAGCTCTGTGTTCAGAACGCCATCGATGGGGTTCATAATTCTTTTCTTAATATTTCACCTTTGGTATGAAACTGTAAATTAAAGTTAATAAAATGAAGATTCATGCCCGACAGGTTTTTTTATTTTTTATTTTTTATTTTTTTTTACCCCAATTGTGAAATCACTTGGAACTCCTCTTGTATATAAGCAACCCATATATGTATACATATCAAATTATTTGACATTGCAGCGCTGCACCGTATTGCTCGCTGCCTTTGTGCCAGCGTTGGCATCGGTAAGTCTGTAAAGAGTGTGTGTGAAAATGTCTTGAAAAAAAGCTGTGCGTTTGGGGAAGAACCAAAGCTTATTCACTTACGAGGCTTCGTTTCTTTAACGGTGAATGAAGATGCTTTATACTTTGTTGTCTCCAAAAGATGAGAATCTGCACAACCAAAATGCCCAAGTAGTTGTTGGGGGCTGCTTGAGTTTGCTTCTGAAAGAGTTAAAAGCGTTTCCTTTGACAATCAAATGCGCCTATAGCTGTCTTTGGTTTAAAAACTTGAAACATCTAACGAATCATAGAAATCGGAGGCGCATTTTGAAGGACTTGACAAATAATATTTTTCTTTTTTACAAAAATTCCAACTATTTAAAATAAAAACAGGTTGACTGAAGTAATTCTCTATTTTTATGTTAATTTTTTGTTATTGATTTTTTTCAATTCATTCGATTCTATGGCCGGAAATTAAGAAGGGTCTGTGAGAAGTAAAAATGGGTCGATTGCACTACTCTTGACGAAACTGTTGCCAGTGCACTGGTGGAGCTGCTTTCAAAGCACATCATTCACCGTGACATAAAAAGTGCTAACATTTTGATTGATTTGGATATCAAGCAAAGAGCGGATGGAACACCGTTGTGAAGCTGTGTGATTTTGAGAGAGCGGTCCTCCTTCCAGCTTACTCCTACCTCCTGCTCATGTTTCTGTTAGAACACCTCGCGGGTTGCCCCAGAGTTTTTGCGAGCAGTGCATGAACACAAGATGTATGGATTGGAAGTTGATCAACTTCTGACGAGGGGAAAACGACCGTAGTTAACAGATGACTTTGAGGTGCTTCGGTCGTTGAATGAGCCGGTAAAGACTCAAGCTGGTGTGGCGCTTGAGGGAACAGAGGCTGAGACACAATGAGGTTTCTTGTTGACTTGTTCTACCAATGTACTGAGGTGAATCTGCAGAATCGTCCTACGGCTGACAACCTCCACAATATCCCAAAGTCAATAATTTCTTTCGAAGATAAATATTTGGAATTGGACAAAAACGTAGGTCAAGTCTTTTCAAAATCCATGTACTCGTTGACAAAAGGAAGCTAAACAAATGAGATCAGAGTCTACATGAAGAGCCGCCCTATCTTCCCCAGAATGAACTCTCCAATGTTAAACCACCGATGCTGTCTACTGTTGATGTTGCACAATCCACGTTTGGTAAGGAGATGGAATCCACAACTGACAAGGCGAAGCTTTAACAGTCTCTTTCTGTTTTGTAAACTTTGTAACTCCTAGTCCTAGACAAATTAGTATGATGTAGAACAGATGGCAGAGGTGACTGAAGAGCAGTTCGGAAGATGCAAAACTGGCAGCAAGACTAGCGGAGTGCAGGACTGGTGGTCGGTGTCAGAATAAGGCTTATAATACGCAAAACTGTCAGCAAGACTCACTAGCTTCTGTTGCGACATAAAGGCAATTTTGGCCAAAACCTTCGTTTACTATCCCAAAACTGTGTTTTAAGTTTTGGGGATACTTTTGGAATTTTGTTAATTATCTGTTTTCCTATTTGAACGTTAAGTCCTATTATGGTTTGGATTTGTATTTGAACGTATAAGTACACCTTCTTGGTGTTAGGGTTTTGTTATCTTATTCTTATTACCAATCAACTTGGGTTTAGTTTACCTCTCCTTCTCCCGAGAGAATTCTAGGGTTTACCAGTATTTTCTAGCCAAGGAATAACGTCCGAGCTTCTTTGTTGTATCCCAATGCGTCAAGTATTATGTCTGTAATCTCTATATATATTAACTTGAAGCCTCAGCTCAAAACATAGAGTTGAGTTTACACAATTTTCAATTATACATCTTTCATCCAGTTCTCTAAATATATAGAGAGAAAAGAAGATGGGCAACAAAATATGCACCGGAAACAAAAGGGGCACCAGCAACAAACTCGGTAAGCACCTTTCAAAAGTGGTAAAAAATGTATGCGACTTCTGTCTTCAGTCAATTCATCTCGAAAACTCATTCAACATCAAGGGGTGCACTCATTCTTACTGTCAACAGTGCATTGTTAAATTCATAGTGTCCAACCTCCAATTAAATGTCACTTCCATTACCTGCCCTGTACCGGGCTGTGCCGGTGTCTTAGACCCAGAGCACTGCCGCCAAATCCTCCCATCCGACGTCTTTGTTTCATGGGGCAATGCCTTATCTGAGTCTGTACTTTCCCATGAGAGCGATATTGACTCAACCTTCATATGTGATTTCTGTGTTGAGCCAGTTAACCTGAAAGATTCATTTAACATAAGGGGTTGCACTCATTTTTACTGTCAAGGCTGCATTGTCAAATCCATTGTTTCCAAGCTCCAAGACAATGTCACTCGCACTATGTGCCCTGTACCAGGCTGCACCGGCACGTTAGACCTAGAGTACTGTCGTGCAATTCTCCCGAAAGACGTTTTTGATCGGTGGGGAAAGGCCTTATGTGAATCTGTGGTTATGGCCCTTATGGGGACTGGGAAGAAGTACTTATACTGTCCCTTCAATGCGTGCTCAGCGCTGTTGATTCATGAGGATCCGGAGGGTACCACTCAGTCTGTGTGTCCTCATTGCAAAAGAGAATTTTGCGCCAAGTGTAAGGTTCCTTGGCATACCGAATTTGATTGTGCCAATTTTCAGAAACTGGGAAAGAAGGGTGAAGACAAGATGCTGGAAGAGCTTGCCAAGAAGAAGAGGTGGAGGAGGTGTCCAAATTGCACGTACTATGTTGAAAGAAAGTCTGGGTGCAGCTACATGAAATGCAGGTCAGTTTCGTTCTTCTCTGCTTCTTTTTTTTTTGTTTTTATTTTTTTTTCAGATTGATTAATTTTCTAAGGGGCTGTTTTGATAGATAACCATTTTTTTTTTCAATTATCAAACGGCCCCGTTAGTGTAAAATGATGTTGTATCAAAAAAAGAAAGTTTGATTGATGCAGACCTAGGTATAGCCAAGTTGCTTAGATTAATGTGTGCTTCCTCCTGTTGACTTTAATTAGATTAGAATATTGCTCGAATAAATAAAATTTAATTAGCTGATGGATTTCCAATTTGAATTACTTGTAGATTAAGATACTATATTACCCTCCTACAACTTAGATGGACTTTATATTTTGGTATAGATTTTTGTTTCATCGTCATTCATTTTTTTTTTCTGATGGATTTCTTGTAGGTGTCAATGTAGATTTTGTTACAAATGTGGAGCAAAAAGATCAGATTCTTTTCATCACTGTTCTAAAAATCCCCGCCTAGCGCCGTCTAGGCCCCGCCTAGCGCCGCCTAGACGGCTAGAAACCGTCCCGATTAATGCCTAGGCGTTTGAAAATTAAAAAATGACGCTTAGACTTGCTGAGGCTCACGCCTAGACCGCCAAGGCACCTGCCAAGCCCGTCCAGACCCGCACCTGTCTAGGTTGCGACTTACTTAGACAGAAAACAGATAACTTGCATTTTTATTTTATTATTTTCAATAAATTGTTAAAGACTTGTTGAATACTTAAATGAACACACATTATATGCTTGTTCTCCATATTTTCATTATGTTTCAATACTTCATAATATATATGTCATTCTATTTTGTAGTTTATAACGAAATTATATATATTTTAAGTATAAACAAACACTTATTTACACGAAATATAATAGATTTACTTAAATCCTCCTAGGCCTAGCCGCCTAAGCGCTAGACCTAGCCGCCTAAGCGCTAGACCCCAACTGGCCGCCTGATTAGCGCCTAACTTCTTTTAGAACCTAGCTTTTCACTGTCCGACTCCAAATTGCATCCGCCAACCTAGGAATTAAATCTGCTGATGATGACTGAGCTCGAAAAATAGTGAAACGATTGACGTACGTAGTTGCTGGTCATGTTTTTTGTGATAGGTTCTGGTAACTTTTTTTTTTTTTTTTTGTTGTTGTAATTTCCTAGATTGATGAATGTAATTATTAAAAAAGCTCTCCTTGCGTTTCCAATATGCAAGAGATGTTCAGGATATCATTATTGCTTTGATTTTGTTTGGAATAGATTGAAAGAAAAACTAATGAAAATAGCTTGAAAACTTTGAGTTTTAATGATAATAACAAAATAAAAGGTAAAGTGAATAGTATCATGATTGACTTTTTAGTATAAAAATGTAGTTTTTAATTAAATTGAATAGTATCGGGTGCTTTACGTTAAATTTGGCTAATATATGTGCCGGTATATTAAAATGGTTGGCACAATAACATGGAATGAAATTTTGTTGGAAGGGATTTTAATACTGAACAACAAGAGAAGTTATATTAACTTTACTCCTCCCAAAAACAATTAACTTCTCCTTTCCTTGGACATCCAATCCTCACAGACGACGTCTGATGGGTTAGGCAATGCCTTGTGTGAATCTGCACTCACGGTTGCAAGTGATAACAGTTGAACTTTCGTACGTGACTTCTGTGTTGAGCCAATTGATTTAAAAGACTCGTTTATCATGAGGCTTTTTTTATTAGCACCTCATTTAAGGTTGAATACACCCCACATTTAATTTAATACTAGATAACTTATTTAAGGGGTTTCTCAATTTTAATCTTTGATAAAGATTGAAATTCAATTAAAACCCTATGTTAGATTATATATTCATTATAGTCATTTAACTAAATTTCCATATCAGCATAAATATTTAATGTGTTTTTTGTTCCTATAATGCCCCTATTAAATATTTGATTTTAATTTGCTCCATATTTTTTGGGATTGATTATTGTTTGACTTTCTAAAACAATAAACATAATTCAAAAAAATATTGGCGACACGTTACAAGAATTAACAAATACCTAATTCAAATTATTCATTATCACCATTCAAAGCATAGAGGAAATAAATATAGCCAAATCATATATTATACATAATCGAATGTACTTAAACCATGTCTTAATGTGCTTAAATCATAGAACCTAGTCGAATGCACATAAATCATAGTACCAAGTTGAATGCACCTAAACCATGGTACCTATATGAATGCACCTAAATCATAGTACCTATATGAATGCACCTAATTCATTTAGGTACTATCAATTAGGTCCTATCCATTCAGTACGATCAGTTAGGTACTATATAGTGTATGTCCGATTAATTCGGTACAATCAATTAGTTTGTGATTTCACATTCTATTTTCTCTACTTGTATTTTTTTTCTTTCATTTATCTCTGAAATCACCGTCAATTTGGCATCTAAAAGCCCCTTTTTCTTCTTTCTTCCGAATACAATGAGATTTTTGGTTTCTAAGTTTTTTGGCTTTTTTTGTTTGATCATGGTTTCTGAGTTTTCTAGGTTCTTTGATTGGAATAACACAAGGAGGTTTATGGTAATGTTATTGTTATAACGAACATGTTAATTATGGATATAGTTAATTAAGCATTCTTGAAAAATTAATTATATATTTGTTTCTCTAAATGGTTTTAAGAGAGTAATAAGGGTAAATAGGGAAACTAAAAATGCAATAAATTTATTTAAAAATGATTTAATGTGACATGGAATACTATAATCTGACATGGAGGACTATTTTTAGTTTTTAATCTTACATATGGTATTATTGAAAAAGCAATCTTATTTAGGAATTGAAATGAAGTTTTCTAACCTACTATGCAATGACAAATTCAACTTAAAAAAAAAAAATTCTGAATACATGCACCCCAAATCATTTTAACTTATATATCCGAAGATTATATATCTCCTTCAACTCTCAGACAAAGATGAATGTTCTTGATGACCCTTAGATGAAGGCACTGGTTTTTGTTGATAAAGCTTTCTCTTTCTTATTAAGCAAAGAAAACTGTCATGAAGTGGTGATATCAATGCATCTCCAGGAACAGGGAAGGAAGTCATAACCTGTTACAAAACATAAACAACACCCATCAATGCAACAGATCATTTTATATTCATCTATAGAAATAGCAACTGCACTAAAATATCTTAGCTTACCTGAATAATGTTAAGTGGGAGAGTTATCCACAATCACTTGAGATGAAGGTATCATCTCCTTACTTTCCTCAGGGCTGTTCTCCAAAGATGAAGATGGAGAGCCAAGTCCAAGACCACTATATATTGCTACATTCTTCCGAGCTGTGTTATCAAGGTTCATTTTGATTCGAACCTTTATTGACAACAATGTCCCTTGATCAGTTGGATTGCCCTGTCAGTTTGAAGTTTCATCTTTTGAGGGACACTTTGTTGGCGCGAGCCTACAAGATTAGGAATATAATAATATTTTCTAGTTCGGTTAGAACTCCTTTGATATTACTTTTGTCACAAGTTGCATCGTATATATATTGCCTCCTAGAAGGAGAAGAATAATATCAGTTTTAAACCCTGAAAACGAAAGTTTTAACTTCTCAACTACTTGAGTAGAAGGCAAACATGAATTCCGTTTAACTGAAATGTTTTGAGGGACTACCCTCGAATTATGTGACAAATGAGCACTGTTAGCATCTACCCTTGAATTATGTCAAGACGCATTGTTATTAAATTCGTAGCGTTCAAGCTGCAAGACAACGCACTTGCATTACGTGCCCGGTACGAGCTAGGCTGCACCGGCGTGTTAAGCCGTGATCACTACTGTTGTCGACGTCCTATCCTCCCGACTGACGTCTTTGGTAGGTGGGGCTAGGCCTTATTGAATCTGGGGTAATAGGGCCTGATCAGAAGAAGTACTTGTACTTGAGGAGGTGTAAGGTTCCTTGGCATACCGAATTCAATTGTAGTGAAGAGAGATAAAACTCAAAATGGCCATTTGGGGCTAGAATCCAGTCTTGCCTAGGCTAGAATGCCTCCATTAAATCTGCAGAATCGTCCTAAGGCTGACAACCTCGATGAAGTATGAACTGGTACTGGAGCACAGCAAAAATCTTACGACATCAGGAACTTAGAAATCCTAGGTTAAAAATTAGGTAACAAAATTCTTATGGGAAATTTTATTTAAACCCATTCAACCTCTTTTTACACCAAACTTAAAATTTTAAATGTTAATTGCCTATTTTACCTTATTGCATAATTACTATTAAGTACAAAATAAAATTAATAATAAAACTGAAATTTATCAATAAACCCAAATACTATAATTAAACCCTACGATCAAATTTATCTTCCCACTGTTGCACTTGTGTAATTGAATTAATATTCCTCCTATATAACTTTGCAAGAGCTCGGGGTTCATAGGGAGGAGGCATGGTGCAAGGGTCTGTTGCTGATGGACTCTTAACCAATGATTCGATCATAGACTTCTTGGGCGACTCATCTGCAAGACAAGCCATACTCTCCGAGCACAAATGTGCAGCGCCTTTGGGTATTTGTGGCTCAAATCTTAAGACTTTAGCATATTCATTTAACAGATGAGACATGTATTCATACACATAGTCCATCTTTAGCTCCTCCTGAATGAAGTCGCTTGCTGCTTTTCCAATTGCTTGTGCCTGTTCCAAAATCCGTAAGTAACAGAAACCGTAGAGTATAAACTTCCGGAGTAATGCTAGGGGGATCACATTGTTGACCGCACCTCTATAAATGTGGCACAAATAGCTCTGCTCGGAGTTTAAAAAGGACAATAACATAAATTACGAACAAAATGGAAAGTTAATTAGAAAGAGGAGTCACCTTTTGTTTGTGGTTGTTGCCCCAATCCTGTTACACCCGCCCCCTTAATTATATTGCAAATTCAGAATTTAACCCCAAAAACTTTTGCAATTGTTCATTTTGGTCCCTAAACCTTAAGCTGCCACGCGGCAGCACCCCAACCCTCTCTCTTTTTGCGTTTCTGTCCTCTACCCCCCCCCCCCCCCGGTGAACTCTTTATCTCTGTTCCTTTCCCTTTCTTTCCTTTTCGGTCACTCTCAGTTTCTCTCTCGAACTCTCATCTCTCTCTCTCTTTCTCTCTCTCCATAACCCTCTCACTCTCGCATTCTCCCTCACTTTTCTCGCACTTTCTCTCGAACACACGCACAACATCATCTCCACCCTCGTCGCTCCCTCGCTCTCTCACCCTCTGTGTGTCACTGTATCGAACGGAGAAAGAAGTCCAAGAACTTCCTAGCGAAATTCCGTTGTTCCACAGCAAAGGTAAGCCTCGGATCTTCTTCGTTTGGAGTTGATTTGTGCTTGGTTGAGAGTTTAGAAGTAATTTTAGTGATTTTTTAGAAGATTTAGGTTGAGATCGACTCAGGGTGCGCACACCCATTTCTCCAACGAAATCCGAGAGTCTCGAGGCTTTTTCCGAGCACCTCTGGTCGTTCCTTGTCAAATTGAAGATACCATCTTGCTTATCTCTCCTCGTACTTCATTTTGGTAGCTAGATCGGAGCACTAGGCTCTCGTTTATAGTCGGCCAGAGTTGTAGAAGCTTCGACGTTTCTCTGGTTTTTCCATCGAACACCCAAGCCTTTCAGGCTAGACCCAAAACCCCATCGGGCCTTAGGCCCATTGCAAAACCCAGCCCATTTCTCTTTTATTTATATTTTAATTTCTGTTTATTAATTCTTAGGGCCTTTGGGCCATTTTAGTTGGGCATTAGGCCCATTTCTTTTAAACCCAGTACAGTAGCCCGTTTCTTTTTTATTTTTATTTATGTAAAAACAATAAGGCCTCGGGCCTTAGTAATTGGGACCTTCGACCCGTTTAGTTCGAAACCCAAAACCCTAGGCTTATAAAGCCTGGACCATAAAGAAGACCAGGGTCTTTGGCCCGTGTAACTTAGATCCAAGGAACCCTTTTTGGGTTCATTCAAATTGGGCTAACCCTAAACCCAAACCCTATAGCCCTTATGGGCTAACCCTAAACCCAAACCTATTTAAAACCCAAAACCTTAACCCAAATCCAGGTCCAACCCCAAACTCGGTTTGACTTTGACCCGGGTTGACCCGACCCGTTGACTGACATGTTGACCCGTTGACCGTTGACCCGGTCAACGATTGACTTTTTCGGGTTCCGTCCGGGACCCTTCCTAGGCGAATTTCAACGTTCTGGACTTGTTTTGAAGTTTGTTTTCTCAATAAAGTCATTTGAATAGAGGTTGACTGAGTTGAACTCTTTTCATACTTAGGTGCTTATATTGGGGCGACGATTCTTTGCTAGCGGCGTGGTTTTTGGGTAGCGCAGTACTGTGAGTGGACCCTTTCTAAAATACTTATTTTATTAAAGAAATTACACGTTTAAAGGCTTGAGTTATCAGAATGTGGTATGATGTTGCATTTAAATAAATATATGTCATTGGTCTGATATTACCTAGTGGTCCAAATTTCTGCTACAGGATGTAGGGATAGGTTTCCGGTCCATCCCAGGCGACGGTTATGGTGTTGGCATAGGGCCTGGAGTGTGTTTCCTCTAGCTATTTAGCACATGGACGGGGAGTCGGAATGGGGCCTGAAGTGTATTTTCCTCTGACTGTCTGCTCAGGGATGAGGAGCTGGCATGGGGCCTGAAGTGTTATATTGGACATTCACTAGTGATTATTGTTACATATTTATGAGTTATGATTGAGACACTGCACTACATATTAGGTTTAGGAAAACCTATCTATATACCATGTTTTTGTTTTTATAAACTTAGGGGTTAGTACATTGATAACTGTTTTCTTATATGTATATCAAATTGGTCCACTCATCCTTGTTTTGTGCCCCCTTCAGGAGATAGGAACGAGGATTACGATTTGAGCTTCGAGGCGTTTCCTTGTCACTAATCCAGTGCTATCTCTTCTTATTCGATACTTTGTGTAATAGTACTTTCCCATCTTAAATTTCACTTGTAATCTGTATTAGACTTATGCTCTGGATGAGATCTGTTGTATCTGTTGTATCAATGTTGGCAGTAGAATATTATTTTAATGTACTCATGTTTCTGCTGCTTTATGGTTGATTGCTATTGTTTGAAATATATTATGCATGTTTGTGAGCATATTTTGGATTGTGTTTTGTTTTGAATGGCTTACGTTACCCATCGGGTGTCGGCCAGCATGTGTTCATCTCGATATCCCGAGGACATCGGGACCGAGATGTGTTAGATTGGTATCAGAGCAATGTTCAGAGCATACTTAGGACTTCATTGTACCAATTGGTAATCATAATTCTCGTTGCATCCATAATTTATTGTCTTTCTAAACCTTCCTTGTCTCTTCTCAGAATCATGGATCCCACTGGTGGGCATGTTCATCGCCGAGCTCGTACTGGTTTGGGAAGAGGAATACAACAGTTAACTAATGCTATTAGGGATGCTTTTACTGGTGGCGGTAGATCAAACCGCACCTATATTGAAATTGCTCGTAGCCACAATATTCCAGATCTTAAAGTATTCGGCGCCTGTCCAGAGATTGAGGAATGGTTATAGCAGGTAGAGGATACACTGGAGAGTATGAATTGCCCAGTAGGTTATTGGGTAGAGACCGCTGCCTATTTTCTAAAGGGAAATGCTAAAGTCTGGTGGAAGGGAGTCAAACAAACTATTCCAGTTGGTGGTAAGATGACCTGGATCACATTTCGGAGACTATTCACCGCACATTTCCTGAGTCCCAACTATCAGTTGAGAATGAGACAACAGTTTTTGGAGTTTCGACAGGGTGATCTTAGTATTACTGAGGTCGACAGTACTTTTCGATGCTTGTCAAGACACCACTCTAGAACTTACGGAAACCAGCATGAAATGATGGTTCAACTATTGATTTGTTTAAATCCTGACTATCGGGAGCCAGTGTCAGCGATACTACACCATAGCTATGAAGAGATGATTGAGACCTGTTTAAGGATTGAACAGGGTAGATGGGAAACTGCGATACAGCAGGAACAGGCTCAGGCTCAAGCTCAGGTTCAGGCCTAGAATCAGCCCCAAAATCAGTATCGGCCTCGGAACCAAAACCAGGGAGGTCGTGGTTTTCATTCCCAAAGTACGCGGGAAGCTGGTAGTTCTTCTGATTCATTTGGCCTTAGGCACTCATTCTCCTTCAAGCGTCAATGGCAAGGTTCGGGTTCGTCCAGTGAGGGCTCAGGCTGTGAGTCAGCGAGGCATTCCTTCAGTCACTTCAGGACGACGACTACGTGTTGTTGGAAGTATGCCCACAAAGCTACTCATTTGATGTAATAAATTTTTGGAATACTCATTTGATGTAATCGAGTACACTGAACTACGATCAAAAGAGAGTTCAAACATACATGTCATGTAAGAACTCGATGGTTACAATATGCAAAGTAGTCCTTTGACCTGAGGCATCATAGATGTCTAATGGTTAGGTCCTTGATCTTTGATCGTGTCAAATGGCATTCCTTTGGAGTGTCCACGGCATGGTTGGGGTCAAGCTATCTAGTCATGTAGGCATATGAATGCACAACAAGGGATCTCTAACCTTCCATGGTGGAAGGAGAATACTCTAAGATATGATTCGAGAGTCTTTGGCCAAAGCATATGAATATGACTTAGGAAGTTTGTTCCAAATCTTATTCAAGCGAATCATATAGGGAAGTATCACATTGGATAGTAGACATGAAACAAACTATCACTTAAACAATGTGATTAAGAGTATTGTATTAGAGAAGGACCGTATTTCATTGTAGTTGTAACTGGATAGGTTCTCCAACCACTTCTATTTAGCTTGGGTAACCATGACATGCTGCTAGGTGTCACTCATGGTTTGTGGAAGCCCTAAAGATTAGCAAACACTAATCTTAAGGGAGAATTGAAATGTGGTTTCAATTCACAATCGATCGTTAAGAGTAACATCGCCCACTACCTCGCTAACTGGAACCTAATGGATCGTACACCGAGTAAGGATGAAAGTGAAGTAATTAAATGAAATGGATATGCAATTAAATGGTTAATTGAAGAATGGTCAAAGTTAATTAATTAGTTAATTAATTATACGAAACGTTCGTATTGGGCTTCTAAGTTGGTTTTGGGTTTCGGGCCCCAAAAGTGTTTTGGTCCACAAGGTCCATTATGTTTAAGTTGTATGACAACTAAAACAAAATGGGCAATTAGCCCAATAACAAAGGGAGGCCGGCCAATAAGGGTGAGGGGTAGCAAACTTGTGTTAATTACAAGTTTGCCACTCACAAGAAATGAAGTATAAATACAACATTATAACTTTAGTTCATTTAGGGTTTTCTTGAAGCAAAAGAGGTGAAACAAATATCTCCCTTTTGCCAAACAAGGGCCGGCCACTTAGGGAGAAAATATCTAGCAATTTTTTCTTCCCTAAGTCATCCATTTCATCTACACAACTAATCCTTGGTGTGGAAAATTAGAGACATCAAGCCTTTGGTGTTTTGGAGAACAAATCCTCAAAGAAGCAAGGAGGTGACTTGAAGGCCCTCCACTTGGGTGAATCCCTTGTGTAATCAAGGATGAGCTTCAAGGGTAATGATTCTCTAAATCCTTTCTTCTCTTTAATGTTGTTAAAGAGTTATGGATCACCATATACTAGGCTTTGAAAGTCATGGGTTTTATGAATTGTTTTTGGATGCATGCCTACTTTAATTTGTTAATAGTTTGCATATGTATTCAAATGTTCTTACATGTTCTTAGCTAGGACATAATTTTTCCTTCACGTGTCACAGGTGTGGAGGCACGAGATATTACGCCAGGGAGTGTTCTTCAGCTCCACCATCTGAGAGTTATGCTTCTGTGCCAAACTATAGCGGTTTGAGTAACCCGAGCTCTAGCTATGGTGGTGGTTATTCCTAGAGCTACAGTAGCGGTTCTTCCGAGAATTATGGTGGTAGTTCTTCGCAGAATTATGGTAAGAGTGGAAATCAGGGCACTCAATTTTCCACTTAGAGGCAGCCACCACAGCGTAGCGCAATTCTTGGCAATCACAATCAAGGGAACAGAGGTGGACGGAACAATCAGGGGTTTCGAGCTAGAAGTGGTCGAGACGGCGGTTCAGGACGTCAAGGTGGTACAGGACGACAGGTACATGGGCGTATCAACGCCATCATTCAGCAGGAGGCTGAGCAGGATCCTCAGGTCATCACGAGTAGGTTACCTATCTGCGGTAATTGGGCTAGAGTTTTAATTGACTCGGGTGCTACCTTTTTCTTTGTGTCTTCATCATTTGCATGAGGGTTTGAGTCACGTCTTACTTCGCTTGGTTTTGACATGCTTGTACAAATGCCACACGAAGAACTCTTTTGTGCGCAGTGAAAGTATAAGGATTGCCCTGTTTTTATGGAGGGGAAATATTGGAAGCTAATCTAATTTCGTTCAACCTGGCGGAGTTCGATGTTATCTTAGGGATGGATTGGCTTTCCAGACATAATGCCATTATTGGTTGCAGGGAGAAATTGACGGATATTTAAAACCGCACAAATTTAACCCTCTTTTTGACAGTTGTAGTAATGATGTAAGTAGGGTATCGTTCTAGGCCGGGGATTAGGAGGGCTTGCTAAAACCTCTAAAATAATTTAAAAACGTAAAAACAAAGTTTAAAACATTAAACTAAAATAAAACACTTAACTAAAATAACTCAAAATAAAACTAACAAATAAACTAAAACAAATCAAAAGACTCAAAACAACTCAAGACTCTAGAAAATACAACTAAGCTAAAAACTCGAAACACACTAAAAATGACTCAAAATAATGAAAACAATTTAAAATAAAAACTAGGAAATTAATTAGACGGAAATTAAATTAAAAGATAAAAACTAATAAAAATTAACTAAATAATAATATTTTAATGGGGGGGGTTTGGTTTGGATGAAACGTAAATTAAACTTAACTAAATTATAAAATTGACAAAAACATAAAATAAAAAATGAACAGATAGACGACGGATTGGCTAGAGGGTTTTTCTCCACACATGACACATATGCAACCTAAATTGATTTTCAGTTGTTCTTTCAATAAATTATGAATTCTCAACGCCCCAAATTAACCGTGAATTGCACTAGTTAACTTTCAGATTTTCCTTAAGTTAATGGATTGGATGATTGCATACGACAACCCAAAACATTCCCCACAAGTTCCCTACATGAATTGCATAATAGAGATACAAGCGAGAATCATTAAGTTCTATGAAAATCATAAGTGTTGACAAGGCATTCGTAACTATGAACAGCATGATACGTTTGCCAGGAATTTACTTAACGTGATTGTGACTAGCAACCTTCACTACTCATGAATATAAGTTCATAACGATTAGGTGAAATTCACTTATATTCTAGCATCAAATTCATGCATGTAAATTAAGTTTGCATTCTTAATCGACAAACACAAATAAGTTATTAATCAAGCAGTTAAGCAAATTAAATCATAACTCAGAAATCACAACTGAATTTACCAATTCAAATTACAAATATAATCATGGTTTCGAATTAACCTCTAGCCAAAATAATTAATTACACATCATTTATAATTTAAAACAGAAATTAAAAATGTGAGTTTGGAGAGATTAAACCGAAACGGGGAGTAGTGCAAAGGCTTGCACCGTGTGTCCTGCGCTGACTTCGTTTTCTCTCGGTGCGCCTGTACCGCGTCCCTCCCACGTGTCTTGTGGCAGCTCCCCCTTGGCTTTCAAGCTGCCAGAAGGAAGCTTTTCTGATTTGCACACTGGCAACCCCGTGAGCTCTCTCTATTGGCTGCTCCCTGCTACCCTCTTAAGCTGCCCTATGGCAGCTTCACTTCCACGCTGCCCCGAGTGCTTATGCTTCTCCAATGGGCGCCTCTGTGCTGCCAAAATAGGGCGCTGCCCTCTCCTCTCTCTCTGAGCTGCCAAAGGCAGCCCTTATTTTCCTTTGGTTTCACGCTGCCCTCTGGCAGCTCCCAGTTCTCTCTTTTCTGACCTCCCTTCAATGCTGCCTTCGCAGCTTTTTATTATTTTTCCTCACCGACAGCACCCACATTCTTTTATTATTTTTTATATTCTTTTCTTCTCGGTGCTTGTATAATTGCTGCCCACATGGTTGTGTTTCCACCTAATAAACACACACACACATAATTAAAATAATATAAATATATATATGTATTATTTTCTAAATTATAAATATAATTTAACAGACAAGATAGTTTAGACGAATTTATTACTTAACACTTCACTTATTTTATTTTTATTTTCTTAACTAGATAAATTCATAAAACATAAAAATAACGTAAATAACTCAAAATATAACGAACTAACTAAGAAAAGACGAGTGAATTTGATATAAAAATATATAGAAATATGATCCGATCAGAAATTAGTGACTTTTAATCGACCTGGACAGTCGTCGATCACGTTTCAAGGTGAGCAACGAATTCTTTCCAGTTGTATCATTTCTGCTATCCAGACGACTAAGTTATTGAATAAGGGGTGTGTGGGATCTTTAGCCCACATTGTCGCGAATGAGAAACCTTCGTTGAGACTCGAAGATGTGCCAGTGGTGAAGAGATTTACTAATGTTTTTCTCGAGGACTTACCAGGGTTACCACCTACGAGGGAAATTGATTTCACTATCGATTTACTTCTGGGTACAGACCCTATCACGTTACCACCTTATCGGATGACACCGAAAGAGCTGAGGGAACTGAAGACACAACTTCAGGAGCTAGTGGATAAGGGTTATATCCAGCCCAGCGTGTCTCCTTGGGGTACTTCTGTCCCGTTCGTGAAAAAGAAGGATGAATCACTGAGACTTTGCATCGATTATCGACAGTTGAACTGGGTGACGATGAAGAACCGTTATCCTTTACCTCAGATCGATGACCTCTTTGATCAGTTAAAGGGTGCTCAAATCTTTTCTAAGATTGATCTTCGCTCAGGTTATCACCAGTTGTTAATTCGGGAGGATGATGTTCCGAAGACTGCCTTCTGCACTAGGTATAAGCACAATGAATTCTGTGTCAAGCCTTTTGGATTGACGAATGCACCTGCAACGTTCATGGATTTGATGAACAGGATCTTCAGGCCATACCTAGATCAGTTCGTGATAGTGTTCATCGATGACATCCTGATCTATTCTAAGAGCATCACTGAGCACAGAATGCATCTGAGGACGGTGTTGGAGACTTTGAGAAGTGAGCGATTATATGCCAAATTCAGCAAATGTCAGTTTTGGTTAAACCAGATCAACTTTCTCGATCATATAGTATTTGTTGATGGGATTAGTGTGGATCCCCAGAAGGTTTCGGCAGTGGCTAATTGGGAACAACCGATGAATGTTACCAGAGTGAGAAGTTTTCTGGGACTGGCTAGCTATTACCGACGGTTTGTTCGTGGGTTCTCCAAGATTGCTCTACCTCTGACTAAGTTAACTAGGAAGGAGGTAAAATTTGAGTGGGATGAAGAATGTGAACAGAGTTTTCAGGAGCTGAAGCGGTGTCTTACTCAAGCTCCCGTTCTCGCTCTTCCAGACGAGAATGGCGAGTTTAAAGTCTACACCGACGCATCTATATCAGGATTGGGTTGTGTATTAATGCAACATGGGAAAGTCATCGCCTATCCTTCTCGGCAACTCAAGACTCACGAGAGAAACTACCTCACTTATGATCTTGAGCTCGGAGCAGTTGTGTTTGATCTAAAAATCTGAAGGCACTACCTATAAGGTGAGAAGTGTTGCATCTTCACTGACCACCAAAGTTTAAGGTTTATCTTCACTCAGTCGGAGATGAATTTGAGGCAGATGGGATGGATGGAACTCATTTCTGATTATGATTGCACAATCGAGTATCATCCTGGGCATGCTAACGTAGTGGCGGACGCATGAAGCAGGAAATATCATGGGCAGCTTGCTTCTCTTTGAACTATTCATGTGCCACTATTGTTTTCGCTTCGAGAAACCGGCATTTCGGTGGAACCAGGTAAACGGGGAGCTTGGTTAGCAAAATTTCAAGTGAGACCGGTTCTTATGGATATGGTTTTAGAAGCTCAGGAGCTTGACGAGGAATGTGCAAGATTAAAGCGGCTGGTTGAAAAAGGGAAGAGAAATGATTATAATGTCCGCGAGGATGGAACCTTGATGTTGGAAAATAGGCTGTATGTACCTGCGGATAACGAAACAGTGAATAAGGAAATCCTGGATGAGGCGCACCTCTCAGCATATGCATGCATCCAGGAAGCACCAAACTTTACCGTACCATCTGTCCATTTTATTACTGGGTCAGAATGAAACGGGATATAGCAGAATATGTGAGTAAGTGTATTATTTGCCAGCAAGTAAAAGTTGAGAGGCAGAGACCCAGAGGACTTCAGCAGAATCTTCCGATACCTGTATGGAAGTGGGAAGACATCACCATGGATTTTGTGTATGGTCTGCCGAGGACACAGTCGAGACTAGATGGCGTTTGGGTAATAGTGGATCGACTCACTAAGTCTGCTCATTTCATGCCTGTCCGACAGACTTAGTCACTGGAGAAGCTGGCTAGGTTGTTCATCGATAATATTATCAGACTTCATGTTGTACCTGTCTCTATCGTATCAGACAGAGACCCCAGATTTACTTCCAAGTTTTGGAGAGCTTTTAATGCCGCGATGAATACACAGCTGTTGTATAGCACCGCCTACCATCCACAGACTGATGGTCAGTCCGAGCAGACAATTCAGACCTTGGAGGAAATGCTGAGGGTGCCTGTTCTCCAGTGGAAGGGTAGTTGGGATAGCTATCTACCGTTAGCAGAGTTTGCTTACAACAACAGCTATCACTCCAGCATCGGCATGGCACCTTTCGAGGCGATGTATGGAAAGGTGTGCCAGACGCCTCTGTGTTGGTCAAAAGTCGGCGAACGGGTGTTAATAGGACCTGAGATTGTAGACACCATAAATGCTAACATCCGGATGATTAAGCAGAACCTAAAGGCAGCATAGGACCGACAGAAGAGTATTACAGATAGACATTCCAAGGACCGCGAGTATAAGGTAGGTGACTTTGTGTTCTTGAAGTTATCTCCCTGGAAGGGTGTGGTTCATTTTGGCAAGCGAGGGAAGTTAAACCTTCCATACATTGGTCCTTATCAGGTCACAGAGAGAATTGGTGTAGTTGCATACAGGTTGGAGCTACTGCCAGAGCTATCGATGATTCACAACGCCTTCCATGTTTCTATGTTCAGAAATATGTACTAGATCCTTCCCATGTTATACAGGTAGAGCCGCTAGAAGTGAATCAGGATGCCAGCTATATTGAAGAACTAATGGCTATCATTGATCGGCAAGATAAGATTTTGAGGAATAAAGTTATCCGATTGGTAAAAGTACTCTGGAGAAACCATACTGTCGAGGAAGCGACGTGGGAGATAGAGGATTTGATGATGAATCAGTACCCATTTTTATTTTACTGAGTTTGTAATTTCGAGGACGAAATTTTTATAAGGAAGATTGTTACACGCGCCCCCTTAATTATATTGTAAATTCAGAATTTAACCCCAAAAACTTTTGCAATTGTTCATTTTGGTCCCTAAACCTTAAGTTGCCACGCGGCAGCACCCCAACCCCCTCTCTTTTTGCGTTTCTATCCTTACCCCCCCCCCCCCCGGTAAACTCTCTCTCTCTTCCTTTCCCTTTATTTCCTTTTCTGTCACTCTCAGTCTCTCTTTCGAACTCTTATCTCTCTCTCCGTAACCCTCTCACTCTCACACTCTCCCTCACTTCTCTCGCACTCTCTCTCTCTCGAACGCACGCACACCATCATCTCCACCCTCGTCACTCCCTTGCTCTCTCACCCTCTCTGTGTCACTACGTCGAACGGAGAAGGAAGTCCAAGAATTTCCCGGCAAAATTTCGTTGTTCCACAGCAAAGGTAAGCATCGGATCTTCTTCGTTTGGAGTTAATTTGTGCTTGGTTGAGAGTTTAGAAGTAATTTTAGTGATTTTTCAGAAGATTTAGGTCGAGATCGACTCGGGGTGCGCACACTTATTTCTCCGACGAAATCTGAGAGTCTCAAGGCTTTTTCCGAGCACCTTCGGTCGTTCCTCGTCAAATTGAAGGTACCATCTTGCTCCCCTCTCCTCGTACTTCATTTTGGTAGCTGAGCACTAGGCTCCGTTTGTAATCGGCCGGAGTTGCAGAAGCTTCGGCGTTTCTCTGGTTTTTTCGTCGAACACCAAGGCCTTTCAAGCCAGACCCAAAACCCCCTCGGGCCTTAGGCCCGTTGCAAAACCCAGCCCATTTCTCTTTTATTTATATTTTAATTTCTGTTTATTAATTCTTAGGGCCTTTGGCCATTTTAGTTGGGCATTAGGCCCATTTCTTTTAAACCCAGTACAGTAGCCCGCTTCTTTTTTATTTTTATTTATGTAAAAATAATAAGGCCTCGGGCCTTAGTAATTGGGGCATTCGGCCCGTTTAGTTCGAAACCCAAAACCCTAGGCTTATAAAGCCTGGGCCGTAGAGAAGACCAAGGCCTTTGGCCCGTGTAACTTAGATCCAGGGAACCCACCTAAACCTATTTAAAACCCAAAACCCTAACCCAGATCTGGGTCCAACCCCAAACCCAGTTTGACTTTGACCCGGGTTGACCCGATCCGTTGACTGACCTGTTGACCATTGACCCAGTCAACGGTCACCGTTGACTTTGACTTTGACCAGTCAACGTTGACTTTTTCGAGTTCCGTCCAGGAACCCTCCTAAGCTAATTTTGACGTCCTGAACCCATTTTGAAGTCTGTTTTCTCAAATAAAGTCATTTGAATAGAGGTTGACTGAGTTGAACTCTTTTCATACTTAAGTGCTTATATTGGGGCGACGGTTCTTCGCTAGCGGCGTGGTTTTTTGGTAGCGCAGTACTGTGAGTGGACCCCTTCTAAAATACTTATTTTATGAAAGAAATTACACGTTCAAAAGCTGAGTTATTAGAATGTGGTATGATGTTGCGTTTAAATAAATATATGTCATTGGTCTGATATTACCTAGTGGTCCAAATTTATGCTACGGGATGTAGGGATAGGTTTCCGGTCCATCCCGAGCGACGGTTATGGTGTTGGCATAGGGCCTGGAGTGTGTTTCCTTTGGCTATTTAGCACAGGGACGGGGAGCCAGCATGGGGCCCGAAGTGTATTTTCCTCTGACTGTCTGCTCAGGGACGGGGAGCTGGCATGGGGCCTGAAGTGTTATATTGGACATTCACTAATGATTATTGTTATATATTGAGTTATGATTGAGACACTGCACTGCATACTAGGTTTAGAAAACCTATTTATATACCATGTTTTTGTTTTTATAAATTTGGGGGTTAGTACATTGATAACTGTTTTCTTATATGTATATCAAATTGGTCCACTCACCCTTTTTTCCCATCTTAAATTCCGCTTATAATCTGTATTAGACTTATGCTCTGGACGAGATCTGTTGTATCTGTTGTATCAATGTTGGCAGTTGAATATTATTTTAATGTACTCATGTTTTTGCTGTTTTATGGTTGATTGCTATTGTTTGAAATATATTATGCATGTTTGTGAGCATATTTTGGATTGTGTTTTGTTTTGAATGGCTTACGTCACCCCTCGTGTGTCGGCCAGCACGTGTTCATCCCGATGTCCCGAGGACATCGGGATCGGGGCGTGTCAAATCCACAGCAAACTTAATGGATCTGCATTTGTTTTCATGCCTTATAGGCCAGTAATGGTGCATTGGTGGCAGACCTCTTGTGAAGAAATCATAGTACTTCGGTTTTACCAACAATGTTACTGAATCACAGGCTAGAATGTACTTCTCGCTCACAGACCATGCATAACCCTCAATATAGATCTTGTACTTGCATAAATCATGATAAAATGGAATGGCGATTAAAGTGAAATTTAATTACCAAACATGATAATTTTATTTATATGTCTACAAGAAATACTTGTGTGTGCATTGGTCTGCTACATTTGATTGCTTGAAGCCTTGTTGAGATTCAAGAATCCAATCCTGAAATTATACCTAATTAGTTTGTAGATTTATTGGCTAATTGGGTTTTCAATCAAAAGTTAATGTTGTTGATAACATATGTCATTTGTTTAAACAAAATTAATTTTTATCTTTAATGGTACCTGGATGAATAGGCGAGCATTCCAGTCATGTGTCTCTGAGACATTGCATTTTTGAGCAAGTCTTTCCTCGTATTAGCAAAAAAAGGGTTCTCGTTCCAGTATGCATAAGGTTCTCTGTCCATCCATTTGATCCTTTCATTGCCTTTCTTGATCAGTTTTTGTGTTGTGGAAAACCATGCAAAGAACTTAGGTCTAAACCAAGGATTTAAATATCGGTAATATCGGAAATATCGATAGTCCGAAAACACGGAAATATCGACGGAAATATCGATAAAATATCGATATCGATAAAAATTACATGGAAACCACGGAAATTGTAAGAAAAACTTGGAAATTTTTATTGAAACTTTGCAGGATGTTTATTTAGTCAATTATCTATTAGTTTATCACAAAAAATTGGAAGGAAATGCATTGCATGATGGATTTAACATTATCAAGTTGATTATATAGCGAGCTGACAAACATTGTGAGTGTAGAAAATATGTAGTAATTAATGAAAAAAAAACTAAACTTTTTAAATATATAATTTATAATTTATGTAACATTTATATATATATATATATATATATATATATATATATATATATATCCCAAACTTTTTAAATATATAAAAAAACCCACGCAAGTGGATGTGGGTGATTTCAAAGATTTTCAAAGATTTTTTTTACTCTCTTTCCGCACTCCCTCTTCCTCAGATTCTCAAAGATTATCCCAAACTTTTTAAATATATAAAAAACCCATGCAAGTGGGTGTGGGTGATCTGATTTCAAAGATTTTCAAAGACTTTTTTTACTCTCTTTCCGCACTCCCTCTTCCTCAGATTCTCAAAAGATTTTTTTACCCTCTCTCTCTCTCTCTCTCTCTCTCTCTCTCTCTCTCTCTCTCTCTCTCTCTCTCTTTCTGCACTCCCTCTTCCTCAGATTCTCAAAAGATTTTTTTACCCTCTCTCTCTCTCTTTCCGCACTCCCTCTTCCTCCCACACACACACAGAAAACTCTCTCTTCTCTCCACCCCCGCGAAGCCCTCTTCAATTCCCAGCACAAGGAGAGAAAAAGAGGGGATCTCGAGCCCATGCACGCCGAGATCCAACCCCAGGACCTCTCCACCCCCGTCGTCTCCAGCGTCAGCGAGGGCAGCGGCGAGTACTTCTCCCAGATCGGCGTCGGGACTCCGGCGAAGTCGTTCTACATGGTGCTCGACACCGGCAGCGACGTGAACTGGCTCCAGTGCAGCCCCTGCTTCGATTGCTACCAGCGATCTGACTCGGTTTTCAACCCGGCCGGATCTTCCTCCTCAACTCCAGGCTCATCCCCCTGCGCCGGCGATATTATTAGTAAACTATCGCGATATTTTTTTAATATCGCGATATTATTGGTAATATCGCGATATTATCGATAATATCGATAATATCGCGATATTTTGTCGAAAATCATACGGATACCTATTAAAATATCCATCCCGCGAAAAATCGATATTATCGGCGATATTTCGCCGATAATATCGATATTTAAATCCATGGTCTAAACACATCAAATTTAGCTTCTAAAAATCAAATGGGTGTAAAAATAAATAAATCCACATATTGAATTGGGTTTATGGGGGTATATTAGGTATCAAATTTGGGTTTAAAGAGATATTAATAGTTTAGCTAAAAATCAAATGGGTGCAAAGAGTAAGTTAGGTGTAAAAATAGGTTAGATGAGTTTAAATAAAATTTCTCAATTCTTATTTGTTTTGAGCCTTAATTGTGCAATATCAATTGGGATCAATATTAGTCGATTTCAAATCTCCCTCTATGTGGTTTAGATGTATATGGCCCTAAACCTCGAAAACTTGGGAAATTTGGAAAAATAGCCAAATTTTGGACCATGAATTGAATTTTAGCCAACCATTTTAACTTTTCATAATTCTAACCAAAACTTGACATGAAAATATTACCATACCCTTGTTAACTAAAATAATTACAAAAATATATCTTCTCCATCCATTCATTTTGCAGTCTTTTCGACTCTATCCTGCAAAACAGTCAGTACTGCTCCCGCGCGCATTGATTTTGTTTTGTTTTTTTCAAAATAAATACACAAAACCCTAAAACACCCTAACCAATCTCGCGTTATTTCGATGAGATCTGCTACACATTTTGCATGTTTTCTTGAGAAAAAACTGTACATTTTATATTTGGTGGATGACTATTGAAAGTTTAATTCTAGAGCTTTATGAAATTTTGTTAAATATATTGTTCTTCCTTCAATTTTACCTTCAGATATATGTTTTATTTTTTTTATAATGATATTGATTCAAATTGTAAATATTTTTTAGATTTTGGGTTAAGCAATGGGCCATCCCAATTACCCGGCGGAGAAGGCAATGGTTCTCAAAAATAAACACATCATGCCGGAGGGTTATTAAATAACCCCGGATGACGCAGATGTGACTCTACTGGAACAGACAATTGATGAAGATGAGGAAGTTGCTAGTTCTGTAAACTTGACAAACATGAATATAGTTATGTAATTATTTTGGTTAAAAAAAAGGTATTGAAGTATTTTCAAGTTAAATTTTGGTTAGAATTATGAAATGTTATAATAGTCGGTTAAAATTCTATTCATGGTCCAAGTTTTGGCTGTTTTTCCAAATTTCCCCGAAAAGTTCTACTCTAATCTACAGTGCTAGTTCTGGAGTGTATTGTTTAAGCTTTCTATTCAGAACTATCGATGCAGTGCGTCTATGAAAGAACCGAAATCTGCTAAGATTTGGGATAGGGTTGGGTTTGCTTCTGAAATAGCTAAAGGCGTTTAATAACTACCAAAATCTCTTATGCCTATGTGTGTAAAAAACCTTAATTCTTCAAGAAGCACTTGAATTTCTAATAATTTTTTAATTTATTTATAATTAAAGAACTTCTAGCACAAACCCTTACGAGCAAAAATGCTTTCCAAATAAGCAATCTCAAATATACTCTTAGCGAAATAGAATTGTATTACAAGGAACTATTGTCCATGGAAGAATTATTTGGTATTCCTGCTGAAACCCATCAGTCGTTCAGCTCTCACAACCAAGCGAGACTCGTATTGGGGTCTCGTTTGGTTTGTGAGGGTATAAACAGTCCACAGACAGACTAAAGAGTTATTCTATCCTGGTATTCGTTTTCATTGTAAAGCCTTGAGCTACAACTGGATGAGATTTTCTTATATTATCTAGAGTAGCCGTTATTCTGTATGTTTAAACTGTTAAATCTTTATTAAAAAAATACAAAAATCAAGATCTAACGATTAAAACAACAAAAATATCAATACTTCGGAACATCCAAGAATTTGTCACCGAATTCCTCCTATCTAAGCCGCACTAACGTTGGGTCATAATGGCATTTAGACATTTCCTGAACTTTGACTGGTCTCCTCTGTATGTCTATGGCATAATGGTCATTCAAAATTGAGTTGAAATCTTCTACACCCAAAACCTCTATGGCTCCTCTGGCCTCTGTCCGCTACTAACTTCACTTTTAAACACTGTTAAATAAAAAATTGAAAAAAAAAGACAAAAATAATCGTAAAACCAGAAGCTCAACCGTCCCCGATCTCTCCCACCGAATGCCGACCACCACCAAAGCATCCCACAACCATCCCTCTCGGCCTCTTGATTGAGAATCTCACTGTATGCTTCCAGATCCCCGATACTATAAACCCACTTCACAGAGACCCGCCATATCCGTGAGGTCCGCGGCTACCAGTCGGCGTTACGAGAAATCGAAGCCCTCCGCCGCCATTGATGGGGCTTTACCCAGTATATCCTTTCGCGCTTTAATCTTTGTACAATTACAAAACCACGACTTGGAAGAAGAAGACTTTTGGTGTTGGGAGGATAATGAGGACGGTGGCGACGACCGTCCGATGCTTGGAAGCCATGTGCTATAAATTTGGAATTTGAAAGGAAAGCTGTGGTAGATAGGTTATAGGGGTGAAGATGGTAGGGAAGGGAGGAAGGAGGAGACGTTATGGTTTCTGTGGGTTGAGAGGTAGAAGAGGGTGAGATTGAGAGAGCTGAGAGCGCGATGGAGATTGATCCATTTATTTATTTATTTTTAATCCTTTTCAGAGTTAACAATGTTAAACTAGAGGTAGTAGTTGACAGGTGTCAAGCTCTAAGAAAGGCCACAGGGATGTCACAGAGGCTTTTCGGTGCAGGAAAAAGTGTTACTAGACCCACTTCATTATCTTATTTTCTCATTCACATGATAATCTCACTCACCATAAAAAATTAAAAAAGTAAAATGTTATTTTCCCACCCACCATTATTCCCAAATTAACCATAATATATTTTTTTAAATAACTCTAATATATCTTTAAATAATATTATAAATAAATAAAAATAGAAAAAAATGAAAGAAAATGCAAGACCTAAGACCTAGACATTCGTCATCTCCTTCACACCTATCGCCGCTCTGCAGAGACCCCGGACCCCAAACCACTCTTCTTCCTCTTTTTTTGTCAAAACCGCATGTCTCACACCCAAGGTATAAAAAATCGATAATATCGGCGATATTATCATTTTTTTGGAGTCCGATATTTCTACACATATCCGATAGGTTTTTGTCAAAATATCGAGATAATATCGCGATATTAGCGATATTTAGCGATATTAGCGATAATATCGCAATATCAGAGTAGATGAATCCTCGATACTCAGTCATGGATCTGTACATATTGGGTGCTCATGCGCTTCGTTTGTTGGTAGATCTGTGCCCTCTCGCAACAACACAATGCATGCATGGGTTAGATTTGTGCATTTTCAATGAAAATACACCCAGTTGAAAGCGATCGCAGCAACGACAGATTTGTACCTTTGGGATTTCGAGTTTTGCCATGGAGATTTGGTGAGGATGACGACTGCCATGCACGGGACCAGAAGGCAATGGAAGGAATGGCGCTGAAGTGCCAGGATGACGGCTAGGGTGTGTGAGGTTTAGGTATGTATGGGGATGCAAGCAGTGGAGATGTTCTTTTTCGGTTTCTAGAGAGAGGGATGGATGAGAGGAAATGAAGAGTTTATTTCAGTTGCTAGAGAAATGAGAGGGCCATTGAATGTCTATACCGCATTCTGACATGAGAGAGAGATCTAACCGTTCATTTGGAATCCTAAGAACTTAATGCATGGATGCGGGACACGTGTTCTAGGCTAATATTTTTATGGGTGTCTCGGGGAAGAAGAGGAAAAGGAAGAGGGTGTGAGGGAGGGAAAGAGAAGAGAGAGAGAGAGAGAGTTAGGCTTGGACCCGGGGAACAACAAACAAAGGTGGGCCCTGTGGCACACCTATTAAGACTCAAAAACAATTTTAAAAGCATAATAAACTCAAACTTAGTGAAAATACAATTTAAATTGGGGGTGGGTGTAACAATCTACCCCTTAAAAGAATTTCGTCTTCGAAATTTAAAATCATTTACTAAACTGAAATACTCGAAAATAGGAAGAAGAATAATATATAAATATGGTGTGTTTAAACTTCTTTCATTAATTACTACATATTTTTTACACTCACAATGTTTGCCAGCTCGCTATATAATCAACTTAAATCAGTTAAATCCATCATGCAATGCATTTCCTTCCAATTTTTTTGTGATAAACTAATAGAAAATTGACTAAATAAACATCCTGCAAAGTTTCAATAAAAATTTCCAAGTTTTTCTTACAATTTCAGTGGTTTTTATTCAATTTTTATCAATATCGATAATATCTCGATATTTCCATCGAAATTTCCGTGTTTTTAGACTACCAATATTTCCGATATCATCGATATTTTATACCTTGCTCACACCCAATTCTCTTTTTTCTCCATTGAAGTTTCTCGCCTTTGTCTAGCACACGCACATTCCTTCCTCCAACATTTCCGTCGATTCTAACCCAAATCTTTCCCAATCTCTTTCCACCAAAGATATCACACCATTATTTATTTATTATTTTAAATTATTTTTTGTTTTTTCAAAATTTTAGTACTGAATTAAATAGGGGTTTAGGAGTGTTTATGTTATTAACATTTTCATTAAATGGTGGGTGAGGAAATAAGGCACCGGAGTGAGAATATCACCACTCTTTGGAAAAATAAGTAACTAGATTCCGATTATATCTCCAATAGGTTAACCTTATTATCCCCAATCTTTTTATATTTTACTTTTGTTTACCCTTCGTCTTATTGATGAAGGAAAGTCCCATTCTTTACCACTTACGGACTCTCTTCTTGTGTATATATAAGATGAAGTTGCTAATCCAGAATTCAGCCCTAGAAGATTCATCACATGGGCCAGTCTTAATAATTAAACCTCACTATCTGTAATTATCCTCTTATTATTTGTTCAGTTGACACACTGCTATCTTGGATTCTTAACCACTGAAGAGAGAGAGAGAGAGAGAGAGAGAGAGAGAGAGAGAGAGAGAGAGAGAGAGAGAGAGATGGGCAACAAACTTTGCACAGGAGAAAAGTTTGGTAGCAAAATTTACACAGGAAAAAAACTGGAAGGCAAAGTTTTCACAGGAAAATACATAAAGGGTAAGCACATCTCCTCCGTGAAAAATAAGAAACTTGAACATGCTATTGATATTATTGGTGATGACCCATCTTTTGTATGTGACTTGTGTGAGGCGAAAATTCATCTCGGAAACTTGTTCAACATCAAGGGTTGCGCCCATTTTTACTGTCAAGAGTGTTGTTTAATATGTAGTGTCCAATCTCCAAAACAATGTCACATCCACTATTATGTGCCCTGTACAAGGCTGCGCCGGCGTGCTAGACCCCAACTACTACCGTCCAATCCTCCCAGATGACGTCTTTGATGGGTGAGGTGTAAGATTGTGAGTGTCAAGGAGAACGACTTCTGTTTCTCTCTAACCCATGTTTCGGTTATGGGTTATCACGTGGAGAAGATTACGCTATTGCTTGGACGAGATTAGGAGTCCTAATAACATGCAACTATGTTCGGGGAAACCTTATCAGGTTTTGACAAAAGTTCAGCAGGAAGTAGGACTATTATGAAACCCTAATCCATATAGAATATCCGGGTATTAGTTGATAGGCCTGATATCAAGGATGGTTGGCTATATATTAGGAGGTCCCTACACTCACAGCAATCATCCATTACGAGCAAACCCTATTCTAGCTGGAACTCTAGGCTGTTGAGTGTAGAAGATCTCCTCTTCAACCTTCTGCAGATATGTCGAGTTCTTCCTCAGGTAAGTACACTCCTCTCACGTATGCATGTTCATATATGTATGTGATTCTATACATGCAGTTCGTTATACTCTTACATGTGGTATCAGAGCCATCCTGTCATGTTTAGAATCCTTACGCAACTTCCTAATTAAACAAATTTATGATCCTGATAAAGACTTCCGCATATTGAACTGATGTGTTATTGTCTATTATCATTGTATGCTTGTCTATTGAACTCGCATATATTTTCACTTATACATACACACACATACACATATATTTATATATATATATATATATATATATATATATATATATGTCTGTTCTGCAAAGTTTATTCGCAGAAAATGAAGGAGAATCTCCGGACCTTGAAGAACTAAGGTTGCTGTCACTAATGACTTGACACCCAAACCGCTTTTGTGAATCATGATCAATTTCAACTCAAAAGTGTTTGAATCATGTTTTCCAGTATCTGTTCATATTGAACATAATGATTAAACTGATGGTGAATATATTTTGAGATAATTCTAAAGAATTCTTATATTCAGTCATGTTTAATTGGTGTATAAGTGAGATGCAAAATCATTAACCATGCAATTTTATATGCTCAAAAGTGTTAAAATTGTGTTGCAAATATGACACCTTGTATTTCAATTGTGCAAATTCTAATATAATCGGTTTTCGATCTAAAGATGTGACTGGTATTATATGTTTTTCGATGCCATTAATTGTTCATATTTTGAACTCTTAATGATGAGCTTATGAGAACAAAATAACAAATAAATATGGTTGATGCAGCTATGACTTCTCTCAACTTCTCTAACATTGAAACCCTAACGGGTTCCAATTACAAGAAATGGAAAGAGAACTTGGAGATAGCTCTTGGCATGATGGATTTTGACTTGGTTAAGAAAGGTAATGAAATAAATGTTTTTGTTTGTTTCGAGTCCAACTTGATTTATGTTCCTCCTTTTAGTGGGTGGTTTGATACTGGCTGCTCAATTCACATTACAAATACTTTGCAGGGCTTCTCAAAACTAAAGGAGAGAAATAATGAAGTTTACAATGTTTTTGTTAATGGGAGCAAAGTAGCAGTCGACTCCATTGGCAGTGTTTCATTAAAGCTTTCTTCTAGTTTCATTTTGTTTTTAAGTCCCGTACTCTATGTACCTTCTATGAGAAGGAATTTGCTTTCAGCTTCTAAGTTAGTTAAATCAGGTTATACTTTTGTTGGTGGCAATGAAAGTGTAAGATTTTTTCATTCAAATAAATTGGATACCTTGCTCGGTTATGCTTCCCTTCATGTTGATATGTGGCAGCTTCAATGTGATTATTTACATGAATGTTTTACTGTCTGTCACATTGGTTCCAAAAGATTATTTCAAAATGAAGACTCTCCCATTCTTTGGCATAAAAGGCTCGGACACATATCCAAAGAAAGACTTGTGATTTTATCAAAACAAAATCTCATACCAAAACTCGATTTTGAAAGCTTACCAACTTGCATCGACTGTTTTAAAGGGAAAATGACCAATACCAGAAAATTAGGATCCACAAGAAGCAACCAACTTTTAGAAATCATACACACAGATGTGTGTGGCCCCTTTCCAAACAAAACAATATGTGGTAATTCATATTTTGTCACCTTCATTGATGATTTTTCTAGATATTGTTATGTATTTCTTATAGCTGAAAAGTCTTATGTTCTTGATTGTTTTAAAATATACAAAACTGAGGTTGAAAAACAACTTGACAAGAACATTAAAATAGTGAGATCGGATAAGGGTAGTGAGTATTTTGGCAGGTTTACAGAGACTGGACAACATAAAGGAGCCTTTTCATCTTATCTTGAAGCATCGAGAATAGTTGCACAATATACAACTCCAGGCACTCCACATTAAAACGGCGTGGCAAAAAGGAAGAATAGGACTTTGAAGGACATGATTCGATCCATGTTTTCAAGGTCTAAACTTCCAATTTTTCTATGGGGAGAAGCACTCAAAACAGCCAACTATACACTGAATAGAGTTCCAAGCAAGTCTGTTAAAGTTGTACCGTTCGAAGCTTGGACAGGTAGAAGGCCAAGTTTCAATCATTTCCATGTCTGGGGATGTAGGGCTGAGGCTCGGTTTTATAACCCTCAAGAAAGGAAGTTAGATCCACGAACTGTAAGTTGTAGGTTTATTGGCTATGCTGACAAATCTAAAGGTTTCAAATTTTATTGTTCTGATTCCCACACTAGAATTCAAGAAACCAACAATGCCAAATTCATTGAGGATTTAGAAGAAGGAATGGTGCAACACAACAGCTCAGATTTTGAAGAGATTGGGGATGATCTCGATCAAGCTTCTGCAACCATGCATGCACCGTTGCTTGTAAGTCAAGAAATCTCATTTTCCCTTCCCGTTGTCCTTCCAATTGCTCAACCACAGACTACTATGTGCATACCAGACACTGCACAGCTACCAGTAAACAATCAGGAACCTGAACAACAAGAGCTTGAGCAACAAATCCATTCACCTGTTGTTGCTCAGCCTTTACACCAAGAGCAGCAGCCTATACGACAGTCTAATAGGCAAAGAAAGCCTGTGATCATACCAGATTTTGTCTATTTACAAGAGACTGAATACAACATTGGCGATGAAGATGATCTTATCACATTTAACCAAGCTGTCAACAGCTCGAGAGCAGAATTATGGCATGCTGCAATGGTTGAAGAACTTGCAGCTATGGAAAAGAATAAAGTTTAGACGTTGGTGCCACTCCCATGCAATGCCAAACCCATTGGGTGCAAGTGGGTCTTCAAAACCAAAAGAAATGCAGTGGGAAAGGTTGAACGACATAAAGCTAGGCTCGTAGCTAAGGGTTTTACACAAAGATAAGGCATTGACTATAATGAAACCTTCTCACCAGTTTCATCCAAAGACTCTCTGAGGGTGATTATGGCCTTAACTGCTCATTTTAATCTGGAATTACACCAGATGGATGTAAAGTCAGCGTTTCTTGATGGTGATTTGTTTGAAGAGATAGTAATGGTTCAACCCCCAGGTTTTGTGGAGGAAGGGAAGGAGTCTATGGTCTGCAGGCTCAACAAATCCATCTATGGCTTAAAACAATCATCCAGGCAATGGTACATTAAGTTTGATCAAGTTATTGCTGCTTTTGGTTTTGAAGAGAACAAGATTGATGACTGTATATACCTTAAGGTTAGTGGCTCGAAATTTATATTCTTGGTACTATATGTTGACGATATTCTGTTAGCTAGCTCCGATTTAAATCTTCTGCACACAACCAAATGCATGTTGACTGAGAGTTTTGATATGAAAGACCTTGGTGTGGCGCATTTTGTTCTTGGTATTGAAATAGAGAGAGATAGATCCAAAAGAATGTTAAGGTTATCTCAGAAGACTTATATTGACATAATCATGAAGAGATTTAATATGGAAAGATGTGCAAGTGGCGAGCTTCCCATTGCAAAAGGGGATAAGCTAAGCACTGATCAATGCCCCAAAAACGATCTTGAGAATGATGGTATGAGAGATAAACCTTACGCTTCACTTGTTGGCAGCATCATGTATGCCCAAGTTTGCACAAGGCCTGATCTAGGATTTGCAGTCAGTGTTCTAGGACGTTTTCAATCTAATCCTGGGAACACTCACTGGACTGCAGCTAAGAAAGTACTAAGGTATTTAAAGAAAACAAGGAACCTGGCACTGGTTTATCAACAAGTTGAAAAATTGGAAATGGTTGCATACTTGGACTCAGACTTAGCTGGCTGTGTTGATGATAGAAAATCTACAAGTGGATATGTTTTTCTTCTTGCTGATGGTGCTATTTCGTGGAAAAGTTCCAAACAAAAGGTGATTGCTTCCTCAACTATGGAGGCAGAATTTATTGGTTGCTACACTGCTACCAAACAAGCAATCTGGTTGAGGAATTTTATTATGGGACTAAAGGTTGTGGACTCAATTGAAAGACCTATCACTATTTTTTGTGACAACAAAGCTGCACTCTTATTCTCCAGAAATAACAAAAGATCCATTGCTTGCAGACTAATGGATATTAAGTACTTGCGTGTAAGAGATGAAGTCAGAAAAGGGCTGATCAACATAGTTCATATAGGAACTGACGCCATGATAGCTGATCCAATGACTAAAGGCTTACCAGTGGGAGTGTTTAAGAAACACGTTCACAATATGGGTATGCGAGAAGATTTCGATTCTGTTAATGAATGGGAGTAATGTCTCACTTATTGTTTCTGTTATTCAGTAGGAGTAGTTACTCACTTGTTGATTATGTTATGTGTTCTTGCTAATTGGATGTTTTCATGATGTTTTTTTTCTCATAACTATCTTATTGAAATTATATGAGTCATGCACCAGCATGCGGCTCAATTCAGGAGTTGAATTTTGTTTATCAACCTGAAGTATTTGAATTTTGTCAAACAACACAGTGCTCATAGTTTGAATACTTGTGATGATAAAATGCACATGTAGAAGGAATTACATATTGTGTTTATGATCCAGTGTTTAAAGCTATGAGTGACAGGTTGTTAAAGGTTAAAGTTGCAGTTTCTGTGGACTAGTGATCAGCTTAATCTCGACCAATGTAATGTCGTTCTTCTTGGACACTCAAGTGGGAGAATGTAAGATTGTGAGTGTCAAGGAGAACGACTTCTGTTTCTCTCTAACCCATGTTTCGGTTATGGGTTATCACGTGGAGAAGATTACGCTATTACTTGGACGAGATTAGGAGTCCTAATAACATGCAACTATGTTATGGGAAACCTTATCAGGTTTTGACAAGAGTTCAGCAGGAAGTAGGACTATTATGAAACCCTAATCCATATAGAATATCCGAGTATCAGTTGATAGGCCTGATATCAAGGATGGTTGGCTGTATATTAGGAGGTCCCTGCACTCACAGCAATCATCCATTACGAGCGAACCCTATTCTAGCAGGTAAGTACACTCCTCTCACGTATGCATGTTCATATATGCATGTGATTCTATACATGCAGTTCGTTATACTCTTACATGGGGGCACTGCTTTGTGTGAATCTGCACTCGTGGATGAGAGTGATGATATCGATTCAACTTTTGTATGCGACTTCAGTGTTGAGCGAGTTGATCTAAAAGACTCGTTTAACATTAAGGGTTGCTCCCATTTTTACTGTCAAGACTGCATTGTCAAATTCGTAGCATCCAAGCTTGATGACAATGTATCTTCCATCATATGCCCTGCACAAGGCTGCACCGGCTCATTAGGCCTTGACTACTGTCGTCCTATCCTCCCAACCGATGTCTTTGATAGGTGGGACAAGGCAATATGTGAATCTGTGGTTACCAGGCCTCAGAAGAATCACTTATACTGTCCCTTTGCCACGTGCTCCGCGGTGTTGATCCACGAGGGGCCAGAGGTTACCAATCAGGCTCGGTGTCCTCATAGCAAGAGAGAGTTTTGTGCGAAGTGTAAGGTTCCTTGGCATACCGAATTCAATTGCGCCATGTTTCAGAAACTGAGAGATAAGGGTGAAGACAAGATGCTGAAAGAGCTTGCCAAGAATAAGAACTGGAGGAGGTGCCCACGTTATGTTGAAAGAATAGATGGGTGCAGCTACATGAAATGCAGGTTAATTTCATATAATTCCCCATCAGTTTCGGAATTAAATAACTTGAGTTAACTGTTATCCTTCAACTTATATAAATTTCATCTTTTGGTTCATATTTCTTTGCCTATAATGTTCGTTGATCATCAAATTTGGTTACTATTATTGTTGCAGGTGCGGATTTGCTTTCTGTTACAGTTGTGGAATTCAAGCTGTCAAACATACCCGTTATTGTCAAAGCTGTAAGAAATAATCCTAATTATTTTTCTCAAGAAATAATCCTAATTATTTTCTCAAGGGACGATCTTGCTGCAGTACTACAGAAGGTTGATGCAGGTGGTTGGATACCGGAAATTAGATCATTGTTCAGTTTGTTTACTCTAATAAGATGTGTATTATCTATTAAATTCAATATTACGTACTTTTGAAATCGCAAACCTGCACGACGGGGGCCTAGCGAAGTTGCTAGGGCAGTGTCCTCTGCACCAAAGTTCAAATGTTCCTCTCTCTAGTTTAGATTAGACCAAAAAATCGCCCGAATATTACTTTTTCAATTTTGTCTTGGTATGTATTATCATCTCTACTATCATATTTTTAATCAAAAGGGTTTATTCTGCTCTATAAAGAAATATAAGAAATGATGGATGATGAAAAGGATAGAGGAAGAGTGGTGGGAAGGATGTCAAAATTGCTTTTATGGGTTCATTGTCTGTCCTCCCACGTAGCACGAGCAGTACATTTGCTTGCCACAGCCCACAAGACAAATGCCGTTAGTGAGCCCTTCATCCAACTTATGATCATTTGGTCTTGCTGCATCCACATAGTGTAGGCTGCGTTGACAGCAGTGGTGCCAACAAGGTGTTTGGGAGGACAGACAATCGAATCAGATCACGGCTTCTCAGCATTGGCGGGATTTGCAAGAAGCTACGTTATTGTTATAGGCCATGGGAAAAAGATTGCAGGATCTTGTCGTTACGTAGGTTTGAAACCCTATTTACAAGCTAGTTTGAAATTCAAACTTTAGAACAGCATAACAAACTTAGCCAAGAAATATTCAAAATATTCATAGACCTAACAGACTCCATTAGAGATAAGGTAGAATCACGCACACAACAAACTTGAGAGTCTAAATGTAAATGTGAAGCCTCAGCTCAAAACAGAGTTGAGTTTACACAATTTTCAATTATCTTTCATCCAGTTCTCTAAATATGTAGAGCAAAGAGAAGATGGGCAACAAAAGTTGTACAGGAAACAAAAGGAGCAGCAGCAACAGTAAGCACTTTTCCAAAGTGGTAAAAAATGCATGCTTCTTCGGTCTTCAGTCAGTTCATCTTAAAAACTCGTTCAACTTCAAGGGGTGCACTCATTCTTACTGTCAACAGTGCATTGTTACATTCATAGTGTCCAACCTCCAATTAAAAGTCACTTCCATCACGTGCCCTGTACCTGGCTGCTCCGGTGTCTTAGACCCAGATCACTGCCGTCAATTCATCCCATACGTCTTTGATTCGTGGGGCAATGCCTTATGCGCGTCTGTACTTTCCCCTGAGAGCGATATTGATTCAACCTTCATATGTGATTTCTGTGTTGAGCCAGTTAACCTGAAAGACTCATTTAACATACGCGGTTGCACTGATTTTTACTGTCGAGACTGCATTGTTAAATTCATAGTCTCCAAGCTCCAAGACAATGTCACTCGCATTACGTGTATCAGAATGCACCGGCACTTTAGACCCAGAGTACTGCCGTGAAATTCTCTCAAAAGACATTTTTGATCGGTGGGGATAGGCCTTATGTGAATCTGTGGTTATGGCCCTTATGGCACCTCGGAGGAAATACTTGTACTGTCCCTTCAATGCGTGCTCGGAACACTGGTGATTCATGAGTATCCGGAGGGTACCATGTTAGGACCAATCAAATTAACAGGTTTACAAATATATATCAATTGCACAGATTATTTCAAATGAAAGTTTCACAGAACATACTATATATAAATATATATTATTAAGTTCTACAGATTAATGAAATTGCATATAAATTTACAAATCACTAACTTGTTTAAAAAGATAGATGCTTGCAAAAACAATTTCTTAAGAGAGAAATTTGCTCCTACACTAGTGCAATAATTCAATGAACGCTATCTTGCAGGATACAACTATGACAAATTAACTCTGTGATTTACTTAAATTCTTGGCAAAAAATGCAACGGACCTAAACCCTCTTAAGTGTAAGACCTAAGGACCATGAGTTCAGCTCAATTCTTTTCGACCATTAGTGAGGGAACTCACTTATAAAGAAAGTCTTTAGAAGAAGAATGGGCGATGTGGGACAAATAGTCCCTCACAAGTTCACAATTTCCAACATACCACTCGGTCTGTGTGTCCTCATTGCAAAAGAAAGTTTTGCGCCAAGTGACCTTCCCTTGGCATACCGACTTTGGTTGTGCCAAGTTTCAGGAACTGGGAAAGAAGGGTGAAGACAAGATGCTGGAAGAGCTTGCCAAGAAGAAGAGGTGGAGGAGGTGTCCAAATTGCAATTACTATGTTGAAAGAATATCTGGGTGCAGCTACATCAAATGCAGATCAGTTAATTTGCACTTTTCTGCTTCTTCTATTATTTTTTTGCATATTGGTTAATTTTCTAAGGGGCTGTTTTAATAGACAACCATTTTTTTTTTCAATTATCGAACGGCCCCATTAGTGTAAAACCAAAAAAGAAAGTTTGATTGATGCGGACCTAGGTATAGTTAAGTTGCTTAGATTAATGTGCTCCCTCCTGATGATTTAAATTAAATTAGAATATTGCTCGAAAAATTGATTAGTTGATGGATTTCTATTTGAATTTGCTCTAGATTAACATACTATTACCTCCTACAACTTAAATGGACTACGTTTTGGTATATATTTTTTTCTGATTGAGTTCTTGTTGAGTTTTTGTAGGTGTCGATATAGTTTCTGTTACAAAAGTGGAGTGCAAAGTTCAGGTTACTGTACTTGTTTCAACCAACGTAGGATGACTGAGCTCGAAAAATAATGAAAAGATTGATGTACGTAGTTGCTGGTCATGTTTTTTGTGATGGGATCTGGTCAAATTCTTTTGTAATTTCCTAGATTGATAATGCAAATGCTTAAAAAGCTCCCGTTGCGTTTTGATTTTTGTTTGGAATAATATTGAATGGCCGGTTGATGGATGTGACAGAATAGTAAAAAGGTTAGCACAATAACATGGGAACCGGATTCCTTCCGGATCGTTTAAAACTAAGCCCACTAATCAATGAATTCGGCCGTTGAAATTTGATAAAATGGCTACAAACAGAGCCCCCTCTTAAAAGTTATAATAATTGTAGCCGTTTGATCAAATTTCAAAAATCCGAATTCATTGATTAGTGGGCTCAGTTTTGGTGGATCCAGAGGGGATCCGGTTCCAATAACATGGAATGTAATTTTGTTGGAAGAGATTCTAATACTGAACAACAAAAAATTATATTACACATGGTTGGATTAAGCGACAATCATATAATTATTTTGAATTATAGTAGTATTTGTAAAATTGTTTTGGTTGACTTTTTTATTCATACCTAAACTAAAAGCATCCTCTAGATTAAGATACCATGACATCGTTTGGTATGCCGTATAAAACATCAGATAGTATTAATAATACATAATCCAATGTTTGGTACCCGTACATATTAAATAGTCACCAAATTAATAATCTGGGCCCATCTATTTTATCCGGTTCATGCCCGCTTAATTATACTCTTGCAGAACACGGTATTATTTAGTCGGGTAAGGTAGAAAACACGCTTCTCTTGCTTTCTCTGTCTCACTTGCATCACTCGCCCACTCCTCTTCTCTCCTCCTATTCTTCTTCTTCTCTCTGTTCCGCCCTCCTCCATCTACTTTTCTTGCAATTTCCTTTCAATTAATTGAATTTGGTTATTGTTCTCTCTAATTTTGCAATTGATTATAATTTTTTTATTAATTAAAATTTTAGGGTTTGTCAGTTTCAGATCTGGAAAAAAAATATATATTTGACCTGTACATTTTTTTATTCATTTTGCGGCCATCTCCACTAACAGAAGAACGCTACCCACTTGGTTTGTTTTCCTAGTATGGGTCGAATCGTTGAAAAAAATCAATTGGTTGGGTTTTTGGCAAGAATTGAAAAGATCCTGA
The DNA here is from genome assembly GCA_963580275.1 of Crataegus laevigata. Taxonomy (NCBI): domain Eukaryota; kingdom Viridiplantae; phylum Streptophyta; class Magnoliopsida; order Rosales; family Rosaceae; genus Crataegus; species Crataegus laevigata. Next base: position 33,330,981 of record OY756942.1, on the reverse strand, counting down.
GTTATATATGTTGAAAATTAGTACCCAGTTGAAGAAATGGACACTTTGAATACGGCTCCTAACTATCAATATTTTTTTTTACTGAAACTTTGTTGGTTTTCAATTTTTTATCAAAGTCCCTGAAATTAATGTGATAATGTATTTCTATGAAAGTTACTATATTTTTTAAATTAAAAATTAAAATTTATAGTTGTTTGTATTAATGAGATTTTAAATATAAAAAAAACCCATAATTTGTGGATTAAAATTATTAAAATATAAATTATACTTCCCAATATATTGTGTGTGTGTGTGTGTGTGTGTGTGTGTGTGTGTGCGCGCGTCCAAAATTAACAAAAAAAATATTGTACCAAAATATGGGTACATTCTTCAAAACCACACAAAAAATAATAGATATTAGGCTCAATAACATTAGTAAATTTCTTTGATTAAACTTGACATGGATACATTCTCAAATCAAGAAAAAGAATGTACCCATATAAGTTTAAAAATGGATTTGAAAAAAATTGAATGGATTTTATATAAAAAAAAAGCGGTATATTTTACTACAACAAATTGGTATATTTAAGAATGATTACATTTTAAGATTAAAAAATTGAAAAATTATATGAGTACCATATAAGATTGAAAAATTGGAAACCTTTTTATAAAAAATTAAGGGGTACAAACTTATTCTATTTTTTTTAATTTTGAAAATTTGAAAATTATTTAGGAGTTTAATAAAGGTGTGAGTATTAAAATCCTAAATCAATTATTAATTTTTATTTTAAAATTTATGTAACTGACATGTAAATTTATTATTGCATTAATGTTGGAGACCTTGATTAAAATCTGAAAACTAATAAGATTTCAATAAAAAAACATTAGTAACTAAGGACCGGATACTAATTTTTTCTTTATTATTTCCGTGTTAATTTGCTAAATGTGTTTAATTTTGGTTGCTGTGGGTTATAACCTTCTGAATTTCTCTCTTTTTTCTTTTGAGTTTTTTGGCGAATTTGGTTATTATCTCGGTTGAAACTCTTTAGTATGAGTACCACCTGCAGGGAGATGAATTCATTTGAAGTGGGCATATTGATTTCTACTCTTCTTTGGGTTTAACTACTCCTAGGCATCCATGATTGCAGGTTATATCCAAAATGGGGAAATTGAAAGTGCATTTGATTTATTTTATAGAATCTTGGCATTTGTGATGAAGCACGATGACTTCAATAATATGAGCATGCTGGGTGCCGTGTTTAAATAATACGGTGATTTGGATACAGCAGAGTACCAAACATAGTATAAATAATATGATAATTAGTTTGATGTTGAATTGCACCAAACGTTTAATTAATTTAGTCAGTACTATTCGATAACTATTTATCATATTCGACTGAAATAGTCAATACAGTCCGAGCTGCCAAACTAGGCCTATCTGTTTGATGCACCTCTAGATTAAGATACTATATTATTAAGGAAAACTAATGAAAATGACTTGAAAACTTTGAATTTTAACCCTAAGCAAAAAAAAAAAAAACGTAAAGTGAATAGTAACATGATTGACTTTTTCGTGTAAAAATATAGTTTTTCGTTAAAGTAAACAATACCAAAGCTTTTCGTTAAAGTTCCCATATATTATCCTCATACAATTTATTTGGACTTGACATTTTGGTATAGATTTTTGGTTCATCGTCAACGTTGATTATTTTCTTTTCCGATGGATTTGTTGTTTGAGTTCGTGTAGGTGTCAATTACACTTGTGGAGGGCAAAGAGGTTTCTTCATTTGTCAAAACTGTGCCCACCGGCGTACGATATTTAAATCTTTTTTCTGCTGATGATGACCGATTTTGAAATTATGAAAGGGCCTGTTTAGTTGCTGGCCATGCTTTTTGTGAAAGGATTTGGTTATTGTTTTTGTAATTTCTTAAATTGATGGAAAAAAAACAATTGCGTTTCCAAAATTCAAGAAACCCTGAGATTTGTGGAATATTATTGTTATTCTGACTTTTGTTGGAAGAGGTTGAATATTAACAATTGTGTGAATTATTCAAAAGCACATATCTTTGTGGCGATTGGGACACATCAAAGGCAAGAAGGGGAAACTTAGGAGCGGATTCAATTGAGGTTTTGAGAAATTTTTATGAACTTATAAATTTATATATTTAACGGAGTTTAATTGATTTTTAGGGGTTTTATGTAAAATTTTGAGTGAATTTCCTCAAATTTCAAGGAGAGATGTGAGATTTGAGGATGTTTAAAATACACTACGAAATCTCTCTAATTCCATCGATTCCCCAACTTTTTAAAATTCTTTAAAATCAATTCATGATTGAATACACTTATTAAAACACATTTAAAATCCTGATTAAATACACATTAACTTTTAGTGAATCACTTAAACTCCTGATTGAATAACCCTGAATTTGTAAAAAAAAAATTAAAATCTCTCAAATTCTAATTGAATACACCCATTGTAATTAGTTTGCCAAAAACCGCAACTACTATACATATGAAAACCCTTAGATGTAAGCAAGCATTGGCATACTGGTCATTCAAAATGGCCAAAAGGAAATTTTGTGGAAGATAGTAAAAGGTTACCACTTACTATTGTGAACTATTCAACAACCTTTAAATACATTCACATGTTTTAGTCTATGCCAAACTATGAGTCATAAACCTTAAGCTGTAGGTTCCACCAATGAAGAGATTTGGGTGGTTTTCCTAATTATGATTAAACCCTTTGAAGAAATTGGAATCAGATCAAAATTCGGTTGTCTTCAGAATCCTTACTGACCAAGGAAGCTACAAGAGGTCCAAACTTATTTAACCCCTATATTGAAACACTAAAATTTACAAGAGTGAGCCGCCCTATCTTCCCCAGAATGAAGGCTTCTCCAGTGCTCTAAGTAGAGAGAACAGAAGAGAGATGGGCAACAAAGTTTCCAGCGGAAACAAAAGGGGTAGCTGCAGCAGCAAGAAGTTGAGCAAGCACATTTCCGTCGAAACCAAACACATAGGAGGGTTACATACGAAGGAAATAAAATTGGGTTTTGCTCAGATCTTGGAGAAGAACCAACATGTTTATACTGATCCAACATTTGTATGTGACTTCTGTCTTCAGTTGATTCATCTGGAAAACTCATTCGACATCAAGGGTTGCACCCATTTTTACTGTCAAGAGTGCACTGTTAAATACGTAGTCTCCAGTCTCCGAATAAATGTCACATCCATTGTGTGCCCTGTACCGGACTGCCAGGGTGTCTTAGACCCAAATCACTGCCGTCAAATCCTTCCTTCCGACGTCTTTGTTTCGTGGGGCAATGCTTTAGGTGAGTCTGTACTTGCCCCTGAGAGCGATATTGATTCGACCTTCATATGTGATTTCTGTGTTGAGCCAGTTAACCTGAAAGACTCATTTAACATAAAGGGTTGCACCCATTTTTACTGTCAAGGCTGCATTGTTAAATTCATAGCATCCAAGCTGCAAGACAATGTCACTTGCATTACGTGCCCTGTACCGGACTGCAGCGGCGAGTTAGACATCGAGTACTGCCGTCCAATTATCCCGGAAGACGTCTTTGATCAGTGGGGAAAGGTCTTATGTGAATCTGTGGTTATGGACCCTCGGAGGAAGTACTTATACTGTCCCTACAACTCATGCTCGACGCTGTTGATTAATGAGGAACCAGAGGGTACCAGTCAGTCTGTGTGTCCTCATTGCAATAGAGAGTTTTGCGCCATGTGTAAGGTTCCTTGGCATACCGAATTTGATTGTGGCATGTTTCAGAAGCTGAAAGAGAAGGGCGAAGACAAGATGTTGGAAGTGCTTGCCAAGAATGAGAACTGGAGGAGGTGTCCAAATTGCAATTATTACGTTGAAAGAAAGGAGGGGTGTAGCTACATTTTATGCAGGTCAGTTGAAATTGTCTGCTGCCTCTAGATTTTCTGTAGATTGGTTCAATTTTTCTATGCTCGGAATCAAAATCCTTAATTTGAGTTAACTGTTATTCTGATATTTTAGTTTCTTCTAGATTTTCTGCAGTTTAGTTAATTAATTTCGAAATTAATATATGACTATATTTTACTGTGGAACTTTATCACGTGGTCTTTTTTTTTATTATAAACCCTATGTAAGTGGTGGATCCTCGTAGATTAAATAAATTTAGTGTAAATTATCCTATTGTTATAACCAGTCCATGAGTCCCGTTCAATTAGATGAACATGATGTTTAGTTTTATTCTTTCTCATCAAAGTTGACATTATCTTTTTGGTGTTTTGTTTTATTCTTGGGAGACTTTGGATGCGATTCTGAACCATGAATATTCTTTTACTGAAACTTTGTTGGTTTTCAATTTTTGATTGAAGTCCTTGAAATTAATGTGATAATTTATTTCTATATATGTTACTATATTTTTTAAATTAAAAATTGAAATTTATAGTTCTTTATATTAATGAGATTTAAAATATAAAACCATAATTTGTGCGATTAAAAATATTAAAATATAAATATACTATTGTTTGTGTGTGTGTGTGTGTGTGAACATGGGTACATTCATCAAAATTAAGTAAAAAATTAGTGTACCAAAACATGGGTACATTCTTCAAAATCACAAAAAAAAAAAAGAAGAAGAAGATATTAGGCTTAACATTAGTAACCTTCTTTGATTAAACTTGACATAGATACATTCTCAAATCAAAGAAAAAAGAATGTATCCATATAAGTTTAAAAATGGATTAGAAAAAAATTGAATAGATTTTATATTAAAAAAAATGGTACATTTTACATATAAGAAATTGGTATATGTAAGAATGAGTACATTTCAAGATTAAAAATTTGAAAACATTTTTTTTTAAAAAGCAAATGGGTACAAAATTATTCTATTTTTTTTTTTTGGAAATGTTTTGAATTAAAAGTTAATTAGAAGTTTAATAAAGGCGTGAGTATTAAAAATTTAAATCAATTATTAATTTTTATTTAAAAAAATTATGTAACTGACATGTAAATTCATTATTACATTAATGTTAGGAACTTAGATCAAAATCTAAAAACTAATAAGATTTAGTCAATAAACATTAGTAACTATGGACTAGATACTAATTTTTCCTTTATTCTTTCTCACAAAAGTTGATAACTATTGTTACAGGTGTCGACATGCTTTCTGTCACAATTGTGGAGTAGAAGCCTCCGTAACTTCTCATACCCGTCTTTGTCCAAGCTGTAATCAATAATGCGTTTTTGCTCATCTTGGTGTAATACTACAGGTTAAATGCAGGATGCTGCATTACATAATAAGGAGGAACTTATGTATTCGCTGTCACTTTGCTAATTAATTCCTTCATGATACTAGAATTATCATCATCAATGATGCAGTTTGTTTACATGTTTATAATATTTAATGGGATTAGTGTCACTTTTGGATTTTTTTCATATATGTAGAATTTGGATCTTCCTTGTCTTTTCTATCATAGTTAATAATCCAAAGAGTATGTTTTACAAGTAGTGCTATCTATACACCTCATTTTATTGTTCACACACCTTTTTTAATTTTAAGTCGTCAAATTTAATGATTTGAAGAATGTTAAATGACAGAAATTAAAAAAAAAAGTGTGTAAAAAAGTAAAAAAGGTGTGTGAACAACCCTATTTTACTCTATCATTCAATACTAGTGGATGATTTATTTCTTATTCTGCCATTCCTAGATTCAAGAACCCTGAAATTTCTGAATTACGGTGAGTTTATTTGATGATTGTTGGAGAAAATGGAGCGGTTGATGGGTATGAATGAAATATTCATAAGATTTTGAAGGCCCGTGCGAGCAAGATTCAAACGAAGGTTTTTGCATGGTTTAAAATTTTGATTGCTCTATTTTCTTTATATTTTTTAAAATTTATAAATTGATATAATGCAAAAGAAACTAAATAAAAATGAAGCATGGTGTGGTGGTTATGTACCAATCTGCATCCCTTATGTTTTTGGGTTCGAAACTCCTTATTTTTTAATACAAAAAAATATGGTGTGGTGGTTATGTACCAATCATGTCAACGTACAAATATTGAAATTAGAACCATTCTTGCTCATCTAGAGTTCGTTTCAAGAAAAATTTATGCATTAAACAAATTACTAATTATGATATTAATAGCATGAACTGTTAGTTTTTTTTTAAGTGTATTTATGCTCACCTCTTAAAGTAAGGATGAATTTTTTTATCAGTAGTTCTATATATATTGAGGCCAAGAGTTTCGAACTGATGACCCGTATGAAATATTTCCCACACAACCACTACTTTCTTGTGTCAACGTGCCATCCATGGTTTCGGTGTCCAAGACCGATGATGACAAGTAGTGCGTAATTTTATTGTCCCTTCCAGGATTACCAAAAAATATATAATTTGTATAATTATATTGCTAATTTTTTTATCTATTAAATTTGGAATATGTCAACAAAAAATTGATTGGAATAAGTTGGCATTTTTTTAATTAAAAAAAATCGGGTCAGAAGTTCAGAATTTAAATAATCTATATACACATTTCAATTTTCATTCAATTTTGAGTAGAAGTAGAATTCCGTCCAACATGAACATGCATTGAAATTAATAAAGTATGTAATTTTAACATACTTTCTTTGAACTTTTCACGCACCCTTTTTTTATTTATAGCATCAGATTGAATAAATTAATCAAGATTAACGAACATGATTGTGTGAGGCTAAATAATGTGTGTATTTTATAATGTCCCTTGAAATAATTCGCATTCCTAACTTACCACATGAAGTATTGGATAATCATTTTGGTTCCTCACTAATCATGTGTTTACTAATGCACACAATATCACACATATATGACTTCCACACTTAAAATCCATAATATTCGATCCCCCACCCCCACAATAGAAATATATTGTATGCATCTTGGTTTGGTTGAGTCCTAATTGACAAAGGGAGCTAACCGTGAGAGAAATTCTAATTAAACGCAAGTACATATTCTCCTGTCTCTAGTGAAATGATAAACACGCACTCCCTTAACTCTAATTAGGAATTTAGGAGTCTTATATTCCTACTATTATACTATAAATGAGGTCTCCGTTCCTCCATCGTAATTGGATCATGAATGCTTCAAAGGGAGAGGCGAGAGCATTCGAAGTTATGAAACGAACCCGGCAGCCGGGTTTGGCTCATAACCGCATTCAAACTTTTACATGTGATTTATGTGTTGAGCAAATGCATAAGGTACTCTTCTAGTGTAATATCATGCTTTGCTTCTGGATCTTTCTCTCCCCCTTGGTCGCTTCAGACACGCTGGAACAATTGTATTCTCCATTTGCAGAACATGGTTTTCCGCTGCTCTCATATATTTCGAGAAGGGAATGTTGTTGCTGACAAATTAGCCAATTTAGGGCTTCTCTCACCTTCTCTTGTTTGGCATTCTGTTCCCCCTATAGAGATCCTTCCCCTTCTGCAATCAGATTTCTTAGGCATGCCAGCCTACAGGTTTGTTTCCCCTTCTTGATGTGTGATTTCCTTTTTTACCTCACCTTTTTTGGATTTCCTTTTTCGTTTTGCAGCTTGTTTTGCAGGTTCTTACCTTTTAAGGTTTATAGAAGAGTTTGGGCATATGTCCACATATTCCTCTCCTTGTATCTTGCTTCTCAAGAGGGGTACGGTCTATGTCCCCCCCTCTTTTTTTCTTGTACTTCCTTTCCTAAAAGAGGTTAGGTGTATGTCCCCCTCTCTTTTTGTATTTCGTTTTTCTTGCTCTATGAGGGGTAAGGTTCATGTCCCCCCCTGTCTAAGTGTAACTTAATTTTCTTTTCAATATATTTACCTCGTACCGCCGAGGTTTCCCAAAAAAAAAAAAAAAAAAAAAAAGGTACTCTTATTCAAGATCAAGGGTTGCACCCATTTTTATTGTGAAAAATGTATTGTTAAATTTGTTGAGTCCAACCTCGAATACAATGTCACAAACATTATGTGCCCCTTACCGGGCTGCCCCGGCATGTTAGACCTTGAGTATTGCCGTCCAATTCTCCCACACGCCGTAAGTGACCGGTGGTGCAATGCCTTGAGAAGAAAAAAGACTGACTTCAAGTTCTTGTACTGCCCCTACGAGGGTTGCTCAGCCCTGTCGTTGCTTCATAAGAATTATGATGGCACCAGATTGTCTTGTTATGTATGTTTTTATTGCAAGAGAGACTTCTGCGCTACTTGTAAGGTTCCTTGGCATACAGGATTTGATTGTACCAATAGCTATGAAGAGTGGATGGTGGAGGAGCCTGGGAAGAAAAGTAACCGGAAGAGGTGCGCAAGTTGCAATTACTACGTCGAAAAATCTGATGGGTGCGATAACATGAGATGCAGGTCAGCTATATATACACACTTCTTCTGTTAAATTAGTTAACAGAAAATTTGACATAGGTTAGGGCAGTGGTTTTCAGTTAGTAACTTAATACGACTAACTAATCTGTGCAAAATTTCACTTAGTTCGAAAGGTTTAGTTATTTAATGTGATGATATATAAATGAATAAGTGTTGGCGATAAACCATAAAATGTTCTTAATACTAATTTAAAGAAGGGAAGGTTTTCCGATTTGAGTGAAAATTTGCAAGCATGACCTAAAATAATAAACAGTTAAGATCATGTGATTACTTTGTGAAGCGAGTTCAAAGGAATGGTTAGCGCCACAATTAAAGACTAGTTTAGATTTTTAATTGGTTAGAGCCACAATTAAAGACTAGTTTTGATTTTTAATTTTTATATTTGGTTAATTTAAAAATATTATGAATATTATTTTCTCCACGAGTCATAAAAATAATATCAATCTCACCTCTAGAAAAGAATGAACATTTCATGTGCTTATAAGAAATAGACTACTTCTCATATTATAAATTAATTTTACGATGTAAGTTCAACTTTTTTTCACAAACTTTAGAATCCTTTTCGACAAAAGAAGCTACCTATATGATACATTCAACAATTAATCGCAAGTATCAAAATATTATGTTATGTGCTTACATAAACGTCGCATGAGTCTAAGGTCTCACAAACTTCTCTTTATTCGTTCTCTTAGGTCACTAGAGGAGAGTTCATATACACTTCTTATTTCTCTTTGATAATGGAATCTCCCCACCATCAGCTCTTCTTTTGTGTTTCATGACCTTAAATTTTTGTTCTAGTTTTTGGCATCAACATGATCTTACATTTTGGGTCTAGTTTTTGGCAACAATACTAAGGGGCGATGATATGTGAAACAAAAACTCAGGCACTTACTAACTCACACTGTCACAACAGAATCATGAAAGAAAAAAAAAATCGCAAAGACTGGATGTCAGGTTGGGCTCCTAATTACCGACATGACGATATTAGTCAAAGTTCTTTTATATGTGATTTCTGTGTTGAGCCAGCAGATGTGAAAGACTTATTCAAGATAAAGGGTTGCAACCATTTTTACTGTCGTGAATGCGTTGTTAAATTCATAGTGTCCAAGCTCCAAGACACTGTCATAAACATTAAGTGCCCTGTACCAGGCTGCACGGGCATGCTAGACCTTGAGTACTGTCGGAAAATTCTGCCAAACAACGTCTTTGATCGGTGGCGCAATGCCGTGTATAGGAAAAGGATTATGGAGTCTAAGACTCACAAGTACTTCTACTGTCCCTTCAAGGATTGCTCAGCCATGTTAGTATATAAGAATGGCATGAAACCGAGTTGGTGGCTGTGTTCTCGTTGCAAAGGAGAGATCTGCGCTAGTTGTAAGGTTCCTTGGCATACAGGATATGATTGTGCCGAGTTTCAGAAACTAAGCAAGACCAAGGGTGGTCGTGAATCTGGAGATGAGGATAAGAAGGTTGAGGAGCTCGCCATGAAAAACAAGTGGAGGAGGTGTCCAGGTTGCAAATACTATGTTGAAAAATCTGGGGGGTGCGACGTCATAAACTGCAGGTCAGATACTTACTGCATCTGCATCTTACTATTTTTCTTGATATAGTGATACCGGGCATTTGGACTAAGCCACACACAATGTACCATCTATGAATTGTTATCGAACTTTTCACTAAGAAGAGTTGAACATAAGATTCCTTACTGACAAATAGAGAAAAATACCATCTAAAACCGCCAATGTCTTAAACACTAAACTTGGTTTCAAAATATTCAAATAATTTTCTATGAGAATTGATAATAATACTCCAAAATTAACATAAGTAAATCGGGCACTATTTAATTATTTTACAGCTACAGAGGAGAGAGTGCAAAATTGCAGTTAGGGGGGTGGAAAAAATCCCAAAAATCCTAAACCAAACCGAAAAATTCCCGAAACCAAACCGAAAAAATCCCAAACCAAAATTTCGGTACGAGAATCAGTCTCAAGTTTTTGGGAGTTCGGTAATCCCAAACCGAACCGAAAAAAAAAATATATATATATATATATATTATTTAATTTTCAAATACCTTTCAAACTCCCCTATTGCTCTCCAACAATTAACTGTATGCAAAAATCTCTTTCATTTTTTTGCTTTCATTTTGGTAAATAGCAAATTCTCCTTACTGCAATGAGTCATCCTAGTAATACATCCATTCTCTTTACTAAAAAATAACTTGATCACTTCACCCATGCTTGGGAACTGTCTAGAGACTATAGATACGCACAGATTGGGCGCACACTGCACAGTAACACATGCAAGTTATTATAGCCTAAAAGCCCAAAAAAAAAGCCGAAAAAGCCGAAAAGCCCAAAATTATTTCGAGATTCCCGATTGGTCCCGAAATCCCAAAACTATTTTAAGATTCTCGAAATTTAGGATTCCCGAAAATTTGGTTTGGGATCAGTATTGAAATTGGAATTTCCGAAAATTTCGGTTTGCGAATTGAGATAAGGGTTTCGGTATGGGATCTCGTACCGAACCACCCCTAGGGGGGAGGAGTGCAAATTATATCACCTTTTTGTATAGAAAAAAAATTGTTTTCTATGATTATATCTACAAAGTCATCGCAAGCCTAATTTAATTTGAGTTGAAGTACTAAGTTTGAACTTCATAATTTTTTTTGGGTAAATTACAAAAAATTACCTCAACTATTGGTGTCACGACACTTTCATATCTCATTTTTTAAAATTGACAATGTCATACCTCAACTACGAATTTGTGCCAATATTATACCTTCCGTTAGGGTTGGCGTGAGTTTCTCAATTAAATGCTGATGTGGCTTGATCCGGGGCCCATTTTTTATTAAAAAATTATTAAAAACTAAAAAAAATTATTTAATATTTTTTAAATATTAAAATAATAAAAAGTTATAAAAAATTAAAATTTAAAAAAAAACCTAACACTCAGTCGTCCCCTTCTTCCCTCCCCCCCCCCCCCGATTCTCTCTCTTCTCCCCATCTTCATCTTCTTCCCCCTTATTGCAACTGAACCCAGAAAAAAAAAGAGAAAAAAAAGAAAAAAAAAACCCAATTTGTCTTCCCCTTCCCCACTCCCTCTTCTACCTGTTCTGCCTGCACCACTCTCTACACCCGACCTCCCCACCTTGCACCCACTACCTGCAATCCAAAAAAAAAAAACTCCATATCCCGTGGTGGAATCGGGACGCGGAGAAAACGGGGGGAATAGGTGTGGAGGGAAGAGGGTGGATGCGCCGAGGGGGGACGAACGAACTGAGTTGGGTTGGTTGGGTTTGTGGTGGGGGGAGGGGGATGAACTGGATTTGGCTTGGTTTGGGTTTTTTTTTTCTTCTCTTCTTCTTCTTCCTCTTCCTCTTTCTAGGTTTGTTGTTGGAAGTGGGGTTGGGGAAAGTTGGGTTGGGTTGGGGCAGCGAAGTAACAGAAGGTATAACATTGACACAAATTCGTAAGATGAGGTATGACATTGTCAATTTTAAAAAATGAGGTATGAAAGTGTCGTGACATCAATAGTTGAGGTAGTTTTTTGTTATTTACCCTTTTTTTTATATTTATCTGATTTGGCTTGAATTGAAATATAAACAGTTTGAATCGTTGAAAAAAAAAGTCCCTACAAAGTGTGTCAAAATATGTCTCCCGATCCTAGTTACCCCTCCCCCCCAACACACACATACATATTAAATTATCATCCGTTAGCTAAGATGGTAGATTGAACTTTTATCATACTTTGTTTTTGTTTTTTGTTTTGTTTATTTTATCAATGACTCAACAGTTAAGTGGGATTATGAATGAGAAGGGAGAAGGGGGACTGGGGTGCGTTTGGTACGCGTGACGGGACGGGACGGGACGGAACGAGGCGTTCCGTCCCGCGTTTGGTACGCCTAAAACGAGTGGAACGAGGCGTTCCACGGGACAAGTTTTGGATGATTTTTGGTTCCACCTCCCCCCATGGAACGGGGTTGTTCCACGTCTGTGGGACAGAAATTTTTAACATTTTAGGACAACAATGCCCCTTGTCTTTTTCAAAATTTACAACATCCGTCCCGTCCTGTTCCCTCCCGTCCCGTCCCGTTCCGTCCCGTCCCGTCCCGTCCCGTCCCGTCCCGTCCCGTCTGCGTACCAAACGCACAGGGAACCTCAAACCCATGTAAGGAAGGCCGCAAATGTGCTTGATTTCCACTATAAAACTAGGCCGCCTCCTTTTATCTTTTGTTGATTAGGTACAAAATTGTAGCCTTTGTAACTACTTCGTAGGTATATTAATATGTCAATATACCTAATTAGTCTCCCAGTATCATAATATGTCCCAAGGTTGAATTCTAGCGCTGATGTATATCCAACCAAAAATTTTAAAAAAAAATCCTACCTACCAAGGAATGACAAAATCTGAGGATGAAAAAAACAAAATGCCCCTTGTTTTATTGATATTCATCACCAAAGTCGATAACTTATATACTAATGCTTCGGAGTGTAAATTGTTGCATGCAGGTGTGGATGTCAGTTCTTCTATGGAGATCCCTGTGGTACTCCACTAGCACTACCCGTCGCTAGGATTGCTTTCTGTTTATCTTTCATTTTATTTGTATTGGTATATATGTTTGTAATGTTAGGTAAACTAAAATTTTGAACTATATGATGGATATTATAAAAAATAAGTACATTATCCTATCATTTAATTATTAACAACCATATCATTTTATTTATAAAATTTGGTTTAGGTCTTCCTAACATTACCTGGTAGGTGTAGATGAAAGCTTTAGACGCATGAAATAAACACTTGACACCAATTGAGTACTATTCTTGGAGGCAGTTTTCTCTAGAGTCAAATTAAGAGGTCTTGCCCTCAAATCCACAAGCAGGTGAAAATTAATTTGGTCAAGTTTTTTTTTTTCTTTTTTTCAAACGATATTATCTACACTAAAGAGATAAGAGAGAGGCCAGTAACGGAGCCACACAGAACTTAGGATTGGCCCATGCCTATACTGAAATCACAACGGTTTATATCTATTGTCTGCAAGGGCTTGCAAAAACTAGCATGTGCCCCATTAGTTAGTGGCAAGGATTTAAATATCGGTAATATCGGAAATATCGGTAGTCCGAAAACACGGAAATATCGACGGAAATATCGATAAAATATCAATATCGATAAAAATTACATGGAAACCACGGAAATTATAAGAAAAACTTGGAAATTTTTATTGAAACTTTGTAGGATGTTTATTTAGTCAATTATCTATTAGTTTATCACAAAAAATTGGAAGGAAATGCATTGCATGATGGATTTAACTGATTTAAGTTGATTATATAGCGAGCTGGCAAACTTGTGAGTGTAAAAAATATGTAGTAATTAATGAAAGAAGTTTAAACACACCATAATCATTTATATATAATGAATTAGTACAATATTTTACACTCATTTAAACAAGAGATTAAGCAATGTGAGCTGTTGCTCCAAACCAATAACAATTGCGCCGAACCAATTACAATAATTTATATATAATGAATTAGTAAATAATTATTGAATAATATGTTATTTCTTATAAAAAAAAAACATACATATGTGAATGTTTTATGTACATATCTAATATGCTTGCATAAAAAAAAATCTAATAATTTATAATTATATAACATTTATAATTATAACTTAAAACAAAGAGAGAAATGGATGTTTATCCAAAACCCTAATCAATGTTTAACGCGCTTGATTGAAACTTAGTAACTCATGTTCATCATAATTGAAAAGCAAATTAAGTGATCCAAACATGAAAGGGAGAAAGAACCCAGAAAAGCAAACATGAAAGAGGCGGTGCTCGTCGGAAAACTGGGTTTGAGGCCGAAGGTTTGGGCAATTTTCAAAGCTTTGTAACTTCTTTGTTTCTTAACCAAATTAAGTGATTCAAAAGCTAAAATGTAGTTAGGAATGTGGAGAAGAGGTTCATACCAAGTGAGGACCGAGTGGTGGCCGGTGTTGACCGGAAAATGACCTGAAAGATGGCCAAACGACCACGGTTTATGAGTTCGGCCGGAATTCTACCCTAACTTTGAACGTCCATAACTTCTTCGTTTCTTAACCAAATTGAGTGATTCAAAAGCTAACATGTAGTTAGGAATGTGGATAAGAGGTTAATATCAAGTGAGGACCGAGTGGTGGTCGGTGTTGACCGGAAAATGACCTGAAAGATGGCCAAACGACCACGGTTTATGAGTTCGGCCGGAATTCTACCCTAACTTTGAACGTCCATAACTTCTTCGTTACTCAACCAAATTAAGTAATCCAAACATGAAAGTTGTAGTACTCGACAAGATGAAGAGATTGATACCCTGCACGCCGGCCAACTCGCCGTGGTTTGGCCGGAAAACGCCTCGAAAGGGGCGGTGCTGCCCAAACGGCCGGAATTCTACCCTAACTTTGAACGTCCATAACTTCTTCGTTACTCAACCAAATTAAGTGATCCAAACATGAAAGTTGTAGTACTCGACGAGATGAAGAGATTGATACCTTGCACGTCGGCCACCTCGCCGTGGTTTGGCCGGAAAACCCCTCAAAAGTGGCGGTGCTGCCCAAACGGCCGGAATTCTACCCTAACTTTGAACGTCCATAACTTCTTCGTTACTCAACCAAATTAAGTGATCCAAACATGAAAGTTGTAGTACTCGACGAGATGAAGAGATTGATACCTTGCACGCCGGCCAACTCATCGTGGTTTGGCTGGAAAACCCCTCGAAAGGGGCGGTGCTGCCCAAACAGCCGGAATTCTATCCTAACTTTGAACGTCCATAACTTCTTCGTTACTCAACCAAATTAAGTGATTTAAACATGAAAGTTGTAGTACTCGACGAGATGAAGAGATTGATACCCTTCACGCCGGCCAACTCGCCGTGGGTTGGCCGGAAAACGCCTCGAAAGGGGCGGTGGTCGTCGGAAAACTGGGTTTGCTTTTTGGAGTTTGTCCCACATCGGCTGTGGGAAAGCAGTCTGCTTCTGGCGTTGTCCCACATCGGCTGTGGGAAAGTATTGAGGATGCTCAAAGCCTATAAATGGAACATCCCATCCCTGAGTTAAGCATTCCTTCTTCGGCCCTTTGGCTGAGATGAAGGGTAGTGTCTTTTAGTAGTTTAATATCTCAAATGTGAACTAATTGTTCTCATGATATTAAACAAATTTTATTAAGTATTTTTTGGATTTCGATTGGCGACGATGTCTGAGTTTGGAGGAGGCTGTCGGCCGGAGTTGTGCAAGCTTCGACCTTCTTCTCTGATTCAAATTTTGTCGGTATCGCGATATTTTCGAAAATATCGCGATATTATCGATAATATCGCGATATATTAACGAAAATTATTTGGATAGTATAAAAATTATCGGGGTGTAAAAAAACGAAATTATCGGCGATATTTCGCCGATAATATCGATATTTAAATCCTCTTAGTGGTGCTTTGCACTTCCAAGTGTCCATGGTTCGATATTTTTTGGTATGCTAACATTTTTAGATTTTTTTTTAACTGAAAAAAAAAACCTTATAATTTATCTTATTTTTTACCATAATAAAACTAAGCCCTATTTTTATGTTATAATTGGCCTTATGTTTAAACAATAAAAACCATATAGTCGAGAGCAATCTCTTATTTTAAGTTATAACCTTAAATTTAATTCAAAGTTAATGTGTTAATTTTTTATATATCAAAACTCATAAACAAGTTTTGTTCTTATGATGTATCATTTCAATACTAATATGATGGTTTTTGTATGCCTTTAAAGGCCTCTCATAATCTGATTTTCTGGCTTCGAGAGTGGCTAAGCCTCACAATGAGTTAGCAATAATGTTGTTTAATTTCGCCTTTGACAAGAATCAAACTTAAGACTTCTCAGTTACAAATGAAGAGAAATACACTAAACCGTAGTACTAAGTGGCAATTTAGTCAAGTTGATCTTATCAATTTTTTTTTTTTGTAATCGTTGATCTTATCTATTAAGTAGTAGTCTTTTGGATCAAGTTGGCCTTAAATATCATGTTAAAGTAATTATGGGAAGATGACATCTTGAATTTTATTCATAATGTCCTTTTTTTTAATGTTTGTATAATCTTAAAATAATAATGAAACCACTATAACCACCTGAAAAAAAAAACAAAAAGAATTCTTAAAAACGCTATATAATAACAAGCCTTAAAGCAACAAAAGTGGCTAATTTCAAAACCAACTATACATATTAGTTTGACGATGATGCCCGGCAATCGCAATATAATCTGCAGGACGGGCCTTGAGGGTAGCCGGAATAGGCAGGCCGTCAAGGATTCCCATTCCGACATTGATGAGATCGTATTTATCAATTAAAAGAGAATGAAAAAACATTTTTGTATTCTATCACAACAAAAAAGTCAAGAACAGTAACGTAATTTCATAAAACAAAATTTGCTGTTTTTTTCTTAAACCTCACATACAGGTGATTGTATCTTGTCTAATTTAAAAAAAAATAAAAATAAAAAAATAAAAACCTTTCTCCCTCTCTCCCCACTCCCATGTCCTCTCTCACTCTCTTCCTATCTCCTTCAATTTTAAAAATAAAAGTAATATTTCACACAAATAGTTTACAGATATTAGTTATAGTTGCATCAGCACGAAAAAAAAATTCAAAATTAAAGTTAATCAGATCTTATTTTCGATCAACTATGTCACAAGAAAGACTGAATGAGTTAGCTATTTAATCAATTGAAAAAGAATTGGTTGAAAATTAGATTATGTAAACTTTTTGCGTCTAACAAAGTGAGACGTATAATATTTAAATAATGTTTGTATATTTTTCTTGACACACCCCGCCCGGAGACGAGAAGTGTTGGCCGTCACCAAAAGGTGACGTAACCAAAGTGCAGGTGATGAAAGAATGTGGATAAATTAAAACCGAATTAGAACTTAAATTAAACTACTAGAAAGAGTGCGGAAGTGGTAAAACTCATAAGTTACAATGTCAGAACATAGATAATAAATAGTGCAGTCGATCTAGTAAATGTACTTAATACACAACTGAAAAATAGTTCCTACATTAGAGTGGAAATATATCAGAACCGTCGGGTGATCCTCGAGTGCCACAGAATAAGACAGCTATCTAGGACCTGGAGGGGCGAAAAACAGAAGGGTGGTTGGGCACAAAATAAAGATTTATAAAACCATTTATCTTTTAGAACATACTAACCCCTTGCTGTAAAACATGTATAGTTTCCAAAAATATCATACTACATATAAGTACGAAAATACAATGCATGCCTGTAATACCCTAAAAATTTAAAATATATGTATATGTGGAGTAAATTGAGAATAAATAGATTTATGGTTATGAAATTGAATGGGGAAAATGTGAAATCCCGCTTCCAGATTCCATTATTATTTATGTCGTATAATTTTTCGTTAAGTGGAAAATGACGAAGTTGTCCTCTTGTATTAAACGGATTTCCTCGCGGATGAATTTGACCCTTTCATGATTTTCCAGATTTCTTTACATATTCGAATAATAAGTTTCGATACGGATGCGTGAGCGCAAACGGAATGTGAGTTGGAGTTAGGATGAGTAAGTTACGAATTTTCTAAATAAAAGGACATTTTAGTTAATTTAGATGGAACTTACTGGAAGCCAAGGACTTATTTTTTTTCTCCTTTCCTGCGTGAGAAACCAGCAGGGGGTGGGGGCTGCTGGGTTCTTCACCCCTTTAATTCTCCTTCACTCCAAAATTTTCAGGGAATCATAACTTTCTCGTACGACAACGAAATTACGCACGGTCGAAGCCTAAGTATTCGTAGCGAAGCCCTCTTCAATTTGATACCAAACCCATATGCTGGAACCAAGCGTGCTCATATGTTGAAGCCTAGAAGCTTTGACGGTTTTTGTAGTTTGTCCGCCGATTTCGGCTAACCTCGCCGGAGATAGGTTTCGACCCAAGAGAGAAAATACTCCTCTCTTCATGCTCTTCCAGGATATGTAAGTGGATCTTCCGAATTTCAAGTTCCATTTTCCAACAAGTTTGAGATTTATGTGTTTAACTTGAATTTCTAGTGTTCTTGTTGAGGAGTTGTGGTGGTAGCAATGATTTAAGAGCTCAGTAGCTAAGTGGTAGATTGATGAACGATTTTGGAGGGCAGGACAAGAACAAGAAATGGTACATACTTTAAATTTTATTGAATTGTTTGTAGACTTTGGCTAAAAGAGGAAGAATTAAGCATGATATGGGTAAGCTAACACATAGAAATAGAAGTTAAATATGATTCCTGGATAGTTTGGGATTACCCTGGAATTTTAAATTGGATTAAAGGAGTATAGGTTTAAATATTGCAGGAAACTTGTTCATTTTGCAGAGAGAAACTATGTTTCAAGTAGCCTACTTTGACTCTTGATTTCTATGTCCTTGTGAGTTCCCTTTGATCTAATATTGTGTGTTTTGAAATTAGACATGTCTGTGATCAAAACCCATATGATATCACTAAATTCTGTTGAATTTTGATGGATCAAAATTATGTCCAAAGTTGAGTCACAAGGCTGCCAGACAGTAGCAGAAAACTGGATTTCCAATTTCAGTACTCCATTTTCTTTTTGGCATAACTTTCAAATTAGAGCTCTGATTTCTACCAACTTTACATGCCTTTAAAGTACAGAAAACAAGCTTCAAAACCCATATAATATTATACAATTTGGTTTAGTTTTGAATGCTCCAAGGGGAGCCTAAACTTGGTTCAATAGTGCTGTTTCTGCAGATTTTATGGAGATATCTTGTTCTAGGAGCATAATGACGAACTACGAATGGCTTGATCCCTTCGCAGGGTACGTAGGTAGTCTAACGAGACGGTTAGATGCAGCCATAAAAATAACCCCTAGTTAATATTCTGTTGGATTTCTTTAACGAAAGGAATTTGTTATGGTTAATAGCATAGAGATTAACCATGACTTTATTTTGGCCTATCACTGGATTTAGCTTCCAAATAAGAGTTATGGGTCGTTACAATGCCAAATGTAAGTCCAGAAGTATATCACAGCAGAAAAGCTCAACAACAATATGTATATGATCATGTGATGTATTCATGCTAATATGTCAGTCGGAGTCACCTAATGTGACCTATACGACTACACCTATCGCTCATTAGTCATATGCTAACACACGAGTCGAAGTCACCTAATGTGACATGTACGACATGACTAGGTGTATAATAATAGTTTTAGTGCTACAATCACGTAAAGACTAGCGCTAAGTCTGGGTCACCTACAAGTCGGAGTCACTTAATGTGACTTGTACGATAGGACTAGCACCTACTTGGATCTAAGGCGAGCGTGTGGTGCTGGGAGGTGAACATACATGTGGAGAACTAGCCTGGCTCGAGACTGAACACTGACCTAGGGTGTAGCAATGATGAGCAATCTATATTCAAAAGCATGCCACATTGATTCAATCATTTCAAATCCACAACATAATATTATTTGAACATACACGTGAAGGACTAGCCTGGCCCGAGACTGAACACTGACCTAGGGTGTAGCAATGATGAGCAATCTATATGCAAAAGCATGCCACAGTGATTCAATCATTTCAAATCCACAACATAATCTTATTTGGACTTACCTGCGCGTCCCGCGTTCACCTTAGCATTTCAAAACATTCACAACAATTATATGCAGGTAATATGCATATGGACAATATAAAACTCAACCATATCATAGTATTTTAAAATATATAAGGTATGGCATAAAATGCATCAAACCATTTAAAAACACTTATGGAAACTATAAAGTATATACGTAATATACGAAAACAAAATGCCCACTCACTGGTATGTCGAAGGATCGTAGCCCTCCACCCTTGCTTGACCTCATACGTCCTCGAGATAAGTCTCCCCTATATGTGAAATTACTAATTTAATTAGGTTAATAACACATATGCGGAAACTTAAATAAAACCTTCATAGTTTGCTCAAACCTAGGGTTTAAATATATGAAAATGATCTACTCGACGTCACGGACCTACAGAAATTTTCAGAAACTAAATCGGAGACCGGACGCGCTGCCACTCACCGACTAAGGCACAGCCATATGCGCCACCACGCGCAGGCCAAACCCTGACGTCCGCCAGGTATATTCCGTCAGTTTGACGGAATATTTTGTTAAATAATTAATAGAGTTTAACGGTCGTTAGAATATTCCGTCAACTTTGACATAATATTCTGTTATCTTCTCCGGGGTCTTTATCGGTCGCCACCGCCGTGCGCCATCTGCCGCCGTTTGAACTCACCGGAATCTTGAAATTTTCATCGATTTCTAGGTAAAATTTCAAACATTCATATCTTTTTCATTTCTTTATATGGAAATGAAGCTTATGAAGAGTAGAACAAGATTGTACATTCCAAAAGTCCAAAAGTGGATGAGAAATGGCTTGAAAAAGCCTTGAAAGTCTCGGCCAAAAGTTTACTTCTCAAACTTAGGTTATTTCACGTCAACGTCTCACCAAAACTAGTCTAGGGACCTTAGGGAGTTGTAAGGAAGCTTCTCCTACCTTCAAAACCTCGTAACTCGGCCGAGATCACGTCGAACGCCAAAATACCGAGTCAAACTTTCCGAGTTGGTGAGTCAAAACTCGTCCATTCGAGGATCAGTGGGTATGGTTGTGTTAGTGGTGTTGAAGGGAGT
This sequence comes from Crataegus laevigata, assembly GCA_963580275.1. NCBI lineage: Eukaryota > Viridiplantae > Streptophyta > Magnoliopsida > Rosales > Rosaceae > Crataegus > Crataegus laevigata. Next base: position 33,309,949 of record OY756942.1, on the reverse strand, counting down.
CCAAATATATGGTTTTCAGGTTCGTTCTGTGAATGGATGATGGTGATCCTCTTCGTTGCAAAGAAGAAAGGGGTACGGGTTTGAGAAGGAAGAAAGAAGATAGAGAATGATGATGGTGATGTCTGATTGGCAGAAAAAAATAATGGGGTAGGACAGTTCTTATTGGTGCTAGAAAATGGGGAGGGAATGTAATAGGTTGGTGTGAAAATGAAGGCACGCAGATATGGTTTTAAAGAAAAACAAAGGATAAAATTCATACGATGAAATCTCATAAAATCTATCCAAAATAGTGATTCTACACTGTAGAATTTAACGTGCACTCGTAACGACAAGTATAAAATAATTATAATTGTGAGAAAAACAATTTAAAGCCAAATAAGTGCACCTACGTCAGAATACATTTTTCTCAAAAGGGAAAAATAGTCAAATTACACAATCGGGGATAATTTTTTGGAAAATTTAGGGACGGGTCGTCACATTTCTTTTTTTTATATTGATTTTAATGATATTTGATCTAGAAATAGATCTTTTCATGTTTTTTTTTGTCAAAATCTATTCATATATTTAGAAAATTCTTTTTTATACATATCAAAGTACAAATGGTTGGTGATCAAAGAACTCTAGGGCTCCGCTTCGAAGACTAGCTAGGGCCCAAAATTCTCAAGGCTGAACCTGCTAATTTGCCACCAAATTTGCTTCTCAAAACCCATGTTGAGGTTGAACAATTTGTAAATTTGACATAATCCTCTCAGTATCTGATAGAAGTGTCAAAAATTTCCAATGAGGGTTTTTTTATCCTACAAAAGCTTGAGTAAAACATGAGATCCTCCTTCAAATCATTAGGATTTTCTTAATTACAAACAATATTCCATCATAAGATGGGACGAAAGAGTGTTTAGACTCAAAGCACATTAAATTGAAAAGAAAAACCCTAACCACCAAGACAAATCAACCGCTTGCAAAACAATCAAAGTTTTTTTTTTGAGCAAAAAATTAATCAAAGTTTTAAAGCCAAACATCTTCGCTTGAAAAAGCCCATGCTTAAGACCTTTTGACCTCTTAATGTAGATAATATCGTTTGTTAAAAAAAACATTATGATTCCAATACTCATACAATTGTGTTATAGTTTATGAACATTCCAAAACACATACAATTTGTGTTATATTAAAATACCCTACAATTTGTGTTATATTAAAATACCCCTGCTTAATTTAAATCCCTATTTTAATTCTTAATTGCACATCATATTAATTAGCTTCGCCAGTTTCCTTATGTCACATCCCGGCCCGGGGCGGACCACTTTCCGGGCCCGCTCCACCACCGTAGCACGATATGTCCGCTTTGGGTCCCAACCACGCCCTCACGGTTTTGTTTCTGGGAACTCACGAGCAACTTCCCAGTGGGTCACCCATCATGGGAGTGCTCTAACCCCCTTCTCGCTTAACTTCGGAGTTCCTACGAAACTCAAAGCCAGTGAGCTCCCAAAAGACCTCGTGCTAGGTAGGGATGAGAATATACATTTAAGGATCACTCCCCTGGGCGATGTGGGATGTTACCCCTTATTTACAAATGTTGTCATAATAAATTTAAACACGTCCATAATTAGCTTTACCAATTAACATTTAAATTCAAATTGTTACCATAAGCAATCATCATTGGTGTAGAAAAATATATTATAATAAACGTAGAAACATTTCATAAACACACAAAATAATCACTTACCATTGACATGTTAGTGGATGATCTCTAAGAATGAGAAGAAGATGAAAATCACCATACAACAACTTATAAGTAAAATATAGGCACATATGTACAAAAGACAAACGTATCGGTTCACACATGTAGGTACTATATTGAAGGTCTACACATGTAAGTACCATAATTTAGGTCCATACGTAGAGGTACATACATATAGAAAACATAAGCCAAAACTCAGATTATAAGAAAGTTTAAAATTTATTAAGCAACAATTAGGCTATAAATTGAAAATGTGACAGCCCGTTCCGGATTAATTCATTGATAATGTGAAATGACACTTTTACCCTCATGTGTTTGTGGTTATGGGTGTAAGTTACGTTGGGCCAATGGGGTTGTATCCCACATTATTGGACCCAATGAGAATTTGGGCTTGTTTTAGATTCGATTAAAACACACACACACACACACACACACACACACACACACACACACACACACACACACACACACACACCACATGCACACGTGCACACTCCTTCTTCCCATTTCCGTCAACCTTCTCTCTCTTTCTCTCGAATTTTCTACCCATTTTCCTTATTCTTATACGGATATCACCACATCTCATGATCTAGTCACGGATCGAGGTTACCAGTACCCCCTTCATGCTCCTTGCAACTTTGTGAACTCATTGGTACCTTTGGTTTGACTCGAAACCACCTAGAACCCTGTGAACTTGAGAGCACCATTAATGTACTGTTCATGTGCTCGTAAACTAGGGGGTTTAAAGAGATTCTAAGATCACAGGGAGTCTTAGAACGTTCTCACGAAGCTCGGAGAGCAAGCGTGGTTGTTTTTGGAAGTCGGGATCGTGAGTTCGAGTTTTGGCCGAATTCCTTGGTTTTTCTCCGGCGAGTTTCCGTCGTGTTTTGGGCTTTAAAGAGGTGAAGCCTATCCAGAGGACGAGCGCAGCCACGCGAGGCTTGGGGGTTACGATCCTTCTTTGTATCAGTGATTAGGCTTTTGTTTTCAGTATCTATATATATATATGATTGGCATTTTTCCCAGAAATTACGTTTCTTTTAAATGGTTTTATAATTAAAATGCCATGTCAAATATCCTTATTGTTATTATGAATTATGTTGGTTATGGATTGGCGCCATGGACGCTCATGTAAGTCAGGTGAGTATATTGTTAGCGATAGTTGTGTTGATGATGAGATTAAGATATAGCTCATATTCCTGCACCCTGGTGTTTGTGCTCCGCCAGAGTAGAGCCTAACCTTCACGTGATCGTTCACCTCCTGCACTGTACGCTCACCTTGGATCCAAGGAATGTGTCAGCCTGTCGTATAGACCACTATAGGTGGTTCCGACTCGTAGGTGACTTGCGATACATCGCACAACCTTCACTTGATAGTAGCACTGAGCATAAGATTATACACCCAGCGTGTCGTACAGACCACTATAGGTGGTTCCGACTCATGTGCAGGATTTGGTTGACGAGCTATAGATTCAGCCGTACAGGTCACGTTAGGTGACTCCGGCTAACGTATTAATATTCCCGGCATATTATGATTTGATTTATCTCACCTGCTTGATGATTATACTAGTTGATTGGGTATTTTGACATGGCGTATTCTGACATGGCATATTTGACATTTATCGTTTTCCAGCATGATTTGACATATGAGTACGTATGATATTTTATGGGAAAGTATACATGTTTTACGGAGAGGGGTTACTACTTTGATATTGAAAGGTTTTGGAAAAGCTTTGTTTTTGCCCATTCACGTTTTCTGTTTTGCGCTCTTCCAGGTTTTAAGTTGCAGTGACGTTGGTGGCGAACGAGGCATCAAGGCAGTTCTGACATAGCACCATCCATGTAGGATTTCTCTGGTTATCGTTTTTCAGTACTTGTTTATTTTGGACTGCACCTATGATTTTTTTATCTTGACGTTGTGCTTTATGCTTCTATCTTTATCACTCTCACTTATCTTTTATTGTAAATTATTCGGGTTGTTTTTCGTTTTCTCACTTATTTCACTCTAGCACTTCCGCATGGCGCACTTAGCTACGTCACTCGCACGAGACAGCCAGCACGCCTTGATTTTTGGGTCGGGGTGTGTCAGAAAATCACTTTATCGAAATGAAATAAAAGTTAATTATTATCAGCTAAAACAGGAAAAGAATATTTAATTCAAAGGACTCAAGTCAATATTCAATCTTATACCCGAATTTAATAAGACATTTTTTAAGGATAATAATCTAATTAATTATGCGTAAAATAAATACGAAAAGCTCCAGTTAGATAGTTTCAATTGCAACTTCGCAGCACATGATCTTTTACTACAGTGATAGAAATGTGTTAAGCCATTTCATGACGGAGTGGGTTCAAACTCAGTCGACGGTTATTCTATCTAACATCCAAATTCTAATCTAATAAAAGGTATTGTTTGACAAAAAAAAAATTGCAACTTCTCAAGTATTTGATTGTCGTGTTAGATATAGCCTCTCTCTTTTAACTCAAGTTAAACCCCTCCCATCGTAGTTTAAATGAATAGATTCAATTAATCTCCGTAGTTTAAATGAATAGATCCAATTGATGAAATTAACACTCGAATGCAAGTGGTGAATATGATTTCAATTTGAGCAAGTAATTGTATCGAATCGTCGTGTAAGAGCATTAATTTCCTCTTAAAAGAAAGAAGAAATATAATGAACTAACTACATTTTGCACCTTTTACGTTGACCCATTACAATGATGGATCAAACAATCAATTGAGATTTTGAGATATTTTAATTCTTTTAATGAATATAGGGGTATTCAATCAAAATTTTAAGTAATTTTCTGAAATTTAAGGTGTATTCAATTAGAATTTTAAGATAGTTTATAACATTCCAAGTATATTAAATTAGAAATTAATTTTAAATAATTTGAGAAAGTTGAGGAATTAGAGAGAATTAGATAGATTTCGTAGTGTATTTTAAGCATCTACAAATCTCACATCTCCCCATGAGATTTTGAGGGAATCGAATCAAAATTTTATATAGAATCTCAACAAATCAATTAAACTCCATAAAAATTTATAGATTTATAAATCTATTAAAGTCTCTCAAATTCTTAATTGAATACACCCCTTAATCCAACCAAATACATAAACTAATCCAAGTTTAATATTTTAAAATGTAAATGATCTCATTTTCAAGGGGTGAAATATAATAGTAGTCCAAATATTTATATCAAACGTATTTCCAAATATTTTCCGTAGCTTGCACACTAAGGAAGAGGAGGAAAGTGAAATTGGAGAGAGAGAGAGAGAGAGAGAGAGAGGGGAGAGAAGAATCTCCTCCGGATCCATTACTTGGGAATCATAAGATTCTTATATTTCATCTGTTTATCATGTATCGTGCGATCATAAATTATTTAATTTTATTATTTTAAATTAAACATAAATAATACTTAACGAAAACTGATTGCACGATACACGAGATATAAGGGAGAGAGAGAGGAAAAGAATCTCCTCCGGATCCATTACTTGGGAATCATAAGATTCTCATATTTCATCCGTTTATCATGTATCGTGCGATCATAAATTATTTAATTTTATTATTTTAAATTAAACATAAATAATAATTAACGAAAACTGATTGAACGATACACCACATATAGGGCCGACCGAGATGTGGGATCACTGGGATTCCTACGTAATGGATCAGAGGGATCCTTTTCCTGAGACAGAGAGCATCCAAAAGCCTCACAATCTATTTCAGTGGCAGCCATGAGAAGAAGAATGAAAGCTAAGATGGAGAACCCACTGTCGTCTCACTCTCACTCTCGCATCGACTTTATCGACATTGAAGACGACACCTTCCGCTTCACACCCACTTCGCGGAATCCTTCAACCAACCCCATCAACGTCGACGACGACGACGACGACGACGACCTAGACCTCCGATCGATCACGGCTTCTCTGCTCAAATCGATGCCTACTCCTGCCGAAGCCGATAACGTTATCGACCTTTCTGAAGAAACCCTAGACTTCTACGACGGTGACGACGAGCTCAGAATTCTTAGGGTTAAACCCTCGAAAACTCCCTTCGGAAAGAGAAGAAAAAAGCCCTTTTCGGATTTTTCCGTGACCGAAGCAGGGCAATCTTCAAATTCCAAAAATGACCCGGATTTCGTTTGTGAAATCTGCGTCGAACCCAAGTCGGGAATCGAGTCGTTTCAGATCGAAAAATGCAGCCATGGTTATTGTACTGAGTGTATGGTTAAGTACGTGGCCTCCAAGCTTGAAGAGAACATAACCAGCATTAGGTGCCCTGTTCCTGATTGTATAGGGTTGCTGGAGCCGGAGTATTGCCGGCCGATTCTGCCTCCGGAGGTGTTTAACCTGTGGGGAAGTGCATTGTGTGAGGCTTTGATTCTTGGGTCAGAGAAATTCTACTGCCCCTATAAAGATTGCTCTGCAATGTTGATTGATGATGGGAAAGAGGTTGTGAGGCAATCAGCGTGTCCAAATTGTTGGAGAATGTTCTGTGCTCAGTGCAAGGCTCCTTGGCACGAAGGGATCGAATGCGAGGAGTTTCTAAAGTTGAATAAGGATGAGAGGGAAAAGGAGGATATCATGTTGAAGAACCTTGCGCAGAAGCAACAATGGAGAAGGTGCCCCAAATGTAGGTTCTATGTGGAAAAATCGATGGGTTGCATGTTCATGATGTGCAGGTCAGTTTTTTATCCGCTATGTTTCTTCAATTGTTTCTTGAAATTACTACTTGATTATTCATGTGCTATAAAAATTTCATTGTTTGTTGTGTAAATCTCCTGATATTGATTATTGCTGATACAATTGAATCACTTGGAATCGGATTGCTTTGTCATACACCATTTGCGCAAAATTTTATATAATAAGCATCAACAATACAAAATAGATTCCTCACTTCGATCTCTCTTTCAACCTCTAAAAACAGCAATTGCTGACTCCCCGAAAGTTGCATGATTGGAAACCATCTACCCTTGAGGTACCTTTACGATACAATAACGAAAATCCCTAGTTGGAGGAATTGTTGGCTTTCTGGCACTTCCATTAAGGCTATAATCTGAAATAGGAAATGAGTTTGAGCTAAATTTCCTATCTTTAGAATCCTTTGGCTTTGTTCTTCAAATTGGACGGCGAAATGAGGAGCAATCTGGAGTTCTGATGAGGGAGTACGTAGAAATACGGCTGCCATGCCTCGATACATTAAACTAGATTTGAGATCATAGGAACATAACTGTGATGATAGATTGACAAGAACTGGCATAGTTGTTCCCCTCAGATTCAGCTCAGCTTCATTTGAAGTGTGACTGTTTGACTACATTCAAAAGAAGGAGATAGGACATCAATCCTTTCTTAAATTCATATCAGAAATTCCCAGTTTTTTCAGGTGCAAAATTTAAACTTGAATTTTGTTCGTTTATGTGACCAGTCTATTAACTAAAATTTAAACTACTGCATATTTATAGACGCTTTGCCGACATTTGACCTGTTATGTACAAATTACTCAACACTATTTCAGCCTGTTATGTTCGGTAAATTCTTGAATGCTCTTTGAATTTCTGTTTATTTGCGTTGATTACAGGTGCAGAACTGCTTTCTGCTACAGATGTGGAGACGTTTTAGGGAACATTGATGACCACTATTGTCCTAGTTGTGGGGGCAGATGAAGTGCTCTACAATCTAGGTTAGGATGGTACTTCAAATATTGTAATTTATCAATGAATGTCGAAGAAAGTTTTAGAGCGCCAAAAGGTGGTTTAAACCAACACAAATCTGGATTGCAGGCATTTGTTGATTAATCAACTAGTGACTTGAAAGTACTGTACATATCTGCTTTCTTATTAGAATGCTTTTCAAGAAAATTTACCTTAAAATGTTTGGTTAGACATATTTTAAAATCATCAGATAACTAAAGTTCCACTTTGTATATCTTCATTTTCTAGGATGGCCAAGGTTTTCCATGGAATAGAGATGGGATTATAATCGTCGATATCTAGATTTTCTTGTACTTCTCAGTTCTCATAGTTCCAGTGAGTTTTCGATTCGGATATATCTTCGATTCAATTTTGACTTCTAAGCAGTTGTAAGGTTTACTTGCAGGTGTTTCCAGTGGCTTCCATCCTCTCCCCGTCACCTTATCACTTCACACGAAGAGTGAAATAAGGTGATGGGGAATATTTCCACGGTTGCATGTAAGAATGTCATGTTCACTAATCCTTCAGTATTCAGCAACGACGGGAAATAAAACCAAATGCAGTCAACTCTCAAGGTAACTCTCCATTTGGTTTTGTTCCCCATCGAGGCTCAATCTCGTTTTCAACAGCAAATCGTGCCAAAAACATACAAAATGATCAAAGATATTTCTACGAGACTACGTCAAGCCGTCTACTCATTGTGACACTCAAAGTCTTCTCCAAATTTTTATTTTGATTGAAGCCCAACTAAATCGACCTCAACCAGCAATATATGTACACAAATATTTTGAGCTAGTAATTGAATTACTGAAATATCCTTGACCAACAGTGTGGAAGGTTTGTTTTGGTCAACGAGAAGTGGTGAAGGAAGAACCTCCCACTACAACCAGAGGAGCCGAAACCCTCCGCTTTATCAGGGGCGGATGGTCACGTGTCACCGCCAAAATTACCAGAATGCCCTATATTTGCTGCACCGCATCTGCATGCATGCATCAGTTGGAGAGATTTCGGAGCTAACTTTGCGGCAATTTTGAAAGCTCATTGAATTATCTGTAACGTTCTACAGTCAACAGGAAATTTTTTGAAATCATGGACCAATCACTGGTTGACACCAGTGCACAAAAGGGTAATATACTCTTGATTTGTATAAGCCTACAAGGGCGGTTTCTTTCCATTCACTCGGATCTCTTTCGTTTCATTGATTGTTTTCGTATTTGTTTTAGTTTGTGAGTCTTAAAATTAATTTTCTTCTTTTGGTTGCACATTACTGCTTATAACTGCTGGTTCTACTCTATTGGCTTCTTTTCTATGTTCTTTTTTACATAAGCAATATTGGAGAAGGGGGATTTGAACACGGGACTTCGGTTAAGGTAAACACTTTTCATCATATGAGCTACAAGTTCCTTGCAACTTCTCTTATGCGGTAGTCTCTCTATTGAGTTGAGTGCCAATGAGGGATCACACTTCTAGTTACTGATTTTCTCTTGCGCGTGTGTATGTATGTATGCTCAACATTGACTTACATACGAAAAAAAACAAAACAGAAGAAGAAGAAGAAGATCCGTTCCTCTTGACGATGGACAAGTACATTAATCAAATTTTCAGTTCCTCATCGTGGTCAGATGTCGATGTTAAGGAAATACCATCTTGGGCATGTTGTGAATCTGAGCAACCGAATGAGGCGCTTCTTGGTTCAGCAGTTGCCGTGGATGAACATGAGAACAATAGTTCACCTACATATCTGACTAATTCGAACAGTTTGGAGAGCTTGGTTGCTCAGGATGTTTCATCTATTCTTCAAGATTTTGAACCAGATGCACAAGATGGTGGAAATTGCGAAGTTCAAAATATTGGCATGCACTATGGTATGGATGGGAACATGGTGAGAATACCTCTTCGCTCCATTGCACCGGAAAATGCGGGATGCAATAGCTTCGAACCACCCCTCTACCAGGGATTCAACGGAGATTTTGAAACCCTTTCTCCAATTTCTCACCCGTGGCCTCTTCAATCTTATGAGGGTGTTTCTCCAGCTCCTGCTTCTGGCATGGGACAAGGCAAAATGTGCAGCTTTGGAATAAATGGAGATTATGGGGATTATGTCATGCCAAGCGATCCCAACAACCTGGCTGCTTTAGTCTCCACAGAGGTATCAATCTGTGATTACCAACACGTTTAACGTTTATCACAAGCTTTAATGATAGTCAGCTCACTTATATCTGGTTGGATGAAATATCTAGCTATTTATATTTTTGGTAATTGAAATGCTTTTCCTATTGTCGCTTGTGTAATACAGAAGGGGATGCAGGACGTACAAAATTATCCTTTGCCTTCTTTCGCTTCTGCTCCTCGGATGCCTGGTTTGCAGTCTTTACCACAGGTACTTATCCTAAATCCACTGTCCTTTTGGATTTTTATTGAAGGTAGGTGTTTCATGTCGAATGTTTAGTCTTAACAGAAAGCATTACAGAAACTTACAATTTTCAATTGCAGAATACGTCAATTAACCCTGTTGGTGAATGTAATGGAAATGGAAAGCCTCGTATGAGGGCACGTCGAGGCCAGGCTACTGATCCACACAGTATTGCTGAAAGGGTTGGTTGTGTAGTTCACTTAACGTTTTGATTCTTCGATGCATTATTTTTTGAACCATTAGATTTTTGAAGTCCACTTTGTGTGCAGCTTCGGAGGGAAAAAATTTCTGATAGGATGAAGAATCTGCAAGAACTGGTGCCAAAGTCTAACAAGGTAAGCTCTTCTGTTCCACGCTGAAATACATCCTGTGTAATCAGTTCCGGTTGGGTCTTAGAGAAGTACTGATATCATTCATGATTTTGCAGACCGACAAGGCATCAATGCTTGATGAAATCATTGAGTATGTCAGATTTCTTCAGCTCCAAGTCAAGGTATGATAGAGAACTTTCACTCACAGTTTCGACCCCGTGCTTCATAAATAGGGTTGTCATAAAACACACTGTTCATCAGTTTTCCAAAGTATTTAATGCTAATGCTACATTTTTTTTCCTTGAACAAGATAGCGATTTACTTAAATTTGGTGAGCAAAATTGCACGAATCACTGTAAGAAAAACTGAAACATAATTTTCTGCTCGACACAACGATTTGCAGGAACTAAGCATGGGCAAAGTTGGGGCAGCAGGGGCAGTTGTCCCTCTCACCACAGACAGTCAAGCTAAGGTGCTAAGCCCTCTCTCTCTCTCTCTCTCTCTCTCTCTCTCTCTCTCTCTCTCTCTTTCTCTCTCTCTCTCTCTCTCTCTCTCTCTCTCTCTCTATGGACAAGGTGCTTAGGTTCAATTTACTACCTTGTTTAAGAATCGAGAAATTCTATGGCTCGAGTCTTAGTCTACTCTTAGGCAGAATATATATCGTCATCACTAAGAAACTGAAAAAAGGCCTCATACATACTAAAAAAGAAATAGCCCCCATATTTTCTTGTGCGCTAAGAAATAAGAATACAAAAGTCGACTATTATTAATGACAAGTGAATCTATGTCAGGTCGAGAATGGTTTGCCGCAGTTGCCATCAATCGGGCAAGCAGCTGACGTTTCTTTCGACGAAATTGCTTTAGAACAACTGGTGAGGCTGATGGAATCAGATGCGGACAAGGCACTGCAGCATCTCCAAAGCAAAGGTTTCTGCCTCATGCCGGTTGCTCTTGCTGATGCCATTTCCGCAGCAAAGGAATCATCATCGTCGCGGCCGTCAGCTCCCGTTCCTGATGATTGGAAGAAGAAGGAAACCAGTTTAGCTGACATCGCCGTGGTTCAGAATAACAGCCGCAGTAGCAGTAACAGCAGCAGCTCACCTGATCAGATCAAACCGAGAAGTCAACAACAAATTGGATTAGTTACTACTTCATGAATTTAATTTAATTTAATTTTTCTGTTTCCATGACCTTTGTTTTTACATTAAAAAAAAAAAAAAAAAAACCAATTTCTGAGGTTCTTGTTTTGTTTTGTGGGAACATGGTGGTCAGAGACTTGCATGTTACATCCATGAAATGTACTTTCATGGCAAGGAACTACTTGGCTTGTAAACATGCAGTAGGATCAGTTCAATCACGTGCCCTTGCTCACGTGTGATTTGACCGTTGTCCCCTCTGACCTGTTACATTAAAATCTCTATTTAACAATTGTAACAAAAACAAAAATAATCTAAAACTAACAACGGTTGTGAGATGGGTTTTGAGTCACGTCATATAGTTAAAGGTTTTTCTACTTTTGTGATATACATATTAATTCTAAACAAAGTATTTTTACAAGATGGTATATGTTTTGAACTAATTTATGTGGTGGTATTCGAATTTAATTGCAAAAACACGAGCTGATACACTATCTTAAACTAACTGACTTAACTTACATTTGCAAATTAATTCGTAAATAGTTAGATTAACTGACCTAACGGAAATTTTACCTGTATGTATGGTTTCCAATCCTTAATCCTTTACTGTTCCATTTTCTTTTTTGGAAAAATCAAATTCTAATAATTGAAGCTATTCACATAAGTTTGAAAACTTCTATGATTTGATATTTGAACTCAAAGCTCCATTGGTTAAATCTTTATTTGTTTCCTTTAAATTTAATTCGACATTATCCTTTTCTCTTCACATGCATTTCTTATACTAAATAATTTCCATGAATTATCATGACTCATGATAATTTTTTTTTTAAAAGAAAGAGGTAGCCACTCAAAAATCAACGTCAAGAGGAATAATTACAAAAAAAATTGACAATTGTTGTAAACAAATCCTAGTTGAAGTATGATTGTGTAAATCCTAGATTAGGTTTGATTAGAAGTTGTTATCTTTATCCTATTGTATCTCTTATTCCTTGGAGAGCAAGGAATGCTTTTACCCTAATACTATAAATAGAGGTGCAAGGTAGGAGGAATACACAACACAATTCCCCTACAATTCTCTCCTTCTCTCTTGCTTGTGCCGCCGGCCACTCCCTCTCCCTGACACACCCTAACCCGAAGACTAGGACGTGCTGGCCGTCACGTGAGCGTGACGTAACCATAAGTGCAGGCGGAAACGATAATATACTAACAAAATACGAGCCAACTAAAATCAGAAAACCCACTCATTGCAGTTATTAACAAACAAGCGTTCTAAGTGCATAAAAGGTACTAAACACACATAAACAGAGCATAAGCATCTAGGTGCAGTCAAGTAGGACTAAAACTATTTTACAACACCCTCGGGTGAACCCTACATTTATTTAGTCTTGTCAGAACGCCGAAGGAGTCCTCGTAGGTCACCAACGCTTCAACTATCAACTAGAACCTGGAGGGGCGCAAAACAGAAAACGTGAGTGGGCGAAAATCAAGCTTTTTCAAATCATTTCATAAATCCACATTTATAACCCCTCTTTGAAAAACCTGTATACTTTCCCAGAAAAATAGTATATAAACACATATATATCTCAACCATCTCAATCATCAATAAAAACAGATTCAATAGAGAATGTACCATGCCAAATTCAACAGTTTTGTATGAATGCATTAACATAATACAAATCAGGTGAAAGAAAGTAATCAACCGGAGACCCTCTAAAGGTCCTGTACGGTTGAATCTAGAGCTCAAAATCTCATCTTGCCGGAGTCACCAACTGTGACCTGTACGGCCTTCTGCACATAAGTCGGAACCACCTAATGTAGTCTGTACGACTTAATGGTTAATATTACGCTCTAGTGCTTTACTCATCAATCATTTATGCGCATAATCTAAGATCACCCACCAATCGGAACCTCTCTAAAGGTCTGTACGACTAGCCTGTCGGAACCACCTCCTATGGTCTGTACGACTAGCATCTACTTGGATCCAAGGTGAGCGTGCGATGCGGTGAATATTATAAGCACTAATATCATGGTGCAGGTTATGAGCTTAACATATATCTCAACATCATCATACAATAACAATACTCACCTGATACTTACCTGTACGTCCACCGCACCATTTCACATATATGCATCATACAACAATTCATAATATTCATGACATCCAATGCATGGCAATCAAAACATATTTCATATCTTATTTCAACATACTTTTCATTTACGTTTGATTTCTGGGAGAAATCGAGTATATAGGTATATATATAAAAACAAATGCCCACTCACTGGTATGTTGCCGGGTCGTGACCCCCTTGACGCCCCTGGTTGTGCTCGTCCTCGTTATAAGTTCCACCTAAAGGCGAAACCGCTAAAACAACGTCATTTAACGCACATTTAACGCACATAACCCAAACTAGGCAATTAATTCCTCATACAATGCTCAATTTTGACAAATGAATACTCTAACGTGATCTACACAACCTCAGGATCATCCCCATATTTTTAAAATAATTTTTGGACCCTTCACGCGCCCCCACGCGCCTGACATGGCACGGACCTACGCGCCCCCACGCGCGGCCCACGTGCCTTGCACAGTGCCGACGTCAGCCTTGCACAGTGATGACGTCAGTTGACGGCGTCAGGAATATTCCTGGAATATTCCGTCAACTTTAACGGCGTTAGGTTAACGGCGTCAGGTTAACGGCGTTGGAATATTCCGTCAGAGTTGACGGAATATTCCTTCTCCGTCGTCTTCTCCGGCGACTGGTTTCGCCGGAAAACTCGCCGGAAAACTGAGAAAATTTCAATTTAGCTATTCTCCTTCGTTTTTCGTCCAAATTTCTCGAATTTTATACCAATTTGAAGCCCTTAACATGTAGAATCACGATGGTATGATTTTAAGCACTAAAAACCACGGGATCATACCTTCCAAAATTTCACAAAATCGGCTAAACTTCGAACTAGGTGATTCTGACGTCCAAAACTTCCAAACGTTATGCTCCGAGTTTCCTTGGGACTTCCTAAGGCTCACTGTGATCTTGGTTAAGCCTAAAACACAACCAATTCGAAGTTTATAAACAGTACCCTCCACGGGAACTTTAGAACTAGGAGTTTTTCGAAGTGAAACTTACCTGGATTTGGTACCTACGTGATCGTGAAGTCCTCAGGGTTGCAATGGTGACCTTAACTCCGGCGTTGGTGGAAGTTTTAGGTGGGTTTGAGTGATGGTTCACGATCGGGAGTTCGAGAGAGAAATACGAGAGTTTGAGAAGAGAGAGAGAAACCAGATACGGGTTTTGGGGAAGGATTTGAGGGATAGGGATCCCATGTGAGGTCCTACCCAATTTGACTACAAAATTATTACCACAAAGTAAGCCTAAGTCTAAGTTAATAACCCACAACAATATTCTAATTAACCAAAGAGTAGAACTTAAATTAAAACCAACGTCACATTTACGCACCTTAATCCCGCTCAAGGGTATTTTTGTAATTTTACATCTTCAGAATTAAAATTCCAGAACGGGTTGTAACAATCTCCCCTCCTTATAGAATTTCGTCCCCGAAATTCCAGCAACCAACCAACCCATCAATACTCATAGAATAACCTCGGATACATATCTCTCATCCGTTCTTCTGTCTCCCAAGTAGCTTCTTCCGCTGAATGGTTCCTCCACAATACTTTTACCAAGCTCACTACTTTATTCCTTAAAGTCTTATCTTTCCTATCCAGTATAGTCACTGGTTCTTCGTCATACGTCAAATCCAGATTGATTTCCAATGGTTGAGGAGGAATCACATGTGAAGGATCTGAAACATAATGCCGAAGCATTGAGACATGAAACACATTATGCACCTTAGACAACTCTGGAGGCAGCTCCAACCTGTAAGCAACTTCACCAATCCTCTCAATGATCTCATAAGGTCCAATGTACCTGGGACTGAGCTTTCCTTTCTTCCCAAATCGAACCACACCTTTCCAAGGTGATAATTTCAAAAATACATAGTCCCCCACATTATACATTCTATCCGTGGTATGTCGATCCACTAGGCTCCTTTGTCTATCCTGGGCCGCTTTCAGGTTAGACTTAATCACCTGGACATTCTGAGTGGTCTCATCCACAATCTCTGGGCCCTCAAGTACTCTTTCACCGACCGCTGACCAACATAATGGCGTACTACAAGCTTTACCATAAAGCGCTTCAAATGGAGACATTCCAATACTCGAATGAAAACTATTGTTGTAGGCAAACTCCATCAAATCTAAGCGATCATGCCAAGAATCACCAAATTGCATCACAGAGGATCTCAACATATCTTCGAGTGTCTGAATAGTCCTCTCTGACTGACCATCAGTCTGTGGGTGATATGTTGTACTGTAGAGCAATCTAGTGCCCAAAGCTTCTTGAAAAGCTATCCAAAACTTAGAAGTAAACCTTGGATCTCGATCAGAAATGATATTCACTGGGACACCATGATACTTTACCACCTTTGAAATGAACAACTTAGCCAACTTATTTAAAGGGTACTTCTCCCTTACTGGAATAAAATGTGCTGTTTTGGTAAGTCGATCTACAACCACCCAAATGCCATCAAAACCATTTTGTGTACGAGGTAGCTTATACACAAAATCCATCGTTATGTTCTCCCACTTCCACTGGGGAACAGGGAGTGGTTGCAACCGTCCAAACGGCTTCTTCCTTTCAGCCTTAACCTGCTGGCAAACCATACACCTACTTACATACTCTGCAATCTCCCTTTTCATACCCGGCCAATAGTAAAATGGTCGAATGGTATGATACATTTTAGTTCCTCCTGGGTGCATAGCATAAGCCGAACAATGTGCTTCATCCAAAATTTCTTTCTTTAATTCCTTATTATTGGGCACATACATCCTGTTCTCTTGCATAAGCATACCATCTGATCCTCGGATCCTGAGATCTTTCTTCTTCCCTTCCTTTCTTAAACTGACCAACTCTTGGATTTCTTCATCCAACGATTGAGCTGCAAGCACCCGATCAATTAAAATTGGTTTGACTTGAAAATTGGCAAGAAAAGCTTCACTTCGTTCTTCCAATTCTAACTCTACTCCAGTAAATCTCAACTCTGCAAGAAGAGGAACACGGCTGGCATACAAAGCGTTAAGTCGACCTTGAGGTTTCCTACTCAGGGCATCAGCTACCACATTTGCACGACCCGGATGGTACTCAATCGTGCAATCATAATCACTTAGTAATTCCAACCATCTTCTCTGACGAAGATTAAGATCATGCTGAGTGAAAAGGTACTGAAGACTTTTATGATCTGTAAAGATCTTACATTTCTCGCCATAGAGATAATGTCTCCAAATCTTCAAAGCAAACACAATAGCTGCCAACTCAAGATCGTGAGTAGGATAGTTCCTTTCATGAGTCTTCAACTGCCTAGAAGCATAGGCAATCACTTTACTATGCTGCATCAAAACGCAACCCAAACCATTCAAAGAAGCATCACTGTAGATTTCGAAGTTACCACTATCGTCGGGAAGTACTAACACCGGTGCACGAGTGAGGCAATATTTCAACTGCTGAAAACTTTGCTCACAACTATTATCCCACTCAAACTTAACATCCTTCCTGGTTAACTTCGTTAATGGCAAGGCGATCATAGAAAAGTCTTGAACAAACCGTCGATAATAACCTGCCAAGCCAAGAAAACTTCGTACCTCAGTGACGGTTCGAGGTTGTTCCCAACTCTCCACTGCTGCTATCTTTTGAGGATCCACTTGAATTCCTTGAGCCGATACCACATGTCCCAAAAATGCCACTTGATCCAGCCAAAACTGACATTTACTAAACTTGGCATATAATTGGTGTTCCCTCAACTTCCTTAACACCAAGTTAAGATGTCGAATATGGTCTGATTTCGACTTAGAGTATACCAGAATATCATCAATAAAAACAATCACAAACCTGTCGAGATATTCTTGGAATACTTCATTCATCAATCTCATGAAAGCTGCAGGGGCATTAGTTAATCCAAATGGCATGACCAAAAACTCATAATGCCCATAACGAGTCCTGAAAGCCGTTTTATAAACATCCTCTTCTTTAATCTTTAATTGATAATACCCAGACCTCAAATCGATCTTAGAAAACACACAGGCACCCTTGAGTTGATCGAACAAATCATCTATACGAGGCAATGGATAACGGTTTTTAATCGTTACCCGATTCAATTGCCTGTAATCAATACACAATCTCAAAGTTCCATCCTTCTTCCTTACAAACAACACCGGAGCTCCCCACGGTGAAGAACTAGGCTGAATGAAACCTTTATCAATTAATTCTTGCAATTGAATTTTCAATTCTCTTAACTCCGCTGGTGCCATCCTATAAGGAGTCAAAGAGATAGGGTTTGTACTTGGAAGCAAATCAATCGAAAACTCCACATCTCTATCTGGAGGCAATCCAGGCAAATCATCCGGAAACACATCAGGATAGTGTTTGACTACTCCGACTTCCTCCACACTACTGGGAGCAACATCATTCAAAACCACATGTGCTAAGTATCCCTGACAACCCTTGGATAACAATTTCTTTGCCCTTAAGGCAGAAATAACAGTATGCCTCACCCCACTTCTTTCACCCACAAATGTAACCTCGGATAGTCCAGGACGAAGAAAAGTAACTGATTTCCCGTAACAATCTATATGGGCGCGATTATAATGCAACCAATCCGCCCCTAAAATCACATCAAAATCCACGATGTCTAACGGGATAAGATTAGCAAGCATAACTACATTATCTACCCTCACTGGACACCCAGGATAAAAATTATCAACATAATATTTATCCCCTCTAGGCATAGCAAACTCTAAATCAAACCCTAGAGGTGAAGGATGAGGTTGTGTCATTTGAGCAAATGTATGTGAAATCACAGAGTGTGTAGCACCACAATCAATCAAGACTCTAGCAAAATGACCAAGAACATTCAACGTCCCATAATCAAGTCTGGATAGTTCTGAGCATCTTGCAGCGAGATGTGGTTAATATGTCCCTGAGCTGGCTGTCGTCCTCCACGACCTCTGCCACCCTGATTACCTCGTCCTTGATGAGTACGTCCTTGACCTGCCTGGGCAGGCTGCCTAGACGGCTCTGCTCTACTAGCAGCAACCCCACTCTGCTGTGGCTGACTCCCCTGATACCCCTGAGATCCGCTAGCTGGCATAGACGGATATGAAGTATAACCTCCCTGATCCTGAGAATATCCACTCTGAAAATAAGGATCCTGGAAATATTGATACTGTCCCGAAGCATAAGGAGCAGCATCACCTTGATAGTGATAAGCACCGCCACGACCCCACTGGCCATAACTGCCTGAATTAAAGTTCTGCTGAGTCGGTGCTGAAGCTGGCATAACAGGCTGCTGGGGCCTCTGTTGACCTTGGGGACAATGCATAGCTCGATGTCCTAGCTGACCACATGTAAAGCATGCACCACTGATTCTCCTACATTCCCCATGATGTCGGAAATTACAACGGCGACATAACGAAGGACCAGAACCACCAGCACCACCAAAGCCTCTCTGAACAGGAAACCTAGGTCCACTACCAAACCTACCACCTCCTCTCCTCGGGCCTGGGGCACTAAATCCACCATTGAAGGAACTCGAACTCATTCCACTTTTCTTGAAATTCTGCGTCTGACGAGGTCCCTGGAATGAGATGCCTTTACCTTTGCCATCATTTCTCTGATGGCCACCCTTCTTATCTTCCTCTTCGTCACTATCACTAGGAAGTTTCTCGGACTCCTCCATCCGAACCATGATCCCAGAAAACTCATGATAGTTAGCACAAGGAAGTGCACTAGCAAATGTTCGCCATTTCTTCTTTGATCCCAACTTAAATCGGCGAAGCATTTCCACTGGATTAGCAGCCACTTCCGGATCATAACGAGACAAATCTGTAAACTTCCTGTAGTATTCACCCGCCGACATCTTTCTTTGCTTCAGTTGGGTGAACTCCTGTTTCTTACTATCAATGTACTCCGGAGGAATAAATCTTTTCTTAAATATTCCCTTGAATGTGTTCCAATCTTGCACCATCTCAGGTGCCAGAAAGTTAGTTTCATTTCCCCACCAAACTGCAATTTCACGGCTTAAAAACCAAATGGTAGTTTCGACCCATCTACTCTCAGGTAGGTTCCCTTGACTCTGCATCACTTGAAAGGTCTGCTCAATCCGATCCAACCACCTTTCTGCCCCCTCATAACCTTCATTTCCTTCAAAGGTTTCCAATCTCAGATTATACATCGTCTCTACGGGCGTTCTCTGAGGAGGACGGATATTAGCCTGAAAAGCTTGAGCCATTGCTTCCCCATACTGAGCCATATCGGGGAGATTAGGCTCAGTAGCACGGCGGGGCTCTATACGAGGCGGCATAGTTCTGACAAAAGAAATCAAAGAAATCAATAGAAGATTTCACTAGTTATACAGGACTGCAACCTATGCTCTGATACCAAACTGACACACCCTAACCCGAAGACTAGGACGTGCTGGCCGTCACGTGAGCGTGACGTAACCATAAGTGCAGGCGGAAACGATAATATACTAACAAAATACGAGCCAACTAAAATCAGAAAACCCACTCATTGCAGTTATTAACAAACAAGCGTTCTAAGTGCATAAAAGGTACTAAACACACATAAACAGAGCATAAGCATCTAGGTGCAGTCAAGTAGGACTAAAACTATTTTACAACACCCTCGGGTGAACCCTACATTTATTTAGTCTTGTCAGAACGCCGAAGGAGTCCTCGTAGGTCACCAACGCTTCAACTATCAACTAGAACCTGGAGGGGCGCAAAACAGAAAACGTGAGTGGGCGAAAATTAAGCTTTTTCAAATCATTTCATAAATCCACATTTATAACCCCTCTTTGAAAAACCTGTATACTTTCCCAGAAAAATAGTATATAAACACATATATATCTCAACCATCTCAATCATCAATAAAAACAGATTCAATAGAGAATGTACCATGCCAAATTCAACAGTTTTGTATGAATGCATTAACATAATACAAATCAGGTGAAAGAAAGTAATCAACCGGAGACCCTCTAAAGGTCCTGTACGGTTGAATCTAGAGCTCAAAATCTCATCTTGCCGGAGTCACCAACTGTGACCTGTACGGCCTTCTGCACATAAGTCGGAACCACCTAATGTAGTCTGTACGACTTAATGGTTAATATTACGCTCTAGTGCTTTACTCATCAATCATTTATGCGCATAATCTAAGATCACCCACCAATCGGAACCTCTCTAAAGGTCTGTACGACTAGCCTGTCGGAACCACCTCCTATGGTCTGTACGACTAGCATCTACTTGGATCCAAGGTGAGCGTGCGATGCGGTGAATATTATAAGCACTAATATCATGGTGCAGGTTATGAGCTTAACATATATCTCAACATCATCATACAATAACAATACTCACCTGATACTTACCTGTACGTCCACCGCACCATTTCACATATATGCATCATACAACAATTCATAATATTCATGACATCCAATGCATGGCAATCAAAACATATTTCATATCTTATTTCAACATACTTTTCATTTACGTTTGATTTCTGGGAGAAATCGAGTATATAGGTATATATATAAAAACAAATGCCCACTCACTGGTATGTTGCCGGGTCGTGACCCCCTTGACGCCCCTGGTTGTGCTCGTCCTCGTTATAAGTTCCACCTAAAGGCGAAACCGCTAAAACAACGTCATTTAACGCACATTTAACGCACATAACCCAAACTAGGCAATTAATTCCTCATACAATGCTCAATTTTGACAAATGAATACTCTAACGTGATCTACACAACCTCAGGATCATCCCCATATTTTTAAAATAATTTTTGGACCCTTCACGCGCCCCCACGCGCCTGACATGGCACGGACCTACGCGCCCCCACGCGCGGCCCACGTGCCTTGCACAGTGCCGACGTCAGCCTTGCACAGTGATGACGTCAGTTGACGGCGTCAGGAATATTCCTGGAATATTCCGTCAACTTTAACGGCGTTAGGTTAACGGCGTCAGGTTAACGGCGTTGGAATATTCCGTCAGAGTTGACGGAATATTCCTTCTCCGTCGTCTTCTCCGGCGACTGGTTTCGCCGGAAAACTCGCCGGAAAACTGAGAAAATTTCAATTTAGCTATTCTCCTTCGTTTTTCGTCCAAATTTCTCGAATTTTATACCAATTTGAAGCCCTTAACATGTAGAATCACGATGGTATGATTTTAAGCACTAAAAACCACGGGATCATACCTTCCAAAATTTCACAAAATCGGCTAAACTTCGAACTAGGTGATTCTGACGTCCAAAACTTCCAAACGTTATGCTCCGAGTTTCCTTGGGACTTCCTAAGGCTCACTGTGATCTTGGTTAAGCCTAAAACACAACCAATTCGAAGTTTATGAACAGTACCCTCCACGGGAACTTTAGAACTAGGAGTTTTTCGAAGTGAAACTTACCTGGATTTGGTACCTACGTGATCGTGAAGTCCTCAGGGTTGCAATGGTGACCTTAACTCCGGCGTTGGTGGAAGTTTTAGGTGGGTTTGAGTGATGGTTCACGATCGGGAGTTCGAGAGAGAAAGACGAGAGTTTGAGAATAGAGAGAGAAACCAGATACGGGTTTTGGGGAAGGATTTGAGGGATAGGGATCCCATGTGAGGTCCTACCCAATTTGACTACAAAATTATTACCACAAAGTAAGCCTAAGTCTAAGTTAATAACCCACAACAATATTCTAATTAACCAAAGAGTAGAACTTAAATTGAAACCAACGTCACATTTACGCACCTTAATCCCGCTCAAGGGTATTTTTGTAATTTTACATCTTCGGAATTAAAATTCCGGAACGGGTTATAACACTCCCTCTCTCTCCCTTTGTCAGATAAAATAGTCCACAACACGTTATCAGCACGCTCCTACCGCTGCACTTAGGAATCTGACGTTGGAGAAATTTTCTGCATCAAACCAGTTCATCCATATCATCACGCAATCAGGTTCTTTCAAAACAACGGCTTTTAACTCGATATTTTGCAAGCCCTGATAGCATGAACATTCACCATGATGCATGACCCAACTTTATGTTTAACGTATTTTAGATTCTACATAAATTGTGTATGCCTCATAACCATAATTGTTTAAATTAAGTGAATTTGATATTTGTCATGAATTGAATCTTACATATGTACATGCATTGAAAATTATATTTTTGCATTTGCATCAATTTACATATGTGATTCATTAAAATATATTGTTGCATTAAATTATTTTGAATTGAAACAAAAAAAAAAAAAAAAAAAAAAAGTTTTTTGCGGCTTGTCAGCCGCACCCCAAAAGAGAAATTTTTTTTTAAGCCCTAATGGGCCTCATTTTTTTTTGGCCCGTGAACTTAAAAAAAAAAAAAAAAAATGTTTTTTTTGTTTTTGGGCCTGCTTGCCCATACTGAAAAACAGAAAAAAAAAAAAACAGATTTTTGGGCCTGCAGCCCCACCTAACACCCCAGCCCAATTTTTTGGGCATTTGTTTAAAAGGGTCTCTTTTCATTTTTTTTTACCCCCCCCCCGGTGGTTTAAATTTTCTTTCTTTATTTTTTTTTTGGTCCCGCAAAAATTTTATTTACCCAATTATTTTTTTTTACGCTCAATGGGTTTTTATTTTTTTAGCTATACCCTAATTTGGCCCGAAGTCCAAATAATTAAATAAATTAATTCAATTGCATTCATAAACCTAAAATTATATTGTTGCATATTTGTTTGCATATATATTTGTGTTTGCCTGCAGGAATATATGAACCTGAAGTTCATAATTAATTTGAAACCTGAAGTTTCTTATAAACATGCCTTATTAGTTAGTGATTTGTTTTTGGATATTAAGTTTTAATCCTTGAATAAATTAAATTATTTTGAATTGATAATTGTTTTATAAACCTTTATGCATGTGACCGATTCAAATTAATTTTTCATTCTAGGTATGACTAGTGGGAAAGTTAGTTGTCTGGCAGATAGTGCAACCACGCACACAGTTTTGCGTGAACGCATCTATTTCACTAACTTCATACCTAAGAATGCACCTCTGACAACCCTCTCAGGTCCATCCAACCTGATAGAAGGATACGGTAAGGCACGTATAATGTTGTCCAATGGTACAATCTTGACCATTGATGAGGCACTCTATTCCCCACGTTCCGGAAGAACGTTACTAAGTTTCAAGGATATTAGAGATAATAATTTCCATGCTGAAACCCACGTAGAAAACGGAGTTGAATTTCTGTGCATAACTTCCTACGAATATGGCCAGAAGCGTATTCTAGAGAAGATGGAGCGTATCCCGAGTGGTCTGTATACTACAACCATACGCCCCATAGAAAGCCACTATGTGGCCGGCCCTACTACTGGGACCGCGCACGAAATTACACTTTGGCATGACCGTTTGGGACATCCTGGACGAATAGCGATGTGCCGTATCCTCAAATCATCACACGGGCATCCACTAACCCGAAGTTTAGGTTCGATCCAAGGAATCGCATGTCAAACATGTTCTATGGGAAAGCTTATTACTAAGCCTTCTTATGACAAGATTCGTTCGAATCCTCCCATTTTTCTACAACGGATTCAGGGGGACATTTGTGGACCGATTCAACCTCCTTACGGACCATTTAGATATTTTATGGTTTTGGTTAACGCTTCCACACGTTGGTCACATGTGTGCTTGTTGTCCACAAGGAACGCTGCATTCTCCAAACTGTTGGCTCAGGTTATCAAGCTCAGGGCTCACCACCCTGATTATCCAATCAAATCTATTCGATTGGATAATGCTGGAGAATTCACATCAAAAACTTTTGATGACTATTGCATGTCGGTTGGGGTTGAAGTTGAACATCTAGTACCCCATGTTCACACCCAGAACGGCCTGGCAGAAGCTTTCATTAAGCGCTT
The DNA here is from genome assembly GCA_963580275.1 of Crataegus laevigata. Lineage (NCBI taxonomy): Eukaryota > Viridiplantae > Streptophyta > Magnoliopsida > Rosales > Rosaceae > Crataegus > Crataegus laevigata. The sequence goes on along the minus strand of OY756942.1, from coordinate 33,285,681 downwards.
ACAAATGATTGCTCGATCGTTGGTCATACGTACCAAGCTCCCGATCGCTGCTTGGGGCCATGCAATATTGCACGCAGCAAAGTTGGTCCGCCTGAGGCCTGTTGCGACACAACCATTCAGTGCCCTTCAGTTGGTCACCGGATATGAACCCGACATATCGCATCTGCGCGTTTTTGGTTGTGCGGTATATGTGCCGATCTCGCCGCCCTTACGTACAAAAATGGGGCCTCAGCGAAGGATGGGAATCTATGTCGGATATGATTCTCCTTCGATTATTCGTTACTTAGAACCTTTGACAGGCGATCTGTTTACCGCTCGTTTTGCGGATTGTCACTTCTATGAGACAGTCTTCCCGTCGCTAGGGGGAGATAAGAATGTCAACGTTCCTGAAGAACGACGCGAATTATCGTGGACGACTCCCACTTTGTCTCATTTAGATCCCCGCACCGCTCAGTCTGAAACTGAAGTGCAGCGCATATTAGATCTTCAGAGCATAGCTCAGAGCATGCCAGATGCTTTCACCGATCTAGCGCGAGTGACAAGATCACACATTCCAGCTGCGAATACGCCTGCAAAGATAGATGTACCAAATGTACGACGGACTGCCCTCCTGGAAGCTCGGGACGCCAATTCTGGTGATCCACGTACATTAGCGGCTAGCCAATCATCTGCCCCTACACAAAAGCGTGGCAGACCCCTTGGTTCAAAGGATTCACATCCCCGGAAGAGGAAAACTACGGCACAAGGTCCTGAAGAACCTACCGTGAATCCGACTATCGCTTACTCATTCTACCCAACTCATGAGGAAATTCTAGATTATGGAAGCGTCCTTGAAGAGACGAATCCTCCTCCCGAGAATCGTGAGATTTCGGTCTATTATGCTAGCTTAGATGATGTGTGGCGTAGAAATGAGATGATTGTCGACGATGCATTAGCATTTGCAGTAGCTACTGAGATCATGTTGAGCGATGACATTGAACCGCGTTCCGTTGATGAATGTCGACGTAGAGCTGATTGGTCAAATTGGAAACAAGCAATCCAAGTCGAACTCGATTCACTTGCGAAACGTAAGGTGTTTGGACCTGTAGTTCCTACTCCTCCACATGTGAAGCCCGTTGGCTACAAGTGGGTTTTCGTTCGGAAGCGAAATGAGAAGAATGAAATTGTGCGTTACAAAGCTCGTCTTATTGCGCAAGGCTTCTCACAACGCCTCGGGATTGACTATGACGAAACTTATTCACCCGTTATGGATGTGATTACTTTTCGCTACCTTATCAGTTTGGTAGTTTCCGAAAAACTGGATATGCAGCTGATGGACGTAGTAACCGCGTATCTCTATGGGGATCTTGATACGGAAATTTATATGAAAGTTCCCGAAGGACTTACATTGACTGGTTCAAATATTTCCAAACCCCGGAACACGCTCTCAATTCGGCTGAGGCGTTCACTCTACGGTTTGAAACAATCCGGAAGAATGTGGTATAACCGTCTGAGTGAGTATTTGACTAGTCAGGGATATGTGAACAACGAATTATGCCCTTGTGTGTTCATTAAGAAGTCACATTCCGGATTTGCGATTATTGCAGTATATGTCGATGACATGAATCTCATTGGAACTCCTGAAGAGCTCGCGAGAACTGCTTCGCACCTGAAGTCGGAATTTGAGATGAAAGATCTAGGTAAGACTCGATACTGTCTCGGTCTCGAGATAGAGCATTGTTCGGATGGAATCTTAGTACATCAATCGAACTACACCCAGAAGGTGTTGCGCCGCTTTAATGAGGATAAAGCGAAGTCTTCGAGTACTCCTATGGTCGTTCGTACGCTAGATGCAAAACGAGATCCCTTCCGTCCGAAGGAGGATGATGAAGAGATTTTGGAACCTGAAGTTCCTTATCTAAGTGCGATAGGCGCTTTATTGTACTTAGCTCAATGCACTAGACCCGACATCTCCTTCCCTGTTAATCTTTTGGCAAGATACAGTAATGCACCTACACGCAGACATTGGACTGGCGTGAAAGACATATTCCGCTACCTTAAGGGTACTACGGATCTGGGCTTGTTCTATCCCTACGAATCCTCGAATGAGGCTACTTCTTGTGCTCCTCGAGTTGATTCTCGCCTTGTTGGTTATGCCGACGCTGGATACTTATCTGATCCGCACAAGGCGCGTTCTCAAACGGGTTATGTCTTTACCGTTGGAGGCACCGCAATATCTTGGAGGTCAACGAAACAGACCTTAGTTGCCACTTCGTCTAACCATGCTGAAATTCTCGCCTTACATGAAGCAACTCGGGAATGTTTTTGGTTGAGATCAGTAGTGGGCCATATTCGAAGCTCCTGTGATCTTCATCCCACCGTTGATGTCCCGACGACGATCTTTGAAGACAACGCAGCTTGCATCGAACAGCTCAAGAAGGGTTACATCAAAGGAGACAACACCAAGCACATTGCGCCGAAGTTCTTCTTTACACATCAACAACAAGAGCATCAGAAGATTGAAGTCAAGCAAATCCGTTCACAAGACAATCTGGCCGACCTCTTCACCAAATCACTACCGAAGGCGACGTTCCAGAAGCTTGTTCATGGAATTGGTATGCGTAAACTTTCTGAGTTGTAACTTCACTATTTCTCTTTGGAATTATGTCAAACTCAGGGGGAGTATCCTGTAGATACTTGCTTGATCTTAATGTACTCGTTTTCCCTACGATTAGGAGCATTTTTCCCACTGGGTTTTTGCTACCTAACTAGGTTTTAACGAGGCACCCACCTTGGGCTGGTCATATCCCTGAGGACGTCCTGTAGACGTTTCTTTTGACTTTGCATTTCTCACGCATTTTTCCTTAGACTATGGATTTTGTCCCTACTCGGGTTTTTGCCATAGCCTTAGGGTTTTTAGTGAGACTTACTTACTTATGCAAATTCCTACCTCATTGAGAATAAGCGTTGTTCCTTGGAATCAGCACTGACAAGTCGACTTCATCAACTTCTGCATGATGCTAGATCTACCTTGAGTATTTACACACTCAAGGGGGAGTGTTGTAAACAAATCCTAGTTGAAGTATGATTGTGTAAATCCTAGATTAGGTTTGATTAGAAGTTGTTATCTTTATCCTATTGTATCTCTTATTCCTTGGAGAGCAAGGAATGCCTTTACCCTAATACTATAAATAGAGGTGCAAGGTAGGAGGAATACACAACACAATTCCCCTACAATTCTCTCCTTCTCTCTTGCTTGTGCCGCCGGCCACTCCCTCTCCCTCTCTCTCCCTTTGTCAGATAAAATAGTCCACAACAACAATATTTTTTTTTACAAATTGTCATTGTGGATATTGTTTTTCTCTTCAACCTATTGCGTTTTGAATTTAGAGCTGGTTTGGGATTGCTTAAATTATTTTAAAATAAACATCTTTAAAAAGTAATAGAAAGTCAAAACAGCTCTATACATACTTGTCAGAAAGATGATTTTTTTTACAGCTGTTTATTCTTACAACAGAGCATAAGCAATTGAAAAAAAAAACACATCAACCCCAAATTAGCCTTTATATTATGAATAATCTCGCTTGTAATCAAAATGAAAAAAAAAACGAGAAAGAAGATAAAAAATTAAATTTTATACAGTAACGTTAAGTAGGAGCGCCAAAATGCGGAATTACAGTTACAAGTGGCTATTGACATTTCAGTATTTCACCTTTCTGTATCTTTCTCCTTCTTTCTTTTTTTTTTTTTTTTTTTTTTTGTCAATATCTTTCTTCCTTTTTAATTTATATTTTTTCTGTGGCTTTTGTAATTTTGTTTTATATAATATTATTGTTACAGATAATACAAAACAACAGGTTTGCTGTTGTATGAACGATTTTATCCCGAAAATAAAACCCATATAAAATTATAAATATTCTGCACATAAGACGGGCTTATAGTTTCTTGTGGGGTCTATCGGAGATTATGTGCCTTCTTGTTTGATTGATTAGGGTTTTGGTTTATCGGGTATTTTTGCAGAGACGTTGCAATTGAAGAAGGGAAAGCACTTTTGGGTTGAAGGATTGAGCTTTTGGAATTTCTGATGATCTCTCAGAATCTCAGTTTGCAAAAGCACTTGAATTTGTAGAAGCACTTGAATTTGGGGACTTTAGCCAAATGGGGTTTTGAATTTGCTGCTTCCAACTTCTGGTTCTGGTAAATTTTTGCTGCTTTACTTTTATACCATGAGAAATGAAGCTTAAAAGTTATGCTTTTTTTGCATGCAACCCTTTTGCTAGCTGCAAAGATTGATGCTTTTTTTTTAAACTCTAAGCTTAAATTTGTGTTTTGGATTGAATTCTGTGATTGTGATTGATATTTTGATTTCAGATGGCGTTTTGTATGTGTACATTTCAATTCGATGAGCTCTTGAGTTCCGAATTCCTAAAGTTTTCAATTGTTATGCTTATTTGGATTATATTTGTTATCAGGTGATTTAGTTGCAATTCTGTTTGGGGAGAGCTTACAATGATGATCCTGCCATCATGAGAGGGCTCGGGCGGGGTAGTTGTCGATGGGCACTGCCGACAACAAACTATCCGAGTTAGTTGACATATTCAAGTCTTGGATCCCCAGGAGGTCCGAGCCGCCCAATGTGTCCAGGGACTTTTGGATGCCTGATCAAAGCTGTAGGGTATGTTATGACTGTGACTCTCAGTTCACAATATTTAACCGAAGGCATCATTGTCGACTTTGTGGCCGAGTTTTCTGTGCTAAGTGTACTGCAAACTCTATTCCTGCGGCGTCTGATGAGCCAAGGGCTGGAAGAGAAGATTGGGAGCGGATTAGGGTCTGTTATTATTGCTTCGAGCAATGGGAGCAAAGGGTAGCGGCACCCAATAATGGGGCTGCCCCTGCAGCCAGCCCCGGTCTCAGTCCATCGCCGTCTGCGGGAAGTTTGGCAAGCACCAAGTCCAGCTGCACCTGCCACAGCAGCAGCAGCACTATTGGTTCTACCCCTTATTCGACCGGACCTTACCAGCACGTGCCATATAGTTCTAGTCGTAGCCCTAGTCAATCATCTTCCCAAATTGATTCAGTTCCGGTACAGCAAGACAATGTGACATCACAGACGAGCATTAGTTCTGATGTAGCCATGGCCGAGCCCTCTCCAAATCAATATGGCTTTTGCTTGAACAGGTATCTCCTGCTATCACTGAATAGCTTTTTCATGTACTTCACAGATTCATTAGTTTCAAATGAGTTTTCAAGTGTCCGTGTAAGGTATTTGTTTACATCTGAATAAAGAATACCAATCATGGATTGAAAAGTGAATAGAGTTTCTGTTTTCGTGAAATATCTTTCCAGTCATTCTGTCTCCATTTAATGTTAATGTTGCCTGCGAGTATGCGATACATGTATGTGTCAGGTCATATAAATGAATTTTAAGTTTTAAGTTTCTAACCATGATTATTCATTCTCGTCCTCATATCTCATATCCTTATATTTGGCTCTTTATAAGGTAATCCATTGCTTGTTTTTACTTATCGTCTGATACCAGGAGTGATGATGAGGATGATGACTATGGAGTTTATCGTCTAGATTCAGAACCAAGTCATCTCTCTCACGGCAATGACTATTACGGTGCAGTCACTATCGAGGAATTTGCTAGTGTCTATGGACCCCAGAATGTGCATCTTGATGGAGATAACACGAGTTCCTTATTACCTGGGAGTTTTGATACACAGGATGCAGTAGGAATTCAGAAAATTGAGGAAGAACCATACGCACACAATAATGGCGATGAATGTGGAACTTCTCCATATGACCTGCAAAGCACGAATACAGAACCTGTGGATTTCGAGAACAATGGGCTACTTTGGCTCCCTCCGGAGCCTGAGGACGAAGAAGATGAGAGAGAAGCTGTCTTATTTGATGACGACGATTATGATGGTGGTGGTGTAGGGGAGTGGGGTTACCTGGGTTCTTTAAATAGCTTTGGTAATGGGGAGTGTCGTGCGAGGGAGAAGTCAATTGAGGAGCACAGGAAGGCGATGAAGAATGTGGTGGAAGGTCATTTTAGAGCTTTGGTATCTCAGCTTTTGCAGGTTGAAAATCTACCACTGGGTGATGAAGGCAACAATGAGAGCTGGTTGGACATAATTACTTCGTTGTCGTGGGAGGCTGCCACACTTCTCAAGCCAGATACGAGCAAGGGTGGAGGAATGGACCCTGGGGGATATGTGAAGGTTAAATGCATAGCTTGTGGGCGTCGAACTGATAGGTAAATATTTTTGATCTAAAGTTTATTCTTTCACCCTTCTGAGCAGTGTGTGGCATATTCCTGTGCATTATTATCTCATTAGACCAAATTTATAATGGTTCCTAAACTTTTATATTATATCTTTGTCCTGTTACATGCGAAAATTATTCAATCCATTAGTTGTTGACGGGTTTCATTTCATTTTGTTCAGTACGGTAGTTAAAGGAGTTGTTTGTAAGAAAAATGTGGCTCATCGGCGAATGACATCAAAAATAGAAAAACCGCGCTTTTTAATCCTTGGAGGAGCTTTGGAATATCAGCGTGTTTCAAACCTCTTGTCAAGTTTCGATACTTTGTTGCAGCAGGTTCTTTTTACCTTTTCCGTTTATTTGTGTTGTACGTTAAAGCTTTGAATTTGTAGGATTTTGATTAGCGATCAAACCCTGCATATGTTTTCTATCACACACTTACCTTCCTATTCATTTAGTAATCTTGGATGTTTCTCCTTCTTATGGACTATCCCTTTTTTAGGAAATGGATCATCTGAAGATGGCAGTAGCAAAGATAGATTCACATCACCCAAATGTTCTTTTGGTGGAGAAGTCTGTATCTCGGTATGCTCAAGATTACCTTCTTGCGAAAGACATCTCACTTGTTTTGAATATTAAGAGGCCACTTTTAGAGCGAATAGCCCGCTGCACTGGGGCACAAATAGTCCCTTCAATAGATCATCTCACATCACCAAAACTAGGGTTTTGTGACATGTTCCATGTGGAGAAGTTTCTTGAAGTGCATGGCAGTGCCGGGCAAGGTGGGAAGAAATTGACAAAGACTCTGATGTTCTTTGAAGGTTGCCCAAAGCCCTTGGGTGTTACTGTAAGTCCCGAATATATACACATCACACACAGACTTTGTTGGGCATTAACTGGCACATTTTGGTGTCTTGTCAAATTTGTAGGCTAGGACTTATTGTTATTTGTATAGTCACTTGTTAACACAGTGAAAGAACAAAAGAAAATAGCAAAGACAATGGAATTGTAATCAGGTTACCAGACTGCCGATCAAGAATATCTTAATTCAGAGTTCTTCTTAGCTTGGACTGGTGGATTGGGAGCATTTGCATGACTGTTTTACCATATTAGCATTAACTATTTTAGTAATTCCTTTTACTATGTTTTTTGTTTACCAAAAAGTCAGAAGTTTTAAGATGGATTGAATTTGTTTCAGATATTGCTCCATGGTGCCAATGGGGATGAGTTAAAGAAGGTGAAACATGTTGCCCAATATGGAGTTTTTGCCGCTTATCACTTGGCTCTGGAGACTTCATTTCTAGCTGATGAAGGTGCTTCACTTCCGGAACTTCCTTTGAAGTCCGAGATTACTGTTGCATTACCCGATAAACCATCAAGTATTGAGAGGTCTATTTCCACTATACCTGGTTTTAGTGTCCCACCGGCTGGCAAGCCTCAGGGTTCCGATGCTAGCAGGGAACTACAGAAATCTAATCAAGGGTTAATTTCAGACAGCAATTCATCTACCACTAGTGGCCCCATTTTGAACATGCAAGGTGCCGATTCAATTTGCTCATCTTTTCTCATAGAACATGCTTTGAGCTCTAGAGAATCTAGATCTCCCTTTACTTCCTTGTTTCCCCCAGAAGAGGATATCGCAAAATCTTACAGTAAAGAGCTCCCCTCAATATGTGCCTTTGAAAATAAAATTGATGTGGGTTCTAAAGATTCTTGCCTGGACAGTACAGCTCAGGCTGGGGAAGCTTTGGTCAACGGTAGTTTGATCTCTAATTCTCTTGCCACCTCAGAGTCATTAGGACATGGTGGCGGTGCTTTAGCTGCAAATCATGGTGAGACTCCAGAGTTGACATCCATAAAACATCAGAGTGATTATCAGAATGAGGAGGTAGGATCTTCAAAGGAAGAGTTTCCACCGTCACCTTCTGACCACCAAAGCATTTTGGTTTCCCTGTCAACACGTTGTGTGTGGAAGGGAACTGTGTGTGAACGGTCCCATCTGTTTCGAATCAAATACTATGGAAGTTTTGATAAGCCTTTGGGGAGGTTCTTACGAGATCATCTGTTTGATCAGGTATTTTTCATTTTCAATCATTACCTTTTGTTTTTGCTAATTTTGTGGACATATTTTTCATAAGCAATTTCATAAGATGAAGTTGTCATACTTCTCTATCAGAATTACCTTTGTCGTTCATGTGGGATGCCAACAGAAGCGCATGTTCATTGTTATACTCATAGACAAGGGAGCCTTACAATATCTGTTAAGAAGCTCCCAGAGATTTTGCTACCTGGGGAAAGGGAAGGCAAAATTTGGATGTGGCACAGGTGCTTGAAATGTCCTCGAGCCAATGGCTTCCCTCCTGCAACTCGAAGAGTAGTCATGTCGGATGCTGCTTGGGGTTTATCGTTTGGGAAGTTTTTAGAGTTAAGCTTTTCAAATCATGCAGCTGCAAACAGAGTTGCAACTTGTGGTCATTCCCTTCACAGAGATTGTCTTCGGTTTTATGGGTATGCATTTTCACTTATGAGCTGCTAACTTTTGCACCAACCTCAGTTTACCTTCATTTTTCATGTTTTTTAATTTCAGAGAAAAGCCTGTGCCATTTTATCACTATGATTTTATCTTATGCTATTGTTCTTACATGTACAGTTTTGGAAGAATGGTTGCTTGCTTCAGCTATGCCTCCATTCATGTTCATTCTGTTTATCTTCCTCCACAAAAACTCGAATTTAACTATGATAATCAGGAATGGATACAAAAAGAAGCGGAGGAGGTAAGTTTGTTATCTTTTATTTTTAATCTTAGTTAATGTAGCAAATGATTCTAAATTTATCAATGCTTATGAGATTATTGATCTTGTTTTACTAGGTGGGTCATCGGGCAGAGCTTCTCTTTACTGAATTGCGCAATGCTCTTAATCAGATTTTGGAGAAGATACCAATTTCAGGGACACCGGATGGTGGGAAGAAAGCACCTGAATCAAGTCATCAAATTGTAGAACTTGAAGAGATGCTTCAAAAGGAAAGAGAAGACTTTGAGGTAGTTTACGTGTATCACACCCCCTTTCTACATGCATGGTTTATTTTATTTTTCATTTGTTGGAGAGGGAAGTTATATATTTTAATCCTTTGGTATCTCAATTGTGACATGACATTGTTTAGGAATCATTACGAAAAACGATGCATAGGGAGGTGAAGTGTGGCCGGCCTGCAATTGATATTCTCGAGATCAATAGATTAAGGAGGCAGTTGCTCTTTCATTCTTACATTTGGGATCAACGCCTAATTCAGGCTGCCAGTTTAAGTAAAAATAGTTTCCAGGAAGGTTTGAGAAGTTCCCTTCCAAAACTCAAGGAGAAACCTATCAGTTCTATGGAGAAGCTTGTCGAGACAAATATAATCTCCAAGCCTGGTAAAGGATTTAGTGGTTGTGATTCCTCTCTTCGGGAAACAAAGCCAGATGTAAGTATTTATCAAGGAGGAGATGTTGGCGGCTTTCGCCAGCCTGAAGGGGAGCAGAAGAAAAATGAAATCATTCAGAACCCGAATCATAGTAACGAGGCAAAAATTTCCACACGGTCCTCTGAAAATGCCATTGATAAATCTGATACATTGGAGTCTGGAATAGGTGTACGAAGGGCCCTCTCAGAAGGGAACGAGAGTCTAGTAGTGGCAAATTTATCTGATACCCTTGATGCGGCTTGGACTGGTGAAAGTCACCCAACTAGTACGATTCCTAAAGAGAATGGCTACTCTAAACCTGATTCAACCTTGGTAAATTCTCCATCTGTGATGAGAAAAGTTGCATCGAATTCAGATCTGCAAAATTGTGCTGTTGACCAAGCTGGGGTACAGACAACTGCTGCAACTCATTCTCTTAGCTCTACATCATCTCACAAGGTATTTGACAAAAGTTATTCCCTGAATGCACAAAAGATCACTATTGGTGAATACAATCCTGTCAATGTTCCAATGTTCCGGGAATCGGAAAGGCAAAGCGGTGCCAGGCTGTTATTGCCAATTGGTATTAATGACACTGTCATCCCTGTTTTTGACGATGAACCCACTAGTGTTATTGCCTATGCACTTGTCTTGCCAGATTATCATGTGCAGATTTCCGAGTCTGAGAGACCAAGAGATGCTATGGATGGTTCAGTCTCAGTACCTCTTTTTGATTCCGCAAATCTTCTCTCACTTAGCTCTTTTGATGAGTCGCTTTCTGAGACCTACAGAAATCTTGGTTCTTCTGATGAGAGCATGTCATCTGTGTCGCGGTCTCGGAGCTCTCAAGCTTTGGACTCACTTTTGTCAAAGGATATTCATGCTAGAGTTTCTTTTACAGATGATGGCCCCCTTGGTAAGGTGAAGTATACTGTGACTTGTTACTACGCAACGCAGTTTGAGGCTTTAAGGAGGACGTGTTGCCCTTCTGAAAGAGATTTCGTACGATCACTTAGCCGCTGTAAGAAGTGGGGCGCCCAGGGTGGTAAGAGCAAAGTTTTCTTTGCAAAAACCTTGGATGATCGATTTATCATCAAACAAGTTACAAAGACAGAGCTGGAATCATTTATCAAGTTTGCACCATCTTATTTCAAGTATTTGTCCGAGTCAATCAGTTATCGAAGCCCGACTTGCCTGGCAAAGATCCTGGGTATTTATCAGGTATTCTTCGTTTCTCTTGCTCTCACTAAAATGCTTAACGTTTTTCTTTAGTGGCCTGATATACAACTTCTCACGAAGTCTGACCCAACTTTTCATTTCTCTTTTGTCTTGAAGGTTTCGTCAAAGCATGGTAAAGCAGGGAAAGAGTCCAAGATGGATGTTTTAGTAATGGAGAATTTATTATTTAGACGGAATGTCACGCGGCTTTATGATCTTAAAGGATCTTCTCGGTCACGTTATAATCCAGATACAAGTGGGAGCAATAAAGTTCTACTCGACCAGAATCTGATTGAAGCAATGCCAACTTCTCCAATTTTAGTGGGGAACAAGGCAAAGCGGCTACTAGAGAGAGCCGTCTGGAATGATACTGCATTCCTTGCTGTAAGTCCAATTTTAACTCCCTGTTGCCGCATTAATGTTTCCTCGGTAACCCCATTGGTTTTCCAATCGGAAAATGCTGTGTGCACGAAGATTTTAACAAAAACTCTTTTACGAATTGATGTGATTTCTTCAATGGCATGACACACATACTACCCCACACACCCAATGCAGCGTGCAGAGAACAATGCAGTATTCTTTTCGTTTCCTCCATATCCTATGTGATTGTCTTCGAGGCGTATTGATTAGATTTTGGTGCTTGATTACCCTGGCATCCGTTGTTTGCTAACATCTTGCCATCTATTTTGCCACAGTCGATTGATGTCATGGACTACTCGTTACTGGTCGGTGTGGACGAGGAAAATGATGAGCTGGTTCTGGGGATCATTGATTTTATGAGACAGTACACATGGGACAAGCACCTTGAAACTTGGGTGAAGACCTCCGGGATTCTCGGCGGACCCAAGAACACGTCTCCAACCGTGATTTCACCCCAGCAATACAAGAAACGATTCAGGAAAGCTATGACAACTTACTTCCTCATGGTACCCGATCAGTGGTCTCCCCTAACGATCGTTCCGAGCGGGTCGCAGTCTGATGTTGGTGAAGAAACTGCGCAAGATCCGAGCTGAATTAATGTCTTCTGGCCTGTATGTATGTGAATAATCCTGACAGCTTTTACTTGTATATTTGAAGATGTGAGCTCGGTAGATTAATGTCCAATGCAAAGCTATAAAGCACCATGCCTCTCCCTTTTTTTCACATTTTCTTTATTTATAAAAGGTAAATAGCGTTTCGATTATTACCCGAGTGAAAATTAGTTACTAGATTATTCTATTGGAAAAATAAGTCTCTTAAACTATTAAAGTTAGTTTCAAAGCTGTTACATCCAACGGTCTGTCAAAAGATGCGACTTGCACTTTAAAAGGACTACTGTTATTTTCTCTCATAAAACTTGCATATAGGCTTTGAATTTAGTTGTCAATATTTTTATTTTTTTTAACAAACGATATTATCTACACTAAGAAAGAGAGGGGTATGCCAAGCCTCACAATAAGCTAACAATTGGTTCAAATTCGTTTTTGGCGAAAATCGAACATAAATAACCTCTCTAGACTTTCTATTTGGGGGAAAACAAATCTTTAAACTCCTTATAAACTGCCAATTTACACTCAAAAAGTATCGCCTACAAGTCGCATAACTTAAATTGACTGGAAATTGGGTAAAATAGCATTGAATTTTTATAGTAGGATGGAAATGGGCAGTTTAATAAATTTATGGACTATATTTCCAAAAATAAAAAAGGTTAGGGGCTTATTTTCACTTGAATAATAATCCAATGACTAATTCGACATAATTACTCGTTTGTAGTTTATACAGTCAAACTAACAAGTAACATTTATTTCCCAGTTACAAATAGCACATATTCCGTTTTCAAAATACAAATTGTGCTTCATTGAACCAAAACTTGGAAATTGAAATCGAACAAAAACAGATCATGAGCAGTTCTACACAAAACCTATAAGACCGCCCATCGGCGCTTTATACGGTACAAAAAATGATACATATTTTCGTCGTTTCGTAATACTGGTTCGACATTGCAGGATTTCTCTTATCTACGAAAAAATAACCTTTAAATCGCGCGGCTAATAAGAACAATTTATATGGTGCGAGGCAATGGCTTTCACACTAGAGGAGATTATCAAGTTGTGCATGTAGTTCTTGTATGGAAGGCATGTGTATGATGCCTTGTACCTCTTCCGCCGAATACTCGTCCTTCAACAGGGTCTGTACTCGAACATGTGCTTCGACGATATTTGTCCTGCAGAAAAGAGGAAAGAAGAAAGCTTGTCAGGACCGAGTTATGAAAGGAAGATAAACTGATCCGTCATCAAGTGAAAATGTCAACTTAATCTGTTCGAGGACCCTAAATTTTCATCTCGTACGAGTGAATTCTGTACTTACTTTATAGCTTTGAACAGTATAGTTCGTGTGGATGGGTTCTGCAAATAAAGCTTCATTTTCTCCATTACCATTGGCAACTCTTGCTGAATTGCAGCAGCTACCTGTTCCATAGTACATTATGAGACTCAGCTGTTGTTTTCAAGCATGTAGACCACAAAACAAGAACCCTAGCTGACAAATATGTAGATCCCTAACAAGGCTCTCCACCGTAGTAAAAGAAAACGAGCTATTATGCATACCTTTTGAACAAGTTCAGCCACCTTATCCGGGGTTGCAAAAGCTTGATCTTTTATTGGTTTGAACATAACCGACTCTACCTTTTGATTCTGATTACCTTTCACAGCTGTGACCTAAACACAATCAAAACCTTTTAGATATGAACGAACTTTGAAATACAGATGTAGAAAAACCATGAGAAATCATATCTAAATGTCCACAAACTTAGTAAACGCAGGATCCCTAATGACATTGTGGATTTAAGTTATATACGAGCAGTCGAGCACTCAGTTATGGATCCATTGATCCGTCCAGGTACCTCAACAACATGCTATAGGAATCTACGGATAAAGATTGTGTTAGCATTTTTGAATGATATGGGTTTTAAGCTGTAACAAGCACTCATATATGAGTTTATGGAGATGTAAAGTTAGAAAAGTTTCCAACATATCTGCAAGTATATGAGCTATTCACATGTCTAATGTGGATTTCGGTAATTTATTCTAATGTTCTGTTTGTTTTTAATTGTATACTTGTATCTATGCTGGTCTCTCATTTGCTCCACGTTTCAAATCCATATTACTAAAGGGGGGAAATGAGAAACACAAACCTTGGTAATAAATGAAAGCATAGGATCCACAACTAGCTTCGTTACAGACATAATGAACTCCTCGCCAGTGGTTTTCAGGCTTTTCTCTAATTCCTGCAAGTACATTACATGAATGGATTACCGACAAATTATTTTGAATAATACAATGAAGAATCTCCAGAAAATGAACCAAAATGAAAAGTATAGACGAAATCTTGTTCTGCAATCCTATCTAATGGAGAAAAGGGAGGCAAATGGGGTTAGCAGAGTGCCAGAGACACACCGCGGTGAAAGAATAAGCGGAAATAAAATGATCCAAAGCAGCTTAAAGCCACTTAATGATTAAAGTTATGCTCTAAAAATAAACAGAAATCATTGATTGACAAACCTTTTTGGCATCTATTTGACTTTCTAAAACTCGGGGAGATAGTGTTCTTGCTAGTGAAGTTGACCTGGACCAATCAGATAGAGAGGCTTGACCTCTAAGAATTCGTCTTAGATGCTCCTGCCAAAAAATTCAAAAATATTAAGATTTTCATTCCATCAAAATTCAGGCATTTAATTTAATTTTAATACTTATAGCCTGAAACAAAACAACATTCTAGACATCTTTGTCAATGAAATACTGTCCATACTAGAGAACTGACTTAATTGAAAAGAAAACAAAAATTGGCTTTATTTCAAAATTCAAAATTTCCATGTATTGTAATCAAAATAATGACAAATTGTTGCATCATTGCAGTAAAAACCGAGAGGATATATCAAACATTAATAGAACTTTACTGAACACTATCTAATACATTGAATAGGAGAACTTTAAAGTTAGAAAACTAACCAGCAAGTGTGAGAAATCAAGTTCCTTATGTGTGACAGAAAACTCAATATCGAAAGGCGCAATCTGGGAAGACAAAATAGATGCATTAACAAGTGATTTTTAAAGAACAATTACCTATGATATATAATCAAGAAAGAAGGAAAAATCACCTGCTCCCTTAAGATAAGAAGATGCTTTAAGAGGAAAAGCTGACCGTCCATTGGGGATGATCTCTTTGTGATGAGTTTGCCTGCTTTCTGGCAGATAAAAGAAACAACAATCATGATAGCACCAGAAAAGTATGTCACCATATTAAGCCCATGCTAAACAAATCCCATCATCTTAATAAACAGGGATAATATGACAGTAGAGGCAACACAAAAAATTAAGTGGAATTATGCACACAGAAATTCAAAATGCACTGCATAAGACAGTACATATTCGGTAGCTCACCTGGATAGATTCTGAACAAACTTCAACTACTTCCTGAATACCAAAAAAATAATTGTTTAACAAATTTATATGGACGGCATTTATTGAAGACAAGTTTGAATGCTGTGCAAAAGGCTTAAATACCTGTGCTAAACCAGTAAAAACTTCTGGTTCTAAACAGCGATACAACTTTGAAAGGCAAGATATCGTTTTCTCTAGAGGTGGATACCATGTTTTAAAAACAAGGTTTTCATCAGCCTGTGTTTGACAAAGGATAAAGATAAGGAAAGATGAGAAAATCGATCCATATATAATATATATATAACATCGGAGGTAAGGACATTAAATCGACCAGAAACAATGCAGAACTGGAGCCAACAATAGTGTAACCACTTGCACCAACTACCATAAAAGATATATTCAATCGTGCATCAGTAATCCAAAATTACCAGCTTGGAAACATATTACAAGGGCAAAGGCGTACTAGTGTCCCTAGAGGTAGACTGCAAAATTAAAGGATATATTTGATACAAGAAGTGATCAATAAGTTCTAACTTCTAAGGTCACTAAATGTCACCTTAGGTCCTATGTTCTATTCTCACCTCCCAAATATCACTTGTATAAAAAAAAACAAAAGACAGTTTGTTTCTGGGTTGTGGATATTCCATTAAGTGAACAATCAATCTCACCAGACTGAATGAATAATTCATCAAGGGCATGAAACATAATGGAAAATTAAAATTATTAAACCATGTGTGGATGTCCTATATGCCTATATGCATCAGGCAACGTAAACAAAAATTTGTCTCAGAAATCCATAAAAGTTAAAAAAGGAAATGGGAAAAAAGTTACAGAAGTAGTTTCAAGTTGATCTGCCGCAGATCCTTCCAGCTTTGCAGGGTAATCCAAGTCTTCATCCAGAGGAAAATAATTTGCTATCTGGAAAAAAAAGCATGAGAGAGATTTTGAGAAATTTAAAAAGGAAAAGTGGTAGCTAGTCAAGAAAACAAGATTAACTGGAAAATTAAGAAAAAAGGTGACGACTCAACAAACAATGAGAACTCTCAGGAATAGAAGTCACCTCATCACGAATATGTGTTCGAGCACGGAAAGTTAACCGCTCATGAACATCGGCAAGAATTCTCTCTAATGTAGGTCGTAGACCAGCTAATGATTCAGTCCTCCGACTTAACTGTTCACCTAGGACTTCAGCTTTCAATATATCAACAAGTTCACAAAGAAAATCAACATTTGTTTCATGAATAAGTTTTGGCCGCAGTGTATCATATAAATATGTAGACCTGCATGAATTATCACCAAGAGGAGGTTATTATATAGTTTAAAGCATGCATAAACCAATCAACCAGCCAACCTCCATACTAAAATGTAACAGCTTAACAAGGAATGAAGTGGAAAGGACCAAACCAATCAAGCTTCATTTGCTTTTGGCACATGTAATTTAAAAGAGATTGCCTAACCCATTATTACATGTCAGCCTCTCAAGAAAGCAGAAAACGAGAGAAAAGAACTGAAAAACAAAAAATATAATGGAACCTACAGAGGATCTATCAATGGAGCCAAACTTGAAACGTCCTCTGCAGAAGATGGAAAAAAATGAACAAAAAGTTGGTGCTCTAGCTGGCAGACCTGCAATAAATAGTGGTTTCAATTACAATGGAAACTTTGCTGTCCTATAACATAAATGTTCACAATGTATGCAGCTCAAATTCATACATGAGAATAAGTTGCATATCACATTACATCAAACATCAAAGATACTGCCCGCTATCATTAAAGAGGACAGGGTCAATCACCCCATCCTCACCTTATATTCAATGATAGACAAATCTTTCGCTTGTATTTCTTTTTAAGGAGTCTTTCCTCAATGAATGTCCTTGTAGCATTTATATCTTACCTGCATTAGATATGCACATCCAGATCTAGTCAGTGATGGCAAGGCCTCTTTCTTCGCAAATTCGGATATTCGTTGATGTACTATTCCTCTTACCTGAAAATGCATTAAAAAGGTGGATTGATTACAAGTCATAAAATGAAGGAATGAATTAGTACGGTAAACAACTAATGATCCTTTTCAAAATAAAAAAAATTTCATCAGCTCACCAACGAAAGTCTCTGTTCACAGTATAGTTTGTGGCATTCTGTAAGGATCTGAGTATATTCTTTCCTTGATGCTCTGCTTTCAATTTCCTCCAGCACTGGCTTAAGCTGCAAGGACTCTACTTGTTAGACATCAACACAAACAAGTGTAAAGTTAAAAACTAAAAGAACACAGTTGCACACTCGCATTCAAAAAGTAGGGTAGAACTTAAAAATATTTTCCAGACACATCTTGCTTTTAACTTTTCACACCCTGGCTGGTTAAATGCATTAATCAAATTAAAAGCATAATTAATGTTACCTCACTTGCTGCTGCCTTGAAACGGACATATATAACAGATGCTTCTACACCCTCAGAAATAGATGTGTTATTGCCACCACTGCCCCGGATAGCTGCTTGTACCTGATGCAAGACAGTGTCCATAATTCAAAGCCATGTAATATACATTAATGCATATTAAGACAGAAGTCTACTACGATGTGTTAATGGTAATTCAGTTCGATAAGTTAACATTACCTGAGAAGAAGCACCTTTGAGAACTGAGAGTACATGAGAACGAATCATTCCCAAGGCTCGAGACTGTCCAAAACAAGTAAATTATATATTATTGAAGGTCAAATTAATCTTACTGGAAGATAATCTCTGTTCTATACTATTCACCTAATCAACGCTCTTGCAAATTATACCTGCAATTTTCGAAATTTGAGCAGGTAAACACTGGATTCTGCATACTGTGGATTGCTTTCGACGTACCTAAAGAATGCACAAATTGTTTGAAACCAGTAAGTTCTAATCCAATAAATATATCTTTATCAAATGCTTAATGTTTCCTAGTATGAATTACAAACTTCCAAGGATTTTAACTGAATACTGTCTGAAGCATAGAATTGCACACAGTTACTAACAAAGAAGGTAGCCCACTTACGATATGCACTCATCAAGGCGTTTGAGAAGAGGGAGAAAGTTCTCATGCAGAACATTCATGTTTGGAGAATAAAAATTGGTAGTAATCTGCACACAGTTGAAAAATTAAACATGAATTATATATAACATACTAAAAAGATGAATATATAAATATATTATGTGGTTTCTATTACATACACAATTTGTGCATCATGATATTTTCTCACACATCCAAACAAAAAAATGAAGGTACCATCCTTGGCACAAAGCTTCAAAGTATATTAACTTCAATGTAGCACTACAAAGTAATGCCTGATAAGGAGAATTCATACTAAGGAGAAACTGACTCAGGCGGATTTTTTAAAACTTAAAAGGCTTTGGAAAAAGAATCAATTAAATTGTTAGTTCAAAAATAAAATTTTATCCATGCTCCTATGCATCACCACATATATTTAACAA
Source organism: Crataegus laevigata (assembly GCA_963580275.1). Taxonomy (NCBI): domain Eukaryota; kingdom Viridiplantae; phylum Streptophyta; class Magnoliopsida; order Rosales; family Rosaceae; genus Crataegus; species Crataegus laevigata. The sequence continues at coordinate 33,266,892 of OY756942.1, read as the reverse complement.
AACCACAAGGTCAGCAAACAAAATATCTCTAGGTAAGGTAGATTCAAACCTTACATTCTCCAATTCATCAAAGTAGTTGAGCTTACTACGGAGTGCTTCCGAAAACTCGATCAGCCGTTGTTTCTCTATTAACTGCAAATGAAAAATGAGGATACATCAAGTTTTAAATAAGTTTCCAGGCTCCTACAACCGTGAATTAATCTGACACCAAGGAAGTGGACGAAATAAAAGAGGTAACATTAGAAAGAAAGTCCCACCAATCTATCGCAAGCATCGTGAAGGGTTCTAGTCTTTGTTGCTACTGCTTGATGCTGGTTCTGTAGTTCATTAAACAACTCTAGGGTGTCATCCACCTGCACAGAACGGAACCAGCTTTTTCAAACAAGCACAACAAGTTAAAACAAAGATGGCTTCAACGATACCGATGGATATATCGCCATTACCTGACCAAGTATGCCATCACATGTCTGAATGCGTTCTGTCAAAGTGTCTACATAGTGTCGATACTTCTCCTCTGTCTAAAATGTGAAAAATTTATGTGCAATGAGCTTATACTTACACTTAATTACAACATAAGTTTGCTGCAAGAATCGATTACTAACCTCCGACTTCAATGCTGCTTCAAGATCTGTAAACCATTTGTAAAACTGCAAGTAGAAAAAGGTAATTTCAGTGAGAAAGCCTTCGAATTGTAATAGACAACGGAATGTGATGGCGAAAATGTACCTGATTCGTATTGACAAGAACAGCTTCAATGGCGGCGGAGTGTTCCAAGCCGAAAGAGCTGTCCTTGGTGGAGACAGTTAGGCCATTCTGGTGGCCTGTGGTGCGGTCCTGAGCCAAATTGGGTGGGAACGGCCGCTCTGCAATGCAATGCGCGAGCGTTGTAATGGCTGCTTGCTGCTGCTCCGATAACGGAGTTTTCTGCAGAGGAAAGAAAGCAATACATCAAAATTCACATCGAGAGGATCCGATCCGAACCGATCCGATCTGAAGCAAGCTAATTGCAATAAAGCGGAGAAAATTGCACAAAACTCAGATGTAGACGTAAAAGGCGTTGTTTCAATGGAGAATTATGAATCTATGGCAAAGAGGGGGAGAGAGAGAAGAAGAAGACGATGAAGCACCTGTTCCCAGTGAGATGCGAAGTTGTAGCCCTTGGAAATGGCTCCAGATTTCGGAACGCCGGGTTTGCTTGCCGCCATTTCTCAATCCTCTTCAACTCACAACAAAGTCGGTTCATACAACGGTTGCAGTCGCCGTCGTCGTCATCCACAATTCGCCTCCTCTCCTCCGCCCTCTTTTGTCTCAGTCGAGTTTTTTTCTCTGTCCTTCGCTCCCTCTTTCAACGATAAAGATTTAAACGCAAAGCATTTATGTTGGGTACAACAAGACGACGTCGTCTTCGGGTTGGAAACAGTTGGTGGGAACTAACTTGCTATTTTGTCCGTCTTTTCACTTTTATCCGCGTCATTATTTAAAGATTAAATTATTTTACATGTCAGCATATCGTAATTTTAAAATTGGAAAACATTATTATTAATATTTTTAGTAACTTTCATATATTTTTATTTTTAATTTTTATCCATTTTTTTAATTTGTACTAATATTTTTAGTTTTAATTTGTACCTATAGTTTTAAATTTAATATGTACCCATTTTTTAATTTAATTTATATGCTAATTACATTTACATGTATTTATTTTATATTATAAAATATATCAATAGTTATTTATTAAAATATATTATTAATTATGCAGGTACATTATTTTTTTTGCTAGATTTTTTATTTTTAAGTAATTATTATAACTTTATTTTAAAAACATTATTTGAATTTGATAAATTTTATAATTTGTGGGATATCAATCAATGCACGATGGATAAGTTCTTTACAAAAAAAAAAAAACAATATTATCTAAATTAAGGAGGAGAGGGTGAGCTTACTCTTGCAATAACCTAGCAATAATGTGATTCGAATTTGCTTTGGCAAGAATCAAACCTCTCACTTATACGTTGTAAACACGAAAATTTCCTGAAGGAACAAGAACACGTGTACAAAATATATTTGTTATTTGATGAATTTTGGGTTACAATCTCTATTTGTTCCTCTGATTCTATCTTCGTAAGATAGGGATTTTGTTGATGGGCTGTTGATCCAAAGGGCCGCTGGGCTTAATCCTTGGATGAACAGTGATGCGGGTTTGTTGATGATGTTGATCCGAAGGGGCTGTTTGGCGCTTCGATTCTTGAAGGATGAATGTATTGATTCCAAGGGCCGTCGGGGCTTGATCTTGGAGGGTGGATGAATGTTGCTTCAAGGGCCGTCGGGGCTTGATCTTGAAGAAGATGGATGAACGATGAACGATGAATGGATGAATGGATCTTCAAGGGCTTCTGATCTTGAAGAACAGTTGTGTTGATCCAAGGGGCCGTCGGGGCTTGATCTTGGATTAAGAATCGGCACGTGACCAAGGTGCTTGTTGATTCTTCAAAGGTTTTGGCGAAGTTTTCTTCAAGGGCCGTTGGGGCTTGATCTCGAAGAACGATGAACGAAGAACGAAGAACGAAGAACGAAGAACGAAGAACGAAGAACGAACTTCCAGAGAATTCTCTTCCAATTTGGGAGTAGAGAAATGTATTTGTGAATTGGTGAAATGAAATGAATGAAATTGGCTTCTATTTATAGAATTTTCCAAGGCCTAATTTTGAATATAATATCCCAGATGAAATAAGCCGTCTCTGCCAGGTGTTGACACGTGTCTTGTTTGACAGCTTTTCTAACTCTTTTCGAATTTTCGTCGAATCACACAATATGTGTACAATTTATGTAATACACGAGTGTTAAAATTTTGACCATTGGTCAACATTTATTTACTAAAATTTCATTGTCTACAAATGCCCCCACTTCAAAGCGTGTCGTATACATGTGCTTGTCACGTGTAGAAGATGCGTCTTTGAAGTCCCTTAATGTAGACGTTTGATCCAAGGGCCGTCGAGGCTTGATCTTGGATCGGGTTTTGTGATTTTTCCACAGCTTTCATCTTGAACTGGTTTTGATTCAAGGGCGATGAACACCTGATCTTGAATCGGGCTTTTGATTTCTCCAAGGGCCGTTGAGGCTTGATCTTGAAGGTTGCTTCAAGGGTGTTGGACACTTGATCTTGAATCGGGTCTTGATTTCTCCAAGGGGCTGTCGCGGCTTGGTCTTGAAGGTTGATTCAGCACGTTGTCTCCACATGCTTCAAGTAGTCGGATCTTCATGCAGGTCTGGCATCTTCTTTTGCAGTATTTTTTTTTTTAATGCAAAAATTTCCATGAAAGCAATTGGAAATGCCGCTCCAAAACATTCAATGTGGAGATTAGCTATACTGCAAAAATTCCCATGAAAGCATCAGAACATCACTTCTTAGCGACTCATCATTTTTTCTAGCTTCCAAAATTAGTTGAAGATGACTGCTCGAGAGTAATGCTAGGTAAGCAATTAGGGAAGGGTTCCAGCACGTTGTCTCCACATGCTTCAAGTACTCCGGTCTCCACGCAGGTGTGGCATCTTCTTGAACTCTTGGATCATCTCAGACTCTGCCTTCATCTGGATGCAACTCAGACTCCTCCTGCTTCGTCTGTGAGGTACTTTTGCTTTTGAAGAAGCACCTCTACACAGGTTTATTTTTGAAGTGGGTTGGGAGGGGTCTGAGATGAGTACTCGAGAGCAAGACTAGGTAAGCAATCAGGATCTCACTTTCTCCATGTTCTTCAGATGAAAGTGAGGAGAAAGCGTAATATGAGATACTTTTGCTTTTAACCTTTTTAATATGAAATATTTTTGCTTTGGATGATTTGTTTTCTAGGGTGTTCCAAGGGATGAAGAACACTGAGTGACTCGAAAGGTTTCTTTGAGAATACATTCTCAGAGATGAAGAGAGGTTGAGAGGTTGAGAGGTTGGGAGGTTGAGAGGGTGTGAAGGTGTGCCTTTGATGTGGAAGGCGAAGGTCGAGACTTATAGAAATTTTTTTCTTCCTCAACCGGAACTATTCCCGCACTATTTGTCGGCAGCCGGTGATGGATGAACAGTACCCGTCGTGCGCTTTCTGACAAAGCCGTCCGTGATTTCTGCGAAGCTGACTGCGCATGCGACGAGTGATGACAAACTGGAATGATGATCTTTTGAAAACCGGGGTTCAAATCCGGGTGCGGCTCGCGGTTTTCGCAACGCTCCAAGCTGCATGCGACGCATGTGACGAGTGATGACAAACTGGAAAAGCCGATGCCACGTGATTTCTGAGTCAAGCCCAGCTTTTGATAGAGGAACGGCTCTTTTCGAGACAGGACTCCGGCTTTCGAGAAATGAGCGTCACTCTTTGATTTGTGAGAGGAGTGCTTCTTTGATCTCTGATGAGCGCTTCTTCATTTTCTTCTTTTTTATAGAGGCGCGAATTCTTGTTTCACCTCACACTTGAACTCCCTTCTGTAAACACTCCCTTCTTGCATTTCTGCAATCTTAATTTTTTCGATCTCTTCTTTCTCAACATCTTCTGAAAATGTCTTGCCCTTCCGACCGTTGTCTTAATTTGAACGTCGGAGAAGATGATGACTTGTCTTCTCCAGACAACATTTGGCGTCCGTCCTTCATATCCCCCAACGGTCCTCTTACAGTTGGGGACACAATGATGAGGAATGAAATAACCGCTACGGTGGTTGCTCGAAATCTCCTCACTCCAAGGGACAATAGGATGCTTTCCAGGCGGTCAGACGAGCTGGCTGTTCAGGAATCTCTTGCTCTCAGTGTCCAGTGTGCCGGCACAGTTTCAAACATGGGCCAGCGCCTGCTTGCCCGGTCTCGTCAGGTGGAGTCGCTGATGGCTGAGGTGGCTAGTCTCCGGCAAGAAGTTAGAAGTCTCAGGCACGAGAACAAGGAGTTGCACCTGCTTGCAACTAGTTACTCGACCAGCATGAAGAGGAAGCTGGACCAGCTGCAGGAGTCGGACGGTCGGATCCAAAGTGATCATGAAAGGTTTATGGCGTTACTCCCGAGGTTTATGTTGCCTTCGTCATCTGGAGTTGCACCAAGCGTTCCGGCTCCGGAGATTCCAACTCTGGCTCTGCGTCTTCCCGGAGCTCCGTCGTCTTCCGAGGCACCACCTGACCGTCCTTGAAGAGTCTTTTCCTTGTTTGCATATTTCTTGTAATCTTTTTTTTTTTTTTTTTTTTTTTGACATGTATAATGTAAATTTATGTAAAATTTTAGAGAAATAAAATAGACTTTGTTTCTCTCAATGCATTTTTTTCTTAATTTTCCTTTTTTTTTTTTTTTTTTTTTTTTTTTTCCGTCACACCCATCAAAAGATATTATATTATATTTTTTTTTTTATCTTTCGGTGGTGCCAGCTCAATTCTTTTATTTTACAATTTTCTTTCTTCTTTTCCCTCTGCTTTTCGGTGCCACTATCTTTCTTTACAATTTTTTTCACGTGGTGGTGATGCACCACCATTCCACCATCCACTTATTTTATTATATATTTTTTCTATATAAACCTTCAGTGATGGAGTGAAAAATTTGCAGGAAGGACGAAGACGATGGAAAGCTGGAGTTGACGGAGCGAAGAGTCGAGCTTCACGACCGGCTAGTCGTTTGACGGCGGTCGTTGAAGTTCTTCATGGCTACTTGCAGTTGCTGTGACGATGAAGGTCCACGATGGGGAAGAACTTGCAGAGAAGCTGCAGCTGCGGTGAAGATGGTGGAGGCCGAGCGGAGACGATGCAGCTAGGTGATGGGCAGAGAGGGTGCTCACGGTGGAGAAAAGGGAGTCTATGCGCGGAGCAAGGAGGAGGAAGATGAGGAGCTGCAAGACCACGCCTTTGTCCTTGAATGAAGGAGATCCGCCATGCTCGACACTAACGCGGTGGAGTGTTTAGTGGGCATGAAGACGCCGAGGACTTGCTGCAGTGCTGTGGAGTTGCACGGACGAAGACGGCGATGGCGACGAACCACTGGCGCTCGGACTTAGTGGGCAGAGAGAAGGTCACGGCAATGGAGGCATGACAAGGGATTCTTCTGAGGAAGCTTAGCTTCGGAACGATTTTGATCTGGATCCGCGCCTTTTACAGATCGAAACCAACTCCGTCTGGTTCTTGAGCCGTCGATCCGACCCATTTAGCTTCTCGTAGACTTTGCTCCTCAAGATTGTCGTCCCACACTTCACGAATTTGAATCAAAACAATTTTCGGTAAGAGTGGCATTCCGCAGTGAAAATCCATCGAGAAATTGGACCCAAGAATATGAAATTTGAACACCCAAGTCACAAATTCAATCAAATATGCATGCAGTGGATCCAATTGAATCGACGGGATTTACATGAACCCCAACCAACTCTTAAATCAAAGGAACATCAAATTTGTGCATCCCTTGCCAATGACTTCGAGACTGACATATGCATCCCACTTGTTCGACGGCATGACCCACTTAAACCCTTCGTCCCATCTGTCCAGAAGGTTCTCGTATGTGCACAGAAAGTGATCGAGTGGTGCTGTGCGTGACGGTGTGATTTATTTCTTCCAGGGTTTTCTTGTTGGCGTGGATCAGTCCGTCGGCGTAGAACGAGATGGAGTCCCCCACAGTAGCTCGGGATGAGACTCAGACGCTCTAGTGCGGATCGGATCTGAGTCCAGATCGGAGGCCGAATTCGGGTTTCTGCTTCTGGATTGGAACAGCAACTCTGGTTTGCCTTTTGGGTCTTTCCGGTGCGGCTGGGAGATGGGGAACACAAGACAGACCCATTCGGAGATAACACATACATGTCATCCGGTACCATTCTCTCCTTCTGAATGTCAGAGGGAGACATGACTACAAGCTGCTCAGGCTTGGGAACAGAGTCATCGTGAACTTTGATTGTGATGCTGCCACCTGTTCTTGAGACCCATCTGAGACTGTAGAATTGGCTGCAGAGATCGGATATCAGAACCTTGGTGTCGCTCACTGCTTTGCCTCGCACACTGCTTTGCCTTCTAAGTAGGCCTGCGACGTCGTATCATGTTTCAACGCTATTGCTGATCTACCTAGAGGAGAAACTGTGATTGGTGGTGTCAGAGACGACAAAGGGAAGAGGGAGATGAGATTCCTGAGCAAGGGCAGGGACCATAGGCCGGTTGGTAGTGGCGGGTTCGGGTCGGTGAAGCTGGAGAACTTGGGTCTGGAAGATGAGGGGGTGGCGCTGGAGATCCTCCGATCGCCATTGAAGCTAGAGTGTGAGGTGTAGGCAGAAGGCAGGAGAGTAGGCTTTGGGAGAGCTTTTGATCTGGGTGTCTTGATCAATTTCTAGAAGGAAGAGGGAGGCTTGACGGACGGCATTGACACCATGCGAGCTCCGAGAGCTGAGCCGCCGCTGGAGACATAATTACCACCTCGAGTGTCCTTGGCTGAGAGACTTGGCAACTGCAGAAGAAAAACCCTAGACTGGAGGGAGCCACATGGGTTTTGGATGCGGATGATGATTGGGGAATAGAGGAAAATAAGAACGGGCCTGGATGGATGAAAAGTTGACCTGTGCTTGGATTTGGGCCTTACTGCTTCTTTGTTGCTGTTTGGGTCGAGACATATACACACCCTTTCGAGACATATACACACCCTTTTTATTTTTATTTTTTTTATTTTTTTTTTTATTTTTATTTTTTGTAATAAAATTGATCTTCTTCGATAAAACATTTATTTTTTATTTTGATGTGACTGAACTTGAATATTTGAACATTCGAGCTGCCTACGTACCCTTCCAAAGAAAGAGATCAAGTCAAAACGTAGTTCAAACTACATGCATTTTTTTTTTGGTATTTTCTTTTGGTGCCGTTTGCAGTTTTAACTCGTGCAAGCAAGGAGCGTTGGTGTCGCATTTTATGCTCGTGCAGACAAGGAGCGTCCGTTCATGCAGTTTAGGCTCGTGCGAACAAGGAGCATCACACGGATTTGTCAAGCCATTTTGGAGAAGCGTTCCTCGCAATCTTTGTAGCAAGGAGCTTTGACCGGGTGTTTGAAGAAATCTTCCGGGAGGAAATCGCGCATCGTGATGGGGATGGGCGATCTTTGTGTTGAATTTCCATCATCTTCAACAATTTCCCGTTGCTTTGGAGATTGGCAAAAGCTGCTTTGCCCCTTTTCCGGTTGGTGGACTTGTGGTGGAGGCGTAGGCTTCATGTGCCATTTCTTTGGAGCAACATGAATCCATCCTTCAGCTTTGCTTGATTCGGAGCATGCCCCCAGCGGTGGCAATGAAGACTTCGAATCGAATGTGCCGGAAGTGATGGTGGTATAATTCGTCTTTACCACATCGTCGAGATCCAGCTCGATGATCCCTTGCTGGGCCAGCCTTACGATGAGATCTTTTAGCACGAAGCATTTTCCCGTCGGATGACTGACGAAGCGGTGGTACTTACAGTACCTTGGGTTGTCGGTGCGATTTATTTCTTCTGGCCATCGGCATTCGGGTAAATCGATCACCTTCTTCTCCAATAGGTCATCCAGCATTGCGGCCACGTCGGAGTCCGGAAAAGGATATATCTTCTGCTCTAGTTCCCTCAAGGTGTTTTTGTACTTGTCTTGGGTGCTAGAAGGCTCTCCTTTCTTTATCTCCCTTGTCTTATACTTGGACGGGATTTTGACGGGCGCAGATGACATTTTGACAGGGGCGGTGTTAATGGTAAAAGCTTCCTTAGCGGGCTTCTTCCCAGTCTCGTCCACCTTTGGAGCAAACACTTTCTCTTTGAAGTTGGTGGTTGGCTCCCTTCTTCCATGGTTGGCGATGCTCAACTCCATGTCATGGGCGCGGGTTGCTAGCTCTTCGAAGGTCCGCGGTTTGATGCCTTGGAGGATGTAGTGCAACCCCCATTGCATGCCTTGGATGCACATCTCGATCGAAGAGCGCTCCAAGAGTCTATCTTTGCAGTCAAGGCTAAGGGTGCGCCATCGATTGATGTAGTCAACGACTGGCTCGTCCCTCCACTGTTTTGTGCTTGTCAGCTCCAGCATGCTGACTGTACGGCGGGTGCTGTAGAAGCGGTTGAGAAATTCACGCTCCAGTTGCTCCCAGCTGTTGATGGATTCGGGCTCAAGATCGGTGTACCAATCGAAGGCGTTACTTTTCAGTGAGCGCACGAACTGCTTGGCAAGGTAGTCCCCTTCAGTGCCCGCATTGTTGCAAGTTTCAACGAAGTGGGCGATGTGTTGTTTCGGGTTCCCCCTTCCATCGAACTGCATGAATTTGGGTGGTTGATATCCCCTTGGCATCTTCAGGGCATCAATCTTTTTAGAGTAAGGCTTGGAGTACAACCCGGAGGTATTTGAGCTCCCTTGGTACTGTGCCTTGACTGTGTTGGCGATCATCTCTTGCAACTGCTTGATTGAGAGAGATCCCATGAGCGGTGCTGCTTGGTCTGGCTTTAGGTTTTCTTCAACTTTCTCCAATGGAGGCTCTTCTTCTTCGTCACCACCTTTCTTAGGGCTGGAGCCGGATCCTTCATCATGCCTTGCCCCCAATTTGCTCACGAGCATAGCAATCTTCAAGTCTTTTTCTTCTAGGGTTTTCGTCATCATCGCAAACATCTCCTTCATCTGAATCAGCTGTTCTTCGACGGAGGTGGCGCCAATGACTTGTCCTCCTTTTGAAGCCATTTGTGCTTGAAGTGTGTTTTGGATATCTTGAACGGAAAAAGAGATGAGAGGTAGAGATTGTCCCACTGGGCGTGCCAAATTTGTAAACACGAAAATTTCCTGAAGGAACAAGAACACGTGTACAAAATATATTTGTTATTTGATGAATTTTGGGTTACAATCTCTATTTGTTCCTCTGATTCTATCTTCGTAAGATAGGGATTTTGTTGATGGGCTGTTGATCCAAAGGGCCGCTGGGCTTAATCCTTGGATGAACAGTGATGCGGGTTTGTTGATGATGTTGATCCGAAGGGGCTGTTTGGTGCTTCGATTCTTGAAGGATGAATGTATTGATTCCAAGGGCCGTCGGGGCTTGATCTTGGAGGGTGGATGAATGTTGCTTCAAGGGCCGTCGGGGCTTGATCTTGAAGAAGATGGATGAACGATGAACGATGAATGGATGAATGGATCTTCAAGGGCTTCTGATCTTGAAGAACAGTTGTGTTGATCTAAGGGGCCGTCGGGGCTTGATCTTGGATTAAGAATCGGCACGTGACCAAGGTGCTTGTTGATTCTTCAAAGGTTTTGGCGAAGTTTTCTTCAAGGGCCGTTGGGGCTTGATCTCGAAGAACGATGAACGAAGAACGAAGAACGAAGAACGAAGAACGAAGAACGAAGAACGAACTTCCAGAGAATTCTCTTCCAATTTGGGAGTAGAGAAATGTATTTGTGAATTGGTGAAATGAAATGAATGAAATTGGCTTCTATTTATAGAATTTTCCAAGGCCTAATTTTGAATATAATATCCCAGATGAAATAAGCCGTCTCTGCCAGGTGTTGACACGTGTCTTGTTTGACAGCTTTTCTAACTCTTTTCGAATTTTCGTCGAATCACACAATATGTGTACAATTTATGTAATACACGAGTGTTAAAATTTTGACCATTGGTTAACATTTATTTACTAAAATTTCATTGTCTACATACGTAAAGAAGAATATCGACCGTAATACTAAGTGACGCATAGATGCAAAAGTTAAATCCCTTAAATGACACTAAGGAGTAAGGACCTTGATCGAAATATTGAAACAAACAAAGTTTAGGTTGAATAAAGACCGGAACCAAAATGACTCTTATATTTAACTCTTCAGATTTAAACAAAGTTTTGCTGGGATCCTTGCTATTACAAGAGAGGTACCCAAAAAATACATGAAAAATGTATTAGTCCTTGACGTCGGTGACACCTTCCGGGGAGATCTGAAACCGCGCTTCAGCTTCGGCCAAACAAGGAGAACTTATCACTTTACAGATGCGCTCTTCGCCCCTTCCTTTCCGGACAGCAAGCCTGTCATAAGAAGGGACAAATGATGAGTAACACTCATTGCCGACGTGAGAATAGTTCTGTTTGGGAGGAAGGTGAATGCATTTAGTATTACAAACCTTGTGGTGGAAGCATGAGCCATGATGTTACCACCGATAGGCTTAATTTGAGGACCGGCAAAGATTGCAGAACCATCCACTTGTGCAACCACTTGATTTGTGATCACAACAGCCACGCCAAACTGCGTTCACAGAATACAGAGGGGAAATCCAGATCAATAACAATGCTAAACTAGGGGGTCCCAGTATGGTGTTGTGATTAGTGATGGTGTAACTATTTTTACCTCATCCGCCAACTTCTGAAGACCACGGAGAAACTTTGCAAGATGCATTTGCCGAGCTGAAAGTTCTCCTCTTCCTGAGAAATCTGTTCTGTAGAGGGCTGTCGCACTATCTATTATCATGAGAGCAAACCTATAGAACCAACGTTGTTTAGATAATTAGTCTTGCCTAAAAATGTGTACACTTGACGAAACTCTAAACAAGCATATATCTTGGACAAAGACGTTTGCAACAGACCCTAAGTCATACAACTTACAAATCTCCTCACACGACAAAGAACGGAAATCATATAGTGGTATTGCACCTTGTTTCTACCATCATGGAAGCTGCTTCGAGCAAGAGCCTTGATTGGTGATCCGTGTTATAAGCTCTAGCATATGCCACATTCTCCAAGACATCAACACCATTGAGTCCAAACCTGTGGCAACACCACCATTAATCGTCTATCATAAATATATTATAAGAGCAAGTTCACCTCAAGGTATCTCTATCAAACCTCTCGGCAATCTGTAAGAGTCTCTGTGGCCTGAATGTACCCTCGGCATCAATGTACATTGCCTTTCCCTCACCACCGCCTTGATCCGATGGGAGCTGAAACATTGAAATGAATTAGAAGTGCACTATAGTGAAGTGAAATGATAGGTTAAAGGTGGGTGATTTTGGGTACAAATTGATTGATTTCTTGGCCTAACCTAAGAGCGAATAGTAGATTTGGAAGTTGTGACATAAATACATGTGTAAGAAAACATGGTTGAATTGCGACCACATTGTCAATGGAAAAGAACATCTTGCAAACCAGATTAAAGCCTAATCAAATTAAACTAATTTCTTCTTCTGAACCACCAAAACAACATATTAAACAGAAAAGAAAGTCACTTACTTGGCAAGTTACACAAAGCGTGTGACAGAGCTGGGTCTTTCCAGAACGGAACTCACCATATATCTCAGTAATAGATCCTGTCTCGATTCCTCCTGTTAGAGGAAAACCAAAGCATATCAACTTAAGTTTGAAGTATAACATTTCTATTGATAAAACAAGGACTCAGTTCTAAGAAATGACAACTGTTTGAAATTCGAGGAAACTCTTGGTTAAAAATGAAGAATAGCTGAAACTGACCCTCCAATATCTTATCAAGTTCTCTTGATCCAGAAGTAATTTGAATGATTTCGAGTCTCTGTGCGTGGAGCTGGCCAGCACTAGTAAAACCCAATGGCACAAGTTTGGAGGCTGCAATGAAATGAAACAAGTCAAGCAGCGAAACATCAAACAATCGCAAATAGTGATTAGATTTGCATGTAAGAACAATGGGAAAACGAATAAAATAAATAAAAACGAATGACATACCCGCTTCAATGATCTTATCAACTTTAGCTTCACTGATTCCTTTGATTTGCAGAAGATCCTTCCTGGGAGAGTAAGCAACGGCTTCGACCGTGCAAAGACCCGCATCCTTAAGTTTCTTTACATCAATGGAAGCTATGCCAGACGCCTTGAATCCAAAAACATTATAACTTTTCATCAGCAACTAAAAAAGATTGCTGCTTTGATCAAAATATATCATTACAAAGTTAAAGTACGCAATCCAGATTCTCAATTTCTTCCAAAGTAGGAACAACCAATCAGTAAATAACCAAAATGACCAAACCCATATGAAATTGGTAGCCAAAACGAGGTCTGTTGCTGGCGAGGTTTTCTCATAGTGGGTAAAGAACAACACCCAACAATAATTTACAGTAAATCGCAAAACCCATATGAAATATAGAATCTTTAACAACAATTCACAGAAATTCGAACCTAATTTCATAGAAAATGAAAACCCATTTCTTAAATATCGAAGGGAACAAAGAAACTAAACAAGAAGAACCCGCATGGGGAACCCGCTGACTTGCTCGAAATGAGGGTGAAGCCGAAATGGGTTTACCTGAAGTTGTTCGACGGGGACAGGGCCATGCCGCATTTCTTCGAGTTCGTCTTCTTGTTGGGCAGTCTTCGGATTGCTCTGCTGCTCCATTGCTCTGCTGATTGAAGCTCCGCGACGACGAAGACGACGATGTCTACTGACGCGAAGACGCAGAAGAAGAAACAGATGACGAGCAGAGACGATGGGGAAGAAGGTCGAGGGAATTGGTATTTTTAAAAGCGTTTTAGGGGCGCCAAAGCGACACAAGCTCTGAAGGTGCTCCTTGAATATTGATTGACTAGGAAGACTCGAGAAAATGTGCTTGTGGGTTAATGGCCCAATTTTGGGAACCTACTTGTCATACATTCGGGCCTGCATCCACCTGTCTTTAGTGATTAAGTTGAGCCCATTTGAAATCCAATAGTGAAGAAAACTAATAAATATGTTTTATTTTTTATTTTGGTTGCGATAGTTGTCACACTAACTTGACTTATACAGTTATACTACAGATTTGAATTTTAAGAGCATTTTAAGGAAACGTCAAATTTAAAATATCAAATTTTAATTTGATGGCTGACTTGTCAATTTGACATATTATCAATATTTTTCTTTCAACTGATATGCCAAATTTTATTGCTTCATTTATGCTTTTATTAAACAAAAATAATAAAAGTTGGGTTATCGTTGGCTTAAAAATAATAAAATAATACTAAAATATGCTAACATTTAAGGTAAGGCAAGTGGAATGCCTTTGGAAATAGCAAAAATCATGTTTGAAGGCAGCTTCAAATTTGACATCTCTTTGTCTATATCAGCTTAGCCTTATTTTCCATGTCAGCTTTGACATCTCGGTTGGAGTAATTGGTATGTCATTTGTTACTATTATAGGTTTATGTGACATTTTTTACATCTCCTTTGGAGAGCACATTACTCTAATCAATTTGACTAGACCGTTTTTACAAAAAAAAAATGAATATAACAAGTTATAAGACTATAAAGATGTATTCTTTATCAAAAAAATGGGGTGTATTCTTCAGGATTTAATTATTTTAATAAATCTAAAAATGTATTTAATCAGGATTTTTAGTGATTTTTTTCAATTCATAGTATATTCAATCAGAATCTTAAGATAGTTTATTAAAATCCTTAGAATTTAGGATGTATTCAATTAGGATTTTAAACAAGTTTATAACATTTTAGATTCAATTCACAGTATATTCAATCAAGATCTTAAGATAGTTTATTAAAATCTTTAGAAATTAGGGTGTATTCAATTAGGATTTTAAACAAGTTTATAATATTTCAAATATATTCCATTAAGAATTTGATTTTAAAGAATTTTTAAAAAGTTGAGGAATTCAGGGAAATTAGAGAGATTTCGTTATGTATTTTAAGCAAATCACAAATCTCACATCTCCTTCTGAAATTTCGAGTGAATTGAATTAAAATTTTAGATGGAATATACAAATCAATTAAAGGCCATCAAAATTCATGGGTTTATAAAACCTTTAAAATCCATGAAAATTCCAATTGAATACAATCTTTAAAGAAAGATGCCTTCTTTAGTATCGGGATTCTCTGAAATTCTCAAACAAGGTGGAAGCAACGCCATACAGCAATCATAAGGTGCCATGAATTCATAAGATCGTTCATTGCGCAATATTGATTTGGATATATATATATATAGAGAGAGAGAGAGAGAGAGAGAGAGAGAGAGAGAGAGAGAGAGAGAGAGAGAGAGGCGAAATTTTTAATTGTAACCGGTATACGGGTGGTACACCATATGTTTTTATGTAAATGGTGAGAAATTTTATTTTTTAAGTTATTAATTTTTTTAACACACATATCTTACCATTTGTATAGTGACACGTACCCGTGTGCCGGTCACACTGAAAATTTCGAGAGAGAGAGAGAGTTGTAATTCACTTTCCATGATAATATTTTTAGGGTTGTTAGTATGTTTTGTGATTGTTTATAATCTTTTAATTCTTATATATTGTGGGAAACAACAGGTCCGACGTTAGAACCAAACTCATTAGGATCCCGAGCTTCTAGTTTAAGCCGAGGTTTGAGTCGCTTACAGTGTCCGAACCGAAGACATGGACTTGCCATACTACCCCAGTGTGAAGTCGTTTGAGTCCGATGGCTACCGTTATTGCTAAGGGTGCAAGGAACGAGACGATTTCACAGACACCGGCCGAATGGCCGACGATGACTATTGTGATAAGGATGGTAATTCAAATAAAGGCCTATACTCTACCTGTAACACCAGCAACCGCATTGATAGCTCTGCACTCAAAAAGTTAAGCTTGGAGGACTATTACACAGAGATTAGTTTTAGGTATGTGATGAGAGTGCAGCGGATGATTGAGCTCCAATGTGATGCTTTGGTTAGGGAGTTTAAGGAAAACCCTTTGATCATGAATTTCAAGAGATTTGTATGAATTCTCATGAAATCATAGTCAACATATTATCAAAAGGAATACAGCAAAATGCCAACCCATTACTTCTTCTATCATTCAAACCAAAGTCAACATATTATCAAACAAAGTAGATACTTCAAGATGTAAACAAATCTGAAATAACCAAACTAAAGTCAAGTTATAATCAAACAAAGTAGATACTCCAAGATTTAAACAAGCTTGAAATAATCACGTTCACTTCATATTGTATTTTATCGATTTAGAGCATTCTTCTGGTGTCATTTTCAAGAACTATTTTTTCATTCCCAAGAGAGAGAGTCTTCATTCCTTACTTATTTGCTCCTTGGATTCTAGGATTTGGAAGTTTGAATGGATTCTCTATTCATTCCTTACTTATTTGCTCCTTGGATTCTAGGATTTGGAAGTTTGAATGGATTCTCTAAGTCACCAAAGTTGGAGGTCTCTAAGTTCCGACACCAAGGATGAGTTAGGAAAGAAGATGGGTGACTAAGGAAGAAGAAAATGCTAGCAATCATCTTCCCTAGTGGCCGGCCTCCTAGAGAAAGAGAGAGCTTTGTGTTCTCTTATCATTCCTTAAAGAAACCCTAATGAAGGATGGAATTATAATGCTTCTTAATAAAGGGCTCACAATTAATAGAAACCCTCTCATTCCCTCTCTAACCCGACGTCGCTAATCGTACGACTAAGCCAAACGCTTGTTTAGAAGGAGAAAACCTTACTCACTTCAATTGCACAAAGCAAATATAATTTTATTTCTCAAATTATCATTCAAGGTTTTTTAGTACAATATTTATAATGGTTTTACAAATTAATAAACCTCAAGTGTCTATGACACCCTTACAACTTCTAAAATAACTTAGAGAAATTCGTATTTGACAATATTTCAAACTTAAATAAGCTTTACACTTCTAATACGCATGAACTGCGAATTATAATAGACAATGGATGCTGCATCATTTTCATCCAAATCAACGAAGGCCAGAAACGAAAGTGACTCCAGTAGAAGGCAGCCACGAAGTCCCAGCAATAAAATTTGTAACAGTAAACTCAACAGCCTCGTCAGCTCCTATAACATGAAATCCAGGCCATTGGACCCTTTTCCCCACCCCAGAACCCGGCCCCACATTCGCGTACTCTGCAAAGTACAGTGTCCTGAGGCTGGAGCTTCCAGCCCCAGGCCACTCCACCCAGCCACTAGGTGCAATGACATCATCAATGTTGGATTCCATGACAACGGCTCTAGAGTATTGCTTCCACGGCCTCCCCAGATATGAACTGTAGGAGTGCTTAACCAGAGAGAAGTCCAAGCTGGGTACGATCCTACAGTTTTGGACCGAGAAACCGGTTTTTTGTCCAGTGTCCGTCCTCCCGTTTGCCAGGATTGCATTGTAGCCCTTGTTCTTGCGAATCACCAGGTTGCAACTCTGGAAAACGGCAGCAGCGTTGCCAAAGATGAAGTCTATGGTGCCGTAGATGTCACATTCTTTGTAGAATTGACGGAAGGCGAGCGCATAGAGAGTGTCTTGGTACCCAACAATGCTGCATCTGTAGAGAACTGAGTGATCAGAAGCGACGTAGAGAGCCAAGGCTTGTTCTCCTTGAGGGCCTGCTGTGTTTTGGAACCCTATATCCCTAGCAATGAACCCATCTCCTGTTATGGCTGCCCATGAAATCCACGAACAAGATCGTCATTTCAAAATAAAAAATAAAAAATTCAAATATCAGTATACGTATTAGTATATATATCTGATTAGTATCTAAACGAAACGAAACGAAATCATTTGGCGAAGAGGGGGAGAGAGAGAGAGAGAGAGAGAGAGAGAGTACGAACTGAATGTAGCTGAGCCAGGCATGGTGGCACCATTAGCAACGCTATCATCCCCAGTAATAATAGTGGAATCTTTTCCCTCTCCTATCAACGTAATACCATCTTTGTTAGTGCGAATCTTCTCATCATAAACTCCCGCCTTTACATGAATCACAAACCGACCCCCGGAAGCTGCGCCAATGGCTTCTGATACAGTTTTATAGTCGCCGGATCCATCTTTAGCGACAACGGCATTGGCTTTTATGGTGGTTGCCTGAAGTAGTTTCCGGTCCCCGGGAGATATCCATTTGGGAAACACTCCTTGTTTCTCAGTTTCTGCATTAATCTGGTGATTTGATATACGGTTGACAAGAGCTAGTAGGTTACTTACCGACTCAGAGGCATCGTCTATACGTTTGGCGATCTGAGAAATATTGACTGCTTGATGATCAGCAGCGTAGTCTTTGCAAGTTTCCTGGAAAGTCATGGCAGCACCGAGCCATGTTTGGATATCATGCTTGTATTTTCTTGGAGAACTTTTGAGTGCTAATAGGGATTGGTCTAGCCGCTTCAAGGACATGTTCATGAGCTCTTCACAATAGTCTGCAAATATACACACACGCGAAAATAACGAGGCTGAGTAAATATTAAAGTATGTATGGTGAAAGTGTACGTATATTTTGTACAAGTATAACTAAAGAGTGACATTATGTAGACACAGGAAATTGACACGATTAATGACACTGTCTAATATAATATAGGTGGATCCTGAGTACATTGATAGAACCTATATTAGAGATTGTATCTGTAATGGTCATTTTTGTGTGTCTAAATAATAGCATGGTTGATAAATAAAGAGTAATAGGTTCTTGCCAGACAAAGGATTATGCAACTCGACTATATGAATTTGAGCCACACATTCAGGCAATAATTAACTTGATCAATTGCTCATGTTCATGTTTAGTCACAACATATAAGTATACCATAAAAAAATAAAAATATAAAAATTAGTTGTGACTACCACCTTTTTCAGAATTATGAGCATGTTGAGCTTCATGGGCACCAAATTGATCAGTTCCCAACTTAATTTGGGAGTTTAATTTGGAAAATTCAGAGGTGGCCAACATGGTCTCAGATATGGTCTTGTTAGCAAGACCCAGCATTATGCCAACTTGTTGATCATCATGATGCCCTAAAAATCCCAACCCCATCAAGGTTTTAACACATGAGCTGGGATATCTAGTAAAGCTGCATTCCTTTTGAGCAAAGTTTTGGTAGCTACGATGATCATCTCCCCCTAACACAGAGGCCCCTCCCAAAACTGCATATCCCAATGCCCAGTACACTACCACATTTTCTAACATTTTAAATAGTATAGAAAATATTCAAACTCCCAGGTTTTAGCTAGAGGAAAGTTATGAACGAAAGAGGTAATGGGGTCTCAGATTTATAGGGTGAGAGATGGGTAATGTGTAGTGTGCTGTTGAAGGACTTACATTGTTAACTATTAACTTATCAACAGACTGGTCACATATTAAATTAGCACACAGAAAAGTAGATTATATGTAGTAAAACCACTCGACATGGATAGTGACAATTCTCTTGAATTTCTTTATAATATATAGCAAGGAAGAACATAATCTAGAGTTTACGGGAAGTGACAGTTCTCCATATAAAGTTATATGGATAGTGACAGTACTATTGGACTTCCACACTAGATGGTTCTGAAATGACAATAGGAAATTATTACCATGCATCCAAAATAGTCGACGCATGTTTTGTACCCTATAACCAATGCATGCCATAAATATGTTGATGTATAAGTCTATCATATGGGTTTTTCCAGTGGTGAAAATTAGAATTAGATGCCTGATTTTAGACTTTTGTAAACTAAACATTTATACGTTTTGAGTTTTGAGTTTTTAATTAAGCTTTTGAAACATTTGATTAAGATACTCAGACTTGAACTACTCCAGATTAATTGAAATTAATTTACACTGAAATATCTGCTATACATTTTAAATAATTTAAACTATATTTAAGTCTAAAATTTTAAACTTTTCAAATTTAAATGCACACCCGAGCCAAATGGAAACGTACCAACATTAAATGAAAACGTACCAACGTCAAACGAAAACGTACCAACCCCGAATTAAAACGTACCCAATTATAAATATTAAAATGAATATTTATCTTTTTGGAATGTTTAAAAATATGTTTGATTCATACACAATGCTCTAGATTGTCTTTTTTTTTGTAGATAAGTCTCTCGAACAACTTTTAGTTGATCGGAGATAAATCCTTATTATTGTAGATAATACTAAATAATAACGATAAATCATATAATTTTGAATTAACAAAAAGGCTATTGTCCGTTGATTAATGACTCTTTCTATAAATAAAAATAATAATTAATTAAAGTAATTTAAACTTTTACATTGTCACATCCCGACTCAGGCCCCCACCACAATCTGGGCTCGACTCCACCGCGGTATTGTCCGCTTTGGGCCCCGAGCACGCCCTCAAGGTTTTGTTTCTGGGAACTCACACGAGAACTTCCCAGTGAGTCACCCATCTTAATATTAAAAAAAACTTAATTAATTATTAAAGTAATTCCTCATTATTAGGACAAAAAGTAAAAAAACTTATGTTTTGAAAACAAACATACCAAAAATTCAAATGTACCAAAAACTAAACGTACTAAAAATTCAAATGTACCAAGAAGCCAAATTGTGACGACCCATCCTTAATTTTACGTTTTTATTAATTTTAAAAGCGTGAATTTACAAAATGCCCCTAGAGGCAATAACTTTGACTTCCTTTGACCATCGTCTAGAGAAACGTATGACTTATTCTTTTAGCGTATTCAATTAATACTCGTCGTAACGAGTGAGTGGGCGCGTGTTAGACTCGAATCGGATCTGTAACGAAAACGTTACGCTCCGTTAAAGTACGTTAGTTACGAGTATTTTGTACACACACGTACAGATTTATCAATGCTTGAAACAATGTAAGGAGACAAATTTTGTACACTGAAAATTGTACAAAATCTGAAAATTCTTCCCTCATTCCTCAAAAAGGGGATCCGTGTTACCCATCTCATCCACCAATCAAACCTTGCTTTTCCTTGAATCCCTCACCACCCAATCAATTGTTTTCCCTCCATTCACTCCCAACCAATCAAACTCACTCCACAAATCTGTCCATCCAAGTAGAAATCAGAGAAGCTTTCTCTCTTTCTCTCTTTTTCTTCTTCCTCTATCCCCGAACTCTCTCTCTCTGCAACAAGGAAAAACCACCCTCAAAACACACAAACGTGACAAACAAACTTCATCATTGTGTTCATCTCACCACCACGAACACAACCATGCAACCAGATTCGAGAACAGACGAGTTTTGACTCACCAACCCAGAAGGTCTGACTCGGTGAGTTTTGGTTCAACGATTTTCAGGCCGCTCACGGTAGGCCTGACAATTCTTGACACAACCCGATAACCTAACACGACACGACACGAAATTAACAGATGTTCGGGTCGACACAATAACGAATCGGGTTGTTATCGGGTAACCCAATAAGCACCTATTAAGATAACGGGTTGGTTCGGGTATACACGTGGGTAACACGATACACGATAAGCAAAATATTAATTTTATAATTTTATAACCCTAAAAAAATACTATAATAATTATATATATATATATATATATATATATATTAATTTAATAATTTTATACCCCTAAAAACTATAATAATTATATATATATTATATTAAATTTAAAAAATTGGTGACCATTGGATTGGCTGAGATTTAGTCTTAGCGATCCATTGTGCATTAGGTTGGAGGCTATCATTCTCTTCTCTCTCATTCACTCTAATCTCTCCAGTCTAGACTTACTCTCGCGCCATTTCCTTAATTCGCATCTCTTTCGCATCCTCCTCCGTTCACTTCCTTTAACTCGACTCTGACAGCCACAAGAAAACCACACATAAGCAAGCACACCACACATAAGCAAGCACACGCTAAAGGTATGAACTTTGTATTTTTGGGTATTCTGTGTTTTTTTTTTCCAAAAACTAGTGATTTAGGGTTTTCGTTAAAATTAAAACTAATGGCTGGGGATTTTCTGAGTTTGGAGTTTCTGGGGTTTTCTGATTTTGAAGATTATGGGGTTTCTGTAAAAAGAATAACATGCAAGCTTTTGAGAAAGGTTTTACAACCTTGAAAACAAAAACTCTTTCATTTTGCATAATCTTGCACATTTAATATTTTGTAATAGACTAGTAGTATATGGATGTTTTTTTTATTACGCTCTTATTTTCGAGTGTAGATGTAGTACTTAAACAACAAATGTGTTTTAATGTTTTGAAGTAATATTTATGTGGCAATGTGTGGTATGTGCAAATTTTTTTTTTTTTTTTCTTAACGGGTCATAACGGGTCGGGACACTTTACCCGTTGGGTAAAGTGACCCGACCTTTTAAGGATTTGTTAAGATAATGAGTGTGACACAACATGACCCGTTAAGATAACAGGTGTTACACGAAAACAATACGAACACGACAGATACGACCCATTTGTCAGGCCTAGTCCACGGCTTAGGTAAGCCTCGGGAAATCCTTAGAACCTTCATTTCAATCTTATGGGTTGATGTTGATCTCGTGTGCATGTTTTGAATGAACGTTTTAGCGCATAAAACTCGAGAGGTGGAGACTACTCATTTTTCCAGCAAAGGAACCGTGACCATTTGGTCACTTTCAGCTCATTTTTCTGGCCAACCTCGTGTTCTGTCGAGCCTTCCAATGGTATGAATCTCTTCTCTATATTCCTAACTTCAAAATAAATCTTAAATCATCAAGTTTAGTTAAGTATCGAACTACAAATTAGTTAGGAAAGTTAGGAAGAAATTTCCAGTTTTTTGGAAATCTTGAACCCCGTGGCCATTTGGCCACTTTCAGACCACTTTTCCGGCGAGCTTCGTCCATGACACGACCCCAAATGGATATAGATCTATTCCCTGCATTCCTAACTTTATTTTGGTTTTTGAATCACAGATTTTGGTTGAAAAATGAGCTCGTTTGGAGCTTTGAAAGTAAGGCCTGCAACTTGCAAAAATCGCAGGTTTCATGAAGAAAGCACGTGGGCGCGCGTGGCTACCAGTGCAGCCACCTTGTGGTGGCGCGTGGGGGGTCCAAAAATTATTCTGAAAATTTGTGTAGGTTCGTGACGTTGAGTAGATTGATTTCGTATATTCAAACCCTATGTTTGAGCAAACTGCAGAGGTTTTATTTAAGTTTCAGTTTATGTGTTATTAAATTAAGTTAATTAGTAATTTCACGTATATGGGAACGTATCTCGAGGACGTATGGGGTTAAGCTAGGCTAGGAGGCTTCATTTCGACTGCGTATCTGTGAGTGGGCAGTTTATTTTATACCTATACATAATTATAGTTTCCATAAATGCATATTACTTCATTTTATGCTTATATTGCCAAGTATTTGATATTGTGATATGAAATATGATAAATGCTGCTATATGGTTGGGATATTATTGTCATGACATTCATACATATTTGTATATGCTCATCTTGCTGCACCCCTGTGTTGGTACTCCGCTCAGAGCCAGGGCTAGTCTTTCACGTGTATATTCACATCTGCACCATTTACTCACCTTGGATCCAAGTTTAGGTGCCAGTCCTGTCGTACATATTGCATTAGGCAATTCCGACTCGTATATGACCGTGCCTCGGCTCCAGTCTTCTCGTGATTGTAGTACTAGAGCACATTATTATGCCCAGTCTTGTCGTACAGGTTGCTTTAGGCAACTCCGATTCGTGTGCTAGCTTAGATGATAAGCAAACTGTTTATAATTGATTATCACATGATTATAGTACTGTGGCATTTGATATATCATGACTTGTCATATTTCTGGTTATATTGCCATTGTATTATTGTTTACATACGTAGTATGTTTTAAGGAAACTATACTTGTTTTATAGTGAGGGGTTAGTATGTACGAAAATAAAAGTTTTCTTACAAGCGTTGTTTTGCTAACCCACTCAACTTTGTTTTTCGTCCCTCCAGGTTTAGTAGTTGTGCTTAC
Organism: Crataegus laevigata; assembly: GCA_963580275.1. Classification (NCBI taxonomy): domain Eukaryota; kingdom Viridiplantae; phylum Streptophyta; class Magnoliopsida; order Rosales; family Rosaceae; genus Crataegus; species Crataegus laevigata. The sequence continues at coordinate 33,243,346 of OY756942.1, read as the reverse complement.
ATGTAAACGAGGATTCTGGCAAATCTCAGGAGATGGTTACCTTCAGTGGTATAACCCTCATCATATTCACTATACTGTCTTATGCTCTGACATCACATGTGAAATAAGTTCAATCCCGCTGACTCGCGTACTCTTTTGATTAGGCACTTTTAGGTTTAAATTTATTCACATTATTTTTCCACTACACTACACTACACTTTATGGCTTAGTCACCTTCTAGGTGTTGGCCAGCACAGTTCTATTCGGGGTCCAACTGGACAATCCGGTCGGGTTGTGACACAAATGGACCAAAAATTCAAATGTACCAAGTAACTAAATGTACCATTATAATCAAACGTACTGATATAACCAAACGTACCTAACAACGAGTTTTGTTACACTCTATTTAATTTACTAAAATAAATATTTTAATAAAAATAAAAATATCTTAAATCATCATAATAAGAGATGCATAAAAATAGGAGGAAAAAAGGGAATGCTAACGTGAATAGACTTCTAATGAAATAAAATTAAAGTACCAAAATTGTAGGGAAAATGTTTAATCAAATTTGTAAAAAGAATAGATGTTTAGTCTATGACATTTAAAAACGAGGCGTCTATATCAAAACGTCACTTTCCAATGGCAACTCATCATATCATGATTTTGTTATATTTAATTGGATCCTAAGAATTGGTTGAAATTTGTTAGAGGGTCATTTGGGTTTGTTTGAAAAGTTAGCAATTTGATTTAGATTTATATTAGGGTATTTTTAGTAGGATAAAAGATTATGATTTTATTTCCTACTTGTTATTATGGTTTAAGATTTCTCCTTTTTGTAAATACACATCTTGTAACTATGTAAAATAGGTCTTGACGCAATGTAATTTTATCATGATGTAGCCCTAAAGTGGCAACAATAAAAAGAATGTCTCCAAAGACTGAAGTTGTGGCACAGTAAATGCCTAAATCGTGAGTTTGAAGTTGTTCTAGTTTTTCGGGTAGATGGCGGCTCTAGTGGACGAGGGATTGTTTAATATATGAAAATACGGTTTAATACATAAGTGTCACAATAGAATCGGTTGGATCATTAAAAACTCCACTCTTTAAGCAACACTCTGATGGTAGTGTGCTCATTTGCTACCTAATGAGCATTGGCCACTTTTTTTTTCTTTTTTTGAACAAAAGATATTATTTACACTAAATGGTTAGAGAGTTGCTAAGCCTCATAATAGACTAGCAATAATGTGGTTCAAATTCGTTTTTGGCGAGATCGAACCTAAAACTTTTCAATTATAAGTGAAGAAAAATATTATTAAATTGTAGTACTAAGTGGCAGTATTAGTCACTTTTAAAAGGTGGCAAGTGACAATGGGGCCACTTTGAGAACAGTGTGGGATGCCAAGATTTCTACGGGTACGTGCACTGCTTGAATTGATAGGATTTCAATATTAACTTGAACAAGTGATGATTTGAAATGCAAAAGATGAGAAGTAACAAAAAAGTTCGTGACGATTCTAATTTTTAAGCTTCTTCCGTAGAATGATGAAATATTCCGCCAAGAACTAACTTCATACATTAATTTCAGCAACTCTTGAAAAGACTGACTTCATTTTTCTGAAAAGACAAAAAAAAAGATTAGCTCGCTTATCTTTAAAGGTTCATCCTTGATTTTTCTTTTTAAAAATTAATTTCATCTAAATTAAAAAAAAAAAAAAATATATATATATATATATATATATATATATGTGTGTGTGTGTGGGGATGACAAGAGGCTTACAATTCAACATTTAGAGCAAGTCTATTAGGAGAAAGTTTTTAAGTGTAATAATACAATCATTTTTCTTTAAGTATTCAACCACTTGTATTATGACACTTAGATCTCGTTTGGGGTTGCGGTGTTTTAGAAAAAAATCTACTTATTTTATAATTTTAGGTGTCTAATGCGTTTGGTAAACAACAAGAATCCCGCTTATTTTAAAATTTTCGGTCCCTGAAAGCAATTTTTTGGAAGCAACGCAAGAGGTGCTTTAAAATGTAAGATCCCACATCGCCCAGGGGTGAGGATCCTGTAAGCCTTATATGTACATTCTCACCTCCAATTAGCACGAGGCCTTTTAGGAGCTCACTGGCTTCGGAGTTCGTCAGAACTCTGAAGTTAAGCTAGTTCGAGCGTGAGCAATCCCATAATGGGTGACCCACTGGGAAGTTCTCGTGTGAGTTCCCAGAAACAAAACTGTGAGGGTGTGGTAGGGGCCTAAAGCTCACTGGCTTCAGAGTTCGAGCGAGAGCAATCCTATGATTGGTGACCAACTGGAAAGTTCTCGTGTGAGTTCCTAGAAACAAAACCGTGAGGGTGTGGTAGGGGCCTAAAGCAGACAATATCGTGCTACATCGGAGTCGAGCCCTGACCGGGATGTGACAATTTGGCATTAGAGTTACTTCCTGGCCGGAAGTGCGCCGACGAAGACGTCGGGCCCCTTAAGGGGATGGATTGTAAGATCCCACATCGCCCAGGGGTGAGGATCCTGTAAGCCTTATATGTACATTTCCACCTCCAATTAGCATAAGGCCCTTTGAGAGCTCACTGGCTTCGGAGTTCGTCGGAACTCTGAAGTTAAGCGAGTTCGGGCGAGAGCAATCCCATGATAAGTGACCCACTAGGAAGTTCTTGTGCGAGTTCCCATAAACAAAATCGTGAGGGTGTGGTAGGGGCTCAAAGCGGACAATATCGTGTTATGGCAAAGTCAAGCCCGAAAAGTGATCGAGCTCGGGCCGAAATGTGACATAAAAAGTTGCGGATTTTCAAAGCAGACGGAGGCATTAATGAAATTTTTAACTTACAAATATTGTACTCATTTTTTATAATCAAATGACAGACTTATCCTCCCTTTACTCTTTCTTCTACCATGTTCCAGTAGCAATCCCCTCTTTCATTTTTTCAGAGAAAAAAATAGAGAGGTTTAATAAAACACCCCCGGTACTGTTTACTTTTAACGAAAAGTCCTTTTTTACCTTTAACTGTCACTATTCATTATACCTTCAAAAAAGACTTTTCATTAAAACTGTCACTATTCAGGCCCTTTTCGTTAGTTTTCCTAAAAAAATATACCTACATACAAACCCATCCCAAATATGCAGAATTGCTCCATCTTCAATGTCCATTAACTATAGTTTGGGCGGTCGGTGGCGGGCATGAGATAAGGAGTCTTAGATATTAGATCAGGTATTGTTCTATCAATTTTGGCATTGACATTGACATTAACAGCCAAAAATGTTTGAGTTGTTGTTAATGTCTACTGGGATTGCCACTTACCAGAGTTCATTGTTCTTCCAATTTTCAGTTTTCATTTTTTGTCAGTTTTCAATTTACGGTTTTATACTTGTTTAAAATTCTCTAAACGTGTGTGCTTACAAATATTTCTCAAAATCCAGACTTGCTACCTTCAATCTTGCTACTGTGTTTGAAATTACATTTTTATTTATGGAAGACAAATAAAATATATGAAACGTTTTGCAACATGTCTTTTTTGGTCATTGCACATAATTACAGTAGTTTTGCAATAATGTTTACCAAACAGTTTTACACTGCTTTTTATACTAACAACGCTTTTACAAATTTATTTTATCAAACTCTTGACTGCTTTATTTCACAGTAGATTATTTTCCATGCACAACATAAGTAATTTTTTTTAAAGCACAGCAATATCAAACTGGCCCTTAATGTACTTGACCGTATTTCTATTGCACTAGAAAATCTTTCCATCAAGAATCCAACCCTACCTCTCTAATTTTTTTTCACGTTCAATCATAGAAGATGAAAAGTCCATAAACAAAACAAGAACAGTCCTTTCATATCTCAAGGTCCTTCTTTTTTCTCTTCATAATTTGAGCAGTCATGTTTCTCTTGAAGCATTCTTCTCCCATATTTTCATGGGGTGTTTTGATATAGGCACCTCAATTTTGAAATTCTTAGATTTAACATCCATAACTTTTAGACTTTTGATTAAATATTCTTATCTAATTTTTAATAACAAAAATTACATATATTTGGTTTACCAATCAAATGACAAATTAATATCACATAAATCCTAAAATCTAGGAGATATATTATCCCATAATTCATTTCAAATGACAATTTTCATTACTCAAATAAAAAATATCATTAAAATTCTACAAATACATCCAACGTCCTATTAAACATAACGTACCAATTATCGACATGATATATGAATGCACATATGTATTAAACAAAACATACCAATAACTTGATACATAATTGGTACATTATATAATCTTAGTTTTGGCACGTATTAATATTTTGGTTGACACATCCCGGCCCGGGCTCGACCACTTCCCAGGCTCAACTCCGCCATAGCACGATATTATCCGCTTTGGGCCCCGACCACACCCTTACGGTTTTGTTTTTGGGAACTCACACGAGAACTTCCTAGTGGGTCACACATCCTGGGATTGCTCTCGTGCGAACTCGCTTAACTTCGGTGTTCCGATGGAACTCAAAGCCAGTGCGCTCCCAAAAGGCCTCGTGCAAATTGGAGGTGGGCATGTACATATAAGACTTACAGGATCCTTAACCCTGGGTGATGTGGGATTTTACAATCCACCCCCCTTAAGGGCTCGACGTCCTCGTCGGCACACTTCCGGCCAATGAGTGGCTATGATACCAAATTGACACATCCCGGCCCAGGCTCGACTTCGCCATAGCACGATATTGTCCGCTTTGGGCCCCGACCACACGATTTTATTTTTGGGAACTCACACGAGAACTTCCCAATGGATCACCCATCTTGGGATTGCTCTCGCGTAGGGATGAGAATATACATTTAAGGATCAATCCCCTAGTCGATGTGGGATTGTCACAATCCACCCCCTTTAGGGGCCCGACGTCCTCGTCGGCACACTTCCCTCCAGGGATAAGCTCTGATACCAATTGTCACATCCCGACCCGGGTGGGACCACTTCCCGGGCCCGTTCCACCACCGTAGCACGATATTGTCCGCTTTGGGCCCTGACCACGCCCTCACAGTTTTGTTTCTAGGAACTCACAAGCAACTTCCCAGTGGGTCACCCATCATGGGAGTGCTCTAGCTCCCTTCTCGCTTAACTTCGGAGTTCCTACGGAACCCGAAGCCAGTGAGCTCCCAAAAGGTCTCGTGCTATGTAGGGATGAGAATATACATTTAAGGATCACTCCCCTAGGCGATGTGGGATGTCACAGAACCAATATTTGATCTAAAAATATTGAAAATATGCAGGAGATTATAATTTCTCCTTAAAACAATGAGCACCCTTTTTCCTTATTTTTGGGCTGACCCATTTTTTGTGGGCGACTTGGCACACTTGGAGGTGCCAACTTGTTTGGACTTGGATTGTTTGTCCTCCCACTTCCCATTTATTTTCATCCCTTTTTATTTGAGCAGTCACGGTTAAGCCACGTCAACATTTTATATTCTTATTGTTTTTTGTCCTATTATCTCTATAAAAAAAATCAATATAAAATGTTGACGTGACTTAATCGTGACCGCTCAAATAAAAGGGGATGGAAACAGAATGAGAAATGGGAGGGCAGACAATCCAAGTCCAACTTGTTTAATTGGCTAACAAACTAGCCGTGATATTGGGAACCGGATCCCCTCCGGAGCAATATAATATAAGCGTACTTAGTAGGCTCAGCATATATTACTCCGGAGGGATCCAGTTCCGTGATATTGAGCAAGGGCACCATAAGAAACCGTGCCTAGAAAATGGGTGCCTGATGCCCGGAATTCTAGTAGTGGTGGTAGTAGGCAACGATTAAAAAATAAGAAAACTAACGAAAATGGCTTGAAAACTTTCCTTTTAATGAAAAGCCACTTTTAAAGGTATATTAAATAGTGACAGTTAAAGGTAAAAAATCGGTTTTTCGTTAAAAGTAAACAATACCGGGAGTGTTTTATTAAACCTCCCTTAAAAAATTTATAGTTGAAGTACCATGTTCACTTAATGAAGGCCCGTCTTCTTGCGAGTTTGAGTTTCAACTCCACCTAAATAAAAATGATTTTTTTGGTGGTTTATTGGTCATCACAGTTTTTTTTTTTAATAGAATTATCAACAATTATATTGGTTTAAAGTTTGCATATCAATTGGGTTGACATTATTTTTTGTTAGAAAATAACAGTTCTAGTGTTATTTCTGCTATTTAATTGTCTGATTTTGATCCTCATTGTTTATTTATTTGGACCGCATTCAAAAGATAACTTTCTACGCATCTCACATTTATCGCGAAGGAAATTTTGTTGCGGATAATTTTGCTAACATGGGCTTGTCTTCTCCAATTTTAACATGGCACGATTCTCTGCTTGCCTGGCTACTGCTTCTCAAATTAATGTGCATATCGGCATCCAAGTTTGTCTCACGTTCTTGTTTTTTCATAACTTTCTGGTGATTTTCGACTTGTTTTGCAGGTTTAGACCTTTAGGTTTGATTTTAGAGGGCTTAGGTTTCATGCCTCCCCCTTTTCTTTGTATCATTATTGTTTTCGTTTCTAGAGGGGTAAGATTTATGTCCCCCATTTTTTTCGTGTATTCTTTTTTGTTGTTTCTATTTTATGAGGGGTAAAATTTATGCTCCTGACTAGATGTAACTTTTTTTTGTTATCAATAAAATTTGCCTCGTATTGTCGAAGTTTTCCAAAAAAAAAAATATTTAAATCATATAAGCTTGCATTCAGAAAAATTTAACAATATTTTGCTTGATGCAAAGTTCCAATGTTTGTCTTGACGTTGCTTAAATTTTTACCTTTTAGTTTTACTGTTATGCCCTTAACAAAATCGTATGAAGTAGACGGGGAGAAGTGAAAGAACTTTTTTTTTTTTATTTTTAGAAAATAGTGAAAGAACTTTTGTAATTGGACCAAAATGTCAAAACAACACCAAAAACAAGTAGAGTCCATTTCCATCACATTAACATCTACAATTTCAGGATTCCACCCCCACCGGAACACAACTTTCTCCACTTTCTGTAACAACGTTTTGAAACAAAGAACGAAAATTTGGAAACAAGTAAACCTAAGCATTCAGTTCTGGTACAACCTAGAATTCAATTGAATGAATTTCGCTACACAGTGAACCGTTTGTTTTTTTGTACGTAGTTCCATTTTTTTTCTTCGTTTAAGGCTAATATATATTAGTGTGTTGCAAATACAACAGGATGTCAATTTCACTCCCTTGATGATCAATTTTAAAACAAAGAAACTTACAACATTACCATTTCCCTCCAGAAACAGATGCTTCAGTCTTCTTGATCACATAACTTAAGACCACCATCGACATCTCCGTGTCACGAATGCACTCCGTTTAATTTTCAAATAGGCCGAAGCGAACAGGAACACCCTCAACCTTGAGCCAAGCGTGCCCCTTCAAGAAAGGCCCTACGGTATACTGCTTTGCCTCTTCCTTGTTAATTTTCTTGTATCCATCCCACTTCACTCTGTTGTCAGTTTTTGCGCCCGGTCCCTTGTTGTTATACTCTGCGTAATACAGCGTTTTCAGCGCGAAATCTCCTTCCCACGGTGTCCATCCATCCGGATGAATCACGTCCTCAATTGTCGACTCCATCACTATGGTTCTCGAAAATTCTTTGCATGGCCTTCCGAGGTAGGTCTTGTATTGGGACTTTACTGGCTCAAGATCTTTGTCGGGCATGATTTGGCAATTCTGCAACACTATTCCTGTGGTTTCCCGTTTGTCAGTCCTTCCCTGGGCTGTGACAATGTTCTGTTGGTTTTCCAAAGGCTTGCGAACGTAGATCAAGCAGTTCTGGAAAATGGCAGCAGCGTCGCCAAAGATGAAATCAACGGTGCCGGAAATGACACAGCTCTTATAGAAATGCCGATGAGTTTGTGCGTACAATGTCTCTTGGTACCCTTCAAACCGGCAGTTCAGAAAAATAGCGCGGTCTGCTTGGACTCTCGCTGCCACTGCCTGACGCTTTTCAGGTCCAGCCGTGTTTCTGAATCCCATCGACTTTGCGATAAAACCTTCCCCTAAGGCAACTGCAATAAAATCAAACGGAAAAACAGAGTAAGTAACATTCACACTAGCTTAAATGGTGAGGTAGGCCTTACACATTCTCCATGTTCTATTGCTATAAGATATATATATATATATATACACACACACACACACACACACACATACATACATACATACATACATTACTTGCCTAGTTCGAGCACATGTATTGTGAGTCAAAAGAAAATGAGGAGACAAGAATAAACAGGAGTGTGCAGAAGGATGAGAAGGATGCATGGAAATCATTTCTCGGTGTAAATTTGTTGAGCACGTACTGAAAGATGCAGTTTGGAATGTCCTAACTCCATCGACGAAGTTCTTATTTCCGGTGACGATGCTCTTCTGTGAACCATCGCCGTACATTGTAACGTTCGGCATCTTCTTTCTCACAGTCACAGTCTCATCATAGACTCCTTCTTTAACATAGATGACATACCTGAATTTTCATAAGGGTAAAAACAAACTAATAAATAAAAACAAGGAGATTATGAAAATCATCGTCATTTGAACACAACACATACCGTCCTTCATATTTTTCGGGCATTTTTTCCAAGGCTTCACTAATGGTTTTGTAGTTTCCACTGCCGTCTTTTGCCACTGTCACATTGGGGGTGAGCTTCTTGTCGTTTTTCTTCAACATCCTTCGGTCCTCATGACTCATCCAGGTAGGGAATCCGTTCTTGTCCTGCAATAGAAGGCGGCGATTTGATCCTGCAGCTGCTCCTGTACCCGGTAGCTGCAACTGGTTAAGCAGTGAAATCATGGCCAGGGAATTGCTTGTGAATTCCTTAGAGGTCTGCAACATCTTCTCCAAGTCGGACTTCAATTTTCCATCAGGAAACCCGTCGACGCATGTCTGCTGGTAAGATATCACCGCACTCAGCCAGCTGTTCAAGACTCCGATGCGAACTTTCCCTGACTCAGTGCTGTTGCCAACCTGAAAAATGGCGTCCCCCAATTCCTCCATGGCGTCCTCGAACAACCCTTTGCAATCCTCGAACGCTCCCTTCTCTTCTTGGCTGTTGAAAGTGAGCTCCGCGGTTTTGCTGTAGACACTATTGGCCTCGTCCGAGGCGGCTGAGAGAGCGGTCTTGATGAATGCCCTGGGTTTCGTTTCGCCATTTGCCTTTTCAATTATGCCCTCGCACTTGTCCTTGTAATCTGTCGCACTGCACATCTCCTTCAGGATCTTCTTACTATTTGAAGGGGATTTGTTCTTCGGTGGTGCATTTTTCTGTTTAGGAGCCGCCGGTACAGGTTTTCCTGTTTTGCCTTGCTTAGCATTTCCCTTCTTGTTGTTAAGTTTGTTGACAATGAAATAGGCTCCGACGGCAATCAGAACAAGGAGGAGAATAACGACGACCGCAATGATAATTCTCTTCTTGACCTTACGTGCCTTCTCGGCCTTTCGGCGTTCAGAAATCTGGTCGAAATCCTGAAATGCCATCGCGAGAGGTGGCTTTAAGGCAGAGGGACCTCTGCCTTAATAATCCTGGGCCAAGGCACAGGGCGAGACACCTATTCGAGCAAGAGACAGGAAAGAGATTGAAACACAATGGCGTTTCGGCTTTAATTGTTTTCACTTTTCGCCTCCTCTTCGTATCTCGTTGTTCTTCAGTTTCAGAATTTCGAATCTCCATTGTTATTTTGGCATTTGACAGAGGAGGTCTGGTCAGGAGAGTTTTCAGGTGTTCTATTTTTCAAAAGTTAGTTGGAGAAGACAAGAAGGGGTCCTTTCCTTTCCAACCGCATTTCCCCCGCGAATCCTTCCTGAAATTACCATTATACCCCTTACTCTCAAACTACATATGAGCATATAGTGTTCAAATATGTCAATGAATTCAGGATTGTGTGTATTCTTTTGTGAGGTTATGATTGAAGTCATAACAAATTCATGACTCCAATTAATGGACTAAGCCAGTCAAGCATTAAATATATGGGTTAGGATTCGATGACACGAGCTTTTGATCTTATTTTTGTAGGGTTCACTCTATAATGTATTTAACAATTCAATTATTTATATTTTAGTACATCATTCATAGATCTTTCTTGCAAATAATTAGACAAATCAATAAGTATTAAGACATTCATTTCTAGTGAAGAAAATTGATGAATAAGGTTCTACAAAGAAACATTAAATTAATCCAATGGTTGATATGGTTTCAGATTTGGGTGATTTTTGGTGAACATAATTTTTGAGATAAGACATAAAAGATAGACAGTTTGATCGTTAAAAATACATTATGAATTTGACCCACAAAAACTATGTTAAAATGTGTGTTAAAAGCGTGTCCTAAAATCTTAACCCTATGTATATTAATCGATTAGAAAATCACATGAAATTTTGAAAAAATAGCCTCTCTTTTGGTGTCTTCATAGAGTTATAATAACTAGTACATATGGATTAGGCCGGTTGGTTAGTGTAGTTTGTCCTCTCTCTTGCATTCAAGTTCAAAATTTTCTCTTCGTAAATTGTAGTAGTATTGTAAAAGAAAAACAGAATTTTGACTGATAAAAAAGGATTTGATCTTGTGAGGGAATGATCGAGGGGCCGTCGAGTTACTATATTTCTAAAACTTTCCAATTTCCTTGGAATCATGAGGTAGTGGTCAAAATTGTTAGCGTTTTATTTGGGGTTCATATGGTTTGAAAATGCTCAAGTGTGGAACATCCTATCAGAAAATACCCCCCCTAACCCCCAAAAAATCAGAAATATTTCACTTCATTCACGCAGACTTCCACCTTTGATATACATATTTGAAAATGTATGAAAAATTATTTCAAGCAAGACGATTCAAACAGAGATCAGATGCCTTCATCATAAGGAAATAAAGTGGACTGCAGCCATTCATCACCAGCAATAAACTCTTGCACACTGAAATTGGATGCATCATAATATTCCATAACATGATGTCCTGTCCAGTTCACTCTATTACCCGTCCCAGCGCCAGGACCATAATTCTCGTACTCTCCATGGTACAAAGTGTCCAACCCTAGGTCCCCGGACCAATTAGTCCACCCTGTCGGGTCAATAAAGTCGTCAATGTAGGACTTCAGGACAACAGTCGTAGAGTAATTCCTCCACGGCCGGCCTAAGTAGCTTTTGACAGTGCTGGAATTAGAGTGCAACTCATCACTGGCTACAACGGAGCACTTCTGCATGGAGATTCCTGTGTTCGGATGTAGTGTGTCCCTGGACTGCGCCATGGCGACTGTGATTTGTCCCGGCATTGGCATCTTGGACACGATGTTGCATGCTTGAAATACAACTGCAGCGCTACAACATATGTAGTCTGTGGTTCCGAATATATCGCACTCTCTGTAGAATTGTCTGAAAGAGTGCATATATAATGCGTCTTGGTAGCCATCGATGGCGTATTTGTAAATTGCAGCCAGGTCTGCATTAATTCTCAGAGCAACTGCTTGGTGCTTTTCTGGCCCTGCCGTGTTCTTAATTGTTATGTTGGGTTAAAACAAGCCGGGAATGAAAGGGGTACCAAATATAAACATGATTTTTCAAAATCTGCACTAATCATTGAAGAAAGTTCAGATTCCACCGCACCGTAAAATCAATTGAAATTATGGAGAGTAGCCCAACTTATAAGCTCATGCAAAGTCCCTAGTTGCTCCCATCAATGTGGGATACATTCTCAAGAATCTCAACACGTCCCCTTACGTGTGGCAAATTTTCAATCTCAACACATGGACAACACAACGAGGGTGGTGTGGAGTATGTGTAGCCGTGTAGCCGTTTGGCTTCACATATGAGGCAACATGCTCTGATACTATGATAAGATTCAAAGAAGCTTGAGAGAGAGAAAACTAGAGAGAGATTTTTATATTTCTTCACTATTAAGAAGTACAACTGAAGAGCAGAGTATTTATACTCAGCACATGTACATCTAGTTGCTCTAATCTCATTAGCTAGAATCATGACATATGGCACTAATGACAAGTATACACAAGTTAATAGCACCACACTCTCCTTTCTATCAATTATCCCCTATGCTTAAGCATGTTATCGATCTCAGTCTAAATTAGATTTTTATCATAATTTTGTCCAACTGTTGTCATGTGTGGTAGGGGTGCAAAGATCATTTTAAGACTTCAAAGCTTAATTAACCTTTAATTAAGACTTCAAATGACATTTTCACCATTCCACACAAGATACGTACTCGATTTAGATGGGAAGTTCAATTTGGACTAATTAATAACAAGTTTAACCGCAATAGTATCATTAAGAATTTATTATATTGCATTAATCATCATTGTGGTGGGGTCGGAAATGTCAGCAATATCAAATAAAACATTGAAGCTTGTTCAATCTTTAAATCAGGCTTAAAATGAATTTTACATGAAAATTAATCACGCACGAACTAATTAATTACCTACGGTTGCAGATCTGAATGGAGTCCATCCATCATAATAACTGCTGTTGCCAGTGATGAAAGTGATGTCACTTCCATCTCCAAGAAGAACAAGGTAGGTCTTGTAGCTCGGAATCTCCACATTTTCTTCATAAACCCCTTCTTTGACATATATAATCGTCCTATCATAACTATTATTTGGACAAAAAATAATAGCATCATTAATTGTGGTGAAGTTCCCCGATCCATCTGCTGTAACCGTTAGGACTTCACCGGGGTCATATTCATCGCCGGAGCTCTCCAATATCCGGCGGTCTCTCCTCGGTAACCACCTCGGAAAGCTCATTAGACGGCGGTTTGTGCGCTCTTTATTCGCCAGTTGCTTTGAGATAACTGAGAGAGAATTGCTTACATATTTGTATGTACTAGTCAAGGAGTTGACTAGGGTTGACTTCATAGGGCCAGAAGCAGAAGCCAATCCTTCCATGCAAGTGTTCTTGTTTGTGAGAGCAGCGCTGAGGTAAGCCCTAGCACCGTTCAGTTTCTTGGCATTTTGTGCCTAGACTCGAGACACGGATCTTTGTAAGGAAGAGAGAGTGATTTGGTGGAGCTCCTTGCAGTCCTGGACAGCTCCCTTTTGCTTCTCGACGATGTTCGAGTACTGTTCGGCCTTGTAGAAGAGATCGGTGAGCTTTCCGGCTTAGGAGATGGCAACGTTGAGGGATTGGAGGAGGTAGGAGAGGATGTTGGGAGTGATGTTTATGGAGACAGAGTTTTAGTGAGTCGAAGCAGATGTCTGGGTAGGGTGTGGACTTGCAGAATGATCTTATGGACGACAAATGGGGATTAAAAGTAGTCCTGTTCGAAGACAAAGATGAAGACGAAGAAGAAGAGGAAGCAATGTGGAGAAATAAGATTACGCAGAGGTGCTGCAGCAGTTTCGCGGTGGAGGAAGCCATGAAAGGACTCAGAGGAGGAGTTGGGAGAAAAGAAAATTGATATAAACATGGAAGAGTCAGAGTATACAAGAGCGTAAAAGTGCACAGCTTATTGGTGTCTATAAAATTCAAAATTTGCTAATTGCTTTAAATCAATTAATTTCTTGTGCGAATTTGATTTAGATTTGCCAGATTGATCAATTTATTTTTATTTTTTTCATCTCTTTAATTTTTTTTAATTTAATATTTTAATGTTAACGCATAATGGAGATTTATAATAAAATTTATGGCACATGTGGCATAATTTTATTGGATGTTGGTCCCATATATGTTTTAAGAAGTGATCTATAAATTTTAGGGAGAAAAAATAGTCCACATGTTAAAGTGAAACGAATTTTGAGTTTTAGAGAGTAAAGTGATGACTTTTGAGTTATAAGGGCAAAGTGAGATCAAAATGGAGTTTCATAGGGTGTAACTAAAAACAGGACTATAAATAATGTATTTTGAGCTCACAAACTTAATAATCGAAACAGTTCAATTTTTAATCACTATTTGAAGATCACTTCTATAAGTTCATTCGAATTGAAAATAGTTTAATCATTCAAATGTATCAAAAAAATGAATTTTTCATCATGAATTTGTTACTTGATATCTATATTGTTGATTTTGTTCTATACATTTCAACTACTAAATGATCTCTGATTCAAAAATTGTATAGGAATACATAGTCTTTAAGGAAGATAAAGAAATTAAACGGTTTCAGTTATAAAAGTTTGTACAATGAATATACAGTTTTGCATGAAAGAATGAGCTCATTCCTTAAAGGAGGGGGTGCAAGTATTATCCTTAATAATATTAGAGTATAAAATGCTAATAGAATAATACATGCATTCCCACTTGAGTGGGGTGAGCTTATTCCTCTACTTGCAAATAACGTACCTTCATTATAGAAATTTTATACTAGGAACTGCTCAATTTCTTAATCATTATTTGAAGATTATCCTGACAATAAAATCATTCAAATTGGAAATTGTTTAGTAATCCAAATATATTAGACATATTAACGGTGTAGGTACCAAGTACCATATTAATGATGAACCGTCCATTTATTCGAGACATTTGGATAACTAAACAATCTTCAATTTGAATGATTTTTTATAAGGATGATCTTCAAGTTAAGATTAAAAAAAATTCAATCATAAGTTTTTATGATGAATATACATTATTTGCAAAGTGGAAATGAGTTTATCCCCTCAAAAGAAGAATATAAGTACTATCCATGCTAATATATAGGGGTACTATATTGTGTTTCCGACCTCCATGCGGGGAAATCTTAATTCCAGGCTCTTTAACTTTTTTTTTCCCTTTAATTCATTTCTTTCGCAGAAATATACTTTATGTTAGGTTTACTATATTATTGAAAGAGCAATGTTTGGCTACCCAAAGATGAGTAGAAGCTCCTACTTAATATTATTCGTGTTTGATTCACATAACTTTGTGCTTATAACCGGAATAGCTCATAATATAAATCACTTTATAAAGATCATCTATACAAAAAATGAATTAAAACTGAGGTTATTAAGTCGACCAACTGTAGCAAATACTTTTACCATTTCTGTCCCATCTATTCATATATAATTCGATGACTAATGACTTTAGTTTTAATTGAATTTTTGCATACATGGTCTTTATAGTGTGATTTATAATATGAACAATTCTTATCATAAACACGAAAGTCTATAAATTAGAAACAAAGAATTTTACGTAAGAACTCCTACTCATCATTTGAGTAACCAAGTATTATTCTTATTGAAAAGTTTCAAAACAGAATAAAGGAAAGGAGACTGTATTAAGAAAATCTTAATGATATTTTCTCTACGTATACTTACTGATTTTTTTTTAATTAGCTTACTACGTACCTTTGTTTTTGTTGGAGTTTCATTCATATTATGTGGTTTCAGAAAGTGATGGGATAAGGAAGGTCATCTTTTGGGATTTTGTGAGTAGACTGCTGTTTAAGCTTTCACTGAAAATTAGAGGAAAGTGCCATTTTACATCTGTTTTTATCTCCTATATATTTTGTTAATTTTTTTGTCGTTGGTCTTTTTCGATTTATTTAATCTGATGATCGAAAATTGAGAAAAATATATAAAAAGTACAAATGAATGTTCGAATAGCAGTACTCAAATTAGATTGATGAAAGCTCTAGCAACATTCTTGACTTAATTACAAATTTTGGAAAAAGTTTTAGAGGCCCATTACATGTTTAAATATATAAACTTTAGTCCAAGACGTCTCTTTTTATCATTAATATTGCCAAACATTAATTAAATGATGATTCGTAAAAGTATATCGATGTTACTTTCTTTACGTAAAATGAAACTTCCGTGAACGAAGGTTTTCTACCAACCAAAACACACTCAATATATACACCTCATTGTAATTTTTAAACTTGACCTTTGTGTGCATTATTTATATGTCAACATTTTTAGTCTTTCTTTATCTGCATAGACCTCTGTCTTGTAAATTGTTTATAACACTTGCCTGACTTATGAGCATTGCCAATAATTACAATTGCTAATTAATTGGTACAAAAATAAAAATAAAAATGAAGGGAGAATTTTCAAGTTATTCCATTCAATTAAGAAACTACGGTACCGGTGTTTCAAGTCGATCACAAGTTATTATGTAAACATTTAAAATATATAATAATGTGCAATAAAATTATATTATTATCGATGTGGTATCTGAAGTGTAGGTAAGTTTCTCCCCATAACAAACTTTATACCCATGACTTTTTTTCTTATTCTGTTTTGTCCATTCCTTGTTTTGTACAATGCCCAAGCTGGTTTCTAAACCTATTTCAGTATTTTAATTGTATGCTAGAAAACTAACTTCGTAGGTTCGAACTTATTTGAATCATTCTGAATTATAACTTAAAAAAAGAATTCGGGATGAAAGGGTTCACTTTGACTATTAAGAGTAGGTAACTGGTTCATTTATGGTGCTTAAATTACTTATTACTGCTCTAAATTTTCTTAACAAAAACAAATTGATTGAAGAAGATATAATTAGGTACAAGATTGAAATTACACATCAACTGCTTGAATCCTCAAGCCCCAAATCCTGCAGTAAATTTGACATCGGTCGTGGGCAACCACAGGTTGCCTTCAATAAATTGAGTAGACTCATGTAGCCCGGGCACTTGACCCGGTTTCCGAGTCCCGCTTTGGGCCCATAATTCAAGTACTCCATAAGACAATGTGCTCAAAGCAAAATCAGCATTCCACTAAAGCCATCTCAGATAAATTTTTAATTGTGACGGGAACACAAATATTACATCACATGTTTTTATGCAAGTAGTAAAAAAATTTAATTTTTAAATTATTAACTTTTTAACACACATAATCCACTATTTATATAAGGATACGTGATGTAGCACCTCGTGTGATGTTCACACTGAAAAATCTCTCCACCCCTCAGGCCTTATGGCATTTCTCAAGAAAGACTGCATTATTACAATTCTTGAATACAGCTTCAAAATCCTACCAAGGTAAGTAAAAGTTGAGTTGACAAAGGGTAACAAGTCTGCATCTGCAGTAATGTTGCAGAAATGGATTGAGATTCCGCTCGGCTCATTCGGGTCCTTCCGGCCTTGGGCTGTGACGCTGTTCTTCTGATTCCGTAGGCCATTTTTGGCTAGGATCTGGCAGTTTTGGAACACAACAGTTGCATCACCAAAAATGAAGTCAACTGTACTACTTATTTTGCAATCTCTGTAGAACTAGCATTGTGTGTGCGTAGAGTGTGTCTTGGTAGCCTCTTATTTGGCATCTGTTGAACACCAATAGGTCGGAATCCGATCTTAGGTCTACTGCCTGGTGCTTCTGTGGCCCTGCCGTGTTTTCGAATGTTATGTATCTGGCTATGAAACCCTGCCACTCACAGCTGAATACATAGTTCAATGAAAACATGATCAGTTTTCGTAATATGAAATATGAATGGTTGAATACGAATTCCTAGTTGTGTAGAGAATATAACAGAAAGATTGCATCACAACAATGGTCCTAAACTTATACTTGTGTTTCACTTTAGTCGTTAATTCAGTTTTTAAATTCTACGTCAATTGTGTCATCCATCTCACTTTAGTCGTTTAATACAGTTTTGGATTTTGGTGGACATGATATTTGAGGTAAGACATAAAAGATAGACAGTTGAATCACTGAAATACATTATAAAATGAATTCTTAAAAAATGTATGTGAAAATGTGTTTTCAAAACGTGTGTACTGAAATCTTAATCCTATACATGTGTTTGGCTATTTTCAACTTTCTTCAACTAATTAAAGAACAAATAACATTTTGACTTGATAAGAAGCCCTTGTGATGTTTTCTTGCATCACCGATTGTTATAATTTAGTGTTAATCGACATATCAACTACAACTATCATGTCACGAGGTAAGCTAATATGATAATTACTCTCGATTACGAATACAATTGAATGAGGACATGGACAGTACATTTGTTTACCACATTTTAATTACATTAACTGATGAGTGAAAATCACATGAAATTTTGTAAAATAGCCTCTCTTTTGTTGTCTTCACTCTTCATAGAGTTATAACTAGTAAACATGGATTATGCCGGTCGGTTAAAATAAATTTTCCGTTCAAATTTCTCTCTTCATAAATTATAGTAGTTTAAAATGTTGAGTTGTGAAAGACAAAATAGAAATTTGACATAAAAAATGGGTTTGATCTTGTGAGGGCTCAAAATGATGAGGGTCGTCGAGTGACTATATTTCTAAAACTTTCCAACTTCCTTAGAATCACGAGGCAGTGGCCAAAATTGTTAGCGTTTTGTTTGGGGTTCATGGTTTGAACTCTGAACTGCCCAAAGTATTGAACCTCCTATCAGAAAGTACCCTCTCCTATACCCAAAAAAAAATATCAGAAATATTTCACCTCATCCACACAAACTTCCACCTTTGATATGCATATTTTGAAAATGTATGAAAAACTATGTCAAACAAGAGTATTCATACAGAGATCAGATGCCATCATCATAAGGAAATGAAGTGGACTGGAGCCATTCATCACCGGCAATAAACTCTTGCACCGTGAAATTGGATGCATCATAGTAGTCCATAACATGATACCCTGTCCAGTTCACTCTATTATCCGTCCCAGCGCCAGGACCATAATTCTCATACTCTCCATAGTACAAAGTGTCCAACCCTTGGTCCCCGACCCAATTAGTCCACCCAGTCGGGTCAATAAAGTCGTCAATGTAGGACTTCAGGACAACAGTCGTAGAGTAATTCCTCCACGGCCGGCCTAAGTAGCTTTTGACAATGCTGGAATTGGAGTCCAACTCATCACTGGCTACAATGGAGCAGTTCTGCATGGAGATTCCTGTGTTCTGATCTAGTGTGTCCCTGGACTGCGCCGTGACGACTGTGAATTGTCCCGGCATTGGCATCTTAGACACGATGTTGCATGCTTGAAATACAACTGCGGCGTTACCACATATGTAGTCTATGGTTCCAAATATATCGCACTCTCTGTAGAATTGTCTGAAAGAGTGCGCGTATAACGTGTCTTGGTAGCCATCGATGGTGCATTTGTAAACTGCAACCAAGTCTGCATTCATTCTCAGAGCAACTGCTTGGAGCTTTTCTGGCCCTGCCGTGTTCTGAATTGTTATGTCTCTTGCTAGAAAGCCCTCTCCGGACACAGCTGAAAAAAATTTGATTATGTTGGGTTAAAACGAACTGGGAATGAAAGGGGTAGCAAATGTAAACATTATTTTTCAAGAACTGCACTAATCATCCCCTATGGTTAAGCATGTTATGTGTGTGTCATGTGACAGGGTGAAAAGACCATTTTAAGAAATTGAAGCTTATTTAATCCTTAAATTAAACTTGAAATAACATTTTCACCCTCTCACATGAGAGGCGTACGTAAGCGAAATTGGACGAAATGCAGATAGGAAGTTTGATTTCGACTAACTAATAACAAGTTAAACCTCAATCGTATCTTTAAGAATTTTCTTATATTGTACTAGTCATCATTGTGTTCGGGTCGGAATTGTCGGTATATCCAAATAAAACTTTTCGACCTAATTTTGACCCATTTTGCTCATATGACGGAGGGACGAAGCCACAGTTGAAAAAATTAAAAAAATTTATTAAACAAAACATTTTTAATTCACAAAGTATTTAACACAAAACAATTATAATCATTGTTGACAAAGTCAATCATATTAATACCAAGAGAAATGCTAAGGAGACTTTCTCAAAGTGGGCTCTCCATAGACTCTCTGTCACTTCATGTTTTTTTACATAATTTTTTATAATATTAGTACAAAAATTGTGCTAAAAATATGTGATGACGGAGAGTCTATGAAGAGGCCATTTTAGAAAAATCTCCTTAGCATTTCCCTTGATAGGAAAAATTAACAAATAAAATTTAATTGTATTGTATTTAGGGTTGGTCATTTGGATGCAAAACTATAACAATTTTTTTCCAACAACCAAAAAAAAAAACTGAGTGGGGGCATCCGCCGCCTCCAGACTTATAGTAGCTCCGCCCGTGATGACGGGTGAAAAAGTCATTGAAAAATTAATCAGGCGTAAAATGACTTTTACATGAAAACTAATCACACACGAACAAAATTAATTACCTACGGTTGCAGATCTGAATGTAGTCCATCCATCACCATGACTGCGGTTACCAGTGATGACAGTGATGTCACTTCCATCTCCAAGAAGAACAATGTTGGTCTTGTAGCTCGGAATCTCCACATTTTCTTCATAAACCCCTTCTTTGACATGTATAATCGTCCTATCATAACTATTATTTGGACAAAAAATAATAGCCTCACTAATTGTGGTGAAGTTCCCCGATCCATCTGCGGCAACCGTTAGGACTTCACTGGGGTCATTTTCATCGCCGGAACTCTCCAATATCCGGCGGTCTCTCCTCGATAACC
Source organism: Crataegus laevigata (assembly GCA_963580275.1). Classification (NCBI taxonomy): domain Eukaryota; kingdom Viridiplantae; phylum Streptophyta; class Magnoliopsida; order Rosales; family Rosaceae; genus Crataegus; species Crataegus laevigata. The sequence continues at coordinate 33,222,999 of OY756942.1, read as the reverse complement.
ACCTCGGAACGCTCATGAGACGGCGGTTTGTGCGCCCTTTATTCACCCCTTGTTTTGTGATAACTGAGAGAGAATTGCTTACATATTTGTATGTACTAGTCAAGGAGTTGACTAGGGTTGACTTCATAGGGCCAGAAGCAGAATCCAATCCTTCCATGCAAGTGTTCTTGTTTGTGAGAGCAGCGCTGAGGTAAGCCCTAGCATCATTAAGTTTCTTGGCATTTTGTGCCTGGACTCGAGACACGGATCTTTGTAAGGAAGAGAGAGTGATTTGGTGGAGCTCCTGGCAGTCCTGGACAGCTCCCTTTTGCTTCTCGACGATGTTCGAGTACTGTCCGGCCTTGTTGAAAAGATCGGTGAGCTTTGCGGCTTCGGAGATGGCGACGTTGAGGGATTGGAGGAGGTAGGAGAGGATGTTGGGAGTGATGTTTATGGAGACTGAGAGTTTTAGTGAGTCGAAGCAGATGTCTGGGTAGGGTGTGGACTTGCAGAATGATCTTATGGACGACAAATGGGGATTAAAAGTAGTCCTGTTCGAAGACGAAGACGAAGAAGAAGAGGAAGAAATATGGAGAAATAAGATTATGCAGAGGAGCTGCAGCAGTTTTGCAGTGGAGGAAACCATGAGACCTCAGAGGAGGAGTTGGGAGAAAAGAAAACTGATTAATAACATGTAAGAGTCCGAGTATTAAGAGCATAAAAATGCACAACTTTCGGTTTTTATCTTTAGGGACATAAATGGATATTTGCTTAGCTTAATGAATAACATACGGATTTTGATAAGGTCTTATTTTGCAAAAATAGAAGAAAAAAAACCTTGCATCCAGTGAGGGATACATATATCCCTCTATTTACATATAATGTATCTTAAACTTACAAATTCAATGATCGGAACAATCCAATTTCTTAACCATCAAGATTACTTCTATAAAAAATCATTTAAATCATAAATAGTTTCATTCAAACGTATTAAATAAATGAACGGTTTATCATGAATATATTACTTAGTATCTACAACATTAATTTGCTCTATACATTTCAACTGGTAAATGATCTCCGATTCTAATTATTTTTTAGTAAGGGTGATCTTTAGTAAAGATTAATAAATTAAGTGAGTTCGATTATGAAATTTATACAGTGAATCTAGATATTTGCATGGAAGAAAAGAGCTCATCAGTTCAAGGAGGGGATACAAGTGTTATCAAGAATAATAATTAGAGTTTAATGACAATGCTAATAAAATAATACTTGCATTCCCCTTTGAGTAGGGAGAGCTCATTCCCTCACTTGCAAATAATGTATCTTCACATAAAAAATTTATACTAAAAACCGGTCAATTTCTTAATCCTTATTTGAAGATCATACCTTAAAAAAAAATTGAATCGGAGATCGTTTAATACTCCAAATATATCAAATAAATCGATGTGTATATACCAAGCACCATACTAATGATGAACCATCCATTTACTTGAGACATTTGAAAGACTAAACGATATATGATTTGGATGATTTTGATACCACTAAACTTGTCACACCCTGATCCTGAAATACCTCTAGGATCGACACTTGACGTCATAACGTACCTCTCTAACTGTCATGCCTCGCTTTCGAGACATGGCCAAAATCAAACCAACGTTCCATTAGCGTCATAACTTTTCCTCACTATTATGATTGCATCTAACCTTTGTGTTTGGTTGATTTTCAAATTAAAATTAAAAAATTCAAACGATCTTTATTATAAATTTTTTATACTGAAGATACGTTATTTCAAATGGGAAAATGAGTTCCCTTCAAAAGGAAAATATCAGTATTATTCATGTTAATATATACAAGTACTATATTATGTCTCCAACCTCCATGCGGAGAAATCTTAATTCTTCGCGGTTGATCATATAATAGGAGTGACAAATACAATGAAATATACAGTCGGTTGTAAAGTAGATTCTCAGTTCTATTTATTTTCTTTAATTCGTTTCGTTCACGGGAAATATACTTTATGTTAGGTTTGTTGTCCTATTGAAAAGTTCCAAAACAGATAAAGGGTCTGTATTTTAAAAGGGAAGAATATTCACTCCGGATTTTTTTTAGGAATCTTGAGAATTCTTGAATTTTGTGCGTTAATCATTCATCGTACGGTCATAAATTATTTTAAATATATATATTTAATATTAAACATGAACAATATCTAACAAAAACTAATCGTACGATAAATGATGAACGGATCAGATTCAAAAATACTTAGGATCTCCACAAAAAAGATTTGGAGAGGATTCTCTTCCGTCTGAAAATCTTAATAACATTTTCTCTACATATATTATTTACATTTTTATTTTTTATTTTTTTTGAAAACTTATTTACTTTTTTAATGGGTTACTATATATCTTTGTTTTTGTTGGCGTTTCATATTATGTGGTTCAGAAAAAAGGGACATGAGAGGGCCGGTCCTCTCGTTCCTCCCCATTATGCGATATTCTATTGCATGTTTGAAAGAATATGGACAAAAAAATATGGACATGGGCCACATGGTACCTCGGCGTAGTTTGTGGAGTCTCTGGATTAAGGAGTCAGTCAGTCGTCATCTTTTGGGAGTTTGTGAGTAGACTGCTGTCGGAGCCTTACACTGAAAATTAGAGAATAACGCTGTTTATACATTTGTTTTTATCTCTTACATATTTTGATATTTTTTTAATTATTAATATTTTTTTGAATTCATTCAGTTTGACGATCGAAAATTAAGAGAATGTATAAGAAGTAAAAAATAGTATGTAAATAGCACCATCCAAATTAGATTGACAAAAGCTCTAGCAACATTCTTGACTTAATTACAATTATTAAAATGAGTTTTAGGTGCCCATTTTAAGTCATCTTCAACCGACCCGGTCAAACGGTCATAGGCCAAAAAATAGCCGATTTTGATACGAAAATCGTCTACAATCAAAGGTTAGGCCAAAAGGCTCGTGGCCCCATTTGGTCAAAAATTAGAGATCCGGCCAGTGGGCTGGCCAAGAGCAGCTAGCCCTATAGCCTAGCCCAAACACATGCTACCTGACGTCATGCTAACATCAGATTACTGTTAGATTTGACTTTTTTAGACGAAATTAAAAAAAAATCTAGTTTTTTTCCTATAAATACATAAGTAATTTCTACCCCATGTCTCACATCATTTTCACCATTTCATACTATTTTACCTCATTTTATTTCAATTCTTCACCAATTTTTTCACATCCCTTTCATTATATAAAGATAAGAAATCCGGAGGCTTATTAATTTAGCGACAAGTGACATTCAAAATATGTCCAAAAATATTATTTTAATATGATAGTTTAATTCAATTAACCATATTAATTTAATTAAAATAATAAATTATTGAGAGCACTAAAAATAGCCCCCTTCGGTTGAAGATGAGTTTTTTGTCAAACGGGCTATGTTTTGGCATTTGGTTCTTTGGCCCCCCGGTTGGATATGGTATAAAATATGACATGACATTATTCATTAAAAAAAATAATTTCTTACAAGGTTATAGGACTAAACATGACTATTTGGCTCTCTTTCGGTTAGAAATGACCTCATGTTTAGATATATAAATATTTTGTTCAGGACGTCTCTTTTTATTATTAATATTGTCAAAAGCATAAGTCGTATGTCAGTATGATGATATTAACGCATCACCAAAAATAGATCGGTATTATTCTCTTTATTAAAGAACGGATGCATTCCATGACCGGACAACGTTTATGTAACGTGGAACTTCCGTGAATATGAGGTAATTGCATTTGCACGCCACCTGTTATACGCACCTAATTGCAGTTTGCAACTTGACCTTTGTATGGTGAAAAATATCCGGAAACAGACAAATATGTGCGCATTATTTATCTCCCAATATCTAACTTGCCCAGATTCTTTTTCTGTCAACTTTTTAAGTCTTTCTTTATCTGCGGAGACATCTATCTTGTAAATTGTTTGAGTAACGTTATTCATATCATGTTTTTATATTATATTTTTATACCATCTTAGGTGATATTTGATATGTACAGCCACATCATTTGAAAAATTTACAAAATTCAAGGAAATGAAGGAGAAAGACTCTTCTTATATCACAATCATCATTTAATTAATTAGTTTTTCTTAACTATTAGTTTATTAAATAATGAACTAAATTTAAAACTCTGATTAATTCAAATAATGTGGCTATCCACATCAAATGTCACCTAAAGTGGTATGAAAATGTGTTACAAAAATATAGTATGAATAACATTAATCTTTTTATCCCACTTGCCCGACTTATGAGTTATGAGCATTGCCAATAATTACAATTGCTAATTAATTGGTTAAAAAAATTAAGTAAAAATGTGGGGAGAGTTTTCAAGTTTCCATTCAACATGTTATAATGTAAAAGGTTAAAACATAAAGTTATTATTTAAAAAGTTAAAAACATATAATAATGTGTGATAAAATTAAAAAACTGTCGATGCGACACTTGAAGCGTATGTAAGTTTCTCCTCATAGCAAGCTTATACCCATGACTTTTTTTCTTGTTATATATTTTTCCATTTCTTATTTTGTAGAATGCCCAAGCTGGTTCCCAAAAACCTATTTCAGTATTTTAATTGTATGGTAGAAAACTGACGTAGGCTCGAACCCTACTTGGGGAGTTTGGTTTCATTCCGAGTTCTGACTAAAAAGAACTCGGGACGAAAGGGATCACTTTGATTGTTAAGAGTAAAAAAATCCGTTCGTTTATGATACCTAAATTACCAATCACTGCTCTAAATTTTCGCAACAAAAACAAAATTGATTGAAGAAGATATAATTAGGTACAAGATTGAAATTACACATCAACTGCTTGAATTCTCAAGCCCCAAATCCTGCAGTATATTTGACACCAGTAGGGGGTAACCACAGGTTGCCTTCAATAAATTGGGCCACAGTATAGTTCTTTACCTGAGTAGACTCGTTAAAGACTTGGTAGCCTGGCCACTTGACCCGGCTTCCGAGGCCCGCTCCAGGCCCATAATTCATGTACTCGCCATAAGACAATGTGCTCAAAGCAAAATCCGCATTCCATTCAAGCCACCCCTCAGGCCTTATGGCATTGCTCAAGAAAGACTGCATTATTACAGTTCTTGAATACAGCTTCCAAGGCCTACCAAGGTAAGTAAAAGTGGAGTTGACAAAGGGTAACAAGTCTGCATCTGCAGTTATGTTGCAGAACTGGATTGAGATTCCGGTCGGCTCATTCGGGTCCTTCCGGCCTTGAGCTGTGACGCTGTTCTTCTGATTCGGTAGGCCTTTTTTGGCTAGGATCTGGCAGTTTTGGAACACAACAGTTGCATCACCAAAAATGAAGTCAACTGTACCACTTATTTTGCAATCTCTGTAGAACTGGCGCATTGTGTGTGCGTAGAGTGTGTCTTGGTAGCCTCTTATTTCGCATCTGTAGAACACCGATAGGTCGGAATCCGATCTTAGGGCGACGGCCTGGTGCTTCTGCGGCCCTGCCGTGTTTTCGAACGTTATGTCTCTTGCTATGAACCCTCTGCCACTCACAGCTGAATACATAGTTCAATGAAAACATGATCAGTTTTCGTAATATGAACGGTTGAATACAAATTCCATATGGTGTAGAGAATATAACAAAAAGAGGTAAAACACTACAATGGTTCTAAACTTGTACTCGTGTTTCACTTTAGTTGCTCTATTCAATTTTTAACTTCTATAGTCCTACAATTGCATCATTTATGTTACTCCAGTCTTGGTTGACTTAAATGTAAAATGACACTTAGGTGTAGTAAAATGGTTAAAATAGACAAAAAAAAATATTACAGTAATATATAGAAAAACCGTAGAATTAAAATACATATAAGTTGAGCAATTATGACATCAATCTTACAAAAATATATGCATCGATCACATTTAACTTCTTTACCGTAGTGGATATTATTAAAGAAAGACTATGTCCTAACCAATGCACACCAAACCTCATTGCAAAATAAGATGTACATGCCAAAATAATGATTGTTTTTGGTCTTGATGTAAGACAATTCAATGTGTTCTGCTAGGTGAGACCAAGAAATTAAATATGCAATATGCTTGACGTTTTCTTCCAAAAAAAAAAGTGAGTCTTTGCATGTGACACTAGACTAAATAACCCTAGCTTCTATCATGCATTGGGACCATGTACTTTGCTTTCATGCCTCCCATCTACCATTTTATTAAGGTGAACATAATTGAATTGGTTGGGATCTCATTAAGATTCCAATCTTAGACTAGGATACCGAATGTTGCATGGCCCCCAAATCCAAAGTTGATAGGATAAAGAAAAAAAAAATCTAAGTTACTTTAGGTAAAAAGAAAAAGTTTGGGGTGAAAAATCCGGAAAATACTCTGCTCCTTACAAACAAATTGCACACATACAAATAAGACTTTGACATTTGTGCATATTTTTTATGTGTTAAGCTGTGATTTGTATGTCTGGAAGAACGGCCAGTGTGAAAAATTATTAAGCATATGCTTACCAAATGTTGCAGATCGAAATGTGGTCCAACCATCGATATAGCTTCGATTTCCAGAGATTATGGTAGCATCTATTCCATCTCCAATCATCATTAGGTTCCATTTTTTCTTCTTGATCTCCACATTCTCTTTATATGTGCCTCTCTTGATGTATATTACGTAGCGGCTCATGCTGTAATCCGGCGCTGCTAACACGGCATCCATCACATTTGTGAAATTCCCGGTACCATCTTGGGCTACAACTGCATCCACATTGACACCGTCGGCCTGTAGAAGTTTTCGATCTTCGGTTTTAACCCACGTTGGGATTTGACCGTTAGGACCCTGGTGATCGGAATTCGGGTGCACTTGAGTGAGGAGGTCTTGGACTAAGGAGGTAACTTGGTTGAGGCCAGTTGAGACCAACCCCTTGACAATGCTGTTGGTGCCTTCAAACCCATCACTGCATGTGTCCTGGTTGACTAGTGCAGCGCTCAGCCATGTCCTCAGATCAGAACTTAGTTTCCCTGTGCTGTTACTTTTGCCTAAAAAAATAAAAAATATATAGGGAGTTTTTATTTAATTAGCTTAGATTTCAATCCACCCCTTGACTTCATGAACCAGAATCTAAACTACCCAAAATGCGTAGGACATGTCAAACAGCTAAAGAAAAAGTCATGCAAACAAAAAGATCTCATATTAATAACAAATTTAAGCACTTAATTTAAGGGACTAAGTGGGATTTTTTTTTTTTTTTAATAGGTGGGAATGTTTTTCTGTTAAGAAGTAGTTACCTTTCTGGTTCTGGGAAGCAGAAAGGGACCAGTTCAACTCATCAGCAGAGAAGTCAAGCAAATCAAGGCAGTCGGAAATGGCGTTGGAAAGGCGGAAATCGCCGAAGGCGTTTGCAAACTGAGAGAATATGGTGGCCACTTGCTGCACAGCATCAATGGTGTCCCTCAACGAGCCTGCAAATTCGGATGCAGGCACTTTCAAGCACTCAGACTGTATGTCAGGTGTGAAGCCGCAGCTAGCGAAAGGGATTCTTCTTTTGCAGCAGACACACAATAAGACTATCAAAAAAAGCAGTTTCCCAGAAGCCATTTACAAAAAAAAAAGTGCTTAATGACGAAGACCTACTTAATTCTGTGTGACTAACAAATAAATATGAGAGTGGAGGAGGAGACTATTTAAGGGAAAGAGTGGATGGGGTTGATTGAGTAGAGGTTGGATAGGCAGGTGAGGGAATTTAAGAGGGCTGGTGGATCATGGTTGATGTGGCATATGAGTCAGTTGTCGTGCCGATTGCAAGTTGGGGAAGAAGGCTGCAAGCAGGGCCGGCCCAGGCCCAGTGCAAACAGGGCGACCGTCCGGGGCCCAAAAAAAATGGGGGCACCAAAATTATTAGAGTGGTATATTTATATATGTTTTTATAAGAGTATAAATTTATAAAATTTGGTTCAATGACATATAAATTTAACTAGAAGTGGTGGTTTACTCATGTGAAAATAATGAAGAGGTCTTGGGTTCAAAACACCACATGTGCTTATTTACTTTTCAATTTTTACAAATTTCTTTTCATAAGAGTATAAAATTATAAAATTTGGTTAAATGATCAAGAAGTTTAATTAGAAGCAATAGTTTTTGTTGTTAATGCTATGTGCATGTTTATTGTTTTCAATTTTTACAAATTTTTGTTTGGTTGTTAATTTATTTTTAGTTACTAGCTAGTAGCTATGTGAGTTGTTATTTTTAAATATTCGTTTTAATTCAAGTCTAATCTTCAATAACGAGTAATACGTAAACCAAATTTTTGTGTCATCAAAAGGTTTAATTTAGCACCCATTCATTACTAATACATATCAATTAAAGACTCGAAAACATCATTATTTTTTTAGTCCCATATTGACAAGGTTAGTAAATAAGAAAAAACGTCTCACGATTTATACAAAAACACTTTCAAAGTTCAGATGGAAAATAAAACTCATCATCTATCTACTTGTAAACTCGGGGTTTTGTGGTTTCTTTCTCTCGATACAAAATAAATTAGTCTTTTGGTGTTTCTAAATTATTGAGTTTGAAGTGTTTTTCTAAGTATAATTTTATCAACATCTTATGTGTGAAAAAAAAAAACAAACTTATACGAAGTTAGGGCACTTTTTTTAGCGTCGCCCCGGGCCTCAAAAATCTCTGGACCGGCCCTGGCTGCAAGGCTCTATTATATATGCAAATGGAAAGACAACTGGTTGCAAGTTGGGGAAGAAGGCTGCAAGGCTCCATTATATATACAAATGGAAAGCAAAATCCACCAGCGATATTTTAGTCACGTAATATTGCTGATTGACATAATATGTTGTAGACTTCCAATTAAATGACGGCATGAATTAAAATAATTTTATTTTTACTGAGTTCTGTTGCGTTCAACACTTACTGGTGTTATGTGACAAAAAAAAACTGCACTAAAAATTTTCTCACTAAAGATCTTAATTCCGCAAGTTATATGAGAGTATTTCATTTCTTCAATATATAGAAACAGACCATGTGTCGGCGGTCCCCATTGACATTGTGCTGTTAGGATTTCATTCTCAAATTCCAAAAACCCCACATGCAATTGCAAATGAAAATAGTGCCTATTTTTTCTTGGGTACCAATTTATTAATTTGCTATATCACTAGTCGTGTCAAGTAAGTTCATTTAAGTGAGGATTTCTACAATAATTAGGGACTGGTCTTGTAAGAATTTTTTTAGTGTGCTCAGAACACAGGTACAATCTCATATATCATTACATAAGTGGAAGGTACTTAAAAAAAATTCTTTAAATTATATAATAACATGTGACGTATCACTTGATGTTCCAAGCACACTCAAAATCTCTGTATTTATGCATGCCATGTTAATGTGTTCATAAGCAATTAGTATTTTGGGAAAGGAACTTGTATAACATGAATATATGATTATATGGTCATATTATGTGTCAATAATATAAGAATGCGTAAAAAAATAATAGCAAATTAATATTGACACTAAATATCACCGTATTAGTGAACACATATCATGCACAAGTCAGTCTCTGTCTGTTGAGAGGCCATTGCATGCAAATTACTTGTCCTTCCATGAATTCCCCCTCTCCTCTTCCAAGATCAATTGGATTGACTGTGATAATTAACATACCACGTGCCGGTGCGCCACGTGTACACATATCTCTTTCCAGATTTCAGCACCTTCTGAAGTCAATTTGTTAAACAAGCTACTCCAGATTATATTGTTTTCCTAATATTTTATAAGGGAAAGAAGAGTTCTATTCTCTTTAAAGATACTCCATCCATACGTTCAACAAATCGAGCTCTTGAGGTATCATAATTCTAATTCAATATTCCGCTCTACGTCAACATTTGTGTATACATCTGGCAGATAGCATTAAACATTATCGGAAAAATAAAATAAAATCTGAACGTTATGGGTAAAGTATTATTTATGGCGATGGAAATTATAGCAGGCCTTATTGAATGAACTAGTGAAGAAGCCATATGAAGGCACATGCATCAAAGAATGGACAAGTCTAAAGCTAGAAAGGAACATTTTCTTCCTCTCTTTATCTTTTTCCTTTTCGTAACTCCTCTTGGCTAAATACTACTAACTTAACAACTCAGATCCCAACTGCAAATTCAGAAAAGAAAAAGAAGGAGAAAAGAATATTGATGTTCTTAGATCAATATTGGTAATGGTAATGTATGTGTGATCAAATTCATCCACGTTGAAAGAGAAATCAAAGTTTGGAAAATTTGAAAGTCAATTCCACTTTGGTAGAAGAAAAAAATTTTAGGTCGAAAAATAAATTAACAAGCGGGGATAGTTCCAGATGGATAGAATAGGTGATCAAATTCAATATTAATTAAGACAAAGCATTTTATATATATATGCAACCACTGAATATATAAGTGTGGACTCAATTGACTCATGCATTCCATCTTGACAAGAAATTTTTCCTGTGTGTGATGATATTATCATTTAGCAATACTAATTTACGTGTTATAATATAAATAAAATAAAGAGTTGATATGTGTGTTTAAGGCTTAGAATTAATTAACGGATCATTCTTATGTTAAGCTAGAGAGAAGAACACAAGTTTTACAGAGAGAAAGAGAAGCTTTAGAGAGAGAGAGAGAGAGAGAGAGAGAGAGAGAGAGAGAGAGAGAGAGAGAGAGAGAGAGAGAGAGAGAAGTCGAATGTAATTCTTTTGTATTGTATTTTTCTTCGAAAGTAAGTAATCTTACAAGGTATTTATAGAGATTAGAGAACACATGACTATAACTAATCTAACTACCTAGCTAATCTTATGCCAAGTGTCACAATCTCATACACATACATAATAACTCTATCATCCCCCCTCAAACTCATGCTTGGATGATCCTAGCATGAGATTATTACAAATTTACAATGTGTATGAAACAAAGGAGCACTTAACCCCTTAGTTAAAATGTCTACAAATTGTTCCTTACAAGAAACAAACTAACATGAACCTAATTTTTGGCAACGTGGTCTCGAACAAAGTGAACATCAACTTCTATGTGCTTGATTCGTTGATGTTAAACCCGGTTGAAGAATAAAGCAATGGCCGACCTATTATCACAGAACAATACTGGAACAGAAGGTATTGTAATCTGTAGAAAACTCAAGAGTTGCTTGATCCAATTGAGTTCTGCAGCCATGGAAGACAAGGCCCTGTATTTTGCCTCTGTGGATGATTTGGAGACAGTTTGTTGCTTCTTGGAAGACCAAGAGATGGGATTACAACCTAAGTAAACAACTAACCCAGTTGTGGATCTCCTATCATTGGGATCCCCCGCCCAATCTGCATCACTAAAGACTTTAATATCTAAATCAAAACTGCAATAAGACAATCCATATGTCATGGTACCTTTAAGATACCTAAGAATCATTTTACTGTAGTAAAGTGTGAAACCATAGGGCACTGCATAAAATGACACAACTGATGAACTGAGAGGACAATATGGGGTCTAGTAAATGTTAAGTACTGCAAAGCACCCACAACACTCTTATAAAGTGTAGGATTGTTGTACGGTTCACCATCATCTTTAAGGAGCCGATTATAGGGCAGACAAGGTGTAACACATGGCTTAGAGTCAACCATTTATGTTTTAACCAATACACCATTAATGTACTTTTGCTGTGAGAGAAATAACCAGGTTCTAGTTCGAGAAATTTGAATTCCCAAAAAATAGTGCAAAGGATCGAGGTCTTTGATATCAAACTCAAAGGTCAAGGACTGAATAACCTATTGAATAGCCATAGAATCATTCACATGATGATAATGTCATCCACATAGAGCAACAAAATAACCAATGTAGAACCAACAATCTTCACAAACAATGAAGAATTAGAATACATATTTTTGAACCCCAACTGAGGAAGAAATGTAGTGAATATCTCATTCCAGGCTCTGGGAGCCTGTTTCAAACCATAGAGAGACTTATGAAGTTTGCAGACCAAATCAGGATATGCAGAATCTTCAAAACCTGGAGGTTGCACCATATAGACTTCATCTTGCAAAATGCCATGTAAAAAACCATTTTTTTAGATCCAACTGCCGAAGAGACCATTTGAAATGAGCAGCTAAGGCCAACACTATTTTCACTATTGTGGGTTTAACAATAGGACTAAAAGTCTCAGTATAATCAATCCCAGGTTCTTGACTAAACCCTTTAGCTACCAACCGAGCCTTATGTCTAACTATAGTACCATCAGAATGTTTCTTAATCTTGAACACCTATTTGCAGCCTACCAAATTCTTATTTTTTGGCAAAGACACCAAACTTCAAGTCTTCTGAGTATAAAGTGCATTAATTTCTTCTTTCATAGCATGCAACCAAACTGGAAGAGTTGACTTGTGAGAAGTAGGTTCAACCAGAGAAGGATCTGTGACATTAGATGATTGTAAAGCTGAGAGAAGTGCTTTCCTTTTGATGATCCCACTTTTGCTCCTTGTTTGCATAGGGTGTAGGTTTATATGTGGAACTAACAATACCACTTGAAGAGTCTCAGGACAATGAATAGGTGCCACAGGGATCTCAGAGTTATTATTTTCTGCAGCAGTACTGGACTGAGATAGAACAGATAATTTGAGACTAGATGAGGGTGACAGTGAAGATGGTATTGAAGAAGACACAAGGAAGGTGGAATTCATGGAAGAAGAAGTGGACTATGTGACATGTGGAGATGAATGACATGGTGCAAATATAGATGAAACAACTGGACTTGGGAAAGACACAGATGATATGGGCAATGAAACACTATCACTATGTAAAGGAACCTGTTATGATGCTGTCAATAAGTCTGTAAAGGGAAACTCTTGTTCACAGAAAAATACATGCCTTGATACATATATTCTTTGTCTAGCTACCTCATAACACAGAAAGCCTTTGTACTTGGAAGCGTACCCTAAAAAGACACACTTAGTAGTCTTGGGTTGTAATTTGGTACTATTGTAAGGTTTAATAAGAGGGTAACAAGCACACCCAAAAATTTTCAAGTGAGAAAGAACTGGAACACTCCCATATAGTAACTCCAAATGAGACTTATTTGATAATAATGGAGCAGGCATTCTATTTATAAGGTAAGTAGTTGTTTGACAAGCAAAACTCCAGAAATGAGAACGAATCTGAGCATTTCGAAGCGAAGTAATGGTAGTTTCAATTATATGCCTATGTTTTCTCTCAGCCAATCTATTTTGCTCCGGGGTATATGGACATGATTTTTTATGAAAAATGCCTTTCTCAACTAGAAAAGGCTAAAACTTATTACTACAATACTCCCATCCCCCCATCACTTTGTAAAATCTTCACAGTAGCAGAAAATTGATTCAACACATAAGCATAAAAAGCAACAAATGTGGCACAAAGGTCTGATTTATTGATAAGTGGGAAGATCCACGTGTATCTAGTACATTCATCTATAAAAGTAACATAGTACCTATATCCATCAGCTGATGTACAAGGTGCAGGATCCCAAATATCACTATGCACCACCTTAAAGGGAATGACAGACTTATTGACAGCTGTTTGAAAGGGTAGCTTACGAAATTTTCCTTCTAATCAACTTTGACACACAATAGGAACATAATCTTTGGCACATGTAATGTTTGACTTATGCAACATCAAAGAAACAATGGAATTAGATGGATGACCTAATCGACTATGCCATATAGTAGAGTTGACAAGTTGTCCAAGAAAAGCCTCAGCTGTAACTTTGTCTGAGGCACACCAAGAGAGGTAGTAGCTAAGGAATGAATAAGGTAAAGTCCATTACTGCATAGACCTCAGAATAGGATCCTCCATGTGGCTTTATCCTGTATCCAAAAGCAAAAAACATCGAAGATAAGATATCAGTTATTATCCAGACAAATCTTATGAACATAAAGTAAATTCTGTGATTGTTTGGGAGCATATAACACATAATTTAACTTGATAAGCTACAAAAAATGTAACACAGTACTACCAATATGGGACACTTTCAAACTTTCACCATTAACTGTTTGAATTGTTTCATTGAATGGATAGGGTGAAGCCAATGACAAGTTGTTCAAGTCTGTTGTCATGTGGTTGGTTGCTCCTGAATCAGTAAGCCAAACATGATGAGTAGGCTATGATGTAAAGGGTTGTGATGTTGAGCAATCACAGTATGCATAACTTGCATTGAGGGATTTGATTGGTATGGCTGCACAGTATAAGCAGGACCTAAACTCTGAGAGGAAGAGCCATAATGTTGTCCAGTGTATAAACCAGAGCCAATATAGTTCGGGCCTTTCTCATTGTAAAAGCAAAAACCATGTTGCATGATTGATTTTTCCACAGATGTGACATGGAGATTTGGTAGGGGGCATGAAGCCACAAAATGGTGTTGTATGACCTTCACTATTACATAACTAACATGTAACAAATGAGGGAGCAGAAGGTTCATAAGTAAGATGTGGAACTTATCCAAGTACTTCTGGAGCTAAAGTGGGAAAAACATGAGTCTGGGGTTGAGAAAATAATATGAGATTAAAGTTTCTGGAACCTTTATAAAACTTTGCATTACCTTTGTTTTTATACTGATTGAACTGCTTAAACCCCTTTGAACAAAGTGAGACTGTCCAGAACCATTGGAAAAAGACTGAGATTGTCCTTTAAGTGCCTGTGATGAATTGGTAGCAACCAGTGCAACAAGGAATGGTGCAGGTGTACTAGAATCAACAATGGCCTCTTCTGAAAGTAACTGAGACCTGAATTCTTTGAGAGAAATAACTTGTTCTCTTCCTCAAATAACAGTGCGAAAGGTATTATACTCAGAAGGCAACTTATTTAAAGCCAAAATCACTATATCTTCATCAGCAAAGGAAACACCAGCAGCAATGAGATAATCCCTTGCAACTTTTATCCTTTGTAAATACTGAGCCACAGTATCAGTGCATTTCTTAATATTCTGTAAGTTGGACTTTATTTGAAAGATGCTAGTTCGAGAAACAGTAGAGAATTGCTCCCTTAACCAAGTCCAAAGATCTCGAGAACTAGTACTACCTATAGCATATGACATAGCTATTGGAGACAAAGTGGCAGTAATTAACTGCATAAGAGCCATATCATGCATCATCTAGATCAAATACTTATCAGGGTCAACAGAAGAGGATGAATCTGGTAGATCCACACTATAATTACCAGATTGAGATACACGTCGAGCAGGACAAGGGATGGAGCCATCAACAAATCCCATGATACCATTACTTTCGAGTAATAATTGCATTTGAAATTGCCAATTAAGATAATTGGAATCATCAAGTTTAACATTCACCAAAGTAGGAAGCGATGAAATAAGTGCAGTAATCAAAGACTGGAGCAATTGCAATTGACTAATAGTAACCATGATGCAAGAAATCAAGGCACAGAATCTTGGAGAAAGAAAGATACCTCTCAACGGTAAAAGCACAAACACTTAGAGTGCAAGAACACAGAAGACAACGAGAAGAGAATTTCGATAAAAAATTGTAGAACATCGAAACCCTAGAATCTTAAGGAAGAAGAAGACAATAGAACACAACACAATTCAGCTTTTGCACTGCAATATATTGAAGACAATAGCGGAAGCTTATGAAGGATCGAAGAGGCAGTAGCCATGGCGGCGAGTGATACCATGTTAAGCTAGAGAGAAGAACGCATGTTTTACAGAGAGAAAGAGAAGCTTCAGAAAGAGAGAGAGGAGTCGAATGTAATTCTTTTGTATTGTATTTTTCTTAGAGAGTAAGTAATCTTACAAGGTATTTATAGAGAACACAAGACTATAACTAATCTAACTGCCTAGCTAATCTTATGCCAAGTGTCACAATCTCATACACATACATAATATCTCTATCATCTTACACATTGATTATAACTCAAGCAAATTCATAATACCACGTGGCAGAATTACAACTATACCGAAGTTGAGATGTATTCCAATTTCACTGTTAAAAATGGAAAACAAATGTTTTTTTTTTTGACGCAGATGAAGATTGTAAACCGACAATATTTGAGAGCAAATATTGAAGGAAAGTGAAGCAAGC
Source organism: Crataegus laevigata (assembly GCA_963580275.1). NCBI lineage: Eukaryota > Viridiplantae > Streptophyta > Magnoliopsida > Rosales > Rosaceae > Crataegus > Crataegus laevigata. Next base: position 33,206,912 of record OY756942.1, on the reverse strand, counting down.
AAAATATGTGTCGAACTAAAGTGTCATTTTCTGAATTAAATGAAATGGAATTTAATACTTGCATCAAGTGAAAGTCCTTTTCCAAAAAGCATTAAGGGCTCGAAGAAGAATGGCTCAGGAGCTTTAAAGAAAAAGGAGAGAACGCGTTTTACAGCTTGCGTTTGCTTGGTTTTTGCTCCAACTGCTTTTGCGTTTGGAAAAAAGCAGTCCATATCAGACAACGTGCTTCTCATCAGCTTATTGCATTGGCTGACAATACGTGTAACATGCAAGTGCCAAACTAAGCTAAGCTAAGCCATGCATATGTACTTATATATTTCTTCTTTCATAATATTTTGCATGTTATTATTGTATCTGTTAGCAATATTATCGATCCCATTAATATTATCAACCAACATGCACGTTGGCTTAATTAATATTATTTCATAAGTTTCTTTCTGATGTAGTTTACTAATTAAGTTTAAGGACCAATGTGATCAATGCCTTTGTATCATCGTTTTCAGTTTAGTTCCATACATATAATTGTTAGTCATAAACTTGGCTTGTGTTAAATCCTACGTCTTAAATTCATTTTTTTTAGGTAACAGGAAAATAAGAGGCCTAGAATAAGATCTTGGTCGTTGTTTATCTCATTTCTTATGAAAAGTAGAGTTGACATATAAGGATTCTGTTTTCCTATTACGTATCATTGAGTGATACGAGTTGTGAATGTCCTAAATTAAACCAATCTATTGCATAATAAACGGGTTAATCAAAAATAAAAAAGAGTCGTACTATTAAATAATATGTATTCGCTCAAAAAAATTAAATAATACGCACTATGGAAGCCAAACCCCATACTTAAATTTTAACTATTAAGAATTGTATGTATTAGTAGTATATGTGCATGTGCTAGCTTTATCATGTCTCAATCAATGAATTTGTGACCAAAAAGATGGTGCAGGGCTAATCATACCGGCAAAGAGGTTTCATGCACAAGGTAGGCAACCATGTTCCTTGCTACTTTAATAAACTGTTGGATTCATCTTTTCAACATAACCTCTGGTTCCTTCTTTTTCTTAAAATAGGCTAAATAAAGTTATGGAAGAAGAACTATGGAGGTTGGGGTGGGCACCACACCACGGCTGAGCTGCTAAATTAATCGACATTGGGATCGTTTGAATGTTTTTAGAGTAAATCTTTGCTTTCTCTTTTATGCGATTTGTCGGACCGTCCTTGGGGTGGAATTGTAATGCCATTCAAGTTTGGAAGCCATTAAGCTGAAATTTCTGTGCATTCTACTATTCCTTTCCTCTCTCATCTCTTTAATCATGTAGTTCAGTAATGAACTGATCAAGTTACCGAGAGACGAAAGAATCGAATTTATTGACTTCTTTTAGCTTTTAAAAAGAAAAGTACCATTACACTAAAAGTTATTTAGTAAAGAAATCGTTATTTAAAGATTTGAAGTCATATATCCACTTCATTCATCTCATATCATATCATTTGAACTCAGACTTTGAGCTCAAATATAAAATAGGATATATTCTCTTGCCAACCTAAAATTTTGTTAGTCATTTATACTTTCACACTTCCATTTTCCTCTATACCTTTTTTTCCCCAAGCCATTAAATTAAATAAATTATAAATAAAAACAAACAGAGAGTGCAGGGAGAAAAATGAAACTGCATAACAAAAATCATTTCCCTAATAAAATGTGATTGGGTATTTGGGTGGGTTGGAAGATGATGGGTTCTATGTTCAAGCCCATATCTCTTTATAAGCAAAGGTGGCACTGACTTATTTCAATTCTTTTTGGGTCAGTTTGCATTTGGGCCTATAATTAAATTCAGCTTATATCTTAAAATTTTTATGTATTTCAGTAGGAATAGGAATGTGCTATCTACACACCTCATCTTACTTTTCACACACTCCTTGATAATTTATGTATGTTGATCTTCTTCAATTCATCTAATCCGAAGGTCAAAAATTAGAAGGGTGTGTGGGAAGTAAAATGGGGTGTGTGGATATCACACTCCATTTCAATAGTAGAGCAAGAGCGTTAGTGAGTAATTACAAAGTTAGTTGTTAGGAAGAATTGGTATAGATATGATTCATATCTGCTACTACCGTAAAACATTATTTGCATTTAATTTTTTTTAAGTATATATCTTTTGACAAAACCATATTCTAAATTAACCAAATTTAGAAGAAAGGAGATTCAGACTCCGTTAAGAGGACCAGCCCACTTCTCTAACAAACTGACTCGCCTCACTCATCTTATATCTTCAAATTTAGACAAACGGATAAATAATAACACAAATTAATGTTAAATAATGCTACATTTGGTCTATTATAAATGAAAAAATACACATAGATATAACTTTTCCCAACTCTCCAACGAAAAATTATAAATGAAAAATACACATAGATATATCATTTGGATCAGATGCTCAGTCTATCACTTACACTTGCTTCTCTTGCCTAAAATCTAAAAATATCATCAATAAAAAACAGAAACACAATCAAGCTAATCAAACCAATTGAAAGTCGTTTCTACAATATAAAATCGTCTATAAATCAAATGAACGCGGAAATCAATAAAATCCACCATGCTAAGACGGGTTAGGTTTTATGTCCCCTCATTTTTATTATATTTATTTTTTGGCTAACTACCCTTCACACTCTTTGGTTTATAAAGTTTTGATTTTCTCATTTTGCACCATAAGGATAAGGTATTGAAAAATAAAATAATATTGTCTACATATAGAAGTTATAAAGCAAATGTTGAGGCATAAAAGACCAATTCTTGATGATGTGGATTAATTGGACCAATTAAACAGCTTGGCTGAAGTTGAATGGTTTGGTGAGGGTAGTAGAGTGATCATAACCATAAAAGATAGAGGATTGCTAAAATGTTATGGAATTAAGTTGATATACGAGGCCAAAAAGTTATCTCATAACCAAGCTCTTGAGCTTCTGAATTTGAACACCTTGGGAATAAATGAACCTCCATTAGTTCTGACACTTATGAGTTCTCATTAGCATAATGAAATTATTGATCGTTGGCAAGCTATATTGGATAGTTATGAGAACCTTATAAGAGCATTCAAGAGATACTTCAGAAAAGTTTTGATGCATGCGAATATTTCATGCAACAAGGTTTCCTTGACACTGCATGTTTCTTCCAATGTGAAGATAAAAACAATGTAATACAAATACTAAGAAGTCTAAGCTCAAGGTCCCTCAAGAATGTAGAAGTATTAAAGATGTCCTAAGCTCATCATTGGAAATTTTTCCAAAGGTGTCGCCAGAGATTTGATAACGTGGCAAAGTCGGAAAATAATTTGTTTTATCAGGTTCCATATATATATATATATATAGTTGAGACCAGCAATCATGATTTCTTTGCTTGTCAGCGGTCTGGATTGCAAGTTATGATTCCAGGCAATGTTAGAAGTTATGGGGGTTGCAACTTGCAAGTCCCAAATCAACAGAAACCAAGTTCTACGCTTTATATGTAATTACATTGAAATAAGCCTGGCCCATGGACTTTGGGCTTGGGCTTCGGTACAGATTAATATATCAAAGATGAGTTTTTACGTTTTTGTTTCTTCATTCAATTTATTTTTTATTTTTTATTTTTTTTTATTTTTTTTATAAAAAAAAAAGAGACTGTTTTCAGTAAACAGCTAGAACTCTTTTGAAATTATAAGACCGAATTGAAACAAACACAACTATTGGTTTAAGCCATTATAAGTATGGCTTAAATATCATAAACGTAATCATTTATTCAGACATTCTTTTTATATTTTCACTAAGAAACAAACTTAACTTCGCCAAGAATCTAAGTTCAAGTACAAGAATTTGAATTAGATGGTTGTACTCTGTAAGATGTCCACGAATTACTAAACTGGTGGGGGATTGTATTTCTATCTTAAGTGATTGCTACTGCAAGCCACTATTTACAGAAAACAAGTTATTGATATATGTTGTGATTTTCTTTTTGTTTACAACTTCATTTAATTATTCATATTGTGATTTAATTATATCTCAAATTCGAGGTCTATACAACATTTGAACTTCCTCTAGATAACGAAGCATGAGATCGAGGTAAATAATGTGTCTCCTTTATTTGAGAAATTTGAAAAACAATCAAATTTGAACATATGGAATATAGCCACTTTTTTGTGTGTAAGAACACTTTTTTTTTTTTAGAAAAATGGGAAGGAGAGAGGGAGAGAAAGAGAACGTGGGGGAGTGGGAGGTTTTTGTGATTTTTTTTAATTTTAATTTTAAATATTGGAGATATTTTAAAATAGCCTTTGCACCATTTTTTGGACATGTGAAATTACATTATTGCCTTTTTTGTGTGATAGAAGACTAAATAACATTTTCACCATCTTTTGGTTGACAAAGAGAGTTTCATTAATGTAGTTTTAGATAACCAAAAGTTAATATGAAAATCCTAATATATCCTTAATGATTATAGACTTTCTCATTCCCTCCAATTTTATTAGCAACCAAACACCAAAACAACAAGAAGTGGCTTTTTACTACAGTGGTGGAAATGTATTGAGCCCTTACATATCGACATGGGTTTGAATCTCGTCGATGGTTAATCTAACATCTAATATAACAAAATCAATCGCTTGACAAAAAAAAAAAAACACCAAAACAACAAAAAAAACAATTACCCAATAAAGTTTAACTCGCCTGAAAGCTTTGGGACTGAAGAGTTAGGAAACTTTCCATATGTGAAATCTACGCCTGACAGACTGACACTTAAAGAGCTCGAACGCCCAACAAGTTTTTGATTTGATGATTTGGGTGTTCGTGTGAGTGGGCAGAGAGAAAAACCATGAGCCAAAATCGCCAATGAAGACGTCTGCTTTCTCTTTCTCCCTTCATTTGTGGAGGCTATCAGCTAAGTGGCATTTTGAAGAAGGATTGGCAACTCTGGATCCATTTGCTTAGATGCGAGTGGTTAGTGAGGGACTAGATGTAGGGCCGGCCTTGAGAATTTGGGTGTTTTAGGCGAGTGTAAAATCCCACATCGTCCAGGGGTGAGGATCATGTAAGCCTTATATGTACATTCCCACCTCCAATTAACATGAGACCTTTTGGGAGCTCACTGGCTTCGGAGTTCATCGGAACTCCGAAGTTAAGCGAGTTCACGTGAGAGCAATCCCAGGATGGGTGACCCATTGAGAAGTTCTCGTGTGAGTTCCCAGAAACAAAACCGTGAAGGTGTGGTCGGAGCCTAAAGCAGACAATCTCGTTCTATGGAGAAGTCGAGCTTGGGAAGTGGTCGAGCCCGGGCCGGGATGTGACAATTTGGTATCAGAGCTACTCCTTGGCCAGATGTGTGCCGATGAAGACGTCGGCCCCTAAGGGGAGTGGATTGTAAGATCCCACATCGCCCAGAGGTGAAGATCCTGTAAGCCTTATATGTACATTCCCACCTCCAATTAGCACTAGGCCTTTTGGGAGCTCACTGGCTTCGGAGTTCATCATTAAGCGAGTTCACGCGAGAGCAATCCCAGGATGGGTGACCCACTGAGAAGTTCTCGTGTGAGTTGCCAGAAATAAAACTGTGAATGTGTAGTCGGGGCTTAAAGCGGACAATATCGTGCTATGGCGGAGTCGAGCCTGGGAAGTGGTCGAGCTTGAGCGGGGATATGACAACAAGTCTTTGAAGTGTCGCCCTAAAATAAACAAGGAGGTTTAGGATTTGGTGTTTGTTTGGAGAATGTGACAACGTCCAAATGGTTAGCCGTTCAGGTTTGGAGTTTGGCAGTCTGAAGAGTGCAACAAAATAATTAAATAGATTTTTTTTTCTTCAAGTCCATTAGAACAGGTTTGAGTTGCTTGACGTTTCACATTTCATGCTCGAAATAGGTTTGCGATTTTTATTCAATCAGTTATATAAAACAATTAAATTTTATAATGTTGAGCTCGGCCGCTCAGTTCAATGGGCTATTGTATTTATATAAAGACTCAAAGACTATAAGTTTAAAATGAAAATTTGAGGGCCTCAATGAAATGCTTTGGGCCCGCCTACTCTGACCACCATCAAGGGGGGCCCTGATTAGATTATTCAGAGGTATATGTTGGTTAAGAGGGACTGAAATACTCGGTGAGTCATGGGAAGAGGACAAACTTGCTTGTGGCAAATAAATTGGATCTATTGGTTGTGCCTAGGATTTAGCAGTATATTACTATTTTTATATCAACTTTTAGTTATAATTATCATACACTTAAGAGAGAGATATAATTTTATATGAAGTCCAAATTTAATTATTTTTTCAAATTTTCTCATTTATTCAGCCTAGCTATTAATTAATTAAATCCAGTGAAAAAAGTTACCCAAAAAGAAAAAGATGTGTCCCTTGAAAGTGTGCAAGTGGGTCGGAATTATAAATTCTTTCTTGGTGAAGAAGGGCCACAGGTGATTACATATATTAATGAACAATAGAAATAAATACAAACCATATGACCTTTGAAAGTAGGCAAAGAAAAAAACGTTCCAAGTATAACAAAACAAATGAATAAGACACATTCTTCGCTAAGTTAAAGACCGCGTGCCAAGTAACAAATTTATATTTTTCATTTTTCTGTGATTGTTTTAAATATTATTACGGTAGATTGTCACATCGAAGTTAGTAGTAGTAGTTTGCAGCGAAACTTCCTCTCATTTAAATTAATTGCATTGACATTGTCACATTGAAGGCACTAGGTAGGAAAATGATGTAGGGATCGTGAAGACAAAAGAATGCAGTGAAAATTTACAGATTTGATGTATGAGCTTTGATTTAGTTTTATAAAACATTTTTGAAAAGTGAACGACGCTAGTTCAAACTCACCACTTTACTATGATACATGATGAATTTTGGATATTCGAAATCGTTTTGGCCTCATAAACGCAATTTTAATCTTCATAATTAAAATCAAACCTTTTGGTTTCCATTGATTAATGACAAATAATGCCTTTTTAATTATCAAAGCCCTTTGAATTGTTCCAAACTGTTGCAATCATTTATTTAAGTCGTTGGTTGTATCAAATGTAGTCATTCAAGAATTAATCAATTACCATCCTTTTGGGATTTCTCTCAAAATCTGGTTGTCTCCAGACCTAGTTCTTCAAGGGCTTAGGTTGGTAATCGTTTCGTGTTGCGTTAGCAAAAACTTCGTGCTTCTTTTGTTATCTACACATCTCAAATTACTTTTTACACTCTTTATTAATTTTTATTCGTTGATTTTTTTTCAATTTATTTGATCTGACGATAAAAAATTTAAAAAATGTGACAAGTAAAATGAGGTGTAGATATCACACCCCATTTTAAAATAACATTATAGTGGATTGTCACATCAACAATAGTTGGTAGTAGTTAGCAACGAAACTTCATCTCTTTTAAATTAATCACATTGACATTGTTGCATGCATTGAAAGATAGTAGGTAGAAAAATGCTTTGTATGTAGGAAGAAAAAGCGCGAAGCCTGATATAAACAAAAGAGTCCTTGACGAATATCTTCTTCTTCAGCAGTACTCCTTCCTGGAGATACGATGTGTATTTGAGTTTTAGAGGTGAGGATATAGGCAGTAAGTAACAGATTATTTTCGATCCCGGAACGTATGAGTAGAAAATCAACATTTCAATAACTAAAATATTAGACCACACACTTACTTGATTGTTCATTGTTACTGGTCCAAATGTCGCTGGTAGCTTTTGCTTTAATCCTAATTCCTAACCTATATGTATATTACGTTGACATGTCAGTCGATCACACAACTTATAAGTTGTGTGGACTTGTAGCATTACGTTGACATGCCACGTCGTGTTGTACCATTTGTGTAACATTTAGACTTAACAAAATAAACAAATTTCATAGAGAGACAAGTCCACAATCTCTTTATCAGATACATAAGATTAGGATTTGGATTCTCTTCTGATCCAAGGAGAGGATCCTCCTAACCAAGCATTCTTGGCCGTTGAATTTTCATCCAACAGTTATAATTATTATAACTTTAAAGAAACCCCATGTTTGTAGCCGTTGGATGAGACCCTAATGTTTGTAGCCGTTGGATAAAAATGTAACGATCAAGAATGCTTGGTCAGGAGGATCCTCTACTTGGGATCTATAAGATTAATTGAAGATCAGAGCATTGGGGGAACGGGAAAATAATATAATAGCATTGGGGGAACAGGAAAATAATATAATAGTCTCAATAATTGTACCGAAATTATGAGCAGTGAAACTCTGGAACAAATTAATTAAATCCAGGAGAAGAGGAACAAAAATGAAAAACAAGATCTGGCTGAAAATTGACAAAGAATCAAGAACTCATTATGAAAAGTGTTATTTACACTCTTTTTTTTTATTTTTTATTTGTAACCATTTAAATTCATTGACGTAAGATCTGTCTACAAATTTAATCTTTCTAGTATTATTAAAAAAACAAAACAAAAAGTCATAAACTTTATATAGTATAATTAATAATGAGCTTATGAGGCCTCGTCCGGAATCAACCAGTCCAATCACATCTTTTTATTGTGCATTGTGTAGCTAGTTTTCATCAAGTACCGTTTATATTCAATTTTAATTAAAAAAAATTTATAATAATTTCTTATCGCACGATGTACAATGAACGAATGTGATTTGAAAAGTAGTGCGTGGTGCTTCGGATGCAGGAATAAAAAACGCGAAGCCTGATATAAACAAGAGTCCTTGACAAGCCCAGACTCTTCAGCTTTAATTCTCCTATGACAACTTGTCTCTTCTTCTTCAGCAGTGTACTCACTCGTGGCGATACGATGTGCTTATGAGTTTTAGAGGTGATGATACATGTAGCAATTTACATATCATTTTCGGCCTCAGATGTACGAGTGAAAAATCAACATCCTAACTACTAGAATATTAATCCACACGCTTGCTTGATTGTTCATTGTTATTCGTCCAAATATCCCTGGTAACTTTTGCTTTAATCCTAATTCCTAACCTATTTGTATATTACGTTGACATGTTAGTCGTTCACACAACTTATAAGTGAGGAATTTTATAGGATGACGGGTATACACACATGGATTTGGATCCTTTCCGGATCCTCTTTATGGGGATCATAGGGATCAAGGAATAAGGTTCGTTCATCAAAAATCGTGCGGCTACAATTAAATATTTTTTACGCAAAACGAGACTACTTTATTTTTTAAAATATAAAAATCATTTAATTATAACCGCACGATTTTTTATGAACGGCTCTTTTTCCTTGATCCCTAGGATCTCCACATAAGCATGTCAGGTGATCTTTCCCATTAATCACTTATTGACACCTGTAAAATAACAATTAACAAAAGAATAATAACTATTTTGAAAAAAATAAAGCAACAGTCCAATTCCCCAGATAGACCCACCACCCTTTCTTCTTCTTCCCCATCTGCGCCGACTACCATTTCCACCATTCCTGCCGTAAAACCATCAATCTCATCTTTACAATTTTAATCATGCTCTATCATTTCTTAGATCAATCAAATATATATAAAAATAATAATAATAAAAAACACGATTAACCCATGGGGATTCCGCTGACCTCACCAGCCCTGGAATCGGAGGCCCGCGACAACAGATCTGAGGGTGCCGCAGACTATGCTCGGGTTACATGTCGACATACGAGTAGGAGAGAAAGAGAGGGAAGAGGAGAAAGAAGGTATTGGGTGTCGCCGGCTGAGTCACAGGTCGGTTGAGGTGGGTGGCTTGCTGGTGTGGTGGGCGTTTGGCGTAGAAGGGGTAAATTTAGACTACACTTAGGGGTAAATTTAGAATTCAGGCCATAAATAACATAGTGGCAATCTTTTAATTGAAACGGCTAGGTGTCACAGTTTTATTTGTTGGGAATACCGAGTCAATTTATGCTTAGCTGGCCATTAATTAATTAAATCTATACCCAAAAAAATAATGTTATTTATACTATATTTTTGTACTATTTTTTCATATCTTAGATGATATTTGATATGGACAACTACATTATTTGAATTAATCAAATTTTTAAATTTAATTCATTATTTAATAAACTACTACCGATAATTAAATGATGATTATGATATATGAGGAGTCTTTTTCCTTCATTTCCTTGAGTTTTACAAATTTTTCAAATGATGTAACTGTCCACATCAAATGTTATTTAAAGTTGTATAAAAATATAGTATAAAAACGTAATATGAATAGTATTACTATAAAAAAAATACAAAACAAAGATGTGGCATTCAAAAGTGGGCTAATGGGTCGGAATTATTAATTCATTGTTGGTGAAGAAAGGCCACAGGTGATTACAATATGAACAAATAATTGAATACAGACAACCATTGTGAGTCGTTGGCTTAAAGAAAAATAAGATTCCAAAGTAGTTAGTGGAGAGATATTTACTTATGTCATGAATATACTTTTCATGGTATGGCCACTTTATTAGTAATAATTTTATATTTTTCAGTCTTCCTTGATTATTTTAAAATACTGTTATGGTGGATTGTTGGACCTAAGTCAGTATTTAGTAGTTTACAACGAAACTTCCTCTCTTAAAATTAAAGATCGTCAAGTGCCACTTAATATCACAGTTTATTGATTTTTTTTTTCACTTGTAAGTAAAAAAGTCTCATGTTCAATTTTCACCAAAAACAAATTTAAATCATAATATTGTTAGTTTATTGTAAAACTAAAGACATCGTCTCCCCGTTGTAAAAAAAAAAAAAAAAAAAAAAAAAGACTGCCAAATAACAATTTTATATTTTTCAGTCTTCAGTAAGCTGCCACAAAAGTTCTTCTACTTCAACTTGATCACATTCACATTGAAAGATAGCAGGTAGGAAACTGTTTCGTAGGTAGGAAGAAAGGCATGAGGAGGACTAGTATAACAAGAGAGAGTCCATATCCACATTGAAGGTGGTGAGATACTGCTGCTTCCTTCCAAGGAAGAAAAGCATGCACAAGGCCTGATATATATAACAAGAGAGAGACAGTCCATTGTCCATACCATACTGCATATTCCAATTCTTTGAGAGGCTCTTTTCTTTAGTTTATTTGTCTTTAATTCTCTTATGGCCATTCAACTTGCCTCTTCTTCTTCCTTGCCTCCTTCATGGACATATGATGTATTTTTGAGTTTTAGAGGTGAGGATACACGCTTTATTTTTACAGATCATTTATACGAGGCCTTGCACCGTTACGGAATCGACACCTTCATTGATCGCCTTCTTATAAGAGGAGAAGAAATATCCCCGGCTTTTGTAAAAGCAATTGAAGAGTCAAGAATTTCAATCATTGTAATCTCTAGAAACTATGCATCGTCAAGATGGTGCTTGGATGAGCTCGTACATATCCTTGAATGTAGAAAGTCAAGGCAGCAAATAGTTTGGCCAATTTTTTACAAGGTGGATCCATCCCATGTACGAAATCAAACGGATAGTTTCGGGGACGCATTTGCAAGACTTGAGGGCAAATACAAGGACGAGGAGAGGATTCTCTTATGGAGGAGTGCTCTTAAAGAAGTAGCAAATTTGTCAGGACATACTGTCAAAGAGGGAGAGTACGTACATTTCTTCACTCCTTATAGCTTGTATAATTATATGATTCTGTATTTCAGTTTTAACTTTCTACTACAATAATATTTAGTTGCGAGTTTCATTTTTTCACTTTTTAAATCCCTATCAAGTGGCACATGCTTGACTGCAGCAATTGTGTAAGAGGAGTGCTAGTAACCATCGCTAACAATCATTCCATCAATCTCCAGCTTTGTTGAATGGCAAGTCTATATTTATATATGAAGAAGATAACTCTTACTTTATGCTAAACCTACATGACCATCTTCTTCATATATAATTATAGACTTATCATTCACGAAAGCTAGTGAATGAGGGAGTGCGTCTTGTTGGGGTTGTTGCTGGCTCTCCTCTTTCGTGTAATCCTCTCCATCTTTATTTTTGTGCATTTTTTTTTCTTTTTCAAAGAAATATAGCAAAAAAGTTGATTGACTAAATGTCTCAATTTTTGTTTTAACTTGTAGTTATGAAGCTACATTTATCAATAATATTGTTAAGGATGTCTTGGCCGAAGTACTACCGCGCACACATTTGAATGTGGCCAAACACCCAGTTGGAATACAGTCTCGTGCAGAAGAGGTAAAAGAGATTTTAGGTGTCGGTGGAAATGGTCGTTGTGTGGTTGGGATTTGGGGGACATCTGGAATAGGCAAGACGACAATTGCAAAAGCTGTTTATAATGCAATTGCTCATAAGTTCGAAGGCAGCTGTTTCCTGGCAGATGTGAGAGAAACATCGACATCACGAGAAGGCGTAATCCAACTACAAAACACTATTTTCTCTAAAGTTCTACCCCGTACAAAGTTGAAAGTTGTAGATGTTCATGAAGGAATCAGCCTTATGAAGAAACTGTTGAGGAAAAAGAAGATTCTCTTAATTCTTGATGATGTGGATCGATTGGAGCAGTTAAACAACTTCGTTGAAGTCGATTGGCTTGGTGAGGCTAGCAGAGTGATCATAACCACAAAAGATAGAGGATTGCTAGAATCTTATGGAGTCAAGTTGATATATAATGTCCAAAAGTTACAAGATGACAAGGCTATTGAGCTTCTAGCTTTGAATGCCTTCGGAAGAAAAGAACCTTTAGATGATTATTTGAGCCTCGCACGACGTGCAATAGCCTATGCTCAAGGCCTTCCGTTAGCTCTTACTCTTATAGGTTCTCATTTGCGTAATAAAAGTATAGATCGTTGGCAAGCTATATTGGATAGTTACGATTCTTACCAAGGAGAACCTTATAGAGGTATTCAAAGAATACTTCGAAAAAGTTATGATGCCTGGGATTATGTCTTGCAACAAGTATTTCTAGACATTGCATGCTTCTTCAAGGGTGAAGATAAAGACTATGTGTTACAAATATTAAGAAGTTTGAAACTCAATGTACCTCAAGATTGTATTGAAGTACTCGTTGAGAATGCCATCATAACTATTGAAGGTAATCGAATTTTGATGCATGACTTACTAGAAAAACTGGGTAAGCATATAGTTCGTGAAGAATCGCCCACTGAACCAGGCAAGCGGAGCAGATTGTGGCATCATGAAGATGTGTATCATGTTCTAACTGAAAACAAAGTAAGTAGAATATGTATGTTCTTACATTTGATTTTGTCATTATCTAGTTTGAAGTGAAAGCCTTTTGAATGACATAGTTTATTAACAATATTTCAATTTTTTTTTTCATTTAAGGGAACAAGGAAAGTTAAAGGCATTATTGTGAAGTTGCCCAAACCATATGAGATACCTTTGAATGCAAAAAGCTTCTTACGGATGGTGAATCTTGAAATTTTTATAAACCGTAATGCACGTTTTTCTGGATGCGTTGATTATCTGTCCAACGATTTGAGGTGGATTGAATTGAGTAAAAAAGAGTTTCAAAAGTCAGGATTCTATATTGTTCAAAAGCATATGGTTACGTTCAATTTGCAATCCAATTTTCATCCAAGGCATCTTGTCACGTTCGATATGCAATCCAGTGGCATCAAACAATTGAAGGGATTTAAGGTACGTGTACGTATTTTAAATTAACTTGGATGATTATTACTAATTCAAATGTATATTTTATTTTCGGAAAAAGAAAATTTCCAAAGTTTTCCATTATCAAGTTATTTAAAATATGTGACTTTTTGTTTTTTTTTTGTTTTTTTGTTTTGGTTTTACAGAATTTGGCAAAGCTTACATCAATAAATTTAAGTTATTGCGAATTCTTGGATAAAATTCCCGACTTATCCGGATGCCCAAACATAAAGGAATTGGATCTAAGTCAATGTAAAAGTTTGGTTGAGGTTGATGATTCTGTTGGATTCCTTGATAAACTTGTTCGCGTGTATCTTGGAGGGTGTTCTAAGCTTACGAGGTTTGTAACAAGACTTGGATGCAGATCCCTTACAGGTCTTTTTCTCGTAGGTTGCACAAGGCTCGAGAGTTTTCCAAAAATAGAGGACACAATGGAATCTCTAACGGATTTGAATATAGGTAGAACTGGCATAAGAGAATTGCCTTCATCAATTCCCAAGCTAGAGTGTCTTTATCTTAGAGGATCTATTTTAACAGAAACTGATTATCTTGTGCATCCTAATTACTGGTCCACATTATTAGAACTTGATCTGTCGAAAAACTGTTTTGTTAGTCTTCCGGATTGCATTAGCAAATTTTTCAAATTGAGGGTACTTAATTTGTGTGGTTGCAAGAGGCTTCGGGAAATTCCACAAGTCCTTCCACCAAAATTAATTTTCTTGTTTCTGGACAATTGCACATCACTGGAGAAATTGCCTTCAAAACTACCTCTGATGCTTGAGCTCCTGGACTTGATAAATTGCTTTAGACTAAATGGCGATGAGATGGAAAAGTTGGAAAACAATTTGTTGAATCAGGTTCCTCTCTCTTCTCTTAATTTCTCTTGAAATTTAGAACTATATTTTTTTGATACTTGAGAGAGAGATCAGATCACAACTGTTGGTAATTAATTATCAACATATTATTCGCTATTGCAGGAATCTCTTCGGTGGTCTGGATTGGAAGTTGTTCTTCCAGGCAATGAAGTACCAAAGTGGTTCAGCTATACCTCTAACCATCCAACAACCATTGAACATCTACCAGAAGGTGATGATTATGAATTGTTCGTTGGAGGCAGTGAATTTAGTTTTGAAATTCCTCTAAATTTACAAGCGGGGGAGACGCTATTAGGATTGGCTCTGTCTTTTGTTTATGAACAACCAATTACATATTTTAGAGGTTCTTGTATTCTCATCAACGGAATAAAAAAAGATGGACCTCATTATTTTAGTGAGGATGACACAGAGGGAACTCGTGTGTGGGTTGGGTTAGTGGATTTAGACGAGCAGGAGCAGCATGGAGATAATTGTCAAGTTATATTCCGTTTCCGCAAAGGCGTATGCATTAAAAGCTGCGGGGTGCAACTCCTATTGCGCAACCAAGACGAACGGCTTCCCTTGTCTTCTGGAACAACGAGTAGTCTTGGGAAGAGGCCTCGTCCACATGCATCCTCAGATATCGTTGATGATGAATATGATGAGCAACAACAATGGCTTTCCTCGTCGTCGGAGCCAATTAATGATCATTCGAAACGCAGGCAGATTGATCTCACTGTTCCTATTGATATTGAGGAGGAGGAGGAGGAGCAAGGGCAACCGTCCACTTCAGATGATCCACATTTCTGATTTATTAGGAGTTTGGGTACGTATTCGTTTGTTCATTTCCACTTTCCTTATCTTTAAAACCAAGGGGCCGTTGGGTTACCATTTCAGTTTACAATTTCCATTTTTTTTTCAAACTGAAAACAGAGAACTCATTGGTAACTACTCCTTGTTCTACTGTCTTGCATTTGCCCTTTTGTTTTCTTGATATATATAGACGCTTTTTGTGCTTAATAACTTCTTGTTCTACTGTCAAACGTATGCATTTTCGCACTTATAAGTAAATCATGCAGTAAATTGTGTAGTTTGAACCTTTTGCATATATAATGTGGCTACTCGTCGCTTTTACACTGATTTTGGTTACAAAAAGCACGCTCTATCTAAGAGAACGAAGATGGCCTCCCCAACTGGATATATTAGGGCAGGGGAGGACACCCTTACCTTATTGTGTTACATATAAATTTAGGATATATCTACACATTCTGCTTTCAGATTCTCACAATTTATATCTATCTGTAGTAACAACCACTCTTCATGACAAAAAAACCTTAGTAATAATAGCCTTCTACAACTAAAACTCCAGTAGTAACAGCTAGCGACTCTTGACGAAAGTCTCACAACTTCAAATCGACTAATATCTTCCATTCTATCACTTACACTTGCTTCTCTTGCCTAAAATCTAATCAAATCAATTGAAAGTCGTTTCTACAAAGATAAAATCGTCTAGAAATCAAATGAAAGCTGAAATCAATGGAAATCCACCAAGCTAAGCTGGTTTGTACATTATTATGAAAAAGCATAAACAACGGACTTCCAAACAACCATCTAGGAACTTCCAATTCAGTCGTCAAATGCCAGCAATGGAGAAAAGCTTCTACAACAAACATTAAAGTTGGATGGATTAACTTGATGGAAATTGTACGTTTTCAAAAAACCAATTTACCTCCAGAACAGTACTGATGAGTAGATTTTATATTATATATTTAACCCTATTCTTAGTATATTTTGGTTAATATTTTGAAAGAATTTTGATATTTTGAATTGTATTTCTAATATAGGACTTTCGACTTCCTCTGGAGCAAAATATGGTCAAACGGACGAATTTTGGAGTAATTCCAGTTGGAGGACGTTCGTGAGTTACTTGGCTTGATCGTATCAAAGTTTCATAATTTTCTACCCAGCGGTTTATTTATGGCGATGAAATAAAGGAGCAGCGCGCAGTGCTGTCAAACTGACGTTTTGGGCTTATTTGGGCTTTTTGGCGTCCGGGATGATGTCTTATGGGTTCGAGGCCTTTTGCAATTATGTTCGGGACATCTTAAGCTTTAATTCTAGTCATTTTGGGCCTGTTTTGGAGCCCTGAAGATCCAGAAACGTGGGATTCTTTGTGGCTGGGCAGATTTTTCAAAGTTAGAATAGGAATGTATTTCCTAGTTATTTTATTCTATTGTATTTCCTAATTTTTAGAAGACCTTTTAGGGTTTTATTTTCGATAGTATAAATAAGGATTTTAGCCATTAGGGTTAGGGACGCTCTGGGAGGCAACATTGGAGAAGAACGCAAAACTCTTGGATTCAAGTTTATTTTCTAGGTGTTTTCTATTCTTATTTTTAATAATATTTTGTTTATGATTGTTAGTAACTAATTTCCGTTTGCTAGGGCGAGGCCACGAGCCTTAGCAAGAATATGTAGTTTCTTTTCAATTTGCTTATGATATTATGCATGCAAGTTTTGAATTATTAATCGCTGGGTTAAACTATCTAATTGTCTTAATGCTTAGCTACCATTAGGATTTTTAGAAAAGTCATTTGATGCAATTTTGGTCGGATGTCGGTCCCTGAAATTGACGAAGGCTTCTTGTGATTAATATGTACAAGTTCACTTAGGATGAATACCATGTCTTAAGGGTTGTATGGTTTTTCAAAAGGTTTCACAAAGCTTAACGAGTCATGCATATTTAGATTTTTTTTTTTTAAACCAAAATGCATATTTAGATTTGATCTGAATACCACAGACGGATTGCATGTTTGATATACGCTCTATGTTGGGGGTCCAAGTAGGCATATATTAGGAAAACCTAATCTTCAAAATATGCATGTGTAATTCATAAGTAATTAGAAGAACTACATAGGGTTGTTAAGGTGACGGCAGAACCCTAGGCTTTTACAATTTAATTTTTAAAAACACTTCTTTTAGTTTATTTTATTTTGCCACTTGGCTTAATTATTTTCTATTAAATTCGTTTTTATTATTTGAAATCACAAAATCAACTTTTTCTCAAACTTTGTTTTGAGTAATTAATTAAGATTTGATTTGATACAAATTATTTATTCAATTCCTGTGGAGAACGACCTTGCTAGAGCTGCTATACTACGATTACCTTGTACTCTTGCAAGTATTTAAAGTGTTTTTATCCCTACTTTTGCAGGTGGTAAAATTCCTATCAAGAAATTGGCGCCGCTGCCGGGGATTGTTTTAAATAATTTGTGATTATCAACTCTTAGTTAATTGTTATTGTATATATCTTTTTATTTAATTGCTGATTTTGTTTTGGCAGGTTACAATTTGTTCCTTTTTGAGCAGTGCATCAATGGAATTTGCAATTCCCCCCAATTTCAACATACAGCCTGGAGGACCGCCTTTATGGGTCAAATCTGCAGAATGTGGTTTTTATGGATTTAAACCTACAATTTGTGCACTTTGCTTATTGAAGACCCATGATATTTTGCAGTGCCCTGATATGGAATATTTTCCAGGATTTTTCCAAGAGCATATCAACATGAGAAACGACTCAAAAAGAAATTGGAACAATCCATATTCAGAGTACTACACCCCAAGCTTACAAAGGCATCTTGAGCACTATTTTGAGCAATTTAATGTGCCACAGGAGCTTCCGGTTGAGGACAAGCTCTCTAAATTGTTGGAATCAACTGAGTTATACATTGAAATAACCAATGAAGGATTTCAGATTCAAGCATTAAAATGTGGGAAAAGCTTTGATGATCAAGAGATTAGTACAGAAATTGAGCATTTGGCATGTTATTCACACCCAACGAAAGAAACAACACATGCTGATTATGAAGTTTCTACACTATCCTTTGCTACCCAAGTTTATATGCCACCCATGCCCGATCAAGAGGCTGCAAAGAAACCAACCAAGCTGCCGGAATTCATCATAACTGACGTGTTGCAAGGGGTTGTTAATAACAAATCAGAATCTGGAAATCCCCATGACAGTGCACATACACAACCCATCAAATTTCAAGCAAATCCGGGTAGGTCCATCCAGCAGGCTGCATTCTACAACTGGAAGAAGAAAAAGCTTAATAGTGGCGCAATCTTTCGTCAAGAACTTCAGCCAGTGCAAAAATTGTGGGTGTTAAATACAAGGTTTAAGCAAGTTCGATGGAGACACAAGCCTTACTGGAAGGGAATCTATCTGATTACAAAAAGTCATTCACACAGAAGGGTGAACATCAAGAACTCACCCACTGGTTTTACTGCACAGAACATCAATTCGTGTCGTACATACTGCTGACCTATGATGGTGCAAAGGAATGGCTAATTCTGAGAGAACAAGTGACGTGATCACCAACTTCATTCAAATTCGTCTAGCTAAAGACGTTAACTAAAGCGTTAATTGGGAGGCAACCCAATTTTTCTAAACTCTTTTCTGTTAATTTTAGTTCGTTTTATTTTCTTCCTTCTAGTCTTAAAAAAAATTAAACTAAAAAAAATATATCAGAAAATTGAAAAACACAAAAACAGATTTTTTTATTTTTTATTTTAGTGAATCAGCATTTTATTTTGGGTTTTATTCTAATTAGTTTTTTTTAATGTGTGTTTTTGCAGGTTGCATTCGGATTTGATTGGCCCTAAATATCCGCACAGCGCGCACATTCATCTAAATCATGCATTCAACATTTATATATTCATTTAGTCCCCCAGTACATTCATCATCTATTCCATTACTACATTCATGAGATTAGACAGTGCGGAGCGAGGAAACACGGTTGAGGGATCTAAGTCGCACAGAGGACACGGTTCATCAAGGCAGGATACAGTTTCTTGTTATGCAAAAATTTTGGGCTCAAATATACATCAGTGGAGACATGCAGGCACACATAATTACAGATCCATGTTGATTTCGGAATTATACCTTTAATTCTGAAAGTAAGGGCTTTAAGACATCTATTACTTGGTTTCTCTCTAGATTTGTGCACCAGTGCCATTTCTATATCTGCGCCTTTTCTTATGAGATCTGCACCAAATCCAAACCACATGCATGAGACTTTTAGAGTTTTTCCCATATTATTTAAGCAGTAAGAACATGTAGTGAATATGGAGATTGCTGAAATTTACCTTTTGGGTGTCCACGAACTGTGCAGTGCACGGATTTGGGCTCAGATTTGTTGACGAGATCTCTCGAAGACTCGAGAAATGATGGCTCTGCTGTGACATTAAAGTTAGGGGGTGAAGATTTGGGTTGTAGGCAGAGAAGATTAGAGAGAGGAAGGATGAATTGTGAGGATGAAGATCTTAGAGAGACATGCACAACTGGGGAGGAAGAGAGCTTTTCGGCGTTGGTTTTGAGAGAAAATGGAGAGAATCAAAGACTTTTCATTTTTTTTAGAGAGAACTGGGGTCTGAGTGTGAAGAGAGAAGGCTGAAAAAAAAAATGGGAGAGTTATTTCTAGGCGTTGGTTTTGAGAGAAAAAGTAGAGATTTAATAGCCTTTTCGGATTTTTTTTTAGAGAGAGATGGGAAAAGTAGGATTATTTTAACTCTTAATTTGGAATCCTAAGCAATTAACTACATGGATGCATGACAAGTGGCAACCTTGTCTGTTGGCAGAACTGGGTCAGACACGGAGAGATGGAGAGCCGTTGACGGCTCTGGGCTCGAGGTAAGTGAACGGAAGTGGCAGCTGCTAGGGTTTTTAATTTCAAATAAGAAGCTGTTGCATCAGCATATATCGCAGCTGTCGCTGCAGTTTGACACAAGTGTGGACTTGGACGTATTGGTCAGTCGGCAGTGTTTCTCTTCCATGGCGCCAGGTCTTCAGTTCGAATCCAGGTGCTCCCTTTTCTTATTTTTCCTTTTCTTTTAGTTTTCTTATTTATTATTTAGTTTTATTTATTTATTTTAGTTTTTAGTTTTATTATTTTTACTTCTTTTAGTCAATTAGGGTTGTTGTTGATTTCTCTTTAGTTGTTTCAGTTTTTCTTATTTTTGTTATTTTTTATTTTTTATTTTTTATTTTATTTTTATTTTTATTTTATTTTATTTCTTTTCCACACCTTGAGGACAAAGTGTGATTTAAGTTTGGGGGTGGAAAATAAGAAATTTTTTATTTTTTATTTTTGTGTCAAGTTAAAATTTTTGTTTTTAAGTTAAAATCCATAGTTTATTTTACACGTTAGAACAAATGGACATGGTGAAGGTTAATCCCACAATAGTCTTTTCTATTTATCGTCAATTAGACACTAATTCGTGAATTATACTTTGAAATTTGCACATTACACCAACATGGTTTGTGGGGAACGAGATTAAAATACTTACTTTTTGTCTAAGTGTTTTTTTTTTTATTTTTGTTATAAAAATAAAAAGTTTAGTGTGTTATAAAGTAATAATTGTTCCACCCGAGACTTTGCTTAGTAACCGGGCCAGTCCTGCCTGATCAACAGTGATTCTCGCGTCAAACGGTATAGTCTTGGCATGGGGCAGGGTGGTTAGTTGGTTTCGTAGCCTTTCCAGCTCGGGTTAATAAGTCCTTAGGGGTGTTCTACACCTAGTGCCCTAAAGCCTTAGTGGTTTGAGAGTCATTGACCTAAAACTCGCTACATGGGTTGGATAGAAAGCTTAATGGAGCTAACATTGCACAACCACTACTATCACTGAAAAAAAAATTAAAAAAAAAAAGTGAAAATTTTGAAAAAAATAAATATATGTGAAGTGTGAATAAAAGGGATGAGAGGTAAGGATTTTGGTTGAGTCTCCTTAACTTTGTCGGTTCACTTTACACTGAAGGAAGTTCGTGAATTCTTTTCTAATTGATTCTAAATGGCTTAGACTCTGTAGTGGGATTGGTTAGAACTTTTGAAGAGATGTTCTGATTTTTAAAATTTTCTATGGATTGCAACTTGAATGAAAATTTTGTTTAGCTAGGTTTGATTTAAGTTTCTAGTTTGTTAGTTTTTATTTTTTATTTCATAGTTTTGTTTTGCTTGAGGACAAGCAAAAAGCTAAGTTTAGGGGTATTTTGATGAGTAGATTTTATATTATATATTTAACCCTATTCTTAGTATATTTTGGTTAATATTTTGAAAGAATTTTGATACTTTGAATTGTATTTCTAATATAGGACTTTCGACTTCCTCTGGAGCAAAATATGGTCAAACGGACGAATTTTGGAGTAATTCCAGTTGGAGGACGTTCGTGAGTTACTTGGCTTGATCGTATCAAAGTTTCATAATTTTCTACCAAGCGGTTTATTTATGGCGATGAAATAAAGGAGCAGCGCGCAGTGCTGTCAAACTGACGTTTTGGGCTTATTTGGGCTTTTTGGCGTCCGGGATGATGTCTTATGGGTTCGAGGCCTTTTGCAATTATGTTCGGGACATCTTAAGCTTTAATTCTAGTCATTTTGGGCCTGTTTTGGAGCCCTGAAGATCCAGAAACGTGGGATTCTTTGTGGCTGGGCAGATTTTTCAAAGTTAGAATAGGAATGTATTTCCTAGTTATTTTATTCTATTGTATTTCCTAATTTTTAGAAGACCTTTTAGGGTTTTATTTTCGATAGTATAAATAAGGATTTTAGCCATTAGGGTTAGGGACGCTCTGGGAGGCAACATTGGAGAAGAACGCAAAACTCTTGGATTCAAGTTTAATAATATTTTGTTTATGATTGTTAGTAACTAATCTCCGTTTGCTAGGGCGAGGCCACGAGCCTTAGCAAGAATATGTAGTTTCTTTTCAATTTGCTTATGATATTATGCATGCAAGTTTTGAATTATTAATCGCTGGGTTAAACTATCTAATTGTCTTAATGCTTAGCTACCATTAGGATTTTTAGAAAAGTCATTTGATGCAATTTTGGTCGGAGGTCGGTCCCTGAAATTGACGAAGGCTTCTTGTGATTAATATGTGCAAGTTCACTTAGGATGAATACCACGTCTTAAGGGTTGTATGGTTTTTCAAAAGGTTTCACAAAGCTTAATGAGTCATGCATGTTTAGATTTGATCTGAATACCACAGACGGATTGCATGTTTGATATACGCTCTATGTTGGGGGTCCAAGTAGGCATATATTAGGAAAACCTAACCTTCAAAATATGCATGTGTAATTCATAAGTAATTAGAAAAACTACATAGGGTTGTTAAGGTGACGGCAGAACCCTAGGCTTTTACAATTTAATTTTTAAAAACACTTCTTTTAGTTTATTTTATTTTGCCACTTGGCTTAATTATTTTCTATTAAATTCGTTTTTATTATTTGAAATCACAAAATCAACTTTTTCTCAAACTTTGTTTTGAGTAATTAATTAAGATTTGATTTGATACAAATTATTCATTCAATTCTTGTGGAGAACGACCTTGCTAGAGCTGCTATACTACGATTACCTTGTACTCTTGCAAGTATTTAAAGTGTTTTTATCCCTACTTTTGCAGGTGGTAAAATTCCTATCAAGTACCTTAACTAACATCACTTAATCCCAACAAGTTGAATCAGAAAAACTATAAAACTTGCATCAAACATATCATAAACTGACCAGTCAAAGTCTCTTCTGATTGCATCAATGAATTATTATTTCCAGACTAACAATTCAACATTATCTCTAAAGCCACACCTTTCCCTCGTCCCAGTTTGGTGACGAATTGTTGAATCTTTGAACGTGATCTCTGGTACAATGGCAATTAATTATCATTTCTTCTCTACAACATTTGCTCTTCTAAGTAATATAATATTCGTTTTCAATCTGCAGAAGCAAAGATTTCATATCTGTAGGTGGCTAGTTAATAGAAAACCAGAAACCACATTTGTATCCTATAGATACCTGTGACTGTGAGTGAGTAAGCCACAGCCCTTGACTAATAAAACCAAATTCTAATTAATCAAAAGAAACAACAATGGAAGGAAAACATATTTCATAACTTCATATTCATAGAGCACAGAATGAGAGAGCAGATCAAACCTAAAAAGAACTATTCGTTTCAGCCCAATTTATCAAGCTCCAACATAAGTTATTTACTTAGTAAACTTCTACATATTTCTTTCCCTTCTTTCACTCACCTTGATCTTCCATCATAGTCTATTAGTTTGACCGTAGTGCTGAAGCGACACCTATACAACTCACAACTCTTCTACTTGAACTAACTTAAGCAAAATGTTACCATCAGAATCGAAAGAGAACATCTGCGCTAGTAGTTTACTTGAACAAAAATGAATAGGTTTATACATGGAAACTACAACAGTCGAGCATGCAAAATAAGGACAGTTTAAATATGATGTGTACCTTATCAGTTAAATCCTGTCCTTTTTTAGATATGTGAATGAAAGAATCTGCAAGGAAGTAATATATAGGAACAGAGCCACGTGAGATTATGAGGGTAGAGATCAATCAAGTTGATTCAAGCGCCCATGTTTTCTACATTCTTATCTCCTCTCGATACTAAAATCATACTAAATCTTATTCGTTAATTGGAAAATCAGAAGTAAATGCTCATAAAAAATTAACAGTAAATCAGATCAAATCAAATTGAATAAAACGAATTGAAACGAGGCAATTTGTGAGTTTATAGGGTTCTATACGATGCGAAACTTAAAACGAAACTTAGAGAGAAAAATTAGATTTGTGACTCACAGATTGAGTTAACAACCAGAAATCGCAGCTTCAAAACTATGAAATCGTAGCCTTCAATATTCAAAATCGCAGTCTCAAACCTCTGAAATCAAAGCTCCAATATCCAAAATCAAAACCTCAGATCTCTGAAATCGTAGAAATACAAATTATTCATGAAGTTAATCCAATCAGTTCTTCGAAAAAAAAAAAAAAATCAGAAAAGTGAAAAACAAATGCGAATCGGAAGAAGTCAATCCAATCATCAGAATCGATTCAACGCTCAAGAAAACTAAATTACCTCGGATCTCAGCAGAGTCCTCTCCTCTGCAGCTCGAATTCGGACTGGATGAGTGGAAAAGGAGTTATAATCGTAAGAATATCTCTGAAATCGTGGCTTCTAACTCTGGCTCAGATCAAAGTCGACGGAAAAGCCATGGGAAAGAGACATTTAAATAAATAGTAATCTACTCAGATGCTTGGGATATACAAGTAGTTTTTCGAAATGTTTTTATCATAGAATATTGTTTCTCTGGGTTCTTACTGTTACTGGATGAGTCGTGCTACTGCGCTGGGAAACAGATGGAAGGAGCGATAATTTGATCAGGCACTTTAAGAAAAGGGATTCTATTTTTCAAAAAAAAAAACACTTTTTGATTGATATATTCGACTTTAATAAAATTTTGTGGTTGAGATTAAATCATAAATCACAGAATCTCAACCACAGAATTTTATTAAAGTCAAATCTAATGGTCAAGACAGTGTTCCATTTTTTTTTTAAAATGAGGATCCCTTCCCTTAAAGTCTTCCTTAATTTGGTTTGGTATATGCTTGAGTGTTCGTTGTTCCTGGTCCACAATCCCTCGTAATAATGACATACTGGGATATGCCCGCACACTTTTTGTGTGCGGTCTGAAATGTTTTACTTTTGTTTTTAAAATTGAATGAGAGAGGAAGAGAGAAAACGTGGGAGTGAGAAGAGTGGAAGAGAAGTTTAATTATTTTTAAATTTTTTTTTTAGAATTAAAAATGTTAAATAAAAAACAACAAAATTTTATTTTGTGAAATTACATTTCTCTTAATTTATTTTTTTTGTTGTGATAGAAGACTAAATAATATTTTCATTCTCTTTTTGATTGACAAAGATGATTCTATTACCTACAATCAACATATGTACATGTATTATATGAACTTTGGAATATACATTTTCTGCTTTCAGCTTCTCACTTCATATATGTCTTTGTATGTAGTGACCCTCGACCGACGGCTCTCACTACAAATCTCAAAAACTTTAAAGGAGGCAGCAGATCGACCACATATACTGGTGTTTTTTGTGGAGTGTTGGTGCAATCCCATTGTGTGTATAGTGGATTAATTTTATGAATGTGGGGGATGAGGCTGGAGCTCCATCATGTTTTATCTGTTTTTGAACTTCGAGCGACTGTGATTTTGTGGTTTCTCTTTCAATCTCATGGGCAGACATGTGCTTGCATAGTTTACGTTCCGTTCTGTGATTTGTTTTTCCTGTACAGAATCTGTGTGCATACCAATTATATGAGCAATCTGGGATGTGTAAGAATGTTTCTGCTAAGGCTTCAAGAGTTGCAGGATCCACCTAATCCGTAACCGAGACGAATTGATCAGCCAGTAATGTTGGAAAGAGACCTCGTTTGCCTTAAACCTCGGATATCATCCATCGTGATCGTCAAGAGCGATGTCTTCCCTTGTACTCGGAGCCAGCGGATCATCCAAACTGGAGGCATATTGATAAAGAAGTGAATTCTATACTCACATTTTCCGCTTAAACTCTGGTCCCTCGTTTTTCTAATCTTCGGATTGAATAAACCAATGGAAAAAAACAAAACGAGGGTGGTTGCTTTATGAGAGGCGCACGAGCAACCACTCACTTCCATTCGCAACGCGATTCTTCGGATTGAATAAACCAATGGAGAAAAACAAAACGAGGATGGTTGCTTTATGAGAGGAGCTGTACGAAGGATGAAGTCAAGAAATGTGATCCAAGTGAGGAGATTATCAATGGTCACAACCAAGCCACTTGTCAAGAGATGAAATAAGGTGTTATAAGGTGTTAGAATCTGGTGGTTTGGATAAGTTGGTTAGAAGAAGTTAGTTGGAATAAGGAGGTTGTTAATAACTGAATTACTTACCTTGCAAGTATTGTATGCATATATAAGAAAGTGATGTAAACCAAAGAACACTTAATGAAAAATAGAAAAGCATTTACAGATTTAACATTCTTCCTTTCTTCTTCTCTTCTGTCTATCTCTAAATTCTGAGGTTTGCTATTTCAACATGGTATCATCACCGGCCGATTTGCTTCCGCTCCACACCTAAAGCATTTCTTTCTCTTCTCTATCCTCTATTTTGCTTCTATCTGTGATATTTGGCGTTGAAAGATATATCAGTCGCCTAGAGAGTTGGTTTCTTCCCGTCTGCCTACCAACTGTTTGATCAAAAGTCTCAGTCAAAACTTGTTTACAAAAATCTGCATCATGGTCACTGCTGCTCAGTTGCACATTGTTCAGTCGCCTATTACCGGTCTTCTCTCCACCATCTCTACTTCTGTTACAGTAAAATTAGATGATTCGAACTTTCTTACATGGAGTTTTCAAGTTCGTTTGCTTTTGGAAAGCCATGGAATTATGGGGTTTGTCGACGGTTCAAGAAGGTGTCCGATACGATTTCATGAAGATTCCGACACTGAAGGAGTTGAAACTGATGACTATATCGTTTGGAAAATGCACGATCGTGCGCTGATGCAATTGCTTATTGCCACATTATCTCCGACTGCTGTGTCTTGTATCATTGGGTGCCAGAGTTCTGCTGAGATGTGGTTAAATCTCACTGAGCGCTTCTCTGCGGTGACAAAAGCAACCATTTTTCAGATGAAGACAGAACTTCAGAATGTCAAGAAAGGGTCTGAATCCGTTTATGTTTATCTTCAAAAGATTAAAGATGCCAGGGATCATCTTGCAGCTGCTGGAGTCCTCTTTGATGATGATGACATTATCATTCTGGCATTGAAAGGGCTATCTGCCGAATTCAACACATTTCGCTGTGTGATCAGAGGTCGGGAGAATGGCATATCTCTAAAAGATTTTCGATCTCAACTTCTAGCAGAAGAAGCTATCATCACTCAGTCTTTTGACAGTTCGTCTGGATTGTCTTTTGGAAGCGCCATGGTGGCTGGAATTCATTCTGACAAAGGTAAAGCCCTGGTGCTTGATCAAGATCCAATCCAGCCATCCTCTAATCAGTCTTTCACTTCTAATGGTGGATCAAGCTCAGTTCCTCATCATCATGGTTCCAATCCTGGTCCAGGGTCTTCTCATTCTGGGGGTTATCATAACTATGGTAACTACAAAGGTCATAATTTCAGAGGCAAAGGGCGAGGCAGATTTCAGTTTAATTCTGCTCCACGATTCTCTAATGGTAATCCAAGCATTCTTGGTACTCCGAAACCATATCAATCTTATTGTCCTGATCATCCCACAGATATCCCTACTTGCCAGATATGCACCAAGAAAGGTCATGTTGCTGCAGATTGCTATCAAAGACACAGTCCTACTGCCTCAAACTCTCCTACTCAGTGCCAAATTTGCTGGAAGTATGGCCACTCAGCCCTTCAATGCTACCACAGGAGTAACTTTGCCTATCAAGGAAGGCCTCCATCTTCTAATCTCACTGCTATGCATGTCAATCATCAACCCTCTGCACCTTCTGAGCAATTTTGGCTTGCAGATACAGGTGCTACATCACATATGACATCTGACTTGGCAAATATTGATATGTCTACTCCTTATCCAGGCATTGATACAATTACTACTGCCAGTGGTGAAGGTTTGCACATTTCCCATATTGGTACTTCTAAATTGGCTGTTCCACATCATTCTCTCACTCTTAAGAATGTTTTACACGTTCCAAAGCTTTCTCAGCATTTGTTATCTGTTTATCAATTATGCAAGGACAATAGGTGCAGGTTCATTTGTGATGACATTTCGTTTTGGGTTCAGGACAAATCCACAGGGAAAATCCTTCTGAAGGGGCTGTGTAAAGCTGGTTACTACCCTATACCTTTCACCATTTCACAGAAGCTGTTCTCTTCTTCACCTGCATCACATTCATGTTTCCTTGCCAAACCGGTTAATTCAAGCATATGGCACAAACGGCTAGGGCACACATCCAATACAATTACTTCTGCAATGCTTCATCAATCTCAAGTTCCTGCATCACTAGATCCATGTTCATCAGTTTGTACACCATGTTTAGAGGGAAAATTCACCAAGTTACCCTTTCTTTTTCTTGTAAACAAATCTGTACATCCTTTAGAAAAGATACACAGTGATGTATGGGGCCCTGCTCCTGTGCTATCCTATGAAGGGTTTAGGTATTATGTCACCTTCATAGATGATTGTACTCGTTATACATGGTTGTTTCCATTAAGAAATAAATCAGAAGTTTTTGCCACTTTTGTTCAGTTTTATGCTTATCTGAAAACTCAATTTTCTGCAATAGTGAAAATTTTCCAAAGTGATGGAGGAGGTGAATATACTAGTACTCAATTTCAAAATTTTTTAGCACAACATGGCATTTTACACCATAAATCCTGCCCCTATACACCTGAGCAGAATGGTTTGGCAGAACGAAAACATAGACATCTTGTTGAAACAACCCTAACTCTTCTTCAAACTGCCAAACTACCTACAAAATTTTGGGTTCATGCCTATGCTACTGCCTCTTACCTAATCAATCGAATGCCATGTTCTTCTTTACATATGAAGTCCCCTTTTCAGTTACTATATAAGATTGTTCCTGAGATTAAACATCTCAGGGTTTTTGGCTGTGCTTGTTTTCCCTTACTAAAACCTTATAATACCTCTAAATTGCAACCTAAGACAGCCACTTGTGTGTTCTTAGGCTATGCAAGTCAATACAAGGGTTTTATTTGTCTAGAAATTACTACTGGTAAAATATATGTGTCTAGACATGTTCTATTTGATGAGGCTAGTTTTCCATATTCTACCTCCCCACACAATTCAGAGCATTCATCTATTGTGTTTCCATCACACAGTTCAGTGCATTCTTCTCCATTCACTCCCATTATTACATTGACAAATCATGCATTATTCCCTTCATCGCATTCATTATCATCTCAGACCACAGAATCATTGCCTGTGCATTCATCTAGTGCTTCAGATTCTCTTTCTGCATCTCGAGCCTCAGAATCCTTGGAAACAATTGGATCTCGAGCTTCAGAGTTTACTTCTTCACCTTCCCATGCTACTTCCCCAGTTGTCATTCCCACTGATGTGTCCTCTCCTCCAGAGACTTTACCTAGCTCTTCTACACAGCACCCTATCCCTGTGGATCCTGATTTTGATCCTGCGAGCCTAAGTGTGGTTCTGCCTATTCCCATGAATGTTCATCCCATGCAAACCAGGTCTAAGAGTGGGGTGTTCAAAAAGAAGGTTTTCTTGGCCACTCTTACTTCAGAACCTAAAACTTTCAAGACTGCAGTAAAAATTCCAGAATGGCAGCTTGCAATGACAGAAGAAATCGAAGCTCTTCATTCTCAAAAGACTTGGTCCCTAGTACCATTACCACCTCATAAAAACTTGGTTGGGTGTAAATGGATATATAAAATCAAGAAACATGCTGATGGGTCTGTGGCACGGTATAAGGCTAGGCTTGTTGCTCAAGGTTTTAGCCAAGAAGAAGGTGTCGATTATTTGGAGACTTTCAGTCCTGTTGTGAAACCTACTACTATACGTTTGATTCTTGCCTTAGCTGCTCAATTTCAGTGGCCTCTCAGGCAACTTGATGTTAAAAATGCCTTTCTCCATGGCATTCTTCAAGAGGAGGTTTATATAGCTCAACCTCCGGGTTTTGAAAGTTCAACACACCCTCCCAACTATGTGTGTAAGCTTTCCAAATCCTTATATGGTCTCAAACAGGCTCCTCGAGCCTGGAATGAACGATTTACTAGCTTCTTACCTAGTTTGGGTTTCCAAGTATCACAGGCGGATCCTTCGTTGTTTGTCCAACAGTCATCTAAGGGTACTGTGTTATTGCTTTTATATGTGGATGATGTTATTCTCACGGGCAGTCATTCACATCTTCTTGATCAAGTTATCACAGCTCTCACTGCCGAATTTGAAATGAAGGATTTGGGAATTTTGCATTATTTCCTGGGCTTGCAGATTAGTTACACTTCCAAAGGGTTGTTTGTGTCCCAAACCAAGTACATTAATGAGTTGATTGATAAGGTTGATTTGCAGGACTTTAAACCTTGTCTACACCGTGTCTCCCATTTCATCGTCTGCTCAAAGATGATGGCAACCCTTATTCTCATCCTGAACAATATAGGAGTGTGGTTGGTGCTCTCCAATATCTTACATTTACACGCCCAGACATTGCTTTCTCAGTCAATCAAGCTTGTCAGTTTATGCACAACCCGATGATTTCTCATGTTGTTGCAGTGAAACGCATCCTTCGATATCTCAAAGGCACCTCTACCTATGGTGTTCACTTTACCCCTGGACCTCTGCATTTACAAGCCTACAGTGACGCTGATTGGGCAGGAGATCCCAATGATCGACGCTCCACTTCAGGGTTTGTTGTGTTTCTGGGTTCCAACCCTATTTCCTGGGCATCAAAGAAGCAGCACACTGTCTCTCGCTCCTCTACTGAAGCTGAGTATCGTGCTTTGGTAATCACAGCTGCAGAACTTGCTTGGATACGACAACTCTTTTGTGATATGCATATCTCATTGCCTTCCTCTCCAATGATCTATTGTGATAATGTCTCAGCTATTGCGTTGTCTACCAATCCTGTGTTTCATGCCAAATCCAGGCATATCGAGATTGATTATCATTTTGTTCGTGAGCGAGTTACTCGTGGTGATCTTCACGTCCAGCATGTGTCTTCCACCGATCAATCTGCGGACATCCTCACCAAGGGCTTGTCTGCGCCCCTATTTCACCACCATTGTCACAATCTGATGCTCAGTGCCCTCGAGCATCAGCTTGCGGGGGGATGTACGAAGGATGAAGTAAAGAAATGTGATCCAAGTGAGGAGATTATCAATGGTCACAACCAAGCCACTTGTCAAGAGATGAAATAAGGTGTTATAAGGTGTTAGAATCTGGTGGTTTGGATAAGTTGGTTAGAAGAAGTTAGTTGGAATGAGGAGGTTGTTAATAACTGAATTACTTACCTTGCAAGTATTGTATGCATATATAAGAAAGTGATGTAAACCAAAGAACACTTAATGAAAAATAGAAAAGCATTTACAGATTTAACATTCTTCCTTTCTTCTTCTCTTCTGTCTATCTCTAAATTCTGAGGTTTGCTATTTCAACAGGAGCAACCACTGTTAGGGTAAAATTGGCAATTCTTGACAAAAATGCCTGAGTCTGTAATAGCTTAGACTTGTTATATATTTTCGATTGTAATTGCTTAAGTCTAGGAAGATCTGTCACACTGTTGATGAGAAGATGGTCGCAAACAAGATACGTTTTCAGGTATGTATCCAACTGCATTCATCTATATCTTAGGGTATTGTGTTTGAGATAGGTTACTTATCCACTGGGTGTTTTATCCTCTTAAAAATGATTTATCCCTTTTATATTAATTATTAAATCAGTTTTAAACCTATCTGATTGCATGGGACTTATCTGATGGATGTTGGTTGAAATTATCTGATTGAATGGGACTTATGCTTATCGGTTTTAATAGTTGCGGCATCTTGGGGTATATATATAAGTTGTTAGGTTTTCAAAAGGGTGGGCCGCATATGTGCATGATTCTAGGGTTTTCTTTGAAAGGATTTTTAACAAGCAGCAGTTTGATGTTTTGAAATAAAGCTATTGTTTTTATATTGCTGCTACCTTGTGGTCTCATCAGCTTGTGGTTTAAAGAGAAAATATTATTTCAGTACTGATTTTATTTTGAGTTTTAATTGAGTATCAATCATGAAAATGTGCCTTGTGATTTTGGTGATTGATTGGATTTAAAATAAACATTTCATCATATAAACATTCTGCATGATTGAGTTAGTATCCTGCAAATTTCTAGGAAAAGGTGATTGACGATCGCGTTAGTGTCGTGCCACTTCAACTCGAAGACTGAAGAAAGATCGAGTAGCAAAGCGTGGAGACAAAGCTGCCAACTGGTATGAGTGTCTAGTTGATGAGTTTTGTAAGTCTTTATGTATTCTTTCTTTGTTAGTGCTTCCTGGCTTGGTAGCCCGAGGATTTTCCCAGTGGTGGGTTTTGCCTCGTTAAATCCTACATCATGTGTGTGCTCTTTATATTCGTGCTGAATAATTGTGTAGGATTAAGTTTGCATAACTGAATAATCTAACTCATATTTTGGATCAGTTCTTAAGTTGAATACTATTTATAACTCTAGGTTAAATATTAGTACCCATCCTAGAACTTTCAATTGGTATCAGAGCAGGTCACTAAAAATATCTAGTGAGATCCGTGGGTAGTCTAGGATGAATCGTGCTATGGGTTCAGTTTCTCATCCACCACATTTTGATGGTGACAACTATGCTGCATGGAAGGCAAAGATGAAATCATTTCTCTGGGCGCTTGACGACAGAGTATGGCTTGCGGTTGAAGAAGGTTGGGAACCTCCAACAGTTAGAGAAACCAAAAGTGAAGGACAGTCTTCCGTAACTACTGCTATGATTAAGCCTAGAAAGGGATGGAACGAAGATGAACGCAGCTCTAGCACATTCAATCAAAGAGCATTGAATGCGCTGTTCACTGCTGTCTCGCCTGAGCAATTTAATTACATTAGTAAATGCACAACGGCAAAAGAAGCTTGGGATATTCTTGAAGTTACTCATGAAGGTAACTCTACTGTCAAAGAATCCAAGCTTCAAAATCTCATCACAAAATTTGAAAATATCAAAATGCTTGATGATGAGAGCTTTTCTGACTTTTATGCTAAGCTTAGTGTAATTGTAAATGGTTGTCACAATCTTGGTGACAGCATTCCAGAACATAGGGTTGTTAAGAAAATTCTAAGATCTCTTCCTTCAAGGTTTCATGCAAAAAGGACAGCTATAGAAGAGTCAAAAGATTTAAACACTTACAGGTTGGAACAATTGATTGGATCTTTACAGACATATGAGTCTGACTTCACCGAAGTCAAGAAAGGAAAAAATGTTGCCTTCAAGGTAAATAATGAAAATGTGAGTGAGGATTCATTTGACAACTTGACTCAAGAGGAATTTGCTCTTCTCACCAAACAAGCTAGAAAATTTTTAAAACTTAAAAGCTCTAGGGGACGTGAAAATCGTAACAATTTTGAGTCAA
Source organism: Crataegus laevigata (assembly GCA_963580275.1). Classification (NCBI taxonomy): domain Eukaryota; kingdom Viridiplantae; phylum Streptophyta; class Magnoliopsida; order Rosales; family Rosaceae; genus Crataegus; species Crataegus laevigata. Next base: position 33,173,498 of record OY756942.1, on the reverse strand, counting down.
ACTCCAAAGCTTCTTGATCTCGAGATATCTCTCACGGAAATTCCTCTAAGTTTGTCAAATTTGGTGAAAAGAAAAATTCAAATGATAGAGACAAGTGTTTCGAGTGTCAAGGATATGGACATCATGCTCATGAATGTGCAAACACTCTTAAAAGACTGAAGGATGAAAAGAACAAGGCGTTAACTTCTACCTGGAGTGATAGTGATTCAGAAAAGGACACGACATCTGAAGATGATGATGAAGTGGTTGCATTTATTGGAACTTTCGATGGATATGAGACTGATGATTCAGTAGTTGAAGAACCTGATTCCGTAGAAGTCCTACAAAAGTATACTGCACTTTATGATATCACCATGAAGATGAAGAAAGAAAATGATGTACTGAAAAATAAACTTGTGCAGCTCGAAAGTGAGAAGAAGGACACTGAGGTTGAGCATAAATCTCAAATGGAAAATGCAGAAAAGCTACGAGAATCTATGTTGGAAAAGTTACATATGCTAGCATCAGACAACAAAACTCTTGAAATTGAATTGTGTAATATGAAAAAGAAGGTTGATGAGTTTAATGTTAGCTCAATGACAATGGACAAAATATTGAGCTATGGAAAAAGTTCAGGTGATAGAAGGGGTTTAGGTTTTGATTTTAACCTAACTGGAAGTGCTTCTTCTTCCAGTACTAAGTTTGTTAAAGCTGTAAAAGAATCAAGTAGGAGAGCGAGTAGTGATGAATCTTTTGGAAATTTGTGTATCACTACAAACGAGTCAAATTCTGTGAGCACTTTTGTTGATCCAAAGAAGCTCATTAGGTCAAAAAACTTTATTCCTATCTGCCACTTCTGTAGAAAAATAGGACATATCAGACCTAGGTGTTACAAACTTCAAAAGGTAAATCAAACTAGACACAACATCTCTTGGAGTTCTGAAAATTCAAATCTCAAAGGGAGATTTGTTGCTCACCCAAAGGGAATGAATAGAATTTCAAAAATAGTGCCTAATTTCGTTAATTCAAACCTAAAGCAAGTATGGAGAAGAAAGGAGACTCAAATTTGTCTATTGGATAAGGTGTCACCTTCATCAGAGGAAGACAATCTTACATGTTTGGTGGCGTTCACTGCTCTTTCATCTTGTCAATCTGATACTTGGTATCTTGACAGTGGTTGCTCAAGGCACATAACCGGAGACAAAAGATGGTTCACAACCTTCACCGAGGACTGTAAAAATGGAGCAGTCACTTTTGGAGATGGAAAAAGAGCAAGGATTGTTGGAAAAGGAGAAATCAAAACATTAGGAATTTCATGCTTAAAAAATGTCATGTTAGTTGATGGACTTAAAGCTAACCTAATCAGCATTAGTCAAATTTGTGACGATGATGATGCTGAAGTACTTTTCAATAAGTTGAAATGCAGTGTAAAGGTTGCTAAAGAGGTTGACAGTTTTGACGGAAAAAGGTCTAAAGACAATTGTTATTGTGTGAATGCAAATGAGTTACATGTGCCAGACATATGCAATAAAGCAACTGATGATGTTTTGGATTTATGGCATAAACGGTTAGGTCACATGAACTGTAAGGATTTGATCAAGCTTTCCAAGAAAGAATATGTGAGGGGTTTACCGTTGTTGACTGGAGAACTTGAAATTTGCGGAGAATGTCAAGTGGGAAAGCAAACAAAGAGTTCACACAAATCCACAAATTACATCTCAACTTCACGGCCTTTGGAACTGATGCACATGGACTTGGTAGGACCAGTTCAAACCGAAAGCATTGGGGGAAAAAAATACATCCTTGTTTTGGTGGATGATTTCTCACGCTTTACTTGGGTTGCTTTCTTGCGAGAGAAATCTGATGCGTTCACAGCATTTTTTGGTTTGTTAAATAAAATTCAAAATGATAGAGTTGCTTCAAATGATCGTGTGGTAAAACTCAGAACTGATCACGGAACTGAATTTGAAAACATATCATTTTCTAAGTTTTGTGATGAAAAAGGAATTGATCACAATTTTTCTGCTCCAATCACACCTCAACAAAACGGAGTTGTGGAACGAAAGAATCGTGTTTTACTTGACATGAGTCGTGTCATGCTGACAAGCGCTCGTTTGGCTAAGCATTTCTGGGCTGAAGCGGTTAGCACTGCGTGCTATACAGCTAATAGAGTCTATCTTAGACCCGGTACAAAATGCACACCTTATGAAATTTGGAAAGGAAAGAAGCCAAATGTTAAGCATTTGCGAGTATTCGGGAGTATATGCTACATTTACAAAGATAGAGAAATGTTAGCAAAATTTGATTCACGAAGTGATATTGAAATTTTTCTAGGATACTCTCTCACCAGTAGAGCATACAGGGTGTTCAATAAGAGAACTCAAAATGTTATGGAGTCCGTTAATGTTGTTGTGAATGACTCTCTCGTAAATATTGAACAACCTGCTTCAGATGAAGAATTTTTTCACAGCAAATCAATTGATGGGTTATCCACTACTCAAGATGAAGTGAACCAAAATGTTAACTCAACAAAATCTTTGAGAAAAGGACACAAGCAAGTGCAAAAAGATCACTCCTCGTCAGACATCATTGGTGATGTAGAAGATCAAATGTTAACAAGAAGTAAAACTACTGCTGTAGTAAACTTCATGTGCTACATATCAAAGATTGAACCAAAAAATGCCAAGGAAGCTCTATTAGATGATGACTGGATAATAGCCATGCAAGAGGAACTCAATCAATTTGTTAGAAATGATGTATGGTATCTTGTTCCCCGCCCCAAAGAAACAAATGTTATAGGAACAAAGTGGGTGTTTCGGAACAAAACTGATGAACATGGTATCATCACGAGAAATAAAGCCCGTCTTGTTGCTCAAGGATACACTCAGGTAGAAGGTTTGGATTTTGACGAAACGTTTGCACCCGTTGCGAGATTGGAGTCCATTAGGTTGTTGCTTGCTTTTGCTTGTCATATGCGTTTCAAATTATACCAAATGGATGTCAAGAGTGCTTTCTTAAACGGCATACTTCAAGAAAAAGTCTATGTGGAGCAGCCGAAGGGGTTTGTTGATCCAAAACATCCTGATCATGTGTACCGATTGAAGAAAGCTTTGTACGGTTTAAACAGGCTCCGAGAGCATGGTATGACAAACTCTCAATGTACTTGTTAAAGAAAGGATATACTCGAGGAGCTGTTGACAAGACCTTGTTTGTTAAAAGAATCAAGAAGGACGTGATGATAGCACAAGTATATGTGGATGATATAGTGTTTGGTTCCACATCTGCCATACTTGTAAAAGAATTTACTGAGGTCATGCAGAGTGAATTCAAAATGAGCATGTGTGGAGAACTAAATTTTTTCTTGGGATTACAAGTCAAACAAGTGGACGACGATATTTTTGTCTTTCAGACAAAATATGCTAGCGACCTAGTTAAAAAGTTTGGTTTGACTTCAGCAAAACCAGTCTCTAATCCCATGCAACAATCACAAAACTTCATAAGGATCCAAATGGAAAAAGTGTTGATCAAACACTTTACAGAAGTATGGTTGGCAGTTTGTTGTATCTTACTGCTAGTAGGCCTGATATTTCTTTTAGTGTTGGTGCTTGTGCTCGATATCAAGCTGATCCAAAAGAGTCGCATCTGGAAGCCGTCAAAAGAATCATTCGGTATGTGAGTGGTACAGTTGATTTTGGACTACATTATTATTTTGAAACCAATTCTGAAATTGTTGGATTTTCCGATGCCGATTGGGCAGGAAATTCTGATGATCGGAAAAGTACCTCTGGAGGTTGTTTCTATGTTGGAAATAATCTTGTCGCTTGGCATAGTAAGAAACAAAACTGTGTTTCTTTATCCACTGCCGAAGCCGAATACATAACTGCTGGTAGCTGTTGTACACAATTGCTTTGGATGAAGCAAATGCTTTGTGATTATGGCATTCATCAAAATGCTTTCTCTATTTTCTGTGACAACACTAGTGCTATAAACATTTCCAAGAACCCTGTTCAACATTCTCGTACCAAACATATTGACATTCGTCACCACTTTATTCGTGTTTTGGTTGAAGAGAAAGTTTTAGTACTGGACTACATTGCCACTGAACATCAATTTGCAGACTTGTTTACTAAGCCTTTAGACACTCATCGTTTTGAAACCCTTCGAAAGGCATTAGGAATCTGTCGTGTTTCTTAACTTCTGTTTATTGTCATTTTTTCATGTTTCTTTTTTCTAGTTGTTTCTTTTTCTTTTTTCTTTTTTTTTCTTTTTTTTAAATAAAAAAAAATATTTCCATAGTTGTTATGCATCATTTTTGTCCACAAAAATCTCTGCTTTGTGCTAAACATGATATATTTTGCTTTGATGGTTGATACTATATGTATGTTTTCTGATTAAACATGACTATTTGCCAGAAACTTCGCACCCCGTGAGCTTTTGAGTTTTCAGTTAGTGTATGCATTTTTCATACACTCTTAGTTGTTTCTGTGTGCTCTATCTTATATCATGTGTCTCTCTAGAACTTGCGTTGAGATCTCTCGAGGCTTTGTATCATTTCTTATTCTCTCTTTGCGATGATCGTAGGACTTACGTGATTCCATCACTCTTATTTAGACTTTGTATCACTTCTTATTCTCTCTTTTTTGACTCAATTTTTTTTAAGAAGATGGTCTGATCTTTTTTTTTTAAGCAAAGTTTAGTATGGGTTATAAATAAAGTAATAATTGTTCCACCCGAGACTTTGCTTAGTAACCGGGCCAGTCCTGTCTGATCAACAGTGATTCTTGCGTCAAATGGTAAAGTTTTGGCATGGGGCAGGGTGGTTCGTTGGTTTCGTAGCCTTTTTAGCTCGAGTTAATAAGTCCTTAGGGGTGTTTTACACCTAGTGCCCTAAAGCCTTCGTGGTTTGGGAGTTATTGACCTAAAGCTCGCTATATGGGTTGGATCGAAAGCTTAATGAAACTAACATTGCACGACCACTACTGTTATTGACAAAGTTAAAAAAAAAAAAAAAAAAAAAAAGAGGTGGGGGACGAATTATGATCTGTGTGTGTATGACACACATGGTGCTTGTTTCATAGCTTCAGTTTTCCATAAAAGTCACTTCCATTTGCAACGCGATTCACTACTGTAGAAATATTCATCTCTGAATAATTTCTTACTAGCCATGTGTGTGGACTTCATTAATTAATGTTTGAGTTCCTCTGTATTATTAGTTCTGCATAAGGAATTGAACAATACTTAATTAGACTCCAAAATGGTGAAGAAATTCGTCTTTAAAACACTTTGTGACTTATTATAAACTTTCGTGCTTATAATTTAAATTATTTGTATTATAAATCAATGTATAAAGTTACTAACACGTGTCATCTAGTCATTCATGATATGATAAGTACTTGTTAGTGTTTACAAACAGTTGTTAGTATCCAATTGTTTAAAGAATTTTTATTCTTGAAGATAAGTGCGTGATTAATTAAATTTTAAACTTTGAGTGTGCGGATAAACTTTTGTTGGTGCATATACAATCACCCTATCCTTACCATGGTAAGTTTTCTTATGTCATCCTTCTTGTTTATTATTATTATTTTTAAATTATCATTATTAAAGAGAGAGGTGTTGTAAAATCGACGATGTGTGCAGTGGAATAAATAAGCAAGACACAAAATTTACGAGGTTCCTGTACAGTCAGTGTGACTGGAGTACATCCTCGGGGCAGCAGTAATGCTTTCATTATATTTGGAATAATAGGAGTATAAAGATAACTCTCTCAATTCTCTCATCTCTTCTTCTCTTTGATGTTGTCCTCATAATACCCTTTATTCTTTATGTGTGTGTGTGTGTATAACATCTTCTTATTCTTTGGCCTTCCTTATATAGGCAAATGAATAGACAAGATGTTAAATCAAAACCTACCACTCACTTAATGCTTTCACCTATTACATACATTAAGCCTTTACCTACTATACCAACCACACTCACTTAATGGACATCCATATTTACATCCATATTTACAACACTCCCCCTTGGATGGCCATAAGTCTTCGATTGACTCGTTAAAATATTAATCTGTTTTGGATGCTCCCCCTGATGAGTATCTCCCCCTGATTTCAAATCATTTAGGCTGATCGTTGATCATTCTGTTTCGATCTCTTAGCGAGAAGAGTTGCCAATAGAGGTGCTTTATTGGTAGTTAACTTTCCACAGGCTTATTCTTGAACTGGTTGGAGGGTTTTTTTACTTACAAGCAATCCTCAGCTTAGTTGAGGATGAATCAGCACGTTGTCTCCACATGTTTCAAGTAATCGGATCTTCATGCAGGTCTGGCATATTCTTTTGCAGTATTTTTCCTCTAATGCAAAAATTCCCATGAAAGCAATTGGAGATGCCGCTCCAAAACATTCAATGTGGAGATTAGCTATGCTGCAAAAATTCCCATGAAAGCATCAGAACATCACTTCTCAGCGACTCATCATGTTTTCCAGCTTCCAACATCAGTTGAAGATGATTGCTTGAGAGCAATGCTAGGTAAGCAATCAGGGGAGGGTTCCAGACAATCAGTCCCAGATCGGAAGCTTGACTCCAAGTGGCGACTGATCGCTCTCTTTCTCCTTGTCTTGCAAGTGATAACAAAGACAAAGAAAAGGACATGGAGAAAGCATGATATGAGATACTCTTGCTTTCGACCTTGATGATATGAGATACTCTTACTCTGGATGACTAAGTTTGTAGATGTACTCCAGGGGATGAAGAACACTGAGTAACTCGAGAGTTTTCTTTGGGAATACATTTTCGGAAATGAAGAAAGGAAGAAAGGTGGAGAGGGTGTGCCTTTGCTGTGGAAGGCGAAGGTAGAACTTATAGAAATTTTTTTTCTTCACAACCGGAACTATTCTCGCACTATTTGTCGGCAGCCGGTGGATGGATGAACAGTACCAGTTACGCGCTTTCTGACAAAGCTGCCCGTAATTTCCGCAAAGCTGACAGTGCATGTGACGAGTGACGATAAACTGGGAAAGCTAATCGCCTCGTGATGCTGAGCAATTCCGACTTTTGATAGAGGAATGGCTCTTTTGAGACAGGGATCCGGTCTTTGAGAAATGAGCGTCCAGCTTTTGAGAAAGGTGTCTGGCTGTCTCTTCGATCTGCGATGAGCTTCTCTTCGATCTCTGAGGAGTGCCTCTTTGATTTGCTTCTTTTTATAGAGGCACGAATTTTGTTTCACCTCACACTTGAACTCCCTTCTGTAAACACTCCTTTCTTGCACTTCTGCACTCTTACTCTTTCTGAACTCTTCTTGCACTTCTGCAATCTTAATCTTTCTGAACTCTTCCTCCTCAACACCTTCTTAATAAAAAAAATGTCTTGCCCTTCCGACCGTCGCCTTAACTTGAATGTCGGAGAAGATGATGACTCGTCTTCTCCAAACAATATTTGGAATCCGTCTTTCATATCCCCCAATGGTCCTCTTACAGTCGGGGACACAATGATGAGGAATGAAATAACCGCTACGGTGATTGCCAGAAATCTTCTTACTCCTAGAGACAATAGGATGCTATCCAGGCGGTCAGACGAGTTGGCTGTTCAGGAATCTCTAGCTCTTAGCGTCCAAAGTGCAGGCTCAGTTTCAAACATGGGCCAACGCCTTCTTGCACGCTCTCGTCAGGTTAAGTCACTGATAGCGGAGGTGGCTAGTATTCGGCAAGAGGTCAGAGGACTCAGGCACGAGAACAAGGAGTTGCACATGCTCGCAACTAGCTACTTGACCAGCATGAAGAGGAAGCTGGACCAGCTGCAGGAGTCGGACGGTCGGATCCAGAGTGATCATGAAAGGTTCATGGCGTTACTCCCGAGGTTTATGTTGCCTTCGTCCTCTGGAATTGCACCAAGTGCTCCGGCTCCGGAGATTCCAACTCTGACGCTTCGTCTTCCTGGAGCTCCGTTGACTTCTGAGGCTCCACATGAGCAATGAAGGCTCCCTCATGTTTATCTGCACTTTGTATATATATATTTTTTTTCATAATTGTAGCTCATGTGTATGCACATATCTGTAATTTCTTTGAAATATCAATAGATAAGCTTTATTTCATTCAGTGTATTGTGCCAAATACAATAAAGCATATTCTTCACTAAAATGTGGTACTTCTAGACCAAATATCAATTTATCTTTACCCTCTCGAAGATAAATGATCATCCTTAGTGTCTAAATCATTTGAGTATTTAACTCATAATCTTCAATCCATATGATTCTTTAATATCATAAACATCATGGATAAGATTTGTGTTGGCGTATTGGTCGATCTGCAGTTCGAGATAATATCTCTCTCAACACTTTATAATCTTTCTTAACTCTTCAGGAGTCCCAATTTAATATCATCAACTCTTCAGGAGTTCTAATTTAATGTCATCGACTCTTGCAAGAGATTTTAGTATTTGCAACAATATCATTATGATAGTACTTACTCAAGCAATTTATACCATCCATTGGTACTGAGTACATAATTTATGCTTTATCCTTTTAGGACTTACTTCAAGCAATCTGAATCCTTCAGGGATTTTCTACACTTCATGACACATTTTCTTTTGGAATTTATACAGAGCAATTTGCTCCTATGTATACTTGAGGGATTTACTTATAGAGATATGATGTGGGCGACTCACAACCCTTCGTATATAATTCTCCATTCATATGAACTCGTTTACAACCTTGTGTCATATCATGTGAGTGTATTTCACTGTATTACAAATGCCCATATGTAACCTCTTTGGTTCAACATCTTTTGGCTATTTGTATTATATTCAAATATATATAGATCCATGTTTCCACGTTCTTACAAGATTGTAATGGAATTGCCTTTCTCCATTTTTGGCCAATAATTTTCCTTTCGTCAACGAACAAAAGAACGTAACTCATTATCAACACAGCTTATTGATGAAATTTAGTAGCTACTTATAAAAACCAAATTTACCATTGGTTATCATCAATTCGTGATCCCATATTTCATGTGCATGCGCATGCATAAAAAGCTTTTCATTTCTTTGGATATCCATTGCCTCTTTAAGGGAATTACACTATCTCTTCCAGGATAGTCATAATTTAGAGAATGCGGATCATAACCTCTTCTTGAGCGTTATAGAGCTTGGATTTTAATCTCCACTTCCGGGAGTTGAGTTATTGGAGTCTATACGTCTATCATGCTTCATGCATGAGACATCAAAATTCCCATGTCCGCGGATTGTCCTTTCTGGGACGTGTATCCATGCGACAACTGTCATGCTTCCGGCATGCAACAGTTATGCTTCGGGAATGCAATAATTCAGTAGTGCCATATTCTTCTTGTTTTGAAGGACTGAACATTTTGAGTCTAAGAGTCTGCCACGCTTCAGGCGTGCAATAGATAAATCATTTGCTGCCACATTATTTTGTCCAATAGGGACATCAATTCTTGTAGGCACATTTGCAGCAAATATATGTGATTTCATCACTTTTGTTACATCATTCAATTATTCTTACTTCATTTTCTCATTGATTACTTCGTGAATCAAAATAAGACAAATTCTCTTCGTTCTTCTGGAACGGTATTTTCTCATCATTCTTCTACAACGACGGTATTTTCTCATCATTCTTCTACAACGATGTTATTTTCTCCCCCTAATGATGGGAAAACTGTATTATTAAAATTATAGTCCGCAAATCATGCAGTAAATATATCCCCAGTTAAGGGTTCAAAATATTGAATGATGGATGATAAATCAAATCCAACATAAATTCTTAATTTGCAATGATGCCTCATTTTAATACGTTTGTGGCATTGCAATAGGCACATAGATAACATAACCAAAAACTCGTAAACGTGTAATGTTTAATTAGTGCCCAAACACGAGTTATACTGAGAAGTATTAGTGGTTGGCAACATGTCTCAACCAAGCTAATAATGTATCATGTAACATGGCATGTCCCCATGTAGAAAACTTGGCAATTTTGTTTTCATGAGCAGAGCACGGGTAATCAATTTCATCCGCTTAATAAATGCTTCTGCTAAACCATTTTGAGTACGGACATGAGGAACATGATGTTCAACATCAATGCCCAATGTTATGCAATAATCATCAAAACTTCGAGATGTAAGCTCTCCAGCAAACATGTATTATATTATCATTTACATACATCAAGGAACTTCTAGTCCTTATTTAATTGCATATGGATTGGTACTTTCATGGTTTTTATTACAATTAAGTTGTGGCACTTCGGCTCTTCAAACTTAAAGTACTCATCAAGGAACTTCATGTCTGATCTTTGAGGATCAAGGGTCTTCATGCCCAATCCTTTTGCATGATGGAACTTCTGGTCCAATCATTTTTATATGATGAGGATCAAGAAACTGCAGGTTCTAAACTGATCAAGGAACTTCGGGTCCTTGTTATACTCATCGCAACAAAAGAAGTACAATAAATTAAATTAAAGCAATAAGCGGTAATTCCAACCATGGTAAATAAATTGCTTTTAAGTAAATAAAGCTTGTGACAAGGACTTTGATTCAGCACCATTCACATAAATCAAAACTTAAAGCAGTAGGTGGTAAAACCGTCCATGGTAAGTAAATTGCTTTAAAGTAAATAAAACTTGTGAATGGATTTTAAACCAACACCATTCACATAAATCAAAACTTAAAGCAGTAGGCGGTAAAACCGTCCATGATAAATAAATTGCTTTAAAGTAAATAAAACTTGTGAATGGATTTTAAACCAACACCATTCACATAAATAAAGCAATAATAGAAAAGGGTGATGATTAAGTTTCCATCAATTTTCTTTTCTTTTCAAATGGTGCAACTCACCATTCCAAAACCTTTTCTTTGTCTGCCACTTATAAGAAGATCAAACCGTTAGATTTAGCTCAAATTTTAGTATGATATGGATAAGAGGATACCAAACAACTTTCGTGAAGAAACGGTTTCAATCTGAGCAACTGAAAATGGCGTTTTGGTACTCATAAGATGGCTGTCCAGTTTTCTGCGGAAATTGGAAACTGGTTTGGTATTTCAGACATATGTAACGATCGCACCGTTAAAGTTTTCTGAAATTTTAATATGTTGTAGATACTGGGAGGATGGACAACTTTCAAGAAGAGAGTTTTTCAATCTGAGGTCTGCAAGTTGGAGTTCCGAGGCTGTTTCCATAGCTATTAGATTTTCTACGGATTTTGAGTCCGTACCATTTTGCTTCTGCAAATGATGATATACAGTTATACAACAACATATACATATTTGCTTCAAGAAAATCAGTAGTACAAATATTTTAAGATGAAATGAAAAGATTTTCTTATCTGTGAGATTCCAGGCGACATAGGTGAACAAGATTTGTGGCGTTGTGCTTTCCACTGACACGAGAGCTTCTCGTGCTGATAACATGTTGTAAAATCGACGATGTGTGCAGTGGAATAAATAAGCAAGACACAAAATTTACGAGGTTCCTCTACAGTCAGTGTGACTGGAGTACATCCTCGGGGCAGCAGTAATTCTTTCATTATATTTGGAATAATAGGAGTATAAAGATAACTCTCTCAATTCTCTCATCTCTTCTTCTCTTTGATGTTGTCCTCATAATACCCTTTATTCTTTATGTGTGTGTGTGTGTGTGTGTGTGTAACATCTTCTTATTCTTTGGCCTTCCTTATATAGGCAAATGAATAGACAAGATGTTAAATCAAAACCTACCACACTCACTTAATGCTTTCACCTATTACATACATTAAGCCTTTACCTACTATACCAACCACACTCACTTAATGGACATCCATATTTACATCCATATTTACAACAAGAGGAAAGATTTCAAAATTATTACAATAAATTAAAAGAGATGAGAGTTCAAACTCGGAACGCATGGGTGAAAACTCAACATCTTATCCACTAAATTACTGGATCCATGCAAATCTTTTTAATTATTTGAATAAAAGTTTACATTGGAAAAAAAATCCTATCCTGATTTGTCAATTGAATGAAAGCCAATATTGCTCATCTGATTGAATGCCTAAAAGGACCAACAATTAGTTATTAGTACCAATTAAAGAGTAGGTTGTTGCAGTCATATTTAGAATAGGAATGTGATTGTGTAAATCCTATGAGATATAGGAATGTATCTTATATTCCTATTAGGATTAGATTACCTATTAAATGTTGTAATCCTTATGGGAAATGTTTTGCCTTTTCTATCACTATAAATAGAGGCACAATTGGGTGAATCAAACACACCTCACAATTAAATCATTCTCTCTTCTCTCTAAAGTGGCCGGCCCCCTCTCTCTCTCTAAACCCTAGATCGCTCAATCAAATAGGTCTACAACACGTTATCAACACGCTCTTGCCAGAATCTAAGGAATTGACGCATCGTAGGAGGAGGCTTTCATCCACCAAATTCAAAGGTTTATTTGTTTTCTGCTAATCAGGTACGCTTAAAAATAAATGAAGATATTTGAAACGTTCACGAAGCATGAAAACATTCCCCATGATGCATGAACCCCTCTATGTTTATATTTTCCTTTCGATATATATATATTGTATATGTTCATATATTTGTCAATATATATATTCGCACAATTAAATTGTTATGTGGAATTTGTGAGTCAAATTATAAAAATAAATTAGAAGCAAAATTCTTTTTTTTTTCTTTTTCTAAAACCCTAGGTTTGAAAATTGGGTATTTTTTCTTGGTCTCATTGTGGGATGGCATCACACGGATGCCCTTTGGAAAACCTGTGCAACCCCTGTAAGGCTTACTGCTCCACAAACCGCAAGCATAGCTTGCTGGGCCTCACTGTCCCACGGCCTGTATGCCGCAACTTTTATGGTTGCTAGGCTTTGCAGCCGCATCTTGCATCCTTCACGCCAGCCAACAAGGCTGGGCCTTGTTCTTGCGAACCGCATGCAACCAGCCCACGTGGCCGGGTTTTTGCTTCCACACGCACCAGCCAGCCCTTTTGTGGCTGGGTCCCCTTGACCAAACAGACATGCCAGCATGCACTGGACCTGCTCGTCCGTACCCCTTTGCGGCCCAAAACTCAACCCAGCTGCGGCTGGGGGTTTTTTTCCTCACCTGTGGTCTGCAGCCACCACTTGAGGTCCCTTGGGGCCTTGCCTTATGTTTAAGGCACCCAAACCATGCCCACTTACCCACGGCACCAAGCCCAAATTATTTTGGGGCTATATTTTTGACCCAATAATATTATTTTAATATTATTTAGCTTCTACAATCGACCTTGTATGGCCCGATTGATTGAATTAATTAAAATTGACATGCAGTTCATTAATCTGATTATGAATCCAAAATTATTGACCTGAAGTTCACTTTTGGACATTAACGATTCAATAATTTATTTTTATACTTTGAACCGTCACATACTTTCGTAGTAACGAAGCTCTCACACTTGAGTTCCCGAAGAACCTTAAATCCACTATATGTATATTTGTATATTGCATTCTGTGTTTTTTGCAGGAACCTCTCATTATGAACTAATTGTTTATAAAACTAAATTGGACCTGTAGTTTCAAATTTAGTGCCTTTGAAACCTGAAGTTTTCATTCAAAACATACCATATGAAACCTGTAGCTTTCATGCAAAATTTAAACCAATACATGTCTAAAGAACCTGTATGTTCTACGATATATGTCTATGGCTTACCATATGACTACTCACGTTTTTCTCCCTCCGTTTTAGGGACATGTCGAACTTGAACAAGCTCGATTTCTCCGCTCTAGAAGTCTCTGGAAGAAACTATCTGAAGTGGGTTCAAGACGTGAAGCTCCATTTGATTGCAAAGGGTATTAGAGCCACCATCGAGGCACCCGTCACTGACAAACCTGTTAACGAAGCTCAGAAGGCTACTACAATGATCTTCATTCGAAGACACATCCATGATGCACTGCAGACCGAGTACCTCACTGAGGAGGACCCACACACCCTCTGGCTTGCTCTGGCTGACCGTTTCGATCACCAGAAAGGCATCTACTTGCCTGAAGCAAGACACGATTGGCAGCATCTTCGCTTCCAAGACTTTAAGTCCGTGAATGAATACAACTTTGAAGTTTGTAGAATCCGTTCTTTGTTGAAATTCTGTAAAGTGGAACTCACTGAATCAGATCTCCTGGAGAAGACCTATTCGACCTTCCATGCCACCAATATTGTCCTGCAGCAACAATATAGGGCACATAAATTCACCAAGTTTTCAGATTTGATCTCTGTTTTACTTATCGCTGAAAAGCAGAACCAGCTTTTGATGAAGAATCATCAAACTCGACCGACTGGCTCGAATGATGTGCCTGAAGCACATGCCATTTATTCTAGTAGCCATAAACGACGTAAGAATCATCGTGGTCGTGGTAATAGGCAGCAAGCTCCACCACGAGCCCAAGGTTAACAGAGTGCCGCACCTAAATGGAGGATTGCGACCCAGCAGCATCCACTACTCGCCCCTAAGGTCCCAAACTTCAAGAACAACGGCAAAGCTCCCGTTCAGCATGCTCCTACTGAGCTGGACATGTGTTATCGTTGTGGATCAAGGGATCATTGGTTATGCGTATGCCGAGCTTCCCCTGAGGCTATTGCCAAGTATCATTCACATCGTGAGTCTAACTTTGCAGCTGTGGATCATCCGGGAGATGCAACTATATATATGGAGATATCAGATTTTCAGGAGGCATCAGCCCCTATGGACGAATAAATTAGACATGTTTTTAGGGTGTTTACCCCTAGTGGCCGAACCCACTAGGAGTGACCGGCCCTACCCCCTATTTTCTAGGTTTATGGTTTAAAATTTTTGAACAATTTTCCTAAGTATTTGGAATAATTTGTTTGGTTTTGATTTGTTTTGAATTATGAATTATTATTTGAATCGATATTATTTTCTCGAATTGCTTAATTGACTGAATGGACTTATATGTATGTATGTGACCAATTCAATCAATTTATTTCTAGGTATGTCTAGTGGGGAAGTTAGTTATCTGGTAGATAGTGCAACCACGCACACCATTTTGTGTGAACGACACTATTTTACTAACTTAATACCCAAGAAATCTCCTTTGACAACTCTCTTAGGCTCATCCAACCTGATTGAAGGATACGGAAAGGCATGTATCATGTTGTCTAATGGTACTATTTTGACAATTAAGGAGGCACTCTATTCTCCACGTTCCGAAAGAACGTTGCTGAGTTTTAGAGATATTCGAGGTAATAAATATCATATTGAAACCACTGAAGACCATGGTTCTGAATTTCTTTGTATCACTTCATACGAATATGGCCAGAATCGTATTCACGAGAAGTTGGAATGTTTGCCGAATAGGTTGTACATCACAACCATTCGCGGCATAGAAGCCCACAGTGTGGCCGACCCTATGCCTGAGTTCCAGGACACTTTGTTGCTTTGGTATGACCGTTTGGGACATCCTGGACGTAACATGATGCGCCGTATCCTCAAATCATCACACGGGCACAAGTTACATCCCTATTTTGGACTCCCACCATGCAAAGCGTGTTCCTTGGGGAAGTTGAATACTCAACCCTCATATACAAAGATTATTCATGACCCCCCTAAACTTCTTCAGAGGATTCAAGGGGACATATATAGACCAATCCAACCAACCTGTGGACCATTTAAATATTTTATGGTGTTGGTTGATGCATCGACACGATGGTCACATATTTGCTTGTTGTCCACATGCAACGCCGCGTTTGCTAAACTCCTAGCTCAAATCATTAAGCTAAGGGCTCACCACCCTGATTATCCGATTACGTCACAGACTTTTCACACCCAAAACGGCCTGGCAGAAGCTTTCATAAAGTGCCTTCAATTGATAGCTCGGACTTTGGTTATGAGAACCAAACTGCCGGTATCTGCCTAGGGCTATGCAATACTGCACACAGCTATGTTGGTCCATTTGAGGCCCACCGCTACTCAACCACATTCATCGTTACAGTTAGTCACTGGATACGAGCCTGACGTCTCGCATTTACGGGTGTTTTGGGTGCTCCATTTATGTGCCAATAGCGCCGCCGCTACGTTCCAAAATAGGTCATCAGAGAAAAATGGGAATCTATGTCGGTTATGATTCTCCATCAATTGTTCGATACTTAGAACCCTTGACAGGAGATTTCTTTACCGCACTTTTTGCGGATTGTCACTTTGATGAAACAGTCTTCCCGACATTAGGGGGAGATAAGCATGCTAACGTTCCTGTAGAACGCCGCGAATTGTCGTGGTATGCTCACACTATGTCTCATTTAGATCCACACACTGCTCTGTCTGAAACTAAAGTGCGTCGAATTATAGATCTTCAAAGCATTGCTCAAAGCATGTCGGATGCTTTTAATGATCTAGCTAAGGTGACAAGATCACATATACCGGCTGCAAACACACCTGCAAGGATAAATGTACCCTGTGTACGTCAACAACCTGCCTGGGAAGGTCGAACCGTCCCCAAAGCAAGGAAGGCCGTAACTTCCATGCGGCAAGGTACATTGGCGGCTAGCCAATCATCTGCCCCAACCCTGAAGCGTGGCAGACCCCCTGGTTCAAAGGATTCACAACCCTGGAAGAGGAAAATGGCACTAACTAGTTACCGTAGTTTGAATCCGACCATCGCTCACTCATTCCTTCCAACGCATGAGGTTATTCTAGATTACGGTGATTCTTCATATGAAACATGCCGGCCTCCCAAGAATCGCGAGATTTCGGTCCACTACACAGTACTGGATGAAGTTTGGAATAGGAATGAGATGATCGTCGACGACGCATTCTCATATTCAGTAACTACTGACATCATGCTTAGCGATGACATTGAACCATGTTTCGTCGATGAATGCCGACGTAGAACAGATTGGTCAAACTGGAAACAAGTAATCCAGGTCAAACTTGATTCGCTCGTGAAACGTAGAGTATTTGGACCTGTCGTTTCTAAACCACCACGTGTGAAGCCCGTTGGCTACAAGTGGGTTTTCGTGAGGAAACGTAATGAGAAGAATGAGATAGTGCGATACAAAGCACGCCTCGTAGCGCAAGGCTTCTCTCAACGCCCTGGAATTAATTACGAAGAGACGTATTCTCCCGTAATGGACGTCATAACGTTCCGCTACCTAATCAATTTGGTAGTTTCCGAAAAACTGAATATGCAGCTTATAGACGTGGTAACCGCGTATCTCTATAGGGATCTAGATACGGAAATATACATGAAAGTTCCAGAAGGACTTCCATTGACTGGATCAAATAGTTCTAGACCACGGAACACTCTCTCAATTAAGTTGAGGAGGTCACTCTACGGATTGAAACAATCCGGGCGGATGTGGTATAACCATCTGAGTGAATATTTGACAAGACAGGGCTATGTGAACAACGAACTATGCCCATGCGTGTTCATAAAGAAGTCACATTCCGGATTTACAATCATTGCAGTTTATGTCGACGACATGAACCTCATCGGGACTCCTGCAGAGCTTGAGGGAATTGCTGCACACTTGAAATCGAAATTTAAGATGAAAGATCTTGGAAAAACTCAATACTGTCTCGGCCTGGAGATCGAGCATTGTTCGGATGGAATCCTAGTACATCAATCGAACTACACCCAAAAGGTATTGCGTCGTTTTAATGAGGATAAAGCGAAGCCTTCGAGTACACCAATGGTCGTTCGGACTCTAGATGCTAAACGAGATCCCTTCCATCCAAAGGAGGATGAGGAAGAGATTTTGGAACTCGAAGTTCCTTACCTGAGTGCAATTGGGGCTTTATTGTACTTAGCTCAATGCAGTAGACCCGACATTTCCTTCGATGTTAATCTTTTGGCAAGATACAACAATGCGCCCACACGCAGGCACTAGAATGGTGTTAAAGACATTTTTCGCTACCTCAAGGGTATGACGGATTTGGGCTTGTTCTATACCCGCGAATCACCGAGTGTTGCCGCCCCTTATAGTCCTCGGGATGGTTCTTGCCTTGTTGGTTACGCAGATGCTGGATATTTGTCTGACCCACATATAGCACGTTCTTAAACTGGTTATGTCTTTACCGTTAGAGACACCGCTATATCTTGGAGGTCTACCAAGCAAACACTAGTGGCTACTTCGTCGAACTATGCTGAGATTCTCGCCCTACATGAAGCAACGCGTGAATGTTTTTGGCTGAGAAAAGTTATGGAACATATCCGAAGTAGTAGTGGTCTTACATCAGTCGTTGACCTTCCTACGACGATCTTTGAAGATAATGGAGCATGTATCCAGCAGTTAAAGAAGGGATACATCAAGGGAGACAACACCAAGCACATAGCGCCAAAGTTCTTTTACTCACATCAGCAGCTGCAGTATCAGAACATTGAAGTCAAGCAAATCCGTTACCAAGACAACTTGGCCGATCTCTTCACCAAGTCATTGCCCAAGTCTACTTTTCAGAAGCTCGTCCAAGGAATCGGTATGCGTAAATTATCTGAGTTAAATCGCTTGTAGTTCTCTTATTTAGAAGTTATGTCTAACTCAAGGGGAGTATCTAGAAGCATACTCACATGATCTTAATGTACTATTTTTCCCTACGATTAGGAGCATTTTTTTCACTGGGTTTTTGCTACCTAACTAGGTTTTAACGAGGCACCCATCTTGGGATGATCATACTCCGTTGAGTTCACTACCTTCGTCCAGTTTGACGAATGTTTTAGACATTATGCATATTTTCTTACTTTTCTCCTTAGTCTATGGGTTTTGCCTATCATGGGTTTTACCATAACGAGGTTTTTGTGAGTTTTTTACAAATGCATACTTCAACGTAAATTTGAGACTCGTGAATACCAGTTGTGCTGATGGCTTCATCAATTATTCAACCTTATCTGCAGAAGATCTGATGCAATGGTGCTTTGAGTATTTACACACTCAAAGGGGAGTGTTGCAGTCATATTTAGAATAGGAATGTGATTGTGTAAATCCTATGAGATATGAGCACTAAATGTGTAGACAAAATTTGCAAACTAAATAATGTGTCACCAATAGAAATGAGCACGTTCATCTAGGCTTAAGTAATAACCCGGTTATCAACTTACATGGCATTTAATTTACAAAATTTTGTCTACAAATTTAGTCCCTCTAATATTATCCGTGCATCTCTTGTGTACTTTTGGTACTTTGGATGTCAGGTTTTTTCTCACTTTGTTTTAATTTGTCAAGGGTACCTAAGTCTTGGATATTCGACACCGTTCTTATCGTTGGGTGCATCTTATATGTATCCATCTTTGGCTGCTGCCAAGGCGGTTGTAATTTCTGTGGGCGAAGAGATAGCAACTCTCGGACTGCCATCAGGAATCTGTCCTCTTGTCTTCATTTTCACCGGTTCAGGAAATGGTACATTGCTTGTTCTTACGAAGCTTTACTCGCGCCAATTGATAACGATTTTACCACCTGTAAAACAAGGGTAAAACCGTTAGAAAAATCTTGCAAGAGAACAAGTCGTTTGTAGTATAGAATGGCTCAAGCAAGGTTGATCTCCTCAGGGACTGATATAAACAATTTACGAGTTTTTAGAATATTTTGCTTATTTAACTCTAAGAACTTCACTAATTTAACAAAATTAAATACTATAGAAAGTGACTAAAACAATTATCTAAAATGGGATTGGTTTATAAAAGTAGCGATCGAACTAAACAGAACAAGTAAATATAGAAATTCAAGGTGAAATAAATGATTGAAGAAAATTAAATTGACAAAGCGCTAGAGTTCAACCTTTACCAACAACACTCATACGTAGCTCATTTAATTGCTTAAGTAATCGAAAACACACATGCTTTGAAGGTTGGATTTTCCTTATGTATATTTTACTTGTGATATTCAAGCTAAAACGCATACCACTACATGCAATTTATCCATGACATTTGGATTAAATATAAACATGAGTGATTCATTAATCTTGGTGAAAATCCTTTTGTTAAACCATGCAATCCCTAAGAGTATGATATTTACCTTAGGAGAAATTACAATTCTCAATCACAAGAAGCACAACCAATTTTAACGTGATATTCGTTCAAAATTGCATCCAATGACTTTTCTAAGCATCCTAATGGTGATCAAGCATCAAGGCACATAGATAGTTTAATTCGGTGATTGAAAATATCAAAGCAAGCATGTAACAACACTTAAGCAATTAAAATAGAAATCTACATAATCATGTTGTGGCTCATGGCCTCACTCTAGCGAAAACAAATTAGTTACACATAATTATTTTAATACATAAAAATTTATTTATGAAAAACTAAGGAAAGAGACAACCCTTTTTTACAAGGAAGCTATCTCCTGAAAGAGAGGACCATACTTCTTGTACTTTGCTCCGTGTGTCCTCTCGCGCCTCTGCCTCTGTGCAGCCAAACTGCTCTGTGCAGTAAACTGCCCTCTGTGACCTTAACTTCCCTTATTTCCTGTTTTTTTTTCTATTCTGTCCCCGAGAGCCGGTGTGCTCTCTCTCTCGCTAGCCGCACTCCCCAGTCTTCTACCTCTGTCCCGTTAGTCTCCTGCTCTGCTGTGCAGCCTGCATGCTGCTCCTCTGCTCTGCAGCTCCTCTACACCTGTGCCTGTGTAGCCTCTGCGTTCGCAGCCTCCCCCGCTCTCTCTTTGCTTCTGTCTCCTTTTTCTTCTGTTTCTCAATACCGCCTGCTCTCCCCCCTCTTTTCTGACCGAGTCTCTCTCTCCTTATTCCCCCATATTTTTCTTTCTTTTCGTTCCTATCCCCAGAGACTCTGCTTTTCTTTTCCTTCTCACTGATCATCACCGCCCCACTTCTCCCTAAACTTATCTTTTTCTTTGTTTATTCTTTCTTTCCATACCATCTGCAATCACTATCCTACCTGTCCTCCACCTTCTTTTCTTTCTTTTTGTTTCATTTAAAAGAAACATCCGTGGAGATAAACTCCACTTCCAATTCTTTTGTATTTTTATTATTTCCTTTTCTCTTTTTTTTTTCACATTTTCTTGAAATTAATCTTAAAGTAAATGTAACACACACTAACACAAAGTAAGATAAAATGCAACCATTCTAATACAAAAACATCACAAAGACATAAGAAATGGATGGTATAAATGCATGAAATATATGAGTGATCACCAATCAATGTGAACCCCATAAATTTAAGCATTCAGCTTCGCTATCTCTCTTCCATCTCTGCTCTCTTCGATCTCTGCTTCGCTTTCTTCAATCCTTGCTTCGTGATCTCTTCCATCTCTGCTTCCTCCGTGTTTTCTATTATTTTTTTTTCTGGTCGACTTCTATTCGAATTGAAAACCTTCTGCAGCAACTTTGCTCCAGATTTTTCTAATTGAAAAAGCCCAGATCATCATCATCTATTCCTCATCGCCACGGGTACCTTCTACACCTATTGCATGTCAAAATCTGCTTCAAATTTGTGATTGATATAATTGGACTTTAGAAAAAACTTGATGATTTTGAGGGATCCAATTTAACGGTTAGAAAGAATTTCACTAATTGTCTGGATTCGTGGGTTGTGGGGAAGATTAGAAAAAATTTCATTATTTTTCTGGATTTGTGGTTTATTTATTTATTTAGGGATTAGAAAATGTGTCCATCAGAACTTGGATGTCGTCCTCGGAGAAGCCGTACCGGTCGATTAGGCATCTTTGCATTCGCCTGACGTCGTTTATGCAGCCTTTGAGCTCCGCCTTCGCTCCTTGGTAGTTGCATCCTATTAGCACTGCCTTCTTCACCATTTCTGAAGATTTCCGATCACTCTAACTCTGTTTTTTGTTTTTTGTTTTTTTTTTTTGTGAGAGAAGGAGAATTGCATTGTGATGCTCTGTTTTTTATTGCCTTAGAATTTAGAGTTTCATTATTTATTTATTCAGGAATTACAATAATATTTTAATATACAAATTTTTTGTTTAATTAATATACAAGTTGAATTAGTTTTTTAAATTGGTTTTGGTTTGGGTTGGTGCCGGCAAAGAAGAACAAGATAACGACTTGGATGCACGTCCAGGCTTTCAATTGCATACCAATTGCTGCATGATATATTTTGCCATATTGGCACTATCTATCTTTTCAAATTGGCACAAGTTAAATTTAGAGTTATCTTGAAAATATTTCTAGTATTTTAAGCAGTCTTGAATATACCCATAACTTGGCTATATAATTCATGTTTGAACTGTCTTTGGCTGAACGCAGGCGCCACGACAGCCTCTCAAATACGTTTTTCTATTTGTGTAAGCCTTTTTGCTTTTTCTGAAATCAAATTTCTTTCCATGTAATTTGCATGTTAGGTGGGAGACTTGGTCGTAGACATTTTTTTGGTATTGATAGGATACTGATTGTATTATGCATTGCATGGTAGGTGGGAGGTAATATTTGGGCGTTTTGGCACCGGGTGTTTCCGGCAATGGGGATAAGATACAGGAAAACTGGACGTTTTCCAATTTTTGCCGAATTTATCTACTAGAGGGAGACCAGGTGTTTGACTAAACACATCTTTTTTGTAATAATGCTTTTGCATGTTTTTAACTGCACTTTTTAAAAGCAGTATGAGAAATGTAGGAAGGATATAAAAGAATTCAATTGTATTTATTTGTTAATTTTTTTTATGGGATTAAGCTATCTCTCAGTGAAAAAATGGTAGAATTTAACTATTAGGTTTGTGGGTTTTGAACAGACGAAGCTCCCATTGGAAAGTACATATTTGGATATCCGGGACTCCACAGACGGATGGTGAAAGACTGAAGCTTTGCTCTTCTTTGCTGATTTGGGTTGATATTATCAAATATGATTTTCTTTTAATTTTTTTTTTGCTACAAATTTAGTTTCAAATTTTGGGTTTGCCTGGATATGTATCGTCTGTTAATTCGGATTCATATTGGGATATTCATGCTTTGAAGAATTAATTAGTGATATGAGTGATTGATAAGCACTCAACCCAGCAAAACTCTTTGCTTTTAAGCAAAATTAGGAAAGCCTATAAAAATGGCTATTCGGAATGAAAAGTTGTTCCAAGCACATTCAAAGGGAAAGAACAAAGATGCATTCATACAACCATCTATTTCTACCATTGTAGCATAAAGTTGCACATATTATTTGGTTTGTAACAATGATGATGATAGAATTATTTGTGTTTTTTAGTAGTATGGGAATTTGTAGTCAATTGAAGGTGACATTAGCTTCTCCTCAACTAATGTTTGCCCTGTTCCTTTTACTTTTATGCGTACCTAAAAACCGTTACCCACTTTCTTTTTTCGAATTAAAAAAATAAATAAAGTAGGGTTTAATTTTTACTGTTGTTTGATTTAGTTTTCAGCAGCATTCGTGGTATTTTAGTGATTCACTACCCGATTAATAAAACTCATATTTTAAAATTTTATGGATTTTTGGTGTCTGGTTTTGGTTTTTGATGTTTTCTCAGCGATTGACATCTTTAGTGTTTATTTTTTGATGTTTTCTCAGTGGTACGGTGACTGCCAGAATTACTGGGTTTTCAATTTTATTAGAATCGATTTTTAAGTTGCCGGGTCTGTATCCTTGTTGGTGAGTTTTGTTTTAATCTCATAATCTTTGTTTCTTTCATCGCTAAATTTTGAACTTAAAACATGCAGACTCTAAGGGACACCATCCATCAAGAGTATCGTGATGCTGTCGAGAGGCG
The DNA here is from genome assembly GCA_963580275.1 of Crataegus laevigata. Taxonomy (NCBI): domain Eukaryota; kingdom Viridiplantae; phylum Streptophyta; class Magnoliopsida; order Rosales; family Rosaceae; genus Crataegus; species Crataegus laevigata. The sequence continues at coordinate 33,149,865 of OY756942.1, read as the reverse complement.
AGTTTTTACAGGTTTGAACCCCTTACTTGCCACTCATCAATGGTTGCTATTTCTGGAGCTTCTACTTGAATTTCCATGATCTGATTTTATAGTTTATTTCTCTTGCATTTTGTGAATGTCAGTGACAAGCGCAAGAGCTGATGAAAAGGTAAAACTTATTGCACTGTTGAAATTACGGTATATCTATACCACTGTGAAAGCTCATTTTCTAATTATTTAACATTGTACAGACAATTGAAAGATTAATTGAGACAGGAGACAGTGAACAAATTTTCCAGAAGGCAATCCAAGAACAAGGGTGAGGCCAGGTTTGTCAAATTTCCTTTTTTATTCTTTGCCCCCAAATAAGCACTTTTTACTATAAAAATTGCGCATTCTCTCACGAACTTGACACATTTTTTGACATCTTGAACAATTAATTTTAAGCTCCTAACTCTTCTACCTTGGGTTGTTGAAACACTGAATTTTCTGATTAAGATTGGTCATTTCCAAAATTGTGTATCAAATTGTAGATAATGGACACTCTGGCCGAAATTCAAGAGCGACATGATGCTGTTAGAAATCTTGAGAGGAAGCCTCTTGATTTACAACAGGTATCTTCTTAGTTTGTTCAATGATGTGTAGTCTCTGATGGAAATGAAGTTGCTATATAATACAAATGTCTAGCATAGGCCTTATTTTTTAGAGTTCACTTTACAATTTGTTATTGCCGTATTGAATATAATAACATTAATTTGTTGAATCTTGCTGCCTGGCATTCTATAAGAAAGTGAAGGATCAGTTAGATCATTAAGGTGTGTCATGACGTGTTAATCTGTGTCCGTCATGTAGCTCATAAGAAAACCAATTTATGGTCCACTTTTAATGCCACGATTCATTAAGGTTGAAGCCAACCAGGAGAATAGCTGCAAACTAAAAGGAAAACTTTCTGTTTGTGTTTTGCCATGGGTATATGGTATATGTTAAACACTCTCTCTTATGCATAGATATTTCTGGATACGGCGGTGCTGGTCGATGCACGAGAGGACTTGCTTAACAACATAGAAACCCAGGTAAATATTACAATGTGAAAGTGTGATGATCTAGGGCTAGGCACGGGCCGGGCCGGGCCTAATTTTGAAGGGATCAGACTAGATCTGGATTTAAAAGAAACGGGTCGGGCCGGGCCGAACCGGGGACAACATATTTCAACACAAGAATCAGACTTAACCCGGCCCGGTTGAAACTGGCGGACTCGGGCCAGGTCCACAGGTCGTTTGATTTATTTTATTTTTTATGTGATGATGGACTAGGCACTTGAAGATGCTCGAGGATGTATTCAGCGCTAGTTACGAGCGTCCACAATCTCCCTCGGCAAACGACTCAGAGCCTCCTTGATGTCCAAATAGTAGTAGGGATCGTACAGATCGTCGTATTGAAGCCCTAAATTTTCATTACCAATTTAGCATAGTTCAAATCTAATACAATCAAATCGGATACATACACAGATACATATAGAGAGAGAAAGAAGTTAGGGTTTGTGAAAGATGAGGTGTACCATAATGGCGAAAGCGTTGGGAGACGACCTTCATGTGCTGGCGGGCGAACCGGTTTTTCCTTGGATACACCAAATATTTCAACAATGACGCCATTGTTGCCTTCTCTCTCTTGCTCTCTATCTATTTCTCTCTCTAGGCTAAGTTTCTGGACGAATCGTTGAGTTTCTGAGGGCAGCGATGTTGTGGTGGCTATGGCTATGGCTGGATGGGTGGTGTCGTTGTGTTGGTCGCGACTCGTGACGGCGGTGATGGGCTGGGTGATTTCTGTGAGGTAAGGCTGGAGAAGACGATTGAGATTTGAGAGTTGGAGTCAAGGTCGAGCCGTCGAAGGAGTTGAGGGAGGGACTGATTCCTGGACTCGGGATTTCTAATAATTTTGTGAGAATTGGGAGAAATGGGTCCAAACGAGGCCCTATTTCCTAAGGCTTTTGCACTCGCCCCGCCCCAATAATTTTGTGAACCTGCCCCGGCCCGCCCCGTTTTGCCTTTTCAAATTTTAGACCCGCCCCGAACCGCGTGGAACCAGCCCGCCCTGTGGGCCTAGGGCCCGTTTGCCCACCCCTACGATGATCCCTTGAACTTCTTCACGTTTTAAGCCCAAAAGAAAAATAGAACTTGATTTGGAAAAAACGTGACGTGGATTTTTCTGCAATTTTTTTGGGTTGCTAATAGTGTTAGCCTAATTTATTTATCGTTTGTGTGTGACTAATTTACTTCAAAGCTGCGAGAAAACAATTTTTTCAATGGATATAATTTGATCAGTTCCTTTGACAAATGCAGGTGTTTGAAAAATTTCAACTCTGCAAGTTGTGAAAAAAAAAAGGTTTCGAAATACTATGCTTTCCCATCTCGGCATCTTTCCGTTTATGTTTCAAGGATTTTTGCACTAAAGGTGAGTGATCTAAAATTTGGGAATTGTTAACATCAAATTTTAAGTATCTGTTTTCATTCTGTTTTTTAAGTTTGAATAAACTTTGGTATTCCTTTTAGCTTTAATCGTGTTTAAATTGAAGTCCTAATTTTGGTGGTTTGTTCATATTAGTGTGTGTTTGATGTGTTTGTTTATTTATGGGAGTCTTCACAAGAAATGTTGTGTACAAAGATATTTTGCTTCCATCAAATATATGATAAGGTTACATTCATTCTTTTAATGTTTAATTCACTTTTCAAATCCACATGGATAAATACATTTAAATTGTGTAAGTTGTGCATATAACGCCGTAAATATAAAAAGGCCTTATGCACGCGCGTGAGTGCATGTAAGAAGGCTAGTTAATTAGAAAGCACTTCGGGACCCGCTCAAAAAGTGACAAGTACGAATTAGCATAAGAAAGTAATTATTGGTCCCACAAAGAAAGAAAAAAAGGAAATTTTAACGAAAATCTTCCAGTATTGTTTACTTTAACGAAAAATCACATTTTTACACTAAAAAGTCAATCATGATACTATTCACTTTACCCTTTATTTTGTTATCGTTAAAACTCAAATTTTCAAGCCATTTTCATTAGTTTTCTTATAAAAAAAAAGAAAAAATAAGTAAAATAAGTAAAATAAGAGGAAGTTGAAATAAAAAAAATTATAACTCTAACAAGTAATCATTTACCACAGTTGTGAAGTTGAGTCTTTATATAATGGTATAAGTTTGAATCTAACAAAATTAATCGTTTGACAAAAAAATTAAACTAAACTCTCTCTCTCTCTCTCCTTCACCCTTTCCTCTTCTGTTTTCGTTTACTACAATGCATCTTTTTTTCTTTTTTTTTGTTGGTTTTCCTCCACCACTCCCAAATCCACCATGAATAACTTCAATCATCTACATGAAGATGTGCGTGATAGTTAAATATTGAACTTTTGTGGATTAATTTGTTCATATGTGTGCAATATAGTTTGACCGATGATAACAAGTCCATCAAATGTTCCAACAAATGCCATAGTGAATAAATTAAATTTTCTTTTTGAGCGGTTACCTCTCTATTTCTATCTAGGAAACTTGAACCTTCAACGCTAGGACCTCCAATGTTTATTCTACAAAGTATTGCTTGTGAGCTCTCTGGATTGCAAATTATGATTCCAGGCAATGAAGTTGCGGTTTTGCTGTACTCTGAAAGATCGAACGACATTTGAACTTCCTCTAGATAACGAAGGATGAGAGAGAGGCTGCTCATTTATTCAGCTTAGCTGGTTATTAATTAATTAAATCCATCGAAGAAAAAAATACAAAACAAAGATGTGGCCTTCGAAAGTGGGCAAATGGGTCGGAATTATTATTTAATTCGTGGTGAAGAAAGGCCACAGGTGATTACAATATCAACAAATAATTGAATACGGACAAACCATACTGAACAATCGATCAGAGGAAAAAGAAACTCCATAATGGAAAAAGACACATTCTTCCATAAATTAAAGAACCCCACTAGTTAGTGGAGAGAGGAAGACAGTGATAGAGAATGTGGGAGTGGGAAGGTTTTTGTTTTTGTTTTGTTTTTTTTTTTGTTAAATTAGAAATATGTTAGGATTACATGTATGTGAGGCTTTGAAAACAAAAACAGCAAAATTTGATTGTGTGAAATTACATTTATGCTCCATATTTCTTATTCATGTTCTGTTTTAATTAGAGGGTTAAACTGGTAATTTTATAAAATTTTGGTTGACAATGAGTGTTTTATTAATTAGTATAGATAATGGTGAATTGTTACATCCAAAGTAGTCGGTGGTAGTTTGCAAGGAAACTTCCTCTTCTTTAAATTAAAGACCGCCGAGTAATAATTTTATATTTTTCAATCGTCAATGAAATTGCATGAAAGTCCATCTCCTTCAGTTTGACCACATTCACATTGAAAGGTAGTAGGTAGGAAACTGCTTGGTAGGTAGAAACATTGTTCTATGCGGCACTAGGCGGCTGGTCACCGCCCCGATTAATGCTAAGGGCACCTAGACCTACTGAGGCACTGCCTAGACCGCCTAGGCACCCACCTAAACACTCGCTTAGGTCTCAACTCACTTAGACAGAAAATAGATAACTTTCATTTAGCATTTTATTTTTTTTCTAATAAATTATAAGAGACTTGTTGCATACTTAAATGAACACACATTATATCCTTATTTCACATGTTTTCATTATGTTCCAATACTTCATAATATATATGCATTCTATTTTGTAGTTTATGACGAAATTATATATATTTCAAGTATAAGCAGACACTTATCTACACGAAATATGATTGATTTACTTAAATCCGCCTAGTCTGCCTAGGCGCCCGCCTAGGCGCTAGGCCCCAGCCCGTCGCCCGACTAGCGCCTAGCGACTTTTAGAACCTTGGGTGGAAAGAAAAGCATAAGGACTAATATAACAAGAGAGAGTCCACATTCACATTGAAGGTGGTAGGAAGCCGCTGCTTCCTTCACAGGAAGAAAAGCATGCATAAGGCCTGATATATATAACAAGAGAGAGTCCATTGTCCACACTGCATACCATACTCCATATTCCAGTTCTTTGAGAGGCTCTTTTCTTTTGTTTATTTGTATTTAATTCTCTTATGGCCATTCAACTTGCCTCTTCTTCTTCCTTGCCTCCTTCATGGACATATGATGTATTTTTGAGTTTTCGAGGTGAGGATACACGCTTTACTTTTACAGATCATTTATACGAGGCCTTGCACCGTTACGGAATCGACACCTTCATTGATCGCCTTCTTATAAGAGGACAAGAAATATCCCCGGCTTTTATAAAAGCAATTGAAGAGTCAAGAATTTCAATCATTGTAATCTCTGGAAACTATGCATCGTCAAGATGGTGCTTGGATGAGCTTGTACATATCCTTGAATGTAGAAAGTCAAGGCAGCAGATAGTTTGGCCAATTTTTTACAAGGTGGATCCATCCCATGTACGAAATCAAACGGATAGTTTCGGTGACGCATTTGCAAGACTTGAGGGCAAATACAAGGACGCGGAGAGGATCCTCTTATGGAGGAGTGCTCTTAAAGAAGTAGCAAATTTGTCAGGACATACTGTCAAAGAGGGAGAGTACGTACATTTCTTCGCTCCTTATAGCTTGTATAATTATATGATTCTGTATTTCAGTTTTAACTTTCTACTACAATAATACCTATTTAGTTGCGAGTTTCATTTTTACTTTGTAAATCCCTAGCAAGTGGCACAAGCTTGACTGCAGCAATTGTGTAAGAGGAGTGCTAGTAACCATCGCTAACAATCATTCCATCAATCTCCAGCTTTGTTGAATGGCAAGTCTATATTTATATATGAAGAAGATTACTCTTACTTTATGCTAAACCTACATGACCATCTTCTTCATATATAATTATAGACTTATCATTCACGAAAGCTAGTGAATGAGGGAGTGCGTCTTGTTGGGGTTGTTGCTGGCAGTCCTCTTTCATGTAATCCTCTCATCTTTTTTTTTTTGTGCATTTTTTTTTCTTTTTCAAAGAAATATAGCAAAAAAGTTGATTGACTAAATGTCTCAATTTTTGTTTTAACTTGTAGTTATGAAGCTACATTTATCAATAATATTGTTAAGGATGTCTTGGCCGAAGTACTACCGCGCACACATTTGAATGTGGCCAAACACCCAGTTGGAATACAGTCTCGTGCAGAAGAGGTAGAAGAGATTTTAGGTGTCGGTGGAAATGGTCGTTGTGTGGTTGGGATTTGGGGGACATCTGGAATAGGCAAGACGACAATTGCAAAAGCTGTTTATAATGCAATTGCTCATAAGTTCGAAGGCAGCTGTTTCCTGGCAGATGTGAGAGAAACATCGACATCACGTGAAGGCGTAATCCAACTACAAAACACTATTTTCTCTAAAGTTCTACCCCGTACAAAGTTGAAAGTTGTAGATGTTCATGAAGGAATCAGCCTTATGAAGAAACTGTTGAGGAAAAAGAAGATTCTCTTAATTCTTGATGATGTGGATCGATTGGAGCAGTTAAACAACTTCGTTGAAGTCGATTGGCTTGGTGAGGCTAGCAGAGTGATCATAACCACAAAAGATAGAGGATTGCTAGAATCTTATGGAGTCAAGTTGATATATAATGTCCAAACGTTAGAAGACGACAAGGCTATTGAGCTTCTAGCTTTGAATGCCTTTGGAAGAAAAGAACCTTTAGATGATTATTTGAGCCTCGCACGACGTGCAATAACCTATGCTCAAGGCCTTCCGTTAGCTCTTACTCTTATAGGTTCTCATTTGCGTAATAAAAGTATAGATCGTTGGCAAGCTATATTGGATAGTTACGATTCTTACCAAGGAGAACCTTATAGAGGTATTCAAAGAATACTTCGAAAAAGTTATGATGCCTGGGATTATGTCTTGCAACAAGTTTTCTTAGACATTGCCTGCTTCTTCAAGGGTGAAGATAAAGACTATGTGTTACAAATATTAAGAAGTTTGAAGCTCAATGTACCTCAAGATTGTATTGAAGTACTCGTTGAGAATGCCATCATAAGTATTGAAGATAATAGAATTTTGATGCATGACTTACTAGAAAAAATGGGTAAGCATATAGTTCATGAAGAATCGCCCACTGAATCAGGCAAGCGGAGCAGATTGTGGCATCATGAAGATGTGTATCATGTTCTAACTGAAAACAAAGTAAGTAGAATATGTATGTTCTTACATTTGATTTTGTCATTATCTAGTTTGAAGTGAAAGCCTTTTAAACGACATGGTTTATTAACAATATTTCAATTTTTTTTCCATTTAAGGGAACAAGGAAAATTAAGGGCATTATGGTGAAGTTGCCTAAACCAGATGTGATACCTTTGAATGCAAAAAGCTTCTTACGGATGGTGAATCTTGAAATTTTTATAAACCGTAATGCACGTTTTTCTGGATGCGTTGATTATCTGCCCAACGATTTGAGGTGGATTGAATTGAGTAAAAAAGAGTTTCAAAAGTCGGGATCCTATATTCTTCAAAAGCATATGGTTACGTTCAATTTGCAATCCAATTATCATCCAAGGCATCTTGTCACATTCGATATGCAATACAGTGGCATCAGACAATTGAAGGGATTTAAGGTACGTGTATGTATTTTAAATTAATTTGGATGATTACTAATTCAAATGTATATTTTATTCTTGGAAAAAGAACATTTCCAAAGTTTTCCATTATTAAGTTATTTAAAATATGTGACTTTTTGTTTTGTTTTGTTTTGTTTTGTTTTGTTTGTTTTGGTTTTACAGAATTTGGCAAAGCTTACATCAATAAATTTACGTTGTTGCGAATTCTTGGAAAAAATTCCCGACTTATCTGGATGCCCAAACATAAAGAACTTGGATCTAAGTCGTTGTAAAAGTTTGGTTGAGGTTGATGATTCTGTTGGATTCCTTGATAAACTTGTTCACGTGCATCTTGGTGGGTGTTCTAAGCTTACGAGGTTTGTAACAAGACTTGGATGCAGATCCCTTAAAAGTCTTTTTCTGGAAGGTTGCACAAGGCTCGAGAGTTTGCCAAAAATAGAGGAGGACACGATGAAATCTCTAGAGAATTTGGATATAGGTCAAACTGGCATAAGAGAATTGCCTTCATCAATTCTCAAGCTAGAGGGTCTTTATCTTAGAGGATCTATTTTAACAGAAACTGATTATCTTGTGCTTCCTAATTACTGGTCCACGTTAATCGAACTTGATCTGTCGAGACACAGTTTTGTTAGTCTTCCGGATTGCATTAGCAAATTTGTCAAATTGATAGTACTTCATTTGAGTTGTTGTAAGAGGCTTCGGGAAATTCCACAAGTCCTTCCACCAAAACTAATTGCCTTAGTTCTGGATGATTGCACATCATTGGAGAAATTGCCTTCAAAACTACCCCTGATGCTTGAGCTTCTGGACTTGACAAATTGCTTTAGACTAAGTGGCGATGAGGTGGAAAAGTTCGAAAACAATTTGTTGAATCAGGTTCCTCTCTCTTCACTTAATTTCTTGAAATTTAGAATTATATTTTGTTGATATTTAGAGAGAGATTAGATCACAACTGTTGGTAATTAATTATCTACATATTATTCGCTATTGCAGGAATCTCTTCGGCGGTCTGGATTGGAAGTTGTTCTTCCAGGCAATGAAGTACCAAAGTGGTTCAGCTATACCTCTAACCATCCAACAACCATTGAACGTCTACCAGAAGATGATGATGAAGAATTGTTCGTTGGAGGCAGTGAATTTAGTTTTGAAATTCCTCTAAATTTACAAGTGGGGAAGACGCTATTAGGATTGGCCCTGTCTTTTGTTCTTGAACAACCAACTAGATTTTTTAAGGATTTTTGTATTCTCATCAACGGAAAAAAAAAGGAAAAAGGACTTGATAGTTTTGGGGCGTATGTAATAGAGGCAACTCATGTGTGGGTTGGTTTAGTGAATTTAGACGAGCAGGAGCAGCATGGAGATATTTGTCAAGTTATATTCCGTTTCTGCAAAAGCGCATGCATTAAAAGCTGCGGGGTGCAACTCCTATTGCGCAACCAAGACGAACGGCTTCCCTTGTCTTCTGGAACAACGAGTAGTATTGGGAAGAGGCCTCGTCCACATGTATCCTCAGATATCGTTGAGGATGAATATGATGAGCAACAACAATGGCTTTCCTCGTCGTCAGAGCCAACTAATGATCATTCGAAACGCAGGCAGATTGATCTCACTGTTCCTATTGATATTGAGGAGGACGAGCAAGAGCAACCGTCCACTTCAGATGATCCACATTTCTGATTTATTAGGAGTTTGGGTACGCATTCGTTTGTTCATTTCCACTTTCCTTGTCTTTAAAACCAAGGGGCCGTTGGATTACCATTTCAGTTTACAGTATCCATTTTTCTGAAATCTGGAAACCGAGAACTCATTGGTAACTACTCCTTGTTCTACTGTCTTGCATTTGCCCTTTTGTTTTCTTGATATATATATACGTTTTTTCTGCTTGATAACTTCTTGTTCTACTGTCAAACGTATGCATTTTTCACGCGTACAGTAAATCAATGCAATAAATTCCCCAATTCGATATATTAGGGCAGGGGAGAACACCCTTACCTTATTGTGTTACATATAAATTTGGGATATATCTACACATTCTGCTTTCAGATTCTCACAATTTATGTCTATCTGCAGTAACAACTACTCTTCATGACAAAAAAACCTTAGTTATAATAGCCTTCTATAACTAAAACTCTAGTAGAAACAGCTAGTGACTATTAACGAAAGTCTACTACTCAACTTCAAATCAAGACTAATATCTTCCAGTCTATCACTTACACTTGCTTCTCTTGCCTAAAATCTAATCAAATCAATTGAAAGTCGTTTCTACAAAGATAAAATCGTCTAGAAATCAAATGAAAGCTGAAATCAATGGAAATTCACCAAGCTAAGCTGGTTTGTACATTATTATGAAAAAGCATAAACAACGGACTTCCAAACAACCATCTAGGAACTTCTAATTCAGTCCTCAAATGCCAGCAATGGAGAAAAGCTTCTACAACAATCATTAAAGTTGGATGGATTAACTTGATGGAAATTGTACGTGTTCCAAAAACCAATTTACCTCAAGAGCAGTACCTTAACTAACATCACTTAATCCCAACAAGTTGAATCAGAAAAACTATGAAACTTGCATCAAACATATCATAAACTAACCAGTCAAAGTCTCTTCTGATTGCATCAATGAATTATTATTTCCAGATTCAACAATTCAACATTATCTCTAAAGCCACACCTTTCTCTGGTACAATGGCAATTAATTATCATTTCTTCTCTGCAACACTTGCTCTTCTAATTAATATAATATTCAATTTCAATCTGCAGAAGCAAAGATTTCATATCTGTAGGTGGCTAGTTATTAGAAAACCAGAAACCACATTATAGATACCTGTGACTCTGAGTGAGTAAGCCACAGCCCGTGACTAATAAAACCAAATTCTAAGTAATTAAAAGAAACAACAATGGAAGGAAAACATATTTCATAACCTCATATTCATATAGCACAGAATGAGAGAGTAGATAAAACCTAAAAAGAACTATTCGTTTCAGCCCAATTTATCAAGCTCCAACATAAGTTATTTACTTAGTAAACTACTACATATTTCTTTCCCTTCTTTCACTCACCTTGATCTTCCATCATACTCTATTAGTTTGACCGTAGTGCTGAAGCGACACCTATACGACTCACAACTCTTCTGCTTGAACTAACTTAAGCAAAACTTAACCATCAGAGTCGAAAGAGAACATCTGCGCCAGTAGTTTACTTGTAGTTTTGAACTGACATGTAATAGGAGTCATTGCCTCCTCATCAGTCTGTTGAGAAATGAGAACAAAAATGAATAGGTTTATACATGGAAACTACAACAGCCGAGCATCCAAAATAAAGGCAGTTCAAATATGATGTGTACCATTTCAGTTAAATCCTGGCCTTTTTCAGATATGTGAATGAAAGAATCTGCAAGGAAGTAATATATAGGAACAGAGCCGCGTGAGATTACGAGGGTAGAGATCAATCAAGTTGATTCAATCGCCCATGTTTTCTACATTCTTATCTCCTTTCGATACTAAAATCGTACTAAATCTTATTCGTCAATTGGAAAATCAGAGGTAAATGCTCATAAAAAAATTAACAGTAAATCAGATCAAATCAAATTGAACAAAACGTACTGAAACGAGGCAATTTGTGAGTTTATAGGGTTCTATACGATGCGAAACTTAGAGAGGGAAATTAGATTTGTGACTTACTGTAGAAATTATTTTCAAAGTATTTATTTCTCATTCATAATCTTCTAAGTGTACATGGCAATATATATAGGCAAAAAAGAGAATGGTTAATAGCAACCATCTTTACATGGAACCCTAGGAACTAGGTAAGCCTAGGACACCAACTTTCCCTTGATTTAAGGTGAAAAACATGCCCTAAAACAAGGAAAAGAGAAAGCCCTAAAACAAGGAAAAGAGAGAGAAAGCAAGTCCCTAAAACAAGGAAAAAAGAGAGAAAGCAAGTTGCTTCTTCATGTGACTTGGTTCCAACACTCCCCCTCAAGCTGGATCGTGGAGTGTAGTCGAGCCAAGCTTGCTCAAAAGACGTTGACATTGATGAGAGGGCAGAGCCTTGGTAAATAAGTCAGCCAACTGGTCACAACTCCGAGTGAATTGGGTTTGAATGACTTGTGTTTGAACTTGAGCTCGGATGAAATGGCAATCCACCTCGATGTGCTTGGTTCTTTCATGAAAAACAGGATTGGCTGCGATGTGCATGGCAGCCTGATTATCACACATGAGAGACATAGGAGCGTGATGTGGAAACCCTAAATCTGAAACAAGGCTTTTAAGCCAGATTAATTCACATGCAGTAGCTACCATTGCTCAATATTCAGCTTCAGCACTAGATCGAGCAATAACGTTTTGCTTCTTACTCTTCCATGTCACAAGGTTTCCTCCAACGAAAGTGCAATATCCAGTGGTTGATTTTCTGTCAATTTGACTACCTGCCCAGTCTGCATCGGTGTAAGCACTTATTTCTGTTGACTGATGGTTAGACATAAGAATGCCTCTGTCCAGGGAACCTTTGAGGTAACGCAGGATGCGTTTGACAAGTTGAAGATGTTGTATTGTGGGAGCATGCATAAACTGACTGACTAAGCTAACAGCATGGCTGATGTCAGGGCGTGTGATAGTAAGATAGATAAGTTTACCCACCAACCTTTGATAGTAGCTTATATTGGTGAGAAGTTCGCCAGTCAAGTCGATCTTCAATTTGTTGTCAATAGGTGTGATGGCAGACTTGCAATCAGTGAGATTTGCCTCAGAGAGTAAATCAACAACGTACTTTCTTTGACTGAGAAATAACCCTTTGTGAGAGTTGGCCATCTCAATGCCAAGAAAATACTTCAATCTCCCAAGATCTTTGATGGAAAATGTGCAATGTAAGGAACGTTTCAAGGCTTCAATTTCACTCTCATTGTCACCAGTGATAATCAGATCATCGACATAGATGAGAACCACAAGTTTACCACTAGAGCCATTTCGAATGAATAAGGAGGAATCAGCATTGCTTCTTATGAATCCTGCCTTCTCTAAGACAGAACTTAGCTTGGCATACCATGCCCTAGGAGATTGTTTTAATCCGTAGATAGCCTTGTGTAACTTACAAACCATTCCTTGTTCCACTTGATTATAACCTGGAGGAGGTTGCATGTAGACTTCTTCTTGAAGTTCTCCATGAAGAAAGGCATTTTTTACATCCATTTGGTACAGGGACCAACCACAGTTTACTGCCATAGAGAGTAATACCCTAACAGTGTTCATTTTAGCAACTGGGGCAAAAGTTTCCTTGTAATCAACCCCAAATGTCTGAGTGAAGCCACGAGCCACAAGTCTGGCTTTGTGTCTCTCTATTGAACCATCTGCCTTGAGCTTTGTTTTGTAAACCCATCTACTTCCAACAGCCTTCTTTCCTGGAGGCAACTTGACAATGCTCCAGGTGTTATTTTCTTCCAATGCATTCAATTCTTCAACCATAGTGAGTTTCCAATGTGGCACGGAAGAGGCTTCTTGAAATGTTCTTGGTTCAGCAATCTTGGAAACTTCAGTGAGGAAGGCACGATGTGAAGTTGAATACTTCGAATAACGTAGCACATCAGTGATAGGGTACCTTGAAGCATAAGTTACATAATCCAATAGCCTTGCTGGAGGTTTTCTTGCACAGGAAGGATTTCTTCGTACATCTTGTGTTGACTGTAATGATTGTGCATTGTCAACTTGGTTTTCAAATCCTTGCTCAATGTTCTCTTGTTGGACAACCTGTGAATCTGAAGAATTTGTGACTTGGTGTACTTCCTCATTACCTTGAATGTTATGCACTGTTGGTACACCATCATCTTGATTAATGCACATAGGTAAAGGAAACAGGTCATGTGGTGACTCCCCCTCACAAGAAGCATGCCCTTTTTGTTGAAAGAAAGGGGTGTCTTCATCAAAGACAACATCTCTGGAGACAATACATTTTTTTAGAAAGAGGATTGAAACACTTATATCCCTTCTGTGTAGATGAATACCCTACAAACACACATTTTTCAGCCCTGGCGTCCAATTTGTCACGATGTTGATGTTGTACATGAACAAAACATGAGCAACCAAACACTTTCAAGTGAGACAGCATGATAGGTCTCTTCTCTAGAGTTTCATAAGGAGATTTGAACCCTAGAACCCGACTTGGAAGTCGGTTGATGAGATATGTAGCTGTCAAAATTGCATAAGACCAAAACCTTTTTGGAACATTCATATGTAACATCAGGGCACGAGTTTTTTCAAAGAGATCTCGGTTCTTTCGCTCAGCAATCCCATTCTGTTGTGGGGTTCCCACACAGCTGGTTTGATGTACAATTCCTTGTGAACTTAAGTATTGAACCATTGTGTTGGATAAAAACTCAGTACCATTATCTGATCTTAGTGTTTTAATAGTTGAATGGAATTGGTTTGACACAAGTGTATGAAAATCTTGAAAAATAGTTGGAACTTCACTCTTAGCTTTCATGAGATAAAGGAATGTGACACAAGTGCAATCATCCACAAATATGACAAAATATTTATAGCCTTCCATTGATTCAACAGTAGGACCCCATACATCCGTGTGAACAAGTTCAAAGGGTGTGCTAGACCTTGACATTGAGGTTCCAAAAGGTAACCTAGCAAACTTTGAGTAATGACAGGTATCACACTTGGTCAATGGGTGACAAAACTTGGGAAATAGTTTTGACAAAATAACTTTGGATGGATGAGCTAGCCTTTGGTGCCAAAGCTGTTGATCCTTAGAAGAGCTTGATTGAGCTTGGAGGGCTTTTGACAAAAAAGGCTTGGTACAGAAGTAATAAAGACCATTTTGATAGAATCCTTCACCAATCCTCCTTTTGGTGAGAGCATCCTGAAAAATGACATTTGTGGGTGAGAATATGGCTAGACAATTTAGAGTGTTAGTGAATTGTCCTACTGACATCAATTGAAATGGGAAGGATGGTACATATAGGGTGCGTTTGGTACGCGGGACGGGACGGGACGGGACGGGAGGAGGCGTTCCGTCCCGCGTTTGGTACGCCTAAAATGAGTGGAACGAGGCGTTCCACGGGACAAGTTTTGGATGATTTTTGGTTCCACCTCCCCCCCATGGAACGGGGTTGTTCCACGTCTGTGGGACAAAAAATTTTAACATTTTAGGACAACAATGCCCCTTGTCTTTTTCAAAATTTACAACATCCGTCCCGTCCTGTTCCGTCCCGTCCCGTCCCGTCTGCGTACCAAACGCACCCATAAGGCAGTAGACTCTATGGTGTTTGAGACTAAACCTAGTTTTCCCTTTCCCATGACTGAGACACTTTTTCCATTTGCAACTGACACATGAGATGGTTTTGACAAAACTTGGAAATCATGTAGATTTGAGGCCTTGTTTGTCATGTGATCAGAGGCACCCGAGTCAATTATCCAACAATCATGATTAATACTAGTTTGTAGTGCAATTGAGAATGCTTTGAAGATACTTGGAGCTAAATCTTGTGAAACATGATCATGATCAGCTAGAAATCCTGCAAATTGTCCAATGAGTGCAGTGTGGTTGTTCCCTTCACCCTTTGAGGCTTGTGCAGCCTCTCCATGATTTTTAGCTTGTAAGTAAGCTGCAAACTTGTTGATAAGAGTCACAGGGTTGGCTGTAAAGTCCACCAAGCCATGATTGAGAGAGCTGATAGCATTGTGGCCAGCATGTTGAGCCTTAAATGGAACAGTTGATGAGGGTTTTGAAGCCATTGTTTTGTTGTACTTGGGCTTAAGCTCAGGATGTAGCTCCCAACACCTATCTTCTGTGTGTCCAATAGCATTGCAATACTTGCACTTTAGGTGTGGATTCCTTCCCTTGTATGCCTTGGACTCATAGCTCCTGTGGTTTGCAACATATCCTCTAGTCTCTGATAGCTTGAGATTAGGCTCCATATTCATCACCCTCCTTCTTGCTTCTTCACGTTGTACGGTAGCACAAACAATCTTGAATGGTGGTAGCTCCATACTCATTAGTATGTGACTCCTGAGATCCTCATATTCTGAGCTGAGACTTGCAAGTAGTTGATAGATCTTATCCTCCTCAGCTCTTTTGAGAAGAATAGTAGGATCTGTAGTGTGAGGGAGATATACATCCAACTCATTCCACATAGTCTTCAAGCTGCCAAGGTGTTGAACGAATGACTTCTTTTCTTGCTGGAGACAAGTGATATCTCTTTTCAACTAGAATACTCGAGCATAGTTATTCTGATTTCCATACATATCCTTCACAGATTTCCACAAATCTTGTGAGGATTCAGAATAACTAAATATCTCAGCAACATGTTTCTCCATGGTGTTGAGCAGCAAAGACATGACGAACTGATCCTTGCACAGCCATGCTTCATAGGCCGGAGAAGAAGAATCTGGTGTTTCAACACTACCATTGATGAACCCTAGCTTTCCCTTTCCCCCTAAGGCAAGTGAAACTGCCCTAGACCAAGGAAAGTAGTTGAGCTCATTCAACAGCACGGAGCATAGACGCAGGTTGGTATTGACTTCAGAATCAAAGAAACTTAAAGGAACTACCTGAGAGCTTTCTCCCTCAAGATTAACTAATATTTCCTCAGCCATTGCAGAAGTTTACAAAATAACAGCGGAAACAAAAAAAAACGGGCAGAGACAAGTTAAGGATGACACTGCTCTAATACCATGTAGAAATTATTTTCAAAGTATTTATTTCTCATTCATAATCTTCTAAGTGTACATGGCAATATATATAGGCAAAAAAGAGAATGGTTAATAGCAACCATCTTTACATGGAACCCTAGGAACTAGGTAAGCCTAGGACACCAACTTTCCCTTGATTTAAGGTGAAAAACATGGGAAAAGAGAAAGCCCTAAAACAAGGAAAAGAGAGAGAAAGCAAGTCCCTAAAACAAGGAAAAAAAAGAGAAAGCAAGTTGTTTCTTCATGTGACTTGGTTCCAACACTTATAGATTGAGTTAACAACCAGAAATCGCAGCTTCAAAACTATGAAATCATAGCCTTCCATATTCAAAATTGCCGTCTCAAACCTCTGAAATCAAAGCTCCAATATCCAAAATCACAACCTCAAATCTCTGAAATCGTAGAAATCCAAATTATTCATGAAGTTAATCCAATCAGTTCTTCGAAAACGAAAGAAAAAACAAATTCAGAAAAGTGAAGAAAAAAAATGCGAATCAAAACAAGTCAATCCAATCATCAGAATCGATTCAACGCTCAAGAAAACTAATTACCTCGGATCTCAGCAGAGTCCTCTCCTCTGCAGCTCGAATTCGGACTGGATGAGTGGGAAAGGGGTTGAAATCGTATTGAAAGAAGAATATTGTTTCTCTGGGTTCTTACTGTTACTTGATAAGTCATGCACTTGCGCTGGGAAGCAAATGGAAGGAGCTATAATTCGGTTTGGTATACGCTTGATTGTTCGTTACTAGTCCAAAATCCTTTATTATAATGATATATTTCTCAATTTGTCTTCAGAACTTGCATATAGTTGTCAACTTTCCATCTGAACTTTAAATTTTAACTAATTATTTTTCTAAACTTTTATAATTAATCAACTTTCTCTTTGAATTTTAATTTTAACTGATTATCTTCTTGAACTTTTATAAATAAACAATTTCCCTTTGGCGTTAGATTTTAAAAAAAATTATCTAATTTTTCATTTATTTTGATCACGCAGACAACACATAACAACTATATAGGGACAAAAAAAATGAAAAATTGGCAAAAGAAAATTTAAATCTAATGCTAAGAAAAATTGACTATTTATAAAGTTTTTGAGAATATTTGACTAAAGTTAAAGTTTACGATGAAAATGGGCTAATTATAAAACTGCATTCGTAATTTTGTTGTTCGCTTGCAACAAGGCCCAAAAGTTCTTTTCGTGACATATTTAAGCTACCTCTCATTCTTAGACTATGACATCTATGGAATGGTAAATCGCCACGTCACTGTGATATCTTATGTTAATAATATAATATTATGTGTAAATCTCTTCACATGATATTGTATCTTTGACACACGGCGGTGAAGGTAAACTTATGTAATAATATAATATTATTGTAAATCTCTTCACATGATATTGTATCTTTGACACACGGCGGTGAAGGTAAACTTATGTAATGGAAGTTGCTCTTTTGATTTTGAATCATGACTTAGTTGATTGGGAAACATTGTTCGTGGAAAGTTTAGGTTTCATCTAGGTGTTTTAGATGATTACCGTTTTATCAATTCATGAGATATGTAAACATTGTCATCCTTCATCGTCTACTAAGATGAAAGAACTTTACTTTGATTATTATTGATAATGAAAAAAGAAATTACACTTAATCTGGGTGAAATATAAACCTTACCTTCATATCTTAAATACTTAATGGCTTGTTGATTTAACCCCTGGGTTAACTTAGACATTTGGTATGTGTTTTACAGGTACCGTATTCTACCATTAAAATTTCAAGATTGTCCCAGTTGGACCAGTTGCTAGTTCATTGGCTTCGATCCACGAGAAATTTTTATATGGGATGGTAATTCTTTCTCCTAAATCATGAATAGCCAAATTCAGAGTCTGCATTCTTTTTCTCCAAATTTGAAGTCTGGATTGTTTTTTTTCCCAACTTTAAGTCATGTAGTCGAACTTATATGTGTGGAGTTTTAAATTTGATTTTCATAGATGGTGAGTTCTATACTAATTTATTATTATGTAACTTAGCCTAAACATCTCATTTCTTATAATATAAATATATTGTTGTATAAAGATATAAATCCAAACATGTACATTTGATGGCATGCCAGTGGTTAATTTGATTTCCCGTAGATTTGTGGTGCTAATTAGTAAGTGTATATGTAAAACGAATTGCATTTCGTCTGTTAGCTTTGCGTGATGTATTTCTTTTTATTTTTCTCACAGAAAAAGAAAAAGCAAAAGAAAAATGATTTGTCCAAGAGAATCATTTTATCATTTAACAGTAAGAGAAGAGACGAATTATTGTAGCTGTCCTAACTAATAACAGTGTGAAGGGACGATAAATTGGCCCATCGAGATTACGAGTTCTATGAATATGGCATACAGAAAAAATTTCATCCAGACAAACACTAATGTGCGCTGGTCAAAAAGAAAAAAATTATCTAGGTCCGATATGGAAACGTGGCGATATTGTAATTCAATCGCTCAATTTCGATCATTAATTTTAGGATAAATTATATTATACCTCTTTAAGTTTGAGATCTATTATAATTCCATACAATATCTTTAAAATATTTCACTCTCATACATCCAGTACAATTTTATTTCAAAATAACACCTCCGTCAGATTTTTCATCCATTAGTCTGTTAAATGTTGACGTGGCTGCCACATTTATGCTAATGTGGCTGCCACGTGGCAAAAAAAATTATTATTTTTTTTTTTTTTTGAAAAAACCTGAATCTTCTAATTTTAAAAAAAAAGAAGAAGAAAGAGCCGCAACACCTTCCACCCCCCCCCCCTAGCGACTTCACCCTTCCTTCTTGATGTAAATCAGTCAGAGCAATTAAACAACTCGGGTGAAGTTGAATGGTTCGGTGAGGGTAGTAGAGTGAAAATAACCACAAAAGATAGAGGATTGCTAGAATCTTATGGAGTTGAGTTGATATATGAGGTCCAAAAGTTAGAAGACAACAAGGCTCTTGAGCTTTTAAGTTTGATTGCCTTCAGAACAAAAGAACCTTCATATAATTATTTGAGAGTCGCACAACGTACAATAGCCTACGCTCAAGGCCTTCCATTAGCTCTTAATCTTATAGATTCTCATCTGCATAATAAAAGTATAGATCGTTGGCACGCCATATTGAATAGTTATGATTCTTACGTAGGAGAACCTTATACAAGTATTCAAAGAATAGTTCGAAAGAGTTATGATGCATGGGATGATGTTGTGCAACAAGTTTTCTTAGACATTGCATGCTTCTTCAAGGGTAGAGATAAAGATTATGTGTTACAAATATTAAGAAGTTCGAAGCCCAATGTACCTCAAGATTGTATTGAAGTACTCGTTGAGAATACCATCATAACTATTTAAGGTGATAGGATTTTGATGCATGACTTGATAGAAAAAAAAAGGGTAAGCGTATAGTTCGTGAAGAGTAGCCCACTGAACCAGGGGAGCGAAGCATGTTGTGGGATCACAAAGATGTCTACCTTGTTCTAACTAAAAATAAAGTATAGAATATAGGTTCTTGCATTTGATTTGGCATGATATTGAAAAGAAAAAACAAATATTTAAAACAGAACTTGTGTTTTGTTAATTAAATGACATGGTTTGTTAACAATAATTCCTTCTCTCTTTTTTTCATCTTAGGGAAGAAAGAATATTAACTTCTTTTTTTCATCTTAGGGAACAAAGAAAATTAAAGGCATTGTGGTGAAGTTTCCCAAACCAGATGCGATACCCTTGAATGCAAAAAGTTTCTAGCAGATGGTAAATCTTGAATTTTTTATAAACTATAATGCACAAGTTTATGGACGCCTTGATTATCTGCCCAGCGATTTGAGGTGAATTGAACTTGGTGGACTTGACTTACAATATTTGAGATTCCATATCCATCCAAAGCATATGATTGTGTTCAATTTGCCATTCAATTATCATCCAAGACATCTCGTTATGTGGGATGTGTCATACAGTTATATTAGACAATTGAAAGGATTTAAGGTACATACTTCAAGAAATTTTCCAAGTTTTTCATTATTATTAAAGCATGTGACTTTTTGTTTTGTTTTTTATTTTGGTTTCACATAATTTAACAAAGCTTACATTACATCAATGAATTTAAGTGGTTGTAATTTCTTGAAAAAAATTGCCAACTTATCCGGAAGTCCAAATATAAAGCACTTGGATTTGAGTGAATGTAAAAGTTTGATTGAGTTGATGATTCTGTCAGATTCCTTGATAAACTTGTTGATTTGAATCTTTGTGGTTGCTCTAAGCTTACGAGGTTTGCAACAAGACTTGGAATGAGATATCTTGAAATGCTTTTCTTTGTGGTTGCACAAGACTAAGACAAGACGGAATCCCTACTTTAATTGGACATACAAAAAAGTGGCATAAGAGAATTGCCTTCATCAATTTTTTATCTTATTACTAGGCTTAAAAACTTGGATGCAGATGGTTGTGAGAACCTTACAAATATATATATGAGTAGGCGCCCAAAACCGAGCATAACTGATTTGGATATTTTAGATGACAAGTGTATCACATTCTTCCTTCCCAACCTACACTATCTTGATCTTGACGGAAGCAGTTTATCAGAAAGTGATTTCTTTGTGCCTCTTGATTGCTGGTCCACATTAACAAGACTTGATCTGTCAAGAAACAATTTTGTTAGTCTCTCGAATTGCATTAGCAAATTTGTCAACTTGAAGCAACTTAGATTGATTAGTTGTAAGAGGCTTTGGGAAATTCCACAAGTGCTTCCACCAAAACTAATTCACTTAGATCTAGATAATTGCACATCATTGGAGAAAATTTCAAAACTGCCCCCGATAGACTTGACTAACTGCTTTAGACTAAGTGGCGATGAGGTGAAAAAGTTGGAAAATAATTTGTTGAATCAGATTCCTCTCTTGCTTCTTAATTTCTATTGAAATTAATTTGTTGATACTTGAGACATCAGATCACGGACTGTTGGTAATTATTTATCTGTACCTTATTTAATTTTGTAGGAATCTCTTTGGTGCTCTGGATTGGAAATTATTCTTCCAGGCACTGAAGTTCCGAAGTGGTTCTGCTATACCTCTAAACATCCAACAACATTTGAACTTCCATCAGAAAATGAAGGGGAAGAAGCTGTTAGAGGCAGTGAATTTTGTTTTGAAATTCTTCTAAATTTACAAGATGAGACTTCCAGATTGGCTCTATGTATTGTTGTTGAAGCACCGATTCCTTATGATCCATATGTTCTCGTCAACGGGGAAAAAGACTTTCATCCTAATTTAAAGTATAACATTGAGGCAACTCATGTGTGGCTCAAGTTAGTGGATTTAGACGAGCAGCAGAGAGATATATATGTCAAGTTATATTTCAATTCCTCGAAGGCTCGCGCGTTAAAAGTTGCAGGGTGCACAGTATATTGCTCAACCAAGACCAACTGGTTCCCTTGTCTTTAGGATCAACGAGTAGTCTTGATAAGAGGCCTCTTCCAAGTGGAACCTCAGATGGAGGCATATTGATAAAGAAGTGACTTCCATACTCACAGTGTCTGCTTAAACTCTCGTCAATTGAATAAACCAAAAGAGAAAACAAAGCAATAATGGTTGCTTTTTGAGAGGCGATTCATGACAATTAGTAAACAATTTATGTGGATCAATAGCATTTATATTTCGATTCCAGTCAGTTTTAATAAACAGCTTTAACAAAATTTTGATTCTGATTCAACATCATTCTAATTTATCTTTAATTCAATTCCTCTCAATCTAATTACAAATTAATAAATGAGCCCAATTAATTCATGTTTGAGTTCCTTTGTGTTATTAGTTATGCATTAGGAATTGAACAATACTTAATTATGGTGAAGGAATTCATCTTCAAAACACTTCGGTCTCGTTTGGCAGCTTGGACTGTACTGACTATGTCTGTCGGATAGGATGAATAGTCACCGGACAGTACTAACTAAATTAGTCGGGCGTTTGGTGCAGTATCAGATTAATGACCGTATTATTTATACAGTGTTTGGTATTATATCAGATAGGAGGAAAACTTAAAATAAAATTAAACTTAAAAAAAAATGAAACCCAGATCTCTCCGCCGCACCCCCAAACTCCCTCCCTCTCTCCCTTCTTCTTCCCCGACTACAGAACAGAAGAATCCCAAATAATGAAACCCAGATCTCTCCGCCGCACCCCCAAACTCCTTCCCTCTCTCTCTCTTCTTCTTCTCCTTCCCCGACTGCAAAAGAATCCCAAACCCCCTCACTGGCCTGAGCTCAGCCCTGACCTCTGAGAATTTCTGGAAGGGCTCCCTTCGGGGTAAAGCCCTGCAATTCTAAGTCCAAATTTCTTGCTACCTTCACAATCTCCTGATTCAAAGTTCCTAGGTTCCTCACCTGCCAGTTGCAGGCAATGGTAGAAGGAGCGGAGAGCGAGAGTGAGAACGAGCGGAAGTTCCCAGGTTCCTCACCTGCCAGTTGCAGGCGATGGCAGAAGGAGCGGTGACACGCCCGCCCCTTAGTTATATTTAATTCTAGGAATTTACCCCCAAAACCGTTTTCAATTATACCAATTTTAATCCCTAGAGTTTTATAATCTTTCAATTTAGTCCCTAAAACCCCTCTTTAATTTTATAATTGTTTTGTTTCTTAAATTGTGAGCCCACTGGGCCCACCTGTTTCTGTCACCCTCCCCGAGTCCCCTCCCTCACTTCTCTGTCTCTCTCCCTTTCTCTCTGTTCTTTCTCTCCCTCGCTGTCCCTCTCAGCCCTCTCGATCTCTCTCTGCACCCTCACTCTCCCGTAACCCTCTCGCCCCTCTCGCGCGACCTCACCACCACGATCACACACACACGCACCCTCGTTCTCTCTCTCGTCTCTCATCTCTTCCCGTCGCGGCGAAGACAGAAGAACCCCAGAGAAACTCTCCGGCGATTCTCCCTCTCTCCGACGAGGTAAGCCCCGATCGACTTCCCTTTTCACTTAATTCGCGTGTGGGGTTAGGAATTAGAAATTAATTTGGTGAAATTCTCTGAGTTTTAGGTCGGAATCGCCACGGGGTGCACGCACCCATCTCCTCCGGCGGACCCGCGAGCCTCGAGGCCATTTCCGAGCTACTCCGGCCGTTCTCCGTCGGATCGAAGGTATCAATCTTCTCCTCTCTCTTCGCTCTTCGTTTTCGTAGGTAGATCGAGGCCCTAGGCCTCCGTTGGTAGCCGGCCGGAGCTGTAGAAGCTCCGGCGTCCGTCCCTGCTTGCTCCGGTGCAACTCAGACCCTTTGGGCCTGAACCCAGATCCCAACCCAAACCTTTTGGGCCTTAGGCCCGTAACAACCCGACCCAATTAGTTAAGTTATTTTAATTATATTGTTAATTAGGCCTTCGGGCCGTTTTAGAACTTCGGGCTTTGGGCCCGTTTAGGACCCAGCCCAGTTTAGTGGCCCGTAGGGTTTTTATTTTAATTATGCAAATTAATAAGGCCTCGGGCCTTTTGTGCGGGGCCTTGGGCCCGTTTACCCCCAACCCAAAAGCCCTTAGGGCCTTGGAACCAGAAACCCCAAACCCAAGGTTTATAAGCCTTGGGCCTTTATTCAAACTAGGGCCTTCGGCCCGTGACCCGTATCCCTTAAACCCTAAAGCCCTTTTGGGCCACCCCCCACAACCCAAGACCCTTGTTGGGTCAGCAACCCAAACCCAAACCCGTTGACCCTTTGACCAGGTCCGGGTTGACCTTGACCCGTGGACCCAACCCGTGGACCTTGACCCTGACCCGTTGACCCGACCCGTGACCCGGTTGACCTGTTGACCGTTGACCCGGTCAACGGTCAACGTTGACTTTGACCGTTGACCGTTGACCGTTGACTTTGACTTTGACTATGACTAGTCAACGTTGACTTTCTCGGTTGACTTTTTCGGGTTCCGTCCGGGACCCCTCCTAGGCTAATTCGGACGTCCTGGACCCGTTTTTGAGGTCCGTTTTCCCAAATAAATTCGTTTGAATAGAGTTTGACTGAGTTGTACCCTTTATGTGCTTAGGGGCAACTAGTGCGGCTCTCTATGTTCGATAGCAGCGCAGCGTTGGATGGCTCAGTACTGTGAGTGGACCCCTTCTAAAAATACTTACTTTATTTTAAGAAATTATATGAGTGAAATGCTTGAGTATAGAATAGTGTGATACGATGTTTGAGTATTGAATGCTGAAATATAATGTTGAGATTAAATAAACATATGTGGCATTGATCTGATACTACCTAGTGGTCCACTTCCGCTACGGGATGTAGGGATAGGGTTCCGGTCCATCCCGGGCGACGGTTATGGTGCTGGCATAGGGCCTGGAGTGTGTTACCTCTGACTTTCGAGTACAGGGACGGGAAGCTGGCATTGGGCCTGAAGTGTGGTTTCCTCTGACTGTATGCTCAGGGACGGGGAGCTGGCATGGGGCCTGAAGTGTTATACTGGACATTCACTAGCGATTATTCTGATATGTTTATGACTCTATACTTATGAGCTGTTATTTGGGTATTACCTTACGAGTTAAACTGAATTGGGATGTTGTGCGATAAGATATGATTATGATTATGAGTTGTGATTGAGATACTGTACTGTATGGTAGGTTTAGGAGAACTTACCTATATATCACGTTTTGGTTTTCTAACTTGGGGGTTAGTATCTTGATAACTGTTTTCTTATATGTATATCAAATTGGTCCACTCACCTTTGTTTTGCGCCCCCTTCAGGGTTTAGATTCGAGGCATGCAATCCCGGCGTCGAGGCACTTCCGCATTTGGCATCTTCGAGTCCTCTCGGTGTAGGACCTACTCCTTGTGTATTAAATTTTGTATTCTTTCTTGTAGTACTTCAAATTAGATGTATGTTCTGAACACGTTCCTGAAACATTTATTAAATGTGTAATTTAAATTCTTAATTCTCGTTTTTATACCTTCTAAATGGCTTTCGTCACCCCTCGGGTGTCGGCCAGCACGTGACCACCCCGATGTCTACAGGACATCGGGGTCGGGGCGTGTCAGATTGGTATCAGAGCGTGGTTTGTTCAGAACATACTTAGGATCTTCTGTCACCATAGTAGTGTGTCAGTTATGACGTCATTTGGATGTCGTAATTTCTGAAATTGGCGCCATTTGGCACAGTGGTACAAATCTTCTCTGTTTGGATTATCATCTTCGGGATGAAATACTAAAACTCGTGTCGGGATTAGGCCTCATTGATGACGTGTTTGGTGGGTGGACGGATTTCAGCATATGACGATACTTTACGACGTGCCTTCCAAGGGAATGGCGGGTAAAGTCGGTGTTACTGGGAATTAACGTGTTCGAGAAATTTCAGTTTAGGGAAGTCTGGTCAAGACCAGCTGTAGATCGGTAATGACGATGCCACTCTGCAACATGCGTTCCCTAGGAATTGCGGGCAGAGTCGGCTCTACATTGAAAATCTTGGGAAACGGACATCTTGGCAGTACGAGTTGGTTCAGACCAACTAGGAATCTGGAAACAGTAATATCACTCTGCGACACGTGTTCCTGGATTGGCGAACAGTCATGCCTTAGTGATAATTACTTGAAACTTTCAAACTTCGTATTTGGGGAAATCGGGTAAGTACTAGTCGAGGCGATGACTAGTAAGTGGTAGTTGGTAGGAACAAATCGATGTTTCCGAACTCATTACCGCTGAAGGCAACTAGTGTAAATCCTTGGAACAAGTCATCAGTGATTGTTCTATCGATAACCTTCTTGCATCCTCTAGCGATGAAATCAAGTCCCTTAATCTTTGACCGTCAGCTTTACACCGAATCCTTCGGCCGTTGACTTTGTTGACATTAAATGCTTTTCTTGGAAAACTCCTTAGCAGCAGTCAATAATCTCACCAATTCCTAAACGGAGTTGTGATTCTTGCTGTTGTTGTAGTTGAGTCAGATGATGAAGATCCAGACTTGGTTGGATAAACAGACTCCTTGAATTTACCTGGGATTGGTACTCGGTGGTAAACCCTAGCTCTTTATCCACGTACTTTTCGGTAGAGGTGAACCTAGCCTCCTGCTTGTAGCCTAACCGATCAATGCTCTTGTTCCCTACCTGTCCTGCCTTGTACTTTCAGTGTAATGGTTTAAAACTTACCATATTCATCTTTGTACGAAGATCGAGTTTAATTTTGAATTTCTCTGGACTCATTGAGCTTTGGTTTGCTCAAGAGCATCACTTTAAGGTAGCCAATCGTGTCACTGCATGCATACCCAGACTGCTTTGTATCCTTCTTTATCATTCTGTTAATTCAGAGGTATTATGTTTGAATTCTGAACCTTGTGATAGTTCTCACAAGGTGTAGTAAATTTTAAAACGTCTTTGGCCTCGTTAAACCTCATACACAGTTCTTAACTAACCTTGAGCTTAGACTCATGTTTCTTTTCTTTTAGAAACTAGTCAGTTTTGGTACGACACTGACAGTGAAAAGAAAATTTTGACAACGAAGTGTTGTCTCATCTAATCGTAGTTCTTACACCTTCCAAATTCTGCGGAGGTGTATTGATTAAATGTTTGACTGCACGTTGATGCAGTAAGATTGAGTCACACTTGTGCCTCCTAACAATTGGAACGGCACGATGTGAATTGTCTTATCCTGGAGCTAGAAATAGCAACGACCTACCTGGTTGAAAATGTGGTGATGCTTTCTCTACAGTGAGAAATGTTGCATCCTTGTTTACCCAAATGCATCAATGACTACGATTGCATCATCGTGTACTACCCCGATTTTTGCAAGCGTAATGGCGGAACTCCTCAGTAGGAAGACTCACACCCAAATCTCATTTTGGGGCATCTGACCCTAATCGGACAACTACAGCGAGATCGTTTCGGGATAGAAAAGCTGAAAAGCTAAATATACCGAAATCATATAAGCTTGTCAGGAGATTCAAAACGTCAGATCATTTCACGAGTTGTCGGACGAAGTTGATGACCGATGATGTTATTAGGTGTGTGACATCAGGTCTTGAATTGTTATTAATCCTTAACGATCAAATTAGGCACGTGCATGAACTCGAGCATCAGAGTGGTTATTCAAATCCGGATATCTTGTACTCTAGATTTGATGGACTTGTTTTGACCCTCAAATTCTTGAGTGTTCTTTTAGCTTTCTCGACATGGTTTCTCGCTCAATCAGTGAGGAATTGACGATCGATCGATTCGGCAGAAGTGTACACCTAGTTCATATCGTGTTGGACAGGAACGTTAAGAGCATAATCTTTCCGCCAGATTTTCCCGACTTACCGTAAAGAGTTTCACGTGGCTGCGAGGTTTCAGCTGCTTTTGGTAAGAGTTGGATGAAAGTTGTAGTATAGATGATCGGCGAATTGTGTCGTCGTCTTACTATAATTTATAGGCATCACATCGTTTACTTCTCCAATGATATGTGTTCCTCCCGACGTATCCTCCCACTACCTCTCTCCAAGATCTTGTGGATGGTAGGTACGTTGACATCTAAATATCCCTAGCAAGTTTATTTCGTACACTCGGATGTGACGCTCCGGCGTGATCAAGAAGGGAATCTGAAGATCTTTTTGCTTCTCTCGAAAGGCGTGTGCTTTCATGGTGCTTTCAGGTTGATCTAGCAGGTCTTCTTCTTTCCACCAACATTAATCTTGTTTGACTATAAATCTGCAACTAAGCAAAAATGGAGAGGTGGATTGAGCACTGCAACAACTCCCAAGAGATACTGCTTGTTGGGAAAAATGAACTCTCGTTTTCCACTTGCTTGGTTCGAGCTTTTGGATCTGCTACTAACATGGTGGTAAGACAAAACGATATCGAGAAAGTAAAAGAAGAGGAATAGAATCGCTAAAGAAGAATTACTGAATCAGTCAAATGGAAGTATTTAGCTTTGAGAAAAGGATTGGGAGTTACAGCAACTATCAGACCGTGATTAACGTGAGAGTGAGACTTCTCCTTTGCCGTTTGCTTAGCCAGAGCTTTTGACTTCGCTGTCAACATGGTGGCCACTTCTCTTGAATCCCAAGTTACTCTTCCAAGTGGATTCAGAGTTGGCAAAACACTGGAGTAGTTGGTCACATTTGGAAGAACTGATACAGATAGAGCGCTTGGTTCTGGATGGAGTTTTACGACGATGGTTTCCGTTCTGTTCAGGCGAGTACGACACGATTTGCGTTACGATAGGAGAGTTGCTACAGGCAACATAGGTTGGCAGAGTAGTACTACGGACTAGTAGTTAGAGGAACGAATTCGCCACGTGTGCAATCGTGCACCATCGAAAATTATTGCTTACTTATCAAGACAACGGATGAGTGGTTGATATCACGGGCGGCCGACTGTTGTATCGATAACTTGTTCGTTGGGTTGTTAAGCAAGTGAGTAGATAGACTCGTTTATAGTAGCCGTTATAGATTCCGCTATTCGCTAGGACTTGACTCAAAAATAAATCTATTCTCGAGGTACGTGTCGTTACGTACGCTTGGACAAGACCCATTTTCGTTTTCAGTTCTGAATTTTCAATGCAAGTATTTTTACTCCCTTTATTTTAGTAATTATTTTTATGTTACAAATGTTTTGGGGGAAAGTATTTTCGTTTTCGGTTTTAATTTCAGCTTGAAGTTTTCGACCTATATGTTAGTACGTATCTATTTTAGCCTTAACGTATTTTACGTATTTACTTTTGACCCTATGTTAGTATATGTTTCTAATTTTATATCTTTATAAATTATATCTCTATTTTTCATTGATGGGGAAGAAAGTAAGAGATTGGAGGCATGATAGAGGATTTTGTGAACCGCTCGCGACGGTGTGACATATTCTCTTTAATGCACCCCCTCTAATTTGATTTCTCATTATATACTTATATTCTTCCTACTATTTTCAAGTATTTTAACTTACTAGTGATTTTAAATTTCGGGGTCGAAATTTTTTTGTAAGGAGGGTAGAATTGACACGCCCGCCCCTTAGTTATATTTAATTCTAGGAATTTACCCCCAAAACCGTTTTCAATTATACCAATTTTAATCCCTAGAGTTTTATAATCTTTCAATTTAGTCCCTAAAACCCCTCTTTAATTTTATAATTGTTTTGTTTCTTAAATTGTGAGCCCACTGGGCCCACCTGTTTCTGTCACCCTCCCCGAGTCCCCTCCCTCACTTCTCTGTCTCTCTCCCTTTCTCTCTGTTCTTTCTCTCCCTCGCTGTCCCTCTCAGCCCTCTCGATCTCTCTCTGCACCCTCACTCTCCCGTAACCCTCTCGCCCCTCTCGCGCGACCTCACCACCACGATCACACACACACGCACCCTCGTTCTCTCTCTCGTCTCTCATCTCTTCCCGTCGCGGCGAAGACAGAAGAACCCCAGAGAAACTCTCCGGCGATTCTCCCTCTCTCCGACGAGGTAAGCCCCGATCGACTTCCCTTTTCACTTAATTCGCGTGTGGGGTTAGGAATTAGAAATTAATTTGGTGAAATTCTCTGAGTTTTAGGTCGGAATCGCCACGGGGTGCACGCACCCATCTCCTCCGGCGGACCCGCGAGCCTCGAGGCCATTTCCGAGCTACTCCGGCCGTTCTCCGTCGGATCGAAGGTATCAATCTTCTCCTCTCTCTTCGCTCTTCGTTTTCGTAGGTAGATCGAGGCCCTAGGCCTCCGTTGGTAGCCGGCCGGAGCTGTAGAAGCTCCGACGTCCGTCCCTGCTTGCTCCGGTGCAACTCAGACCCTTTGGGCCTGAACCCAGATCCCAACCCAAACCTTTTGGGCCTTAGGCCCGTAACAACCCGACCCAATTAGTTAAGTTATTTTAATTATATTGTTAATTAGGCCTTCGGGCCGTTTTAGAACTTCGGGCTTTGGGCCCGTTTAGGACCCAGCCCAGTTTAGTGGCCCGTAGGGTTTTTATTTTAATTATGCAAATTAATAAGGCCTCGGGCCTTTTGTGCGGGGCCTTGGGCCCGTTTACCCCCAACCCAAAAGCCCTTAGGGCCTTGGAACCAGAAACCCCAAACCCAAGGTTTATAAGCCTTGGGCCTTTATTCAAACTAGGGCCTTCGGCCCGTGACCCGTATCCCTTAAACCCTAAAGCCCTTTTGGGCCACCCCCCACAACCCAAGACCCTTGTTGGGTCAGCAACCCAAACCCAAACCCGTTGACCCTTTGACCAGGTCCGGGTTGACCTTGACCCGTGGACCCAACCCGTGGACCTTGACCCTGACCCGTTGACCCGACCCGTGACCCGGTTGACCTGTTGACCGTTGACCCGGTCAACGGTCAACGTTGACTTTGACCGTTGACCGTTGACCGTTGACTTTGACTTTGACTATGACTAGTCAACGTTGACTTTCTCGGTTGACTTTTTCGGGTTCCGTCCGGGACCCCTCCTAGGCTAATTCGGACGTCCTGGACCCGTTTTTGAGGTCCGTTTTCCCAAATAAATTCGTTTGAATAGAGTTTGACTGAGTTGTACCCTTTATGTGCTTAGGGGCAACTAGTGCGGCTCTCTATGTTCGATAGCAGCGCAGCGTTGGATGGCTCAGTACTGTGAGTGGACCCCTTCTAAAAATACTTACTTTATTTTAAGAAATTATATGAGTGAAATGCTTGAGTATAGAATAGTGTGATACGATGTTTGAGTATTGAATGCTGAAATATAATGTTGAGATTAAATAAACATATGTGGCATTGATCTGATACTACCTAGTGGTCCACTTCCGCTACGGGATGTAGGGATAGGGTTCCGGTCCATCCCGGGCGACGGTTATGGTGCTGGCATAGGGCCTGGAGTGTGTTACCTCTGACTTTCGAGTACAGGGACGGGAAGCTGGCATTGGGCCTGAAGTGTGGTTTCCTCTGACTGTATGCTCAGGGACGGGGAGCTGGCATGGGGCCTGAAGTGTTATACTGGACATTCACTAGCGATTATTCTGATATGTTTATGACTCTATACTTATGAGCTGTTATTTGGGTATTACCTTACGAGTTAAACTGAATTGGGATGTTGTGCGATAAGATATGATTATGATTATGAGTTGTGATTGAGATACTGTACTGTATGGTAGGTTTAGGAGAACTTACCTATATATCACGTTTTGGTTTTCTAACTTGGGGGTTAGTATCTTGATAACTGTTTTCTTATATGTATATCAAATTGGTCCACTCACCTTTGTTTTGCGCCCCCTTCAGGGTTTAGATTCGAGGCATGCAATCCCGGCGTCGAGGCACTTCCGCATTTGGCATCTTCGAGTCCTCTCGGTGTAGGACCTACTCCTTGTGTATTAAATTTTGTATTCTTTCTTGTAGTACTTCAAATTAGATGTATGTTCTGAACACGTTCCTGAAACATTTATTAAATGTGTAATTTAAATTCTTAATTCTCGTTTTTATACCTTCTAAATGGCTTTCGTCACCCCTCGGGTGTCGGCCAGCACGTGACCACCCCGATGTCTACAGGACATCGGGGTCGGGGCGTGTCAAGCGGAGAGCGAGAGTGAGAAAGAGCGGAGAGCGAGAACGAGTAAGAGGCCGACTAAGTTATACGGAGAAATTGGACGGGATTAGGAAGCAGGTATACACCGGGTAAAAAAGGTGGCCGGATTATTTAATCAGGTGCTTATTTAATCCAAACGGCACCAAACACCGTACACCATATTATTAGTACTATCCGGTGTTTTATATAGCGTGCCAAACAAGGCCTTCGTGACTTACAACAGAATTTCGTGCTTATATTCGAAATTATTTATATTATAAATCACTAATAAAATTATTAACACGTGTGAATTCAATAATCACAGTATAAAGTTACTGCCACTTGTACATCCATTAATTCATGATATGGTAAGTAATTGTTTGGTAGTGTTTACAAAGTTACAGACAGTTGTTTTAGTATCCAATTGTTTAAAGAATTTTATTGTTGAAGATAAGTGCCTGATTAATTAAATATTAAACTTTGATTGTGTGGATAAACTTTTGTTGGTGCATATAAAATCACCCTATCCTACTATGGGTTAAGTTTTCTTACGTCATCCTTCTGGTTTATTATTATTATTATTATTATTTTAAATTATCATTATTAAGAAGACACTAAGGAGTTCGATACTATTATAATAAATTAGAGAAGATGAGAGTTTCTGGGAATACATAAATAGAAACTCAACACATGATCCATTAAGATATTAGATCACATGTAAATCGTTTTAGTAATTTGCATAAACATTTACTTTGGAAAGAAAAAAAAAATCCTATCATATTGCTCAATTGATAGAATGCCTAAAAGGACCAACAATTAGTTATGAGTACCGATTAAAGAGTAGGTAACATTTTAGAGAAATTTTTAACATAATTGTCACACCCGTTACTAACTCTTATGAGGAGAACTAACTGTTATATTTTAAATAAAAAATATGAATTATATCGTTCACATCGTACTTTGACAATTAAATTAGTAACCATGGTTGATGACAAACAAAAATGGCAACAGTGAGAACAACATCCACGTTTTTAATGTCCATCATTATCCGTCCAATAACGCATACGTCAAAACTTGATAATTTTAATGCGAGGGAGAGAGGTCCGAGTGCGAAAAGCACTCACATACGTGATAACTTGTCCCAACCGGCACAGAAGTAAAAGTCCGTTACGTCACCGCAAGTGGCGTGATCTGGTGGGATCATGACCTACGGGACACTCTGAAACCCATGTCATAACGAGGTCAAATCTTCTACATTCAAATTTAGTGTGGCCTCTTTGTTACTCTAATAAATTATTAACTCTTAGTTATTATCTTAATTTTTTTAAATGTTGTTGTTATGAATTTAATATGTGTTAATCACTTATTGGGGCCATAGAGAGGCCACGACAAATTTGAGTGAAGAAAATTTGATCTCACGGATCCAAACAGTAGTTTGTCTTTTTCTCTATGGAAAGGAATCATCTCTTAATACCTTCTTAATCCACCAAATTAGAGATCCGTGCCGCTGAAAATTAATCCAACGACTGAAGTTATTATAACTTTAAAATTGATCATTGTTGTAGCTATTTAATCAAATTTTAACGGCACAAATTCATGATTTAGTGGATTAGAAGGAAGGGATCCGGATCCCACTCCTTTCTCTATATATTGTAAAGTGCGTGTCACAGTTGATCATGAGCATGGCTGAGTCACGACTCGGTTGCTGACTCACTCATGTGAATTATCACATGCATGCGATAGAAATAAACGCACCAGCTTACCATATCAATATCATCAACCTAGTTGCCTGTGCTCACTTGTCACTTTCTCTCTCTTCATTTTCTCTCTCAAACTTTCATACCTCATTACCTGCACCAACAAAACGATCACAAAAAAATTCAACCAGTCACACATTTTTCGTCTGGTAAAAATGCGTTTCTGATCGCTGTGTTTGGTCTCGATTTCGATTTTGATCACTGTGTTTTATTGTTTTCGTCGATTTGGTCATTGCGTTTGGTTTGTTTGAAAAATTTCCAGTCTCCAGAGTTGAATTATTGAAATAATTTGGTGTTCGTGGAGATTCTGGTTTTGGTTTCGGTTTCGGTTTTTTTATTAAGATTACAATGATTGGAAATGGGGTGGTGGGGATTTTGGCCGAGTCTGTGAACAAGTGGGAGAGAAGAGCGCCTCTGACGCCGTCTCACTGCGCTCGGCTTCTCCACAGCGGAAGAGATAAAACTGGAGTTTCTCGGATCATACTGCAGCCCTCGACGAAGCGAATTCATCATGATGCAATGTATGAAGATGTTGGGTGCGAAATCTCTGAGGATTTGTCACAATGTGGTCTGATCCTCGGCATCAAACAGCCAAAGGTATTAATTTTTCGTTCGTTTCATATAGCATCAAGTTTGTTAATTGATTTGCAGATGTAAGTTAGGCTAGCTGGACAGAATAGTTTAGAATATCGACTTGTAAAGAGAAAGTTTGTCGATTGATCACAAATTTTGATACAATTGTTTGGATTTGGTGCAGCTGGAGATGATTCTGCCGGATAGAGCGTATGCGTTTTTTTCGCATACTCATAAGGCTCAGAAGGAAAACATGCCACTCTTGGATAAGGTCTTGTTTGATTTCGTATGTTTTCGAGCAGTGAATCGATTTTTAATACTTGGTTTCCTTCGTTACCAATTTATCGATCTCTGTGTGGTGTGCAGATCCTAGAAGAAAGAGTGTCGCTCTATGATTACGAGCTTATAGTCGGGGATCATGCGAAAAGATTACTTGCATTCGGAAAGTATGCTGGTAGAGCAGGATTTATCGACTTCTTGCTCGGTTTAGGACAGAGTATGTTCCAATTCATCCAATATCTGAGACGTTTTAAATTCATCTGCTATGGCAAGTTTGAAATAGGGCATGGGCTGGAATTTTCGTATGCGTTTTCGTTTAGCTATGTTAATGTGTGCATCTCTGGGTAATGCTAGGGAGACTAAATGTGTAAACAAAATTTGCAAGCCAAATGATGTGTCACCAATAGAAATAAGCATGTTCATCAAGGCTTAAGTAATAACCCAGTCATCAACTTACTTCTCATTTAGTTTACAAAATTTTGTCTACAAATTTAGTCCTCCTAGCGTTACCCGCGCATCTCTTGTGTACTTTTGGTACTTTGGATGTCAGGTTTTTTCTCACTTTGTTTTAATTTGTCAAGGGTACCTAAGTCTTGGATATTCGACACCGTTCCTATCGTTGGGTGCATCTTATATGTATCCGTCTTTGGCTGCTGCCAAGGCGGCTGTAATTTCTGTGGGCGAAGAGATAGCAAGTCTCGGACTGCCATCAGGAATCTGTCCTCTTGTCTTCATTTTCACGGGTTCAGGAAATGGTACATGCTTGTTCTTACGAAGCTTAAATTTCTATAACATCTAATAGCAAAATATATCTTATGTAATTTTATTTCCTGTAGTTTCTTCTGGTGCACAAGAGATATTTAAACTTCTTCCTCATACTTTTGTGGAACCAAGCGGACTTCCGGAGCTATTTGGGGCAGTAAGTAGTAAAACTAGTACAGTAAATGTGGTTCCAACTTGATCCAGTAAGATAACAGTAATAGAAGGAAAAAGGAACTTCTAATTAGGTTCGTATTGACTCTAGAGACATAAAATTTTAGGTGGAAACAGCTCTGCGCAAATACATGTCATGCCTTCTTTGTGTTAGGTTCTCAATTTTTTTACTAATTAGGCCAAGGATGCTGCTCAACCTACCCGAAAATCGAAAAGGATCTTCCAAGTATACGGTTGTGTTGTGACTAGTAAAAACATGGTTGAACACCACGATCCAGCAAGAGCATTTGACAAAGTAAGTTCCCTGATCTCATATTCTTCTTTTTATTCTTTGTTTGTCACATCTCATACAACAGAATATACTAACTCAAAACGTCTGCATTTTTCAGGCTGACTATTATGCGCATCCAGAACACTACAACCCTGTTTTCCATGAAAAAATAGCCCCGTATGCATCTGTAATCGGTATGCTTTACACTCTTCTATCAATTTTTGAGACAAATCAGTAGAGTTAATGTCATTAATTGAATGCCTTGGATTTTAACTTTGAGGATTTTCGAAACCATTTGGTACTCAATTATCGTTATCCATTTCATCCTCTCATTCCATTAGATTTTAAGTCTTTAAAATCTAACTCTTTATGTTCTTTTGCCTTGCAGTGAATTGCATGTATTGGGAGAAACGATATCCTCGCTTATTGAGTACCAAGCAGGTTCAAGATCTAACAAAGAAAGGAAGTGCGCTTATTGGAATTGCTGATATAACTTGTGACATAGGGGGGTCAATGGAATTTGTCAACCAAACCACATCAATTGACTCACCTTTCTTCAGGTACAAGTGATGAACTCCATAGATTCGTGCATAAACACAACCTCAAAATGCATTTTCTTGCTCGCAACATAGCATTTGCAGCCTTGAAATAACAGTCCTTTCGGTAATCATGGTTTGCAGATACGATCCTGTGAATAATTCTTACCATCGTGACATGGACGGCGGTGGTGTGATATGTCAAGCTGTGGACATTCTTCCAACAGAATTCGCAAAAGAGGTGCACTACTTTCATCCCTGCCTTCTTTTTCAGTAAATGCAGCAATTATAGGATAGTCTAATGCCAGAGATTATACTTCTCATGGTTTGATAAAACAATTCATTTAATTTTGGGTAGGCTTCGAAACATTTTGGAGACATATTGTCCAATTTTGTTGGTCATTTGGCTTCTACGAAAGACATTACAAAGTTGCCTGCACATTTAAGGAGAGCTTGCATAACCCATGGAGGAGCACTTACCTCATTGTATGAATATATTCCGCGTATGAGAAAGTCAGACTCAGAGTAAGTTTCGCTTTCATCTCACAAATAATATATATACTTGCCTTTTGTTCTTTGGTGTTACAATAAGCATATGTTCTCTTTTTGATTTGCAGAGAAATATCAGAGAATCCTGCTGATCACAACTCTAACAAAAACTACAACATATCAGTAAGTTTCTCTGTTTCTATTAACATTTTCGGATA
This sequence comes from Crataegus laevigata, assembly GCA_963580275.1. Classification (NCBI taxonomy): domain Eukaryota; kingdom Viridiplantae; phylum Streptophyta; class Magnoliopsida; order Rosales; family Rosaceae; genus Crataegus; species Crataegus laevigata. The sequence goes on along the minus strand of OY756942.1, from coordinate 33,113,085 downwards.
TTTCTCCGCTTTTCATGCCATATATGCTGAGGTTCATTTTAAATCACAGGTATCTCTCAGTGGTCACCTATTTGATCAGTTTCTGATAAATGAGGCCTTAGATATCATTGAAGCTGCAGGCGGCTCCTTTCATTTGGTTAAGTGTGACGTGGGTCAATGTTCGGATTCTCCATCATTCTCCGAACTTGAAGTAAGTAGACCTCTAGCCAGTTTGGTTTCGTCAAGTACAAGTTATCTTTAAGTCAAATTTCATAACATGAACTCGTTGTTATGGACAGGTGGGTGCAGACGACAGGGCCGTTCTTGATCAAATTATCGACTCTTTAACTTCTCTAGCGAATTCAAACGAAAATCATGACTTAAAGCAAGAGAAAGATAAGATTTATCTGAGTTTTGGTGAAGTCCAGCACAGTCCCACTAAAAAGGGAAATGACACGAAAAGGAAGGTTGGGGTTCTGATTATTGGAGCAGGCCGGGTCTGCCAGCCAGCTGCTGAGATGTTAGCGTCAGTTAGCGGAATATCATCCCACGAATGGTACAAAACATGCTTTGAAGATGAATTCGAAGAGATTAATGATGTGCAAGTTACTGTTGCATCTCTCTACCTAAAGGATGCTGAAGAGGTATGGCTGCAGAAAATCCATATATTTCAAAAACCTGCTTTCAATTCTATCATGATGTATATTTTTTCATTCCAAGAATGATGCGCAAACTTTTATGTGTTCGTCTCATTTTTTCGCATTTGAACATTTTGATGCTGAAATTTTGGAGCAGATCACTGAAGGTATTCCAAATGCAACAGCAGTTCAACTTGATATTTCAGACACTGGCAGTCTGCATGGGTATATATCGGAGGTAATGACTTTTCTGCAGTACGGTTTAAAGAGCAGTTTTTGAATTTCAGAGAACTCGAATGCCTAGCAGCTATATCACAATTCACAGATGATCAAAATGATTTGTTTAACTTGGATGTCTACTATTTTCGGTGTTCAAAACTTGCAAAGCTTCAATTGCAGTCTTATATTTTTGGTGTTCTTTGTTTCCCTCATGCAGGCTGAACTTGTTATAAGTTTACTGCCGGCTTTTTGCCATGTTACTGTAGCGAATGCATGTATTGAGGTACTTCACATTGCCTCAGTGTTATTTTTTCTTTGTTTTTCATTCTTTCCATTTTCGGTTTTGCCTTTCCTCCTTTAGCTAAGGAAAAAGGTTTTGTGTCTTCGTTCAGCTTAAAAAGCATCTTGTCACTGCTAGCTACGTTGATGAATCCATGTCAAAACTGGATGAGAAGGCAAAGAGCGCTGGTATTACGATTCTTGGTGAGATGGGTCTGGACCCTGGGATAGGTAATGACTTATGTCTGGAAGTGCTTTTAGAATAACCAGAAACGCTTTCAGATGACCAAAAACAAAAAGTGAAGAATTGAAACTAGTCCTTGCGATTGCAAAAACTTTAGCCTATTAGTAATGCAGTTACTATTTTGATTTCGTCCGACTTCAGATCATATGATGGCGATGAAGATGATCAACCAAACACACGTTCGGAAGGGGAAAATAAGGTCTTTCACTTCTTACTGTGGTGGACTGCCATCCCCAGCTGCAGCAAACAATCCGTTGGCATATAAATTCAGGTAACTCGGATTGGATACCCTCCTTAATTATATCTACTGTGTATAGTTTTACTTGTAACTTCTATTAACCTATCGTTTCAGTTGGAGTCCTGCAGGAGCTATTCGAGCTGGACGTAATCCTGCCACGTACAAATCTAACGGCAAAATTGTAGAAGTTGATGGTATGTTGTCAGTGATGAGCTATTTTGATTATCATAATGAATACGAGTCATTCTGCACTTTTTCACTTTTATCTTTATGGTACAAAATTGCAGGGGAGGATATTTATGATTCAGCTGCGAAATATCGGGTTCCAAATCTTCCAGCTTTCTCGTTAGAATGCCTTCCAAATCGTAACTCCCTAGTTTATGGGGACTTGTATGGAATAGGACATGAAGCATCAACAGTCTTTCGTGGAACTCTTCGATATGAAGGTATGACATTGCTTGGATTCTAGGTTAAGTTAATGCTTAGATTCTTACTAGAATTCTATTTTGCGTAGGGTTCGGAGAAATAATGGGAACGCTTTCAAGAATTGGTTTATTCGAATCTGAACCTCATCCGCTTCTTAAGGATGCAAGGAGACCCACATTCAGGAAATTTTTGTCTGAACTCCTCAAACTGAAAACTGAAGATCTGGACAGACCTCTGATCGGAGAGAAAATCATCCCCGAAAGGATTGTCACGCTCGGATACTGCAAAGAGCAAGGAGCTGCTGTGAGGGCAGCTAAGACTATCGTGTATGCACATTGCACCTCTTACCCCTTTTCTTTCCATTCTTCTTGTGTGCTCGTATTTACTAGACAGAGTAATACCGAAATGTATCGGTTTGTTCTCCGTTGTGGAACAGATTTCTGGGACTTCACGAGCAGAAAGAGATCCCCGCCTCTTGCAAAAGCGCATTTGACGTTGCTTGCCTTCGGATGGAAGAGAGATTAGCATACTCCAGCACGGAACAGGTAGGTTACTTGTGAGACAAGTGAAACAGCGTTATGATAGCCAAGTCATTTTTCACCAAAATTATGCATAATCTGTGTGATTTGTGGTCAGGATATGGTGCTTTTGCATCATGAAGTGGAGGTTGAGTTCCCGGATGGACTTCGAGAGAAGCATACAGGCACTCTACTGGAATTCGGGAAAATGAAGAGTGGTAAAATGATCACCGCCATGGCGTTCACTGTTGGAGTCCCAGCAGCCATTGGAGCTCTGGTACTTGCTACTCGTTTCGATGATCTTCTATAGTATGCAGTGAGATAAATCCCTAACCAAATTTACTTCCTTGCAGCTCATACTGGGAAACAAGATCAAAACCAGAGGCGTCTTGAGACCTATCGAACCAGAAGTATATGTCCCGGGTAACCACTTGCTCTTATTCTTCATGATTTAGCCTTTTTCGACATGAAATTTCGTTGTCCGCAACATAACTGGTGTATTTTTGTGGTGTTGCAGCAATGGATATACTACAAGCATATGGAATCAAGTTAATGGAGAAGATCGAGTGATCTGAACTATCTCCCTTCGTCTTTCCTGACAAATATCGACCGACCCAACTTGAAACTCGACGCGCTATTGCTTGGTATCGCTCGGGCGCAAGGGAGCACAGATATTTGAAAGGAAGTGTTTGATATAAATTATGCAACACGACTCCAGTGAGAAGTTTGCAGTGCCTTTTTTCTAAGTTTAGCGGAAAATGGCGTTTGCAAATGGGAGGAGCTTACTGTTCCTACTTGGTGTAAGAAAAATAACCATGCGAACAATGAATTTGACACTTTTTATCAGATCAAAATTCAAATACTTGAGTTCTCCAGGAATGCTTTGTGATAACATCGAATTGAGCCGGTTATCGTGTCGGGTTCAAACGAACTTGATCAAACGGTAATGATGTACAAGTTTGTGCAACAAAATTGAGAAACAACCGATTCATAAATTCAATGCAGTGTGTAGGCATTTTCATGGTTGTCAAAAACATAGTAGGGTTAGAACAAAATCCGACATCTCCGCCTTTCTACTAATAAACTGCAGTAGCAGTTAGGAGTGGGTTCGGTTTCAATCGGTTCAGTGGCAAATACAAAACAACTAGCAAACCTAATGAATAAAACAAGGTCATACAGTTAAACAATGAAAATTTTGGATTATTCGAGAATTTTCGTCATCCTCCATATTTACAACTTGGGAGTTCCTTTTACCCTATTCTCTTCTAAATGAATAATGAGGAGAAAAAGGAATAGAAACCAAACCCAATCCAGGGTTGGCTTTCAGAAATCTGACACCTAGTTGCCAGAAGTTGGGTTAATGATACGATATTATCACCTAAGAGTGTTTAGTCTAATGTTCAGGCCCTTGGTAGCAAAACCAAGAGGTCTGGGGTTCGATACCTCTCAAGGTACCCACCTAGCAATTGCTAGAGTTTCTTGCCTCCCAAATGTTGTGGGGTCAGGCGGGAGGCCTACTGATTAGTCGGGTCAAAGATCCGGAGAGACTAGTTTCCAAAAAAAAAAAAAAAAATGATACGATATTATCACTTCTCACCATTGTCCTACTAAAACTTTCACCGGACAACCCTATTTGGTCCGGTCTCTAAAGACTAGAGTTTCGTCATCAACGATACTTTCTGTAGCATCCTTCTGAAGGACTCCGTGTTCTCAACATATCTTGACAAATTGGCAGTCAATCTTGTAATGGGTTGTAAGAAAAACTATGAAATTATGCTGTGTATCGTCATCAGCTGCTTCTCGACTGCTTCCCAGTTATGAACCTTGGTGACCAAGGGGTGTTGATCAATAGACTCGGTCTTGCACCAGGGATATGAGTTCTCATAATCAAAAAGTAGAACCCTGATCCCCACCTCGGCACATTCAAGTGCATATCTTGGATTGTCATCGATTAGAACCTTTGCTCCCAGGGACCTGGCAAGTACATGTCATCAGAACAGAGAGCTGCTATACTATGTATGGTAGGACAATGATTGGGTCCTATGAGGAGATGGTAGTCAACAAAACCAACAAGCAGGTAAACATGCATCATTATTGGAACAGGAAACTTGAAAAGCGGATTTATAGGTTCAAAAGATGCATAATGCGAAGTTTGAAATACATTACATCTTCGAAACTATCTGAAGTTGTTCGTGAGGATACCTGCATATTTCTGACTTAGGCCTGGACTCTCCATGCAAAGCCCAGTGGTTGCCAAAGTGAATCTCCTGAAACAGCCCTGAAAAATGTTGTTCGATCCATTGAAGAGTGTGGTCCTTAATTACATTCTGCCGAGACCTATTAGCACAGAGATGCCAGAAGATCAAGTTACTGAATGCTCTGATAACCATAATAATAAAATGGTCTCAGCTAATTGTACATACGTCACAACCGACAGGTCACAGAAATCTGACAACTTATGAATCGTCGCCTGAGCACCTGGGAGTGGATGGATCCCGGTCTTGAAATATGATGTTTTAAAGAACTCGTGAACACGATAATCGGCTGCCAAAACAAATTAGGTAACCAATCGTGACTATGCTTTAAAGAAAGAATAAAAGATATGGCAGGAAAAAAAGTGCAAGTAAAATTTTAGCAGCAATCTCAAAACATTTATCAAATGTCTGAATTAAAAATTTGACCATGAAACCAAAAGAATCTGGTGATTTAATACAAAGACGGACACATTTATAGTACCTTCATCACGTGAACAGTTCCATATCTGTAACAGAAAAGAAATTTGATGCATCAGGATATGTTCAAGGAAACGTAAATATTCTCCCAAGAAAGCGTATCAAGGGAAAGGGTAACAGAAAATGTAAAAATATAATATATCCGTGAAGCCTGCTACCAAAGAGAACTTGCACCTTAAACTACAGACTAAAGAACTCGGATTTCTGGAGTAACAACTCAATTCAACTCAATCAAACAGAGCAAGGAATGGATGATGCAAGCAAACATTACCATATTCCAACACAAGAAACGTCTGAAATATAAATCACAGTTCACGATGTAAAATACACTTCAAGTCGAGAATACAAAGTATACCGCCAACTACTACGAGCATACTTGTAAACAACTCACAGGTTTGCTATACTATGAAAGATGCTAAAAACATTTGAAATGTTGAGTCATATCAACTTGCAGTGCGAAATATGGCAAACAAGCAAGCAAACCAACAACCACAATTGCATGACTCTACATATGTAGCAGTCGAGACTCATTGACTCAACAGTTGGCAGGTAATACCTTGAAGAACTCATACACATGGTACTCCGAAACTGAATGGTGGGACGAGTAACGATCAGCAATAAAGCGGTTGAGAGCCGAGACAAAGTTTCCCAATACTGCTCATAAAAAACAGCATTCGGACAAAATAACCATATATCAGCTAAACACAGTTCCAAACTCTCATTTTGGTTAAATCAAGGCAAACCCAAGTTGGCAAATATAAAAGACAACATAATAATCGTAACAGAAAATGAGAATCAATGTATATACATTACCCTCGTCCACATCGACCGCGACAACGATTTTATCACCGGGCAAAGGATGGTGTGGGATTCCGGCCCGGCCTCCGCGCTCCTGGCAACCATTTAAGGAGGTCAATCCAACGGTATCCGAGCTGCCGGGGTCCAGCTCAAGATCACGAACCAACTGAGCATTGGGATGACGCTTAATGCTATTGCTATGAGACTGATTGTGGGGATGATGCTGAGATGGTAAGCACCCCTTCACAACAAAATTGCACCCATTGCTTGTATTCCTCAGATTCCCAGGAAAAATTCCAACTTTCCCAGGAAAATTTCCAGCTTTCCCGGGAAAATTCGCAGACTTGCAAGAATGGCCTGCAGAAAAATGGGAAGGCGTCCATTGAGCTTGGGTTTGAAACCCTCTGCATCCACCATGGCTAAACAAAAAAGCAGCCGCCATGGCCTCTGTGTACTGCTGGCGGCGATGGAGGAGCAAAGGTCGGTGCTTTGAGCTTGCGAAGAGGAAACAATCGACGCCTTGCCTTTTCAACAACAACATAACGATCCCCAAATGCCCCTCACACCCAAAACCCCAACATTCACAGAGATTGCAGCATAAACCCTAGAAACTGCCGATTTGGGAATTCCCAACTCCCAAAACGTAGCGGGAAGATTCCTCTGCAAAATTTTGAGTCGATCACGGGATGCACGAAGTTGGGAAGGTGAATCCAAAGAATGCAAGTCACGTATATTCATAAAAGCAAAGAAATTGGAAGCTCTCTCCTCTCTCCCTCCTCTCTCTTGTTTGTTTCTCTGGAGAAATGATCCAATCGTATAAATTTGCAAAAAAATCTAATAATTATTATTTTTTGTTTAATTCTGAATTAGCATTTAGTAATTTTTAGTTTATGAGGATTAGTTATTGGTTAAAGCAGAAACTCGGCCTTGATTTCCGATTAAATTACAAAATTTCAATTTGTAAAAATAGATGCCTTCCCTCCCTCAGTAACTTTCTTCTACTTTGTTCATACCTGTGTGTATCATTTATGGGACCCACACCAATGTGATCCGACGGTCCTGATTGTGTCCACGTTTTCTGCTTGTGGTGGGCCGTCTCTGTCTTTTCTTTTCGTCTCCTTTTGTTGCTTTATTTTTGTGTTTTCTTGGCCATTGAATAGAAAGTGTCGAATATTGGCTTTGTTTTGGATATGAAAATTGATTATTTTATGTTTATTTTGAGTAACCCTAATCAACTACATGATTAGTTACTTTGTAATTGTCATTACCTCTCTTTGTGCATCAATAACAATTTCTTTTTGTTCACATATTACAACATGCAATAATTAGTATTCTTCTTTTAGATAATCTGTTTTGTAATCGAGTGTATCATCCTTACGTTTACAATCGAGAAAAAATCTTATGTCTAAACATCCGTACAGTGCACTAAACACAAAAGAATTAAGGGGTTCTTTGTGTGTGTGGTCAGACAGTCGCGTTACTCAAACGCATGGACAAAATACAAGAATTTCTCTTTCATTTTAATATTGTTAAAATTCTCTCGTACTTGTTCGATTAGCCAATCAATCATTAATTCTAACTATCATATAATGTAATCAGTTAATCTGATTTAAAAATACATCGTTTCAATATGAAGGGGATTAAAATGGACAAGAACACAAATGTAGGTAAAAAACAATCAGCATCGATTCATTGCAAAGTAAACCTTAAAATATATACAAGTGGTGGTAAACCCTTACAATACATACAATACAAGTGGTGGTGAAAATTTAGATGATCAATGTGGACACTAGAACAAGCGCCAGTAACCCCATCACAACTTTGTAGGAGCTGTGCTCTCTCAGTCCAGCAGCCGGCGAAGCAGGAGACCGCTGTCCAGACTTTTGGAGATCAATCATGATCTCGAACCGGCACGAACCATTCTGAGTCGGAGTTGGATCCGTCTTTGTAATGACTGAAAGACCAGAGAAGTTGCAGGCATCGTTGCGCTGGTCCATTGTTTGATAGTACATGTTGAAAGCATACGAGGCATTGCTTTTAGCATCAAGCATTCCACAAGAAGATCCATTTCCAAGACTGGTGCAATCTGCATGGGAGCAAGCATAGTCGGTACTTTGAGCCAAATTTGGATCGGAAGTGCTCGCGTCCGGCGACATTACGCACCATTGTCTAGGCAAATACTTCACCCCTTTCGCCGGAACCAAAGATTTTCCGCTGCCCATGTCCAACGGGTATTTGAGTGATCCGTCGTAATTGAGCATCCCCCAATGCCTCTCGAAATTCCCGGGCTGAACGCTCTTGGCATCTTCATCTATGAGTGCAAATATGTAAATGTCGGGCGCGGCTGACCTCTTTGGGGTGCCTTGTCCCGCAAGGATTCGGTTTAGAAGGCCTTGGTTGAACCGCCGGGCGTCTTGTATGTTGGCATTAGGGTCACCATCCGTTGGCCATCCGACTTCTCCGACAATGACAGGCAATTTAGAGAAGCCGTTCTTTTCGAGGGCGGCAATGCAGGTGTCGAAGTTGGCATCAAGCACGTTGGTGTAGGAGATCGAGCCATCGACAACGGGCTTCGCAGTGTTGTTGAAGAAGGCGTATTCTTTCGGAAAATCGGGGTCGGCCTGGAGGCTGAGGAAAGGGTAGATGTTGATGGTGAGAACGCCGTTGTTGTCGTTTAGAAACTTCATGATGGACATCATGAGGGTGCGGATGTCGGACCGGAAGTCGCCTCCGGAGGGAAGGCCGGAGTCAGTCTCGTAAACGTCGGCGTTTATGGGAATCGTCACCTTCACTTGCTTCCCTAGCCCTGCTTTTATGAGGGCTGCTTGAATATTTTGGAGTGCTGGAAACGTGGTTTTCAAGAAAGTGTCCTTGTAGGCTGTGAGGAAAGGTTCATTGCCCACGGCCACATACCTGCTTACATTCAGATGTTAATTTGATATCTGATATAGGAGAAATTCTTGGGTCGGTAGATGAACCACGCACGCAAAAAGTAGAACTCCCTTATATTGGGTGGGCCAACATAGGACCGTGTGAAACCTTTATAATTTTGAGTCATACGAAACAACGAGTAAGAAAATTTTGAGTCATTTACCTTATATCGACGCCGTTTTTAGATATGTAGGAAGATACATTTTGAGACACCCATTTCTCAGCGACAGTAACACTACTAGCAAGTGGTGCCAATAAATCATTAGGTATCCCCACCATAACCTGGATGCCAGACCTTCCCAGAGCTTGCAACGCCCCGGCATCAGCTTCGAACAGCTTCACCTTGCTGAAGCCATTGTCCTTCAAAAGCTTGACGACGATTTTAGGTGGCAACGGGTGCGTCGAACGGGTTCCCCAGTTGCACGCCAAGCCTCCAGCACCAAGCACCCCTCTCACCACGCCTTCGCTGGCAACGCAGAGCAGCAAGAACAACAAGAACCGGAAACCCATGTTTTCTTACGCCCACCTCACTTCATTCTTCGGTTTTTCGAGCGTATTTGTACCGGGTGGAAATGTGCGTTGATGAGAGGAAAGGCAAGGAATCAGATGAATGTTTAACTGGAAAACTGGATTCTAGGAGGGAAAGGGATAGAGTGAACTTGTTGTAAACCTAGTTTTTTTATGCTCCAAGTAGTTCCTGGATGGGAATCAAAAAACCCATATGGAAGGAATTGCCTTTTTCCCAACAGGAATGTTTGTCCCAGACTAGAGCCTTAGGGAAAAGTTCCTTTCGTATTATTCCCACTTTTCGTTTAAGAAAGTACTTTTAAATAACTGAAAACGCTTTTAGTCATTTAAAAATACTTTTCAAATGAGCTACCAAACTCTTTTAATATGCTTCTGTAAAAAGCACTTATGTTCATAAGCACTTTTGTTAAAAGCATGTAAAATAAATTTATTAAAAATTCAAGTGGGTTCTATAAGCATTTAATTCAAGAAGAGTAATCAGCTAAAGTTAAATTCTAAATGACCATAAGCATTTAATTCAAGTGGGTTCACGAGAGTTAATCGGCTAAAGTTAAAGTTTAATACGAAAATTGACTAATTAAAAAAGTTCAAGAGATAACCGTCTAAAATTAAAGTTTAGTAGGAAAATTGGCAGCTGCGTACAAGTTCAGAGAACAAATCAACAAATACCTCTAAATTAATTCAAGTGGGTTCTAAAAGCATTTAATTATGTGCTTCTTATAGAAAGAAATTTAAGTTTTTTTTTTTTTTAATTTCACTTGCACTTTTACTAAGTATTGATTCCAAAACATAAGAGCTTTCAGCCGTTTTCAGAACACTTCAAAACAAGCTGTGAAAATGCTTTTATACCTAGAAGCACTTTTAACAATTCTTAGCCATTCAAAATAAAAAAAAACAATGATTCTGTAATTAATAACATCTATTAATCATTTTGATTTCGAATAATATCTACTAATCACTGTTACTTAAAATTACACAACAGAAAAGGAGATGATTTGAAACAATAAGAGGCCGATTCAAAACAAATTATGTTCACTCTTTCCTCTCACTTTTAACTCTACATTAGGACCATTACAACAAAATTTACTGCGTAAATCGAAAATTCTATAGGCACAGGAGAAAGAATATCAGCTGAACAAAATTAAACCATCTGCGTTTGGAGCGGTGACGTCGAAAATCATTTCTGCCGGGTCTCTCGTCAAAGTGGCAACACCTAAAATAGCTTATGGCAGAAGTGCTTTCAATTGTGCCCTGAATACATCACCAAGAGCTCCGCGAACATCCATCTGAACGAATCAAGCAAATATAAGTTTTCCCGAACGTATCCTAAATCTCTAATTGGTAATTAAATTTTGTAAGAGCATGGGGTGTCAAAATTAGTTACCTGGTCACAGCATACGAGCTTTGTAAGCAAAGGATAGAAGTCTCTCAGGTGCCTTCTGAAAATCTGTTGGTTCATAAAGCACATGCCTTTAAGCACCTGAAAGACCAAAACAACGAGGAAACTATCGTCTGTTAATACTGCAAATATTCAAAACAACTCAAGGGCAACTGATTCTGTAAAATATTGTCCATCAAACAAGCACAATGAGGTGAATCCGCCAACCCAATCAAATTGGGGTTTCAAGATTATACCTTGATAATTATCGGAGATCGTAACTCCAGCACTCGATGAATATCCATATTAGTAGTCTCCCCGGAACCGGACTGCAGATCTGATGCCTCCCTGAGTACCTGTTCACAGAAAGACACCAGTTTCTCTTCTGCTAATCCTTCGACTTTCTCTTCACCATTAGTTTCTCCCTCTTTGTCGGCACTAACCCCAGATGTTGCTTTCTGTAAGATCTCCAGATATATGACAGTTCCTGCTAATTCTTGGCGAATAAGATTCAGAGGTGGCCTGTCCAAAAGATGAAATAGTCACAAACTATGTTCTTTTGTCCAACAAACTATCGTCCTTGAGGAGAAAATTCTAGGGCAACAGAAAATAATTTGCGCACAAGATTTCGTCCTACCTCTCATCAGTAACTTGGTGCATGCGTGTTCTGAGATTGGTATATGAATTATAGGAAGCAGCGAACTCTAATGCAGACAGCAATATGTCCATAATAGCAATCTTTTGTGGTGCTGTCAACTTGCTCCAGTATTTCTTCTACAAATTGCAAGCGATTTTATTAGGAAGACAGTTCCCGGAGACTTTTTTACAGAAACCAATGATAACAAAATGGCACCCAAAAAAAATTCAAAATCCAAACCTGAATACTGTCAATGGCGCCAAGAAGTAAAAGTTGAGTGATGCATTTGCTCCTACAAGTTCCCAACAGTGAACTCTCCTCCTCATCTCTGATATCAGGTTCGACAACCTCAGGTGCCTAATGCAGCATAAGAATCAAACACATCGCATGAAAATATGGAGGCATATTTACGTGTCAAATACCCACTAAATCCGGATGCCCTCTGGCCTAACAGAATGAACAATAAATCCTGTAGGAATTAATATCCTGCTACAGCATACCCTAATAGGAGAAGATGGTACTGAAGCATCGGATGGAATAGCCTTAGGCTTAGAAAGATTTCTGAGAAACAGATTGTCCATAATTCTTTGACCTATTGTTTGACTCCGTTGGAGGCTTCCAGCTTCAGCAGATTTTGAAGCACTTCCTGATGGTGATGGAAGGCCTACAGTAAAGCTTAGCTCCATCAATCATAGTTTTAGGACAAATATTGACTCTCTAGGTTCTATTAATAGAGGAAATAAATTGTAGTAATGGGTAATTAGAAAGTATTTTTCGATAAATGCAAACTACCATAAACACATCATAAAAACCTGACCTTCAGATCCATCCGTGTTCATTTGCACCCCAGAGTTTTGTTTGGCCAACACTGGTGCATTTGGATTTCTTCCATTATCACTGACATCAAATTGACGGCTATCCACTCCATCATAATCAGACTTTATGGAAGGGCTATCACCTGAATTGACCTCTAAATCTCCTGTTAGCACCCTATTATTGTTCTTCAGATTCTCAAATCCCAAAGCATTTAGCAGCTCAAGTGGTTGCGTTGTGTACAAAGCATCTCTGATGACAATAATAAAATGATTAGTATTAGAAGTTAGACCAATCACAAAATATTACCAAATAATAAGAGATTCGGACCTTAGGCTTTTCAACAATGTATCCCAGTCGCTCTCACTAAATTGATGTCCTCCAACTTCAATGAGATGCACCAGTGCACCCAGAGATAATGAAACTACTGTTTGATCAGTCTTTTTGGCACAATCCAAAAGTAGACCGAGTAGGGGTGGCAACATGAAACATACCTCCTGCACAAACAAAATACTTCCCACATTTACCCTAATCTTTGGAACACCAACTTCAAAATGCACTAAAGATTTAAAAAATTTTACCACCAGAATCAAAGATATGATAATACCACTACAATATTTTTTTTACCAATACAACTTATACATCATGTATTTCGCTCAAACTACCTTATAAAATGTGTTGAAAAGGTTGCAAAGCAACTGCAGCGAGTGAATGCTCGTTTCACGGAACCATTCATCATCAGAAGACACCAAGCTTTCCTTTCCAGCATGTCTCACGTGATCAAATATGGGAAACAAGACCCGATGAAAAATGCTCTCCCAAAATGTTGATGAGAACTTGGTACCTCTCTCATTCAGTAGATCAAACAAAACTTCAAGTGCACAGCTTCTGACCTCTGGTCTTGGATCCGATGTCAGATCAGAAAGACCAGCCAGCATTGGGAACCAATAATGTTCGGTCACATCAAAAGTTGTATCCATATTTACATCAAGAGGCCTCAAAGCACCACCAGGTATAAGACCCTGAAATAAATTGAACAGCGTTAAATGCAGAGATCTCAATAGCAACGTGACAAGCTATCAATACAAGCAAGTTGGAAGACACCAGATATAAGGACATGAACCCACAACAACCACACCACCCGCAGCAAAGAAGCCCAAGATTCTGATTTTTTTTTTTTTTTTTTTTTTGCTAAATAGCCAGTCACCAGACTATCAATAAAATAAATTAAAAAGCTAAGTAACCCTTTTTCTTTCTTCTTCATTCTTAATCATTTGAACAATACGTGCTGTCCACGACCTCCACCTGTTGTCATGTCATATTGACAATCCCACAAAGCTAATTGGAGTATTATGTAAGATAAATTATCAAACCCAATCATTCCAATTTATAAACTTCACCTAAACTTTTATGGATTCAATTTGCTACTAACGTAGTTCAAGATATTTATGGTATCTGCCAAAGACAAATACTAAAGACAATACGTGAAAGCAACATGCAATGAATGAAAAGGCATTCACGAAGAGGAAATGTTATGTATTAGTATACAAATGATAGGTTCAACATGCAGTAAGCAAAAAACAAACCAACAAACCTCTGCCAGACGATCCTCACATATGCGCAAGAGTGCAATAGCCTTCAAACTTATACGGTGTGAAGTTCTATTATTAGCAAACCTGATAAGACAGTTGACACAGTCCATGAAACAATCTCCAACTACTTGATCGAAGTGTTCCAAGATAACTGCAAATTTCAACATATTAGATAATACAAAAATTGTGAAGATGAGTAAAAACATCAATATGCAATGAAGAATGTAAAAGAAATTGTTACCCTGTTCAACATTTTCAAATGCACTCTCAACGATTGATTCCAATTCATCATCTGCAGCAGCTGTAAAAATCATGAAAACACTACGCCATCCAGACTTGATGCTCCCTACTTTTGATTTTATCATCTGAAAAAAAAGGCAAAAGAATCAATTTTATTTGTAGCAGTCTAGCAGGATAGTTGTATATTGAGAAAATAAATAAGAAGAAAGAAGTGCAATCGGGAAAGTATATTATGTCCACATACTTGAACAATGCAATCAACTATTAAGCCCCTTATGGTTTCACTTCGACTATTGCGCATAAGAACAACAAAAGGTTTAAGAATGTCATTTTGGAATGTGAAATTGGCAAGTTCCGCTCGCTCCAGATACTTCATACCAAGCTGCCTCAGAGAATCTATTGCATACATAGCAATTTTTTCATCACGATGACTCCCAGCTGAAATAAAGTGGTTTGCCAAAACAGACCATATTCTAGCCCAGACCTGTAAGACATTATTAGACAGTCAAAATGTGAATTAATTAAAAACAACCAAAACATAAAACAAAATAACACTTCATGACATGTGGTTAATGATGGTTATCTTCATGCAGACACCTTATGCTAAGTCACACTTCACATGTCATGATTCAATTTCCTTAGTGAACAACTTCAAATACGAACTGAACTACAGAATGTACTCATGCAGCATAGAAATGCCTGAAGTGGCCAAATCAAGGAGTGAGCTTAATCTATGGACTAATCAAACAATACCAGAACCAAGCAAAGGGTAAATTAGGGTTATCCAATGAAAAAACCAATAAAATATTGACCCCACTGGCTCCAAGATAGTAGGCTGGGGATGTGAAACTAAAATAAACGGAATAAAGGACAAAGAACATCCTGATTTTCCCGAAGCTTACCGTAGTAGCTGATAAGTATTAGATTTTAATAAGCATGTGGCTCACAGTTTAACATTTAAGAATATTGACCCATTTGTGCCAACTCGTTCAGTTGCATAAAGAAACTGATAATTGTACAAAAAAACAAAGGATGGAATGCAACTCCAATAAGAAATGGGGAATTTTATGCGATGAAACAGGGGTACCTTCTAATGTTTAATCCAAAGGTGCAAAGGGCATCCAACGGATCCAATGTCAATAAAGGGCATTAACCAATTCACTATAGAGCATCACATGACTACCAGCAACAGACTTCACAAGATTCACCATCTAACTTACCAGACAAATGACCCTGCATCTTTTTTATCTCTCCCACATTTTGATTTGTATTTTATTTGTATAAGTATTTCACAATTACGATGAAATTTATGAAAATTGACTCGCTCTTTGCTTTGTTATTCTGTACAAAAGGATCCTGCCTAATTCACTAATTTGGGGGAAGCTACTGAACTTTTATATTTGAAAAATACAAGCAAAAAAATAGAGGTTTCGCTAGTTAAAAACATACCATGCGTATACGAGCCATGTTGTAGTAGCTGATCTCAACAAGTTTTTGCAAGCTAAACACACGAGCAGGAGTTTGTTTTAGTTCTTCAGCTGATACACCACAGAGAGCAGTGAAGAACTCCACTACAGAATCACTAGGAAGCTGAACGCTATTCACAAATACTTGTTCAGAAGGTTTTGCAGCCAACTCTCTTAAAGATTGAAGAAGAGCATCTTTGGAGATTTGGTTTGATCCTTGCATGACTGTTGCTGCTATAGAAGGAGTTGAAGTAATAAACTCAAGCCGGGAAACACATTCTAAAACTGCATTCCATGTATCTCTAAGGGAGCCAGTCTCTGAGTCACAAAGAGAGAGTAGAGTTCTCAGTGCTTCCACATTTTTACTACGCATTTCCTTCGGGGCATGCAAGAAAGTAAATCTGAGAACCAAAATCCAAAGCTCAATTAGCATTATCATGAATTTTGTTTTTGCATCAAATTTCTAAGCTGTGATAGACAACACAATTCTTTCCAGGTCAAAATACATATTTTCACACTAAATATATATATAAGGTACAGATCGGGGGGACACACTTTTGTTGAGCCCACTCCATAATATATATCAATGATCCAACCATCTATCTTTTAGATCTTCCCTCAAAGATCATATATGCCATAAATCACCCAAAGCCGAAACCATATGACCTTGGATCCAATGGTAGTCATTTTACATGTTTGTTTGTGGAACCGTATTTATCCATTTTCTTCACTGCAATGAATGTCTTAATGGTTTTGGATTTGTCTAACGCTTTGCAAGAATGATCTATGAACGATGAATTGAAATATAGACAAGTTGGATCGTTGAAATACATTACAAATTGGGCCTACAAAATGGGTGTCAAAAGCGTAACAACAAATTAAATAGATGTAGAAATACAGAAACATTTGGCAGAAGAAAAGGACAAGACTATTTACCTGACCAAAGATGTTAAAAAGGCATAGCGCATGGTATTCATTCCGAGAACATGTGTAATGTGTATTCCAGCTTTAAATCCCTCCATACAGAGAACAACCCTCGACTTATTCTCACCCTCCTCCATTGTAACAGAAAAAGTAGCGAGCAAGGGCCATCCTACAGCTTCAACCATAGGCCTTACTAGCTCTAATTGTTGTGTAGTATAGAAGACCCCTCTTTTTGCCCCTTGATTCCGAAATATGGCTTGTGTTTTCTTAATGATGGCTTCACTTTCAGACTTAGTATCAACGGACAAAGCACTTCTGGGAAGAGCCAGATTGAGGATACTGACAAGGCGACCTCTCTCTTCACCTTCTGGTTTATATTTTCCACTTTTCTCAAGACCAGCAGTCTCATCTTTCATCTTTATCTCTTCTTTAACAATTGAATCATAGATTTCTTCCAGAAGTTCAGTTGGAGCACATTCTTCTGCGTCATCCACAGCATTCATGCGTATAAAATCCGACTTGGACATTTTAGGCCACACCATTGGATTATGCGCATCAGTATTCAACATTATAACTGCATATGCTAAAATGTATGCGGTGTCTGCATTTTTGAAAAGACCTGGATTATCTGCACAATATCTGCACATGCAATACATTCAACAACGTCACTGGCCAACAATAAAAATGGCATATAATCTCACTAAATTGGATTTTACACAATTTCATGGATTACATATGTTAGAACTTAGAATCATATGCATGACCATGCAAGCTTACTCACTATACATTTATACACAGAAAATTAAGGAAACAGACAGCAACAAAACATTCAGAGACACCCCCAATACCTTTCTGCAAATTTTTCCATGATGCGATCTATCTTTTGAGCTTCCCCTGGAAGTCTGAATCCTTTAAGAAGTTCACGAATTGCAGTGTCAAACTTCATTCCTGAAAACTTCATGGAATCTACATAAGCATGCATCACAGCAAGGGGAAATTCTTCATGGTGACCCAAATATTCCCCAATCATAGCCTGACCAAAAAAAAAAAAAAATCATTTAAGTACCAAGAAGTCTGTATCATTGTAGAAAAGCAACATATAAAGAACAGAGCTTCCACCTTGTCCAGACTGGGAGTACTTCTCAAAAATTGGGCAACTGAACTGGGTGTATTTTCCACCAATTTATTGGATTTCAGATACTCAACACCCTTTACTGGTTGCCTATTGAACTGCATTATTATTAATTTTCCAAATCAGTTCCAGAGTATCAGTTCCAGGGTAGCAACAGATCAGTTATCAGCAAAAATTAATAGTTATATGAAAATATATATTATCCAGGTTAATCAAGTTAAAAAATTTGATGCAGATTAATTACCTCAGAGATGGCAGCTTCCAATGTAGATTTATGAGCTTTTGCCTTCTCAAAGTTACTGGTTACATCAACAGACTCTTTAGCTTCTCCATCTAGAGACCGAGTCTTATTACTCTGGTTTTCTGATTCTCCACGTGACTTTTCCCAATCAACTAGTGATTTAAGCACATTCACGAGACACTGGCAAGGTCAAGGAAAAAGAGGTCATCCCGCAATGTCTGGTAACACCAATGAATATCTAGCAGAATAAACATATGATGAATCTAGGAAAGGAGTAAGTTGCTAAACCTACCTGAAGAGATGAACCTTTAATTGAGGTTGCCTGTGATACTGCAACCGTATTTGGATCTGTGTTTTGAGACCCTTGAGAAATTCTGGACAGACTTGTAACCTATAGTAACAGTCAGAAAACATTGCAGATGTATTAGATGAACAAGAAAAAAAAAATGGATGGAAACAGATTGTGAAACAGTATGCAAAATCGTACCATACGCTCAAACAAGTTTGGTGCCTCAAGATCACAATCATAGTTCACAAATATGTCAACAAGCATCTGAGGATCCTTGCAAACTTTTTCAACCATCCTGCAAAAGGGAAATCATAAGGTTCTCCTAAGACGTGTTAAAAGTGAATGCCACCAAATATTAATGAGAATAACATGCGCATAATAATACTACAAATGTAACAACCAGAAAAACCAACATACCTAAGAACGCTTAATTTCTGGCTAATTGGAAAATCCAAGCCATCCAGTGATCGTAGAACTATCAAGGGAAAGAAGATGCCTATTTCACCCTGAATAAAATTTGTTGGCGTAAGGAACTGAATATATCAAGATAAGCTTTGTATCTATTTGTATAAATCATACACCTACCTTGAGGCTTTCTCTTAATCGCAACAATAGCACTAAAAAAATTCCAGTTGCATACTGCAGGAAGGAAACGTATAATCAGAAGCACTAATCTCATAGCATATTCTATTAAAATTGGAGGAAAGAAAGATATATGTAAACCTGAAATATGACAGGAGACTGGGAAACTGAAGCCCGCAACAAAGCATATGAAAGGTATGCTTTCACCGAGTCAATAAAATGGAAGTTCCTAGTAAATGGATGGCCAACCCCTTCCAATAAACCCTGAAATACCATAGAATTAATTACATTATTCATAAAACACTGCACATAAATATAAGAATGCTCCTTAAGCATATAAAAAAATCAAATTCGGCATTCCCATATCACTCTTTTTCCTTCCATTGTCTTTTAAATACTACTCTCAATTACTAAACAATATTGCCAGTTTTTCATGTTAAGCATCCATCGATAAAGCATGCGCATACAAGAACAAATTAAATCACCAATCTAACCTGCAACAGCTCAAGAGACAAAATCCTCGTCTTCAATGTAACTTCATTGTTGTCTTCCTTCATCCCCATCTACAAACAACAAATTTAAGATTCATGAAGGAGGCTAGGAATTTCAGTCAACAGTTAAAAAGCATTGCTCAAAATGCCAACCTTGCAAAGAGTGCGGAAAACCAGTAAGGCATCACGTTGAACTATGGTCATGCTCTCGAGGTCAATCCCTCTAAAAAAATTCCAAAGCAGTTATGAGCAGTCTGATGGAAAATCATTTGGTGTATATTGAATCAAAGAAAGAGATATCTTAAACAATAAAATCATATCCAAACCTGGTTATCTTTTTACCATCTTCAAGATGCACAGCTTTGTCCAGGACAGCCTCTAAGCCCTAAACAAAATAGCAAGGACAATCTTAGTAAAAAGAAAACTTGGGCAACATAAAATAGCCAGAATGGCGATAAATAGTAAATTATGGAAAAAAACAGATTCTTAGACTGCTAAATTCTTGAGAATATAGATAAATAAAGAAAAACATGTACCTTGATGTCAGCACCGCCAGCAAGATTATGAAGTTCCTCAACAGATGCAATGGGTGTATCTTTGACGTGGTTAAGTTGATCTCCTAAGGTCATTTCTTTCTCACTTTGTTCTTCTGAGGAAGTTTCTTCGGCTTCAGTATTTGAAGTTTGTCCTGAGATGGCTTCTGTATGTCCACCAGAACCAGATGATGCAACTTCAAGTCCCTGCAAAAAATCACAAACTTTCTAGAATAAATGGTAAAACAACTCAAATGTATGCCTCTCCTGTACAGGTGTACGAGAGACTACAGATAAAGGCATTCAGAACTGAAGGATTCAAATCCATACCGGATCAGTCTCCATTCTCCTGAATATGATGCTGACCATCTGCGTAAGCATTGCCTTTGAAGTTGCTTGGTTTATGGGACTCTTGCTACAAGCCCAAACTTTCATTAGCACTGCTTGAACTTGATAATGAGATCCTTTATAACTTGTACAAATGTAAAATTACCTGTGCAGAGCAATATTGTAGCACACTCTGATAACTCCCAGCAAGGGTTCCCCATGTACTGCATTTGAACAAGTTTTAAATAAAAAGAATAATTTGTCACACTAAAATTGCAGCAAAGAAAAAGGCACAATGAACCAGAACCAAAATGCATATGCACAGACTGACAACATTTAAGCAAACTGTATATGCATGACTGCAAAGCGGGCAATCATATGCACATACTAATAATGAATATTACAGAGAAAGGACCCAGTACCATAGTACACATGATAACCAAGAATCCCTAATAACGTACCTCTGAACTTCGTGGATGCCACGGCAGTAAGAAGAACCTTCAACACTTGCAGAACGGTACTGCACATCATTTCTCAAAATAAGTAAGAATAACAAGCCACATATATTGAGGGGAAACAACCAATGCGCATGGCACATACCTATCAGGTGATGAGTTGTCAACACAACTGCAAACCATGTTCAGAAGGTCTGTGAAAAGCGGTACACTTTTACCATCATCTAGACCAGGATCTCCCTCTAAATGATCATATGCAATGAGTTTCTGTGCTTATGAAAGTTGAAGTACTAGTTAGCTATTACGATTTACAAGGTAGGTGCATGAATGACGAATTATAGAAATCTACAACTATATGTAATGATAGCACGAACAAATGGCTAATCATTTAAGAATGCAGACACTGTGATAGAACAATAAATTTCTTGATGCCTTGTGTGAGGATTCCGTAAAGTATCAATATCTTGAATGCATGTAATGTTAAATCTGCAAATCAAGTAATGAAAATGCATACATGAAGGCAATCCAAAGCAGGTTCAAGGACTTTCAAGTTCTTTGTCTCCAGCGCAAGTCGTAGGGGATTCAAAACAAGCTCTGCCTGAGCTCCTTCTAAGGTGTTCCCAGCCTTTGCTAGGACAGTTGAAATAGTAGTGGTTGTGATCGCCAGCTTGGCAACGGACTCTGCCTCTTCAGTTTGAGACTGACGTGGTTCTGTATCAGTTTTTGCAGCTTCACCTTCTGTTTCAGGAGAACTACAAAACAGCAGTAATTCCAAAAGTAAAAAATAATGGACCTATATGTCTGATCGTGTCATTAATCCCATCAACACATAATAAAAAAATTCTGCAAATCCACTTATTAAAAGGAGGAATAGAGAAAGGGGGAGAAAAAAGAATTAATAGTTGAACTACAAGTACAGACCTCCCGTCACCAGCTGAAGTTGTAGCTTCATTCTTCTCACTTGGTTCGGTCTGTTGAGTCTGGCTGACCTCTTTCGTACCATCTAAAGAGACACAGAAACACACATGAGAGAGATATAACTGAAGTTAATTACCGATGCTGAATGGACGAAAGAAGTAAAATACATCAACAAGACATACTAACTAAAGGCCTTGATTTTCCAACAAGCTTTAGAAAAATTAGCAAGCAGACGCATTGATGATACAAAAGCCTAATTAGACATTTGAGTATTCAACCATTCACAGAACGCCAGAATTTGTCTAGATCAAACACATATAGGCATTACAAAACCAACAAAATCGTGCATTATCCTATCAAACGCCAGCCCGCGAAGCAATCATCAACACAATTCGATTTCATCTAACTCTAAATACTGCATTTCACGCTAAAAGTACAAAAAACAAACAATTCAACAATCTCGAAACCAAACTCAACACCAGATCATCCAAAGTCCGAAAAATACATGCGAATACGCAATGTGTGTGGATAAGGGTATTCACAAGGGAATCAGAATGAAACCTAAATAAGCCTGAATAGCCTTCTGAAGATCTGCATGCTTCTTAGGAGAGCACTCCTTGAGCATAGACTCGAATGCTCTCGTCACAAAACCGCCAGCCGCGCCGCCCGCCATCTCGGAAAATTATCCAAAAAAGTACGCCTGCAATTCGGATCATACCAAGATCCACTACACATCAATTGCAACGGTAATCGAAGATTGAATGACAGAGAAATAGGAGAGAGAGAGAGAGAGAGAGAGAGAGAGAGAGAGAATTGTACGTTACCTTGTTCGAATTGACTGTTGAAGATGATCACAAATGCGAAGACGTCGTCGTTTAGGCTGGCGAGGTGAGAGCGGAGAAACAGAGATCTGGGAATTGGATAAAGGCGAAGCTAGTCGAGGAAACAGCGAATCTCGAGATCCAGTGCGTCGCCGTTTTGGACTATCTGCTGCTGGTATTGATTTGGTTTACTGGTCTTGTTCTACTGGAGCGGAGCTGCGGGGACCCGGAGCTTTGCCACGGCGGGGGTCTTTTGAGACTTCGCGCAAGTAGAAATGGAAGCTGCTGATTCAGATTTCGGTTCAGGTCATATTTCGATTTTGACCCCTTGGAATTTGGAAAATTATTTTTCGGGTCGTTCCTTTCAGTCATCGTTTAAGAAAGACTGGGTAAAACCTTATTTTCAAACTCATTCATCCTCCTTTTTTTTTCTTTTTTTTTTTTTTTCGTCCCTCCAGATTATATTAACAGAGTTTTCATACTGACGAGAATTATTGACAAATTTTGGTGTAGACGATTACCATTGATGGTATAATTTTCACCTTATTTTATTTTAATGTACTTATACTCTGTCATCACGTGTGAAATGAGTTCATTCCCGCTCACTTGCATTCTTGTACTTAGGCACTTTTAGATTTAAATTTATTCATATTTTCCACATCATTACACTTTATTGGCTTTGTCACCTTTCAAGTGTCGGCTAGCACAGCTCGATTTGGAGTCCTAGTGGATATTCCGAATAAGGGTGTGTTAGTTTGTTGTACTTCTCACACACCCTTCTAATTTTCGGCCGTCGAATCGAATAAAATGAAGAAGATCAACGGACATAAATTAATAAAGGTGTGTGAAAAGTAAAAAGAGATATGTGAATAGCACTCCTATGAAAAGAAAAAAAAAGCAATGTTTTTCCTTGCTAAATTAAAATACTAGTTTATGAAACGATTGCAATTGTGTTAGACTTTAGTTATTTTTCTATAGTAAAATGTAATTTTTTTAGAAAAATACAAAGATATAATTATATAGGAGAGTGGACTAAACCAAACGGTTTGGTTGGCTTTTTTTTTAGTCAATTTGATTCATAAAATTGAATCAACCCACAGAGATCAATATGGTATGTGATTCTAATTTTTAAAAACCAACGGTTTTTATTAAATCAAACCGCATATGTACAATGTTATTTTTACTAAAAATTTTGTTACATTTTTAACGCACCTTACTAAATTGTTTATTTTGCTCTTTTGACGTTAAATTAGAATT
Organism: Crataegus laevigata; assembly: GCA_963580275.1. NCBI lineage: Eukaryota > Viridiplantae > Streptophyta > Magnoliopsida > Rosales > Rosaceae > Crataegus > Crataegus laevigata. The sequence goes on along the minus strand of OY756942.1, from coordinate 33,089,459 downwards.
AATGAATTTGAAAGTCAAACACTTTGAGTTAGGAGATTAAAATTTTAAGACTTTTAGTTGTGAGATTAAGTATTTTGAATTTATTAGATTAAAAGTTTTGGGTTATGAGTTGACAATTTACGATGAATGTTTTATAAATTGATATTTTATATATTTTGATTAATATACCTTCAATATAGCTATATAATTTCAACAAATACGTTCTCTTAGTCACTAAGTGACCAATAAATACATAATAACACATATTGGGTTCTTTATTAGTGTTTTCATCTTCACATTTGATATCAAAACAAACAATACGTGAATATTAATTTCTGGTCACTAAGTAATCAAGTGAGTGAGCATAATTAATAACTTTAATCTATAAATAATTACATACAACACCGCAACCGAATCAAACCAAACCAACCTGTAACAGTACGTGAAATAATCATTTGGTCATTCTTTGGTCCCTTTATATAAAGGATCCATTAAATTTCAAAATCATCCCATATCTTAGACCAAAATTAACTCAGTTTTTAATGAAATTATTTTAATTAAAATTAACTCAATTTTTTACAAAACAATATTTTAACAATTTAATTCGATTTGAACTCGAGTGCAAGACAATATCATACCTATCCAGCTAGATTCAAACCTAGTTAAGAATCGGGAACACGCCTCGACCAACAGACCTAACTCACGATATAATTCACAAATATTTATTTATTTATCAATTTGGACTAATGAAGAATCACAATTTGAAATTTACAAAGTAACACCTCACTTAGCCAAAATGGCTCTATAACGTAAAATTACACTTTTACAAATCAAAACGCCAGATCATCTCCAAAAAGGTAGAGCAGTCTCTCAACAGCCCAGCTGGGCTGCGATCTGCTGTGATCCCAGCTCAGGCTCTGTATCTGCGATGACGTCAGCAATGGAGTCCTGCAGAGCGGGCAAGTCTTGTGATTATCCTCGTCGTGATGATGATGATCATGGTACTCCAGCCACCTGTCAATGCACTCGGCGTGGAACACGTGGCAGCAGTTCCGCATCTCCCTCACCTCGTCCCCCATCTCCAGCTGGCTCAAGCACACCGCGCACGTGTCGCAATCGCCGCCGTTGCTTCCGTAATTCCCTCTCCGCCTTGTCATATCTTCGAAGGTGGTCTGAATCAGACAGTCCCTGATCAATTGGGTAGAAGCAGAGGAAGAACTGGAGCAAGATTCCTTGTCGTACTCCGCCTGTAGGAAATCAAAACCCTGCTCGGCGGCGGAGGAACCGGAGGAAGAGGAGGAGGAGAGTGTTTGTCTGCGTCTGAGCGCCCAGAACACAACCCATCTCATCAAAGCAATTACAAAAGCCGCTTTGTACAGTACGTGGCTCAGTATCAAGCCCGATGAGGACGCGTCATCGACAACGAAGAAATCCATCGGAGCAAATGCGAGCAGCGAAGAAACCATATCAAAAAAGAAATGCAGAGCAAGCAGTGGAAGAAGAGAAGAAAAATGGAAGAGGAGGAGGAGGAGGAGGAGGGGAAGGGGAACTTCTCAATGGCATCCGGCTGCTTTTTAAAGAGGTGGATTCGCGTTTGGGAAGTGAAAGCGCCATGCGTGTGGAGCCCACTGTGGGGTCTGTTTGCTTTCTTGCTTTGTGACTGAATGACTCGTCACCGTTGTCGTTTAATTTGTTATTTGGTGGATTTATTTGTGCGTTTCCGAGTCAGTTGCAAAGGTCGGTGGATCAATGGTTTTAAATACGCTTAATTATGTTTTGTTTTGTTGATTAATTAGAAGGATAAGTACGTGGAATTAGACTATTAGTGTATAAGTTCTGTAATGCATCATCATTAAAGGTTAAGCATGTGGATCTGATCATAAGATTACAACTAACTTTTTTCTTTTTAATTTCGTCCCTTGTTTATATACCTACTATGATGGCCAATTGTGTTTTGAGACGGGTTGCCAATTGTCTTCCGCGTGTCAACTCACTGATGTGTTGTGAGATTCACTTATATTAACATGGTTGTCAATTGGCCATAGATGCATATTTACATCAATAGTTGACAGCCACCACGGTCGCTCACATGTACATGGGTGGCAGCTAGCGGTTGATAAATTATGTGACCCAGTTAGACTGATCACGGGCAATCATACAAGCGATTGTGTGCACAATTGTCATTGATTACATAAATGACAGTCATCTGCTGATGCATTTTAATACCCACTTAAATCAACGACGTGAACTATCAATCATTAATGCGTTATAAGATTTCACTTACATCAATAGCTGACAACCGCTCCGACATCTCATTTTCGTGTATCATTTACACTACTATTGAACTTCAAGAATACACGTGGACACCCCTTTTTTTTTTTGATAAAAAGCTTTTTCATGATACGTGGGCATGACTCATTGCCATTTGCAAGTGTAGTTGCGACCTTTGATGCACCAAATCCTAGTCACATTCCACCAAGGTACAACAATTCTTCCAACGTTCCCATTACTTTTCACTGTGATTAGCGATAAGAAAGCACCCCACATATGACCGCTGCTTCATTGCTTACGTCCTCAATACAAAAGTTGACTAAAGCCACAAAGAAAAAGTTTAAGTGGATGATGCCATATTACCTTTCAGCGAACACCAAAACCCACAAAAGCAAAAACTTTATTGCATAATTCGCATCAAAATCCAGGATAAGGTAATAGTGTCATCCCCCTTTTTCCCTATATCACAAACAGAAGACGATATTTCCAATGCCATCGGAGGAAACTCTTACCGACACTCCAAAAATGTAGCGTTGCGTGTCCATAAGGTGGTTTGTCAAAAAATCTTCTTGAGTGGAAACAAATGAGTTGCACGCGTATCTTAAAAATGGTTATACATGATTCTTTGGATGCTCAATAGCTTGGCCGCAGTTCTCACGCTCTTTTATCTTCTTCCATCTTCTGTCGCATTTTGTATTGGAGCGTGGCGGGAGCACAGTCCAATGGTGTTTCCCCTGTATGTAAGAAGGAGCCAGTCAAGAAGTGACCAAGTGATGCAATATGTGAACAAAAGTAGCCTACTAGCTACTAAAGTGTTATCGGCTATTATCCAAATGTGAGCCGAAAAAAAAAAGGTTCGTCTATGACTCAACAGAACAACATTGATATTTATGTTACTTTTCTTTCATCTATGACTCTAGAAAACAACATTGATACTTATGTTACTTCATCTAAACAGGTACCCGCTGCACGCACCCCACTTCCATGGTGGTACGCTCCACGCTGGTAAGATATGCACCTTCATGGAAGAGGTACGACAACTCATGGCGGTGTCTTGTATTCCAGAAGTAAAGTTGCTCTTATTATCACCACCTTTCATTTGCTAGCTTTTGGGCAGATGATAGGAGATATTCACCAAAAGAAACAACCAGATGGATACAAAACTAACTGAAGCACAATTCAACCATTCAAACACAAAAATTTATGTCGACGGGACATTCCCACTCATGCCTTGGCTATCTTTATTAGCTACCTTACCAAATAAAGTTCAACAACAATTTAAATTCTAAGAAAACTGAGGAAAAATTACCCTGTGCATTCTTGTAGTCCAGGCGTGCTCCACCGTCCATGAGGGCAAAAACTATCTCAGTTTGATTAAAGACTGCTGCCTGACATTAGGGTCACAAAAAGAAGTTTAAGCCCTGAAACTATTGATACATGCACAGACAACTACGGCCATCAAACAGAGAGAGAGAGAGAGAGAGAGAGAGAGAGAGAGAGAGATCATACTAAATGTAGCAAAGAAAGTCCTTGCTTGTCATGGTAATTCGCATCAACACCCTGCCAAAATGAGAGTGCCTCATAAAATCCACTTTCTAGATATTAATTTTACTCTAATGTTAATACCTCACTCAGAAGCTTCTTGACGGCAGCAACATCACTATTCTTTATAGCTTCTCTCATACCCTAAAAATGCACATAAAGAAGTCATAATCTAGAGCAAATAAATTTCTTCTGCATGATTGTACCTTTGGTGATTAAATAGAAAACTTGAAGTTATACCTCCCCACTGGCTTCATAATCTGTCTGGGTTTTATCAGAAATTCCGTTGTTCGCTTGGCCAAGATTGAAGACAGAACTGCAAAGTTTACATAAATAATTACAGACCATACACTGCACTTTAGGACCAACATCCCACATTGCCAGTTTACAGTTAAGCATAAAGCAAAAACATTATTGTTTACCAACATCAATGAATTAAAGTTTACAGAAACAAATGGATGAAATGGCCACTATAGAATGGCTACAATTTCCGCATAGAACTGCATGTCTACATTGCGACCTTATCACACAGAAATTGCAGAGTAAATCAAGACAATAATCCATTATGTCAGGCCAGGAGTTAAAGATATGGCAGGCAAAAACCTAGAGGCAACCAACCTCTGCTTGCTATTAGATGTGGAAGCTTTGGGTCTTAAAGCAGTTTCTGTCTTCTTTGGTTTTGGAGTCGACCGAGGGGCAGAGGTGGATATGGTTTTGCTCTGCCACAAGCAAAAATATGACCTTGAGACAAATACAAGGTGCAGAAGAAACATCCAAAGAAATTGGAAAAATTAAACCTGCAAGGGAGCTGCATCAACGGATGGTGCTGGCGCTTCACAAATACACAAAGGCATTCCACACTTGCAGTCTGAATTGGCTGACACAGGCTGATACTGTACAGTTGGTTCAGCCTTTGAATCTACATCTGCATCAATGTCCAATCTAGAAACTGAAGCTGTTACACTATCAACTCCATCTGAAGAAGCTTGTCCGTCACCTTTGGTAGTTCTGTGCAAAAAGAAATTCCAAAATGACCAATAGTAAAAAAGATTTTTCATTTCCTTCAGAGAAAATAAAAGGAAAAATAATTGAGAGAAGAAGAGCAAAGGACAAGATGTCCCAACCATAGCAATTTGGCATGGGGTGGCATATGTAGGCATAAATAAGAAAGAAAACAATATCAGAATGGAACACGGAAATAAGGTGGAGGCTTGTAAAGTGCTGAGTATTCTTCACAAAGCATACTTTTTGAGCAGTACGGCAAAAGGAAAGAGTAAGAAGTCCAAGTGTATATGAACAACTACACACACTAGGGGAAGGCATGCCATGAGTCTCCATATGTAAATATGATTAACAAACTAGTACACCTGTACGATCCTTCTCAGGTCCGTTAGCCAATTATTGCCACTAAAGCACCATCACTCCTGGACAAACCCAAAAGTTGAAAGGGGATTTCCTTTCCATGATTCACAGCTAACCCTGAAGGCCTAGTAATACTTTATTACCAACTACTTAACAGACGAGTAGCCCTTGAATGTTTAATGAAAGAAATAAATGCCAACTTTAGAACCAAGGCAAGATGTAACCTGAAGTGTAGCTTTCTACAGGGAGTTGTCATTTTTGGCAACTTCCCTCGAGTTTCTATTTCTAGCCGACTACTTAAATTGGTTGACTAATTTGCAAGCTTAGCTCACCAAGATCTCTTTAAAAATAGGATTTCAAGAGTCTGAAACTGCAGCCAGTGATCAACTCTAGTAGGTACAGCACAAATGTCACGGAAAATATATTTACAATTAGAATGAATGGAAGAATGAAAAACGCCAAAACAGATACGATATACAACTGAACAAGCATGTATAGAAGTATGTGTATTCTAGAATGTTCAATGAGGAGTAATTTACCGAGAGGAGTCATTGAAACATTCACTGCAAACTCTGACGGGTGAATAAATGCCAAACTGTGGTAAAGCCTGAGATTGCAAAAAACTGATCACTCATTAAAAGTTCATCAACCGGAAACTTTGCCGCAAAGATAAACAAAGCTTTAAGGAAAACAAACACACCATTTGGTTTGCCGAGTGTTCGTGGCACAATGTCCGCCCACATGACCGGCAATGATGCTGCATAAATGATAAACTAAGGCACATTAATTGCACTAAAGAAACTACTCCAAAAATAGTAACTTTAGTTATAAGCATTTGGGTTCATTAACTCTAAAGAAACTCGGTCTCCCTGATATCAATTTCCGACATATAAGTTGCTTACGACAATCACAAGCAATAATGCTGAATGCTTAAGTCGGATTCAAAGCTTGTAACTTGCAGCAAGATGATCAATCAATAATACCAATTGGAAAAGGGAAAAAAAAAACAGTTTTAGATCATCATAAAAGAAGCATCATGGCCATAAATATCAAATTTTGAGCTCTGATCGTACCCAATTGGGAAAATTTCAACAAACACACAAAACTTTAAGATCCCAATAAAGCATACCCATGGCAGTGGAAATTAAGTAATGGGGTCCTTCTGGATTCGATGGGAAAGACAAATTAGATAAAAGGGTACTCCTAAATCAATCAAATTCGATTACCTTCTGAAAGAAGGAAAAAAAAATGTAGAGAGAGAGATGAGTACCCGTCGCCTGAAAGCGTTGAAGCTGCATTTGCAGACGTCGCAGCGAGGAGCTTCTTGGAAAGAAGGAGGCTCCATTCACTCGCAGGCAAATTGTGGATTGTGGATGATCGATTTTTGATACAGACCGAGTCAATCTTCAATTTTCATGGCTGCCTCCCTACCTTCGAGCTCAGATTAGTTGACACCAATTTTCATCAATCGGTAGCTTTGCTGCAAAGATTTCGGGTTAACCCGCCGAGTTTGGATTCTGGGTTTTTTCTTTTCTCTTCTTTTCTATCATTTTATTGGGCCATTGGGCTTAGTAGGCCCTTTTACAAACTCTCTAATAAAAAATAGTTCTCAAATTGAAATTTTTACTTCCCTCCTTGGCGAAAATATTTTTGTTATCGACACAATATTAATACGAGACAATATTAGTATAATATTGGCCTAATATTTAAGGTATTTTCGTCAAAAAGGGCTACTAGATATTGCATTTTGAAAGTAGGGCTAATTTTGGTTGGTGTACTTGTAAAGCGGCTAGTTAGCTCAATTTTCCTATTTTATTTTAGTTTCGAAGGATTGAATTTGAGATATAAATGTTAAATAATCACAACCGTCTGGAACAGTCAACGTGTTGGATGGTGCAAATCATCTGCAGACTCATATTCCTTTTCGGATGAGGATACCGAATACGACGTTGCAAATGGTAATTTAATTTTGCAAATTTATAACATGTGATTTAAATGTTGATATTTTTCAATTAGGTGATATAAATTGATAAGATCGACTTGTTGGAAGAAAGAAGAAGAAGGTCTAATTGCTATATTAAATCACATTAAAAATAAGAAATAATTCATGTAATTATATATCAAAACTAATATATGTACATGAGTCATCAATGTTAAATGAACATGACATAATGGATTAGAAAAACTTGAAAATTCAGTCGAGACAAGTGTTAGACATTTTGTCCTTAAGACAAATTTAAGCCCCACTACAGTGCTAATGTTTGATCGGTGCTTGTCTTCCAGGATACAACGACCATGTCCTTGTAATAGTAGCACTCCATATCACAAGGCTCCATGAACCACGATTATGTTAAGAACTTTCTTATATGGACTCAATGAGACTATTTAATATTTAGGCCATGTTTGGCAGATCGGATAAAGGATCGGATAGGACTAGTTATACGGGCGCGTGACACGCCCCGACCCGGAAAGGTCGACGCATGCTGGCCGTCACCGTGAAGTGACGTAACCATAGGGGTAAGTGATGTAAAAAGTGTATAAATTTAAATCGAACATAGAATTAATTAAAATTTGAAATAGTGACAGAGTGCACAAACGTGGGTGTGGCCCACTATAGTTATTCAGAGCTTAATGAGGAAACGACTACCGAAGAGTAGTCAAGCAACTAAAGTACGCTTATTACACATAGTGATAAGTTCATACGTCAGAAGCGGAATGCCGAATGTCAGAAACGTTTCAAGATTCTTCGAATGCCACGCAGAACAGCTATCTAGGTCCTGGAGGGGCGAAAAAACAAAGTTGAGTGGGTCAGCAAAACAAACATAGGTGAAAACGTTTGGTTTTGAACATACTAACCCCTCGCCGTAAAACAATTATAATTTCCTTTAATAATGTGTACATTATGAGTAAGTACGTACATATATATATATATATATCCACATTACTAAAGGCAAGTATAATACGTACGTATATATATATATCCACAATACTAAAGGCAAGTATAAACGACAATATAATTCAATTCATGATTAAGATCGATGCTGCAGTTATATAATCATATGACAATGTTATAAAACAGTATCGCTAAATACTCATCCATCTAATGCTGGCACACAAGTTCGAACAGAAAACTCTGACACGAACAGGACTGGGTGTAATCAATACGCTCAAGTACTACGATCACGTGAAGACTGGTGCAAAAGCACATCACATACAAGTCGGATTGCCTAATGCAATCTACCCGACAGGACTGGCACCTAACCTGGATCCAGACGAGCGAACGGTGCAATGTGAACATACACGTGAAGGACTGGCCCTGGCCCTGGGGCAAGTACTAACACCAGTGCAGCAAGATGAGTATGTATATAAACATGTATGAATGTCATGGCAATTATATCTCAATCGCATTTCAGCATTTATCACAATTATACCTCAATTATCCAATATTTAGCAACATATACGTAAAGTGAAGCATTTTATGAAGTTTGGAAACCATAAATACGTATAGGTATAAAAACAAACTGCCCACTCACCTGGAGTCTACACCAACTCCCTAGCATAATCATCGAGCCGTCAAAATGATCGACGCCTAGAACAATTATTAAATCAAAACTTAGAATTCGATTCGATAAAATACATAACTTTGTATAACGTTTTCTACATAATCTGATCCGGAAGATCCGTATATCAGATTTCTGATCCGTCATTTTTAACGATCCACATTATATCTCTAGGACATTATCTCAAGGTTTCATCACGATCTAACGGTTGGATCTCGGCCAGTTGACAAAAACCTAATGGCGGTTAACATTTTATTTTTCTAACTTACAAACCTATTTCAGGAAGATCCGTACGTCGGATTTCCAATCTGTAAGTTCCTACATTCTTCAAATATTACGTTTTACTACGTATCAAAGTTTGGTGACGATCCAACGGTCGGATCGTCGATTTATATCATTGCCTATACGAGAAGTAATTAATTGACTTAGTTTAATACACATAAACGGGAACGTAAATAAAATCTTCGTAGATTGTCCAAATATAGAGTTTAAATATATGAAATCGATCTACTCGACGTCACGAACACATACGTATTTTTAGAATCCGATTTTGACCATGCACGCGCCCCCACGCGCCGCCACAAGGTGGCTGCGCTGGTGGCCACGCGCCTGCGAGTACAGTGTACTCGTCTTCTTCGCGGGTTCTGCCATTTTTTTTACAGATTTTCGTCTAACTTCCAGAGCTTCAAACGAGTTCGTTTCTTAACCAAATTTAGTAATTCAAAAGCCAAATTAAAGTTAGGAATGTAGAGAATATATCTAGATTCACAGAATGTTCATATGGGGTCTTTGTTGTTCAGAAATTGGGTCTGAAAGTAGCCAAACAACCACGGTTACATTTTTTTTTTCCAGAAACTTATATTTTTCTTCCAACTTCCAGAGTCGATATCTAACTCGTTTTTAATCCATTTTTCATGAAATTTTATATCAAAATGAAGCCCTCGACATGTAGAATCACGTTATATAAGTTTTAAATCTTGAAATTCACTAGATTTTTTCCAAGAACGTTCGATAGTTCGGCTTACCTAAAAACTCGTCGATCTCGGCCCTCCGACGTCCAAATCCTTCCAACGAATTACTCCGGGGTTCCTGGGAGCATTTTAAGACTAGTGGTGATCTTGGTTTCCATTAAAACTCAACCATTAAAAACTTGATGAATAGTGCCATAATCGGGAATTGATATTCCTACGTGAAAACGTTCGAGTTTTTACCTGAGGTTGATGTCGATGGACTCGTGAGGTCCTAAGAATTCCAAAGGTAGTCTTGGATCTTCGAAACTTTGAGGTTTGAGTGGCTTTCGAGTTTGCTCCGTATGAATGGTAGAGAGAGAGAGTTCCGTGAGTTTGAGAGAGAGAGAGACTGAGAATGTGATGATGATGTTAGGATTAGAATAACAGAATTTGGTGAATGTGTGAGTTGTAAGGGACGGGGGGAATGGGGTTTGGGATAAACAATTCCGAGTGGGATAGGTTTGGTAAGGGTAGTGGAGTAGGGTTGGTGAGAGTTTAGTTTTACACCTAAATTCTACTAATTCAAGTTTACATTACTATAGTTAAAACGAGTAAGCTTAATATGACGTTTTCATATTTTCAACGATAAGGGTACAATCGTCATTTTACACGCACGGGGAGAATTTACATAAAAGTTTGGGACGGGTCGCCACAATCTACCCCTCTTATAAAAATTTCGTCCCCGAAATTTAAAATCATTTGTTATACAAAACTTAAGATAGGGATGTACAAACATACGTACTAACGAAGAAATCAAGTCAGAGTAGTTGTACAAAAAGGGAAAATGCTGCTCCGTCGCGATTCAGAGTGCATTAATTCCTTTTCGTGCCTCAACTCGTACTTTCCTTCTTCTTCAGTACTATACTATAGTATAATAGTTTTTTTTTTTGCAAAGACAAAATACTGAAAATATTTATATGTACTATTGTCCCGTCGAAAATACATACATATAACAACATAAAGTTAGAGTAGTTGTATTGATTTTAAAACTGAACATAGGAATTTTATTTTATTTTATTTTATTTTTTATTTATATACCTATTTACTTGCTTAACAGATTTCAACGAATAAGTTCTTGATATTACGATCTGCAGCCTGCGATATCAACAACTCACTGTCGTCATGATAAGTAAGTTACAATTTCCTGAGGGTGCAATACTATCATCATGCCCCCATTGGGAAATACACAAACAACATCTGATTAGATCTCTACAGTGCTCACGCACTACCCCCTTTGGGTAACAACAGTAATGAAACAAATCCATATTATGAACTCTCACAATTTAACGATTAATCATAAAACTCTTATGAAAAATAAGTGCTAAGCAAAGAATCTCCAAACTACGATTCAAACATAACACAACCAAGATCTAGATTTGTAACCGCAGTTACAAGCAGTTCTAACAGAAATAAGTTTCTAATACGATCATGCTATCACTAAAGAGTACATGAATCAGAATACATTCGCAACATAAGGTGACAAGAGAGAATGTATATATACACACTTTGTAATAACATAAAGTAAAAGGTACATACGCAAGTAGATAAGCATGTACGGAGGTAAGGGTAAGAAATCAAACGCTATAAATATGTGGCTCACCCAGATTGGTTATGTCCACAGAATATAAAATTCTCATTAATGATGAAGGGTTACACAAGTACATAAATTCAAGTTCTCGTTTTTTGTGATTCTAGCGAAGGATTTATTACAAATGATTTTAGAGACTTGCAAGATCTAAGCCACTGAGTAATCACAAAAACTTTTAAGTGCCGAAGCATGGTATTATCTTACGTTGCCTTCGTTCCTTAGGTATGAGTGGTATTTCGAACATATGTTGACGCACAAGGTAATGTATCATCTTCACTCGAAGTTTATTATAGATTAGGAGTTTCGTTTCGGTTTCCTGCTGATTGTTCTCTTCCTACTTGTCTCTCATTCAACAACAAAGACAAAGAAAAGGAAAATGAGGAGGAGTGATATGAGATACTTTTGCTTTTGAAGAAGTAGATTTCCACAGACTTCATCTTGAACAGGTTTTGATTCAAGGGTGATGGACACCTGATCTTGAATCAGATTTGGGAGCCTTTTTACTTGCAAACAATCCTCAGCTTAGTTGAGGATGAATCAGCACGTTGTCTCTACATGCTTCAAGTAGTCCGGTCTCCACGCAGGTATGGCATCTTCTTGAACTCTTGGATCAACCCAGACTCATCTGCTCTTCGAAGCAACTCAGACTCCTCCTGCTTCGTCTGTGAGATACTTTTGTTTTTGAAGAAGTACCTCTACACAGGTTTATTTTTGAAGTGGGCTGGAGGGGCTCGAAGATGAGTACTCGAGAGCAGGACTAGGTAAGCAATCAGGATCTCACTTTCTCCATGTTCTTCAGATGAAAGTGAGGAGAAAGCGTGATATGAGATACTCTTGCTTTTGATCTTAATGATATGAGGTACTTTTGCTTTGGATGATTTGTTTTCTGGGGTGTTCCAAGGGATTAAGAATACTGAGTGACTCGAGAGTTTTCTTTGGGAAGACATTTTCAGAAATGAAGATGGAAGAGAGATGGAAAGGGTGTGCCTTTGCTGTGGAAGGCGAAGGTAGACGTTTATAGGAATTTTTTCTTCACAACCGAAACTGTTCTTTTACCCCTGTCGGTAGCCGGTGGATGGATGAACAGTACCAGTCACGCGCTTTCTGACAAAGCGTCCGTAATTTCCGCGAAGCTGACAGCGCATGACGACAAACTGGAATGATGATCTTTTGAAAACCGGGGTTCAAATCCGGGTTCAGCTCGTGGTTTCCGTAAAAATCCAAGCTGCACGTGACGAGTCACGACAAAATGGAAAACAGAACGCCTCGTGATGTCTGAGCAATCCCGACTTTTGATAGAGGAACGGCTCTTTCGAGACTGACTTCCGGCATGTGAGAAAGAGCGTCCAGCTTTTGAAAAAAATGTGTCTGGCTGTCTCTCGATCTGCGAGGAGCTCTCATTCGATCTCTGAGGAGCTCTTCTTCGATCTGCTTCTTCTTATAGAGGCACGAATTTTCGTTTCACCTCACACTTGAATTCCCTTCTGCAAACACTTCTTTCTTGCACTTCTGCACTTTTACTTCTTCCGTTCTCTTCTTGCACTTCTGCAATCCTAATCTTTCTGAACTCTTCCTCCTCTATACTTTCAAAAAAAAAAAAAAAAAAATGTCTTGTCCTTCCGACCGTCGTCTAAATTTGAATGTCGGAGAAGATGATGACTCGTCTTCTCCAAACAACATTTGGAATCCGTCCTTCATATCCCCCAATGGTCCTCTTACAGTCGGGGACACGATGATGAGGAATGAAATAACCGCTACAGTGATAGCCAGGAATCTGCTTACTCCCAGAGACAATAGGATGCTATCCAGGCGGTCGGACGAGCTGGCTGTTCAGGAATCTCTGGCTCTCAGCGTCCAAAGTGCAGGCTCAGTTTCAAACATGGGCCAGCGCCTTCTTGCCCGAACTCGTCAGGTGGAGTCACTGATGGCGGAGGTGGCCAGTCTTCGGCAAGAAGTCAGAGGACTCAGGCACGAGAACAAGGAGTTGCACTTGCTTGCAACTAGTTACTCGACCAGCATGAAGAGGAAGCTGGACCAGCTGCAGGAGTCGGACGGTCGGATCCAGAGTGATCATGACAGGTTCATGGCGTTACTCCCGAGGTTTATGTTGCCTTCGTCCTCTGGAGTTGCACCAAGTGCTCCGGCTCCGGAGATTCCAACTCTGGCGCTTTGTCTTCCTGGAGCTCCGTCGACTTCTGAGGCTCCTCGCGAGTAGCCTCGTGAAGACTCCCCCCTCTGTGTTTGTTTGATTTTTATGTATGTCCACGCATGTAATTTATCGAAGTTTCAATGAACAAGTTTTATTTCGTTTAGCATACTGTGTTAAATACTCTAAGGTATCCTTGCTAAGTTTAAGTTCTTCTCTTTACAAGGTCTTCGTAACCTTCTCAAAAACTCGTTCCACTCCTAAATTTCCAAGATCCAGATTCTTCAGTTCAAGTAGCTACTGTTTATCAGTTTATCAGTCACGCTGCTAATTAACGTACTTAGAATATTTTAGTATTGTTCGTTACCCTGAAACTATGAACCGGTGTACTGGCATAAGGTATCACTCCCAGATACTAGTACCTACATCCGGTATCAGAAATCATACCGCCGAACGCTGGTCGACGGTCTCTGGATATCGGACAACATCGTCAATTAGTTGCGTCACCGTAGGTTGATTACAGTTTAGAGCCTGTTCAAGTAGAAAGTTTCGGGTAATTGGAAAAGAACTGGTCAAACGAAGCAGTTCATTGATCTTAGGAGAATTTGATTTCTTCATTTTTGTATTTCTGTTACTCTCAGAATATGACAACTCACACTCGCAAGCCTATACTCACCAAATTGATGGGGTTAACTACTCGTTTCTTCCAAAACAAAGCTTCCCAGATGGAGAGGTTCGTCGGTTAAAGTTCTAGAGGTGATTGTCAAAACGATCTTCTAAAATGACGATAAATCGTCTAAGGTATTCATAACTTTCGGGAAAGTTAACAGGTTTTTCGGCAGGAGCACGTGGCTTTTTTCGAGATGGCATGTTTCCGACATAAGAAGACAAGAGTTTAAATACACTAGGAGTGATAGGATTATCTAAACCTAGTGCTCTGATACCAAGCTGACACGCCCCGACCCGGAAAGGTCGACGCATGCTGGCCGTCACCGTGAAGTGACGTAACCATAGGGGTAAGTGATGTAAAAAGTGTATAAATTTAAATCGAACATAGAATTAATTAAAATTTGAAATAGTGACAGAGTGCACAAACGTGGGTGTGGCCCACTATAGTTATTCAGAGCTTAATGAGGAAACGACTACCGAAGAGTAGTCAAGCAACTAAAGTACGCTTATTACACATAGTGATAAGTTCATACGTCAGAAGCGGAATGCCGAATGTCAGAAACGTTTCAAGATTCTTCGAATGCCACGCAGAACAGCTATCTAGGTCCTGGAGGGGCGAAAAAACAAAGTTGAGTGGGTCAGCAAAACAAACATAGGTGAAAACGTTTGGTTTTGAACATACTAACCCCTCGCCGTAAAACAATTATAATTTCCTTTAATAATGTGTACATTATGAGTAAGTACGTACATATATATATATATATATCCACATTACTAAAGGCAAGTATAATACGTACGTATATATATATATCCACAATACTAAAGGCAAGTATAAACGACAATATAATTCAATTCATGATTAAGATCGATGCTGCAGTTATATAATCATATGACAATGTTATAAAACAGTATCGCTAAATACTCATCCATCTAATGCTGGCACACAAGTTCGAACAGAAAACTCTGACACGAACAGGACTGGGTGTAATCAATACGCTCAAGTACTACGATCACGTGAAGACTGGTGCAAAAGCACATCACATACAAGTCGGATTGCCTAATGCAATCTACCCGACAGGACTGGCACCTAACCTGGATCCAGACGAGCGAACGGTGCAATGTGAACATACACGTGAAGGACTGGCCCTGGCCCTGGGGCAAGTACTAACACCAGTGCAGCAAGATGAGTATGTATATAAACATGTATGAATGTCATGGCAATTATATCTCAATCGCATTTCAGCATTTATCACAATTATACCTCAATTATCCAATATTTAGCAACATATACGTAAAGTGAAGCATTTTATGAAGTTTGGAAACCATAAATACGTATAGGTATAAAAACAAACTGCCCACTCACCTGGAGTCTACACCAACTCCCTAGCATAATCATCGAGCCGTCAAAATGATCGACGCCTAGAACAATTATTAAATCAAAACTTAGAATTCGATTCGATAAAATACATAACTTTGTATAACGTTTTCTACATAATCTGATCCGGAAGATCCGTATATCAGATTTCTGATCCGTCATTTTTAACGATCCACATTATATCTCTAGGACATTATCTCAAGGTTTCATCACGATCTAACGGTTGGATCTCGGCCAGTTGACAAAAACCTAATGGCGGTTAACATTTTATTTTTCTAACTTACAAACCTATTTCAGGAAGATCCGTACGTCGGATTTCCAATCTGTAAGTTCCTACATTCTTCAAATATTACGTTTTACTACGTATCAAAGTTTGGTGACGATCCAACGGTCGGATCGTCGATTTATATCATTGCCTATACGAGAAGTAATTAATTGACTTAGTTTAATACACATAAACGGGAACGTAAATAAAATCTTCGTAGATTGTCCAAATATAGAGTTTAAATATATGAAATCGATCTACTCGACGTCACGAACACATACGTATTTTTAGAATCCGATTTTGACCATGCACGCGCCCCCACGCGCCGCCACAAGGTGGCTGCGCTGGTGGCCACGCGCCTGCGAGTACAGTGTACTCGTCTTCTTCGCGGGTTCTGCCATTTTTTTTACAGATTTTCGTCTAACTTCCAGAGCTTCAAACGAGTTCGTTTCTTAACCAAATTTAGTAATTCAAAAGCCAAATTAAAGTTAGGAATGTAGAGAATATATCTAGATTCACAGAATGTTCATATGGGGTCTTTGTTGTTCAGAAATTGGGTCTGAAAGTAGCCAAACGACCACGGTTACATTTTTTTTTTCCAGAAACTTATATTTTTCTTCCAACTTCCAGAGTCGATATCTAACTCGTTTTTAATCCATTTTTCATGAAATTTTATATCAAAATGAAGCCCTCGACATGTAGAATCACGTTATATAAATTTTAAATCTTGAAATTCACTAGATTTTTTCCAAGAACGTTCGATAGTTCGGCTTACCTAAAAACTCGTCGATCTCGGCCCTCCGACGTCCAAATCCTTCCAACGAATTACTCCGGGGTTCCTGGGAGCATTTTAAGACTAGTGGTGATCTTGGTTTCCATTAAAACTCAACCATTAAAAACTTGATGAATAGTGCCATAATCGGGAATTGATATTCCTACGTGAAAACGTTCGAGTTTTTACCTGAGGTTGATGTCGATGGACTCGTGAGGTCCTAAGAATTCCAAAGGTAGTCTTGGATCTTCGAAACTTTGAGGTTTGAGTGGCTTTCGAGTTTGCTCCGTATGAATGGTAGAGAGAGAGAGTTCCGTGAGTTTGAGAGAGAAAGAGACTGAGAATGTGATGATGATGTTAGGATTAGAATAACAGAATTTGGTGAATGTGTGAGTTGTAAGGGACGGGGGGAATGGGGTTTGGGATAAACAATTCCGAGTGGGATAGGTTTGGTAAGGGTAGTGGAGTAGGGTTGGTGAGAGTTTAGTTTTACACCTAAATTCTACTAATTCAAGTTTACATTACTATAGTTAAAACGAGTAAGCTTAATATGACGTTTTCATATTTTCAACGATAAGGGTACAATCGTCATTTTACACGCACGGGGAGAATTTACATAAAAGTTTGGGACGGGTCGCCACAGCGCGGGTGTTTGGCGTTCACTCGTACTAAATAAGCGCCCGATTAATTTAACTAATCTGCTTATTTAACACGGTATACACCAAATTAATAAAACCAACCAAAAGGCTCGGATTATTAGTCGATTTTGCTCTCCTCTCTCGCGAACTCGGCTTTCTCTCTTTCACCTTCTCTCAGCGTTGTCGTCCTCCCCATCACTTTCTCTTACCATCGCCTTCTTCCTCGTTGCCTTCTCTTGTCGTCGCTTTCTCTCGCCGTCCCTGCTCTCCTAGTCCTCGTTGCCTTCCTCGTCGTCTTCTCCCTGTGGCCTTCCATGAATAATACAGTCATTAGTCCGATACTAATTTAGTCAGTACTATATGGTGGCTATTTATCCTATCTGACAGAAATAGTTAGTACAGTCCGAACTGCCAAACAAGGCCTTAGTGCACTTTATGTATGATTATCTAAATGAAAAGTTATTTGATGATTACAGGGAGCTTTCCTATTTATAGAATTTGAGATACCTTTTCGAAAAACATGTGATCATTTATGAAGAGTCAAAAGTTGCAACTCTTCATTAGGATAGACATATATTTTCACCAAAAGACATCACTTCTAATTTCCATTCAATTATTTAATTTAATATAATAATAATATTAATAATATTAAATTTTCCAACAATCCCCACATAAATGGAAATTGACATGCAAATGACAATGCCCCCACATTTAAGAGTAGTTGTTTCCAATGTTAAGTCCTTCAAAACATATATTAGGACTTACAAAGTAATTTGCATATGCTTGGGTAAACGCCCCCACATTTAAGATATTTTTCGACATGTCACTAGCCATTTAATGCCTTAAATAACTCCCTTAAAGCGATAATTTAAAACCATTTAGTGAACTAATCCACTACGTATTTACTATCTCTATAAAAAAGCAAATTTTATTTCCAATTGTTCTTGAGTTGATATATAATCTCAAATGATAGCTAAGCCACACTAGAAACTAATGAAGATAAACTTCTTATCTTCACTTGTTAAGGCTTTGTCCTTAGAACTTACATAGTTCCATATGATTAACCTTTCAAAGTAGACGTTAGCCCCTAACAACTCAATCATAATGGTTGCTTCTAACGCTGTCAATAATCACTTTCATAGTTACGAAGTAAGAACATGTGAACGATAAGTCCTCTATCTTCACTTGCCAAACCCTGTAGCCTCACTAGATTTTCTAATTAAGAGAACTCGAAGTAGCACTGCAGAGATATATGCTCCTTCTACCCATGTTCCATGATGATAACAGTGTTGTCTGCCATTGAGATTAGGTTAAGCTTTACGCTTTTAATGATTCCTATAAATGTGAAGACTTAGAAGTCCAAGTGGGGTATTGATATAATTTTTTTAAGATAACTCTTCAAATAAGATCAATTAAAATGCAGTAGGCGTTAGTCGGGCGGTGAATAGAAGATATAGAACATAGGAACAAGCATATAATATGTTCATCTAAATATTTAGTAAGTTTCTTCCAATTTATTTCAAACATAAAATGCATTATGAAATTTATCTAATTTCTATGAGAGAGAGAGAGAGAGAGAGAGAGAGTTGTGACCCTAAAAGATTATCTTAAAAAAGAAAAGAAAAATAAAAGCATAAAAGTCACAAAATTGCAAACTCGCCTAAACCCAGCTAGGCAGGAGCTTAGACCTGCCTAGGTGTTTTTTTTTTAAATTTTTAAACGCCTAAGTATTAATTAGAGCGGTGACCAATTGCCTAGTGTCTAAGCAAATTTTTTTAAAACACTGCTAAAAAGTCATTATCATTTTAAACTGTCCATTTTCTCTTATGTATTTTTTCTACCTATAATTTTCATTCACTATTTCTTGCTCTAGCCGCCCTTTTCTTAAAAAAGGACAAAGCAAATAAAATCTTCTGTAAGATAACTTTTTTGGAGTGTCACTTTCCAAATATCACTCAAAATTTTTAATAGATGTGAATGTTCAAAGTCTAATCTTAAAAGAAGTAAGAAACAGGAAAGTAAATAACATTTTTAATCACAGAATTGCAGCGGGGTTCATAATTCACGATGATCGTGGTTACTCTATTGTCGCGAGGACAAGGCGTTTTGGAGAAAATACGATTTATGTTGATGAAGCAGTTGGTTTTACAGATGCTCTCATTATGACTCCGAATAGAGGATTTCAAAATATTTGTGTTGAAAATAGGGCTGGAAAAAAATCCCAAAAATCCCAAACCAAACCGAAAAATTCCCGAAACCAAACCAAAAAAATCCCAAACCGAAATTCCCAAAAATTTCGGTATCCAATACCGAACCGATCCCGAAATTTTGGTACGGGAATCGGTCTCAAGTTTTTGGGATTTCGGTATTCCCAAACCAAACCGAAAAAAATATATATATATATATATTATTTAATTTTTAAATATATAGGAGCACATTTTTAAGGGGAACATCATCTACCTACAATAGTGAAAATTGAAATACTGAAGGAGCACTGGAAATCGATGATGGGACATATACAGGAAGGAGCCCTAAGATAGATAGTGGAACATATGCAGAATTTTTAAATCACAGGAGATTGATAAATGGATACATAGATGCAGAATAAACACAGGAGATTGATAAATGGATACATGGATAGATTATAAGTTACAATTTGCTTGAGAAAACTTTACATCTATCTATAATATTTATATTATATATGTACAAAAGTTTACTCAAGTATATATTGGCGTTTTAGACATAATTTTGGGGACTGACAGAATTTATATTATATATGTACAAAAGTTTACTCAAGCACATATTAACGTTTCAGATTGGCATATTGCTTTTGAATAGGCAGAAACAAATAGGCAAATACTAACTGGGGCTTGCCATTTGATTGGCAGATTTGTGTGCACAGATTAGTAGAAACAAAATAGCAGATTGGGCTTGCCTATATGTCAATTTTTAAATATAAATGGTTGAATTATAGCCCAAAAGCATAATATGTCAAATTTTAGTCCAAAAGCCCAAAATAATTTTGGGATTCCCGATTTGTCCCAAAATCCCGAAACAATTTTGGGATTCCCAAAAATTTGGTTTGGGATCGGTATTGAAATTGGGATTCCCGAAAATTTAGGTTTGGGAATCGGGACAAGTGGTTCGGTATGGGATATTTCGGGATTCCCGAAAATTGGGAATCCCGAAAATTTGGTTTGGGATCGGTATTGAAATTGGGATTCCCGAAAATTTCGGTTTGGAAATCGGGACAAGGATTTTGGTATGGGATCTCATACCGAACCACCCCTAGTTGAAAATAACTCCAAATTGGTCATTGACGCGGTGATTGGGAGATCTGGCATTCCTCGGAGAATCAAAATAACATTTTGCATATCAGAAGTCTGACTTCGTCTTTTCTCAATATCTCTTGGAGGCATATTTTTAAGAAATCTAATTTTATTGCCGATGCTATCACTAGTATATGATTTAGTAGTTTAAGTACTCTTGTTTGGATTCATACTATCCCCTCTACCGCGAACCAAGCCCTAAACTTTGATCATGGCGCAACTGATTCTACTCAAGATTTTTCTTGAGAAAAAAAAACGTATGGGTAAGAAATTTCCCCAAGAAAGCAATAATAACCCAATGTATTCAAGCAGTTCACCTTACCGGGAACATCTCACATCAACCCAAGTAATTGGAAACATATTTGTGACCGCATGATCTTATATGGTCACAACAGCTCCAACGGCAACAGATAGCACCTCCAAACGCCAAGGCTGTCATTAACGTTATTAAATAGCCAGAAAGCATCTGGATTTTAAACACGTGGGGAAATTAAGAAAATGGTGAAAATTAATAATAATTGAGAGAGGGGTTGGGTGGGTTGGTCACAGGAAGAAGCTGCTTTTTATATGAGTTGTTTTGTGTTTCTCAACACTTTCTGGGAAAGTTGTGAAGCAAGCAACAAACTGTGAGGAAAAAAGCAATGGAGGAAAAAGCAGAAGTTGGTTGCGATGTGAAGGTGAAGCTTTCGGAGATGGAAGAAGAAACGGTTGCCCAAAACAAGCCAAACCAGACAGAGGATGATCTGCAAAACACCAGGTGAGCTCAAATTTTTAAATAAATTGCAAATTTAGAAACTTTTTTTGTTGGGTATTTTTTCGTTTTTGATTCGAGCCATATTCTAATTGATTTAAACTACGAGGAGGGTGATTCAAATTTATGTGTCTCGAGAGCACAGTGTTCTGGTCAACTTAGCTACGAATTTTGGGTCATTCTTCAGTTGAATGAAAAGGGTTTGGAAAGAAAGGGTCAATCTTTGACCGAGTTTTGGATTTAGGAAGATTTAGTTTCTTGGGATGGAAAAAGATATTATTTTGTATATTACTGGGGGTTTAATTGCAAAAGACAAGAAAATTCACCTGCACTAGTTGTAATTATCTGATTTAGATGAGGTCAATTTGGATTTATGAGCCCCCACAGGTGCAATTTGTAGAGTGAGACTGTTCATGTTTGTTTTCCTTCGGATTTTCCAACGTTGTTTGGTTTGTTGGTTAGCAATTTGGAAGCATTAATGTGATTTTGTTTGAGATCTGATCTGGTAGTTTCATGATGTCGGTAGATTGTGTTTGTGCTTAATATTTTTGTGGTGCTTTCTGTTTGGGAAACAAGAAATTAAGGCAAAATATATGGCAGATTAAGTTATCATGTAACTCTTATTCTTTTAAAAGCAACTCTAGATTTGGGCCTGTTTGTTTCTGTCAAAAGCGCTTCTGCTAGAAGCACTTTTATGAGCCTGGTTGCTTCTGGAAGAGTTAAAAGCGCTTACGACTAGTCTGTTCAATCTCAGTTTTCACGTCTGTTTCATGCTAGGCTCACATGAAACTTTGTTTGTTGTTGTTCTTTATGTTTGAGTGCCAGGAAAGTACCATCTGCACTAAACATTACCGGTCCTGCTCCGGCTCAGCTCACCATCTTCTACGCAGGGAGCGTTAGCGTGTTTGACGCCATTACTGCAGAAAAGGTACGTTATTTTCTATCCTTAAACAGCACAAGCATAAGCATTTTACATGTAACTCGGTCATTTATGAGCTTGACAAATTTTGTACTTGCGCACTTAAATGTGTAATAGGTTCGCGAACTTATGCTTATTGCGGCTGCCGCTGCTGCTGCTGCTGATAAGAAGACTAGTGATGTGAAGAATAGCGCGACAAGCAGGCCTCCAAGTCCACTGATTCGTACAGGATCGTCTACGCTGCAAAACTCTTCTACTGCTCCTGATTCACCAGTGGTCCAGCCCTACCCTGAGCAGAATAGTTCCATTTGCAAATTGCAAGCTGGTAAGGATTCAGTACTATCGACACGGTGATTGTAAATTCCTTATGAGAGTATTAATGATGGCTTCATGATTCCGGCTTCATTGTTTTTGTTGGTTCAGAATTTCCCATTGCAAGGAGACACTCGCTTCAGCGTTTCCTGGAGAAGCGACGGGACAGGTGCCCCCTCGCTAAATCCTGTATCGGTTTTCATTCTGTCACCGCACCTAGACCATCTCAGTTTACACATCAATTACTGTGTTTAATTCTCGCTTTTATTGTTTTTCGTTCATTCTTTCAGGATGGTCAGCAACAGTCCATATCCTACTTTGCCAGCAACACCGAAGGACGACAATGCATAAACTAACCTGAGCGATAATGCTTCTCCGGGTGTGGGTTGCTTCAAACAATCCGCCATGGTTCAGGAAGAAACTCAACAAAGTTCTGTTGCCTAGCCAGCTTGAACCTCTATCCCTGTTTATGTCTCAGCATATGTGTTGTAATTTCGCAGAGACCTACATTTAACCAGTGATCGTTGTGTCTGACTTGCCCGTCTGTGTAAACCGGGACGTGTACAAGTTCTCCGTCGATTGAAACAGAGAAACGAAACCCCAAATGACAGATTGGTGGTCGACGATGAATTCTGTGTTCGATTGGTGAAGAATTCGTAGATGTGTTAGCCCTGTTTATACCGAGGCGGTTAGACCGTATTCGTCGTTTTACACTGTTATTGTCATGGGACATGGGTAGAAGGATAATATATCTCCGCAGTGCTACTCCGATTACGTATTTACTATCTCTATAAGGAAGCAAATTACATTTTCATTTGTTCTTGAGTTGATATATAATCTCAAATGATAGCTAAGCCACACTAGAAACTAATGAAGTTCGACTTCTTATCTTCACTTGTTAAGGCTTTGTCCCTAGAACTTACACAGTTCCACTTCCATATGATTACCCTTTCAAAGTAGACGTTAGCCCCCCCCCACAACTCAATCATAATGGTTGCGTCTAACGCTGTCAATATTCACTTTCATAGCGTATGAAGTAAGAACATGTGAACGATAAGTCCTCTATCTTCACTTGCCAAGCCCTGTAGCCTCACTAGATTTTCTAATTAAAAGAGCTTGGAGTAGCACTGTGGAGATATATTCTCCTTTAACCCATGTTCCATGATGATAACAGTGTTGCCTGCAATTGAGATTAGGTTAAGCTTTACACTTTTAATGATTCCTATAGCTGGGAAGACTTAGAAGTCCAAGTGGGGTATTGGTATAATTTTTTTTAGAGAACTCTTCAAATAAGATCAATTAAAATGCAGTAGACGTTAGTCGAGCGGTGAATAGAAGATATAGAACATAGGAACAAGCATATAATATGTTCATCTAAATATTTAGTGAGTTTCTTCCAATTTATTTCAAACATAAAATGATGAAATTTATCTAATTTCTATTTGAGAGAGAGAAAGAGTTGTGACCCTAAAAAATTTTCTTAAAAAAGAAAAGAAAAATTAAAGCATAAAAGTCACAAAATTGCAAACCCGCCTAAACTTGGCTAGGTGGGAGCCTAGACCTGCTTAGGCGCTCTTTTTTATTATTAAACGCCCAAGAATTAATTACAGCGGTGACTAATTGCCTAGTGTTTAAGCAGATATTTTTAAAACACTGCTAAAAAGTCATTATCATTTTAAAAGTGTGCATTTTCTCGTGTATTTTTTCTACCTATAATTTTCATGGAGGCAGGATTGTCTGCCCTCTTGGTATGGTGCCCTCCCATGCCCTCCTATTTGTGCGGTCACGGTTAAACCACGTCAACATTTTATATTCTTATTACTTTTTGTCTTCTTATCTCTATAAAAAATCAATATAAAATATTTACATGACTTAACAGTGACCGCACAGAATAAGAGGACACCAAAATAGGAGGGCAGACAATCTGCCATCAATTTTCATTCACTATTTCTTACTCTAGCCGCCCTTTTCTTAAAAAGGACAAAGCAAATAAAATCTTAACATAACTTTTTTGGAGTGTCACTTTCCAAATATCACTCAAAATTTTTAATAGAAGTGAATGTTCAAGTCTAATCTTAAAAGAAGTAAGAAACAAGAAAGTAAATAACATTTTTAATTACAGAGTTGCAGTGGGGTTCATAATTCATGATGATCATGGTTACTCTATTGTTGCAAGGACAGGGTGTTTTGGAGAAAAATACGATTGATGTTGATGAAGCAGTTGGCTTTACAGATGCTCTCATTATGGATTCGAATAGAGGATTTCAAAATATTAGTGTCGAAAATGACTCCAAATTGGTCATTGATGCGGTGATTGGGAGATTTGGCATATCTCGAAGAATCAAAATAACACTTTGCATATCAGAAGTCTAACTTCGTCTTTTCTCAATATCTCTTGGAAGCATATTTTTTAAAAATATAATTTTATTGCCGATGCTATCACTAATGTAGGATTTAATAGTTTAAATACTCTTGCTTGGGTTCATACTATCCTCTCTACCGCGATCCAAGCCCCTCTCTACCGCGATCCAAGCCCTAAACTTTGATCGTGGCGCAACTGGTTCTGCTCGAGATTTTTCTCAATTAATATTTTTCTTGAGAAAAAAACGTATGGGTAAGAAATTTCCCCAAGAAAGCAAAAACCCAATGTATATTCAAGCAGTTCACCTTACCGGGAACATCTCATATCAACCCAAATAATTAGAAACATATTTGTGACCACATGATCGTATGCGGTCACGAGTCACGACAGCTCCAACGGCGACAGATAGCACATCGAAACGCCAAGGCTGGGTTGTCGTTAACGTCATTAAATAGCCAGAAAGCATCTGGATTTTAAACACGTGGGGAAATTAAGAAAATTGTGAAAATTAATAATAATTGAGAGAGGGGTTGCGTGGGTTGGTCACCGGAAGAAGCTGCTTTTTTTTTTTATGAGTTGTTTTGTGTTTCTTTGCACTTTCTGGGAAAGTTGTGAAGCAAGCAACAAACTGTGAGAAAAAAAGCAATGGAGGAAAAAGCAGAAGTTGGTTGCGATGTGAAGGTGAAGGTGAAGGTGAAGCTTTCAGAGATGGAAGAAGAAATGGTTGCCCAAAACAAGCCAAACCAGACAGAGGATGATCTGCAAAACACCAGGTGAGCTCAAATTTTTAAATAAATTGCAAATTTAGAAACTTTTTTTGTTGGGTATTTTTTTCGTTTTTGATTCTAGCGATATTCTAATTGATTTAAACTACGAGGAGGGTGATTCAAATTTAGGTGTCTCGGGAGCACAGTGTTCTAGTCAACTTAGCTACGAATTTTGGGTCATTCTTCAGTTGAATGAAAAGGGTTTGGAAAGAAAGGGTCAATCTTTGACCGAGTTTTGGATTTAGGAAGATTTAGTTTCTTGGGGATGGAAAAAGATATTATTTCGTATATTATTGGGGATTTAATTGCAAAAGACAACAAAATTCACCTGCACTAGTTGTAATTATCTGATTTAGATAGCGTCAATTTGGATTCATGAGCCCCCACAGGTGCAATTTGCAGAGTGATACAGTTCATGTTTGTTTTCCTTCGGATTTTCCAACGTTGTTTGGTTTGTTGGTTAACAATTTGAAAACATTAATGTGATTTTGTTTGAGATCTGATCTGGTAGTTTCATGATGTCGGTAGATTGTGTTTGTGCTTAATGTTTTTGTGGTGCTTTCTGTTTTGGAAACGACAAATTAAGGCAAAGTATATAGCAGAAGCCCTTTTATGAGCCTGGTTGTTTTTGGAAGAGTTAAAAGCGCTTACGACTAGTCTGTTCAATCTCAGCTTTCACGTCTGTTTCATGCTAGGCTCACATGAAACTTTGTTTGTTGTTGTTCTTTATGTTTGAGTGCCAGGAAAGTACCATCTGCACTAAACATTACCGGTCCTGCTCCGGCTCAGCTCACCATCTTCTACGCAGGGAGCGTTAGCGTGTTTGACGCCATTACTGCAGAAAAGGTACGTTATTTTCTATCCTTAAACAGCACAAGCATAAGCATTTTACATGTAACTCGGTCATTTATGAGCTTGACAAATTTTGTACTTGCGCACTTAAATGTGTAATAGGTTCGCGAACTTATGCTTATTGCGGCTGCCGCTGCTGCTGCTGCTGATAAGAAGACTAGTGATGTGAAGAATAGCGCGACAAGCAGGCCTCCAAGTCCACTGATTCGTACAGGATCGTCTACGCTGCAAAACTCTTCTACTGCTCCTGGTTCACCAGTGGTCCAGCCCTACGCTGAGCAGAATAGTTCCATTTGCAAATTGCAAGCTGGTAAGAATTCAGTACTATCGACACGGTGATTGTAAATTCCTTACGAGAGTATTAATGATGGCTTCGTGATTCCGGCTTCATTGTTTCTGTTGGTTCAGAATTTCCCATTGCAAGGAGACACTCGCTTCAGCGTTTCCTGGAGAAGCGACGGGACAGGTGCCCCCTCGCTAAATGCTGTATCGGTTTTCATTCTGTCACCGCACCTAGGCCATCTCAGTTGACACATCAATTACTGTGTTTAATTCTCGCTTTTATTGTTTTTTGTTCATTATTTCAGGATGGTCAGCAACAGTCCATATCCTACTTTGCCAGCAACACCGAAGGACGACAATGCAAAAACTAACCTGAGCGATAATGCTTCTCCGGGTGTGGGTTGCTTCAAACAATCCGCCATGGTTCAGGAAGAAACTCAACCCAGTTCTGTTGCCTAGCCAGCTTGAACTTCTATTCCTCTTTATGTCTCAGAATATGTGTTGTAATTTCGCAAAGACCTACATTTAACCAGTGATTGTTGTGTCTGACTTGCCTGTTCGTGTAAATGGGGACGTGTCCAAGTTCTCCGTCGATTGAAACAGAAACAAAACCCCAAATGACAGATTGGTGGTCGACGATGAATTCTGTGTTCGATTGGTGAAGAATTCGTAGATGTGTTAGCCCAGTTTATGCCGAGGCGGTTAGACTGCATTCGTCGTTTTACATTGTGGTATTGCCAAACAGATACCAAACTTTTTGTGCGACCAGAGTCGTGTGGTGAATATTAAGCTGCTTGTTATGTTTAATCTAAGTTTGAACCACATTTTCTTGGGTTTGCATTTCTACGGCACCCGAAGTGCATTGTCCAATCGGGTTTCGGCAGGTAGGTACGGTGGCTGAACCCGAAATGAAAGTTCCGGCAGGAACATTATACCGTGCAAGGCCCGAGTCCGCAGGTTCAGCACTCCACACTGCATAGCATTCGATTTCTTGCAGTTCTTTGTGCAAGATTTCATGTGCTTTGCGGCAGGGCATATTGCAACCCCGCTGACATTACCTAATAGTTGGAATAAATCTAGTGAAAGGTACCGTTTGGTACGTGGGACGGCGCGGAACGCAGTGAGGGAGGCGTTTTGTTTCACGTTTGGTGCGCCAAAAATGGCTGGAACGCTCTGTTTCACGGAACGAGTTTAGGTTCCGCCTCACCCTCCTTGGAACAACTCGTTTCACCTCCGCGGAATACAAATTTATAACATTTTAAGACAAAAATACCCCTTATCTTTTTCAATATTTACACCATCCAAAAAACAAACCCTAAAATTCTATCTTCTTCGTTCCATCTTCTCTGCCTGCCGCTGCCTTTTCCCGAAGCCTTCCTCCTCATCCTCTCCCACAGCAGCTGCATCTCCAGGTTCGATCTTGATCTTCTCCCGTAGCCGCTACATCTCCAGGTTCGTTTTCTTGATTTTTTCATGGAAAATTTCAATTTTCTGGGAAAATAGGATGATTATGAGAAAATAAGTTAGTTTTCTTGGTTTATGTGGTTTAACTTGTGCTTGGGAAAAAGAACAAAGTCTGATTTTTAAGGTTTATTACGATTCTGGTTTGTAAAGAATTGGATCTGGTTCCGAGCTGTGCGATTTAGTGGGTTCGGTTGTGAGCTTGATTTTGTATGATAGAAAAGGTTGGTTCTTTCTGCATTTGGTCAGCTGAAATGTTAATTAGTTTGATGCATTTTAATGGTTATTTTACTGATTATTGGTCAGTGTCAGTGTGTATAATTGACCCATTGTTTACAATTGGAGGAGGGTTAGTAACACTCTGTTGAAAATTTTGAGATTTTAAATAGAAATTTCATTGTCTCACATTAATCATTCCCAAAATATTTCATTATTTTATAAGGATTTGTTCCTTATAACAAGTGATTGGAGTGATGGATCTTGAAGACTAAAATTGGACTCACCATTGGGGTTGAGTTTTGAGGTGTGCTAATTAATTGATAATTAATTATCAAAAGATGGGCATTGGGGCTCTAAAAATTAAATTCTTTAATTAATTATTTTTAATTAATTTTGAATTTAATTATATTTTTTATATGAACAGACTCATCTTTTCAGATGAAGTCTGAAAACGTATGAAAATATCAGAGACACAAATGGAGCAACACACCCCTTGTGTTGAACAGCCGCATCCCAAAAACATGTCTGTTGCGAATAGACATATGCTTACTATAAATATACGCATCTGCATATCATTCAATTCACTGAAAATCATCAATCCTTATATACCAAGCATACTAAGAGTACCACAAAGAAATTCGCTAGAAGTCTAGTTTTTCGGTGCTGGAATTCTAACTTAGATCGTTGAATCCTGATGAAGCAGACGTCCGTAGAACTACAAACACTGAGTAGGGACAAAATTTCTATTTTAAGGACATTGCGTTACGCAAGCCTTGATCTTCAAGTTGTCTGTTTTTATATTTTTGTTATGTTCATACTTTGTTAAATTTTCTATTCGCATTTATTGTTTATTAGCATATATAATTTATCACAGATTGTTGATATATCTCTAACATGCACTCGTATATTTTTGTATGCTTAAGTTCTTAGTAATAAGTATGTGATGTGGTTTATGTAAACAAACCATATAGGTTGCTGCGATTGTTCGGAGGGAAGCATGCATGCGGTTTAGGAAAAACTATGTGAAAGATTGTGACTTGCAAGCAGTTTTACTAGTGTGTGTGTGTGATTGTAAAAGATGGTTTGTTGAAGTTTATTTGGAGTTCTCATATGCTCATCTCTCCTCCTTGTACATCGTTTAAGTGTTGAATGAATTACCATTAAAAAAAAATAAAAAATAAAAAACATGATTTGGAGTTATCACGAGATTGGTCATTCATGGCTTGCTGATAAATTTGTGTATATTTCTGTTTTATTATTACTTACCAATGCTCTTTGCTTTTCGTTTTATAGGTCTCCATGTATGTTGTTGTAGCACATTAGATCATCTCAAGGGGTGTAGTCAATTTGGATTTTAATGGATTTTTTTAAAGTGATAGATTTTAAAGAATTTTAATAAACTCTATAATCCTATATGGATTTTAGCGGATTTATATGGATTTCTTTCATGGATTTCTATGGACTTCTTTCATTGATTTCTCATTTGAATTGAGGTATAGTTTTGTGTTCATGTGGGTTCATTTCAACCGAGTTAGGGCTTAACTTGAATGATACAGCCTTGGTCCATTAAATTAGTGAGGAGAGGAGCTTGTTTTGTGAGATTAACCATACCCATATGAAGCATTTTGATTTGGGTGCAGTTAGGACAATTAGGATCAGAAAAGAACAGACCATAAGAATGTGTCAGAGAAAAAATGGCTGATGAAAACATTGGAGAAAATGATAATAGAGAAGAATTTTATTGGCTCAAAATTACTTCGACATATACATTTCATGACAACGAATTTTCTTTGCACGATTTAAAAATTTTCATTAGTTGGTCAGGATTGACAGGAAACGTATGACACTACATAATCTTCCATTAGTTGGTCCACAAGCACAAGGGCTATTGCAGCTTCAATCATTGGCACAATTGCACCATTACACTAAGTAAAATGTATGCTATTAGGGACGAAATGTGAGAGTATGAACACGAAGATGGAGATTTTGATTAATACAAAATTTTCTATTAAAAACCATAAACGACCAATTCACATTCCTCAAGGATATGTCTCTTCTTTTAGATGAAATATATCTAATAGCAAAAAAACAAGGAAAACAAGTTCGAAATTCACTATGATTTGGTCAATTATAATTTACAAATGCAAGGACCGGTATGTCGAGATTGCTCCAGTGGAAACACCAGCAAGCTGCTAAGCCGGAAATAATCTAGAGAATACTGAATTTTATAAATGTGACATCAAGGATAAATCTAGACAGTGACATATATATGTGAAGACAAAAATTGGGGGAGGTGACTAAGCAATTGAAATCATATTGAATACACAAAATAAAGACTTAGAAAATATTCAGTCAATTGTTAACTTTCTGTAATTTACACCAACAGCTTGCTGGTGTTTCCACTGGAGCAATCTCAACATACCGGTCCTTGCATTTGCAAATTATAACTGACCAGATCATAGTGAATTTCAAACTTGTTTTCCTTGCATTTTTGCTATTAGATATATTTCATCTAAAAGAAGAGACATATCCTTGAGGAATGTGAATTGGTCGTCTATGGTCTTTAATAGAAAATTTTGTATTAATCAAAATCCCTATCTTCGTGTTCATACTCTCACCTTTCGTCCATGATAGCATACATTTTACTTGGTGGAATGGTTGTGCCGATGATTGAATCTGCAATAGCTCTTGTGCTTGTGGACCAACTAATGGAAGATTATGCAGTGTCATATGTTTCCTGTCAATCCTGACTCTAATGAAAAATTTTAAATCGTGCAAAGAAAATTCGTTGTCATGAAACGTATATGTTGAATAAATTTTGAGCCAATAAAATTCTTCTCTATTATCATTTTCTCCAATGTTTCCATTAGCCATTTTTTCTCTGACATATTCTTATGGTCTGTTCTTTTCTGATCCTAATTGTCCTAACTGCACCCAAATCAAAAAGCTTCGTATGGGTATGGTTAATCTCACAGAACAAGCTCATCTCCTCACTGATAAACTAAATATTAATGGACCAAGGTTGTATCATTCAAGTTAAGCCCTAACTCGGTTGAAATGCACCCACATGAACACAAAACTATACCTCAATTCAAATGAGAAATCTATGAAAGAAGTCCATATAAATCCGTCAAAATCCATATAGAATTATAGAGTCTATTAAAATCCTTTGAAATCTAACACTTTAAAAAATCCTTTTAAATTCAAATTGACTACACCCCTTAATTTTTGTGAAAAAAAAAAAACCCTCTGATTTGAAAAAAATATGGAGGGTACATCGAATGGCAGCCATGGCTGCTATGCATAGCATAAAAAAGAAAGGAAAAAGTAAGGCGTGGTGAAAGAGAGAAGTCAAGTTGCGAGAAAGCTTGAATAGAAATCTTAGGGGTGGAGATGAGATTCTTTTATAGCCTTTGTTATGCATAAAATTCACTCTCAAATCCTTCAAAATCTATGACATTTTGAATACCAACATATTTGTATGCACACTTTTAAAATGTTAATTAACTACACTTAGATTTGAATGTATTCTTTTAAATCCTGTCAAATTCTACCTTGACTACACCATGATTTTAAAGTATTTTAAAATCCTAATTGACTACACTCTGATTTCAAAGTCTTTTTAAATCCTTCAAAATCTTGGTTTGACTACATCCCCTTAAAGATCCAATCTTGTCCCAAATAGCATTTTATTAGATGAATACTCAAGAAACATGAAGTTATTGCTTCAGGCCATGAGTCGGTTGACCGATATGTACACATCAGTATGACTCTACAGACACATCAGCGAGGCAGTTAGTTTGTTGAGATTGTAGGAAGGCTGTTAGTTTGTTGGGATTCGTAGGGATATAAAAAAGTTGGTTAGTAGCTTATGAGTGGAGCAAAGAATACTCGTTTAAATAACAAACACCTCTCTCTCTCTCTCTCTCTCTCTCTCTCTCTCTCTCTAATTCATTCATTGTTTAAGGAATACAAAGAGAACATGAATACAATTTTTAGTCATTCACTCTCTCTCTCTGTAATTCATTCATTGTTTAAGGAATACAATCTTTAGTCATTCACTTTCTCTCTCTAAATTCTCTGCCATTGTTTTTCATTTTGCTTCTTTTGCCATGTCTTCAGTCAAGAAATGGCATAACATATCTTCAGCCATGTGCTACTATGAAAAATATATCATAGATAAGTATATATGTGTTCAAATATGAACAAGTTCAAAAACAAAATAAATAAATAAAAAAAAAACTTGTACCGTCCCGCGCATAAAAATTGTACCAAACAACAGAAGAACAGGAGTAAGTTAGTCATTCAATCTTTTGGTTCCGTTCCGTCCAGCGCGTACCAAACGCAAAACAGAACAACCGTCCCGTGCGTACCAAACATAACACAGAACCTCCGTTCTGTCCCGTCCCGTCTGCTTACCAAACGGTACCAAAAAGATGGGAATCGAACTTTCATCATAGGCGGAAGCTACGAGCACACCAAAACCGCAAATAATTTTCACGGTGAGAAATTGTCGAACAAACATTCGAAGTTTCAAGCAAGACATCCTCCAACACAAAGTTTACATGCCTTCCTCAAAAGCTAATGCCGATAATCCATACGGAATATCAGCAACAAAAAAAGAAAGATCCACAATACCAGACGGTATACTCACATTTATTACAGTCTAACTTACATTCTGCATTTTCAGTGCGCACTGCGTAGAATTCCATGTAAGTAGCCACCAGTCATTACAAGCGACACAAGAGAGACAACGCCGGCTGGAAAGATCTTCCCTGACTTCTTGAAACGAGATCCCATCACAGCCAGGAGGGCAGCAGACAACCCTGGAGGTTGGAGAAAATGACAATTAGTAATTTGTTAAGGTCGAACAAAATTAAGATATTGAACTGCACTCGGAAAAAGCGAAAACGGGATAATCCTCCGTATTTAGCGGCATTATCCAATTGAAATAATGTCATTGAAGCAGATATAGGGAGAACCATTAAAATGGATATAAAGCAAACATAATCTATCAATCAACTACTGCAGCAACTATCAACATAGGTACAAGTGAGATGAGTGCGATGACAACTAACCAAGCCCGATAGATGATGCAAAAACTGGTCTTACGGGAAGCTCAGTAGAAACATAAAACAGTAAGGCCGATGATATTCCCCCTGCCAACAGTGACTTCTGGCTGCCACTCTTCAAAAAGCCCATAAGGCCACCCACTGTCAAAAAAGCAACCGGACATCAATAAAACTGATATGTTCCTAGGGATAATTGCCATCCACGAGAAAATTATTTGATCCCAAGATTTGTTGTCCTGGAACACAAAGCTAATTAGAAGTTTGAATACCTCGAGCAGGAAAAATTTAGTGACATTTGGAAGATACTAGACTGAAAAGCTTCTCGAAACTTTGAATTCGAAAACACAAAAGTTTTCCTATGAGAACCATCCATATCCATAGACCCACCTATATGGCAATGCTACTAAAAATCACCTATAAACTTGCAAATACACATTTACAACCACAATCCATGAGCATGACTCCGTAGCGGAATCAGAGATCACCAATAAAATCGGAAACCAACCTGTTACACTAATCGACATCAAACACGAAACTCTCTACTTCCTTTGGCATGATAAGCACCACTCAAGGCCTGGACTCAAATTTTAGCCACAATCACAACAACCCAACAGGCAAAACCTAACTATTCTCCGCCTTCCTAACCAATTTTAGAAGCTACTCAAAGATGTTAACTTTACATTTTACAAGCTAATCAAAGATGTTAACGATTCGAAACAAAGGAATTTGATTGATTACCTCCAACAAGAGCAGCATATCCTAGGGTTAGTTTCTGAGACATCGACATCCCTTTCTTCTTGCTCTCTTCAGGTCCCTCCTCACCCTCCCCTTTACCCTCACTATTATCGCCTCCGCCCCCGCCGCCGCCTCCCCTACCGCCAAAATCACCCCCACGGTCTCCGCCGC
This sequence comes from Crataegus laevigata, assembly GCA_963580275.1. Taxonomy (NCBI): domain Eukaryota; kingdom Viridiplantae; phylum Streptophyta; class Magnoliopsida; order Rosales; family Rosaceae; genus Crataegus; species Crataegus laevigata. The sequence continues at coordinate 33,055,050 of OY756942.1, read as the reverse complement.
CGGAAACCGGTTCGATACCGATATCCTTAGTTCCCGAATCAACAGTGAATACGGTGGAAGTTTTGGTGTCGGAAATCACTCCAAGCTTTTGAATCGACGTGGTGTAGCTCAAACCGCGAGAAGCTCCGAATCCGTGAAAGGTGAGATTGTTGTTGTGTTGCAGGCGTCGAGCTCCGCCGCCGGCGAGGGCAAGAGAAATGGAGGTGTTGTGGAAAGCTCCGATTTTGGGGCGTAGGAGGAAAAGGGAAGACCGGGAAACGCACAAATCTGCCATATGTGTGTGATGTCACTTTCTTATTTTAGTTTCTGGATTCTTCGGTTTTTTCTACCGATTTGGGTACTTACTACCTACTTCTCCACGTGGCAAGTAGAAACAAATATTTGAACTTTTTATCCGTAAGGGGAATTTTTGCAATTTTTTAACAAAATTAAAAATAAAATAAAAAAAATTTGTCGGAGAACACTAAACAAACAATAAAGCACGTTAGGATCATTTTCATAGATTATTTTTTACGATAAATCTCAGTTTACTACTCTTAAGTTTCGTGATCTTCAACATTTAGTATATGAATTTTTTTTGTCCCAGAGTCATATCTTAAGTGTTAATTTTGGGATAGTCTCATACATCCGTTAGTCAAAACTGTTAAGTCTGTTGTTAACTGATGACATGGTGCTTATGTGGACAATGACTGGGCGTCACGTGTCATTAAGGGGTCCACTTGGAATTAAAAATTCAAAAAATATTAAAATAATTAATTTTTAAAATATTATTAAAAATAATAATAATAAAAACCAAAACAAACCCAAAACCCCCTTCCTCTATCCCCTAGGGTGCGTTTGGTACGCAGACGGAACGGGACGAGACGGAACAGGACGGGACCGATGTTGTAAATTTTGAAAAAGACAAGGGGCATTGTTGTCCTAAAATGTTAAAAATTTATGTCCCACAGACGTGGAACAACCCCGTTTCAGGGGGGAGGTGGAACAAAAAATCATCCAAAACTTGTCCCGTGGAACGCCTCGTCCCACTCGTTTTAGGCGTACCAAATGCGGGACGGAACGCCTCGTCCCGTCCCGTCCCGTCCCATCCCGCGTACCAAACGCACCCCTAATTCACCATATGTTTATCCCTCCAACCTTGCCTTCATACCCCACAGTGCCTACCAAAACCCTTACCAAACCTTCCCTCCCACTAATTTCTCGATCCAAAACCTTAATTTCTTGGCGATGGGGCTCATTCAGGGTTTAGGGCCTTGTCGGAAAAAGGGGCAGAGAGCGTGCCAAAAAGGCTTTCATGGGCGACCACTTCGAGTTGGCCGTCAACCTCTACACCTAGGCCATCGCTCTCAACCCCCAGAGCGCCGAGCTTTACTTCGACCGCGCCCATGCCAACATCAAAGCTGGCGATCTCACTGGTACCCTTTTTTCCTCTTGCAATTTCGCAAATTCCCGAGAGAGCAATTCCCGCGATACCTTTTTCTTTTTTTCTTGTTTGGTTCCCTCGGCACCTCGAGAAAGCAATTCTCGCGTCGATTGCTGGGATTCTTTGGGGTTTCAAATGCAGCAAGTGCTAGATGGAAGAGTGGATGGAGAAATTTGCATTCATCAAACTAAAAACCCATAGGAAAAAAAAATGAAAAATTTGTTAATTTTTGTTTAGAATAAGGGCAAAAACCTCAAGAGCTTAGAGCCACTACTTCTTGTCAATGGTGTCAAAGATGGCTTCAGTGAAGGGGTGATGGGGTGGAGGGGATAAAGGGGAGCTTGGGGTGGAGGGGACGAAGGGTGTCGAGTGGGGATGGAGGAAGAGGGTTCTGGGTTTGTTTTGGTTTTTATTTTTTATTTTTTTATTTTTAAAATAAATTTTTTTAATTTTTTTTTTTGAAATTTTAATTCCAAGTGGACCCCGTAATGACACGTGCCGCCTAGTCATTGTCTACATAGGCACCACATCATCAGTTAATGGTAGACTTAACAGTTTGACTAACAGATGTATAAGACTGGCCCAAAATTCACTTTAGGTATGACTCTGGGATGAAAAAAACTTCATGTACTAAATGTTAAAAACCACGAAACTTGAGGGTAGTAAACTGAGATTTTCCCATTTTTGTATGTTTAATGTGGAGTTCTTGTGTCTTATCAAGTGTGGCCACACCAAGGTTTTAAAAGACGCTAATTGTTATTCATATGATGGACTGAGGCCTAACGCCCATGGACGAAATGAGGTAAGGCCCAATGGGGGCACATGCCCCCTCTCATCCTTTTTTTCTTAATTACAAATTATTTAATTAATCATTCTCTTTTTTTGTGTGCAGATTATTCAATTAATCATATTAAAATAGTGAAAATTCTCTTTTAGGTTTTAAATGCTCCTCCGTCTTGTATATTTTTCTCACGCACTAATGTCTAAACCTTGTGGAGTTCATTTATTTGGTTAATTAGTACAAATGAGTATTAGATTGTCAACAATTAAAGACAAAATAAAAAAATAGAGTAATAAAATTAGACATTTTGTAATTAATTTTTTTCAGCATTTGTAAAAGAACTAGTTTTATTTGTCCAAAAAAGGAGATCAAATTTTTTAAGGTGCCCCTTTTAATTAAATTTTTGGCTTCGTCCCTGCTAACACCTAGGTAGATTTTAGTAAAATTATTATAAACAAGTGCCTATTTATATTTACAAAAATACATAATTGTATTGAGATAAATAAATTGCAAAATAAAATGACATATGAATTAAAGTATTATAACATATTAATAATATAGGAAGCAAACATATGATGAATGTTCATACAAGTATCCAACAAGTCTCTTATAATTATTAAACAAAAATAAAATCTAAAATGACAATTACCAATTTTTTATCTAAGAAAGTGTCGCAACTTAGGTGGGCTAAGTTGACACTTAAAGAGGTTTAGGCGCTATTTCATAGTTTTTAAATGCTTAGGAATTAATTGGGATTGTGACTAGCTACTTAGTGCCTAGACGGCTTTAGACGAGAATTTTTAGGACACACCCACAAAAATTAGGACTCAAATGAGGAGTGTCCTTATAAATTAAAAGTTTTTGAAGATTACAAGGAAGAGTGAGGTAATAAATCAGAATTATAATGAATTAACAGTTTAATTTAGTCTAATATGACACACTTTTTAGACTGTAAAATTGTTATTTTTTTTTTCTTACTGGAAAAAGGTCATTATCGTCACTCTACATTTTCTAAGAAAAAAGTCGACCATAAATGTAAAGGCCCAATCAATAAAATTAGGAAAGGCCCACTAGGCCCAAGACCAAGCTTCCTCACCAATTTCACTAGAACAAACCTCGCTCCGCGCACGTCGCACAGCAAATCACAAACGAAATCAACACATCCTGGTTCCCTTTCCGCCAAATTTAATCAACCATGCAGCGTCCGAAATCCCGCCAATTCGATCCCTGATCGATGAAATCCAAATCGACCCAACTGGGATTACGCTGAACCAAATCATGGGTCGAAGAATCATGGAATGGGCTGCCCGGTCCGATTACATGGGCGGCATTCCGAGGAAGATGGTGTTAACGATGGTTGGGGGTATGGCGAAGGCCGTCGTTTCCCTCTTTAACTCCACCACCGTCCACAATGCCGACACGCTTCTCCGTCTGGTCCGGTCTCGGCCTAATGGGGTCCCACTCGTCACTGTCAGCAACCACATGTCAACCATGGACGACCCCTTTTTGTGGGCTTTCAAGGGGTTCCCCATCACTGATGCGAATTTGTCGAGGTGGGTTTTGGCCGCCGAGGACATCTGCTTCAAAAATTCAATGCTTTCTTACTTCTTCAGAGTTGGTAAGTTGAATTTGGTTTCTTTTCTTTATTTGATTTGGGTTTTTTGCACATTGTATCTGTTTTTTGGAGGTGGGATTTGTTTTTTATGTGGTGATTTGGTCAGGAAAGTGCATTCCAATTACACGGGGTGGCGGCATTTATCAAGAACACATGAATGAAGCTCTTGAGAGGTTGAGTGAAGGTTCATGGGTAATCACTTCTTAATCTTATTGAATGTTCTTAGTTTCTGCTCAATGGGTCAGTCCAGTTTCACCACTGAGTTGGGAGCTATTCAATGTTGCTTAGGATGTGACTGTGCTGAATTCAGTGGCATATTTCGGTTTGCATAGCTCAATGTTGTGTTTTTTAAATATAAAGGTTGTAACTTTTCGGGTTGATGGGTTCTTCATTAGTTGTTTGTGAAATGGAATGTTACCATATCGAATCAGTAGTTTTGTAAAGTTTTTAACTTGTTCGGTGGTATAATTCGTCGATATCTATGTGAAAGTTTTGGTTATGCAAAATTCAAACTTTTGGATCTCTGATGGGCAGTTGCATACATTTCCAGAAGGAAAAGTGTACCAGGAAGATGCACCTATAAGACGATTGAAGTGGGGGACCGCTAGTCTCATTGCTCGTGCTCCTGTAACCCCAATAGTTTTGCCAATTGTGCATACTGGATTTGAACAGGTAATTTTCTTTTCTTAGGATTCTTCCTCTTTGTCTGGACTTTTGTTTCGACCAATTGTGTGTGTATGTCTTAAGATTTTGACTAGATTGTTATTAGATGTTAGTGAACTGCTAAAGATGGAAACTTCTCAATCCCCTCCCCAGTCCCCACTCACCCCAACAAAATGCAGTACTGACATGTTTTATAAACCATACGTTATGTACAACAGTATCACAAGTTATCTGATTGAAATTGAATATTCTTTTTCTATTCCCCATGAAAATTATGATGAGAACTTCAGTATTAGTTTCATCCATTTAACACAACGGTCCTTGATTGATTCAGACTTCCATTTCCTTGTCTCTCTCTATCCAACATACTCTTTGTCATTTGTAGTGAGTTTCTGATCAATTGACAGAAAACTTGAGCCATAACATTGTAACCTGACGTCCAAATGGCTAGCTGTGTAGTTTGGGAATTATTGCTACACAGAATATCATTGTAGAAAATTCAGCTTTGCATTTTCGGGATATCAGAATTTCGGTGTGTCTCAAAACCCACTGAAACTTGTGAATGTGGCAGTTAAAACTGTTTCTGTTATGCATTCAATATGTCATGAAAACATTGCACTACTGATGTATGGTTTATTACATACGTTTAAGTTACCTAAGCCGCACCAGAAGATCTAGTGAAATCAGCTGATATCATGAACTTCTGCTGTGCTGTTCAACGATTTGATACACTTTTTGGTATGCACGTCTTACTCTTTGAAGTCCTGCACAATGATTTAGTTAACTGGACTAGCATATGACAGAATTTATCCATTTACGCAGAAAGTAAAATACATATTAACCTTACGTTTTTGTGATCTTCTGTTATTTTTGGTTATATTAACTATACCATTACTGATCTTTTGTGACACTTTTGTTCAACATTGCTCATCTCCCATTTGCTACTATTTACATTTCCAGGTGATGCCTGATAAGTTTCATCGTGGTAAAAGGCCTCCATTTCCGTTATGGAATAAGGACATTAAGATAATAGTTGGCGAGCCAATGGAATTGGACCTTCCTGAAATGAGGCAGATGGCAACCTCTCTGTCTCATAATTCATCACATTCTACGTTAGGATGGCCAAGCAGTTGCCCCGGTGGTTTGGATGAGGCAGCGCAAAAACATCTGTACAGTGCAATTTCAGAGAGAATCCAAAATGTCATGGAGCGCTTACGGATTTTTGCTAAAAGTTTTTCACAGTCAAAGGATCAAAATCTTTGCTAGCATAAGTTGTCTTTCGAAGTATGTCCAACAGTTGGAAAAATGCAATCCGACCATCGTAAGACATACTGCTAAACGAGAAGCATATCCCTGTACTCCAGCATTCAATCACTGAGTTCCGGCTCCGCTTAAGGAACAGGATCCGGCCTGCTTCTTTCATGGCATGGCACTATAGAGATGCAGTTGAATAGTTAGTTTGTAGTTGATTTACAAGACCTGTATTCTTTTATGAAGTTCGATTGTATTGATTGCCTTCGGAAATTCTGAAATTTTGTAATGAGGTGGGTATATTAACTTATTCAAATTTAGTTGAAATTGAATAAGATTTTCTCAATTTTTTTTTCACAAAGTTCAAAATCTGCAACGGATTTTTGCAAATTTTTTATAATGAATCAGTAACTTACGTACTAAATATCATTGATATTCATTGATTTTTCTATATTTCGCCGATATAGAATGAAATTTTTATTTTACCCCCTCATTTCTGTATCCATTCTTGATTTTTGGGCGAAAATATCTATAAATTCGTATATATTTTAGACACTAATTGTTATCATGTCTAAAAATTTGAATTTGGTTATATTTTTAAACTTTTTTTAACGAATAACATCCTTTTTTTTCACAAAGTCACAAGTGATACTACAAGCTGCAACAACACTTTGACCTTAAAAGTTAAACCATCTAAAGAAGATGTCCTTTTAAAGGGACAAAAAAAACACATGTGGGCTCATTCCACATGTTGCTCCACATTTCTACCAAATTTTTGTTGTTGCTGAACATGCTTTGTACGCTTGTCCTAGATGCAAGGAATGTTGGATATTAAGATAATAAGGCATTGCTCTGCCTAAAAGATTCGGACGCAGAACTAATAACTCTTAATTATTTGAGCTACAAATCTCTTACAATTATCGAACAATATTTAGAAAGTGGAGACGGAGTAATAATAGGTGAGGTTGGTTCCAAAATGTGATGATGGGGGTTTGCTTAAATTAAAAGGTACCATCATTGTTGGAGGGCAAAATTGTCTAAAAGAAGCAGAAAAAAGGGGCTTCTTTTTACCTGCTGCTATAAATAATTTGATGTAGATTGAGTGCAGTTGGTTGCTTTTACTCGGTTGTTCTCGTTAGGCCCATTTGTTTGTGAGACGTACACACTTCTCAACTTTCTCATGATTCCCTTTATTGCAATTTAAGCTCCTTGACTTGTTCTACTTTCTGGAGTTTTATTGTTTATTTTTGCCCTTTACCACATTTATATAGAAGAGTCTCGCTTTACTTTTTGTTTGGTAACTAAAAATTTACGATCATCCAGCTTTAGATTTGTCGTTGAGAGTTAAGATTAAAATTAAAATTGAGTGACTACGCATTTCTAGATCAGCTGGTGACCACGAGAACGTAGTTGCCATATGAAAAAAACGTAAACCTAATTAATTAAGCAATAAATTCATGTATCCAAATTTGTATTGCTAAGTCAATCAAGTGGCAATACTCGTGAGTTGTATTAAATTCTTCTTCTACATTTGGCATGTTTGCCGGCAATGCCGGCTTCTTGACATTAGGGTCATTTCCATATAGCAAAGCAAGATACTTTGTATATACATTTTTGTATAAAAATAATAAATAGGGACCCAATTTCCTTGTTTGAAATGCAGGCTCCCCACTTAGATGGCACATGGCATGACTTGAGAATTTTCTTACCTTCTAAGACATTGGGTGTTCCTATACTTTTGACATGGACAAAGGGTAAATTAGACATTTTCTTAATTGGTAGATTTTTAAGGCAGTAAAAACCGACAAAAATACGTATGAGTGTAACTGTTTTTATTAAAACGATATTTTGTTATTAGATACTTAACTTGTTATGATGTTAGACTCTGAATCTATTTGAAACAATATCAAAAGGCAAAAATATAATCATGATCATTTAACAGTGAAATCATGTCCAAACATGCAGTACTAATTGAACTTGAACATGATGACATTGTTATTAAAACCACAACTAAAGTCTCAAATTACTAAGTTTTAAATTGGTAGAAGAATCTTTTAAGAACTACAAAATACTAAGTTAATGTAGTCCTAATTGAGAATGTTATGATTAAACAATGTCTTATCATATTTATTTATAGAAGATGACCAGTTGGTGGCCAAGCCACGATAATCAATCATTTTGCAGTTAGGAAGACTCACAGATATTAACATGTAATGTTATGTTGTTAGATTGTGAATTCTACTTCGACATTAAAGATGGGCAAACAAATTCAAAATCATTTACAAATTAGAATCATATCCAAATTTGTAGGTACAAATTGAACTTCAACAAAAGATTTTTATTGTTATTTTTCTCTCCTTTTTTTGTAAATTTTTAAGTAAAACCATAAACAAAAGTGAAATTGTTGGCTTCTGAAGTAGGAAACTTGGAAGGATATAGTTAGATGGGATGGGCCCATAACCAAAAAACGTCCCACAAGTACAAGCTTTAGCAGGTGGAAGGCCCAGAGTTTGGGGCATCTCCTTCCCCTCCCAAGGACACTCCCCAAATTACAATAATACCCTTCCATACCTTTTCAAATTTTATATACATCGTACCGATAAAAGCACCCTCCTCCTCGGAAAAATAAACGAAAAATTCGAATTACAAACGAATAGAGGCACGAGGATATAGTGGTCATTTCGCGCTCGGAAAACTTGAAGGATTGAAATGCACACAAAGTCGCACCAAACGCGCAAAAAAAAAGAAGCAAAAGCTTAAAAAAAAAAAATGTTTGCTGAATTTACGTAAGTGCCCTTTGTCATTTATAATAGTCTCGTGATTCTCTCTGCTTTTCTCTGGAAGCAGTGGTGTGTCTGAGTGGTTTTTGTAGCTCAGATCTCTCTCTCTCTCTCTCTCTCTCTCTCTCCACTCTCCGATCGTTCAATTTTGCAGAGGTCAGTGTCAGAGAGAAAGAGACCTTCTACTTCCCTGTTTCATCGATTTATGAATGTCACATTACATTTGATTTTTTCTGGGTTTTTTAGTTCTCTTTTCGTTCTGTCTCTCGATCCGTTATCTCCTCAGAGGCAAAATCCAAAGGCCCAATTGCAGGCAGGCAATAATTTCATCAAAGGTTGGTGCTTTTTTGATTTTTGAGGTATTTTATTTTCTGGGTTTGGTCGATTGTGGCTTGATGCTGCTGCCTTACCATGAAAGTTGTCGGCTTTATTGAGTATTTTTTGGTTTTTGGTGGTTTCTGGAAATTATTAGGATGAACAGATTATGTTTTGATTGTGTTTTTTACTTGGTTTTTTGTTGCATTTGTTTTTGTGTTGTTCTGAATTTAAGGACGATAACCTCGTACCTGAATGATTTGAGGAGCTGAAGCTGGTTCTGGGAAGTGAGTGTGTGTGTGTGTGTCTGTCTGTTTGTGGGGGTTGCACTGAAATGACAATGGACCTGCACCCGTCAATGGCGCAAAGTGTGAGAACAAGTAGGTCTTCTTTTAGCTCTAGCAATGGCATTGAGAATACAACTCCTTTACACAGCTCTGCTGCTGCTGCATTTGCAAATGGGGATGACTATGATAGTGACAGCTCCAGCTTGGCACCGCAGTATGTTCACTCGCATGTTCCTCTTAACCGGTGTCTTCGAATTGCGCTTTGAATGCCTTCATTGTTCCGCTTACCAATTCATTATGCCTGTTTTATTTGGTAGCATAAACTAGAGTGAGGCATGACATATTATCTCTGGTTGTAAAATTGTGATTTGAAATCGGTCATGATGTCTAATTCATAACGTGGTACAATCACAAAGATGGGTTCTTCAACATTCTGGTTTGCAAAACTGATGAGCAGTTAGCAGTTTATTTGTTATGACGTCGTATTGCCTCTGACTGTCAGCATTTTCTCCACTTGTTAATTGCAGAACACCAAGGACCTTGTCCATGGACATCCCAGCAGAACTTGCTGGTGCAATACCCTTGATTGATAGATTTCAGGTAGGAGCATATATTCTCTAAAAATCAACGGGATATGCTCACATACACCTGCACAACATGTACAAGCGTACATTTTGGCGGTCATTCTCCTTTGTTGTTATTTTGGTTCCAGAAATTAAATTACTCGAATACATGTAATATATTGCTCATTGTTTTAGGGCAATCAACAGTGGTTATGTTTTTTATATAATTTATTTTCTTTTGAAAAATAGGTAGAAGGATTTTTGAGGTTGATGCAGAAACAGATTCAGTCCGCTGGAAAACGTGGATTCTTTACAAAAAAATCCATTGGTCCTCAACCCCGAGAGAAGTTCACTTTTGAGGATATGCTGTGCTACCAAAAGGTAACTACATGCATGTTTTGTAATACTTCTATTTATTAAACTATAAAACTCTTGAAGAGCTAAATTATGTGCTTTTACAGGATCCAATACCTACATCATTACTGAAAATCAATAGTGACCTGGTAAGCCGGGCAATGAAACTGTTCCAAATCATTTTGAAGTACATGGGAGTTGATTCATCTGATGATCGAGTTACTCCAGCAAGCTTAGATGAACGGGTAGATCTTGTTGGAAAGATGTTTAAGCAAACCTTGAAGCGGACAGAGCTTCGGGATGAACTTTTTGTTCAGATTTCAAAACAAACAAGAAATAATCCTGATAAGTATGCATTGTTTTCTTTTCAGTCATAGTGTTTTGCTTCTATGATAGATAAGATTTGGGTGTGTAAAAGGCAGTGGTAAAACTATTGTCAATTCTATGCTTCATGACTTGACTTAATTGGTTTTGTTATAACAGGCAATATTTGATCAAAGCATGGGAATTAATGTATCTGTGTTCATCCTCTATGCCTCCGAGCAAGGACATTGGGGGGTATTTGTCGGAGTATGTCCACAATGTAGCACATGGTGTGAACATTGATTCTGAGGTTCGAGTCCTAGCAATTAATACATTAAATGCTTTGAAGCGTTCTGTAAAGGCTGGTCCTAGGCATACAATACCAGGCCGTGAGGAGATTGAAGCGCTTTTAACTGGTCGAAAGCTAACAACAATTGTGTTTTTCTTGGATGAGACCTTTGAAGAAATCACATATGATATGGCAACAACAGTGGCTGATGCTGTTGAGGTAGGCTTACCAACTTTAATGTGCACTATCTGTTTGGGTACCAAAGAGTAAAAGGACAAAATATCACAAAAATAAAGAGTTGAATATGCAAAGCAGAATTACATGTGCCTTACTGTCAAACATAGTGGCAACTGGCAAGCCTTTGCATTGGTAGGTCATCACAAAATTCAAATTTTAAGCTAACAACTTTCTGACAAAGTAAATATTTAGGGTGATACAGTAGCAACATACTGGGTGTATTTGACACACGTTTGAAGTACTGATATTTAAGAAATTTTGTTTCAATCGCTTAATAACTTGGACCTTTTTTTAAGTCATTACTTCTGACTATGGCATAATGACTCTGAATTATCCAGTATGATGAGTAACCACAGTTGTGTTGCTGACTTGTCTAACTCACAAGGTCTTTTGCCACTGGATCTGTTTAGTTTATATTTATGATTTGCAATTACGATCCATCACCTTTAAGTACTCATAAGATTGTAATAATAATATGCCCCAGCTTTTTACTGTTAAAAGTTTCTTTATTCTTGTTCTGTCACACATCTGTCTTCTTGATTATGTTTTTGATAGTTTTCCGTGTCACTTTCAGGAACTTGCAGGGGTAATTAAACTCTCAGCTCTTTCTAGCTTTAGTCTGTTTGAATGCCGTAAAGTTGTAACTGGCGCAAAATCACCTGATCCTGGAAATGGTATTCTTTTATTTTTCTTCCTTGTGGTTTCCTATGTTAGGGTTCACTGAACATGATCTGATATGCATTTTCTTGTCACACAGAGGAGTATATTGGGTTAGATGACAACAAGTACTTAGGGGATCTATTAGCAGAACTGAAGGCCGCAAAGGATCGAAGTAAAGGAGAAATATTGCATTGCAAGCTGACATTTAAGAAAAAGCTGTTTCGGGAGTCGGATGAAGCTGTCACAGATCCAATGTTTGTGCAGTTGTCCTACGTTCAGGTGTGTAATCTCAATAAAAGTATTACCGAGCTTCTTAATCCTTTGTTGTTTTTCTTTTGTGATGCTCATTAAAAAAGAATTTGAGCATTGTTTGTTGACCTGTTGTTTTGACGTGGCTTTTTGAATGACACCAAGGTAAATGTTGCTTTCAAGAGCTCAAGTTGAATTCGTGAACATAATGATTTCCATCTTGATGATTAACTTCTACGGTAGTATTAGACTATTGCGATTAACCTCCAAAGTTTGTTTATATGTTGTTATGTTATAGTTGCAACATGATTATATACTGGGAAATTATCCCGTTGGAAGAGATGATGCTGCCCAGCTGTCTGCATTGCAAATCTTGGTTGACATCGGATTTCTGCGCAATCCTGAATCATGCACGTCAGTGTTCTTGCTACCTTTTTGTTCCATAATTTATTTGGCCTTTTGTTATCTGTTATTGTTTTAGAGTATGTCACGTTTATAGTTGGTCTTTCTATCTTGACTTGAGGTTAATATTTTTCAGTGACTGGAATTTGCTTTTGGAACGCTTCCTACCCAGACAAATCGCAATCACACGAGCAAAACGAGAGTGGGAGTTTGATATTCTTTCTCGTTACCATTCAATGGTAAGTTACCAAAGTGGTAAAACTTTAAGTTGATATGCATGGAAATCTGTTGCACGAGTTCTTATATACAGTTACTTTTAAAAAGAAATACAAACTTGTTATCTGATTTGGTTGTCTGTGACTTCTTGTGCATGCATCCTCAATCATGCGTCTTTACTTTGAAGGAGATAATACTTTTGATATAAGACATTGCTGTTGTATTGTAGGAAAATTTGACAAAAGATGATGCAAGACAACAATTTTTGAGAATACTGAGACAACTTCCTTATGGGAATTCAGTCTTCTTCAGTGTTCGCAAGATTGATGATCCCATTGGACTTCTTCCAGGGAAAATTATTTTGGGCATCAACAAAAGAGGGGTGAGTTTATAACTTTATATACAAATATAATATATGCGTGTGTGCGCACCTCTTTTTAACGTTATATTGGCATTATGAAATCACATTCCACAGGTTCATTTTTTCCGTCCAGTTCCAAAGGAATATCTACATTCAGCTGAGCTAAGAGACATAATGCAATTTGGTAGTAGCAATACTGCTGTTTTCTTTAAGATGAGAGTTGCAGGTGTTCTTCACATTTTCCAATTTGAAACTAAGCAGGCACCTCTCTAACTTATCTGTTTTTTGATTCATCGTTTTTGAGGTTTTTAGGCCTCTTCACTAAAGTTTATTTGACTTATATGCATTTCTCCTTTCCATGCAGGGTGAAGAAATTTGTGTTGCTCTTCAAACACACATAAATGATGTCATGTTGAGGCGCTACTCTAAAGCCCGGCCTGCTGCTAGTGGTTCAACAAACGGAGATCTTTCTAACAATGTTAAGCCCTCTGATGGTGAAGTTTATGCAAAACGTGTACAGGATTTGTCAAAAGCTGTTGAAGAGTCTCAGAGGAATGCTGATCAAGTAAGAAAATAAGACTTTAATGTGCTGAAATGTTGATTACTGCTAGTACCTGGTGTTTGAATGAAACTATGTTAATTCAGTTGCTGGAAGAATTGCGTGAAAAGCAAAAACAAGAAGCAAACATGCAAGAAGAATTAGAAAGTTTGAAGCAATCCTTGGCATCTGAGAAGCAAAACCTGACAGAAGTTAGATGTGATCATGATAGGGTTAGATCATTATGTGATGAAAAGGATATGGCACTTCAGGTCAGTGTGACTAATTGTATTTGCACTCAATGTGCTTTAAATATTCTAACTGGATTCTCAAATCTATTAGGCTGCACTGCTAGAGAAAAAAAGCTTGGAAGCAAGGCTGCAAAACTTGGGTAATCAATTGGCAGAGAAAAATAACAAAACACAGCAAGTTGGTGGAAATAACCACGTAAGTTTTTTATGAAAATACATTTCGGTATCAATTTAGTTAAGTTGGTTCTATCAAGTGGTTTATGATGAAGGCACAAGGGATTTTGAAAACAAAATCTTACACAGGCATTGCAGAAGCTCGAAGACGAGATAAAGCTTCGTGGTGAGGAGTTGTTAGCAAAAGAAAAAACTATAAGGAGACTTTCTGATGAAAAAATATCATTGGAGCAAAGACTTTCTGGGCTTGAAAAGACTAAATCTGTTGAGGTAATTCCCTTGACATCTTAATTTGGTGTTGGTTCGTTGTTTCTTTATTAATGATTGTAATGTCTTTGTTTCTGGTACCCAGTAGAAGAATCAAATATCTTAGTGAGTGTTCATTATGTAGATTGATTCTGTCGAGAAAAAATTTGAGCAAGAGCGCAGAGCGTTAAAGCTTCAAGTTTTCGAACTTGAAAAGAAGCTTGAAGGAGTTAACCAAATATTAGCAGGTCTTAAGTCAACTCTTGCCACCAAAAACTCTGAGGTTGCTGAATTACAAAGTAGCTTAAAGGAATTGGAGGAACTGAGAGAAATGAAAGAGGTAATGGTCCTGTATAGATTCGTTAATAAAGCTTTTTCTTTCGTTTGCTGTATTTATTTTATGTACAAGGTTCCAAAAATGGTAGACTTTGCCAACAAATTCATGTTTGATTTCAGGACATTGATAGAAAGAATGAGCAAACTGCTGCCATCTTGAGGATGCAAGGAGCTCAGCTAGCTGAGATGGAAGCGCTTTACAAGGAAGAACAACTTTTGAGGAAGCGATATTTTAATACTATAGAAGGTTGTCATTCCGTGAAATCTTTACAATATTTAAGTAAGCCTTTTGTTCTGTCCCTTTAGTATCCCTGACGTGATTTTTTTTTTCCATTCTATTTACTTTTTAGATATGAAAGGCAAGATTAGAGTCTTCTGTCGATTGAGACCTTTGAGTGAAAAAGAAATTACTGAAAAGGAAAGAGATACAGTTAAAAGTGTAGATGAGTTCACAATTGAACATCCATGGAAAGATGACAAATTGAAACAACATATGTATGATCGTGTATTTGATGGTAATGCCACCCAAGAGGATGTCTTTGAAGATACAAGGGTAAGGTTTTTTTTTTTTTTTTTTTTTTTTTGTATTAAATGGTTTCATTGAAAGAGATCTAATTTTTTTAATTGCTATGAAATATACATTTGTAAATCATTTCTAACATGTTTTTTTTACGTGCACGTAATGCAGTATTTGGTACAATCTGCAGTTGATGGGTATAATGTGTGCATATTTGCATATGGGCAAACCGGTTCTGGAAAGACATATACCATATACGGTTCAGAAACTAATCCTGGACTTACTCCACGAGCTACTGCAGAGCTTTTTAAAATATTGAGGCGAGAGAACAATAAATTCTCATTTTCGTTAAAGGTATTATCTTGTTGGTTCTGTACAATGAACAATTTTAGTGGTCGCCACTTAAAACCCTTGCAAGAGCAAGATAAGATTGTTAATTGCTTTCGTTTCCTATGAACATGGGAAACTTCTATACAGTAAGTACAATAAAAATGTCCCATATAAATAGAAGAAAATGGGAAAAAAAAAATACAAGATGGACATCTAGTTTAACACCCTAAGAAATATACGAATTACATTCATTGTTGTTTAGGCTTTTGGTAATGGTTTTTTTTTTTTTTTTCAATTACTACTTGGTAATGGTACTGAGTAAATATTTTTTACGCAGGCATACATGTTGGAGTTGTATCAAGATACACTTGTAGACCTTCTCTTGCCGAAAAATGCCAAGCGTTTGAAATTGGAGATCAAGAAAGATTCAAAGGTAATTTCTTCACATGTCTGTAATACTTTGTAATTCTACGAGGCCTGTGTTTTTTTATTAGACTGAAGAGTATTTTTGGTTAATCACATTTGATCCTTAATTCATGTTATTTAAATTTTTTTATTCTGATCTGTTGATTAGTATCACATCTTTAAGGTCGCTCAATGGTTGATTTTGTAATGTTAGGGTATGGTCTCGGTTGAGAATGTAACAGTTCTCTCAATTTCGTCACACGACGAACTGAAAAGTGTCATTCAAAGTGGTTCTGAACGAAGGCATACTGCTGGAACTCAGATGAACGAAGAAAGTTCAAGATCACACCTCATAGTTTCTGTTGTCATCGAAAGTACCAACCTTCAAACCCAATCTGTTGCAAGAGGAAAGGTATATTAATATATTTCAAAATAAATAATTAAGGTGATGCACATTGGTTTGCATTCACTTCAGGTCTAGTTGAATATTTGCTTGGAAATTATATTCATTAATATCTTTCTTTTACATAATCATGTGTAGCTAAGTTTTGTGGATCTTGCTGGTTCGGAAAGAATAAAGAAGTCGGGCTCTTCAGGTAGTCAACTTAAAGAAGCACAAAGCATCAACAAATCACTTTCAGCACTTGGCGATGTTATTAGTTCTTTATCTTCCGGTGGTCAACACATACCGTACAGGAACCATAAGTTAACGATGCTGATGAGTGATTCACTTGGTGGTAACGCCAAGACGCTTATGTTTGTAAACGTTTCCCCTGCTGAATCAAATGTGGACGAGACGTACAATTCTCTAATGTATGCCACACTTCTCTTTATTATTTACTTTGTCTAATTTCAAATAATTTGACCCTTAATGTTTCTCCCAAAAGGTAATGACTGCTATAATTTCACACCTTTATGCTAAATTCAGGTATGCATCAAGAGTTCGATCAATCGTGAATGATCCAAGCAAAGACGTTTCTTCAAAAGAAATCATGCGGCTGAAGAAGATGGTTGCATATTGGAAAGAACAAGCAGGCAAGAGAGGAGACGACGAAGATTTGGAAGAAATTCAGGATGAGCGACCGGCGAAAGATAGAGATGGTCGCCATTCCATGTAACTTTTCGCAGAAACTAGATTGGCGAAACTTGTAGTTGGAAATAAATACTAGCATTACAAGTTTAGGCAGAATTTTGAAATGTAAGCCTTAGGGTTTCGGCAGGGTAGACCACATCGAGGGAGCATATGATTTGGTTTTGTGTTCTAGTTGATACTCTCTTTTTCTCAATTGTGTTGTGATGAAAAAAGGTTGTAATTAACCGGGTTAGGAGGATGTAAGTTGTACAGTGTGGATGGTGTGTGTATATATGACGTACTCTTGATTTTATTTGTATATGGAGTTCGAAATTTCGTCCTCGTCTTTCATGCTTGTTTTCTCCGTATTTTTGCTTCAAAGAAAATACAGTCACTCAGATTTTATCGCTGCCAACACAAAGTGAAATGAAACAGTGCTTTTAAATGACTGAAGATGTTTTTAGAGAAAATGTTTTTGTTTTAAAAGCACTTGAAGTGCTTCATGCTAAAAGCACCTGTTATGTGTTTCTTGCTGGAAGCACTTCAAGTGCTTTTCTAGAATTAAATTGCATTTTTACTAAGATTTGGTTCAAAAATTATTTTAATTTTTATCTAAAACTGCTTTAAGGTGTTTAAAAACACTTGTCAAACGAGCTTATAGAGTTAGCAAGTTCAATCTCTCCAGAAATTTGAAAAATGATGGAGCCCTTGCACTCTTACCTACGCACCCCTTGCTAATTTGCTGATTTGTATATGGTAAGCTTAGGTAGCATGGATCATCCTGCCCTTAGCCTATGTTAAGCCCAGTAAACAAGATCAAAGCATTTGTAGTATTTATCTTGTTCGTAAGGTTTTAAGTTCGAATCCTCATCTCCGAGTTTGTACCAGAAAAAAAAAAGCTTCAATTGAATTCTTATCGAACTTAATTGTAAAATATATCTTTTATCAAGCTGAGTGGATATTTTTATAATTTTTCTGCTATTTTCTCATCATACGTTCTACAAAACCATTTTATCTAATTTGCTAAACAGATATTTTCAGAGGAGTTTCTGTGAACATCCAAATATTAGGCTTATCACAAAATTTGATATGCCTAGCATTATTGACGTTCAAAGCATCTCACTTAACCTGGAAAATATTCGAAAAGGATAGCGATTTTAATCCCCTTTAGCTATATATGCACCTCAAAGTAAATGTTCCAATTTTCTCTGCCCTCCAAATTAAGGGACTGGCTACTGTATTAAGTAAAATGATGCTGACAATTGGTTTTTGCAATTTTTTTTGCCGTCCCTATAAAAGGAGTAGATAGTGAATATATTAAGTAAATGATGCTGACGATTGAAAAGAACACATTAGAAATTGAAAATGCATGCTGAAGATGATTTTATGGCCAAAAAAAAAGATGCAGACGATTTGCATTAACATGGGTAGCGTGCTAATCTTTTTCTTCTTGCGGACCCCTTAATTAAACTTACCTTAATTAGTCAAAAACAAATGCGTATGGTACAGTCATTCAATCGCAAATGAACAAATCCAATCCAAATGTCCAAATAAAAAATAGAATTTGAAAGTCTACGTAGCTCAGTCAATTAAAAGTATTTGAAGTCTCGAGTTTGATTCTTTCTTGCTGTTTGTATAAAAAAAAGGACGAGAAATAAGAAACAAACCCAATATTCAGAAATGGGAGGTGGAGAGGAAGACTGCAGGACAATCCCAGCCATTGACGTGAAATTTTTTCCAGAAGCAGAAGAATACAGGAAGCTAAGGGAAGCATCAGATGTTGAATCATAATCTTGTCTTGGCCCAAAAGGAATTGATCCAGCCCATGAGCCCAATAGATGATTCATGAAAATGCTAGAGAATTCTAGCAAAAACATGTAGATTGAATGCATGCATAAAATATCTAAGGTCTTTTGTAGAAAGACCTAGAATCTTGTAAAATTGTGTGGTTGTTAAGTATTAGCTAGAAAGTTCTAGCAATGTCAAAGTTGGCAAACCTCACCTATAAATAGGTGAGGTGCTAAACCAAGTATGTCAAGTGAGCAAGAAGAAAAACCAACAGAGCAAGTAGTGAGAAGTGAGAAGAAGCAACAAAGCTTCTAAGAGTGTTTGAGTGTTTCCTCTTGTATTAAGTTTGTGAGTGAATAAAAATTTTGTGTAATACTTTGAGTGTTCTTTCTTTCTCTTGCCTATCAAATTTCGCTGCGTCACAATCTTCTTTGTGAGATAAACATCTCCAAAGTAGTGAAGTCCTTTTTGAGCCCCAACAAAGTGGTATCAGAGCCATGGCTAGCAACGCAATGGCATCCTTCCAAGTTCCAATGCTCAACAACAACAACTTCGACAATTGGAGTATCAAAATGAAGGCCCTTTTGGGAGCACATGATGTCTGGAAAGTCGTGGAGAAAGGCTACACTGAGCCAGAAGATGAAGCTACTTTGTCCCAACCCCAGAAGGAAAGTTTGAAAGATTCAAGAAAGAGAGACAAGAAGGCTCTCTACCTCATCTACCAAGCATTAGATGACAATGACTTTGAGAAGGTCTCGAGTGCAACCTCCGCCAAGCAAGCATGGGAGAAGCTTCAAACCTCTTACAAAGGAGCCGAACAAGTGAAAAAGGTTCGTCTTCAAGTATTAAGAGGTGAGTTCGAATCTCTACAAATGAAAGGGTTTGAATCAATCTCTGATTATTTCTCAAGAGTCTTAGTCGTTTCTAATCAATTAAAAAGAAACGGTGAAAAATTGGAAGATGTTAGAATTATGGAGAAGATATTACGCTCGTTAGATCCCAAATTCGAGCATATTGTCGTAACGATTGAAGAAACTAAAAACTTGGAAGAAATTAGCATAGAGCAATTAATGGGTTCACTGCAAGCATATGAAGAGAAACATAAGAAGAGGCAAGGGAATGATGAGCAGCTCCTCAAGACACAAGTCCAGCCAAATAAGAAAGAAGAAAACTTCAACAACGAGAGAAGCCAATACGAAAGAGGTTGTGGCCGAGGTCGCGGACGTGGGCGTGGACATAGACGTGGACGTGGACGTGGTTGGAACTTCAACAACCATAGCAACTATGAAAGAGGAGAAAGCTCAACTAAAGGTCATGGAGGAGGACGCTCAAACTCGAGGTATGAAAAATCTCAAGTTCAATGCTACAATTGTCAAAAGTATGGGCATTATGCTTGGGAATGTAGAGCTCCAAGCAACAGACCTGATGAGAAGGTCAATTATGTGAAAGAAGAGAAAGAAGAGAATGGTGTTGTGCTACTGGCATGCAAAAATAATGATGGAGACCAAGACTATACATGGTACCTTGACACCGGCACCAGCAACCACATGTGCGGAAGAAGAAACATGTTTGTAGAGCTCAATGAATCGGTGAGTGGCAACGTTTCTTTTGGAGACGAGTCCAAAATACCTGTAAAAGGAAAAGGTAACATCCTTATTCCCCTGAAAAATGGCGGCCACCAATTAATTTCAAGTGTCTACTACGTGCCTAATATGAAAAGCAACATTTTGAGTTTGGGTCAACTCTTAGAAAAAGGTTATGATTTTCATACGAAAAATTATATCCTTTTTCTTAGAGATGACAAAGGAAGATTAATTGCTAAGGCGAAAATGTCAAAGAATAGGATGTTTCCTATGAATATTCAAAACGATGTTGCAAAGTGTCTCAAGATATCTTACAAAGACACATCCTGGCTTTGGCATCTTCGTTTTGGGCATCTTAACTTTGGAGGACTGGAGTTATTATCCAAGAAGGAAATGGTGAGAGGCCTACCGTGCATCAGTCATCTTGATCAAGTTTGCGAAGGATGTTTACTTGGGAAACAGTTCAGGAAAAGTTTTCCAAAGGAGTCGACCACAAGAGCCCAGAAGCCACTCGAGCTCATTCATACCGATGTGTGCGGTCCAATAAAGCCAAGCTCTTTGGGTAAAAATAATTATTTCCTTCTCTTCATTGATGATTTTTCAAGGAAAACCTGGGTATATTTCTTGAAGCAGAAATCAGAAGTCTTTGGAGCATTCAAGAAGTTCAAAGCTGCTGTAGAAAAGGAGAGTGGTTGCAAGATGAAAGCCATGAGATCTGATCGAGGAGGAGAATTCACTTCAAAGGAATTTCAAGAATTTTGTGAAACCAATGGAATTCGTCGACCTTTGACAGTTCCAAGATCCCCTCAACAAAATGGTGTGTCGGAAAGAAAAAATCGAACTATCATCGACATGGCTCGAAGCATGCTCAAAAGCAAAAAACTGCCTAAGGAGTTATGGGCAGAAGCTGTAGCATGTGCTGTCTATCTATCAAATTGGTCTCCAACAAGAAGTGTGTGGGGAAAAACTTCGCAAGAAGCATGGAGTGGAAGAAAGCCAGGTATCTCCCATCTAAGAGTTTTTGGAAGCATAGCCCATGTACATGTACCAGATGAGAGGAGAACCAAACTTGACGACAAAAGTGAAAAGTTCATCTTCATCGGCTATGACACAAATTCAAAAGGCTATAAGCTGTATAATCTGAAAAATGGGAAGATGGTGATCAGTCGAGACGTGACGTTCGATGAAGAAGGAGAATGGGATTTTGGCCCGCATGCAGGTGATCTTTACTTCTTTCCTCAGTTTAAAGAAGATAATGAACAAACAATAATGGAGGAAGCAAGAGATGTTCAACAACAATCCACTACTCTACCTGCTTCACCAACATCAACCAATCATGGTAATTCACCAGCATCAACATCATCAAGTGGGAGTCCAAATGAGAGAGATGTTCCACGCACAAGGAGTTTACGTGAACTTTATGAGGTAGCTGAAAGACTTGATAATCCTACACTTTTTTGTCTCTTTGCTGATTGTGAACCAGTCGACTTCCAAGAAGCAGTACAAGATACTAAGTGGAGGAAAGCAATGGATGAAGAAATCGAAGCAATTTAGAAAAATGACACATGGGATCTCGCTATTCTTCCGAAAGGACACAAAGCCATTGGAGTCAAGTGGGTGTACAAGACAAAGAAAAATGCAAAAGGAGAGGTCGAAAGATACAAGGCAAGGCTAGTGGCGAAAGGCTATAGCCAAAGAGCCGGAATCGACTATGATGAGGTATTTGCACCCGTTGCTCGTTTGGAAACTATACGATTACTAATTTCTTTGGCAGGTCAAAACAAATGGAAGATTCAACAAATGGATGTGAAGTCCGCCTTCCTAAATGGAGTCCTTGAAGAAGAAGTCTACATTCAGCAACCATCAGGCTATGAAATCAAAGGGCATGAAGACAAGGTTCTGAAGCTGAAGAAAGCCTTCTATGGGTTAAAACAAGCGCCAAGAGCATGGAATAGTCGCATCGACAAGTACTTTCAGGAGAACAACTTTATGAAGTGCCCTCATGAACATGCTCTCTACGTCAAAGTTAAAGATGGAGATATTTTGATTGTGTGCTTATATGTGGATGATCTAATCTTCACCGGAAGCAATCCAAGCATGTTTGAAGAGTTCAAGAGAGTGATGACTAAAGAATTCGAGATGACCGACATTGGGTTGATGGCATACTACCTAGGCATTGAAGTCAAGCAGAATGAAGAAGGCATTTTCATCCCCCAAGAAAGCTACACAAAAGAGATACTGAAAAAGTTCAAAATGGACGACTGCAAGCCCATAAGCACGCCAATGGAGTGTGGAGTCAAGCTAACCAAGCATGACAAAGGAGAAAGTGTAGATCCAACATTTTTCAAGAGTCTAGTTGGAAGCTTGCGCTACTTGACATGCACAAGACCAGACATTCTCTATGCCGTCGGATTAGTCAGTCGCTACATGGAGAATCCCACAACTACACATTTGAAGACGGCCAAAAGAATTCTTCAATACCTTAAAGGTACCGTGAACTTTGGCTTGTTCTATTCAAGTTCTGATAACTACAAACTCGTTGGATACAGCGACAGTGATTGGGCAGGAGATTCTGACGATAGAAAAAGCACTACTGGATTTGTTTTCTTCATGAGAGACACTGCAGTGACATGGATGTCGAAGAAGCAACCGACTGTCACTCTCTCTACCTGTGAAGTTGAATACGTAGCTGCTACCGCATGTGTCTGTCATGCAATCTGGTTGAGAAACTTGCTGAAAGAATTAAGCATGCCACAAGAAGAGCCAACATAGATCTATGTCGACAACAAGTCTGCAATAGCTCTAGCAAAGAATCCGGTGTTCCACGACAGGAGCAAACACATAGATACCCGTTATCACTACATAAGAGAGTGTATTGCAAGAAAGGATGTGCAAGTGGAATACGTGAAGTCTCAAGATCAAGTCGCTGACATATTCACCAAGCCACTCAAACAAGAAGACTTTGTTAGATTGAGGAACTCAATCAGCGTCACAAGACAAGATTAAGGGGGGATGTTGAATCATAATCTTGTCTTGGCCCAAAAGGAATTGATCCAGCCCATGAGCCCAATGGATGATTCATGAAAATGCTAGAGAATTCTAGCAAAAACATGTAGATTGAATGCATGCATAAAATATCTAAGGTCTTTTGTAGAAAGACCTAGAATCTTGTAAAATTGTGTGGTTGTTAAGTATTAGCTAGAAAGTTCTAGCAATGTCAAAGTTGGCAAACCTCACCTATAAATAGGTGAGGTGCTAAACCAAGTATGTCAAGTGAGCAAGAAGAAAAACCAACAGAGCAAGTAGTGAGAAGTGAGAAGAAGCAACAAAGCTTCTAAGAGTGTTTGAGTGTTTCCTCTTGTATTAAGTTTGTGAGTGAATAAAAATTTTGTGTAATACTTTGAGTGTTCTTTCTTTCTCTTGCCTATCAAATTCCGCTGCGTCACAATCTTCTTTGTGAGATAAACATCTCCAAAGTAGTGAAGTCCTTTTTGAGCCCCAACATCAGAGACATGGGGATGCTTCAGGCTTGTGAACCACATGATCCCGCCGGCTCTGATGTCGGAGATGATATCAGTGGTCATATCTTTGCTGGACCTGCCCATTGAGATCAAGAAGCAGAACAAGGATATGATACCTGGCACTGGATACATGGCTCCCAGCGAGGTCAACCCTATCTATGAATCTTTAGGGTTCCACGACTTGGGATCGCGTCAGGCTGTGGACAGCTTTTGCTCTCAGTTAAATGCTTCTTCGTACCAGAGGTTAGCTTTTGATCGTCTAATAATTTTACTATTGCTTAAATTTTAGCTAAGAGAAAACAAGAAAACACAGCCTAAATACTCTGCATGATTATTTGGTTTAGGGTCGCTCAGTCTTTGCTGAGGTCAAATCTCATAGGATGATTGTTGAATGAAAAGATTGTTAGAACTTTAGAGCTCGTTTGGATGTACTTTTAAAATGACTGAAAGCGATTTTTGTGAAAATATTTTTAGAAACAATCTTTAGTAAAGATACAAGTAAATTCTAGAAAAGTACTTAAATGCTTTCTAGAAGAAGCACTTTTAAGTGCTTTTGGAATTCAAAAATATTTTCTCTACAAGTGTTTACAGTCATTTTAAAAGCACATCCAAATGAGTCATTAATCTCTAGATTAGTCAATAGTCATATATGATTTTTTTTTTTCCTGAAAACTCAAATGTTATTTGGTCTACATGTCAACCCTAAACTCAAAGCTCTAAACTCTAATTCTCAATTGACAACGGTTATTGAATGAAGAAGAAATTAAATTACAACCTTTATAGATTTTTCAATACTCATATTTGTTAAAAAGCCACTTGGCTCCTTACAATTAAGGAACAATTCCTCGTTCCCTACCTGCAAATAACAACAAATACTGAATTAACTTAAAATATAAAAACAAAAGTATCCACAAACATGTCGATTGTGATTTGTCAGCAGTTAAAAACACAAAACCAAAATGTTATACACAATGGTTTCATCTAGAACATTTAAGTCTAGTCATTAATTTGAGCATACGTTGATGCATAGTAGAAAAACTCGTCTTAAAGTTGTTTTCGTCACTAAACGAGCAGAGAGGTGATAGAGAAGTATGCTCAAGCAGTGCGCGAGCAGATTGTTGACATTGGGCAGAAGTTGGCAGAGAGTCTAGGGTTGGTTGATAGTGATTATCTCAAGAGGTGGCCCTAACAGTTCAGGATAAACAAGTACACCTTCACTCCTGAATCAGTTGGATCCTTGGGCTTATGATTACACACAGACTCAGGATTTCTAACCATTCTTCAGGACAAATCCGGTACCTTTGTAGCCGTTGATCCTTGCCCAGACACTCTCCTTGTTAATCTCGGGGATGTTGCTCATGTAATATATTGTGTGTTTAGCGTCCTTCAAATTCTCGAAGTCTGTAACATTTTTCATTTGTGCATATTTCCTTATATTGTTAATATTTTATGTCAAGGCATGGAGCAATGGAAGGTTGTGCAATGTGAAGCACAGAGTACAATTCCGGGAGGCAAGAGTTCGAGTTTCGATCGCTTCATTCCAACGTGGACCCGATGAGGAAGCGGGAGTGGAAGCTCCTGCAGAATTGGTGGATTCCGAGCACCCTCGAATTTACGCTCCCTTTACTTATGAAGATTACAGAAAGCTAAGAGCCTGTTTGGTATCTTATTTGAAATTTTTTATCATTTCTCAAAACATTTCTTAAGAACATTTCTTGAAAACAATTTTCTTTAAGACTCAAAAACTTGATTGGTTTACGATTTAAAAATTTTAAATCTTACGACTTAAACTTAATTGAATTGGAGTAGAGATGAAAAAAGTAAAAAAAAAAAGGGAGAAAGAAAGAAGAAAAGAGAGAGAGATATTTGGAGTGAGGGGAGGAGGAAGAGAAAAGAAATGAGTGAGTTTAAGTTTAAAAACTCTAAAAACTCACTTTTTATGTTTTTAAGGAATATACTATATTTTTTTGTTAGTCTTGAGTTCAGTTTTTAAAAATAGTCATACCAAACAAGTTTTTAAGATCTAAAACTTGAAAACTGTTTTTGAGTTTAAAAAGTTGGATTCAAGTACACTACCAAACAGGTCATAAGACTCTCCGCAAACCTGCATGCTGGTGAAGCCCTTCCACTCGTACGCAACCTCTAGTAAATAGCTAGTTTGGTATTCCTATGTTTTTAAAATAAAATCTGCATGCTGGTGAAGCCCTTCCACTCGTACGCAACCTCTCATAAAAGGCTAGTTTGGTATTCTAATATTTTCAAAGTAAATTGTGCTGTATTGTGAGAATAACCATTTATAAAATAAAATAGTAAAGTGCTTGGTAAACTTTAATTGTAAAAGTGCTTATAGCAACAAAACAGTGTTTGATAAATTTTTATATAAAACGTGTGTGAAAGTATACAATGACCAAAATGGGTATGTGATGATATGATATATCATATTTATGTTTATTTTCTTCTATCTTCATATTTATCTTTAATGTTTATTTTTGGATAAATTACACAAAACTACCTTAATTATGGATTACACCACAATCTCATCTTTTAAAATTGTAATGTCATAACAAGTGGTCATTTACCACAGTGGTGGAAATATGTTGTGTCCTTACATGACGGTGTGGGTTCGAACTTCATCGTTAACTAATTTAACATTTAACTTACTAACACTATCACTCGACTCATAAAAAAAAATGTCATACACCAACCTTCGATTTCATTACAAATATCCGTTAACTTTTCAGTTTACATTGTAAGCTCGAGACCCACTCTTCAGCCAACTAAATTAAAACATTAATTAAATATTAATAAATTAAAAATATTTAACTATTTAAAATTTTCAAAAATTCAATTAAAAACGCTGTTGGTACAGATTCATCGTCTCTTTCTTATGGCCCATCTTCTCCGCACCAGCCATCGCCCACCGCCATCGCCCACTTCTACTAGTAGATCTCCAATTTCTCTCTTCCTTTACTAAAAAAAATTAGGAATTTGAGATTGGCCACTCAAAACCACAAAGCAGCAACCTCGCAGTGTTCAACAAAGAAGCAGGCTCCTCCTTCAACAAAGTAGCAACCATGACGTTGGTCCGGTTCTGGAGATTGAAGGCAATGAAATATGTCGGGTACGTGGTGTTGTGATATGCACCAAAGCTCAGATCTCCAACTCAACCTGCAAACAACGCAACAATGGCGAAGGCTAGGGAAAGGAGAGAGAGAAGAGATATTTTTTAAATATTTTCTTGAATATATCCGTTGCCCATTTACTCCCACAATTGGTTACATATATTGTTTATCCAAACACTACAAGACAGCTAGCATAACTAATCAAAAATACTTATTTAATAACTAAGCTTGTGATTAAGATAATCACAACTATAACATTGCCCCTTCCTTCAATCCAAATGTCCAAATAAAAAATAGAATTTGAAAGTCTTCGTAGCTCAATTAGTTAAAGTATTCGAAGTCTCGAGTTTGATTCTTTCTCGCTGTTTGTAGAGGAGAAATAAGAAACAAACCCAGAATTCAGAAATGGGAGGTGGAGAGGAAGACTGCAGGACAATCCCAGCCATTGACCTGAAATTTTTTCCAGAAGCAGAAGAGTACAGGAAGCTGAGGGAAGCATCAGAGACATGGGGATGCTTCAGGCTTGTGAACCACATGATCCCACAAGCTCTGATGTCGGAGATGAAATCAGTGGTCAGATCTTTGCTGGACCTGCCCATGGAGATCAAGAAGCAGAACAAGGATGAGATAATAACAGGCAGTGGATACCAGGCTCCCAGCACAGTCAACCCTATCTTTG
Organism: Crataegus laevigata; assembly: GCA_963580275.1. Lineage (NCBI taxonomy): Eukaryota > Viridiplantae > Streptophyta > Magnoliopsida > Rosales > Rosaceae > Crataegus > Crataegus laevigata. The sequence continues at coordinate 33,027,739 of OY756942.1, read as the reverse complement.
AATCTTTGGGGTTCAACAACTTGGGATCGCGTCAAGCTTTGGACAGCTTTTGCTCTCAGTTAAATGCTTCTTCCTACCAGAGGTTAGATTTTGATCGTCTGATGGTTTTACTGTTGCTTAAATTTTAGCTAAGATAAAACAAGAAAATACAACCCGAATACTCCGCATAATTATTTGGTCTAATGTAACCCAGTCTTTGTTAAGGTCAAATCTCAAACGAGAATTGTTGAATGACAAGATTGTTTGAACCTTAATCTCTAGATTAGTCAATAGTGATTGTGTTATTTGGTCTACATGTCAACCCTAATCTCGAAGCTCTAAAATCTAGTTCTCGATTGAGGAATATTATTGAATAAAGAAGAAATTAAATTACAACCTTAAGAGATTTTTCAATACTTATTTATGTTAAAAAGCCACATGGCTCCCTACAATTAAGGAACAATTCCTCGTTACCTACCTGCGAATAACAACATATACTGAATTGACTTAAAATATAAAAACAAAAGTATCTACAAACATGTCGATTGTGATTTGTCAATAGTTAAAAACACAAAAACAAAAGTTTCCTCACAGATGTTAAATTGTGCTTTAGCATAATGTTATATATGATGGTTTCATCAAGAATATATAAATCTAGTCGTTAATTTGAGCAATGTATTGCATAGTAGAAAAACTCGTCTTAAAGTTGTTTTTATCACTAAACGAGCAGAGAGGTGATAGAGAAGTATGCTCAAGTAGTGTGTGAGCAGATTGTGGATATAGGGCAGAAATTGGCAGAGAGTCTAGGGTTGGCTGATAATGATTATCTCAAGGGGTGGCCCTGCCAGTTCAGGATAAACAAGTACACCTTCACTCCTGAATCAGTTGGATCCACTGGTCTGCGATTGCACACAGACTCGGGATTTCTTACCATTCTTCAAGACGATGAAATTGTAGGTGGCTTGGAAGTGATGGACAAATCCGGCACCTTTGTAGCTGTTGATCCTTGCCCAGGCACTCTCCTTGTTAATCTCGGGGATGTCGCTCAGGTAATATATTGTCTGTTTAGCGTCCCTCAAATTCCACAAGTTTGTAACATGTTTCATTTGTGCATATTTCCTTATGTTGTTAATTTTTTAAGTAAGGCATGGAGCAATGGAAGGTTGTGCAATGTGAAGCACAGAGTACAATTCCGGGAGGCAAGAATTCGAGTTTCGATCGCTTCATTCCAACGTGGACCAGATGAGGAAGCAGGAGTGCAAGCTCCTCCAGAATTGGTGGATTCCGAGCACCCTCGACTTTACGTTCCCTTTACTTTTGAAGATTACAGAAAGCTAAGATTCTCCACAGACCTGCATGCTGGCGAAGCCCTTGCACTCGTACGCACCTCCTCCTAAGGGCTAGTTTGGTATTTTCAGTGCTTAAAAAAAAAGCTGCGAGTATAAACAATTATAAAATAAAACAACAAAGTATTTAGTAAACTTTTATGTAAAACTGCTGTGAAAGTATAAAATGACCAAAATAAGTATGTAATAATGTGATATTATCGTATTTATGTTTATTTTCTTTTATCTTCATATTTATCTTTAATGTATATTTTTTAATAAGTTATACAAAATTATCTCAACTATGGGTCGCATTACAATCTCATGTTTTAACATTACAATGTCATATATCAAATTATTCAATTTTTTCTATTAAATGCTCAAAGTGCGAGACCCACTATTCAGCCTACTAGATCAAAAAATTAATTAAATATTAATAAATTAACAAAATTTAACTATTTAAAAATTCAGAAAATTCAATTTAAAACGCAGTTGGTTCATGAAAAATGGAAGGTATTGGCTTATGCTTCATCTTCTCCGCACCAGCATCGCCCACCGCCATCGCCTAGTAGTAGATCTCCAATTTCTCTCTTCCTTTACAAAAAAAATTAGGAATTTGAGGTTGGCCACTCAAAACCACAAAGCAGCAACCTGGCATCGTTCAACAAAGAAGCACGCTCCTCCTTCAACAAAGAAGCAACCATGACGATGGTCTGGTTCTGGCGATGAAATATGTCGCGTACATGGTGTTGACGTGAATGCCGCGGCAGCTGCGGGATCAAGAATTGGGGTTTCTCAGCGGCGAAGATGGAGTCGATGTTGGCTTGGTGGCTACTACAAAAGGGAATATCACTGGCGGTGTAAAAATCGACAAGAAGTCCTAATTACTGTCGAATTTTTTGTAAAAATCTGACATTAAATCATGCAATGTCGGATAAGGGGACCGACACCAATGCTACCGTCACAAAAAAAGTATTGACGTTGCTTAGTCCTCTTAATCCGTCACCAAGAAGCAAAGTAATATAAAATAAAAAAGAACAACAACATCGCTTAAAAGTGACATCGAAACTCACGTCTGTTAAATATTAATGGAGCAAACTGGCGTCGGTCCTAACTAACACCACCTAATAATTTGATAATAAAATAAACACTATAATGTCGCCCATAAGCGACACCACAAACCATTAATAATAAAAAAAAATGAAAAAGTCTGTTCCAGTATTTATATGGAGTTCGAAATTTCGTCCTCGTCTTTCATGCTTGTTTTCTCCATATTTTTGCTTCAAAGAAAATGCAGTCACTCAGATTTTATTCCTGCCAACACAAAGTGAAATGAAAAAAAAAAGAAAAATTAACGAAAAGGGTTTGAAAACTTTCCTTTTAACGAAAAGCTACTTTTAAAAGTATAGTGAATAGTGACAATTAAAAGTAAAAAAACGATTTTTCGTTAAAAGTAAACAGTACCGAAAGTGTTTTATTAAGTCTAAAAAAAAATGACAGTTGCAGTAGTGATAAACAATGGTGCCTTTGTGCCTGTTCATCCTTGCCCTGGCACTCCCTTTGTCAATCTTGGAGATTTTGCTACGTTGATAGTCTATTTATGTCAATTCAAGACTGTCTTGAAATTATTTGCTATTGAGATGAAAGGGAAAAGACCGATGTGACTATTTTCTACAATAATAATGCTATTTAATAACACAGTGTTGTTGATAGTTTTATACCAAGGAATGGAGCAATGGGAGGCTGTCCATTTCTCTTCGGACCAAAGGAGGCGGCGATGGAAGCTCCGCCAGAACTCGTGGATTAGGATCACCCTCGTCTCTACGCCCCTTTTGTTTAGGAATGCTATAGAGCTTGTTTGACAAATGCTTTTAAATGACTGAAGATGCTTTTAGAGAAAATATTTTTGTGTTCTGAAAGCATTTGAAGTGCTTCATGCTAAAAGCACATGTTATGTGTTTCTTGTTAGAAGCACTTCAAGTGCTTTTCCAGAATTAAATTGCATTTTTATTAAGATTTGGTTCTAAAAATATTTTATCTAAAACTACTTTCAGGTGTTTAAAAATCCTTGCCAACGAGCCTATAGAGTTAGCAAGTTCAAACTCTCCAGAAAATTGAAAGCTGATGGAGCCCTTGAACTCCTACCTACGCACCCCTTGCTAATTTGCTGATATCTGTATGGCAAGCTTAGGTAGCATATATCATCCTGCCTTTAGCCTATGTTAAACTCAGAAAACAAGATCAAAGAATTTGTAGTATTTATCTTGTACGTGAGGTTTTAAGTTTGAATCCTCCTCTCCGAGCTTGTACAAAAAAAAAAAAAAAAACTTCAATTGAATTCTTATCGAACTTAATTGTAAAATATATCTTTTATCAAGCTTAGTTGATATTTTTATAATTTTTCTGCTATTTTCTCATCATACATTCTACTAAACCATTTTATCTAATTTGCTAAATAGATATTTTCAGAGGAGCTTCTGTGAACATCCAAATATTAGGCTTATCACAAAATTTGATATGCCTAGCATTATTTATGTTCAAAGCATCTCACTTAATCCGGAAATATTCGAAAAGGATAGTGATTTTAATCCCCTTTAGCCATACATGCACTTCAAAGTAAATGTAAATTCCAATTTTCTCTGCCCTTCAAATTAAGGGACTAGCTACTTTATTAAGTAAATGATGCTGACAATTGGTTTTTGCAATTTTTTTTTCTTTTGCCGTCCCTAAAAAAGGAGTAGACAGTGAATATATTAAGTAAATGATGCTGACGATTAAAAAGAAACATTAGAAATTGAAAATGCATGCTGATGATGATTTTATGGCAAATAAAATGGTGCAGGCGATTTGCATTAACATGGGTGTCGTGCGAATCTTTTTCTTCTTGCCGACCCCTCAATTAACTTATCTTAATTAGTCAAAAACAAATGCGTATGGTACAGTCATTCAATCGCAAATGAACAAATCCAATCCAAATGTCCAAATAAAAAATAGAATTTGACAGTCTACGTAGCTCAGTTAGATAAAAGTTGATTCTTTCTCGCTGTTTGTATAAAAAAAAGGAGGAGAAATAAGAAACAAACCCAATATTCAGAAATGGGAGGTGGAGAGGAAGACTGCAGGACAATCCCAGCAATTGACCTGAAAAAATTTCCAGAAGCAGAAGAGTACAGGAAGCTGAGGGAAGCATCAGAGATATGGGGATGCTTCAGGCTTGTGAACCACATGATCCCACAAGCTCTGATGTCGGATATGAAATCAGTGGTCAGATCTTTGCTGGACCTGCCCATGGAGATCAAGAAGCAGAACAAGGATGGGATACCAGGCAGTTGATACCAGGCTCCCAGCACAGGCAACCCTATCTTTGAATCTTTGGGGTTCTACGACTTGGGATCGCCTCAGGCTTTGGACAGCTTTTGCTCTCAGTTAAATGCTTCTTCCCACCAGAGGTTAGCTTTTGATCGTCTGATAGTTTTACTATTGCTTAAATTTTAGCTAAGATAAAACAAGAAAATACAACCAGAATACTCCGCATAATTATTTGGTCTAGTGTAACTTGGTTTTCGCTAAGGTCAAATTTCAAACGAGAATTGTTGAATGACAAGATTGTTTGAACCATAATCTCTAGATTAGTCAATAATCATTATGTTATTTGGTCTACATGTCAACCCTAAACTCGAAGCTCTAAACTCTAATTCTCAATTGACGACTATTATTGAATGAAGAAGAAATTAAATTACAACCTTAATAGATTTTTCAATACTTATATATGTTAAAAAGCCACTTGGCTTCCTACAATTAAGGAACAATTCCTCGTTACCTACGTGCAAATAACAACATATACTGAATTGATTAAAAATATAAAAACAAAAGCATCTACAAACATGTCGATTGTGATTTGTCAATAGTTAAAAACACAAAAACAAAAGTTTAACAAAAACAAAAGTTTCCTCACACGTGTTAAATTGTGCGATGGTTTCATCTAGAATATTTAAATCTAGTCGTTAATTTGAGCAATGTATTGCATACGTTGATGCATGGTAGAAAAACCCGTCTTAAAGTTGTTTTTATCACTAAACGGGCAGAGAGGTGATAGAGAAGTATGCTCAAGCAGTGTGTGAGCAGATTGTGGATATAGGGCAGAAACTGGCAGAGAGCCTAGGGTTGGCTGATAATGATTATCTCAAGGGGTGGCCCTGCCAGTTCAGGATAAACAAGTACACCTTCAGTCCTGAATCTGTTGGATCCACTGGTCTACGATTACACACAGACCCGGGATTTCTTACCATTCTTCAAGACGATGAAATTGTCGGTGGCTTGGAAGTGATGGACAAATCCGGCACCTTTGTAGCTGTTGATCCTTGCCCAGGCACTCTCCTTGTTAATCTCGGGGATGTCGCTCAGGTAATATATTGTCTGTTTAGCGTCCCTCAAATTCTACAAGTTTGTAACATGTTTCATTTGTGCATATTTCCTTATGTTGTTAATTTTTTAAGTAAGGCATGGAGCAATGGATTGTGCAATGTGAAGCACAGAGTACAATTCCGGGAGGCAAGAATTCGAGTTTCGATCGCTTCATTCCAACCTGGACCAGATGAGGAAGCAGGAGTGGAAGCTCCTCCAGAATTGGTGGATTCCGAGCACCCTCGACTTTACGTTCCCTTTACTTATAAAGATTACAGAAAGCTAAGATTCTCCGCAGAACTGCATGCTGGTGAAGCCCTTGCACTCGTACGCACCTCTTCCTAAGGGCTAGTTTGATATTTCCGTGCTTTTAAAAAAACTGTTTATGTTGTATTACGGGTATAGACAACTATAAAATAAAACAACAAAATTTAGTAAATTTTTATATAAAACTGCTGTGAAAGTATAAAATGACCAAAATAGGTATGTGATGATGTGATATTATCGTATTTATGTTTATTTTCTTCTATCTTCATATTTATCTTTAATGTTTGTTTTTTGGTAAGTTATACAAATTATCCCAATTATGAGTCGCATTCTTACTACAATCTCATATTTTAACATTGCAATGTCATACATCAAATTATTTAAAATTTTCTATTAAATGCTCAAATGCGAGACCCACTATCCAGCATATTAGATCAAAACATTAATTAAATATTATTAAATTAACAAAATTTAACTATTTAAAAATGTTAAAAATTCAGAAATTCAATTTAAAACGCAGTTGGTACATGAAAAATGAAAGGTATTGGCTTATGGCTCATCTTCTCCGCACCAGCCACCGCCCACCGCCATCGCCCACTTCTATTAGAAGATCTCCAATTTCTCTCTTCCTTTACTAAAAAAATTAGGAATTTCAGATTGGCCACTCAAAACCACAAAGCAGCAACCTGGCAGTGTTCAACAAAGAGCAGGCTCCTCCTTCAACAAAGAAGCAACCATGACCTTGGTCTGGTTCTGGAGATTGACGGCGATGAAATATGTCGGGTACGTGGTGTTGGCGTGAATGCCGCAGCGGCGAAGAAGGACTCCACGTTGGCTTGGCGTGGTTGCAGAAAGGACAAGGTTGGTGACGCGTAGGCCTTGTAGTTTGTGGACGATGGTGGAGGAGGGGTGTCGGAGGAGGCGGGGTGCTGTGGTTTTAGTGGTGAAGGAAGGAAAGGGGGGCGGATGGAGGGCGAAGAAAGGTGAGGATGGATGGTTTGGTTGGGGTGGGCTACTCCTCTTTATTTAACCTTTTTTTTTTGTCATAAAAGTTACTTTTTATTAAATTTATAATTTTTTTTATCCAAATGGTCTTTCACATCAGTAAAATATAATTTTGTATTTATCACGTCATCTCTTAATGATCAATTTAATGGATTAATTAACGGAGGTCAAATTATCACAAATTTATAAGTTGAGATATAATATTGTAATATTTCAAACATTAAATATGAGATTGTGATCTGCGATCTATAATTAAGGTAATTTTGTGTAGCTTATAATGTCTACTATTTCTTCACATCTTTTATGCTAAATTCAAATCGTGAATGATACAAACGTTTCTTCAAAAGAGATCAGGCGGCTGAAGAAGTTGGTTGCATATTGGAAAGAACAAGCAGGCAAGAAAGGAGACGATGAAGATTTGGAAGAAATTCAGCATGAGCGACCGGTGAAAGATAGAGGAGATGGCCGCCATTCCATCTAACTTTTCGCAGAAACTAGTTTGGCGAAACTTCTTGTTGGAAAAAAAGGTTGTAACTGGTTGAGGAGGATGTAAGTTGTACAGTAATTTTATTTGTATGTGGAGTTCGAAATTTCGTCCTCTTCTTTCATACTTGTTTTCTTCATATTTTTGCTTCAAAGAAAATACAGTCACTGAGAGTTTATCCCAGCTAACACAGAGAGAATAGAAAGAAAAAAAATGACAGTGCCAGGCTGCCAGCTCTTGGGGGCAAAGTTCCTTGCGCTAGCGATGCCAACTCATGACTTCAAAGACACCATACTCAAATGTCAAAGATAGAATTCGCCTCAACTCTAGTCCTCACAGATATCACTCAAATTTTCACTCAGATCCTAAGGTGTAGTCTCTCCACAAACACGTGTGAAATTATGTAAAAGGGACTAAAAAATTCTCACATATGAAATATGAAATAAAAGCACAATTTATGAACAAATCTCATGAAAGGAATCAAATACTAAGAATGTTGGTATATGGTCCAGCCCATGATGAATGTTTATTCTAGTAAGCAAGTGAGGTGTCTAGAGCATGCTAGACAATTCTAGCAAGTTATTAAGTCGGTGGAAGAAGTTAGAAAGTACTAGCTTCCTTGTTTGCAAATGGAAAGATCTAGAAGCTACAATTTTGTGGCTAGTCTAGAACTATCTAAGCTAGAGGTTTGTAGAATATACTAGAAACTAGATTCTAGTTCTAGTTTGTAGAATGAACTAAAAACTAGTGGAATGTCAAGCCCTCACCTATAAATATGGGTTGATGTTATAGTGAAAAAACCAATCAAGAAAGAAGAGAGTAAAAAAGGATTAAGTCCAAAGCTAGAGTTCCACTCCAAGAGTGAGAGTGAGAGTGTTCTACTATACATGGTGTGAGTGAAGTTTAGTGTGAGAGAAAGTGTTGTTATACTTTCTTGTATCCATCAAACTTTGTCTTTGGCTTGGTAAGACTACTCTTGTTGTACTCATCATTCTCATATAGTGAAGATTGATCATTGTTCCGTGGAAGTAGGCATAAATTGCTAAACCACGTAAATTTTTGGTGTCCATTTTCTACTTTACTTTGTGCATTCTCTATCTTGTAGTACCAACATTCCTAACAAAGAATATGGATAACACATGTACTTACTAGCACCTATAAATACATCCCCAAAGATCAGCTAGGTCTTTCACAAGGTTGTAATATTCCAAGCTAATTTTATAACTGAAACAACACATGATTGGTGTTGCTACATGAAATGCAGTATCCCAAGCCAATCTTGTCACTGAACCATCACATGATTGGTTGCTGCACGCAATGCAGTATCTCAAGCTGCAATCCCGTCACTGAACCATCAAATGATTGGTTGCTGCACGCAATGCAGTATCTCAAGCTGCAATCCCGTCACTGAACCATCAAATGATTGGTGTTTGCTACATGCAATACATGTGAACCATCACATGATTAGCGTTGCTAATTTTTTTGTTCTTTGCCAAATCACTTAATTAATCTTTGCTATAATTAGTATATAAGAACCTATGATAGAAAGGAGAAAGCAAAATAAAACCCACAAATCCGAAGAAAAATATGGGAGATGGTGATGAGGACTGCAAGACAATCCCAGCCAATAATCTGCAAAATTTTCCAGATGAAGAAGAGTGCAGGAAACTGAGGGAAGCATCAAAGACATGGGGTTGCTTCAGGCTTGTGAACCACAGGATCCCAGTGGCTCTGATGTCAGAGATGAAATGTGTGGTCAGATCTTTGCTTGACCTGCCCATATGGAGATCAAGAAGCAGAACAAAGGTGGCAAAGATTTAGCTGGCTACGTAGCACCAAGCAAACTCAACCCACTTTATGAATCTTTGGGTCTCTAGACTTGGCCTCACCTCAGGCTGTTCATAGCTTTTGCTCTCCATTAGGCGTTAAGTTTAGATTTCTACTAAAACCTTAAGACCTGCGATAATTATTTGGTCTAGTGACACTTGATTATCATTTTTGTGAACATCTATATATTAAACTTATCACATATTGAATATTTATCACAAAATGTGATATGCCTAGCATTATTGACAATCAACGCATCTCAACCCGAAATATTTGAAAAAGGGCAATGCTTTAATTCCCCTATAGCTATATGCACTCCAAAGTAAATGTATATTGCAATTTTCTGTGCCCTTCAAATTAAGGGACTAATTACTGTACAAGTATTTGTTTAACACGTTCACTAACGGTTATATGTGCAGTCGATAACAGAGAATATCATATCTAACTATATATATGTTAGATGATGAATGTATTAAGTGAAGACTAGATAATTGAAAGTGCATGCTGATGATGATTTTTTTAGACCCAAAAAAAATGATGATGAGGATTTACATTAATCTTGTTTCCTTTCTTGTTTTGTCGCTTAATTTCGTGGCCGAAAGCGAACTGCCGGAGGAATTCTTCTGGAAAACCGACCGCATACAACCTTTCTCAGACAGGTGGGACCACGAGTGGGTCCAAAGTATACAAAACTACAGACAACGTCCTAATTTTGTACGTGTGGCCGGATAAACGGTCGGACGCAAGAATTGGATGTCGGCTAATATTTTTGTTCTTGCCGGTGCCTTAAGTGGTCAAAAACAAATGCGTACGGCACACTCATTCAGCCCCAGATGAACAGTCCAATCCAGATGTCCAAATAAAAAGTAGAGTTCGGAAGTCTCGTCGTATTCACTTTTGTATTTGATATCTCAAGTTTGATTCTTTTTTCTGTTTATATCTATATAAAGAGGAGAAATTTGAAAAAAAAAAAAAAAAAACCCCAAAATTCAGAAATGGGAGAAGGAGAGGAAGATTGCAGGACAATCCCAGCCATTGATCTGAAAAAATTCCCAGATGCAGAAGAGTACAGGAAGCTGAGGGAAGCATCAGAGACATGGGGATGCTTCAGGCTTGTGAACCACGTGATCCCACCGGCTCTGATGTCGGAGATGAAATCAGTGGTCAGATCTTTGCTGGACCTGCCCATGGAGATCAAGAAGCAGAACAAGGATGTGATAGCGGGCAGTGGATACATGGCTCCCAGCAAAGTCAACCCTCTCTACGAAGCTTTGGGGCTCTACGACTTGGGATCGGGTCAGGCTGTCGACAGCTTTTGCTCTCAGTTGAATGCTTCTTCCTACCAGAGGTTAGCTTTTGATTTTCTGATAATTTTACCAGGTTTCTACTTGGTATCAGTAATTTGATTACATTTTAGCTTAGTGAAAAAACACAACCTCAATAATCCGTGTGATTCTTTGGTTTAATGACCCTCAGTCTCCCGCTAAGGTCAAATTTCGGACGATGGTTGTTGAGTGAAAAGAACGTTAGAACATTAATCTCTAGATTAATCAATAATCATATATTTTATTGAGTGATGCTAGGACGACTAAATTTATAAACTAAATAATATGTAAATTGATGATTGAATTATTACTTAAATGATGATAAACGTCCTGATTTCATATTGATGACACATCATTTAGTTTACAAATTTAGTCTAGAAATTTAGCATCCATAGCATTACTCCATTTTATTTGGTCCACATGTCAACCCTAAACTCGAAACTCTAGACTCTAATTCTCATTCGCGACTGCTGTTGAATGAAGAAAAAATTACAACCTTTAGATCATGTTGATTGGGACTTGTCACTAGTTAAAAGCACAAAAACAAAAATTTCCGCGCACATGTTAAATTGTGTTTTAGCAGAATGTTATGTGTTGATGCGTAGTAGAAAAACTCGTCTTAAAGTTGTTTTTGTTACTAATTGAGCAGAGAGGTGATAGAGAAGTATGCTCAAGCAGTCTACGAGCAGATTGTGGATATAGGGCAAAGGTTGGCAGAGAGTTTAGGGTTGGCTGATAGTGATTATCTCAAGGGGTGGCCCTGCCAGTTCAGGATAAACAAGTACAACTTCACTCCTGAATCAGTTGGATCCCCTGGTGTACAATTACACACAGACTCAGGATTTCTAACCATTCTTCAAGACGATGAAGATGTCGGTGGTTTGGAAGTGATGGACAAATCCGGCGCCTTTGTAGCCGTTGATCCTTGCCCGGGCACTCTCCTTGTTAATCTAGGGGATGTTGCTAAGGTACTTTATTGTCTGTTTAGTGTCTCTCCAATTCTTTGTAACATGTTGCATTTGTGTATATTTCTTATGTTGTTGATATTTTTATGTTAAGGCATGGAGCAATGGGAGGTTGTGCAATGTGAAGCATAGAGTGCAATGCAGGGAGGCAACCATTCGAATTTCGGTCGCTACATTCCTCTTGGGACCGAAGGAGGAGGCGGTAGTGGAAGCTCCGGCGGAGTTTGTGGATTCCGAGCACCCTCGACTTTACGTTCCTTTTGCTTACGAAGATTACAGAAAGCTCAGACTCTCCACAAAACTACAAGCTGGTGAAGCCCTTGCACTCATGCGCACCCCCTCCTAAGTTTGCTGGTGTGGCACCAGAGAGAAGTGAGCCTAATGCCAATAACTGTATTTACAGAGATTATATAATATCTTGAAATAAGTAATTTAAAATTACAGTGTTGCCTAATTGAACTGGTTAATCCAGATTTGTTCAGATAATCTCTCTGTTCTTTCTGGTTTTACCTTCTAGTGGAGGTTTCTTCGGTCTTACAATTTGTTAAAAACATTGGGATTGCTCATTGAAAGAACAATGGTGACATGGTTTGGATCTTAGAATAGTCATTCAACCCAACAATTTGGTTTTTAAGGCGAGTCGTGTATTGAAGGAGTGAAAACCTATGTTTTCGGTGGGAATATATATTTTTTGTGTCTACAGTATGCATTATGTAAACCTGACGCTAGAGGTGGCAAATAAATTCATTAGATTTTTAAGAGGAATCCATTAAGACCAGTTTAATTTGGCGCGGTGGAGGGAGACGGTCTCGTTGCAGACTACTAAGGAGAAGGAAGGCAGAGTTGGGTTCGGGTGGGTTTACTGGGATTGGGTTAGCGTTGGGGCCGATTGAAGAGGGAGGATGAAGTCGTCCTACGGGGAAGACGGTATATAAGCCATGGTTGGGTGCTGGATTTATGGTGGAGGGGGAGGAGAAGAGAGGGAGAGAGGCTACGAGAGAGGGTAGCCAGTGGAATTAATGAAAAAGATAAGGGGTATTGTTGTTCAAAAATTTATAATTTTGTGTTTCATGGGCTGAAACAAGTCCGTTCTAGGGTGAGGATGGAGCAAAAATTTAATTAAAATCCGTTTCACGGGACAGTGCGTCCCACTCTTTTTGGCTCACCAAACATGAGACGAGTGCGTTCCGTCCCATGCCAAACGGTACTTATACACTTTTGGTCCAATGATGATTAGGATAGCCAATCATAATCAAGTTAAACGGTCATACTTGCACAAACAAATCCTAAGTTTTAATTAATTAATTAATTAAATCATTGACTATAAAGGCTTAATTAAATCATTAGTGTTGATTATGGTCATCCTATTCAATGTGAACATATGACAATTGTTCTTGCATTATTGATGATGTAAGCAAAACACAATAAGTATTACGCGCAATATAACAATATTTATATATCATCAATAACGTTATATATCGTCAATAATTAAAGACTGACTTGCATAAACAAATCCTAAGTTTTAATTAATTAAATCATTGACTATAAAGGCTTAATTAAATCATCAGTGCTGGTTATGGTCATGCTAGTTTCGTATTCAATGTGAACATATGACAATTGTTCTTGCATTATTGATGATGTAAGCAAAACACAATACTTATTACGCACAACATAACAATATTTATATATCATCAATAACGTTACATATCGTCAATAATTAAAGACTGAAAACTAAAATAACTATTAAAATAGACCCTAAAAAATTTGCACAAATGATTTTTGTTAGAAATAAACTATAAAACAAGAGAGAATAAGAACAAATAAAGAGGGTTTTTCTGTCACATCCCGGACCGGTTTTGCCGTAGCACGATATTGTCCGCTTTGAACCCCGGCCATGCCTTCACGGTTTTGTTTCTAGGAACTCACACGAGAATTTTCCATTGTGTCACCCATTCTGGGATTGCTCTCACCCGAACTCGCTTAACTTTGGAGATCTGACGAACTCCGAAGCCAGTGAGCTCCCAAAACGCCTCGTGTTATATGGATGTGGGCATGTACATACAAGGCACATCACTCCCTCTCCGTTGGTCGATGTAGGATGTTACATTTTCACTCTTTGCATTAATGAGGAACTAAACTATTATCATATTGGCATATATAGGGTTCTAACTGTTAACATATTACATATTGGCCTAGTATATATACGGAGATGGTCAGCCATCTCTAGGGCAAACCCTGCACTCGTGGGCAGCGACCTCCCTGTATATGCTCCATATATATGAATTTCTGGTAAGTTTTTAGTATGTAATTAACTCCTCAACCCTAACTATTTTAAGAGAAATTGACTTAAGCATTAGAGATCATTGGACACACCCCCACTTCGTGGGCACGTGTGAGTTTGACCGAGACTTTGAATGCGGTCCCTAGCTATCAATATTCTTTGATTAAAACCTTGTCTGTTTTTAATTTTTTTTATCGAAGTCTTTGACATTAATGTAGTAATGTAAGTTATTATATTTTTAAATTAAAAATTAATATTTATATTTGTTTATATTAATGAGATTTTAAATATAACCCATAATTTGTGGGATTAAAAATAATAAATATAAATTATACTCTTTATTATATTGAGTATAATTATATTGTGTGTGTGTGTACATTCATCAAAATTAACAACAACAAAAAATTATTGTACCAAAACATGGATACATTCTTCAAAACACAGAAAAAAGAAGATATTGGGCTTAATAACATTAGTAAATTTCTTCGATTAAACTTGACATAGATAGATTCTCAAATCAACGAAAAAAATGTGCCCATACAAGTTTAAAAATAGATAAAAAATTTAATAGATTTTATATTAAAAAATTGGGTACATTTTATATTTAAAAAATGGTACATTTTATGTCACATCCCAACCCGCAAGCAAGATATTGTCTGCTTTGGGCCCGGCCCGCACGATTTTGTTTTTGGGTTCTTGGGCCTTCCCAAGGAGGTCACTCATTCTTGGACCGCTCTCACCCAAACTCGCTTAACTTCGGAGTTCTTATGGAATCCGAAACCAGTGAGTTCTCAAAACGCGTCTTGCTATAGGGAGGTGGGCATGTACATATAAGGCATAGAGGATCCTCTCCCCTGGGCAATGTGGAATCTTACAATGCACCCCCTTAGGGGCTCGAGGCCTTCGGAATCTTACAATCCACCCCCTTAGGGGCTCGAGGTCCTCGTTGGCACACTTCCAGCCATAAATTGGCTCTAATACCAAATTGTCACATCCCAGTTCGCATAGCAAGATATTGTCCGCTTTGGTCCCGGCCCGTACGGTTTTGTTCTTGGGCCTTCCCAGGGGGTCACCCATCCTGGAACAACTCTCACCCAAACTCGCTTAACTTCGGAGTTCTTATGGGATTCGAAACCTGTGAGTTCCCAAAACGTGTCTTGTTATAGGGAGGTGAGCATGTACATATAAAGCATAGAGGATCCTCTTTCCTGGGTGATGTGAGATCTTACATTTTACATATAACAAATTAATATATTTGAGAATGGGTACATTTAAGATTAAAAAAATTAAAATTATATGAATGGGTACATTTAAGATTAAAAAATTGAGATTTTTTTTATTTTTATAAAAAACTAATGGGTACAAACTTATTCTAATTTAAATTTTATTTTATTTTAGAAATGTTTGAATTGAAAATTAATTAGGAGTTTAATAGAGGTGTGAGCATTAAAACCCTAAATCAATTACTAATTTTTATTTTAAAAAATATGTAATAAACATTTAAATTCATTATCACATTAATGTTAGGGACTTTAACAAAATTTAAAAACTAATAAAGTCTCAGTCAATGGACATTAGTAATTAGAAACTGGATACTACTTTATCTTTAAAAATATTATTTCATTTTATAGATATAATTTCGTCAAGACACAATATGGTAAAATTTTACTACCACACTGGACTTTTGCGAATTGGCATACGCATGTTCAAAATATTTCCAAGTCCCAATTGGCATATATGAGACAAAGAATCGGTCGGTGGTAATAGCACCTGCCCACGAAGAGAGCAATGAGGATTAGGCAAGTCAATGATAATTAAAGACTGAAATACTAAAATAAGATTTTCAAAGTGTTTAAAAGGAGAAGTTTCGTAGCTCAGTTAGCTGAATAGCATTCACATTTGTATTCGAAGTCTCGAGTTTGATTTCCTCTTCTCGTTTGTTAAAAAAAAAAAAAAAAAAAAAAAGGAGAAAACAAACCTAAAATTCAGAAATGGGAGATGGAGGCGAAGATTGCAGGACAATCCCAGTCAGAAGCATCAGAGACATGAGGATGCTTCAGGCTTGTGAACCACATGATCCCACTGGCTCTGATGTCGGAGATGAAAACAGTGGTCAGCTCTTTGCTGGACCTGCCGATGGAGATCAAGAAGCAGAACAAGGATGTGATAGCTGGAAGTGGATACATAGCTCCCGGCAACTTCAACCCTCTTTATGAAGCTTTGGGGCTCTACGACATGGGATCGCGTCAGGCAGTCGAAAGCTTTTGCTCTCAGTTAGATGCTTCTTCCTACCACAGGTTATCTTTTGACCGTCTGATAATTTTACTACTTGTTCTCTACTTGGTATAACTTTAGGGTTTCTTTAATAGCGTACAATATAGAATGATTAGTTGGGGTCCGTACAATTTAAAAAAAAATTATGAATGCACCCCAAAATTTACCTTGATAACATTCTCTTCTATGCCCGTTATACGATTCCAAACCTTGTATAAGGCTTCCATGGTTAGACTTAAAACGTTTGAGAATCTTATCATTCAAATCATTTGAGAGCAAAATCTCATTTGGTTTTAATTTGCTAGATTTCAATATGGAGATCCGGGAAGAAAGAAAAAGAGTTTGTGGGGTGAACACGCAATTGAAGAAAACATACATAGAGTTTGATGTGGGTTGGAAAGCGTGGTGTATGAGGGTAGTATTGAAAAATATGTGGGGTCTGTACTGAAACTATTTGTAATTTGAAAAGTAGATGTGAGTGTATTAAGTAAGTGGAGTGTAATTAATAATATCTGGAGTGCGGCCGCAAATAAAACCCTAATTTTATTACATTTTAGCTTAGAGAAAACAAGGAAGTGCAAGCTCAATAATCCGCTTGATTATTTGGTTTAGTGATGCTCAATTTTTGCTGAGGTCAAATCTCAAACGATGCTCAATCTCTGCATGATTATTTGGAATGAAAAAGAATATTAGAACCTTAATCTCTAGATTAGTCAATAGTAATATATGTTATTTGTTCTACATGTCAACCCTAAACTCTAATTCTCAATGTTGAATGAAGAAGAAATTTACAGCCTTAATGGTTTTTTCCAATACTCATATTTGTAAAAAGCCACTTGGCCCCTTACAATTACGGAACATTTCCTCGTTACCTACCTCCAAATAACAACGTATGCTGAACTGACTTTAAAATAAATAAATAAAAGTATCCACAAACATATTGATTGTGATTTTTCATTAGTTGAAAACACAAACATAGGTTTCCGAACACATGTTAAATTGTGCTTTAGCAGAATCTTACGTGCGACGTTTTTGTGTCTACAACACGTATTATGTAAGATTGACGTGAGGAATATGGTAAATACAAGAAAATATATCTTGAGTTGTATAATTATTTCACGAATAACTTTGAAATTACTCTTTGTGTCCATAACACTCATTATGTAAACTTGACATAATGAATCTAATAGACACAAGGAAATATAACTCTAGTTGTATAATCATTTTTCGATTAACTTTGAAAATATAGTTGATTACAACCCGCCACAAAAGAAAATTAAGGCTATAAATAATTTGTAATTCACAAAAAGAAGTGGGGATTAGTATGCACTAATCACAGCTTACCAAACTTAATTGTTCACTTCTATTACATTATTCATAAGTACGGAAAATAGAATCAAGATCTATATAATTATAAATATTGAGACAAAATATACAAACTTACGCATGAACAAAGCACCTTTCGGTGAAAACAAAATAGAAAATAAAAAAAAAATTAAAACTAGGAAATCTCTCAAGCAAAAAACAATGAAAATTCTTTTTTTTTTTTAAATTAAAAAAAAGGTAAAATAAATAAAATGGGAGAACGTGGGATTAATGAGTAACGACAAAACAAGAATCTTAAAGCAAGGAGAAGCTGTCACTACGTCGTCTTGTTCCTCCGTCGCTATCCTGGCTGTCGTACCGCGGGGTCCAATCCGAATTATCCGACACCGAGATCTCAAGGGGCCAGGACGACGTTGTATTCACTGTGTTGGCTGTGCTACTCACTCCCTCAGGCATATTGCTGGAGGGCCACACGAAAGCGGGTTTAAGAGGCGGGACTCGGGGCACCGGAACTGACCCGGAAATGATTTGGATAATGGTTTGGGTCTTGGGCCTCTCCCCCGCGATCGGGTGCATGCAGGCCAGCCCAAGAAGCAAAAGCCTCTCGGCTTCCCCCGCCACGTAATCATTTCCCAGCCTCTGATCGACGGCATCCAACACGCGCCCTTCTCTATACAATGACCAAACCCAATCCACAACGAACTGGAACCCTCCCATTTTGGTCCACGGCCGCTCCCCGCACACGACTTCTAGAAGAACGGCCCCGAATCCATAGATGTCGGACTCGCACGAGGCTTTTCCCGTGTGGAAGCACTCGGGGGCTATGTACCCCATCGTACCTGGGATACCCTCGAGCTCGGCGTACGAAGTCTTCTCGTTGTCCAGGGCACGTGCGAGGCCAAAGTCCCCGAGGCGAGAGTTGAAGTTAGAGTCTAGCATTATGTTGCTAGCCTTTAGGTCTCTGTGGACTACTCGTTGGTCGTACTCGTTGTGGAGGTAGTGTAGGGCGGAGGCCACTCCGTCGACGATTTTGTATCTCTGGCTCCAGCCTAGGGTTGCGTTTTCCGTCTCGCCAAATAGGTGGTTGTCCAGGCTGCCGTTGGGCATGAACTCGTAGACTATGAGTAGCATTCCGTTTTTGTGGCACCATCCTGCATGTTTTTTGACGTGTCAAAATGTGTACATGAAAACGTAACAAGTGGTATCTACAATTAACCATGTCAAATAGTAACACATTTGGGCATTACGTTATGGATTACTGTAAATTCATTTCGTTAGTCCGTACATTTTCTCTACCCAAAGATGGATTTGTACACCTTCACCTTCCTAACTCCACCTTGGGAAAATTCTTAGTTGGATGTACGATGATAACTATGATCACCAATCGAGATCTTCACTCAATCTCGCAGTCCAAAATCGACGAATCGAGAAAATCAGACCACTCATTTTAAGTTTTACATTCCTATTAACCCATTCACCGGTCCACCTCACACAAACTAAAATGTCCGAGTCACTCTCTCTTTCTCGGTCCGAATTTTTCAATCCGAGCAGCTCCAAAATGAGAGATTCAGAAAGGACTTGAATTCTAGAAGTAACACAATCATTGATCGTGGACTTTGGGAATTGGCATACGCATGTGCTAAATATTCGTTAGTCCTAATTGGCAAGAGACAAAGAAGTGGGCCGCGGCGGACGCGCCTACCCAGAAAGAAATAGAGCAGAAAACGACGTGGCGTGCGCCACCGTACATGGGCCAGCCTCTGTTAGGTATGATAATTTTGGAGTTTTTTCATTTTTGGTCCAATGAGGATTAGGCTAGATTCAGGCTCATCCCGGGCCCACTAAATCATTTTTATAAGCCAATTATAATCATTAATTAAGTTAATGAATTCATACTCTTTAATTAATTAAATCATTGACAAAAATCTTAAAGCTTAATTAAATCACTAATTTTGTTCATGCTAGTTTCATATGCAATGTGACCCGTTGTCATATTGAGAATTGTTTTTACATTATTGATGATGAAAGCAAAACTCAATAATATTACGCACAACCCAATGACGTTATGATATATAGTTAAAGAAAATTAACATTTAAAATTAAAGATTGAAAACTAAAATAATTATCAAAATGAATTTGCAACAATATAATTTTGATAAATTTTAAATAAAAAAATACAGCTACAGAAAGAATAAACAAACAACGAAGAAAAGTACTAAATTGGCTTAATGTTTTTTTATTATAAAAAGGACCAGCTAATAAATTCGTTACAACAATTCATCTTTTTGGAGGCACTCGTTAAAGCATTTTAGTCTCCTCTTGTCTTAATGTTGATTCCCTCTAATTTTATTTTCTATTAAAAGTTTATAATCAATTATGTTTGCACATCTTTGAAAAATAAGTAACGATAGAAACACCAACTTATTGCACAAATTTGTTAGACTAATTTATGTGGCGGTGTTATCTTTTCTTTGTTCACAGTAAATGATAAATTATCACATTTAAATTTTTTATATAACAAGTTCGATATTATAAGCTTAATGTTATTGTTTTATTTAACTTAAATATCCAATCCAAATATCAAAACGATTAAAAAAATAAACAAAGTAAATAAGAAAGGTTTGGTAACTTACCAAGTAATCGGACGAGATGCTTGTGGCGGAGCCGGTTGATAATGGTGAGCTCAGCCAAAAAGTCGACTTTACCGTGGAGATTATCCCGGGAAAATTTCTTCACTGCCACCTCCAAATTCTCTTTCGGCAGCACACCTCTATACACCACCCCGTATCCGCCCTGACCCAACTTGTGCCTCTCGTCGAAGTTGTTCGTCGCCTTCTTCAACTCTTTGAAACTAAACTCCCTCGGAGTGCCCGGAAGACTCTTCAGCGCCCCCAAAATATTCTCGTCCGACGCCGCCGCCTTCCGCCGCTTGTACAAGTAATACCCCAACCCGCCCAGACCCAACAGCATCAGCGCCGCCGCAGGCACGCCCACCCCCAGCCCAATCTTCAACCCCGTTTTGCTATCCGCACCCTCGCCACCTGGCAGAAGCTCCACCGTCAGATTCCACCTTAGCACACAGTTCAGCTCGATCGCGGTTCCGGTCGAAGCGGCAAAACCGAAGTAAGATTGCTGTTTCACAATGTCCTTGAGGTTGATGTTGTTCTTGGTTAGGACTGGGCTTGTGGGTCTGGGCTGGATGACGAACCCATTCGTCTGTAGGTCCTTCTGCTGCTCGGCCATGTACACGTCCAACCGGTGCGAATCGCCTCCGTATTCGATCCAGACCATGTAAAATCGGGTATCGGACGGCGAGATCTGGATACCCAGATCCGAGAGCGAAACGGTCTTGTTGGACCGGATTGAATTGATGTTGATGCCCATGTGGTTGTCGTCCGGGTCGAAACTTTGTTTAAATGTGTCGAGTTCGACGGCGAGAAGGTGGTTATTGGGATCGCCATCGGTGGTGGCGTTGGTCAGACCGAGGTACTGACCGTGGCTGGCCACCGGGAGGGTCGTATCCGGCGCGATGAGGAACGCCAGGCCCTCGCCCGGGATGGCGGAGCTATTGGGACGAAAGACGTTAATCAGGAACGACGTATTGAAAGACGCCACGTGGCTTCCGTTTGCTGCGGAATCGGAAGAATTTGAACCTGAATCTTCCCAGAGCGTGAAAGAGTGGTTGTAGAAGACTCTACCTGAGCGGTTGTTGAGGGTGAAGTTTCCGGCGGAGTCCGGCGTGATCTGGAGCGCATCGTTGCTGATCGTCGCCGGCAGGACCACTGCGAACTTGCTGTAATACGATTGGTTGAAGGGACCGAACACGTTGTGAGAGGTTTGGAGTTGCTGGGGGTCGGAGAAAGCTGCCGCCGGCAAGAGAAAAAGCAGCAGCAGAGCCGCCGCGCCAGCTGTCAGCTGCTTCAGCTTCATGTGGCAGCTGGAAGAAGCAGGAGACGACGTCGTTGCACACTCACTCATGTGAAACTGTTGAGACGATTCCAAATGGCGAGAGGTGATGATTCCTGAGCAGCATTAATTTATTTATGAGTTTTTTGGGCGCAGAGTTTCTTTTTCTTTTGGTTGCCGCTTTCCATGTCATAACGCGGAAGTTTCCAATTGATTTATTGATTTTTCTTGTTTAAAATTTCTAGTTAATTGATCAACTTTCAATATTTTATGAAAATTGAGGATTAGATTGCATGTTGAACACTTTTTTGGCTTTATCTAGCAATGGGATAACATTTACTTCGAATTTATGCGTTTGAAGTTGACAGATTAAGAGATCTCGACCGTCGTTTACAAGAGAGAAAAAAATTTGTGTCGTTTTTTAATTTTTGTGAAATGAGTTAGTAAAATGAGATAATGAAAATTACAAAATTAAAAATGAGTTAGCCGTGTTATCGCGGGGCCTACATTAACTCTGATGTACAATTTTATATGCTTAGGGTTGTCTTTTTGTTTCTTGTTCCTCTTCTGTATTGCTATGGATAGGTTTAAATTTCTTTCCGGCTTCACCTCGAGTAATTTCCAACGAGCCAGTCACATGGCTGCGTAGTATTATTAGTTTATTTTATTTCGAGTATATTAAATATTAACTTTGTTGCTTATTAATATTATTTTTAATAAATTAATTAGTAATATCATATGATTTTGTAATCGTCGTACACATATTTTTGTTCAATCGATTAATACATGTGTAACCTCCTATAATAATTTAAATAAACATATATATAATTAAGTAACATATCAAATTGTTCAGATCAATCAAGGGAACTCTCTTTGTGCAATGTAAAAAATATTAGTTATTCTTTAATTACTAGTATAAATAAATGATGAACTAGGGTTCCTCACAGAATTTAAAGAATGTTTTGAAAAACTAAAAAACAATATTGTGATAAACTACAAATATATTGTACAATCATCTTGTACGTGTACTTGATTCTTGAATAAGACTTTGTAGTGAGATATTTTTTTGGGTAAATTACACCATAGTCCCTCAGGTTTGAGGTCTATTACAACCCCGTACAACATCTTTAAAACATTTCACTTTCATACCTCAAGTACTATTTTATTTCAATTTCATACAGCCGTTACATTTTCCATCCATTGAACCGTTAAGTGTTGACGTGGCCGCCACATATATGCCACGTGGCTGCCAAATGTCTGCCATGTGGCAAATAAAAATAATTTTTTATTTAAAAAACCTAAAATTTCCAACCAAAAAAAAAAAATTGGGTAAATTACACCATAACCCCTCAAGTTTGAAGTCTATTACAACTTCATACAACATCTTTAAAACATTTCACTTTCATACATCCAGTACCATTTTGTAGTAGATCCATCTAATTTCGGGTGGAATTTTTTGGGGTGGGTGATGGGGGATGGGAGAAAAGGGTGGCTCGAGTGGGATTTGGGGGGGGGGGGGGTGATGATGGATGGAAGAAGGGGGTGAGTCGGGGAAGACGATTTCAGGGTTTTTTTTTTTTTTTGAGAAGATTCAGGTTTTTAAAAATATTAATAAAAAAAAATTGCCACGTGGCAGCCACATCAGCACAAATGTGGCAGCCACGTCAACATTTAACAGACCAATGGATGGAAAATCTAACGGAGATGTTATTTTGAAATAAAATGGTACTGGATGTATGAAAGTGAAATGTTTTAAAGATGTTGTATGAAGTTGTAATAGACTTCAAACCTGAGGGAGGATGGTGTAATTTACCCAATTTTTTTTTTTGGTTGGAAATTTTAGGTTTTTTAAATAAAAATTTATTTTTATTTGCCACGTGGCAGACATTTGGCAGCCACGTGGCATATATGTGGCGGCCACGTCAACACTTAACGGTTCAATGGATGGAAAATGTAACGGCTGTATGAAATTGAAATAAAATAGTACTTGAGGTATGAAAGTGAAATGTTTTAAAAATGTTGTACGGGGTTGTAATAGACCTCAAACCTGAGGGGCTATGGTGTAATTTACCCTATTTTTTTTTAATAGGAGGTATGTCTCCACGCTTTAATGGCAGACTAATTTCTCTTTCCATGCAGTTTTGATATCGCATAAGGTGGTAATGTGCTTTTGGCTTCTCGGGTTAAACATTATACCAAAGCAGAGCCAATAACACCAAACAATATATTTGTGAAGTTAAACTCGGATTGAAGTTTCCAAACCTTTGCTCAATTTTGACCAGGCCAGCCCCTTGAAGTTGATAAGAGCAATGAGATATAAGTTCATCCATTTTTCTAAATAAATATGTATTTTCCGTATCTAACTAGCAAACATTGTATGTGGACTTATAGCCGAGAAGAACAATATTTTTTTATGAAAAAAAAAACCCATAAAATCAATGTTGGGATGCATAGGAGGACTTCTTGGCAAAGGACCTTGTTATCTTTTCTTTCCTTATCTCATAATTTTATTTTTTTCTTAAGAGGGGACCATCTGGTTACGAAGCCACCGTAGTCTACTTTTTTAGGGATTCAGAAAACTCACAGAAATATTTCAACATTCGTTTAATTATCATAGTGTGATTCACCAGCATAAAAAATTGAATCCTACCAGACGTGTGAAATACAAACTTGGCTTTCACCTCATTTACTAGGTCACCTCGTGTGGTTACTTCATAATTATATTGCATGTAGGCTTCAACGCATATCTTATAATTTTATCTGTTTGAGCTGACTTTTTATTTTATTCACTCGTGGTACTTGCGAGAAGGATTTGTTAATTATTTAGTGTCTGCATGAGTTTTCTTAAACCATTGTTCACACCACGTAATTCAATTATTGTTTATGGTTCTCTCATCTCATCTCAATTATTTATTGAAACACATGCATTCCACTTCACTAAAATGTTGATATATATATCCCCATTAATAAGATCTTCAAACATACTTTTAATTTTTTTGTCAAACATTTCAGGAACGCTTTTAGTTATTTGAAATAGAATTTTCGTCATCAGTAATAAAATTTAGTGATATTTTTTTTCATTTATAAGCTAAATGTTTTAAAGCCGATTTTCTTCGATGGCAATTCCAAAACCAAATTATGATTCCCTTTGTGTATATTAACCCAAATCTACACCCTTCAATATTGTTATATAAAAAATTACGAAACCTAGTAGTATTTAAGTTGTCAATAAGGCGTAGCACTACTACATGTAGGCTAGGTACTTTTTTGCACGACTTATAACCCAACGCAAAACAACACAAAAAATAATAGATTTTGGAACAACCAATTAACGAGTCGGGTCGTTATCAGGTGGCCCGTTAAAGATTCAGGTCATTATCGGGTTGCACATTAAGAGCCCGTTACAAAAAACGGATATGAGGCATAAACGACACGAATGCGATCCATTTGTCTGGTCTAGACATTAGACATGATAGTTTCTTGCATGACCCCTAACTCTACATGAACACAAACCCGTTTGTCAGGTCTAGATATTATGCATGATAATTTTTTGCATGACTCATTAACCGACACAAAGCGTTACGATTCGTTAACAAGTCGGATTGTTATCGGGTCAAATACTAAAAACCCATTAACGAGTCAGATCGCTATCTAATTACATTTTAATGACCCGTTAAAATAACGAATATGCCATAAAAAACAATATAAACACGAAAAACACAACTCATTTCTAGGTCTTTTAATTGCATGCCTAATTTCGTGGTTGTGACATGAAAATTAGACTTCCATGCATTGAAAATTAGACTTCCATGCATTGGCAAAAGTCATAATGATTTTGGAACGTAAATGGCCATGTTACGTATCATGAATTGACAATTATTTCGTTTAATCTTGTGACTTGGCGCCCTGCATTCACATTAGCTTTACAGATATATAGTCATTGATTCGACATTTTTGTATGGAAAATCATGATCTCAACTGGAAATTTAAGCCAGGCTGTGAAATCGACATCTAAACTCTCTTTAAACATAATAATTGTACGTGGAGTTGTTTAATAATTATTTATTTTTGTTAAGTTTGAAAATAATGAAAAGAAGATATGACTTTATTCCAATTAACATGACTCTTATCTAAATTTTTCACTTTAGTGCTTGACACCATCTAAAATACAGTCTGCGAGATTCTCATTCTTCTATTTTTTTGGTAATCGGCTTCTCATTTCTTGCTTTCAGAAGCAATTTTTCTAATTGAAAATTCCCTTGATTTTCTAAAGTAGATACATAAGGTCAAAAGCAACTTGTAGCTAGTCATGGAGTTTGCAAAAGTCGCTTTTTTTAACAGCACTTTCTATTTCATTTATGTTTCCTACTTACTCTTAAAGGCACACATGAAAATTAAAAACTGAAAACAAGTGAGTGTTTGTGTTGTATTGTACGCGTGTTCGCACTTCACACCCCTTAATTTACAAGTATAATTCTTTTGTTTAATGGTACGTGGGTAGAATAATGTTTTTTATTTATAGTTTTCGTATAACTTTAGCTTAACAGTCGTTTAACTTGAGCTTAATTGGAAGTTTAGTTCTTGAACTAAAAATTCGTGAGTATTGGCCATTGAACTTATAATAATGAGGAGTAATGATTATTTTGGCTAACTTCGTTAGAACTTCTATCCATTTTTGGTCCCTGTAAACCCTTTACTTTAGATGGGAGCTCTAACGGAGTTAGCGTAAAGGTTCATTGCTCCACAGTATAACAAATTCAGGGACCTATACTCACAATTTTTTAGTTCAGGACCAAAGCTCTAATTGAGCTAAAGTTGATGGCCATTACTCCAATTATCTCCATATGAACACTATAAATTTTTTATATTATTCTTTGTACTATCATTTAGTATTTAAAATATTGGTATCTGTTCGATATGTAAATTTGTAAAAATATTTATAGATATCAGGTATCGATTGTTTTCCATGGAAATGGTTGAAATTTGCTAAAGAATGTAGAAATTTAAATAAAACTTTAGGAAATGTTATATGACAGTTTGTCATATTTATTTATCTGATATGTCGGAAATATCGACGAAATCTGTTGATTTTAGCCGAAAAGAGTTTCTCTGATATGAGGTGAAATTTAGACTACACCTCTCTTTCCACTTTAATTTTTCCGATATTTTCACAAAAATATCGACCGTAACAAAGAAATTTCAAATACTGATACCATTAAGCAAAAAAATTATACTTATAAATTGTCTGAAATATCGATACATATCCAATTTTTAAAGGATCCCATGCGAAGCACATGCAAATATTTTATAAGGAAAATTGATGAGAGCAACTAACAATGCCTGAAAAACGTGTACTAGTTGAACTTTTGTGAAAAAGGATCTCCTCTGAATCAGTGGCGGATCCAGGAAATAATGTTTGAGGGGTCAGTAAGAAAAGTGCGCGTAGCACGCAAATTTTTTTTAACATAAATAGCATGCACATTGTCATTTCATATAGTCTTAGTAGGCCTGAAGTCATTTAGAAAGGTATATTGCACACCTGTTAATGACTCATTTGCGTGGTAACTAACATGTTTTAAGATTGCTCCCATACAGTGGCGGATCCAGGATTTTAACTTAGGGTGGTCCCAATATAAAAGCTCCAAAAAAAAAAAAACCAAGAAGAAAATATCATTGAACAAATAAATGGCAATATAACTGATGCTGCATCTACTGATGCTGCATATGACTGATGCTGCATATAACTGATGTTGCATCTGATGCTGCATCTATTGATGTTGCATCTGATGCTGCATATGACTAATGTTGCATCTACTGATGCTGCATATAACTGATGTTGCATCTGATGCTGTATCTACTGATCATGCATCTACTGATGCTTTATCATTACAATTTACACACTAGCATAGGAGACTAATCAAATCCTTAAAACTTCAAAAACCTAATTTTATTTGCTTAAGACTAAAAAACTTTCTCTCTACCAACCAAAAACAAATGATCTGCAGAATACGTAATGGGGCCTTATTATTCATTATTTCAGGTATCTTTATGCAAACCGAATTGGTAGCTACTCAACTACATAACACCCACCAAAGTTGTTCACTTAATTCCTTATCATTCACCATAATATCTGCATCAACCAATAACAAGAAGAAAAACATAATAAATACTGAAACTGATACAAATTCCTGAAAATGATGGCCCAAAAACAAAAACTATTTGTCAAAGAACTGTTCTACATTGTTGGTTTTGCTTTGTGCAAAGAAAAAAGCTTTAAATGTGTAAATCTATATTTGAAATTTCTGATGTCAGGACTCAAGTAAAAAATATCAAGTAAATATCATGAAAATAAAAACTCACAATATAAACAAACCATCAATTTAATCAAAATAAATATGAATTGAATTTCAATTAAATCAAATATATTCTACATATACAAAAGAAAATTGGGTTTTTTCTTTTGGAGGAATGGACCTGTGCTGCTGTGCATAAGGGGGGGATTGGGGACACGCTGGGAATTTTTTTTTTGTTCAGACCTGCCCAGGACATGCTGGGCATTTTTTTTTTGTTCAGACCTGGCCCAAAACGACGTCGTTTTGGCCAGGTCATTTAAAAAAAATTTCTGGGCCAAAACGACGTCGTTTTGCCCAGGTTCGTTTGAAAAAAAATTGGCGCGCGAGCGCCTTCTTCTTCCGAAGTGTAGCACAGCGAGAGGTCTTTCAGACCTTTCGTCAAACACCTGGTGTGCAGCCGAGGGGTCTTTCCATGGCGTCTAAGGTTGTTTCCATGGCGTCCAAGGGGTCGTGCGACCCCATTGACCCCACTGTGGATCCGCCACTGCTCTGAATCCATTATGTGGGGGATCCTAGGAATCTTCACATCTCAGCCGTTCATTGTGTATCGTGTGATTAGAAATCATTTAACTTTTATTATTTTAAATTAAACACAAATAGTATCTGACGAAAATTGACCGCACGATAGACGATGAACGACTTAGATATGAGGATTCCTACATAATAAATCCGGAGGGAACCATTTTCCAACTTTTGTGTTAGAGCTTGAAACGAATTTTGGCGCCACTAGCAGAGAAAGACTAGTCAAGTTGTACCATGATTGAATCCTACAGAATGGTCAATTATAGGATAGATTTTTTCAGTGTGTCAAAAATACAGTCAGAGATATCAAGTGTTATAATATAAGTGGTTGAATACTTGAAAAAAAAAAATTCAACCACTTGTATTATAATGTTGGATGTATTGAACCGTGTACCATGTACACTAAAAAATTTCTCCAATTATGATTCATGCTTCATCATTTGGAAGACGAATTCAACACCCAAGGAAATACGTCCGATTTTCATTTAGAAGTATTATGTAATTAAGTTTATGAGTATTGTTATTAGTTCTTTAATATGTTCATCGTGCGCTCTTTTATGTGCAAACTCTCTTGTGCAAAAATTTAAGAGTAAATGAGTCGATAATGACTTTTTTGGAATGCCGACAACAATTGTTTAGGTTCAAATCATAAAATAGAAATTAAAAGTTAGTTAATTGATGAATTTATACACCAATTTAAACTATATATTAATAGAACCCTCATTTTCAATCAAAATTTTATAAAATTACCATTATAATCCTCTAATTAAAATTGAACATAAATAAAAACACAGCAGTAATGTAATTTCATACAACTAAAATTTTGATTCTAAAATATCTTGTATAGGGCGATCAAAACTACATATTAATATAATCCTCATTGTCAACCAAACTTCCATAAAATTATCATTCTAACCCTCTAATCAAAATTGAACATAAATAAAAAGCATAGGCAGTAATGCAGTTTCACACAACTAAAATTTTGTTTTCCTGTTAAAGGCTCACATATTCTAAGATATCTCTAATTTAAAAAAATAACTCCCCCCCACCCCCCCAAAAAAAAAACTTTTTCTCCCCACTCCACGTTCTCTTTCACTTTCTTCCCCTCACTTTCCAAAATTTTGTCACTTTTAAAGCTTCACCTAAATGTGATTCTAACATGCTTTTAAAAAAATGATTCTAACATGTCTCTAATAAAATTTAAAAAATAAACCTCTCTCCCTTCTCTCCCTACTCCCATGTTCTCTTTCACTATTTTCCTCTCTCCTTCATTTTAAAAACAAAAATAAAAAAATATTCACGCACATAATGTGTTGGCAAATGCTAATATTCACGCACATATCCAACAATAATCACTAACTAAACACAAATTTTGCTGAATTATTCTAAAGAGTGTAGTCAAACTAAGATTTAGAGGGATTTAAAAAATGATGGATATGATAGGATTTAGGAAGATTTAAGACTACTACAAAATCCATATGGATTTTAAAGAATTTAAATGAATTTGGTTTGTAGATTTAATTTGAAGAATTTTGGCGGATTTATATATATATATATGTATATATATATATATATATATATATATATTTAATTTTAAAAAAAATGTTTCCTTGCTTTGTTTACCTTGAATTCCTTGTTACTTGTACATTCAATTGATATATATCCTGTTATGCGCCTGGAATTTCACAAATTTACTGTTATTATAATCAGTGGCGAAGCCAGGATTTCTCGGGGGGAGCGGCGAACTTAAAAGAATGCAAAGTTAAGGAAAAATGGCAACAACTAAATCTTTTGATATATTAATGTCTTTCATAATTAATCAATACAAACAAATTACAATTGTTGCCGGCGAGGTTTCATATCATGAAAACGTCGCATAATAGGCTCATTATCAATAAAAGCAAATACATCTTTCTCAATGTAAACAAGCATGCTATCACTCAACCATTGATCTCCCATTTTGTTACGCAATGGTATTTTCACAATCTTCATAGCAGAAAGAGCTCTCTCCACCGAAGCGGTTGCAACCGGTAATACCAAAGCTAATGTAAGAAGTTTATACACTAACATATAGCTTTCACATCTTCCGGTCTTCACTAACTCTTGTGTAAGATCACTAATTCCTTTCAATGATAAAAACTCACTATGCATCTTCATATCATGAATGTAATTGTCAAGTTGAATTGAAAGATTCATGAGATCCATACGATCAAAATCTTGAGGATAAAGTTGAGCTAAACGAACAATTTTTGCTTTGTCAAAAGATGCAAAATTATTCACCGGACTCAAACATGCCATACAAAGAAGTAACTCGGTGTTTACCTCATTGAAGCGATCATTCAACTCCTTTAGTTGCATATCAAGGACTTGAAAATAGAGGTCAACACGATAGTAATGGAAGTTTGTGATTTTTGGAGCTTTACGCTTTGATTTTTCAGGTACGAAATGCAAATCATCCATGTTAGGAACAATAATATCATGCTCCTCACAAAACTTTTCTACATCGTGAAGCAAGTCCCCAAAGTCATCATCTCTCAAGGATTGTAGTCTTTGCTTGCATACTTCCACTAACGCCATTGCATTCACAATATCTTGATCTTTCTTTTGCAATGCTTGTGATAACTCATTTGTAATTCCCAATATAAGTCTCATCAAGAAAAGGTGAAATGCAAAATCAAAAGTTTGTATGTCTTTGAATAACCTAGTTGCTTCACCAAGATTATCTTGGTTGCGATCACTTTTAATCCATTCAACCACCTCCACCACGGCATCAAACATAAGAATAAATACTAACTATAGTACCATAATGCGAGTTCCACCGTGTATCACATGGACGTATGAGACTCATTTCTTGATTTAATCTTTTACCCGTTTCAAGATTACCAAGATCAAGAGCTTTCTGAATTTGTTCTTGTTGTTTCTCTCTAAATGCATCACGACGCTTACACGATGATCCAATAAGATTCACCAAACTACTAGCATTGATGAAGAAATTGGCAATATCCTCATTTTCCTTTGCCACGAATACAAGAGCTAGTTGGAGTTGGTGTGCAAAACAATGAATATAAAATGCTTGAGGGTATTTGTTCAATATCTTTGTTTTAAGACCATTCAACTCACCTTTCATATTGCTAGCTCCATCATGGCCTTGTCCTCGTAACTTGGACATACTCAAATTTGTTGTAGCAAACAATCTCTCAATGACCTCTTCAAGCGAGCTACTAGTTGTAGAGGAGACATGTTGAACACCCAAAAACTTTTCAATTGCTTCTCCTTTTTTATTCACATAACGCAATACCACCGCCATTTGCTCTTTAGTTGAAGAATCGCGTGCTCCATCAACCAAAAGAGAAAAAAATGCACCTTCCATATCTTTAGTGATTGCATCTACAGTTTCAATGGCACAAGCACGGACAAGATCTTTTTGAATATCGGAAGAAGTATACTTAAGATTCTTGGGAGCATTCTCAAACACAACCTTCCTAACTTGTTCATTATGCTTGGAAAGAAATTGCATAAGCTCCAAATAATTGCCCCTATTGCTTGATTTCAACGATTCATCATGGCCACGAAAAGGCAAACCTTGTCCCAACAACCATCTTGTGCACTCAAGTGAGGCACTCAATAAAGTACGATAATTAATGCGAGCTTCATCGGTTTGCTTAATCACAAATGTTTCAATGTGTTGTTTTTGTGTCATCAAATCTCTAGCTTGTTTGTACAGCTTTATTATGAAGACTTCCAACACCTCCCTCATGGACTCGAAGATTTTTGGGTCCTTTCTTCCAATTTGTAAACCCTATCTCAGTGAAGACATCACTTCCAGTGCTACCCATTTGATCAAAATCACATTTGAAAAGATAACAATAACGGCAAAATGCAGCATTTTTTGATATACTATACTCCAACCACTTAAACTTATCAAACCAACCAATGATAAAACATCGATTGTCACTAACCTTTCTTGGCATGATGTGGTCTCTAGGTTAACAAGGATCATTTTGGAGGTAGTGTCTACGAATTGCTTCACGATAATTAGGTGGATAATCAAGCATTCGACGTCTATGTGCAGGGTCTGCAGGAAGATTAGCCAATATTTCATCCAACTCAGCGGCCTCACTTTGTTGTGACCTACTTGGAATATTTGAAGGAGGGCTTCTTGGAATATTTGAAGGAGGAGGAGGACTACTCGGAATATTTGAAGGAGGAGGACTACCCAAAATGTTTGAAGGAGGATTTAAGCAGTGTTTCTTATAGTATCGTTCCATTACGTAACTGTAAAATGAAAAGAAATAAAAATTATTAGACTCTATGAATACAACTAAGCAATTCAACTAATCATATTCATATGAATACAACTAAGCAATTTAACTAATCATATTCATATGAATAATGAATACAACTAAGCAATTCAACTAATTATCCATCAAGATTCAAGAATTCAAATTTTAACCATGACATGCCCTAAAAAATAATTTCATAATTTGTATTAAATACCAATCCCCAATCTTGTATTAAATAACAATATGATTCACATCAATAATTAATAACCAATAACCATATTAATGCATTACCATATAATTCTATCCTAATTAAATGAAATTTGTATTAAATAATTAAGGTAGGGATTATACATTTAAGAATTAAGAAATTTACCTTTAAATTGTGATTGGGGGAGCCGGCTCAAGCTCAAAGGAGAGGAGAGTGGCTTGTGGAACAGAAATTAAAGAGGGTTGGCTTGGCTTGGCTGCTGCTGGCTGCTGTTGAAGTTTGGGGATCAGCTTGGCCCCGCTCTGCGTGTGTGTGTGTGTTGATTGGTGAAGGAGACTGAAGAAAAGGATAGAAAAGAGTGAATGGAGGTGAGCGGATGGGGGGGACAGAACAAAACCTAGGGTTTCACTGGGGCGACACGCGGAAGCGGTCCCCCAGCCCATTATATTTTTTTTTAATTCCACTATCAAAACGGCGCTGTTTTGATTAACTTTTTTTAAATTTTTTTAACCAGGTCCAAAATGATGTCGTTTTGGCCTGGTTTTTTTATAAAAAAATTAAACAGCAATCTGCACAGTGCAAATTGCCCAGAGAAAACCCAGAAAACACAGAGGCGCCGTGAAGGCGGGAACTATTACTCTCCGGCGAGGCGCGCGAGGGGAGTGGCGAAGACCTGGGTTCCAATCGTGTTTCCCGGCGATGGGAGTGGCGACCGCCACTCCTCGCTCCCACGTGGCTTCGCCACTGATTATAATAACTAACAACTGAGACAATGGTGTCGCATCAAGCTGCTCTTGCAGTTGCAGTGAAGATGCATCCTACTGAGGTCGTGATTTTACCTTTTTAGGGTGGAGGATTCTCTACCCTCCTCCGTGCCTTTCAGTGCTATTCTGTTTGTGTGGTCACGTTTAAGTCACATTAACATTTTATATGATTTTTTATAGAGATAATAAGATAAAAATAAATAGTAATATAAAATGTTGACGTGACTTAATCGTAACCACACAAAATAAGGGCAAGAGAAGGAAGAAGGCATACAATCATCCTCCTTTTATCTGTGCAGTTCATATTTTCAACTGCTGTTGATGGGAAACTAAAAGCTTGGCTGTATGACAATATGGGCTCCAGGGGTGACTATGCTGCTCCTGGGCAAAGGTGCACCACAATGCTCTACAGTGATGTCGCATATTTTTCTGTCCGTGTGAAGATGTATGAGTCTCAAAACTGATCCTCCTAAATCTCAGATTATTCTCTTAGGGTGCATTTGTTGCACCGGACTGTCTCGGACTGGACTAGCTTCAGGGACTAAGCTGGACTGGCTTAGACTAGACTAAGCTGGACTAGCTTAGTGAAGCGTTTGATGCAGTGTTGGACTAAGAAGCTGGACTAACAATAAATTATTATCATTATTATATTTTAATTTAATTTTTAAAAAATATCAAAATGAATATATGAAAAAATAAATTTTGTCTCAGTTCCTTACCGTCAATAAATTTTGCACCGTCCTTTCGGTTGTAGGATAAAATGTAGTTTCCTTCGGATTACAGTTTACGCCTTTTGGATGCTAAGAAATCCGGTGTTTCTTTCCCCCCAAAAAAAAATAGAAATTCGGTGTTTTGTTGTACATTATTGTAATCTACGCGAATACACATTCCGCTTCGCTCGCAAACTGCTAGTATAAATTCATTGTTTTTGTGAGCTGCTTCTCCAAAATCTTATGAAGGTAAAAGAAAATTTTGCACATAATGAGCAAGAAAAACAGGATATTTTCGCTAATCGTATCATAGAGCACTCATTTATAACATTAATGGAAATCGAAAACAAAATTCCTCCTGTGCAGTAGCAACAAGGATAACACGTCATGTTTACAAAAAGTATGCCTAGGAAACAATCACCCTTCCAATGTCATCTTCCACAACAGTGTCCTGTATGCAAATTACAGCAATGTGTCACCAGAATACATAATAGCAACTACAAGTGCATTGTGTATGCGCGCACATGTTTAAGTGAGAGCACGCGAGTGTCTTTGACAGGTGAAACACTTAACAAGATGTGATTAAAGATCCTTATCGGCATCTTATCCCAGTCTTTCAATTTGGGATTTGTGAGAATGTAATTATCTCTTAAGAGAGCCCAGGCTGGCCCTTCACCATCCACTGCACCTTTAGACGTATGAGCCTGCATGTTAAATCATCCTCACATATAAAACTTACAAAAAATAAATAAATAAGAAGATATACGTTGGCAATTTGGCACTACCAACAATATTATGGAGGTAGGAAGATAACTATCTTTCAGAAAACGACCTTCTACATCAGATATCGATCCTCCAAACAAATTTTGGAGCAATGGTAATATATGATTGTTCAAATCTTTGAAAATAAGAAACAAGAATGTCTACGACCATTCCTTCCATCAGTAAGGAACATCAAGATGGTAAAAATGTTGTGGGAGAATGCAAGGAACTAATAAAGGAAAAAGTAAGTAACCTTCGAAGATGTTTTGCCCAACTCTGAAAAGAATGCTTCTTTCCTCCGTTTTTTTATCACTGGAAACATTTAGACAATGATATAGGGAGATTAAACACACAATCACAACAGAGGTTTCCACATTTATGCAAAGATACCAAGTTCATAAGCCATTGACTTCACTATCTAACGTGTTCCATATCCATAATTCAAGCAAATGACCTGAAAAGAGGTTGGTATACATGTTTGGTTTTACTTTCATAAATTCACACATTGAACTGCAAAACACTAGTGTTCTAATGTGAAGAACAACCCAAATAGGCAGAGCACTGAAGCATACAGGCATACACACATAGTATGCAACTGGTGCCTCAAAACAGAAGAGTTTAATTACGGAACCTTAACTAATATTAACCATTAATCCATCAATTGACAAACTCTAACACGTAAACCTTAACTAAATCGCATTATACCACCAATTGACACACACAACTTGCGTACATCAACACACACACACAAGTTGCGTACGTCAACACACACACACATAACTTGCGTACATCAACACACACAGAGATTATACACGCACCCAAAATCAGCATACATCAACACACACACACCCCACAATTGATGAGGTCGAAATCCCCACCCAAGGTTCTTCACCAACCGGCATTTCTTTCAAACTTCACAGTCAAATCAACACAAAGAAATAAAGGAGAGAAATAAAAAAGATGGGAAAAGATGTAGGCTCTAATCGTTATTTACCATCGTCACGGGGAGAAGAAGGTAGAAAGGGGAAAAAGAGGTTATGTGTCCCACTTTATTTGGAGAAACAACATGATGACCTGCGGTGGGTCGACCTTTATAGCACACGCACATAACTTGCACACATCAACACACACACACAACTTGCATACATCAACACACACACACAACTTGCATACATCAACACACACAGATTATACACACACCCAAAATCAGCATACATCGACACACACACACACCCAAAATCAGCATACCCATATGGAAGGACACACCCACACACACACAGTACATACATACATACAGACACATACAATCATAGACTACATACATATAAATTATTAGATGAAATTCAACGATGGCAGAACAAATATTAGATGAAATTCATATATATCTCAAATCCACTCCAGTAAAAGCTCTGAGAACTAGCAGATGAAATTTATATCAAATTCACTTTATGACAAATATTAGAAATCAGGAGGTGTCAATCATATGAAGAAACAATAGTGAGAACGCAGAAAAGTTGAAATTTGAAAATCCCAAATTTTAATATCAGTTTGAACCTAAAAATAAAAACCCTAATTTATTTTCAACTGCTCAGATCAATTATTGAAAAGTTTTCGAACCAAAACAACAAAGTCGTTCATAACCCAGTAATAATTTACCAGACAAAATCAAAGTCGTTCAACGAGGTCGTTCACGATCAGCAAAAGAAAATGGAAGAAGAAAATCGTCATATTCGAAATTTACCTGACGAGGAGCAGAGAAGGGCGAGCAGGATGTAGAGGAAGGCGCGCAAGACGCAGAGAAGGGCGAGCAGGACGAGGGTGAAGGAGTAGGACGTCTTCTCTCGCACGACGAGCGACGAATTTCTCTCTCGCTGGACGGGCTTAGTAGTACCATGAAATTTGGGGGTTCTCGCTAAGAACTCTTAGCGAAGGAGTTTGTCTGAGCGAGTCCGGTTTTATCCCATTAAACTCAGTCCCTCTACCTACCAAACATGGGACTACACTAATACTTAGTCTAGTCTAGTCCAGTCCCACTTAGTGAGGCCAAACAAACGTCCCCTTATTGGACTAGTAAAGATGGTGATTCTTTCCTCGTTGAATGGAATGAAAGTGAAGGGGCAATAAAGAGGAAATATAACGGATTTCGAAGAAAAAAAATCTTCTGCCATAGTGCAGTTTGATACAACTAACTCAGATTAATAATTTAACTAGGTGTATTGTATTTTATCCTTAGTTCTGCTCTAGAATCTCATTTTGCTGCATATTCGTTGTAGAATGGAGCTGATTCTATGGCAAAGGCCGATTCTGTGGCGAGAAGCCTGGAAAATAGAAGAAGTTTAGATGATTTTTATTAATATGGTCTTAGTTAGACCAATGTGGCCATGTATTCTTTGCATATGCGTCTCTGGTAAGCATTTGGTGTTCGTCGGTTTGTCATTGTATGTGTGGCCGGGGTTGGTAGACATTTGAGGATTGCCCAGATGGAATAAGATTTGAAATCTTAGAGGGTGAGGTCGGATTCTTTTTTGTCTTGATTGTATATACTTCCTGCTCTCATATCTCACAAAATCCACCACTTTTTGAAATCTTCCAAAATCTTAATTTTCTGAATATGGACTTTAAAATCTCTATTAAAATCTCAATAGACTACGCCTAGATTTGTATGGATTCTAAAATTTTTTAGTTGACTACACTAGGATTTTAAACTCTTTTAAAATCCTCTCAAATCCGAGTTTGACTACACCCCCTAAATAGGAATTGGATCCCCTCCGAGGCAAACCCTCGGGATCCTGCTGACCACACAACACGGGCCCTTGTATTTTGATCTAACGACTACAATTATTATAACTTTAGAGGAGCCCCCTGTTTGTAGACGTTGGATCAAAATCCAACGGCCCGTGTTGTTTGCTCAGCAGGATCTCGAGACTTTGCCTCGGAGGGGATACAATTCTCCCTAAATAATTGTATATATGTGTGTGTTTAGTTTACATATAAACATAATATATTTTAAAAATAACATGAGAAATCCAATCCAAGTAAGCAAAGGAAAAAGGCAAATTAACCCAATAGAAACTTCTCTCCCATTCTGGTGAGAGCACTTCTCTCTCTTTGAGAGTTTCCTCCACCGTATGTGCGAGTCTCACTTCCGTTTTCGGTCTCCCTCTTGTCACCGGCCCTAGCTATGGCTAGGGTTGGTGGCAACCCTTTGTTTTTTCTTTTTCTTTTATTCTTTTTGCATTTTCCCCTGCTTTCATTCTTAGTCTCTCATCTTCCATCCCCTATTCCTGTCAATTTTACCAATATGAGCCCCAAACTCTAACTCCCTTTTGATCCTTCTATCTTCTTCTCTTCTCCCTTCGTTTCCTTCCATCCTTCTCAGACCACTTCGCTCCATCCCCTCACGAAACCACATTGTGCACTCCCATCTCTTTACCATGGTGTGTCACATGTTTATTGGAAGGTGAGTAGACCTCGG
The DNA here is from genome assembly GCA_963580275.1 of Crataegus laevigata. Classification (NCBI taxonomy): domain Eukaryota; kingdom Viridiplantae; phylum Streptophyta; class Magnoliopsida; order Rosales; family Rosaceae; genus Crataegus; species Crataegus laevigata. The sequence continues at coordinate 32,989,294 of OY756942.1, read as the reverse complement.
GCTCGGGTGTTTGAACCACCTCCTTCCTCATCTTTGCCTTTATTGGCTCTGTCTCTGGTGGGTTGTGTTTTCCCATTGGATTATTTAGTTTTGTGGGAGTGGCTTTTGTGGTGTTGTTTGCAGGGCGCTGGAATAATGGTTTCCTTCCTTCTAAGGGTTTTGGTTGGTTGGTTCGTTAGACGGCTGGTGATGGTGGCTTTGGAGATTTTCGACGATGACGAGGACTACATGGTTCTAGGGTGTTATGGATGTGTCTGTGTTTATATTGGGCCCCACTTGTACTTGTTTTGGACTCTTTGGCGTGTGCTTTTGAGGTCCAATGTTTTGTTTTGTACTTGTATATCTTTGCCCTTGAATAAAATGTCCAGTTTTAAAAAAAAAATAGAAAAAGGCAAATCAATAAAGCGCACACCATGTCTCTCGTAATCATGGCAACCTCCAAAAGTGGTGTCAAACGGTTGCCTACAGATCACATCGCATTAAAAATCAAAAGCTACATAAACCCCAAAACGCAGACGCTCCGAACGCAAAACGCTGCCGGAAACTCCCCAAGGTAACAGCTTCTTCCTCAGGTACTTCCTACTCCTCCTCCACCCCTCGTTGAAATCTTATTTTCTTTTCGTTGATTTCAATTATTTACTTTGCGCTGCTGGAAACGAATTCGATTTAATTCCCCAAATTTGATGTGTTAATTGACTGTATTGGAATTCTAGGGTTCATCCATTGTTGTGTTGATTTTACTTTTTTATTTTTTTCTTCTTTTTCGAGAAGAAAGATTGAAGGTTTATTGGAGATGCGTGTGAAGATTGATGTCTTGAATTGGGTTTTTAGGGTTAGGGGTTTTCGCATAATTGCATAGATTTACATAAATTTGGGAATTGCCTCAGAGTTATTTTGCAGGTTTAAAGCTTGTGACTTGAAAGTTGAAGTCTTTGGCATTTGGATTTAAATTTTAATGGAATTTCAAGTTCTACTTCTATGCAAACATTTACCAGAATTAAGTTATTGTAGTGTTTTGGGATCAATGATTTGTTAGGGTTTCTAATGCATCCATCCTTGTGAATTGGAGATTGCAGCATTTGGTGATAAATGCAGGATCCGAAGAAGCCGCTGGCCGATGAGTTTTCGACTCCTAAGCTGAAGAAAAAGAAATCCTTGACCCAGAAGGCCCCCTTGTTTCCGCAACAGGGGAACAATGCCAACGGGAATCCTCCACTCCCGGTAAAAGCAGGGCATAAAGGAGCCAAAAGAAACATGAAGAATGAAGTTTCTCCGTCTTTCCAGCAGCAGCCAGAGAGGTTGAGCTCAGATTCGTTGCCGGACTCCTCCCCATCTGGAAGCGGGTACCGTGCACTGAGGCTCAAGTATTTGCTGCTGGAGGAAGAGAGCTTTGCGTTGGGGAGAGATCTAAGAGAGGTTGAAGATGAGGTCAAGACCCTCGAGGACGAGAAGGATGCACTCTTGGACAAGCTTGTTGTGCTAGAAGACCTTGTTGATCCTTCGGAATTGCAGCCGCAGGGGTTGCATTTATCGTAGTTTATCTCTCGATATCGATACCGGTTTTTGTGGTTAAATTTGCACACTTGTAAATTGCTAGATGTGTGATCTCGAAGATTAGAGAATGGTCATTATGCCGACATATTAATGTTAAAACTTCTTTGGCATACTTTGATGATCGAAAAGATTGAATGAGACTGTCGGCCGGTATTGTTTTGGAGCTAATGTTGCTAGTCAGAAATTTCATTCATCAAATGAAGAAATTTACGTTCTGTAATTCACACAACCGAAGCATGAAAGCAAATGCTCTGTTGGATATAGAGAATGCCGGAAGAAACTCCGTTGGATATAGAGAATGCCGGATGAAACTCTGTTGGATACAGAGAACGCCGGAGGAAGCGAAAACAAATAAATTGCGATACAACAGAGTTTAAGCCACAATCCAGAGTAAATATTTCTTTGATATACTTGGTTTAACACTTAAATCTCATTTCAACCACAAAACTTACAAATAATCTGATAATAATTCAAGCGGCGAGTGTAGAAATTGTAGGTAACCTAGGATTTTAATCTTAATTCTGCATTGGCTTCTTAGTGTGTAAGGTTTCTATTATCTGTAAGGATAACAAGGGTTCTAATCTAATTTTCGGGGCGGGTTGTTACCTCAGCAGCCTAGAGTTTGAATGTGCAACTCGGACAACCAGGGGGCTGGTAACTCTTGATCGTCCACGTACCCATGAAAAGAACCCGAATGCATATCCCTTTGCTGGTGGAGCAGCCACCTTGAACTTTACTGTGAACTTTATCTTCTGGTCAAACCTATTGAAGATTAATCGATTTGGGACAATGGTAACATTGATTCCGATGGGTGGGGACACCGCTGCTCTATAGATACTCTTTGGTTTCCCAACATTGGTCACTGTACTAGTTACCGAGAAATTGCCTACAAGATATGGCACTGTGATAGATGGATAGTTCAGGTCAGATGCTGTTCGGAATGCCTGCTCACATGTACTATTGTCTCGTGTGATTTGGTGGACCGCCTTCTTGTCATAACCAACTGAACAAAGGAATTCTACATAGTCTGCTGAATGTGCGTCGTAGACAAGACCTGGGTCAAGGACTCTTTTCGGGTTCACAGAGCCTGAGCCATAATCGAATGCGTTGCCCCTTCTTCCTTCAGGGTCCACTAGGATGGGTTTGTAGTTCTTATCCAGAAGTGTAGCTGTAAGTTCCATTCGTTGTCAGATTCTTCGATACAATCATAGGCACAAAGTTGATGATTGGAAAACTCTCTGTTTGAGCTTGCAAGTTTATTGTTGTTTCAGCTAATGAAATCTTACCTGTAGTCATGATTGCGGATCTAATGGCTTTTGGGGACCATGATGGATAAACAGCTTTGATCAAGGCGGCGATTCCTGTTACATGTGGGCAAGCCATGGAAGTACCAGAAAGAATGTTGAAGAGCTTATTCCCTGCTGCTGGGGACCAAGATGCTAGTATATTTAGTCCAGGAGCTGTGACATCGGGCTACAAAGCAAAATAGTTATAAGGTTTTCTATAACATAGAGATAGAGCATGAAGATGTGGAACTAATTGATTACAAAGCCGGTACATTGTGATTTCTGACCATTAGTTATAATTACCTTCAAAATCTCCGGTGTCAAAGAATTGGGGCCTTCTGAAGAACATGCTGTAACACGAGGTGCAGGTTTCAGTCCCAGTATAGTTTTTGCAGGCAAAATTTGCGACTTTGGTTTTCTGTGCACATCGGTCGAAATCAATTAAACAGAAACTCAAATACAGAAAGTTTGAATGTTTTAGTGTATAAGACTAACCGTGCACGTTTAATGTAAGATAAAATTTGATGCCCTATCCTCTGTCCGACGATAGCAGAAGGGATAACAAATGGGACAGCAATATCCTTATCTGCATCATCAATGAGAACCATCCCGACACCACCAGCTTTTTGCACCAGCTTTTTGACTCCGTTGAACTCTCAGCGTGTCGACAGATCAGAACCTTCCCTCTGGCCTTGGTTCTATTCAAGGAACTTTCTAAACAGTAACTGCAACACAAATTGCAGTAGAGAAAGTGTGACTTAAGTACTCCCTATGCACCCTATGCACCCTATGCATCATCATCTAAACAGAACTCACTTCCAAGTACCTTGTGATTCACCCTAATCAAGCATTCAGAACTTATAAGGCTTGCGAAACTAATGCACAAATCTCTTGAAACATAAGAAGTCGATAGAATTACCGTGAAATTAGCACCATTTTCTAGTACGATATCAGAAGTGAAATCCCTATCTGTTGAACTTGCACCAACAGTGAGCATCCACGGGGCTAAATTTGTTGCAGAACCCGGGTTTCCTTCATTTCCAGAAGAAGCTGTCACTATGTCCCCTTGTTCCTCCATTGCTATCCTGGACAGAACTTGGCTGCTGAAAAAATCAATTACTTGGACACATGTCCATCCGCGATTGGTGAGGAGCAGGAGCTGCTGCTGATTTTTCAGCAGCCAAGCTCTGTTACGCTATCCTGGCTGTCGCAGCGCGGGGACCACTCAGATGTATCAATCCGACACTGAGATAGGGGCCAGGACGACGTCGTATTCGCCGTGTTTGCTGTGCTACTCACTACCTCGGGCATATTGCTGGAGGGCCACACGAAAGCGGGTTTAAAAGGCGGGACTCGGGGCACCGGAACCGACCCGGAAATTACTTGGATTATGGTTTGGGTCTTGGGCCTCTCGCCCGCGATCGGGTGCATGCAGGCCAGCCCAAGAAGCAAAAGCCTCTCGGCTTCCCCCGCCACGTAATCATTTCCCAGCCTCTGATCGACGGTATCCAACACGCGCCCTTCTCTATGCAATGACCAAACCCAATCCACAACGAATTGGAACCCTCCCATTTTGGTCCATGGCCGCTGCCCGCACACGACTTCTAGAATCACAGCCCCGAACCCGTAGATGTCGGACTCGCACGTGGCTTTTCCCGTGTGGAAGCACTCGGGGGCTATGTACCCCATCGTGCCTGGGACACCCTCGAGCTCCGTGTACGAGGTTTTCTCGTCGTCCAAGGCACGTGCGAGGCCAAAGTCCCCGAGAGAGTTGAAGTTAGAGTCTAGCATTATGTTGCTAGCCTTTAGGTCTCTGTGGACTACTCGTTGGTCAAACTCGTTGTGGAGGTAGTGTAGGGCGGAGGCCACTCCGGCTACGATTCTGTATCTCTGGCTCCAGCCTAGGGTGGCGTTTTTCGTCTTGCCAAATAGGTGGTTATCCAAGCTGCCGTTGGGCATGAACTCATAGACTATGAGTAGCATTCCGTTTTTGTGGCACCATCCTGCATGTTTTTAATGTGTCAAAATGAGTACATGAAAGCATAACAAGTTGTATCAACAATTAACCATGTCAAATAGTAACACATTTGGGTATTATGGATTATTGTAAATTCATTTTGTTAGTCCGAACATTTTCTCTACCCAAAGATGGATTTGTACACCTTCACCTTCCTAACTCCTCCTTGGGAAAAGTCTTAGTTGAATGTGAGATGATAACTATAATCACCAATCGAGATCTTCACTAAATCTCGCAGTCCAAAGTCGTCGAATCGAGAAAATCGAATCACTCATTTTAAATTTTACATCTCCATTAGCCCATCCACCAGTCCACCTCACACAAATTAAAGAGTCCGAGTCACTCTCTCCTTCTCGGTCCGAATTTTTCAATCCAAGCGGCTCCAAAATGAGAGATCCGGAAAGAATCTGAATCGTTGACCGTGGACTTTAGGAATTGGCATACGCATGTGCTAAGTATTCGTTAGTCGTTACTGGCATATAAGAGAAGACACAAAGAATTGGTCCCCGACAATCGCGCCTACCCAGAAAAAGAGCAGAAAACGGCACTGCGTGCGCCACGAAACATGGGCCAGCCTTTGTTGGGTGTGATAATTCGGATTTTATTCATTATTGGTCCAATGAGGATTAGGCTAGATTCATTATTGGTCCAATGAGGATTTTATTCATTATTTGTAATCATAATCATTAATCAAGTTAATAAATTCATACGTGCATAAACCAATCCTAATCTTTAGGTTGAATCATTAACAAAAAATTAAGGGCTTAATTAAATCACTAATTTTGGTCATGATAGTTTCATTTTCAATGTGACACGTTGTCGTATTGAGAATTGTTTTTACATTATTGATGATGAAAGCAAGATTCAATACTAGTACGCACAACCCAACGTTATAATATATATAGTTAAAGAAACTAATATTTAAAAATAAAGACTGAAAATTAAAATAATTATCAAAACAGAGTTTCTAATATAAAAAATACGGTTAGAGAAAGAATAAACAAACAACCAAAAACACTAAATTGGGTTACTGTTTTTTTTTAAAAGGAGATCAGTTGGTGACTTTGCCACATCAGTTTACTCTTTTAAAGGCCGGAGAGGTCAGAAAAACTCATTATAGCATTTCAGCCTCATCCTGCCAATGTTGGTGCCCTCCAATTTTATTTTCTATTAAGAGTTTATAATCAATTATGTTTGCACATCTTTGAAATATTAGTAACGTTAGAAACACCAACTTGTTGCACAAATTTGTTAGACTAATTGATATGGCAGTATTAGCCCCGTCTAATCTTTTCTTTGTTAACAGTAAATAAGAAATTATCACATTTAAAAATTTTAAATGACTCAAGTCTAATGTATTGTTTTACTTAGCTTAAAAATCCATCCAAATATCAAAACGGTTAAAAAAATAAACAAAGTAAATAAGAAAGGATTGGTAACTGACCAAGTAAACGGACGAGATGCTTGTGGCGGAGCCGGTTAATAATGGTGAGCTCAGCCAAAAAGTCGTCTTTACCCTGGAGATTATCCCGGGAAAATTTCTTCACCGCCACCTCCAAATTCTCCTTGGGCAGCACACCTCTATACACCACCCCAAATCCGCCCTGACCCAACTTGTGCCTCTCGTCGAAGTTGTTCGTCGCCTTCTTCAACTCCTTGAAACTAAACTCCCTCGGAGTGTCCGGAAGACTCTTCAGCGTCCCCAAAATATTCTCGTGCGACGCCGCCGCCTTCCGCCGCCTGTACAAGTAATACCCCAACCCGCCCAGACCCAACAGCATCAGCGCCGCCGCGGGCACGCCCACCTCCACCCCCAGCCCAATCTTCAAACCCGTATTACTATCCCCACCCTTGCCACCTGGAAGAAGCTCCACCGTCAGATTCCACTTCAACACACAGTGCAGCTCGATCGCGGTTCCGGTCGAAGCGGCAAAACCGAAGTAAGATTGCTGTTTCACAATGTCCTTGAGGTTGATCTTGTCGGTTAGGATTGGTCTTGTGGGCCGGTCATGGGTGACGAACCCTTTCGTCCGTGGGTTTTGCTGTTTGGCCATGTACACGTCCAACTGGTGCGAATCCCCGCCGTATTCGATCCAGACCATGTAAAATTGGGCACTGGGCGGCGAGATCTGGATATCCAGATCCGAGAGCGAAACGGTCTTGTTGGACCGGATTGAATTGATGTTGATGCCCATGTGGTTGTCGTCAGGGTCGAAACTTTGTTTAAATGTGTCGAGTTCGACGGCGAGAAGGTGGTTATTGGGATCGCCGTCGGTGGAGGCGTTGGTCAAACCGAGGTATTGACCGTGGCTGGCCACCGGGATGGTCATATCCGGCGCGATGAGGAACGCCAGACCCTCGCCCGGGATGGCAGAGCTGTTGGGACGATAGACGTTAAACAGGAACGACGAATTGAAAGACGCCACGCGGCTTCCGTTTGCTGCGGGATCGGAAGAATTTGAACCTGAATCTTCCCAGAGCGTGAAAGAGTGGTTGTAGAAGACTCTACCTGAGAGGTTTTTGAGGTTGAAGTGTCCGGCGGAGTCCGGCGTGATCTGGAGCGCATCGTTGGCGATCGTGGCCGGGTGGAGTACTGCGAACTTGCTGTAATACGATTCGTTGAAGAGGCCGAACTCGTTGTGAGAGGTTTGGAGTTGCTGGGCGTCCGAGAAAGCTGCCGCCGGCAAGAGAAAAAGCAGCAGCAGAGTCGCCGCGCCAGCTGTCAGCTGCTTCAGATTCATGTGAAATTGTTGAGACGATTCCAAATGGAAAGAGGTGATTCCTGAGCGGCATTAATTAAGTTCTTCAACAAATGCGCGCATCTCTTTATTTGGGAAAAGGATTCTCGGAATCTAAGAATTTCGTAATGATGATGGTCCATCGTATCTCGTACGATTAATTTTTATTAAATAGTATTTATATTTAATTTTTAATTTAAAAATAAATTTCAACCAGGTATTACAATCACGAAATTTTTTAAAAAAATCCGATGAGAACCATTTTTCATTTATTTGTTTATAATTTTCAATTTTTTATTTTTTCGACGCATCGTCGATGAATTATTTGAAACTTTTTTTTATTTATTTTTAGTTAAGCGATATTGCCTCTTTCCATGTCATAACGCGGAAATTTTCAATTAATTTATTGATTTTCTTGTTTAAATTTTTTAGTTAATTGATCAACTTTCAATATTTTATAAAAATTGAGGATTAGATTGCATGTTGAACACTTTTTTAGCTTTATCTAGCAATCGGGCGAGATTCATTCCAGATTTAAGTGTTTGAGGTTCTAAAAATTTCCGTCTGGCGCCGTTTAGGCGTTAAGCTATTGATCACCTTTCTGATTAATGCTTAGACGTTTGTGTTGGATAGTGGCCAAATTAGGCTAGGAAACAAAACAAAATTGATGAGGGAACATCATGATGAGGATTATGTTTCCTTGTTTTGTGGCTTGTTTTGTTCCTTGTTTTGTGGCTTGTCTTGTTCCTTGTTTTGTGGCTTTTTCAAAGCCATAATTATTTGGCTTTCGGGTGGAAGAAAGGAGGAGAAGAAAATGGGCTGTTTTTATTTAAAGGCTTGCCAAGTGAAAAAAAAGAAGGGTGCATTCGGTGGAGAACACAAAGGGAAGAGAAAATAGAGTGAGAGTGAGAAACTCTTGGGGAGAGTGAGGTTCTTGGGAAAATTCTGTGAGTGGGTGTACAAGGGATATTGGAGTTTGGGTTATGTCAATTTAACTCATGTATATTTTGTACTAGTTATTCTCATAGTGAAGAGCAATATCTCTCCGATGACGTAGGCAGGTTTTTGCCGAACCTCGTAATTCTCTTGGTGTCTTTATTTCTTGTATTTTAATTTGTTCAACTGTGGGTTTGTAACTTGGTGAGATAACAGGCCAAAGCACAACAATTGGTATCAGAGCTTTGTTGGAAGCTTTGGTTCATTGAAGGTCCAGATTTGTTATTCACCATGATGACTACAAACATGTCATTTTCAGTTGAGAAGTTTAATGGGAAAGGCAGTTTTACTCTTTGGCAGATGAGAGTAAAGGATGTCTTGACTCAACAAGGCTTGGCTAGAGCTTTGAAGGGAAAAGATGGGAAGCCTCAAGAAATGACAGATGACCAGTGGGAGGAGCTGGAGGCGCGTTGTGTTAGCACGATTCGACACTGTATAGCTGATAACATTATCAATAATGTTATAGATGAAGATTCTGCGCCTGCACTTTGGGAGAAGTTGGAAAAACTCTATATTGCTAAGAGTTTGACCAACAAGTTGCATTTGAAGCGGAAACTGTACAAGCTGAAGATGGATGAAGGTGGGAATCTCATGGACCACATGAATGTGTTCAACGGATACTTGGATCAATTGAGGAAAGTTGATGTCAAGGTTGAGGAAGAAGATAAAGCTCTCTTACTTCTTACCTCACTTCCAGATTCGTATGAGAATCTTGTGACAACCTTACTGCATGGAAAAGATACAGTAAGTTTGGAGCAGGTGCAGGCTTCTTTGGTGTCTTATGATACACAAAAGAGGAAGACCATTGTTGATGATGGGTACGAGACTGCATTAGCTGTTCAAGGTGGGAATGGTGGAAGAAAAATGAAAGGAGGATTTGAGAGAAACAGTAGGTCCAAATCAAGTTCCGGAGGTAAGGGTCTACAATGCTACGGCTGTAAAGAATTCGGGCATAAAAAGATAAATTGTCCTTTGAGAAAAAGAAAGGATGATCTTGGTCCAAGTAGTAGCAATTTTGTGGCAGAAGACCCTCTAGGTACTCGAAGCAACACTTCTCCTGGTGATGTATAGTCTCAAGTGTTGCAGGGGTTTTGCAGCAGGTGGAGCTATGGGATTCACAGGTGATGAGATGGTCCTGAAGAATGAGAAGTGTGAGGAATGTTTGTCTGGCTCGACGGGTGTTGCTGGAAATGGGTGCACTGACAAGTTTCCAAGTTGCAGACAATGAAGAGGAGGAAAACCTGCTGGAGGAGACGAGGATGTGTCGAGATCCTGTCTGAAGCTAAATGGTGTTTTTTTTTTTGCTTGCAGCAGCTGCACATGCATTGGCAGTGACTGAATCGGAACAGGACCAACGAGGTTGATTCAGAGTGTGCATGCTGGTACGTAAGGCCAATGGACTTTGGTACAGTTTGAGTCGAGGTGGAGATCATTATGTGTACCAGAAAGTTTGGGGAATTTGATTTAGTTACCGTTGTCTTTAGTTTGTACTTTGGGTGAGGTGATTGTTGATTCGAGTCTCTGTGATGTTTTCGGAATTTGGCCAAGGTGGAGATTGTTGGATAGTGGCCAAATTAGGCTAGGAAACAAAACAAAATTGATGAGGGAACATCATGATGAGGATTATGTTTCCTTGTTTTGTGGCTTGTTTTGTTCCTTGTTTTGTGGCTTGTCTTGTTCCTTGTTTTGTGGCTTTTTCAAAGCCATAATTATTTGGCTTTCGGGTGGAAGAAATGAGGAGAAGAAAATGGGTTGTTTTTATTTAAAGGTTTGCCAAGTGAAAAAAAAGAAGGGTGCATTCGGTGGAGAACACAAAGGGAAGAGAAAATAGAGTGAGAGTGAGAAACTCTTGGGGAGAGTGAGGTTCTTGGGAAAATTCTGTGAGTGGGTGTACAAGGGATATTGGAGTTTGGGTTATGTCAATTTAACTCATGTATATTTTGTACTAGTTATTCTCATAGTGAAGAGCAATATCTCTCCGAGGACGTAGGCAGGTTTTTGCCGAACCTCGTAATTCTCTTGGTGTCTTTATTTCTTGTATTTTAATTTGTTCAACTGTGGGTTTGTAACTTGGTGAGATAACAGGCCAAAGCACAACAGTTTGAAAATTAAGAAATGGTGTCTAGACCAACTGAGGCGCCCGCCTAGACCGCCTAGCCCGCCCAGACCCGCCTAGACAACTGCCTAGGTTGCGACTTATTTAGACAGAAAATAGATAACTTTCAATTTGCATTTAATTTTTTTCAATAAATTGTAAGAGACATGTTGAATACTTAAATGAGCGCACACTATATGCTTATTTTCCATGTTTTCATTATGTTATAATACTTCATAATACATATGTATGAAATTATATATATTTTAAATATAAATAGACACTTATTTACACGAAATATAACGGATTTACTTAAATTCGCCTAGGCGCTAGGCCCCAACCCACTGCTCGACTAGCGCCTAGCGTCTTTTAGAACATTGACTCGAGAGATCTTGACCATTTAAGAGAGAGAAAAAAATTTGTGCTATTTTAGAATTTTTGTAAAGTAAGTCAGTGAAATAAGTTAGTGGAAGTTGTAAAATTAAAAATGAGTGGTTTGAATCATTTTAAACGGAAAATTCAGAGTAAATCTCAATTCTTAAGCAATGCGTCAGTGACCAGTCGCGTTGTCGCGGGGTCTTCATTGACTCTGATTGATGTACAATTCATGCACCATCTTTTTGTTTTTTGTTCTCTTCTGTATTGCTATGGATAGGTTTAAATTTCATTTCGGCTTCATCTCGAGCAATTCCCGATGAGCCAGTCACATCGCTGTGTAGGACTATTAGTTTATTTTTAATAAATTAATTAGTAATATTACAATTGTTGTACACATATTTTTGTTCAGTCAATTAATACATGTGTAACCACCTATAATAATTTAAATAAACATATATATAATTAAGTAACATATCAAATTGTTCAGATCAATCAAGGGAACTCTCTTTGTGCAATGTAAAAAATATTAGTTATACTTTAATTACTAGGATAAATAAATGATGAACTAGGGTTCTTCACAAAATTTAAATAATATTTTGAAAAATTAAAAAAAATATTGTGATAAACTACAATTATATTGTACAATCATCTTGTACATGTCCTTGAATTTGTAGTGAGATTTTTTTTTTTTTATAGAAAACTTCATTTTAATTCTTGGCAAAGATGATTTTTAGATTAAAATCATGAGTAAGATCAAAATCTAATTTTAGTTCTTGATACATTAATAACCTCATTTATTAATTATATTTTAATTTTTTAATTATTTTTCTTTTTCTTCTTAATTTTTAATGTATTAATTTTATAGGAAAACTAATGAAAATGACTTGAAAACTTTTCTTTTAACGAAAAGCCACTTTTAAAGGTATAGTGAATAGTGACAGTTAAAGGTAAAAAACGGTTTTTCATTAAAAGTAAATAGTACCGGAGGTGTTTTATTAAACCTCCCTAATTTTATTTCATTATAATTTTCATTTTCATTTCATTTATCGTAATTTATTTTGTTGTAAACATTTAAATAAACTAATTTTTGTTATACAATATATTTCGATGTACTTTGTCTTCTTCGTTTAGGTACATTAAATTCATTATAATAAATTTCGCTGCATACATTTAGGTATACACATTTTGGTACATACATTTTCATACAAACATTTAGGTACATTAATTCAATATAATACATTTCGGTACTAACATTTTGGTACACACATTTAGGTACATTAATTGAATATAATACATTTCAGTGCATATATTTGGGTACTTACATTTCGGTACTAACATTTAAATACATTAGTTCAATATAATACATTTTGGTACTAACATTTAGGTACATTAATTGAGTCTTTCAAGTTTGAAGAATGTTAAATAAAATTAATAAATTAAAAAACTCTTTTTTGGTCAACAAATAAATTAAAATTTGTATATTAACAAATTTAAATATTTAATGGGAGACATTAAATACAATGCACATTAATTATTTTGGATTAAGGACACATTAAGGGATTATAATCAATATATAATATTACATCAGGTTTATTTTAAATTTCAATATTCTTGAATGACTAAAGTTAAAAAAACTCCTATTTTTTTAATATAGGAGGTATGTCTCCACGCTTTAATGGTAGACTAATTTCTCTTTCCATGCAGTCTTGATATCACATAAGGTGGCAATGTGCTTTTAGCCTCCCGGGTTGAACATTATACCAAAGCAGAGCCAATGACACCAAACAATATATTTGGTGGGAGTTAAACTCGGATTGAAGTTTCTAAACCTTTGCTCAATTTTGACCAGACCAACCCCTTGAAGTTGATAAGAGCAATGAGATCTAAGTTCATCCATTTTTCTAAATACATACTAGCAAAGAGCGCACATTGTGTGTGTGTGAACAACCGCTCACCTCCTCCCACATTCTCCTCAAGCGCAACCACTTCAGTTTATTCAAACTATCCCAAAAAATCATGATTTCACTTACCTGTATGAAAAATAATGGTGGGACAATTTCTCTTAATAAGTGCATATTTTTATCTTATGTAAATATTTTGATACAAAATTACTATTTTGCCCTTCTTATATAAATATTGTGTATCAAAAGTGAAGGCAAAATTTTAAAAAATAAGGATATGATTGTTATTTTGTCAAAAGCTACAAAATTACTATTTTTGCCGTGCTCATGTCAACATTGTGTATCACAAAAGTGAGGGCAAAATTGGAACAAAAGGTGACAAAAAGTTGACAAGGGCTCTTCTCTTAATAGAATAGATATATTTTCCATGTCTAGCTAGCAAATATTGTAAGTAGACTTTTAGGCGAGAAGGACAAAAATATAATTTTTTATGGAAAAAAAAAACCCATAAAATCAATGTTGGGATGCATAGGAGGACTTTTTTTTTTTTTTTTTTTTTTTTTTTTGGGCGAACGAGGAGGACTTTTCTTGGCAGAGGACCTTGTTCTCTTTTCTTTTCCTTACCTGATAATCTTTTTTTTTCTTGTTAGAGACCATCTGATTACGAAGCCATGGTAATCTACTTTTTTTAAGGTTAGAAAAACTCAAAGAGATATTTTAGTATTATTTTTGCTATCGATTAACTAGTATAAAATATCAAACCCTACCAGATATGTGGAATACAAACTTAGCTTTGACCTCATTTACTAGGTTACCTCATAACTATATTGCACGTAGGCTTCAACGCATATCTTATAATTTTATCTCTTTGAGCTGACTTTTTAAAAAAAAAAAAATTTATTACTCGTGGTACACTAGATGGATTTGTTAATTATTTAGTGTCTGCATGAGTTTTCTTAACCTTTTTTCACACCACGTAATTCAATTATTGTTTATGGTTCTCTCATCTCATCTCAATTATTTATTGAAACACATGCCTTCCACTTCACTAAAATGTTGATATATATCCCATTAATAAGATCTTCAAACATACTTTTATTTTATTTTTTTGTCAAACATGTTTTTATTTGAAATAGAATTTCCGCCATCAGTTATAAAATTTGGTGATATTTTTCTTCATTTATAAGTTAAAAGTTTTAAAACCGATTTTCTTAAAGGAAAACTAATGAAAATGGCTTGAAAACTTTGAGTTTTAACGATAAGGACAAAATAAAGGGTAAAATGAATAGTATCAGGATTGACTTTTTAGTGTAAAAATGTGGTTTTTCGTTAAAGTGAATAGCACTTGAAGCTTTTTGTTAAAGTTCCATTTTCTTAAATGGCGATTCCAATACCAAATTATGATTCCCTGTGACATCCCACATCGCCCAGGGGAGTGATTCTTAAATGTATATTCTCATCCCTACCTAGCACGAGGCCTTTTGGGAGCTCACTGGCTTCGGGTTCCATCGGAACTCCGAAGTTAAGCGAGAAAGGGGTTAGAGCATTCACATGATGGGTGACCCACTGGGAAGTTACTCATGAGTTCCCAAAAACAAAATTGTGAGGGTGTGATCGGGGCCCAAAGCAGACAATATCGTGCTACGGTGGTAGAGTAGGCCGGGAAAGTGATCCGCCCCGGGCGGGGATGTGACATTCCCCTTATGTATATTAACCCAAATCCACACCCTTCAATATTGTTAAACAAAAAATTACGAAACCTGGTAGTATTTAAGTTGTCAATAAGGTGTAGCACTATTACATGTAGGCTTGATAATTTTTTGCACGACTTATAACCCAACACAAAACGACACAAAAAATAATAGATTTCGAGATAACCAATTAACGAGTTTGGTTGTTATCGAGTGACTCGTTAAGGATTTGGGTCGTTATCAGGTTGCACATTAAGAGCCCGTTACGAAAACGGGTATGACGCATAAATGACACGAACACGATCCATCTGTCAAGTCTAAACATTAGACATGATTTTCTTGCATGACCCATAAGCCGACTCGAACACAACCCGTTTGTCATGTCTAGATATTAGGCATGGTAATTTCTTGCATGACTTATTAACCGCCACAGAGCGTCACGATTCGTTAACAAATAGGATTGTTATCGGGTCAATCATTAAAATCCATTAACGAGTCAGATCGTTAGCGGATCGCATGTTAATGACTCGTTAAGATAACGAATATGTCATAAAAATGATATGAACATGACAAATACAACTCGTTTGCCAATTCTTTTACCAGCATGCCTAATTTCGTGATTGTGTGATGCGAGAATTAACTCGACACAAATTAAACCCTCTTTTTGACAATCGTAGTATAGGTATAAGTAGGGTATCGTTCTGGACCGGAGATTAGGAGGGCTTGCTAAAACCTCTATAATAATTTAAAAACGTAAAAACAAAGTTTAAAATACTAAACTAAAATAAAAACACTTAACTAAAAAAAACTTAAAATAGAACTAACAAATAAACTAAAATAAATCAAAAGACTCAAAAATACAAAACTAGGCTAAAAATTTGAAACACACTTAAAATGACTCAAAATAATAAAAACAATTTAAAATAAAAACTAGGAATTGAAATGAAAGGAAATTAAAATTAAAAGATTACAAATAATAAAAAGTAAATAAATAATAATATTATAATAATGGGGGGATTGATTTTTGACGAAACGGAAACTAAACTTAAATAAATTACAAAATTGACAAAAACATAAAATAAAAGTGAACGGATAGATAACGGATTGGCTAGAGGGTTTTTCTCCACACATGACACAAATGTAACCTAAATTGATTCCCAGTTATGAATTCAACAAACGAATGAATGACAATGCTCCAAATTAATTAGGTCCGCTTAAATTAACTTTCAGATTTCCCTAAAGTCATTAGATTGGATGATTGCATACGACAACCCAAAACATTCCCCACAAGTTCTCTACATGAATTGCATAATAGAGATACAAGCAAGAATCATTAAGTTCAATGGAAATCATAAACATCGACTAGGCTTTCATAACTATGGAATACGCATGTTAATCCAACTTAGGGTTTACTAAACATAATCGTGACTAGCGATTTTTACTACTCATGAATATAAGTTCATAACGATTAGGTGAAATTCCCTTATATCCTAGCATCAAGTTTAAGCATGCAAATTAAGTGTCGACCCTTAACCCACATACATAAACAAGTTTTTAATCAACACAGAAAAGTAAACCACATCCAAACATTTATACATTCATAACTGGAGTAAATCAAATTAAATTACAAATATAATCATGGTTTCGAATTAACCTCTAGCCAAAATAAATTAATTACACATTATTCATAAATTAAAAACATAAATAAAACAGAGTTGGAGGATTAAACCAAATTGAGGATGTGCAAGGATCTGTGCACTGTGCAAGTATGGGCGCTGGCTTTGTTTCCTTTCCTGCCTTTAACAAAAGGCAGCCTTTCTCGTGTTGCAGCTGAGAACCTGCTGCGTCTGTCTTCTGCCCTCCAATTGCAGCCTCACCGACTGCTCTCCCTCAAAGCCGTGTCTGCCTTTCCTCCGTGCAGCTGTAAGAGCCGCTGGCTAATCCCAGCTTTCTTCTCTTCGCTCCTCGGCTTCTGTCGCCTGGCTGCTGCCAAGCTGCCTGTCCTTCAAGGCAGCCTCAGTGAAGCGGCTCTCTCCTTTTCTTTCCAAGCCTCCCTGTCCGAGACCTCCTCTGGTTTCACTGCTCTCGGAGCAGCTTCCTTTTCTCTGGTTCCCCTTTTTTTTTTCTTTTCTTTTTCTGATCCCTCTCCCAGCGCTGCCTTTAGGCAGCTTATTATTCTGTTTCTTCTCGGATGCCCACCGAAGACCTCTCTCGACAGCTCTCTTATTAGCCCCCTTTTTTTTTCTGTTTCCTTCCTTTGTCCAGCTGCCTCGAGCAGCTTTCTGCCTTTTTCCCAAACTGCCCTCCCTTTCTTCTTTTTTAATCACCTCCACTCGGTGCCTTTTCTCTTTTTTTAAGCTTCCACCGAGAGCATGGATGAAAGCTGTCACACACACACATATTTAATTATATAAATATATATATATTAAAATAAATAAATATATAAATATAAATATATATATACAAATAAATATAAATATATAAATAAATATAAATATATATATATATTATTTTCTAAATGATAAGTATAATTCAACAGACAAGATAGTTTAGATGAAATTAATACTTAACACTTCACTTATTCTATTTTTATTTTCTTAGCTAGATAAATTCTATTAAAACACAAAAATAACGTAAATAGCTCAAAATATAAGGAACTAACTAAGAAAAGACGAGTGAATTTGATATAAAAATATATATAAATATGATCCGATCAAATACCCCCACACTTAGCTTTTGCTAGTCCTCGAGCAAAACAAAGAAACAAAAACAAAACTCAATCTAAACCTTCCAACATTTATCTCAGGGATTTCCAATGGACATGACAAATTAAAAATCATCACTTACACAGATTTTGGCAATCCATACCCTTACTACGCACATACTTAATCACAGTCACCATTTATTAGTTCGCATTTAATCAATTAAAACAACATTTTGAATGTAGTAACATGCCTTAGAGAATTTACTCTATTCCTTACTAGATATGCACTCAATTTTTCGCTCAGATTTTCTGACTACACTCCCTACACTAGGTATATGTGAGAAGAATGATGTAAGCAAGGAAACGATCACTCACATATGTTATAGCAAAGAAAGCATTTTCTGGAGTTATTAATGTGCATATGAATATGATCTCATGAACGGAATGCTACTACTTAGATGCGAGAACCAGGGACACTATATGCTCATACCAATCCCAAACTCCACATATTGAACACACAACAACCAAGATAGAAGTCAAAGGGTTGTAACGGGGCTAAGGATATGGGCTTAACAAAGGAAGGCTAAGGAAAAACAAATGTTCTTAAAGAAATAGTAAGCAAAGTAATAAGGTTAACGCATAGAATTCACTTTTGAATGAAAATTCAACTCTAAACCCGAGGGGAGGATTCACACACTTTATGGCCAAATTTCAAACTCTTTTTCTTCTTTCTTTTCTTTTCATGCGTTTTTCTCTCTCTTTTTTTTATTTTTTATTTTTTATTTTTATTTTTTAGAAACGCAAAACGTACAATTGAGCTCAAAACAACCAATTCCTCCCCCACACTTGTTTTTCTGTATAGTGTAGAATAAAATGAATTCTTTTTTTTTTTTTTTAAGTTATGCTCACTATTCTTTAAGAACAAGGGTGCGGACGGTTAGGTGCGGTTTAATGTGGTTAACAACAAAAATAGGCTAAACCAGGCTCGAAAGGGGTTAAACCTACAAAACATAAGAAAGATGGAGGGTAAGGCTTTTTGGTTAAGGTGGTTTACTAAACAACTTCATCTTGATATGTGTTATGCAATTCAATGTCATGCTTTGAATGAAACGGATATGAGTTCTAGTATTTGGAACTAAGATGATAAAACGCCTTCTAAGTAGCAACCAAGCAAAGAATAATGAGATCATGCAACGACTTTAGAAAACAAAAACATCAAGATTAATAACTCTCCAAACAAGGTATAAGCTCAAGTCTCACAGGGATGTAGCATTAGTTTGAGTTCCTTCCTTCAAGCATGTTACAAAAACTAATTTTATCCTTTTGTGATCAAATTTAAATTCATAAACAACAACTACAACTAAGCATAAACCAAGAGCATATCAAACTTCCATCCATGTTTATAATTTTCTTTAACAGTCATGCAATTAAAAACCAAATCCTCATCATTGTGTTGGAAGGTACCTAAGACACAAACACACAAAAACAACTAAAAAAAAAAAAAAAATTCTTTTTGGGTTTTTCAAAATATTTTTCAAATTTTTATGTCATTTTCGTAAGATTTCCTCAAAACACAATAAAATACACCAAAACAGCATAAAACACTAAGAAAACAAAAAGCGACAACATGGAAACAAATGAAACCAGTTCAAAGTCGAAGGTACAAAAATTTTCAATTTGGTCATTTTTTATCTTGATACCCCCACACTTAAACTAGACATTGTCCCCAATGTCAGAAAACAATAATAAGCAAATAAAAATAAAATAAATAAATAAATAATACGAAACAAAATAAAGTAAAGGACTGAAAACTTCTCTAATTTGCAGAAAACCAAGCGATGACCCCCAAGCGTAAATTTTGCAATCAACTTCAAGGGAGGAAATAACCAAACGTTCCTGCAAAGAAAAGAAATAAATCAGTTAAGCACGCAAGAAAAATAGAAAAAGCAAACAAAAAATTGAAAATGAAAATAAAAGACAATAAATAAAACTAATAAATGATCATTGGTCCTGTTTGTTTATTTTCCACAGCTTTCTTCTTGAACTGGATGGGCCTCTTCTTGCACGTGGTCCTCAGCTTAGTTGAGGATGAATCAGCACGTTGTCTCCACATGCTTCAAGTAGTCCGGTCTCCACGCAGGTGTGGCATCTTCTTGAACTCTTGGATCAACCCAGACTCATCTGCTCTTGGGTGCACCTCAGACTCCTCCTGCTTCGTCTGTGAGGTACTTTTGTTTTTGAAGAAGTACCTCAACACAGGTTTATTTTTGAAGTGGGCTGGGAGGGGTCTGAGATGAGTACTCGAGAGCAAGACTAGGTAAGCAATCAGGATCTCACTTTCTCCACGTTCCTCAGATGAAGGAGAGGAGAAAGCATAATATGAGATACTTTTGCTTTTAACCTTTTTAATATGAAATACTTTTGCTCTGGAAGGTTTGTTTTCTGGGGTGATCCAAGGGATGAAGAACACTGAATAACTCGAAAGCTTTCTTTGGGAAGACATTATCGGAGATGAAGAGAGGAAGAGAGGTTGAGAGGAAGAGAGGTTGAGAGGGTGTGCCTTTGCTGTGGAAGGCGAAGGTCGAACTTATAGAAATTTGGCTTCACAACCGGAACTATTCCTTCACTATTTGTCGGCAGCCGGTGGATGGATGAACAGTGCCCGTTACGCGCTTTCTGACAACGCGTCCGTAATTGCCGCGAAGCTGACTGCGCATACGACGAGTGACGACAAATTGGAATGATGATCTTTTGAAAACCGGGGTTCAAAACCGGGTGCGGCTCGTGGTTTTCGCAACGCTCCACGCTGCATGTGATGAGTCACGACAAACTGGAAAAACTGAGCCCTCGTGATGCCACGTGATTGCTGAGTCAAGCCCAGCTTTTGAGAAAGGAAACGGCTCTTTTGAGACAGGACTCCGGCATTTGAGAAAGGAGCGTCCAGCTTTTCCGATTTGCGTGAGGACGCGTCTTCACCTCTGAGGAGCGGGCGCCTCTTTGATTTGCTTCTTTTTATAGAGGCGCTAATTCTGCTCCACCTCACACTTGAACTCCCTCAAACACTTCCTTCTGAAAATACTCCCTTCTGAACTCTTTTTGCACTTCTGCACTCTTAATCTTTCCGCTCTCTTCTTCCGCTTCAGCAATCTTAATCTTTCCGAACTCTTTTCTTCCTCAACCCCCTCTAAAAATGTCTTGCCCTTCCGACCGTCGCCTAAACTTGAATGTCGGGGAAGACGATGACTCGTCTTCTCCGAACAACATTTGGAATCCATCCTTCATATCCCCCAATGGTCCTCTTACAGTCGGGG
This sequence comes from Crataegus laevigata, assembly GCA_963580275.1. Lineage (NCBI taxonomy): Eukaryota > Viridiplantae > Streptophyta > Magnoliopsida > Rosales > Rosaceae > Crataegus > Crataegus laevigata. The sequence goes on along the minus strand of OY756942.1, from coordinate 32,968,623 downwards.
ACACAATGATGAGGAACGATATAACCGCCACGGTGGTTGCAAGAAACCTTCTTACTCCCAGAGACACTAGGTTGCTGTCTATGCGGTCAGACGAGCTGGCTGTTCAGGACTCACTGGCTCTCAGTGTCCAGTGTGCAGGCTCAGTTTCAAACATGGGTCAGCGCCTGCTTGCAAGATCTCGTCAGGTGGAGTCGCTAATGGCAGAGGTGGTCAGTCTTCGGCAAGAAGTCAGAGGACTTAGGCACGAGAACAAGGAGTTGCACATGCTCGCAACTAGCTACTCGACCAGCATGAAGAGGAAGCTGGACCAGCTGCAGGAGTCGGACGGTCGGATTCAGAGCGATCATGATAGGTTCATGGCGCTACTCCCGCGGTTTATGTTACCTTCGTCCTCTGGAGCAGCACCAAGTGTTCCGGCTCCGGAGATTCCAACTCTGGCTCTTCGTCTTCCCGGAGCTCCGTCAACCTCTGAGGCGCCACCTAACCAAAACCAATGATTGCTATTAGTTTTTTCGTATTATTGTAATTTTTTTTTTTAAGCTTTTAATGTTTATTTAAATATATATATATATATATATATATATATATGTTACTAATATTATTATTATTATTATTATTTTTTTTTTTTTTTTTTGTTTTTTTGTTTTTTTTTTTTTTTTTTTAGGTTTTTATTTTAAGCAAATTAAAATATGTAGAGTAAAATAAGTAAATTAATGTAAAAAGACTTTGTTTATCCGCACTAAAAATAAACATTGCCCTTAATTTATTTAAACTCAAACTAAATAAAAATCAACCAAATAACAAAATTAACTAAGCAAAACAAAATGAAAGTAAAAGCAATAAAGAAGAAGGTTAAGAAATGCAAATCTGGTTGCTTGGGTTGCCTCCCAAGAAGCGCTTGCTTTAACGTCTTTAGCCGGACGAATCTTTCCATTATCCTCCCCTTGGCTCAATAGCATGGAATTTATCTTTTAATGGGAGGTGATACTTGAAATGATTCGGCAGTGGCATTAATTCAAGAGTGGGTGCCTGAATCATTAAAATGAGAAAAATGTTAGTATAAAATAAAATAAAAATTAAAATTGGAGAAGATTGCTTACTGCCTTTCTCCGATACAAACTCAATTACAAAGACCACATTTTTGGATATTTCCGGGATTTTGAACTGGGCCAGATTGATGATGATGGTTGTGGCCTGTCCCGTGTCATCAAACTCAATTTCTTGGGCCTTTGTTGCCTCATGCACAACCTCTTGGATGTATTTTTGATATGCTTCAGCCACTTCAATATCTTGAACCATTTTTCTTGGTGCACCAAGAATTTGGATATCACTTTGCATCTCAGGAAGAGCTTCCACAATGTCCTTTTCACTTTCTTCGATATTTGGAATTAAAAACCTGCAAGGAAAAGGGACATTCGGTGGAATGGGGTTAGAATGAATTGAACATAGAACTTCCTCACTTAAGTTGGACGACATAGGGACTTGAGGGGTTTGAGACAAGAATTCGTCTAAACTGCCCAGGTCGTCCTCCTCCTCTTCTGCTTGCAGCGGCAATTCATCCAAGTTCGGGCTGTGTTTGGATGGTTCTAGAACAACCTCATCCTCCATATCACCTTCCAAAGTGATGGCTTCTTCAATTTCCACTTCTCCCTTTGAATTTGCAAAAGGTGAGTTGGAGAGTTCACTTTGATCTTGAATCTGTGCCATGAATTCCATGATCTGCCCAACATGTCTATCCAATTCGTCCACTCTGTTGGTCCGGTCTTGCATCTCCTGGATTCGATTTTCCACTCCCTGATTCAAAGAGGAGAGTAACTTATTAAATGTATCATTATCCAGAGATGTACCTGAATTGAATTGGGCAAATTGTTGCGGAGGCTGTGGTGGTGATGTATAGAACTCATCATACGGCTGCCAATATTCTCCTTGGTAAGTCTCTTCAGCTTGATTTTGTGACCCCTGCACCAAAGAGTTTAATTCGTTAAGAATTTGATTATAATCCACGGGCATACTTGAATTCGATTGGAATTGTTGTGGGGGATGTTGTGGTGGCTGCATAGGTCTGGAATAGAACTCGTCTTGCTGCCAATATCCACTTTGTTGAAATTGCTGAGGTTCATCCCACATCTGATTTGAATAACCTCTCCAATCCGAATTGCAAGCGTTGGAATACATGTTGCCCCTTGGTTGGCTGTGGCCTTGATATCCCCAATCATCTTCATATGCAGAAAATTGAGGATATTGCTGAGTTTGATATCCTTGCCCATAGGGCACATCAAGTGTAGGGACACTTGGCATTGAGGTTCGTTCGGCATTATTAGTCAATTGAGCAGTAAGTTGCGCCAATTGAGCTTGAATGCTATCCATGTCTTGCTCCAATTAAACCTAAAATCAAAGAAAGAAAAATAAATCAAATACCAAAAGTAAAACACAAACAAAAACACAAATATAAAAATAAACACAAACAAAAATAAAGGATTAGCAAAGTTGCTAATCCCCGGCAACGGCGCCAAAATTTGATGCGAGAATTAACTCGACACAAATTAAACCCTCTTTTTGACAATCGTAGTATAGGTATAAGTAGGGTATCGTTCTGGACCGGAGATTAGGAGGGCTTGCTAAAACCTCTATAATAATTTAAAAACGTAAAAACAAAGTTTAAAATACTAAACTAAAATAAAAACACTTAACTAAAAAAAACTTAAAATAGAACTAACAAATAAACTAAAATAAATCAAAAGACTCAAAAATACAAAACTAGGCTAAAAATTTGAAACACACTTAAAATGACTCAAAATAATAAAAACAATTTAAAATAAAAACTAGGAATTGAAATGAAAGGAAATTAAAATTAAAAGATTACAAATAATAAAAAGTAAATAAATAATAATATTATAATAATGGGGGGATTGATTTTTGACGAAACGGAAACTAAACTTAAATAAATTACAAAATTGACAAAAACATAAAATAAAAGTGAACGGATAGATAACGGATTGGCTAGAGGGTTTTTCTCCACACATGACACAAATGTAACCTAAATTGATTCCCAGTTATGAATTCAACAAACGAATGAATGACAATGCTCCAAATTAATTAGGTCCGCTTAAATTAACTTTCAGATTTCCCTAAAGTCATTAGATTGGATGATTGCATACGACAACCCAAAACATTCCCCACAAGTTCTCTACATGAATTGCATAATAGAGATACAAGCAAGAATCATTAAGTTCAATGGAAATCATAAACATCGACTAGGCTTTCATAACTATGGAATACGCATGTTAATCCAACTTAGGGTTTACTAAACATAATCGTGACTAGCGATTTTTACTACTCATGAATATAAGTTCATAACGATTAGGTGAAATTCCCTTATATCCTAGCATCAAGTTTAAGCATGCAAATTAAGTGTCGACCCTTAACCCACATACATAAACAAGTTTTTAATCAACACAGAAAAGTAAACCACATCCAAACATTTATACATTCATAACTGGAGTAAATCAAATTAAATTACAAATATAATCATGGTTTCGAATTAACCTCTAGCCAAAATAAATTAATTACACATTATTCATAAATTAAAAACATAAATAAAACAGAGTTGGAGGATTAAACCAAATTGAGGATGTGCAAGGATCTGTGCACTGTGCAAGTATGGGCGCTGGCTTTGTTTCCTTTCCTGCCTTTAACAAAAGGCAGCCTTTCTCGTGTTGCAGCTGAGAACCTGCTGCGTCTGTCTTCTGCCCTCCAATTGCAGCCTCACCGACTGCTCTCCCTCAAAGCCGTGTCTGCCTTTCCTCCGTGCAGCTGTAAGAGCCGCTGGCTAATCCCAGCTTTCTTCTCTTCGCTCCTCGGCTTCTGTCGCCTGGCTGCTGCCAAGCTGCCTGTCCTTCAAGGCAGCCTCAGTGAAGCGGCTCTCTCCTTTTCTTTCCAAGCCTCCCTGTCCGAGACCTCCTCTGGTTTCACTGCTCTCGGAGCAGCTTCCTTTTCTCTGGTTCCCCTTTTTTTTTTTCTTTTCTTTTTCTGATCCCTCTCCCAGCGCTGCCTTTAGGCAGCTTATTATTCTGTTTCTTCTCGGATGCCCACCGAAGACCTCTCTCGACAGCTCTCTTATTAGCCCCCTTTTTTTTCTGTTTCCTTCCTTTGTCCAGCTGCCTCGAGCAGCTTTCTGCCTTTTTCCCAAACTGCCCTCCCTTTCTTCTTTTTTAATCACCTCCACTCGGTGCCTTTTCTCTTTTTTTAAGCTTCCACCGAGAGCATGGATGAAAGCTGTCACACACACACATATTTAATTATATAAATATATATATATTAAAATAAATAAATATATAAATATAAATATATATATACAAATAAATATAAATATATAAATAAATATAAATATATATATATATATTATTTTCTAAATGATAAGTATAATTCAACAGACAAGATAGTTTAGATGAAATTAATACTTAACACTTCACTTATTCTATTTTTATTTTCTTAGCTTGATAAATTCTATTAAAACACAAAAATAACGTAAATAGCTCAAAATATAAGGAACTAACTAAGAAAAGACGAGTGAATTTGATATAAAAATATATATAAATATGATCCGATCATTGTGACATGAAAATTAGACTTCCATGCATTGGCAAAAGTCATTATGATTTTGGAACGTAATCAATTATGGCCATGTATCATGAATTAACAATTATTTCGTTTTATCTTGTGACTTGGCGCCCCTGCATTCACATTAGCAAGTACATTAGCTTTACAGATATATAGTCATTGATTCGATATTTTTGTATGGAAAATCATGATCTCAACTAGGAAATGTAAGCCAGGTTGTAAAATCGACATCTAAATTCTCTTTAAACATAATAGGGTAAAAGACATTTTACTACCCTGATGTTTGGTGGTTTTCAATATTTAGTACATCAATTTTTTTTCATCCCAGAGTCATACCTAAAGTATAAATTTTGGGACAGTTTCATACATCCGTTAGTCAAACTGTTAGTTCTCCCGTTAAGTGATGACGTGGCGCCCAATGTCATTAAAAATATTTAAAAATTAGTATTTAAATAAAATTATTATTAAAAATTATTATTTAAATAAAAATAATATTTTAAAAATATTAAATTAAAAAAATTTATTCTTCTCTTCTTCTTCTTCTTCTTCTTCTTCTTCTTCTTCTTCTTCTTCTTCTTCTTCTCCGTTTCTGAGTCTTTTTTTTTTATTTTTTTATTTTATTATTCCTTCTCCTCCTCTCCTCTGCAACTCCCACCCACCCTCCCTCCCTTCTCTCCTCTTCAACTCGCATCACCCACCCTCCCTCATCTCCTCTGCAACCCACACCAAATTTAGCAAAACAAAACTAAAAAAAATCGAAGGGAAGGTTTGGGTTGGGGGGACACGGGTCGACGGGAAGATCTGGGTGTGGGTGGGAGGGTGGGCACGGGGGGATTGAGGAAGGAAGAGGGAAGAAGAAGGAAGAAGAATAAGAAAAAAAAAACGAAATCTGGGTAGAAGAAGAAGAGGAAGGAAGGAAGAGGGAAGAAGAATAAGAAGAAAAAAAAACGAAATCTGAGTAGAAGAAGAAGAGGGAAGAAGAGGGAAGAAGAAGAAAAAAAAAATGAAATCTGGGTAGAAGAAGAAGAAGAGGAAGGAAGAGGGAAAAAGAAGAGGAAGGAAGAGGGAAGAAGAAAAAGGAAGAAGAAGGAAGAAGAATAAGAAGAAAAAAAAATACGAAATCTGGGTAGAAGAAGAAGAAGAGGAAGGAAGAGGGAAGAAGAAAAAGGAAGAAGAAAAAAAAAATAAAAAAAAATAAAAAAAAAACGAAATCTGGGTAGAAGAAGAAGAAGAGGAAGGAAGAGGGAAGAAGAAAAAGAAAGAAGAAGGAAGAAGAATAAGAAGAAGAAAAAATATATATATTTTTATTTAAATACTAATTTAAAAAAAAAATTAAATTTTTATTTTATTTTTTTTAATGACACGTGGCACTCAATTAGGGCGCCACGTCATCACTTAACGGGAGAACTAACAGTTTGACTAACGGATGTATGAGACTGTCCCAAAATTTACACTTTAGGTATGACTCTGGGATGAAAAAAAATTGATGTACTAAATGTTGAAAACCACTAAACATCAGAGTAGTAAAATGTCTTTTACCCAACATAATAATTGTAAGCGGGGTTGTTTAATAATTATTTATTTAGAAAACTCCATTTTAATCATTAAAAAAATGAGTTTTAGATTATAATTTTATGTAAGATTAAAATCTAATTTTAGTTCCTAGTACATTTAATCATATCATTTATTAGTTATATTTTGATGTTTTATTTCTCTTTTTATTTTTATTTTAATGTATTAATTACATTAAATTTAATTTTTATTTCATTCATCATAATATATTTTAATGTCTATATTTAGGCAACTAATTTTTTTGTAATATATATTCCGATAACAGTTTTGTATGTTTTTCATTTAGGTACATTAATACATTTGAATATTTTGGTATATCCATTGGTACAAACATATTGTAACAACCCATCCCGGGATTTTTATTTCGACGTTACGAAATGACTATTATGCCCTTGAGTTCGGCCAAACGTTTATGCATGAGTTTAATAATTTTTGGGCCAATTATATAATTATCCAAATTATTGGGGGCCAATGAAAAGTTAGAAAAAATAATTGTGTGATTGGTGGTCTTGGTCCACCGACATTCTCCCTCTCTCCTCACAGTCACTCTCAGACTTCTCTCTCTCTCATTCACGGTTCACTCTCTCTCTCTCTCTCGACGGTATACGTACGGCACACACACAAATCCACCAAAAACTTGTAGATCGAAGAAACAAATTACATATTCATGCTCGTGAAGTCCATACGAACTCAACCATACCATTTTCAGGTAAGAACTACGACGATTTCACGTCCAAAACTCAAGGTTTATAATTGGCACTATTCATCAACTTTTTATACGTTGCGTTTTAGGAAAATCTGAGATCACGGGAGTGTTTGTTGGGTCCTCTAGAGGCTCGGAGACGTTCATTTGCTAAGCTTTGACGTCGGGATCGTCGGGAACAAGGGAGGCCGAATCTTTGGAGATTTTCCGACGAGATTCTCGTTGGTATTCGAAGTTTTTGAAGGTATAGACTTGTTCTACTATCAATTTAGAACATTTTGGTGAAAATTTCACGAAGAATGGTTGAGAAACGAGTGAGAAATCACACACGGAAGTTTTCCGGTCACTGGAAAAACCAGTCCAGCGAGGGGTGACAGGGATGACGCGTGACGTGCACGCGCCGCGCGTAGCCCCGTGGCCTTCCTGGAGCGTGGGGGCGCGTGCGAGCTCCATAAATTTTTCTAAAAATACCACGACGTCCGTGACGTCGTGTAGGTCGCGTTGGTATATTCGTATGCCAAAATTGAGCTATGTATGCGAAGTTATTTCTGTATTTGCGTGTATGTTCTTAAATGACGTATTTTTAGTAATTTCTCATATAGGTGAAACGTATTCTGAGGATGACCGTAGCCAGGCTCGACGCGGGGGTTACGATCTAGCGACTTACCAGTGAATGGGCAGTATTATTTTCCGTATAACCTATATATATATAATGATTTTCCCAGAATCACTTTTTAAATGGAAAATACGTTTTATCGACTTGCATATTACTTGATTTTGATGCATGAGTATTTAATTATACATTTCATGCATATGTTGGTGCCGAGGACGCCAGGTAAGTACCAGGTAGGTACATGCATAGTTGAGAACGAACAGTGATGAGATATGATGTGAATCGATGAGATATTATGAATTGTTAGCTCATAAACCTGTACATACTGTTAGTGCTCACGCCTAGAGATAGGGGCACAGTCTTTCACGTGTCGTTCACCTCCCGCATCGCATGCTCGCCTTGGATCCAAGTTAGGTGCACAGTCTTGTCGTATAAGACCACTTTTGAGTGGGTACGACATGTAGGTGACCCGCGTTCATTCGTACAGTCTTCACGTGATTGTAGCACTAGAGCATTTATTATTGATACAGTGATGATGATGATGATGATATGATGAGATATTGATGTATGTGCAGCGTAGATATGATTATGAGATTGAGATGTTATGAGCTATATTTACAGTCGAGGGCAGAGATGACATATAGTAGCGATATGATTATTGAAATGCATAGCATGACATTACTTATGAGTTTCAGATGGCATTGAATTGCATTACACGACATACATTGAGATACTTTAAAAACGTTTTATGCTGAGAAAGGTTGAGATATATATGTACGTATTATTTTCTGGGAACTATACAGATTTTACAGAGAGGGGCTAGACATTTGAGAAAAGATTGATTTGAAAAGAATTGTTTTTGCTGACCCACTCCCTTTTGTTTTTCGCCCCTCCAGGAGGTTCTAGATAGCTTGAACATCCGAGTTTGGCACTTCGAGGATCTTCCGGCCTTTCTGACAGATTTGACATATGTAGGCACTGAGGGTGTAATTAAACTCTTTTATTCATGCTTGACTGCACTGACCTAGTACGCTCTGAATATGTATAAGTATCGTAATATCTCTAGCACACATTCATATTTAGGTTGCTAGATTTCGATTTTAATTAATTCGTACTACGTTATCGATTCTTGCTTCCGCACAGTGCACTTAGCTACGTCACACTCACGTGACGGCCAGCATGCCCTACTTTCGGGTACGGGTGTGTCACATATAGGTACATTGATTCAATATAATGCATTTCGTTACGTACATTTTGGTACACACATTTGAGTATTGACTTTTAGGTACATTAATTCAATATGTTATATTTTCGGTACATACATTTAAGTACGTACATTTCGGTACATACATTTCAATATTGACATTTAGGTACATACATTTCGGTATTGACATTTAAGTACATATATTTCGGTATTGACATTTCGATACGTACATTTTGGTATATACATTTTGGTATTGACATTTAGGTACATTAGTTCAATATAATACATTTCGGTACATACATTTATGTTCATTATAATATATTTTGGTACAATCATGTAGGTACAAATATTTTGGTACAAAAAAATCAATTATATATATTTCGGCACAGTCATTTCTATACACTTATGTATTTATATATTTTTATATTACAAATTTCTTTTAATATTTTCTCATTTACGTTCATTTATAATTGAAAACTAAATATGTGCATATTAATAAAAATAAAATTTAATGTGGACAGATTAAATAAAAATACACATTAAATAACAAAAATTAAATGTAATCTTTGATAAAGTACACTTCAAGGGATTATTAAATTGAATATTTAATTTAGCACTAAGTTTTTTTTATTTTTAATCTTTTGCAAGGACTGATGTTCAAAAATCCCATACTTGTTTTGTTAGGTTTGAAATTAAGGAAAAGAAGATATAACTTTATTCCAATAAACATGGCTCTTACCTAAATTTGTCACTTACTAGCTTGACACCATCTAAAATAGAGTCTGCGAGATTCTCAATTTCTTCCATTTTTTTGGTAATCGGCTTCTCATTTCTTGCTTTCAGAAGCACTTTTTTCTAATTGAAAATTCCCTTGATTTTCAAAAGCAGATAATAAGGTCAAAAGCAACTTGTAGCTAGTCATGGAGTTTGCAAAAGCCGATTTTTTTTTTTAAACTAAGTCGCTTTTTTTAACAGCACGTTCTATTTCGTTTATGTTTCCTACTTGGATTGTGCTATTCACACATCCCATTTTACTTCTCACACACTCCTTGATAATTTATATTCCTTAATTTTTTTCAATTCATCCGATTTGACCGCAAAAAATTAAAAAGATATGTGAAGAGTAAAATGGGATGTGTAGATATTACATCCCTTTCTACTTACTCTTAAAGGCACACATAAAAATTAAAAATTGAAAACGAGTGAGCGTTTGTGTTGTGTTGTCTGCGTGTTCGCACTTCACGCCCTTTAATTTATAATTATAATTCTTTTTTTTAATGGTACGTAGGTAGAATAATGTTTTTTTGGGAATTGTTATTAGCACTCCAAAAATCTCATTATACACTCCTCACAATTCTTTCTAATTATAGAAAGTTTGGAGTGTAAAATGAGATTTTTAGAGTGCCAATAACAGTTTTTTTTCTTTCTTTTTTATAGTTTTCGTATAACTTTAGCTTAACAGTTGCTTAACTTGAGCTTAATTGGAGTTTTAGTTCTTGAACTAAAAATTCATGAGTATTGGCCCTTGAACTTATAATAATGAAGAGTAATGTTCATTTTGGCTAACTTCATTAGAACTTCCATCAATTTTTGGTCCCTGTAAACCCTTTACTTTGGATGGAAGTTCTAACGAAGTTAGAGAAACGGCTCATTGCTCCACAATATAACAAGTTCAGGGACCTATACTCACAAATTTTTAGTTCTGAGCCAAAGCTCCAATTGAGCTAAAGTTGAGGACCATTACTTCAATTATCTCCATGTGAACACTATTAAATTTATGTACTATCACTTAGTGTTTAAAATATTAGTATTGGTTTGATATGTAAATTTGTAGAAATATTTATAGATATTAGATATTGATTGCTTTTCATGGAAATGGATGAAATTTGCTAAAGAATGTAGAAATTTAAATGAAACTTTAGGAAATGTCATATGGCCGTTTGTCATATTTATTTATTTGATATATCGGAAATATCGACGAAATTTGTTGATTTTAGCCGAAATTTGAGAGTTTCTCCGATATGAGGTGAAATTTAGATTTCACCCCTCTTTTCACTCTGTTTTTTATAATATTTCCACAAAAATATCAAATGTATCAAAGAAATTTTAAACATTGATACCATTAAGCAAAAGAATTATACTTGTAAATTAACGTCTGAAATATCGATACATATCCAATTTTTAAAGAATCCCATGAGAAGCACTTGCAATGTTTTATACGGAAAATTGATGAGAGCAACTAACAATGCTTGAAAAACGTGTACCTGTAGAACTTTTGGGAAAAGGGATTTTCGTCAGATCCTTTTTCTAGGGATCTTAGGAATTTCTTGATCGTGACCGTTCATCGTATATCGTGCGGTCATAAATCATTTTAAAATTTAAAATAAAATATAGATAGTACTTAAAGAAAACTGACCGCACGATATACGATAAATGATCATGATCACGAGATCCCTAGGAAAACGATCCGTTCTGATCTTTTGTATTAGAGGGTGAGACAAATTTTGGCTCAACTAGTAGATAAAAACTAGTCAAGTTGTAACGTATTGAACTTTTGTATTAGAGGATGAGACGAATTTTGGTGCCACTAGCAGAACTAGTCAAGTTGTAACCTATTGAACTTTTGTATTAGAGGGTAAGACGACTTTTGGCACCACTAGCAGAAAAAAAAAAACTAGTCAAGTGTACCGTGATTGAAATATATTGAACTTTTGTATTAGAGGGTAAGAAGAATTTTGGCACCACTAGCAGAAAAAAAAACTAGTGAAGTTGTAACCTATTGAACTTTTGTATTAGAAGGTGAGACGAATTTTCGCACCACTAGCAGAAAAAAAAAACTAGTCAAGTGTACCATGATTGAAATATATTGAACTTTTGTATTAGAGGGTGACAAGAATTTTGGTGCCACTAGCAGAAAAAAACTAGTCAAGTTGTAACCTATTGAACTTTTGTATTAGACGGTGAGACGAATTTTGGCACCACTAGCAGAAAAAAAAAACTAGTCAACTGTACCATGATTGAAATATATTGAACTATTGTATTAGAGGGTGACAAGAATTTTGGCGCCACTAGCAGAAAAAAAAAACTAGTCAATTATAGGATAGATTTTTTCGGTGTGTTGGAAGTACGGTCTGAGATATCAAGTGTTATAATACAAATGGTTGAATATTTGAAAAAAAAAATTTCAACCACCTGTATTATGATGCTTGATATATTGGACCGTGTATCCTGTACAGTGAAAAAAATTCTCCAATTATGATTCATACTTCATCATTTAGAAGACGAATTCAACACCCAAGGAAATACGTCCGAATTAGTTCTTTAAAATGTTCATCGTGCGCTCTTTTATGTGCAAACTCTCTCGTGCAAAAATTTAAGCGTAAAGGAGTTGATAATGAATTTTTTGGACTGCCGACAACAATTGTTTAGGTTCAACTCGTAAAATAGAAATTAAAATTTATTAAATTCATGAGTTTTTGTTTATACACCAATTTAAACTATACATTAATAGAACTCTCATTTTCAACCAAAATTTTATAAAATTACCATTCTAATCCTTTAATCAAAACTAAACATAAATAAAAACATGGGCAGTAATGTAATTTCATACAACTAAAATTTTGATTCTAACATATCTTGTATAGGGCGATCTAAACTATATATTAATATAACTCTCACTGTCAACCAAACTTTTATAAAACTACCAGTTTAACCCTCTAATAAAAAATGAACATAAATAAAAAGCATAGGCAGTAATGTAGTTTCGCATAGCCAAAATTATGTTTTCCTTTTAAAGCCTGACATATTCTAAGATATCTCTAATTAAAAATATAAAAAAATAAACCTCTCTTCCCCCTCTCCCCATTCCACGTTCTCTTTCATTTTTTTCCCCTCTCCCTCCAAAATTATGTCGTTTTTAAAGCTTCACTTAAATGTGATTCTAACATGTCTCAAATAAAAATTAAAAAAATAAACATCTCTCATTTCTTTTCCTACTTTCACGTTCTCTTTCACTATCTTCTTCTCTCCTTCGTCTTAAAAACAAAAATAAAAAATATTCACGCACACTTAATGTGTTGGCATATGCTAATATTCATTAACATATCCAACGATAATCACTAACTAAACACAAATTTTGCTGTATTATTGTAAATAATTGCATATATACATGTGTTTAGTTTACATAGAAACATAATATATTTTTAAAAATATTATAAAACAAAAAATAACATGAGAAATCCAATCCAAAGTGAGCAAAGGGAAAAGGCAAATAAAGTACCAGGCAGGAACTTGGCTTATCTGTCCTCCCAGTTTTCATACACTCGCATTTCCTCCTATTTGTACAATCACAGTTAAATCACGTCAACATTATATAAAATATTGATTTGACTTAACTATAACTACACAAAATAAGAAGATATGAGAGTGTACGAGAACTTGAGGGCAGAGAAGCCCGCTCCACCAGGCAGCAGGCTCACACCAAAGGACAGCGCACACCAGGTCTCTCGTAATCACGGCGACCTCCAAAAGTGGTGTCAAACAATTGGCCACAGATCACATATAGCATTTAAAATCAAAAGCCACATAAAAGCATTTCCACGGGGGTGGGATAGGCCGGCACCCAGTGGAAAAAATAGGCTGAGACACATCCAATTCACTTTAGCCCGTGAAATCGACTGGCATCCAGTCCAAGCCAGTCCACAGGCCGGCCTAAAATCAACAGACCTTGGGACTGGCCCAAGTGACGCCTAGCTAACGCCAGCGTGGTGTCGGAGGGCAAGGAGCCACGAAGGGAAGGAGCCACAGAGCCCGGATGAACAGATATGCTTCTTAAGTGGAAAGCTAAAAGCGTGTCTCTCTTTCTGAGACCAAATTTCTGATCATGAGCGCATGCTTCTGCTGCTCTCTGATTTGCTCCTCCCTTATCAGCCATGATTATCCCATTTCCCGCCCTCTCGTGAAATTCAATCGTCCGATTTTCTCTCTCGCACTCAGAAAACAATATTTCGATGCTGCTACTTCGAGATTCGTCGTCGTAAGAGCCGTCGAGCCCGAACTCGGCGTTGTGGAACCGGGAGACATGTCGGTGGAGGACCCGCCGTCGATTGATGCTGTAGAGAGGGTGGGATTATCACGCTGTTGATTTGGGTTTTGGAGTGTGGGAGTGAGGTTGGGAAAGAAGAAGGTGCAAAGAGCTTATAGAGATTAAAGTCAGAAATTAAAAATAAAATAATTATTTTTTATTATTTTATAATAAAAAATAATAATATTTTAATAAAATTGATTAGGTTATTTTTTGTTAAGGATTGAGATGCTTTGGCATATTATTATTTACTGAGGTTTATTATTGTTCACTTGGTGGATAAAATGCGGTTAACCCAAAACGGAGACGCTCCGAACGCAAAACGCTGCCGGAAACTCCCCAAGGTCACAGCTTCATCTTCAGGTACTTCCTCCTCTTCCTTCACCCCCTCGTTGAAATCTTATTTTCTTTTCGTCGGTTTCGATTATTTACTTTGCGCTGCTGGAAACGAATGGATTTAAATCCCCAAATTTGATGTGTTAGTCGACTGAATTGGAATTCTAGGGTTCATCCACTTTTTAATGTTGATTTTACTCTTTTTTTCTTTCTCGAGAAGAAAGATTGAAGCTTTATTGGAGATATGCATGAAGATTGATGTCTTGAATTGGGTTTTTAGGGTTAGCGTTATTCGCATAATTGCATAGATTTATATAAATTTGGGAATTCCTCAAGAGTTATTTTGCAGGCTTAAACTTGCGACTTGAAAGTTGAAATCTTTGGTATTTGAATTTAAATTGTAATGGGATTAAGTTATTGTGGTGTTTTGGTACCAATGATTTGTTAGGGTTTCTAATGCATCCATCCTTGTGAATTGGAGATTGCAGCATTTGGTGATAAATGCAGGATCCGAAGAAGCCGCTGACTAATGAGTTTTCGACTCCTAAGCTGAAGAAAAAGAAACCCTCGACCCAGAAGGCCCCCTTGTTTTCACAACAAGGGAACAATGCCAACGGGACTCCTCCACTCCCGGTAAAAGCAGGGCATAAAGGAACCAAAAGAAACATGAAGAATGAAGTTTCTCCGTCGTTCCAGCAGCAGCCAGAGAGGTTGAGCTCAGATTCGTTGCCGGACTCCTCCCCATCTGGAAGGGGGTACAGTGCACTGAGGCTAAAGTATTTGCTGCTGGAGGAAGAGAGCTTTGCGTTGGGGAGAGATCTGAGAGAGATTGAAGATGAGGTCAAGACCCTCGAGGACGAGAAGCATGCACTCTTGGACAAGCTTGTTGTGCTAGAAGGCCTTGTTGTGCTAGAAGGCCTTGTTGATCCTTCGGAATTGCAGCCGCAGGGGTTGCATTTATCGTAGTTTATCTCTCGATATCGTTACCGGTTTTTGTGGTTAAATTTGCACACTAGTAAATTGCTAGATGTGTGATCTCAAAGATTAGAGGATGGTCATTATGCCGACTTACTAATGTTAAAACTTCTTTGGCATACTTTGATGATCGAAAAGATGAATGAGACTGTCGGCCGGTATTGTTTTGGAGCTAATGTTGCTAGTCAGAAATTTCATTTGTCAAATGCAGAAATTTACGTTCTGTAATTCACACAACCGAAACATGAAAGCAAATGCTCTGTTGGATATAGAGAACGCCGGAAGAAATTCTGTTGGATACAGAGAATGCCGGATGAAACCCTGTTGGATACAGAGAACGCCGGAGGAAGTGAAAACAAACAAATTGCGGTATAACAGAATTTAAGCTTCAATCCAGAGTAAATATTTCTTTGATATACTTGGTTTAACACTTAAATCTCATTTCAGCCACAAAAATTACAAATAATCTGATAATAATTCAAGCTGCGAGTGTAGAAATTGTAGGTAACCAAGGATTTTAATCTTTATTCTGCATTGGCTTCTTAGTGTGTAAGGTTTCTATTATCTGTAAGGATAACAAAGGTTCTAATCTAATTTTCGGGGCGGGTTGTTACCTCAGCAGCCTTGAGTTTGAATGTGCAACTCGGACAACCAGGGGGCTGGTAACTCTTGATCGTCCACGTACCCATGAAAAGAACCCGAATGCATATCCCTTCGCTGGTGGAGCAGCCACCTTGAAGTTTACTGTGAACTTTATCTTCTGGCCAAACCTATTGAAGATTAATCGATTTGGGACAATGGTAACATTGATTCCGATGGGTGGGGACACTGCTGCTCTATAGATACTCCTTGGCTTCCCAACATTGGTCACTGTTCTAGTTACCGAGAAGTTGCCTACAAGATATGGCACTGTGATAGATGGATAGTTCAGGTCAGATGCTGTTCGGAATGCCTGCTTACATGTGCTATTGTCTCGTGTGATTTGGTGGACTGCCTTCTTGTCATAACCAACTGAACAAAGGAATTCTACATAGTCTGCTGAATGTGCGTCGTAGACAAGACCTGGGTCAAGGACTCTTTTTGGGTTCACAAAGCCTGAGCCATAATCGAATGCGTTGCCCCTTCTTCCTTCAGGGTCCACTGGGATGGGTTTGTAGTTCTTATCCAGAAGTGTAGCTGTAAGTTCCATTCGTTATCAGATTCTTCAATAAAATCATAGGCACAAAGTTGATGATTGGAAAACTCTGTTTGAGTTTGCAAGTTTATTGTTGTTTCAGCTAATGAAATCTTACCTGTAGTCATGATTGCGGATCTAATGGCTGCTGGGGACCATGATGGATAAACGGCTTTGATCAAGGCGGCGATTCCGGTTACATGTGGGCAAGCCATGGAAGTACCAGAAAGAATGTTGAACAGCTTATTCCCTGCTGCTGGGGACCAAGATGCTAGTATATTCAGTCCAGGAGCTGTGACATCAGGCTACAAAGCAAAATAGTTATAAGGTTTTCTACAACATAGAGATAGAGCATGAAGATGTGAAACTAATAGATTACAAAGCCGGTACATTGTGATTTCTGACCATTAGTTATAATTTACCTTCAAAATCTCCGGTGTCAAAGAATTGGGACCTTTAGAAGAAAACGCTGTAACACGAGGTGCAGGTTTCAGTCCCAGTATAGTCTTTGCAGGCAAAATTCGAGACACGGGTTTTCTGTGCACATCGGTCGAAATCGATTAAACAGAAAACTCAAACAACACCAACAAAGCCTTTTCCCACTATACTGAAAACTCAAATACACAAAATTTGAATGCTTTAGTTTATAAGACTAACCGTGTGCGTTTAATATAAGATAAAATTTGATGCCCTATCCTCTGTCCAACAATAGCAGAAGGGATAACAAACGGGACAGCAATATCCTTATCTGCATCATCAATGAGAACCATACCGACGGCACCAGCTTTTTTCACAAGGATACTTTTGGCGAGCTTTGACTCTGTTGAACTCTCAGCGTGTCGACAGACCAGAACCTTCCCTCTGGCTTTGGTTCTATTCAAGGAACTTTCTAAACAGTAACTGCAACACAAATTGTAGTAGAGAAAGTGTGACTTAAGCATTCCCTATGCATCGACATCTAAATAGAACTCACTTCCAAGTACCTTTTGATTCACCTGGATTGATACGGAGTAAAATACCCTGCATGTGCTTCAGAGGCAGAAATAATTCTTGCCGAGGCTTTCATTTCGAAGAGACTGAGACTTTCACCCTAATCAAGCAATCAGAACTTATAAGGCTTGCGAAAATAATGCACAAATCTCTTGAACATAAGAAGTCCATAGAATTACCGTGAAATTAGCACCATTTTCTAGTATGATATCAGAAGTGAAATCCCTATCTGTTGAACTTGCACCAACAGTGAGCATCCATGGGGCTAAATTTGTTGCAGAGCCCGGGTTTCCTTCATTTCCAGAAGAAGCAACCACTAGAATTCCATGCTTAGCAGCATGAAATGATCCGATAGAAATGGCATCACTGAAATAGTCTCCCTGAGGAGCATCGGGACCTAGAGACAGAGATATGATGTCAACCCCGTCTCTGATTGCATCATCAAAGGCTGCTAGTAAGTCAACATCATAACAACCAGAGTTCCAACATGTCTTGTATACTGCAATCCTAGCCATTGGTGCACCTCCTCTTGCCCCTCCAGCTGCCAATCCCTTATAAGTCATGTTAAACACGTACCGACCAGTAGCTATAGAGGCTGTGTGACTGCCATGGCCGGAGCTGTCCCTTGGTGATCTGAATGACACTGTAGTTTTTGACTCTTCCTCGGCTTCATAACCAGAATTATAGTATCGAGCGCCAATCACTTTCCTATGGAAAAAAGTTTTTAACCATTTGAGATTTACCAATCCTAAACGTCCATTAATTAAACTAAACAGTCCATTCAAACCACAAACCAACCTGTTGCAAGTAAAAGCGGTGAATTTTTCTCCTGATTCACAACGCCCCTTCCATCTAGCTGGCACACGAGGCATGTTGGCATCATCAAAACTTGGAGATTCAGGCCAAATTCCTGCTCGTGACGGTGAATAATAGTATTATTAAGGAAAATCTTTATTTCCCTTTAAGCAATTAGTTCATAAATAACTTCAATCAGACCAAAAGCATTCATGTGTACAGAAAGCAAAAATTATGGGGCATGTTCATGGCACATGAGTCATGTGAGAGGAGATAAGATGCCTTATAATATAAACAAAACAGGGGACTAAGTCAACAAATGGGCAATGAATCAATAATAATTGACTGAACAATACTTAATAGCGATTGTTTTAAAGATCCAGATGCACAAAAGAAAGAGTAAATTAGTAAAAATAATGGTAAGAAAAAAAAAAAAGTGATCAGAGCTCACTGCTTACCAGTATCAATGAAACCAACAATGACATCAACTTGGTTCTTGGTGGAATACCCAATAATCTCCATGGTTTCTTCACCCAAAAGGCCCATGAAATCCCAGGAATGTGTGGTGTGCAAGTTTCTTTTCGAATTGGGGAAAACCGAAACAACTCCCGGCATCTCTGTCAAGTCAATTAGCCATGTTTTAAATCACAAACCCATGATTGTTTCTACCCACGTTATAAAAGTTACTTGAAGTGCTATTGGGGAACTTACTGGAAATTTGGAAAGCTTGGAGGTCAGTTAACTTGGCTGCAAAGCCTCTGAAGCCATGTCTGTAACTGTAAAGGTGAGATGCCTGAGCTTCCTCCATGCTGTTTCAATACCATTGATGCAAACCACCAACACGATCAGAGATGAGCAAGCAAACCCAAATAAGAAATACACACACACATATATATAATTTTTATTTAAATGAAAAGGATAAAAAGGAAAGGACTTTCTGAAAAAACTGACCTTCCTGTGTGCACAGAAGCAAGCATTTCATGGTTTTGTGTCAAAATATCATCTGGATCCTCACCATTTTTGCTTCCCATGTAAACTACATACACCTAAAACCCAAAATAAAAAACTAAAAAATAAAAAATACTGAAAACTAACAAAACAGAAGAAATTTTTTTTAAAAAAACCCAGAATTCATTTTACCTTGGATGAAAGGCAAACGCTAATTTCAGCAGCAAGAACACATAAGAACAGAAGAAGAACGCCGCTGATTCTCCCAGTACAACAAAAAGACCCCATCTTTTCAGGTGCCCCACTTTTTTTCTCCTTTCCCAAAGAGATATAAATATGAAGAGGGGGCCAAACAGTTGGATAAGAGAGGGAGGAAGAAGAAGATGGGTTTTTTTTACAAGGAGGGAAAATTCTGGTCCTTATTTAACAGTGGGATTGATTGCTTTTTGCAAAAAATTTACCCAGTTACAAAACAACCGCCGATGATGATAAAACGTGAAGGCAAGATTAGTGACAGAGGGGAGAGTGTGAAGAGAGGGGTGAGCGGTGGCAAAACTAGAGAGAGAGGAGATTCTGGTTTGGCTTCACGGTTTGCACCCAAAAACCAACCTTAAAAAGTGAAACCCTGGAACCCGGACCGTTAAAAAAGCGATCTTTGGTAATCAAAAGGAGGAATAAAAAGCCGGCAAACATAGCTGTTGGGGGAGCACTCAAGCAACTCTTCCTATCATCATCACGATTCACATTGTTTAGCATTTTAAAGGAGCGCATGAGAGCGCATGTTGGTGAATCACACAATAGTAGTTAGGGAGAGATTGAAATACTTCTGTGAGACTTTTTTATTTTTGAAATAGTTAACTACTGTGACGAAGCAGTCAACTGGTCTTTTTTAAGTAAAAATAAAAATGGTGGGGATGTTATTTGCGGTGTGTATTGATGAGAACATATCTTATTTGTAGACATGCTCAACTACTTTAGTAAATGATCCATTTGTACAAAATGTGATGTGCTACTCAATTAATCAGTAAAAATAGGGAAATGTGAGTGCAATTATATTGCCCAAGCGGATGTATTCTTCATATGTAATTGAGTTTGAATTCATCTTTCTAAAGTTTAGGTTAGTTTAAGATAAAGTGTCAGTAGATATAATCTGATGACCTTGTATTCATGTTTGACTTTCACATTAGTTTCTTGATTATGTTAATTGCCTCATGTGTTGCACTTTAGTTCTTCTGCCAGGTTTTTGTTCCTTTTTTACCATTTTATTGTACTCAAATTTACAACTTTACAAAATGTAACTTTATTGGAGGAGTAAAGTGAAACATGATTTATAGGTTTAAGGATTACAGCCATAATTAACTTTGAATAGATCAACTATCGATCTAACGTCGGCAACAGCAAAATTCTCATACCAAAAAGAAGGAATCCACAAAGCTTAACCATCACGGAGTGATTTAGTGATTGAAGACGAACATTAGGCTCATATTTCACACACACGTCAGGTCAGGGTTAAATTCTTAGCATTGGTGAATCATAAGACAATGACCAGAAAAAACTGAAAGACCTTTGTGAGTCTTATCGGCTCTAAAAAGTGTAGACTGTCATGATCAAACCTCCATTTTTATTTTTATTTTGAAAAAAGAGAGGCTATTTTATCATCATTGTAACCAACTTCTTCATCGATTTCATGATTATATTATCTCTAAGATTTTAACACCCGTGACCCTTGAATTACTGTATAAAATTATACAGAAATCATGACTTATTCAACCCAATTGGCAACTAGAACATGCTTGGCCAATATTATTTATTTATATATAATTAAGTAAATGGGTTTGTGTTCACGATGTAAACTTGTCATGGCAGTTCTTAACTTGTTAATTAAAAAGCATTGGTGGAATATATAGATTAACGCGCATATGCTGCAATGTTCTGCTTCTGAAGCTTCGTTTCTGATGAGAAAAAGGGTTGAAGGAATATATAAAACTGCAGAATAAACTGAGCCAATTAGACACAGTACCTTAAAACGGGGGAATTATATAATTTATATCCCCAGATTATGAATTAATTTTTATTTATTTGAAGAATCTGTCAAACGGATCATATTTGTCGTATTCATGTAGTTTTTATGTCATATTATCTTAACTTATCACGTCGTGTCAAACTCGTTATCTTAACGGGGTTTAGCAGGAGACCCGATAATAACTCTACACGTTAACTAGTTGACTCGGAATATATTATTTTTATGTCTTTTCATGTCGGGTTAACTACTCATGCAAAAAATTGAGTATGTAGACTAGGCAAACAAGTCGTATTCATGTCGTACTCATTATCTTAACGTGTGACCCGATAACGACCTAACTCATTAACGAATGACCCGATAACAACCTGAATCGAAAACGACCCGATAAGACTACTAAGCGTTGTTAGACCGAATAATATGTTAACAGTCTAATAATTATGTATGAAAGTTCTTGCCTCATTAATTTATATGTGATTTTTCCATTAGGAAAATCAGCAATTTGTAGAAGTAAATATTTTTTTTACTGGTTGAAAATGTTGATTAATTGAACGGTGGAGTCGCAAGTAATAACAAAAACATTCATACTGTACCATGATAGGAACTATTCATTCCTTTGAGGGTCAAGATATCACTTTCAGCTTCTTCAACTCTCATCTGCCAAGTAAACCACTCAAGTAGGGACCCAATGCCTGAGCTGTTGAGGGTGATTTGCGCACAAAGATATATCTACCTATTCATTTCTTACTAAACTCAACTAGGGCGGCAACTGATGCACAAAATGAACTTGCATGTAATGAGATGTAAATATGTTTGTCTTCATATCTCTCGTCTCTTGATAAAGTTCGTGAGAAGACAAATCGAGAGTTAGGACATGCGGCATGTAAGTTTCTATCATCAAGCACGTTCACAAGTTTAGGCAATCAATCCAAAATGAAACAAATCATAATCGAGGCTTAAAAATAATCATATATAGTTATTGATTTGCAACTTACTAAACTCAACTAGGGCTGCAACTTCGGCACAAAATGAACTTGCATGCAACAAGGTGTAAACATGTTTGTCTTCATCTCTCTCGTCTCTTGATAAGTTACGTGAGGAAACAAATCAAGGAAAAGAACAAGCGACAGGTAAGTTTCTATCATCAACCACATTCACGAGTTTAGATGATCAATCCAAATTGAAACGAATCATAATCAAGGGTTAAAATTTGAAAACTTTACCTAACTAATTGCTCATGCAAAGTCAATCCTGTATGTAAATGATTTGCAACGGTAAAAAAATCCTACCACAAGCATGCCAAATCGTGTAAAGCTAGCACTTTACTGTGAATTTAGTAATGACAGTGATTAAGATCATGATTAATTATGACTCTGATGAGTAAACATTATATAATTATCAAATGATAACTTAGTATACATGATATCGTATCCCGCCATTATTGCTGATGATCTTTTCCAAGCAAGACTGGGTAGGCATCGAATCTAAAAAGTCGGTAGACAAGGATAAGATGATTGTCAATTCACTATTAAGGCAAGCAATTATCTTTGCGACCTTTATTCCTTTTCTCTCAGCTGAACAAACGATTCCATATTTACAAAGTTGGAGTAGTTCATTCATGCGAGATCCTAATATTTAACCGAGATTTTGATGTATTTCTATGTCAGGTTGCAAGTCAACAGAGTGTTCTCATATAACGAGTGAGAAAAGAAAAAAAAAAGTGATATATCGCTGGTTACACTAAAGTTTTTCTTGTTTATAAATAATTTTCTGGCATAGTTTGGGGTGCAAAAATATGAATCATATTGATATCGTAGCTTAACTTTATACTAACAGTTTCTTCTAATGAATCGGTGAATCATAGGATGGAAATGGGATCCTTTATGAATTCTTTGTATTCGGATCCTCCCACAGCACGTTTATTCTTTTTCTTTCTTTCGACGGTTCTGCTTTATCTTATTCAATTCTTTTTCTTCTTTCTTCTGTGTGGTTATGCTTCTCTTTTTCTTCAAGTCTTCTCTACGGTTCTACTTTGTCAATCCCGAATACTATCCCGACGACGCCGTCGTCTCTTGCGACGTCCGCACCCCTCTCAACCCTCCTGCCGCCGACAACATAGTAGCTTTTTCTGGTTCCGATGGCGTCATGGTCATCTGGTCATTTTCCTAGCCGTTTGACTTTTAATTGAAGAGACATGATTAGACATGATTGAAAGATTAGAGAAAATCCTATTCCGTGACTCATGCAGATTTTGGCGTGAAGTGCTATAATATCTATTTAGCTTTTGGGGGGAATAAACTTTTCGATTGAAAATTACAAGTATTCCAATTAAAGTTAAAATAAATAAAAAAGTTGAAACATGAGAGTGAGGAAGGCACGTGAACACGTACGGTACGGTCGTACATAATAATACAGAGATATTTGGCATTCTGTTGTTGAGAAAAAGGCAAATAAAAAATAAAAATAAAGAAGGAATGAAAGAGAGAGAGAGAGAGAGAGAGCATCATCTGGTACAAATAAAACAAAAACAGAACACCAGCAAGAAGGTAAGCTCTACCCCCTCACCTCTCAAATTTTCCTGTTAATTTTCTGTAATAATTTTGTTGTCTGTTAAATCATCACTAATTAAATTCCACTTGGGTTTTCAATTCACTGCAATTTGCATCTGCTAAAAAAATTCAGCTCAGCTTAATTGTAAACATAATCCATGAATTTTGATGTGCTAAAATTCACGTTTGATGGAGAAAAATTCTTGTTTTCATAAGTTGCATGAATTTCTGTTCAGATTTCAGTCACTTGGGAAGAAGCTTTCTATTGTACTGGACTAAAAGCTCTCATCTTTCCCCTTTTTAATTAAAAAATATTAAAAATTCTCATTTTCCTGTGTGCCTCTTGCACCAAGTTCGATCGCTTATTGTACTTTAGAATATCGCTTTTTCAAGAAGAAAAGAACAATACAATTAATGTCTAGAGAACTATGAATTGGGTTATTTCTAGTTTAGTGTTGGCCTCGCGATTCTATAGATTATTTGCTAATGAATGATTGAGATGTAGCTAAAAAGTTTCTCATTTGGTTCTAGATGTTCTTCTAATTAATGACATTTTCTGAGAATTATTTTGGCAAAGCTAGAAAGCCATACACAGAGACCACAGAAAGAAAGTCCGCGATTTCGGGTAATGAGGTTATCTAATTTTGATTGAATTTGTGGAGCTTATCCACAGAAGAATGCATTAGTTTGAGTCTGTTTAAGTCATTCACAAACTTGTGCTACTGAGTGCTGCACAAGAGGGCAACAATCTTACTTTGTGGGAAAACACCTGTAAACTAGTGATGGAAAGCTGCTAACTTTTTTTATGCTTCTTGACATTTTCAGTAACAGAAAGAGCAGAACAAGAAAGAGGAACAAACTATGGCTGCAACCATGTTGTTTGCATGCCATTCCAATGTAATTGTAAGCCACGGCTGTAGAAATGATTATCTGTCGTTACGCAAATCATTCTTGGGTATTGGACACAGAATCCTGGATCAAACCATTGCCAACAGAAATCAAAACCACAACAGCTTTCAAAAAATGAAGTCATCTTATAGGTTTTCCGTTTCTGCTGTCACCAAAGGTTCTGCAAAATCAAGCAAGTCCGATGAGAAAATCCCCCCTTGGGCTAAACCAGATTCAGACGAGCCCCCTCCTTGGGCCCAGAATGAAGGCAAGAAAGATGATTCACAAGAGGGATTTGAGATTCCCTTTTTTGTTTATCTGCTGGCCTCAGCGATCACTGCAATCGCTGCAGTAAGTTCCCTCTTCCAGTCCTTTTGAAACCATGTGTGCCACCCCTTGATCTGTTTTATAACTGGAAAAGTAATGTTGGACTGTAGATAGGTTCTGTTTTCGAGTATGTGAACGAGAAGCCAGTCTTCGGAATCTTGAGTTCAGACAGCATATTTTATGCTCCAGTGCTTGGATTTTTTGCATTTACTGGCATCCCCACTTCTGTAAGTTGTTCTACTTCTTTGATCTTTTTTATTTGATTTGATTTGTTCAATCTGTTTAACTACTGTGCTATGCCAAACCACCGAAAAATACGCTTCAATGGCTCAATAACCTATGCTATGGTCCTATGGATGATCGTGTTTGTGGATGATATGAACTCAATCCCCTTCTTGGCTTCGTAACGTGGATGTTGAATGCAGGCATTCCTGTGGTTTAAATCTGTTCAAACTGCTAACAAGGAAGCTGAGGAGCAAGACAAGAGGGATGGCTATCGATAGGGTAAAAAACAGCACCTTCAATGCACTAACCACCACACAGACTTATCTCAACCGGCATATTTCATTCTTTTTCTTAATCCTATGTTATGGTCTTAATTATTTGATTTTGTTTAGATGGGATACAAGTTACTCACAGTCCACATCAAAGCTCCAAAGTCGCTCGCAAAGGTAGATGATACCGATTATTCTCCAGTTGTTTTCTTGATTCTTTCCAGGAAAGTGGCATGATTGATGATTATATGTGTTGATCTTGTCTCATTAGATGTATCTGATGGATACTTTGGTTTTAGTTATTCTAGTCATACAGGACACTTGTGAAATAAACTATGCAGATCACACATCGCAGTCCTAGACGTCTCATTTTACTGAATAGATAATAGTTTCAAATTCAGGATTTAACCAATTGCATCTTGTTTCTTCGGCTTTCAGCGTTGAATACCTTGGTGAGCTCCATACGTTCAATCTGGAGAAACCAGCATAAGAAATATAGTGTTTGCCTATGAAAATATCTGTTTCGATCTCATAGGAACACAATTCTCCAGTGAAACATATCATCTGTTGTTGTTGCCTGCAAACAAATGAATCTCATGTGTATAAATGCCTCTGCACATACCTAGCATGAAAAGAACTATCGAAACTTTCGACAGAATTGAATTGTAACTTTACCCTTGCTTTGCAAAGTGGCCGTTTTCACGACTCGAATCTGTGACCTTTTGGTCACAACTCTCTTTGAATATTAGCAGAAAGCATGAGATGTGACAAGTACATAGGTTTAAACGTTTGGCTTCTGTGTCTTCTTCAACGGAACCACCTAGGTTTTTTTTTTGTTGGTTTTCGATCATCAAATGTGGAGCAGTCTTTGTCTTTGTCTTGTCTTTCGATTTATAACACCACGTGTTCCTCCGAGCTTGTGGAAAATTGAAGAAGCCACACTCCCCAAACCGATTGCTCTAGTAAAAATTTTCCATCTCTTTCCCATGGATACTTCTCATCAAACACTTGAAACCCCAGTTGAACACAAGCTTCCTGTACCCGACGATGAGAATTACACGAAGACTGAGCAAGTGCAGAGAGCTCAGTGGCTCAGAGCTGCTCTCCTGGGAGCAAGCGACGGGTTGCTGTCAACCACATCGCTGATGCTTGGTGTCGGGGCAGCTAAGGTAGATCGTTGGACGATGATCTTATCCGGCATAGCGGGAGCTGTCGCAGGAGCTTGCAGCATGGCTGTGGGGGAGTTTGTTTCAGTTTCAATACAAAGAGATATCGAAAAGACTTCTCTTTTAAGACACAGCAGTTTCAAAACTGAGATGGGTAAGAAAGAGATGAATGAAAAATCTAACTTAACCATTTCAGTTGAACTGACTCCTTCAAGAGTAATCCCATCTGGAAATTCACCATCCAAGCCGCCGGAGCAGCCGAATGCGAGCAAGATTACTGCCGTTGAGATCACACAAATTAGTGAAGGGGAGGAGTCATTGCCGAGTCCACACAAGGCAGCACTTGCATCAGCCTTGGCATTTCTCTGTGGCTCATTTGTGCCTTTACTCTCAGCCGTGCTTATTCCTCAAAATACTATAAGAATCGCGGTGGTTGTGGTGGTGGCTTCAATAGCTCTGGCTTTCTTTGGCGGCGTGGGAGCTCGTGTGGGTGGCTCCCGGGCCATGCCATCTGCATTTAGGGTTTTAGTTGGAGGGTGGCTTGCCATGGCAATCACTTACAGCTTGCTTCATGCCATTTGAAAAAGAAAGTCCCAACGAAAAGAACTGATGGATTCTGTATCCAGAATTTACCACACAATATATATAGTTATGCATATATTTATTTTGCAAGTCGAGAAGAACTTTCGGCATTCTAGTTGTAGTTAAGTTTTTCTCGTGCAAATCCAGATTTTCTTAGAATTCTCGAGGGTGAATTTAGACTTTTTGTCTTGTTAAATAACAAATTACAATGAATGATGAATGTAACCAAGTTTAGAGATGTGAGTTTAAATTTGACTTTTTGTCTTGGAATTTGTTTAGAGCGATGTAACAAGTTTAGCGATGTAATCTAGGAAACAATGAACCCAATTACAAGAAATCTGACTAATTATAAGCTTAATTAGCTTAACGCAAGATGTAACAAGTTTGGATTCTCTGAAAAACTTGCTCCAAGAAATTCGGGTATCGTTCCAATTTTATAGGTACAAATAAAATTAGTATGCCGTTTTGAAAAGAAACTCGGATACAACTAAGTAATGTCAAAGATTGACCAAATGTTAGAGATGCAGTCGAGACTTGATAATTTGGTAAGGTAAGGATAACATTTCTTGAAAAATGTTAAATTTTTACAACTTAGCTGCAAAAATGCATGCTTGAAGCTGCTATATTATATATATTTGTTTATCGCCAAAGTAGTTACGCTAACGTCTCGATCATGGACAAAACAAAAAAGAGGAAATTAGTCTTCCAATGCCGATTCTCCAATGATTAGATCGCCTCGATCGTTTGGTAAAATGCTTGTTCATTTTGTTTTCTATTGATGATGTTGTTTTATGAGCTGCATGTGGCTACCTACTCCGGTGCCTCGCAGGAGGATCTCCTTGTGGGCCTAGCCTTGTGTGGACACTTCACCTAGAATGTCCTGAGTGCTCGACAGAGTGTGGACCCAACCTCAAATGCACACTGACTCATGAGCCGAGTCGGCAATGAACGCTTATCTGCGCATTGAGGCGGGAGAAGATGTTTTCCTGATGGCCCAAACGAGACGATAGTGCACACTACTCGAACGCACGGTTCGTGGCGGGTTGGAGAAGAAATTTTTAGTTGTGACAGGTAGTGGTGAAGCCACGTGAGGGCGAAGAGTGGCGGCCACCACTCCCTTCACAGGGAAACACTACTGGTGAGCTGGGTTCGCCACTCCCCTCCGAGGCTCTGACCCTTCTTCAAGCACACTCTCACGATGCAGTTTCTAGCTCACAGCAAGGGAAGGACGCCATGGGAGCCTTGTTATAGGCCTGTGGACGCCACAAGGACGTCGAAACCGCCTGCGGACGCCACAAGGACGTCGAAACCGGATGCAAAGTCCACAACTTGGTCTCTGCGTCGACCATTTTCAACTGTGACTTTGTTCTCAACAAATGCATCATTACCGTGTATGCAATGTGCGGTTCTCCTTTGGATTCCCCCTCAATTTTCGACGAGCTGAAGAGGAAGAACTTGTTCTAGTGGAATGCGCTTGTTAGTGGGTATGCAAGGAAACAAGCTTTTTGTTGATGTCGTTGATATGTTTGTGGAGTTGATCAACGTTACGGAGTTTAAACCAGATAATTTTACTTTTCCCTGTGTTTTTAAGGCCTGTGGGGGGGTTTCAGACGTGGGTTTGGGATAGGTTGTTCATGGGATGGCTATGAAGATGGGATTGATTTCGGATGTGTTTGTAGGCAAAAGCATTGATTGCAATGTATGGGAAATGTGGGTCGGTTAAGGATGCAGTTAAAGTGTTCGAGATAATGCCTGTGAAGAATTTGGTTTCTTGGAATTCGATGATATGCGGGTTCTCAGAGAATGGATTGGATCATGAGAGTTATAGTTTGTTGGGGAAGATTTTAGAGGGTGGGGAAGCTCTAGTACCAGATGTTGCTACGTTGGTGACTGTATTGCCTTTGTGTGCTAGGAATGGAGAAGTAAATATGGGGATGATGATTCATAGTTTGGCAGTGAAATTGGGGCTGAACTAGGAATTAATGGTGAATAATGCATTGACAATTACACTACTATATTAAAAGATTTAGTTGTTGTCCTTTTTCTGTAACTTCTTATTCTTTTAAGTTCGCCCCTCTCTCTGAGAAATCATGGCTTCGACACTGGTGACGGGGACACGGATGGTACACCACATGTTTTTATGTAAGTGGTGAAATTTTTTAATTTTTAAGTTATTAACCTTTTAACACACGTATCCCACTATTTATATAAAGACATGTGGTGTACCATCTCATATGACGGTTACACTGAAAAATCTCTCTTATTGGAAGGCTCTCTCCTAAATATAGAGCTATTAATGTTTTCAAAACCTACAAATATAGATTTAGTTTCATAGCGAAATACATGCAAGTAAAGGTTTTTTTTTTTTTTTTTTTTGAGTACATTAATATTTTTACACTAAAAAGAGGAAGAATTCGGCTAAGCCACATAATGGACAGTTTAATTTGGTATCGAATTCACCATTCACGAAATTCGAACCTAAGACCTCTCACTTCTAAGCGAAAAATAATATCACCAGACCGTAGTATAATGCAAGTGAAGTTTTAAATGTACCGGAAAAAAATAAAAAATAAAAGTTTTATCTGGTGTTGACTGGTTGCTGCAGCTTCACGGAGTTATATATTTTCACAAGTTTGTAGCTTAATATCGGTGCTGCTGGATTTCTGAGTTCATACTTTTTTCTTTTCCAGGTGAACGAAGTGCACAGTCAGTTTGTTGCAGCACTGCAGGATCTTTTCGAAAGGCACAAGGCACGGGTTGGTCACGCCAACCTTCGGTTAAAAATTCTTTGATCAGATCTTATCAGATCTTACGTACTTTAGTTATGTACACCTACATGCAACTCCCTCTTCACTTTTTTTTTTCTCTATTCATTTTCTGGGAAAGTTAGTGTTAACTTGTTGTATTAACTATGAAGTTAGATTGTGAAAATAATGGTTGAATAGTCGCTTTTGGTGATTCTAGGCTCATTTAGAAGTTTTTTTATAAGATTAAAAATATTTTCAAAAATATTTTTGAAACCAATCTTTAAAAAAATTGCAAGTGAATTCTGAAAAAACACTTAAAATTTAAAATACTTTTATAACCTTTTTTTTTCTTTCTTTAAAAGTGTCTTTAATCAATTTAAAAGTACTTGCAAATGACTGTTTCATCTAGACAACAGAAAGTGGCATAATCATGGTGTGAATTAAGCTCTCTCTAAATTAATTCATACTTTCTCAATTAAATTAGTGATTATACACAGTAATGAAGATTATTTCATTTTTCAATTAATTGTTGCTGTCATTAGTCCCCACTTGATCTCTTACACAAAATTATTATGCGGTTCTAAAGTATGTGAGATCGTGCAATCAGTTCACATGTTATAATATAAGGGACAACAGTTTTATTTATCATCGGTTCACGCATATAATATCTGGGTGCCAAAAATTATATGTTGATAATGAGTACTACATTGATGGGCGGATGAATTTTGTATGGGCTTATAAGTAAGTTAGGCTACTCCTCATATTGCCAATTAGTTTTATGGTGCAACCTCAAATTTCTTCATAGTACATAGCCGTTTGTCAAACGTGTGAAACTAAACATCCACACGCGTTCCACGTCACCCCATTCTATTGTCCATGTGTTAAGCTTGA
Organism: Crataegus laevigata; assembly: GCA_963580275.1. Lineage (NCBI taxonomy): Eukaryota > Viridiplantae > Streptophyta > Magnoliopsida > Rosales > Rosaceae > Crataegus > Crataegus laevigata. Next base: position 32,937,946 of record OY756942.1, on the reverse strand, counting down.
AAATTCACCGCACGTGAGGATGCATGTTGAGAATGAGTTCCACATTGATGGGAGGATGAACTTTGCATGAACTTATAAATAAGTTGAATTATTTTCCATATTGTCAATTGATTTTAAGAAAAACTAACGAAAACTTCAAAAAAACTTAATTTTTAATAAAAAGTCATTTTTAAAGATATAGTGAATAATACTAATAAAAGATAAAAATGTGATTTTTCATTAAAAGTGAACAGTACCGAAAGTGTTTCGTTAAAACTCAATTGATTTTATATTAACAACTTCAATTTTCTTCATTATACGGTGGAGACTGGTCATTAATCTTCCTGACATTGAACAATTCAGTGCCCTAATGGGTGGAGAGAGAGAGAGAGAGAGAGAGAGAGAGAGAGAGAGAGAGAGAGCCAATCATATAATACAACACTACTCTTCCATTCTCAATATAATGTTTTCAACTTTAACAGAGGGCTCTAATTTTTACTCTTCAATATCTTTCAAAACCGAAAGCAAACTAGCTCTATAGAATCAACATTTCCGTCGTGCATGCTCAAGTTAAGCTCTAGTTTCTCCATTTTCTGGTCCTCGTCATCCTGCAAAGTCCAATTGAAACGCAAAATCAACCATCGACTACTCACCATCCGCAAAACTCTAGACCGGAAGTCAAATATCGAAAAAAATGAGAACTAACAGATTTATCCCACAAGATAAGCATGTGCACCAAATCTTCCATGTCTCCAGTACTCACGATCTCTTGCCAACTATCCCTCTGCATCTACTTCAAAAGACAATGAAGCCCTAATATTATCATTAAGGTATTCGAGTGGTTTCATGGAAACTGACCGTGGATAGAGTTTCGAACCCCCGTTCATGATCACCGAAGGTATTGTTTGATCGACTTCCGAGATGAAACCCTTCTTCTCTTCCACCTGTATTAGCTGTAGCCACTCTCTCGCCGTTCTGCATCCTATGATCTCTGCTTCAAAGTTGGAATGCTCACAAGGCACAGCCCTTAGCTTGCCTGTCCTTCAAGTAATTCAAGATCAACTGAGTGTCGCCTCCAAGGGGCAAGGGTCCTTTGCTTACAACTCCTCATGTAATTCCTGCAGTCACACTCCATGAAGCCAACATTCATAATTCCACCATATTCTGTGACGAGGGCAGACATAATTCCTCCACGGCCAATCCCAGCACCCTGCAAGGTATCAAATTATCAGAACCCCAGACATGACGATGAGAGCGAAGGTATCAACTATCAAATTATTTTTAGGTTCTAAACACTTGAAATGATTTCTGCAAAAGCATCTGTTATATACTTCTTGCACAAAAAACAATTTAAATGTTTTTTTTTTCAAAATTCAGCTGTATTTTTTAAATAAGGATCGATTCCATTAAAAGTGTTTCATGTAATTATTAAAAAAAAAAACACTTTCAAACATGCCATTAATCGATAACATTTATCATTTGATGTCTCATCATGTTACTCAATTACTCCAAAATATTTGATATATAATTAATGATACAAACAAATCAAAAAATTTAATTGGAAAATTGATTCTGAAGGAACGTGAATACCAATACCATGTGAGCGGAGTCAGCGACTCACAGCAAGGCGCCGTCCAGTAATTATTTATTTGTTTATTAATTAAAAATCCACAAAAGAAAAAGCGAAAAAGGGGTAAAAGTGGTCTTTACAGGGTAGTACTACTCATTAATCTCGCTGGGACGGTTGTGAATGAGATCATTCCACAAACTAAGTTTAAGAGGAAATTTGTTAGTCGTTGGTCACATGCAAGTTCGTTATTTTTACTAAAAAGGCTAAATTGAACAAAATATATTTGTGGTGTGGTAAAATCAAGGTTATAAAAGAAGTTAGATCTTAGTCGAGAGACGAGTTGGGGCTTAACATTTAGGCGATTAAGCGGGGGTCTATGCAGACTACGCGAATTTAATTAAACTCACCTCTTTTATTTTAATGTAAATAATATCGTTTATTAAAATAATAAAAAAAACAAAACAAAAGGTGCCTACTTACACTCTAAAAAAATATACTTGTATTGAGAATTTGAAAAAAAAATAAAACTTAAGTCATTATGGCATTAATATCATTACAGACTAATGCAACAAAAATAAGAAAAACTCAATGATTCAATGTCAATATATGTAAATGGATCGTGTAGAGAGACATGGAGAAGAGAAACACAAAACGACAAGAGAAATAATACGGGTTCTTTTTTGGTAGGTTCACAAAAAAACATTTTAACTTAATTAAAACAATTAAAAAACAATGGAACTCTAAGCCTTGAATCGCCTAGCCATTGCGCAATTTTCATCTATACTAGCATTTGTCTACACACTTTGTGTGTATGAACACATTTTTTTTTAAATGAGAGAGAGAGAGAGAGAGAGAGAGAGAGAGAGAGAGCGTGGGGGGAGAGGGTTTTTTTTTAAAATTTTAAAAGTTGAGGTATTTTAACATCATCTGTAGGTGAGGCTTCAATAAAAAACAGTAAAATTTAAACCTGTGAAATTACATTATTGCCCATCGTTTTTTTTGTGTGATAGAAGACTAATTTGTCTTTTCACCCTCTTTTGGTTGACAAAGAAGGTTTTATTAATTAGTAGAGATTTTCGCCTAAATCATATCGGTCCTTGATTGTCTAGCGCCTAAGCGCCGCCTAGGCTCATTTTTAGAACAGTGGGTAAAATGTCAATGTTAGTAATGTAGTTTAAAAAACTCTCAATAATAACTGTGACTAAAGCTCGTTATCTATCTGTCTAAAATCAAACTTTTCATTCAAATTCTTTCTAATTCAAACCGCCATGTGTATGACTCGCACATGATCAAAATGATGGAATATGAACAAAAAATTCGAGTTTGGATAGATTAGTAATGAATTAAACCCAATGATATTGTTAACGGTTTTCTTACGATATTGATAACATTGACATATCACTCACGCAACTTCGAAATTTAACATAGTTTTAACTGCCCGTTTGGTCTATTTCATCATGTAGTATGTGATCCGATTTGTTTATTTTTTCAAAACAAAAAGTCGACCTTGCAAAAACCCACTGAAATAAAATTATTTAGCATTTTCTAACTGTGATCAAATAAATAGATAAACATAAGCTTTTGATAAAGAATGTAGATGTTTGAGACGACAATCAAATAGATAAGCGATTATCATACAACATGATCTTGATTCAGGATTTTTTTTTTAAATGCACAGTTTTGATTATTAATTTGCATCATGAGCCCAAAGAAGTTCACATCAAATTAATTTATTAACTAATTAGTACTATGATAATAATTTTATTTCACATAGATGGTAATAGAACAACTTATATGGAACGAGTTTATTATCAAATAACGACATTATCTAATAACATTTGAAATTATTTTTAATAAAAATAATTTTAAAACTAATCTTTAGTAAAATTTTTGGAATCGTTGTAATAGGGGTGGGGAAGTTTGGTATATGGGTGGACGGGTCTATGTTCTCTCTCTCTTGGTCTTTTGTGTACATCACCGATAGAAAGTGATGTAATGATGCGTCTAACAGAGAGAGCCCCAGAAACAGAAAGAGAAGGCAGCTGCGAGCCTGCGACGGTGACACCAATGCTACTCAACACTGACCACATCGTCTCGAACCCAGCCAAGTTTCAATCTTTATTTACAAATTAATTTATTGGGTCGGATTAAATTGCTCCGAAGGAGAACAAGACGAAAAGTTGCAGAAGCAGACTTGGTGGAGATGAAGGAGGAAGAACATCAGAAAATGGCGGTTTTCAAAGGCAGGGATAAATTCGGGTCCAATGTTTTGCACATGTTTGTGGCTCTGGGTATTTGGCTGGGTACAATCCATTTCAACGTGGCTCTGATTCTCTTCACAATCTTCTTCCTTCCATTTTCCAAGGCCCTTCTGTAAGTGTTCATCTTTCTCAAACCTTTTTTTTTCTTTCTAAATTTTTTTGGTCATTTAATTTATTGATTTATTTTCTGAAAATTTTGAAATCTTCAGTGTATTTGGGTTGCTTGTGTTGTTTATGATCATCCCAGTTGATGAAAAGAGCAAAATAGGAAGATCACTTTCCAGGTAAAAGTTTACCCTTTTTAGTGTTTTTGCTCCTTGGCAATAGCAATGCTACATTTTGAGGGAGGAGGATTCTCCCCCTCCTAATTTCTCTCTCATTTTCTTCATTTCTATTTGAACGGTTATGATTTAATCAAACATCTTATATTGATTTTTTTTTATATACACAATAAGACAAAAAATAATATGTGAGAGGAGGGGATGGTAATAAGATGAGAGAGAATCCTACCCTCTTTTTGAGGGATTTATCTGTGCAGAACGTCATGTGCGCAATTTTTTAACTTCAAATTTGATTCTTTATAGTGACATTGATTGTTTTAGGGTGTAGAATCGTTGTTAGAGCTTGTAATTTTGGTTTATAGTATTAAATTAGTTAAAGACAGGACGTCCTGCACAAAGCGGAACTGACAGGTTTACAAGTAATTTATTTTGGTTTGAATTGGATTTTCAGGTACATATGTAAGCATGCCTGTGCTTATTTTCCTGTGACGCTGTATGCAGAGGATATCAATGCCTTTGATCCTAATCGCTCTTATGGTATCTCCTCTTTTCATCGCGGATATATGGAAGTAGAACTGGTTACAAAATTTTAATTAGAAATAGAACTGAAGTACATAAACCATGGGTTTAGTGTGCTTCCAGTTCTATTTTTGAGTAAAAGTTTGTGGCTGGTCTTGTGCATGTTTCCCAATGTATTTTAATCCTATTAGAAGCTTTGATGAATTAATAATTTGAGTGGCATTTGGGTCTATGTGGTTCATGCAGTCTTTGGTTATGAACCACATTCGGTTTTGCCAATTGGTGTTGTTGCACTTGCTGACCTTACTGGGTTCTTGCCTCTACCCAAAATGAAGGCCCTTGCGAGTAGCGCGGTAAGACTACTTTGCTTCATTGGCACTATCCTTTCTTCTTTTCATATCGTGTCTCTTTTCTACAATTTCTTAGCTACACTTTGTGCAAGAATTATGTTTAGGTGTTCTACACACCATTCTTGAGACATATATGGACATGGTTGGGTCTTGCACCGGCCACAAAGAGTAATTTTATCTCTCACTTATCCGCCGGTTATAGTTGCATCATTGTGCCTGGTGGAGTGCAGGAGACATTTTATATGGAGCATGGCACTGAGGTTTACATCTATAATATCTTTCTTGTGCTCTTGCTGTACCTTTTCATTAAATCAGCCATTGCTATGTGCACTAATCTGACAATCAGGTGGTGTCTGTTTTCTCAATTGTAGTTCCGTTTCTAATTGCTAATCCGTTGCTTTCTTTGTAGATAGCATTCCTTAAGTCAAGAAGAGGATTTGTTCGCATAGCCATGGAGCTGGGCCATCCCCTTGTTCCGGTTTTCTGCTTTGGTCAGGTATCACCATTTCCTATCTAGTTTTTCCACCTATTAATTCATCTACAAAGTTAGCTAGTTGCATAGTATCTGTTTTGCGTCTGTTTGCTGGCTTTTCTGGTCCCAGCCTGTATTGGTTTCATTAGTTTTCTAGCTACTAAGATTAGTTTGTTGCAATTTCTGCACGGTTTCAGACATCCATATTTCGGGATCATTCAAAGGGTCATTATGTTTATTACATCTCTAGTTGTTGATTGTACTTTTCTTGTCTCTCATGCATGTGCTTCATTTAACAATGAAATGATATTTCCGTTTCTTTTCTTATGATCCGTCCATGTTGCAGTCAAATGTTTACAAGTGGTGGAAGCCAACTGGGGAATTAATTTTGAAGTTTGCTAGAGCTATCAAGTTCGCCCCAATTTTCTTCTGGGGAGTATTTGGGTATGCATTCTGAGTTATCGCCTTCTTCTTAATAGTACTCTTCATGAGTAGAACTTTTATCTTTGCAATTAGCTTTGGAAAGTACATCTGTAGAAACCGAAAGGAAAAACTATACCGGAGAAAAACTTATCCCATTAGATTGAGAAGAAATTATGCAACTTTTGAAGCATTCGTTTCTTTTACTAACCAAACAAGGAACTTTTATAATTCAATTTTTGCATTCGACCTACTCTGTTGATTTGTCATGTATATTTGTACATTTATGATTGAAATTTAGCAGCACTATGGTTTTTGGTAACTGTTAATGGTTCATATCATGCTTCTCCATTGCAGAACTCCTGTGCCCTACCGTCATCCAATGAATGTGGTGGTTGGAAAGCCAATTCAACTCATGAAAACGTCACAACCCACGATGGAAGAGGTATGGATTCCCCCAGAACAACTGAGCATAACATATGTGTTTAGTGCCCTGTGAACATCAATCGTGGAGAACCGGTACTTGAGCTGTATTCAAATTACTTTATTGCCTTCTTCCTGTTGCCCTGGACCACCCCCCCCCCAAAAAAAAAAGAAAAGAAAAGAGAGACAGTAATGCCTGTTCCACGCCACCTCTGTCTCCGTCTTTGGCTTTCTTCTTGCAATTGAAACTCCATTCGGTTCACATCTCTTATCTTCAGCTTTGTTCTTGCAATTGAAACTCCATTTGGTTCACATCTCTTATCTTCTACAGAGCAGGATTATGTGTTTTTCATATTTATAAAACTTGTTTACTTGGGGACTTTCTCCATATAGAGCTATTAATGTTTTCAAAACTACAGACATAGATTTGACAGCGAAATACATGCAAGTGAAGTTTTATTTTGTAAAAAACAATGCCTTATCCGGGTTATCTCACTGAGTGAGGTCGGCTGGATGATGCAACTCCACGGAGATATATATTTTCACAGGTGTGTAGCTTAATATCGATGATGCTGAATTTCTGAGCTCATACTTTTTTCTTTTCCAGGTGAACGAAGTGCACGGTCGGTTTGTTGCAGCACTGCAGGATCTTTTCGAAAGGCACAAGGCTCGGGTTGGTCACGCCGATCTTCAGTTAAAAATTCTTTGATCAGATCGTACGTATCATAGCTATGTACACCTACACACGGCTCCCTCTTCACTCTTTTTTTCTGTTCATTTTCTGGGAAAATTAGTGTTAACATGTGGTACTAACTATAAAGTTAGATTGTAAAAATGATGGTTGAAGAATCGCTCTTGAAGTCTAAGGACTCGTTTATAAGTGCTTTTAAAATGAACGCTTTTGGTGAAAAAATTTTTGGATCCAATCTTTGGAAAAAAATGAGGTGAATATTGAAAAAGCACTTCATGTGTTTTGTAACGCAAATACATTTTCTCTTAAAAACGTTTTAGTAATTTAAAAAGTACTTTCACATGAGCCCTTAAGTAGTGGTCAAGCTGATAATCAAAACCTTCATATGGACAAAAGAAAGTGGCATAATCATGGTTGTAAATTAAAATCTCTCTAAATTAATTCATACTTTATTTCTTTGTTCAATTAATTGTTTCTGTCATACGCGTCTTCACTTGATCGGATACGCTTATTATATGATACTAAAACACGTCAAATGGTATAATCAGTTCACTTGAAATAATATAAGGGATGACAATTTTGATCATTATTTGTGAATGGATATAATATTTTGGCACCGCATATTATATTGCAAAGACTGAATATGTCACGTGATCAGTTTTGAATTTAAAAGGACGTATCTTATCTTTCTAAAAACCATTGAACAATTCAGTGCCCTAATCAATCATCATAATACGAGAGAGAACTAACGATATCATGTGTATAAAGAGAGAAAATATAATTTTAGTAAAAAGAAAAATTAATTAACTGCAAAATGTAAGAATTGAGGGCAATTAAACGACGTCGTTTGCAGCGCGAAGTGTCTCAGTTTCACCTGAGAGGGGAAATTAAAAGCATCGAATTTGTGGGCCGATTAATATAAAATAAATAGAAAGAAAATCGGCTGAATATTTAATAGAAAAATAAAAAATTAGGGTTCTTCATTCTGGTGGTACCGTACGTTGGATTAGGGCACGAATTTGGACCTTCGTCTTCTTCAATTCTAACCCAGGTACGCAGCTCCTACAATCCCCCTGTTTTTTCTTTCCCCAATTTCTGAATTTCTTTTCATTTGCGGGGAAAAAGAAACGATTTTTTTGCGAGACAGCTTGAAAATTTCAATTATTTTGATACAATCGTTTGCGTTAGAACCGCAGATAATTAATTTTCTGATATAATTAACTAATTTGTTCGATTCTGCTTTTGACTGATATAATTGCCCGTTGTTCTTGTTTGTAGCCCTAATTTTTTAATTTTTTAATTTTTTTTTTAGTTCTTTTGTTTTATTTTTTGTTGGATGAGTGGAAAGTTAACTGCTTTTATACCTAGGAAGATGAGTGATACCGAAGAGAAGGAGGAAACTGGACGAGAATTGCCAGCTGATGCTTTAAATAATGGGAAACCGGAAAATGATCATAACAAGCTGAATAATTCTCCGAATTCTGGAGATTCTGGGCCGGTCCAGGAAACCCCGAATCCTGCTAAAAATGGCGAAGCTCTACCCGTTAAAACAGAGGTTGAGATGACCACTGATGACACAACTAGTGTAGAAGTAGAACCACAGTCCATATCACACCAATCTGGTCAAAATTCGTCTTCTCCTTCAGTCACAATAAATGGCGAGGACGAACAATTAGTCAAGCCAGATACCGAATCCTTAAAGGATGAGGATGAACAATTAGTCAAGCCAGATACTAAACCCGTAGCTGATGCCAAGAGTGCTGAAGCCCAGGATTTGCCTCAAAGTAATAATCATGGCTGTGATGATGACAACGCTGTTTCCACAAGTCTTCCAGAGGCTGATAAACCTACTGTTGGTGTTAAAACTGAAGTTACTCAATTGCTGGAGCAGGGATCTGGTGGTGCTGCTGAAGAAAGTGTAACTGTGAGTCATAAGGAACCTGTTACGCCTCACGCCGGATCTTCTGATATAAAAGCTGATTCTGGGAGTGGGGAAGAATTGAAGAGTAAGGTGGATGAAAAAGATGTTACAACACCCAAAAATGATGGAACTCCAAACTCAAAGGGTATGTTTCTTTTAGATGATAGCGACCTGTATGAAGGTAATGATTCTGGGACAGAAGAGGAGCAATCAGCTTTCATGAAGGAGGTGGAAAATTTCTTCAAGGAGAGGAGCATGGAATTGAAACCTCCGAAGTTTTATGGAGAGGGTTTGAATTGCCTTAAGTAAGTCTTTAGTTTTACTTGTCATTTTTACTGATTCTGTCTTGTTTACTAATTATATGAATGTTTGTTTATTTCGACTGATGTTTTTTGACATTTTATTGGTACAAGGCTTTGGAGGGGTGTGATTAGATTGGGCGGCTATGATAAGGTATGCAATGTGCATTTTTAGTCGTAAAGGTCCATATATTAGTATAGTTATATAGATTACAAGTTTTCATTTCCAGAACCATATTCTTTTCTTGTTGCAAGCACATATATGATCTGTCTGCTTATCGTAGGTGACCTCAAATAAGTTGTGGCGGCAAGTGGGAGAGGCCTTTAGACCTCCAAAGTAAGGAACAACATCTGTTCAACTCCATTATTATGTACATAGTACAAGCTCCATTATTTGGAGATGTGGAACTTCTAGAAGTACTGATAGTTTGCCTTAATTCTCTAATTGATATAATCTATGAGCACTGAAATTGGGGGACTTCTTTCATTGGCAATACATTGTTGGTCATTTGGTTCTCCTTTGTTATTTGTAAGGGTCAACTTTGTTGTGTTTATATCTGTTTACTATGCATACTGTTGTGCAAAAAGTCCTTACTAAAAAGAACATAAAATGTAGATATAGATAAAGACTTGAAGTAAAGTTACTGTGTTTCTAGTTGTGAAATTTCTTTAGTTTCTATTTAACACTTTTGCTGTCTTGGAAAGTGGAAAAGGGGTGGGGTGAGGGAGGGGGCTAAAAATGTCCAATATTGTTTACTATGTGTTAAAAGATATTTTAATTTCTTTTCTATTTCTGCTGCAGGACATGCACTACGGTTTCATGGACATTTCGAGGTTTCTATGAGAAGGTTTGTGTGCACACACTTGTCATGCAAGCTACATCTTTCTTATAGATTCTCCATAGCTAATTAGTTGCTATGTGTTTGTAATTTCCCACCTGTTAAAGTTCGATATTGGATCAAGAAACATGGGATTGAGCAACCATATTCGTAGACTTAATTGCCTGCTATGATAGAGCGAATGCTATGATTGAGCAAATCTGGGTCTGTCCATCTTCTTGACCATGTGGACGTGTGCTTTAGTGGCCTGAGTTGGAAATTAATTGTAAAAGCTTATATTTGAGTCATGTGTGATTGCCTCAGTATTACTATAAGTCCATTATGTCAAATTGTCAATCCCCTTTTAACAGTGATTTATTAAATATCTTCCTTGGAGTATTAATGTTTATATGTTATTTATTATTGGTTGTTCTCATGTGACTTCAGGCACTCCTAGATTATGAAAGGCATAAATTTGGTACTGAGCCACCAATCTCTTCCCAGCCAGAGCCTATGAATATCGATAACCAGGTAAGTTGTGATCTTATGACCTGGGATCTTATGATTTTGTGGCGTTTCTTTTTATCCCTCTTAGGTATGGTGTTTATGCCACTTTGTTCATCTCATGATTTAATGTTCCATTGAATTAAAATGGTATCCATCTACTGCCAAGATTATATATGTTCATTGTTAATCGCATGAAAAATTTCTACACAACGAACTTTTGCATGTCAACCTTGAAAATTGGTGTAATTATTTGTTCTTAACAAGGAGTTTCTTCAACGAGCCCAACACTTAATGCATGATTGTGGTAATTAGGCTGCAGGATCAGGTCGAGCAAGAAGAGATGCTGCAGCACGTGCCATGCAGGGTTGGCACTCACAACGTATCACTGGGAATGGTGAAGTCAGTGACCCTATCATAAAGGTCTGGAAAGTATAAAGATTTTTGCTCTAATTTTTTTCTGTGTTTTATATTCCTTCCATATAGAAGTTGGTTCTGATATAGTACTAACATCTCTTCTGTTTCTTTAGGATAAAAATGCAAATTCTTTGCAAAAGCGTGAAAAACAGCTTAAAAGCATCGGTATGGCCTCTTAGTGGAACTGGTGTCCTTTGTAATTATATAGTTGGTGTATAATTTCTCAGCTCAGATTTTGTATGTTGACATCAGGGTCACTTAAAAGAAAGAAGCCACCTTATGTGGAGCATGTGGTAAAAGCTGCACGTACTAAAGCATCTAAGTTACAGTTGAGATAATGCTCTATTTTTATTTCATTTGTCTACATAATATATCAGGAAATTGTTCAGTGACAGTGTACACTGTCGACATTTTACTCTAATGTTAACTTGGCTTTGTTTTGTGTCTGTTTGGGCAGATTGGATGTAGATGTGGTTGATCTCGGACCTCCAGCAGATTGGGTGAAGATCAATGTGCAGAGAACTGTAAGTTCCTAGACATGTTTGAACACAAGGAAATTTTCATTTTGTGGAATTTTTCACCAATCCAGTATACTGAAATATGTCATGTCTGCAGAAAGATTGTTTTGAGGTCTATGCTTTAGTTCCAGGGCTTCTACGTGAGGAGGTAAGTATACATATTCCTGAATCTCTGGTTCTCCGTCCTTTTGCTTTGCTACTGTACATTTCTTTACATTCTTGTAGAGAGAATTTGTATATTCTTTTAGAAGACGTGTATGCTAGTGCTTGTTTTGTTCTGTTCTTATTAAGGAAGGAATGGCAGTTAATCACAAGCCAAGTTATAAGAACAGGAAGTAACATGATCGGACAAATTTTGGACCCCTTTTAAAGGATCAGAAAACCACAGGCAATTTGTGCTGCATTCAACTAACTGTTTCGAGCTGGGGGAAAAAGAAACAAAAACTATCTAAAAATGAACCAACTTCATCAGTTGCCCTTATTATTAAATGTGAAGCTGGTGGAATCCGGCAAGTAGCCTCCTGATAACTTCTCAAGGCTGTTTCTTTGAGCTTTTGTTAAATTATGCCTTGGCAGAGTACATGTTTACATATCGAGTCCTGCTTGATATCTGTTTGATGTATTAAATATCAGGTTTCTGTTTTGGCAATTATACTGCCTAACCTGTTCTTTCGGAAAAAAATCTCAGGTGCGTGTGCAATCCGATCCAGCTGGGCGACTGGTTATAACTGGAGAACCTGAGCATCTTGATAATCCATGGGGTGTCACAGCTTTCAAAAAGGTGCGTTTCTTTTTCTTTTCTTTTTTTTTTCTTTTCCTCTTTTGGGTGTTATGAAATGTGTGAGAGAAACTACTCAGATTAGGAAGTAAAGAAAATTAATCAGATTTCTTTGATGATATGGTGAAACTGGTCACAACGAGATCTTTTAGCAAACAAAGAACTGAACAGTTTCAAGAAAAAACGACGAATCTTTAGGGTTGCTTGAGAACTATGTAAGAAGCGAATCTCCCTTGGAAAATCGAATACAAGATGTAAAACCATGATGCCTTTGTAAGCTACTCGCTTCCAAAGTTAGGCACCGTGGCTGCTGTGTTCGTGTTAAACAGACCACGGACATAGAGACCGGACTTCGAATTTTCTCTTTGGCATTATTGACCTGTTATTGGCTTTGTGAACAGGCTGTCACCTTACCGTCAAGAATTGATCCACACCAGACATCAGCAGTGGTCACCCTGCACGGTCAGTTGTTTGTTCGCGTTCCATTTGAGCAGTCGGATCAGTAGCATTTCGCGGTGTCCGTCCTTGACCATCAGGCTCTTCTGTAGAAATTAGACAGACTCTACCAACCGTCATCCGGCCAAGTTAGTTAGTTTAGTTGGTTATAATCCACATGTTCCGCGGAGCATCCGGACCTTAATGTTGACTCATTTAGTACAGGATATAACCCAACCGTTGTACTTATTTTCCAACATGTTCGGTTTAATCGTTGATGTTACATGGTAACATGCCTAGGAATCCTCATTCATTCATTTTCTTGAAGATGTACATGTTCTGAAGATGCTATTGTACAATTTGAAAGGGCATTTGGCAAGGCAAAAGAAAATGCTTTCTGTAAATTTGAGTAACACAACAAAATGATGAACGAGTTACGAAAATTGGCGAGATTATAACCAACTGAATAGGTAACCGAGGACCCTCACGGGCTAGTTGCCATTGATGCCAAGTCCAACTCTTCATCGGAATCAATCACTTCTTCGAAATCGTAAAACGGATTTGCCTGCAACGGAAGCTCCAAGTGAGAACGGAAATATTTTCACATGAACATTTGACTCCAACGCGAAACTAGAAACTTAGGAATTACCTTTGGTCTTGGAGTGATTGCTTCAAAGCTATGAAATACAGGATCATCAAAGTTAGGGGGTTCCAGAACAATGTAAGCCCCTTTATTGCGGTACCTCTCTTCTGTTCCCTGCATCACAGGAAACATGAAAAGATTAGCCTATTATGGTGTGAGTTCGGTTCTAATGTCCCGCGAGAACGAGAGCACAATATAATAAACTCGAAGGCTCAATCGAGAGTTAAGAAAGGATCACAACAGAACTCAAAGGAGATGGAATAGTTAAACGAATAATCAATAGCCATTCATTAACACGCAGAAACACGTTTCACGTGCTGCGTGACATACACGAAAGCACCATTCTGAATGAGATGCTTAACAGCACCCAATCTACTTTAAAAGGAGAAGGATCTTAGAAGGAAACATGTAAAACCTCATCAAAACTTAGAGCAATTTGGCAAAGGAAAACTGTACACTGCCAACATCCCATAAATGAACAGTTATGCAAGGAATTCACTAAAAACTGTGTTAATGAACTCAACGAATACCAATCTAAAAGGATCATGCACAAACCTGGAATTGTGGGTAGTCTGGAGCACTAAATAGAGTAATGAGCTTCCCGGACTCCACAACGTGATCTATGGTGTACCCGTTATCCATTCCACCAAGACCTGGCCTCTTTTCCCGTGCATCCGGGCCTTCATGCGATCTGATTATCAACTGTAGTTTTAACAATATAGAATAACCGAAATCTTAGTATTGCATCTCTATTATGATTGTTAGTCATGCAAATACAACACAAGTAAATGTTACAAGAGAGAGGAAAGAACTCATCACGGCCTCTGTGCAAAGAAACATTAGAGCTGCTAGTCATTTTTAAACAGAATTAAACACTATGCATTTTCTTTCCTTACTTGGTAAAATTTAACGAAATACATAGTCGAACCCCACCAACCATCTACCTATTGAGCCAAGGCCAAGGTGGTTAAAAATTATCAAAGCAACAACAAATCCATGAGCACCTCCATGCTCATATGCAAGCCTTCATAGTTAAGCCTTAACTGTCTTTGTGTACTAGAACATACAAAAATGTCTGGTGGTACTAACCTATTTGGCATCAACATTACGTAAGGGTTTCAAATTATTATTTTGACTAACCACCTTGGCATGGCTAGTAAATGCTAAGTTTTTGAATGACTTGCCAAACTTGTAAATCCACATTTGAATATAAAATGTTACCTCAGAAGGAAAAAATAGTTATCTGCTACATGCTACCCAACCATCACCTCACTTGGAACACAACAATACCAAAATTAATCAAAAGTTCTGTACCGAAAAGTAAATGCGGTTTGTATCTAGATTACAATTAAAGCATGCGATGCTTTGCAGTTGCATTACGTTATCAATTGAATGCATCACTTAACGACGAATGAACAAGAAGCAATTCTCCATGAAGCAGACAAAGAAAAGCATATTGAATGCATCACTTAATGACGAACGAACAAGAAGCAATTCTCCATGAAGCAGACAAGAAAAAGCATACTCTTAAAGATCAAAGTATCAACATTATATCCTAAAACATGCATTTTTCCACAAAACTAACATTCACTTGCCTAAAACTAAGAATGTAGATTCCAATCTTGCTATTACCTTGAGTTGAAACTTCTTGAGAAAATCCTCAGTGCAGTCAGGGCCCCAAAGCAGACCTATGCCTCTCTCTTTATTCGGAGAAAGGCCGGGCTTCATGGAGGGATCTGACCACAGCACATCACCAGGAATCAAGTTTGAACCTTCCCACGGAGGATCAAGAACCGATCTTCGAGCCTTATTTAATTCTTCAAAGGAGCCAAGAGACAATGTACTACTGGGTTCAGGATTGAAAGATATCCTCCTATTCTTCTTTCCTTTTGATCTCTTGGGGGTGGCCGGTGTGCTGCGAAACAGCCCGCCATGAGCGGTATATACATATTTACCAACCATGGAGGTCAAGGGAAGACCTTCAAAGCACCCAAGACATTTTCGGTACACATGCTTCCCTTTATCCCCATACTTTGTCAGTACTTCCTTCTCGAATCCGTAAACTGAAGTGCAGTATTTCGATTCGTGATTTCCTCTCAAAAGATAAACACTTCTAGGCAAAAACACTTTCCAAGCTAATAAAATCAAAAAGCTTTCGAGCCCCCAAGCCCCTCTGTCGACGTAATCGCCATTGAAGACGAAGAATCGGTTTTCTGATGGAAACCCAGCATCGTTTAGAAGGTAAAGGAGGTCGTGCAGCTGACCATGAAGGTCTCCCACGACGACCACCGTGGATTCCGAGCCTAACTGATCGACGGCGACGCAATTGGCTTCTTTGTGGAGGATCTTGGAGGCGCAGAGGACCAAGCTATCAAAAACTTCCACCGGAAACACGTCTGGCAATTGGGTCGGGTCTAGATTTCTGGATGCCCAATCAAAAACGGACATAAGGTTCTGAACCCATTCGAGGCTGAGTTTTCCGTCCGCCGGCCAGCCAACTGGGGTTGCCGGATTAGGCAGCGGCGGTGATGGGTTGTGTTCGGATTCGGAGTTGGTGACAGCGGAAGAAGCCGAATCAAAGACCGACGGCGGCGCTGCTTCTGCAACTTCTTGAGATGCAGATGGAGCAGCCGCTTGTGCAGTCTCTGCATCTGAATTGCATGACATCTTTGATCAAACCCCAAAAAATACGACTTAAAAGTGAATTTTTATGAATTTATATACATGAATTCGTCTGGGAATTTTGCAGAATACAACAAATAGAGAATGCACTTCGAATTGTTGCTACGAGTTTAAACACGTAGTCCAATGCCGGGTAAGCATAGAAAAGCACCCGGCCCCGCGATAGTTGGGGAAATTTTTTTAGCGTACTAAATTACGGTCTGGTACATTAATGTGATGATAAAAGTACTTAAAATTAAGCACTCAATCATTTAGTTTATCCGACTGTTTTCAACATATTAAAAAATCTCTCTGTTAATTGAAGTAAAAAATGGAACTTCCAAACTTTATTGAGTTGGTTATTGGTATTGTAATCCATTTGCATCTGTGGGTTCTTAGTTTTAAGTTTCAGGTCAATAATATAAGGCTTTTTAGGTAAAATGAATTCCAATATTGACATAACTTTTGACTTTGGTCTCTAAAATTTAAAATTGATGGAAGTGATCTTTGAGATTATTCATCGTCAATCATTTTGGTTATGCCGTAAAAAAATCTTCGTTGTGTTGAAGGTATTTTTGTTATAACCCCTCCAATCCACTTGAACTCTCTTTTGTTTAACAGAGATTTTTCACAAAATAACCAAAATAATTGACAATGGACATCTCAAATATCACTTTTATCGATTTTAAATCTCAGTGACTAAGGAGTTATAACAATCTCATAGATCATTTTGGCAAAAAAAAAATCATAATATAATGTTATGTATGTTTACATTTTTATATAATATTGTATTACTAGTTTAAAACGACATCGTGGTATCTCAAGTTGATGTGCAAATCTCAGGTATAACAATGTTTTGTGTGCGTATTTTCTTATAGTCAAAATAATATAAGATTATACAACAGACAACGCAGGACAATTTATCAAAAACCCAAGCTCAAAAATTAAGAAGCAAAAGCATCATTTTTCTTGTCTACAATTTTTGAAATTGCTTGCACATGACTTAAAAGTTATGAAGTTTACATCATATCGGCTCTAGTTCATCAAATTATCAAGCTTTCATTCGTCCAAAGTATCAAATTTTTAAACCCAAAAAAATTTAGTTATAAGGCCCAAACGTTTTTGGGTCAAGTATAAGGCCCAAACTTGGACTAATGAACAAGTGACTCTTATTGGGCAACGGTTTTTTTTTTTTTTTTTTTTGCTTTATTATGACGATATATGTACATTTAAGGTTAGGAGTTTTGGGTTCAGCTACAAAATTGACCAATCATAATAATTTGGTTCGAACTCGCCATCAACGATAATCGAATTTAAGATTTCTCACATACAAATAAAGAGAAATATCATTTTATCGCAATACTAAATGGTGCATTCCTCTATGACACCGACGCCATGAAATTTATTTCCCCCTTTTTAAGTTTAAAAAATTCAAAGGATTTTGTTTAAATTAGTTGAATGAAACTAAACGTTGGTAGACACTTGAATCTTAAAATTAAAGCAATTATATACATAGGCATATACATAAAAGGACTCGAGCTAAAATTAGTTAAATGATATTTAGACATGTAGCTTTCAGTGAGAGATTTGAGACATCTTTAATCGAGTTAAGCTTCTATTAGTTTTCCCACCTAACTAATTAAGATCCTAAAATGTCCAAATCAATATTACTCAAGAATCATGGAGTACCAAGCCTTATAATGTTTTAATTGTCACATGATTAAAAAATTGTGACCAAATGAAACATAGGTACTTGTTTTATTAGAATTCTTGTTTTTTTTTTTTTTTTTAAATAGTCAAAGTCGGAGGCGAAATATTTATCCAAAGGGAGGTTTAATAAAACACTCCTGGTACTGTTTACTTTTAACGAAAAACCGTTTTTTTACCTTTAACTGTCACTATTCACTATACCTTTAAAAGTGGCTTTTCGTTAAAAGAAAAGTTTTCAAGCCCTTTTCGTTAGTTTTCCTTTATCCAAATAAAAGTGAAAATCTTTAAAAAAAAATATATGTCGAGACGCTTTTAACAGTATGTGATTTTAAGGATTGCCACTTGGACCTCGTTATCATCGGCCATGTCACTCTGAATAATATACTACTGTTTTCCTTTCCAGGCTTCTGATAAAATGGGTTACCAACAAACAGATCTTTGGATGCCAACATTGATCAAACATCCCACCTTTTACACTTTAGGAGTTCCAACGTTGTTGGAGGGCCACGACATCCCTCTGTGTCTCGAAATCTCTACCAAATTTTTTTTTGGTCAAACTAAAATACTTCCAATAACCATTTATATTGCTACGTTATAAATCGTTGTTATAAACAAATGGATTAATGAATGGTGGGAGTAGTTAAGCTAGAATCGTTCTAAGATTAGTAAAATTCTTTAACTTGGTCTCTAAGATTTAAAATCGATAAAAATAATTTTTAAAATTGTTTTTAAGAAAATTTACGTTAAATTAAAAATATTTTCGTCAAATCAACTATTTCACAATAACTGATGATTAATACTCTCACAGACTAACTTTATTAATTTTAAACTAAAATAAAGAGTTGTACAATTTCATAAATAATGTTAAAAAAAAAGCCTCATTCACATGAAATTTGGCATTTTGCATTCAAATTTCGATGTGATTTGATATAATTTCCAAATGTCTAAGGACCCCCTTTTGCTACTCAAAATCGTGCCTTGACTTCCCACGCATATGCACGCAAATTAACATACCAACTACTACTAGCTCCCATTAGGATCTGGTGAGGGGTAGTCAACAGTACAGATAATTTTGGACCGCTATAGGTCTTTTCATTGATAAGAAAGCAAAAAAAAAGAGAGATTGACAATAAAATAGAATCCTAAGTTCGAAATGTCTCGATCAGTTATTCGGTTGATGATAAAAAAAGAAAAAATTTAGTACAGTTCTCCACCTCAATGACAAGAAAACGGATTGATCAGATTGTTTTGAGTCTAACTCATAATGATCATTTATCAAAGAATGATTATAATTATCAAATGTTGAACAACCATATAAATTAACTTACGATACTTAATTCACATTCATGAAAAGTATTAATAATTATGAGTTTCAATACATCTACCGATTTATTGATACAGTGAATATCTCATATATTGTGCGACAAAGTAAAATATATCTGCCGCATGGCCGTGTTGGCTTCCAAACATTGACGTGGTAGACTCCTAGTTGCTTGATAGTCGCATAGAAATTTTTGTGGAGGTCCTCTGAATATACGAGATGACAAAGTCAGCAAAATATCTGGTCACGTATGTATTAGTGATCGACTTCCAGTGTAGTAGACTGATAAGCATTGATGCTAGCGTGAGTTCTGCATCGATGGCCCGAGTCGGCCATCCTCGGCACTCTTCTTCCTGCCATAACTACAACGGCCTTAGTTATGCTTAATCAATATTCAAGCGCTAGCTACATGACATGCCTTTAGAACCTTTGAGAAAGGTGATAACCAACAAGGAAAATCTGATTTATTTTGTCACATCTTTTCACCTTCCACTGATCTACTGATCTACTGATCATCTATTGTTTTGTAACCCTTGGTTTGTTTTTTTAATAAGTTTGTTTGGATGAAAGAGAAAAGATACGAGACTTTCTCAAAGTGAAAATATTTATAAATTTTCTGCCAACTCATAGTTTAACGCTAGTTCTCTTGTCAATATTATAAAATATTGTGTCAAAAAATGAGATGACAGAAAATTCATAAAGAGACTCACTTTCGATGAAATAAAGGTCTCTCACTATTTATAAATATTTAATAAAATAAATAACAATGTATTAGTCTTCAGTCTTTATATGTTAACAGAGATTAACAATTTTAATATTTCCCTAAAGCAGCCCAGCTAGTGACTAATTATTAATGTGCTTGAAAGATACTATTACTATTATTTATCGAAACCCCTATTAAAAAATTAACCACTCTACCAAAAAAAAAATGCCGACACAAGTCTATCAAAACCCTAATGTATCCTTAAAGGATTGGATAGTACTGTAATTCACACACTCATTTTACTTTATACATATTCTTATTAATTTTGGTCATTAATTTTCTTCAATTCATTCAATCAGATATGTAACACGTAACAATAGGTGTATGAATAGCACTATCTGAAAAATATTATTGCTATTATTAGTCAAACCCCTAATTAAAAAGCTAACCACTCTACCAAATAAAGCTCATTCACAAGTCAAACAATGTTAGAATTAAAACGCACGATACTATTAGATTACCAGTTGCCACGGATCACTCAATCGAAATCGACTTTGTCTACTAATTTGGCTACTTTAGTCATCTAATTTGAAAAGGGACACTAGGGTTTCCTCTTTCTTTCCCGTGGTCCTCCATTCATATAAATTATTCAAAATTAAGCTTTCTCTTAAACAAATGCATACTCCAGGTCACATCTATGTTGTTATATTAAAATCCGCCATCTCCTTTTTCTCTCAAAAGATACTTAGCTCAACTTGTTACATGCAAGAGTGATTTTTAGTGGGAATTTTAGTTAAAATAGTCATTGAGTTTGTTCACCGTCAATTATATTGGTCATTTTATGAAAAATTTATGTTAAATAAGAACTAAAATGACAAAATACTCTTAATTTAATAAGCAATGGGCCAAAATAATTTGACAAAATTTGGGGTTATTTTTGTCATTTTCTCTTATTTAACGGATATATTTCACAAAATGATCAAAATTAACAATGGACAAACTCAGGGAACAGTTCTATCGATTTTAAATATCATGGACAAAAGTGAGGAATTATGTCAATCTCAGACACTATTTTAACTAAAAAAAACTTTTTTAGTGACAAACATATCACATTTGACGTTGTATATAAACTTTATTTTGGAAATCATGCGAGACGGCTTAGTTCCTACTCACCTGCATATATATCTCAAAGTCGACACATATATACGTGGCAGATTGTGATTTGAAAGTAAAAAAAAATCACGAGCAATTCATTGCAATCCAATCTCAAATCACGGTGTATAAAATAATACCCTCAATATGAAATATACAGCTTGTTGAACATCTCCTTGTCGTGTACGAAGCCAAGCCACGTCATTTTACGTATATAAATAGTCTGATTCCGCAGTCCACCCAATTGACAATGCCGTCCAAAAGTCCAAAACACACCATAGACATTTCCAAGCCCCTTCCCTTCAAACCAAGCACCTCCCAAATCATCACGCTCACCATCCAAAAAGTCATCCCTCGACCTTGTTTATATATATCCCTACACCACAAACATACATCACATTACTTCTGCGAAAACCAAATGACAAACATGGGACACATCAACTACAACAGATTCAGAAACAGCAGACGGCACAGAGGTTTCCGGGTAAACCCTAGAAGATTTTCAGTCTCTAGGCTCCTACGATCCCGGTTCGTGTGTTTGTTCAGATTCTTGAGGTGTTCATATGGACAAGCTTTGCAGTGTCTAAGGAAAAGTATGGGAAGAAATAGTCCCGAGACTAGTAGTCCCGGTACTAATTATGGCCCTAGTAATATCAAGAGGAACAGCAGAACCAGCAGCAGGAGGAGTTTGGTCGGTAAAGAGATGAAACAAAACAAGGGACGGTTAGGATCAGCTGATTGCTGCAGACTCAGATCATTTGGACGCTCGAATTCTTTCTATGCAGAAGCCATTGCTGATTGTTTGGAGTTCATCAAAAGGTCTTCTGTTTCTGTTGATCAAAACCCCTAGTTTTTATTTAATTTTATATATGTTATGCTTTGGGCTACGACAAATATGTATATTATTGCTTGTGCTGGAAACTTGGTTTGGTTTTTCGTCTGTGTCTCTGTATATCTGATCTTGGTCAGGAGTTTTGGGTTTTCTGGAGGTGACATGAATTTTGTGTAAAAAGATTTACCAAAATTAATAGATTTTTGTATCGTGTTCTGATTAACTCTAATCACGTTCGTGTCGGTGAAATACCACCCCTAATGAGGATTAATTTGTAGTGAGATTCTGTGGTGGGTGGTATGGGGTGCCAATCTTTTGGGGAGGTTCGTGGTAGCTGTGGAATGCAGATTAAATTAACACCTAACATGTTTTTATATTAATTTGGTTTACTGAAGGAAAACTAAAAACAAAAAGGAAAAAGGAAATTTTCTTTGTTGAAATTAAGAAAGAAAAAGAAAAGTTGTGTGATTCATATTTGAAAAGGGTGCCCACCATCCAATTGCTTAATCGAGGATTAAAGCAAAGTCTATGATTAACAACGCTAATTGATGTTGAAGAATCCACTAATTACCACTTTATTTGGTTAATGATCTAATCCACATGGAACATGAAAGAAAAAAATGGAATGTGGCAAAGGGGCCTGGGTTATCTGTGAATTGGACTCCACACCCTAGAGGCCCAAAACAATTATAATTTGGGCTTAATCTGGATGGATATATTCGATACTTTGTGCTGCACTTGTACTTATTCTCTAAGACTTATGCATTGTAATTTGGGTTCTAACCCGCACACTACTCACTCTATTTCAATTTACTTTAAAATTTTATTTATTCACACGTTTTCACACTACCATTACTTTATGTCATCGTTACTTTTCAAGTGTTGGCCATCACAACTTGTTTTGAATGTCTAGTGGACATTCCAGATCAGGGTACGTCAGTTTAGTATGATAAGGATTATCACTAATAAAGCCCAATTTTGTGGGTGAAAAAATGGTAATTGATACGTTAGCGAAGCTTTTAGTTTCTCCATGTCCCAAAAACATAAGCTAATGAGAAGTGAGGTTAAAATGAAGAATAATTCCCAATGGAGTAAGACAGTGATTTGGATGAGTTTGGTTCTCATATATAGGAATCAAGCGTTTGAACTTGATTCTACAACGTTACTGATGTAAATGCGAGTTTAAAAGTTTTGCAAGCGATAATTTGACAAAATTCAAACTAATGAGACTCATATATTCTACTCTACAATTGAATGTGCTAGAAGAACAATAAGATGGAGTACATGCCATTCACTTATGACCAAGTGGACCCTAAAATATCCCTTGGCTTTTGGTTAAGTGACAAAGCAAAGCACAAGGTTACTTGCCATGTTCACAAGACACTCTATTCTTGCTTAGCAAGAAATTGTGTCTCCTCATATCCCAATAAACCACTATTCTATATATTAACCCACAATGAACATCAGAATCCAATTATCCACAGAAGCGTTTTTGTCACAAATTGCCCTTTTTTTATCAAAGTTTTTGCGGCGAAACGCGCGCTTGTTACAAAAGAAATTTGGATTTCAAATTGGCGGTCGTTTTGTTTGACCCGTTGTTTCGATCGGGGCACAATACGACTTGTCGTTTTTTCAGAAATGGTTTTTCGTCCAAACCCAAAGAAGATGATGAGCCTGCTGAGAAGAAGTCGCAGCGCACTTGGAGTAGCCGCAGCCGCCTCTTTCTCCTCAACGCGCTCGTCTTCTTCCGCTTCCGCGTCAGCAGCGCCCAAGCTACCCTCCGCCATGGACGACCTCAAAACCCTAAGGACCAAGGTTTGCATCATCGGCAGCGGTCCGGCGGCGCATACGGCCGCCATATACGCCGCCCGGGCGGAGCTCAAGCCGATTCTGTTTGAGGGCATGATGGCCAATGATATCGCCCCCGGCGGCCAGCTCACCACCACCACCGACGTCGAGAACTTCCCGGGTTTTCCAGACGGAATCCTCGGGCACGAACTCATGGACCGGTGCCGAAAGCAGTCCATCCGTTTTGGCACCGAGGTGTTCACCGAAACGGTCAACAAGGTCGACTTCTCGACCACTCCGTTTAAGATCTTCGCCGATGAAAGGACCGTCCTGGCCGATTCCGTCGTCGTCGCCACCGGCGCTGTGGCCAAGCGCCTTCAGTTTCCTGGCTCCGAGGAGTACTGGAACCGCGGGATTTCGGCCTGCGCGGTGTGCGACGGTGCCGCCCCGATATTTCGGGACAAGCCGCTGGCGGTGATCGGGGGTGGCGACTCGGCGATGGAGGAGGCGAATTTTCTGACCAAGTACGGGTCAGAAGTGCACATAATTCACCGGAGGGACACGTTTCGGGCTTCGAAGATTATGCAGCATCGGGCTCTGAGCAACCCGAAAATCCGAGTGGTGTGGAACTCGGTGGTGGTGGAGGCTTACGGCGAAGGGAAGGGGCCTCTGGCAGGGCTCAAGGTGAAAAATGTGGTGACTGGGGAGGTTTCCGATTTGAAGGTTTCGGGCCTGTTTTTTGCAATTGGGCACGAGCCGGCAACCAAATTTTTGGGTGGCCAATTGGAGCTCCATGATGATGGGTATGTTGCCACGAAGCCAGGGACTACGCAGACCAGCGTAAAAGGGGTTTTCGCCGCCGGAGATGTTC
This sequence comes from Crataegus laevigata, assembly GCA_963580275.1. Taxonomy (NCBI): domain Eukaryota; kingdom Viridiplantae; phylum Streptophyta; class Magnoliopsida; order Rosales; family Rosaceae; genus Crataegus; species Crataegus laevigata. Next base: position 32,913,609 of record OY756942.1, on the reverse strand, counting down.
AGGACAAGAAGTATAGGCAGGCTATCACTGCCGCCGGAAGCGGTAACTCTTCTTCCATTTCTAATTTCTAGCTGAAAATCTGCTTTAAAATGCCAATTTTAATTTCTCTGTGGAATATTTACTTTATAATCTGATCGACTTTTATGTTACTTGTATTGCAATTGAGAATCTTTACTTATTGAGTTGCAAGTAGGATCAAATTGCTAACAGGGACATAATCACTAAACCCTAAACCCTAAACCTTCTGGTTGTATGCATGTATTGTTAACTTTGTGCGGACAGATTTGGATTCAACATTGTTCCTCAATCTCCAGCTGACTTGTATGCATAAGTCTGTTTCGTTTTGCTGTTGGAAAGGATTTCGGAACTATTTCAGTTTTATTTGGTAGTGTGATCAGTTATATTTGTGTTGCATTGGACTGTTATTTGTGTATTCATCTTTCTTTTTTCATGTTTGACGTAAGAGAGAAACTTTGGTAGGGCTGCCCTACTCAGGCAACTTTCACTGGGTAGAACTAGCGTGAGGTTGAGGGGACCAAAATACGTGGGGTCTCACGCTTTTGTCAGAGGTAACCTACGTACTATGTGGTCGGGAGGTCCCTACCCAAGTGTTTCTCCCGACTTAAACTCCCACTATGGGAGATCTTGCGTTGCGCTATCAAAAGCCTGCTTCCTGAGGTTGAACAGCAAAGAAGCAGTTGGGATATACAATGGGATTGACCTCAAGCCTTCGGCTGAAGCCACCCTCGTACCCTGTCCTTGAACTTGAGCTGAATCATGCATTGTTAAGTTAGGTTTATGAACGTGGGGAAGTTGATTTCACCCTACCCTTTATGGAGCCCTTTCATAAAGACTTCAATGCCTTGTCACATTAAGCTTGAGGTTGAGCTTCACCTAAATGCACTAGGTAAAGTTCGCCTCAGGGTTGTTTTGATGCTCCGTGAATTGAACTTGGGCATACAATGATGCATTTACACTCGTGGCACAACTTTTGCTCCAATTGTAATTCAGCAAGCTTGCTTACACCACAAGATATTCATAAGGATGCATAAATTGAGTTGGATGGCTACATCCTGCTACATGTTCATTGATTTATTTGATTTATATTGTTGATAACTTTGTTTTGCACCAGTATCAATCTCGTTTAGGAAAATTTTGTCGACTTTAAATTTCTTCACGGGTGTAAATGAGCAAGCCGAAAACGCCAGATGTATGGTCTTCTTTGTAGATTCCGATTGCGTGTTTCTAATTGCATTATAAGATGTTTAGCCTTTGCAATCTTTAACACTTGATTTCTATTATTCCGATAACGATGCAGGATGCATGGCAGCCTTGGAAGCAGAGCACTACTTGCAAGAGATTGGATCCCAAGAGGGTAAGACTGATTGACTACCTTCGATTGGCTTGCCATCCAAGCGATGCTCGGTTAGAAGCAAAATTTAGTTAACAGCAAGGATAATTAAAATTAAGCAAGATTTGCAGTTATTATTCAAGTATTTTATTTGTTTTACGTTGTTATTAGACAATGTTCATGGCACGGCATCTGCAACCTAATAATATCGTGTGCTTGTGCTTGTGCTTATGCTTTGTTTTAACGGAGAGTTTTAACGAAACACTCCCGGTACTGTTCACTTTTAATGAAAAATTACATTTTTACTTTTTCCATGTACTATTCATTGCACATTTATTTGTCCTTTTTAATTAAAACTAAAGGTTTTTTTTTACTTTTCGTTAGTTTTTCTTTGTTTTAGTGGCTTCAAGATTTAGCAATTTTCATTACTCGGCACCCAAAATTTTGGTTTAACGACGGTTGAATTGTTTTGATCGATTGAGAAGAAAGAGGCATCTATTTAATTCCCCTTGTTACCAAACAAATGAGCATCTAGTTCTCTAACGACGAGCGAAAGTCAAGATGAAAGTGCGGAGATTTGGGGTTGGATGTGTCACGAGAGAACAACTGAGGTTTAAATACTTGAAATTTAGTTAAATCTTATTTGTTTAGAGAGGTTTAATAAAACATTTCTGGTACTGTTTATTTTTAATGAAAAACCGTTTTTTTACCTTTAACTGTCATTATTCACTATACCTTTAAAAGTGGCTTTTCGTTAAAAGAAAAATTTTCAAACCCTTTTTATTAGTTTTTCTATTCGTTTACTTGTGAAAAATATGCAACAGAATTTCCGACCAGACAAAAATGAAAGTGGGCTCCCATTTAGATTAAAGTTGGAAGCCCAATGTGTAAGATGGAGTATAGGCCTAGGGTTTTGCTCACTAGCCCCGTTCAGACATGTGCATTCTTGGTTGTCAAGCAAAAGCTTTTATTTGTCAAAATTTTGGTGTTTTTAACCTTTATAGCAGAAGAAGGCGCAAAAACTAGTGTCTGCCATGGAAGACCGGAAAACCCTAAGAACCAGAATCTACATCATCGCTAGCGGACTGGCGGCACACACGGCCGCCATATACGCTGCTAGAGCGGAGCTCAAGCCGATTCTAGCTCTTCGAGGGTTGCATGTCCAACAAAATCGCCCCGGAGGCAGGCACCACCGCCACCACCTGTTAGAATAAAACATTAAACCAATTACAAGTTATATGAGCTACAGTTATCAAAACACAAATCATTGTTCATTAAACCAATGTATGGAGAAAACCGTACCTGCAGATGAACTTGAACCAGTTGCCATGTCTGATTTCTGTAACAATGTTGCAGTGCACCTTCTCCTCTCTTCAGTGTTCAAGGTTCTCAACTAATAATAGGTCTTAGTCTTATTGAGCATACACTACGAGAGCAGAGGCCACCATATATATACTATACAATCTTAGCCAAATTCTATAAGGATTCCCCTATTAAAATCCATATAGAATACCAATTCCTCCCAAATAGCAGTCCAGTTACAACATGGATTTTACAAATCCATTCCCAACAAGACTTCCTATTCAATCTCTAATCCTACAACCAAGTTTACCGATGCATACTCATGCTCATATTCTAACATTCTCCCACTTGAGCAAGTATGAACCAAGAAAACTAGTTCGATTAAGACTACAATAGGGTGATCACAAAGTCTTTTGAGTAACATCATAAACAATCTATCCGTGCATTTCAAAACACAAGACCAAAAGCTATCACTTACAACATATATGTAAATGCTAACTTCAAATCACATATGTTCAATTTGCACTTATAACATTATGACCAAACTGACATCAGTGGACCTTAATATCCACTCCCACTATTCATCAACTTAATTCGAAACAATTAAGTCCAACAGATAGTAAAACTATCAACTAGTAATTCATTCCAATATAAAGAATTACCAATATATGAATTCAACCAACTGTTCAAGTCAAATCACAAAGATTCTCAAGCATCAAACTGAATCCAAAACACATATATATCCTTCTTTTAACTTGACAAGGATTTCCTATTACAATCCTTATAGAAAACAACTTATGTTTTCCAAGCCATATCAGTTCAAATATTTTTAACAGAATCCTTCAAAAATAAGGATTTGTTCACAGCTTCTCATAAGGCTTTCTTATTCTAATTGGACTTAACCATTCACCGTCAAAAACACCCAATCTCATGTTCATTTTCTTACATTTTTCTCCCACTTGAACATGAGATCAGTTTCAGACATGAACTTCTCCAATTTATAAGAAGTGACCACAGAGCCTCACCTGAGAATCCATCTTTATGACCATCATTCTATTACACTCTAAAACATGGAAATAGAGAATCATAAACCACAACCAAAATGCAGTATTGATTCTAAGTTCACACACATCCAGACTGCAAATATGACTCATAACATAAACTGATATTAAACAGTCAATCACATAATATGCTCCCACTTTTCAAAAAAAAAAAAAAAAACCAAGACATAAATCGATCTTATAGGAAAGCAACATAACATTGACTTAAACGATTTACTAATCATAACCTTAAAACAACCAAACTGTTTCCAAAGCATCAAACAAAAACTTCCTCATTGTAGCCTCAGTTTGACCAACCTCTTTCGGAGAACTGAGCCTCGGATCTTTGTTAGGCCCCCAACTTTGTGACGGCTGATCTGGGCTCTCCTCTCTCCCAATTCGTCTCCCGAAATCCTTCTTTTCGTGATCAAAATCGATCCTTTGGTCATCACTGTGCCCTACAGTCTTCACATTATCTCCAAGCGATCCAGACCGTTCACCACGACTTCGTTCATCAGACGAAGACTCTGAATGCTCATCAGCTTCACCATTTTTAGCAGCTAACCCAAGATCCATGAACTGCCTCGGCACCACTAGTGATGATCCATTGCCATTCATAAGCTTCTTTTCTTCCACTGCCACTCGATGGCCTTCGGCACCGCTACTGTTCTGATCAACCTTCTGGCTTTGCGTCAAATTCAGCAAATGCACCTGCAGATTCAGCGGAGAAATATGCAACAATAGACAACCAATAGATGTCTCATGCATAATGATGTAATATCAAAATAAAACGATCATCAGAATCAGAAGATCATGACTTTGCAAGATATTGGAAAATTATAGCCTTTAACTTTAAGATGCATGTTATCTGATTTGAATCAATCAATCTGACACATGTTTTTCTAATCGAACTTATCAAATAGAAGGTTTCAAACAGAATTGAATTTTACTTTTTCATGCTTCTTCTCCAAGTTTCAGAATACATACCTGGAATATGAAAACCCATATCGTGCAGCGGAAACTTAATATTTAATATGGGTTTGTTTCTTAATTCCTAGATCATTTCTTCAAACACAGAGTCGAAGACAAAAGAGAGAGCAATCGAAAAAGTTATCTTTCCCCAGAAAACCCCAAATTGGGAAAGAAGGCCCTTACCAATGGATTTGCAGGAAAACCAACGGTCACCAGCTTTTAATTATACAAGGGTCAAAAAAATTTCCTTAGGTTTTGTCGTTATTTGAAACCTATATGCCAAACCCGTGTTCGATTCCCCAATCCCGTAACAATGGTATATTTACTTAAATATTATTCAGGCTTTTGAACCTATTGGTTTTAATCACAGAACTCATAAACTTATAAACCTGGCTCTGATACCACATGTTAGAATAAAACATTAAACCAATTACAAGTTATATGAGCTACAGTTATCAAAACACAAATCATTGTTCATTAAACCAATGTATGGAGAAAACCGTACCTGCAGATGAACTTGAACCAGTTGCCATGTCTGATTTCTGTAACAATGTTGCAGTGCACCTTCTCCTCTCTTCAGTGTTCAAGGTTCTCAACTAATAATAGGTCTTAGTCTTATTGAGCATACACTGCGAGAGCAGAGGCCACCATATATATACTATACAATCTTAGCCAAATTCTATAAGGATTCCCCTATTAAAATCCATATAGAATACCAATTCCTCCCAAATAGCAGTCCAGTTACAACATGGATTTTACAAATCCATTCCCAACAAGACTTCCTATTCAATCTCTAATCCTACAACCAAGTTTACCGATGCATACTCATGCTCATATTCTAACACCACCCACTTCGAGAACTTCCCGGTATTCCCTCAAGCAATTCTCATGGCCAATTACCGAATGCAGTCAGTCCGTTTCGGAACCTCAATCTTCTCGGAAACGGTCAACAAAGTCTGACTTATCGGCCACCCCTTTCAAGATCTCCGCCGATGAAAAGACCGTCCTTGCCGACTCCGTCGTCACCAGACGCCTGCACTTCACTGGCTCTGAGGAGTACTGTAACCGCGAGCCGCTAGCGGTGATCGGAGGTGGTGACTCGGCGATGGAGGAGGCAAATCATCTGGCCACGTACGGATCAGAAGTTTACGTAATTCACCGGGGGAAAACGTTTCGGGCTTTGAAGATCACGCAGAATATTGTACGGGAGAACCTGAAAATTCGAGTGGTGTGGAACTCGGAGGTGGTGGAGGCTTACTGGGATAGGAGGGGATCCCTGGCGGGGGTGATTGTGAAGAATGTGATCACTGGGTTAGTATGGGATTTGAAGGGTTGGGGCCTCTTTCTTGCGGTCGGGCATGATCCGGCAACGGAGTTTTTGGGCGGACAGTTGAAGCTGGATGTGGATGGGTATGTTGTGACGAAGCAGTGGACAACGGAGACCACCGTGAGAGGAGTTTTTGCGGCGGGAGATGTTCAGGACAAGAAGTACCGGCAGGCTATCACTGCTGCTGGAACAGATAAACCCTTCTCTTAATCCTTAAACTTGCTTAATTCTTGGTAGTTTGATGAGCTATATATGTATTTGTGTTGCATTTCACTTTTCTTCATTCAACTACCACGACTTAAAACTCCTACTCTAAAAGGCACCACAGGGTGAAACCGCCCTTGATCTTGAGCTGAACAATGCATGGCTAAATTAGGTTTATGAATGTGAGGGACTTGACTGTCACCCTGCCCATTATTAACTCTAATATTAAATACGACTTTACCTACTTCCTTTGTGCATGGCAGCATTGGAAGCAGAACGCTACTTGCAAGAGACCGAATCCAAGGAGGGTAACTGCCTGAAATTGCTTATGGAAGGGCTCAAAGCGCTTTTTTCTAACCAAAAGTGCGTCTAACTAGGTTCATGGCATGACATCTACTATCTTTTTGTTTTTTAGTCTAATTTATATTTTTCTTTACTTGAGTTGATATTTTTTATTTTTTAATTCTTGGTAAAGGAAAATTTAGGGGGAGATTGATTACTATCACCACCAGCGTCAGGGCATACCCACAACCTCAAGCCGAAAGGACTTATGTATTGCACTAAACTGCAAGCTGCCATCGGTATGAATTTACGTAGGAATTTACAAATCGTTCACCAACGAGAACTGCTAGCAGTGGGGATCGAACTTTGATCGGAGGTTAATCATAAGCATGCCCTTAGCAACTGAACCAACTCTCGTTGGCCGAATTTTTTTATTTAACCTGACCTGCGAGTAAGAAGTCTGAAGTTATTAGATATCATTATTGGAGTCGAATATGCATGTATGATGTATCGTGTTACTATTTATGACGCACATTCTTGCTTTCACAATGAGGGTGTGCATGTTTCATTTGGTGACCCTTGTCTCGGATTAGAGCCATGGAAAAGGGTTTGAGAAATTCCATGCCTGGAACCTCTGTTTTCACGACAGGGCGCTGGCCATTTCAAGCTCAAGTTTCAAGCGTCTCACATGCGAATGGTAAATTATATTCTTAGCCCGATACAAATAAGTGTCGTAAACCGTACAAGGCCGAAACAACAAAACCCCTCGTAAAAACGTGTTTAATTTAATCCTAAACCAATTAAATTAAACTAGAAAAACCAAGTTAACAAGAATCATAAATCAAAGATTACAACCAAGCTTAATGTCCTGAAGATACCCATCACACCAGACTCTCTGTGGAAGCTTTGTCAGCAGCAAGTGACAGACAGCACAGCAGTACAAAGACAATAACAAATATCACAGAGAGCCCAAACTTTCCTTTCTGTTTTTCTTTTTGTTTTTATTCCTCCTCACCCATGTGACATCACCAACCCTACCATGTTCTCCTTCCCTCCCTCCCCAACCCCAGCACAATGTCCTCTAGTGTGCGCAGAGAGTGAGAGGGACTTTATTTGATTTCTGCTTCTCCTTTCCCTCCATTTTCCTTTTTTTTTTAAATTTATTGGGGCTCTGTTTATGGATTCAATGGGGTTTAGGGTTTAGTGTATTCTACCTGTGTTTACCGAGGCGAGGTTTGCGACGTCCCTGCTAGATCGGTTGTATTTCATGTGGCTCTGCACTAGCTGCCCAGATGCAATGGCTGACATGAGAGAAAGCTCCCCTGCTAGGACTGCTCCGGCAACAATTCTCGCCAGTTGCCTTGAGTTTAAACCAGGAGAGTCTTTGCTTGCCCCCTTGACACCGAGCAAGTTCAAGCAGGCTGATTGGGATGCGAGCTGTGTTCCTCCTCCAACTGTACCCACCTGAAAAGTTTAAAACGCAAATTGTGCTCAGATCTCTATTCAATTCTTTCCCTGATAGATAAAAAAACTGCAACTTTGCAATGTATGTATTTTTTTTTATTTTTTTTTAAATATGGGAAAGCACACCAATTGTTTCTGCCCCACATTAACCATTCCAATCTGGAATTTTTAAATCCTATGATGGGGCCGTAAAACGAAATCTCTGGAACAGAAGAATTTGGATATGGTCTAATTTCACCTTCCAATCAACTTAAATATCTAAAATGAACTGTAAAATTATTATGGTGTTGTTTTTGTACCTCAATGGAAGGCATGGTGACTGAGATATGAAGGTCATTGCCGTCGGCTTCCATCAAGGTAATGCAGTGAGAGCTCTCAATATTCTGAGCAGGGTCCTGGCCGGTGGCTATGAAGACTGCAGAGACAATATTGCTGGCATGGGCATTGAACCCACCAAGAGCACCAGCCATGGCAGACCCAACAAGGTTTTTATTCACGTTAAGCTTCACAAGGGAATCCACATCGGTTTTCAGGACTTTCCTCACCACTTCCTCCTTGATGACTGCCTCGCAAGTTACTGATTTTCCTCGCCCTTCAATCCAATTTACCGCTGCTGCTTTCTTGTCTGAGCAGAAGTTTCCTGTGCAATCCGAACAAGCACATAATGACAACCTCACCAAATAATTATAGAAAAGTACATTGCAAATGGATAATCAAAAATAGATTAGGTACCAATGGGATAATTATATTACAATGCGGACACTTTACATAGGATCTCAAAAATTAATCAAGGAAAATGCCACTGTCAATAAAATATATAGAAATAATTTATTCTATTCGAAATCTAAGTTCAAAAGGGAAGATACAAACTACTACATGATAGCAAGCGAATGTTTGCATGCTGGTGTATATATGCAACAAGTATTCCCTTACAAACCGGGCATCCCGCGACTGAAATCCATTTCGCAGTAGTACAACTTGCAAATTCATTGTAAAGACGTAAACTGAGTAAAACTTACCAGAGATGCCGACAACTTCCATGTCTGGGAATTCATTTTGAAGGAATTCGATAACATATTGAACGCCTTTGGAGATCATGTTCATCCCCATGGCATCTCCAGTGCTGCATGAAAACCTTAGGTACAGATTCCTGCCTGCTATCGCGCATCGAATCTTTTCGAGCTTTGCAAATCTGCTAGACCTGAACAGGAATGAAGAACCATTTTTATCAGTTATACAATTAATCACAAAACTGAAGAAGAAAAAAATGAAAATTGGGTAAGAAAAACACAGAACAATTCAAAGCAAACAAACAAGTCCCCCATCAACATCATAAACAAACTTAACCTGTATTAACAACTAAATTAATGAATAATTCGTTGGTCTTTCTTTTGTTCCTCAATTAAACAAAAATAACAATGCAACAGTAGAAAGCTGTTGAATTGAAAATCTAGGGTTTAACCTGTTGAAAACGACGGCGAGAGCATCAAAATTGAGAGGGTTCTCGACGAAGAACTTGAGCTGAGCAGCCCTAACGACGGAGTGGAACCTCACAATTGGAGCTCTGGTCATCGAGTCGTTGAAGAGGACACTCTCGGCGCCGCCTGAGGCGTAGATTGCCTTGAATCCCCTATTGGTGCTGGCCACCAGGCACCCCTCCGTTGTCGCCATTGGCACCATGTACTCTTCTCCGTCGAGCAACAGCGGTCCGGCGACTCCCACCGGGATCTGCACATACCCCACCGGATTCTCACAGCACTGTCCCAGTATCGACAGATAATCGAAGCCCTCCAGTGGCAGCCCCTCCAGCGAACGACCCGTCGTTTTCTGCAAAGCCTCGCGCCGGATCGCCGCGGCTCGTTTACAGTCCCCGAGCTTCGATTCGAGCTCGTAAGACGCCGTCGTTCCGGACAACACCGACTCGACGATCTCCTCGTCTTCTTTAGATATTAGCTGCTCGTCTTTCTTCTGCTGAGGCGGACGCGGCGGCGGCGATTCGAGAACGACGTCGTGCTCGTGCCAGTCGTCGTGCGGGGTTCGGGGAGCGACGAAGGACTGGACGAAGTCTATACCGAAGAAGCCGAGGAGGTAGATAACGGAGGCGAAGAGAGAGAAGATGGCGGCGATCTCCGAGAGCGTGACTACGTGAAGCGGTGTGGACGTGCGGATCTTCTCACGCCACCGGTTCAGGAGGAAGTAGGCAACGGTGAAGAAGAGAGTGACGAAGAGGCCATTGGTGAGGTAAAGAGGCAGAGGAAGCGCGTCGGAAGCCTTGGGGTAGGAATTTGGATCCGCGGCGGAGGCGGTTTGGTTAAGGCGGCGGTGGTGGTGGGGTTTGGGGAGGGGTGGTCGCCGGCGAAGGTCGTCCATGAAATTTGGGTGCGGTTAGAGAGAAAAAGGGGTACGGTACAGTGAGAGAAATGAAAATTGAAAATAAATAAATAAAATTTTGGGGGGATTATAATTTTTTTTAATTAAATTTTAATTTGGTGCTTGTTTTAGGGGAAACGCGGGGGGCATTGTTCAAACTTCAAGAAATATGGTAGGCGAAATGAGTCATTTACTACTACTATTTAGAAATATTTTTTTGGACCATAGCCCATCAGGTTTGAGGTTTATTACAACCCCATACAGCATCTTTAAAACATTTCACTTTCATACCTCAAGTACTATTTTATTTCAATTTCATACAGCCGTTACATTTTCCATCTATTGAACCGTTAAATGTTGATGTGACCGCCACATATATGTCACGTGACTGCCAAATGTCTGCCACGTGGCAAATAAAATAATTTTTTATTTTTATTTTTATTTAAAAAACCTAAATTTTCTCAACAAAAAAAAATAGAGTAAATTACATCATACCCCCTCAAGTTTGAGGTCTATTACAACTCCATACAATATCTTTAAAACATTTCACTTTCATACATCCAGTACCATTTTATTTCAAAATAACACCTCCGTTAGATTTTCCATCCATTGATCCATTAAGTGCTAACGTAACTGCCACATTTATGCCATGTGGCAAAAAAAATTAATTTTTTTTGAAAAAAAATTTGAATCTTCTAAATAAATAAAAAAAGAAACAAAAAGACCGAAACCCATCCCAAAGTCCCAAACCCATCCCATCTCCCTGCAAACCCTCACCCCAAAAAAAAACCCAGATCCCCTGCAAAGCCCCGCCCTCCCCGCACCAGATCCCCTGCAAAGCCCCCCGCTCCCGCGCGACACCCTCCGTAACCCACGAGAACCCTTCCCCCCCCCCGGGCGGTAGTGCAGAGCTAGTAAAGCGGTGCGGCCAGAAGCCAAATCTGGTTTTGCAATGGGGAGCAAAAGCAGCAGGGAGAAGAGGAAAAGGCAAAGCTTTTGGGTTTGAGAATGCATTTTTGTGGAACCCCAGATGGCGTTTTTGGTGAATTGGGTGGGGGTATGGATTCCTAGGGTTTTCAAAGATCATACATTGTTTTGGTTTTTGGGTTTCAGAGGATGAGAGAGTGCGTTTTGAGAGCTACATTTCATCGTTTCTTTTTGGCCCTTTAGTATCAATTTTAGGTATGGTGTATATTTTTAGACTGGTTTTGTGGTAGATTCATCTTGGGGAGTTTGAGTTTGAGATGATTTTTGAACTGGTTTTGTAGTAAATCCATCTAATCTCGGGTGGAATTTTTGGAGGTGGGTGATGGGGGATTTTTGGGAGGGGTGATGGGGGATGGGAGAAAGGGGTGGCTTGGGTGGGATTTTGGGGGGGAGGGGGGTGATAATGGATGGAAGAAGGGGGTGAGTCGGGGAAGACGATTTCAGGTTTTTTTTTTTTTGTTGAGAAGATTCAGGTTTTTAAAAATAAAAATAAAAAATTATTATTTTTGCCACGTGGCAGCCACATCAGCACAAATGTGGCAGCCACGTCAGCACAAATGTGGCAGCCACGTCAGCATTTAACAGACCAATGGATGAAAAATCTAACGGAGGTGTTATTTTGAAATAAAATGGTACTGGATGTATGAAAGTGAAATGTTTTAAAGATGTTGTATGAAGTTGTAATAGACCTCAAACCTAAGGGAGTATGGTGTAATTTACCCTCTTTTTTTGTTGAGAAAATTTAGGTTTTTTAAATAATAAAAAATAAAAAAATATTTTTATTTGCCACGTGGCATACATTTAGCAGCCACGTCAGCACTTAACGGTTCAATGGATGGAAAATGTAACGGCTGTATGAAATTGAAATAAAATAGTACTTGAGGTATGAAAGTGAAATGTTTTAAAGATGTTGTATGGGGTTGTAATAGACCTCAAACCTGAGGGGCTATGGTGTAATTTACCTTTTTTTTTTATTTACAAGTGAGAAGTTTTATATTTGATTTTCGTAAATTCGATTCACATTATTATTAGTCCATTATAAGATTAATTTTACCCCCTTACTTTAGTGTAGAAAATATCGTTTGTTAAAAAAAAAAAGGTGAAGTGCCGATTTAGTCTCTGAATTATCACCTCAGTGGTCTCTGAATTATTTTTTTGGTAAAATAAGCATAAGTCTCTAAATTCATTAAAATTACTAATTTCATCCCTATTATTATATTCAACACTATTTTATCTATTTTTTTAACTTAAGTCTTTTATCCTTTTTATAATTTAAGGACTAATTTTTCTGAAAAAAATAGTTTAAGGACTAATTTTCACTGAGGTGATAATTCATGGACTAAATTGGCAGTTCACCCAAAAAAATAAAGAAAGAAAGAATCGAGGGGAACTCTATTTATTTAATTAAAAAAAGAAGAAGATAAATTTCAACTGCTCACTTTATCTTGTGATTTAAAAGAAAATACTTGGCTCATTTTCTTGAAAATAAGTAGTTCTTGTTAACTATAATTTGACACGTGTATTGAATTTATTGTTTTATATTTGAATGGAATGTTAAAAGCTTATTATGGTTTGACGAGTAGAGTGGTACATCTCGTGTGCTGCATGAAAATGAATGTGGCTGCGGATCACCGGGTTGGCATGAAACAAAATAATGGGATATAATGTCATTACACCCCAGCAGTGCTTAACATTTTTAAGTACGATTGTATGACCAATTAGGTAACCGAAAACTCTCACAAACGAACAATAAAGAACAACTTTTAACGAACATGGTCCTGCACTTGTATCAAGTTGCTTTACCGAAGATTTTCTCCAAAAAGTATCGGATTGTATCAACTGTCAACCCTGCTGAATAGTTTTTCGTGAAAAAACGTGAGCAGGTTGAATTCAAAAGTAAAGGTCCAAATTAAGTTGCTGAGTTGGCCTTGCGTTTCCAGCTCTGAAGTTGGTCCCATCCCACTGTCTTTATATTAGTGAGTCAGTGACCAAGTGGTCCATGCCAGCCTCTGGCTGTTCAGGTGGCCCAAAGTCAGCTGACCTAATTTTCCCACTGGGGACCCCAGGCCCGGTACTATCCTAATTCAACTCGGATTAATTACGTCGTACATTATATAATAAGGAAAAATAACACCAAGCAACATGTAAGCCGTCTTAGCTCAGCTGGTAGAGCGCGTGGCTTTTAACCACGTGGTCGTGGGTTCGATTCCCACAGACGGCGTTTTTTTTTCTTGCATGCTTTTTTGTGAGGGCAATTCCGTCAATTACTATTGTGGAGTTTGTTAAATCAATTTATACATAATTTAACTTAATTAGCTAACATTGATCGATATTTTCAAGTGGACGAAAATTTGTACAAAGCATCCGACTCCCGTTATCTGAGGCGAAGTTTTTAAAAGAATTTAAGATTTTTCATATTTTTGATTCACTCGACTCTACATGATTCTATCAAATCTAAGAGTTGCTATAATCCTGCAACGAAACTTTTTCAAGTCTTAAACTCCTAGTTTGTTCATGAGTTCACAACTTAAATTCTCAAGGCTCATGACCAATCATGTAGTCACAAGGAAATATACCAAGTTCAAAAGTGAATAGAGATTCTTGGCTATATATATATATATATATATATATTATTCGTCGTCTTTCATATCGAAAAAAGTATATGCAACTAATTATAAAACAAATTTGACAAATACAAGCAACATTTGAGGGTTGATAACTAACCAAAGAGTCATTACAATCTGATACCATATGATAACGTCATAATAATACTAGCAGTTGTCTACATTTTTTGTGTGTAAGAACACTTAAAAAAAAATGGGAAGGACAAAGAGTGAGAGCGAGAATATGGGTGGGAGTGAGAGGTTTTTTTTTATAATTATTATTTTAATATTATATATATCTTAACATCACCTGTAGGTGATTATTTAATAAAAAACATTAAAATTTAGATATGTTAAATTATAATTTTGCCCATCAATTTTATTATTTTTTTTGACAAAGAGTGAGAGCGAGAACATGGGTGGGAGTGAGAGGTTTTTTTTTATAATTATTATTTTAATATTATATATATCTTACATCACCTGTAGGTGAGGATTTAATAAAAAAAATTAAAATTTAGATATGTGAAATTATAATTTTACCCATCAATTTTATTATTTTTTTGTGATAAAAAACAAATAACATTTTCACTCTCTTTTGATTAGCAAATTTTTTATTATTAATAAATAGTTTAGATACATACCAAAAAGGACAAACCTCCATTGAAAATATTTTAAAATTTAACTAATCCTAATTAAAAATACAAACTAATCGACAACTTGACAACAAACAAACAAACAATCAAAGATTACAGAGGCAGCTACTACACACGCCAAAAAAAATACCCCTCAAGCTAATTATCGAAGTACAAGATGTCAAAAGGGCATTTTTGACTTTTTATCATTCTTTTGCACATTTAACTGGGGCAGGCAAGTTTTGAGACATCCTTGCTAGATCTGTTGTATTTCATGTGGCTCTTGACTAGCTGTCCCGCTGCAATTGCAGACATCAGCGAAAGTTCGCCGGCGAGCACTGAACCGGCGACAATGGTGGCCAATTTTCTAGAGTTTGAACCGGGTGAGTCTCTGCTTGCACCCTTCACACCCAGCAAGTTCAGGCAGGCTGCTTGTGATGCAAGCTGGGTTCCTCCTCCAACTGTTCCCACCTGAGAAAGTTAATTAAAATTTAATTAAATCGAGATTACTGGGTTTAGTTAGGTGTCAATTAAGCACTAATTATAGTTGTATTGTACCTCAATGGATGGCATGGTGACGGAGACATGAAGGTCCTTGCCGTCGTTTATGGCTTCCATCATGGTGATGCAGTGAGAGCTCTCAACATTCTGAGCCGGATCCTGGCCGGTGGCGATATAGACAGCAGCGACAATGTTGCTGGCGTGCGCATTGAACCCACCAAGAGCACCGGCCATGGCAGAACCAGTAAGGTTCTTAAGCATGTTGAGCTCCACCAATGCAGCGACATTTGTCTTCAGCACCTTCCTCACCACCTCTTCCTTGATCACTGCCTCGCACACTACTGACTTGCCTCTCCCTTCTATCCAATTCACCGCCGCCGGTTTCTTGTCGGAGCAGAAGTTTCCTGCGCAGTCCGGAGCAAACACAAACTAAATCAAAGTAATTGATACAGTAAATATATACAACAATGTTCTTTTGTCGAACTTATCATGTCATTTGTCAGACATCTAATCACATATTCAAATCTGGCGATGTAAACATCTTATGTTATCAAACCAAGGTAACATTTTCTATACGCAAAAATAATATTTGCATGATCAAATTGAAAACCCACCTTGAATTACTTTAAGTGTACATGTGATATTTGTACGCCTTGGTAATTTTAAACTAACATTATCCTGTGAGTATAACACTTATCACGTAAGACTTATGCCAGTTTGGGATTGTTGTGTTTAAAAAAAAAAAATATTTTTATTGTGTTTTAAGAATGATCAGCTACAAAATATGCAGTCGAGCGTTTGATAAACTGTATTTTTAAAATTGATGCGAGTATGAAAAACAATGTAAAAGTTTTTAGTAAGTTTTAGTGTAAAAGTGATATAATTGTATATAATGACTAAAATAGACATGATAGTGTGGGCAATGATGACGACAATGGTGGCAAGAGCAATAGGTGTGATGGTGATGGTGTGGTGCCAATGAATGAGTGTGGTAGTTAGGCTGCAAAGTAAACAATGGTGATAGAAGTAGCGACAACGACAATAGTGTCTGTTGTGGTCGTGGTTGTGGTTGGCAGTCATCACCAACGTATACCTGCTACTCATCCCAAAATACCCTCTTGGTGACATGCAACTTCGATGACATGCGAGAATCTCTCAAAATGAAGACTCACATGGACAAAAAGAAGAGGAAGAGAAAGATTAATCAAGTAACTAATTACCAGAGATGCCAATAACATCCATGTCAAGGAAGTCGCTTTGGAGGAAATCTAGAACGTTTTGGACGCCTTTGGAGACCATGTTCATCCCCATGGCATCTCCGGTGCTGCAAGTAAATCTCATGTACAGATTCTTCCCCGCTATCGAGCATTGAATCCGTTGAAGCTTTGCAAATCTACTAGACCTGAACAGTGCATAAACAAAATGGTAATTGTGTGATTAGTTAAGAATAATAGGGATTTATACTACCCTCCTCTTGTTTATCTCATTTAATTCTACTTCGGTTTATTCATTTTGAGACCATTGCAGAAAAACGGGAGCGTGAAAATCATTTTTTAAATTTTAAATGATCATTCAGGTGGAAAAGAATACTGTTAACCAACTTTTAGTAACAAAATCATTTTTCTAACATTCCTCCCCTTCCTCGCCAAAAAATGATACAAAGTCACCCTCCATGCAAATGCAACTCACGAAATAAAAGGTATCGACTTAGCCCCGTAAATAACAAAAACAAAAAAATACAAGTTATGTGAGTTGGTGATGAGAGATTTTTTTAGTGTTTTGGGACATAATTTGGTACATCAAATGTAATAATACAATTAGTTAAAAATTTATTTAAATTTTTTAACTAATTGTATTATAAAACTTGTAACCAGAGCGAGTTTTTGGAGCAACAAAAAATAAATAAATTTCCGTTGGTGAGGGTGTGCTTGACCGCTGTTGTGTAATGGAGTTTGAATCTTTCTTTTGGTAAGTCAGAATAGTTTATAACATCATTTTGCAAAAAAAAAAAAAAAAAAAAAAGACTCACCAACTTGTGTTAAAAGGAAGAAAATTAAATTTTAAAAAAAAACAAACTAAAATACGAAATATTGCAGGTGAAATTCGAATTATTTGAAAAATCAAATAGAACAAAACCAAAGAAATGGGGTTGAAGACCGTCCGTACCTGTTGAAAACGACGGCGAGGGTATCAAAGTTGAGCGGGTCCTCAACGAAGAACTTGAGTTCGGCAGCTCTGGCGGCTGAGCTGAACCGGACAACGGGAGCTCGGGTCATACCGTCCTTAAGAACAACGCTGCGGGCCCCGCCGGACATGAGGATGGCCTTGCATCCCCTATTGGTGCTGGCCACCAGGCACCCCTCCGTGGTCGCCATTGGCACCGTGTACTCCTCCCCGTCGATCAGCAGTGGCCCCGCCACTCCCACCGGGATCTGCACGTATCCCACCGGCATCTCGCAGCATTGCCCCAGTATCGCCTCGTAGTCGAACCCTTCCAGCGGGAGGCCATCCAGC
Source organism: Crataegus laevigata (assembly GCA_963580275.1). Lineage (NCBI taxonomy): Eukaryota > Viridiplantae > Streptophyta > Magnoliopsida > Rosales > Rosaceae > Crataegus > Crataegus laevigata. Next base: position 32,896,060 of record OY756942.1, on the reverse strand, counting down.
GAACTACCGGTCGTCCGCTGCAGGGCCTCGCGCCGTATCGCAGCCGCCCTCCGGCAGTCTCCGAGGGTGGACTCGAGAGAGTACGAAGGCGTAGTTCCATCGACGACAGACTTGATGATTTCCTCGTCATCGGCCGAAAAAGCCGGCGACTTGTCGGCGGCGGAGGTGGTGTAGGAGGGGAGTGCGGTGAAATTGACAGAACTATTTTGCCGGACTACGACATCGTCGTTCCAGGGGCCGTGGGCGGCGCGGGAGTTTGGGGAGACGAAGGACTGGACGAAGTCAATGCCGAAGAAGCCGAGGAGGTAGATGATGGAGGCGAAGAGGGAGAAGAGGGCGGCGAGCTCGGAGAGCGTGACGACGTGCAGCGGCGTGGAGCTGCGGATCTTCTCGCGCCACCGGTGGAGGAGGAAGTAGGCGACGGCGAAGAAGAGCGTGAAGAAGAGGCCATTGGTGAGGTAAAGCGGGAGGGGAAGCGCGTCGGAGGCCTTGACCAGCTGCTTGTCGGATCTAATGGGTTCGCCGGCGGCAGAGGCGGTTGTGGGTCGCCGGCTAACGGCCATTATTAGACAGAGAAATATTCAAATAAGGGGGAATTAAGTAATTAAGGAATTAATTAGGCTAAGTAAAAGAAAAGGGAGGGATTAGAGGTGGTGGTTTATTTAATTAATTTGGATTTTGGTTAGGCGAGTTTGTTAATAAATGAGCTGGAACGGGGCAAGGGCGCAGAATTTGGACCCCTTTTTTATAGGAACATGAGAGGAGGGAGTGAAGAGGGAGTGGCGGGTCCCACTCCCACACATGCTGTTTGGTTACGCGTGTCGGGCTTTGCCTCTACGGATCTATCATCTATGGATCCATAAGGATCTCATCATGGAATTTTTTTTAGTGTGGCAGTCAAATTTTGATGTGAGTATTCAGCGGCAGAGCCAAGATTCTGAATGAGGAGGGGCCTTTCACAAATATATAACATGTTGACATATGCAATTTGTGTAATCCTCACAAAACTGAAAAAAAATTCTCTTAAATTCAATACAAAGAAGAAAAAAATGTAAAAACCCAGACAACCAAGTAAGAGGTAGGTTGTGGAAGGCTAAAGAAAATACAAAGAAGTAGAAAAAGAAGGAAAATGGGGAGAGGTCTGCAAATAAAAAAGGTGGGTTGCTTTAGAAAATTATATGGTGTATATTACTGTTAGGTAAGAGAATCGAACCAGAAATGGGGTTACTTTTTCTATTTAAAATTGCACATCTCTTTTAAAAACTTCCCTGCTAAACTTATCATTTCATTAAACAGTCGAAAAGATTTAAAATCTAAGAGCTTAACGACGTCGTTTGCTTCATCTTCTTCCATGAGATTCACAACTCGGCTGAAGTCAGGATGGGCCTGGAACTACCCTAGTCCCTTGGTGGCTCCGCCCCTGTGAGTATTACTATTTAACGTGTTATAATAAAAGCAGGTACAACCGTTACAAATTCATGTGATGCTATTAATAAAAATAAATTCAATTTCAAAGCTTTGGGTTTATTGCTTCGGCTCATAAACCCCTAAGCTTTTAACAATTGATTCTATTATCACTACAACTATAACCTAATTGGTGGAATTGAAAATCGGAATCGAAATCTAGGTAGGGCGATTAATAATTTATTACTAATTTTTTGTACACGTGGCTTTAAGTTATCCGTTAAATTGATAGGAAATTTAACAGATGTTTGACAATACAGCGAATTTGTAAGTTGATGTATGACATTACAATGTTTAAAAAATAAAAAATGAGTTTATTATGTGATCTAAAATTAGAGTAGTATAATCACTCAGTATTACGGTTTGGTAGTATTCCTATTCACTTGGAAGTGAGAGGTCTTACGTTCAAATATCGTGAATGTCGAATTCAATACAAAATTATGTTATTTATTCTGTGATTTAGCCGAACTTTTCTTACCTTAAGATAAAAATATCGATGTAGTAAAAAAATTAAAGTAGTATAACGTAATTTACCTATAATTTGATTAATTACCATACCAATTATAGTTGAGAGATTGAGCTTCCATATACTTTCGGGCTGATCTAGACCAATTGAGCCCGACTAGACCACGTTAAGTCATGTCGGGAAGATTCTAAAAAAGGAAAGAGGGAAAAATAAAAAAAAATAAAAAAACAACTAAGCAGCCTTATTTCTCAGGGCCTGAGCGATCGAATGATTAGCAACTTCCTTTTGGTGTCAGTCATATTTCCGGCAAATCACTGCAGCTTTTTACCCCCCAAAATCCCCGAAATTCCAAATCACCAGCGTTTATCTGATCAAATCCCATCTGGGTTTTCCTTTTCAATCCTCGAATCGAATTGGGTTAATTTCAATTTCAAATTTTTGATTTGATCCAATCTCTAATTTCAATTCTCAGAAAGCTCTGTTTCTGTCTTCATCTTTTCAAAACCTTTTCTGTTTCTGTAGAGTCCAGTGCTAGGGCTGTTGGCAGTGGGTAGGGTTTTCTGAAAGCAAAAAAGGCAGAGAGCAGAAGATCATGGAGCTCAGCGCCTTCTGGGTCCACGTGTCTGTCACGTGACTCTGAGAATTTCCCTTTTGATTCAGTCGTCGTCTTTCCTGATCCTCTCTCTCTGTCTCTCTCTCTATGTTTGTGTGCATATGGCTTACCAGCAGCAGCAACAGCAAGGAGGGGCTCAGCTGTTCAATTCCCCGTTCGGGGACACGACGTTGACGAAGGTGTTCGTGGGGGGATTGGCCTGGGAGACCCAGAGCGACACTCTACGACGTCACTTCGAGCAGTACGGCGACATCCTCGAGGCTGTCGTCATCACCGATAAGAACACCGGCCGATCCAAAGGCTATGGCTTTGTCAGTACTCAATAACCCATCTCTCTCATTTTCCCAAACATACGAAACAATCGATCAAATTTTGATAAATTTGAGATTAATCAGCTTTTTTTGGTTTCTGGGTTGTTTTTGTTTGGAGGGCTTAGGTCACATTTCGTGATCCTGAATATGCGAGAAGGGCTTGCTTGGATCCCAATCCTGTGATCGATGGCCGCAGAGCTAACTGCAATCTTGCTTCTCTGGGTCGTCCCCGCCAGCCTTTCCCTTTTCATGGTATATTTTTAATCTAATTCTCAATTTGTTTTTTGTTTTCCTTGCATTTTTTGTTCTACTGGGTACTTAGGAACTGCTTTTCTAATGCTGGATTGGCACTCGAAATTGTTGCTTTGGTTGATTGGATTGCAGGGCAAGTGAGATCACCAGCTCCAATTCTCGGTCGCGTCCAGCCTCCTAGAGCTGCTTACATGGGGAGCCCCAACCCTGCTTACCACCACCCTATTCCTCATGGTTACCAGCCCGGGTTTGTGTACCCGTCTTATGGGTGAGTTTTAAATTTAGAAAGCTCTTGACTTTAGATGTTCATCTCAAGCTTACCGGTTGAGGCCATTTGGGTGTTGGGTGTTGGGTGCTGGGTGCTGGGAGTTGGAGCTTATGCAATTTGGCTCCTTTGTCTTGACTGCAAGAGGCAAAATTTCATTCCAGAACACACTACAACTATCTGATCGAGTGTCTTTTCTCGCCAACCATTTCCTCAGCATTCAAAAATTTGAAATTTAAGCTATTAAGTAACCGTTTTTTAGTACCTAAGACTGAAACCTTAGCTAGCGAAGGTAATTTTACAGGTGATAATAAAATTTGTGTATTTGGGGGAGGCTTTTTGTCAAAGTGTGTTTATCGTTTATCGTATGTTGAATGTTGGGTGGGATATGCTTGACTACATAGAAACTTACTAGCATTAAGCTGTGCAAAACCATGGAATCACATTGTAATGAAAATCTTATGTAGTTTGCTTTGTAGCTTTATGCATGTGCTGTAGTATTTCATCTCTTCTGCTAAAGGAACAAAGCGTTTTGTGTTATAGTAGTACTCCCATTGTTTTTTGGACACTTAACTGGTACCCATCTTTGAAAAGCTTGAGAGGAAGCTTGGGTTCCTTACGTTGTTGGAATTCCATGTGGCTATATGATCTCAAGAGGTTCAAGAATCTCTGTTTTGCAGGTACACAGGATACGGACCTGAATTTGTCTACCCACAGGTCAATACTTTAATATGTCATTACACAGCTTTTATTTGCAATTTTAAAGAGTAAAAGAACAATGCTTGATTGTTCGAAAGCTAACTAAGCCAGTTAACCAACTTTTGTTCGTCAACTTTCACCAGGGTGCCTACAGTCCTTACATGACTCAGCAGCAATACCTTCAGATATATGGGGTACCAGGCACAGTTAACCCCGGCGTATATTCATACGGACAATTGGGTCAGTCACTCCCCGGAAGCCATGGATATGCAACAGTTCAAAACTATGGAGTTCCAGGACATCATGTAATGCAATTCGGTGGGGCCAATGTCGGTGCAGCATCCCCAGCTGCCATTCCAACGATTCAAACACCATATCCTGCAGGCAACATTCTCTTCCTAAAACCCTTCTTCCCCTTTACAAGAATGATCACCTTCATTGCAATTTGTTAACATGTTATCAGTACTTTCCTGATACTAAAACTTTTATGAGCAGATCAGATAAATGTTCCAAGTACCACATATTTGTTTTTATAAGATCAAGTACCACATATGAAAGTCGCGTAATATGAGACTTTTTCTCTTAAAAAATCTTTTTTTTTTTTTGATTTATGGTAACTCAAATTGCATGCTATGCCTAAGCACTTGATTTAAGGTAAAACATGTAAATGATCATACAGCATTGCCACACCGACGGAAGTTGGCAAGAAGAGACGTGCAGTTATAATAATTCAAAGTATAAAATCCGTTATTCTGTTTGCTGGTTTTTTCAGGTATAGTTGCACCAGCTCCAGGACAGACGCAGTTTATGCTTCCTACGAATTCTCCTCAATTCACCAGTGGTTCCGATCAAACTGCAGGTTGAGTGGTAAATCAGAAAGGTCACTTCTGGAGGTAGAGATTGTCACCTTGTCCACCTTTTTATTAAACATATCTGCATAATTACACCGGAAATCCGTCTTTGTCGGGGATGCAGGTAATCCTTATTGCAGCAGGACTATGAGAAGCTACTGCTACCTAAGTGGCAGCCTCTAAATCTAGCCTTGCAAGTTATTGTCTTTACTTTCTAGAGGTGACACCTGTTTTCCCTTATGAAGTAAGATTTTACTCGTATCATAGAATCGTAGCTTATGACAAATTCCAATTTAAATCATACCTCTCTGGGAATTTTTTGCGATGCAACACGGGTGGTTGTGTTTGGAATAGATAATGATGCTTTAGAACTGTTTGACCTGAGATTCTTTTACTTTTAGCTTTATTATTACTTGAGCTTCTGTCGTAGCGCCATTTCACCATATCCGTGATGAGAGATAGTGACACACGTGTGTATACACCCTTGATTTCCCCCTATCAATTCTTTTTTTTTTTATTTTTTTTTTATTTTTAATCTAGCAACTTCCCAACCATGTGGAATTTTAGTCACATCTGAAACAGGGCTTTTTTCTGTAACCAGGAAATCAGCGATCAAAGCACATGGAACCGAATACTATATACATACATAAATACATATATATATAGTCGTACCCTCGTTTTTTTTTTCTTCTGGTTTATAAATTCCCCTGGTTACATGTGATATGTTTAACTCATGCAGGTCATTCATGGTGGTCATCAGAGATGCTTCAAAGTCAGCTGTTAGATGTTAAAGAGGGTGGAAGAGCATCATGGGTTGTTGCTTTTTTCACCTTGTGGTGTCTGTAAAATATGCCGTTGCTGTGCCACGTGGCTCAAAGCCGCTGGGCACGATATTATGGGTCATTGCGCGTTTGCCGGAAATATGGTTTTTCGGCAGACGTGGCGTAATAAGATTGTAAATGTGTAAATAACCCTAAACTTTCTCCTGTATCAAAGAAAGAATCAATACGATTCGTTTCATGGACTCTGGACCCAACATATGGGTTCAGTCATTGTCGTGTCTCACACATTGTATTTACCACCAAAAAAAAAAAAAAATCATTGTTCAAATTTGAATTTCTCTATTCAATTGGCGCTTCTTCATTTTCCTTTGGGTAATATTGAAGCTTCAGCTTCTTCTTCCTCTTTGTACTATTTTGTTCGATTATTTATCGGTGTGAGATTAATATAAATGATATTCGTGTTTGCAGAAGAAAATCTGTCATCTAATATTTTTGCGTGTGACTGTCACACCTTCGTGTTATAAGGCAGATCACCTCTTCTCTTTCGGACGATGTGGATCTTACAATCCACCCCCCTTAGGGGCCACACTTTCGGCCGGAGAGTGGCTCTGATATCAAATTGTCACATCCCAGTCCACATAGCAAGATATTGTCTGATTTGGGCCACGCCCTCACGGATTTGTTAACGGTCTCACTATAGAGAGGTGGGCATGTACATATAAGGCACGTCATCTCTTCTCTCCTGGACAATGTGGGATCTTACAATTGTTGTTTAAATTGAGAAAAAAAATATTTGTTCATAGTTGCTTTCTTTAAAAAACTTATGTGAATGCAAACTACAAATGTTAAAATAATATGAAGGAAATTGATTAGATATAGTTGAAAGTCATCTTTTTAACAAAAAGTTAAATAGAAAAATATTTTTTACATCATGCCTATTTTTGTCATTCTACAAAGTTATAGCATTTTTATATTAATATTTACAAAAAGCCTTTATACTGTTTTTGATACTTACAATATTTCAGAAATACTATTTATCAAGAGGTCAGTTATTTTATTTTAAAACTAATTATTCTTAAAAGAAAAAACTTAGTTGCTTAACAATTAGCCGCAATTCTTGCCACAAAGTTGGTATGGTTGATCCTTGGGTTGACATTTGTAATTCGTTTTCTTTTCTAAAAATATTATTCAATATTAAAATTACTCATGTAAAAGATTAGAATACACTTTTTTTTATAAAGCAGCTATGCCTATGCGCAAAATCTCATTTTCTTTCTTCTTCACAGGTGCTGATGTCGTTCAAGTTTCCTCCGTTCGTTACTCTTCATAGATAAGAAGTTAATTCTCTTACTTTTTCCAGAGTCATGGATGCTCTTTAATCTTTTTATCTCATTAGCATCAGTTTTAGTTTTAATTTTTGGCAAATTATTTAACGGGTTCTTGGTGGTATTACTGAGTGAGTAATTTTTCTACAAAGTAAGGAATGAAGGAGACTAGTAAGAGAGGGCATTGTATTAGAATGATACTTTTCAAAATGAACAATTCTGTAGGCAAAAAAAAAAAAACCCAAAAAAAGTGTCAAACCAAGAGCCAGTGGCGGATCCACAGTGGGGTCAATGGGGTCGCACGACCCCTTGGAAGCCATGAAAACAACCTTGGAGATCCCTGTGCGACCCCTCGGAGGCTGGTGGAGCGACCCCTCGTGTGCACACCAGGTGTTTGACAAAAGGTCTGAGAGACCTTCGGTGCTGAGGATTGAAGACGAAGGGCGCTGCGCGCGCCTCTTTTTTTTTCAAATGGACCTGGGCAAAACGGCGTCGTTTTGGCCCAGGAAATTTTTTTAAATGACCTGGCCAAAACGACGTCGTTTTGGGCCAGGTGTAAAAAAAAAAAAAAAAAGATATACCCAGCGTGTCCCAACTACCCCCCCCCCCCCCCCCCCCGCGTCTCTCCCTTCCCTTTTTACACATATCAGATCCCCTTTAACTCCAAAACCCCCAATTTTTTCTCCTCCTCCAACCCTAACTTCCAAACTCAATCCCCCCCCACCCCCAAAAACTCCAGCTCCTCCCTTGCTGCCGCCAGGTCCTCCCTTGTTGCCGCCATCTCCTCTCTTTGTATTTGCTCCTCTCTTTGTAAGTTCTAAACCTTATGTGTATAACATATTTAATTTAATTGAAATTCAATTCATATTTATTTTGATTATATTTATAGTTTGTGTATTTGTGAGTTTTTATTTTCATTATTTTGTATATGTAGAATATATTTAATTTAATTGAAATTCAATTCATATTTATTTTGATTATATTGATGGTTTGTGTATTTGTGAATTTTTATTTTCATTATTTTGTATATGTAGAATATATTTAATTTAATTGAAATTCAATTCATATTTATTTTGATTATATTGATGGTTTGTTTATATTGTGAGTTTTTATTTTCATTTTTTGTATATGTAGAATATATTTAATTTAATTAAAATTCAATGCTATTTAATTTAATTGAAATTCAATTCATATTTATTTTGATTATATTGATGGTTTGTTTATATTGTGAGTATTTATTTTGAATATTTTGTATATGTAGAATTATTATGGAACGGTTTTTTAAGAGAAAGTCATCATCGGGTTCGGGTAGTTCGAATTATGTTGATAGTTCAAATACTGTTGGTAGTTCAAGAACTCCAAGTTCAAGACAAAATCAGTTAGATGATGTTTTGGGTAATCTTCAAGCGGATCCTGGATTAAGAACTCAAATGATAGATTATGATGCTAATATGAGAGATGAGATCCGAAGGGCATATCTACAAAAAGGACCTTGTCAACCTAGAGGTCATAATTTCCCAATAACTAATATGTCGGGAATTAATCGACGCTTCATTCCCCAATGGTTTGATGAGTTTGATTGGTTGGAGTATAGTATATCTAAAGATGCGGCATTTTGTGTCTATTGCTATCTCTTTAAAACCAATTTTGCACAAGTGGGTAGTGAAGCTTTCACTGGAGATGGATTTAAGACTTGGAAGAAAGGGAGAGAAAGATTTAAGATGCATGTTGGACCGGTTGGGAGTGTTCATAATAAGGCTAGAGAAGCTGCTACCAATTTGATGAATCAAGCTACACATATTGAAACGGCAGTGAGCAGACACTCCGACCAAGCTCGTAAGGCTTATCGCACATGCTTGAATGCATCAATCAATTGCACTAAGTTTTTATTGCGACAAGGTCTTCCTTTTCGTGGCCATGATGAAAGTGCCACTTCAAGCAATAGGGGAAATTACTTGGAGCTATTGCAATTCCTTGCAGATAATAATGATACAGTTAGAGAAGTTGTGATGGAAAATGCTCCGGGGAATCTCAAATTACTAGCTCCTTCCATTCAAAAAGAAATTGTGAATTCATGTGCCCTTGAAACACTTGATGCTATCATGGATGGTCTAAAAGATAGATTCTTTTCAATATTGGTGGATGAAGCACGCGATGTGTCGGTGAAAGAGCAAATGGCTATGGTGTTGCGTTATGTGGATGACAACGGGCAAGTAATTGAAAGATTTGTGGGTATCCAACATGTTACTGACACTACTTCAAGTTCACTAAAGGATGCTATTGACACATTCTTTTCTCGCAACGGTTTGAGCATTTCCAAGCTACGAGGACAAGGTTATGATGGTGCTAGCAATATGAGAGGTGAGTTGAATGGCCTTAAAACAAAGATATTGAGAGAACAACCTTGTGCATATTATGTTCATTGCTTTGCTCATCAACTTCAACTAGCTCTTGTTGCCGTAGCAAAGAAGAATATAGACATTGCCTCTTTTTTTGCAACGGCTAATAGTGTGGTTAATCATGTTGGAGCATCTTGTAAGCGGCGTGATTTACTTAGAGAGCAACTTCAAGAAGAGCTTGTGATAGCTTTTGAAAATAATTGTCTTATAACAGGGCGAGGCCTAAATCAAGAAACAAGTCTCAAACGTGCCGGTGACACACGATGGAACTCACACTATGGTACCTTGATTAGCATCATTTCCATGTTTTCATCTGTGGTTCATGTGCTTCAAATGGTTATTGATGATAATCCCAATGAAAGTGCGGGTGAAGCAAATAAGTTAATGAGAGAAATACGTACTTTTGAGTTTGTGTTTCACCTTTTCTTGATGAAAGTCATATTGGGACTCACAAATGATTTGTCACAAGCATTGCAAAGGAAAGATCAAGAAATTGTGAATGCAATGGCTTTAGTGAAATCATGCAAGGAAAAGCTACATTGGATGAGGAATAATGGGTTTGATGCATTGGTTGATGAAGTGTCTTCTTTTTGTGAAAAACATCATATTGATGTTCCTAACATGGAAGAGGCATTTATACTTCCAGGGAGGTCAAGGCGTAATGCTCCAATAAAGACAAATCGTCATCATTATCGTGTGGAGCTCTTTATTTATGTCATTGATGAGCAAATTACGGAGTTAGAGGATCGCTTTAATGAGGTAAATACCGATTTGCTTATTTGTTTGGCATGTTTGAGTCCGAAAGATTCATTTGTAGCTTTTGATAAACCAAAGTTACTTCGTCTTGCTCAATATTATCCTCAAGACTTTTCGGATGAGGATCGTTTGGCACTTGAAGATCAACTTGAGATTTATATTCATTATGTCCGTTCCAGTTGTGATTTCTCTCAATTGGAAAGGATTGGTGATCTTGCAAAAAAAATGGTGGAGACAAGGATGCATCAAGTATTCAATTATGTATATTTGCTCATTACATTGTCTTTAGTTTTACCAGTTGCAACTGCTTCAGTGGAGAGAGCATTTTCTGTCATGAATATTGTTAAGAGTCCACTTAGGAACAAAATGGGAGACGAATGGTTGAGTGATAGCTTGCTTATTTATATTGAGAGAGATATGTTTGCTTGTATTGAAAATGAAGCTATAATGCTTCGTTTTCAAAATATGAAACCTCGTCGTGGACAATTATAGCTTGTAATATTGTTTTTGTTATGACTTATGAATGAAAGTACTATGATTTCATTTTCAACATGTTTTTCCATCCTAATTTTTTTTTTGGACTTTTACACTACGACCCCTTGTGGTCAAATTCCTGGATCCGCCACTGCCAAGAGCAACTACATTGGCTTTTCAGCAGGAACTCCTGCTAATTGTTCATCAACCAAATTTTTTTTTTAAAGTACAACAAAAGTTGTTTTAAAAATAAGCCTATAAATTTCTCTATATCACCTTATATCTTTGACACAATATATTTATAAAAAAAAATTATATTATTGACACAAAAATTCATGTTAAATTGTTAATTAGCACAGAGTCCCATTTAAAAGATTCCCTTAGTATTTTTCAATATTGAACGAACAAAAACATTTGCAATTTTGCATCGTTGCATAACCGCATAACTACCTTAGCTAGCATACCTTCTTTTTTTTTTTTTTGGTCGAAAGAGATATTTATAAAATATGCAAAGCGGGCCCACAAGCTAGCCTACTAACTACTAAGCCTAGCCTAGCCATGATAATTCGTTTACATAACTTTGATTTTTCTAAAATTTGGGTAGGTATTTTTCTTTTCTTTTCTTGCAAGAAACAGTTGTTTGATATTCATTAATTAATCAAAATAAATACAAATATGCCAATTTGTGCGTATTTGTGAGTGTGACAATCTCAACCTTCCAATATAATTAGAGATGGGTGTGATAATGTTTTTTTGTACACCAAATTAAATTAAAGCTTCCAAAATATAGTCGATATTTTTGGCTTGTAAGTGACTCGAATATAGGGATGGGCAAATACCCATTGGTTATGGGTATAACCGTTTACCCGCTAAATTTAAATGGGCGGTTATGGGTATTAACCGCGGTTATAAACGGGTAACCATTGACCCATTTATTTTATATATATAAAACTAACACAAACCATATTCCCTATCAGACAAAACTTAGATCAATACTATTGACTATAGTGCATGATTTATGTAGCTAATATACTATAGTTTTCCTCAACCACTTTAAATTTCATGGTCCGTTATATATATTATGTTAATATTTTACATTCCGAGTTAAATAACCCAACAACATTGTCTTTTAACAATTTTCGTAACCTAAGAATATTTAGCAAATTTTATATTACCTTCATTGTTAACAGTTAAAAATATTGTCCGTAAATTATTATTTCAATTATTGGAATGGTATAAGGACTTAAAAAATTAAAATGCAGAAATGTATGATGAATGTACCTATAACGGTGTTTAATTGTTAGAAAAATAAAATTATGACAATTTTTTTTAATTTTCAAGTTGTTAAAAAAACATTTAGACGGGTGAAAAAGGAGTAAATGGTAAAAAAGAAAAGATAAATGGGTTAAAAATGATAAATGAGTAAACGGGTATTAAACAGTTATGGTTAAATGGGTACGCGGTTATGGGTACCGTTTAGGCAATTACCCAATGGGTAAACGGTTATGCGGGTATAAGAATAAACGGTTATGGATAAATAACCGCGGTTACCCACCCGCCATAACTGTTGCCCATCCCTACTTGAATACCATTATGACATTGACAACTAATAGCATCTACTTATCAATCATATGCCAAATGCTATTTGTTTTGACAACTAATGTGTGACAACCCGTCCCGAATTAAAATATATTTTTATCCTCGATAGCGTGGAAATGACAGGTTTTCTCTCGTGGGTCTTGTGACGTGGTGTACGTAGATAAATTTCGAATTATTTTTTAGTTGACGAAATTAAATTTTATTTGACGCCACAAGAATGTCGACGTGAATTAAGTTGGGTTGTAGTGGAAAATTGGGTTTTGTTTGGATTAAATTGTTAGCCTTAAATCTTATGGCCCAAACTAGGGCCCTATCCTTTTTATTATCACCCAACCCGGACCACACACACACACACACCTTCACACACGTATCTGCACTCACGCTTTCTCTCGATTTTGCTCCGTCTGTACAGTCCGTACACCCACACACCTAACCAGTTTCGTCGTGCACAGATCGAGCTAGTGGAGACTATTTCTAAGTTCCTTGCAAGCTGAGGAACATAGTTTTATACTAGTAGTTTGGGGAAAGGACCTTAGGAACCTGAGAATCCTTAAACTCCGGCGTGGAGTTAAACTACTTTGACGTGATCGTGGAGTTTACTTAAGGAATTAGGACTTGTTGTAGTTCTCAAACAATTTCCCTAGTCGTTTATAACGATTTTGGAGTAGTTTGGACGTCGGGATACACGGGTTTGGGAAGTTTTAGATTTTACTGGATTGTCGAAGGATTTTTCTGATCATATACAGTTGGTTTAGGACTCTAAGCATGTAAGATCATGTTCTCCTTGTTAAGAGCTTCAATTTGGTATAAATTTCACGAAATTTGGTTTTGAAACGAAGAAGATATTAAGATTTATAGTTTTTTTTAGAAATCGGCGAGTGCAAGGGCGGCCGGCGCTGTAATCTGGCGAACTATCGGAGAAGAAGAAGAATATTCCGTCAATTTTGACGAAATATACTAACAGCGTAAGGTAACACCGTTAGTTTTTAGACGAAATATGCTATTATTTAATGGAATATTCCCTAACGCCGTTAGGGATTCCGTCCAGTGTGCCAGGCACGTGCCTGCATGTGGCCGTGCCTTGGCCAGCGCGTGGGACATCGGAAAATTTTTCTAAAAATATGGGGATGTTTGTGGGGTTGAGATATATGTATGTGCTTAATGAGTACAATTGTGTTGAGATATATGTAGCGCTTATTATCCTGCACCCTGATGTTAGTGATCCGCCTGAGGACAGGGCTTAGCCTTCACGTGATTGTTCACCTCCCGCACCACACGCTCACCTTGGATCAAAGGCAGGTGCCAGCCTGTCGTACAGACCACATTAGGTGGTTCCGACTCGTAGGTGACTTACGATACTTCGCACAGCCTTTACGTGATCATAGCACTTGAGCGTATTTATTTACACCCAGCCTGTCGTACAGACCACATTAGGTGGTTCCGACTCGTGTGCAAGGAACTAGTTGTTGAGCTATAGATCCAGCCGTACAGGTCACGTTAAGTGACTCCGGTTGACATATTATTTCATATTGTTTTATCTCACCTGGATTACTTATTCTTTGATGAGATATTTGACATGGCATATTTGTGAGATTGTTATTTTGAATATGGTTTTGAGATATCGACATGCCAGTTATTTTCTAGGAATTATACAGGTTTTACGGCGAGGGGTTATTACTTTTGATATTGAAATGGTTTTGGAAAAATTTTGTTTTTACCCACTCACACCTTTTGTTTTGCGCCCTTCCAGGTTTTAGGTAGGAGTGCTTGTTGGTGGCTTACGAGGAATTGTCAACGGTTCTAACAGATTATCACTAATGTAGAACCACTTTGGTATTGTATAATTAGTTTTCGTCGTGCTGGATTGCACTTAGGCTACTTATGCTCTGGTTATGTGTAATCACACTTAATCTTGTCACATGCACCTTATCTTATCTAGTACTTTTAGTTAGCTTGGTTTTATTTATTCGCATTTCTTTATATCAATTTCATTTCCGCAATGCGCATATGGCTACGTCACAATCATGTGACAGCCAGCATGCCTCGATCTGGGTCGGGGTGTGTCAAATGTATGAAATTAATAGGTGCATGATGTGAAAATTAACTTGACACTCAAATTAAACCCTATTGATGACAATCGTAGTATATAAGCAAGTAGGGATCGTTCTGGATCGGGGATTAACTAGGGATGCTAACCAATGTGAAATTGATTCAAAAACGTAAAAACAAAGTTTAAAACACTAAACTAGACTCAAAGAATGCAAAACTAAAGTTTAAAACACTAAAACAAACCAAAAGACTCAAAACAACACAGAAACACCCAAAACTGCCTTAAAACCACTTTCAGGGCAGTTTTGAACACAAACACAAATTTGGACAAAAATAAGTTATAACTTGACTCAAGACACTTAAAAACACAAACTAAGTTGCTTTCTAACTAATCTAACACTTCAAAATAAATGGGGGATTGGTTTTAACGAATTTGAAATTAAAACAAAAACTTGTAAACAACCTTCAAAGAAAACAAATTGTGATGAAAATAGAATGATGAGATGCTAGTTAGAGGGGTCCTTATCCACACATGAACATATGCATATAATTTGATTCCCATTTATGATTTCAACAAACAATGAATGACAATGCTCCAAATTAATTGTATTGAACTAATTAATTCTCAGATTTCCCTAAATTCATTGAATTGAATGGAATACGCATTGCAACCAAATTATTCCTCATCTAAGTCCTTAACTATGGAATACGCATGATAGAGACATTCAACAAAGATCATTAAGTTCAATGGAAATCATAAACATCGACTAGGCCTTCATAACTATGGAATACGCATGTTAATTCAACCTAGGGTTTACTAAACACAATCGTGACTAGCGACCTTTACTACTCATGAATATAAGTTCATAACGATTAGGTGAAATTCCCTTATATCCTATCATCAAGTTTAGGCATGCAAATTAAGTGTCGACCCTCAACCCACATACATAAACAAGTTCTTAATCAACACAGAAAAGTAAACCACATCCATAGTTCATGAATTCATAACTGGAGTAAATCAAATCATAACCAACATATGTCCATGGCTTCAAATTCGCCTCTAACTAAAAAGAAATTAGTTCCACATGTTTAACATAATTGAAAAGTAAATTAAATTAAACATGAAAACAGAAACAAGAGAAGAAAGAATTCTAGACACTCCCATGGTGGCAGATGGCATGTGCAAGGTTTCTTATTTCCTTTGGACTGCACGGCACTACTCCTCCTCTCCTTCAATGGTGGCGGCACAAGGTGGCTGCTGTGGTGGTGGAAGAATGGTGCGGCAAGGGTGTATTTCTGGGTTTATGAATGGATGAATGAATGGATGAAGAGAAGATGGTGCGGCTGGATGATTTGGAGAATGAATGGGTGGTTTGAATGGATGAATGATGGTGTGGTGCTTGCGGCAAGGGATTTTGTGATGGTGAATGGGTGGATGAATGAATGGATGGAGGCTTGAAGGGTGCGGCTCTTGGATTTCTGAGTGAGGGGTGATGAATGATGCGGCACACTTAGCACATATATATATATAGGTGTGGCAAACCCTAGGGTAAATCATATTAGGCCTGGGCTTTTGCAGAAATTAAGGCCAAGGGTGCGGCATAGGTAGGAGAATGCCTTGCAAGGCAAGGCAAAAGAAAGTTCTAGAAGATTATGTGCGGCACAAGTAGTGGGCTAGGGTTTAGGGTGCGGCGGAGATGATAAGGGCCAAGGAATGCCTTGCAAGGCAAGGGAAAAGGGTTCTAGAAGGCCCTAGGTGCGGCAAGGATGGAAATCCACAAGGAAAAAGGGTTGTGGCCCATTTAGTTTTATAAAAGGATTTGTATAGCCCAAATCCACAAGGGAAAAGGCTTAGAGGGTGCGGCATCCATATAGGGATGAGATAAGGCTTCTAGAAAAGATTAGGAAACTTCCGTTCCAAGAATAGAAACTCTTCAAGAATGAAAACCTTCGAAATTAGAAACTTCCAAACTTAGAAACTTCGATTTCCAATTTTGACTCTTCATTCGTCATTCGCCTTGAATTCCATTCTTCAATTCTTCATTCACTCCTAAACTCATTTGCACTTCAATTCCATCACTCCAATTGGTTCCAAACATGTCTAATCCATCATAGGCCCAAAATCGCTCCAAAACGCACCAAAATGCACCTTTTTGCATACTTTGCCATTTGAACCTACAAACACACGAAAATAGCTTAAATCACTATAATAAACGATAGCTAACTATGTAAGTGCAAGAAAACAAGCTCACTAAGTAGCATAAATATGCTCCTATCAGTGCATATAGATAATTCCTATCTATAAAGTATATTCGAGGTAAAGTAGGAGGTGATTGCAATTGAAGATAAAATGAGGGAAAATCAGTTAAGGTAGTTTGGACACGTAAACCGAAGACTTACAGATACTTCATTTAGAAGATGCGACTATAAGACGGAGACTCATGGCAAAACGAGCAGAGGAAGGCCTAGAAAAACTTGTAAAGACACTATAAGAAAAGATATGGACTACATAGGGCTAACGGAAGATTTGACGCAAAACCGAGCACATTTGCGTTCTAGAAGGCATATAGCCGATCACACTTAATAGGATAAGACTTGATTATTTTTGTTGTTTGTAGAGATGATCTTTAATGAATATCTCACTAAGACCTCCGATACATTTTGTACCAAAACTTATGTACTGATACATTCGTGAGGGTTGTTCTTGTGGGTAACTGAAGTTCGGGAGGGTTTTCGTCGACAAATTCTTGTAGCACTTCTTCCTTGTGTTTTGATGTATTCTATGTCTACTTTTTATATTGTGTGAGTTTGTAGACTAGAGGTTGATTCTTTCATTATGTTTGCAATTTTGATCGCAAATGGCAATAAATGGCCATGGTTTTTACAATGGTAGATGCTGTTCTGTTGTGTTGAAGTGAGCCTACTCATCTACTCCGCATTTTCCTCTATTAGTTTAACTTTAAAATTTGAAAACAAAATAATTACCGAGTGGGTCCGTAAATTGACAGAGCTAATTTCTCAACATTTTGAGTTTGAACAAATCTTAATTCTACACAATTTGTTTCCATGATACAAGCAGTCGTGAGTTTGGAACACTTCAAAAAGATTTGGATCAGAACTATCATAATTCTTATATGCATTTTAATTTCCATTTTATTTCTTCAAAATATCCGAATTTGAAATTTTTGGGTTCGCATTCGAAAATTGTATTTTTAAAATCAGAAACATCATTTCAACTAGTACACATGAGAAGAATGAGACACAAGAAATCAGAAAATTAAGCGCCATCTCTTATATACATCAAATATTTATTGTGCTTTATATAGTAAATTTAATGTGTCATGTGATAGATATATGCTATGTTTTTTAGAAATGGATTAACTGAATGGAGATAATTTATCCGTAAACTCCAAAACAATGTTTGCTTGAATCATAAAAGTCGCATACTTAGGCTTGTTTCGTATTGCTTTGTTCATAAAAAACTGCTTCAATTTTAAGTAAAGCATTAAAAGTTGTTTAATAATATTTATAGGTCTAGAAGGCCCCTTATATATTAGCCAACTGAAGCACAAGAAATAGAGATATTGAGGAACAACATCCCTGCAAGTTTAATGTGTTCTCAAATTTTTGTCTGTATGCTTACTTTATGTTATTATTGTTTAAAGACGTTGAGAAAAAAAATTAATTGTTTATAGTTGTTTTCATTAAAAAAAACTTTTGGCAATGCAAACTAGAAGTGTCAAAATAATTTGAAGGAAAAGGATTAGATACAGTTGAAAGTAATCTTTTTAACGAAAAAAAGAAAGTTAATAGAATTTTTTTTTTCACATATACCTATTTTTGTCATCATACAAACTTGCAAAGTTATAAATTTTTTATATTAATATTTAGCAAAAGCTCTTATTCTATATTCAAACACACAACAATTTTAGAAATACGGTTTATCAAGCGGCTAACTATTTTACAACTGCTTATTTTTAAAAGAACAAAGCTTAGTTGATGAACAATTAGCAACAGTTCATGCCAAAAAGTTAGCGTGGCTGATATTTGGTTTGACATCTGTCTAATTCTTTTTTTTTTTCATGTAAAAGACAATAAATCAGCTATGCTTATGGGCAAATTTTAATTTTCTATCTTTTTCACAGATGTCGATGTCGTTCAAGTTTTCTCCATTCCGTTACTCTTTGTAGACAAAAAGTTAACTCTCCTACCTTTTTCTAATCTTTTTATATCATCACCATCAGGTATGCATCAGTTTTAATTTTAATTTTTGTCAATTTTTAATGGATTCTTGGTATTTAATGAGTGAGCAATTTTTCTACATAATAAGGAATGGATGAGATTATTAAGTGGGCGTTCTACGTGAAGGAGATTAAAAAAATTTCTTCATAAATTTTCTGTCATCTTATATTTTTTTGACTTAATATTTTATAATATTTACACAAAAATTAATATTAAACTGTTAGATGACATAAAATATCCAAAGTTTCTTAGCATTTCTCTATATTGAATAGCATTTGCAATGTGGCATCATTGCATAACTGCATGACTAACTAGCTGGGCCTTTTTTATTTTTATTTTTATTTTTTTTCTTGCGGTCAAAAGAGAGAATCACAAAGCGGGCCCACAAGCTAGTTATCATTGCATAACCTCAGAACTAGCCTAGCCAAGCGATGATTATATGGTTGCATCACTTTGATTCTTCTGTAATTTGGTTAGGTATTTTTCTTTTCTTTTTCTACAAGAAACGATTGTTATACAGATGCTAATTGTGTACGTATTTTTGGGTGTGACAATGTAACTCTAAATTCAACCTCCCAATATAATTAAATATGGGTGTGACAATTTCTCTTCATACACCAAATTAAACTAAAGCTTCCTACATATAGTCGATATTCTTAGCTCGTAATTTCTCCGAATACCATTATGACAACACCGTCTAATTATCAGTCATGCCAAATGCTGTTTGTTTTGACAACTAATGCATGATAATTTATAGGTGCATATAGATAATTCTTATCCATACGAAGATATCCGAGATAAAGTAGGAGTGACTGCAATTAAGATAAAATGAAATAAAATCGGTTATGGTATTTTAGACACGTGAATCAAAGACTTACAAATACTCCGATTAAAAATTATGACTATGAGACGGAGGCTTAGAGTAAAAGGAGAAGAGGAAGACTTAGAAAGACTTACAAAAAGACTAAGAAAAGATATCGACTACTTATAGCTAACAAAAGATTTGGAGCAAAACTGAGAGCAGTTGCATTCTAGAATTCATACAGTTAGCTGACTACAATTAATAGGATAAAACTTGATTGTTGTTGTTATTGTTGTTTGTTTAGATTATATTTAATTAATATCTCTCTGAGTAATACCATTAATGGACGGGATATCAAATAATGAAATCAACTTGATATTTCCTTAATTAGTAATTGTAGATCGTGATGATTAGTAGCCACCAATCAGTCGGTGGTATTGTCATGTAATGCGTTAAGTTACTTTGGCATCATTATCATCAATCACAGGGGCATGCCGCGTGCATGAGAGGTTCCTTATTAGTACAACACGAACTAGTGTTTTGTAATGTTTATGCAGTTTATTTTTACCTAAAGTTTTGTGGTCTGTTCCTTATTAATTTCGCCTGAATCATTTGATATTTGAAAGTGTCCCGCCCAAACACAATCGTGATACAAAATATATTATTTTTTAGTAGTAAATACCAAATGCCAATAAGAATGGTATTAGTGTTCTTTGAACCAGAGAGCAAGAATATCTGTTTGGCATCATGTGATCCTTGTTTACGTAGGCTCGAATTGCACATCTTGCGTTACTAGACTATATATATATATGGCAAATTGATTAGCATGTGACAGTTTTTCTTTTTCTGATGAGCTTTTAGTTTAGGAAAGAAAAGTGGTGGTAGCTTGGCTATTTACACATAAACGGGAGAGAGAGATCAAACTCAAAGTGTTCATAACAACCGCATGAGCTTTTAGCATATGAAAGAAAGGCGCTTGCGATTCCTTCACAGATTACACAGCATGTCACTTCAAAGGAGAGAAACGGCGAGAACAGACAATAGGAACTACGGGTTGGCTAACCGCCTGACCCAAACTTTATGGGTTTACGACAAGAAGGAGATGATCAATCGTTCTGTCACGTATGCTTCCGGCCTCTACTGGATGTTTGACGACATCTTGGTGAGTGTCGCGTCCAAGACATTCGGCAAACTGAAAGTTCAAATACGGGAGGGAGGTAGCTTAATTACTATTAGCGGCAAGAACTTCGTCCGTGGTAACAACAACACAAGTATCTATGTCGATGGAGCAAAATTTAATTGTTTTTGCAACGAGTTCACTATGTCAGTGGCTAGCGGCAAGGAGCTTCATGAGACGGTAATTGTTTTGACATGAATATCACCTAATGGCCTAAAATTAAGGTCCTGTGAGGACGGATTTGGAAAATGTTTTAATCCGTTTGATTTGATTTAATATAATCATGTGGCCAAGATGAATTTGGTTCTTGCATAATGTTGTTATCTTAACGTCCTCAGGTACTGTTTTTCTTTTTAATGATCTGAATAATTTGATTCTAACAAATTTCAGGTGTTCTCTAAAGACTATGCATCGACAGAGAATCCTAAAGTGACGAGAAACCCTATGGATCACAACAAGTATAAGACGAAGATAACGTTCAAACCAGAATTTTTTGAGATATAACATGGAAAATCTTGATAGCGGCATTGTTGCATTGATGAAAAAACGAGTGATCGACATGGCCGGTTGCCTTGGAACTGTGAAGGTTGTGCTGAATGGAAAGACGGTCCGAGCAAAATCATTTATAAATTATGTTGATCTCTACTACATACAGCCTACCAGTGTATCAAGAGTTTCTCAGCCACTTCCAAGGTTGATGCTTTATAAAACTTATTGATTCTAAACTTAGTTTTCACGAACTCTCTCTCTAAATCTACTCATTGTGGCAGAATGACTGAGGGTGGATGGGCTTTTCAATTCGTAGGCTATTGTTCCAGTTAATTGGATATGTCACTTAACTGTTAACTGCTGGATGTACTTTTCACTGTTCCGCCTCTGTGGCTATAAATAGGGGTTCAATTTGTTATTTTTCTGGGTTGGTTTCTGCTCTTTCTGCTCTGAACGAACCTAATTGCAGGTTCATTTTCTTGCATTTTCTGCTTCTCAATTGTTTATTCTCTCTGTCATTTGTTGTGTATTTTAAGAGTTGATTACTTTGTTGATGGGTTATTTAATTTATAGTTGATTTTTTGGTTTCCTTGTGTTGTACTTGATATACGTTCTGCCATTTTTCACATTTCTTTTTCTTTTTCTTTTTTTGAAAAAAATATGTTGTGGGTTCTGTTTGTTTCCTGAGAATTTTAAGAAAAATGAAGAAAAGTTGAAGTTTTGGATTGTTTATGTTGATTTTCTCAGAAACCAGACATTGGCATTCTGGGATGCTGACATTACAGAAAGAAAAAGTTTTTAAAGTTAAATTTTGCAGTTATTTAGTTGCCAGATTGCTTATCTTTCGAAATTTCTCATGTTCCAAATGCAACTATTTGGTTGCCAAATTCCAAATTGCTTATGTTTCCAAGTTGCTTCAACTTTGGATTGCTTATGTTGATTTTCCCAGAAACCAAACATAGGCATTCTGGGATGCTGACATTACAGGAAAAAAAAAAAGGAAAACTTTTAAGTGAAAATTACCTGTTGTTTAGTTGCCAAATTGCAGATGTGTTTCCAAATTGCTTATGTTCCAAATGCAACTCTTTGCTGTTGTTTAGTTGCCATATGCAACTCTTTGGTTTTATCCAGTTTTATATTCCAAATTGCTTTCAAATTCTTTACTCAGTGAATTTAGAATACTGTTATGATTTGGTCTGGTACACCTTATACACAAAATTACTCTCTGATCGATCCACATTACAGGATCAGAAAGGGTTTTATCCAGTTTTATATTCCAGAATCCCATAATGCCTATGTTTAGTTGCCAAATTGGTTTCAAATTCTGTACTTGTGCTTATAATCTAAAATCAGTTTCAAAATCAGTTTTGTTCATTTCTCCATTTCCAGACCTTCTTGCAATGTGCAAAAGGGTTCTCTCTCTCACAGATTGGACCGCTAACATGCCTTTCTTATCATCACCATGCAATATATTTCCAACATCATCTATAACTTCAGGAAGCTAAATCATGTATTTAAGATATATTGATAACATTAAGAGGATTAAATAGATTTATATACATGCTTTATTAGGCAACCATTTTTTGGTAAATTTCTTAATATAAGCTTTCACTCAAGTCTCATTTTTTGGTATTTGGTATATACATAATCCAAATTAGTTCTTCACCTTTTGAGTTTGTTAAGTTAATCAGAACCCGCAGCAGCGCACATGCAATTTTTCTAGTATTATCTGGTTGTTGTTTTGTATCTGATTTTTATTTGACGCAGGTCACCTTTGTGAATTTATTCAATACAATCAAGGGTGGACCTCTTGTGGATTTCGTGGCAAATAAGATCGCAGAGCATCTGGTGAATATTATCGATGAAAAGCACAATTTCAACCTCACACCGGATGATGTGAAGAAGCATCTGTGGATCTTTTTAAAGGCTAATATCAGTAACGCTTCATTTGATGGCCGAAAAGAAGCTTTCTCATCTCCATGTACAAGATCATTCACGGAATTCTTTTCACTTCCAGAGGCCTTCTTAAAAGAAGGTACGTACGTATGCAACGAATTAATTGTTTAACTGGAATACTCTAGCCTTGATTCTCACATTCTGATTATTTTCCAGTGTCAGAATCTCAGATTGTGGATGTTTTGAAGACACGTACTGGCATACGTAAAGAAATGTTTCAAATAAAAGGGTTGCATGATGCATATTTTGCAGGATGGAAAGACTCTGCAAATTGCACCTTAATTTTGACAGAAGGAAAATCTGCCAAGGCACTTGCGGTAAGTCAGTTAAGCATAATTTTGGCATATTGGACACCAAAATTTGTATTTATTTATTGGGTTTTGTACTATATAGTACATATGCTAACATAATTCATTCCAAACAGATGACAGGGCTCACTTTTTTGGGTAGGCAACATTATGGTGTTTTTCCGTTGAAAGGTAAATTGCTCAATGTTAGACAAGCTACCAAAGCCCAACTCATGAATAACGAGGAAGTTAACAATATCATTAGGATTTTGGGGTTACAAAAAAACAAAAAATGTGAGGGTGTCGAATCATTACGCTACGGTAGGGTGATGATCATGGCAGATCAGGTTAGATGCCTCAAGCTTCTTTATTTTGGTTTTATCCTTTGAAATCCTATACACAATTTTAATATGCATATCATCATCTTGATGACCACTGAGAAGTTTAACGTATGTGTTTGTGTAGGATCATGATGGTTCCCACATCAAAGGGCTTTTGATTAATTTTTTTCATTTTTATTGGCCCTCACTTCTTAAAATTGACCACTACTTCTTGGTTGAGTTTATAACTCCTATTTTGAAGGTTAGTTTATATTGTTTGACTACTATATGCTTAGATAACTTCAATATGAGTTGAAGATTGTTATCAAGTACAAGAATGCACGGACGTATTCCTTGTTTTTAACTTGTATGTTTGGAGTGGATCTGTACAGGCGACTAAGAAGGATGGCAGTCAGGATCATCATCCTCGAGCATTTTATTCAATCAGAGAGTTTGAGGACTGGAAAGAAGAGACGAACAATGTTGCTGACTATTCCATCAAGTATTACAAGGTACGTGTTCCTTATGTTTTCAACTTACTCTTCATGCACCATGCATATTGTCATATGTACTCTTATTCCTGTATGATCTGTACATGCTTTTAGGGGTTGGCTTCATGCAACTTTGAGGAAATGAAAGAATATTTCAAAAATATTGAGGATCATAAGAAATACTATGTTTGGGACGATAACGCTGAGGATGCAATTACTCTTGCTTTTAGTAAGAACAGAGTAGAAGAGAGAAGAGATTGGCTTGCCCAGGATGTGGATTCACAGCCTAGTAGTCCTCTTGATCCTCGAGAGACATTCAAAACATATAGTGACTTTTTCCAAAAGGAGTATAGAGAGTTTTGCATGGCTTATCTGCGAAGATCAATTCCGTCAATGGTTGATGGATTGAAACCCGTTCAAAGAAAAATTCTGTTCTGTGCTTTTAAGAAGAAATTGTACGACGAATGGGAAAAAGTTTCTCGGTTTCCTGGCTATGTTTCAGAGCATTGTTCCTACCACCACAGTGAGAGGAATATCGCCAATGCTATTGTTGGAATGGCACAAAATCATGTGGGAAGAAACAATGTCAATCTCTTTACTCCTGATGGCAATTTTGGAACACGAGACGAGGTAAATATGTAAATAAGTTTGAATTGCGTTGGTCACGGTGTGTAACTTTATTTCATTCACCATACTTTTCCCTTTTTCTGCATTTACATTTTAGGGAGGCAAAGACCATGCTAATGGTCATTACCTATTCACTCGGCTTTCTACCATTACAAGATTCATTTTTCACAAGGAAGATGATGGCGCTCTGACCTACTTAAATGAAGATGGCAAAGATGTTGAGCCTGAAAAGTATGTAACCAATTTGTGATTTTTTTCCCATAATACTTACTAATAGTCCTTGTTATAATAAATATCACATTACTGCCAATGATTCTATTTTGTGATAGAAGATGAAATTATCTTTTCACCCACTTTTGATAAACAACGAAGGTTGTATTAATAGGTAGTTTAGATAGTTGACGATCGAATTGTTTTTGTCATACAGTTATCTTCCAATATTGCCAATGGTCCTTGTTAATGGTTGTGAAGGAATTGGAATAGGATGGAGAACACACGTTCCTAATTATAACCCAATAGAGATCATTGATAACCTGAGAA
Source organism: Crataegus laevigata (assembly GCA_963580275.1). Classification (NCBI taxonomy): domain Eukaryota; kingdom Viridiplantae; phylum Streptophyta; class Magnoliopsida; order Rosales; family Rosaceae; genus Crataegus; species Crataegus laevigata. Next base: position 32,870,824 of record OY756942.1, on the reverse strand, counting down.
ATTTAATGCATGGTGACCCGGTGCTGCCAATGAAACCGTGGTATAAGGGCTTTCGTGGAACGATAGAGCCTATCGCATCCAATGTGGGCAGTACCGAGAGCTACATCTCTTGCGGTTGCATAGAACGAGTGGGCGAGACAACAACACTCAGAATCACGGAGCTGCCAATCTGCATGTCGATCCAAAAGTATTTGCACTTCCTTGATTCAGTCTCTGAAAGAAATGAAAATGCCAAAAATCCTTTTATTATGGTAAGGTTTTCATCAAAATTCTTGTAAGTTTCGTCAGAATTTGATATCATCTTTGGTTTCTGATTAAAAGTAAATGACATATGCATGTTGCAGGACTATAAGCAATCTGGAGATTTGAATACAATAGACATTCTTGTCCATTTGTCTGAGGATCAACTTAAGAAAGCCACGGAAAAGGGTTTGACAAAACAGTTCAAACTTGAAACCAGAATAAAAGGTTTAAACATGTTCTTGTTTGGTGGCACTGGGAAGCTTGTTAAATATGATACCGCGGCAGAGAGTATGTGTCAACATATAGTTTGGGTGGTCTGATCAAATTTTATTGTTCGAGTATATAACCTGACCTTTTTTTTCCCGACTGCAGTTCTGAAGAAATTTTATTATGATAGAGCAATCGATTGTGAGGAGATACTGGTAAGTCCTTTTATGGTCATTAGTAAACTGATGTTAACATTTTTTATATTTTCTTTCTACTAGGAACTGATTTTTGTCTTCCATGCATGTAGGAAATTCAAAAAGAAACAGTTGCCGAGAAGATTGTGATGTTGAATAGCAAGCTTAAATATGGTAAGGAAGTCCTAAAATCTTCAGAGTCAGCAGATCCAGAGTTCGAGCATGTAGCATCTATGGAACATGAGAGGTGGACCAAAGAGACAGTTAAAGCTCTCGAGGCTGATTTGGAAGCTGCAAACAAGGAGTCCGAGAAGCTTGTTGGGGAGACTGGCAAATCAATGTGGTTTACATATCTGCAAGATCTTGAAAGGGAACTAAGGTCATCCGGGTACTGCCAGGTACCCTTACCCGTACCGCCAGATATTTTGGCCGTGACTGGAATGTGAGGCAAATTTATTTTCATCATATAGGCTTTTTCTTATTAAACCTTAACGAGTAGGGTTTGTAAGCGTTCCAGTCTTTCTGCTGTTTGTCTTTTGACCACTTAAAACTTTCGTGATGCTCAAAGTGATTTGGCAATTTAAAGGAAAGATGAATGTCGGCTAATCTGAGCCATACCCTATCTTTATATATGGATAATCTTTCTGGTATTTCTAGACAGAGATCTGAGCCATTTTTCAGGGTGTTTAGCCCCCATTGTTTACCAGGGGGAAAAAGAAAAAAAAACTAGTGAGAACATTCAGACAGCAACCATGCATAAGCTTGTTGTACCAAATGTCCAGTCCAAAGCATTCAGAGCAACAGTCTGCATTCAGAGATGCTTTGTACATGAACTTGCCAACGAGAAGTAAATAACAAGGCATGTAAAGCTTTAAACCAAAAGAAGATCGTCATTTTTAGACCACGGTTTTGTAAGCCAACTTAAATCCAGAGACAGAGATAACACAATAGAGAATATATGTATTCTGCTAAAAAGTGATAGCGGGATCATGAGAGTCATTCAAAATAAAATACATATAAGAAAGGAAAATGTTCAAATTGAGATACATGAATATGAAATAAAAGTTGAGAGAAATTGAGATGGTCAACCATATAGCCCCCTCGCGCTACTTGTCAAGTAAAAGAAATCCTTCCCGCTTGCAGCTGCATTTGACAATGATTGGGAATCATAATGTCTTAAAGACCTGATGATTCCAGTAGTTGGTTCGGGTTCAACCAAATGCCCATAATTTTTTAGAGAAATCAAAGTCCCAGTAACACTGAAGATGCTTGTAACCTCGGCGATGGTCTCAGGTGGGCATGATTTTACACAATTCACAGTGCCACTTCTGAAATTCAAAAAGACTGTAAGCCCAGAATATCCCAAACACTTCTGTCTAGTGAAGAATATGCCATGCTCCCATTCACAACAGGAGACATTAATAAGCTTACATCCGAGTAATGCAGCATCTATCTTCCACTCTAGCTTCCACTCCTTATCAGAATCATGTAACACCCATATCTCTATATAGTCATTTGACGAAGTGTCCACAATGGCCAAACAACCTTTAAGAGTAAGCAAGTAAAGGTGATCTGGGACCTCATACCTACTTTGCATGTGCTCAGGAGGAGTAAGAGTCCAATAGAACTCCTCTTTCTTGAAGTCAAAGGAACATATACTGAGTTTTCCTCCACAAATATCAATTGGGCCATCAGGTAAGCAAACCAACCAATGTTGGTCTCCATTTGCAAATGCTGCATGATTGGTTTTGCTTAAACTACAAGGAGGAATCGAGGGTATCTCTCGCCATGAGCTTGTGCCCATTACATAAACTTGGGCCCTCACCTTAAATTTTATCAAACATGTATCCTGAGAAACACGAACAATCTTGTACGTGTTGGTTGCATCATCAAATCCCATAGCAAACCATTCCTTGAAGTAGGGAAATGTTTTAGGATGCTCTGGAATTGGGATATCAGTTGCTGGGAGCTGAAGAACTTCCCCCTTTAGAGGATTGAATAAGAAGCATGGCCTTCGATTCTTCCTCTTGCAATTCGGATAAAGATGAGCAAAATCTGCAAAGAAAAATAAGTTGCAGAAAACAAAACCCAAAGAATAATGAACATTCAACCAAGTGGACCTAATCTCGGAGACAATGGCATGTTTGCTTCTAGTCAAGGTAACGTCGCTGCCATCATATTTGAATTTCAACGGCATGAAGGCATATCCAGAACCCCATATAAAGGGGAAGTCAGCAAGAAGCAAAATCAGGGGTGCTTGATTAGAAGCAACAGATGATGAAGCAGCTTCCGCAGAAAGTAAACATCGCGTGTGCAATGTACAAAAACACGGGCAGTCGACTCTGTTTTTTGAAGTCTTGGAGACACATCGGAGGCAAAAAATAGAGCTTATTGGCAGCCTCAAAAGGATGTCGTAAAGAATTTCGGTGGGGAGGTCCACCAGCCTTCCGTTGTTCTTGCAGCAGTGGCCCAATCTCCTGTGCTTCCTCCTCACCAGTTCCATTTCCATTTCCATTTCAATCTGAAACAGAAAAAAAAGAAAAACAAACCGATTGGAAACTATATGCGTATTCAGCAGTGCTTGAGGCGCCAATTTTCCATCATTACAGGCAGGGAAAAAGAGAAGGGAAAAACAAAGAAACTCAACCCGCTCCAATAAAAAAGCAAACAAATTCGAATCAGAGATTCAAAAACTTAGAAGAATGAAAAAAAAATGAAGAAAGCAAATATTGTTGTTGCTTTGAGATCTTCGACACATGGTGATGGTATTCTCTTCACAAGACCCAACTTTTAGATTCTGTAAATAATCAAGTTTTGTAATTTCCAAATTCAAAAGGCCCCATTTTAAAATAAAACACGGAATCATTAGAAAATACCCGAAACAAACTATGCAATGCTCATGCCAGAAATCCAACAATGGCTATGGAGTAAGAGAAGGAAAATAAAAGAGATTAGGTTTAAGAAGTTACCTTTAGGAAGAACCGGTTGTCTGATTTTGTTCGTGGTTATTTTTGGGGAAACTAAACCCTATTTACACCATAATCTGGGGAATTAGGGTTTACTGCATTTTCGCTCCCTAACGGGTATAATTTTGAAATTTTAAATCCGCAGCATGTCCTCCACTTCGTAATCTGGGGAATTAGTATTTACCTTCTTATTTATTTATTTGTTTATTATTTTCCACTTCATACAGTTTTGGTTTTGAGGATGGGAACCACTGGTGAATTTAATCAACCATTACAACATTTTTTCGCATCTGTAAAATAATAATTGCCATTTAGGGTTCCAAGATTTGGATCGCAAGGAATTCGAACTCGGGTGCATCGCAAGACCATACTGTCCAAATTCAAAACTTTATATTTGATTAAATTCTTGGGAGTGCAGGAGAACAGTGCTCCACAATGTTACATAACACAACCAAAAAATAACTAGAAGCTGAAGTCTACCACTACACATCTCACTCATCATCAGCTCACCACATTCCCCCGACGACGGGGGCAACTGTGGCCAGCATAATATCTGTTTGTACAAACAATACAGTTTTCACGCTTCTTTCATAAAAGAGAGGGGAAAGGGTTACGCGTTTTAGTTTAGATTACAGAGACTCCGGACTTGTGGACGGCCTAATTCTTGAAGGCATCCGCATGGGTTGTTTTATTGCACCACCAAATGTACTATGTAAGGAATTCTTTGGTGTGATGGACATTTTGTTCAATGCGGAGTCAAATTCATCGAGATCATAATGCTGTTGCAAAATCGCATAATCCATTCCGTCCACATTTTCATCCGCGACAGCGTCATCTATGTCTTCATCGCTGGAATCTTCGTCATCGTCATATGAAGGGTGAACCATCGACCAGAAAATGAACTTCGGCCGGATGTATCTTTAGATAGAGGAAAAACTAGTGTCAGCAAAGGTTTCAAAACAAGTTTTAAGCATTTGAATCTTATGGCTAACAAAACTTTCCTTTTTGACCTCGAAAGTTCAAAGTTGATACAAACCTGTCACTTTTCTTCAGCAAGCACGGGTCAAATGGGAAGAACATGTCTAGCCTTTCCCTCCCACCAAATTCCTTGGAAAGTTCTGATTCCAGATAGTCATCAAAATCGAATTTGTCAAGTGTCATGAATAAACCAGCTGCTTTTGATTGCCGTAGAAACTCGTTTACTATGGAAGGCAGACACACCTTTCAAAATGGAGAACAAAATTAAGCGCAATGATGCAATAGTTTTAAACATTAAAGCATTGTTCTCAAACATTATGAAAGAGAAGCAAAGATCGAGGGAATAGAAAGATAAACAAAATAACTATACTATAGCCCATTTTTGTACAGGGTGAAACTACATGTAAATGGTCCTCACCTGCAGCGGGCTCAATTTATTATTCAAAACAGATTCCAAAGGCAGACGAAGAAGCCATGACTTCAGCAGAGGAACATCCATCATTGACCTCATTCGGAAGCAAAGCAAATACATGATGGCCTGTTGGACGAGTAAATCAGCATCAGTGGAATTATACAAGTAAATAAATTTGATAACGCAAAACATAGATATAACATTTAAGTAACTTAAGCATATTGCAGTTTGAATGTCCAAAAGTTGCGGACTTAGTTCCAGAACTAGATATGGAATCTTCCCTCAGATAGTGTAGAGATACAACTGAATGTCAACAAAAGTTTGACTTGGCAATTCGATATTTAATAAACCAAAAAAACCAAATTTCAAAACAAAAACATATTTCAATATGAAATTCACTTGATTAAACAGTTGTTTACCCTCTTCACATGATGAAAACTAAGAAATCTGAAATATTTATTATTATAAGTCTGAAGAACTGATTCCAAAGTGAAACAAAACAAACCTGACATCCCGAATAAAACACTCTATGAGCATCTGGATTTACTTTGTCATTCTGCGTTTTGACATATTTACAGCACCAATCCACCAACCTGGAACCAGAGTAACATATGACAACAGCGTTACACAAATTCCTTCTGTATATCCTTTCTTATGTCTCATTGCTGAGTCATTGTAAAAAAAGAGATTACATGGGGCTACTGGTTTGTGCACAACCTTTCCAAAGTGTTAGCAATCACAGAAGCCGACAGAAACTTCGCACGAGACAAATAACTAGCAAGATAAGAAACGGCACTCATTCTGCACAAAACCAAAAAGACAAATCAGTACTATAAACGGTGCGCGAAACATCTTAAAATCCGATACTATGATATTCAGAATGTCCTAGTTTGCCATAATATAAACACAGATGAATCAAGAAGCTTAAGATACTCTCCTTATAAACACACACCAAAAGAAAATAAAAACAAAGAAATTGGAAAAAAAAATGGTATGTGAGAGAACCTGTGCAACAGATGGCATCCACCACAGTGATTTAATAAAACAAAATATGTTAAACCATATAAATAGCCTCCCAGGTTTTCCAACGTTTCTCTTAACACAAGCAGTGATTAAATGTGGGTTAATTAATGGGCATGTAAAAAATGCCAGGACATGCCTCATATATATCTAACCTATGTTGTATCATAATGGGCACTGATGCAAGTACAGATATTCATTACAAAAGTGTCAAATCCTACAAGCTGCACCCAAAGGTACAAAAGTACAAATGTGATAGATAGCAATAACAGAAATGATATAGATGATAAAAAGGATAAAATGTTTACGTCCAATTTAAGTGCTTTAAGGACCACAAACGTAAAAGCAACTCATGATATGAATGCTATACCCCAGTTGAAGAACTAAGTAGTAAAAACAAAGAATACCTGACTATACACAAGTAAAAGCAAGCATATTACCTGAGAAGTGGGGGGTTGGTACTGCAGAGAAAAGTATTTTCAAGCATCAAAGCAAATGTCACGCCACAATTTCCAGGATTTAGAGAACAAGCATAGAAGATCACAAACTGCAATAAGAAAAAATGGTAATTTAATAAGGGGATAAATTGAACCAGTAGATATACAACGAGGAATAACAAAATAATATATCAAGAAAACAGATACAGAAACTTTGTATAGATTACCTGGGCAAACTTGGATTTGTATGCAGTCAAAACGGTCCTCTTAAATGACTCCAGGAGAGTTTCAAAGACCTAGACAAGCCATATACATAGGAATTAAAATGTGAAGAAGGCAGACAATCATATTGAACATGTCAACCTCAAAATCAAAGAGTTGAAAATACCTCGATCAAACGGCCACCAACTTCACAAGACTCAAGATGTTCAAAAGTCAACACCAACAAGCTATCTAATTTTTCGGCAAATGAATTACTTCCTGAAATCTTCGTACTTAATTTTCTTGCAATCTGTATAAATAACTTGCAATCACTATACAATGAAGGTTTAAAATCACCATAAACAATAGAAAAGAACAAGAATTATGGGAGAACCAAAACAAACATCAATAAACTCAGTGAAACTGCAAAGTAGTAAGTCAGTAACTATGCTATCATATTCTGCTTTACCCTCTTCTCTCCCCATCGTCTCTTTCTCTTTGAATTTGGAACACCTCTTTCCCTCTTACACGCTAAGTTCCAGAAATTCATTGTCAACATTGCATTAATTAATACTACTATCAAGAGTGTTTTAACTCGTTGCCTTAAATACCACCAGCTCCCCACATAACAAACTTAACTCATACAGAAATTCAAGAGTTTTATGCATGGGATGCTCAATTTAGATAGATTAATCAAACTCAATCATACCTCACTACCATCATTCAGATCATCATCTGTAGACTCGTCTACAGCTTCTAGCTCCATCTCAAATATTCCTTTACTTGAGTCACCCTCTATGTCATCCCATCCAATCTCCACCTGTAGGAAGCCAGTTCATGATGTTTGTCATGAAAAAATAAAAGCAATTATTCCATTCAACTATTTAATTCAATTTTCAATTGGATATACATACATCCAAATCTAGCAGCAATTCCACCACGCCAGTTAGCATTGGAATCCGAACTACTTCACCAAGAGCGCCACTCTCCAACTTTAGCATGTTCTCTACGTACATCACAACACTAAGAGTCTACAAGAGCAATATGGCATATTATATATTTATCAATTTAGAGAACTCTGGGAATGCTATATACAATGAAACAGTGGCCTAAACAATCATGGTCACCTTGAAAACCATCTGTCGGTTATGTATATATACCATACGAAAGCTAACAAAGATTGCAGAGGATATCTTCTTGAGTTAACAACACTATTACTAGATGGGTACGTGCCATGCAGAATTAACTTACATTTATATCATGAAAACGATATTGTGGTGTTGCAGCTAAAACAATTGGCACAAGTCTTGCAGGGGAAAGTGGTAGCACATCAGCAATATCATTCAGAGCTGAATGCACGCGAGATAAAACTTGGTCCTTTTTTGTAAGACCACGAGGCAGTTGGAAACTTTTAGGTGGAAAGAATTGTTTTGTGAGCATCGCCAAACACTCATCTACAAACTTCCCGCTGGAAGCAGCCTGTGCCATCATGAAGCGAAAAAAAATCTAAAGTTTCTGCCAACTTGTTCAAAAAGCTTTGAAATTTGACAAAGTAAAAACATATAAAACCCACATACCAACGAAATAATGAAATGAATCACTGCATCCATCACCTGAGGCCTCTGCGTCCACAAGTTCATCCCAAAAATCTGAAACATTTTCGCAGTCGATTATTAATAAAAAAAACCACCAAGGATTGGATACATACAGCGAGACAAAAACCAAAAAATTTATACTAACAACTTACCGCAGCGAGAAGTAGATTGTGTAGATCATGATCTATACAAGAAACTGCTCTGGATAGTGCCTCCAAAGTCGTCTGCCAAGCAATAAACCGAAAAATTTAAAACTTCGACAAAACAAATTTAATTGAAACCAAATTAATTGAATATACTGTAAGCACATACCACCGAGGCAATAAACGAAAATAAAAAAAATATCAAAACTTGGTATAAAACCAATTCAACTAGAAACAAATTAATTGATTAACAACATACCACAAGAAAAGCCTCCTCATCGGCGCCGTGCCCGCCCTCGTGGCTCACAACCGAAATTAGCCGTTCGTAGTCCTTGTTTTCAGCCAGAGCCTAAACAATTCAAATCAAACTTGTCAAAATTAACATCCATACCAAAACAATCAAGGGCAAGCTCACTAAAACCCTAAACTGGTGCAAGAAATCCACAGTTGGGGAATCGGAATCCTTACCGCTGGTGAACCTGAAGTCACTGAGCAAAGAAGATCCCTGATGTGATAGACGAGGTCGGAATCGGTGAAATCTCCGTCCTCCGCCATCTCATCCAAAGACGCCTCGTTGTTCCTCAACTCGACGCCCATGGTTGTCTCGCCCTACGGATCCTCCTGCAGAGAATTTCAGCGAGGATGGCCTAGGCGTCGGGGTTTCGGTTCAGCTGGGATAGCAGGCGGAGGTGGGTACGAGAAGTGGGTGGGCAGTCGTCTTCTTTGCTGGAGCTGCTGCGGCTATGGAGATTCGGTTGTTCAGTGTTGTGTGCGGTGCGGCCGCCGAGTGTTTGGAAGAATGGAAAAACCCCAAAAACCAGGGTTTTCAAGAAGCGGCTGCTTCTTTTTTGTATGTATTTATATAGGTACCGAATTCGCTTGGTCAGAATCCCTCTCCTTTTTAAACGCGGGAGACTGCCATTTTTTTTTTTTTTTTGTTTTGCTTTTTCCCTAATTACATTTCGATTTTTCTAAATACTTTTGTCGCACGTGTCAACGCATATTTGATTGTATAATTTATTTAACAGTTTAAATTAAGGAACTGGTGATCGTTGAATCAAATCAATAGTGTTAATGGATTAAATGTAATTGTTAAATATGAATTGACAATAAATTAGTGGCACAATCAAGATTTTTTGTGAGAGATGCGTGTCGTAGTATGTATTGAAAAAAGAATTTGAACTCAAAACATGAGCAATTGAAGCAAGTGTACGGTAACCAATAAAAAATTTGAAATTCTAGGAAGAGAATATAAAGAAAATTGATTTAAAACATTTGATAGAAAAATGAGGGCAAAGATAAGGATTGTAAATAATAGTTGATTAGGCTGCTTTAGAAACAGGCAAAACTATTTAAAAAATATAGAATACGGTGTCGTTCAAATCAACTTCCTCACGAGGGCATTTCTTCCTCGTGTCCCACAACTCTACAACTGCAAACTCGAGTTCTTACACAACGGTGAGCTTGGAGCCACGATGGTCCGTTCTTGTCTCCATTCATGCACTAAGTGTCTGTATATAATAAAAAATTGATTACATTTGTATTTCAAGCCCAAAATATAATTTAGGGAAAACTTTAGTAATGACACTAAAGTTTGATCCTTGTTCCATTTTGCTCCCTAAAAAAGTTTTGAATTTGTGCCCGTATTCTATTAACACAGTTGTGCTACTATTTTTTGTTAATTTTATTCTGTTTAATGGGCATAATTAACTTTTAAAACATATATGTCAACAAATATATATTTACAAGCAAAATGAGTAAATATTTGGAATTCTAGTCATCAAGGCATAAATATTTGAAATTATAGTCATTAGGGTGCGTTTGGTACGGGGACGGGACGGGACAGATGTTGTAAATTTTGAAAAAGACAAGGGGCATTTTTGTCCTAAAATGTTAAAAATTTATGTCCCACAGATGTGGAACAACCCCGTTCCAGGGGGGAGGTGGAACCAAAAATCATCCAAAACTTGTCCCGTGGAACGCCTCGTCCCACTCGTTTTAGGCGTACCAAACGCGGGACGGAACGCCTCGTCCCGTCCCGTCCCGCGTACCAAACACACCCTTAAGGACTCGTTTGAAAGTACTTTTAAAATGACTGAAATTACTTTTGGTGAAAATGTTTTTGAAACGAATCTTTAGTAAAAATTCAAGTGAAGTTTTAAAAAATACTTTAAGTGCTTCTTGCAAAAAACACATGCTTCTTAAAAAAAAACACTTAATGTGCTTTTGGAACCCAAAATTAATTCACCAAAAATTGCTTTCAGTTATTTTAAAATCACTTCCAAACAAACTCTAAGTCATGGAGAGAAGTTTAAATGAATTGAATAACTGATAAAATCAAATTGAAAATTCAAAGAAGAAGGTGAAGAAAAGCGTACAATTCTTGTGAGTTGCTAAATATTTGCCTAAAATTACCATTGCATTTGAGGACAAAAGTGAAATTACCGTTTATTCCAAGAAATTTATAATAAAAATAGTTCTGGGCTTCTTGCTCATGGGCCATAAGAATCTATTCCCGGGAGGGGCTGGGCCCGTAAAAAAGAGTAGATTGAGCTCGAGTGGCCCAAACTTGTCAAAAGTCGTAGGTGAGCCCGAAGTCCAATTATTTTAGCCCAAGTGAACTATTTGATTTTTTACCAAATTGTAATGTTGAAACAAGGTAAATGAGATTTTACTGAAACAAGGTAAATGAGATTATTTCACAAATTAATTCTTTTGCAATGCAAGTCAAAACAATCACCATGCATCCCCACGACGTAGGATTCAGCACTTATAAGTAAAGGAACTATGTTGCGGATAAATTAGCAGGAATTGGTCCTTCTTTTTCAGGCGCCTCCCGATTAGGGATGGGCAAATACCCATTGATTATAGGTAATCGCGGTTACCCGCTCATTTAAATTAAACGGTTACGGTTATGGATAACCGTTTAGATAAATAAACGGTTATGGATATAACCGTTTACCCGTGAAATTTAAATGGGCGGTTATGGGTATTAACCGCGGTTATAAACGGGTAACCGTTTACCTATTTATTTTATATATGTAAAATTAATACAAACTATGTTTCCTATTGGACAAAACTTAGATCAATGCTATTGACTATAGTGCATGATTTCTATAGCTAATATAATATAGTTTTCCTTAACCACTTTAAATTTCATGGTCCATTTATATATTATGTTAATATTTTACATTCCGAGTTAAATAACCCAAGAATACTGTCTTTTAATAGTTTTTGTAACCCAAGAATACTTAGCAAATTTTATATAACCTTCATTGTTAAAGTTAAAAATATCGTCCGTAAACTATTATTTCAATTATTGAAATAGTACAAGGACTTAAAAAATTAAAATGTGGAAATGTATGATGAATGTACCTATAACGATGTTTAATTGTTAGAAAAAGAAAATTATGACAAATTTGTCTTTTTTAATTTTTAAGTTGTTAAAAAAACACATAGACGGGTGAAAAATGAGTAAATGGTAAAAAAAAATAGATAAACGGGTTAAAAAATGATAAATGGGTAAACGGTTATGGTTAAATAGGTACGCGGTTATGGGTATGGTTAACCATTTATAAGCGGTTATGGGTATGGGTATAACCGTTTAGGCAATTACCCAACGGGTAAACAGTTATGCGGGTATGAGAATAAACGGTTATGGATAAATAACCGCGGTTATCCGTCTGCCATAACCGTTGCCCATCCCTACTCCCGATGATGTTGGTGGTTTGGTTCGGGAAGATCTATTGGGGTTACTAGACCCAAATTTGTTTATTATTTTTATGTTTTGTGGTTGTAGACTTTCCTTTGGACATGTGAGAATGTGAAGGTAAAAGAATCATGGTGAAAGGAGAAACCTTGCAATGTCTTATAAGAGGTTGGACTACTCCACAAATTAGTTTTATGATAAAATCTCAACTTTCTCCAGTATTAAAAAAAAAAAAAAACAACTCTCAAATTTAAATATTAATGTAACTCCTATCGTCTTAAATAATCCCTAATGCGTGACCTATGTGCTAGGCAACCACGCACCCCCTCATTGTCATCTGATAGTAATTGTGACATGGAAGATTTTCTTTCTACATAGCACAAGAAAAGAACGCAGATGATAAATGATAACGCTGAGAAAGTTACCTATATCTAAGACATCACGATGTCAGTTTCTCAAAATTTTCATTCACATCACGTGCATTAAACTCATCAGATACGCTGGCAGAGCCAAGTTAAGGGCTGCCATGGGCTGCAGCCCAGGTAGCTTGCGATGAAAAATAAAATTTTACATGTAATTTTGGTTGATTTTCGAATGTAGCCCACCAAATATTTAGTCATTAATTCGAATTCTCTAGGTTTAACTATATATAATTATATAATACAGTTTGCAAATCATCTCTTTTTTCTTACATTATTTTTCTCATCACGTTTTGTACATGTACAAGTTTGGATTTGTTTAATTTTAACACGTATTTGTTTAATTACAAAAAAAATTTGGTTTGCCTTGTGAATTTTTTTAAGCTAGCTGACACTATAAAAAATACGGTATCAAGTTTTTTTATTTATAAAAATTTAAAATTTTAAGTTAGCCTACCCGGTAAAAAATTTCTAGCTCTGCTATTGATCAGATAACAATACAGCTACCGTAATATTCTTGTGCATAAACTTAAGTTCGTATTCCACGAGGGGGAAATCCTAGTGTCATAGTCAACAAGTGAAAAAGTCGAAGTACACATTGGACAAGAGAAAAGCATATCATGTGATCGAGTGATAGGGATAAGTTCTCACACGCTATGATAGCGGCAGTTACTAGAAAATCAATCCGTCCGTCCGTCCGTCCGTCCGTCATCTATCATCCCATACATCCTCCATGAAATAGCATTAAACCATCACCATAAAGTTAGTCCCCAATGGCTTTAGCTGGTAGAGTAGGTGCACAAAAAACAGTCACTCAAACAACACGATGCTAAGAAGATTATTTATTTAAACTATGTTTTGTAAAGGGTTTTTTATTTATTTATTGTCATACTCTTCATTTTGATCTTTAAAATTTAAAATCGATAAAAGTAGAAATTGTCCACCATAAATTATTTTGGTCATTTTGTGAAAATTTTCCATTAAATTAGAAGTAATTTTGTCAAATCAATCTATCCTCTTAAACTGTGGTTTCTTCAATTTAACGAAGATTTTTCACATAATGACCAAAATAATTGACGGTGAACAATCTCATAAACCACTTCTATCGGTTTTAAATTTTAAGGATCAAAGTGATGTTATGACACTTTCAAAGATTATTTTGGCTAAAAAATCATTATGTAAATACGTGATGGTTGATTATTAAATTATAGAGCTATTAGACTCATTATATTGTCTTATTTTTTTACCCAGATTATAATCTTGCCCACCTAAAAAATAAAAAAATTTCCCACCTACTACTATTCCCAAAATAATCTTAAATATATATACATGTGAAATTATAAATTTGTGCGAATAACAACAGAAGTATGCGAATTCACATGAAAAAGTTTGATGACAAACATCTGTGCTAATACTAATCGTAGTATAGTAGACAAAATCAAATATAAATACAAAACCACCAAGGTATGCAAATTTAAATGGAAAAACAGAGGTAGCCAAATTCAAATGTGAAACTTCGACAACGACAAATTCAAATATACAGTGCGGCCAATTCAAATTACCCACACCCAAAATTATTCTTCTACTTCTTCAAAAGAACATAATCTTCTACCTCTTCCATAAAAGCGTCATCTTCTACCTCTTCAATGAAAAAGTTATCTTCTAAGTTCATTGTTTATTTTTACTTTCTCTGAAATAAATGAGATAGAAATATGATTTACGGTTTAAGATAGACTAATCGTCTGTAAACTGAGTGTGGCAGTTATCATGCCCAAACTTCTATTTATAACAAAATAAAAAGAAGAAAGAGGATAATTAATTTCCTTATCAATTACTTTACGAATTGACAAATTTGTAATCAGAAAATTCATTAAAAGGTAGGTGGAAAGATAAGATATCGGTGTGAAAATAACATCACTCTTAAATTATTATTTCAGTGTTGACTAGCACAAAAAGGGGTGGGTAGTGTTCTTGAGACTTCGTAGTTTGAGGAACCACCGGACTTGCTTAGGGATGTTTTGTTTGAAGATTGCCTTTAATTATTGTTCTTATTTTTCATTTGATGATAGGTTTTTCCATTGCGCGGGACGCTCTTTTTTCTTTTAGACTGATTTCAAAGTCTCGGCGGGGCTTTTTATGCACGTTATCATCAATTTATACGTATTCTTTTATGATTTAATGAATATCGTATCCTTTGAAAAAAAAAATTTGTGACAACATTACATTGTTTATAAATATAATTCAAAACATTAGTCTATCTAGCATCATTCTTAAGAAAAATGACCGTTATGGCATGAGCAGCTGCTTTGCAATGCCAGCTGGATACGGTTGGACGATCCAATTCCAACTCACGTTCCATGAAACAGAAACAAGTCCCAAAGTGGACACCTGGACACTGCATTTACTGCGCTTCCCAACACTATGGACTCAACCCAATCCGTCCGGGCAGCTCGACAGGGCATGGCCCAAGGACTCCCATACGACCACCCCTACACCACCGCCCTCATAAAATCCAAATGGAAAGAAGAACAGTTAAATTTTTATTTTTTTATGTTTTGTTTATGCATAAAAAAGGCCACATTTTTTTGAGTAGTTCATGGACTTTACTTCTCATACAACGGAATTAATTATTTTTTTCTTAAGAAACTCTAGATTTAAATTCGAACTCATACAAATGCATTTTTTAAAATTACTCATTCAAATTTAATTTTTTTATTTGATTCTAATTCTAAATTTACGTTGCTATTTCATGTCATATTAAAATTGCTTGAGCAAAAAGTAGTATATCGCCAAAGTGTCGTGCGATACTTAGTATAATCAAAAAGAGAAAAAAAAGAATGTAATCTTATAAAAAGGCTTTTAAATTTAACTAAAAAGTACAAAATTAATAATTTTATTGATGGGTCAAATTCATTCACGAGGGTGGAGCAGCCGTCGGAGATTTCAATTGACGTGTATGCCCCTCGTGTTCGGCTTCTTTTGGACAGGGTGTAGGGACTAGAGAGAGAATTGCATTATGTGGGTCCTATGGAAAGTAAGTGTAATAAATGACCAGTTTAATTGTTTAATTAATATTTAAATAATAATTCAATCATCAATATCTATATTATTTGATTTACAAAATTTAGTTTATAAATTTGGCCCAGTCACATTATCAGAAATTTTTTAGTGTGTTAGGATTTGATATACCAAGCATCGTAATATAAATTCAAATTTTGATGTACAAGGACATATTTCCAACACACTAAAACTAAACAACAAATTTAGTAGTTTCGCACAAAACTAATAACCTAAGTTTAAGAAAAAAAATATACATATTAAAGAATAAGGTGCATTTAATATGATCTCGATAAAAATTGGCAACTCTATTTATGAAATATTGCATTATTGATCACTATGTCTGTTTAACTATCAACTTAATTTTTTCAAGAACGTGACACTCATTAGCTCATTTTGCATTTACGTAAATAATAAATTGGTCGAACATACTATCATGAATACCTTAAAAACAAACCATCATGTAAGTGAAAAAAAAATAAAATCGCCGACGTCATAACTTATAAAATAGAAGCAAACTTTAAACTTGTTCTTGATTTTCATAAAACATGGGTTAAAATTTTACTAGTTTCGGAAATAACAATAGTATAATTGTAATTGCATTTAACGAAACAAGAGGAACGACTCTTTACACTCAATTAGCGGTGGTGACTGGTGAAAGCATATCACTAAGCATCTTCTAGATTCTTGACTCAGCTGATAACCGATCAGCCCATGAGTCGTAATCAAGCTTCACGCTATATGCATGCATCAAAATATCATTTTTCCTTATAAAAAATAATTAACTCCCAATTTCCATTTTTCTTACATATAAAAATTAAAAAACCGCCAAAGAAGACAGAGAGAGAGAGAGAGAGGCTGGATTTGTGAGACGACGACGGCGGGGTGTCTTGATTTCTTGCCTCCAAATTTCATAACCATCCCTGCTCTGCACACCCGAAAATCCAATTTTGTTTTTTTTTTCTAAGGCGGAGGAAAATGGAAACGACGGCGTGTGAATCAGTGGACCAAGTGGTGCAAGAGATCATGAGAATTCACAGATCTTTGCCGCCGAGGCCGGCCGTCGACGAGGTGGAAGCGGCGGCGGCGCTGGTTCGGAATGTGGAAATGGCGGAACAGGCCAGGCTCGACGCCATTGCCAGGCAGACCAAGAGCTTGCAAGTTCCGGAAGAGCTGTTCATGGTGCTGCAGGAGATGCAGAGGAACTTGGTCTACTTCAACAGCAAGGAGGAGATGCGGGAGGCCCGTAAGTTGCTCGATCTCGAGGACGTCCATAATCTGTGTGACGATTTGATTCAGAGAGCTTCCACTTGCGTCTCCTCTCCCAATTCCACTTCTTCCGCTTCTGCGGCGGCGAATTTGAGTTCGACTTCGAATTCCGTTTCTGGGGTCCTTCCTCACCGGCCCTCTCTTTCTTCTTCTTCTGGTTCCGCTGCTGCTGCTGCTGCGTATGT
Source organism: Crataegus laevigata (assembly GCA_963580275.1). Taxonomy (NCBI): domain Eukaryota; kingdom Viridiplantae; phylum Streptophyta; class Magnoliopsida; order Rosales; family Rosaceae; genus Crataegus; species Crataegus laevigata. The sequence continues at coordinate 32,853,789 of OY756942.1, read as the reverse complement.
GTTCAACACTGAGAGAGAAGGTGTTGCTAAAAGTTCTTCAGCCAGAGTCAGCAGAGACGACAGTTTCGTGGTCAGCAAGGCCAAGAAAGCTTTCTACTTGGATGGAGTTGGGGCTGGACCTGCTGTTTCTGCAACTCCCCAGATAGTGGATTCGTCTCTGAGGCCGGTTTCCGCTCTCAATTCAACCGGAGGAGGTGGAATTGGAGGTGGATTTTCGATACATTATATAAATTTATTATCATTTTATTTATTTGTTTGTTTGATTGTTTGTTTATTTCTTGGTTTGAATTGTTTTTTGGGCGCTTTGCTTATTAGGCAATGTGGGTTTTTTTGTTTGATTTATTTTTTGTGTGTTGGGGTTTATAGGTCAAGAGGTTGAGAAATTGAGTCTGATAAAGTTAGCGAGCTTAATTGAAGTGTTTGCAAAGAAAGGCACCAAGGATGTTGATCTTCGAAACAAGTTGATGGACCAAATTGAATGGCTGCCTGACTCGATAGGAAAGCTTTCGAGATTGGTCACCCTTGATTTGTCTGAAAACCGGATTCTGGTCCTCCCAACCACCATTGGAGGTCTTTCCTCCTTGACCAAATTGGATTTGCACTCAAACAGGATTGCTCAGCTGCCTGACACTATCGGAGAACTTGTTAGCCTTGTCTCTCTAGACCTCAGAGCAAACAACTTGACTACTCTGCCTGCTACCTTTGGCCGATTGGTGCATCTTGAAGAGCTCGATTTGAGCTCAAACAGGCTCACTGTGCTTCCTGACACAATTGGGTCCCTTGCTAGCCTCAAGATATTGAATGTTGAGACCAATGATATTGAAGAAATTCCTCATACTATTGGTCATTGTACCTCGCTCAAAGAGCTGCGTGCAGATTATAACCGTCTTAAAGCACTTCCTGAAGCTGTAGGAAAGATTGAGAGCCTGGAGGTTTTGTCTGTGCGTTACAATAACATCAAACAGTTGCCCACAACCGTGTCGTCTCTGTTGAGCCTGAGGGAGCTGGATGTGAGTTTCAATGAGCTTGAGTCAGTGCCTGAGAACTTGTGCTTTGCCACCTCACTTGTCAAGATGAACATTGGGAACAATTTTGCTGATCTGCGATCCCTGCCAAGGTCTATTGGGAACCTCGAGATGCTTGAAGAGTTGGATATCAGCAACAACCAGATACGAGTTCTCCCAGACTCTTTCAGGATGCTCACTCGACTACGTGTTCTACGTGTTGAAGAAAACCCTCTTGAAGTACCACCAAGACACATAGCTGAAAAGGGTGCACAAGTAAGTTTCCTCGGTTGTGTTGACTTCTTTATCCAGTAGGTTTATAACTTCTTTCTCAAGGCTAATTGTGCTATCATGGTGCATGTTAGGCTGTTGTTCAATACATGGCTGAGCTTGTCTCGAAAAGAGATGTTAAAGCACAACCTGTTAAGCAGAAAAAGACTTGGGCTCAAATCTGCTGCTTCTCAAGGTCAAACAAAAGGAAGCGCAATGGTGAAGATTATGTAAAAGCCTGATTACTCACTGAATCCCTGCAAGAGATGTGATAATTTCTATCAGTAAGTTATCAAAACAATATCTTGGCAAATTTACTTATAAGCCGGAAAAGTAAAATCATGCATTTACCTATCGTGGTGGCATGAGGACATAATTTTACTGAATTGTGAGTTGTGAGCATGTATGATTAACAATATGGTAACAACTACTACTAGGGATGATTTGATTATGTTTTCTGTCACATTTTTGTGCCACTCACACCTTTCTTATTTCTTTTTAACAGGAATACCATCTGTTAGCATGCTAGATGAGAAAAGAGACTATGAATCAACGTCAACTAACATGGTGGGTTTCTAAATCGTTCCATTGACTCTTCCATACCAAACTGTATATCTGCCTTTTATTTGTTATTGTTACAATTTTTTCTTTTCATCCATCTGTATTTCTGTTATCTTTGAGTCAAAATGAGGTGTACAATTCAGCCGGCATATAGGAGAAACGAAAAACTTGTACTTTGTATATCACCTCCAATCCATTGTTCATGATATCTCCGTACGTGTATCCTTTCTACCACTTGTAATAGAATTTGTTTCCATTCAAAGGGAATCTAGAATCTTATGCTCACTTCATTGTTGCTAATATAGTTAAAATTATTCGGAATTTGACTTTCGATGTGATCTGGGTACTGTAAGTATTGACCTTATCAATAGGATGGAGGATCTTGACCTTATCTTCTGACTCAGAGCTTATGAATATTGCCCTGCTCCCAAAATCCAGATAGATGCCTAATTCTTACTTAATAGGTTGTTGACTCTGCTTCCAATTGCTTTCCCACAGATTCTATCTGAATAGAAGACCCTTTATTATGCGTTCCAAATTCCGAATAGATGCTTAATTATGCTTTAGTCACTGTTTAGGTAAAAATAGTTGCAGATTAAAGTGATGATGCAGGGTATTTAGTATTTACTGAATGGTGGTAAAGTTTTATATGTGGATAGCTTTGGTTATTTTCAGAAGTTACGTGGTGAATCACATGCTGTTGAAAGTCGTTTAGTTAGAACAGTATCTTGAGATGTTAGAGTAGTTATGAGGCAGTCTCCATCTTTTTAGATAGCTATTTTTAAACCAATTATCTTGAAGGCCTTTTGCTACACCAAATCTTTTGTCGTATGGATCGTTATAGTTTCGGCCGTCGTTCATTGGAGCTTTGATCGTCCATGGTCTTCTGACTTTATGGAGACCTCTGTTCTTGGTGGAAATCGTTCCGAGTTACACACCACCATATGGTTTAATTATGATAAGTGTGGACGACGTGACACGCGCTATAACCTGAGTGATGGGTAACAATTACACTGAAAATTTTCTAGTCTTAATCCTCCAGTTCCAACCGTGATCTTCTCATCACCAGCTGATTCAGCAATATCACATGCCTCTCCTAGCTTCTTTGCAACTCATCTTTCATGGGTTGAGTTTAAAAATAAAAACCCTAGCTTCCAGGAAGGTACATTCAAGACCTCCCCCACTCCTGGGATCCTGACTTCCGTGAGACCGACCCTACCAGCAAGGAAAAAGACCAGTGACAGTGGTGGTGGTGGCCCAGAAGATTTCCGGTGGTTGGTTGGCAGTTCGGACAAAAAATAAATAAATTATAAAACCTGGCGTTTGTCAATTTTACAGGAGGACCCCTGGATGAGGTGTTGAGGCATGCTTGTTGGGGTGTTGAGTAATAGGGAACAATCGCTCTAAGGATGAGTTTTTGGCCAGCATTTGGCTCTTTTGCCCATGTGAAAACGTTTGATCAATTGGGGATTGGAAAAAACATATCATTGATGTGCAGATCTGTTGGGACTTGGAGCAAAAAAGACCACCCCTATCCAAGATATTTTCTTCAACTTTACACTTAAACGTTTTGGAAAAACAAGGGGAAAGAGCAAGATAGATTAAATTGCCACAAGGTGTACTGTTTGATGTGATTAATGGTTTGTATAATTTACAAGGTGGTATGGATCATGCTAGGGATAATCGTTCACACGTCGTTTATCAGTTTGACTAGATATGGGAACACAATCAAACACATACTTGGTCACTAAATTTGAGAAATTTGAAGTGATTCGACAATTTAGTATGACATTTTGATAATTTGGGTATGTGGCTGTCTATAGTCAACCCTTGAGTCTGTGTCTGTCTATAATAAAATTAATAGTTGGCAGTCACTTGCGAGTAACATGAACTTGAATAGCTCGTAGTCATAAAAGGGGCATTGGTTAGTCCAAAGACATAACCAAGTAAAACACCTCTTCAATAGTTTCATTAGTGAATTTCTTTACTTGTCACATAGACGACTATCCTTAACATTCTTCTCTTTTACATTCACTTATCATCGTCATTATTATATGATTGTAAGAGGGGGAATTTAATGGTAGGGTTTTCCACTAACTTGGAACTTGTATGGCTGCATAGGTTCCCAAAATTAATCTAATTGTTGTGATTGAGGCACTTGAGGGGCTCATGTTCTTGAATCATCCACAAAACAAAAAGCAGTGGATGTGGCTGGATAAGGATCCTCTCTGAATCTTGTTTGTGATAATTTTAGAAATTATTTTATCGTGTATGTTCATCGTATATTGTGCAATTAATTTTCGTAAAGTACTATTTGTGTTTAATTTTAAATAAAATAATTTATAAACATAAAATGACAAATAAACAGACCTAATGAAATGATCTCCAAAATTAAAAAGATCTGGATAAGATGCTATTCCGACGTGGCTACACCTACATCCAATACATTTGACTAAAAATGTTACAGTATTATTTGGGTGGCTTTTCTTCACCTGAGAAGATGTAAGCTTTTCTCCCATTCGTGGCCAACTCTGTTCATTTGTTGGGTAACTGTCAATGTTGTTGGAGCACGAAAATCAATCATGAACATTAAATATGCAAAGGACAATCTTTTTATATAAATAATCAGCAAACTTTGTCACTGCCTACGTGTATTTACCTTCATAGAACAGAGCACTAGTGGGATTAGAGAATAAAATAATAGAATTATTGATTTCTTGATCACCAAATGAGCTAGATAATGTAAAATAAGAAGTTAATTACAATCAATTGATTATAAAATACGAGGACGTATTGAAAATGGTGAAATTGTGAGGTTGTTAAGGCATGTTTTTCTTCAATTTATTGTGCATTATATCATATTCTCTCATTTTAGTGTAGATTAGTGTAGAATATCGTTTGTACTCTAAAAAAATATTAAACTATGTTCGGATAAGGGATTTAGAGTAAATTAATTATAAATTCACTAGACTAATTGATTATGCAGCAATAACTTACCTAACCGACCAAAATACGTTATTTTTTTTGTTAAAAAAAACTATTTAATTAACAATGAGAGAGACTTGAACTCGAGTGCAATAAGACGACAACAGTGCCTTGGCCGATAGGCCGAACTCACAACAATAATAACCCAAAGAAAGAGTTTGAACAAGAACTCACACGTCTAACATCATTGTCCGGCCACCGGAATTGTGCATCATGGTGTACCACTAGTACACATAACATGACAACTAGCAGGTGAACAAAACGACAACGCCTGGAAATTACGGCTAGGATTTGGGCCTGTAACACTGATGTATGGAAGTATGCTTAGAGACATGTTGGGCTAGATCTTGTAGTTTTGAGACCCATAACTACCGGACTCTAATTTGGGTTGGCTTCAATACGAATATGGGTTGGATGATCCGTATTAAGAAATTTTTGAGTGCTGCGGTCTTATCTTCACATGGTATTAGTGATTATCTTCACATAATATAGACTGATTTTAACGAAAGAATCAAAATGACTTACGGTAGATAAATTCTTGTATCACTTATGTTAATTTTCATTGTTATAGACCAAGTGAAGAGTTACATCAATCTTAAAAATCACTTTAGATATAAAATCTTATCACTAAATTCTTAAGGGATAGCAGTGCTATGATTTGGCAATGAATTGGTTTACTACTGTCACTATATCCATAAATGGATTCGTCTTCATACATGCATCTTGCTTTCGGATGTAAATACACTTTAATATATGTTTTTACTGTTGCAGTCCTTTCGGATGTAAATACACTTTAATATATGTTTTTACTGTTGCAGTCCTATTTAAAATAGGAATGTGATTGTGTAAATCCTAGTAGATATGAGAATATATCTTATATTCCTATTAGGAGTAGATTACTTATTAAATGCTGTAATCCTAAAGGGAATGGTTTTTACTTTTCTACTACTATAAATAAAGGCACAATGGGGTGAATCAAACACACCTCACAATTACACATCTCTCTCTTCTTCTCTCTATTGCCGCCGCACCCCTCTCTCTATGGCCACCATAATTGTTCAGTAAATTATGCCTACAACACGTTATTAGCACGCTCTTGACGCTACGCTAAAGAGAATTTATTCTTCAATCAGGGGAGTATTACGTTTTAATTATTCTTTTTGAGATTAATTTATGAATATTCTGAATTAATCTACATGCTATTAATTCAATTTAATTTTTCTTTGTTGAACGTGATACAACGCATTGGAGACACAATTTCGGCTTTCTAAGAATGATCTTCTACAAATTCAAAGGCTTTTGTAAGTTTTCTGCCAATTAGGTACGCTTAAAATAAAGTAAGATATTTGAAACGACCTTAAAGCATGAAAACATTCCCGATGATGCATGAACCCCCTATGTTTATATTTTCCTTCCGATATATATATATATATATATATATTGTATATGTTCATATATTTGTCAATATATATATATTTGTTTCATGCATTATGCAATTATAAATCGCTATGTGGAATATGTGAGTCAAAGTATCAAATTAAATTAGAAGCAATTTAGGGTTTCCTAAACCCTAAGGATGTCGAAAAACTTTAAATTTTTTTGGGAACAGTGCGGCACAGCAGCTGCACCATCGCCGTGGACCTTCACACTGGCCTGAAGGCCAGCTGCGTCAAGCAAGATGCAAGGACGATGTCGTTTTGACATCTGCCCACGATTGTAGCCCGTTGGGCTAGCAGCAAGCAAAGACAACTTGGCCTCTTTGGCCTGGGTTCGGTTTGATTTTGGGCCTGTAGCCCTAGACCATCGACCAGCACGGCCCGCAGCCGTTTACTGGGCTCTCCCCTAGCACCCATGGTCTAATCACCAGCAACCCATATGTTGCTGGGCCTGGTCCCGCGCAATTGGCCTGCCTGTAGCAAGCCTGTGCTACTTGCTGGGTCATGCCCAAGTCTCGGCCCCCTTCCTGCTGCAATTGTAGCTTGCCTTCTTGCATGGGCTACCGCCCGTGTGGCCTAACCCAAGCCCAAAGGCCTGCAATTTTTGCAGGGCCGTGTATTGCAGCCAACCAAAGTGTGTTGGGCTGCATTCTTTTTCGACCCAATACTACTTTTTGGCCTTCTAAATAATTTTAACTCGTATGTTAATATTATTTTGCTTCTACAATCGACCCTGAATGATCCCGATCTATTGAATTAATTAAAAGTGACATGCAGTCCATTAATCTGATAATGAATCCAAAATGATTGACCTGAAGATCACTTTTGGACATTAACGATTCAATAATTTATTTCTCTTCTTTGAACCGTTGACTCACTTTTGTAGTCCCGAAGCACTCACACTTGAGTTCCCAAAGAACCTCAAAATCCACTGCACTTAGTTGTAAATTGCATTCTGTGTTCTTGCAGGAACCTCTCTTTTATGAACTAAACGTTCATAAACTAAATCGAACCTGTAGTTTCGAATTTAGTGCCTTTGAAACCCGAAGTTTTCATAAAACAATACACCCATGAAAACCCGACGTTTTTCATGAAACCATGTCTTAGAACTCGAATGTTCTAACTTTGATGCTTATGAATGATTCCTTCCCATAACACCAATCACAATCTTGTTCCCTCCAAATTCAATGAATTGTCGAACTATCACAAGTTTGATTTTCCTTATTTGGATGTTTCTATTAGAAACCACTTTATTTGGGGTACAAGACGTGAATCTCCACTTGACTATTAAAGTAGCTGAGAAACCATTGAAGCCAACAATGACATGAAAGAGCTGAATAAGCCTCCGCCATGATCTTCATTCGAAGACTTATGCACAAAGCATTCCCAACGGAAATACCTCTGAACGAGAATTCCATGGCTTTTTGGCTCACTTCTACGAACCGTTTAATCATGAAAGACATTGTCTGAAGCACACCATGATTACGTCCATGAATGAGTACAATTCTGAAGTTTATAAATCTGATTGAATTTTGACTAAAGAATACTTTTCTCGTCCTTCCTTATTTCTAACTTGCTCCTGAAGCAACAAGTGTAAAAAGTGGAAGTTTACCAAATTCTCGGATCTGATTACTACCACAATCATATGATAGAATCAGGGCCTGCCAAGGTGTGGCATCATGCCCAAAGCGTGATCCTTGGCACCTAAGACCTAAAACTTCAAGAATAAGGGATATTATTCTCGAACCTTAACCCTGTAGAATCTACATATTTGATGGTTACACTTATCTTTTCCTATCTAAATAGACATATTTTAATACGAATATTGTTAGAGACGCTCTTACTAATTATGATGATCGTATACCAAATAACTCAATAAAGATCACGAAGGTTCTTACTGAAGTACAGTCTAGTTTTTGTTAGTTGTGAAACTAATCAAAATCAAATTACTTGTCTGACATATTTTTTACAAATTACTTGTCTGACATATTTTTTACAAATTCGTGTCTAATACTAATTTGACATGCCTACCTTAACCATTTATTTATACCATCATTTGTATCATTTCTCTAATAAAGATGAGATCCACATACGTTTGTGAGTTGTACCTCTATTAAAAAAATTATATACAAATAAATGATAAATGTAGTACTTGTTGCAGTCCTATTTAGAATAGGAATGTGATTGTATAAATCCTAGTAGATTAAGAATGTATCTTATATTCCTATTAGGAGTAGATTATTTATTAAGTATTGTAATCCTTATGGGAAAGGGTTTGCCTTTTCTACTACTATAAATAGAGGCACAATGGGGTGAATAAAACACACCTCACAATTACACATCTCTCTTCTCCTCTCCATTGCCGCACCTCTCTCTCTCTCTAGGCCTCCATAATTGTCTAGTAAATTATGCCTACAACACGTTCTCAGCACGCTTTTGACGCTACGCTAACAAGAGAGTTTATTCTTCAATTAGGGGAGTATTACGTTTTAATTATTCTTTTTAAGATTAATTTATTATTATTTTGAATTGATCTACATGCTATTGATTCAATTTAATTTTTCTTTGTTGAACGTGATACATCGCATTGGAGACGCAATTTCGGCTTTCTGAGAATGATCTTCTACAAATTCAAAGGCTTTTATTTGTTTTCTGCCAATCAGGTACGCTTAAAATAAAGTAAGATATTTGAAACGACCTTGAAGCATGAAAACATTCTCCATGATGCATGAACCCCCTACATTTATATTTACCTTCCGATATATATATTGTATATGTTCATATATTTGTCAATATATATATTTGTTTCATGCATTACGCAATTATATTTTGCTATCTGGAATTTGTGAGTCAAAGAATTGAAAATAAATTAGAAGCAAATTAGGGTTTCCCTAACCCTAAAGGATTTGAAAAAAAAAAAAAAAAGGGCAGGATTTGGTGCGGCACCGCACCACCCCAGTGCAGCCAGGACACCAGACTTCGGCCTGGATATTTCCCGCTGGGCCTGCAGCCCATGGCCTTCTCGGCCTGCACCTAAATTGCCAGCCCATGTGGCTGGGCATTCCCCTCACCCATGCCAGCCTTGTGGCTGGGTTGTCCCGTGCACCCTTAGGCCAGCTTTTGCTGGGCCGACCCCCCTCCCCAGTTTAAGACCCTGCCAGATTTTTTCAAGGCACCCCGTGCTTTTTCTTTTGCACGGCACCCATGCTCAAAAATATTTTGGGCAACCTTCCAAAAGTTTGTCCGAGGAATTGGTATGCCTAACTATCATATGCAATGCTTGTAGTTCTCATTTGGAAGTTATGTCAAACTCAGGGGGAGTATCCAGAAGTATACTCACTTGATCTTAATGTACTCTTTTTCCCTACGATTAGGAGCATTTTTCCCACTGGGTTTTTGCTACCTAACTAGGTTTTAACGAGGCACCCATCCTGGGCTAATCATACCCTTGTGTGCTCTTCTACTTTCGTCCAAAAGACGTATAGTTTTGACTTAATGCAACTTTTCACTTTTCTCCTTTGACTATGGGTTTTTCCCACCTTGGGTTTTACCATAGCGAGGTTTTGTGAGTTTTACTTTTTATGCATTCTTCCGTTGATTTGAGACTCGCATTCGCCCATTGTGCCGACGACTTCATCAACTGTACCTGCTTCATCACTGAAGACCTGATGCGTCATTTACTTGAGTATTTACACACTCAAGGGGGAGTGTTGCAGTCCTATTTAGAATAGGAATGTGATTGTGTAAATCCTAATAGATTAGGAATGTATCTTATATTCCTATTAGGAGTAGATTACTTATTAAGTATTGTAATCCTTATGGGAAATGGTTTGCCCTTTCTACTACTATAAACAGAGGCACAATGGGGTGAATAAAACACACCTCACAATTACACATCTCTCTTCTCCTCTCCATTGCCGCACCTCTCTCTCTAGGCCTCTATAATTGTCCAGTAAATTATGCCTACAACAGTACTACTATTTTTATAATATTTTTAAAAATTTTGTAGAACGAAAAAAAAAAAAAAAAGAAACTGTTTTTAACTGCAGGCCTAAACTAGTATAATTAGAGCTGCAAAGATCCAAACTTTATCCGTCTCTCCGACAGTAATTAGAGAAATGGAAACCCAATCAAAGGACGGAGACTCTCCGGGGAAGCAGCCCGGCATCTTCTTCCTCGGCTCCCCCGGCGTCGTCAAACTCTCTCATTTCCCGTATGCTCTCTCTCTTTCTCTCTCCTTTGGTCGATACTAAATTCATGACCTCTTGATTTCTAGGCTTACTGGGTTTGGATTTTTGACGATGCTTCTGATTCGTCATCGTCATCTCAGCTGGCAGTTTATGGAGTCCCTCCCAATGTATGAGCAGTTGGCTGCCTTGATCTTGGTTTTCGACACAACTGAGGTTTTGGTCTCTTGCCGCTCACTCTGTCACTTTGTTTACTTGTTTAGCATGATTTTCAATGTCTTATATCAATTTGCTCGCATTATGCTGCAGCTGTCGTCTCTGTCTGCGCTCCAGAAATGGACATCTCGAACTGATCTTCAAAAGTTCAATATATTAGTATGCCCGCAATCAACAATTTTTAAGGACATGCCTTTGTATCATAATGAGTCCTTGTACGCTTGGAGAAGTCTAGGGAGAAGTAGGACTTTCACATCGTGTATGCCCGAATAGTACATGGCAGAGTATTACTGAAGTTCATGTGTCCGCTTCAATATTAGAAAGATTTGGTTAGCCTGAGAAAATGAATAAAAGTGATATCGTGATAAATGATTATGTTGATCGTACGGCACGCAAATTTCCTGCTTTGTTGGATATCTTTTTGGCGCCCACTCGTTGTCTGTGTGAAAATAAACTCAAGTTTTTGGCTTTTCCCATCACATCCTTCTGGGGTAAACTAAAAGAGAATTGACAGTAGAAATGAATGCACTTTGGTGTGTGTTGAATCTTTATTGATCATTTTCTTTCTAACGTTTAACAATTTAGCTCACTAATACTAAAATAGATAAAAATGATAAAAGAGTACTAACAAAGAAAATTTTAAATGTTTTTGTTGCAGTATTTCAAGTTAATTGTGTATTTTCATCCATTTTAACATTAGTATGTACATAATTGATTTGACATACGGTAGTTTCATATGACATCATTTATGTGTCATGGGGTGAGAGGAGAGTGTGCTTCAATAACAAACGAAAAAAAATCAGTGTTTATGAATAGAAGCTGCAACCAAAGCTCCTCTCTATCAACTGTGAAAGGTAGTCCGTAGGAAACTGCTTTGTGGCTGTGGGTAGGAAGGAAAGCATGAGGCCTGACAAGAGAAAGTCCCTAAGGGGACTTCACACTCACTCAGGCTCTTAAGTTTATTTGGCTTTAGTATAAATTATTTTCTCATTTGTCAAAGAAAAAATCACCTTAAATGACTCACCTTTCTTTAGGTATGCGACATTATTTAAAGGCGTGTGATATCCACACACTTTTTTTTACTTCTCTCACACTTTTTTGAATTTCGGTCATCGGATCGGATGAATTGAAGAATATCTAACGGACAAAAAGTAATAGAAGCGTGTGAAAAGTAAAAAAGAGTGTGGATATAACACCCCTATTTAGATGGTTCAAAACGACACAACCCGGATATAAATAATGTGGGGGGTGTGGTTAAGAAAAAAATGCATTATTACTTTGGTAACTCAAAAACCACCTATTGTTGGTGAAACAAGAATTTTCCTAACATTTACTCATGACGTTATCGTTTTGTAATATATATCCATCCTTTTTTCAGTGCACTGCATATTCCTCTGCTTTTCTCTTGTATTTTTTTTTTCTCGTTAGGTTTGGACTAGAAATATTCCTCTGCATATTCCTCTGCTTTTCTCTGCTATTCCCATCCTAAATGGAAGCGTGAAGGGATGGAATGGGGAATGGAACCCTGACAAAGACTGATAATTGTAATGGAGACAGATTCTTTGTTTAATCTAGACCACGCAAACAGAAAGAGAATACAAGCGTACGAGAAAAAATGAGTAAAGAATCTGCCTCCAATAATAATTAGCCGTCCGTAGTTCAGGGACGACCTGGTGTCGGTGGAACAAAGTTTGAATGCGCTCGTCCCCTTTTTTTTTATTCTTGAATTAAAAAATCAAAAAAGAGAATTAATAAGTAGAAATAAAAATAAAAGAAAAGTACAAAAGAAGAAAACGGGTGTGAAGAAAATCACTCTACAATACGAAATACTTTGGTTACATTTTTGAACGTCAATTGCACGTTGCCGTGCATACTTTTGAGTATAGAATACTTGATACACTATCAATTAATTATTGGTATATTGTCAATTAGCGTTCGGGGTCTATAGATCTTTTAATTTGGGTCGTACAAATTAAATTTAACTGTCTTTGTTAATTCATTTTTTTGATCCATCACACGTAATTAATGGTTCTGATTAGACTTGCATACCAATCAGCGATTTAGATTAAAAGATCCATAAGCTCCAAACACTAAGATCTGAAACAGATCAAATTCTTAAAACACTAATTGCAGGATGAACGATGAACGCACCGAGAGGATTATGAGAGAATCATCTTCCTATCATGTTGATATCGTGGAGCGAAAGGTAATAGTCAGCAAATAAAGTTGATCGGTTAGGGGTACTGTATCACGTTCACTAATCACTACCCAGAAAATTGTTTGGAAGGAATCTTTTTATATTTTACATCTAAATGTAGATAAATTATTTTTACATCTAAATGTAGATAAATTATTTTTAACAAAATAAATGCTATTTGATTCAAGGAAGAAGAAGCGACAAGTTGATAAATTATTTACATCTAAAACTCAAAAACACATGATATTTCCATGAAGGAGTCAAGGAAGAAGAAGCGACAGTTTGATCGGCCATAGGAGAATTAAAGCATGGAAACTTAAAGAAAAGAGCTTCTTAAAGAATTGGAATGTGCAGTCTGGTATCAATAACAGAGTTAGAATTTTTTTATCAACTGAGCTAGCTTAAAAATTTTAATTTTTATAAATAAATAAACTTGAAGGAGAGGATAATGGACTCTTGTTATATCGATCCCCATGCTTTTCTTCCTACCTACTACCTTCCAATGTGAACGTGGTCAAGTTGAAGGAGAGGACTTTCCCGACGACTTCATTTTCACTTATTGAGTATTTTAATTGCTGGCCTACGGCATGCGATGCAACAACATATATATTTACACAATGAAAGCGCCGTTGCTTCTCTGTCTTATATTACAGTTAGTCTTCAATTCACATAGGTAACACTAATAAAAAAATAAAAATAAAACCTCGATACGTGCATCCGTAAACAAAATATATAAATATAAAAATTAAGGATGAAGTTTCCCGAAGCCTAGTTGTTTGCGATCTAATAATTAGGGCTTTCACTGTAATACTTCGAAGTGAGAGAGGATCTTCTCCCCCCAAAAATCTCTGTGGCATTTTTGTGATTTTTATTTTATTGAGCATGTCTTGAAACTCGGGACTTGAAGTTTGATTTGATTAGGTGTGACTGTTGACATACTCAATAAAATCAAAAGCACAAAGAGGTCACATAGGCTTTTGAGCGTAGAAGATCCTCTCTCCTTCGAAGTATGAGATGCACCTGTATTTGAGAGGTTAGATTGAAAATCTCAAGATTTAGCCATGCGAATTTGACAATTCAAATGTTTCATGCATCTTATATACAATTACATTGTAAAATTTTTGCTATTTTTTCAAACAAATGATAGTGTTAATGAGTGATTTTTTTTTACTAAATTAGAATTGTGTCCTCACCTTTTGGTCGTGTATCTTTACTTATACTAATCATGGTGAGTTTTCTTACCTTGCAATTAATAAAAACCTATGAGGATTTGATCGTAAAATCATAATCAGATTGTACTTTAAGTTTACATAATCACATTCCTAATTAATAATTTTGTCCACAACACTCGCTCTTGAGCATGTACAACTTAAGAAGCAGTCGCATTGGGTTTTTCTTGATTAGGGAATGGAGTTGTGTCATCAGTTCTCAGTAGATATAATAATTACTAACATGAGTCTCATAGTAAATTTCCTCATACCGTCGAGATTCTCCAACAAAAAAAAAAAAAAGTCTCATATTAAGGGTCGCCTATCAAAAAGAACATCTCACAAAAACCTTGCTACGGTAATCCAATGGACTTAAGGAGAAAAAGCAGGATGTCGATGTTTCACATTTTCAAGAGGATCAATAAAGCTCACAAAGGTACGACTAACCCAAGTGTCTCATCAAAACATCATCAGGTTACCCAAAACCCCAAAAAAAAAAAAAAGTGCTTCTAATTGTAGCGAAAATAGTAGATTAAAATCATGAGAATATACTTCAGAATACTCCCCCTGAGTTCCAAAAACTCTCTTAATTTGCCATAGGAGAATTAAAGCCAGATAAGCTAAAGGAAAGAGTCACTCACAGAATTGGAATATGCAGTATTGTATGGACAATGGCTCTATATTGTTATATCAATCCTCATGCCTTTCTTCCTACTTACTATGTAATGTAGTCAAGTTAAAGAAGATGAACTTTCGTAGCAATTTAATTTCAAAAGTGATTTCTACCAAGTATTTCCCTACTTATCACCTTTCATTGAGGCAACTTCATTTCAAAATTGAATTTGCGAAATGTAATTTAAGAAGATGGTCTCTCCAACATTACATTTCAAGTATTTTACTTATTCATAAAATAGTTACCTTTCAGTCAATAATAGCTTAACCTTAATTTCCACTAGTTGACTTTTTTAATTGTTGGCTTACGGCATCCGATGGATCAGCATGGATGTGGACTCATCAACTGAATTGTTCTTTTAATCAGATAATTACACATCATTGCTTCTGTCTTATATTATAGTTTGTAATAATAATAATAAACCATTGACAAAAAAAAAAAAAAAAAAAAAAAACTCGCATGCGCATCCCTAAGTTAATAAAAATGAAATTTTCCATAAAACTGTTGTATGAGATATATTTAGAGATGACAATTTAATCCATTAAATCCCATAAATGATTAATCCTTTATTAGTGTCTTTTTGTTCTTTACGTTCCATTTATATAAAAAGTTTGTAAAATAAGAACAGTATGCTGAAATTCATAAAAAAGAAATGCACTATTTATTTTTACTTCACAGTTTATATGTTGAAGTAACTCATTAGAAACACAAAAATAAAGATTTATGCACCCCATCAAACTGTGAATGACTGCTCCCAGTAATAACTTAATAACTTAGTATTTTCCGTAGTTCATAAAATTTAATATTCTTTCAACCAATAATAACTTAACCTTAATTTCCACTTGACTTTTTTTAAGGGAGCTTTAATGAAAAGGGCTTGGACTAAAACTATTTTAATAAAAAACCAGTCTATAGTTTTATTTAACCAAAAGCACCTCAAAATTAATCATAAGGACAGGCCCCCAAATTCTACACGGGCTGAATTACAAAGCCCAAAATGTTCAAAAATAAGGTTCCAAAATTACCCCTAACAGAAAGAAAAGGACAGGTCCCCAAATTCTACACGGGCTGATAAATTATACAACCTCCTAACGGAGCCTAACCCAGGTCCGTTAGCCAAAAGTTAAATATCAGCAAAACCCAGAACCCCCATTAATTCCTACCAAACCTTCACACCGTACGAAAAACATTTTCAACTTCTCAGAACTTTTTCAATTCCTCGAACCGTCAAGAATCAAGTTCGATCTCAACGCATTCTCAACCCAAAAACTACGTCAAGAATCAAGAATCAAGGTAACAATCTTACAATTTTGTGGTTTCCCATTCTGGTCCTTTATTATTTTTTGTCCCAAGTTTGTTCTGATACTAGGGTAGTGAAGGGCGGAGAATCTAGAGATTAAGCCAAACAATAAATCAAACATAGTGAGCTTGTGGGTTATTTTGTGAATAGTAAGCTACATCTCCTTCCTATGTTGTCGATTTCTGTGAATAGTGAGCTTGTGGGTTATTTTCTGATTGCTATGGAGATGTTGCTATGGAGATGTTGCCCCGCATCATCAATGTTAAAGTAAAACCTCTCATCTTTTTGTTAATAATGTGTGGTTTTCTAGTTCACTTTGATAAAAAGTTCAGTTTGCTAAATGGTTCAGTTTGCGAAATAATTCAGTTTGATAAACAATTTAGTTTGATAACTAGTTCAGTTTGCTTGGGTGAAAAATGTGTGGTTTTCTAGTTCACATTGACAAATAGTTCAGTTTTGCTTTGGTAAAAAAGTGTGGTTTTCTACTTCATTTTGATAAATAGTTCACTTTGCTAAATGGTTCAGTTTGTTAAATGGTTCAGTTTGCTAAATAGTTCAGTTTGCTTTGCTAAAAAAATGTGGTTTTCTAGTTCAGTTTGATAAATAGTTCAGTTTGCTTTGCTAAAAAAGTGTGGTTTTATAGTTCACTTTGATAAAAAAGTTCAGTTTGCTAAATGGTTCAGTTTGATAAATAGTTCAGTTTGATAAACAGTTCAGTTTGATAACTAGTTCAGTTTGCTTTGGTGAAAAATGTGTGGTTTTCTAGTTCACATTGACAAATAGTTCAGTTTTGCTTTGGTAAAAAAGTGTGGTTTTCTACTTCATTTTGATAAATAGTTCACTTTGCTAAATGGTTCAGTTTGTTAAATGGTTCAGTTTGCTAAATAGTTCAGTTTGCTTTGCTAAAAAAATGTGGTTTTCTAGTTCAGTTTGATAAATAGTTCAGTTTGCTTTGCTAAAAAAGTGTGGTTTTATAGTTCACTTTGATAAAAAAGTTCAGTTTGCTAAATGGTTCAGTTTGATAAATAGTTCAGTTTGATAAACAGTTCAGTTTGATAACTAGTTCAGTTTGCTTTGGTGAAAAATGTGTGGTTTTCTAGTTCACATTGACAAATAGTTCAGTTTTGCTTTGGTAAAAAAGTGTGGTTTTCTACTTCATTTTGATAAATAGTTCACTTTCCTAAATAGTTCAGTTTGCTAAATAGTTCAGTTTGCTTTGCTAAAAAAATGTGGTTTTCTAGTTCAGTTTGATAAATAGTTCAGTTTGCTTTGCTAAAAAAGTGTGGTTTTATAGTTCTTTGATAAAAAAGTTCAGTTTGCTAAATGGTTCAGTTTGATAAATAGTTCAGTTTGATAAACAGTTCAGTTTGATAACTAGTTCAGTTTGCTTTGGTGAAAAATGTGTGGTTTTCTAGTTCACATTGACAAATAGTTCAGTTTTGCTTTGGTAAAAAAGTGTGGTTTTCTACTTCATTTTGATAAATAGTTCACTTTGCTAAATGGTTCAGTTTGCTAAATAGTTCCGTTTGCTTTGCTAATAAAATGTGGTTTCTAGTTCAGTTTGATAAATAGTTCAGTTTGCTTTGCTAAAAAAGTGTGGTTTTCTAGTTCACTTTGATAAAAAAGTTCAGTTTGCTAAGTAGTTCAGTTTGATAAACAGTTCAGTTTGATAACTAGTTCAGTTTGCTTTGGTGAAAAATGTGTGGTTTTCTACTTCAGTTTGAGAAATAGTTCGGTTTGCTAAATGGTTCAGTGTGTTAAATGGTTCAGTTTGCTAAATAGTTCAGTTTGCTTTGTTAATATAATGTGGTTTTCTAGTTCAGTTTGATAAATAGTTCAGTTTGCTTTGCTAAAAAAGTGTGGTTTTGTACTACAGTTTGATAAATAGTTCAGTTTGATAAATGGTTCAGTTTGCTAAATAATTCAGTTTGATAAATGGTTCAGTTTGATAAATAGTTCAGTTTGATAAATAGTTCCAATAATTAAACTATGTTTATTCTTACAGATGGAGGAACAAAAGAAACCCAGAATGAAGACATTTGCTGTAAAGAGTGCACACAAGAAAGTGATAACAAAACCTGCAACTTCCTACCTGCAATATAGATGCAACGTTTTTGGGTTTGCAAATGCAATGCAATTGTACAAACCAATGCTTCAACAACGCAAAGATGTTTGCAATCATTTGGTCGACACACCATTTTGGAGTCTGATCAAGTTTTACATGGATGATCAAATTGTTGCGACAGAGAGAAAAAAGAAATCTGATATGGATCTGATCAAGATCATTCAATGCTATGATTCCAAGCAACAAAAGTTCAAATTTGGAAATCATGACCCAAAAGCAATATCCAGTGAAGATGTTGTTGAAATATTTGGATTGAACAACCAAGGGGTTGAACTACCAAACACCGACAAGTCCACAAAAAACATGAAGGACAAGTTTGTCAAGACATACTTCGCAAAGCAAAAAATTGTGAAGAAAAAGGACATTGTTGAAGCATATCAAAAATCAGTCCAAGACAAAACTCCCCAAGGCGCAAAAGATACTGCTTCAATTATATGTGTGCATCTGCTACAATCATTGTTATTTGCAACGTCCGGAACTTACATTGCATGGAGCTTCATAACAATTTGTAGAGCTTTGGACGAAATCAGCAAATACAACTGGGCAAAGGGAGTGAGAGATTACTTGTTAAAGATGATTAACAAGTCAAACCAAAAGAGAAAAAATGGAAAAGAATCAGCAACAACAAGCGGATGTACTGCCCTTATTTTGGTAAGAAATAACAAATGTATTTTAAAAACATGAATTATGTCTTATAAATTACACAAAAAAGTAATTCAAAGTTCTTATTTGATGCAGTATTGGATTTGTCTCCACACCAATCTGGTGGAGACAATAAGTGGGCGAGAAAACATGATTCCTGCCATTGGAAGATGGGACATTACAAAAGTCCACAAAGCAATCAGAGACATTGGAGTTGAAGAAATTGAGGTAAGGACAAATAATAAACAATATATTTTTGCACTTTACTTTTTCATAACATAGTGATCTTTACAGTTTAAAGTTTCAGAAGTAGTGTCTTTATAATCATACGGAAAATAGTTCAATTTGAAGTTTAATAATAATTCAACTTTGCATTTGTACCAACAATGAAACCTGCATAACCTCTAATACAACAAAATCCAGCAATAGTATCATTTATATAAAACAGAAAAAACTGTCAAATCCAGTAATAGTTTTATTCGAAGTTTCAGATTTGAACCAACAAATCCAGCATACTGATCTTTACAATTTAAAGTTTCAGAAGTAGTGGCTTCATAATCATACAGAAAATAGTTCAAATTTGAAGTTCAATAGTAATTCAACTTTGCATTCAGTAAAATAGTTTTAGTTTTTTAAAGTTTAATAAACAATGTTCACGAAACAATGGCATTATTATGTAATGTGTGACCGTGCAGATTGGTGCTGGTGTTGCTCGTGCTCAACAAAATGAGCCGATTTGTGGTGGTATTGAAGAACCAAGAGAGCAGCATTCCAACAAAAACCAAGAAGAACACAATGATGTTCATTCTCCTGAACAAAATAACGAGCCTTCAAAGAAAAAGGAAAAGAAGATGAAAAGGAAAAGAAGTGAAGTTGAAAATCAAGAAGATCAAAGTATCAACATCACTGAAGCTCAATTACAGTTTGATCAATTGTACACAGAAGAAGTGATGAAAATTGATGCAATGTATCAAAATGACTTCATCGGCATTGATAACACATTAAGTGTGGAAGGTTTTGAAGAGTTCAAAAGATGTGAAAGCATGGATCAAAAGAGGTATCTAGTGCTCAGTCACATGATGATATATGCACTGGACAACCTACACACAGATTCAATTGTAACGAATCAAACAAATGGTGCATTAAACAGACAAATTGAAAAGCTTCTGCAAGAAAAACATGAGGACAAGCAGAAGATTAGTTCAATGAAACTTTAAATGAGACAGTTGCAATTAAAGAACACAACAGCTTCTATGAAAGTAAATAAACTTCTGGATGAAATTGGAATTTTGAAGAAGCAGCTACTGGAAAAGCAGGCAATAGTACCAGATTTAAATGATGATCAAGCTGAAGAGAATGCAACTGAAAATGATGTGGCTATGGAGGATCAAGAGCATGAAGCAAAACACACTGCCATTGCAAAAGAGATGTCTGGAGTTCAACAAGATGTTCAAACGCAAACTCCAAATATCAAGGACCCTGAACAGCAAGGAAAAGAGACTGCCACAAAGAAGACGAGAACACTGGTAAAAAATATACGAAAAAGGGATGACCGCAAACCAAATGTTGATCCACAATATGATTATATCACAATACAGAAAAAACAAAAGAAGGCAAAATATATTTATGCTGTGAGTGATAGTGAAAGCCCTTCAGTTGTTCCGTCAGAAACTCAACCTTTGGAACCAATAATTGAGAAAGCAAAGGAGCAGATAAAGGTTGAATCACCTTTGAAGCCAATTGCTAAAAAAATAGCAAACAAATCTGTGAAGAATTCTACAAAGAAGCATGCAAAGGGAAAGATTGACAAACGATATCATCTACCTGCACAAACAAGGGCGTACAAGTTACTTAAAGATGAGACAAAAGAAAAATTCAAAGAATATTACAGACAAGAAGAGATGTAAGTTTACATTATTAATCATAACTTAATACATGTGTATACATACACACACACACATATATAGATATTTAATAATTTTTATTTTCTGACACAGGGACTACTTCTGGATGCAACCAAGGCAAGGGTCCATGGCAACTGAGCTTGTTGTCCTGAAAACAGATATAACGTCATTGTTTGTGGATGGGGCAATTGACGCAAACATAATTGATGCTTCGTTCTACATAATGGCAGAAAATGAATCAAAAACAGGGCAACAACAAAATCTGTATCTTCCTTCATTCATCTTTGTAAGTGCCAAACAGTTTTGTTTACAAAAAAATCTGGTTTTCTAGTTCACTGTGATAAATAGTTCATTTTGATATATAGTTCAGTTTTATAAGTGCCAAACAGTTTTGTTTACAAAAAAGTGTGCCAAACAGTTTGCTTTTGGTAAAAAAAATGTGGTTTTCTAGTTCACTGTGATAAATAGTTCAGTTTGCTTTGGTAAATAAGTGTGGTTTTGTAATTCAGTTTGATAAATAGTTCAGTTTGTTAAATAGTTCAATTTGATAAATAGTTCAGTTTGTTAAATAGTTAAGTTTGATAAATAGTTCATTTTGCTTTGGTAAAAAAATGTTGTTTTATAGTTCACTTTGCTACATGGTTCAATTTACTAAAATAGCTCACTTTGATAAATAGTTCAGTTTGATTTTGGTAGAAAAGTGTGGTTTTCTAGTTCACTTTGATAAATATTTTGATAAATAGTTCAGTTAGCGATGGTAAAAAGCTGTGGTTTTCTGCTTCAGTTTGAGAAATAGTTCGGTTTGCGATGGTAAAAAAGTGTGCCAAACAGTTTGCTTTTGGTAAAAAAAGTGTGGTTTTCTAGTTCACTGTGATAAATAGTTCCGTTTGCTTTGGTAAATAAGTGTGGTTTTGTAATTCAGTTTGCTAAATAGTTCAGTTTGTTAAATAGTTCACTTTGATAAATAGTTCAGTTTGCTAAATAGTTCAGTTTGATAAATAGTTCAGTGTGCTTTGGTAAAAAAATGTTGTTTTATAGTTCACTTTGCTACATGGTTCAATTTACTAAAATAGTTCACTTTGATAAATAGTTCAGTTTGATTTTGGTAGAAAAGTGTGGTTTTCTAGTTCACTTTGATAAATATTTTGATAAATAGTTCAGTTAGCGATGGTAAAAAGCTGTGGTTTTCTGCTTCAGTTTGAGAAATAGTTCGGTTTGCGATGGTAAAACAGTGTGCCAAACAGTTTGCTTTTGGTAAAAAAAGTGTGGTTTTCTAGTTCACTGTGATAAATAGTTCAGTTTGCTTTGGTAAATAAGTGTGGTTTTGTACTTCAGTGTAATAAATAGTTCAGTTTGCTAAATAGTTCAGTTTGATTTTGGTAGAAAAGTGTGGTTTTCTAGTTCACTTTGATAAATAGTTCAGTTATAAATAAATATGTATTTTTGGTTCAGAACGATATGGAGGTTGAAAAGAGTAACAGTGATCAGCAACACATTGACCAAACATTGAAGACTGTTTTACAAGATAATGTGGATAAAGTTGGAAGGGTCTTCATACTGATCAAGCATTACTTCCACTTCAGCTTGGTAGTTTGGGACATTAAAGATGGAAAAATGACCCACTACAATTCCAAACTACCAAGGATACATGGCCATACAGACCTATACTTTGAACATGCTGTCCAAGTGGTAAATAACAAAACTATAATTCAATTACAAACTATATTCTTATGCTGATAGGACAAATCAAACTTCTTAATACAATTTCTTTTTATGTTATTTTTATTTGGTTTGGCAGAGAGACAAAATACAAGAATTTTACAAAGATTTCAAAGGAGACAGCAACATCAGAATAGATATTGAAAGATGCTTAACTTGTGCACAGCAAAAGGAGGACTCGTAAGTACAAATAAGTCGGTCTCTATAATAGTTTGAAGTTTGCAAAATAATGTCATAAGAAGTTTCAGAAATAGTTGATTTTTCACTCTTTACACTTTACAAAACAGTATTACAAATCAACAAGTAGTTCTTTTTTTTCCAGTAATTATATGTCATCTACCTACAAATATATGGAAAAGAGACATAGAAAACAGAAAACAAAATCATTCTAGGAAAATATACTATAAATTTAGTTCACTTTGATAAAAAAGTTCAGTTTGCTAAATGGTTCAGTTTGCTAAGTGGTTCAGTTTGATAAACAGTTCAGTTTGATAACTAGTTCAGTTTGCTTTGGTGAAAAATGTGTGGTTTTCTAGTTCACATTGACAAATAGTTCGGTTTGCTAAATGGTTCAGTGTGTTAAATGGTTCAGTTTGCTAAATAGTTCAGTTTGCTTTGTTAATATAATGTGGTTTTCTAGTTCAGTTTCATAAATAATGTCATAAGAAGTTTCAGAAATAGTTGATTTTTCACTCTTTACACTTTACAAAACAGTATTACAAATCAACAAGTAGTTCTTTTTTTTTCCAGTAATTATATGTCATCTACCTACAAATATATGGAAAAGAGACATAAAAAACAGAAAACAAAATCATTCTAGGAAAATATACTATAAATTTAGACTTTGCAAAATAGTTTCAAAAAATAGTTCCAGTTTGCATATTAGTGTTACGAACAAGAAATAGATCCATGTTTTCCAGTACTAAAACATGGAGATAGTTCAAAATTGAAGTTCAATAATAATTCAACTTTGATAAATAGTTCAGTATTTGCCAAAAGAGCTTAGATTGCAAATGTTATGTCTTGATAATAGTTATGTAAATGTGGTTGGAATCTTGTAATTCATGAAATGGATCATTAGTATTGGGTTTGTTCACTTTTAAATATGTCATCGAATGTTATAATATGATCTCATTATCTATCTTACTTATTTGTTTTTCCAAAAAAAAAAAAAAAAATGCAGATTGGATTGTGGCATATTTGTCATTCAATTTGCAAACCAAGTGCAAAAGGGCAAACCAATAGAAGCCACCTTTGAGAAGGAAGAAGTATTTGCCAAAAGAGCTCAGATTGCAACTACACTTGTGAATCACAAGAATAGTTATGCAAATGGACTGAAGAAGATACTTGAGACAGAAGACAGCAAAATAAACTTGCTCAATTTGATGACATTCTTGATGAGGATTTTATTACATTAGACTGAGTTTTAAAAAAAAAAAAATTATTACATACAAAACCCCGAGCTCAGGTGGGCCTGTAAGTTGGTGCCCATCCTTTACTTGCGTACATTTTATAACTTGTGGGCCGTAGGGCGCCTAACACCATGTAAAAAATGAAAAAGAAGTAAAGTTTAGTATGAAGGCAGTCAACTTCACATCCCTGATTCTTTGAGTTATGAGAATGAGAACTATATTAAAAAATTTCACATGCTTACATATTGACACTTCCTTTTTGTTGAAGTTCCCTTTTATTATCCCAAGAATATAGCTACCAAATTAGATAAATTTATGCAAAATAAAAAACTAGATAACTTAAACTGTTTCTGAAACACATGTAAACACTATCTAAAAAAATGAAAAAATAGCACCCTTTTTTTTTTTTTTTTCAGCGTTTTTTTTCATATCAGCGCCAAAAAATTTCATCCTTCACGCATAAATAACGCCCAGCAAAAATCATCATTTCACTCTCGCAGCACTTCACTTTCTCTCCCTAACACCAACTCCCATTTTCACGCACAGATAAGCCATTCGCGATGAAGAAACTGCATGCACTATAAAACACACCAGAAACCCAGCCCCCAACTCAAATCATCCATCCTCATTTCCCGATTTCGTACATCATTCCAGTTCTTTCACGGACGAATTCACGAATTCCTTCCACGGTGGCAGAAAAACTCAAAAAATAAACAAAGGTAACAATCTTACAATTTTTCTCAACATATTTTACAAAATGATACGGTTCATTGTTTATATAACTTTTTGCAGGGCCTCTTTGTTCAATATTGGCTCGATAAAGCAAGAAAATCAACAAGCAATTCAAATTTTATGGATTCAACTCAAGCAACAATGAAGAAAATCAATTCCATCAAAAGTGACTTTGAATTCCAAGTCAAAGAAGACAGAACATGTGCACAACAGAAGCCAACATCGTAAGTTATAAAATTAAAAGCATTTCAGTTATATATATATATAATTTGTGATTACTGCAGTTTCAGAAACAATATGAATAATTTGATACAATTATATAAATATTTTGTACCACACACTTCATTTCATTTTAATACTCATAATCATTCCATGAATTTCTTTGCAAAATCAGATTAGATTGTGGATTATACATGATGAGCTTCATTGATCAACTCTCAAATAACCGAAAGGTTCAAGGACGTATCAAAGATTATCAAGTAATGAAAGCAAGGAAAGATATAGTCATGGAGTTGATGAACCATCAGTTCAGCTGGACAAAGGAACAAGAAGCATATATCGAAATTTCACAACAACTCACAAGCATTGGACATTAGAAAAAAAATAGACATTATATGTAAAATTGATGCGGATGTACTTATTAAGGTTGAAGATAAAAATCTGAGAGATGGTCGAAAGTATTGGTCTAAACTGAAGCAATACTTATAGGTTCAAGATTACTTTTGCTATGATTTACAAATGTCATTGTCAAACATGTCTGACACAACTCTAAATTTACTTTTGCTATATTTCATGACTTAGTCTAAATTTTAATCTATTTTGACGAATAGTTCAGTTTGCTTTGCTAAAAAAGTGTGATTTTCTAGTTCACAGTCATAAATAATTCATGTTGATATATAGTTTGGTTTCCTAAATAATTCATGTTGACATATACCGTTCACAGTCATAAATAATTCATGTTGATATATAGTGTGATTTTCTAGTTCAGTTTGCTTTGCTTTGGTAAAAAAGTTTGGTTTCCTAATTCACTTTGATAAGTAGTGTGTTTTTTTTTCATTGTATCTTTCATAAAAATGGAAAATTAACTAGATCAAGAATGAAAACCAACATACTTGCCTCCTACAAAGCCATAAACTTATATATGTATTCACTATTTATCAAACTCAACATACTGTTTCGTAAAACTGGAAATAAATACATTAAGTTTGCTTTGGTAAAAAAGTGTGGTTTTTTTTCATTTTATCTTACCTAAAAATGGAAAATTAAGTAGATCAAGAATGAAAACCAACATACTTGCCTCCTACAAAGCCATAAACTTAGATATGTATTCACTGTTTATCAAACTCAACATACTGTTTCGTAAAACTGGAAATAAATACATTAAGTTTGCTTTGGTAAAAAAGTGTGGTTTCCTAATTCACTTTGATAAGTAGTGTGGTTTTTTTTCATTTTATCTTACCTAAAAATGGAAAATTAAGTAGATCAAGAATGAAAACCAACATACTTGCCTCCTACAAAGCCATAAACTTAGATATGTATTCACTGTTTATCAAACTCAACATACTGTTTCGTAAAACTGGAAATAAATACATTAAGTTTGCTTTGGTAAAAAAGTGTGGTTTCCTAATTCACTTTGATAAGTAGTGTGGTTTTTTTTCATTTTATCTTACCTAAAAATGGAAAATTAAGTAGATCAAGAATGAAAACCAACATACTTGCCTCCTACAAAGCCATAAACTTAGATATGTATTCACTGTTTATCAAACTCAACATACTGTTTCGTAAAACTGGAAATAAATACATTAAGTTTGCTTTGGTAAAAAGGTGTGGTTTCCTAATTCACTTTGATAAGTAGTGTGGTTTTTTTTCATTTTATCTTACCTAAAAATGGGAAATTAAGTAGATCAAGAATGAAAACCAACATACTTGCCTCCTACAAAGCCATAAACTTAGATATGTATTCACTGTTTATCAAACTCAACATACTGTTTCGTAAAACTGGAAATAAATACATTAAGTTTGATTTGGTAAAAAAGTTTGGTTTCCTAATTCACTTTGATAAGTAGTGTGGTTTTTTTTCATTTTATCCTTCATAAACATGGAAAATTAAGTAGATCAAGAATGAAAACCAACATACTTGCCTCCTACAAAGCCATAAACTTAGATATGTATTCACTGTTTATCAAACTCAACATACTGTTTCGTAAAACTGGAAATACTAAAACATTGAATTCACATTTATTACTTGATCATAATTCCAAATCAACAAATACATAATCCGAAACACCAATTGAAACAAAATAAAAAATAAAAAAATCCAAAATGAGAAACTGTTACATATCACCAACAACTCCCATCTATCAAACCAAATAAGAAAAAAATCAACCGTCTTGGATAACAACTTTACATGAAACCTTGTTATGTCCCGAACAACCACACTTACTACAAGTGACAGTCTTCTTACTCCCACAAATTTCCCCAGCAGATTTGATCCTAGTTTTCTTTGGTCTTCCAGACGGAATCTTTGTAATTGGAGGCCTCACACCATTTATAATAGTATCAACACTCGGCTTTTCCAAATCTGAAGATGGATGCATGACAAATTGATAAGTTTTCCGATAAAAGCTTGCTTTCCAGTAATCATCAACGTAATAAAAAACATCACGATTATCATGTTGCAACACCTGCAAAGCATGAGAACATGGGAAACAATTATGCTGCCATTGCACACAAGAACAGGTCCTATCATCCAGACAAACAACAAACCGATTCCACTCTGTCCTAACTTCAAAAACATCCGCATCAGAACGACTAATCCTCCAATGCATGCCCTCCTTCAACATCAACTTCATCTCATTTTCTTTCTTTGGACACAAAATCGTATGAATATTCTGACCAAATATTCTTTTCTCAGCCATACTACCCATCAAACGAACTCTAATATCTTCAAGAAGATCCATAAGTGGCATACAACGACTATTCGACACCATGGCATTAAAAGATTCTGAAAGTGCATTGCTCATCGATCCCCATCTCTTCCCAGGAAAATGGGCAATAGCATAGTTCTCTTTTGGCAAATCACACAAAAAATTCTTCGCATGCCCTTGCCCATAATCCTTAAATTCCGCCATGCAATTATCAAAATCAGATGGAGTACATGCGTATGCACAATTTGCCAACAGATTCATCATTTTCTTCTTCAGTCCTTCACCAGCAGCCTTTGGAAATAAAGTACTCACATTCTGTTTCAAATGAACAATACAAAATGAATGTGGACACTCAGGAAAGAATTCTCGAATGCTCTTCAAAATACCATCATGTCTATCTGACATAAATGTGATCACCCTCCCTTGAGGCCTCAATATACCAGATAATATTGCCAAGAACCATCTCCAATTTGCTATAGTTTCTGAATCAACAATAGCATAAGCAACCTCAAAAATCTCTGCACAACATAAGTGAAAATGCACTGTCAAATGTCAACTACTTCTGAAACTGTAATTGAACTATTTATTATACTCTCTTTGAACTACTACTGCAACCTTTTCTCTTTATTTGAACATAAAATTAAAGACCAATGCACAAAAAAAAAAAAAAAAAAAAACACAGATACAGTCAAGTATCACCTATTTATGAGACTGATTGAACTATTTCTTAAACTATTATTCAACTAGCTCTGGATATATTTCTTTTGCACAATAAGAAAACAGAAACAAATAATTTCCAATATAAAAGTCTGAAATTATTAACTCACCATCGTTGACATTTTTTGCACAGCAAGCCAGAAGTGTTACCTTATATTTGCTCTTGATAAAAGTACCATCAACTTATAAAAATAGTGTGGTTTTTTTTCATTTTATCTTTCATAAAAATGGAAAATTAAGTAGATCAAGAATGAAAACCAACATACTTGCCTCCTACAAAGCCATAAACTTAGATATGTATTCACTATTTATCAAACTCAACATACTGTTTTGTAAAACTGGAAATAAATACATTAAGTTTGCTTTGGTAAAAAAGTTTGGTTTCCTAATTAACTTTGATAAGTAGTGTGCTTTTGTTTCATTTTATCTTTCATAAAAATGGAAAATTAAGTAGATCAAGAATGAAAACCAACATACTTGCATCCTACAAAGCCATAAACTTATATATGTATTCACTGTTTATCAAACCCAACATACTGTTTCGTAAAACTGGAAATAAATACATTAAGTTTGCTTTGGTAAAAAAGTTTGGTTTCCTAATTCACTTTGATAAGTAGTGTGGTTTTTTTTCATTTTATCTTACCTAGAAATGGAAAATTAACTAGATCAAGAATGAAAACCAACATACTTGCCTCATACAAAGCCATGAACTTAGATATGTATTCACTGTTTATCAAACTCAACATACTGTTTCGTAAAACTGGAAATACTAAAACATTGAATTCACATTTATTACTTGATCATAATTCCAAATCAACAAATACATAATCCGAAACACCAATTGAAACAAAATAAAAAAAACTAAAACATTAAAAGTCTGAAATTATTAACTCACCATCGTTGCCATTTTTTGCACAGCAAGACAGAAGTGTTCCCTTATATTTGCTCTTGATAAAAGTACCATCAACAAATAACATCGGGCGACAAAACATGAAACCTTTTATCCATGCATCATAAGCAATAAACAAACGAAGAAATCTATTGCTCTCCGGTACAACTTCAAGCTCAAAAACAGATCCAGGATTGCTTGAACGGGCAGATTCAACATACCAAGGCAAGAACTTGTAGGCATCAACATCATCACCATTTAACTCAAAAACTGCCCTCTGTTTGCCAAAATATGCAGTAGAATAATCAATATCCAAACCATAAAACTGTTTTAAGTTTGAAATGATCTCCTTCGGTTTAATAAGAGGATTTGACTGAACCTTATCCTTGATGAGAGAAGCAACAAACTGTCGTCCAACAACTTTGTTTTTCTTCTTTCGAATCATACCCTTGCATGTATGCAGATTATGCAACTTCCGAATAACAAAAAAGTCATTAATATCACACTTGGATGCATACACACGCCAAAGACAACCATCAGATTCCTTCCTAGAACACTCCGCACTAATGCGATTCTTATCATTCTTCAAATACTTCAAATCAAAACCACATTCAACAGAAAATTTCTTCAACTTATCTCGGAAATCAACACAACCTCCCCTAAAAACTTGCCCCTCAGATTCTATGTAATTGTCCCATTCACATGACATATAATTGTGCACACCATAAGAACCATACTTTCCTAAATGATCGTTTTCACTAGAAACAATCATAGAGTCTGATGAACGACAAGAAGAAGTTGTGCTTTCCGTAGGCAACTGAACAATGGAACCATCACATTTATCTATAACCAATATTTCTACAATGGATTTCCCAACAACATCAAGAACCATCAGCATGTTCAGAACATCAGCATCACAATCTAACACGCAATTAGGATTTTCATTCAAACCATATCGCAACTGAAAACAACCAACTCTCAAACCCTTAAACCTAGAACAAAGATCAATGCAAATCTGATTGAAGGTAGAAGTTGATGAAATAGAACTAACAACGCATAAACCACCATATGTAAACCGAGCTAGTTTACCATTCTCCATAACTGTTTATTAATAAACAACAGCAACAACTGTTTATTAATCCGTTACAAATCTAAATTCTAATCTTTGTAAAACAAATCAGTACCTAATAGTTAAACAATATGCATATAAAGTAAACAAAAATGACACTATTTATAAAACACAACAACCACAAAAAACTAAAAAGTACACTGAAATATCTACTGTTTCCTAAAAAACAACACTATTTCTGAAAATGTTAAAACATAAAAAATGTGATGAACACCTATTAGTTAAACAATATACATATAAAGTGAACAAAAATTACACTAGTTATAAAAACAGAAAAATCACAAAAAAAAAAAAAAAAAAAAACTAAACTGAAATATCCACTGTTTCGTAAATAAAAGAAGAACACTATTTCTGAAAAATGTTATGAACCTCAAATGTGAAGAACACGAATTAATTCATAATAAATTTCTGAAAAAGGAAAACAAAATCAAGACCAACAACATACAAATATAAACAAAACAAAAAAAAAATGAAAATCAAAACTAACCTGAGATTCTTCGAAATAAGAAACTCCTAACTGAAAATTTCACAAACCGGCATGAATCTGCTAATCTGAAAACAAATCAACAACAATATATAAATTCAAATAAAAAGCTAAGCATATTACATGCAAAAACAAATTCAAAATTTAAAAAAAAAAAATCCAATTCAAAATCAAATACAAAACTGCAAAAACAACGTCGCTTACCTCCAAACGAAAATCTAACCAAATATGAAAGACGATCACTCCAGTGAAAAATATTGAAGCACAACGAACAACACCGATCACAACGATTCGATAGAATCTCAAAAAATCTGCAACCACTGCGAATCTGTTCTAAAACAAAGGTTTATTCCGGAAAAATCCCCTAACAGGAACGAAGACCAACGGCGATCGCTCTCAACATTCGTCGGCAAGCATTACTCAAAACCACTCAACCAGATTCAGAAAAAAATTGAAGATCTCTCTGAAACTGGTCTGCAAAATTCAATCAGTTTGTACGTCTGCTAAACCCTGACTAATCTAACAGAATAGTTAAGGTAGGTTAACCAAAACCGTTAGGGGTAAAATTGACAAACCATAATGTTATTTAGTTTGGGCTATTGTATTTGGACTGATATAAAAATGGACTTTGTACTAACCATTAAATAAACTTTCAATGTGGTTTTTGGTTAAAAGTTAAACTTTTGAAGCCCTTTTGGTTAGTTTTCCTCTTTTTTAATTGCTGGCTTACGGCTCCAATGCAACAACATTAAATATATTAACAATATGAAAGAGTCGTTGCGTCTCCGTCGTATATTACAGTCTGCCGTTCACATGCGTCTCCGTAAACAAAATATATAATATAAAAATGACGGATGAAGTTTCCTAAAGCCTAGTTGTTTGCGATCTAAAAATTAGGGGTTTTTTTTTTAATTTTTTTTTATGATGAAAAAAAAGAAAAGGGTTTTTAACTTTTTATTATAATACTTATTTGAAAAGTTAAACTGAAACTGTCAAGGTACAGCAATACAAATCTAACAATTCAAGTGTTTCATGTATCAAGTAAACAAGTGTATTGTAGAATTTTCACTAATTTTTATTTTTGACAAATGATAGCGTTAGTGGGTAAAATTTTTTCAGTAACCAAGGAAAATACCTGGATCATTCTTATGGGAACTGGGAGTAGTCATTCACTGTTTGATATGTGCATAAATCTTTGTTTGATATATATATATATATATATATATATATATATATATAATGTGAACTGAAAATAAATAATGAATTTCTGCATAATGTTCTTATTTTACAAACTTTTAGTAAAAAATGGAACCAGAAGAACAGTAAGACGTTAGTAAAGAGTCAATCGTAATTATTGAATTTAACGAATTGAATTGTCATCTCTAAGTGTAACTCATACATCGGTTTTTTGGAAACTTCATTTTTATTACTAAGGAGCATGGGAGTTTTTATTTTTTTTTATTTTTTTATAGTCAGTGGTTTATTATTATTATTACTAACTATAATATAAGACAGAAGCAATGATGTGATGTTATGATTAAAGGGACAATTAAGTTGGTGAGTCCACATCCATGCTGATCCATCGGATGCCGTAAGCCAACAATTAAAAAACTCAACGAGTGAAAATAAGGTTAAGCTATTATTGTCTGAAAGGATACTATTTTATGAAAGTTTTTTAGTCAAAATGGTTCTTGAGATTTGTATAACACATCACTTTAGTTTTTAAGATTTGAAATTAATAGAAATGGTCCATGAAATTATTCACCATCAATTATTTTGAATCAAATAGCATTTATTTTGTTAAAAATATTTATCAACATTTAGATGTAAACTATAAGGAAATTAATTTTAAATCAAATATTAGGTACGTGGGGTTGGTAAAAGTTTTTTTGTCAAAATCACTACCCAGAAAATTGTCCGGAAGGAATCTTTTTATAGCTGTTCCCATCTATCTAGTTTGATGAATGGAAGTTCCAAGGAAGGTTGCTTTCCTTTTAACTTTATCACGTTCACATTGAAGGTGGTAGGAAACTGCTGCTTCCTGCATAGGCAGAAAATCATGCGAAAGGCCTGATATATAACAAAAATTGACTTTTTAAGTGTGAATATGTGGTTTTTCGTTAAAGTGAATAGTATCAGGAGCTTTTCGTTAAAGTTTTTTTTAAAAAAATTATGACGCAGTCTGCCTTGCAATTAGTCGATGACTCGGTGTTAATCTTCTTAATTAAAAGAAAAGGTAATGCTATGAAAACTAAATTTAGAAATAAAATGTACAAACTAAATGATATGTCACCAATAAAAATTAACACGTTTATCAATTAATCAATCATCAGCTTCCACATATTTTAGTTTGCAAATTTTATCTCTAAATTTTGCCCTCTCTGACATTACTCTAAAAAAAACATAGATAAGACTCAGCGCATTATTGGGTTTGAATCTCTTGTTTTACTAGTATGTCCGATTCTTTTCACAATTTCGTACAGCCAAGATACTGCTCTCTTACTGAGCTCAGCAAAAAAGAGACAACTGTTATCGTATTAGTCTGTTGTATTAAATGTTTGGGTTGAAATTAAGGAACCTGGGGGTGCTGTAGTAGTTATGGATTTATTGCTAGGACCAGGATTTAGGCTGTTGTATGATGTGGTTAAGGAAGCGATGGGAGGTGAGTTTCTGAGCTACAAACCTCTCAATGATCTCAATTTGACGTTAGATTCTTTAGAATCACAGACCGTTCAACAGATAGGAGACCTAAATAAAAAACTAGGTCTCTCCTTATCGGAAGTTGAAGGTATTCAAAGACAAATGGGGAAGGCCACAGAACTCGTTCCCAAGTTGTCTTCCAAGCTTCAGACGTATAACTGCATCTTAAAGTGCCAATACTCAAACCAGCTTGTTATGTTGGACAGGTCTCTTAAAGCACTGCTAGGTAAACTAACGATTCAGGGTTTCAAGGTTCAGCGGGAGACCTTGTTTGAGCTTAGATATGTATTCACTGTTTATCAAACTCAACATACTGTTTCGTAAAACTGGAAATAAATACATTAAGTTTGCTTTGGTAAAAAAGTGTGGTTTCCTAATTCACTTTGATAAGTAGTGTGGTTTTTTTTCATTTTATCTTACCTAAAAATGGAAAATTAAGTAGATCAAGAATGAAAACCAACATACTTGCCTCCTACAAAGCCATAAACTTAGATATGTATTCACTGTTTATCAAACTCAACATACTGTTTCGTAAAACTGGAAATAAATACATTAAGTTTGCTTTGGTAAAAAAGTGTGGTTTCCTAATTCACTTTGATAAGTAGTGTGGTTTTTTTTCATTTTATCTTACCTAAAAATGGAAAATTAAGTAGATCAAGAATGAAAACCAACATACTTGCCTCCTACAAAGCCATAAACTTAGATATGTATTCACTGTTTATCAAACTCAACATACTGTTTCGTAAAACTGGAAATAAATACATTAAGTTTGCTTTGGTAAAAAGGTGTGGTTTCCTAATTCACTTTGATAAGTAGTGTGGTTTTTTTTCATTTTATCTTACCTAAAAATGGGAAATTAAGTAGATCAAGAATGAAAACCAACATACTTGCCTCCTACAAAGCCATAAACTTAGATATGTATTCACTGTTTATCAAACTCAACATACTGTTTCGTAAAACTGGAAATAAATACATTAAGTTTGATTTGGTAAAAAAGTTTGGTTTCCTAATTCACTTTGATAAGTAGTGTGGTTTTTTTTCATTTTATCCTTCATAAACATGGAAAATTAAGTAGATCAAGAATGAAAACCAACATACTTGCCTCCTACAAAGCCATAAACTTAGATATGTATTCACTGTTTATCAAACTCAACATAATGTTTCGTAAAACTGGAAATACTAAAACATTGAATTCACATTTATTACTTGATCATAATTCCAAATCAACAAATACATAATCCGAAACACCAATTGAAACAAAATAAAAAATAAAAAAATCCAAAATGAGAAACTGTTACATATCACCAACAACTCCCATC
Organism: Crataegus laevigata; assembly: GCA_963580275.1. Classification (NCBI taxonomy): domain Eukaryota; kingdom Viridiplantae; phylum Streptophyta; class Magnoliopsida; order Rosales; family Rosaceae; genus Crataegus; species Crataegus laevigata. The sequence continues at coordinate 32,819,053 of OY756942.1, read as the reverse complement.
TATCAAACCAAATAAGAAAAAAATCAACCGTCTTGGATAACAACTTTACATGAAACCTTGTTATGTCCCGAACAACCACACTTACTACAAGTGACAGTCTTCTTACTCCCACAAATTTCCCCAGCAGATTTGATCCTAGTTTTCTTTGGTCTTCCAGACGGAATCTTTGTAATTGGAGGCCTCACACCATTTATAATAGTATCAACACTCGGCTTTTCCAAATCTGAAGATGGATGCATGACAAATTGATAAGTTTTCCGATAAAAGCTTGCTTTCCAGTAATCATCAACGTAATAAAAAACATCACGATTATCATGTTGCAACACCTGCAAAGCATGAGAATATGGGAAACAATTATGCTGCCATTGCACACAAGAACAGGTCCTATCATCCAGACAAACAACAAACCGATTCCACTCTGTCCTAACTTCAAAAACATCCGCATCAGAACGACTAATCCTCCAATGCATGCCCTCCTTCAACATCAACTTCATCTCATTTTCTTTCTTTGGACACAAAATCGTATGAATATTCTGACCAAATATTCTTTTCTCAGCCATACTACCCATCAAACGAACTCTAATATCTTCAAGAAGATCCATAAGTGGCATACAACGACTATTCGACACCATGGCATTAAAAGATTCTGAAAGTGCATTGCTCATCGATCCCCATCTCTTCCCAGGAAAATGGGCAATAGCATAGTTCTCTTTTGGCAAATCACACAAAAAATTCTTCGCATGCCCTTGCCCATAATCCTTAAATTCCGCCATGCAATTATCAAAATCAGATGGAGTACATGCGTATGCACAATTTGCCAACAGATTCATCATTTTCTTCTTCAGTCCTTCACCAGCAGCCTTTGGAAATAAAGTACTCACATTCTGTTTCAAATGAACAATACAAAATGAATGTGGACACTCAGGAAAGAATTCTCGAATGCTCTTCAAAATACCATCATGTCTATCTGACATAAATGTGATCACCCTCCCTTGAGGCCTCAATATACCAGATAATATTGCCAAGAACCATCTCCAATTTGCTATAGTTTCTGAATCAACAATAGCATAAGCAACCTCAAAAATCTCTGCACAACATAAGTGAAAATGCACTGTCAAATGTCAACTACTTCTGAAACTGTAATTGAACTATTTATTATACTCTCTTTGAACTACTACTGCAACCTTTTCTCTTTATTTGAACATAAAATTAAAGACCAATGCACAAAAAAAAAAAAAAAAAAAAACACAGATACAGTCAAGTATCACCTATTTATGAGACTGATTGAACTATTTCTTAAACTATTATTCAACTAGCTCTGGATATATTTCTTTTGCACAATAAGAAAACAGAAACAAATAATTTCCAATATAAAAGTCTGAAATTATTAACTCACCATCGTTGACATTTTTTGCACAGCAAGCCAGAAGTGTTACCTTATATTTGCTCTTGATAAAAGTACCATCAACTTATAAAAATAGTGTGGTTTTTTTTCATTTTATCTTTCATAAAAATGGAAAATTAAGTAGATCAAGAATGAAAACCAACATACTTGCCTCCTACAAAGCCATAAACTTAGATATGTATTCACTATTTATCAAACTCAACATACTGTTTTGTAAAACTGGAAATAAATACATTAAGTTTGCTTTGGTAAAAAAGTTTGGTTTCCTAATTAACTTTGATAAGTAGTGTGCTTTTGTTTCATTTTATCTTTCATAAAAATGGAAAATTAAGTAGATCAAGAATGAAAACCAACATACTTGCATCCTACAAAGCCATAAACTTATATATGTATTCACTGTTTATCAAACCCAACATACTGTTTCGTAAAACTGGAAATAAATACATTAAGTTTGCTTTGGTAAAAAAGTTTGGTTTCCTAATTCACTTTGATAAGTAGTGTGGTTTTTTTTCATTTTATCTTACCTAGAAATGGAAAATTAACTAGATCAAGAATGAAAACCAACATACTTGCCTCATACAAAGCCATGAACTTAGATATGTATTCACTGTTTATCAAACTCAACATACTGTTTCGTAAAACTGGAAATACTAAAACATTGAATTCACATTTATTACTTGATCATAATTCCAAATCAACAAATACATAATCCGAAACACCAATTGAAACAAAATAAAAAAAACTAAAACATTAAAAGTCTGAAATTATTAACTCACCATCGTTGCCATTTTTTGCACAGCAAGACAGAAGTGTTCCCTTATATTTGCTCTTGATAAAAGTACCATCAACAAATAACATCGGGCGACAAAACATGAAACCTTTTATCCATGCATCATAAGCAATAAACAAACGAAGAAATCTATTGCTCTCCGGTACAACTTCAAGCTCAAAAACAGATCCAGGATTGCTTGAACGGGCAGATTCAACATACCAAGGCAAGAACTTGTAGGCATCAACATCATCACCATTTAACTCAAAAACTGCCCTCTGTTTGCCAAAATATGCAGTAGAATAATCAATATCCAAACCATAAAACTGTTTTAAGTTTGAAATGATCTCCTTCGGTTTAATAAGAGGATTTGACTGAACCTTATCCTTGATGAGAGAAGCAACAAACTGTCGTCCAACAACTTTGTTTTTCTTCTTTCGAATCATACCCTTGCATGTATGCAGATTATGCAACTTCCGAATAACAAAAAAGTCATTAATATCACACTTGGATGCATACACACGCCAAAGACAACCATCAGATTCCTTCCTAGAACACTCCGCACTAATGCGATTCTTATCATTCTTCAAATACTTCAAATCAAAACCACATTCAACAGAAAATTTCTTCAACTTATCTCGGAAATCAACACAACCTCCCCTAAAAACTTGCCCCTCAGATTCTATGTAATTGTCCCATTCACATGACATATAATTGTGCACACCATAAGAACCATACTTTCCTAAATGATCGTTTTCACTAGAAACAATCATAGAGTCTGATGAACGACAAGAAGAAGTTGTGCTTTCCGTAGGCAACTGAACAATGGAACCATCACATTTATCTATAACCAATATTTCTACAATGGATTTCCCAACAACATCAAGAACCATCAGCATGTTCAGAACATCAGCATCACAATCTAACACGCAATTAGGATTTTCATTCAAACCATATCGCAACTGAAAACAACCAACTCTCAAACCCTTAAACCTAGAACAAAGATCAATGCAAATCTGATTGAAGGTAGAAGTTGATGAAATAGAACTAACAACGCATAAACCACCATATGTAAACCGAGCTAGTTTACCATTCTCCATAACTGTTTATTAATAAACAACAGCAACAACTGTTTATTAATCCGTTACAAATCTAAATTCTAATCTTTGTAAAACAAATCAGTACCTAATAGTTAAACAATATGCATATAAAGTAAACAAAAATGACACTATTTATAAAACACAACAACCACAAAAAACTAAAAAGTACACTGAAATATCTACTGTTTCCTAAAAAACAACACTATTTCTGAAAATGTTAAAACATAAAAAATGTGATGAACACCTATTAGTTAAACAATATACATATAAAGTGAACAAAAATTACACTAGTTATAAAAACAGAAAAATCACAAAAAAAAAAAAAAAAAAAAACTAAACTGAAATATCCACTGTTTCGTAAATAAAAGAAGAACACTATTTCTGAAAAATGTTATGAACCTCAAATGTGAAGAACACGAATTAATTCATAATAAATTTCTGAAAAAGGAAAACAAAATCAAGACCAACAACATACAAATATAAACAAAACAAAAAAAAAATGAAAATCAAAACTAACCTGAGATTCTTCGAAATAAGAAACTCCTAACTGAAAATTTCACAAACCGGCATGAATCTGCTAATCTGAAAACAAATCAACAACAATATATAAATTCAAATAAAAAGCTAAGCATATTACATGCAAAAACAAATTCAAAATTTAAAAAAAAAAAATCCAATTCAAAATCAAATACAAAACTGCAAAAACAACGTCGCTTACCTCCAAACGAAAATCTAACCAAATATGAAAGACGATCACTCCAGTGAAAAATATTGAAGCACAACGAACAACACCGATCACAACGATTCGATAGAATCTCAAAAAATCTGCAACCACTGCGAATCTGTTCTAAAACAAAGGTTTATTCCGGAAAAATCCCCTAACAGGAACGAAGACCAACGGCGATCGCTCTCAACATTCGTCGGCAAGCATTACTCAAAACCACTCAACCAGATTCAGAAAAAAATTGAAGATCTCTCTGAAACTGGTCTGCAAAATTCAATCAGTTTGTACGTCTGCTAAACCCTGACTAATCTAACAGAATAGTTAAGGTAGGTTAACCAAAACCGTTAGGGGTAAAATTGACAAACCATAATGTTATTTAGTTTGGGCTATTGTATTTGGACTGATATAAAAATGGACTTTGTACTAACCATTAAATAAACTTTCAATGTGGTTTTTGGTTAAAAGTTAAACTTTTGAAGCCCTTTTGGTTAGTTTTCCTCTTTTTTAATTGCTGGCTTACGGCTCCAATGCAACAACATTAAATATATTAACAATATGAAAGAGTCGTTGCGTCTCCGTCGTATATTACAGTCTGCCGTTCACATGCGTCTCCGTAAACAAAATATATAATATAAAAATGACGGATGAAGTTTCCTAAAGCCTAGTTGTTTGCGATCTAAAAATTAGGGGTTTTTTTTTTAATTTTTTTTTATGATGAAAAAAAAGAAAAGGGTTTTTAACTTTTTATTATAATACTTATTTGAAAAGTTAAACTGAAACTGTCAAGGTACAGCAATACAAATCTAACAATTCAAGTGTTTCATGTATCAAGTAAACAAGTGTATTGTAGAATTTTCACTAATTTTTATTTTTGACAAATGATAGCGTTAGTGGGTAAAATTTTTTCAGTAACCAAGGAAAATACCTGGATCATTCTTATGGGAACTGGGAGTAGTCATTCACTGTTTGATATGTGCATAAATCTTTGTTTGATATATATATATATATATATATATATATATATATATATATATATAATGTGAACTGAAAATAAATAATGAATTTCTGCATAATGTTCTTATTTTACAAACTTTTAGTAAAAAATGGAACCAGAAGAACAGTAAGACGTTAGTAAAGAGTCAATCGTAATTATTGAATTTAACGAATTGAATTGTCATCTCTAAGTGTAACTCATACATCGGTTTTTTGGAAACTTCATTTTTATTACTAAGGAGCATGGGAGTTTTTATTTTTTTTTATTTTTTTATAGTCAGTGGTTTATTATTATTATTACTAACTATAATATAAGACAGAAGCAATGATGTGATGTTATGATTAAAGGGACAATTAAGTTGGTGAGTCCACATCCATGCTGATCCATCGGATGCCGTAAGCCAACAATTAAAAAACTCAACGAGTGAAAATAAGGTTAAGCTATTATTGTCTGAAAGGATACTATTTTATGAAAGTTTTTTAGTCAAAATGGTTCTTGAGATTTGTATAACACATCACTTTAGTTTTTAAGATTTGAAATTAATAGAAATGGTCCATGAAATTATTCACCATCAATTATTTTGAATCAAATAGCATTTATTTTGTTAAAAATATTTATCAACATTTAGATGTAAACTATAAGGAAATTAATTTTAAATCAAATATTAGGTACGTGGGGTTGGTAAAAGTTTTTTTGTCAAAATCACTACCCAGAAAATTGTCCGGAAGGAATCTTTTTATAGCTGTTCCCATCTATCTAGTTTGATGAATGGAAGTTCCAAGGAAGGTTGCTTTCCTTTTAACTTTATCACGTTCACATTGAAGGTGGTAGGAAACTGCTGCTTCCTGCATAGGCAGAAAATCATGCGAAAGGCCTGATATATAACAAAAATTGACTTTTTAAGTGTGAATATGTGGTTTTTCGTTAAAGTGAATAGTATCAGGAGCTTTTCGTTAAAGTTTTTTTTAAAAAAATTATGACGCAGTCTGCCTTGCAATTAGTCGATGACTCGGTGTTAATCTTCTTAATTAAAAGAAAAGGTAATGCTATGAAAACTAAATTTAGAAATAAAATGTACAAACTAAATGATATGTCACCAATAAAAATTAACACGTTTATCAATTAATCAATCATCAGCTTCCACATATTTTAGTTTGCAAATTTTATCTCTAAATTTTGCCCTCTCTGACATTACTCTAAAAAAAACATAGATAAGACTCAGCGCATTATTGGGTTTGAATCTCTTGTTTTACTAGTATGTCCGATTCTTTTCACAATTTCGTACAGCCAAGATACTGCTCTCTTACTGAGCTCAGCAAAAAAGAGACAACTGTTATCGTATTAGTCTGTTGTATTAAATGTTTGGGTTGAAATTAAGGAACCTGGGGGTGCTGTAGTAGTTATGGATTTATTGCTAGGACCAGGATTTAGGCTGTTGTATGATGTGGTTAAGGAAGCGATGGGAGGTGAGTTTCTGAGCTACAAACCTCTCAATGATCTCAATTTGACGTTAGATTCTTTAGAATCACAGACCGTTCAACAGGTAGGAGACCTAAATAAAAAACTAGGTCTCTCCTTATCGGAAGTTGAAGGTATTCAAAGACAAATGGGGAAGGCCACAGAACTCGTTCCCAAGTTGTCTTCCAAGCTTCAGACGTATAACTGCATCTTAAAGTGCCAATACTCAAACCAGCTTGTTATGTTGGACAGGTCTCTTAAAGCACTGCTAGGTAAACTAACGATTCAGGGTTTCAAGGTTCAGCGGGAGACCTTGTTTGAGCTTAGATATGTATTCACTGTTTATCAAACTCAACATACTGTTTCGTAAAACTGGAAATAAATACATTAAGTTTGCTTTGGTAAAAAAGTGTGGTTTCCTAATTCACTTTGATAAGTAGTGTGGTTTTTTTTCATTTTATCTTACCTAAAAATGGAAAATTAAGTAGATCAAGAATGAAAACCAACATACTTGCCTCCTACAAAGCCATAAACTTAGATATGTATTCACTGTTTATCAAACTCAACATACTGTTTCGTAAAACTGGAAATAAATACATTAAGTTTGCTTTGGTAAAAAAGTGTGGTTTCCTAATTCACTTTGATAAGTAGTGTGGTTTTTTTTCATTTTATCTTACCTAAAAATGGAAAATTAAGTAGATCAAGAATGAAAACCAACATACTTGCCTCCTACAAAGCCATAAACTTAGATATGTATTCACTGTTTATCAAACTCAACATACTGTTTCGTAAAACTGGAAATAAATACATTAAGTTTGCTTTGGTAAAAAGGTGTGGTTTCCTAATTCACTTTGATAAGTAGTGTGGTTTTTTTTCATTTTATCTTACCTAAAAATGGGAAATTAAGTAGATCAAGAATGAAAACCAACATACTTGCCTCCTACAAAGCCATAAACTTAGATATGTATTCACTGTTTATCAAACTCAACATACTGTTTCGTAAAACTGGAAATAAATACATTAAGTTTGATTTGGTAAAAAAGTTTGGTTTCCTAATTCACTTTGATAAGTAGTGTGGTTTTTTTTCATTTTATCCTTCATAAACATGGAAAATTAAGTAGATCAAGAATGAAAACCAACATACTTGCCTCCTACAAAGCCATAAACTTAGATATGTATTCACTGTTTATCAAACTCAACATACTGTTTCGTAAAACTGGAAATACTAAAACATTGAATTCACATTTATTACTTGATCATAATTCCAAATCAACAAATACATAATCCGAAACACCAATTGAAACAAAATAAAAAATAAAAAAATCCAAAATGAGAAACTGTTACATATCACCAACAACTCCCATCTATCAAACCAAATAAGAAAAAAATCAACCGTCTTGGATAACAACTTTACATGAAACCTTGTTATGTCCCGAACAACCACACTTACTACAAGTGACAGTCTTCTTACTCCCACAAATTTCCCCAGCAGATTTGATCCTAGTTTTCTTTGGTCTTCCAGACGGAATCTTTGTAATTGGAGGCCTCACACCATTTATAATAGTATCAACACTCGGCTTTTCCAAATCTGAAGATGGATGCATGACAAATTGATAAGTTTTCCGATAAAAGCTTGCTTTCCAGTAATCATCAACGTAATAAAAAACATCACGATTATCATGTTGCAACACCTGCAAAGCATGAGAACATGGGAAACAATTATGCTGCCATTGCACACAAGAACAGGTCCTATCATCCAGACAAACAACAAACCGATTCCACTCTGTCCTAACTTCAAAAACATCCGCATCAGAACGACTAATCCTCCAATGCATGCCCTCCTTCAACATCAACTTCATCTCATTTTCTTTCTTTGGACACAAAATCGTATGAATATTCTGACCAAATATTCTTTTCTCAGCCATACTACCCATCAAACGAACTCTAATATCTTCAAGAAGATCCATAAGTGGCATACAACGACTATTCGACACCATGGCATTAAAAGATTCTGAAAGTGCATTGCTCATCGATCCCCATCTCTTCCCAGGAAAATGGGCAATAGCATAGTTCTCTTTTGGCAAATCACACAAAAAATTCTTCGCATGCCCTTGCCCATAATCCTTAAATTCCGCCATGCAATTATCAAAATCAGATGGAGTACATGCGTATGCACAATTTGCCAACAGATTCATCATTTTCTTCTTCAGTCCTTCACCAGCAGCCTTTGGAAATAAAGTACTCACATTCTGTTTCAAATGAACAATACAAAATGAATGTGGACACTCAGGAAAGAATTCTCGAATGCTCTTCAAAATACCATCATGTCTATCTGACATAAATGTGATCACCCTCCCTTGAGGCCTCAATATACCAGATAATATTGCCAAGAACCATCTCCAATTTGCTATAGTTTCTGAATCAACAATAGCATAAGCAACCTCAAAAATCTCTGCACAACATAAGTGAAAATGCACTGTCAAATGTCAACTACTTCTGAAACTGTAATTGAACTATTTATTATACTCTCTTTGAACTACTACTGCAACCTTTTCTCTTTATTTGAACATAAAATTAAAGACCAATGCACAAAAAAAAAAAAAAAAAAAAACACAGATACAGTCAAGTATCACCTATTTATGAGACTGATTGAACTATTTCTTAAACTATTATTCAACTAGCTCTGGATATATTTCTTTTGCACAATAAGAAAACAGAAACAAATAATTTCCAATATAAAAGTCTGAAATTATTAACTCACCATCGTTGACATTTTTTGCACAGCAAGCCAGAAGTGTTACCTTATATTTGCTCTTGATAAAAGTACCATCAACTTATAAAAATAGTGTGGTTTTTTTTCATTTTATCTTTCATAAAAATGGAAAATTAAGTAGATCAAGAATGAAAACCAACATACTTGCCTCCTACAAAGCCATAAACTTAGATATGTATTCACTATTTATCAAACTCAACATACTGTTTTGTAAAACTGGAAATAAATACATTAAGTTTGCTTTGGTAAAAAAGTTTGGTTTCCTAATTAACTTTGATAAGTAGTGTGCTTTTGTTTCATTTTATCTTTCATAAAAATGGAAAATTAAGTAGATCAAGAATGAAAACCAACATACTTGCATCCTACAAAGCCATAAACTTATATATGTATTCACTGTTTATCAAACCCAACATACTGTTTCGTAAAACTGGAAATAAATACATTAAGTTTGCTTTGGTAAAAAAGTTTGGTTTCCTAATTCACTTTGATAAGTAGTGTGGTTTTTTTTCATTTTATCTTACCTAGAAATGGAAAATTAACTAGATCAAGAATGAAAACCAACATACTTGCCTCATACAAAGCCATGAACTTAGATATGTATTCACTGTTTATCAAACTCAACATACTGTTTCGTAAAACTGGAAATACTAAAACATTGAATTCACATTTATTACTTGATCATAATTCCAAATCAACAAATACATAATCCGAAACACCAATTGAAACAAAATAAAAAAAACTAAAACATTAAAAGTCTGAAATTATTAACTCACCATCGTTGCCATTTTTTGCACAGCAAGACAGAAGTGTTCCCTTATATTTGCTCTTGATAAAAGTACCATCAACAAATAACATCGGGCGACAAAACATGAAACCTTTTATCCATGCATCATAAGCAATAAACAAACGAAGAAATCTATTGCTCTCCGGTACAACTTCAAGCTCAAAAACAGATCCAGGATTGCTTGAACGGGCAGATTCAACATACCAAGGCAAGAACTTGTAGGCATCAACATCATCACCATTTAACTCAAAAACTGCCCTCTGTTTGCCAAAATATGCAGTAGAATAATCAATATCCAAACCATAAAACTGTTTTAAGTTTGAAATGATCTCCTTCGGTTTAATAAGAGGATTTGACTGAACCTTATCCTTGATGAGAGAAGCAACAAACTGTCGTCCAACAACTTTGTTTTTCTTCTTTCGAATCATACCCTTGCATGTATGCAGATTATGCAACTTCCGAATAACAAAAAAGTCATTAATATCACACTTGGATGCATACACACGCCAAAGACAACCATCAGATTCCTTCCTAGAACACTCCGCACTAATGCGATTCTTATCATTCTTCAAATACTTCAAATCAAAACCACATTCAACAGAAAATTTCTTCAACTTATCTCGGAAATCAACACAACCTCCCCTAAAAACTTGCCCCTCAGATTCTATGTAATTGTCCCATTCACATGACATATAATTGTGCACACCATAAGAACCATACTTTCCTAAATGATCGTTTTCACTAGAAACAATCATAGAGTCTGATGAACGACAAGAAGAAGTTGTGCTTTCCGTAGGCAACTGAACAATGGAACCATCACATTTATCTATAACCAATATTTCTACAATGGATTTCCCAACAACATCAAGAACCATCAGCATGTTCAGAACATCAGCATCACAATCTAACACGCAATTAGGATTTTCATTCAAACCATATCGCAACTGAAAACAACCAACTCTCAAACCCTTAAACCTAGAACAAAGATCAATGCAAATCTGATTGAAGGTAGAAGTTGATGAAATAGAACTAACAACGCATAAACCACCATATGTAAACCGAGCTAGTTTACCATTCTCCATAACTGTTTATTAATAAACAACAGCAACAACTGTTTATTAATCCGTTACAAATCTAAATTCTAATCTTTGTAAAACAAATCAGTACCTAATAGTTAAACAATATGCATATAAAGTAAACAAAAATGACACTATTTATAAAACACAACAACCACAAAAAACTAAAAAGTACACTGAAATATCTACTGTTTCCTAAAAAACAACACTATTTCTGAAAATGTTAAAACATAAAAAATGTGATGAACACCTATTAGTTAAACAATATACATATAAAGTGAACAAAAATTACACTAGTTATAAAAACAGAAAAATCACAAAAAAAAAAAAAAAAAAAAACTAAACTGAAATATCCACTGTTTCGTAAATAAAAGAAGAACACTATTTCTGAAAAATGTTATGAACCTCAAATGTGAAGAACACGAATTAATTCATAATAAATTTCTGAAAAAGGAAAACAAAATCAAGACCAACAACATACAAATATAAACAAAACAAAAAAAAAATGAAAATCAAAACTAACCTGAGATTCTTCGAAATAAGAAACTCCTAACTGAAAATTTCACAAACCGGCATGAATCTGCTAATCTGAAAACAAATCAACAACAATATATAAATTCAAATAAAAAGCTAAGCATATTACATGCAAAAACAAATTCAAAATTTAAAAAAAAAAAATCCAATTCAAAATCAAATACAAAACTGCAAAAACAACGTCGCTTACCTCCAAACGAAAATCTAACCAAATATGAAAGACGATCACTCCAGTGAAAAATATTGAAGCACAACGAACAACACCGATCACAACGATTCGATAGAATCTCAAAAAATCTGCAACCACTGCGAATCTGTTCTAAAACAAAGGTTTATTCCGGAAAAATCCCCTAACAGGAACGAAGACCAACGGCGATCGCTCTCAACATTCGTCGGCAAGCATTACTCAAAACCACTCAACCAGATTCAGAAAAAAATTGAAGATCTCTCTGAAACTGGTCTGCAAAATTCAATCAGTTTGTACGTCTGCTAAACCCTGACTAATCTAACAGAATAGTTAAGGTAGGTTAACCAAAACCGTTAGGGGTAAAATTGACAAACCATAATGTTATTTAGTTTGGGCTATTGTATTTGGACTGATATAAAAATGGACTTTGTACTAACCATTAAATAAACTTTCAATGTGGTTTTTGGTTAAAAGTTAAACTTTTGAAGCCCTTTTGGTTAGTTTTCCTCTTTTTTAATTGCTGGCTTACGGCTCCAATGCAACAACATTAAATATATTAACAATATGAAAGAGTCGTTGCGTCTCCGTCGTATATTACAGTCTGCCGTTCACATGCGTCTCCGTAAACAAAATATATAATATAAAAATGACGGATGAAGTTTCCTAAAGCCTAGTTGTTTGCGATCTAAAAATTAGGGGTTTTTTTTTTAATTTTTTTTTATGATGAAAAAAAAGAAAAGGGTTTTTAACTTTTTATTATAATACTTATTTGAAAAGTTAAACTGAAACTGTCAAGGTACAGCAATACAAATCTAACAATTCAAGTGTTTCATGTATCAAGTAAACAAGTGTATTGTAGAATTTTCACTAATTTTTATTTTTGACAAATGATAGCGTTAGTGGGTAAAATTTTTTCAGTAACCAAGGAAAATACCTGGATCATTCTTATGGGAACTGGGAGTAGTCATTCACTGTTTGATATGTGCATAAATCTTTGTTTGATATATATATATATATATATATATATATATATATATATATATATATATAATGTGAACTGAAAATAAATAATGAATTTCTGCATAATGTTCTTATTTTACAAACTTTTAGTAAAAAATGGAACCAGAAGAACAGTAAGACGTTAGTAAAGAGTCAATCGTAATTATTGAATTTAACGAATTGAATTGTCATCTCTAAGTGTAACTCATACATCGGTTTTTTGGAAACTTCATTTTTATTACTAAGGAGCATGGGAGTTTTTATTTTTTTTTATTTTTTTATAGTCAGTGGTTTATTATTATTATTACTAACTATAATATAAGACAGAAGCAATGATGTGATGTTATGATTAAAGGGACAATTAAGTTGGTGAGTCCACATCCATGCTGATCCATCGGATGCCGTAAGCCAACAATTAAAAAACTCAACGAGTGAAAATAAGGTTAAGCTATTATTGTCTGAAAGGATACTATTTTATGAAAGTTTTTTAGTCAAAATGGTTCTTGAGATTTGTATAACACATCACTTTAGTTTTTAAGATTTGAAATTAATAGAAATGGTCCATGAAATTATTCACCATCAATTATTTTGAATCAAATAGCATTTATTTTGTTAAAAATATTTATCAACATTTAGATGTAAACTATAAGGAAATTAATTTTAAATCAAATATTAGGTACGTGGGGTTGGTAAAAGTTTTTTTGTCAAAATCACTACCCAGAAAATTGTCCGGAAGGAATCTTTTTATAGCTGTTCCCATCTATCTAGTTTGATGAATGGAAGTTCCAAGGAAGGTTGCTTTCCTTTAACTTTATCACGTTCACATTGAAGGTGGTAGGAAACTGCTGCTTCCTGCATAGGCAGAAAATCATGCGAAAGGCCTGATATATAACAAAAATTGACTTTTTAAGTGTGAATATGTGGTTTTTCGTTAAAGTGAATAGTATCAGGAGCTTTTCGTTAAAGTTTTTTTTAAAAAAATTATGACGCAGTCTGCCTTGCAATTAGTCGATGACTCGGTGTTAATCTTCTTAATTAAAAGAAAAGGTAATGCTATGAAAACTAAATTTAGAAATAAAATGTACAAACTAAATGATATGTCACCAATAAAAATTAACACGTTTATCAATTAATCAATCATCAGCTTCCACATATTTTAGTTTGCAAATTTTATCTCTAAATTTTGCCCTCTCTGACATTACTCTAAAAAAAACATAGATAAGACTCAGCGCATTATTGGGTTTGAATCTCTTGTTTTACTAGTATGTCCGATTCTTTTCACAATTTCGTACAGCCAAGATACTGCTCTCTTACTGAGCTCAGCAAAAAAGAGACAACTGTTATCGTATTAGTCTGTTGTATTAAATGTTTGGGTTGAAATTAAGGAACCTGGGGGTGCTGTAGTAGTTATGGATTTATTGCTAGGACCAGGATTTAGGCTGTTGTATGATGTGGTTAAGGAAGCGATGGGAGGTGAGTTTCTGAGCTACAAACCTCTCAATGATCTCAATTTGACGTTAGATTCTTTAGAATCACAGACCGTTCAACAGATAGGAGACCTAAATAAAAAACTAGGTCTCTCCTTATCGGAAGTTGAAGGTATTCAAAGACAAATGGGGAAGGCCACAGAACTCGTTCCCAAGTTGTCTTCCAAGCTTCAGACGTATAACTGCATCTTAAAGTGCCAATACTCAAACCAGCTTGTTATGTTGGACAGGTCTCTTAAAGCACTGCTAGGTAAACTAACGATTCAGGGTTTCAAGGTTCAGCGGGAGACCTTGTTTGAGCTTAGGCAAATGGCCAGTAACGTTGCTGCTGAACAGGCAACAATAGAGCAAAAATTGACGGTGCAGTTAGATTTGGGAAAGAAACACGGTGAAACACTTGCTGGAATGAAGGACTATTTGAGAATCCTGGACGAAAAAATGGACTCTTTTGGAAACCTGGTCAAAAAAATGGGGGGAGAAGAGGAAGGAGCGGCTGAGATCTCGCCGAACGCAAAGCAAGACGCCCAAGAACTTCTCAAACTCCAAGGCATCATTAGGAGACAGTTAAATACGCAGCAGGTGGATCAGGAAGCAAGTCAAGTCATGGATCATACTTTGGTTCCAATAAGCAATATTGTTGATCTGGAGGTGCAGCAGGAACCAACTGAAGTGGCGGAGACCTTGCTTCCAACAAGTAATATTACTGATCAGGTGGTGCAGCAGGAACCAACTGAAATCACGGAGACCCTTCCAACAAGCAATATTACTGATCAGGAGGTACAGCAGGAATCAACTGAAATCGCGGAGACCCTTCCAACAAGCAATATTACTGATCAGGAGGTACAGCAGGAATCAACTGAAGTCGCGGAGACCTTGCTTCCAACAAGTAATATTACTGATCTGGTGCCAGGTATTCATAAACTCCATTTTACGTAATATGATTTTAATTTTAGTGGCAAGTTCTTTCCTTTTACATAGTTATATATAGTTTTTAGACTATAACTTCTTTCTAATCCTTGAAAAATATGGCTTTTAGACCAAAATCATGTATAAGATTAAAATTTAATCACCTCATTTATAAATTATATTTTGATGTTTTTATTTCTCTTTTTCTTTCTAATTTAATGTGTTAATTACATTTCATTTTCATTTTCATTTCATTCATCATAATATATTTTGTCATAGACATTTAGGTAAACAATTTTTTTTATATAGTATATTCCAATACACTTTTTGTTCTTCATTTAGGTACATTAATTCATTTAATATATTTTGGTATAGGGTTGTTCTATTCACACCTCATGTTTTGTTGACTACACCCCATATACTTAATACATCCCATATTTACTTTTTAAACTAAAATTTATCTTAGGATAAATTACATAAAACTACCTCAATTATTGAGTCAGTCACAGTTTCTACCTCATCTTACGAATTTGTTAAAATTTCATACTTTCCGTCAGTTTATCTGTCAATTCTTCCGTTAAATAATGACATGACTTAAAAAATTAATTAAATATTAAAAACTAAATTTTTATTTTTTATTTTTTTGCATGGGGGAACCACCCCTTATCCCCTCACCTTTCTTCCCCACTCCCGTCTTCCCCCAACCCAAACCCAAATCCCATCCGCTCCCATCTTCCCCTAACCCACCCCCCAAACTCATCACCCTCAACCTTCTTCCCCACATGTCTCCCCCGAACTCATCACCCTCACCTTTCTTCCCCATTTCAGTCCCCAATTTTTAATTTACTCAAACAAATCAAATCCCAATATAGGCACCCAACTCAACCTTTTCTCCTAGCACAAAATTTTCCTCATTCAACCCTCTCCCCTATACTTTCTCTCTCTAAAATCCACTCCCTTTCTCTTTCTAAAATTTCCATACCAAAATTAACGACATATTTCTCTCTCTCTCTCTCTCTCTCTCTCTCTCTCTCTCTCTCTCTCTCTCCCTCTCTCTCTCTTTGTTCTTCCTCCCAAATTTTCTCGAAAAATCTTTCATTGTAAACCCAAGAACCCATCAAAAACATTTATTTTCCTGGGAATCAAACAACCCCCAGAGAAATTTTTTGATTCAGATTAAGGGTTGCTTTCTTCAAATTTTCTTTTCTGGCTTTGGTGAGTTGGTAGGTAGGGACTGAGTCAAAAGAATGGTGGTGAAGACGATGAGGTGGCGACCATGGCCGCCTTTGACGACGAAGAAGTACGAGGTGGGGCTGGTGGTGTGGAGGCTGGAGGTTTGGGATCTGGTAAGGGAGGATATAGGTGAGACCTATCCACAGAACAAAGAAAAAGAAGACAAGTGGAGCAGAGATTAGATGGAAGGGATCCAAGGTCAAGGTTAGGGCTGACGAGGCTGCTGTTGCAGCGTGAAAGGGAGAAAAGGAGAGAGAATATGGGAGGAAATGGGAGAGAAGGGAATGGTGGTGGTTCTGGGCACGGCGAGAGAGAGAAGTGGGGGAGGAAGGAGATTATAGGTGGGTGAGGTTGGTTTTTATTAAGGATGGGTCCCCTATGCAAAAAAATTATTAAATGATTTTATTTTTTTAATTTTTAATATTTAATTAATTTTTTAAGCTACGTCACTATTTAATAGAATACTTGACAGACAAACTGACGAAAGGTATGAAATTGTAAAAATTCGTAAAATAAGGTATGACATTGACATTGTTTAAAAATAAGGTATAAAACTGTGACTGACCCAATAGTTGAGGTAGTTTTATGTAATTTACCCTTTATCTTAATACACCTCACATACTTTCCAATACTTTCCTCACACCCCATACTTTCTACATATACTCCACACTCTCCACTTAAAATCCAAATCAAATCCCGTGTTGGTCTCACAAATTCATCTTCTCCACCATTTTCAGAAACGAGTTTTGCCGAATGATCATGGGTAAAAATTTTTGAGGTGTAAAGAGGAAGTGCTTCATCTTCTCAATGGTTTAGGGTTTATGAAGAAAAAATTTGACCAAACTCCGTTAGTATCATGCGTCTTTCTTTGTGCATCTTTGAGGACTCCACTTTTTCCTTTAATCTAGAATTGTTGGACTTGAGATGTGTCGAGTTAAGGGGTTTCTCAAATGGTTTTATCAATCTATTAAGAAACTTGAATCAATACGAAACGAAAATTTTCTCATATTCTTTTCTCAGTTTTTAAGTATTCCATTTTGAAGTTTCTATCAGCTAAGAATTTGAGGGTTTCTCTGTTTAAATAACTACAAAGATATTTGTCCATTTTGAGGGGTTAGTTTTCAATCAACTTCGTGGGTTTCTATCAATTAGGGATTTTAGATGGATACTAAATATTGCTGCCCGCACAATGCTGCAGGATTACAAATTGTAAGAGATGATGTTTGAAAAATCTAAAAAATAGAGTCATAGAAGATTAACATTATTTACATTGACATCATTAGAGAGATTTTTTCTTACAAAACATTTAATTGATACAGTCCACATACAAAAAATCGTAGAACTCTTGGCTATCTACATAAAAAAGAAAAATTAGATCTAGACCTTCCACTTGATTGTGGTTTCGATCGATAGTAGAACTTATATACAAAAAATTACGAAACGTTGGGTTATTTACATGCAAAAAATATTAGGAAATGTTGTTTCATTTACCTTGAGAAAATATGACCGAAATTGTTCACTGGAGCACCAAAAGTTTCCCTCCAGTTTTAGTAATCAATCTATATTTGAAGTGATGAAAAAAATAGCATATTACATGAGCTATCATAAATTAAAATTATCAACAATCTCTTCTATCTTGCTCAAATAATAGGCATCTAATAACTTTAGAATACCTATTCCCATTACGAAACATAAAGAAACTACAAACTATAATAAATACATTGAAATACGCAAATATGCAGCAAATCTCTCGAGCAATTAAGAAAAAAATGCCTCTTAAATCAGCCACCAAATTCAAATTAACAATTGTCTCCATAAAAGAAGTAAAATGGATAAAAAGATACCTAGTTTCGTTCAAAACAATTCAAATTCCACAACATTTTGTTCAAAACAATTCAAATTCCACAACCCCTCGAGCAATTGGGGCTGTAAGTTACGTAATAGGATGGCTGCAACTAAACGAATAGCTTCAATCAATTAAAGTCAACAAACTATCAATAATTCATCTAAAAAAAATCAAATAACTGAACACCAAGGGACTGAGGAATGATACTAAACATCAATAAGAACATAAACGAATAATTTAAATGCTTGAGCTTCAATGAAAGCACTTTACCCTTGCAATTTTCCAAGATAGTGGAGAGGCAAGTGCACTTTACCCTTGCACTTTACCCTTGCAATTTTCCAAGATAGTGCACTTTACCCTTGCAATTTTTCAAGATAGGAAAAAAGCCTCAAACTGTTGCAATGAAGGGTTTTTTCGTCATTTTACTATTATAGAACAGTAACCGGGGAGTTTGGGTTTTAGTACGTATAAATATAGGGTAAATCTCAATTTAATTTACTATCCTCCAGTTTTATGGTTTTCAACATTTGGTACATGAAATTTTTTTCGTCCCAGAGTCATACCTAAAATGTTAATTTTGTGACAGTTTCATACATCTGTTAGTCTTTCTGTTAAGTCTTCCGTTAACTGATAACGCGGCGCCCATGTGAACAATAACTAAGTGCTACGTATTATTAAAAATATTAAAATAATTAATTAAATAAAAGTAAAAATAATTAATTAATTAATTAAAAACCAAAACCCTTCTTCTTCCCCACCCGACCCCCCTCATTTCTCCCTCCCTTCTCTCATCTGCACCTACCGAGCCTCTGCACATCCATCCTGTTACAAACCAAAAACTGATCAAATTCAAGCGGAAATGTTTCAGATTTTGATTTGAGCTCATTTATGTGATTTTCTCAGCAACCAAAAAGAAAAAAAAAAGAAAAATGGAATCCCGTACCTTGGCGACGTAATCCATCTTAGCGAACTTAAGAGCAACTCCAATGTAGGAGCCCTCCCCCAGGCAATACACTATTCAATCCACCCAGTGAACAGTAATTGCCCTTAATGAACAGTGTATTCCCCTGCCAATTGCCTTTTGCATCTCCACCCCTACACTTAAATAGCCCTGGCAATTGGCAATAAAATTTTGGTATTTTTTTATTTATAAAATACTACATTATAATTTTATTTGTAATTTCGGATAATATTTTTAATTGTTCTCGTTGCGTCACATGTCATTATCCAAAAAGCCAATAGTAATAAAATATTTGGATTTTTTTATTTATAAAAAATTCAAAATAATATAATACAAGCAACTAACAATTAAATAATACAAGTAGCTAACAAATAATTATAATGAAAGTAGCTAACAATTAAATAATACAAACAAATAAATAATATATTGTTACCTGATCCGCTAAATTTTCCCCACTTCGAAGATTACCACTAGCATGTGCCAAGGCATCTCTCCACGTAGTAAACGATGTATTAAGTAATTTCCAACGACTGGACATCGATTCTTTGGTTCTTTGCCCACCCATTTTCTCAAGATAATTGGTATAAATAAGACTCCACATTTCTCGCAATTGCATCTCATTACCCGTAAGCGAATCATGAGTAACTTTAACCCAGCTAGCACACAACGCAACATCTTCTGAAAGCGTCCAATTCAAACCTGCAGCAGTCATTGTGACACGTGGCACAACGGTAACATTTTTGAATTTTAAAACTATTTTTTTTAATTTATAAAGGAGATTAATATCAACCGTTGATCTCAGATCCAACGGTTGATATTAAATAAGAGTTTTTTTTTATACCGTTGCAAATCGGACGGTTAATATTAAGTAACTGTTGAGATCGTATGCTGCAAGTGGGCTGCGGGCCCTAGGCCCTGTTTTGTTGTCTGCTCACGCTCGCTCACGCGCACGTGCCTGACGCAGCCCTTGGGCTGGCAATCCTCGCCAAGCCTGTGAGTCGGGCCTCGTCTGTTGCTCGGGCTGCCCAACGCTGGAGGGTGTTGGACGGGCTATCTGGCACTGTTCCTTCCATTGTCCCCCGAGCAAAGTCCCCCGCTGGACTTGCTCTAAAGGCAATGCCCAAGCAGCCGAACAAAGGTGAAATGAGCGAGCACGCGCGAGAGAAGGGAGCTACCTCGACTTCTGTCGCTTAGGAACGGCTGCCTCCAACTCTTTGAATGCCTCCGCTATCTTCCTCAGCGGCTTCTCGTCCGCCATTAAAGCTTTCTCTCCTCTCGTTCTCTCTCTAAAAGTATTCTCAATGTTAGTTTTTTGTTTTTGTGCCGGAAAATATTCGTTTGCTTTGCTGCATACCAACGCAGCGAAGACGAAGAAAATTCAACATTATCACAATCAAATCCATCAAACCGCATTGGAAATTAGAACGAGTCCAAATGTTAACAATCACATCCCAAACGAACTCGATTCCAGCCTTTTGTTGGAAGCCATACAGCAATTAAGATCAAAAAATGAAAAGAGTAATGAAAAATGGAATGAAGTAGAGAAGATAACAAACCTGGAATTGCAGACCTGGAAGGGGGAAGGAGTTCATGGAAAGATCAAACAGTGGTGAGACTTAGTGTAGCGGAATAAGAGGTAGACGGGCCGCCATGGAAGGGGGAAAGAGTTGCAGACCTGGAATTGCAGGGCTGGGTTCCTCAAATTTTTTGAACATAACGTGATTCAAAGGAGGAGGCGAGTTCACGGGAGCCGCTGGTGCAGGCGCGCTGGGCTGGCTGTTGCAGCAACTGGTGCTTCGAAGGTGGAGGAGAAGACCTGGATGATGGGGGTGGGCACATAGGGGATTCTGGGGAAGAAGAAGGGGTTCTTATTTATTTATTTATTACTTTTATTTAATTAATTATTTTAATATTTTAATATTTTTAATGACGCGTAGTCTCCAATCATTGTTTTCATGAGCGCCACATCATCGGTTAAAAGAAGACTTAATAGAAAGACAAACAGATGTATGAGACTGTCACAAAATTTACATTTTATGTATAATTCTAGGACAAAAAAACTTCATATACCAAATGTTAAAAACCACAAAACTTGAAAGTAATAAACTAAAATTTATCCATATATATATATATATATAATTGGTAGTTGTTAGAGTTTTGTTCTACAATGGATTATAAGAGTGATTTTGAAAGCTTGAAGAAAAAAAATATGAAAACAATTTGGGGTGTATTCAGAAAATAATTTTATTTTTTAAATCCATACGTCAACCTTGATACTTCCATTCAAATCTCGTCATCTGTCCTTATTTTTACAGAGCTGGAATTTTAATATCATTTTGACCTTTTAAAAATTAAAAAAAAAAAAAAGAAAAGAAAAAAAGAACAGAGGAGATGGACGGTCTCCTTCCCCCTCCAACCCAACCCCCTCTCCCTGACGTCTTCCCAGACATTCTTTCTCCCCCAAAACCCAGTCTACCTTCTTCCCCAAACCCCAAGCCATTCCTTCTTCCCAAAACCCAACCTTTCTTCTTAGTTCTTCCTTGAACCCGTTTTCTTTCATCCTCAAACCCTAACTTCAACGATTTCTTATCTAATTAATTTAGAGAATTAATTAGAGAAAAAGGATGATCCTGTTACAATCTCAAACTCTGGTTCCTTATCTCAACCTGCAAGCAAGCAGTAACAATGGAGGATAGAGAGAGGGAGGAAGACGAAGAGAGCTGAATGTTTTTTGGGTATATTGATTTTCTTAATTTTCCAATTTCTTACAAGACTCTCAGACTAGTGGTGCTTATATTACCCATTGCCAGCTGGCCACTCACTAATTAAACTAATTAACAACCAAGTAACACAACTTGATTAAGTAAACCACAATTAAGTAACCCACAATCCTAACATTACTTCCCCCTTCGAAAAGAAACCTTGTCCACAAGGTGGCTAGAACTTGAAGTCTGGGAAACGAGCAGAGAAGTCGTCGAAGTCTTCCCAAGTTGAGTCTGCATCCGAGCCGAATTTCCACTTAACCAACAACTGAACTCCTGCGGCATTGCCTTTCTTGTAAACTCTCCTTTTCAGCACACTTTCAGGTTCATTGACACTCGCTGTTTCGTCTGGAAGTTCTGGTAGTAGAGGAAGGGGAGTGACTTGGGGCCCTAAGTGCTTCTTGAGACAGCTCACGTGAAAAACTGGGTGGATCTTGGACTCCGAAGGCAGCTGTAATTTATAAGCAACCAACCCGACCCTTTCCAGTATCTCAAATGGTCCAAAGTACCGGGGATGGAGTTTGTGATAATTGTGGAGAGCAAGGGACTGGAGTTGGTAAGGAAGTAGCTTCAAGTAGACTAGGTCTCCAACTGCAAACTCTTTTTCCCTGCGATGTTTGTTAGCTTGAACCTGCATTCGATTTTGAGCCACCAACAGGTTTGTCTTGAGCATAGAAAGCAACCTGTCACGTTCCAAAAGCCCTTGTTCTACAACTTCCAATTTTGCAGTGCCTCTCTCATATGCAGCAACATGGGGAGGAGGGTAGCCATACACAATCTCAAAGGGGCTGAATTGGGTAGAGGTGTGGAAAGAGGTGTTATAGCTCCATTCGGCCCAAGGGAGCCAATGTAGCCATTTCTTGGGCTGACAGCTAGTGAAACAACGTAAATAGGTCTCAAGGCACCTGTTAACCACTTCGGTTTGTCCATCACTCTGAGGGTGGTAACCGGAACTCATGCACAATTTAGATCCTTGAAGCTTGAAGAACTCCTTCCAAAAAGAGCTCAAGAAAATGGTATCTCGGTCACTCACAATAGTTGCAGGCATACCGTGCAACTTGAAGACATTGTCGACAAAAGCCTGAGCAACAATCTGAGCAGTATAGGGGTGTCCCAGTGCAATAAAATGAGCAAATTTAGATAGCCTATCCACCACTACCATAATAACAGATTTGCCCTTGCAGTTAGGGAGTCCAGTGATAAAATCCATGCTAATATCTTGCCACACTTTGTCGGGAATGGGGAGAGGGTGCAATAATCCAGGAGGTGCCAAGGTTTCGTACTTGTTCTGTTGACAAGCTCGACACTCCGAGACCCACTGCTTGATGTCCTTTTTCATGCCAGGCCAATAGAAACTTCGTTTTATTCGGTGGTAGGTCTTTAATACCCCCTCATGTCCAGCGATTGGTGTACTGTGATGCTCTTCAAATAGCTTCCGTCTCCAACTAGAGGTAGGACTGACCACTAGCCGAGATTTGTACTTCAAGAACCCATTATCAATGGTAAAATGGGATAACTGTGCACCTGTGGTAGAAACTTGAGAGGGGTTCATTACTTCTTTCATCTTCTGTAAAATCCAAGCATCATGTTCTAAAGACCTTCGTAATTCATCTAACCAGCCATGGTAAGGGTAAGTGATAGTTGTGCATTCCGAAATAACCTCCACGGGTGACTCAGGTAAGAAGGCCGATCCAGGAACTCGAGACAAAGCATCGGCAACTACGTTTTCGACCCCTTGCTTATACTGAATCTCATAGTCAAACCCTAAGAGTTTGGAAACCCACTTCTGTTGAAATGGAGTGGAAGGTCGTTGACTTAAAAAGTGCTTCAGACTGCTGTGATCAGTTTTAATGATAAAATGGTTCCCTTGTAAGTAATTTTGCCATTTTTGAGTGGCATGCACCAAGGCTATCAACTCGCGCTCATACGTAGAGAGGGCCTGGTTTCTGGGGCCGAGGGATTTACTTGTGAATGCAATCGGTCGACCCTTTTGTTGCAGGACGGCACCTATTCCCGAACCCGATGCATCACATTCGATGACAAACGGTGCTGAAAAGTCGGGTAAAGCCAATAGCTGAGGAGAAGTCATTGCTGTTTTCAGTTGCTGGAAGGCCATTTCAGCCTCGGACGACCACTGAAACCCATCCTTCTTAGTCAAATTATAAAGTGGCTGGCAGATTTGTCCATATCCCGGTATGAACTTGCGGTAATAACCGGTGAGCCCCAAGAACCCGCGGAGAGCCTTGACATTTGATGGAGAAGGCCAATCAACAATGGCTTGAATTTTGGCAGGATCAGCTGTGACTCCTTCTCTGGACACAATATGCCCCAAATACTCGATTTGGCTCTGCCCAAAAGAGCATTTTTGTTTTTTAACAAAAAGCTGGTGCTGTTGCAGAACTTCAAAGGCTGTGGATAAGTGTGATAGATGGTTGTCCCAAGTCTTGCTGTAAACCAAAATGTCATCAAAGAAAACCAGAATAAATTTTCTCAGATAAGGTTTGAAAATGGCATTCATCAAGCTCTGGAAGGTGGCCGGCGCATTAGTCAAGCCAAATGGCATAACTAAGAATTCGTAGTGGCCTTCATGAGTACGGAAAGCAGTCTTCTCAATGTCAGCAGTGTGCATCCTTATCTGGTGGTACCCTGACCTCAAGTCAAGTTTGGAAAAGAACATGGCGCCAAAAAGCTCGTCGAGCAGATCATCAATCAGTGGTATAGGATATTTATCCTTAATAGTAATGCGGTTCAATTCTCTGTAATCCATACAAAGGCGCCAAGTCCCCTCTTTCTTCTTTACCAATAACACAGGAAAGGAAAATGGGCTATGACTAGGCCTGATGAAGCCACAATCTAGTAATTCCTGAACGGCTCGTTCGATTTCATTCTTCTGGATTGGACCATAATGGTATGGTCGAATACTAGGAGGTTGAACTCCTGGCAGCAAGGGAATTTTGTGATCCTGTGCCCGAAATGGTGGTAGGGTAGTAGGAACCGCAAACACACTCTCAAAGTGGTGTAGCAAGCCTTGCAGTTCCTGTAATTGCTGCAGGGACAAATCAGAGGCCTCCATTTTTCCACCCTCTAAAGAATAGAGCAATATGCCCAAATTTGGAAGATGGAAGTGCTTCTCCAGTTGTTGGCAAGAAGTCGCATGGAACTGAGACATGGTGGGAGTTTGAGCTTGGGAGAGTGTATAATGGTCGTGGCCCACAGAGAAAGCCATAGTATACTTTTGGAAGTCCCAAAGCACAGGGCTGATGGAAGAAAGCCACTGAACACCTAACACAACATCGCACCCACCTAAGGGTAAAACAAACAGATCCGTATGGCACTGATATGCACCCAGCTGCAGAGATAATTGGGAACAATATCCTTGACTAGTGACCTTTCCCCCATCGGCGATCATGACCTCAAAGGGTTGGGTAGGATGACAATGCCAACCAAGCTTCTTGAGCAGTCTGGAATCAACAAAATTATGAGTGCTACCTGAATCTAGGAGGACTGTGACAGGGTGCTTCGCCAGTACCCCCTCAATCTTCATAGTGTGCACAGTAGGATGGGTGATGGTGCCATAGAAAGCACAAGCACTGAGCTCCATGCCCAACAATGTAGTGTCGACTGTCTCTAAGGATTCATCCTCCCCGGGGTCCAAAGGCTCAGGGATGTCGAGCATGAGGAGCTGCTTAGGAGAACAGTTATGACCAGGGACCCATTTCTCAGTACAGAACCAACACTCACCCTTTTCCTTCTTGCGATGAACTTCCTCAGGCGTCAACTTCTTATAAGGCAGGTGGTGTGGACGAGGACGACCCATGGGTGGAGAAGGGGAGGCGAGAGGAGGCCGGGCAGCGGGAGGAGGTTTGGGCGGAAAGGGCTTCAAATCGCTGAGCTTAGCATCCAATTGGGTAGCAATGGAGATGGCGTCATGAACCGAATGAGGGCGGAGGAGTTTGACATCATAACGCAACTCTTTTTTAAGCCCACCCAGAAAACAACTCTTCAGGAGAACAGGGCCGACATCCGAAGTACGATTGGCAAGGCGACGAAATTCAACCACATAATCACGGAGGGTACCGGTCTGCCGGAGTTTGAACAAAGATTCAGTGCAATCCTCGAAATCGGTGGGGCCAAATTCTTGGCATAGAGCGGTTGTAAACGCAGCCCAAGTGGGAGTGGAAGTGATGCAATCACGCCAGCGGAACCATTGGAGCGGCTCACTCTCAAAGTGAAAAGAGGCGGTCATTACCTTCTGGTGATCCGGGGTGTGGTAGTATGCAAAGTATTGCTCAGCCTTGTAGATCCAAGCGGATGGATCGTCGCCGTCGGTGAAACGGGGAAAATCCAAACGATGAGGCCAGTGAGGACGCGGAGTGAAACCGCCACCGTCGAAGGAGTCGCGGCGGGGAAAATGCGGAGTCTCAAGGCAACGAAAATCGCCGTCGTCAGCCGTGAACTGGGCAGGATTCGGTGGCTCATGACCGGAAGGAGGTGGAACAGCAGAGGAGCCAGCGCCACCGTGAACTCCAGGGTCGCGATGAAGATGCTCCAGGAGAAGGGAGAACTTCGTCTCCAAGGAGGTCAACCGGGCTTCAGAAGCGGCCTGGATCTGCTGAGGAAGGGCCTCGAGAACAGTTTCCACGGCGGAGAGGCGCGATTCCAGTGTAGACATACGAGAATTGGCGGTGTGGCGGGGCATACAAGAGGGAGACTCAGGATCGAGAGGATGATACCAATGTTACAATCTCAAACTCTGGTTCCTTATCTCAACCTGCAAGCAAGCAGTAACAATGGAGGATAGAGAGAGGGAGGAAGACGAAGAGAGCTGAATGTTTTTTGGGTATATTGATTTTCTTAATTTTCCAATTTCTTACAAGACTCTCAGACTAGTGGTGCTTATATTACCCATTGCCAGCTGGCCACTCACTAATTAAACTAATTAACAACCAAGTAACACAACTTGATTAAGTAAACCACAATTAAGTAACCCACAATCCTAACAGATCCTCAAACGCAGCCTTCCTTCTTCCCCAAAACGCAGCATTTCCTTCTTCCCTTGGTTGGCGGTCCTTTGTTTACGGTTATCAATTTTTTTTACGCCAGATTGCGAAATCCGCAAAACCTTCAATACGGTTCTCATATTGAGAGTAACCATTACTCTTCCGAATCTAATATTAATTGAGAGATGTAGAGAGAAAAAAAAATATGTCGGAGAAGAAAGGCAGGGCCTCTGGGCGGTAGCCATGGCTGCATAATTATTTTTCTATTTTCTATGTTTTGAATTTTTATTTTGTAGGACTAATATATATGTTTAGTCCAACTGTAAATATATGGTACACATGGCAAATTTTAAGTGGAAGTATCACGGATGATATGGTGATACAGTATCATTGTATAATTTCTCTACATTTTGATACTAACATTTAGGTACATTAATGCAATATAATACATGTTGGTGTATACATTTTGATACATATATTATGTTATATTAATTATTATAATATACTTTGGTATGAAAATTTAGGTACATCAATTTATTTTAATGTATTTTTGATTCAATTATGTATTTACGCCACCCACTTAGTACTACAGTTTAGTGACATTTCTCTTCACTTGTAAGTGAGATGTCTTAGGTTTGACTAGGAATGGGCAAATACCCATTGGTTATGGGTAACCGTGGTTACCCGCCCATTTAAATTAAACGGTTACGGTTATGGGTAACCGTTTATATAAATAAACGGTTATGGGTATAACCGTTTACCCGCAAAATTTAAATGGGCGGTTATGAGTATTAACCGCAGTTATAAACGGGTAATCGTTTACTCATTTATTTTATATATGTAAAATTAACACAAATCATGTTCTCTATCAGACAAAACTTAGATCAACGCTATTGACTATAGTGCACAATCTATAGCATAAAACCTATATGATGTGCTCAATAACTTATATTTCTATTACTACACTTTTTACTACAAGCCTACATACCAAGCATAAAACCTTTTTGGCAAGCCACACATCGATTGGCACTAGCCAACATGCATCATTTTATTTTTTACACTATGCTAATTACAAGTGCTTATTGATTATGTCGGTAACATATATATGCTTATGTGCCGATACATAGCCATCACGGTTTTACATGATATATTTATATGTACAAATTATTAGTCATATAATTTTATTTTGAAGCATACGACTAGGGATGGGCAAAATACTCGCGGTTATGGATAACAGCGGTTACCCGCCCATTTAAACTTCATGGTTACCGTTATGGGTAACCGTTTAGATAAATAAATGGTTATGGGTATAACCGTTTACCCGTGAAATTAAATGGGTGGTTATGGGTATTAACCGCAATTATAAGCGAGTAACCGTTTATCCATTTATTTTATATATGTAAAATTAATACAAACCATGTTCTCTATCGGACAAAATTTAGATCAATACTATTGACTATAGTGCATGGTTTATATAGCTAATTATAATTTAATGTAGCTCATTATATATATTATGTTAATTCTTTACATTATGGATTGTCTTTTAAACAGTTTTCGTAACCCAAGAATACTTAGTAAATATTATATTACTTTCATTGGTAATAATTAGAAATATCGTCCATAAACTATTATTATTGGAATGGTATAAGGACTTAAAAAATTAAAATACAGAAATATATGATGAATGTACCTATAACGGTGTTTAATTGTAAAAAATAAAAAAAATTATGACAATTTTTTTTTTAATTTTTAAGTTGTTAAAAAACATGTAGACGGGTAAAAAAGGAAAAATGGTAAAACAAAATGATAAACGGGACCTAAAAAGGGTAAATGGGTATTAAACGGTTATGGTTAAATGAGTATGCGGTTATGGGTATGGTTAACCGTTTATAAACGGTTATGGGTATGTGTATAACCGTTTAGGCAATTATCCAACGGGTAAATGGTTATGCGGGTATGAGCATAAACCAGTGGCGGAGCCAAGATTTTGAATGAGGAGGGGCCTTTCACAAATATGTAACATGTTGACATATGTAATTTGTGTAATCCTCACAAAACTGAAAAAATTCTCTTAAATGCAATACTAAGAAGAAAAAAATGTAAAAACCCAGACAACCAAGTAAGAGGTAGGTTGTGGAAGGCTAAAGAAAATACAAAGAAGTAGAAAAAGAAGGAAAAGGGGAAGAGGTTTGCAAATAAAGAAGGTGGGTTGCTTTAGAAAATTATAGGGTGTATATTACTGTTAAGTGAGAGAATCGAACCAGAAGTGAGGTTGCTTTTTCTATTTAAAATTGCACATCTCTTTTAAAAACTTCCCTGCCAAACTTATTGTTTCATTAAACAGCCGAAAAGATTTAAAATCTAACAGCTTAACGACGTCGTTTGCTTCATCTTCTTTCATGAGGTTCACACCTCGGCTGAAGTCAGGATGGGTCTAGGACTACCCTAGTCCCTTGGTGGCTCCGCCCCTGGCATAAACGGTTAAGGGTAAATAACCGCGGTTACCCGCCCGCCATAACCGTTGTCCATTCCTAGGTTTGACTCTCGCTAAAGGTGAATTTGAACCACATTATTGCTAGCCCGTTGTGAGGCTAAGCCCACCCATCTCCCTTTGTGTAGATAATATTGTTTGTTAAAAAAAAAAAAACATAATTTTTTATGTGTCACTATTTCTTTTAAATGTTTAGGTACGTTTATTTCTAAGGATATAATTACATAAAGTTAAACAAAATTAATAAATTAATAAATGCAAATATTTAATAAGAAACATTGAATAAAATACACACTAATTACAAAAACAAAAGCCAAATATCATTTTAATTAAAGTAAAAATCAAGAGACTATAATCAATATGTAATCTACCACCAAAATTTTATTATATCTCAATCTTCTTCGAGGGTTAAAATTTTAAAAACATTTTTTGTTTTGCAATGGGATTTTGGGTAAGTTTTAAAAAAGGCAAAATTATAACAATGCCACCTCAATTTTACCTATTTTGAGTCATCAGATCACCTCGATTGCCGCATTGTACCACCATAAATGAAGGTTTAGCCATATTTGTCGATTTGGGCACTAAACTTGTATAGAGCTTTTTATTTTCCTGCTAAACTATTTTAGCTGATTATTCTCCTGAACTTTTATAATTAGCCAATTTTTCTGTTAAACTTTAGTTTTAGCCAATTTGCCATCTGACACTAGATTTTTAAAAAATTTCATCCAATTTTCACCCATTTTGATCATGCGAACAACACATACAACTATATAGGGGTAAAAATTGGATGAAATTTTTTAAAATCTAACGCTAGGGGGAAATTGACAATTTATTAAATTGTAGGGGGTAATTTGCTAAAGTTGAATTTCATTGGGTAAATAAGCTAATTATAAAAGTTCATGGAATAACAAGCTAAAATTAAAGTTCGGGGGGAAATTGATAACTCTATTCAAGTTCTTGGGGGGGGGGGGGGACTGACAAATACCTTATCGCTTACTGTCAAAGTACTGTATTTTTTTTTTGAACAAAGTTATTGTTAAAAAGAGTTGCTACACGGTACACCTAATTATATCTAGCAATTTCTTGCGCAACGCATTAACTCGACGCAAAACGATACGAAAATAACAACTTTCATGTCAACTCAATTAACTGGTCAGATCGTTATTAGGTCACATTTTAAGATAAAGAATTTGACACAACATAATCCATTAAAATAACAGTTATAACACGAAAACGACAAACACATTCCGTCTTTCAAGTTTACACCTAACCACTATTTTATTTATAAAATTTAGTTTAGGTCAATAAATAATTTCAATTCGACATTGGACAATGGGTTTTCTTTTTCTCTTCAATTAAGGGCCTCTCCAACTAATATATCTCTTCATTCACCTGTACTTTTTTTAGAACAACGATTACTACTAAGGGGTAGATAATTTGAGCTAAGCAGTACAATGAGTCAGTCATAATAGTTTTGTATCGAACTCGCTATTTACTAGGCGTCGAAAGTCGAACTTAATACCTCCACTTATAAATAGAAAGAAATATCACTAGACCTAGTACTAAGTGACTTCATTGACCTCTCCGCACAAAATATTAATTGACTCACTTAAACTTCTATTTTATTTCATTTCCAATTACACCATCAATATCATTCTAAGTTTGAGAAATGCACGCCGCTTGTTCTTCAAAAAAAAGAAAAAAAAAGAAAAAAAAAGAAAAGAAATGCACGCCACTTTTGCACTAACATTTGCATTTGCACTTTCTTACTTTATCGGATGTCGTGTAATTTTTTTTTACAGAAACTCCAAGAAATTTAATACCTTTGAAACTGTATTTTTTTTTTCATCTTTAATCCCTAGCAAAAAAACAATAAAAAGTCTTGTTTTTTGTGTACAAAATGATACATGGCATTTTATAAAGTAATAATGTTCAAATGCAAAGGTTGCTTGCTTGCACCCCTCAAAGTTTTGGGATGAAAATTCAAAAATCCATTTTTATGAATCTTTTGGTTTTGACAAAAATAATCTCGCAGTTTTGAAATAGTATCTTATGGAATTTTAACAATAAGTATATTTTGATTTCATGACAAATTTTTAACATAAAATTTAAATTTGACAGCTTATGTGATATTTTGACATCTTTTAAAATTTTGCTCTCCACCCAATATTTCAAATTAACTATTATTTTGCTACATAAACTATTAAACAAAAAAAAAATAGAGATTCCATATTTTCTGATATATTGTTTTCTGGGGTTCGAAATGGCCTTTGCTTGCATTTTGATGTTTATTCTTAAAATGAGAGATTAGGTTTGACCAGGATTTATTTCTGGTGCTAAGTGTTGAAAAGATAACATAAAACGAGATTCCATATTTTCTTTATTTGAGTAGAGATGTGAACTCTATGTTTACAACTTTGCGGTTCTTTCTTTTCAGTCTGTTCTTGATCAGTTATTAATGGAAAAGATAATAGAGCAGTCAACTCGATAGTTGGGGATCTTTTTGCAGGTGCTGCTGTAGGAGTATTATTTACTGTGCTGTATGATGTTGTTAAGGATGTCAAGTACAAGAGTATGATGTTTAGAGAGCTCATCGGAGATGTCAATTCCACGCTAGAAGTGTTAATTCCGCTGATCAAAGAAATAGAGAGATACAATGGGGTGTTGAGTCGATCAAACAAGAAAGTGGAAAAGATTATGAGACAAATAGCGGATGGGACAGAGCTGATTCTCAAGTGCTCCAAGCTTAGCTGGTGGAATAGCTTCAAAAAGTATAAATACGCCAAGCAACTTCTCGATTTGGATAACTGTCTAAACAGGTTGTTGACGATACTGACTGTGGAGGGAATAAGGAACGGGTTGGGTATTTCGAGGGAGAAGTTGGCCGTCTCGAAGGAGGCCTTGGCTGCTGTCCAGAAAAATGGTTTAGTAGGAAACAAAGAGAATGTTTTGATACAAAAGCAAGAAAGATTTCATGATATGGGTTCACTTCCCGAACCTCCACGTGTTACAGTTGGATTGGATGGGCCTTTGAGGGATCTGAAGATGATGCTTTTTGAGGACGATGTCTCGATGCTCGTGCTGACTGCTGCAGGAGGATGCGGGAAAACCACAGTGGCAATGAAAATCTGTCAAGATGAGGATGTCAAAGGTATGATGATACTTTCTAATTGCTAAGTGAGAAGTGTTTTGGTAGAAGTAATCGGTATTTAACATCCTTCTCTCTCGATTAGCTCTAGTAGTATGTTATAGACCTACTGATAAGGTAATTTAACGTCGTTCGTTGAGTTGAAGCCTTTTGTATGAGAGTCAACAACATCTACTGATATCCAATGCAAACCCAGCTGCAGAAATATAAACTTATATAACATTAAAGTTAATCCACAAATGTTGTAATTAATATATCAATTGATGAATATTATGTCATATTGGATATCTGGTTTCCAAATTCAAGCTTTCTTTTTTCCAAGGCTAATATCTGGTGTATCTTGGATACCTTAGTCTCACTCATGCATTATGTCAGTAAAGAATCGTTCCCATTGCTGATATACAGTTCATATCTGAGTCTTACAGAAATATAATTGTAAAACCTCACGGATAGGAATTTTTACGTCTCAGAGTAACCAAGCATTTACTACACAACTTTGTGATTGGAATAGATTCTATAAAGAAAATTGGTTTACTCGTTTCCTTCTCTTCGCATATACTAGGGCTGCACTTGAGATCAAGATTTAGCCTTTTCCACCTCAACTTTACCATCGTGTATGTTTCTTTGTTTTCACATTTATCTAACATATTTCTTGTATTGTATTTTGCTAGATAAATTCAAGAACAATATCTTCTTTGTCACTGTTTCGAAAGAGCCCAACTTAGATGTTTTACAAGAGCTATATCAACGCATGAACTCTCAGGAAGGACAAGATTCTCTACTGTTGGTCCTGGATGATGTTTGGCTCAAATCCAAATCTCTTCTTCAGAAGTTTGATGAAATCAAATTGCCAAATTACAAGATCTTGGTGACATCGAGATCTGAATTTCCAGGATTTGGCACTCCGTATAATCTCAAAGCTTTGAATGATGAAGATTCAATGACTCTTTTGCGTCATTCAGCATCCCTGGGAAATAGCTTGTCTGTTCCAGAAGATCTTCTAAAAATGGTTTATTTCTTACTATGCAATCCACAACATATATACTTACCGATGTCACAAATTAAAGGGGAATCAAGTTAAGGACGATACATTGATGTTACTTAAGAACTGAAACTAAAGAAGGAAGATAAGTAGATAGTCATTAACCATTTTCTCATCTTCATGAAACCATTGAGATGTTAAAAGAAACTTGAACTTTCGGTCTGCAACTCAGATAGTAATTGACTTCATTTGTGACAACTAACCTGCAGATACTAAAGCACTGTCAGGGAGTTCCCCTTGCCATTACAGTGACTGGAAAATCTCTTCGTGGACAAGATACAGAATTCTGGCTTTCTAGACTAAGAGAATGGTCTGAAAATTCTATTCTTGATACTGAGACTGAGTTGCTTCTTGGGCTTCAAAGTAGCGTAGATGACTTGGAAGAGGTTGTCATCAAGGAATGCTTCATGGACCTTGGCTCATTTCCTGAGGACCAAAGAATCCCTGCTGCTGCTTTGATTGATATGTGGACAGAGCTCTATAAGCTAGATGACGACTTTCTCTGCATTAAGAACCTCCTTGAGCTCACCAATAGAGGTCTCGCAAATCTTGTCATCCCTAGGTATGCAAGCTTCTATGTTT
Organism: Crataegus laevigata; assembly: GCA_963580275.1. Lineage (NCBI taxonomy): Eukaryota > Viridiplantae > Streptophyta > Magnoliopsida > Rosales > Rosaceae > Crataegus > Crataegus laevigata. Next base: position 32,784,792 of record OY756942.1, on the reverse strand, counting down.
CTCTTATATTATATTCTTATTGAAAATATCTATATTTACAACTACCTCCTACCGTAGTATGCAACTGAAATGTATGCTAAAGAAATATTTTTTAACCGACTGAGTTTGGAACTTTGGACTGTTACCAGGAAGGAGAATATTGAGACTCTGGATGGCTACTACGTCGAATACTTTGTTAGCCAGCCTGCTTTGCTTAGGCAGCTGGCTATCTACAACGCGAAACTAGACCCAATAGAAGATAGAAAAAGACTGATTGTCGTTACTGGACACAATCAACCCAAGTGGTTGACGGAACAGAAGTCTCAACCCATCAATGCTCGCCTCTTATCTATCTCCTCTGGTTGTCCCATCTCTCTCTGTAGAAAATGCATATACGGGCACATCCGCACATGTACCTATGACCAGCACACGTAAACACCCACATGTACATGAGTACTCGCGCATGCACACAGTGACACACACACTAATTGCACTTTCACTTGATGTATCTGCACACATGTAAGCACACATACACATACAAACGAACATGCACATGCACACACATGCTAATATTTGAATAGAAATTTGATTTAAATTCTTCCCATACTCATATTTCATAGAAAATTGTTTGCAGATGGAATGTTCTCTGAAGAATGGCTGAGCGTTCATGTACCCCAAGTTGAGGTTCTAGTTTTGAATTTTAAGACAGAGAACAATGCCTTGCCTGAATTTGTGGAGAAAATTGATAAATTGAAGGTTTTAATAGTCACAAACTACGGTTCCTTACCTACTGGTTTGAGTAATTTTGATCTTCTGTGTTCATTATCAAATCTAAAGAGAATCAGGTTAGAGCGCATATCAATTCCTTCCATAACCAAGAACTTTGTACCATTGAAGAGTCTGAAGAAGATATCTTTATTCATGTGTAATATCGGTCAAGCTTTCTGCAATTGTTCCATCAAAATTTCAGATGCATGGCCTAGTCTAGAGGAAATGAACATCGACTATTGCCATGATTTGGTGTCATTGCCGGCCGAGCTCTGTGATTTTGTTTATCTAAAGAAACTCAGTATCACCAACTGCCATAAGCTATTCGCCTTGCCTGACGAGATCGAAAAGCTCGAGAATTTAGAGGTGTTGAGGCTAAGGTCCTGCACAGACTTGGTAACCCTTCCGGGCTCGATTGAGAAACTCAATAAGCTGTACTTTCTTGACATATACAATTGTATCAACATTAAGGAGTTGCCTGAACACATCAGCGAAATGAGTGGTTTAACAAAAATAAACATGGGACAGTGCTCGAGATTGGAAGACTTGCCTCTGTCAGTCTGGGATCTTGATCAGCAGAGGAAGTGACGCAGGGACAGAATATTTGTTGAAACCCTTCTTAGCTAGTTCCAGAGACAAAATCAAGGTGGCAAAAGAAAAAACCAATTTGAATTGGCTCGAAAAGCCTCTGTGAGACCTGTCTTTCCTCAATAAATGTTGGAGCAACGTCTTTTTTTATTTGTGTTGCATTTTTCTCTTTAATTTTCATCTTCTTGTTGGATTTTTCTTGTTTGATTTCGTTGTTGGTTCTGTCTAGTTTCTGAGTTTCATCACATCATTTGTAATATTGTTTGTATCAAACTCTCTTGAGTCTTCAGAAATTGTGTTATTTTTTCCAGTGTAATTGTCATGTTATTGTTGTGCACAATATACAAAAAAAAAAAAAAAAAAAAAAAAAAAAGAAGGTGTTTTTATTACACTTGATATGTAGATTATGCATCTGGTTGTATCTATAAGTTTTCTTTTGTTGCCTTCTTTGGTATAGATGATTATATATTGAGACATCTTAAGTTACAGTTTACCGTATTTTAAATTAATGTAGACATATAGTAAAAGCTAATTTATATGTCTTTGTTATCATTGATACCCTCAATATTACAAAATTAAAATTGTAAATGAAAAATATTAAAGAGACTCTTCTAAAAATAAAATTCTGTATAGAGAGTCTCTTTAACATTTCACATTATAAAAGTATGATAAATAGTGCTCGACCGTTGTTATAACTTATAAGGAATGATTTATTTATCATTTATTGCTCATTGGTTCAAAACACTTTTGCGTCTTTCTTTATGCTTTTGTCTCCCTTCGAAACATAGCCTTCACAATTTAATAGGATAGAGGAACAATATTTTCTGGCAAAATTACAATTGGGGTTGGCCTCTACCTGCGGTATGGTTGGGTTTTCCGTCTCACCATGAAAGCTTCCCAGACATAGTGATGCAGTTTCCTGGTTAATTTCCAAGTCTCCCACCACACTCAATCAGCTATTGTCAATGTCAACGCGCTCCAACTCCGAAATTTCTATCGAGCTTCAATGGTAGGTATTTATATGCTAAAACCCAGATAGTCTGGTGAAGAATATATATTTTTTGTTTATCCTGTCTTGCATGACCACCAACAACGTAAGAGAACATTGAACCTTGTATTTCTTGAGTTGCAAATTTTAGAGTCTCACTTTTCCACAGTTCCACTGTTTCCAATCTGTTGTTTTGGGAAAGTGGCAAAGATGGTCCGAAATCAAATTCCAGTTGCTGAACTGAGCAAAATCTAATAGCGACGACGTACTGAAAAACTGTTCAATTCATTGCAGCAATTGGGTGAAAAATGATCATTTCGACGACCAATTTCCGTAGTTTTTTTCTGTCATAATAAATTTTAGATCGAGACTCTTGTGAGTTTTTCTGATTTTGGTGCTGGGTTTTGGTGTTAAGAGTCGAGGAATGGGTGGAGGAGCAGATGGCCTTTTTGGAGGGGCTGGTCTCGGAACAGTATTCAATATGCTGTATGTCGTCCTCAAGGAGCTGAGCGCGGAGAATGTAATGTTTAAGCCTCTCCTCAAAGACATCAAATCCAGGTTAGACCCTTTACAACCATTGCTGTTAGATATAGAAAAATCCAACAAGATATTGGATCTTCCGGATGTGGAACTAGAAAACTTAAAACAACACTTGGAGCGTGTACAAAAGGTACAAGTATGCCAACAAGCTGACTGGATTGAAGGACAACTCAGTTTGGGTGAAGAATGTAGAGAAGTTGGTCAGCAGAATTGAATCGAATCTGGTGATACCAAAAAAACCCGACAGTTAAGCTTGGTGGGCAGCACCTGAACTTCCGCCACTTGTGGTTGGATTGGATTTTCCTCTGAATGAATTGAAGAGGAAGCTTCTGAAGGACGAAAATGTGTCAATGGTTGGGCTGTTTTCTTTCCTTTTTACACCTACGGCATATTTAAATGACGCCTCAATGACAGATTTATTATGTTTTCTTTGGATAGATACATTCATGGATAATATCTTCTTGGTCACGGTTTCAAAAAAGCCTAAATTGGATCATTGGATTTCAGGGATATGGTTCCCCCTATTATTTGCAATCATTGGATCATGACAATGCGATGAAACTTTTTCATCATTCAGCATCCCTTGGAGATAAGAGCTCTCATATTCCAAAAGATATTCCAGAAAAGGTAATTTTAGTTGCAACTTGCAATGCATAACATGTATAGTCAAAAGTTAGTTGACTTGGTTTTCGAAAATTATCCAGGACTTATCTTCACTTTACACAAAGCATCCACAATCGAGTGAGTGCACACATCCATTTACCATATAAGTCTGTGGGTAATCATGCATTTTAGCATGCATACTTGTGAACTAAAACTGAAATTAGAATAGACAAATGTAGATAGTTACCATTTTCTCATCTTAGAAACTTGAATTTGACGCTACAACTTAAAAGGTAGCTGACTTCTTTTCGGTAAATTATCCTGCAGATAGTTGAGCGTTGCAAGGGATTTCCTCTCGCTATTGCAGTGGTGGGCAGATCGCTTTGCCTGCAAACATCAAATTCAATAAGCAAGCAACAAATTTGAAATTAAGCATCAAATTCAATGAGCAAGCAACAAATTTGAAATTAAGAGAGCATAAATAGCTTATTACCATTTGGGTTCTGTCAAAAACATCTCTAACGGCTCAATAAATTATACCCGGACATGTTTCGGAACCATTCGTGGTAAAAGTCGGCCCATAAGCAAACGCAGTGTGATGCAGTGCATAAGGAGTTTAGTCAACGGGGCTTTTGGTATTTTGGTGTTTGGTCATTCTATTAATTATTAATTTGAGATTCATGTATCTTAGGCTGTGATTTAATATTTGTGGTAATTTTGATGCATTGTAAGTTGTGTTTTAAATTAAGTGGCTAGGTGGAACAATTGTCATTTAATATGCTTTGGTGGCTTAGGGAGTTGTATCTGCATTGATGAAGATGTTTTGGCACACTAGTATATTAGGGAGGGAGTTTGATATGTTAAAGCAAGACAATTGGAATCATAATTTTATGGTAATGAAGAAGCATTGCTCTTCTATCATTTTTTTTTCTGTCAAGCCTCATGTGTCTTTTGACATCTTCTCTATCTCTTTGTTGTTCTGCATTACAGTACCTGCAAACATCAAATTAAACGCAAAACACCATGAAAGCAGAGCGAACAAAATTTAAAAAGAAAAAAAAACAAACAAACACACACACGTGCCTGCAATTAAAACAGAGAAAAAAGAATTTGTTCAGTGAAACACCCCAAAAGGAAACACCATAGCTGTGCAATGTATGCAACGAAATGATTAAGCTAAGCTCAATGCGACCAAATTTGATTTCAAATAATGTAAAAAAGTAATGATAATTAAACTAACCTTTCTTTTTCACATGAAGCAAATTGTCTTTTATGTGCTATTCACAAACAATGTTTTCTTTAGCTTTGAAATAGTATTTGGACAAAAAAACACAAACATGTATTCATAAATTTAAAACCATCAAATAACTAAGGGAGAAAAAATCCTCTGCTATTCCCATCCTAAATGGAAGCGTGAAGGGATGGTATAGGGAATGGGACCCTGACAAAGACTGATAATAGTAATTAGCCTTCCGTAGTTCAAGGACGACCTGGTGTCGGTGGAACCAAGTTTGAATGCCCTCCTCCCTTTTTTTATTCTTGAATTAAAAAATTAAAAAATCAAAAAAGAGAATTAATAGGTAGAAATAAAAATAAAATAAAATTACAAAAGAAGAAAACGGGTGTGAAGAAAATCACTCTACAATACGTAATACTTTTGTTACATTTTTGAATGTCAATTGCATGTTGCCGTGCATTTATATTTTATATACTGTTAATTAATTATTGGTATATTGTCAATTAGTGTTTAGAGTCTATAAATCCTTTAATCTGGGTTGGACAAATTAAATCTAACGGTTTTTATTAATTCATTTTTCTGACCCATCACACACAATTAACTGTATCACGTTCACATTGAAGGTGGTCGGAAACTGCTGCTTCCTACATGGGCAGAAAATCATGCGAAAGGCCTGATATACAACAAGAGCGAATTCTTGGTGCGAATACCAGTCCAGCATCCATACTCAATTTTTTGAAAGGCCCTTCAATTTACCTGGATTTCTCCAATGAACAATCAACTTGTCTCTTATTCTTCCTTCAGCAATCCTCCTTCGTGGGAGTACGATGTCTTTTTGAGCTTCAGAGGAGAGGATACACGAACCAATTTTACAGATCACTTTTACAAGGCGTTGGACGACAAGGCAATCACCACGTTCATTGATCACCAACTTAAAAGAGGAGAAGAAATATCTCTGGCTCTTCTCGAAGCAATTGAAGAGTCGAGAATGTCGATCATTGTGTTCTCTGAAAACTATGCATCATCAAGATGGTGCTTGGATGAGCTTGTACATATCCTTGAATGTAAAAAGTCAAGGCAGCAAATAGTTTGGCCAGTTTTTTACAAGGTGGATCCTTCCCATGTACGAAACCAAACGAGTAATTTTGGTGACGCGTTTACAAAACTCAAGTGCAAATTCGAAGACAAGCAGGAGAAGATCCTCACATGGACGAGTGCTCTTAGAGATGCAGCAAATTTGTCCGGATATACTTTCAAAGAGGGAGAGTACGTATATTTCTTCCCCTTATACTGCCTTTAATCTGAAAAGATGACTTCACCTGAAATTCAATTTTCTTTACATAAAACCCAACCTAGTTTTTGTGCTTGACTAATTAAGCTTAACAAGTTAGATTTTATATCTTTTGGTTTCCTAAAATGCCCCTATTAACAATTTGATTCTCTTGCATATTTATATCCATTTATTGTGTTAACCTATTGCAAGTTCAACTGGTCATTACTAATTGTGTTAAATTTCGAATTGGCTGGATTAATTACCCGAGAGTACCCATTTTTGTTGTTCAAATTTAAAATTTATTAATATTTTTTGGTTTCTTAATTTTGTTTGAAAAATCAATTTACCTACGTTTTTGAAAAATTAATTTACATATTACTTATTTTGATTAATAATCTACCTATGGTGTTGTTTTATAATTTACCGATTACTAATGATGTTAGGTAAATTAGTACTTTTAGGAAAGAAATGATACATATCCGTACAAAAATCTTTATTCATCCGAACAACAACATAACATTTTAATGCAAAAAATATAAAAAATAAAAAATCTCTTTCTTATTATTATTATTAATTTTTTTTTTTTTTTTTTTTTTGCAAAAGGAAAAAAAAGAAGTCAATGTCTTAAATATGGAAAGATGTTAGGATTTTACAGAGTAATAAACGGCAACGTGAAATTGTGAATAGTAGCATAGGGGTAAATCATTTTTATTAATGGGTCAATTATTATCTTGCATGATTCTGTATTTAGTTGCAAGCGGCTCATGCTTGACTTGCAGCAGTGATTATCCATACCTCTGTTTTTTTCATCTTTTTCTTCTTACATTTTTTTCCCCTTTTCAAAGAAATATAGCAGAAAAAGTTGATTGGCTAAATGTGTCAATTTTTTTATATAAACTGGTAGGTATGAAGCTACATTTATTAGTAAGATCGTGAAGGATATCGTAGTCCACGTACAACAATGCACGCATTTGTATGTAGCCAAATACCCAGTTGGAATGGAGTCTTGTGTAGAAAAGGTGAAAGAGCTTTTAGGTGACAGTGGAAATGATCCGTGTGTGGTTGGGATTTGGGGGGCATCTGGAATCGGCAAGACAACAGTTGCAAAAGCTGTTTATAATGCAATTGCTTATAAGTTTGAAAGTAGTTGTTTCCTGGCAAATGTTCGAGAAAAGGCAATGCAATGCGACGGCCTACTCCAACTACAAAACATTGTTCTAAGTGAGATTGGTGGTCCAGAGTGGAAAGTTGACAATCTTCATCGAGGAAACAGCCTTATAGAGAAACTTTTGAGGCGAAAGAATATTCTCTTAATTCTTGATGATGTGGATGATTTGGAGCAGTTAAACAACTTGGTTCAAGTTACATGGCTCAGCAAGGGTAGCAGGGTGATCATAACCACACAAAATAGAGGATTGCTAGATTCTTATGGAGTTGGATTGATATACGAGGTCCTAAAGTTAGAAGACGACAAGGCTCTTGAGCTTTTAAGTTTGAATGCCTTTGGAAAAAAAGAACCTTCAGATGATTATTTGGGACTCGCACAACGTGCAATAGCCTATGCTCAAGGCCATCCGTTAGCACTTAATCTTATAGGTTCTTATCTACGTAATAAAAGTATAGATCGTTGGCAAGCTATGTTAAATAGTTATGATTCTTACAAAGGAGAACCTTATACAGGTATTCAAAGAGTACTTCAAAAAAGTTATGATGCTTGGGATTATGACGTGCAACAAGTTTTCCTAGACATTGCATGCTTCTTCAAGGGTGAAAATAAAGACTATGTGTTACAAATATTAAAAAGTTTGAAGCACCCTGCGCGTCCAGATTGTCTTGAAGAACTCGTTGAGAAAGCCATCATAACTATTGAACGTAATAGGATTTTGATGCATGACTTGCTAGAACAAATGGGTAAGCATATAGTTTGGGAAGAATCGCCCACTGAACCAGGCAAGCGGAGCAGATTGTGGCATCATGAAGATGTGTACCGTGTTCTAACTAAAAACAGAGTAAGTAGAATATATGTTCTTGCATTTGATTTAATTGGCATGATTTTGGAAAGAAAAAAAAATTTAAACCCTTTTGATTTCTTTGTTATATGATTTGTTTGTTAACAATATTTATTTTTCCATAGCAGGGAACAAAGAAAATTAAAAGCATTGTGGTGAAGTGGCCCAAGCCATATGTGATACCCTTAGATGCAAAAAGCTTTTTCGAGATGGTAAATCTTGAAGTTTTTATAAGCCGTTATGCACACTTTTCTGGATGCATTGAGTTTCTACCCGATGATTTGAGGTGGATTGAATTCGGTGAAGTTGGGCTTCAAGACTCGGGATCCAATATTCTTCAAAAGCATGTACTTACATTCAATTTGCAATCCAATTGTCATCTAAGGCATCTTGTCACGTTTATTATGCCAAACAGTACCATCAGACAATTGAAGGGATTTCAGGTATGTATACGTATTATAAATTAATTTGGACAATTACTAATTTATTTGTATATTTTATTTTTGGAAAAAGAAATTTGCCAAAGCTTTTCATCATTAATTATTCTATTTAAAGTTTGTGATTTTTTTTTCTTTTGATTTTGATTTCACAGAATTTGGCAATGCTTACATCTTTGAATTTAAGTGGTTCTAAATTCTTAGAAAAAATTCCCAACTTATCCGGAAGTCCAAACCTAAGGGAGTTGATTCTAGTTAAGTGTAAACGTTTAGTTGAAGTTGATGATTCTGTTGGATTCCTTGATAAACTTGTTACATTGGAACTTTTTGGGTGCTCTAGGCTTGAGAGATTTGCGGCAAGACTTAGATTGAGATCCCTTAAAAGACTTATTCTTTATGGTTGCACAAGGCTCAAGAGTTTCCCAGAAATAGAGGTCGAGATGGAATCTCTAGAGCGTTTGGACATATCAAAAAGTGGCATAAGAGAATTGCCTTCATCAATTGCATATCTTACTGGGCTTCTATGGTTGCATGCAAGAAATTGTGAGAACCTTACTAGTACATCATTACATCACATTTATGGGTTGCAACGTCTCTCCAGTATTAACATGAATGGATGCCCAAAACTGGCGACATTTGGGAAGTTTTCAACTCGCTTAGATACTTCACATTACAACGGTCTCTTACTAACCCAAACACTCGTCTCCCATTTTCAAATGGCGACATTTGGGAAGTTTCCAACTGGCTTAGATACTTTCTTAGTAGCCCGAGCACGCCAGTTATTTCTTGATGGATGCAATTTATCAGAAAGTGATTTCCTTGTGTATGAACCATCCGGTCTTCATTGGTGGTCCACATTAACATATCTTAATTTGTCGAGAAACAATTTTGTTAGTCTTCCGGATTGCATTAGCAAATTTGCCTACTTGATGGTGCTTATATTGGAAGGCTGCAAGAGACTTCGGGAAATTCCACATGCCCTTCCACCATATCTACGTCATTTATGTTTGGATGATTGCACATCATTGGAGAAAATTCCAAAGTTGCCCTCGATGCTTAGTTTACTGCAGTTGAGTAATTGCTTTAGACTAAGTGGCGATGAGGTGGCAAAGTTGGAAAATAATTTGTTGGACTTGAATCAGGTTCGTCTCTCCTCTCTTAATTTCTCTTGAAATTAAAATATATATAATTTGTTGATACTTGGGAGGGAGAACATATCATGATTGTTTGTAATTAGTTATTTACATATTATTCACTATTGCAGGAATCTCTTATGCGCTCTGAATTGCAAGTTACGTATCAAGGTGATGAAATTCCAAAGCAGTTCAGCTATACCTCTAAACATCTAACAGCCACTAGGATTGAAAGTGAACGGCGAGGTTATTGTGTTCGCGGTAGTGAATGTAGTTTTGAAATTCCTCTAAATTTACAGGAGAGGGAGACGTTATTAGGATTGGCTCTATCTTGGGTTTTTTCACCACGGGTAACAGGATGTGGATGGTGTTGCTCAATTCGTTTTTACGTCAACGAAGAACATGCTTGGAAACAAATGGGGTGTGGTGTACAGAGGGAGACAGCTCATGTGGGGCTCAAGTTATTGTATGTGAAAAAGCAGGAGGGAGATATTTGTAAAGTTAAATTTCAAATCCCCGAATGTATAGGCGTTAAAAGCTGCGGGGTGCACCCCCTATTCCGCAAAGACGACGAACGGCTTCCCTTGTCTTTGGGACCAACGAGTAGCCTTGGATCCTCAGATATCGTCGATGATGAATATGATCGGCAACAACAATGGCCTTCCTTATCTTCGAACCCAGCGGATGATCATCCGAAACGCACGCAGATTGATCACAATGTTCCTTCTGATATTGAGGAGGAGCAAGAGCAACCGTCCACAATTTCTGATTTACTACGAGTTTGGGTACGTACATTTCAGTTTTCGCGATTTTTTTATTGTTCTTTATTGTGATATCTTTTTTAAATTAATATAATAAGAATTAATTAATTTAAATTAAATACAGGAAAAAATTTGAACAGTTTTCAATCTGCATAACCAAAGATTTCGTATATTTAGAAACAAAGATTTCATATCTGTAGGTGGTTAGTTATTAGAAAAACAGAAACCACATTTGTACCGTGAAGTACCTTTCACTAATAAAATCAAATTCTAATTAATCAAAACAAACAATTATGGAAGGAAAATATACAAGGAGAAATGAGATTATAAGTACAAAATTCAAGATTAATTACCTAAAAACTTGGTTTTGTTCATGTAAGTGCAAAATTTGTACACGAAGATCAAAGAACTACATCGTTTGGATGAACATGTGAACATGTAAACCACATGCTTCTCTCTCTGTTAATCAAGTTTACACACAGAGATGGAAGACTTGTAGGACTACTGTTTAATCAAAAGTCGGGATTTGCAACTTTTTTTTTTATTAGCATTTACTTCTACTTTTTCAATTAATGAATAGGTGGAAAATTTGATTTGGTGTTGATTAATAAGATTTAGTAGAATTTTAATATCAGGAGGAGATAACAATGTAGAAAACATAGCCACTTGAATCAACTTGATTGATCTTGACCCTCATGATCTCACAGGTCTCGGCCTGCGCCGGTTGTTTAAATTTCTGGTGTAAGCCAAGAAAGCGAACTCATTAATGCTGCTGCTCTAGTTAGTCAGCCTGCTGTTTCTGCCAAGGAACCGACAAGCATGCGGTCTCTTTGTGTTCCACCATCGGAAGCTGGGAGTGAAGCGTGCTGCGTGCATTAGTTGTTGGAATTGGACTTCAAATACTCCTCAGGTGTATGAGCAGGCTGGCGTTGCCGTTCTTATCTAACATAGGGCTGAATTCGACATCTGCATCTCTCTTCGTAAGTGCCATTACTACTTTCTTAATGGATATAGCTGGCAGAAGATAATTTCGAACACCTTCGGTTTCCTAGAACCGATTACTAACTTTTAATCAAAATTATAACTAGGGTACACATTCCAAACGATAAAATACAGTTTAGTGTCCCTTATGGTCTATTTAGTGTCCCTCCAGTTTTATTTTAGACTAAAAATTTGTAACAGGTTCTATCTATATGCATATTTGCGGAAAATAAGCTTTCCTTTTTGCCTTTCTTAGTATGCAGGTCGCTGCCACTCTCCACATTATATTGTCCCTCACTCTTCTTGTAGTTGCCAACATTGTCAACTTGGGAACTGTTCTAAATGCAACAATCTCCACCGCCGTGCCTGCTGCTTCGTCATGGCATTTGGAGTAACCCCGAACATTCTCTGGGTAGAGATCATCCCTACGAGCATCCACGGCCTCTGCATTGCGATCTGTGCCCTCACATTCTGGATTGGAGACATCATCATCACTTACGCATTTCCTGTCATGCTTTCCTCCGTTGGATTTGCTGGCATCTTCCGAATCTATGTTGTCGGGTGCATCGTTCCTGGATATTTGTTTACTTGAAGGCGCCTCTTGAAGTTAGCTGCTGCTGATTCATCTGTTGGATTCCAATGATAACTGATTTGATTGTTTAGAGGGTTTGAAAGTCTGGTTTGGCTTTAGACTGGGATTATGAGGACAGGATTTGAGTTGGAAAAAGTGATGATGACTGGATTGCATTTTTAGAAAGTGATTTTGTAATCATCACTATTCCTCACTTAATGCTGCAGAAGTATATTTGGTACCAAAAAATTAATTCTCTTGGGTCATAAGCTCATAAGTGACATGTTTTGTTTGACTATTTGCACCACTTCTTATAAACTTGGAATACCCCTTTAAGCATATTCCAAAATACTGATTGAAGTTAAAAAAAAAAAAAAAAATTTAACTAAACACTTCCGATACTGTTCATTTTAACGAAAAATGACAATTTGACTCTAAAAAGTTACTTTTAGTACTATTCATTTACAACACATTTTTGTTTTTTTATTTATTAAAACTGAAAATTTTTAAATTTTTTTGTATTAGTTTTCCTTATAAAAAAGTCTACCACCCTTGGATTTCCAAATGATTTTTATCAATATATTTGGTGGTCACACTTATCTCTTCCTACCTACGTAGACATATTTTGGTACGAATATGAGAGACGCTCTTACTAATTATGATGATCATATACCAAATGACTCGATATTGATCACGAATGTTCTTACTGAAGTCCAGTCTAAATTTTGTTAGTTGTGAAACTAATCAAAATCAAATTACTTGTCTAACATATTTTTTACAAATTCGTGTCTAATACTAATTTGGCCTGCCCACCTTAACCATTTTTTTAATAGAGATGAGATCCACATGTGTTTTATATTAGAAAAAATATATTCAAATAGATGATAAATGTAGCATTACTGTTTTTATAATATTTTTTAAAATTTGTAGAATGAAAAAAAGAAAAGAAAAGAAACTGTTTTAAACTGCAGGCCTAAAGCAGGGCCCTGTTGCCGCACACTAGCAGTAGAAAAGTCTGCTGAGAAAGTCAGTCATCGTCTTCGGTCTTCACCAAATTGAGTTAGAAGAATTAGGGTTTTAGAGCTGCAAAGATCCAAACTTTATCAGTCTCTCCGAAAGTAATTAGAGAAATGGAAACCCAATCAAAGGACGGAGACTCTCTGGAGAAGCGGCCTGGCATCTTCTTCCTCGGCTCCCCCGGCGTCATCAAACGCTTTCTCATTTCCCCGTATGCTCTCTCTCTTTCTCTCTCCTTTGGTCGATACTAAATTCATGACCTCTTGATTTCTAGAATTACTGGGTTTGGATTTTTGACGATGTTTCTGATTCTTCATCGTCATCTCAGCTGGTAGTTGATGCGTATGTAAAATTTTGAACTTAGGGATCAAAGAATTCAACTCTTAGGAATTTTGGGAACAAACAATTCGTTTTGAATTCTTTTGAAATGTGTATTTTGATGATTTTTGTTGTAAAGAAATAGATGGAATATCTCTACAAATTACTACACAGCTGGTGTTTCGGTATGGATGGCTCATCTCCATGACGAATTTTGTATAGAGTTCCTCCCAATGTATGAGCAGTTGGCTGCCTTGATCTTTGTTTTCGACACAGCTGAGGTTTTGGTCTCTTGCCACTCACTCTTTGTCACCTTGTTTACTTGTTTAGCATGATTTTCAATGTGTCTTATATCAATTGGCTCGCATTATGCTGCAGTTGTCGTCTCTGTCTGCGCTCCAGAAATGGATATCTCGAACTGATCTTCAAAAGTTCGATATATTAGTATGTGTAGGGAATAAGGTTGATCTTGTTCCGGGTCACCCGGTTCATGCCCAAATATAGAAGACAACTGCGGAAGCTTGGAGACCCGTTTGTTGATGACGGTCTAGGGTTCACTGCGTATGGAATCTCTGAGGCTGAAGGAAGCAGTTTATTGGGAGATGACGAGCCATCTTGGGAGGCTAGGCACGCATGTTTGGAATGGTGCACTGAGCATAACATTGAGTTCGTTGAAGCTTGTGCTTCAAATGCTGATTTTGACAAATGTAAGGTAGCCCTTCTTTCTGACTTGTAGTTTATGGCAAGTTGTATACGAAAGTGAAAAATAAAAAGTACCCTGCTCGAAGGTAGAAACGTCGTGCAATTAGGATGATTGAAGATAGTTCGTCACTCAGGATTTGATGAAATTTTACCCATTGGGACATTTGAAGGTGTAGGAAACTTTATTTCAGGGTCTATTTCTCAAGGTCATAATCAATGTAAAGGATGACCACAATCAACAGTTTTTAAGGACATGCCTTTGTATCATGAGTCCTTGTATGCTGGAGAAGTCTAGGGAGAAGTAGGACTTTCACGTCGTGTATGCCTGAATAGGACATGGCAGACTATTACCTAAGTTCATGTGTCGGCTTCATATTAGAAAGAGTTGGTTAGCCTGAGAAAATGAATAAAAATGATATCGTGATAAATGAGCATGTCAATCGTACGGCACACAAATTTCCTGCTTTGTTGGATATCTTTTATGTTTAAGGTACTGTTTTACAGGTTTGTCAGTTGATGGCGACTCGCAAGGTATTGAACGACGTTTTGGTGCTCTTTCCGCACATATGTGGCCTGGAATGATTCTGAAATCAGGCAATAAGATTGCTGAACCATCATTACCTGAAAGACCTGAAGGTTTTATACCATGCCGCTTATATTTGGTTTATAATATATATTGTACTATTAAGTAGGATTCTAAATGTTTGAAATTTGAATCATTTGTGCTAGACTTGTCAGATGAAGAATCTGATTATGAATTTGAGTATGAATTCCTCTCTGCGGGTTCAGCTGATCCATTTGATGACTCGGAAGAATGGGTTTCTGCAAATGGTTTGGCTGGACCTTCAGATATGCGAGGACTGGCTGCTCAAAGTAATCTTGTCCTAGAATGCAAACAAGAGAATGGAACCAGTTCTAATAAGGAGGTTCCCCATGCCTTGAACTCGACAGCTGCGTTGGATGATAGTATTAGCAAAGGAGTATCCAGTGCAGAAGAACCTGAACAGGACGCAGAACGTGACCAAGCCCCAGAACCGGATGAGGGTACGAATTTTGAATATGAAGATTTGGATCAGTTGATGTCTGAGATTGGGAACATGCGCGACAGTTTGAGATTGCTGCTGGATTTTTAGAGAAGAGATATGGCAGCGAAGCAGGCCATGAAAATGGCTACCATGTTTGGGGGTGGCAGTGATGATGAAGTGGAAAGTATCGGCGAGTAAAGGCTCTGAGTATCTAAGAGAGAGATGTGAGTTTTACACATCCCTGAATCCCCTTGGACTTTTTTCCACAAGCCGGCAAAGAAAGGAGAATCGGCGGTCTTGTTTACGGAAAGAAAAAGATATATTGTGCTTCATTACTCTGTTCTTCTCTTTTACTGTATAAGTAGGTTCAGAATAGTCGATACCAATTAACCTCCGCGAACAGAGTTTGCGAGAAACTTATGTTTTAATGAAACAATGGAAATGTTGGGATTGCATTCGAAAATCTCGAAGGGAAGAATCGATTTTGTATGAGCGCAATTAGTTATGATGTTGCAAAACTTTGATATGTAAACCAACGTACAATTACAAATTTCCTCCAATGATGGATGCAAATCAATCTTAGTAATTAGAAACTACCCCAAAAAAGAGAATTTTTACTTGAAAATAACCAATCACAACTCACATCAGCGGTAGGAGTGCTGGTGGTATTATTAATTGGGATAAAAATGATGGTAGGATACTGTGAACATAATAGAGTTGCCAAATTTGACTTCCGCGTTTGGTAGTTCATGACAACCGGAAAGGTAGTGTGCACTGAGAAAATCTGCCCTAATCACATCTATGTAATCATGGGAGAGATAACGAATAGCTGTAAGCAACAAACCACGTTCGAGATTTTTCTCTAGTGAATGCGATTTATGTTGGAGAAAATCTACTCTATCACTGGTTGTATACGATAATCAGAGACATAAACATAGTCGTATACAACTAGCACATTCGAGAATCTTCTTTAGTTTATGAGTTTTATGACCTAAAAAATTTATCTTATCACCGGTCATATACGATCAAGAGACAAATAACGCATAGTTGCATGCGACAGACTACATGTAATTCTTCCGTCAATGTGATCTTTATGTCGGAAGAAACCGTTTATACATAATTATGAAGAGATAAGAGATAGTTGTGCGTAATTGATCACATTCGAAAATAAAGTTTGAAACCGGATGAGATGTCAAGTTGTTACTAGGCAGTAGTTTAGAAGTGGTTAGGGGGAAAGTGGGAGAATAATAGGGTTCGGCCAATTAGGCTTTTGACTGATATATGTACCGAGAGTCACTTGAGGGGCGGGTCAACTTAATCTATTGACATATCCACATAAGCAGCACAGGGGATAAACTCATTTGAACAAGTTGGTGCTCAGTGCTCTTTTGTTCATGGATACCAGGAATATAAGTTGCTTTTTAAGGTTTTTTTATTTGACCAGTGAGATATTTTGCTGGTCAACTTGTGAGATGTTTTGGATAGGTAACTAATCGAAACCAGAACGTTCTTATTCATCTGAAAACGCTTCTTCTGATATTTTTAGAAGCACTTTTGAATCAGTCCAAGCGACCGGTGAGATATTTACGTAAGGACGGAAGTGATTATGTACAAACTTCAGTAACACTTTTAAAATCTAAAGCATTATAAACTATTAAGAAATAAATGTTCTTGATTATCTAATTGACCGGTGAGATATTTTGGTTGGCAGGTGATTGTGTACAATCTTCAATAATATTTTCAAAAGGAATGCTAAGAGAACCTCTTAAAAGTGAGAGTTTTTATAGGAAATTTTTTTATTGTGTCCAGAATAATAGTGGTACATTACGTATCATTATATAAGTTGAGAGTAGTTTTATTTTTCAAGTTTCGTTACTTTTTTAACACAAGTATCTTATTACTTGTTTAATGACAAGTGGTGTATGACATCGTGTTCCTGGTACAATAAAAAAATCTATCATTTTTATAGACTCTTTTGTTATCTCACAGTTTAACGTTAATTCTCTCATTGACATTATAAAATATTATTTTAAAAATATACTGTGACAAAGAGTACGGATATCAGAAATATAAGTTGCTTTTTAAAGTTTTTTTTTTATTTGACCAGTGAGATTTTTTTTTTTAATCGACAGCCTGAAAACATTTTTCTGAGATTTTTAGAAGAACTTTTGAATCAGCCCAAGTGACCGGTTATATATTTAGGTAAGGAGGTAGGTCCCGTTTGGTACGTGGGACGGGACGGGACGGAATGGGACGAGATGTTCCGTCCCATGTTTGGTGCGCCTAAAACGGGTAGAACGAGTTGTTTCATGTGACGAGTTTTGGGTGAATTTTCGTTCTGCCTCACCCCCGGAACAACTCGTTCCACATCTGTGGAACACAAAATTATAACATCTCCATTTCATTCTTCTTCCTCTTCGTTTCCATCCGTGTGCATCTTTGCTCCCTCTCCGTTCCGTCCCATCCTGTCATGTCCCGTCCCGTCTCATTCCGTTCCGTCCCATCCCGTCTGCATACCAAACAGTACCTAAGTGACTATGTACAAACATCAGTAACATTTTTAAAATCTAAAGCACTTATGAACTATCAAGAAATAAACGTTTTTTTATTGTCTAAGTGACCATGACCAGTGCGATACTTAGGTAGGTAAGTGATTATGTACAATCTTCAGTATTAGTTTCAATCTAAAGCACTTGTAAAGTTGTTTTTTTTTAGTACATCAATATTTTTACACTAAGAAGAGAGGGAGTTCGGCAAAGCTACATAATAGGCAGCCTAATTTGGTATCGAAAAAGCTATCTACGAGATTCGAACCTAAGACATTCACTCTCAAGTGCAAAGGAATACCACCAGACAGTAGTACTGAGTGACAGATTATTAAGAAAGAAACGTTCTTAGTTATGTGAAAACACTTTTCTCAAGATGCAATTTCGCAGTAGTGAAGAGTAATAAGTTTAGGATTTGGGCCCAACCCAATATAATTT
This sequence comes from Crataegus laevigata, assembly GCA_963580275.1. Lineage (NCBI taxonomy): Eukaryota > Viridiplantae > Streptophyta > Magnoliopsida > Rosales > Rosaceae > Crataegus > Crataegus laevigata. Next base: position 32,766,878 of record OY756942.1, on the reverse strand, counting down.
ATAATTAGGTTTTCGCTTAGAGATTAAGGTTTAGTTTATTATTTAAAAAATGCTTGTTATTCGCTTATGAATAAGTCTGGCAAGATGTAACCTCTACAAATTATGTAGCCTCCTTGATAATTCTGTAGCTTTCTATATTTTCAGTTAATAAAGTGTTATTCATAGTTTTATATTCGGTTTATTTGTTGTCTAGTTTTCAACTTGCAATGCTTATCTTTATTCTAAAAAGATAACCTCGAATTATACGGCCGACTATTTGTGAATAAGTATGGCAAGATGTAGCCTCTACGGATTATTTAGCCTCCTAAACAATTCTATAGCTTCCTATATTTTCAGTTGATAAAATATTATTTATGTTGTAGGCATAATTTACTGAACAATTATGGAGGCCTAGAGAGAGAGGGAGGTGCGGCACATAGAGAGAAGATGAGAGAGATGTGTAATTGTGAGGTGTGTTTTATTCACCCTATTGTGCCTCTATTTATAGTAGTAGAAAGGGCAAACCCTTTCCTATAAGGATTACAATACTTAATAAGTAATCTACTCCTAATAGGAATATAAGATACATTCCTAATCTACTAGGATTTACACAATCACATTCCTATTCTAAATAGGACTGCAACACTCCCCCTTGAGTGTGTAAATACTCAAGTAAATGGCGCATCAAGTCTTCAGTGATGAAGCAGGTACAGTTGATGAAGTCGTCAGCACAATGAGCGAATGCGAGTCTCAAATCAATGGAAGAATGCATAAAAAGTAAAACTCACAAAACCTCGCTATGGTAAATCCAAGGTGGGAAAAACCCATAGTCTAAGGAGAAAAGTGAGAAGTTGCATTAAGTCAAAACTATACGTCTGTTGGACGCAAGTAGAAGAGCTCTCAAGGGTATGATCAGCCCAGGATGGGTGCCTCGTTAAAACCTAGTTAGGTAGCAAAAACCCAGTGGGAAAAATGCTCCTAATCGTAGGGAAAAAGAGTACATTAAGATCAAGTGAGTATACTTCTGGATACTCCCCCTGAGTTTGACATAACTTCCAAATGAGAACTACAAGCATTGCATATAATAGTTAGGCATACCAATTCCTCGGACAAGCTTTTGGAAGGTTAACTTCGGTAGTGACATCATGTAGAGGTCGGCAAGGTTGTCTGGGATCGGATTGCATGACTTCAATCTCCTGATGCTTTGCTGATATAGATGTAGTCGCAATATGTCTTGGCGTTGATGTATCATGGCTTGGTCGGGTGGATACATGCGGCATAGTCTTCATGGATCGTTGTCGGGACTCAACGATGGATGAAAACACAGCAAGTACTACGAACATGCTCAACAAGAACTCCTAACCATGTCTCACTTGTGGCGTAGTGAAGTGAGGTGAGTCTTGGAACGATTCGAAGATTTCGCAACTAAGGTCATATCATGGACCTCCAAGATATTGCGATGTCCCTAACGGTAAAGACATAACCATTTAGGGATTTTGCCTTGTGCGGGTTTGATAAGTAACCAGCGTTAGCATAACAACAAGGCAAGCATCATTTCGAGGATCATGGGGGTCGGATCCACTAAGATGCCTTGGGATTTGCCCTCGTAATACCTTCAGGGTACGTCTTTTAATACCAATTCAGTGGTTGCGTGTAGGCGCGGTGCTGCATCTTTACCAAGATCAACAGCGAAGGAGATGTCCTGTCTAAATACAATGAGCTAAGTACAACGAAGCGCAAAGTTGAACTCAAATATGGAATTTCAGATTCCATAACCTCTTCAAGGGTCTCATTTGCATATAACGTATGGACGATCAAAGGTATACTCAAAGGTAACACATTCGAAGTGTAGTTCGACTGGTAGACCAAGGTACCGTTAGAACAACGCTTTGAACTTCAGGTCAATGCATAAACGAGTTTTCCTAAGATCCTTCATCTCAAATTCCATCTTCGGGTGCGAGGTAGTTTTCTCAAGCTCTTCAAGAGTCTTAGTGAGATTCGTGTTAACGACATAAACTGTAACTCTAGCAATTTGGAATAAGACTTCATAGTTTAACACGCAAGGGCATAATTCACATCCCTGACTGATCAAACAATCACTTAAACGGGTATACCACATCCGTCGAATTTAAGTGAACGCCTCAAAACAAGTTAAGAGGGTGTTCCGTGGTTTTGGAACTTTTTGAACCAGTCCATGTAATTCTTCGGGAACTTACATATCAATCTCCGTATTTATATCCCCGTGGCGAAAACACTAACCACATTTCATAATGCTGCTATCAATCACAGGACATTTGAGAGAAACCTTGCGCCGTAAGGCGTGCATCACGTCGCACTATTTCATTAATCTCATAACGCTTCCTTTCCCACTTGTAACACAATAGGGTTACCTTGGGCTGTGTAGGAACGACAGGTCCAATACACACTTTGGTAAGGAATTTGACCTAGATTGTAATCTCAGTTGTCCAATCAGTTCTACGTTGTCACTTAATCAACGGAACACGGTTTGATATCGTCGCTTTTCATTTATGTCGGTAGCTACCATATAAGTGAAAACATCATCGATGATAATCTCATTTCAATTCCATTTTTCTCATCCAAACTAGTATACTGGACCAAGAACTTAATGTCTCGGGAGTAATCTGGATTAATCTCATGAGATGGAAATGATTTGAGACAGCGATCGAGTTTAGATTCATAGTTGTGCCGTGTCTTCCTCTTCTAGGGAAGTGAATCCTACGAACCGAATGATCTGTCGTGCTCCAGGCCAAGACAGATTGATTGGCTATCCGCTGTTGTACCAGACCGTCCAAAAGGGGCGTCCAAACCGTCCTACAGGGGCAGCACACCCTCAAGGGATGTTGACTCGACGTCCGTTAAGTACGTCTATCCTTGTAGGCATATTTGCAGCTGGTATATGATCTCGTCACTTTAGTTAGATCAGAGGAATGCGTCTGGAGCAACATTCTGAAATCTAGAATTCATCGCACTTGCTTATCACACTTGTGCGGTATGGGGATCGAGATGAGACATAGTGGGCAACGTCCACGCAACTTCGCGCTGTTCTACAGGAACGTTGACGTTCTTATCTCCCCCTAACGGCGGGAAGAGTGTCTCATTAAAGTGACAACCCGCAAATGAGCGGTAAAGAGATCGCATGCAAGGGCTCGAAGAGAGCTAGTGTGAAGGAGAATCATGATCGACAAAAGATACACATCCTTCTTTGAGGACCCATGGTGGTACGTTGCGGTGGCGCAACTGGGCACATGGAATGCTCACCCAAATGAGTAAATACGAAAATCGTCAGGTTCGTACCCAGTAACCAACTGTAACGTCATATAGGTTGGGTGGCAATGGGCCTCAAGGCGGACCAACATAACTGCGTACAAAGATTGCATAGCCCTAGGCAGAAAACCGAAAACTTGGCACTGTTACCAAAATTCAGGCGATCATTTAAATTGCGCTTGATGATCACTAGGCGAGGCTATTTGGGGTGAACATGGGAACTAAATGTTCAATTAGAAATCCAAAACAACATGCAATACTTTATCGAAAACCGTCGATATAAACTCTCCGGCATTATCCAGTCTCCAGGACCGTAAGGGATAAGTAGGGTGGTGAACCCATAATCGGCCAATAGGTTTAGCAGTAATGTGTGTGGACAAACATGTGACCAGTTTGTCGATTCATCAATCAAAACCATAAGTCTTTATATGGTCCGCATTTTGATTGGATTAGTCCACATATATTCCCTTGAATCCACTGTGGAAATGAGGTGATTTCGTATCTTTGCGAGGAATGATATAGAAAATCAATTTCCTTAATGAGCAGGCTTGGAAAAGTGTGCTTGCAGGCACAAGATCCTTACTTCGAGTAAGGAGATGTGTCGTAGCATCATTGTTCGACCTAAGTGTCCCAAAAGGTCATGCCAAAGCAAGGAAACTGCTCAATCACCCAGCTCTAGGCCGGCCACATGTGGCATGTTCCCAATTGGGAGACAACCCATTGGCCCCAAATCGAAGCTTCAGGCTTATATTTGGAGGTGGTGCAAAGATATTTCACTCTATTTTCTTTAGTGGTTTCATTTATGATCATTGTCATCTCGAATATCCTTAAAAACTCAACGTCAGGGAGAATTTAAGGTCCCTTAAATGGTGATGCAGTACCATTCATACAACAAGGAGCGTGCCAATGCTCTTAATCAGGTTGGATAGACCTGAAGTCGTTGTTAGAGATGTGATTTAGGTGTAAAGTTAGTGTGCGTAGTACGCATTCGTCCAGACAACTAACTTTCCCACATTCCTACCTAATCACGTGTTTAATTGAATCGGTCACATGTACTAAGAAACATGATTCAATTAACTCATATTCGAGGACAATATCAATAAGATTATCCATAAGTAAAACATACACCAAACTTGAATCCAAGAACATGGAAAAATGTTCACAAAGTAAATGGTTTACTCAGGAGATTCGGCCAATAAGGCCATCCATGTCATAATTATGCTCTTCCAACGGTGTTTAGTGGAGCAAAATTAATCTCACATATTGACTACGAGAATGGTACTCCTTAACAACATTGGTAGGGGGCACGAACAAGTGCATAACCAATGATCTATTCCATCGAGACGAAAGTAGATTCTGCAGGGTTAAGGTTCGGGAATACTATCCCTTATTCTTGAAGTTTTAGGTCTTAGGTGCTAAGGATCATGCTTCGGGCATGATGCCACGCCTTGGCATGCCCTGATTCTACCATATGATTGTGGTAGTAATCAGATCCGAGAATTTGGTAAACTTATGCTTTCTACACTTGTTGCTTCAGGAGCAAGTTAGAAATAAGGAAGGACGAGAAAAGTATTCTCTAGTCAAAATTCAATCGGATTTATAAACTTCAGAATTGTACTCATTCATGGACGTAATCATGGTATGCTTCGGGCAATATCTTACATGATTAAACAGTCCGTAGAAGCGAGCCAAAGAGCCATGGAATCCTCGTTCGGAGGTATTTCCATTTGTAATGCTTCGGGCATAAGTCTTCGAATGAAGATCATGGCGGAGGCTGATTCAGCTCTTCCATGCCATTGTTGGCTTCAATGGTTGCTCAACTTCTTGATAGTCAAGTGGAGATTCACGTCTTGTACCCCACATAAAGTGGTTTCTATTAGAAACGTCCAAATCAGGAAAATCAAACTTGTGACGGTTCGATAATCCACTGAATTGGCAGGAGCAAGATTGTGATTGGTGTTATGGGAAGGAGTCATCCATAAGCATCAAAGTTAGAACATTCGAGTTCTAAGACATGGTTTCATGAAAAACGTCAGGTTTTCATGGGTGTATTGTTTTATGAAAACTTCGGGTTTCAAAGGCACTAAATTCGAAACTACAGGTTCGATTTAGTTTATGAACGTTTAGTTCATAAAAGAGAGGTTCCTGCAAGAACACAGAATGCAATATACAACTAAGTGTAGTGGATTTTGAGGTTCTTCGGGAACTCAAGTGTGAGTGCTTCGGGACTACGAAAGTGAGTCAACGGTTCAAAGAAGAGAAATAAATTATTGAATCGTTAATGTCCAAAAGTGAGCTTCAGGCCAAGAATTTTGGATTCATTATCAGATTAATGGACTGCATGTCACTTTTAATTAATTCAATAAATCAGGACCAAACGGGGTCGATTGTAGAAGCAAAATAATATTAACATACAGGTTAAATTATTTTATAATGCTAAAATAATAGCATGTGGGTTGAAAAATATATCCCAAAAAATTTGGGTATGGGTGCCGTGCAAAAAGAAAAGCACGGGGTGCCTTAATAAAATGGGCAGGGCCTAAAGGACCTCAAAGGGAGTGGCTGCAGGCCACGGGTGAAGGACAGAAAAACCTCCAGCCGAAGTGGGGTTGGGTTTTTGGGCCGCAAGAGGGGCATGGAGACGGCCCAGCAAAAGCTGGCCGTGTGGTCTGCTCGGGACAAGGTCCAGCAGAGGCTGGCCTTTGGTTGTCACGGGGGAGCCCAGCCATGTGGGCTGGCAGTGTGTGATTCGGAGTGCAAGGCCCAGCCACGTGGGTTGGCTTTATGCAGGCCATAAGCACAAGGCCCAGCCGCAAGGCTGGCCTTCATGGTGCGCGCGGGAGAGCCAAGCCGTAAGGCTGGCGTCATGCGGGCCAAGGAAACCGTGGGCTGCAGGCCCAGCAGGGAAGGTCCAGGTCGAAGCTTGGTGTCCTGGCTCCATTAGGATGGTGCGGTGCCGCACCAAATCCGGCCCTTTTTTGCTGTTTTTTTTTCAATACCCTTAGGGTTTAGGAACCCTAATTTGCTTCTAATGTAATTCGATTCTTTGACTCACAAATTCCACATAGCGATTTATAATTGCGTAATGCATGAAACAAATATATATATATTGACAAATATATGAACATATACAATATATATATCGGAAGGAAAATATAAACATAGGGGGTTCATGCATCATGGGGAATGTTTTCATGCTTCACGGTCGTTTCAAATATCTTACTTTATTTTAAGCGTACTTGATTGACAGAAAACTTACAAAAGCCTTTGAATTTGTAGAAGATCCTTCTTAGAAAGCCGAAATTGCGTCTCCAATGCGTTGTATCACGTTCAACAAAGAAAAATTAAATTAAATTAATAGCATGTAGATCAATTCAAAATAATAATAAATTAATCTCAAAAAGAATAATTAAAACGTAATACTCCCCTAATTGAAGAATAAACTCTCTTGTTAGCGTAGCGTCAAGAGCGTGCTGATAACGTGTTGTAGGCATAATTTACTGAACAATTATAGAGGCCTAGAGAGAGGGAGGTGCGGCACATAGAGAGAAGATGAGAGAGATGTGTAATTGTGAGGTGTGTTTTATTCACCCCATTGTGCCTCTATTTATAGTAGTAGAAAGGGCAAACCCTTTTCCATAAGGATTACAATACTTAATAAGTAATCTACTCCTAATAGGAATATAAGATACATTTCTAATCTACTAGAATTTACACAATCACATTCCTATTCTAAATAGGATTGCAACAATTTATAGTTTTATATTTGATTTGTTCGTAGTTTGATTTTTCTTCATACTTTGAGATTAAATTATCATTTTCCCCTTTTTATTTTCAGTTAGTTGCTTGAAAGGGCAGCAGAAAGTAGAGATATTGATGTGCTTTTGAGTAGGATGAATATCGGCGGCACTTTCTAAAGTTCATCATGTTGAGAGGATGAGATAAATCCAGGTCTTGTCATTTGCTTTTTTTCTTTTAATTTAAAATAAATGAACGAGGGAATTGCAACGGCTGCCTTTTCTTTTCTTTTTTTTAATGATTTTATTTACTGTACATTTGTACAACTAGAGAAGATTACCTGGTAGGATAGTGGAAATACAGCTCAGAAGGTTTAGCACAAAAAGAAATTAACTTTTTTGGCTCCTTTACATGCAATAAACCTTTCTTTTTATTGACAAATGGGGGTATTCATCTCAAATTTTTATGTTTTTATAAGTTATTATGTACGTGTTAATTTGTGATTTATAGTAAACGGCAACTATAAGGAGTCAATCAGTGTTAGAATGACAAGATATGCGTTCACTCTACGAGTGGGCATCTTTATCCACCCAGATGGGGTTACTGTATTTTTATTGTGTAAACTGTTGTAGTAAGACCTATAGATGCTATGGTTAGAAGATATGATTTTTTTTAGGCAGAAATTAGGACAAAAGGGATAGAGGAAAACCTAGAAAGAGACTCTAAAAAAAGACATGGAGGACATGGGGCAAAACCAAGCGTAGTAACGTTCTAAGATTCATAGAGCCGACTTCACTTAGTGGGATAAGATTATAATGTTGTAAACTATTGTAATAAAATCTGTTTATTTACTCATCTCTAGCAAAAACTCAATCAAATTAGAGATTGTTTAGTCATTTATATGCATCAACAAACCGACGTTTATACTGAGAATGTTACTTGTTACCAAAATCATAATTTTATTAAGGTTTAGGGTTTAGATTACCAAATGGAAAAAAGAAAAAAAAAGGATCACCAATTTGATTAATTTTTTGTAGAAAGAACGATTCCGTCGTAGGCTGAATACAAGTATTGTCATGTTAAAGAGGAAATGCAACTAAAAGTTTTCACCAGAAAATCGAAAGGGGTTTGAACTTTGACGGGTATATTTTCTCCATTGAGTGACCATGCTTGTGCTTCACTAAAACCTGTCGTGATTCTGTTGCCTCTACTTTTACAAAATTCAGCATTTTTTTGAAGCTTTGAGATGGTTTAGCTTCAATGGCACTCAAACTTGCATAGAGTGCTCCACAAAGCTCAACAAAAGTAGAAACAAAATCATTTAAAAATCCCAACTTGTGATGGCTGTGCTTCAAAGTCCAACCATCTGACCTCCCTAAGTTAGGCCTCAATTTTATTTCAATTTCCACTCCAAAATTTCCAAGCATCTATGACCCCATTTACGCTTTGCCCACTTTAGGCAACATGGAAAAATCATATATATATATCTCTACTAATTAATAAAACATTCATTGTCAACCAAAATTCTATGAAATTATCAGTTTAACCATCTAATTAAAATAGAACATGAATAAGAAATATGGGGCAGAAATGTAATTTCACACAACCAAATTTTGCTGTTTTTTTTTTCAAACATCACCTACTTGTAATCTTAACATATCTAATTAAAAAGTAAAATAAAAATTAAAAAAAAATACTACTTCCGACTCTCACATTCTCTATCACTCTCTTTCACTCTCCTATTTCAAAAACAAAAAATAAAAAAAATTCACACACACTTTGTGTGTGCCCATATGCTAGTGTGTGTGTGTATATATATAAAGAGCAATGCTCGGAGGACTCTTTTAAAATGGAACTCTCCATAAACTATTTGTCACTTCATGTTTTATAATATTGTTACGAAAATTGACATTAAACTATAAGATAACAGAGTCTATAAAAAGTCTGACTCTTAAGAATATCATTAGCATTCCTCTTTATAAAGTAGCCACCTAGCATAATCGGGTATTGCTTTGGAACCATGGAAGGAAGGAACCTTTCTTTTTGTAATATATTAACTTAGGGAAAGACAAGTGGGAGATTTATGCATTTGAAATGTTAATTAACTAACTAATCAAGTATAACAACATTGTTTGTCTTATTACAATTGGATAAAGATTATGAAATTCACTAACCAAGTCACACGTGTCGTGTTCCACTAATTTTACGAAAAAAAATGAAAATTTTAGTATTTTAGGAATCCGGCCACAATAATGCGTGTCATTGAATGATACAGATTTTATACAAGTTCTAATTGTTGCAAATATTCATCTGAATCAACTATATACAGATTTGACACCGTATATAAAAATAGCTAAACAAAAATATATGCACATTGTTTCAAAAAGAGCAAGTAGTTTCTTGATTGCACATTGTGTCATAGGGAAGAACTTAAACATACAACTACTGCATTGCATTGGTGCCAATTGGGGAAAATAAAACTTGAGATGAATAAACATGATGATCCATTGATTTTCTCTGTACACAAAAGACTGGTAGGAAATACAAATTCAGAAAAAGGAAAACAAAGGGTAAGTTAATTAAAGAAAAATTAAAAACGTTGGTTTGCCAAATTAACAAATTTCAAGGGAGAAAATTTGTAGTTGGAGCCGTATCAGAAGAACTAATACTAACGGCAGTATTGGGTGCAGCTGCCGCCGCTGCCGGAGGAGGAGCTGAATGGTTGGTGTGGTCCTGGCGAGCCTTGAGCTCCGCCTCAGATTCAGATATTGGAGCCGGAAACCCACCGCACTTGTGACACCGAGCAACCACCAAGATCTGCCGACACGACGGGCACGACGAGTGAGACCCAAGCCACGTGTCGATGCATCCAACGTGGAACACGTGCCCGCACTGCGGCAGAATCCTGATCTCGTGCCCCTCCGCGAACTCCCCTAAGCAGATGGCGCACTCCGAATCCAGCTTTGGCGGCGGCTCGGCGCCGCCGGTTCCGTACGTGAACTTCGGGAGGGACTGGAGGACCTTCTTCTTGAGGCCCTTGTTGGCGGATGAAGAAGCCGAGCCGATAGCGGCTCTGCCGCCGGGGCCGCGCCGGAGCCAGGCGCAGCGGGCGACGGCGAGAAGACCCACCACGCATATGACGGCGCAGAGCAGCGCTGCTAGTATGACAACTAAATCCGACTCCAGAGCCACGGCCTCAGGAGGCGGAGCTGCCGATACGGTTGAGAAGTTGGCTGCGGGGGTGCTGCCGCCTAGAAATCTCTGAGAGCGAGGCATGGCTGATCATACGGCGGTATTTCGATTATCTAATATCGTTTTGAGAAACCAGAGGTGGAAAGATTCAATGGAAAGAAAGAAAGGTTGGATTTTTTGGGGGGGTCTGAAGGGTTTTTATACTTTGAGCTTGAGAGCTGAGAGAGTGAGGAGTGGCAGTTTGGTCTGAAATTTCTGAAGTGAAAATATTTGGACTTTGGAGAAGATAAGGGTTTAGAGAGAGAGAGAGAAAGAGAGAGGTAGGCGGAAAGGATTGGCCCAGCTTAGCCACTATCTTTTTCCGCATTAACCAATTGACAAGCCATGCTTTTCTTCTAATTAATCCATTTTTAATCTCATTTTACTGCTTCACTTCCCTGTTCTTTTTCATTTTCAACAATTATTGACCTCTTTAATCATTTGGGTTTTACACTGTTTTTGTTTCAAATTCTTATTTAATTATAAATTTTTAGTCACGTGACAAGAAAGATAAATTAACTTTCAAAATAAAACAATACATAAAAAAAACCATCGAGACAAGACCGTAAATAAAAATGTTATTTATGCTAAATCCAAGTAATCTGCTATTTGTGTTAAAGTGTGAACAAGGCTGTGTCTTAAGATACCCCTCTTTTGTATTAAGGGAAGATTAAAGTGTCAAAGTATAACTTGCACCAATCAGCCTTTAAAGTTTGAACCAATCTACTTTAAAAACGTTTAACTTGCAACCCAAATAGTATCTATAGGTAAAAGATGGGGAAAATGATCCTCGCCGGACCCAAATAGCATCAATTTTTGTTAAGTATTATTTATATTTAATTTTAAATTTTAAATTTTGAAATAATTTTTAACCATACAATGGACGATGAACGGTCACGATCACAAAATTCCTAAGATAAGAAAAAAAAAAAGAAATCAGCAAGAATCTTTTTCCAAAAGATAGAAAGGTAAAAACCATGAGAAATTCGGACAATCAGACAATCGAATCACGTGTCTCTGCGGACTCAAACACAATAAACTTCTTATCCAGCCCTCTCTGATTTGCCATATTCACCCTGACCCACTTTTGGTCTCACTGCTCTCACGTCACACACGATTCAGATGCCGCATCCAATACCCTCTCCTTCAGTGGTAATTTTATGAGTAATAAAAGAGAAATATCTCTCTAGAAAATAAAAGAAAAGAACGGGTGCGTATATGTAGTTTGTACCAATGGAATATTCTAATCATAGGTAAGGACAAATACAAAGATGATTTAAAGTCATAATTATTATTATGTACACTCAGTATGCTCAAATCACTAGTTTTTCAAGGACAATAAAGAGAATGAGAGGGTTTGCCCAAAAAATTAGAGAATGAATGAGTAAAAAATGTTCTTGATTGGGGAAGTAACTTTTTTGATAAAAACACGAAATAACTTTACTACATTCGTTGCAGTTAATAGTTTTATCTGTTATTATTTCACGTATGTGATCTAACCAAGTGCATGAAGATGAGAGATTTTTTAGTGTGCTGGTAAAACATCATACTACAATAAGTGTTATAATACAGATGATTGGATACTTAAAAAAAAAAATATGACACTTAGTGTCTGGAGCCGAATACTCCACACAATGAAAATTTTCTTCATGAAAAGGTAGTTAGAAAGATAATGACACTGCAACCGAAATACATAAGTTTCTATAGTATTAGTTGGTATAGCTTTGAAAACTGGGAGTTGTCCAAAAAAATAGCTTTGGAAAATTGGCACTTGATTAGGTTTAGGTTGGACTTGGATTGTTTGCCCTCCCACTTCTCATTCTTTTCCTATCTCCTCCTATTTGTGAGGTTGCGGTTATGACACGTCAACATTTTATATTAATTTTTTTATAAAGATAATAAGACAAAAAATAATATGAATATAAAATGCTGACGTGACTTAACCGTGACCGCACAAATAGGAAATGATGAAAGGAAATAAGAAGTGGAAAGACAGACAATCCAAGTCCTTTTAAGTTGCCCATGGAAAGGGCTATGGCCTATGGAAGGATAATTAAAACTACTAAACTCATCTTAGGCCAAAGTCAAGTCACCTTTCCATAACGAAAACCTACTAAACTAAACTAAACCAACTTGGAAATTGCAAACAAAACTACACTTACAAAATTTGTCTCTCTTCTTCAAAATACTAGACACCCGTTATAGGATCAAAGGAAAAACTTGTGATTAATACTAATCATAATTTTAAGCAATACTTTCAGTCTTGCATACAGATTAAGAATGCACCGACCGCAAATTTTTGCATGTTTATTTCCTCATGTGTTCCCATATGGCCACAATTTTCCCTTATTTCGGGAAGCATTATGTTTAAAATAATTGGAGGTATTAACCCAAAAAGGAAAATGATGGGATGACACATTGAGAAAAAAACTACTGTTTGAAAGAAAGTTTTGTCCTTTGAGTATCTCATGCATTACAAGATTAAATGCGAAAATTAGTTACCATGAACTCAATAAACTAATTTTTTATTATGAAATTTAAAAACTAGTAGGTGATGAACCAAGAATCAATCTAAATTGAAAAGGAAAGGGAATAGTCTTCACTGTACCTTTGTAAATACCTCTTTTGCATGAGCAAAGATTATTCACCCAAGGCCTTCACTCCTTTGCTTCTTTACTCCTTGGCTCCTTGGATTCAACTGGAATTACAATGCAATACAGTCAATACTCTTGATCACATCGTTTGCTTGGTAGTTTATTCATGTATACTATCTTATGTGATTCTCTTATCTATATTATTCATGTGAATGTGATATCGAACATACTTCCTAAATCCTATTCACGTGCTATGGCCAAAGACTCTTAAATCATATCATAGAGTATTCTTTTTTAGTAGTTGAACATTATAGATCCCTTATTGTACACTCACATGCCTCTACGAATAAATCACTGATCTCAACAATGCACGCAACAAACCATGAGGTTGTGATGCATCATCAAATAATCAAAGACGTATCCACATGACAAATGTGGTGTCTTAGGTCAAATAATTACTTTGCATTATCCCAACTAGTTAGCTATTATATAACATGAGTACGAGAACTCATGGTTGATTGCATTTTGTGAACTCACTCTCTATCCAACACCTACATGTATTGATGTTTTTCACACCATTGACTCAAGACCAGTCACTCTTTGAAGAGAGAATACATAGCATGTACTGATCTTATAGGATTGTCAATGCTTAATTAGCAATACTATGATTAGGAACATTTACAATATCTATATGAGGAAGAAAGGTATCATGAATCTAACTTCCTTAAATTACATTCTCTCTATTACATATTCCTTAGACTTTTTTTTATCAACACTAAAGAAGATGGGGGTGGGCTTAACCTCACAATGGGTTAACAATAATGTGGTTCAAATATACTTTTGGTGATAATTAAACCTAAAGACCTCTCATTATACCATAGTACTAAGTGGCTCCTTAGACTTATTATTTAAGCATATAACATTTAATGAGACATCTTTAAACAATAATATTGTCTTTAAATTAAACTAACTTTGTTTAACATGTAAAATATTTGTAAAGTATCATCTCATAATTAACTTTTAGAACATATTTCAAACATCGTTACCGTTAGAGGATTATTCATTATTTCACTTTTTTTCACTATCAAAGAATTTCGAGTTTGAAATCTTTTTCTACATTAAAAGGAAAAATAACACTGAATTAAGAGTTATGAGACGACCAATTGTACGTGTGACACATAATCGTAAATCACATGTCGCCAAGTTCAACCACTTACTCCACTAATTATTTCCGAAATCATTAAAAATGTTGACTTTTGGTAAACCGCAAAAAGAGTGAGGAAAATCGTGACATTATATAGCTTGATGCATGCATTTTATTGTAGTCAAGAAATATTTTGATAAGCTAATTAGTATGAATTTAGACACTTGATTAGGCTAAATACAATAGGACAATCCCACTTCCAACCGCATTGCACATGTGTTGACCCACCACTAATAGTCTAATGCCAATAGCATCAGAAAAAGATATTGGAAGACATGAAGATCATTTCTCTTCATCTCTGTTTATTTTTGTTTCTTGATTTTCCTTCTCAATTCAAAGATAAAAAAATGAATGAGATATATAATGTAGAGGAAGAAAAATGTGTGCGAATATCAATTTCCATAAATATATAAAATTTAATTCACTAGATGAGTAACCAATTCTGTCTTTAAATTTGGCAGTTGAATCACGATTGCAAAGTGTTTCTTAAGAAAAAGAAGCTTATGCAAACTCTTCAGGCTTTTCACTTGACTAGTTAAGTGAGAAAGATAAATTCGTGATATGGCAGGTTTCATGGTAGGAATGAAGTATATATCGAGGACAAAATGTCGGTTTGGAAAATATATATATGGATGCATGGATATGGTTGATACAAACTCAACACGCTCATGTCATCGATGTAACTTAAAACCAAAATGCAGTCAAAACGAACTAATTAAATCAATTTGATGTGTTGGGTGAAAAAGGAGAAGATGCATGGGTAACGCAAGGGCAGTTTTTGAGCTGGGTTTAGGGTTTAGACATTGCAATGAAAGCATTACCGAATTGAACATTTTAATGTGTTGGGTGTAAAGGGAAGGTGGGTAAGGCAACGCCCAACTCAAATCTTGCCTTGCCTACAAGAGTAGTGCAGGTACATGCAACGTGTCTAACTATTTGCATAAAATACCATCCGACTTTCCGACCACTCTCCTCACCTTTATGGTTGGAGTTGGAACTTTGAGGCAATCAAATGGTTCACAATCAACCATAATACGAGAGGAAGGTTGGAAAATCGGATCCAAATTATACTACTTACGATTTCATCAAGGGCATGCATGCCATACAACAAGAGACGTGTTACCACTATAGGCAAATTATAAACTGCATGGCCTTATTGACCAACTCATGACTTGCATGCGGCTTGTTGATTTTTTTTTCTCTTTCGATCAACTTTATCGATCATTAATTTTGTTTTTGGAAAACTTGAAGGTGAATTACTCAAGTCCTTAATTTCAGCTCTGTTTTAATTACTACCAAATTAATCTATCTTTGTGGGTTGTTCATATCTATCTATTTCACTACTACTTTTCTTGTTGTACGAATCTACGCATATATGTTTGCTTTTTTAAACTGAGTCGTGATCTAAAAGTTTCTTCAGCGAGAAGGTTCCATGCGTACCTTTTATTTGGTTGAACATGCCTAATTAATTAAGAAAAATTTGAAACTAATAAGGCTACTTCAAATCATGCAATTTCTCTATGGTTATATACAACCGATGATATGACAAGTTATATCACACAACAGTATGCTTGTGTTATGTACGTTTGGATCATGTATGAAACGACATGGTTGCTCGAGCTCAACACGGTCATGTCATTGATGTAATTGAAAACCAAAACGCCATACAGAACCAACTAAACAATTTGATATATGTTGGGTGAAAAGGGGAAGTCGGGTAATGCAAGGGCAGTTTAGGAGTTGGGTTTTAGGGAATAGTGTGACATAGCAATGCAATCAAAACCAATTGACCTGTTGGGTGCAAAAGGGAATAGGTGGGTAAGGCAGCAGAGCCAAACTTCGAATCTTGCCTTCCGTATACAAAGCATACACGGGAACTTACTAGAATTTTCGTGTGAACAAAAGATCGTTTTGAACTGGATCAAGTAATCTTTTTCTTCATGTGGTCCACTCCACCTAGAGTCGTTATCTCAAACTCCAAGGTTTTCCACTACATATACAAAGACTGAGGCCAAAAGAGACTTATGAGAATCTCAACACTTTACTGAAATGATTGAGAGCTTTTAGGAGCTCAACAGATATGAGGACAGCTACTCTTCGTATGTAAAGGTTATTTAGACTATAAGAAAATCTTGGAATGGATGTGCGCCCCTGGTATGCTGTGTGGATTATACTATGGACTCTGTGGGTTTTGAACATAAAAGACGGAGCTGACAAACATCTTGTCGGGTAGGTATTAAACTGAATCAATGTAATCTGTAATTGCAGTGAAGAGAGAGAGAGAGAGAGAGAGAGACTAATATATTGTGTTTGTATATAGAAATCATATATGTTGTAGACAGTTTTCGATAATTTCTTGAATTTTGAATAAGGTCTCAAGTTCCGTTGTCCACCCGTAGTAATACTAATTAAAAAAAGCAAACGTAAAACCTATTTACATTTACTTTTTGAAATTCCCATTCTTAATCTTTTTTGGTTTACTGTGAAGGCTCTTAATTATAGTCCATTTGATTTACAGTACAGAACACCACATGCATGCCTAAGAGAAAGAACTGATTTATAGTCCTTTTTGATTTACAGTATAGATGGCAAATTTCCAAAATGAATACACTCTGTGTATGTTACTCACATAATACATGTATTCAACCCTAATACTCAGAAACTTGTTAATTTCAAGAAGTATAAGTGGTTATAATCAATGTTTAAAATATGAATATCGGTTGAAATATCAACATGCAAATTTGTGAACATATCAATAGATATATCAATATCGATATCAGTTGCATTTCATGGAAATGATGGAAATACGCTAAAAACGTGAAAATTTAATATGAAACTTTAGGGAATATCATATGACAATTTGTCGATATTTAACAAATACGTTGAAAATATCAACAAACTTTGTCAATTTTAAGAATTTATCTGATAGAGATGAAGCTTAGACTTATCCCCCCATTTCCATATCTTTCTCTGTTTTTTCTGATATTTGAACAGAACTATTGATTGCATCGAAGAAATTTCAAACAAAGAGTATAATTTTTTGATGTCCTGATATTTGCATGAAAATATAAGCGTATTTACTGATAATTAATCATCTTCAGGTAAAAAAAAAAGTGTTGTAACTTTTGAGTAAAACTCCCCAATTAAAATTGCACTCTAATTCAATTTACACATCTGATCTACAAGAATTCAAACATGGAAAACAAGTATATGATATTACTACAACCTCATTACCAAAAAAATTTGCAAATCAAAAGTACACTCAAAAGACACATCTTTGCCAATTCAAATGAAATGAGCAAATACAAATGAAAGAAATTATTCCTCGTTCCATGACAAGGTAACATCATTTTACTGTACAAATATCAAAATAAAACCCATTTCTTTACCTATTACCATTTGGTAATGGGATAGATTTACTATTACTAATAATTCTTTGGTTTCGTAGCGTGACATAGAGAAGTGGTACAAAGAACAATCATTATTCATTGCAGAAAAAGCTTCAATCTCTCGAAGTGTTCTAGTATTCATATTTAGGAGCTCCAAAATCACAGTCAACATCGAATGCATTATATATATATATATATATATATATATATATATGGGTCCGTAGGAGCTCATGGCTTGTTTGATTAATTGTACACAATTTTTCTGTCGTCAGTGATGGTTGGCCAACAACTTACGCAGTCTTCTTCCTTCGTCTCCCATACATGATTTTCAGAATCTCAAGAAACCATAACCTAGGTTGGTCATGCACGTCCATGACTAGAAGAGCTACGTACACATTCCTGCACCTCAACTAAACCTCCAAGGGCAGGCCTGTCGAGAGACTGGAAGTTCGAAAACTATTCGGGGACTAGGATTGCACTGAACCTCGCATCTCCGGCATTAAACACCAAAGTACGTACAATTAGCATTACTTTTGAAACTCAGCCAATATAGAGTCCCCTTGAGAAACAAACTGTATCTTGAAGATGACAGTAGGCCGCAAGCCCAGTCATAAGGACACTTGGGTTAATACTTCCGCCATTCACTGGTGCTTAATGTCAAACTCTCCAACTCAACACTTAACAAAGTGTCCATTCGCATCCAGGTTTCGAATTTTTCAAAATTTTCTTTGTTTCCAAAACCCAACGTGCTTAGAGTACCTTATTCTCCTTTCGACGGGGATCAAAGCCGAAATTGTAAGCAATTTTAGAGTTCTCGATAAGAAATTTTGGATCGTGAATTGGAGAGATTATTGGGAACACTGGGAAGAGTGATGTGCTCTGTCTGGTGTAGGGATTAACAATATCAACTTGCTGGACATCCCTGCCAGAGCCAAAAGTGCAGAAATTGCTCATAGCTTTGCGATCCAGACCAACCCAAGTAACTCGGGACAGAACAAAATTATTCAGCAAAATCAGACGGAGTTAGAAAATACGGACAATGGTAAAGTTAAGTCTTTATTCTACTATTCCCATCATTACGCTGCAATCTACTTGTACTACAAAATCCCTCATAAATTACACTATCAATACGTTATACGTATGTCCGCTGAGATGAGTTTTGAAAATCGGTATAACAAAACCGTTGAGCAAAATCAGGCCAGTACAAAGAAAATGAATTGCGACTAACATATCTAGTAACGTATAAACAAGAAATTTAATGTACAAGATATGCAACTACATTTATCTGCATTTCAAATAATTCTACATATATTTCTCCCGAGTATCATGTTTCTTTATCCAGGGCAGGTTGGGCGAACGAGAAATCATCTGGAATATTGATCTGTTCCTCGTCATGGGGTTCATTTATCTCGGTTTGTTGGTCAATTTGATCAACTCTTACAATCAAGTGTGTTGTTGATGAAGGTGACAGAGGATCAGTTTCGAGATCAGATGTCTCTTGGTCCTCAAAGGCGGCTGAGTGAGTTGAGTGACCAGTTGTTTTGAAGCGATGCAGCGTGTGTCCTCCCGAAGTAGAGGAGTGCTTCGTTGAAATGGTGGAGCTTTCACCACCTAGGGTTCGGGTAGTAGACTTGCCTCCGTGCGTCTTCTTTTTCACCCCCATGCGCCACTTCTCAAGGGCCTTGGATGTTTGTTCATCAAAAATGGACCTTTTCATGTGTGAACCCATCTGCAAACGTTCACCGCAACAATTTTACATCAAGTTCAATCGTATAAAGCAAGAGACTGGACCCAAAAAACTCAAGAAGAGAACTAAGATTTTTAGTGCTTGACACCAGGGCTGGTGGAGGGCTCGATGCCATGCCTCCCTGTAAAATTTCTAGTGACTTTACCACCTGGAGAAACCAAGTATTGAGAAAATAAACGAAAATAATACCTGAGTTACAAGGGCATACAGAGGAAGTGTAATGTAGCTGCACAAACATAGAACCCCAACCCTGCAAAATTGTTTACATATAATTACATATCAATCCAACGAAATACATATACTTACCAATTTGACCTCACCAATCAATAGTATGCAAACGACGCCCGTTAGAGCCAGCCAAAAGCATAAAAATCAAGGGAGAAAATGCTTACCCGAGAATTACTTTTGCGATTGCAAGCTTGAAATTGGCATGGAAGCAAGATTTCAACCCAAATGAATACTGCAGCAAAGTTTCATCCAAGATTTGAGTATTAAACATGAAGTGCACTTCAAAATTCAAAGAGTGATAGAAATATTAAATAAGTGGGAACAGAGCATTACCCATATCCAGAAAAAGTATATAATTTGGAATGCGTTCTGCACATACCAGAATACCGATTAGATGACCAGTAAAAGAAAATATGAGAGAAATCAATACATAACTCTCGAGAAATTCATACAAATTCAGAGGTTGGTCAAAATGCAGGTCGGATACAAGATTTAGATATTGATACTTATTAACACCAGTGCATAGATATCTGGTAGCAACAATTTAGGATGAATACTTTTGTGTTCTTCTGTTTAAAGTGCATAACATCTACCTGAACTGAAATTATGCAGCCACAAACATGCGGGATCTGTTTTAACACAAACTTTTCAATCTCTCAACTAATAAAAAGATGAGGACTTGTTTGAAAATTGAACGAGTATAATAGATCATTTCAAACACCAGATCAACAACTCTTAAGATCAGGATGTTCTTTACTAAAGTTTCCAGCAAATAATAAGGCCATTATCTACCTTCATTAATGATTTTTGACTTTTGTAAAGTAAGAAAGTATTTAAGATGATCCTATTCGAATAAAAGATTAAATCCCAAATCTAGAATCTGCAAAGACAAGGCAATCCAATAGTATTTAAGATGATCCTATTCGAATAAAAGATTAAATCCCAAATCTCGAATCTGCAAAGACAAGGCAATCCAATACCTGAAACAGCGCGAAATGGATAAGATTAAGAATCAATTGAGGCCGACCAAACCAAAAATATTTGTCAGATCCTTGTACTAGAGGAATCCCTTGAACCACAGCATGCCTTTCTGTAATTTCAATGGCCATCTTAGTCAGGATAGCCTGAAGTTTTGTTCCAACGAGTAAAATTATCTGCAATTATACAAACTGTCAGAAACTACAGTTTTCAAACTAAACCAGATTAATTTTCTAATGAAAGCCGCTTTCTTACAATGAGAGGGATCAAGGATGCCCAAAATAGTGCCTGCCATCCTGAGGGAACATTATTAAACAGCAAAGTCAATCGATTAAATTGAACTATAAAGTTTATAATAACATTCTGCAAAAGGATTTTCTCGAAAAGAAGTAGCTAACCTTTAACATTAAGGAGCAAAAAGATCACAAATGATGCCCACAATAGAGGACTGCCAACGACATGAAGAAATAATTCAGGACAAACTAAACGAGGCAAGATTTTCTAGTAAAATATAGCTGGTGATAGAATAAGAAGCAGATAACAAATATTGATATTACCTAACTCCAACGACGACCTTGAAGTCATCCTCTAATGATCTCTTGATATATTTTTGGAAGTTAAATTTACTTCCTGCACCTAAATGGACCTGTAAATTTGGCATTTCGATAAATTGAAATGTCACATTCAATACGGTTCTGAAATTTTGTAAAATTGATGAAACTCACAGTGATGAATCCATTGCGCAGTGTTAAGTAGTCAGCCTTACTAACAGACCTAAAAAATTGTCGAAAGAAGCATCCCTGCAAAACATGTTATAAGAAGCTCAGTTTTAACATATACCATGAGAGCGAATCCAAAAACCCTGAGATTACCAACCTGCGGTATTTTGGTAAGTCAAAAGGAAAGAAAAGTAAAAATAAAAATTTGAAGATGCCTTACGACATAAAAGAAGAAAGGAATCCTAGTCCAGAAACTTGTGTGTGCTCTAACAAATGATGTCTGGTGAGTAAGTCTGAATCTCGAAGGATCTGCCAAGTAAACGTAATCAAGTTTAGCTTCCAACATAGATCTTCGCTATCAAGGCATGATATCAGAATATGTATATTGACGAGGGTATGTATGCATCAAGGGATTGATATACCGTTGGAAAACTCATAGTTATGACTTGAAGTCTCTGCCTCCCAATGCTTCCAGCCTCGAATCTGTACAAAGAAGCATTCAGCAAATATGGAATATACCATTCAAGGCAAAGTTAATAAAACTTTTAGCATAGTAAGGTAGATTATTTAACAAGAAACATGGTCTGATTCAAGTTCATTAGTTTCAAAAGAGCACAAGAGAATCCATATGCTGATATCCAACTAATTGCTATACCTTTAGCCTCCCAAGCAGCATCGTGATAAGACTGTATAGCACGTGAAAGGCGGCTAAGAAGAATATGAGGATGTGCAGTTGGTGCAATCCATTAACTGTTATAAGTGGCTCGTATCCCTGTTAAAAAAAATCAGATTATGACCAGTTCTCAATTGTAAATAAAACTACTTTAAGTTCAGTGGAGATGAAGAAGATGAACTTACAGTCTTGCATTTATAATCAGAGGCAGCAGCTAAAGATCTGCGTTCGTACCATAAGAGTCTCCGGTGACTAGTTGACTCCTCCTCCTCCTCCTCCTTATTATCTACTCTACATGGCAGCATAGTGTCTGCAACATTGAGTGGAATACATATTTTGGCAATGTAACTCTGCCCGAAAGTCAGGATCAGCGAAATAAAACCTAGAATCATCAACTCTGCAACAATTTCACAAAGTCAAATGTCTATCCATAACTTGATATTTCTTGCAAAATTTCAAATAAGAAACCATTGAATCAGTTTCATGGACAAACATGATTGTTACCTGCTTTAACCTTCTCAAGAGATTCAAACAGCGCTCTCTTGTGCCTATCCGTAAGCCACTGAATCGAAAGTTTTTTGAATTAAGAAGTTAATCAAAAGAAGCGTAAAGCTACACTGTCAAATTAGCAAATCGTTCTTAACACATCAAGTTCCTGGTTTCAAGTAAGCATTTGTACTGAAACAAAACCGAAAATGAAAGAATGCGAAAAGTAAATGTAGAATTGAAAATTCATAAGCAGTCATGACATTGAACAAGATACCACCATCAAGCAGATAAATATGTAAAGATTAAATATATTTAAGAAATATTGATATGAACCCTTTTCCCTTTTATTCAAATTCAAGCATTTCACACTTTCTTCTCCACTGAACAACTTAATTTATAATTTCCTGGTAAAAAACTAAATTTGGGACATCTAATTTTCAAGTTTAAATTTCATATAAATAGATATTATTTCCAAATTTCTAGGAGTGAGAGCTTAAAATAATAAATTTCGTATTCAAATTCCACTGTTTTTTTAGATTAACCAAACAAAAAAATTTACAAATTCTAGAAAATAAAATTTCGCCATTTCAATTTCGTTTATTTTAAAGTTCCAATCTTAAATTTCCTCGTCATATAGCAGAAAGTAAAACTATGCTAGCACACAGAAAACTTGAGCTGCGATCTAAAATTTTGAAGAAAATTAACCATGGCAGCTGGGTGAACAAAACCAGTTACTCAGTAAAACTGCAAGAAACGGACTAAAATTGATAAGGGTAAATTGTTTAATTGCAGTTACAGAGAAATTAAACTTACTATTCCAACTTTGTGTAGGACCTTCTCCAAAATCAATGAGATGATGATGATAACAGCACAGACACCAGCAACAGCCCAAGTGGGTGTACGGTCGAGCTCCCTCGAGTAGGAGGTGGTCGCTCCTGCTCCCATGGCTGTATCCAGCAACCCAGCAATAAGGCATAAGCTCACACCCAGCAGAGAGAAAGGCACCATCTTTTCGAATCTTGAGCTTCAGAGAGAGAACAGAGGCGGCTGGTCTGTGATTGAACAATCTGGGCAACCTTAATATTTGGAATGATGGTCGCTTTACTGTATTTCCTTTCTGGGTTTTGAAGATTTAAGGCTTTTATTGTGGAGAAAACGATATTCTAAACCACTCTAAACGTAATCTGCAGAGATGGAAATTTGAAGACTGAGGCTTTAAGAACAATGGATAATGCTGAGTTGGTGATTTGGACACGGTTTCTTAGATTATGTTCATGACCAAGAAAACCCCATTTCCCAAATTAATTCCTTTTATTTAAATGAATTGTTATTAACTTCCTAAAAATTCATTTTACATTTTTTGTAGTTGCATTTTTTTAATATAAAAATTTTTAAATGTAAAATAAAAATTTTAGAGTACTAATAATAAATTTCTTGTTTAAGCAGTTTTGATTGGGTGGAAGGATGAGAGCAAATAATAGTAATCAAAGGGATTTGTTTTGTTTTGTCTTAAATACCCGGTTAAACAAAACATTAAGCAAATTAATTAAAAAAGTTGGCAGTGTTTTTCTGAATTAAGACAGATTTTGCTTGCATTGTAAGCACTATTTAAGGACAAATTTATTGTTTGAATGGATGGAATTAAGGTGAGTTGCTGTTGTCAAACGCTTTGGGTTCGGGGATATGGAATTGGATTCCCTGAGTAGATGGGAATCCTTTTTATCAAAAAGTGTGGATTGTTGGATGAAAATTCAACGGTTACAAATAGATAGTCTTTTAAAAGTTATAATAATTATAACCGTTATATTTTCATCCAATGGCTCACGTGGGGATTCAGTTCCTGGGGATATTACCTCTTCAGTTTGGTGCACTGCTCTCCAGCTGGCTGACCAACCAGGTCTTCTCCTTTGGCAGCCGTGAAAAAAAACAAAAATAAAACAAAAAAATAACATGGGAAAGCGTCGATAAATTGTAATTTATATTATTTTTTTCAACTTATTAAATAATTATATAGTTTATTACCCACCAATTCAGACCAGAAGAACACCAGCTTGGTGATTAAACCAATGGCATCAATGATCAGATCTTTTCTCTGTTCCTTTTTAGAGGAAGATGTCGGATCCTGCAGGCAAGTGGGGGTTTTTTAATTCTAATACTTACTTTTCCATTCCTTCCATATATTAGTTGCATGCATGAATACATGATGTAAAAGGTTTTTTTTTCTTTTTTGACTGTAAGATTGATCACGTGATATTTTTATCGAAACCCGTTGTTAAGACCTTTTTCATTGATTGTACGTTGTTTCTTTAAAAATAAATATCATACTTGTTTTTTTTAAATATATGTAAAAGATGATGTTTATTTATTTTAAAATTTTTAATTAAAATAATTTTTTTAATTGATATAACTCTACACTTTTTTTCACTTTTTTCGTTGCGTGATTGTCGGTGAAAAAAGTTAGCTCGATACAAAAGAATCTGAGGTCAGAAAATTACAACAACATATTCCAATTTAGTCTTAAATTCCCTAATCTGCCATATGCATCATCGTCATGACATGGAGGTGGGTTGTACGAAACTGCCCAAACTCTGCTTTCAGCATTAAACTCAGGTTAGAGCACATAGCTTTTACTTTCTTGTTGATGTCGTCTCTTTCCATGTCAATTATTAACGACCGAAATGCATGTGCGTTATTAAGGCTTTTGTATTGTTTTTTTTATTTTTTTTAACAAATTATATTATTTATATTTTTAAACAATTAATAATTTAATTTAAATTCGTCTTTAATCAAAATTGAACCTGAAATTTCTCACTTACAAATAAAAAAAAAATTCTATTACACCGTAATACTAAGTAATTTGTAATTTTTAGATCCTTTATTTTTATTTTCCTTCGAAAATGAAACAACATCTGGAGCATATGATATAGTCATGTATGAAAAACTTACTGCAATCTCCGTTCATGCAATGCAGTGCATGTATGACAAAACTCACTGCAATCTATGTTCATGCGAAACAGTGCATGTACCATGTCATTATTCTCTTCATTTCTCTCGTTACGTGATCTAAAAAACCGGTTGTATAAGAAATCATATCAAATTCTTAAGATTCAAAACATTTGCTTGGATTAAAGTTTTATACATATCAATATGGTATTACTAAATTAATCACGCAGTTGATCAACTGATAGTATGGTAAATATGCTACATATTAATATTATCCCTTAAAGCTGGATAGGGAGATCGTAAATTTGATAAGTTACAAGGAAGTTTCTGTAGTAATTTGGACTCGTTTAGAAGTACTTTTAAAATAACTGAAAATATTTTTAGAGGGAATATTTTTGAGTTTCAAAATTTTAAAATTCATTTGAATTTTTACATAAAGATTGTTACAAAAAAATGTTTGTCAAAAGCAATTTCGGTATAAAAACACTTCTAAATGAGCATTTGTTAAGCAATTAGAGAAGATTCAGAACACAAAGTTGACGGGATCGCAATTCAGTACTGGACCAAATTATGCCTAATCCAATTTTATATATCAAAACATAAAGTTGATTATCCTGAAAAAAAAATACGCCCCCTTTCTAGTTGCTTTTGTCAACCGCATACTTTATATATATTGGAATCCCTTCCCAAGAGGGATCTTCATTTTTAAAAAAAAAAATGAGATCTACTCTTAACCGTTAGATTTGGTTTTAATGAAATTATGTGGTTGAGATTCTGTGGCCTGTGATTTAATCTCAACCACAGAATTTCATTAAAGTTCAATCTAACGGTGAAGATGGTATCTCTATTTTTTTTTAAATGGGGATCCCTCTTGAAAAGGGGCCTGTATACATATATTAAAATTTGCAAATTGATATTATGAGGATGAAAAGATAAAAGAGTATTACATCGGTAAAAGAAGAAATTTTGCATGAGTTTATAAGAGGTTGTATTACTATTCATATTGCTTATTAGTTTTATGGTGGAACCTCAACTTTTTTCATGGTTTTATCTCAACTCAGAGCAGGTTGGCCCATATGTGAAGCCTAACGGCCACATGTGCTCTATGTCAACTAATACGCTTTGTTCACATGTTTGGTTTGAAAATTCACCACGTAGAAAAGGAGGCACGTGATGATTTGAAAGTAAAAAATATTTTACATCGGTAAAAAAAGAAGGTTTATAAAAAATTGAGTAACATATCTATTACTAATTAATTTTATAGTGCAACCTTAATTTTTTTTTTTTTAATAACAAAATAATTTTGTGTGGTCTCAGTGCTAAATTCAAGAATTGCATGATTACTTTAAGGTAATTATGACTTAATCAAAGATTGGACAGCTCACTACCCAATCCAAAACCAATATTCCATGAAGAGTTTAAAGTTTTTTATTTTATTTTTAAATTTACTGTGATATCACGTCAATCTGCCAACCAAGCACGATGTGATGATTCACCAAAAATAAATAAATAAATAAATAAATAAATAGCCAAAAAATAAACAATAAAAAAAGCAGCACAACTTGATATCCATCCATTCACATTGTTCCATAGATGGACCCAGGTGCAGGGGATTCTTTTTTTTTAAATTAAACGTGGGTCAATTGTGGATGGATTGGAAGGAGGAGGCCATGTAATGTAAGGTCAGTGCCCTACATGTTTTATTTACACATCAAATTATTTGAGCATTTATTGCATTAATTCAAGAGTTTCATATGTTTTGTTGTGTCACATTCATATTGATTGGTGGTATGAAAAGAAAAAAAAACTATTTTTGTGGGCTACACTATGAATTACGACTTGAAAATCTATAGAGCAATGAGAAGGAAAAGTGTTTGATAGTTGTTAATTCAAGTTGATTTTTAAGGATTTTTCAAATTTCTTTTAATTTTTTTATACAACATATGTAGATTAAATGGTGGAGAATAAAGTGAATCGAACTTAACACCTATTATATTCGAAATAAAGGTTTCTCACTTAAAAGTGATTAAAGAATTATTTATTTATTATATACATGATATATTTAAACTACGGGTGGCTTATTATCAATATTCGAACATAAAACTTCATACAAACAAATAAATAAAAATAATTATAGATTGTAATACTAAGTAATAGAACATCCACTATACTCAAAGTTTTCAATTCAATTTTCTCTCCATATAATATCGGTTGCATAAAAATAGAAAAAGAAAAAGTTAATTTAACGATGCATTGTTTGTTCTGTCATGATTTGAGAGAAATAACTCAAATGATCCATAACTAATATTATCTTTAACTTAATTACTTACTAACCGAATAGAAGTAGCGCCTTAACCTAAAAAAATCTCGATATAATTCTGAATGAAACCATTCATTATAAGTTGCAAAATTATTTTATCAAACTTCCGACTCGTGAAAAAGAAATTTACTATCTCAGCTCTAATCTAAAGCCAAAGTCAATAGGGTGATTTGGATTGGACCGTTTCTTCTTCTGGCTCTTGATTTGGAATTGACTTGGTTGACGGTGAAACTAATGCATGCATGCGTCAAATGAAATCACACACCATCTGCAGTCCAAATATCAAATGGTGTTGGGTCTCTGGTCTCCAGAAACTTTAAACCAGAGGAGACGGGTCAATAGATATATAGAAGCGTTGACGGAAGCATAGGTAGCTGGGAACTTTTCAGTTTCAGAATTTCAAAATTGGAGGAGTCCCAAGATAAAAGTTCAAAAAAAAAATTTATACTAGTTTGGTTCAATATCACTATTTTTTATTAAATTTGGTTCATTTTTTTTAACAAAGGTTAGAAAATATCATAGACGAATAAAGAGTTTTATATCCTAAGCTAAAATGTTAAACAGAAAATCCGGTCCAATGAAGTCCCAAACAAATTCCCTACTCTCCTGAAATCCAAACTTAACCATTGAGTGAGCCGCACAGTTACAGTCCCGAGAAACAAATTTGAAGGTTACTGACTCTAGGCGACGAGCCAGAGTCTCGATGTCACCGAGAATGCATTCCAAGCTAAAATCAGGGATAGTCTCCTGCCTAATCATTTGGATAAGACCCTTGGCGTCAGATTCGATAATCACGGTGGTAAAGCCTTGCAGGATGCAGAAAGTCAAACAGTCGCGAATTGCAGTGGCTTCAGCCGCTGTAGCACAGTGGCAGAATAAGCCACCCGATCCCCCCCGCCGCCTGCAGCAAACCAGCAAAATCTCGTACAACCCATCCCACTCCTGCACGCAGAGACTTTTTACACCACGCAGCATCTGTGTTAACTTTCAAAACTCCAAACTTCGGCTTTTGCCATTGTTCCCGACGTTCAGCCAGAGTTGAAGCAGTCTTGGTAGCAGGAGGGTTAGCAAGTGGCCCAGTGGTAAGGGTGTGGATTTCGGCTCTCAAAATACAAAAAATTGGAAGGTTTCGGGTTTGAGGCTCCAAGCTGGTGAGTCTGCTTGATTGTAACCAGGAGAAAGCTGAAATGTCTCTATAAGTCTTCCAAGCCCCTAAAAATGGTGGATAACCATGACTTGCCACTAATTGTCTCGCTTTAAAAAAAAATAATAATAATCAAGATCAATCTCAAAGGTAATAAAACCAATAAATTCTCCTCAGCAACATAACGCATCAATTAATGATTCTACAAAGATGAAATTTGTTAATGTAACATATATATTACAATTGGGAGTTGAGACTAGAGTCTAGGATTAAAAAACTTAAATTAATGATTCAATTGTTGTAAGTTATTCTTTGGACGAAATCGTTAAACAGGAGTTGTAAAATTCAATTGTTTTGTATGGAAAGCTACGCTCAAAGTGCAAAGGATGTCTCTCTATCAAATTTAGCAAAGTCAGATAGTGATGTTACAATTGTATGTTAAAATTGGGATGAATGAATATGGTATTATTCATGAATTTTGGGAGGCTGTGGAGAGGGAATCGAAATTTTCTTCCTCCAAATTTGTGGTTTGATAAGTTTGAGTTTTTAACAATTTTGGGACATATGGGTTGTTGAATGTTTATAGATTTCTCAATTTTAGAGGCTTAGAGGGATTTTAGACCAAAAAGTGAGAAAGTTTGATATACTGATTTTGAATTCCTATGTTGTAGGAAAGCGCTGTTTGTTTTTGCAAATTGCAATGCTACAATGCACAAAAACTCAATATTTTAATGTAATTATCATTTGATTTGACTATGGGTATTTTACAGTTGAGTTGGATGTAATTCTATTGTTAAGATTTGTAATTTCACTATTTTTCATTATCTTAGTTTTTAGTCCGACACTGCACCAAACGCTTCACTAAATCAGTCCAGCTTAGTCTATTCTAAGTCAGTCTAACTTAGTCCCTGAAGTTAGTCCAGTCCGAAATAGTCCAGTGAACACCACAAGCATGCCTAAGAGAATGAACTGAGTTGTACAAGACATGGATGGCAAATTTCCAAAATGAATACACTCTATATATGTTACTCACATAATACATGTTCAACTCTAATATTCAGAAACTTGTTAATTTCAAGAAGTGTCATAATACATCTTCAACTCTAATATTCAGAAACTTGTTAATTTCAAGAAGTATAAGTGGTTATAATCAATGTTTAAAATATGAGTATCGGTTGAAATATCTACATGCAAATTTGTGAACATATCAATGGATATATTAATATTGATATCGATTGCATTACATGGAAATGATGAAAATACGCTAAAAAGTAAAAATGTGAAAATTTAATATGAAACTTTAAGTCATATCATATGGCAGTTTGTCGATATTTAACAAATATGTTGGAAATATTGGCGAACTTTGTCAATTTTAAGAGTTTATCCGGTATGAGATGAAGCTTAGACTTTATCCCCCATTTCCATATCTTTCTTTGCTTTTTCTGATATTTGAACAGAACAATCGATTGCATCGAAGAAATTTCAAACAAAGAGTATAATTTTTTGATGTCCTGATATTTGCATGAAAATATAAGCGTATTTACTGATAATTAACCATCTTCAGGTAAAAAAAAGTACTGTAACTTTTGAGAAAAACTCCCCAATTAAAACCGCACTCTAATTCAATTTACACATCTGATCTACAAGAATTCAGACATGAAAAACAAGTATATGATATTATTATAAACTCATTACCAAAAATTTTGCAAAATCAAAAGTAAACTCAGAAGACACATCTTTACCAATTCAAATGAAAGAAGTCATTCCTCGTTCCATGACGAAGTAACATCATTTTACTGTACAAATATCATAATAAAACCCGTTTCTTGACCTATTGCCATTTGGTAATGGGATAGATTTACTATTACTAATAATTCTTTGGTTTCGTAGCGTGACATAGAGAAGTGGTACAAAGAACAATCATTATTCATTGCAGAAAAAGCATCAATCTCTCGAAGTCTGTTCCCCGTCGTGGCGTTCATTTATCTCGGTTTGTTGGTCAATTTGATCCACTCTTACAACCGAGTGTGTTGTTGATGAACGTGACCGAGTATCAGTTTGGGGATCAGATGTCTCATGGTCCTCAAAGGCGGCTGAGTGAGTTGAGTGACCAGTTGTTTTGAAGCGCTGCAGCGTGCTTCCTCCCGTGGTAGAGGAGTGCTCTGTTGAAATGGTGGAGCTTTGACCACCTAGGGTTAGGGACTTGCCTCCGTGCGTCTTCTTTTTCACCGCCATGTGCCATTTCTTAAGGGCCTTGGATGTTTGTTCATCAAAGACGGACTTTTTCATGTGCGAACCCATCTGCAAACGTTCACCACAACAATTTTACATCAAGTTCAATCGTATAAAGCAAGAGGCTGGACCTAAAAACTCAAGAAGAGAACTAAGATTTTTAGTGCTTGACA
This sequence comes from Crataegus laevigata, assembly GCA_963580275.1. Classification (NCBI taxonomy): domain Eukaryota; kingdom Viridiplantae; phylum Streptophyta; class Magnoliopsida; order Rosales; family Rosaceae; genus Crataegus; species Crataegus laevigata. The sequence goes on along the minus strand of OY756942.1, from coordinate 32,735,812 downwards.
CCGGGGTTGGTGGAGGGCTCGATGCCACGCCTCCCTGTAAAATTTCTAGTGACTTTACCACCTGGAGAAACCGAATATTGAGAAAATAAACGAAAATAATACCTGAGTTACAAGGGCATACAGAGGAAGTGTGATGTAGCTGCACAAACATTGAACCCCAACCCTGCAAAATTGTTTATACATATAATTACATATCAATCCAACGAAATATATATATGTACTTACCAATTTGACCTCACCAATCAATAGTATGGCAAACGACTCCCGTTAGAGCCAGCCAATAACATAAAAAATCAAAGGGGAAAACTGCTTACCCGATAATTACTTTTGCGATTGCGAGCTTGAAATTGGCATGGAAGCAAGATTTCAACCCAAATGAATGCTGCAGCAAAGTTTCATCCAAGATTTGAGCATTGGACATGAAGTGCACTTCAAAATTCAAAGAGTGATAGAAATATTAAGTAAGTGGGAACAGAGCATTACCCATATCCAGAAAAAGTATACAAATTGGAATGCGTTCTGCACATAACAGAATACTGATTAGACAACCAGTAAAAGAAAATATGAGAGAAATCAACACATAGCACTCGAGAAGTTCATATAAATTCAGAGGTTGGTCGAAATGCAGGTCGGATACACGATTTAGATATTGACTATTTATTAACACAGGTTCATAGATATCTGGTAGCAACAATTTTAGGACGAATACTTTTGTGTTCCTCTGTTTAAAGTGCATAACACTACCTGAACTGAAATTATGCAGCCACAAACATGCCTGACCTGGTTTCACACAAACTTTTCAATCTCTCAACTAATAAAAAGACGAAGACTTGTTTGAAAATTCAACATAGAGAGTAATAGATGATTTTAAACACCAGATCAACAATACCGCTATTATCTACCTTCATTCATGATTTTTGACTTTTGTAAAGTAAGAAAGTATTTAAGATGATCCCATTATTCGAATAAAAGATTAAATCCGGAATCTAGAATCTGCAAAGACAAGGCAATCCAATACCTGAAACAGCACGAAATGGATAAGATTAAGAATCAATTGAGGGCGACCAAACCAAAAATATTTGTCAGATCCTTGTACTAGAGGAATCCCTTGAACCACAGCATGCCTTTCTGCAATTTCACTGGCCATCTTAGTCAGGATGGACTCAAGTTCTGTTCCAACGAGTAAGATTATCTGCAATTACGCAAACTGTCAGAAACAACAGTTTTCAAACTAAACCAGATTAATTTTCCGCACAGAAAGACGCTTTCTTACGATGAGAGGGATCAAGGATGCCCAAAAGAGTGCCTGCATTCCTGAAAGAAGATTATGATACAGCAAAGTCAATCGACTAAATTGAACTATAAGGTTATAATAATATTCTGCAAAGGATTTTCCCGGAAAGAAGTAGCTAACCTTCAACATTAAGGAGCAAAAAGATCACAAATGATGCCCACAATAGGGGACTGCCAACGACATGAAGAAATAATTCAGAACAAACTGAGCGAGGCAAGATCTTCTAGTAAAATATGGCTGGTGATGGAATAAGAAGCAGATAACAAATATTGATATTACCTAACTCCAACGACAACCTTGAAGTCATCCTCTAATGATCTCTTGATATATTTTTGGAAGTTAAACTTACTTCCTGCTCCTAAATGGACCTGTACATTTGGCATTTCGATGAGTTGAAATGTCACATTCAATATAGTTCTGAAATTTTGTAAAATTGAGGAAACTCACAGTTATGAATCCATTGCGCAGTGTTAAGTAGTCATCCTTACTAACAGACCTAAAAAATTGTCGAAAGAAACATCCCTGCAAAACATGTTATAAGAAGCTCAGTTTTTAACATACACTATGAGAGCGAATCCAAAAACCCTGAGATTACCAACCGGCGGTGTTTTGGTAAGTCAAAAGGAAAGAAAATAAAAAATAAAAAATTGAGTTGAAGATGCCTTACGACATAAAAGAAAAATGGAATCCTAGTCCAGGAACTGGTGTGTGCTCTCACGAATGATATCTGGTGTGTAAATCTGAATCTCGAAGGGTCTGCCAAGTAAACGTAATCAAGTTTAGCTTCCAACGTAGATTTTCGCTATCAAGGCATGAGATTAGAATATTTATATTGACGAGTGAGGGTATGTATACATCGAGGGATTATATACCGTTGGACAACTCATAGTAATGACTTGAAGTCTGTGCCTCCCAATGCTTCCAGCCTCGAATCTGTGCAAAGAAGCGTTCAGCAAATATGGAATATATCATTCAAGGCAAAGTTAATAAAACTTTTTTGGAAATTTTGAGTTGAAATTTTTTTGTCCACATTGGCCATTTCTAAAATATTTCTTCACTTTATAAGGTCTTATCCTTTGTAGAAAATGATTGGAAGATAAACCTTGGAGAATAAAATTGAGTTCACCCTTGGAGTTGGACTTTGGAGTATAATTACTTATCAAAAATGGGCCTTGAGCTTTGAGGCTGATTAATTTAATTATTTTCGGATTTAATTAATTTTTTTATACTAATAGACTCATCCTTTCAGATGCAGTCTGAAGAGTTCAGAAAGAACCACACAAATATCCTTCTTCTACAATCACAAATATCATTCTGGTGAAGCAGACGTCTGTAGAACTACAAGCACTGAGGACGAAATTTATGTTTCAAGGACATTGCGGTAAGTAAGCCTCGATCTTTACTATTTCTGCATAATTTTATTTCATTGTTTGTACACTGTTAATACATATGTTTGCATTTATTATTTATTAGCATAATTAAGTTTATCACAAATTGTTGACATATCTCTAACAACTTTTAACATAGTAAGGTAGATTCATTAACATGAACGGTCTGATTCAAGTTCATTAGTTTCAAAAGGGCACAAGAGAATCCATACGTTGATATCCAGCTAATTGCTATACCTTTAGCCTCCCTAGCACCATCGTGATAAGACTGTATATCACGTGAAAGGCGGCTAAGAAGAATATGAGGATGTGCAGTTGGTGCAATCCATCAACTGATATAAGTGGCTCGTATCCCTGTTACCAAGAATCAGATTATGACCAGTCCTCGATTGTTAATAATACGGCTTAAGTTCAGTGGCGATGAAGAGGATGAACTTACAGGCTTGCATTTTTTATCACAGTCAGCAGCTAAAGATCTGCGTTCATACCATAAGAGCCTCCGGTGACCAGGTGTTGACTCCTTCTTACCCACGCTACATGGCAGCATAGTGTCTGCAACACTGCGTGGAATGCAGATTTCGGCAATGTAACCCTGCCCGAAAGCCAGGATCAGCGAAATAAAACCGACAATCATCAATTCTGCAACAATTTCACAAAGTCAAATGTCTATCCATAACTTGATATTTCTTGCAAAGTTTCAAATCAGAAACCATTTATAAGCAGTTTCACGGAGAAACATGATTGTTACCTGCTTTAACCTTCTCAAGAGATTCAAACAGAGCTACCTTGTGCCTATCCGTAAGCCACTGAATTGAAAGTTTTTTCGAAGTAAGAAGAAAGTAAATCAAAAGAAGCGCATAAAGCCACACTGTCAAATTGGCAAATTGATCTTAACATATCAACTTCCTGGTTTCAAGTAAGCATTTGTACTGAAAAAAAAAAAAAAAAAAAAAAAAAGGAAAAGGAAAGGAATACGAAGAGTAAGTGTAAAATTGTAAATTCATAAGCAGCCATGACATTGAACAAGATATAACCATGAGGGAGATAAAAATGTATGATTAAATATATTTAAGAAATATTGATATGAAACCCTTTCCCTTTCATTCAAATTCAAGCATTTCACACTTTCTTTTCCACTAAACAACTTGATTTAGAATTTCCTGAAGAAAAAAAAAATTAATTTGAGACCTCTAATTTTTAAGTTTAAATTTCATATGAATAAATGTTATTTCCAAAATTTTACGAGTAAGAGTTTAAAAATAATAAATTTCGTATTCAAATTCCACTGCTTTTTTTTAGATTAACCAAACAAAAAATTTACAAATTCTTTTAAATAAAACTCCGTCATTTCAATTTCGGTCATTTTAAAGTTCCAATCTTAAATTTCCTCGTCATATAGCAGTAAGTTAAACTATGCTAGCACACAAGAAACTTGAGCTGCGATCTTAAATTTTGACGAAAATTAACCATGGCAGTTAGCAACGGTGGAGCCACTAAGCCCTGGTTTGGTATTGAGGTGATTCTGAAAAATGCTAGTATAAAAAAAAGCTGACAGCTTTCTTGTGTTTGGTAAACATTGAGCTTCAGCTTTTTTTTCACAGTTTTGGGTGAAAAAAAAGCCAAAAACAGGAAGCTACAAAACCCAACTTTGAAAAACCGATTTTTTTCACTTATGTTTTACATAAAAGTTTACCAAACACTATAATACTGTTTTTTTTTCTTCTCAAAAGTGTTTACCAAACACTCTGCTGCTTTATTTCACAACTGCTTATTCTCACTAGCATAGTAAGGGTGCGTTTGTTGCACCGGACTGTTTCGGACTGGACTAGCTTAAAGGACTAAGCTGTACTGGCTTAGACTAGACTAAGCTGGACTAGCTTAGTGAAGCGTTTGGTGCAGTGTTGGACTAACAAGAAGAATAATTAACAAACTCTAATATTATATTATTTAATCCATAATTATTAATATTTTATTTTTATCCTATTTTTTTTATCCCTCTAATCCTTCCTTACCGCCCCATTCTCTCCCTCTTTTTCTCCATCTTTTTCTCCCTTGTCCGTTCCAATCTTTTCTTCAATTTGCTATTTTATATGAAAATTGGTTGTGAAAAGCATCTAGTCCAATGACTTTCGAATGTGAGTGGTCGAGGAGCAAGGCGAGGAGGAGAAAGGGGACAGTCTTAGCTAGTCCCATGGTTTTTGAGGGGTTTCACTAAGACCAGCTAGTCCCTGATTTAGTCTAGGCTAGTGAGACTTAGTCTCATTAAACCTAGTCCCTGTCAAGAACAAACATGGGACTGGACTAACCCTTAGTCCAGTCCAATCTCGTACCCTTTAGTGAGGGCAAACAAACGCCCCCTAAGAGTTTTAATTTTTTAAGCTTAAAAATGCTAGTTGTTTGGGCTATTTTTTTTTAATTATTATAACTCACCTAATATGTAGACACATGTCTCTGTTAAAGAATAAAATATGATTATTAGCATTATTTTAATTAATTCAACGATTCCTAGATTCTAGAGATAATAGTCAATTTTTAATATTTTAATTTTTTATTCTATTCAAAACCATATAGTTTTAGATTTTTTAGGAGTAAGTAATTATTATTTTTTATTATTTTATTCATTAGAAAATTTCATTTTAATCATTGACAAAGATTACTTTTTGATGTATTAATTTTATTTTATTATAATTTTTATTTTATTATAATTTTTATTTTCATTTCATTCATTGTAATATATTTTTGTTGTGAACATTTAGATATACTAATTTTTTTATACAATATATTTCGATGTACTGTAACTTCTTCATTTAGGTATATTAAATTCATTATAATACATTTCGGTGCATACATTTAGGTACACACATTTTGGTACTAAGATTTCGGTGCATACATTTCGGTGCACACATTTCGGTACACGCATTTCGGTGCATACATTTAGGTACATACATTTCGGTACTAACATTTCGGTGCATACATTTCGGTACACACGTTTAGGTACATTAATTTAATATTAATACATTTCAGTGCATATATTTAGATACATACATTTCAGTGCATATATTTAGATACACACATTTCGGTGCATATATTTAGGTACACACATTTCGGTGCATATATTTAGGTACACACATTTCGGTGCATACATTTCAGTACACACATTTAGGTACATTAATTTAATATTAATACATTTCAGCGCATATATTTAGGTACATACATTTCGGTACTAACATTTAAATATATTAGTTCAATATAATATATTTCGGTACACACATTTAGGTACATTAATTAAGTCTTTCAAGTTTGAAGAATGTTAAATAAAATTAATAAATTAAAAAACTCTTTTTTGGTCAAAAAAATAAATTAAAATTTGTGTATTAATAAATTTAAATATTTAATGGGAGATATTAAATAAAATGCACATTAATTATTTTGAATTAAGGACACATTAGGGACTAAAAATCAATATTCAATCTAACACCAGGTTTTTTTAAATTTTAATCTTATTGAAGGATTAAAGTTCAAAAACTCCTTTATTCATTTCTAACAACTATTTACACGTTTCCTAGCCCGTTTTTCGACTGTTTCGAAGGCACAGTAGCTTCTGAAATCTGCACGCGTGAAAGTCTATTGATTTTCTCATTAATTGATAAGTTTTTAGCCGCTTTATTTTTAATTTTTGATAGTGTTTATTTGTTTATCGTTTAAATTTTAAGAATTTGTACCCAATATTGCAAATTGTATCTTTAAATGTTTTTTTTTGTTAAATCTAGTTGAAACTTGAGTTATTTAGACTTATAATTTCTTTACTTCAAAATTTTACTTTTAGATTTATTAGCATACAACTTTAAATATGCCGGTTACAAAAAAATAAAAAAATAAAAAGATCAAACATTTGATTTTGTAATAATAATTTTAGGTTAGTCCACCCACTAAATAATTCATGAGTCCACTATTGACAGCTAGGTGAACAAAACCAGTTACTCAGTAGAACTGCAAAAAGGGACTAAAATTGATAAGGATAAATTGTTTAACTGCAGTTACAGAGAAATTAAACTTACTATTCCAACTTTGTGTAGGAACTTCTCTAAAACCAATGAGATGATGATGATAACAGCACAGACACCAGCAACAGCCCAGGTGGGTGTACGGTCGAGCTTCCTCTTGGTCTCTTCTGCTCCCATGGCTTTATCCAGCAACCCAGCAATAAGGCATAAGCTCACACCCAGCAGAGAGAAAGGCACCATCTTTTCGAATCTTGAGCTTCAGAGAGAGAACACAAGCAGCTGGCCTGTGATCGAACAATCTGGACAACCTTCCTTAATATTTGGAAAGATGACTTTACTGTATTTCCTTTCTGGGTTTTGAAGATTTAAGGCTTTTATTGTGGACAAAACGATATTCTAAACCGCTCAAACGTAATCTACAGACATAGAAATTTGACGAATGGGGATTTAAGAACAGTGGACAATGCTGAGTTGGTGATTTGGACATGGTTTCTTGGATTATGTTCTTGACCAAGAAAACCCCATTTCCCAAATTAATTTCTTTTATTTAAGTAAACTGTTATTAATTCTCTAAAAATTTTATTTTAAATTTTTTACAATTGTATTTTTTTTAATTATAGAAAATTTTGAATGTAAAATAAAAATTTTAAAGTATTAATAACAACAGCAGTTTTGATTTGGTGAAAGGATGAGAGCAAATATTAGTAATCAACGGGTTTGGTTTTGTTTTGTCTTAAATACCCGGTTAAACAAAACATTTAGCAAATTAATTTAAAAAGTTGGCAGTGTTTTTCTGAATTAAGACAGATTTTGCTTGCATTGTTAGCACTATTTAAGGACAAATTTATTGTTTGAATCGATGTAATTAACGTGAGTTGCTGAGGTCAAATGCTTTGGGTTCGGGGATATTACCTCTTCAGTTTGGTGCACTGCTCTCTGGCTGGCTGACCAATCAGGTCTTCTCCTTTGGCAGCCGTGGAAAAACAAAAAACAAAACAGAAATATGACATGGGAAAGTGTGGATAAATTGTAATTTATATTATTTTTTCAACTTATTAAATAATTATATAGTTTATTACCCACCAATTCAGTCTTCAGACCAGAAGAACACCAACTTGGTGATTGTACTAACGGCATCAGTGATTAGAAAGGACGAGGTCGGATCCTGCAGGCAAGTGCGGGTTTTTTAATTAGATTAGAGATGGATTGTCTGCCCTCTCTTTCTCATTTCCTCTCTATACCTTTTTGTTTACGTCAGTATTTTATATTAACTTTTTAATAAAAATAATAAGATAAAAAATAATAATTATATAAAATATTGACGTAACTTAATCGTGACCACAAAAACAGAAAAACATAAAAAAGGTATGAAAAGGCGGGAATAGACAATCCATTTCCTTTTTAATTCTAATGCGTACCTAATCTGCCATATGCATCATCTGGACATTGAGGTAGGTTGTACGAAACATACCAAACTCTGCTTTCAGCAGTAAACGCAGCTTAGAGCACATAGCTTTTAGTTTCTTGACGATGTCGTCTCTTTCCATGTCAATTATTAACGACCGAAATGCATGTGAGTTATTAATGGCTTTTGTATTGTCTTTTTTATTTTATTTTATTTTTCTTAACAAATTATATTAACTACATTTATAAAAAAAATAACGAAAAACTCTCGGCATTGTTTATTTTAACGAAAAATTACATTTTATACTAAAAAGTCAATCATAGTACTATTTACTTTATCCTTTATTTTGTCATTTTCGTTAAAACTTAAAGTTTTCAAGTCTTTTTTATTAGTTTTCCTTCAAAAAATAAATTTAATAATGTGGTTCAAAGTCGTCTTTAATGAAAATCGAACCTAAGATCTCTTAATTTACAAGTGAAGAAAAATACCACTAGGCCGTAGTACTAAGTAACTTGTAATTTTTAGATCCTCTATTTTTATTTTCCTTCGAAAATGAAGCAACATGTGGAGCATATGATATAGTCGTGTATGAAAAACTTATTGCAATCTGCATTCATGCGATGCAGTGCATGTACCATGTCATTATTCTCTTCATTTCTCTCGTTACGCAGTCTAAAAAACCGATTGTATAAGATATCATAGCAAAATTCTAAGATTCAAATCATTTGCTTGGATTAAAGTTTTATACATATCAATATGGTATTACTAAATTAATCACGCATTTGATCAATTGATAGTATGGTAAATATGCTATATATTATCCCTTAAAGCTGGATAGGGAGATCGTAAATTTGATAAGTTACGAGGAAGTTTTTGTGGTAATTTGGGCTCGTTTGGAAGTACTTTTGAAATGACTAAAAATACTTTTAGAGAGAATATTTTTGAATTCTAAAATTTCAAAATTCACTTGAATTTTTACATAAAGATTGTTACAAAAAATGTTTGTTAAAAGCAATTTCGGTCTTATAAATGAGCATTTGTTAAGCAATTAGAGGAGATTCACAACACAAAGTTGACAGGATCGCAATTCAATATTCGACCAAATTATGCCTAATCCAAATTTTAAATGTCATATCATAATCAAAACATAAAGTTGATTATCCTGAAAAAAAATATACTCCCTTTCTAGTTGTTTTTAGTATATATTGATTGTTTTAAAAAATAATAATATATATATATATATATATATATATATTGATTAAAATTTGCAAATTGATGATAAAATTATGAGGATGAAAAGATAAAAGAATCTTATATCGGTAACAGAAGAAATTTTGCATGAGTTTATAAGAGGTTTGATTATTTTTCATTTTGTCAATTAGTTTTATGGTGGAACATCAATTTTCTGCATAATATCAGAGCAGGTTGGCCCACGTGTAAAGCCTAACGGCCACATGTGCTTCACGTCACCCAATACGCTTTGTCCACCAGTTTGGCTTGAAAATTTACTACATATAAAAGGAAACATGTGAAGATATGAAAGTAAAAAATATTTTACATCGGTAAAAGAAAAAGGTTTATAAAAGATTGAGTTACTTATCTATTATCAATTAATTTTATAATGTAACATAACTTTTTTTAATAACAAAATAATTTTGTGTGGCCTAAGTGCTAATTCAAGAATTACATGAATACTTAAAGGTAATTCAGGACTTAATCAAACATTGGTCAGCTCACTAGCCAATATTCTATGAAGAGTTTAAAGTTTTTTTTATTTTTATTTTTATTTTAAATTTACTGTGATATCACGTCCATCTGCCAAGCAAGCACAACGTGATGATTCACCAAAAATAAATAAATAAATAGCACAACTTGATTGTTTATCCAAAAAATAAACAAAGGCAGATTGTCTGCTTCCTAATACTGTACTTTTTTCATTTTTTTTATTTGTGCGGTAACGGTTAAGTCACGTCAATATTTAATATTAATTTTTTTTATAAAGATAATAAGACAAAAAGTAATAAGAATATAAAATATTGACTTGACATAACCGTAACTGTACAAATAAAAATAGTATGATAAAATGAGGGCAGATATTCTGCCTCCAAAATAAACAATAAAAAAAGCAGCACAACTTGATATCCATCTATTCACATTGTTCCATTGACGGACCCAGGTGCAGAGGATTCGTCAATTGTGGATGCATTCGATTCGAGGGAGGAGGCCAAGGTCAGTGCCCTACATGTTTTATTTACACGTCAAATTATTCGAGCATACATTGCATTAATTCAAGAGTTTCATATGTTTTGTTGTGTCACATTCACATTGATTGTTGGTATGAAAAAAAAAAGAACTATTTTTGTGGGCTACACTATGAATCACGACTTGAAAATTCATAGAGTGACAAGAAGGAAAAGTGTTTGATAGTTGTTAATTCAAGTTGATTTTTAAGGATTTTTTAAATTTCTTATAATTTTTTTATACAACAACATATGTAGATTAAATGGTGGAGAATAAAGTGAATTGAAGTATCATATTTGAAATAAAGGTTTCTCACTTAAAAGTGTTTAAAGAATTATTTATTTATTATATACATAATATATTTAAACTACAAGTGGGTCATTATCAATATTCAAACATAAAACTTCATACGTGCAAGTGAATAAAAATAATTGTAGATTGTAATATTAAGTAATAGAACATGCATTATACTCAAAATTTTCAATTCAATTTCCGCTCCATATAATATCATTTGTACAAAAATAGAAGAAGAAAAAGTTAATTTGACGATGCATTGTTTGTTCTGCAATGATTTGAGAGAAATAGCTCAAATAATCCATAACCAATATTATCTGGGGGTGTTTTGAATTTTGATATGGCTTCATGCCTTATGAATCTTGACATGGCTTCGTGCCGTTAAATAAAATTTGATGGACATTTTTTTTTATGAATAATCAATCAAACTTGTAAAAGTGAGTTTGGATCAATATATTGAGCCTTTCTTTTTATAGAGCCGTTTTCCATACTTTTTTTTGTCTACACATTCCTTCCTCTGATATGCTTGTAACTGGGCACAAGTGAGTGATCATGCATGTTGACTTAGTGATGGGCATTTTAAAGAATTTTTCATGTGGTGAGATTCATCCCACACGGTTTGGGAAAGGTTGATCAATACAACTTCTTCTGATGCATTTTCTATGAGGGTCCCATGCGAGCGACATTCCCAATTAATTTGAGAACTTTGTTTATGGCAAACTTCTTATTTTAGTCCCTTGTACACTTGAATTTTCCAAGTCTATATAGGACATCACATGATGTTGAAGTCCTAGCACTAAAGGCCTCTGATGGAATTCTCAAAGAAGCAGCTCCCCTTGTTTTTTTTATAATCTTCTTTTGAATTTTCAAACCCTATTTGCATGGGATTATGAACCCATTTGACCCAAGATCCAAGCTTCTTTCCAATATGACAGCAAGCTTCATTATCTCTTTTTTTTTTTTTTAAATCTCGAGCATAGTTTTTGTGAGATTAGTGTCCAGTGTTCAAACAGGACTTGGCTTCCAAATTCCTCTTATCATCAGCTACCTCTCACCTTCTCCACGTGAGCAGCATTCCCACGTGAGATGCAGACTTCGCTTTTACTTTTTGTAGAATTTGTAATTACATGGTCAAAGTAGCAGGAGTGAATTTAGTTTCTATAAACCAGGGATTCGTTCCAGTTTTATGGTTGCGTCTAAAATTTGATATCAGACTGCCAACGTATCCTTAACGGAATTAAACCGGCGTAGTTCGTGGTGTTTGAAATGATTTGTGTTGTCATTGTCTCCGTGCTTATGCTGCAAGTTTTGTTGACTTGATCTAACTTAATGGGTGCTTGAATCTACAAAGTCCACTTTGGTGAAAAATGATGGGCCCACGGGCTTAGCTTCCATTAGCTCGCTGAAAAGCTTACCTCGTATTTTAATCCCTAGTACATTAGGACTTCATCTTTGCTTGACTTTTCCACACGGTTTCATAGCAATTCAATCCTATTTGAAATAAGATTTTGTAAGAATGAAAGCACCCCACCCCCCTTTTTTTTTATTGTTGTGAAAAAGACTTATGGCACTTTCCTTTCCTCTTCAATTCTGAACTCTTCATGCTTTTGATTAATATTCCAAATTCACAAAGCCCAAAATTTAGACAAGGAGCCGTGGCTTTCTTTTTGCACTCCATGTGAGCCAAATCCCATGTTTGATGCGGCTTTATGCCATTGATTTTTGAATTTTGATATGGCTTCATGCCTTGTGAATCTTGACGTGGCTTCGTGCCGTTAAATAAAATTTGATGGACATTTTTTTGATGAATAATCAATCAAACTTGTAAAAGTGAGTTTGGATCAATGTCTTGAGCCTTTCTTTTTATAGAGCCATTTTCCATGGTGGAATTCTAATTTTCCGTACTTTTTTTTTTCTACACCTTCCTTCCTCTGATACGCTTGTAATTAATTGGGCACAAGTGAGTGATCATGCATGTTGATTTAGCGATGGGCATTTTTAAGAATTTTTCATGTGGTGAGATTCATCCCACACGGTTTGGGAAAGGTTGATCAACACAACTTCTTCTGATGCATTTTCTATGAGGGTCCCATGCAAGTGACATTCCCAATTAGTTTGAGAACTTTGTTTATGGCAAACTTCTTATTTCATTCCCTTGTACAATTGAATTTTCCAAGTCTAGATAGGACGTCACGTGCCGCGAAGTCTAAGTACTAAAGGCCTTTGATGGAATTCTCAAAGAAACAGCTCCCCTTGTTTTTTTATAATCTTCTTTTGAATTTTCAAACCCAATTTACATGGGATTATGAACCCGTTTGGCCCAAGATCCAAGCTTCTTTCCACTCTGATAGCAAGCTTCATTATTCTCTTTTTTTTAATCGAACTATATGTACTTAAATATAAGCACCGAAATATATTAATATTAAATTATTGTACCTAAATGTGTGTACTAAAATGTATGCACCAAAATGTTAGTACCGAAACGTATTATATTGAGTTAATGTACCTAAATGTTTGTATCAAAATGTATGTACCGAAATGTGCGTACCTAAATGTATGCACCGAAATGTATTATAATGAATTTAATATATCTAAATGAAGCAGATAAAGTACATCGAAATATATTGTATAACAAAAAATAGTTTATTTAAATGTTCACAACAAAATATATTAAGATGAATGAAATGAAAATAAAAATTATAATGAAATAAAATTAATACATTAAAAATTAGAAAAAAAGTTAAATAATTAAAAAATCAAAATATAATTAATAAATGAGATTATTAATGTATCAATGGACTAAAATTAGATTTTGATCTTACTCATAGTTTTAATCTAAAAGTTATTTTTGTTAAAAATTAAAATGAAGTTTTCTATTTTAATAAAAAGTTAAAAACCCATAAATGTTTAATTAATAAAATATAAAATTAGAGCGCTTTTATCTAATTAATCCACTTAATTACTTGCTAACGGAATAGAAGTAGCGCCTTAACCTAAAAGATCTCGATATGATTATGAACGGAACCATGCATTTATAAGTTGCAATATTATTTTATCAAACTTGCGACGCGTGAAAAAGATATTTTACGAACTCAGCTCTATATAAAACCAAATCAATAGGGTGGTTTGGTTTGGACCGTTTCTTCTTCTGGCTCTTGATTTGGAATCGACTTGGTTGACGTTGAATGTACTGCATGCATGCGTCAAGTCACACAGCTTCTGCAGTCAAAATATCAAATGGTGATGGGTCTCTGGTCTCCATAAACTTTAAACTAGAGGAGAATGGTCAAAATATACCCAAGAAACATTAAACAGTAGAAGATAATACACACACACACACAGAACTTAGGTTGCGTTTGGTACGCAGGACGGGACGGAACAGGGTGGGACGAGGCGTTCCGTCCCGCGTTTGGTACGCCTAAAACGAGTGGGACGAGGCGTTCTACGGAATAAGTTTTGGATGATTTTTGATTCCACCTCCCCCTGGAACGGGGTTGTTCCACGTCTGTGGGACATAAAATTTTAACATTTTAGGACAAAAATACCCCTTGTCTTTTTCAAAATTACAACATCCGTCTTGTCCTGTTCTGTCCCGTCCCATTCCGTCCTGTCCCGTCCCGTCCCGTCTGCGTACCAAACGCACCCTTAACACCATCTCCAACCCTGGGCTAAAAGCCAAATTACCCCCCAAAATTTCTCCCCAAACTCACTCCAACCCAAGGGTAAAATTCGGGCTAAATGCTAAATGCTAAACCAAGGCCAGATTTCCCCCAGAATTTAGCCCAGAAATCGGTGTAGGCTCTACCAAACTGAATGAAAATATTTATCGAAATTTAAATTTTTTTTGATTAAAATGTTCATAAAATTAATTTACGATAGTCTACATATTTATTTTTTTTAAATTTAATTTAAGAAAAAAAAATAGCCTAAGTTTATTCTTTAATAATTCCGGGCTAAAATTTTAGGCTAGAAAGGGTTAGAGCAGAAAAACTGTTTCTGGGCTAAAAGCTAAATTTTTCGGGCTAACAAATTTGACTTTTAGCCCAAGGGTTGGATTGATTTTAATGAAATTGTGTGGTTGAGATTAAAACACAAGCCATACAATTTCAACCACACAATTTCATTAAAGTTAAATCCAATGTTGGAGAGCGTGTCCCCATTTTTTTGAAAAAACGGGAATCCCTCCCCTTAGACCATCTCCAATGGTTGGGCTAAAAGTCAAATATTTTAGTCCGAAAAATTTAGCTTTTAGTCCAAAAAAAGCTTTTAGTCCAAAATTTAGCTTTTAGTCCAAATATTTTCACTCAGTTTGGTGGAGCCCACACCGATTTCTGGGCTAAATTCTGGGGGGAATCTGGCCTTGGTTTAGCATTTAGCATTTAGCCCGAATTTTCCCCTTGCATTAGAGTGCTTTTGGGGAGAAATTTTGGAGGGTAATTTGACTTTTAGCCCACCATTGGAGATGGTCTTAAGCAATATGTGTGTGTGTGTATATTGCTTAAGGGGAGGGATTCCCATTTTTTCTAAAAAATGAGGACACGCTCTCCACAGTTGGATTTAACTTTAATGAAATTGTGTGGTTGAGATTGTGTGGCCTGTGTTTTAATTTCAACCACACAATTTAATTAAAGTCAATCTAACGGTGGGAAGTGTGTTTCCATTTTTTTGAAAAAATAAAAATCCCTCCCCTTAAGCAATATATAGATATATATATATATATATATATGAATATGAGACCAAGAATCATAAGAAGCGTTGACAGAAGCATAGGACCCGCAACTGGGAACTCTTCAGTGTTCAAGATCAATTCGACCTCTTGAACGCCAATAAGAGCAACTCTAGCGGTCCTGGTTGCTCGAGGGACAGGCGGAAAAAAAGGGCCCGAGGCCCTGTAAAGCTGCTCCAGCGTGGTCCGGCCCGAGGGAAGGTGGAGGCCCGAGGGACGAGCCCGTGAAAAGTTGACTGACCCAGCCACCCAGTGGATGCTGACGTCAGCATGACGTCACACTAATTATTTATTTATTTTTTGTCAGGCGCGTGCACCTCACACGCGCGTGGGGGCGCGTCGCCCGACAACTTTTCAGAAAAAAAAAACTTTTCAGTTACCGTTGGGAAGCCACGTGGCTTCCCACGGTCCGTTCGATCCCAACGGATCTTTAATTTGTCCGATTTTCAACGGTAATAAAAATAAAAAAAACTTATTTAATATCAACCGTTGATCTGAGATCCAACGGTTGATATTATTCTGCTTTATAAATTTAAAAAAAAAAAAGAAAAAATAGTTTACAAAATCAGAAATGTTACCGTTGTGACACGTGGCACAATCTGGAGTGTTGGAATTCAATTTTTTTTAAATCCAACGGCAGAGATTAATTAGTTGAATAAAAAATTTAAAAAAATTTAAAAAAATCTATAAAAAATTGTAAAAAATCTGTAATTTTTTTTTAATTTTTTTTATACTTTTCTATAAATACCTTGTCATTAACATCTACCTTACACCACAATTCCATATTTTCTCAACTATTTCTCCTCACATTCCTATCTTTCTCTCAAAGTTTGAAGCCAAATTTTTTTTTAAACAAAATGAGTACTGCTGCAAGTACGAATTAGACGCTTCTTGAAGATGTTGCGTTGTGTGCTAGTTGGGTTAAAATTACTCAAGATTCACTTTCGGGTAATGAGATGCAGTTGCGAGAAATGTGGAGTCTTATTCATACCATTTATATTAAGAAAATGGGTGGGTAAAGAACCAAAGATTCACTGTCCAGTCGTTGGAAATTACTTAATATATCGTTTAGTTTGTGGAGAGACGCCTTGACACAAGCTAGTGCTAATCTTCAAAGTGGGGAAAGTTTAGTGGATCAGGTAATAATATATTATTTATTTGTTTGTATTATTTAATTGTTTAGCTACTTTCATATTATTTATTTGTTTGTATTAATTATTTGTTACCTATTTTCATTATAATTATTATGTTGT
This sequence comes from Crataegus laevigata, assembly GCA_963580275.1. Classification (NCBI taxonomy): domain Eukaryota; kingdom Viridiplantae; phylum Streptophyta; class Magnoliopsida; order Rosales; family Rosaceae; genus Crataegus; species Crataegus laevigata. The sequence goes on along the minus strand of OY756942.1, from coordinate 32,719,207 downwards.
ATTATTTATTTGTTAGCTACTTTCCTTATAATTATTTGTTACCTACTTTCATCATAATTATTTATTCTCCCGCATTGTATAGGAATTTCAAGCACAAGCTTGGTATGGTGCCAAAACCAAAAGCAAAAACAAACCATTCACCCAGTTTGAATGTTGGAATGTTGTCAAAGATTGTCCTAAATTCAGAGTTGTGCCTGTTGTGAGAAATGTGTAATCGGATTGTGACACGTGGCACGACGTGATTGGTTACAAATCTTATTGGAAATCCCTCACCAATAATTGTCCTTTCAGATAATGACACGTGGTATGCCGTCATTCGTTAAAAATCTGGTGGAAATCTATCCTCAAAGATTGTAATCGGATTGTGACACGTGGCACGATGTGATTGGTTACAAATTTTATCGGAAATCCAAAATTACAAATAAAATTATTTTGAATTTTTTTTATAAATAAAAAAATCCAAATATTTTATTGCTATTGGCTTTTCGGATAATGACATGTGGCGCTCCGAGAACGATTAAAAATATTATCTGAAATTACAAATAAAATTATTATGTATTATTTTATAAATAAAAAAATACTAATATTTTATTGCCAATTGTCAGGGCTATTCAAGTGCAGGGGTGGAGATGCAAAAGGCAATTGCCAGCGGAATGCACTGTTCATTAAGGACAATTACTGTTCACTGGGTGGATTGAATAGTATATTGCCTGGAGGGCTCCTACATTGGAGTTGCTCTAACTGTGACCAAGGAACACCAGCGTCTGTGACACGGATCTGGAACTTGAACTTAAAACCTTGGTGCTCGAACTTGGGCTCGAGGTTGCACAGTCTCAACGACTAGGAATCTAAAACCCTAGTTACAGTTATTTTACTAGGGCACTTTGATTTAGGCGCCTTGTTTTTTAATTTTATTGATTTAATATTTGTTCCTTTGAAGAATTTGATTAAGCATTTCCTACAATTTTGATGATTAATTTCATTTTATTAGAGGTTCAATTTTACACATTCCATTTTTTAGATTTTTTTATGGTTTAGTATAATATTTACTTTAGTGAATTAAATAAAATGTTCAAAACTCATTGTCACATACATAAACATAGTAAATGCACGTTTGATTATATTGGTATATTCGATTACCAAATGTCCATACTTTTATTTTCAAATGTATCATAAGTTTCAATTTTTTTTTTGTAAATATATGTAAAACTTTACAAATTAATAAAGTTTACTTATGAAAGTATTAATGACATTGAAAAGCCATGATTTAATATTCCTAGATGGTAGGAAATTAGTTGTTAGCTAGCTTAAGTGAATATATGTTAAATAAACAGAAAATTATTGAAATGGCAATTGATCAAAGCATCTTAATCAAATTTTATAAAGGAACAAATGTTTAGTCCGAAACAATTTAGAAAAAAATATGGGAGGTTCTAATTGCTCCTTACGAAAAAGGACATGTACGATTTAATGGAGTCATCGAGATTTTCTTTTGGATCACAAGGAACCCAAGGACCTATGAAGCTAAAAGCAAGCAAGAGTGGTTTTGGGCCATTTAGCCACACTAGCCTAAAGTTTGAGCCCAAATTATCAGAACCTCGTTATCATCTTTTTTTTAGTTTTTAATTTTTTTTAAAAGCCTAAAAATTTTTGTTATTTCTGGCCCTTGAAGGTTGGTACAAGGCGTAGCTCGATAATATCGAAACCCAAAATTTGTTTGCTTTTCCGGTGAAATACAATCTCTCTCTCTCTCTCTCTCTGAATTGTGAAGTTGAGAACCATGAGTGCTCTTCCGAGTTCCTTCGTTTCAGTTCCGTGTCACAAAACCCACTTCTTAACTGGTAATAATTCTTCCTTTTTTGTTTCAGTGTTTCCAATTTATTAGTTTCTAATTTTTCCTCTGAATATTTTTGTACGAAAGATGGATCACTCTCTTGAGTGTGCCTGAAATTGTAGATTTCTCAGCTGTTTTGAACTGACCAATTAGTCATTGAGCTCTCTAATTTGATGGGTTTGTTTCTTAAATGCAAGCTGAGGCTCCATTTCTCAAGGACTAGAAGATTTGAATGTAACAGATGCCAATTTTATAATTCTCTGATTTTTATGGGTTGTTTTGTGATTATTTTCACATGAACATGAACATGACATTTTACTTGAGTTGAGCAGTTAGAAATTCATTTGAAGGGTATTGTCAGATTAATTTCTTAAGCATTTAACGCTTGGAAGTTTTCATCTTTGATTCAAAGTGCACTGGGAAGTTTAATTATCCAGCCGGTGTTTCTTAGGGCCGGTTTTGTAACTATTTCGCTTGTAGTTTTCATTGTTGTGTGCTATAGATAGAGGAAAACTATATGGGAGTATGGAAGAATGGAGAAGGTGATAGTGGAAGAAATGGGAAAGGATTCAAGTTTTCGTTTACATATTATCTACTCCATTTCAACCGCCTCTCTTCATCCTTCTCCTTCCTCATTTCTACCATACGCTTTCCTTGTATCTCTACCACAAAAAGTGAAAACTAAAAAATGGCTAGTAAAAACAACATGGTTATGGAACGAGCCCTTAGCTTGTCGATTCATCTTCCTGTTCTATGTGATTTGCCTTGTTCTTGGCCACTTCAACTTATTTTGTACACCATGACTTTATATATGTGGATAATGAGTATCAAATGTCTCTTTCATCTTGGATTGACCCAACACATTGCTTGAGATTTTGTCTACTATGTCCCAATTTCATGTTGCAAAACTTGTAGATTTGATTTTCACATGCAAGTTTGTTGTTTATCATTGCCAAATGTTTGATGCTAGGTTCTTCAAAGCCAACCTACCATTGTCCTTTGAACGTTGGGCCCAGTAATCTAAATGCTGCATTTCAGGACAAAGCAAAGCTTACTTCACATAGAAGGTCACTTGTTGTCCGAGCTGGGTATGCATACTTTTATGCTGTCAAAATTTTCAGCGTTTCATTATTATTTTTATCTCTTAAGTCTTAAATGTCTTTTAGCTGGCCAATTCTTGTGTAATGCTTCTCTTCTTTTCATATTGTTTTTGCTACTACAGAGCGGATAGACCAAGTTCTGCAAGTATCTTCGTTGGCGGGTTTGTATTGGGGGGGATAGTTGTTGGAGCATTGGGTTGTGTATATGCACCTCAGGTATGTTTGAAGTACTCACATTATGTATCTATCACAGTTTGACCTGTTACCATTGCATTGGTTTGTATTCTTTGTGGTTATTTATTGGTGGATATCTTTGGTGCCTCGATTTGATGTTGTGATTGTTATTGCTATTGCTGCTCAATCTGTGTGTGTCTGTGTTCTCGCATGCCCTCACCTATACAAGCCTGTATTTTTGAATTGACGATTCCTGATTGAATATTTATTCATTGTGTATCACACGGCCTTTAGAGTGTTACTGCACTACCATTGTCTGATTTTTAACGCCTTTTAAGGCATAGGCTCTGCCCCCTCTCTCCTGTCCAAAGATTTACCTTCTAAAGGATACATAAAGTTGTGTAGTTATCTTGTTAAATGATATTTAGTGTATGTGGTTTGGATGTGATACATAGCTGATAAAAAAGGAGCCAACTTCTTTATAGCGACGCAAAAGCATGTGTTTGATTGACATATCATTCATATTCCCAGATAAGCAAGGCACTAGCTGGAGCCGATAGAAAAGACTTGATGAGGAAGCTACCAAAATTTATTTATGATGAAGAGAAAGCTCTTGAGGTGAGAATTATTTTGCTTGCTGTTTCATCTTAGTTTTTAGCAGTGAGAAAGAATGTCAGGTTTATGATAGTTTCTAGATATGTAGAATGGGGAATTAATCATTAAACGAAGATTTTATATGCGCTTCCAGGGCCTTTGTGTGTGGGGTTGTACTTTATCTTTATTGGTCAATCCCATATCACTTTTGGATCATATTTGAACTTATATGTTTTCTGTTATGTATTTCATGACAATAGAAAACCCGCAAAATACTGGCTGAGAAGATTGCGCAGCTAAATTCCGCCATAGATGACGTTTCTTCTCAGCTGCATGGAGATGATGCCCCGAATGGAGCCGCAGTGGCTTCCGATGAAGTTGAAGCTTCCATATAATAACAGTTTGCAGAAGTTTTGTTGAACTTGTTACATGTGTCGATCACTGGGAAAATAATGTTGTTAATCTTCTTGTTCTCGTGTGTTTTTCTTGTTTATAATTACATCGAAAACAACGTCAGTAACTGAAAGCCATCGTAGTTTGCTGGAGTACTTATTTGCTTTAACACTATCAACTATTTTTCCCTTTGATTGGAGTCTTGTAGTTTTTGTCTGAGAAACCATGGCGCATTAGTTGTCTTCAGAAGCGAACGCGATCTTTTGACTTTTATTAACGACTTGTCGTTTTGAGTGTGAGTTGGGCCTTAAACCAATCCAATTGTAGCCACCAGGCTGAAAAGGAGGACAATGCTCCTACATGGGTCAGAAAGATTTGGAGCCCATATATAGCACTTTATTTTATTTTTATTGTAATTGTATTGAATGAGAAATTTTTTAATGTGCCGAGAGCAGAGTTCAATACACCAAGTGTAATAATACAATTGGTTGGAAATTTAAAAAAAAAATTTCAACATTGTATTATTACACTTAGTGTATTGGGTCGTGTTTTTTGCATACTGAAAAAATCTCCTATAAAATGGGTTAAGACAAATGGTTTTTGTATACTCTTTTTCTCCTAAACATTTTAGATTATTTGTCTCTTGATTTGTCTTTGATTTATCTAATCTAAGGGTCAGAAATAATTAAAAATGTGTATGCTAATAAAAAAGCTGTGCATAACGTTATTAACTTTGCTTAATTTATCGTTCGCAGATTATAACCAATTGATTACATGAAAGTAACCCCTTAGTATGACGAATGACGATGGAATTTGTAGCTCAAATGGCTCAACCGTCGATCATTTCATGCCAAATCATGTGATCGACTCTTTCTCTCTTAATATCGTTGTCAATGGAGGAAGAGTCCGTAGAATAGACTAGGAAACATATCAAGGGATGGAGAGAATGTTGGTTGACGCCGATTGGTTTCAGTCATGTGTATATCTAGTCACATATTGAAAGAAACATGTAGAATTATCAAAGAGATGGGCCGAATGCCCACTTTTCAACAATACCGATGTTGTTCCCAATTTGGTAATTACCACCTGCACAATCCATCAGATGAGAGGTTTTATCACAAACAAATCGATGTTATTTAGATTGGAGTTATGATATTTAAACTATTACTTTTCTTTTTCTACGGCCAATGCAGAATTCAACAAAACAAATATACATTTAAATGATGAGAAAAACAAACACGTGAATATATTTAAATGATAAAAAAGACGAAGACGTGATTATATACCATTAACGAGTATGACACAATACTTGGCATGCAATAGAATATTCCATGCATGGACCATGGTCCATGGCCATGCATCGAAATAAATTCTACTATGTGTGATCATTCGTGATTTCAAATAAAGGCTGCGATGCATGGACATCAGAATTTGACTCCAAATTTAATAATAATACTCGTTTTGGACTCGTATGCATTATGCATCTCAACATGTCACTGTCAAGCAAAGAGAAAGAGGAAACAAATATGATCACAATTATTAATCGCCCACGCTTGTTTAAACAAATTAAAACGAATTTGTGGAGGTAATTAAGAACTACATTATTGTGGAAGAGTTTAAGACGCCAGCTATAGATCCAACTAATTTCCAGAGCCAATTGCCGACATGGAGTTTAAATTGCATAATCACTTTCAATTTTTCGTTTAGTGATAGTTGTATCTATTTTGGTGGAGATATCTCTTATTCTACTTAATTAGATGCAATGATGATGAATATACGAAGGTTTAGGGTTTTAATTTTAGAGAGAGTTTAATAACAAGTGTCACATCCGGGCTCGGGGTCCACCACATTCCGGGTCCGACCTCTGCCATAGCACGATATTGTCCTCTTTGGACCCTGACCACGCCCTCACGGTTTTATTTCTGGGAACTCACACGAGAACTTACATGTGGGTCACCCATCATGGGAGTGCTCTCGCGCGCTACTCGCTTGGCTTCGCGGAACTCCGAAGCCAGTGAGCTCCCAAAAGGCCTCGTGCTAGGTAGGGATGAGAATATACATTTAAGGATCACTCCCATGATGGGTGACCTACTAGGAAGTTCTTGTGTGAGTTTCCAGAAACAAAATCGTGAGGGCGTGGTCGGGGTCCAAAGCGGACAATATCGTGCTATGGCAGAGGTCGGGCCCAGGATGTGACAACAAGTTTCAGCTAATCGATGACACATCAATGTTACGAATCTCAAAGAAAAATTTGACACACTAATTGAGTTTAAAGGGGGTGTATTCAATTGGAAATTTGAGAGATTTTAATAGATTTATAAATTCATGAATTTTTATGGAGTCTAATTGATTTGTAGAGATTCTATGTAAAATTTTGATTCAATTCCCTCAAAATCTCTTGAGGAGAGGTGAGATTTGTAGATACTAAAAATACACTACAAAATCTTTCCAATTCCCTCTAATTCCCCAACTTTTTCAAATTCTTTAAAATCAAATTCTAATTGAATACACCTGGAATGTTATAAACTTCTTTAAAATCTTAATTGAATACATCTAGATTTCTAAATATTTTAATAAACTATCTTAAAATCCTGATTGAATACCTCTAGATTCATTAAAAGAATTAAAACCCCTCAAAATCCCAATTGAATACACCCCCTAAATCATTCAATAGGAATGACCAGAAAATTTGATACACATTGTGTCGTTAATAATGTGTAACATTACTCCCTCGAATAAAACTTATAGTTGTCGAGTAATATCTTGTAAATTCGAGTGGTTGAAAGTTGAAGCTTACCTATTTTCTCAGCCATTAAGGCCTTCATAATGTACTGCACTTTGGAAGTTGAGGTCAACCGAGAAAATTCAATGTTTGACATGTATAGCTCCTTAATGAAGTTTTATTTCAATGTTTCTACAATTTTATACCTTTTTTATTTTTATTTTCAGAGAAAGGCTTTTTGCAATTTCATTTTCTAGCCATGCACTCTTCTCATAGCATGTGGATCGATTGAATAAATGAAACGAGAATTCAATGACAAAATTGAAAGGAGAAGTGCACAAGAAGAAAAGGAGGGGGAAAATCACTACCTCTATCCAACCGTATTTTGTCGGATTGGATTACACAAGTTTAAATATTTGAGGTTGAAACTCAATGAGTTTAAATCATTCAATAGGAATGACAAGGGACTTCATCGGTCAGGGGTCGCAGAGAGGGGGTGTTTTCGTGGAGGATGGGGATGGGATAATCAAACGTATTTTCACTAATGAACATTTTTTTCGGCTTTTTCTTTCTAAACCCATTTAGTATATAAAGGTAAAACATGAATTTTAAAATAAAACCTTATTAGCTGGGTTTATAAGGAGAAATATTGGATCTGAATAAAAATTTCTCAAAATATTTTCTTATTCTATCTTTTTTTTTTTTTTTTGGCTTTGTAAAGGGATGGGACTCGTGTTTCTTGCAAATAAAGAATCCTAAGCACATATATGCCATTGATGAGTGAAAGGTGACTAAGGGAAACGAAAGGTATGTGCGTGACTCATGTCCATTATTTGATGAAAATTATTGGCATTTGTAGGTCCACAGTTTGACGTCCGATCGACACCTTCTTGTTCTATACATATTATATATATGGCTCCTTCGGTCCTTCCTAACTCTCAACAACAAAATCCCCACTGATCTGAAACACGTGAAACAACTGCGATCATATACCACTACCAAAATAGTGAACTTCATTGATGGAATAATTAATTGACCTTTTATACACATTGATCTGCAATATTGCCTGTGTGTTATACATGATCAAAGCGATATCCTTCTACATTCCTATTATTATAATAAATCAGTTTTCAATATGTTGTCAATACTCGATCAATTATGTCGTTAATGTTTGGTCGAAATATTGTCGATATTTGATCTGATCAATATAACATGTGAGATTTGAAATCTAAATATATAATTGTATGTATCAAATCAATTAGTTTTAGGGTATAATATCGTCTAAAATCTATGCATATGAAATGAATTTAGTAACATATCGTTTGAGATCACATCCGTGGTCCATGTGAAAGCACAATGATTGAAATTGGAATCTTCCAAAGTAACTAGTATCACTTCTGAGTCCAGTGAGAATAATCAATTAGTGTGGCTAGAAATTTCACTTTTCTGGGTCCAACAGGGAGAGACAGAGGATCAAAGCTTGTCTCTTTCTCTTTTGGTTAGGTATTTGGTCTAAAAAAAGCGCAAAAAAAAAAAAAAAAAGGAAACAAAAGGGAAAGGTTGGAGCTGGATAGGTTATTGAGGCCGTCGAGGGTTAAGAAGTGTCGTTAGCTCGAGAGTTACTTGTATCGCTCGAAAGCCAAATGTACTCAGAGTGTTAAGTGTAGTTAGCTTGAGGGTTACTTGTATTTAACTCTGTTTACTGACTAGAATATAATTTTATACATTTTGAAACGAAAAATCGTCTGTAATGATTTGCTGGGGGAGACCGGAGATGTTGAAATAGTAGCACGTGCCTTGCCAAGTTGCCAATTATTCATTCATAGTGCCAACGGTGGTCCGCCAATTAGGGTTGTCTTGTCGGTGGTCGACACTTGAGGCAGCAATATATATGGCCATGCAAAGAGCAAACATATATATCAACCATACAAAGGACTTAATTTTTTTATGTGCAATTGATTTCTAGCTGGTCATGAAGTTGACTACTAATAGGCCACTTATGTTTTATATGTGAACGATAAATTTGATGCTAATTTATTTTTCTTATATATATATATATATATATATATATATATATATATATACACCTCTTACCAAGACGAATTTTTATTATTTATTTTTTAAATTGGACACTCTCTTAACCGTTGAATTGGTTTTAATAAAATCGTGCGGTTGAGATTAAAACACAGACTACATAATCTCAAACACATAATTTCATTAAAGTCAAATCCAACGATCAATAGAGTATCCCTAATTTTTTTTTTAAATGGAAATCCCTCTTGTGAAAGGATTCCTATATATACACACACATAAGCTCTTATATAGCGAAAAAATATACCTCCGGCCAATTGATGGAAATGTCTATTTCTAAATATCATCAATTATTGAATTGATTAAATATCAACAATATATAGATCAAATATTGACCATATAACAATTAAAGATTGATGAAATAGCAATTAAATTCGATGACATACTAAAAAACTGATCAATTTAGCAACTGAGATTTGAAAGTTTATCATTTTGATTAATTTAGCTCTTACAGTATCATTCAGCTATATCTTTTGATCTAAGAAAATTGCGGTCAACTACTGTTTAATCTTAATTGCACACTGGTTGATAATTTCCTTGTACCATAGGTGCGTTTGGTACGCGGGACGGGACGGGACGAGGCGTTCCGTCCCGCGTTTGGTATGCCTAAAACGAGTGGAACGAGGCGTTCCACGGGACAAGTTTTGGATGATTTTTGGTTCCACCTCCCCCCATGGAACGGGGTTGTTCCACGTCTGTGGGACATAAATTTTTAACATTTTAGGACAATAATGCCCCTTGTCTTTTTCAAAATTTACAACATCTGTCCCGTCCTGTTCCGTCTCGTCCCGTTTCGTCCCGTTCCATTCCGTCCTGTCCCGTCTGCGTACCAAACGCACCCATAGAGTCCAAGAGAACGAAGTTCTATATCGTTGTACGTGACTAGTCGCGAACGCTGTTTATATAGTAATTAGTATTACGTGTCTATGTATGTACATTGTCACTGACGCGTAAGCACAGTTGTCAAATTCAAATATTAATGATGGACTTGATGGTATTCATGTAGAAGACTCCAAGCTAATCGATCGCGCCTTCCCCAGATAACACTAGGGTTTCATTATTTTAACTAACTAGACTAAGGAAAATTTCTGTGTCCACTGGCGTATTGTGCGGCTAATATTCAAATGGCACGTTCAACTTTTTTATAATTATTTCAACTTGATTATTTAATCGATGAGTAAATTGTTGTAATGGTTCATGAACTTTAATCAAATAGGATCAATAGTCTCTTAACTAAAAATATATTATTATTGATTTCTCAACTCATCAAAATGTGTAGTTATAGTCATTTTCTTCAACTTCGCCATAATTTTGTCAAAATAAGTTATGTTGGAATGACCATTGCTACAATTGGGTTAAAGTTGAGAAACCATTGCTCCAATTGGGGTTAGTTGAATGATCATTTCTCCAGTTAGATTAAAGTTGAATGATCAATGGTAATGAATTTTTAGTTAAGAAACCATAGCACGTTCGTTTTGATTAATAATAAATTTTAGTTGATGAACTATTACTCTAATTGAGTTAAAATTAAAGATGCACCCTTAACCGATCGACCTCCAATATAATACAAATGCTGACTGTGATTCTTGATGTCTACGTTTTCTGGTAAATCTGGAAACATGCATGCAGACGTATGCATTTGCTGTAGAATTTTGGTCGACCCAAATTCTTGGTTGGACAGACGAATTCGAATTTGTCTAATGAGAGAGCCTGCCTAAAGAGAATTCTAATTAATCTAATATCCCATGTGATTTGTTATATTTGTCCTGGTGTGAATGCAAGAAAAAAAAAAATCAAGGTAGCGATTTGTAAATAGTTGGATATATAGACTCAATACTTTTGCATGTTTTATATGACATTCATGAACTGGCATGTGGAGGTGGAGCTAGCTAGGTACCAATATCGTACGTATGTGTATAATATAAGTATCGTACGTATGTGTATAAATAATATATGTAGTGTTCGTTTGTCAACTAATCTGGCCAATTTTTAAACCGTTAGTAAATTATGTTGATTGAACGGCTCAGATGTGATCGTGTAGGAAAATTTCTCACTATTGTTACTTTAGATATGTAAATTTCAGTGGAATAAATACTAACCAACTCATTAAAATTTCAACACGGTAGGTCTTACGTGGCATGCACTGTATGTCTCACAACTCGCACACATTGCACATGATTCATCAAATAATCAACAACACGATTTCAAACGTAAATCCTTCCGTAAAAACATTTATAAAAAATAGTACGGAAAAATGATTAGAATTCTCTTCCCTCCTATTCTCATCATCTTTCCTCTCCTCCTCCCACTCTTCACTTTGCTTCTCTCTATTATAAAAAATTAATATAAGATGTTAACATAGTTTAATTGTGATCATTCAAATAGGAGAGGAGATGAGAGGGGGAGAGGGGGGGGGGGGGTGGGGCGGGGTGTGGGAATTAAAAAAAAAATGGAGGGAACCTTGCTCCACGGAAAAAACCACGAGGCAAGTGAAAGGACCCCTACCTTGATCCCAAGCTCAATTAACTAGTATAATCTCGTTATAGTCCACAAAATATTCACCATCACCAAACACGTACACCAATCACTAGCAAAAATAAAAAAAATAAAAACATAATAGTAATTTAAGCCTAATTATATAGTCAAATACCTTCTAATAAAATAATATTGAAGCCTAATTAAACGCAAAATACAGTACTTAAGCACCCGAGGTTTTCATGGTTAAAATCTTGGAGAACTTCTTATTCTTCCTTCAACTCTCTTATTTTATCTTTGATCTTCTTTCTAATCTAACATATGGCAGGAAGATTGGTGTATAATAAAGTTCTCTGCTATGTAGTAGCAGACTACTCAGAGAGGATCCAAATCCGAGAGGAATAAGGCTACGCAGACTTGTGGGTTACATTCAACTTGTCTCTTCTTTCAATTAAATTGTTTTTTTTTCTACAAACGGAGTAGGAATGCGTTTAGTCTAACAATAAACTAATAATAATGTGATTATCTTTCATTTAAAATTAAAGAAAAATATTGTCACTAAATTGTAATACTAATAACTTATTTGAGTTCTTTCTATAATTACCGTCCGGTCACAACTTAGCGCAACAAACAAAAGGCAAGCCGAAAAGCTTGAGTAGTGTCCTTAAGCTGGAGTGCAAATTGATCCCCACGTGGCAAGCTCCAACAATGTGCTCACATGTGTAATCTTCTCATTGATCCGACCCCAAAAACTGAGGAGGATTCTCGCGAGATCCTCTTTGTGAGGATTTCGGAGATTCTCAAATCACAATCCGTTCATTATATATTGTGTGGTAAAAAATTATTGTAAATTTTTTTATTTAAAATTGAATATAAACAGTATTTGACGAAAACTAAATGAACAATGTACAATGAACAGACGTAATTGAAAGATTTTCAGACTCCTAAAAAAAAGGATCCGACAATGATCCTCTCTCCAAAATTAACCTTAAATTCATCCTTTCTCCGACAAGTGTTCTGAAAAATGCTTCAACTCATAATTATATTTACTTTCATCTTATGATTTTTAAAATAATAAATAATCTTCAAAATTTAACTAATTTCTTCTAAGACATATCCAATTTTTGAAATAAAACTCAAATTCTAAATTCTAAATTTATCTTAACTTGCTCCAACCCTTGAGACAAATATGAGTTATAACCCAAAACTTATTTCTAGGACAAATTTAGTCCAGGGTTCCCACAGGCTTAATGGGGTTGACCCACCATATATGTGCACTTTTTTTTCGTTTTATATTTATAAATTCATTGAATTCAATGTTTAGAATCTAATATGATCAAATTCAATGGTAAAAAAAAATAAAAAATCTAACGATCCAAATTTAAATCAAATAGCTAAAGTAATTTTAAAAAAAAACTTTTACGTGTTTCATATTCGTTCATAGTGTTTCATGAGTTTCGTGGTGTCAGTCTAGTGATTTTTTTAATATTTATCGAAATCTAAATATTTTGGGTTAAAATGTTCATAAAATTAAATTAAGATAGTCTAGATTATTTTTTTCTTTAAAACAAATTATACTAAATTCATTCTTTAATCATCTCGAGCTACAAATTTAACCTAGAAAGAGTTAGAGAAGAAAACTGTTTTTGGGTTAAAACTAAAATTTTCTTGATTAAAAATGGTAAATTTTGACTCAAGTGTTAGAAATGGTCTACGCACTCAAAAAATTTCGGAGTTTCGCGTTATATATTCTGATTGGCACAGCCAGTGCTCATTCTTTTGGGTTTCACATGATTACATCAAGCAAAGAAGGCTGAGTTGGAAACTTTCGACTAGACTGTTGGGCCGGATGTTGAGTTCGTCCGACCCTCCATGAAGCTCCTCCCTGTCGGTTCCGTCACTAACCTAGACCACTCATTCGTGCAAAAATCAATTTTTTTTTTCTAACATGCAAAATCAATCTAAATGATGATAAAATTAACAATTTGACACAATACACATCTTAACTACGTCTCGACAAATAATAATCCGACAAGCTATTCAAGTTGGATTTTAATTCATGTGCAAGCTGCATACAAATACAACATCTCCTCCTACTTAAGACTCTTGTCTTCTTGCAGTCAATTAAGCTATAAAAATTTCACCATTATAATTTACCAAAACTTAAGTAATTAGTGTTTCTTTTTTATTTTTTGCGGTTGTAAACACAAATAAAAGTGGTGGGAACCAAAGTGCCGTGTATAAATAGTGGACATAGAGCAAGCACAAATTATCAACTTGTACAAGCACCATCAATTTTGTAGGAGATTTATACTCCAAATTAAAAGGCAAAGCATGCGAGGCTGATGGGTCATGCTTCTTCTTCTTCTTTTTCTCTTCTCCTATATATTCTCATCGATGATCGGCCTCAGATTCCCACCACTCTCTCTCTCCCATTTTTTCTCAGCCATGTTTGCTTTTGTAGCTGGTTCTTCCAGGTTCATCTTTCTCTCTTCCTTTTTTATTTCCTTTTTTTTCTGCTGAATTTGTTTTTTAAACCCATCAAGCTATTTCCTTAATCTTGTTTTTGTTCTGAAACTTCTTGAATTTTATGGATTATCGATGAGTCCTTGATCTTCTGGTTCTTGAGTTGTTTCTGGTCACTTTTCGTACTTTCTCGTGTTTGGGGGAATGATGGGTGTTTCTATCATTTCTGGTGTAGGTTACTTTTAAGTTATTTTTAAGGGATGTGCTATCTATAATTTTTTTTTTATAACTTATACATCTATTTTTAATTTACAGTCGTCCGATCAATTACTTTTAAAAAGATCAGATGATAAAATTTAATAAATAATATGTGAGAAGTAATAAAAAAAAAAAAAATGGTGAATATCACACCTTGTTTTTAATTCGTTGGTTTTGCCTTTTCTAACGAGAGATTTTGTATGGTGTCCAAAACACAGAAATTGTTATCAAGTATTTTTCATATTTTATTCGCACTTTTGACAGTCTGAGATCGAATCGACCATTCATAGTTTTGTAGCTCAAAGAGGGTGACACCAATAATGGGACTTGGATCCTCTCCTGATCAAGAAATGCGGACCGTTAGATAAAAATTCAACGACTACAAATAAATAATCTCTTTAAAGTTATAATAATTATAGCCGTTGGATGTTGGATGAAAATTTAATGACTACAAACAAGAAGTTTTTTCAAAGTTATAATAATTATAACCATTAAATTTTTATCTAACAGTCTACACTCTTTGATCAAGAAGATCCTCTCCTTGGGAATGGGAGAGGATCCAATACCCCAATAATGCATACGCATTTATCTCTCAGCCACAAAAATAAAAGCAATGTTTGTTTTGTTTTTGAATTTTTCCATAATTTCATTTTCGTTTTGGAATAAACTAAAGCTTTAAGCTATTTTTGGGTTTGAAGTACAAGAAACTTTTGAGTGTGACGCCTTTATTCGGTTTTTTTATTATTTATTTTTATTTTTATACAAACAATAAGATTAGACAAATTTACAACATACAATAAATATGAATAAAAATATCTAATTCATCATGACAATTAAACACTTTAGATTTATTTTTATTTGTTTTTGTCAATTAAACTTTTTCTTTATTCTTTCTCTTGTATGACCCATCAGTATTTAACGGTGGACCGTACAATTGACCTAAACAGAAAAAATTTTATTGGCCCTGTTCCAAATTTGTGGCATCTCTTTTTTCTCCCCTCACTAAATATGATTAATCATTGTCTTTGTTCAGGCTTAGGAAAATGTTCACCCTCTTAATTTGGTGGTGATACTGTTTACATGCACATGAATTGGCATTTAAGCATCAGATCCACCAAATTAAGAGTGTCCATGCTCTTTGGGAAAATGTCCTACCTTTTTTTTCCTTATTAACCACTGTCGTTTTACTTTGTGTTGCCATTTGGTTCATTGGCCTTTCGGGGTTGCCCTTCATGTCTATCTTCTTTATATATGCTAAGACGAATTCTGATTGAATTTGGACTCTATACACATGGCTAGGTTTCACTGTATGCCACCTAATTAGCTGTTTTAAAAAAAATAAAAATAAATAAATGATAGCGTTAGTAAATGCTATGACAAATTCTAATTGAATGTTATGCTTAATTTGTTTTGTTTTTCTCTAATCTTGTTTTTGTTCTGAAACTTCTTGAATTTTATGGATGATTGAGTCCTTCATCTTCTGGCTCTTGAGTTGTTTCTGGTCACGTTCACGTGTTTGGGGGAATGATGGGTGTGTCTATCATTTATGGTTTAGGCTACTTTTAAGTTATTTTTAAGATGTGTGATATTCATATATCTTTTTTTACTTCACACACTTTCTCTTAATTTGCAACGGTCAGATCGATTAAATTAAAGAAGATTAAAAGACAAAAATTAACAAAAAAATATGTGAAAAGTAAAAATAAGTGTTTAGATATCACATTTTATTTTTAATTCATCAGTTCTATCTTTCTAACAATATATTTTTTTTGTGTGTCCAAAACACGGAAAGATTGATATCAAGTATTTTTCATATTTTTATTACCACTTTTATTGTTTGAGATCGAATCAATCATTCATAGTTTTGTAGCTCAAAGAGGGTGACACCAATAGTGCATGCGCAGTTATCTCTCAACCACAAAAATAAAGAAAAGTTTGTTCTGTTTTTGGATTTTTCTGTAACGTCATTTTTGTTTAGGAATAAACTAAAGATATCTTTTGCTTTTGAAGCAAGATAAACTTTTTAGTGTGACGCTTTTATTCGGTTTTTTAAACAAACGATAAGACTATATATATTCATTAAAACTACATAAAAATAAAAAGTTTGAATACAAAATTCAATAAATATGAATAGAAATATCTTATTTATCACCACAATTTAATACTTTGGATTTATTGCCTCTCAGTATACAGTGAGTGGTCTTAGATTCGAATCTCGTAGATAACAAATTCGATACTAAATTAGGTTGCCTATTGTGTAGTTTAGTTTAATTTTTCCTCCCTTTAGTATAAAAATATCCATATACTAAAATTAAAAAAAAACTTTAGATTTATTTTTATTTGTTTTTGTCAATTAAACTTTTTCTTTATTGTTTCTCTTGTGTGACCCGTCATTATTTATGTTGGATCGCATGGATGACCTAAACAGAATAAAGTTTATTGGCCGTGTTCCAAATTTGTAGCATCTTTTTTTTTTACCTCACTTCTTTGTTCAAAATTAGGAAAATGTACGCGCACTCTTAATTTGGTGATGATATTGTTTTCATGAATATGAATTCGCATATCATAATCAGATCCATCAAATTAAGAATGTCCGTGCTCTTAAAAAAATGTCCTACATTTTTTTTCCTTATTAACTACTATCGGGGTTGTCCTTTATGTCTATCTTCTTTATATATGCTAAGACAAATTCTGATTGAATTTGGACTCTACACACATGTTTAGGTTTCACTGTATGCCGCCTAATTAGCTGACAAATTCTAATTGAATTTGGACTCTCTACACATGTTTAGGTTTCACTGTATAATGTCTTGTTAGTTGACAATTTTTTTTTATAAACGAGAGAGTTAGTATGTTAGATTATTAGGAAAAATGAGATCGGTAGAGATTGAACCATCACCATAGTGCATAGGTATCATTGTTTTTCGTCACCGCGGTAAAACACCAGATGTTGTTAGCTGTCAATTAGTCCAATTTATATCACCTGGGTTAGATTAAGGGAATATCTATATGGTTGGATTGCCAATTTAGCAGAAAACAACCCAAATGTGAGTAAATGGTAAAATTTCATGGAAATTAAGAAGGTTTTTAACAGTACTGCTACCCAGAAATTTCAAAATATATGTACAAAATTGTACAGTCCTTAGAGACGCGCAGTGTGGTGGGATTGAATCGAGTAGTGCCAAATGTTAGTACCTTCATGGCTATTTCCTCCTCCCCATGTCATCAACTTTTGGTGGCTTTCCTTGTAATGCTCAGATTCCACCTGTGATTTTTGCTTTGTATTTTGCTTCCTTGGCTAACCTTTTGTGCCCTCTCTCTCCGTGTCAGGATTTTTCTTTTGTTTTAGTAGGACTGCTGAGAAGTGCAAGCACCTCCTATAAAGACACTGCAACGCAAACACATTAGGTCAGTTTTGAACAAAAAAAGAAGCGAAGTGCGAAAGTTTAGACTCGAAAAGAGTAAAAAAAGAAGAAGATGGGTTTCTGGACGCTGTTGGAGGTGGCTTGCATGCCAATTTTCCAAGTTCTCATAATCAGTGTGTTGGGAGCTTTGATGGCAACTGAGTACTGGAATCTTCTCCCATCAGGCGCCCGAAGGTCCATGAACAAGGTAGGCACATACATAGTCGGTTTTTTCACACATAAGTGAATTCTTTTGCACACAAAACAAAAGCAAATAAGTACGTGATTTGAGAAAATGCAGGTTGTGTTTGTGGTGTTCACTCCCTCACTGGTGTTTGCAAATGTGGCCAAGACTATTACATTTGGAGACATTGTTTCATGGTACGTTATGCTGCATTTTGTACTTGGTCTTAGTCTTCGCAGCATTTATTTTCTCTTCAATGTAGTTAATTGCAGTCTTTTGAAGTCATGTCATCAATATGCCGATGAAATTATTGATATCAACTTTACAATAATTGATATGTTGTCGATATGATTCAGGTGGTTTATGATTGTCAACGTCGCACTTACCTTTGTAGTTGGAGGGATTCTTGGATGGATTGTGGTAAAGATTTTCAAACCAAAACCTTATCAGGAAGGTGTGATAATTGCTGCAGTTTCATCAGGTACATAGTCAATTTTTATGATTTATTTCTTAGCAGCAATATAGTAGTTTGCTTATCAAGTAATCGCCAATCTTGTTGAATAGCAAACTTGGGAAACCTTCCCCTCATACTTGTCCCTGCAATCTGCAATGAGGATGGAAACCCCTTTGGCAATCATAGTGTTTGTAGGACAATTGGACTCTCATACGTATCTTTTTCCATGGCGGTAATGCAATTATTAAACCTCTACTGTGCATGATCTAAAGAGAAAAGGAAGTAATTTGAATGCTAAATCACAAATTACTTGGTTATTGCAGCTTGGTGGTTTCTTCATTTGGACCTACACCTACCAGCTGATTCGAACTTCATCTAGTAGATGGAAAGCGCTTCAAGCAGCCGAGGAAGCTCAGGAGGCCGCAAAGAGGCCCAACACAGATTTGGATGCTAACGGGGATACTCACCTTCTCAAAGGAGAAGATGAAGAGCAGGGTGCTATTGTAGTGTCTGACACTTCTGTAAACCAAGCTGTAAGTACCCTCATATATCTAAAATTACAGCAGTCTGGCTACGTATGTCGTATATATGCATATATTTACTCAGCCTGGTTGTTTGGACGATCTGGATTGCTCAATGACAGATAGTAGCCCCTGATGAATCAAACGTACCATTCAGCCATAAAGTACTAGCATTCGTTCGCCAGATTTTGCATGAGTTACTGGCACCACCAACACTTGCTGCAGTGAGTTTTTGTAACATTTTTTGGCTATATTTCAAGGTCTTTGTAAGACCTCAAGACTGATACTGAACTGAATGGTTTGCTATCTTGTATTATTAGGTTGTGGGATTCGTCGTTGGGGCAATTCCATTTCTTAAGAAAATAATAATTGGGGAAGACGCCCCTCTGCGTGTGATCGAAGACTCTATTACACAACTTGGGTAAGTACCTTTCAGATTTGAGCATAAAAATTACATTGTTTAAATCAAAGCTTAAGCATCCCTTGATGTTCAATCAAACAACTTTATACCAAAAACTGCACTGTGTGTAAAATTAACGGTAAATGCCTTACGCAGGAACGGTACAATCCCTTGCATCACACTCATTCTTGGAGGCAATCTGATCCAAGGTAATGGAAATATATTCGACATCGGAACCACTCTCTTAGTTTCTGGGATGGGAGACATATTCTAACGAAATAATATTGCTGTGTGTTTAATTAAACAGGCTTACGCAAATCAACGATCAAAGTGCCTGCCCTCCTCGGAGTGATTGTTGCCAAATACGTAGCAATGCCAGCAATCGGTATTCTTATTGTAAGAGGAGCGGACAAACTAGGGTTTCTCCCATCAGACCCCTTGTTCCACTTTGTGCTGATGATTCAGTTTACCCTGCCGCCTGCCATGAATATCGGTAAGCAAATTGCATCAAATGCTCGGAATGCGCGCCATCCTGAGTCATTCGATCAGGAAACCTTAAAAAGTTTGTAACAAATTCCGTATGAAAGTACTTATAGGAATACGTGATTCTACGCAGGTACGATGACACAGCTGTTTGATGTGGCTGAGGCAGAGTGCTCAGTGATCTTCCTGTGGACATACTTGGTTGCAGCCTTCGCACTTACCATTTGGTCAACAATCTTCATGTGGATCTTGTCCTGAACTTCCTTGAGCAGCAAGCAATCCCTTGGGTTATTTTTCCCACATTTTTCGATTCGATTGCCTAATTTGAAGTAA
Source organism: Crataegus laevigata (assembly GCA_963580275.1). Lineage (NCBI taxonomy): Eukaryota > Viridiplantae > Streptophyta > Magnoliopsida > Rosales > Rosaceae > Crataegus > Crataegus laevigata. The sequence goes on along the minus strand of OY756942.1, from coordinate 32,699,321 downwards.
TTGTTTTATTTTTGGGGTATAATTTTTGTGTGCATCTGTAGATCTCATGGTTTGATTTATTTATTTTACATGGTGTGTAGTAGGAGTAGGGATTAGGGTTTCATTGGGTTCTTCATAGCTCAATGTATCTCAAGGACAGCTTTGTAACATAATGCATCCGCATGCATTCGTGGAATCGAAATTAGTATATTGTTGTGATCCATTGAAATACACCGATCCGACGAGAAATTTGATACTTGCTATTTGTTTGATCAGAGAAATTTTTTAGTGTGACAATCCTAGTCCCAATCCCACCCATTACCCTAACGAGAAATATGATACTTGCTCTTGGACGCAAAATGGCAAAAAATTGATGTAAACTAATCCGCATCAGGCTATGAGAAATCATGGAGAATCATATGCGAATCGAGTGAGCTCATTCGCTTTGGTCTTCTTTGGAAGATCTATGATTTGGTAGCAAAGAAGGGTGTAGCTTGGAGCCCGCCATGTCTTCAAGAACACCTTCCTGGATTTTGGGGATGGTTACTAGGAAGAGTCTCTGGCATGAATTTCTTAGTCGAGTTCAATGGTTTAACAGAGCAAAGGGATCATCAATAAGACTTTAAGCACACTTGGGGCCTTAAAGCAATTAATTAACGATACCGAATTAACTAATAAAGAGATGGAACTAACAACTGCCGTAATGAACCTAAACTAAAGATGGAAAGAGTCACTCATTGAATACCTATTTATTAAGAAGACTGAGTTAGTCCTAAAGTTGAAAGACAAAGGTAGCAAGGCGAAAGGAACAAGGATTATTTGTTACACGACTTATCCATTTAACCGGCTAGCTTTTCGAACGATTTCCTTTGGTTGCTATCCCCTGCTCTTGAAGGATTGGATTTGGTGGAATCATCTGGGTTTAAAAAGCTTTTGTCTACTTGAAAGGTTTTTCGTTGTTATTGGATGTTTCAATCTTTCTTTTTTGGTCGAGCTAGCAAACTACCTTTGATAACCTTACTTCTCTGGTTTTCAGGTAAGGATTTCTCTTCCTTAGCATTCACATTAAACAATTAAACCTATTCCTAAAGTGGAAGGCTTTGATCCGTATAGCACAGGATGATGGATATCTTGAGTTAATAGAGCCAACCAAATCTTGCCTACTTAGTGTGTAAAGATTACAGCTCTAGAAGATAACGGGCATCTGTGAAAGCGTCTGCACTTTCTTCATTCTACTCAGAAGGAGTTCCAATTCCTATTGGTTTTGGCAGAGGCAAGAAAGGAAGAAGCTAGGCTTCACCTAATCTTCCAATCAAAATCTTACGCCAAGAGGGCAAAAAGCTATAGGGAAATCAATCGATAGGATTGCATCCCTGGCCATAAACCGCAGAAACGTCCATAAATGGTCATACAATCAATTTAGCTATCTAGACCTAGCTCGATATCAGTAGAAGATAGAGCCGCTAGCTCGACTGAGGATGGTTACGTGCTTGTCTGAGAGGAAATGGGTGGGGCAACTCGACCGTAAGGAGAGAGAGAAGCTAGTGTAGGGACGAGAGTGACCTAGTGTGGGACGAGAGTAACCTTTCATTTTCTTCGTAAAGAGTGTTCCCTGAGCAGCGGAGCATTTATGAGTGGATGTAGCTGTGATAGCTTAGAGTTTCACTGATTGGTATGCCAAAAGACTTTTTATAAGATATTATAAAAAAAGAGTTACTAAGAGTATTGCTAGAAATTAGACGTAAGATAATAGAAGTCAAACTCTTTTGCAACTCTGGAGAAGGGGTATCAAGTCGGAGACCTCCATAGATTGATCTATAACAACTATTGTGCCCAAATCGCCTACATTTAGATCGGTCGCAGTTTAAGGTGAAGGTTCAATTGATCTTGCCTTGCAAGTAGGCAGCGCCTCGAGAAAGACCATAAACATAAAAAAGAGGAACTCAAGCAGGTGCTGAAAGACCCTTTCTCTTTCCTTATCGTCTAGCAATACCATTTACATTTGTAGGAATGCATGGGATTACTTTCTATAAAGCACTTTAGGTGGCTCTACTACTTCCATAGGCGGCCAGATGAGCTGAATGGGTGGCAGGAAGAAGAGCTGATGGCCCAGCTGTAGACTTCAATGTAGAGGTTGGGAAACTATGTGCTGCTGGCACTAATGAATGATGACTTTATCTTAATTAATACCTTCCCCTTTCTTTGGTAATGGCAACCACGAGCTAAGCGAGGAAGTCTCCCTAACTTTGCAATTTCTGATTCGATCAGGGATCGTTTTACTGGTATTGATCGGAATGTTGTGGAATAACTAAGTCACTTGCTTTAGTTGCCGTAAGATATTGTAGGTACTTAAATGACTAGGTGCCATAAAATAACGTTATTTTCATATTCATATCGGGGAAAGTAGTGGGGGCAAATAGTGGCAAGAGGTTCTTTCTCTCATTTTCCCTTCTTTTCTACGGGGACGGCTAAAGCAGCAGAGAACCAATTGGCTGCGTGCATTCCATCCGCAACACGCAACTCAATCAGGATTAGGAGCTATAGCTAGGGATTCTGTGATCAACCGCTTTAACGAAGTGCCCTTACTAGGTCCGAACTCGATGATGGAATGGCTGGGCTGGGCAAGGACTATGGACGGCACCTAGAATCAGAGATAAACAAAAACGTTTGTCTTCCTAAGAAAGCTTGCTTGAATAAAGGCTTACAAACGTATTCAATAAATCCTTTTTTTACTTGCCCTTGTATTTTCTTTTTTTTTTCATTCTTTCTGGTTGTGTGCTCGATCAATCACATAAAGATTCATCGATAAGTATAGGTGAAACCAACCCCCGTCATCTAGAAGAGGAAGTTGATTTCAAGTATTCTTTGGAGTAATGGCCTTCGCACTCTATTCTAGTCTATTTCTCTTTGGGCACGACTTCCAAGGAAAGGGATTGAGGTGGGCTTTACCCAACCAGTTGGTAATATTAAAAGCATCGTATAATTTTCGCACTTGTAATTTCTCCAACTGCACTCTTTCTCGGAAGAGGAGGAAAGGAGCATGCAAAAATCACTTTGCTTTTCAAACATCCCTAATCCCTCCTTGCTTTTTCCAATCATTCCCTCCGGGCTCCAGCCCAACCTGACATGCCATCTAAATTGTAATTGCATTAAACCTCAAGAAAACATTGTGATTAAACCTCTTGAATCATTGTTTCACGGGGCAACCCGTCTTTAAACTGCAGACTCTTTCAAATCTCTTAGCTTAATACTCGATTTCCAACTCACATACCGTAAGTTCAAGCAGTACACAAACTATACTAAATGAAGCTATACAATATTTCTGTGTGTCCTATGACCTCTCTTCGCTGCCCAAGATGGTCTTAGAACCAAGCTCCAGGCTCACGCCACCGTTCCACACTTTTCTCATCTTAGAGGAGGGTAATGGGGAGAAGCAAAGTTGCTGGTCTACACTAGCGATAGTTGGAGCTTTGGCCTGTTGGGCTGGGGTTCCACAATCTCCATATGAATAAACACTGTCTGCAGAACGCTGTATGAAATGCTACCGTCCATTTTTCTAATCTTCTGTTGTTGCTCATCCACATACCATTCTCCGCCTCCCTTCTCACCCCTTGGTGTCAAGTACACTGGCCCTTCTATGCCGTACCTGCAAAGGATCGAAAAAGAAAGAGTTCACTAATATAAACCATCTCCATAAGTTCATCTTAACAACTGGGTCCATTCCAGAATATTTCAGAGAGCATCTGGAAGCACGCATTATAAAAGGTCAACCAATTTGTCATCAAGCACAAAAACAGGAGACAGCAAGTTCTATTGAAAACACCCTCAAAATATTTGCATGCATCTGCCCAACACGCATAAAAATTAATAGAATTACTTCTGAGCTTAGAAAACATACTTGGGCACAAATACGAAAAACCCATTGGATCTTATTCTGACTATTCTTGCCTCTGTGTCCGTTGGCCTACATGAATGAAATGCATTATTATTAAAGAAAGACACAGGGAGAGGGGAAGGAAGAGCGAGACAGAGGCAGACAGACAATGGTTCATACCGTTTTTTGAAAAAAATTACAGTATGGAGCTCCACTGAGGCTCGACTTGCCATCTGGGCATTCCTATGCCGATAATTTAAATCTGTAGCAGAAATAAGTGAAGCAACACTCTTAGAGCTCAATATGTACAAATCATAAATAAAGTTAAATAAATTGCTTAGCGCATAGAAATGAATATAAATGATTTAATCTTGACTTAGAAGAGCAATAGGAAAGAAATTTTTTTATTACAGCAAACTATACAGAATGAGCACATATGCAATCTTGAATTACAAACCGAGTGGCTGAACAATCCTTAGCTCCTTAAAAGCTTGATAATTTGATATGCGTTGATGTGCAAGTTAGCACTGAAATTAGTAAAAAGAAAATGAAATATTTGGAAACAAGCCAACTTGTTATCAGCTTGTGGGTAAGGAGCCAAGCATTCTTACTCTAATATTAGTTATGAATATGCAAAATCCAGCCACATGGGTAATATTAAGGTTTGATCATTTATTGCACTACATCAAACAGTGAAAGTGGTTTCATACTGTCAGCAATGCTTGTGAGTCGGGGACCATCCTGGAATATAGTTGGAAGCTTGTATATCCCCAAAGATGCAGCAAGCAACCTGTGTACTATGACATCTGCAGGGAAAGAAAGTAGTTGAGTCAAACAATAATAATTCAATGAGATCACCAAGAACTACATGGCTAAAACTGACACTAACCTGCATATCTCCTAATAGGAGAGGTGAAATGAGTGTATAGAGGCGCTGCAAGCCCATAATGAAGATATTCTGGTGGGCTGAGATCCCCACTACAGAAGTAAACAGCCTAAGATTGCAAATACAGGGTAAATAAAAAAAAATTAGGAATGGTGTCCTTCAAAGTAGTTTCAACTTCATTCAACCATTCAAAATTACCTGGGTCATGCATCTCGTAGCCAATATACGAATCAGCTTGTTGAAGTACGGATCATCACCCTGAAAGAGATTTAAATTTGCTTTTATTAAAGAGAGAATAAAATAATTATACAAAAATTTACATAACTTGGGACCCATCAGTCTCATTCTAATAATATATACAAAGTTAACAAACACATACCACAGCAGAGTCAAGTGAATCGGCTAGTGCTTTTGATGATGAGACATCCAAGTTGAGACCAATAGCAGCAGCTGTACGCAACAACGGTTCAAGCATCTCTCTGGTCGGAGTAGGGTGACGCCTGCACACACAAAATTAAATGACCAAAAAAGAGAGGTGACAGAGTGTCAAGGCAGCTATGCACCATCCTGCCACAGCCACAAATATTTTAAGAAAAAAAAGATACATCAATACATAAGAGAACTACAAGTTACCACAAATTGATACATTTCAACTTAACCAACCCAAATAGATCGCTGTGCTGCTTTATAGCCTTAATTTTAAGCAAAAGACAACCAGAACGTCATTCCAGGAAATAACACGAGACCATGAAAATTCTTGAAGAAAAGTCCACCAACTTACCTCAATAGTGAACATAGAGGGAAATGTTTAAGAATCTTCTCAGCAACTGAAACATTAGCGGCAAGCATAAACTCCTCCACCATTTGGTTTGCTTCGCGTATCTGGTACATACCTGCAGAAACAATTCATGCAGTGATTTTAGACAAGTTTTCTCTAAAATGAATGCCTGAATGCCAGATAGGGAATAAGTCATTTCTCTCCTTCTGAGTAAATGTTTTAAGAAAAATGAAAAACTGAACAGACAACCAAAGAGCCATGAGAATTAAATAACTCTACAAGAAATAAGCAGATCATGTTTTAATGAAACCCACCCAGGTGCTGAGAACTTCACCAACCCAAAATACCAAACATAAGAAGAATATGATACATGCATCACCAACTATAAAATCAATGTCATGCCTACACGAAGCAGCACAAAACAATCAATTTCATGAAACAAGGAAATTATTATAGTGGATTAAGCAATGGCACAACTGATATTGTCAGTGCAAGTAGAATTAAATTTCAAAATTTAAAGTCAGATTACCATCAATCAAAATTTAATATGTTGAACAAGAAAACTTGCCATTCAAACAACATACCGATATCAAGAGGATCATGAGTCTCAGTGTCAATTTCAAATTTGACTTCAGCAGATGCAAGAGTTAAGGCTCCTCTCTCAATACGCCTTGCCCTCATTATCTGTAGAAAAAGCATAATGTTCAGAGGTCAGAGAAGTCAAGAAAGTGATGGCACATTAAAACTGTTTAACTAATGAATTTACAACCAACGAAGAAGAGCCCATGTGTGCATACCTTTGCTAAAGAGTTCATGTTTCTTAAATCTGTAGTTAATGGATCCATCAACCGACTGCAGTAATATAAAAGTAATAAGAAAACTTTATTATAGAAATTCAAAGATAAAAGAAACTTCTATAGTGGACACAGGAAAGGGATCAACCCTGAAGGAACCAAGTTACAAAAATCCATGCTGGTGAAAAGATTAAACCATTGGTGCAATTTTAAAATTCATCCTAGAGTTTTTTCTCTATTCATTCACTAAGCGGTATAGCAACAGAAGTTGACTCTTGCACACTTCTTTTTTTTTTTTGAAAAGAGACGATATTATATATAAAAGAATGAAGGATACAAAAAAGAAAGAGCAGCCGTGTGGACAAGAAGACCACCAGGCGCAAGAAGAAAACCCCCGAGCAAAGACCCCAAAACGAAAAACTAGAATAACAAAGGATAGGCTAAGCCAAATCTAAAAAACGGCTGCCACCAAATCCCTAGCTATAGAATGAAAATTATAATCTCTAAACTCAACACATTACGAGTTAGCCATTCAGGCAATTTATTTATCAGACCATTCCCAGCCCGATGGGCACATTCTGCAGAGACTCCATCCCATACAACTCACTTTGTTTTAATTGTTTAGATCGACTCACTTCTATCATATCCATCTTACAATTACAAATCTTACTTTTACATATCATGGACATGTCATATCATCGCAAAATATGATGCCTAGAGAAGTATAGAACAATATTGGCATTTTTATACATCATAACCGCATGTAGGTTGAAACGTAACAGGTGGACGCATGTCTATGTGAAGGAACACAATGTTCATGTAGCAAGAACATACCGGGTACAAATCTCTTATTACCGTAACTAGTAAAGTTTACTAAGGTTTAAAAAGTTATTATGATTATAATGACGATAGTATCCTGCGAACGCAAACAGTTAAGTGAATCAATTTATTTATAAGGAAGATAACTATGCTGAAGTACAAAATGTACCAATCATCCATCCTCGCTTGTGCTTCAATGTAAGATAATGCTGCACATGATTTAATAACACTTTTGGTGTATCTTGCAGAAATAATCTCAGCTTCAGCTGTCATTTCCTGAAATTCAGGTAAACACTTATATACCAATTCAAAAAGGAAAGAACATACTCTGACATAGGTTAGTCCTATCCTATGTATCAGTCGAATATAAAATGGTCTCTCTAAAAACTATAATAGATGCATGTGTGGTGTGTGTGCAAGGATGCAGATAGAAGAAAAAATGTCTTATCATGACTAGTTAGTGAGAGATCATATACCCAAATGACAGAAAAGGCTAGCCTTTCCACATCAGCTCGAAGAGAACATATATCTGCATAAGAAGAATTATATCTTTATATCACAGAAAATTCAATCACATTATATAGGAGGGGAGTGCTAGCAACCTTCTCACTTCTACTCATGCCATGTGTATTCAACTAGCATGGCAAAACTAAAAATTTAATTACTTTTTGTTTGACAAACTAAAATTTTAATTATATTAACAAAGGAAGAAAATTAGTGGGAGTTTAATATAGTTAAAATTTTACTTTTCGAGTGCTAGTGGAGTACACATGGCACAAGGAGAAGTGAGAAGGTTGAAATGAGAAGGTTGCTAGCATTTCTCTATATAGGATACAACACTCATTACAGAAATTTTTAAAATTAAAAAGTCACCTTCTGTCAGAGGTTTTGGAAGCATGTCAATGCGCCGTTCAACAAGGTAGACCGATGTGCCTCTTTGTGAAGCCTCATCATCAAGAGGAGTGCCCGAGTGTACAAAATTTGTTACATCAGCAATATCTAGTTAAAGTCATTAAAGATACAGCTTGTACTTGTAGTGTACTCACGTTATACTTTAAAAATAAAAATAAAAAATAAAAAAATAAATAATCGCTTGGAACCCTTAGAGAGGTGACAGAATAAGACATGTATAACACAAATACAATGAAGTATCCTCCTAAAGGAAAACATTTGGAAATGATAAAAATACTTAATGCACCAAACAGAAGTAGGAAGGATAGAAAGCAGCAGACAAGACTGAACTAATGCTAATTAGTAATATATTCTGAAAGAAATAAAAAAACTCTTAAACTTTTTATCATCTGAACTTTCAGAAAACAACTCTTCTTTCAGACTTGTGTTATCTCGACATAGATAAATGCACACGCTTTATTCACAATGCACAGATCGACCATACATTTCAGTTACACATGCAACATCAAGTATTGATAAATGCCATGAGGTTAAGGATACGGACTCCAACTTCGTAATTTCCATTTGGAAGAGCTGTACAGTGCAATGCATCATCTATATCCTTGCATCCTGCAGAAACAAGAATTAAAGTAGGCTATCTTAATATTTAACTAAATGAAAAAATTATACCACAGAAAACTGCAAAACTAATAAGAAAGCAGAAAGAGGGAGAACAACAAATATAGAAAGAATTAATATATGGGTCATATACCAGGAGGATCAACACTGAAGACACGCAATTGTCGCAAATCCTGTCTAATAGGATTGGCCAAATCTTCAGAAGACACAAACCATGGTAGCGGCGGCAGGCATGCTAGAACTTGAGAAGAAAATGGTCTTGTATTTATATCATTCTCAATCAAGACAACCTGCAACATCCAAAAAAAACAAATTAGTGTCACTGCCATCTAAACTTCAATTGATTGGATGTTCAAATAGCAAACAATGTCTTTAGCATTTTTTTTTTTTTTTTTTGGGGTTTCGGGGGGTGGGGTGTTGGAAGAAAAATAGAAAAACTATGCACGTAGGAAACTAAAAGATAGATGTTCAACCAAATAAATGCAAACAATTGAACCCCTTCCAACCTACCTCAGTTTCAGTATCTTTATCACCTATTACTCCTATGGTTCGTACATAATGGCCAGAAGGATATCGAGACAAAGGGTCCCATGAATCAACTGCCACAGTAATTCTCTTGTCCAGCAGATTCTCAAGCTGTCGAGTTTGAATTCGAATCTTCGGAATCCTACGATCTTTTGAGACAAATAAAGCATGGGCAATACCACCACCACCTGCAGGCTTAGCCATGGGCTCCAAAGATCCACAATAACTGCATGAATATCAATTTCTATCAGATAACAGAACCAATAACCAGAAAAGATCTTCACAAAAACCATCATCTGCAAGTGCAAATTGAAGTGTATGAGAAGCTACAAACATTCTGGTAAGAGTGGGGTGTTAATAGAGCACAACAATCACTGGCATATTCACAGACATGCTAAAAGATCACACATTTTTGCTACCTACTTAAATGAAGAAACATATTTCAGCCAAATAATAACAAAATCAGAGACCACTTCTGTCAGCGAGACAAAAATGATTCAAGAAACCAGTGAAATCGACTTACGAATGCCAATTCCGCTTTATAATACCAACGACACGGCCAGATGGTCGATTTGGGACAGATTCTGTTACTCCAGCAGAACCATGAGGAGCTGTAGTCCTAGGAGCATCATCAGCACTGCTTGGAACCAGATGAACATCTTCTTCTTCCTCATCCTCTGCAAGTTAGTACAAAATATATCAATTAAGAGAATTAAATGAGAAGAAAAGAATGCCTGAGTATAGAGAGAGAGAGATGTTTTCAGCCTTCTACCCGAAAAAATGATGTAACTACAAACTAATTTATAACTAAGACTTACAATCCACCTTAAAACATGAACTCAAACTTATAGTTTCCAACCAAGCCCGACCTCATCAAATTACATTTATATGCATATGTATCGTTCATATTTATTACCATACCTTCATCTGCTAGTGCTATAGATTTTTCCTCATGCCATTGATCTTGAGGCAGAAGCTCAACTGCCACTATATCACCATCAAAAGCCCTATTCATGTTTGTACGTCCATAGATTATAATTTCATCACCAATGCTCTCACTTCCAACATATGCTTCAAATGGATTGTAACGATTAACTCGAAGTTTTCCTTGATGGTATATGCCACGATGCAAACCAGAAGTAATTTCAGACATGGGCTTATGCTGAAAAATTAAAGAGAAAAAGAAACTGGTAAGAACCAAACTTGATTCATAAAACTGATAACAACATCTAAACACATGAATGCAGAGTCAGTTGCAACACCTCTGAGTAGACGACTTTCCGTTTTGATGGTCTCAAATCTTCAACGTCCTCCATCTTTACATCTTCTGATGCAGGCTGCACGAGCAGGTCAAGCAAATCTGGCCGACTCAATGACCTCACATACGATTCAACTGAGGACAAGAAAATAGTTTCCAAGTGAGTAATTCCGTTAAATTTATGTCAAAATGATGTAAAACTGAAAACAATCAATTATGTGGATATTAAACTTGTAGGGCAGGTCTGAAACATAAGAAATGCTGTAAAAAAAAAAATTTTAAAAAGAAGACTTGGATAGCAAACATATACAGACCTGTCTCTGCAGAAATTCCCTCTTCAATAGCCTTCCTCTTATTCTCCTTATCATTGGTTATAAGTAAAACCTTAGCTGAACCAGCAAGATGACTTTGATACCACTGAGCGGCCACCCGAATTGCTGAACAACAATTTCTTAAGTGAGAAAAGAGTAGGAAATTAACAGATACATACCACACAACAAACCAAAATCCATAACCATCAAGTGGACACTAGTATTGGACAGCCTTGGCAAGTAACATAGACACAAAAAAAGAACAAGTTGTTAACCAAAAAAAAAGAACAAGTTCTAAACACCAAGCATATCATGAAGAATTAAATTGCATAATCACAACAAGCGCAAACCTCTATCATTTCGATCATTTTTACTTTCTCCGCTCATGTCCGTAACATATGTATCCCTGAACATAGCAGCAATCAACAAAAATCAAAATAAGCGCCTAAAATCGATAATATCAAAAGCAACCTATCTATAATGAGCACATTCCCACATTTTAACATAAATAAGTAGAATTTTCATAACCTACTTGTGATGTTCATTCGAAAAGACGAAAAATTTCCTCAGAGAATTGCTGCACAGAGCTCTAACTCTATTGTAAACAGACAAGTTCCTGTTTTTAACTTCTTCCAGCACAATCGAAAGCACCACCACATCGTCAATCGCCGGATTCTCAATCAAATCAATCTGTAAACACAACACGGCTCGAAATCATTCATTCATTCATTCGCAGTTCAAAAACATATTATAAAATAAAATAAATAAATAAAAAAACTTGACAGAAACTGTAACCTGATGAAGGACGACATTGGTATCGAAGATGAGAATGGTGGAAGCGGTAGGGCTCAATCGAGCTCCGGACGTATCGCAAACTTTGCATACCGGAGCTCCGCAGTATATATCGTGCCGGAGATAGTGCTCTCTGACGACCTGAAAATCGAAGCACAACGAAATCGAAAACCCTAATTAGCCTAAGCCCTAAATTGGAAAAACAGCAGCGCAAAGAAGAAAAGTTAGGATCTTTTGGAACCTTGGTGATTTTGCCGCCTCTGGTTCTCTTGACGAATGACTTGTTCTGCAACATGTTTCGGCCTCCCTGAGACGTGCGAAGGCGTCGTTTTTATTAGGAGGAAGGAGGCGGTGGAGTGAACTGGAAGGCGGACACAGACTGTAAAGTTTGGCATGGGAGAGCGGGGACTGCCGCGTGAGGAGATATACGAGCGGCGGCTTCGAGCTGTTTATTTTAACGGCCGTTTTGACCGTTGCTGTGTAGGGCTACGAATTAGTTCACAACATTTTTTCAAGCAAACTGATGTATGTTTTAAAAAATTAACAAACTAGCTAAAATGCTTGAAAACTTTACTTCTTAATTGTTGAACGGCTCCAATTGACGACATAGCAATCATGTATTGTATTGATTTTTTTTTTCCTTATATATATCTCGTTCGCACCTCAAATTTTTAACATCGAAACGAGGATTTGAAAATGCTCATCATGTATTATATTGATTAGATGATGAAAAATTTACCATTTGAAGTTGGAGATTTTGTTTTTGGAATACAAACAATATTCTATGAGGGAATGAGACGATTTAAAATTTAATCTGAAAATGCATTGGGTTGAATATAAAGCCTTCAAAATTGATTATTTCGGCTAATTTTCTAAGTTTTTTTATTTTTCATATACTCATCTTTTGTTAATGTCTTTTTTTTTCTTATATATATCTCGTTCGCACCTCAAATTTTTACCATCAAAGCGAGGACTTTAAAATGCTCATAACTACATTTGACTCTCTTAGACCTTTAGTTAAGTCATTAGATTACACCATTGTGACAGTGAACTTGATCTATAAAAATTGTTACCTCAATTTAGCTTATAAGTATTTTTGAAAGAAATTTAGAGTTGATATGGTCTTTTTTCCTTTTAATTTACTAAAATGATAAATTTTCAAATGAGATAGGCTAACTGTCAGGTGGTAGTTGTAAATACATGTAAGTATAGTAGTCAAACTTCATATTTTCATTTATGGAAGCATATTATGTTTCTTATAACAAATTGATATTCTATATTATTATTATATAAAAATTGCATGTTATTGAAATACTCATAAATTGACATTGTCACATCTTGATATCTCATTTGCATTTGCATGCATATATAAACACTATTTTAATACAAAGAGATTTGAATTTTAATGTAATGAAGCGTACTCGCAGTTCTAACCGATTTCCTAAATATTTTAGTAAAGAGTAAAAAAAATTACCATCACCCAACCAATTTAGTTTTAACCTTTTTAAGTATCATTTTGTTAAATTTTTTTTAACAAAGTGACTTATTTTGACTAACCAGTTGATACAAAGTTTAATTAAATCCCTTGTCCGTCCTAATCAAAGTCAAAGAAATTCAATTTATTTTCTGATTTAAATTTTCCAGAAAAAAAAAATTAAATGCGAAAATGCGTAGAAAATCATTCGCGAGAAATACATCCCGACAGGCAACGCAGCCGTACGGAGTCGGAGATCCTAAGAGTGGATGGTCCGCCGACGTTTCGAATCTCCGACGCTGTCTTGTCCCCAAAATCCAAAAACCCCTCAGCTAAATCATCGATAAGCGTCATGTTCTTCTCCATCCAATCTCCGCATATGGATCGCCGCAATTCGATTCCGATATTTATCCTACTCGTATCACTGGTCGCCGGTTTTCTCATCCGAAACGCCGACGTTTCGGATCTCACCGACTTCCAGATTATCGGTCCGCCTCGGAGCTATGACGGCGCCGTTTTGAAATCGGTCAGCAGCAGCCAGTTGGAGCTTCCGGTGTTTTACCAGACTAGAGACGGCGACGTTTTGAACTGGGAGAACGGGGAAAGCGGGGCATTGCAGCCGTTTGGGTCGCAGCAGAAGGAGCTCGAAGTCGTCTCTCGCTCTCCAAGCCGAAGACTTCACTCCCATACGTCAGTTGACTCAGTACCTTCCTTTCAATTGCTTAAATTCCTCTGTTTTTTAAATTAGTTCAGATTAATTTCGAATTCGATTGTTTGAATATTTTGTTACGTCGATATTAATTCTGAATTCGATTCGAAGTTTGAATTTTTTTGGGTCAATGTTGATTTGAATTTCGATTTGAAGTTTGAATTTTTCTGGGTTAATGTGGATAGGGAGGATGAACCTAGAACTGCATTAGTTGCTCTACTGGATGGAACAATACAATTAGTGGATAGAAATTCGATGGGAGTTAGATGGGCATTTGATTCGGGGCAGCCAATTTACAGTTCCTATCAGGCTCAAAGCGGCAGTGGGTACTTCATATATTGTGGTGATGACTGGGACTTGTACGAGCACAGCGATCATTTTGGTCGACAGGTATGTCATCGAAATGCCACTATGTTTTGTTTATTATTGCATATTTCGTTTATGATTAAATCGGTGTTGCTCTGATTTAATTGATATTATCATTTGGATGTAGTGATTGTATAGTTGTGAGATTCGTCTTAGGAGTGTTGCATCTCAGTTTGTTTTAAGAATGAAATGGCAAAGTTGGTGACTTTGGTAATGCAATTTAAGATTCACGAGGCCTACAGTGGAGTCCATGGAATCTTTGATAAATGTTACCTAATTTCAGTTTTGTGGGTGTAATTAGTCCTTTTATTTTTGGTGTTCATGCTATGTTACCGTTAGGTTCGTTTTATTGATAATACAAATGGGGTGCCTAACTATCTTCCCATATCTAAATAGACAATTGCGTCTTGGTTTTTTGTTGTTTTACATATAAGTGTTTTTGGAGAGACAAAATTACCACTGCCTTTGATTCCTCATTTTTCTTGCATTCGGGGCTCATAGCTGTAAGATGTTCCCTACCAAGTTAAAGTTTCTGGATTTATGACACATACTAAATATGATCATTCCCAAAAAAGGCCCTTTTGCTGCTTAGAAGATGATGATGTGGATACTGCATAGAAGTTTATTTATATCCAAGTATTTGTTGCTTGTAGAAACTGTGACCTTTTTTGGGGAAAGGGGGATGGGTTGTCACTGCTTTTTATACACTGATCATTGACTTGTATGTACTTGCAGAAAATTCCATCGACTATTGCTGAGTATGTGGATAAAAAAACACCTAAAGTGGAGGAGGATGGATCAGTTACACTTGGACATAAGAAGGTCACTTTCTTTGAGGTTGGTCTTTTTACCGGAAAGGTATACCGCTCATACACTCTATCCGAAGATCATGTTAGAGATCGAAAGAAGTTTGTCAAGCCCAGTTTGATAAACGGAAATGCTGGTGAGCCGCGAATAGTATTCTTCAGAATAGATTATTACTTGGTGTCATACCATCCGTATTCAGAGGAAGTATCTTGGAATATGACAATTGCTGAAATCAGGGCTGCTATCCCTTGCAAAGATATTGAGAATCTGATTCGTGGTTCTAAAACTGGCAGTCAGATTGCATTACCGTTTGACTGCCAGTCAAAAGCACTTGTTAAGCGCAAGCGAGATCATGAATCATTAGAGCATCAACAGGCATACACTGTGGTCAAAAAGTCTGCTTCAGATCTGGTTGTTCCTTTGAACAAAAATGATCTGGCTGTTCCTTCAGAGCCTGAGGTTCACAATATGTTTCTTCATTGGTCAAAAGCATTTGCTCTCGCGTTTTTGTTTGTAATCCTCATGGGCTTTGTTGTTTACCACTTTGTTTTTCTGGTTAATGGTCAAAAGCCTGATCCGAAAGCTTCACCTTCCAAGAGGAAGAAGAGTCGGAAATTGGGAAAAAATGGAATTGTTGAAAGAAAAGAGGAAAGTGTATTATCTCAAGATGAGGAAGCTTTAACACACATCGAAGGTGATGACAAGGTATTGCCATTTCTTAACAAACTCTTTGATGGTGGTACTAATGGTCGCAGGATTGGTAAACTAGTGATTTCAAGTACAGAAATTTCTAAGGGAAGTAATGGTACCATTGTCCTAGAGGGAGTTTATGAAGGTCGACCTGTTGCTGTAAAACGCCTTGTATTATCCCATCATGACATGGCTTTTAAAGAGATTCAGAATCTTATTGCATCTGACCGACACCCAAACATAGTAAGATGGTATGGAGTGGACTGTGATAAAGATTTTGTCTATATCTCTCTGGAGCGTTGTATTTGCAACTTGGATGATTTGATACAAATTTGCCCAAATTCCTCTCAAAATCTAGTAGCTGGAGAAAAAGATGCAAAACGAGTTCTGATTGAAAACGAAGTTCGCTTGAAGTCATTGAAGAATCTTATGTCAGATGTTAATTTGTGGAAAGTAGATGGCTTTCCGTCACTTCTACTATTGAAATTAACGAGGTTGGTTAAAAGTTCCATTATTGGGTACGATCTTTACCAAGGGATAATAACCAATCTCTTGGTACTAGGTGGTTTTCAACAATTGACAGTGGTTATTGTCACGTCATTTGATGTGTTATTAGATTGGTTTAGCATCTTATTGACCTTTTATGTTTGTCTGTAACACAGGGATGTGGTTTCTGGTCTTGTGCATTTGCATGAAATGGGGATCATTCATCGCGACTTAAAGCCCCAAAATGTTTTGTTGATTAAGGAAAGAACCTTATGTGCAAAGCTTTCCGACATGGGTATTAGCAAGCGCCTTATCGAGGACATGTCTTCTTTGGGTCATCTTGCTACTGGAAAGTACTCTTTCCCTGTCTACTTACAAACTTTAAACACCCTACCTATGATATTCTCATCAATTCTAGTACAAGTTCATCTTCAAAATCTGAATTACAAATCTTAACTGTTAATTACTTGATTGCAGGTTGTGGCAGTTCGGGTTGGCAAGCGCCTGAACAGCTTCTTCACGGGCGGCAAACACGTGCAGTGGATATATTTAGTTTTGGTTGTCTCCTATTTTATTGCATCACAGGTGGTAGACATCCATTCGGTGATCAGCTTGAACGTGATATAAATATTGTAAAGAACCAAATGGATCTCTTCTTGGTAGAGCATATTCCTGAAGCTGTAGATCTTATATCTCGTTTACTAAACCCCAACCCGGAGATGAGGTAAGAGTATTAGTTTCTCTTAATGAATTTTTAGGAAGAAGTATATAGCACCACTGGAAGGATTTTTTTTAGCCATATTTAATCAAAGACATGTTGAAATGTTTGTTTACTAAAATATTCTTGATTTGTTTCCAGGCCAAAGGCATCGGAAGTGCTGCTCCATCCTCTTTTTTGGAACTCCGAGACAAGACTCTCATTTCTTCGCGACTCGAGTGACAGGGTAGAATTGGAAGATAGAGAGGCTAACTCTGGTGTTTTGAGAGCGCTGGAAAGTATTGCACCCATAGCTTTGGGTGGGAAGTGGAATGAAAAGATGGAACCTGCATTTCTCACAAACATCGGCCATTACAGGCGTTACAAGTTTGACAGCGTTCGAGACTTACTGCGAGTCATTCGAAACAAATCAAATCACTATAGAGAGCTTCCAAACCAAATTCAGGTTTTTCCTTTTTTCCTTTTCCTTTCCTGCTTAAGGTTTCTATGTGCACGAACCGGTGACGTTTACTCTCTTCTTTTCCGGCCACTGTATCAGGAACTTGTCGGACCAGTTCCCGAAGGATTCGATTTCTACTTTGCGAGTCGGTTCCCGAGACTTCTGATTGAGGTATACAAAGTTGTGTGCCAAAACTGTAGAGGAGAAGAATGCTTTGGGAAGTATTTCAAAAGCAATGCAGATTAATGTTCCATATTTACTAGTTGTCTACGTGTAAATGCAGTTGTAAATAATAAAATTAATTATATCATTAGTATATCATTCTCCTTAAATAATGTAAGGATAGCCTCTGACTGGATGAATAAAGTTTAGAAACACATCTAATCCCAGCTGTTGTTTCCCCTTCCCCCTAACTCTCAGAAATTTTTCGGTGTACCGTCACATGGCCACGTGGTTTATATGTTACTAATATTTACATGATTTATCGCATATTACTCATGTCGTTGATTTATATTATAAAACTTAGATGAGTAAAACTCAACTTTTTGGTCCAACACCAAATTTCTTGGGTCGGAGTTTCACTTGTTAGGCCACGTTCAATGAAATTGGATTTGACTTTGTTTCGCTTCTCTCCCAATGAGGAATTCTTATATTTATGTCGATTACAGTCTGGCATACGTACATGAATTACTCATTAAAAATAGGAGGAACAAATTTATGCTCGCATTTCAAATTGTGATTAGCGTCGGATAATTTCATGTTTGTATAAATATTCTGCATATATTTGTATACTTTAATTTTGCCAAAGAGCTTTGCCCAAGCATTCCCATAAGAGTAATGTAGCATGAAAGATATATAATGACATGAGTTATACACGCATGCTTCTAAAGTATCGCAACAGGATTGTAGTTAAGATAGTTAAGAGCATTCATCTCGTGCACGTGAGCTCCTGAGCTCGATTTCCACTCCCAAATATCGCTCGTATCAAGAACTCATTCGTATCAGACGAGCCCTCATGAAGTTCCACTTGGAGTTAAATGGTTCTGATCAGGCAGGATTACCATTATCAAAATTCATACTTGAAGACGATTGATCAAGGTGTCTTCTTTTCGAGTTAGACATCGTTTCATCTTCCGCGCTTCTATTTGAAAACCTCTCCATTTGTCTTTTTTTCAACCGGCTTTTCACTTCCTCTTCCTTCTCATCAACAAATGTGAGAAATGTTTGAACGCGTGAGGACCTGGAGCTACCAGTAGAGACCGGTTCCTCGGTGTAGTGCTTGCTGAACTGGCGCAGCATCATACAGAAATATATAGCGAGTGCAAGGACGCAAGCTACACCACAAATAACAAAGAGGCCCCTGAAGCTTTTGAGTTGAAGCCTGTCGACTTGCAGCTTTCCCCCATTTGAGGCACAAGGAGTTCTCATAAGCCATTTATCATAGATCCTTTGTAGATCCCCGTTCTCCGACAGCTTCAGAAGTGCAGTAGACAGGTCCACCGCTAAAGGCGAGTCCCTTGGAAAAGCCTGATTTGAAATGAACAACGCATTCTTGTCAGATCGTGAAAACTGTATCAACGAATACTTGTTTGAATATGTCTATAGATTGACAATTTGATAACGCAACATGTCAGACTATCTAAAAGAGAAACTTACAAATCCCCAACCGCTTTTGGTGAACTCTTGACCCACAACACTGAATTCACATCTGCTTGAGAGGAATAGCTCAATGTATGCACGCTCGTCAATCACTGCAGTGACACCACCTTTATGGGGACCATCTTTCAAGGCTTTGGCATAGTCGTCTGGCGTGATAAGAGGAACGAGTCTGGACTCGTCAACGTTGAGTTCATCAATTAGATAATTCCGGGCAAATGAACCCTGCTGGTAGCCAATGGGACCGTTGCTTGAAAGCAAATCGTCAAGGCCTTTGATAGAGGAAGAAAGCTTTTGCACTGTAAGGATTGAGGTCAAACTTGCAGTGTAGCTTGAGTTGATTATAAGAACAACAAACAGCCATATAATTAGAACTAAGCGACCGAGGGTGCTAACTGTATTTTCTCCTGCACAAGATCCCAATCAAAAAAGAAAAATAAAAGAGTAGATTAGCATTGCTGAAGCTGCAATTTATCCATGGTTGCTAAGAGATGTACCGAATTAGTTCAAATTTACTTACTATGCGCAAAGAACCAAGTCGAAAAGCTAAACCTGTAGAAAGGAAGCACGGATTGTGAGTGATTTTGGGATTACATCAAGAAGATAAAATTAGTAACACGAGTAACTCTGCAAAGAGATATGATGAGAAAATGACACCAAGTATTAGACGACATGATATAGTTCTTAATTACTTACCACAGAATAGTGGTGAGTTGTCTTTTAGGAGGCCCCCGAAATTCATCATTCTGCCTATGCTCTAAAACCCAAACAACTGTTCCAACAACGAGAAAGAAGAGGGCCGTGACGCCCCACATCATTGGACTGAATGGCCTCAGGAAAGCCCAAGGATTTGAATTCAATGTTGGCGTAACAGGTGCAACTACTACTAGCCCAGATTCGATATATGGCTGCGTAAAATCCGCCATCCTTGTTCGGTTGGTGGTGATTGCAATATCACTTATTGCTCCATCGAATTCCTATATGAAACAAGATACGAGAAAATCAGAAAAACATTTACCTTCTAAGGTTTTAGGAAATGTTCTGCATACAATGATACTCACACCCGTTTGGATTTTGTGCACAAGCTCGGTGACACTTGGGTTCTTATGGCCATCACCGAAAGGAATTAGTTTGTATGGGACAGCATAGGGCAACGAGTTCAATGCAGCAATAAAAACATCTATGCAGTATCCAGTGAACATGTCATTGCCATCTGTGTATGAAACAAATTCACGAAAACTAACACGTTTTGAGACTCCAAACCTCAAGTGCCTTCCGTTGTTTGGAAACACCCAACCACGAGGCTTGTGTGTTGTTTGTCCAGGCCAAACCACACTGTACAGCTTATCACTTGAATTAGACTGATTTGGTGCCTTTGTGTAAAGTGTTTCTGGAGGCACAACTGATAATCCCGAAAAATTGGACCAATAACCAACCTTCCTAATCCCCGTTCCAATCACATTTATGATCTCAAATGCAGGATGAAAGAGGTCCTTTTGTGGAGTAAACTGTATCAGGCCAGATACACCAGTCATATTAACCTGCAAAATGTTTTTCAACAACAGATTGCCTCCATTAAAGATGCTCAGAGCATCAAGATTTAGATCCCCTCCGCGAAGTTGAGTCAACCTTGAATCATTTGAGAATGAAAGGTTCCCCCCTTGATCAAAAAAGGCATTAATTGCATGAGCAAGCAACCACACAGTATCATAGGCATAAAGACCGTAAGCATTCAACCCAAATGGGCCTTTAGATGTATGTCCACTAGTCAAGTTGCTCCACCTTGAAACAAATTTTCGCTTCAGTTCTGTCTCTGGCGTGTACATGCGCAATGTTAGAACTCCCTGCATATCATCCAACGCACCTGAAGGCAGGGGAGAGTTGGTATCTATTAAAGTAGAAAGCCAACTGGTGGCTATCCAGACATATCCAGTTCCCATCATGCCAAGATACTTGGCCACTTCGAACACCAGAGAACCAAAACGGTCATAAGCGTGAAGAACAATAATCCGAGACTCTGTTAAAGCCACATTAACCAGTACATCAGTGATGCTATTTCGGTTAGAATCAAGGACCAATGGCGCCTTGTATGATATCCTGCATCGTTTCTCAGCAAGCTTATTTGATAATGCAGTAATCCCATTTCTCCCATGGTCATCGTCAACATAGAGTGCAATTACCTCTCTCCATCCGTAGTAATCAACCATTTCTGCTATCGCAGCCATTTGATAAAGATCGTTTTGGGCAGTTCTAACAAAGAAAGGAAACTGAAGTGCTGACATCGTGGGGTCTGTTACCGAAAATGATACTAGAGGAACTAGGAGCTCATTTGCAATATGAGATAATATATGAGCCGTGACAGCATTCAGCGGTCCAATTATAGCTATTGTGTCTTGCTCCATGAACCGTAAGGCTGCAGACAATCATAGAATAAAAAACCTTAGTTTGTTAACTTATCAATGAATCAGTGATCCTACTACCTGTATATTACAATGTAAGAGAAGATTTTAAAACTTTTAGCAAATTCGCAGGAAGTACCTTCAATAAGGCCCAGAAGTCCACTGAAATTTGAGTCCTGCATTGTAACTATCATCTTGGTTCCACCAAGAACAGATGGATCAGAATTCACATCTTCGACTGCGGCTTCTATTGCCACTTTGGCAACTTTGCCAATAAAGGTATTGAAAGAGAAAATCGCCCCGAGATTCACAACATCTGGTCTAGTGGAGACATTGGTGGTGCTGGCACCATTTGAGGCAAACCCATTACAGAAACTCATCAACACCAGCAGCCAAACTATACTCATGGCTAACTGTTCAACCATGAACCCTAAAATTTTCACCTTTCTTTGCCAAGGAAGCAAACCGACCGCCCAGAAAGTGATATAATCAACTGCAGTTCATACTCTAACACTACAAAATTGAAAAACATCAAAAAATAAGCGAGACACTAAAAAATTCATCCAATAACATGAAGAAAATAGGTGCTAAAAGAATCTGCAGATTTAAGCACAACAGCATAAGCTCCACAAGAAGTGGATAAAACAGGGTTTAAGAAGCAGAAATTATCATTAACGAGTAGATCCAATCGTGAACACAAAAGCTAATTAATAAGTGGAAAAGCTAATGAAAGCAGCTAACAGAGACAAAAATTGAAGTAAAAAAGCAGCTTGTGAGGAAAGTGCTTACTTTGAGGGAAAAGCAAGAGCTCTCAAAAAAGAGAATTTTGATTTGTCGGGACTACAACACGATGCATATATTAGGTACATTCAATTCCAGATGAAAAGACAACAAACACAGCAGCCATTAACTTAATCCAAAGAACTGGCCCAAAACCCAGAATCCCTTTTGGAGAAAACCCGCTCCTGCCACAGTGACATCTCCGTTGCATCAAAATCACTCCCCAAGGCAAGAACGACTAAAACCAAAAACTTGGCCAACTGGGTTTGTATCTAAAGAACAAGAAAGGCATATAAAATTAAAAAATAATAATAATAAAGGTTGGAACTTTATGCATTTTGTCAAACATCCATAGAATGTTCTGAAGATTCCCATATATTATTTAGAGAATATAATATCATGATTCGCATGCTTCTAACGTGGGGTCGGAAATTAATACCAGTATAAAGAGACTTTGTTGGTCCTGCAGAGTTGTTGCTCCGTGACATCAGGATGACGACCTCTGAATCTTCAGAGGAAACAGAAGTGGTGTTTGTGGATGGCCAGTCTCTTCCTTTCACATTTTAAAGTTGGGAGAAGTATAATTCTCATAAGAAATTCTTGTTTCAAGACTCTTCTTTCCGTTTTGGATGTTTCTGCCGCCAAGTGATAAGTTGATAACAACGCACACAAATTGTATGGACGATATGATTTGATTTGTCTTTATCTTTTGTAATTACTCTACCCGGAAAAATGTAACTACAAACTAATTTAAAACTAAGACCGGAGCTCCGGACGTATCGCAAACTTTGCATACCGGAGCTCCGCAGTATATATCGTGCCGGAGATAGTGCTCTCTGACGACCTGAACATCGAAGCACAAAGAAATCGAGAACCCTAATTAGCTTAAACCCTAAATTGGAAAAACAGCAGCGCAAAGAGGAAAAGTTAGGATCTTTTGGAACCTTGGTGATTTTGCCGCCGCTGGTTCTCTTGACGAATGACTTGTTCTGCAACATGTTTCGGCCTCCCTTAGACGTGCGACGGCGTCGTTTTTATTAGGAGGAAGAAGGCGGTGGAGTGAACTGGAAGGCGGACACAGACCGTAAAGTTTGGCTTGGGAGCGCGGTGACTGCCGCGTGAGGAGATATACGAGCGGCGCGTTCTAGCGGTTTATTTTAACGGTCTCCGGTTTGACCGTTGCTGTGTAGGGCCACGAACTAGTTCACTCTTAACATTTTTTCAAGCAAACTGATGTATGTTTTGAAAATTTAACAAATAAGCTAAAATGATTGAAAACTTTACCATTTGAAGTTCGAGATTTTGTATTTGGAATACAAGTAATATTTTAATCTGAGAAAGTATTGAATTGAATATAAAATCTTAAAAATTAGTTATTTTGACTGATTTTCTAAGTCTTTTGATTTTTCATATACTCATCTTTTGTTAATGTCTTTTTTTCCTTTTCCTTATATATATCTCGCTCGCACCTCAAATTTTTACCATCGAAGCAAGGATTTGAATGCATGACCTCAAAAATGCTCATAACTAAATTTGACTCTCTCAGACATTTAGTTAAGTCATTAGATTACGCCATTGTGACAGTGAACTGAATCTATAAAAATCGTTATCTCAATTTTTAAGTATTTTTGGAAGAAATTTAGAGTTGATATGGTCTTTTTTCCTTTTAATTTACTAAATGAATAAAGTTTAGAAACACATCTCATCCCAGCTGTTGTTTCCCTTTCCCCCAAACTCTGAGAAATTTTTTGGTGTACTGTCACACGGCCACGTGGTGTATATATTTATTAATGTTTACATGCTTTATCGCATACCACTCGCATACTACTCATGTTGTTCATTCATATCATAAAACGTAGACAAGTAAAACTCAATTTTTTGGTCCACCACCGAACTTTTTTGTTCGGAGTTTCGCTTGTTAAACCACGTTCGATGAAATTGGAAAGGACATTGTTTGGCACTTCCCTGGGACGGATTCTTATATTTATGTCGATTAAAGTTTGGCATACGTACCTGAATAACTACTCATTAAAAATAGGAGAAAAAAAATTATGCTCGCATCGCATCAGAGAATTTCATGTTTGTACAAAATAAGAGCAAGGTAGATTTCATGTCATTCTGCATATATTTGTATACTTTAACTTTGCCAAAGAGCTTTGCCCAAGCATTCCCATAAGAGTAATGTAGCATGAAAGATATATAATGACATGAGTTATACACACATGCTTCTCAGTATCGCAACGGGATTGTAGTTAAGATAGTTAAGAGCATTCATCTCATGCACGTGAGCTCCTAAGCTTGATTTCCACTCCCAAATATCGCTTGTATCAAGAACTCATTCGTATCAGACAAGCCCTCATGAAGTTCTACTTGGAGTTAAATGGTTCTGATCAGGCAGGATTACCATTATCAAAACTCAGACTTGAAGATCATTGATCAAGGTGTCTTCTTTTCGAGTTAGACATCGTTTCATCTTCCGCGCTTCTATTCGAAAACCTCTCCATTTGTCTTTTTTTCGACCGGCTTTTCACTTCCTCTTCCTTCTCATCAACAAATGTGAGAAATGTTTGAACGCGTCCGGACCTGGAGCTACCAGTAGAGACCGGTTCCTCGGTGTAGTGCTTGCTGAACTGGCGCAGCATAATACAGAAATATATAGCGAGTGCAAGGACGCAAGCTACACCACAAATAACAAAGAGGCCACTGAAGCTTTTGAGCCGAAGCCTGTCGACTTGCAGCTGTCCACCATTTGAGGCACAAGGAGTTCTCATAAGCCATTTATCATAGATCCTTTGTAGATCCCCGTTCTCCGACAGCTTCAGAAGTGCAGTAGACAGGTCCACCGCTAAAGGTGAGTCCCTTGGAAAAGCCTGATTTGAAATGAACAACGCTTTCTTGTCAGATCGTGTAAACTGTATCAACGAATACTTGTTTGAATATGTCTATAGATTGACAATTTGATAACGCAACATGTCAGACTATCTAAAAGAGAAACTTACAAATCCCCAACCGGTTTTGGTGAACTCTTTACCCACAACACTGAATTCACATCTGCTTGAGAGGAATAGCTCAATGTATGCACGCTCGTCAATCACGGCAGTGACACCACCTTTATGGGGACCATCTTTCAAGGCTTTGGCATAGTCGTCTGGCGTGATCAGAGGAACAAGTCTGGACTCGTCAACGTTGAGTTCATCAATTAGATAATTCCGGGCAAATGAACCCTGCTGGTAGCCAATGGGACCGTTGCTTGAAAGCAAATCGTCAAGGCCTTTGATGGAGTAAGAAAGCTTTTGCACTGTAAGGATTGAGGTCAAACTTGCAGTGTAGCTTGAGTTGATTATAAGAACAACAAACAGCCATATAATTAGAACTAAGCGACCGAGGGTGCTAACTGTATTTTCTCCTGCACAAGATCCCAATCAAAAAAGAAAAATAAAAGAGTAGATTAGCATTGCTGAAGCTGCAATTTATCCATGGTTGCTAAGAGATGTACCGAATTAGTTCAAATTTACTTACTATGCGCAAAGAACCAAGTCGAAAAGCTAAACCTGTAGAAAGGAAGCACGGATTGTGAGTGATTTTGGGATTACATCAAGAAGATAAAATTAGTAACACAAGTAACTCTGCAAAGAGATATGATGAGAAAATGATACCAAGTATTAGACGACATGATATAGTTCTTAATTACTTACCACAGAATAGTGGTGAGTTGTCTTTTAGGAGGCCCCCGAAATTCATCATTCTGCCTATGCTCTAAAATCCAAACAACTGTTCCAACAACGAGAAAGAAGACGGCCGTGATGCCCCACATCATTGGACTGAATGGCCTCAGGAAAGCCCAAGGATTTGAATTCAATGTTGGCGTAACACGTGCAACTACTACTAGCCCAGATTCGATATATGGCTGCGTAAAATCCGCCATCCTTGTTCGGTTGGTGGTGATTGCAATGTCACTTATTGCTCCATCGAATTCCTACATGAAACAAGATCCGAGAAAATCAGAAAAACATTTACCTTCTGAGGTTTTAGGAAATGTTCTGCATACAATGATACTCACACCCGTTTGGATTTTGTGCACAAGCTCGGTGAGACTTGGGTTCTGTTGGCCATCACCGAAAGGAATTAGTTTGTACGGGACAGCATAGGGCAACAAGTTCAATGCAGCAGTAAAAACATCTATGCAGTACCCAGTGAACATGTCATTGCCATCTGTGTATGAAACAAATTCACGAAAACTAACACGTTTTGAGACTCCAAACTTCAAGTGCCTTCCGTTGTTTGGAAACACCCAACCACGAGGCTTCTGTGTTGTTTGTCCAGGCCAAACCACACTGTACAGTTTATCACTTGAATTAGACTGATTTGGTGCCTTTGTGTAAAGTGTTTCTGGAGGCACAACTGATAATCCCGAAATATTGGACCAATAACCAACCTTCCTAATCCCCGTTCCAATCACATTTATGATCTCGAATGCAGGATGAAAGAGGTCCTTTTGTGGAGTAAACTTTATCGGGCCAGATACACCAGTCATATTAACCTGCAAAATGTTTTTCAACAACAGATTGCCTCCATTAAAGATGCTCAGAGCATCAAGATTTAGATCCCCTCCGCGAAACTGAGCCAACCTTGAATCATTTGAGAATGAAAGGTTTCCCCCTTGATCAAAAAAGGCATTAATTGCATGAGCAAGCAACCACACAGTATCATAGGCATAAAGACCGTAAGCATTCAACCCAATTGGGCCTTCAGATGTATGTCCACTAGTCAAGTTGCTCCACCTTGAAACAAATTTTCGCTTCAGTTCTGTTTCTGGCGTGTACATGCGCAATGTTAGAACTCCCTGCATATCATCCAACGCACCTGAAGGCAGGGGAGAGTTGGTATCTATTAAAGTAGAAAGCCAACTGGTGGCTATCCAGACATATCCAGTTCCCATCATGCCAAGATACTTGGCCACTTCGAACACCAGAGAACCCCAACTGTCATAAGCGTGAAGAACAATAATCCGAGACTCTGTTAAAGCCACATTAACCAGTACATCAGTGATGCTATTCCGGTTAGAATCAAGGACCAATGGCGCCTTGTATGATATCCTGCATCGTTTCTCGGCAAGCTTATTTGATAATGCAGCAATCCCATTTCTCCCATGGTCATCGTCAACATAGAGTGCAATTACCTCTCTCCATCCGTAGTAATCAACCATTTCTGCTATCGCAGCCATTTGATAAAGATCGTTTTGGACAGTTCTAACAAAGAAAGGAAACTGAAGTGCTGACATCGTGGGGTCTGTTACTGAAAATGATACTAGAGGAACTAGGAGCTCATTTGCAATATGAGATAATATATGAGCCGGGACAGCATTCAGCGGTCCAATTATAGCTATTGTGTCTTTCTCCATGAACCGTAAGGCTGCAGACAATCATAGAATAAAGAACCTTAGTTTGTTAACTTATCAATGAATCAGTGATCTGTATATTACAATGTAAGAGAAAATTTTCAAACTTTGAGCAAATTCGCAAGAAGTACCTTCAATAAGGCTCAGAAATCCACTGTAATTTGAGTCCTGCATTGTAACTATCATCTTGGTTCCACCAAGAACAGATGGATCAGAATTCACATCTTCGACTGCGGCTTCTATTGCCACTTTGGCAACTTTGCCCATAAAGGTATCGAAAGAGAAAATCGCCCCGAGATTCACAACATCTGGTCTAGTGGAGACATTGGTGGTGCTGGCACCATTTGAGGCAAACCCATTACAGAAACTCATCAACACCAGCAGCCAAACTATACTCATGGCTAACTGTTCAACCACGAACCCTAAAATTTTCACCTTTCTTTGACAAGTAAGCAAACCGACCTCCCAGAAAGTGATATAATCAACTGCAGTTCATACTCTAACACTACAAAATCGAAATACATCGAAAAATAAGCAAGACACTAAAAAATTCATCCAATAACATGAAGAAAAATAGGTGCTAAAAGAATCTGCAGATTTAAGCACAACAGCCTAAGCTCCGGAAGAAGTGGATAAAACAGGGTTTAAGAAGCAGAAATTATCATTAACAAGTAGATCCAATCGTGAGCAAAAAAGCTAATTAATAAGTGGAAAAGCTAATGAAAGCAGCTAACAGAGACAAAAATTGAAGTAAAAAAGCAGCTTGTGAGGAAAGTGCTTACTTTGAGGGAAAAGCAAGAGCTCTCAAAAAAGAGAATTTTGATTTGTGGGGATTACAATTTACAACACGATGCATATATTAGGTACATACAATTCAACAGTAAAAAGGCATTAAACAAAGTTAAAAAAACAGTTAATCAAGGAAAACCAAAAAACCTGAGAATGTTGATTCCAGATGAAAAGAAAACTAACACAGCAGCCATTAACTTAATCCAAAGAACTGGCCCAAAACCCAGAAACCCTTTTGGAGAGAATCTGCTCCCACCACAGTGACATCTCCGTTGCATCAAAATAACTCCCTAGGCAAGAACGACTAAAACCAAAAACTTGGCCAACTGGGTTTGTATCTAAAGAACAAAAAAGGCATATAAAATTAAAAAATAATAATAATAAAGGTTGGAACTTTATGCATTTTGTCAAACATCCATAGAATGTTCTGAAGATTCCCGTATATTATTTAGAAAATATAATATTATGATTCGCATGCTTCTAACGTGGGGTTGGAAATTAATACCAGTATAAAGAGACTTTGTTGGTCCTGCAGAGTTGTTGCTCCATGACATCAGGATGACGACCTCTGAATCTTCAGTGGAAACAGAAATGGTGTTTGTGGATGTCCAGTTTCTTCCTTTCACATTTTAAAGTTGGGAGAAGTATAATTCTCATAAGAAATTCTTGTTTCAAGACTCTTCTTTCCGTTTTGGATGTTTCTGCTGCCAAGTGATAAGTTGATAACAACGTACACAAAATGTATTTACGATATGAATTGATTTGTCTTTATCTTTTGTAATTACTCTAATTAATTAACCGAGAGAGATTTTTGAAGTTAAATATCGAAGTGACCTAGTTTACTACTCTAATCATTTTATTTTGACTACCGTCATGAGTATAATAAGAACATTACTTTTTTTAACAAAGTAATAATTATATATCACAAAGCCGTATAATCATTGGTAATAAAAAATAGAATATGTTGAGTATTATTTTTTCAATAACAGCCCCAATATTTTCTTGATAAAATAAACAACGAGAAAAATTATCATGTCGTCAAATAGTTTAGAAATGTTTTCAGAATGGCTAAAATTGTGCGGTAACAACTAAAAGTGCTTTATAAAAAACAAGTCATTCGCTTGTTCAAGAAAGGTTTTCAATTACTTTACAAAAAGCACATGAATCTTGATAAAATTTTAACAAGTTTTTTTATAGGAGAATACTAGCAAAATTTTCACTTTTTATTTTAACATTGTGACATCCCACATCGTCTAGGGGAGTGATCCTTAAATTTATATTCTCATCCTTACCTAGCACGAGGTCTTTTGAGAGCTCACTGGCTTCGGGTTCCGTAGCAACTCTGAAGTTAAGCGAGAAGGGGGTTAGAGCACTCCCATGATGGGTGACTCACTGGAAAGTTGCTCGTGAAACCTTCTCACTTTTTCTTATGCCATGTGGATTATACTACCACGCAAAATTAAAAAGTTAATTCTTATTGGTTGAAAAACTAAAAATCTTAATTATACTAACAAAGGAACGGTAGTGTTTGACAAAAAAATAAAGAAGCAAACGAACAATATTGATATTTTAATATATTAAAATTTTAGTTTGGAGTGCTAATAGAGCACACGTGGCATGAGAATAAATAAGAAGGTTAAAATGCAAAGATAAGTGAAAATGTTGTTGGTATTTGTCTTTATAATAAAAGCACTTCCAGCATAAATGCATATAAGTACAAGTGTTCTTTGTAAAAGCAATCGCAAACGGATCAATGAGCCACACCCCACACGACAAGAGAAATGAACCGTATATAAACGAGTGGAACTCTGGAGCACGCCCCAGGGCACGTATTCCACTTTCTAGCATGCTTCCTAATTCCAATTGCTACACATGGACGGACCAGAAAGACTCAGTCGGGTCTCAATCAGAAATTGTATAGGTTCAATTGGAAAGGGATCCTAATTCACTTAGTCCGATATATGAGTCATTGAAATTTGATTTAACAGATACAACAAAAGATATTTTTAAAAGTGATAATAATTTTAGTCGTTTGATCAAATTTTAATAATCCAGATTCCGAATTAAATGAAAAAAAATTCGAAGAATATCCCTTTCCGGTTCAATTAATTGGCTTAACCTGGAAGGCATGGGCCATAGCCACATGTGAATCATCGTATGTGGACCATATAGGACACTGAAGTTCAGTTGACTGTTGCCCCGAAATGACAAATAGCCCATGCACTCAATATTTATTTTTATTTTTTTCAAAGAACTTCGTACAAATATATTGCTAATTTAATCTCAAGGACTCCACTTTCATTATAGATGTGACATCTCTGAAAATCTTCAAAATTTCATGATATCTTTCAGACTTTCACTATAGATGTGACATCTCTAAAAATCTTGAAAATTTCATGAATATTCATGTGGTGCGCGTGAGTATTTATTTTTTTTTTAACAAAATAATATTATCTACATTAAAAAAGAGAGGGCGTATTTAGCTTCATAATAAAATATTAATAATTTGATATAAATTCGTTTTTGATGAAAATCAAACTTAAAACCTCTTATTTATAATTAAAGATGAAAACTACTGAATCATAATATTAAATTATGAACACTTAATAATAAGTATTTTCACTAGACTTGTAAATTGGGTTGGCCTGGCCTAAGAGGTCAAAGCCCAAGGCTTACCCAGTCTTAGAGCATCTCTAACGGATGGGCAAAATGTAGGGCAAGGGCAAGAAACATGCCCTGTAGTCCCAAAAATCACCTCCAGCAGTCCGGGGAGAAATTATAGTGGCAGGAGGATCATTTCCGGATCTTCTTTATAAGAATCCTGAAAATTTTATAATTATATTTGTTCATTGCACAGCGTGCGATCAAAAATTATTATAAATTTTTTTATTTAAAATTGAATATAAACAGTATCTGACAAAAATTGGTTGCACGATATACAATGAACAGATGTGATTGGAGGATCTAAAAAAATCCTAACCCATTATAATGTGAACAGAACTTAGCTGCTAAAAATTCAGCAACAGTTCCTGCTCCTCACCAATCACAAATAGACATGTGTCCAAATGGTTGATTTTTTAATTACAGATTAAACACGTGTCCATCTGTGATTGATGAGGATCAGGAAAGGAACTTCTGCTAATTTTTTCAGCAACCAAGTTCTTTCCTTATAGTGTGATGCAATAGCACCACATGGCAATGCTTAGTGGTGATACTCACTAATCATATTTGGACACGTAAAATAGTAAAATGAACATCGGCAATGATGGCAAGCGAAGGAGTCGATTTGTTGTTTGAAATTTTGCGGCTTCCTAGTCTAGCGAATCTATCTTTGGCGGCGTTTTAGGAGGCAGATCAGGGTTGGGTGCAACGAGATTCCTTGAATTACCGAGCTCGAAGATCTCGAGTTCGTTCAAGATTGCTCTTGTTTTTTGTTTTGTTCCTCCTCATCAACCGACCGGTTTGATAAATTTCCTCCAGTTCTCCGCCCCATGGCTCCAATCCCACTTGTCTGCTACCGGTTGCCATGGCTGTGGACTCTCTGTTTGTTTACCTTCCACTCTCTGCAATTCCCAGTTGATGAGAGATTAATAGTGTGAACTCCCAATTGATAAATCATATTGGTGCTTTTTGGATTTTCGGCGGGTTTTGATAAGGGCTTTATGCAGTATATGAAGAATCAGTGAATGGGACTGGGATATGACCCAACGTCATGTTGGCGTTCCGGAGTAGGCGTGAATTTTTTTGTCAAATTATCATGTCAAAAAAATTATACTATTGGTAATAATACGGTATTTGTATCGTACCATATATTTTTGGTATAGTAATGATATTCAAAATCAATACCAGTAGTATACTATACCATATCACTACTATTAATATTATATCATTTATTTATTCATTTATATATATAATTAGGTATTATTATTATTATTATTATATATGCACTTTATATTTTTTTTTCTAGCCATTTAACCAATCATCTCACCCTCTAACCTCTACTTTCCTAATAAAAAAACATAAGTCTTCTTACGCTGCGACTCTTCATTTTTCATTCATCTAACTATCGGCAAGGTTTTAAAAGACGATAAGCGCTAGTCGAGCGGCGGGCTGGGGCCTAGCGCCTAGGCGGCTAGGCGGGATCTAGGCGGGCGCCTAGGCGGAATAGGCGGATTTAACTAAATACCATGCTCCATCTGGGAGATATGCTACCGGTTGCCATGGCTGTGGACTCTCTGTTTGTTTACCTTCCACTCTCTGCAATTCCCAGTTGATGAGAGATTAATAGTGTGAACTCCCAATTGATAAATCATATTGGTGCTTTTTGGATTTTCGGCGGGTTTTGATAAGGGCTTTATGCAGTATATGAAGAATCAGTGAATGGGACTGGGATATGACCCAACGTCATGTTGGCGTTCCGGAGTAGGCGTGAATTTTTTTGTCAAATTATCATGTCAAAAAAATTATACTATTGGCAAGGTAAAAAAAATATCCATAATATCTCGATATTTCCATCAAAATATCCGTGTTTTTGGACTACCGATATTTCTGAAGTCATCGATATTTCCATCGAAATTTCCGTGTTTTTTAAATTTCTATATTTTAAAAAACACCAAGGGGATTCGAACCCCTCCTATTTTACTCCTTCAACACTTTGACCACCATATCACTTATGTTTTTGTGAAAATATGCTAAAATATTGACATATTTTCTACACTCACAATGTTTGACAGCTCGCTATATAATCAACTTAAATCAGTTAAATCCATCATGCAATGCATTTCCTTCCAATTTTTTGTGATAAATTGATAGATAATTGACTAAATAAACATCCTACAAAGTTTCAATAAAAATTTCCAAGTTTTTCTTACAATTTCCGTGGTTTTTATTCAATTTTTATCGATATCGATAATATCCCGATATTTTCATCGAAATTTCCGTGTTTTTGGACTACCGATATTTCCGATATCATCGATATTTAATACCTTGACTATTGGTAATAATACGGTATTTGTATCGTACCATATATTTTTGGTACAGTAATGATATTCAAAATCAATACCAGTAGTATACTATACCATATCACTACTATTAATATTATATCATTTATTTATTTATTTATATATATAATTAGGTATTATTATTATATATGCACTTTATATTTTTTTTTCTAGCCATTTAACCAATCATCTCACCCTCTAACCTCTACTTTCCTAATAAAAAAACATAAGTCTTCTTACGCTGCGACTCTTCATTTTTCATTCATCTAACTATCGGCTTCATCTATGTTGCTCCCGTTCCGGCAACTCTTTCTCTTCGTAGTCCATCTCATCTTCTCCTTCATCAAATTGGGATGTCTTTCTACCTGGCTTCGTCTATCAAATTAATTTTTGTACAATTTTAAAGAATGTAGAGATGGAATTTAGGAATCTTTGTACTATTTTTTTAGGAATGTTGGGTTCATTCAACAATTTTTCCATCTATTTACTTATTGTTTCTTAAATAAATATCTATAAAATTATCATAATTAAATAAAAAAAGGTTTAAAACCCCAAGAGAGTGGCCGAAACACGTTTGGGCCTTGAATTGGGTTGGAAAAAAAAATCAAATTTTTGGCCCAAAACAAAATGGTAATTACCATTACTATACCACGTAATAGATTTTGTCATACCAAAAATTTGGTATGGTAATTGGTACATGAGTTTTTGTATCGTAATCACCCCTAAGTCCACATCCATTCCCGAGTTGAGATGAGTCTTGCATTCGAGCTCCCGCAATCAGAACATAACGCCTGTAGAACCGGCGCACCATACGAAGAACATGAAGAACAAGAGCGAGAAAGCAAGCTATGCCGCTTAGCAAAAGGCTTCGAAAGCTCTTCATCGGAAGGCGGTATACGGCCTGCTTAACTCTTTCTGCATTACAAGCACTTTTCATCGGCCATTTATCATGATCCTTTTGAAGATCTCCCTTCTTCAATAGTTTCAAAACCGCGGTTGACATGTAAATTGCTAGTGGTGATTACTTGGAAAGGCCTAAAAATGGGAAAGAGATCATCTCTGGATCTCTTCCATCAAGGTCACCAAGATCAAGTAATCTAGACCTTCCAATTTCATCCACACGGCCAAAAATTATCACATATTTTAAAATGGTCAAAACAGTTGGATGGAATTTAGAATATCTGGATTACTTGATTAGGTGACCTTGGTAAAAGAGATCCGGATAGAATCTCATTCCCTAAAAATGAAATACCACTATTATTATACACGCATACAAGTGTCAAACGGTATGATGTGTTATGTTGTTAGACTGTAATTTTTTATTGTACTATTAATAAAGAGAAAAAAGACAATTTGATCTTCTATTACAAAATAAAATTATAAACATTAATGTAATTTTATACAAATCAATTTTTACATTTTTTAACCTCGCTCCCAGATCTTCATAGAATCTCTAAATAAAAAAATAAAACCCACATTTTTTCGATCTCTCCCCATCTTTCTCTCTCTTACATTTTTCTCCCCTTCTCTCTTTTTCATGTATTTTTTTTTTTTCAATTTCTTAGTGTGTGGCCTTCATCTAATATTACTTAATATTCGCTTCTTTGATAAATTAATCTTTTTTAGATAAGTTGGTTAGAAAAGTCTACTTCTCGCCTTGCATTTAATTTAGAAATTAAAATCTACTCCTCGTTATCATTAAACAAAAAAGTTTTAAAAAATGAAAGATCTTAGAGCAAGTCCATCGCTGGGTTTTTTGCCCAGCACCCAGCCCAAATACCAGCCAGCACCCATTTAATCCCCTCCAGCCGACCCAATTGACTGGCACCCAGCCCGTGCTGGTCTCTGGGCCAGCCCAAAATGGACAGACCAAGAAGCTGGGCAGTTTGCCTGGCGTGTGGCCACGTGGCATGATCTTGTCTGTTGGATTTGAATATTTTTCAAATCCAACGGTCCAGATTAATTAAGTACATTAAAATTAATTTAAAATTATTAAAAAAAATACATAAAATTATTTTTAAAATACAGAAAAATTTTAAAAAAATTAATTTTTTTTCTATAAATACCTAACCCTCATCTTCCACTTTACACCACATTTCAATATTTCTACACTTTCTATACTATCTACACTTCAATATTTTCTACACTTTAAGAGAGAAAAAATGTCTTCGTGAAAGCTCATTGAAGATTTTACGTTGTGTGAAAGTAAAACTATTTTATTTTTTTATTCTTTTACAAAAAATTTAAAAATATTATAAATGCGCTGGGTGCCAGCGCATTTTTTAGGGGTGGAGATGCAGTGACCTATTACTGTTCATTGGAGTCTATTACTGTTCACTTGAGTGGATAAATGGGCTGGGTGCTGGCACCCAGTCTTAGGAGTGGACTTGCTCTTAGGTCGATATTTTTAAACTATAAATCTGATTGATTGTGACTATAAATAAAGTGTAATTTCTAACTAGCTTCTTTCATACTCGAAAGAGGTGCATAATCGTGTATGGTAAAAAGTTATAAAAAAAAAAAATTATGGTTCATGCAAAAGATCTTTTAGTGCAGATAAACGACATTTGCATGTGACACGTAGAGGATGAATGTATCGAATCCAATTGAAGCTCCAAAGAGATCCAAGATTAAAGAACTTCCCACAATATGCCAACAATTCATTTCCGCAAAGGCGTACACGTGTCAGTACCCCAACTACCCTTCCTTGCTTGGTTGGCGCTACAATGTCGACCGGAAGACCTGGATTTACCAGTCAACCAGCGACACATCATACGCACAGTTCTCTCCCTCTCTTTCCTCCTCCAACGGTTCCCCCTTCCCTACTACTATGCTATGGTTTTAGGCTCTCTGTTTCTTCCCACATTTGTGTATCTTTCTCGAATTATTTCATTTGGGATTTTAAATTCTTGCTTTTTCACTGAATTCTTCATCTGGGTTTTCTGTATTTCGATCTGTTTCTCCGGAACGGCTCGAAAAATCAAATCTTTTGGGAAAAACAGAGGCTTGGAGTTGCAGAAGGAGCTTGCTTTCTTGATCCGTTGTGTGAAATTCTGCTTCTTGGATCGAGCGCTTCATGGTTTTGGACAGCTGGGTTTTGGCTTTTGGAGGCATTGATTGCGTATAAGTGCTTTTTCTGTGAGCAAGTGGAGGTTGTGTGACAGCTGCTTTTGGCTTTGGCTGAAGTTATGGTGGTTTAGTTGAAAAGGGTTGATAGAGAGAGAGAGAGAGAGAGATGGATGGGTTAGGAAGGAGAGATTAATGGCTTCAGGAACTGCAGATATCTCGCCACAGGTGACCAGATTGGATGGTGGGTGCTTAAAGGGAGGTGGAATGCCGATCATGGAAGATCAAAACGTCGACGCTTTGGCCAATTCGAACCACATTCCTACTGGAAAGCCTCCGAGAAACCTCTCGGCTATGCGAAATTGCACTAGCTATGCATTGTTGACCGAATCAGTAAGTCGACTGAAGCCTCATTTTTCTTCTTAATCTGCATTCTTTCTGAATTGGGTATGCAAATTATTGTACTTTATATGCAATTATGCACAATGCACATACTTTTCCTCATCAAAACTGGACAGATCAGAGATAGATACAGTGTGCGAAAAGGGTCAATTTTCCATTGTTAATTAAGAACACGCATTTGATGGTTTTGTTTGATGGGGAAAAAATCAGGAAATGAATAAATTGTACTACTGATCTGTATGTTGCATTGTGAAGGAATTTGAATTGCAGAAATGAATCTGGTTTTTGGTGCTTCATATTTAGAGAATGCGACGCTAGATTCAAAAGGAAAATTTTTCGACGTGTTGAATTAGTAAGGGATGCTACGAGCAAACTTGTTCAACTGTTATCTTAATATGCCAACCCTTCAATTTAATGGGACAATGTCTGCAACATATCTGGTTTTTCCTTGACGAAACTGCATTGCACGCCTTATTATTGATCCGTTGTAGCATGCAATCCATATTTCTGTGCATATAAAGAATTTTCTGAGGTCAATGATATAATGCTTAACTGAAACAAAATGCTTTAACTAGTATGCTTTAATGGACCTCCATTTAAAAGAAGAAAAAAATTAACTAATTATTCTTCTATGCTCTCATTTTTCCTAGGATTCAGATATTGGAAGTATGGGATTAAAGTCACCGGCAAGTGAGACAGCCGAGTTCGTATTTGTATTCCGTTCAGGAAGCTGCTCTGAGAAAGGACCTAAACAGTACATGGAGGATGAGTATATTTGCGTAGATAATCTTAGTGATCGTATTGGTGAAATCGAAAACTTGCCTTCCCCTGGGGCATTTTATGGGGTGCGTAACTTGGTCTTGTTAATTTCTTTTTGAGTGGTCCTTTTAATGCAGGGGCAACCATACCTATACAAACGAAATTTTCCTTAGTTTCTTTTTGACAAAAGCCATCTTATTAAGTGAACCCTTAACTGAAATTTTGTTGATTTCTGCAGGTCTTTGACGGACATAATGGTGTTGATGCAGCATCATTCATCAAAAGCAACATCCTTAAGTTCATTGTTGAAGACTCGCACTTTCCATCTGTCGTTAGAAAGGCAGTTAGAAGGGCTTTTGTGAAGGCTGATCATGCTTTTGCAGATGCTAGCTCTGTCGATAAGTCCTCCGGTACTACTGCCTTAACTGCCCTGATCTTAGGAAGGTGAGCAATTTTACTAATCTATGAATCCATCTGTCTATGATAATCAACATTAAGATCTGTAATTACGGTTGTTGGCGCTGATTAATCATTGAAAAAATTGAAACAATAATGATTAAATCTGTGTCTACAGTGTTTACTTTATTGCGAATGCTGCTGTACTCTTTCAGGACCATGCTAATCGCTAATGCTGGGGACTGTCGAGCTGTGTTGGGGAAGCGGGGAAGGGCAATTGAGCTATCTAAAGATCACAAACCTAACTGCACCTCTGAAAGATTAAGAATTGAAAAGCTGGGTGGTGTCATCTATGATGGCTACCTCAATGGCCAACTATCCGTGGCGCGTGCTCTTGGAGACTGGCATATCAAGGGCTCAAAAGGTTCAACTTGTCCCTTGAGCTCCGAGCCAGAGCTGGAGGAAATTGTCCTAACAGAAGAAGACGAGTTCTTGATAATTGGCTGTGATGGCTTATGGGATGTGATGAGCAGCCAGTGTGCAGTTACAATGGTGAGGAAGGAGCTCATGCAGCACAATGATCCCGAGAGATGTTCAAAAGTGCTTGTCAAGGAGGCACTCCAACGAAACACCTGCGATAACCTCACTGTTGTCGTGGTCTGTTTCTCCGAAGATCCACCTCCGAAAACCGAAATTCCCAAATCCCACAAGAGGAGAAGCATTTCAGCTGAAGGGTTGGACCTTCTCAAGGGTGTCTTAAGCAACATTTGAACACAACTTGCATAGATAAGACGGAGCTTACACCCCTGTTGGGGATTTTTCTGAGTCGCTCCTGAACCCCTGCTGCGGCTTCCCCTTCCGGGTTTCTTTAACTGTACGTCCTGTACAACTTGAGATACGATTAACAATCTCGAATTTGATTCTTTAAAATCAGAATTTTTTTGAATGTTAGAATTGCATAAGTTGCTGCAAGGCTTGCACCAGTCGGCTTACTTTCAACTTGGTTAAATTGCAAACTCTACAAGTAGTAGCCCTCCTATGTGTACAAATTGAAGAAATATGGGTCATGTATACAGCTTTTTTTTCCTTTCTCTTCCAAGTTCTTTTTTTTGTTTTTTGTTTTTTGTTTTGTTTTTTGTGTGTGTGTGTGTGTGTGTGTGTGTGTGTGTGTGTAAGGAGAGTATTATAAGCTACTCTAATCTATGGTATTGACTTGATTCCGGCATGGGCATGCCGGGGCACTGAGACGCGTCATACTGGGCGTTGTCGATTAAAGCATGTGTATGAGATTGCCAAGGTGAAGCAGCCAGATCCGTACTGCTAGTACATGTCCCTGGAGTTCATCAGTAAGTCTTGGTACGGCTAATTCTATGGGGATCAAGATTGTTAGGGAGTAGAAGTGATTTTGGAAGATGTCTAAATTCTAAACCCTAGGTTTATTCGGAGAAAAGAAACCCCATATTTGTTACTCATATTCGAAAGTTTTTGTTTCATTTAGAGAATTGCGTTTGTAATTTAGAAAAGATATTGATAGACTATCTGATTAGGACAACTCTCACACTGAATGAAATGAAAATACATAAAATTTTATGTTGTGCCCTACTAATGACGTGGTCGAGCACCTAGCCACAAAACTAATGCACTCCAAAAGGGTACATATAGATTTGCCAAACAAGACACGCATGTTTGATTAAAATTACAAACTTTCATTCGAAGGGACTACTAACTCGTAGCAATTTTGGTTTTCTTTTTTGTACTAGATCAAAATAATTTGGTCCTTGCTCTAAATGGTTACGCATTTTTCCTAATCCTTGGTAAAATCACGACATGATAAAAAAAAAATTAGTAAGTTACCACTCTTCTTTCATAAAAAATGAAAAAAAAAGTTACCACTCTTCCCTTTTGTTCAAAAAAAGTACAAAACTAAGTGATGATAATGGGTTGGGCCCAATAGTATCAAACCAAAAGCCCAGCCCACCAAGGCCTACTCCTACTTGCTTCACTCTCCATTTCCCACAAAACCCAGACCTCCCAGGGCGAGTAGTCGAGTAGCAAAACCCATGGCAACACTGAAGGAAATCCTAACCCGACGACCCGTGGCGGCGACGATCCGCCTCACAGTCCCGGCGGGAGCCGCCCGACCCGTAGCTCCGGTGGGTCCCGCTCTGGGTCAATACAGGCTCAACCTGATGGCCTTCTGCAAGGACTTCAACGCCCGGACCCAAAAGTACAAACCCGACACGCCCATGGCAGTGATCATCACTGCCTTCAAAGACAACACCTTCGAGTTCACGGTAAGGTCGCCGTCCGTCACCTGGTACTTGAAGAAGGCCGCCGGGATCGAGTCCGGCAGCAGCCGTCCCGGACACGCAGTGGCGTCGACGCTGTCGGTGAGGCACGTGTACGAGATCGCGAAGGTGAAGCAGTCCGACCCGTATTGCCAGTACATGCCGTTGGAGTCCATTTGTAAGTCGGTTATTGGTACCGCTAATTCTATGGGAATTAAGGTTGTTAAGGAATTGGAATGATTTGGGGGAAAATGTCAAAGTTAAAACCCTAGGTTTTATAGTAATTGTTGTTTTTGGGAAAACGATTGTGTCTTTTTGTTGGGTTTGTGATATGATGACATTGACCTGTACGTTGTTGTTGGAAAATTTGAGTATCAATCATTTTGTTAGTGATCATGGGATTAGCGTAATTGAGTGGCTCTTTTCTGCTTGTGATTTCGTGGTAGTTTTCGGCTTAAACGAGGAATGAGGAGGCCTTTCGTTTCGTTGAACTAGCCTTGTTTTGTTTATGATGTCTCTGTTTATGCATCTGTGTGTCATGATTTGGTGGTAATCCGAGAAGCACCTGAAGTTGATTGATTGAATAACGTCGTGCTCGGGTTCAAATGTAGGTGTCCTTTGATCGTAGGAAGAATTGAGCTTTTTCTTTTTCTGTTTGTTATGTCATTTGAATAACGGGAAGGGATACGGGAGTAGCTATGGCTGGAAGTTTCAGTGTGTGAATTGTGATGTTGTGTTTCTTTTGAGTTTGTTTGATGATCTCAGAACAGACCGTATCAATTGAAATTCTATTGCAATGATACGTTATCAGAGGTTTGAGTTAAAGAGGTAGGATGCAACGAGTTTTGGAATTTCGGAAACAATGGAGGGAGAACAAAGGGGTCGGGGGTTCTAGTTTTTATCGTAGTGTCTCGTATTTGTATGCACAAGGAAAATTGATTGGGTGAAGCACTTGAGCAGTTAATAAGAGTTGGAGGACGTCAGTAGTTGGGTTTTGTGAGGAGAACGTCACGGAGGAGACAAGTAGGTATATAATCAGATGGTTGGGGTAAAGGGGAAGTCTAGGTCTTCTTGTCCATGATCGTTTCATCCATGAAATCTGGCATGACTATAAGGGTATGGTCGTGGCGCCTTCGGGCTAATGGAAGAGATGATTATGCATGGTTACCTTCCTGTTGAATCAACATTTGATGTTGATGATTTGATGATGAGTTTGTGTGTGAGGAAAATGAAGTGGACCAACCGTGGTAGGAAGGTAGGAACTTCAGTATTTCTCTGGGACTCATAGCCCTACGAGGGGTTTGGGAGTCGCTTTGCCGCACTATGCTCTGTTGTCTTTTTCATGCAAAATTGCAATTGGTACAAAATGGTCGTCGTTATATGGTAGGAACCCGTTTCTTCAACGTCTAAATTAGGAACACAATGGTTAGGGTGTGAAGAGACAATAGCGGACTTTGCCCGTAGTTTCTTTTCTTGCATTCGGTGTCAATTATTTTAAAATAAAAAAGTTTAGCTTATTATCATAATTATGAATTGTTAAGGTATGCAAACATATATTTATATCTTTCATAACATAATTGTATGCAACTGGTAATACGACGGTAAAGAGAGCTCTTTGTTGACAATAATTGGTTGAAGAGTTGCAACTGGTTGTTGAAATCAAATTAAATAATGTCAATTCAACAGAAGGGTCGTAAATTGAAAAATTAATACAATAATGTGGTAGAAAATTAGAAATTCAATTTGGTGGTGCTCGTATGCCCTGTTGTCAACTTGTCACCGACAATTCCCGTATCAATGATAAATTATGAGCATACCGACACCAGAGCCGTCGCAAATCAGTTGGCTTCTTTTTGTGGTCGGATCCTTTTCCTGGGCATTCTAAGATCTCGTGATCGATCATCATACAGTCAGTTTTTGTTAAATATTATTTATATTTAATTTTAAAATGATTTCTAACCGTACGATGTATGATAAATGGTCGCGATTATAGAATCCTTAATCAAACATTCAAAAGACACCTGTCATGAAACTCCAAAACAAAATTAGGTTCGATTTACCAAGATTTCAGTGGAAATTATAATCCAAAGAATAGTGAGGATCGTATCTTGTGGAACTTAAAATTATAAAATAAAAAAAACAATTTAAAAAGGGACCTTTCAATTTTAATGGTAAGATTGATTAATTAAAAAAAAAGGAGATTAATAAAAAAGAGATTTTAGGGAAACAAAAAAGAAAAAGAAAAAAAAGATATAAGGTATCATTTGAAATGTATCCTTCCTAATTAAGAGGGGTGTATTCAATTGGGATTTTGAGGGATTTTAATTCTTTTAATAAATTTAGGGGTATTCAATCAGGAATTTAAGTAATTATCTGAAATTCAATGTGTATTCAATCAGAATTTTAAGATAGTTTGTTAAAATCCTTAGAAATCCAGGTGTATTCAATTAGGATTTTAAAGATTTTATAACATTCCAGGTGTATTCAATTAGAATTTGATTTTAAAGAATTTGAAAAAATTGAGGAATTAGAGAGAATTTGAGAGATTTTGTAGTGTATTTTAAGCATCCACAAATCTCTTCTATCCCCAAGAGATTTTGAGAGAATTGAATCAAAATTTTACATGGAGTCTCTATAAATCAATTAGACTCCATAAAAATACATAGATTTATAAATCTATCAAAATCTCTCAAAATCTCAATTGAATACACCCCTAAGTAACAATGGGGAGGATTCCACTACTATATATTGGTCTGTTAGAAAATATTTTAATTATCAATCATCACATTATATAATTTATAAATATAATTAAATATATAATAATAAAATTAATTAAACACTTAAAATAAAATTTTCAATTACCAAGCCGTGTTTCAACCAATTATTCTCATTTGGCTCCTTCCATTACTAACAAGCAACCCAGCAGCCCCCCACATCCACAGCCACCGTCTTTCCCAATTTCCGTCAATTCTCTCACTCCAATCCAATCTCCAAATTCTCTCTCCTTCCTCCCTAAACCCCCAAACTTCCAAATTTCTCACCTTCTACCCTCAAAATTAGAAACTTGCAATTGTCCACCCACCGGCACAGAGCGGCAGCAGCCATGGTAGTGTTCGACAAAGAAGCCGGCTCCTCCACCAACACCCTCCCGCCCTTCCCCCGGGAAGATACTCCTCTCCTCTCCAAACCCAGCAAGCTCTCTTCCCAACCCAAGACCTTCGCTAACGTCTTCATCGCCATCGTCGGCTCCGGCGTGCTGGGTCTACCCTACACCTTTAAGAAAACCGGCTGGGTCTTCGGCTCCCTCATGCTCTTCTCCGTCGCCTTCCTCACCTACCACTGTATGATGCTCCTTATCCACACCCGTCGCAAGCTCGACTCTCTCCTCGGCGGCGGCCTCTCAAAGATCGCGTCTTTCGGCGACCTGGGCTTCGCTGTATGCGGCCCAGTCGGCCGGTTCTCCGTCGACGTCATGATCGTCCTCGCCCAGGCCGGGTTCTGCGTCAGCTACCTAATTTTCATATCGAACACTTTAGCCTTCGTCTTCAATTACTCCGGCCCGGACCGGATTCTTGGTCTGACCCCAAAATCAATCTACCTCTGGGGATGTTTCCCGTTCCAGCTGGGTCTGAATTCGATTCCAACCCTGACCCATCTCGCCCCTCTGAGCATTTTCGCCGACGTCGTCGACCTCGGCGCCATGGGAGTTGTAATGGTGGAAGACGTCATAATCTTCCTCCAAAACAAACCGGCGCTGCAGGCGTTCGGCGGCTTCTCCGTCTTCTTCTACGGCCTCGGCGTGGCAGTCTACGCCTTCGAGGGAGTCGGAATGATCCTCCCCCTCGAATCCGAAGCCAAAAACAAAGAAAACTTCGGGAAAGTACTGGCCTTGTGCATGGCATTCATAGCTCTGATCTACGGATCATTCGGAGTTCTGGGTTACTTCGCATTCGGGGAAGAAACCAAAGACATAATCACCACCAATTTCGGGCAGGGCATCGTGAGCACACTGGTGCAGCTGGGTCTGTGCATAAACCTGTTCTTCACTCTCCCGCTGATGATGAACCCGGTTTTCGAGGTCGTGGAGCGGCGGTTCTGCGGCTCCACCTACTCCCTGTGGCTGCGGTGGCTGACGGTTTTCGGGGTGAGC
This sequence comes from Crataegus laevigata, assembly GCA_963580275.1. Taxonomy (NCBI): domain Eukaryota; kingdom Viridiplantae; phylum Streptophyta; class Magnoliopsida; order Rosales; family Rosaceae; genus Crataegus; species Crataegus laevigata. The sequence goes on along the minus strand of OY756942.1, from coordinate 32,655,003 downwards.
CTGGTGGCGCTGCTGGTGCCGAATTTCGCAGATTTCTTGTCGCTGGTGGGGAGCAGTGTGTGTGTGGCGCTGGGGTTTGTGCTGCCTGCTCTGTTTCATCTGATGGTGTTTAGGGATGAGCTGAGTTGGTTTGGGAGCGTTATGGATGGGTGCATTGTGGTGTTGGGTGTGGTGATTGGGGTGTCTGGGACTTGGTCCTCAGTGGCTGAGATTATTGCACCCAAAGCTTGATTTTGGTTGAGTGGTTGATCAATTAAGCTTTGATTTGCTGCTGCCAAACTGTACTTTGTTGCAACTTTTGTTGATTATTTCACCAATTGTAAGGACTTTATGTATGTTTTGTGAGATGGTGGATATTTTTCCAATTGTAAGGACATCAAATTTACTGGTGATTTGGTGGATTGAGTTGGTACTGCGTTTAAATAAGGCTAAAAGTTGTTTGGGTTTATTTTTAAGTAAATTATAGGAATGATCTTTCAACTTTAATTCAATTATATCAATGATTCTTAAGAAAAATATTCATTATTATTGATCTCTCAACTTATTAAAAACGTGCAGCTATGATCATTTTCATTAACTTTGTTAGAATTTCTGTAAGTTATGCGTGATGCACATGAAGCTAAATCAAGAAATAAATATTAAAAATTAAATTAAAAAAATTGTATCAATGATTTCGTAACTTTAATTTAACTAGACAAATTATCCCTCAAATTTAATTAGATCGTAGGTGCCCTAAACCCTAAAATGTTTTTTACTGTGTTTTAGAGTTTTTTTTTTCGCAAAGTGCTTTTGAATAGGGTAGTCTTTTGGGGTTTGGAGTTTTCCATGATTTTAGATCATAGATCCTAAACCCTAAACATTTAAATGCAATCGCCATCCCACTTTCTATCTATTCTTATTTATGCGGTCACGGTTAAGTTACGTTAACATTTTATATTAATTTTTTAGAGATAATAAGACAAAAAATAATAGTAATATAAAATGTTGACGTGATTTAACCGTGACCGTACAAATAGAAGGGAATTGAAGTGTATGAAAAATTGGAGGACAGAGAATCTCCCTCCTTTCCAAAAACCTAAGATAGGGCAAGGTTTTGAATTTTTCAAATTAGATTAAATTTTAAAAAAAATGCCTTCGATATGCGGTGATGTCAAAGAACTGTGTGGAAAAATGTGAAACATCCTCACTATCTTTATGGGTATGGTTTTAATGTCACATAACACTCAGTATTACTCGGATTTTAATTACTGAATTCAATTTTTACAATTGTTAGATATTTAATTTTTATTCTCAATTATTTATTTTTGGCACCACTAATAAGAGTTTGGAAGTGCTCTACTTTTGGCACTTACAAGTCCACAACTTCATGCACATTTAGGCCTTATTAATGTTGTAAAGACATTTAGAGCTAAGATTAGAAGAACTTGTATAAAATGGATTCGTCGCCACATGATATCCCTATTCTTAATAAATAAATAAAGAATTCTACTCGTGATCATATCTCTTGTTTGAACAAAAGATAAACCACAATTTGTGTGCTCGTATTAATTATACTATGAGGCTTGAAAAATACAGTGTCTTATAACGCCCCAAATGTTTCATGATTTAGACTCTTTTTTTTTTTTTGGTTAACTAGATTTAGACTTTACTAGACAAAGGGGAAAGCCATAACGAAATTAAAGACTATTGGGCAGGTGGTTAACACCCATCAAACCAACATCAACCCCTTTCTAACACCTCAGAAATCGATCACTTCACTCCACTTAATGAGTATTCCCCACCCCACCCATCCCCCCAAATCCATGGCCACCTCATACTTTTAGTGGTTTCCCAAAAACCCCAAATCCTCTATTTTGCAATTTCTCAAAAATCGATGTTTCGAGTTGGTAATTCTGCTTAACTGTAGTCACGAACAGAGCGACGTTTCTCAAAACTTCTCGCAGTTGTCTCCCTTTTTGGAAAAATAAAAAAATAAAATGTAGTGCTCCAGGTTATAAGATGTTTAAAAAAAAATTGTAGCGCGATATTGTTAGTGAGTTAGATAGTTGTTAAGAAAAAAAAAGTCAATAAATATCGAACCTCATTATGAATTATAAGCATAATTATTTTCCGTCACTATGAGAAAACACCATATATTACCTATTTCAAATCATTAACTATTAAAAATTTATTTTTTATATTTTAAACGAGTAAAACGTTTGAAATGATCTAGTCCGGATCACGTACAACATCCCCATCCCAAAGGGGCAAAATGACCCACCACTTGCTGCACCGAGGGAAAGTGCCAGCAATGGCAAGCAACTAGGAGAAAAAAGAAAGCAAGGAGAAAAAAGTGGAGGGACATCGGAGGAGATAGGAGAAGAGCCTTTCTGTTGAATACCACAGAACCTCCATTTTAATCTCTGACACAAGGAAGAGTGAGTGATTCTCCTTCCTCATTGCAAATTGCAATGCAGTCGTCGATTCAAATCAACCAAACTTCCCACTTTTAGCTTTAACCCATCGTTTCAAATCGGCTTCCATTGACGAATTCGCAGTAAAGGTCGTTGCTTTTTGGGTTTTGGGTTCGTATTCAGGAAACCCAGTTCGAATTTGGATCGGAAAAGGAGAGAAACCTGGTTGGATCAATGTCGTGCTCATCTTCATCTGGGTCGGAGGACGATGAGGGCATCGACTCCTACAGGAAAGGAGGCTACCACGCCGTCAGGGTCGGCGATCAGTTCAATGGCGGCCGCTACGTGGCGCAGAGGAAGCTCGGTTGGGGTCAGTTCTCCACCGTCTGGCTCGCTTACGACACCACCACCTCTGTGAGCCAAGCTTCTTTTCATTCATTTTTTTGCGTGATTAAAAATGTTTCTGTTTATTATTAATTATTGGTATGAAATATTTTCTGCATTACATGTTAATCCCTGAAATTTATTTGCTTTTCATTCATAACTTACATTTATTTATCGACTTGAGCATTTTTCTGTGTATTCTGATGCTTATATGTCTAAGATCTTCCTTAATCTTTACGAATTTGCATCTTCCATGCATTTTTTTATTAACTTTCAACCATATTCGGTTGCCTTCGATTTGGTGTTTGATCTCCTTTGGGTAGGCTGAAGAAGTGATTTTTGTCAACAAGACATTATCTTCATATGTTCTGTATATACAGTAATGCTGAATGCATAATTTCTATGTATTTTCGTATTACGATTGTAAATTTTAGTTCTCTGCTTCCATTTTTGGCTGTTTCGTTGCTCTATGCATCCGTGTGAAGTAGATAAATCGAAGGAAGAATAATATTTTTACTTCAGTTACTCCGATTGTTGCATCATCTTATTTCTCTTTTGTATTTGTTAGATGTACGTTGCTCTTAAGATTCAGAAAAGTGCAGCACAGTTTGCTCAAGCCGCTCTTCATGAGATTGAACTTCTTTCTAGTATTGCAGAAGGCGACCCCATGCATTCCAAGTGTGTTGTGCGACTGATTGACCATTTTAAGCATGCAGGCCCGAATGGGCAGCATCAATGCATGGTCCTTGAGTTTCTTGGCGATAGCTTACTTCGGCTGATCAAGTATAACCGTTACAAAGGCCTTAAATTGAATAAAGTTAGGGAGATCTGCAAATGCATACTGATAGGTCTCGACTATTTGCATAGAGAACTTGGCATCATCCACACTGACCTAAAGCCCGAAAACATTCTTCTATGTAACACCATCGATCCTGCCAAAGATCCAGTCAGGGCTGGCCTCACACCAATTCTGGAAAGGCCTGAAGGGAACCTGAAGGGTGGAGCCACCATGACTCTTGTTGAGAAAAAGTTGAAAAGGAGGGCAAGGAAGGCAGTTGCTAAGATTTCGTTGAGAAGAGAATCTATGGGAGGTATTGAACTTCCCAAGTCCGAAAGAAAACTGGATGGGATTGATGTAAAGTGCAAGGTTGTTGATTTCGGAAATGGATGTTGGGCCAACAAGCAACTTACGGAAGAGATTCAAACAAGGCAGTATAGAGCTCCTGAAGTTATCCTTCGATCTGGTTATTCCTACTCAGTTGATATGTGGTCATTTGCCTGCACTGCCTTTGAGCTTGCAACTGGCGACATGTTGTTTGCTCCAAAGGTGGGACAGGGCTTTAGTGAGGATGAGGTAAAGATGGTTTCACTTTTTCACCATTCTGTTTTCGTTTTATAACAAAATTCTATCGCAACAAAGTTGTAGAGAGTATCCGTTTTTTCCATATTTGAGAATTCAATTAAACCCCATGGTTTCTCTTTTAAAGCTTTGAACCCCAGCTCCCCAGACAATTCTAATATATGTAGATGGGAATTTCTCCTTATGTACATTTTGACATTTTGAATCAGGTTTATGTTATCGACTGTATTTAGTTCTTCGTGTTAATTAATACTTGCAGTTTGTCAAATTTGTGCGATTTGGTCATGTTTTGCAGAGAATACTCCATTTCTTACTGCCTTCTGTTTACTGGTTTGCAATTGAAATATTTGTTGGATTGATTTCAGGACCACCTTGCATTGATGATGGAACTCCTTGGGAAGATGCCTCGAAAGGTGAAACTTTAATCCCTAATCACCCTTGTATAGTTATATTTCTCGAATAACTTTGTCTGGTACCATTCCTCTCTTATGCTTGGGTTTTCAGGTAGCAATTGGCGGAGCTCGTTCCAAGGACTTCTTTGATCGACATGGTGATCTAAAGAGAATCCGCAGGCTGAAGTTTTGGCCACTCGATAAAATACTGATTGATAGGTACAAATTTTCTGAGACTGACGCTCGGGAGTTTGCAGAGTTTCTTTGCCCCCTTTTCGACTTTGCACCAGAGAAGCGGCCAACAACTCAGCAGTGCCTCCAACACCCGTGGATCAATGGCAGTACTTCGAACCCGAGCGAGATGAAAAATAAACCTAAAGTGGAAAAGGTGAATGTTGGGATGAGCAACCATCAGATCAAGGTTGGCAAGTGAGGAAAATCATGAAGGATGGAGAATGATGATGCCGGCAGCACCTACCACACCATTTCTAACGCTTCCAAATGACTCCCCTCTGCACGTACGACCTATTGATTGTGATTTAATTTTGTTGACTACGCACCTAATACCATTCTCATTATTTTTCAATTAACTATAAGTATAAGAGATGTAAATTAGTAACGATTTTCGCGAGAAAAATGACGTCAAAAAATTTGGATAGAGAATTTGGCCTGTCGCTTCGGATGTCTGCCCCTGGTGGCTTGTATACTAGCCAAACCTAGAACAATGTTTTCCCACAAGTTTTATACTGATGATGAAGATTGATGACTTTCTTGAGTTAGGGTTTTAGTTTTCTTAATCCTTTCTTGACTTTTGTTTTGCTCTCTAATCTTATTCCTAATTTATTGGGAATGGAAGATGAATGTGATAAAAACATGCATCTTCAAAATGAATTCGTGCTTAGCGAGAATATAATTCAATGAATTGTAATGAATTTATATCCGTATAAACAACATTAAGATTTGTACTTTATAAATAGTTACAGTAAATCTTTATTCTAATTAGGAACAATGAATGTTTCGATCTAACTGCTACAGTTCCCTTTTTTTGTGACACGACATTCCACCAGTACATGTACAATAAATCAACTGATTTGCAACAAATCAATTGACAAATGAAACATGCTGAATTCCAGTGTCAACAAACAGGTGTATGAAAACCCAAGTGGGGTCACCGCCCAACAACAAGGGGGCCCCCTTCGGAAAAATAAAGGTTCATTTTGTTACTGCAGACGTACAACAGCAACTTCTGAACTAATTAACTATGTCAATGTACTGACACGACATCATGAAATTTTTTATATTTTAGCATGTTAGGAGGGATTCTAATACACGAAATATTTGAGTGTTTGGATCGTTAAATTTTTGTTATTTGATATGAAAAATTATAATCTAACAATTAAAAGATTTGGAGTGCTAACTCCGAACATCTTAAATTTTTTTGTGTTATCTTTTTACTGTTTAATCAAGTTATTGTATTGTTAATTAAGAATCTAATAGAATGCATGAAAATTACGAAGTTTATAAGCTAGAATGAGATCCAAAAGTTAATAGAAGTGAAAATGTTATAATAACTCACTCGCAAGTGGATGAAACTTCTGCATTTGAGTTCCTCCAAACTCGGCTCTTGCGAGAGAGTACCACACTCGAACTCGACTCTTGCAAAAGTGAGCTGCTGTCCTAATTTTTATTTTTATTTTTATTTTGTTGGAGGATGTTGGATTGGTTGGTAGAAGATTATTTTAGACGTTTTAAAAGTATTTTAGTTTCTCATTAAGGTTAGTTGTAGGTTTTTTTTTTTTTTTTTTTGGTAATTTAATTATAAGAAGGGTTAGTTTTGGTAAAGGCTGACTTGAATTTATATACCAAACGTTGAAAGGGGAAAGTCGTTTTAGGTAAATGAGGTCATCCATAATATTTTACTGTTTTACTTTTTCTTCAGACGGTCGGCGAGTCCAACTTCCAATTAATATTTGGTTCCGAAAGCTTCAAGAGTCAGCGCTTATGGACAGTAACCGCAATCCCAATACAGTTTAAATTACTGACAGGCCACTGTAACTGTACTATTAGACAAACCCAATATACAAGCGGATATTTCACGTGTTATAGAATAAAGAGAAATATAAAATGATATATTATTTTCTCCACTTGTATTATGAATTAAAGAGTATCACTTGAATACACCGTACTTAAAAAAATCTCTTGTACTATTAGTTTGATGTAAAATTCTCCGCTTTAGTATAGACCCGCTCATAACATGAATTAAGATTCATAACCATTAAATTATTGGGCATTGAATTATTCGATAAGGATTCACCAGTCATGAATCTAGAACTTTTTATTCACAGTTATATGAGAAAGAACACATTGATCCAAATGTTGCTTAATCCTAGTGTTATGTGATGGAATCTTTGTATTTTCTTGATTATGATAGATTTAGTGTTCGATCTCTTAATGTAACCGAAAAGAGTCAGTATATCATATGGAGTTTAGTTGTTGGAAAGTGGAACTGCCGTATGTCGAGAACGGATCATTTTTTCAATTTTTTTTTAACAAACGATATTATTTACACTAAGAGAGAGAGGTGTGAGCTTAGCCTCACAATGATCTAATAATAATGTGGTTCAAATTCGTCTATAGCGAGAATACAACCTAAGACCTCTTGCTTATAAGTGAAGAAGAATATTACTGAACATAATACTAAATGGCAAGTGAGATGACCATTAAACACCAGTATTATAAAAAGTAAAAAGGCGTTTAACATTAATTAAAGCACAAATATTTTCTTTCTATATTTCTGGCAGCATAGTCAAGATTGGATCAAGAACAGCAGAGTCCCTACAGAGAGTAAAAAATTCAAAGCAGAACTTTCACTGCAAGTAAAAACCAGAAAAGGAAAAGGAATGAGAATGTTTTTTTACATCTATGAGCACACCAGCAGTAATTATTGTGCAACATATCAACAAAACACTCGCCATGCTAATTGCATCCCTGTTATCTCAGCTTCAAGCTTTGCTTTGCTGTCAAATGAACAACAGGCAATTCGGACGAACCGATAAAAGCACGACGGATGCAAGAAATGTAACATCTAAATTTACATGTAGTCAGTTCAAAGTTGATTACAAAGCCAAATGGAGCGAAAAAAAGAAAGAAAAGGTAACGAAATAAGGCCGTTTTCTATAAGACGTGAAGTTGTGAATCCTACCTCAGCTATCCAGTCCTATCTCATAGCTCACCTGTCACAACAATATCCTTTTGACATCAAGATTGCACGACTTTATTTTGTTTCCCGCACGCTGGAGCCTTGAAATCCTTGCATTTCCACACCGGTGCAGCCTCAATTGGTGGCATGCTATCGGCTGAAGACTCCACGGGAAACATAGGCTTCTTTGCGGCATTAGGGTTACCCATGTTCATGTCTGTCAACGGGGAGCCTCTTGCATCTGTTTCTTCTTTCAGATTTGCTTGATCCCTGAAGGTGCAATTGCTCAACGGCAACTTTTTTAGCTTCACTCTTCCCCTCTTTTTACCAGTGGTACTCACAGCATCCCAATTTTTCTCCTTCATATGACTTGATTCTGCTTCTCCATTATCCATTTCCATTCGACCCACGTTATCAGGTCTACCATTTTCGTACAAGTCTTGGATGGTGCCTTCGACATTGACCTTATCTGCCATAGAATGTCCATTGCAAATAGATGCCGCGTTTTGTTCCAAAACAATGTCCCCATTGGGAACCCTAACTTTCTCGGAACCATGTGAGATTTTAGGCCTCTTGTTTTTATGACCCTTTCCGTCAGCACTTGATGAATTCTTTATGATTCTTGGAGAGCTATTTATAGCTCTGTGCAACTTTCGGGCCAACTCTTCGTCCTTCTTACAATTCTCAATTGGTCGGTATTTTTTGTACAAGAGTTGAACTGGAACGTGCTTCTTGAGCTTGTTCTTTTTCAGGTGTTTTTCCTTGCCTGCTGTTTCTTCGGAAAAAGAGGCAACCAAATCTAAAGCACTCTTGGCTGCAGCCACGGCCTTTGCAGCTATTGCGGCTTTCTCTTCAGCTGCAGCTCTTGCAACCTCTGCAGCCTTCACTGCGGCAGTAGCAGCTGAATTTGAGACCTCTACTAGCTCCTCCGGCGAAAGGTTAGAGTTATGAGAACTCAATATATTGTTAAGGCGGCTGTTAAATTCACTTGAAGAATGCGATGAAGAAGAAGATGCAGAAGCCGAAGCTGATGCTGAATCTGCAGCTGCAGCTGAAGTAGCAACTAGAGACAGCCATGCAACACTATCACCATCCGGGCTCTGTTTCTTCAAACCAGCAAGCAGACGTTTTCGTGGAGGCAGAAGGACATCAGCATCCAAATGATTGACGTCACAGATGTTTGCCTCCATCGGTCTGCTTCCAGTATACCCCTTTTACACTGCAATGACAATTACTCTTCACGCAGAGAGGATGACCACTCCATCTACATAATAACAAGAACTAAATCAAGTTTCGATGAAAAGACAAATACTTGATACATGAAATACCCAAATAGAAAAACCCTAAAAACTTCGCAGCCTACCAATCCCAAATCCGAAATCAATCCAACCGTTCTTAAAATCAAATCAACACACACAGATCGTTTGTTTACTCGTGCAAAAACCCGAATGAAAAGACAAGAACTTCAAATTCAGATTTGGGTGGCTTCAGTTTCCAACAAAAACCTTAAAACCAATAACCTGAACTAAATCCCGGGAAATTCACATAGCTAAACTGAGTTCTGTCTCCTCTTCTTCAATCAACCTAGTTAAGACAACGAAAGCACATCCGAAAAACCACAAATCACCTTGCCCTTACCAACCGTCAAAATTTTCCCGGGAACCAAACAAAGCTAAATCAAACCTCATCCAATAAAATTCAACAACATTTACAACACAGCTGAATCACAAGCATCACAATCACAGCAAAATTCAAACACACCAATTCAAATTCATCAAACAAACAAGATCAGAATCAGACAACCAAACGAGAAATAATCGAAACCAATCCGTAATCCCACAAAGCTCAATTCACCAGAATTCAACAAAATCAATGCAAGTTTCAATTGCCATTACCCACAATTCAATCAAAATCTAATACAAATGATCAGAACAGAGAGAGTCGGGGAAGCAAAAAACAAAATACCTGATCTTAAAGCTAAAGCTGTCTCCTTTGAGACAAAGGAGAGAGATAAACGGCAGAGCTGCAATTAGGGTTTTCAGGGGGAGAGGAAGAAAATCAGGGTGGTGAAAGAAAAATGGAAGATGTTGTTTGTTCCCGTTTTATATAATTATTATTAATTATTATATTTTTGTGCCAAAAAGACAGAGAATTTCGATTGGTTCTGGTTCTGGTTCTAGAACCTCCAAAATCCCCCCACAATTAAACCCACCATTTTTGTTCCTCATTTTTTTTACCCATTTACTCACTCTCTCATGCCACCATGGCATCAGCATGCCTTCATGCTAATTTGCTCATCCATTTATTTTTTATTTATTTTTTAAATTTTATTTACCCCTCACTCCATTTATTAACTCATTTATGAATGCCAATTTCATCTTTTGTCAAGTTTGTTTTTAATTGTTTAATTATTTGTTTTATGTTTTTGATAGATTCAAACTCAGAACTATGAGTAGGGTGCACTTTTGCTTATCATTATCAAGTGGTGATAATGTTTGCCATTTGATGCGTTTAAATTTTGAGACTTATGTATATCTACTATACACATCTCGAAATTTAAACTTATTCAACGATGATAAATAAAGTGATGATCACAAATATTCTCTTACTGAGTAGCAAGAAGAAGAAGAAAATATATTATTAACTACACTGAGCTACAAGCGACTAACTTAACAAATTAGGTTTGATGGCTCAACGGGTAATTTGGGTTGGACTTGCTAGTTGCTTGGATAGATTAGTGAGGTTTTAGTTGATGTAGGGGTTTATCTTTATTTTTATTTTTATATTGGGGCGAAAAAGGGTATTATAATCAAACGAAACACCCCCGGTACTGTTCACTTATAACGAAAATGATATTTTTACTCTAAAAAGTCACTCATGGTACTATTCACTTACAACACATTTTTGTCATTTTGATAACTCAAAATTTTCAAGTCATTTTTCATTAGTTTTCCTTTGATTATTTGGATTATGTGGTGGTTGGTTGAGTTTTGTATTGAATAATGTTGTATTGTCCAAATTCTAACACAAGAGACATTGAATACTAACCGTCATCTCATTTTTTAGCATAATATTTTTTAATATTGACACGAAATTAACGTTAAATAATTAGATGACAGAGTTTATGTGAGTCTTATTTCGAAATAATCTCCTTGACATTTCTCACAACATTATTGTTTAGGGGTGTGCTATCCACACACCCCTTTTTACTTCTCACACACCCCTATTATTTTTTATCCATTAGATCTTCTCCAATTCATCCGATCTGACGGCCGAAATCCAAAAAGGTGTGAGAGAAGTAAAAAGGGGTGTGTGGATATCACACTCCTATTGTTGATTGCTTGGTAAAATTATAGTTTAGCGGTGCAACTTTTTCATATTAAATTCTTAAAACATACCCAAGGGTCAAATGAGACGGATAAGGAAAAGATAGGCCCCAACTTTTATTTTTATTTTAGCAAAATACTAAACTATAAATAATTTATAGGGGTAGATCGGTAATTAAAATGAGGACGTCACGTGAAAGGGATAACGACCGCTTGAATTTGTGAATTACATTACCTGCGGGAACATTTTACGCATGTCGACCAGCAGCCAATCGAAATCCAGTCAAAAAATAAATAAAGCGGCTATATACCGGTCAAGCGCCACGTGTAAGGGTTTCAATATCAGCCAATGACGTTCCAGCTGTGACTCACCGAGTCCCCGCCACCTGTGAGATTATCAAACCCTGCTTGGTACACTGGCGCAAGCGGTGGTTAAAGATTCAGTTAACTGGTGTCCGGCACTGAACAGCCTTTTTTTCTCCATTCGTTTTCGAAACCCGCGAGCTCGGAGAGCTCCGAACTGTCGTCCGATCATCCAAACGACGTCGTCGTGCCGAAGCCCTAACCCCTAACGGAAGAACCCTAATTTCGAATTCGTTCTTTCAGGTAAGCTACGGAGCATTTCAATTCGCCAAAACATTTTCCTCTTCTCTGTATGGTTGCCGAGAAAGTGCGGGAAAATTGATGAAGGTAAGAATTTTTCTTTTTCTGTGAGTTAATGGATTGGAAAGTATCGGCATTTTAGGTCTCGATGAGGGGCGTAAAGCCGTTGCCGGAGGCGGTTCGTAGCTCGGTGCGTTCTGGAGTTGTTTTGTACGACCTGACGAGCGTTGTGGAGGAGCTGATTTTCAATAGCTTGGATGCCGGCGCAACGAAGGTAATTACTTTATGGTATTTAATTAAGTTTGATTAAGTTTGTGTTTTAAGTAGTAATGATGACGAATAAGTTAATTAGCTTCACAACTGTTTGGTTATGGTCTCAGGTATCGGTTTTCGTAGGTGTTGGGACATGCTATGTAAAAGTAGTGGATGATGGTCAGTGCTGATCTTCCTCTTTCGGTTGTAATCTAAAGAATGTTCGGTTTTGGTGCCTTGGATAATGTTTGTTAATGTTACTTTTAGGGCGCGGGATTACTCGTGATGGATTGGTGTTGGTGGGAGAAAGATATGGTAAAGTTCTCGTTTTCCCTTATAATCAATCCTTTAATTGAATGTACTTTAAACTATTGATGCTTGACTTAGATGCGCCTATGTTTTGTGAATTTTATGATGTATGGTATATTTAATAAGCAGCAACGTCAAAGTTTGATCATTCTACTAAGACGGATGCTGGAACTGGGAGCTTTGGTTTCCGAGGAGAAGCATTGGCTTCCATTTCTGACGTGTCATTGTTAGAAATCTTAACAAAAGCTTATGGGAGGGCAAATGGGTATCGCAAAGTCATGAAGGTGTGGGCTTTTTACTGTTTTGCGTTTGTTGTTCATAACCGAATTGGTTTGTGCCTTTATGCAAGTTTAGTTCTGGTTGACTTTTCCTCCTTTTTTCATAGGGATGCAAATGTTTGTATCTTGGAATAGATGATGACAGGAAGGATGTGGGCACTACAGGTACCAACGCTTTACTGTTGCTGTTGTCTTGATTTAAGCTTGTCAAATTTTCTAATTACATTAAGTTACTGCGGATAAATGGATTTCATTTGTTTATGGAAATGAATTTCATTGAAGGTTATCAAACATGGTTAATTTGACGGGTTCCATTACATTACTACGGATAAATGCTTAATGGCATTTTCCATGGATAATTCCACGTACATTAAGATTTTGATTGATCACTTGGTTGTTGTTACAGTTGTTGTTCGTGATCTGTTTTACAATCAACCAGTTCGGAGGAAGTACATGCAATCCAGGTGCCAGTTCTGGACCATTTTGTTTTCTTTATGTGGTTTATATTAGATTTTTTTCAGCTGCCTCAAACAATATAGTGCAATGAAATAAACTGACTTTATCTGCTTTTTGATTTTCATTACAAACTGGAAGTCCCAAGAAAGTATTGGACTCTGTCAACAAATGTGTACATCGGATTGCCATTGTGCACTCAGATATTTCTTTTAAAGTTGTAGATATTGAAAGGTTTTCCTCTAAACACATTTTCTAGTTGAAGAATGTATGGTTATTGGTCTTTATTTCCTTGTTTATTAATTTAATTTACATACTAACTCTATATGTAGTGATGATGAGCTTCTTCGTACAATTCCTTCTTCCTCTCCCTTGACACTATTGAAAAGGACTTTTGGGACTGAGGTCATCGACGCTCTTCATGAATTGAACATAAGTGATGGCAAATTACAGCTTTCTGGATACATATCTAGCCCTTGCAATAATCTCGCCAATAAGGTAGAAGGATTTATATAGGTGATGTAGATGATTTATACTATTTAAATGTTTGTATCCTTGTTTCTTATTCTTGAAACATTTATTTTGCAGGCCTTTCAATATATCTGTATCCATATCTATATTTTGGAGAATATTTACCAAGTTATAGAAGTAGTGTGTTAGGTCTGAGATGAGTTATATTTTGTCCTTGACCTTGACACTGGCAGATATTAACTTGCGGTTCGTTTGCAAAGGGCCAATTCATAAATTGCTTAATCAGCTGGCCAATACTTTTGAAATCTGGGATCCAGGTAAGGCTATTGATGGGTCCCAAAATAGGAAGCGAAGTAGGCCTCAGACATTTGCAGCTTATGTTTTGAATTTAAGCTGTCCCCAAATATTTTATGATTTAACCTTTGAACCATCAAAGACATATGTGGAGTTCAAGGTAACTTTTCTTTTTTGACTGTGAGTTGTGATCTATGTATCATATACGATCTGCTACTCTAACGCCGACTTATTGTAATATATACATTTGTAGTTAAATTGCTGAACATTTATGCTTCTTTTTCTTCTGTCTCCCCCACTTTGGACAGGATTGGGCTCCGGTACTCGCCTTTATTGATAAGGCCATTCAGAAATTCTGGAAGGAAAAGATGCCTGATGGTACACCTTTGCCCCTGCCTTGTTTCTGGGAGATTCTTTCACTTAAGTTGGTGTGAAAGCTTTATGAATCATTATTTTTGGTATAGTGTATTTTTTAAAAGTATATTAACCTCTAGGATATTTCTAGGAGAATCTGGTTTCGTAGAAGATCAAATGCGGAAGAAAGGTGGCAACTCTAAATCTACAGATGAAAGTAAGGAACATAATTTTTTTTTTTTTTTCACATTTCCATTTGACAGTGAATTGAGTTGAGTATGAGTTCTGAGCTGAATGAAAGATGTTAGTTTGGTACAGTTTTCCTGGCTCATATCCTTTCTCTTGGCAGATTTACTCGATGGAGATTTGTCAGAACTCTCTAAGTTCGAAAAAAAAGAGAGCAGGCAAATTTGCCAGGCTTCTCCCGACATTATGGATGTGTTAATTCAAGAAGAGAACCGTACATCTCAGAAGAAACATGTCAGAATGCCATTTGAATATACTGAAGATTTCAATGGCTTCCAAGGGCAACATATTGGGATTGAATTTAGTCCTCACACTGATTATTCTTTTCAATCACGGGATGATTGTCTAGACAAATGCATGCTAACAACTCGACAGAAGGAAAATCATCCTTGGATGTCGGATATCAAGCATTTCTCTGATGAAGATTATATCCTTGAGAATAGATCCGCTGCTGCAGAAAGATCCAGTAATGTGGAGGACAATATCTTTAGCTCAGAATGGAAAGATGAGCCCTTTAAAGTTGACCCCAGTGTTGGCATTGGTTCAGCAAGTAGTAGAGTATCTTATGACCGGCATGAATTCGATAGCGAAATAGAGTTCACCCAGAATCTAGTACACCCGTTCCTCAAGAGTTGTTCCTCAAAAGAAAGTTTTCTATATGAGAGGGATCTGTGTGCAGATAATGGGATTAAATATCAAAGTGATGGCTTCAGGAACAAAAGAAGACGAGGTGGCTCTTATAACAGTGTAGAAATTCCAGAAATTGACGGCAGCAAGAGTTTTGATTTCTTGTGGCCAGAGGAGGAATCAAGTGCTCGGCCCTTAACCAAAGTTTTGACAAAATTTGACCTGTCTACAGAGTTTGATTCTCCGTCAAGAGCTTCTAATAAGTCACTCCCACACTATGGGGAGCAGTTTTATGAAGAAAGTTCAGTCATGAATGTAGAGAACATTGGTTCCTGCCATGGGATCTTAAATAATGATTGGTGCTCTGTTATCTCGAATTCATTATCCCAAAACACGTATTTGGACTATGAACCTGTCTCTGATATAAATGCAGTTGAAGGACATTATAGATCTGTTAAAAGGGCTACTAATAGGCATTTTGTGGATAGTGAAGAAAAGGACTGCGCATTTGGTTGTGGTATAATATCAAAGAGGTCCAGCCTAGAACACTGCAACACACATACAGACCATGAACTGGATTTTAGTGATTATTCAAGTTCAGGAAAATTCTTTCAGCCACACAATTTAGATGGCGAGTTTTCTCCCGAATGTCCGGATATATTAGCTGATGAGACAGGTTGGTCATGTTTGTCTCCCCGCAGAAAAGATAACATGGGTATTGAGTTGTATAAAAAACAAAAAGATCAGTTTAGATATCAAGATTGTCTACAAAATCAATCTTCCATAGGAAGATCGAAAAGAAGCCATTCAGCACCACCATTCTTTAGAAGCAAGAGGAGGTGCTCTACTTTAAGTCATCCTTTGACAACAACAGCAGGCAAACCTGATGCACAAACCTTTCATGATGCACCTACTTATCCAGGTATTATCATGTGATTTCCCTTAGGGCTCAGGAGCTGATATAGGTTCGGCTTAGCTGATACACCTTTTGTGCAGAAGTTAGCAAGATGAAGGATCTCCATAAACCTCCTGGTGGTTGCCATCTAAATTTGAACCCGAGTCCCATTGAGGATTTCCCACTAGCCATCAGGTACTTGAAGTTCAATTATTTTCCCATTATGTTATGTTTTCCTTTAAGTTATGACTCTATCCTCTCAACCAACAAATTTTCTTTCAGATCAGATATTGAGAAATCTCAAGATATAAAGGCTGGTGTAAACAAGATGCACAAAGTTGAAATGTTTGAACAGTCCAAATGTTCTGAGATTCAAGCCACTGCTCCAATTAAAGGTATCTCGTATGTTTATTGTGGACAGTGCAATCAATACTTGAATGCTTATTATAAAATAATTTCTTTATCATTTATTGGACAAAATAATGTTAGCTCTAATCCTTGCCCTGTTTCAGAATTTATCTCCAAGGATCAAAACTCCCTGAACTGTGGGACTAAATGGCGGAATTGCTGTCCCCAGATCACGGTGAGTAATAATATGTGTGTGTGGACGGTTGATGCTCGAGAGTCAAGTATCATCGCTATACTCGTTTGCCACAAAAGTTTGCATCACTTAATCAAATTGTAATTGGGAATAATATTTTTTTATAATGCAGAGCTCAAGTAAAACGCAAGGTCTTGATGATCAAAACATACTTGACATCTCTTCTGGATTCCTGCATCTCTCTTCTGACTCATTAGTTCCTGAATCTATCAACAAGAACTGCCTCAGTGATTGCAGAGTTCTTCGCCAGGTGGATAAGAAATATATTGCAGTTATAGCTGGTACTACACTTGCTGTTATTGACCAGGTCTGTTTGTTCTATATTTTTTCAGGTTTTTTTTTTTTTTTTTTTTTTTTTTTTTGGAGTTTTGGTTTGGCAGTTATGCTCTTATATAAATCAGCAGTAAGTTTCTTGTTAAATAAGGGGCACCTACAATTCACTTATAGATCACAACAAAAGTTTGCATCTATCTAATCACGTTCTTTACTCACCCAAAAGTGGCCTTCAGAGAGGAAGAAATAAACTACCTAGGATATTAGTTTATATATGAAAATCTTGGTCACTCGAAAGCTTTATCAGAATAAGATGGAATTGTATGTCTTCGAAGTAGATGCATAAGCGTAAATATGCAGTACATGCAGCTATATAAAACATTAACTACATTCATACTAAGTCGCACATGCACACTAGTGCAGCTGGAGTTCTAACTTTGGCGGCAATTCTTTTCTACAGCACGCTGCAGATGAAAGGATTCGGTTGGAGGAGTTGCGTCAGAAGGTATTAGTATCGTCCCTGTTTAAACTGTTGAAAATGATATTTCTATTTTGGCTTACATGACTAGCTGACTACGTAGGTGCTAAGTGGAGAAGGAGAAGCAAAGTCGATTACTTTTCTGGATGTTGAACAAGAGTTGGTATGTATTGTATCTGATGCTAAATGAAGTTTTAATGGTTTGCATTCCTTGACTCTTTGGTTCTTATAACATAATTCAGGTGCTGCCAGAGATTGGCTACCAGTTACTGCATAATTATGCAAAACCAGTTGAAGAGTGGGGTTGGCTCTGCAACACACATGCTGAAGGTTCAGGGTCCTTCAAGAGGTATTTTACATGACTTACCCGGCATATTTCTTATTTATTATTTACAAAAAAATATGATACTGCAACCAGTGTCCAGCATTATGAAGTTATGAACATAACACAATAACTTGGCAGGCTTCTGTATTTGCTGATTTGAGTGTCACTAGATAAACTCTGCAAGACTATTGGGGTGCCCCTAAGGATTTGAAATTCTTGTAATAGCAATGTTTAGTTTTCGGTTGCACAATTGAGTTATGAATCAGCGCATAACATGCATGTCTAGTGTTTGATTTCATGTTATGTATTCATCTATTAAACGTTGTTGCTTCTTCTGCCTCATTTTGCTTTTCATGCTTGGTGTTGCAAAAATATGATTAGTTGGACACCACTTGCATGGTTCATTTTTGAAACTGTATTGTATTTTCTTAGACATTGTTTCATGTACCCTGACTTTTCGGATTTAAACATTTGGCAGGAATTTGAATCTCCTTCACAGGCAGCCAACAGCCATCACACTTATTGCGGTAAATAACCCATCACTTCTCATTTTTAAGTCTTACGTTCACTCCTTTTATGAGCTCAAAACATGTTGAACCAAGATCCTTTACCTGTCTCTATATTGTGTGTTTCGTTTGAAGCGATGACATGAAGCTGCCTCTCATATGTTCCCGTTATTTATACGATTTTCTTCTATAAACGAGATACAGGTACCCTGCATCTTAGGCGTCAATTTATCTGACTCTGATCTTATGGAATTTCTTCAGCAGGTAATGTGCCTTCAGTTCTACGACAGTTTTCCCTTCCTCTTTTTCTGACGATGTCCTTTATCATTCCCCAACTTTAGTTAACTAATGACTGACAGCTTTCTGTTCAATCTTCAGCTTGCTGATACAGATGGATCATCCACAACGCCACCATCGGTTCTTCGAATCCTAAATTCTAAAGCATGCAGAGGTAAATCTGAACCTTCGTGCTCACCCTAGAGGCAAACAAGTCTTGTTCAATAATATGGACCTAAAGATTCTTAAACTTATTAGGGCCTTTCCTCCACTGAGTATATTGCATACAGAAACTGGAAAGTCAACCTTGCGTTGGTGTAATTATAGTGACAGAATAACCTTTTACTCTTTTACCTCTCTACGCAGTTCTTACTTTTTCAATCATTTCCTTCTCTTGTCAGGTGCAATTATGTTTGGGGATTCCTTGCTTCCTTCCGAGTGTAACCTCATCGTTGAAGAGCTAAAGCAGACTTCTCTATGTTTCCAAGTAAGTGGTCGTTACAGGCTAAGAGAAAATTCATGGATGTGAATGTGGATTTGTAGTATCGGGGAGAGGCTTCTATGTTGGCTTCCTGAAACACTGAAAAAAATTTGTTTTGCAGTGTGCTCATGGTCGACCAACAACTGCCCCGCTTGTCAACTTGGAGGCGTTGCATAAGCAAATAGCTAAGATTGCGTCCTCAAATGATGGTGCAGATCAGTTGTGGCATGGGTTAGGTCGACATGAACTTGGTCTTGCACGTGCGGAAAAACGTTTAAACTTGGCTAGAAGCTAGAGTGATGGCGATCCAATTTTGTTCCAGAGTCACAATGCCGGCCCTGCCTACGCGGAATTGACACATTCAGAGCCGTAAATTCATTCTCATTCTTTGTACCTAGCTTATAGCATGCTTCATACTGATAAGTAGTACATATGCCAGCCCCATTGAAGAAAAACAGGGAACGTGCCTTTTTATGAGCACTTGACTGATCGTGTAACTTGTTTTTTCCACATGAGGAATATCAATTCATTTTAGTTTTCTGTTAACCAATCTGGTTTTTTCCCAAGATTTATGACGTTTTGTCACAACAGTACAATACATGAAAACCTGTTGTCATCGAGATATATCTCTTTATGTCTATGTCACTGATCACGTGAGCAGATTTTTGTAAAGCGAATGTTTTGCAGGTAAATACTTAATCATGATAGTTGTTGGGCACCCCGGCTTTTTAATCAATATGTGATTGGTCTAATCTTTGGTGGCAAGGCATTTGGTAAACCATGATTACAATCATTTATCTTGCAGAAAACTTAATAGTATTTTTATGGTAAATTAAGCTCCTGAACCATTTGAAATCAGTCAATTAACTCCTCATCATGAGATTCGATGAAAATTTATCTACTTTACTGTCAAATAGTAGCACGACTTTATCTTCAAAAGTGAATTACACGTTGGTCACGTGCGCGGTATTTGATGACAAAGTGAAAGAAATTTCATCGAATATGACGGCAAGGGGTTGGTTGGCTAATTTCAAATAGTTCAGAGGGTTAATTTGCCATAAAATTTGAAACATAAGCTCCAACTAAGGGAGGGAGAAGCAGAACAGTCACCGGTACACAAATGGTTTAACTCGAATACTCGACTACTCATTCGATTGCTATATCGGAATGCTGCCTTACCAAATCATCAGTGAAGAATGAGAACAAATTTGAATTTACATTGATTTTGGCTACAATTTAATCAAATCAGCTGATTGTACAGTGTGACCTGCGTAACTGACTGCAATAGGACTTCCTTTTCATCTTGTGCATATCAAAATCCTCGCCTTTCATCCTCCTCGTCACTTGGTTTGCAACAGACGTTCCATCAATCGGAATGCTAAATATCTACGTGACCTTGAAGAGGATGCATTAGCTCCGCAAATTATTCTACGTTGCTTGAGCAGCAATCAATCATCTCCATCAACCATCTTCCGTACATGCGTTTGAGCTTCCTTTAGTACCAGTGGCAGCACATAAGGCCTTCCAGATGGGCACCAACATTTTCATAGGCGGACGCAATTCCTGGAAAACGAATTCAACTTTCAAAAGCCAAGCTCTTTCATCACATTTATGCCTCCTAATAGCTTTGCCAATCGGATGATTCTCCAAGCTTAAGTTGAGCAGTAGAAGGAATTATGTACCTTGAAAACTAATACCAATTCTGCTTCCCCGTGTACAAGGAAAGACAGGCTCCAGTAACAAGTAACTGGAGTCACACATTCTAGTACCACAGGTTTTAAAATCTTGTCCATAGGAACGAACCTACGAATAATCTTTCCACTACAATGGTAAAAAGGGTAAATTCGCACAGATGATTTAATCAACAAATATAACATACATAAAACAGACAGAGAGAGAGAAGCTACCTCACATAGCGAGTTTCTAGTTGAACTCCAAACGCTGGCATAACCACGATGGACTCTATCATTAATACACTAAACAAGGTAAGAGCACGACAAGAATAGTTCTTAATGTGAAATAACACAGGAAGTATCAATTCAGAGGACCAAAAACCGCATCACTCGGGTGACAGGTCCTCACCTTTCTCAACACTCTTCTGAAGCAATTTTACAAGGAATGCATCTAAAAGGAGACTCCATAAAACAATGATGACTGATTTCTCCTGTTAATTGTAAGATCATTGTGTCAAAGTTGCTGAGGTATGATGGAATTTCAGATACCCAAATACATTCTTATAAAACAGGCAATGGCATATAATCCAGCGTGAAATTTCTTTCAAGAACAAGTTTTCAAACAAACCAAACAAAATCCTGCAAAGGAAAATGGCAACTGAAAGTCTCTCGCCAAACTAAATTCAAGTTCCTAAGTTCTTAAACTGGATCTCGAGAATAAAGATATAAACAGAAGTACAATGTAAAATGATTTATACTGCATATATGAAATTAAAAGGATGTAAGGCATACCTTAACAAAGAAAACGTAGAAGGCGGCAGCTAGAATAACAACAGCAAACAAGTATATGAAGAAACCCTTCGCACCACTCTTTCTAACAATGATGTGGTGCACATCAACTGCTTCACGAGGCCGCTTACAGTCATGTAAATACGTATATCTCGAATTAGTTATAGATGAACCCACCATTATGAACCCACCATTCCCCCCAAACTAGTTATTCATATAACCGTCCCTTTACACAGTCATCTGCATATCCACAAAATAACCAATTCTTAACATTGCTATGATTGCACTCAAAACATAAAGAAAACTTGGTCAGGATAATTGTGTCATTCAGTAAAGCTACTCTAATCTATGGGGAGGGCGTGCAATGGAGCGGGCACACTACCTTGTCCAACTGACCTAACCCGCAACTGCAACATTCAGTGAAAATGGTTTGTTTATGTTACACTGTAAAGCTCCCACCTTTATAACAATGGTTTAGCTACATTTTCGAAATCGAACAATCTGAAATGAATTTCCAACAAATACATTGCTGGATTTTTGCCCAAAATTCCACGAAACAGTTAAAAACACAAAAAGATAAACCCTATTTTCATAAATTGATAAAAAAAAAAATAAAGCTTTGCCGATTTCTGTGGATTGGGCACTGCATTGACATTGCCAACACACTGCCGAATCCATGGAAATAAGGATTTAAAGTTTGCATTGAATTGGGAAATTCTAATGTGACCCAAATCAACTTACTCGAGACGAAGTCCTCTTGCAACCTCAACGGCGATCGGAGACCAGGCCCCGAAGCCTCTCAAATCCTGTCCCTCCCGCCCTTTTCTGCAAACCCTAATGTAAAATCATGGAAGAAGACGACGACGACGACTGTGATGCGCAGGTTCGATCAGAAGAGCGAGTCTGCTGAAAACCCAAATTTCGAAACTTGGTGGAGCTGGTGGAGGTGGAGCACTCAACCTTCGTACATTCAGCTGCCAATGTAGTGCAGAGAATACAAGCTTTTACTGTTGATGGTAAAATTAATTAAACAAATTATTAATCATATAATTAAGCAAATTACTTTAATGGTAAAATTTGTTTAACCAATTAATAGTAGGGAACTTTAACGAAAAGCTTCCGGTACTGTTCACTTTAATGAAAAACCACATTTTTACACTAAAAAGTCAATACTGTTACTATTCACTTTACCCTTTATTTTGTCCTTATCGTTAAAACAAAAAGTTTTCAAGTCCTTTTCATTAGTTTTCCTTTAATAGTATTGTCATTCGACATAAATTTATAAATTAACACTTTCCTTTACTAAATAGAGTCGTATTGATCTGTGAGCATGTGGTCACACATCATAACAGTTCATGCATTGTGAATTATACATGCATCAATGACTAAAATCTCACGCATAAGCATCTTACCGTAGAACAATTTTATTAACTAGTTAGTGTCTATAGTTTTTTTTTTTTTTTTTAAAGGGGGTGGAAGTGTGGGTTAAGCCTACAATGAGCTAGCAATAATGTGGTTCAAATTCGTATTTGGTAAAAATCGAACCTAAAACCTTTCACTTACAAATAAAGAGAAATATCACTAGACACTAGTATTAAGTGGCTATAGTAAAAAAAAATTTATAACAGTTGGTCTTTAATTGAATTTTACTTAATCCAAAGTTAAACTCAAATCCCAACTTTTTTTTTTTCCAACAGATCCTTAACTTGGTATCAAGTCAAGTGTATTTATACAACCGAAATTCTATACCGCTCTAATTTATGAGAAAGAAAAGTTAAAACTCGAGCGCAAAAAACAACATCAAGTTTTCCAAAAAAAAAAAAACATCAAGTTGAGTTATTAGCCTTGTGCAAAGGGCGGAGTATGATCAAGTTGAGTTCGTTTTAGCCTCCCAACTCAACAAAACAACCCAACTTGTAGTCTTTTTTACTCTTGGTAATTGTTACATTTTGCCGTTTTACAAAAGCTCGATGCTTAAATATTTTTTCCATAATTACATTGGAAAATATCAGACTCGTAAGTACATTGAAAGAGGAGCTTGTTTTTAATAGTCAAGACTACTAAATAGTTTCATCTATTGGATTGGTAACTAATCAAAAACTATATATTCTCAATTCAATCACGACCACTCATTTCCTATACTAAAGTAGTTTGTCCTATTGAAGAAAAATTGTGAAAGAGATCGACCATTTGACACCTTGAGTCTTCGAGTAATTCATTACAAATGTTGATGACAGCAACCAGGTGTACAAAGGCAATTAAACAATTTTACATTCCAAATGCAACAAATTAATCTCACTCGAATGAGAAATTTTTCAGTGTGCCGAAAACACGATCTAATACACTAAATATTACAATACAAGTAGTTAGATACTTAAAAAAAAATTTCAACCATTTGTATATGACATTTAGCGGATCAAGTTGTATAGTGTATCAAGCTATATTTCGGCACACTGAAAATTTCTTCACCAGGACAATCATATAATCATATCCATTGACAATTTTTTCATAATTGAACCAACCCCCCACATGCTAGTGAATGCAATGATTGTATTGAACCTTCAATTTCAATGACCTACTTTTCTTTCCTTAAGACCAAACTTTATCTCATCTTTTCCATCATTCCATCCTCCCACTTACACAAACACCTAAACCTTTTCTTGCAAACAAAGATTTAATCAAATCGTAAATTAAGCACGCAAACGCATATTCAGCCCGTTGGCAAAAACAGTAATGTTGTCATTTTTATTCAAGTTCGAATCTCCCTCCACATAAACTAGAATTGTTTAAATTATCGTCTTGCCGACAAAAGAAAAGTAGAAAACAAGCACATAAACCCTCATTGGCTTCCCAAAATAAAATATATCTAATCTTCATTCTATAAACAAAGCAAAGGGCAAAGCAAGATTGATTAAACAAAGCTCAAAACACAAAAACCCCAAAAGCAACTTTCCATATGTCATACTAGTATAATATTTATCACTATCTCTATCTACTCTCCAAGTTAAATTGAGTTGGAGCCATAACTCTGTGCTAGGGTTAGGCTTGCTATGTCTCCATCTTCAAACTGAACCAACCAAACTCACTCAATCAGGGATCTCCTTCACAAAATAGCTCGTCAAACAGAACAAAAACTCGGACATTCACGAATGAGCATCAACCCGTCATGCCATAGTCTTCTGCCTCCTGAAAAAGATTATAGTTTCCGGCTTCCATCTTTCCGGTCATCAGGTCATGCCCTGCAAAATACATGCCATTTCTGTCAAGATTTCACAAATCTTAAAAGTTTAAGACACACATATTTTTCATGAGCTAGGGACTTCACAATGTTCTCATCTTTGTTCCAAGTAGAAACGCGACACTGATAAATTTTGTATGTATGATGTTATTTGTTACTAAATCTGTAAATCATAATCCTAGGATTTAACCGAAAAACTTACAACCCATTTAAATTTCAGTGATAGATATTTTGTTTGCTTGTTGAGTGTATCTTGCGAAAAGGGTAAATCGGTGATAAATAGGATGGTAAGCCAAGAGCCAGAAATAAAAGTTTATACAATAACTTACTTGAGAGCACATCATCATAGAAGGCCATTTCGCTTAAATGTCTAGAACTCCTTAAACCGCTGTGTGACGGGAACATCTTATCTGCCTTAGTGGTATGCGGATCCAAGAAATGCAGGTCAGAGCTTATCTCCTGGCTCTGGAAGCACAAATCTTCAGTCCTTTGAGCTGAGTTCTGCTGGGACTGAAACGTTTCCTCCGGTCTTGTTTTCTTGTCCTTAGGCGAATCAACTTCTGTCTCCACTTCTGATTCAGCATGGTTACATGCCGCATTTTGTTGCTTCCTCTTTGATCGAGCGCGCCTGTTCTGAAACCAATTGTACACATTTGTTTCGGAAATTTGCCCGTGCTGGCTCAGCTCAGAGGTGATCTCCTTGATCTTCTGCTTACTTGGAGTTCCATTCCCTTGCTCGAACAAACGCTCAAGAATTTGGAGCTGCACCGCTGTTGGAGTCCACCGCTGCCTGGCAGTAATTTTGTGGCCAGTGGATGTCATCAACTGATCGCAGTACAGATTCCCCATCCTGACCCCTGAGATAGCAAATGCAGATGTTTTTGTTCAAAGCATATATGGTGTCATTGCACATACTTTAAACTAATAAATTGTCTGCCTTATGGAAAAATGTACTAGTGAATGAGAATGCATAACAAAGTTTTAGTTAATATCTTATTAACTAAAGCGCAGATGCGTGCGTAGCCATATTAGCTAGGGAGGGTGTTTAAGGTAGAACATCGCTTGTATAAACTGAAAACCCGAATCAGTTCAGTTTCCAGATCACAAAGAGCTAAATCTGAACAAACAGAGGGACCCAGAGAAGTGAAATTCAACATCTCAAGTTAGGAGCTTTTCGCCTTGACCTACGCCGCCAATTTTGGAGGATAAAATTCTTTGAACAAACACCAGAAGAAACTAGAGATCAATGGTAGAAAGGACCAACCCTAGTGAGGAACCCTAAAGAAAATTGAGAAATGAAACCACAACCAACCAGAGAAACAAGCAAACAAACATCTATACCCTTTCAAAACAAAGCACAAGAACATACAATTGGAATGTCGAAGTGGCGGTATCTCAAGCTAATGGACCGTCAAGCGAAAAAAATAAAACATAAGTGCGCGATTGGCTTGAAATACTGTCACCGTGACATTTCAAGTTCAACCAGGACGACAATTGCCAGGCATAAAATGAATTGGAAAACTACAAAAAAAAAAAAAAAAAAAAAAAAGGGCCAAAGTTTTGAGGAAAAATTACAAAAAAGAATCCTTAAGAAATAGAAAAAAAATCCATCACAGAAAACCAATAGATGAACCCAAATGACCACTGAAAGCAACCCTAAACAAGGACCATATTGCAAAAAGTAAAAAAAAATCGGAAGGACTAAAAGAGAAAGTGAGAAGAATAGAGGGACCTGCAAGATCTTGCTGGGCAGTGAGATTCTTGTGCATCTCAACAAGCTGCTCACAAATGGTGGCATAAACTGCAATCTGTTTCCTCAGAGTCTCCAACTGCTCATCAGTCATCACCTTCACATACATCACTCCTCCATTCCCATTCCCCTCCATCTCTTGCCGCTCCTTCAGTTGCTGCTTCTCCCACTCCATCATCTCTCTCTTCAACTTTCTCTCTCTACTGTCCTCGGTCTGTGCGTGTGTTGAAAAACTGAGACAGTGATTCTTGTCAAAGAAGAAGAATACAAAGACAATGAGAAAGTAGGGAGACAAAAAGATGGAGAGAAAATATAAACACGGGCCAGAGGATGTTGAAAAATCAAATTAAAAAAAGAAAAGAAAAAAAAGCAAATAATTGGTGGGTGGGTGTAGTGTTCCCATGTGTGCGCGTTAGTGCATCCTTCCACTATACGTTATTGTCGACTTGCTCGACATCACACGTTAAATTTTTTAGCACGCGTTTAGACCGTTAAAATTAATAGCATATGTTATGTATTGATGTAGTGTTTCCCATGTGTGCGCATTAGTGCAATCCTTCTACTATACATCATTGTCTACTTGCTCGACATCACACGTTAAATTTTTAGCACGCATTTATACCGTTAAAATTAACAGCATACATTATGTATTGATGTACTTCAAAAAATTTCGACGCAAGAGTTTATATTGGCATTCCTTTTTTTTTTTCCTCTAAATTTTTAATATAGTTTTTGAGAGATTTCTAGAATCCTAAAGAAATCTTTGATTGATGGTAAAATTGATTTACCTTCCCGTTTTTACATATAATTTACATTTGATCATAATCAATCATTATATCCTTGTATTGAAAGTAAGTTCCAATGAAGAAACCCCAGAGAAAAAGTTTCATGCAATTGAAGCCTTACAACTAATCATATCATCAATGTTTGAGTAAAATGCAACCCATTAACAGTAATTGTTTGCTTAATTTTTTAATTAACAATCCCATCAATCACTAAAGAGATATGAAGAATTTTTACAAGCTATATTTATAATTATAATTACGCCATCCTTGACAAATGTAAGGTGAAGGAAAAATCTATCCTACTCTCAAATGTAGTTCAAATTCATGATCTGCCAATGTAGTTGGAAACACTTTTATTAATAGCGTTTCTAAACTTGTTTAAATTCAAGTTATTTTCTCAGACAACACAGAAAAAAATTAAATAGGTTTTAAGGGTTTGAATTTTGAGAATTTTAACGAAACACTCACAGTAGTGTTCATTTTTAACAAAAAGTTACATTTTTACAGAGATTCACTATTTTTATTTTTCATTTTTCATTAAAATTAATTTTTTTTAAAACTTTTTGTTAGTTTCCTTTTGAATTTTCTATATGAAAATAAAAAGGTTTTAGGATTTAGAGTTTGGAGGAATTTACTCGGTATTTCTTGTAGTTTAAGGTAAAGTAACTATAAATTACTGGATGATCAGTGGTGGTAGGCCCCAGCTCCATCAGTGAGGGTGCCCTGATCTGACATAGCTAGTTGAACGAATGAATCTTGGTCTTGCAGCCAAGTTCTGCTCGAAATCTCTTTGTGAGAATTTTAAAAATTTATGACATGTCTGTTCATTGTATATTATATAATTAATTTTTAACAAATAATATTTATATTTAATTTTAAATAAAAAAATTTAAAATAACGATGAAATAATACAATATATAAATCTCTTCACAAATAATATCCGAGGATCCGGAGTCGGTCTTGGAGCAGCGTGCTCTGCGCGCAGCTGCTACAGTTTAGTACCTCAAGTCTGTACTGCCACTCAAATTCTGACATTGGTGTTGGATTTCTTCATGTCAGAACTTGTTCTACAGGCACTTTACACGTCTTCCGGGTCTTTTCGTTTTGTCTTTGTTTTATTTTAATAATTATGATTATATCACATTAATATTTTGTATTGACTTTTAAAAAAAATAAAAATAAAGAGTGTAAGAAGGCGGGAGAAGAAAGAAAGAAAATTAGAAAAAAGAGAATACTACTTCTCAAAAAAATTGTATATTATATGTTATAATATAAATGAAGAAAATAATATATTTTTTACTTTTTTTTTACTTAATTATGAGCCCAATAATTGAATCCGAGGGAATTCAAAAATATTCTCCATCCAACTGACATCATTTTACTGCACAAAGATGACCCATCACATAAAGTAAAGTACCACTTAGACTATGAATTTCTTTTAATTAGGGTTTAATTTACTTCTTCGGTTACACTTTTATCATGTGACATGTTTGATATGCTAATATCAATAACTATATTATTTATAATATTAATACTATAATAGGTCAATAGCATATTTAATATGTTTGTCAATGAAAACCTAGTTAGAAATTTAGAAAGTGAACAAAATAATAAGGGTAAAAGATAGTTTACTACCCTCATGTTTAGTGGTTTTCAACATATAGTACATTAATTTTTTTTCATCCCAGAGTCATACCTAAAGTGTAAATTTTGGGACAGTCTCATACATCTGTTAGTCAAACCGTTAGTTCTACCGTTAAGTGATGACGTGGCGCCCTGATTGGGCGCCATGTAACATCCTGTTCCAATTTTTATAATATTGGCGACGTGAAAGGACGATTCTACCCTTAATTTATACACTAACGGGTACATTGCGATTTATTTTGGGCTTGGGTGTTTTCAGTGGTAAGCCCAATAATTTGGGCTGATGATTGGTGGATAATTATATATACACACACGCGTAGCATGCACACACACGTGCACTGCCCTGATTTCTGTCCTTCTCTCTCTCTCTCTCGAACACTCTCGTCCCTCCCTTCACCATATTTAGTACGGACACCACATACACGATCGATCGAGGCACGGATCGACTTCAAAGATAGCATGTTTGGACTCCTGGGAACCTGGTAAGTCATATAGTAGCCTTAGCTTGGTTCAAAACGTAACAGAACTCATAAAACCCGAGCTTAATTATTAGGGTACTGTTCACCATCTTTTTCTTGGCTTCGTTTTAGGTGAAAACAAGATCACCACTAGTCTTAGAATCTTCCCACAAGTCTCGGAGTACCTCGTTTGCTTGGGTTGGACGTCGAGATCGTCGATTCTAAGTTTGGCTGGTTTTGGAGAGATTTCCCAACTAATTTCTAGCCGTTTTTCAAGGTATTTGAAGCTATAGAAATGTTCTACTCTAAAATTAGAGCATGTAGGAAGAAAAATGAACGAAAAAAGATGAAAAACGAGTGAGATATGGAGGTTGGAAAAACTCGCCGGAATCTGGCCGCCAGAAAAACCAGTCCGGCGAGCTGGAGGTTGAAGACGCGCGTAGGGGGCGCGTCTACCTGTGGGCTTCCCGGCGCATGGGGGCGCGTGCCACCTTCTAAAATTTTTCTAAAAATGCCACGACGTTCGTGACGTCGTGTAGGTCGCGTTGGTATATTCATATACCAAAATTGACCTTCGTATGAGAAGTTATTTACGTAGTTCGTTTATGTGCTTTAAATAACGATTTTACAGTTGTTTCACATATAGGTGAGACGTATCCAGAGGACGAGCGCATCCGCGCTAGGCTCGGGGGATACGACCCGTCGACATACCAGTGAGTGGGATTGTGATTATTGACCTATAGATTCAGCCGTAAAGGCACTAGAGGTGACTCCGGCTGACAGGATAATATTGATACATATCGATTATCTCACTTGTCTGATAGTGGTTACTTTTGAGTTGATATATCGACATGGCTTATTTTTGAGATTTGATGATGAGTCTTGTTTTCCGGACGATGTTTTCGTACATGAGTATATATATACGTATTATTTTCTGGGAAATTATACTGGATTTACAGTGAGGGGTTATATACGGATTTTGTGAAATTGTTTTGGAAAGTATTTGTTTTTGCCCACTCACGTTTTCTGTTTTGCGCCCCTCCAGGTTCTAGGTAGCGACGACGTGGACGGCTATCGAGGCACTGAGGCAGTTCTGACAGACCACCACCTATGTTGGGTTCTTCTGTTATCATATCGTTTTGTTTAAATCAGACTGCACTTAGGGTTGGCTCTGTGATACTTAACTACTTCACTTTCGTCCTACCTTACTCTTTATCGTATGTACGTTATCCACTTTGACTCTCACTACTG
Source organism: Crataegus laevigata (assembly GCA_963580275.1). Taxonomy (NCBI): domain Eukaryota; kingdom Viridiplantae; phylum Streptophyta; class Magnoliopsida; order Rosales; family Rosaceae; genus Crataegus; species Crataegus laevigata. Next base: position 32,624,639 of record OY756942.1, on the reverse strand, counting down.
CATTTCATGCATAATTACTCTTCCGCTGACGTTTTGGCTACGTCACTCGCAGGTGACGGCCAGCACGCTTCGACCTCTGGGTCGGGGTGTGTCATGCCATGTGTCATTAAAAATATTTAAAAATTATTTAAATAAAAATAATATTAAAAAATAAATTTTTTCTTCTTCTTTTTCTTTTTCTTCTTCTGGTTCGGTTTCTGTCTCTTTTTTTTTTCTTCCTCTTCCTCCTCCTTCTCCTTTTTCTTCCTTCTTTTTCCTCCTCATTCTCCTTCTTCTTCCTCTTCTTTTCTGGGTTCAGTTGTTTTTTCTTTCTTTCTTTCTTCTTCTCCTCCTTCTCCTCTTTCTTCTTCTTCTGGGTTTGGGATTTTTTTTTCTTCTTCCCCTCCTCATCCTCCTCCTCCTCCTCCTCCTTCTTCTTCTTCTTTCTCCTTCTTCTTATAGATTCGATTTTTTTTTCTTTCTTTCTTCTGTTCTTCCTCCTCCTCCTTCTTCTTCTTCTTCTTCTTCTGGGTTCGGGTATTTTTTTTTCTTCTCTTCCTCCTTCTTCTTTGCAGGTGGGTTTTTATTTATTTATTTATTTAATTTAAATAATATTTTTAATATTTTTTAATGACACGTGGTGCCAAATCAAGGCACCACGTCATCACTTAACGGGAGAACTAACAGTTTGACTAACGGATGTACGAGATTGTCCCAAAATTTACACTTTAGGTATGACTCTGGGATGAAAAAAAATTGATGTACTAAATGTTGAAAACCACCAAACATCAGGGTAGAAAACTGTCTTTTACCCAAATAATTTTATTAAGCAGTTGATTAAACGGTTAAAACATACAAAGATATATGGGAGTTTTAACGAAAAACCCACAGTACTGTTCACTTTAACGAAAAACCACATTTTAACACTAAAAAGTCAAACCTTGTACTATTCATTTTACTATTTATTTTATTCTTATAGTTAAAACTCAAAGTTTTCAAGTCATTTTCATTAGTTTTCCTAAGATATATTTGTACTAATGACTTTGGGTAAGCTCCATAATCACCCGCTATAATAATTTAGTTCGCCGTCCATGAGAGTTAAACATAAAAACCTTTTACTTATAAATATAGATGAATACCATATAACAATACATAATTTGTCAATACAAATTTTGTAGGAGGCTTTGCTACCTGTCAACATATATGCATCTGAAACCGTGGGTCGGTTTGACATGCATGTGATTGTGATCCAAAATTCATGCGTGCCATGATAGAAGAAAATATATGCATTTGTTAATCTAAATCAATGTATTTGGAACATAATCCGTGTTTTGATGCTGCCATTTTTTTAATTAGAACTTAGACTAATGCATACATGGAGTCTTTGGGCTAATCATTTCTCTTCCCTATTATTATTTTCCACAAGTTGACTTATTAGCTATTAGATTAGTGTAAAACATTCACAAGCACATTAATTTTGTGTTTGTAGTTTGGAGCTTATCGATGACGATTAAGCTAATTTTGACTAATTAATTAATGTGGCAATTAGCATGATTAGGAGACATGGCATGTGCCCCTCCAGCTTGTAGATTTGATATAAGTTGAGGAGTCCAAACAATTGATGGTTTTCAAATATTTGGATTTGCCATTTATAAGCCCCCATTGGGTTTTTGTGGTTCATAGTGTTGAGAAAATTTTAAGGAAACTATCTCAAAAGTGAAATTCTTTATGGAGTCTTTGCCGCCTTACAGTTTAACTTGAATTCTCTTACCAACATTATAAAAATATTGTGTAAAAAACATGAGCTAGCAGAGAGTCTTCTTGACATTTCTCGTTAGTGTTTTTTGACCAAGATATTGTTTCGGCCTTTTGGGCACAAGGAGCAATTGGTGCAATTTTTGGTGCTAAGTTCAACACTCATTTAAATCATGGGCTGCTAAGGCTTAAGTTAAGGTGATGGACATGTCATGTTAATGTAAGAAGAGTGGGATCAACTTATCTGTTAACTTGAAAATTTATAGCAGTGAGGAGGGCAAAACCAAACCTAAACTTCGAGTGAAAGAACAAAGACTCGGATCACTTGAGTGACAAGTCTCTTGCAAGGTCATATATTTCAAGTGAAAGTACAACTCTTATTTCCTAATCTCACAAACCCCACAAAGAACACACACACGCATATGTATATACAAAAACTAACACAAACATATTTACTTCTTTCAAATATATGCTTAACTCACTAATAACTCGTGCCCAAAAAAACTAGTTTCATCCTTAAGATCCATCATAACTTCAGTTCATGCAAAATTTCCTGCACAAGATCCCCCATGATTAGGTTTTCCATCTCTTTTCCCAAAGCGTTAACGTCCTCGTCCATCAATCTCGACCAAGGAGCTGATCCAAGGTCCCGGGCTGCCATATCATCAAGCGAGTAATAGGGTACATCAGTTGGAGGGTACAGGCATTCGCTGATGACTCCCCACACACAATTCAACAACTTCTTGCCACGCAACGCTGGCAGCGCAGAGGAGCTGATCAATTTTCTCCTGAATTTAGACACGCTTGTTGGTGGTCCGAGAACAGTTGAAAGAGCTTCGTTCAACAGATCGCATAACAACTTGTGATCTACCCTCTCATTGTGATCTTTTGCTGAAGGATCTTCCTTGTTGGCCAAGTTTTTATACGATTCTTCCACTTCTTCGAACACTGAGTTGCTGATTGGCTTCGCAAATGTGTCCCATCTCAATATTGATTTCTCAAATGATCCATCATACAAACCAGAAGCGATGAGCAAATGTCGTATGTAAACCTCTGCTGGGTTGTCTAACCTAGCCATTTCAGACTCAACCGTTTCCTCAACTTTTATGTCCTCGGGCTCATTAGACTCGAGTTGGTTCAGTTGTCTTCGTAGCTCTGTAAAATCGAGACTATTAGATGATTATTTCATGCATCAGTTTATATAACACAGCGCATATATACACCTATATGTATAGTCACACTAAATATATTTAGGAAGACTGTTTACTTAGCATGCACGCATTCATATCAAAGGATTTGTCATGTTAGAACAGAATATGTACAGAAAGAATTAAAAGAAACAGATGTACCCCTCAGATTATCGCTGATGTCTCTAAAAGCCTGTGGCATGATACTTTCTTCTCGTGGAGTTGCACTTGGAGTTGATATTGGACTAAGATAATCAGTTGGCCTCCAGATATCTTCCTGAGCAGTGCTGCACAGAGATGCGGGACTAGGAGGCACCTCAGTGAAATTATCCTGAGACCACAAAACAAGATTTAAGATGGAAATAAATTGAATTGACTACTTTCTAGGTATTCATCAGTAGTATGAACAGATAAGATAAAGTATCCTCTTACATGTCTCTCTCCAGAGTTCGTAATCACTGTTGGGCCGCTGATGATATCCTTCATCGGATACCGTTCAGTATGAAGTGATTCCGGAACTGATTGATTTTTTTTACCAAAAAGTCTTCCCCTAAGCATAAAACTGTATCTGAAATTGGAAACTTTTTCTTTAAAATTAGACCTTTCTTTCTTCAGACGTTTCATCTCCATGGACACATGTTCAATGCCTTCATGCTTCCTCTGAATGTGAGCACCTGTTAAAACATGGCGGTCCTCAAGAAGAAGTTTCCCAAAAGATGTTCCGGGTACTGGGGCGGATAAAGACCTAATGAAATTTCTAGGCGACAACTCTCTATCAAGCACCTCATCTTCATGTGATCCATGTCTGAATGATCTGTTTTTTTCGTGTTCATATTTCACTATTCCCCTTTCCCTTTCGTTGTCTAATGCAGATAATCTAGATCTCCCAGAAACTAATACAGGATCACGAAGTTCTCCTTCTATTTTTGAAACACTTCTTCGTCTCTCTAACAAAATTCTTTTACTATCTCTATGCATGAACTCCGGGGAACTTGATCCATTGAACTGCATTTCGCTTCTGTATGATCTTGTCGATTCTGATCTCAGCAAATTCATGCCAAGGTCCCTAGTCACACTTTCTCTGACCTGGTTTGCAATGTGTCGGGCAATTTGCTTTGAAGCTGATGGCTGTTCGCTAAATGGGGTCTCAATTCCACTTCCTCGGACAACAGAACCCCTTTTATGCATTTTCCCTCGCAGCTCGCATCTCAGTCGTTCTTTCACCTCCTCGAGAAAATCTTCTATGCCACCTTTTCTCTCTAGATTTTTTGAAGAACCTGCCCAAGGCTCTTCATGGTTGCAAAGTCTATCAGGACCAGGTCTTAAGATAACTATCCTTGTAGGAACAGAAGATGCGTCAAATGACTCGAATCTCTTCTTACAGTTCATCAGGGAAGATTTCTCAAAGTCTAAGCTCATGGTTCTTCTGCTTCTTGAAGATAAATACTCCATATGCTCGGCTGGGAATAGTTCTGAAAACTCATCTCCTCTACGTTCCAAAACACCACCTTCATGCGAGATTGCTTTGACCGCGTGATCCTTATGTTCTAATGTTCTCTCCATTGCTCTATGCCCTGAAACCACCATCTTTTCCTCGTTGAGGTCGCTGTCAATTTCGACAATCCTTGAGCATTCCCTAAACCTGGAAGCTTGCCATGCTTCAAATTCTTTCTTGAACTTTTTCAGTTCTTCTTCTTGAGGATGTACTCTACGCCTTGGATTTTCGAGTTTCTGGTCATCGCTCCGCCTAGTGGCATCTCTCTCATTACTGTGATAATATGAATCAAGATCCATCTGCCCTGAAGAATTTAGCTTAGAAGAAACATGACCAACTGAGGTCCTTCCATTAATTTCCTTTTTCAAAGACTTCGTTCTCCTATTTTTTCCATTTTCTTCCAGAGGCTGAACTGCAGATTTCGGTTCCACTGGAAACATACCCATTCCCATCAGTTGAGCCACGATGTTTGGTGCATTTTTTCTGGTACTTGAATGTTTGGATATTTCATCATTAATTAATTTCTTCATTGAACTTTGTTCCAATGGATTATTCTTTTTAGACCAGTCTTCTTCAACCTGATACATGTATGTAAATTCATTAAAAATAAAACTAAATATGATTAGCGAGAGCGAGACAACTATGTAGAAAGTTGAAAAAGTATATTCTGATCTCTCGACAAAATAACTAGCTGGAATTGAAGATTTACTCAAACATTCTGACATGATGAAATTTGGTAGAAGAAAACACAATATCAGATTCTGCTAACGCACCCGGAAAATACATATTTTGACAGAGTTTAGTCCAACTTAAATATAAGTACATCCTTGATGTAACAACCAAAGATTTTTACTAAATCAAGTGGCAAACGAGCTTCACAAATTTGAGAAAATATGCATAGAGAATCAAAGTAGCATTACTCTCAACTCAGAAAAGCTTCAAAACCCAAGACACATTGTACCATGTATCACAAGAATCAAATCACAATAACTGGAAACTCCACATCCTCATAACTCAGAGAGCACAGAATCCACAGAAATTAACCACTCTAGGCCAGAGGACAAGCTACAAGAAGGCATGTGATGAAAAATTACCAGCAAATCTCCTGCATCGCAATAGCTCGGAGGTTCTACCTGCATTTCCAGGCTATTTCTTGGAGCATCAAGGCCTGCAAGGTGATCAAAAAGCCTACTTTATCAGCTGATAAGCAAATGGACAGAAACAATTCAACTTGCAAGTAAATTCACATTCGTCCTCCGAGACATACAAACTCTTTTTTTTCAATGATTGTCCAAAAGAGAATTCTTCGCATCATCCACAAACTTTCGACTTTTTCTTATTGCACAGAGAGAAGTAAAAACTCACCACCATCATGCTTCTTGTGTGTAAAAAGCTTTCTAGCCATGCTGCCCTGGTTGAAATTTAAAAGGTGCAATAAGCCTCCCATGCAGATACTGGATCTACCAGAAGGATGTCATTCCTTTTCCACTTCTCTATGTCTTACCCCATTCTTACCTAAATCAAACACCTTTTATCCACCGAAAGGACACAATGACACTGCAGCAGTCGGATTATAACCTGCAAAACGAAGAAAACCCCGAATTTCACTTGCTGATTAATAGACATTTAGTCAAAAAAACGATGTAGGTCCATCATATGTGACCAGCAATGAGTTTCCTCCTTATGGATTCTTTATTTAACAGTACAAAAAGTAGACTTTACAGCAAAATATACAAAAGTTGTTGAAATAAGAGAGCAATAATTAAACAGGAATTCAATTTCTCAATTGCATTTCCTGCAACCAAAAAGTTAAGAACCTGAAAATGAAGATAAGGAGAGAGAGAGAGAGAGAGAGAGAGAGAGAGATGGTAATTCTAATCCCAAAATAGTTGGGGAAATTTGCAAAAAAGTTTAGAGAACTCAAATTACAAGCAACATGATATAGTATTTGCATATATATAAAGGCACATTTTCGGAATTCACAAAGTCAGTTTGATACTGGAAATGATTTCCGCACTCTCCTTTTTTCTCCCCACGCACTCCTTTTTTTTCGAGCATTTGAAATGAATAAATCAAAACGGAATCAACGAACGTAACCAGTAGACACAAAAAACCCCGAAACTTTTTAGCTCTGAGAAATGCAGGGAACCAAAGAAACCAAAACTCCTGAAGCCCAAAAGAACTAAAAGCAAAGCACTTTTCTCACCGTTTTCTGAGCTTGTTCACTCGGCAACAAAACACGCCAACTGGACTTCTGACGCTGAGGGAGTCCAGCACGAACGTCAGGTTTCAGAAAACGAAATATGATGTGTGATGAGTGATGAGTGGGAAATTTGAGGACGATGGAGAAGTCTTTTTCCTGCAGATAACGAAATTCAGAGAGATTTTGAAAGGAAAAAAAAGAAGGGAAATCCAAAGATACGAGAAGGGAGTTGAGTAGAATTATATCGTTTGACAAAATAATGGTACAAATATCTTGAATTATTAGAATCCTGTGGAATGGATTAAACGACCAGAAAGCCAAGGTTCCATCTTCTGTCCCGTCTCCAATACACAATCTCTCTCTCTCCCCCTTTTTTTTTCCTTTTTTTCCATTTTTACCTCTTCTTTTTATTCCAAATTTTAAAATAAAATTTTAGTGACGTTTTAGCTTTATTTACATTTCCCTTTCTGACCGAGATTAATAATGTAGGCATGTGATTAAGTATGAGTAGTGTTTAAAATATCGGTACTGGTGAAAAAAAATATTAATATGCGAAGTACGACCAATAACGTAGGCATGTGACCAAGACTAATAATGTTGGTATGTGACTAAGTACAACTTGTGATCTCAATACGTTATTCTTGATAAACAACTAATTGTTGACAACTCAGACAAGTTTTTTTCAGTTAGCTATCGCATGCATATGTTAGAAGTTTGTGACTCAAGTGATTAGAGCATGTACTCATGTACTCGATATTTATATATTAGAGGTCTTTGGCTCAAGTCGTATGAAAACAGAAACTACATGCAGCTTTCAACTTGCAGTGTGAATATATACACGTCTCCGAACATACATGGTACATGTCAATACTTCTTAATTTAGTTCAATCTCTAATAATCTTATGTGAAAATATGAAAATACAATTAGATTTATTGTCCAAACAAATAATTGGTGACGCTTTTTTTTTTCTTTTTTTTTTGGTTTTTGGAAACGGTGACGCCTTTCATAGGGGATGTATTTGCCTTATGATTTTTGTCAAGTTTAGAAATTTAAGTAACCCCAAAAATTATACAAAAATAAACAAAGGCATTACCTATGGGAGGTTCTCGGTTTGATGCTCTGAATTTGTGAGTTTGCTTGACTGTAGCCATGAGCAGGATGAAACTTTCCATAATGTCTCTGGACCTAAAAATAATAGATAACCGTGACTTACCATTAATTGTCTATTTTTTTATATAGAAAAATAAACAAAGGCATTACGTAAGTAGACATTAAGTATGTGCATGCATCCTCTTCGGTACCGTCTAATCTTATATAGCTTGACTTTATATACACATTGCTTGGTCCACAAAATTGAATGCGACAATTATTAAGTGGCTCCACCTATTTATAAATATTTACCAAATCTAAGATCTTCAAAATTTCAAAATATAAGTATAAGATATTTTCTTGTCTTCTTGCTAAGCAGTCATTTTCTTACTCCTTTGTAATTTCACTTGTTGTCCTTTTGTAAAATTTGTTTTGGAAAAAAAAAAAAGACAATTAATGGTAAGTCACGGTATTTATTATTTTGGGTTTAAAGAGGTTAAGGGAAATTTCACTCTGTATGTGGTCACAGTCAAGCAAACTCACCAATTCAGAGCATCGAACCCAAAACCTTTCACATTTTTTGCAGTTCGTACCCTTACCACTGAGTCACCTATTTTGGTTCCTTTATATTAAATTTATCATTTATATTAAATATTACACATTTTTAAGTTACCATTCCTCAAATCACCACAACAAAGACAATAAAGTCTTATTTTATTAAGTGGTGTTTGTGGTATGAATCTTAAAATACCACTGCGCTAGATTTTACACCAAATCTTCCGTTAGCTCCAAGTGTTCCATGAAACCATGTATTTTCTTAAAGTATATTTCCAAGTCATCTTCAAATCACCCAAAACAGAAGAAAAAATAAATAAAAAACCAACTATTTTACACCTTAAATTTGGGTACTAGCTACAATACTTGCATATATTTAATAGAGTTACCATGTGACGGAGTATTTAGTACGATCATCATTTGACCTTCGAGATGGTGGTAGTATTAATTATATGCAAATATTATAGTCAAATCCATATTTTTAAGGTCATTTATAAATGAGTATGATGTTTTAATTTTCTCATATTACACTTGGAAGATCAAATTATACAAATTTAGCCTGTTTGAGTGTCCGATCCGTTTTGCAACAACAAAAATTTGCCTATTTCTCCCTTAAATTGAGGAGTTGTTTTTTTTAGTGAAAATATAGCTTTCAAATGCATATATCATGTTCACGATAACATCAATTTAATGAACAATTTGAGAGTCAATAAGACTAAAGATTTAGGGGTGTATTCAATTGGAAATTTACGAGATTTTAATTGATCTATAAATTCATGAATTTTTGTAGAGTTTAATTGATTTGTAGAGATTTTATATAAAATTTTGATTCAATTTTCTTGAAATCTTATGAGAAGATGTGAGACTTGTGGATACTTAAAATACACAACGAAATCTCTCAAATTTCCTATAATTTCTCAACTTTTTAAAATTATTCAAAATTAATTTCTAATTGAATATATCTAAAATATTATAAAAAAAAATTATAATTGAATACACCTGAACTTATAAAAATTTTAATAAATTAATTTTTTTTAAATTTATTAAAATTCTCGCAATCATGAAAAATCATAAAAATAAAATACAATTATTTTTGGTTCAAAAAAAAAAAAAAAAAAAAGCAGAAAACGGTTGCTGCCTCACGTAGCGAACAGCTCAGAGACATTTGATTTGATGCGCACGATACCTCCATTTGCCATTTGGCGCCAGAATAAACGACCTTTTATATTATAGAACTTTAACGAAAAACTCTCGGTACTGTTCATTTTAACGAAAAACCACATTTTTACACTAAAAAGTCAATACTTGTACTATTCACTTTACCCTTTATTTTGTCCTTATTGTTAAAACACAAAACATTTTAACCATTTTCATTAGTTTTCCATTTATATTATCATATCAAAAAGACAAAAATGGGAATTTGATATGCATTTTTATATCTACGTTTTTTGTTCTACTGCGTGCATGGTGCGTAATGCGCATTTGCACACGCTGTCATTCTTCAACCGACACGTTCGAGAGTACGCCTCTTAATTTGTGCGTGTAACAGTTTATCGGATTGAGACGCTTGTGGTTACCGGACTTTCCGCGTGGCGGTGTCTTGGTGTCCCGAATTATGTGTCTCCTCTGCGTCTCTTTTTTAATTTTGTGACATGTGTTCTCTACTTAACTTTAAAACTTAACACCGTTACTTTGCATAAAATTTAGGGTAAATTACACAGTAATCTTTCAGGTTTGAAGTCTATTACAACCTTATACAACATCTTTAAAACATTTCACTTTCATACCTCACATACTATTTTATTTCAAAATAACACTTCTGTTAGATTTTCCATCCAATGCTCTGTTAAATGCTGACGTGGCTGCCACATTTGTGCTGATGTGGCTGCCACGTGGCAAAAATTTTAATTTTTTATACATTAACAATATCATAATATTAACCCTATTAAAAAATAATTATAAATAAAAACCTAGATCCCCTTCCTTTCCCTACCTCTTTGTAGCTCTTATTTACATAACCCCTTTCCCAAGAAGAAGAAGAAGAAGAAGAAGAAGCCAAACCCGTCCCTTCCCCCCCCCAACACCCACTTGCCTTCATGCGCACCCCCCCACGGCGACGACCCACCTGTCGTGACCCACCCCCACGGGCAACCCGTCTCTTCCCCCCCAACACCCACTTGCCTTCCCGCGCACCCCTCCATGGAGACGACCCACCCCCTACGGGCAATGACCCACCTGTCTTCTTGTCGATGATAAGCTCCCGCGCCCTACCCCCTCCACCTGTTTAGTCATCGTCTTCATCTCCCACCCGAAGTTGATTTTCATCTTCCCCCCATAGCGAGCTTCTGAAGCTAAAGTGAGAGAAAGAAGAAGAGAGAGTGAGAGAACGAGGTCGCCGACATTAGGGGGTACTGCGACAATGGTGTGTAAAGGATGGGCAATAAGTTCCATCTTTGCCTTTCTTTTCTTCTGGGTAATCTATCTCAGTTTATGTGGGACGGCGACAATGGTGTATGGGGGATGCGACTGCCACATTTTCCATCTCTAGCTACTGGTTGTTTTGGGGTGCGGTGGGGTTGGTTTGAGGGGTTCAAGGGTTGGGTTGCAAGTGAGGGGAAAAAGGAGGTTGAAGGGAAGAGAGGGGGTTGCGGGGAAGAGGAAAGGAAGGGGATCTGGGTTCAGGTTGTTTTGGTTTTTTATTTTTTGTTTTTTGTTTTAAATTATTTTTTAATAGGCTTAATATTATAATATTGTTAATGTATAAAAAAATTATTTTTTTTGCCACGTGGCAACCACGGTAGCACTTAACAGAGATTTGGATGGAAAATCTAACGGAAGTGTTATTTTGAAATAAAATAGTACGTGAGGTATGAAAGTGAAATGTTTTAAATATGTTGTATAGGGTTGTAATAGACCTCAAACCTGCCTTTTTTTTCTTTTGGGTAATCTATCTCAGTTTGCGTGGGACGGCGGTAATGGTGTGTGGGGGACGCGGCTACCACATTTTCCATCCCTAGCTGCTGGTTGTTTTGGGGTGCGGTGGGGTTGGTTTGAGGGGTTCAAGGGTTGGGTTACAGGTGAGGGGAAAAGGGAGGTTAAAGGGAAGGGAGTGGGGTTGCAGGGAAAGGAGGGGGGTTGCGGGGAAGGGGATCTGGCTTCAGGTTGTTTTGGTTTTTTGTTTTTTGTTTTTTTTTAAATTATTTTTTAATAGGGTTAATATTATAATATTGTTAATGTATAAAAAATTATTATTTTTGTCACGTGGCAGCCACGTTAGCACTTAACAGAGAGTTGGATGGAAAATCTAACGGAAGTGTTATTTTGAAATAAAATAGTACGTGAGGTATGAAAGTGAAATGTTTTAAATATGTTGTATAGGGTTGTAATAGACATCAAACTTGAAGAGTTACTGTGTAATTTACCCTAAAATTTAATTAAAATTAAAAAAACTAAAAAAAAAAAAAACCCCCCACTGTTGAAACTCATTATCCGCAATCTTCCTGCAATCCTTCCTCTAATATCCCAATCTCCTGCAATCCTTCAAAAGAAGCCCTTAAACCCCGTGGAAACTCATCATCCTTATCGTCCTAATCAACCCCATCAATCCAATCACTTATCACAGTCCTCAAACTCCTAACTCGTAGAAGAACCCACAATCCCAAGACGTCCCCCCCCCCCTCCGGAATCGTCTGTCCCTACCGCTAATTCAACCCAAAAAACTCATAACACACAATCCTCTCTTCCGCCAATTCAATACAAACAAACCCAGAACCAGTATGGTAAGGATGATGAGGTTGACAACGAAGAAGACGACCCGGAATCGGTGGGCTGTGGGAGCCTAAACTGGGTTTTTTATTTGACCCAGAATAAGAAGATGACGATGATGGGTTGGTGAATAAAGAGTCCAGTGATTGGGAGCAAAAAGGGTCGGCGATGGGGGTCGAAACGGTCGGCGATTGAGGCGAGGGGTGGCTGTCGGGGGTGATGAGTTCTTGTGGGTTTATTTGTTTTCTTTAATTTTTTAATTTTTATAGAAAAAAGTTAACAGTGTTTCTATAAGGTTAAATTGAGTGACATGTGTTACAAAATTACCCAAGGAGACACAAATGAGGCATGAAACTGGCGATAGCAGACCTACGACCAATTTCAATTGACACGTGCTATCCACGTACTACTTCTATTTTCCATACGCAATACTCAACTTTTAATTGTCAGAACGAATGAATTGAAGATAATCAATAACAATAATAAAAAATTAAAAAAAAGTGTGTGTGAAGTAAAAAAAAATAAATCAGAGAATAGCATCACTCTTCAATTAATCTTTACTAATATTAAGCGTCTGTTTTTCTGTTTAGTATGCCCTAAAGATTGGCTTGAATAGAGTTTTGAATATAATCAATCAAAGGAGAGATAGTTTAGTAATCTATTCACATCGAATAAATTGACAGTTCTTTCAGGATGAACCGTTTGTGCATTTCGTAATATGATAAACATAAATTGTTTGGTATAATGATCCATACGTGATAGCAGAGGAGATGCTTTCATTAGAAATGTGATCCAAAATATATGTTGAATAAAGATGTTATTTTGATCCAACCATCTGCGATTTTAAAAGTGTTTGTATGTCATACATGTTCGCATGGCAGAATATTCCGATCAAGCCCTTAAGTCAAAGAGAAGCATATGGGAATGTATAAAGAGTTGATATTGGTTATTCTATCTATTCCATGTCCTATATGTATGTACTCTATATGACCCAAAGAAACCTTCAATGTGCAATGTTTCCCCTGCTAATCTCCGAGATGCCTTTCTTTTGGCTTGTAGCAAGCGCAAGGCCATTTTGTATCATTTATGGCCTTCGGCTATTTATTGGATTAACATATAGCCTATTGGAGCTGCGGCCTTACTTCTTAGTCAAATTTTGACATAAAATTGATGAAAAAATTATTTGAATTGCTTATAGAAAGGGGTCATGTCATGAGGCCCTTTCCGTCTCCTAACTCTCTCCATTAAAAAAAGAAATTAAATAAAAAAGGCAAAAAGTAATAAGAAAGCTAAGCTAACATGTACAAGTTCCAACTCATGAGATGATGGGTTTAGCCGTTCAAGTGGGGTACATATTTTGAGCTACAAAGCCTAAGCCACCCCCTTCCACTCCATGCAATGATGCTAAGAGCGTATTGTCATGTGCCTCAAAGCCTAAGTCTCCACATGAAAAACATGAGATGAAAGCGTGACTCAATCATAAAGCTTTTTGGCAACTAAATGGGTATCCCAATTACCAAATTGGGGAACCAAACGTCTTGGCAGCTTTTCAACACACCCCACTATTTGGTGCTGCTCTCCAACATGATATAGAGATTAAGGGGTAGGGGCTTCGATGTCACGTTATATGTCAGCTCAAGAGACACACAAAAGACTTCCTGTATTCAAATTATACACGAGCCTAATTTGGTAACACAAATGCAAGGAAGTGCTCATTGTGTGTTTTTGACTAGACGGTGGACTTGACACCGAAATTCTCTGTCAAATTAGAAATTTTTATGTGTTCATGTAACACATACCCGTACATTACATGTATTGTAATATAAGTGAACGATATAGTTAACATGTTCTACTTTAAGATTATTTTTTAATATCACCCCACTCATACATGTTCTAGGCGGATCGAAAAATTTCCCCATCCATATATTTTCTCATTTATGGACGCATGGCTACTTGTAAGTTTGGCTTAGGTTTGGTGTGAGATTGTGATGGCAATTGGGCTTCTAGTTTGCCCATATCATGTTTGGGCTTTACACACATAATATATATATATATATATATATATATATATATATATATATATAAATGTTTGGAATATGTATATGCACGATTGTTGTGAATAATATGTGAATGACCCACATAAATAGTTTGTTACTATTTATTTATGGAAAATTTATAAAGTGAATAACGTTCTCTTTTGCTTATAAAATGAATGAGAGATACGAATGAAAATAGAAGCCAAACAGTAGAGAGAGAGAGAGTGGAAAACAAGAGGAAGAGAGAAAGAAAATAAGAGAATATAGAGAGTTATCTTTGTACTCATACTATTTCAAATTATAATGAAAGCACCATTGCTGCCCTGAGGACATACTCCAGTCACACTGACTGTAGAGAAACCTCATAAATTTTGTGTCTTATTTATTTATTCCACTACACACATTGTCGATTTTACAACATCGATAAGTTATTAGGTTCAATGTTGTCAATGACAACATTGATTTTACAACCACTTTATTAACATGCGAATTCACTTACTGACAGTTGTCACTATCTCATCAGAGTAATAACAACTAATTAGTTGTTAGGTATTTGTGTGACCGCTACGAATCTCGAGTTTGTTTCGTATCACTTCGTACCTACCGTAATACCTAGATAAGTAATTTACATTAGGGCGTGTTATCTACACACTATTTTTTACTTCTCACACACTCCTATTACTTTCTGTCTGTTATATTTTATTCAATTCATCCGATCTGACGGCCGAAATCCAAAAAGGTGTGAGAGAAGTAAAAAAGGGTGTGTGGATATCACACCCTTTTACATTAAAAAGAGGTTAATAATGGAATTCACAAAATATAGTATCTCATAATTTAAAATCACAAAATGGACTCTTTGTACATTAACTATTAGTTGAAGCTAATTTTTCCACTTCTCACATTCACTAAAAATCGTCCGAAAATTGGATATCAGCTCTGAACATTCAAAGTTTATGCATGGATTCAGCTCACTAACCAGCCAACTAACCAACCTTCTAATACTCATTTTCCCCACTTTCCATATACGTTGGATTTCATTTTCTTCAAATAAGTTGTAGAGGTTTAACTTTGCAATATTCTTTAAGTTTATACGCGATCAAATTAAAATTCGGTATGCTATATCCATAATTATAGTAACCAGGTTAAAATTTAATTCGATCCGCTATTTGATCAACCGTGTAGTCATCCATAACCTTGATATTAACCATAAAAAAAAAAATCCAATATGTTACTAAAAGTCACTGCACCTAAGCACCATGAATCTCTTGATTTGAACAAAAAAAAAGAAGTGAAAATGTAGAGATTTTTCCCTCCTTGTTTTCCATAAAAGAGCGCGCGAAAAGTTGCATCTTCCCGCCTATACGTGTTCGTCCGTACTCGTTTCAAAAAGGCAATAAATACTCCCAGATAGAGAGCTCTCTCTCTCTCTCCTGTCCTGTCCCCATTCTCTGAATTCTAGGGTTTCGCTGGCGATTAGGGGAGAAATGGGTTCCGCCGCGGCAGCTGAGGCAGCGGAAGCAGCGGCGGTCTTGGAGACCAAAGGTGCCAATGGGGTTAAGCCACCGTCTTCGGCTTCCTCAGGTACTTGAATACCTAATTTGCCCCTGCGATTCTTGTTCTTTCGATGCTTTTAGATTATATGAGTCAAATGGTTTCTTGATTTGGTGTTAAAATTTTGACTGCAGTTTTGTTGTCCTGTGAATTCATGATTCTGGGTTGTAATTATGGGGGTTTTAGATTTAGACTGCCCTTTTTAAATTGTGCATTTGTGTTGCGAATTTATGAATTTGGGGGTTTTAGATTTGTACTGCTCTGTTGTTAGATATGAATTTTTGGTCCAACAAAAAACCGATGTTGAATTTTTTATTTTTGTACAAGCGATATTGAGGAAGGGGAAATCGGACTCGAGACCTTAGGTTTACATATTACGGCATTATATTGTATCATGTATTTGTAAATATGGATATATATGACAATGAATTTCAAGTTTTCAATGCCTTGTTTATGGTAGTTATGAGTTCATTATGATGAGTTTAGCCAAAAGCCAAAGGCAGACATTTCATTTTCTTTATTAGGACCCGTAAAATCCCGGTTAACTAGCTTTCTCATGATTTTGTTTGCTTAAATGTCTTATTCTTCTTGGGATTTGATCCAGTTTCCAAATCAATTTAGAGGATTAGTACCTGGGGTGTGCTATTCACATATCCCTTTTTACTTCTCACACACCCCTATTAATTTCTGTCCGTTAGATCTTCTTCAATTCATCCGATCCGACGGTCGAAATCCAAAAAGGTTTGGGAGAAGTAAAAAGGGGTGTGTGGATATCACACCCCTTAGTACCTAGATCCTCCTCCTCCATTGTCTTGCACATGTATATGTCTAGGTTGAGGCAAATCTTGGCCTGGGTGTTTGAGTTGATTTCACTTTTCAGTTTGTAATTCTTTTGCGTAATTTCTCAAATTTTATTTTTGCAATAGGAACGACAAAGAAGAAGGGCAAACCAGCTTCCCAAAAGGCCGCAGCTGCCGGCTCAAAAACTAAGAAGCGAGATTTGCCTCAGAGCACTGAAGAGCCTTCCAGGTCTCGGAAAATGCCCAAGCGGGCTGCTGCATGTGCAGACTTTAAGGAGAAGTCTGTTCATATTTCTGAAAAGTCTAATCTTATTGAAACCAAGAAGGATCAAGTAGTGGATCAAGAAACTGATGCTATACTCCTGACTTGTGGCAAGGACCAAGATGCGGCGCGCCCAAACAGAAGGCTGACTGATTTTATTGTGCATGATGAAAGTGGGTCACCCCAGCCCGTTGAGATGTTGGAAGTTGCTGACATGTTTATATCTGGTACTATATTGCCTCTGAATGAAAGTTCTGACAAGGACAAGCAAAGAGGTGTTAGATGTGAAGGTTTTGGGCGAATAGAATCTTGGGACATCTCTGGTTATGAAGAGGGCTCTCCTGTGATATGGCTCTCAACTGATGTTGCTGATTATGATTGTCGTAAACCTGCCAGCAGCTATAGGAAGTACCATGATCAATTCTTTGAGAAAGCACGTGCTTGCATAGAGGTTTACAAAAAGCTGTCAAAATCCAAATCTGACACCACTCTTGATGAATTACTTGCTGGCATTGCTCGATCAATGAGTGGAAGCAAATTCTTTTCTGGTACTGCAGCTATCAAAGAATTTGTTATATCTCAAGGCGAGTTTATCTATGATCAACTGATAGGTTTGGAGGAAGCATCAAAGAAGAATGATCAGCCATTTGCAGAGCTTCCTGTTTTGGTTGCCCTTAGAGATGAGAGCAGAAACTGTGGAGGTTTTGTCCAATCAAAACCAGCAAGTTCAAGCGGTACCCTAAAGATTGGTTCAGAAGATAGAGACGGAGAGACTGGACTGAATACATCTGGTTCATCCATAGTTGAAGCTGAGGAAAATGATGATGTAAAATTGGCAAGACTTTTGCAAGAAGAAGAGTACTGGAGGTCAATGAAACAGAAAAAACGTCAGGGTTCTGCCTCTTTGTCAAGCAAATACTATATCAAAATCAATGAAGATGAAATTGCCAACGATTATCCTCTACCTGCTTATTACAAGACCTCCATTGAAGAAACTGACGAGTTCATAGTTTTTGACAATGACTATGATATCTTAAATGCTGATGACCTTCCTCGAAGCATGCTTCATAATTGGAGTCTGTACAATTCAGACTCAAGATTGATTTCGTTGGAACTTCTTCCAATGAAACCTTGCACAGAAATTGATGTTACCATTTTCGGGTCTGGGGTTATGACTGCTGATGATGGAAGCGGCTTTTCTCTTGATTCTGATGGTTCTTCAAGTGGTCCAGGAGCACAGGATGCTGATGGCATGCCGATTTACTTGAGTGCAATAAAGGAGTGGATGATTGAATTGGGAGCATCAATGGTCTCAATATCAATCCGAACAGATTTGGCCTGGTACAGACTTGGACAGCCATCTAAGCAGTATGCTCTGTGGTATGAACCAATTCTGAAAACAGCAAAGGTCGGTAGAAGCATAATCACTTTGCTGAAAGAGCAAAGTCGAGTAGCACGACTTTCTTTTGCAGATGTTATTAAGAGATTGTCTGGGTTTCCAAAGGACCACTGTGCTTACATTTCTTCTGATCTAGCATTTGTTGAGAGATATGTGGTTGTCCATGGACAGATAATACTCCAACTGTTTTCAGAATTTCCTGATGCGCAGATTAAAAAGTGTCCATTTGTGGTTGGTCTCTCAAACAAAATGGAGGAGAGGCACCATACTAAATGGTTGGTAAAGAAGAAGAAGCTTGTGGAGAAGAGTGGATCAAACTTGAACCCAAGGGCATCCATGGGACCTGTGGTTTCCAAGAAGAAGGCAATGCGGGCTACAACAACAAGGCTGATAAACAGAATCTGGGGGGAGTACTATTTAAATTACTCTCCAGAAGATTTGAATGAGGAGGAAGCTAATGGTGGAAAGAAAGCGGAGGAGGAAGTTGAAGAAGAGGAGGGAAAAGAGGATGTAGAAGAGGATGAAGATGATGAGAAAGATAATCCAACGGAACAAGCCCAGAAGCGTAGTTCAATTTCAAGACAAACTAAATCATGCTCCAACAACAAGGAGGTTCTGTGGGATGGGGAGCCTGTGGGAACAACGTGTTCTGGTGAAGCTCTTTATAAGCTTGCCAGTCTTCATGGAGATGAAATTTCTGTTGGTGGTGCAGTCTTGGTAGAACTTGATGGATCAGATGAACTTCCTGCCATTTATTTTGTTGAGTATATGTATGAAACAAGAAATGGAAGCAAAATGTTTCATGGGAGATTGATGGAGCGAGGATCTCAGACTGTTCTTGGCAACACTGCCAATGAGAGGGAGGTATTTTTGACAAATGAGTGCACAAACTTGGCATTAAAGGATGTTAAAGAGACAGCAGTTGTGGATATCAAATTAATGCCGTGGGGGCATCAATACAGGAAGGAGAATGCAGAAGCTAGCCGAAGAGATAGAGAAAGGGCAGAAGATAGGAAGAAGAAGGGATTGCCAACTGAATATTACTGTAAAAGTTTGTATTGCCCAGAGGAAGGTGCTTTCTTTAGCCTTACCCGTGATACCATGGGTCTGGGTTCTGGTGCCTGCCACTCTTGCAAAGTGAATGAAGCTGAGGAGGCCAAGGAGGTTTTTAAAGTGAATTCATCGAAGACTGGTTTTGTATACAGGGGAGCCGAGTACTCAGTTCACGATTATGTCTATGTAAGTCCCCATTTGTTTTCTACGGAAAGGATGGAAACTGAAACTTTCAAGGCTAGTAGGAATTTGGGACTGAGAGCTTATGTTGTGTGCCAAGTGCTGGAGATAATTGGTACGAAGGAATCTAAACGACCTGGACCAGAATCTTCCCAGGTTAAAGTTAGAAGGTTTTTTAGACCAGAGGACATTTCGGTTGAAAAGGCATACGGTTGTGATATTAGAGAGGTCTACTACAGTGAAGAAACACACATTGTGACGGTTGATGATATAGAAGGAAAATGTGAAGTCAGAAAGAAGAGTGATCTTCCAGTATGCAATGCTCCTGTCACTTTCGAGCATACCTTCTTCTGTGAGTATCTGTATGATCCTTCTAATGGGTCTATCAAGCAGTTGCCAGCGACCATCAAACTGAGGTACTCAACAATAGGTGGTGACATGGAATCTAGGAAGAGGAAGGGGAAAGGCAAAGAAGGAGATGTTTCCGAAGTTGAGAAACAGAGA
The DNA here is from genome assembly GCA_963580275.1 of Crataegus laevigata. Lineage (NCBI taxonomy): Eukaryota > Viridiplantae > Streptophyta > Magnoliopsida > Rosales > Rosaceae > Crataegus > Crataegus laevigata. The sequence goes on along the minus strand of OY756942.1, from coordinate 32,604,825 downwards.
GCTGATTCTGAGCAGAAACGTCTAGCCACATTAGATATATTTGCCGGGTGTGGTGGCTTGTCTGAAGGGTTGCGTCAGGCTGGCGTTTCATTAACCAAGTGGGCAATTGAGTACGAAGTGCCTGCTGGTGATGCTTTCAAACTGAACCATCCTGAGTCACTGGTGTTTGTCAATAACTGCAATGTGATCTTAAGGGCTGTAATGGAGAAATGCGGGGATACAGATGATTGCATCTCGACCTCCGAAGCTGCTGATTTGGCTAAATCACTCGACGAGAAGGATAAGAATGATCTGCCACTGCCGGGGCAAGTGGATTTCATCAATGGAGGACCTCCGTGTCAGGGTTTCTCTGGAATGAATAGGTTCAACCAAAGCGCTTGGAGTAAAGTTCAGTGTGAAATGATTTTGGCATTTTTATCCTTTGCTGACTACTTCCGGCCAAAGTATTTCCTCTTGGAGAACGTGAGGAACTTTGTGTCTTTCAACAAAGGACAGACATTCCGCCTGACAGTGGCCTCACTTCTTGAGATGGGTTACCAGGTGAGGTTCGGTATTCTAGAAGCTGGAGCTTATGGAGTTTCTCAGTCACGAAAGCGAGCATTCATATGGGCAGCTGCGCCAGATGAGATTCTCCCAGAGTGGCCAGAGCCAATGCATGTCTTTGGTGTACCGGAGTTGAAGATCTCGTTGTCAGGGAACTCATATTATTCTGCTGTTAGAAGTACTGCAGGTGGAGCTCCTTTCCGTTCCATAACTGTCAGAGACACAATTGGAGATCTCCCAGCTGTAGGGAATGGAGCATCCAAGGTCAATCTGGAGTACGAAAATGACCCCATATCATGGTTCCAGAAGAAAATCCGAGGGGAGATGACTGTTCTGACTGAGCACATTTCAAAAGAAATGAACGAGCTGAATCTCATTCGATGCCAGAGGATTCCAAAGCGGCCAGGCGCTGATTGGCAATGTCTTCCAGACGAAAAGGTGAAGCTCTCCACTGGACAGATAGTTGACTTGATCCCATGGTGCCTTCCCAACACGGCCAAGCGCCACAATCAGTGGAAGGGCCTATTCGGAAGGCTTGACTGGGAAGGCAACTTCCCAACCTCCATCACAGATCCTCAGCCAATGGGGAAGGTGGGAATGTGCTTCCACCCTGACCAGGACAGGATTCTGACAGTTCGGGAATGCGCTCGGTCTCAAGGATTCAGGGATAGCTACCAGTTTTCGGGCAACATTCTTCACAAGCACAGGCAGATTGGAAATGCAGTTCCTCCTACTTTGGCCTATGCGTTGGGACGAAAACTCAAGGAAGCAGTGGACAGCAAGAACAAGGAACAGGAGTAGTTTGTGGTCTTGGTTTTCTATGTTGTAGTGATATGTTGTTCCGTTTCGTTGCCAAAAAACCAATTTGATGTTGTCTTTCGTCTTTATATATGCTTTGGCTCTTTACTTGGCCGTTGAAATTGTAGACTTCAATTTCAATAAAGAATGGTATTTTCCATAATTTTTTGTTGTTTTATCTTGTTTCTGAATATCCAACAGGCATGGGTGGGCTAAAAAGAAGTCCAACTGAAAATAAACTGGCCGGTTTGGTTCAAATTTGACCCGTGACAAAGGTAACCAGTTCAAAACAAAATTGAACCAAGAAAGTAAGAACAACAAAACAAAATTGAACCAGTTTGGCTCTTGGTCTTCTTATCCAATATAAGAAAAAAATTTGGAGTGGTTCGTGATCATCCAATTGGTCTAATCGTGTACATCGAGAGTTGTACTTTTGTAAAGTAAAAAAAGAGATTTTCTAGTAATGTATATATGTCTACTCTACGAAATATACATCGGCTTTTGTGATTGTTTAACTTTTAGCTGCAAAGCTTTATTTTCTGCTTAAGAGCACCCAAAACCCGGCCTGTCCAAGTTTCTTTCTTATATATATATATAAAAGAAAGGGTGAAACTCTCAAAATGCCCACATTACCTTTCTCCATTAGGATTTTGTTGACTACAAATATTATCAAGCCTACGTGGCGCGCAGGCCGAGTAAATAGTAGACTAACAGAGTCCTTCAAATGTGTGCGGGGCGTGCCAACTCGTTGGCCGGGCTTCGGCCAAGGAGTAAAATGTCTTGATGTGGTATGGATGCGCGCGACCAACTTCTGTATCTTGCGATTGCGGCCGAAGAAGGAACGTGTCTCGGCCTTTAGGTTCTAGAGCCTGAAGACAAGGCTGCCAATTACAAAATTCACAAATTTTGTCGTCGTCCGACTCGGCCACAGTCACCGTATTGATGAGGGCAAGACCACGCCGAATCGATGCTAGAGTATAAGGGCACAGGTACTCAAAGCTGATGAAGGTCTTGACAACGAACGTGGTTCGGCCGTCTCGGTGCCGAATTCTGAAATCCTCCTGTGAGTACGTGAAACGACTCGGCGTCGAGGCACCGAGCTTTGGTATCAGTAACACCTCGCCTCGCCGGGCTGGCTGGTGAGATGACCTCTGTCGACGGGGATTCAAAAACCCTCGTCGGCCGAGACTAGGATAAATAACCAATCGACCCTGTTGCAGTGCTGTCTATCCAAACTGAAGATGCTTCACGGACGGTTGGTTCTACGGCAACAGTGCTGTCTATCCAAACTGAAGATGTTTACCGGTTGCCTCTACAGTGCTGTCAATCCAAACTGAAGGTATAGAGGCAAAAAGAAAATAAAATTCTCAAGGGTGTTGAGAGGTTTCGCGCAGAGCGAGAAATTGCACAAGGCAGATTTGTGTGTTGTGTTGAAGATCCTCTGCACGTTGCCACTGCTTCTGTATTTATAGGATCCGGATCCTCTCTTGTTGGAACCAAGTCACGTGAAGAAGCCACTTGCTTTCTCTTTTTCTTGTTTTAAGGCATGTTTTCTCTTTTCCTTGTTTTAGGGCATGTTTTTCACCTTAAATCAAGGAAAAGTTGGTGTCCTAGGCTTACCTAGCTCCTAGGGTTCCGAGTAAATCTTCTTTTAGGCCGAGAAAATCTTCCCTCGGCCCAAAGTGCTATTTTGGGCCTAAACAGATTTCAAAAAAAAAAAAAAAAAAAACCCATCCAAAAATTACTTGCAATTAATTTTCAACCAAGTGAGTCCATATCTTCTACCAAAGTTAGCCTTATTATTGCCTTTCAAAAATTGTCTTTGTAGAACGTTCGTTCTTTTGTCTTCATTTTCGTTCACTTGAACATATATGATCATTTCTTCACAGTTACAGGGATGGCAGAATCAAATTATTTGGCAAAGATAACACCGAAGCCCTACTTGAGTCTGTCAATGCAGTTCCAAGCAAGTTTTTACAGGTTTCCTACCTGTATTACGTGTATTCTTCGATTTCCAATTGTTTTGTTTTGGTTTTCATGTTAATGTAACAAAATTTAGCAACCCTTTTGTTCTTCTTGAAAAGTATAGCAGTCGGTTCTTTCGAACGATGACTTGATAGTCTGAGATAAACGGTGACGTTTGTATAAGACTAAAATAATTATAATCGAAACATGCACTAATATAAGATATTACAGACTTAGGTGTTTTTATGAGAAGTTGCCAATTTTGCACTAACACAAGCATTTATGAATCATAGTAGTTGTCGACATACATCGGTGTAAGCTTTTGGCAAATGTCCGCACGAATCGGCAAGTGTTCACCAAGTGTTCGACAAAATTGTCCAATGAAGTTTTTTTTTTTGGGTCACAATTATGACTTCATTATTTGAAACCGTTTAGAATAATTTGAAAAAAAAAAAAGAAGATCTAGCAAATATATGAAGTGTTCTTACCGGTAATAACCTTTGTAAATATTCAGCTCAGATAACGCACGTGTTTTTACCAATAAAAAGCTATGTAAATATTTAGCTTGGAAATTGAACGTGCTCTTACCAGTAAGAACATGTACAAAAAAGATGCCTGTCATGCATTCTCTGCTTGGTTTCTCGAAAAATTTAGGAAATTGTAACTAAGAATTTTGAGAGGAGAGAAAGAGGCTTACATACATGATCGGCGAATGGCAGAGCTAGTTTATTGGAGAGAGTTCGTATAGTCGTCACGTGCTCATGTCACTCAATTCGTGTTGTTCACGTGTTTGGCTTGAAAATTCGCCACACGTGAGGGAGGCATGTGCGAATGTAAAGGTAAAAGAGTAAGTTGAGTTACTCCCCATATTGCTAATTGGTTTTATGTGGAATCTCAACTTTGAAGAAGAAGAAGAAGAAGAAGAAGCACGTGAGGGGGGCATGTGCGAATGTAAAGGTAAAAGAGTAAGTTGAGGTACTCCCCATATTGCCAATTGGTTTTATGAGAAAATTGAGAAATTAAGGTGGCGAGGTCAGCTCAAAGTAAAATTAGATGATGACAATACTCCAATCATGCCTTCGTCACCCATCTGGGTGATAGCCAACTCGCCTCAATTTCAGTGCCTACTAAAATCCAGATCGGGGTATGTCACAATACACCAAATTTCAATATCTTTTTATTGTTACAAAGTTACTTATTACATTCAGCGAATGAATGAATAGTTGAATTATAAAGACTGCATCTGACAAATAGAAAAATGCTAGAGTTATATATGGGTGACGGAAAAGTAGAAAATGTGAAGAGAAAAAATTGGAAAAATTATATTATTGCCTATAATTTAATTTTTGATATTTTGTTAATTGTAAAATTATATATATATATATATATATATATATATTTTTATTTATACACACATATATATAAATAGACTTAAAAAAATTTGAGAGCCCTAGGTGGGTGCCTATTCATCTATCCTCACGGCCAGCCTTGCCCTCTATTATACAAGCTTCTTTGTGTGTATCTCTAATAAAAAGATAGTCATATTGTAACCCTCTATGCAATTAACATTAAAAAAAAGGGTGTGTGGACAAATTATTTCTCACACATCCTTATTAATTTTTGTCCGTTGATCTTCTTCAATTCATCTGATCTGACGGCCAAAAATTAAAAGAGTGTGTGAGAAGTAAAATGGGGTGTATGGATATCACACCCCTAAAAAAAGTAGTTAGCTCAAATACCCCTGAAACAAATTTCAAGCTCAAGTGTTCACTCAAACCCCATTCGAAGTTGCTTGTGTAAAAACGTATTCTTAAGCACTTTCGATAGAACCACATTTCATTAAGGGCGCGTTTACTAATCTGTAATCAAATTGAGGGGGAATTGGATCAAGGAGAAATTGAAATGAGGCAGAATCAGAATCAGATTCTTGTTGAAGTTGTTTACTAAAACTGTCTGAAATTGGAATAGAATTTCATAAAGCTGTTTACTAATTCAACAGAATCGAAATATAAATCAGTATGATTACTAAAATTCCCTTGTCCCAAATTAAATATTTTATATAGTTTTTTAATAAAATTTGATATAGTATATAATAGTAAGAAAAAATTAAATTGCTTTTTTATTTTATAGACACACTAAAATGCCCCTATTCTAAATAATCTATATTATATGCCAATTTGTTTTTTTATCTTTAATAAAAAAATTGTTTTATTTTTAATTTTAAAATCTTTTTAAATCCAATCTAATCAGTCCTCTTCGTTTTCTGATCAGCTGACAAAATGCCTCCTCCTCACCCTCTCACTCACGCTCGACCGCGACTACCCTCCCTGAGAATCCGACCATTCTTTGTTCTCCTTCCTTACCTCAGCATCAAGGATTCAAGGTAAGCCTTCTATGTAAATTTTTATTTTTGGTTGAATAGATTATGCTTTGCCCTGACCTTCCCTATGCGGCTCTGCGTAATGATTCAAGCTAACATGTTGTTGAATTGTTGATCTTTCACGTGTTTTAAGGATGCCCAATTGCAATCCTTATCCCCTATAAATTCTAACGAGAGTCTGAATTTGCAGTCTTTGGAATTAGAATCAGCAGCCAAGCCCTCAATCGAAGGAGTTCGACATGGTGGGTGCAGAGAGGCGGCGGTGGAGGAGCACAGAGCTGCTGGAGAGGATGGCGAAGGACAACGAGAAGATGGAAGGGAGTGCTGAAGGTGAAGGGTGCTTTGGGAAGAAAAAATTGATTCCGGATGAAGCCTTCTCCTCAGAATCCAAATACTACCTTCGTGTAAGTAATCCAATTTCGCCAATATCAAGAATTGAACTCCTGATTTTAAATGGGTCCCGCAACACTCTGCATTCCGGTTGAGTTGGTAAACAGAGGAATAATCATGAATGGGGAATGACTCCCATTCCGCCATTTCCTTTCCCTATATGTATACACGCCCTAAAAATCTTCTTGAAGCATCCAACACTTCAAAATTATTTTCCCACCCTTGAACGTTCAAAAGATGCTATGAGGTGTCCGAAAATTAATGGTTCAAGTAGTTGATTCAACAAATGGAAAACTACTGTTGCAAAGGAGTATGATTATCTCCCTTTTTTTTTCTTTCTTTCTATTCAAACGGTTACAGTTAAGCTATATTAACATCTTATATTACTTTTTTGGGTAAATTACACCGAAACCCCTCAGGTTTGAGGTCTATTACAACCCCATATAATATCTTTAAAACATTTCACTTTCATACCTCACGTACTATTTTATTTCAAAATAACACATCCGTTAGATTTTCCATCCAATGGTCTGTTAAATGCTGACGTGGTTGCCACATTTGTGCTGATGCGGCAAAAAAAAAAAAAAACTTTTTAAAAATTTTTAACTGAATTTTCTAAATTAAAAAAAAGGGTAAATTACACCATACCCCTTCAGGTTTGAGGTCTATTACAACCCCATACAACATCTTTAAAACATTTCACTTTCATACCTCAAGTACTATTTTATTTCAAAATAGTACATTTGTTACATTTTCCATCAATTGATCCGTTAAGTGATGACGTAGTTGCCAAATATATGCCACATGGCAAAAAAAAAATTTTTTTTAAAATTTTTTAAAACCTAAATCTTAAATTAAAAAAAAAAAAAAAACTGAAAGCAAGCCTTACTCGCAACCTCCAAAACCAAATAACCCCATTAACCCCACCCCCTAGAAACCAAATAATCCCCAAACCCCATTAATCCCCAGCCCCAGAAACCCAGCCCCCCGCACAACAACCTCCCCCCAGCGCAGAAACCTTCTTCTCCCCCCCCCAGTGACGACCCACTCCCCGACGAGATGGTTTTTTTTTTTGTTCATCTTTTCTTTTCTGGGTTGCAGATACTAGGTGCGGAGGAGGAGGTGGAGGATGGGTGCACGGTGGGTTTGGGGAAGACGAGAGGGAAGAAAAAGGGGTGGGTTGCAGGGAAGATGAAGATGGATTTTTTTTTCTTTCTCTTTTTTCTTTCGAGGTTGCAGATTGGGCTCGGGTGGGGGTGGGGGAGATGGGAAGATGGGTGCGCGGAGGAGGTGGATGATGGGTGAGAGTGGTTTTGGATTTTGGTTGCAGGGAGGGAGGACGGATTGGGAAGATGAAGGGGATGGGGTTTCGGCGGGGTGGGGGTTGGGGAAAGATGAGAGTGGGAAGAAGAAGGTTGAGGTTTTTTTTAATAAGGTTATATTATAATATTTTAAATGTATAAAAGATTTTTTGCCACGTGGCAGCCACATCAGCAGAAATGTGGCAGTCACGTCAGAATTTAACAGACTAATAGATGAAAAATCTAACGGATGTGTTATTTTGAAATAAAATGGTACTGGATGTATGAAAGTGAAATGTTTTAAAGATGTTGTATGGAACTGTAATAGACCTCAAACCTGAGGGAGTATGGTGTAATTTACCCAAAAAAACATATTAAAAAAAACACATCTCATCTCCCTGTAACCCCCCCCCCCCCAAACCACAAACCAAACCAAACCCAGATCCCTATAACCACGCAGGCGGGTCGTCACGGGGGTGGGGGGTGGAATGCAGGTGGTCGCAGAGGGAGGGGGAGGGTAGTAGGTCATGTAGGTTTTCAGGTGGGTCGTACAGAGAAGGGGATCTGGGTTGCAGGGATGGTAGGGGGTGGGGGTGGGGTGTGGGTTTTCATGTGGATTGCAGATAGGTGAGGGGTTGGAGGTGGGATGTGGGGTTGTGGGGAAGGGGATCTGATTTTTGTCTTCTTCTTCTTCTACTTCTTCTTCTTCCTCTTCTTCGGCTTTGGGTTTTTCTGCTTTTTATTTTATTGAAATAGGATTAATATTATAATATTGTTAATGTATAAAAAATTATTTTTTTGCCACGTGGCAACCACATCAGTACAAAAATATGACAGCCACGTCAGCATTTAACAGACTAATAGATAGAAAATCTAACGAATGTGTTATTTTGAAATAAAATGATACTGGATGTATGAAAGTGAAATGTTTTAAAGATGTTGTATGGAGTTGTAATAGACCTCAAATCTGAGAAGGTATGATGTAATTTATCCTAATTTTTTATAAAAAAATAAAGACAAAATAAAAAATGTGAGAAGAAAGAATGGAAGAGAATGAAAAGAGAGAGGAAGAAAATCCTATTCCTGTTGAATAACATCGGAGCCCTAAGTCTATTAACCTGATGCATGTACCTTTTTAGGGGCATTTCGGTAAATTTAACATTAATGAGGACAAAATTATAGGAAGTTTGTTTTTTGAAACACAATTATAGGAATTTGGGACGGGTTGTAATAGTGACGTTGGTGCGGTTTGTCCTGATGCAACCGGTGGTCATTGCTGATTTTGTGCACTGTCCCTATTGTAGCTGTAACTATTTGTTTTTTTTCTTTCTTTTGGTAGGGGCTCTTTGAGTTGGTGTTGCATGTATGCAAAGAGTGTTCCATTACCGGTTTTGTTGATAATTTTGTGTGCAGAATCTCGCATGAGGTAGCTTATGAAGTTGCCGAGACACAAGTCCTTTTACCTTGAACTGCTGGATATGTTCTCATCCTTGTCACACCCAAGGATTTGTGGATATGGTGGCTATTTGATTGGCTAAGTTGACCTTGAATTTTGTTTTGGAGTCCTTTTATTTGAGGATCATTCAGATTTAATCTAGGATTCCCTATTTGAGGTTTATACTTTTTTTTGAGCTGACTGTAGTATCTGCACTAAGGGGGTAAGGGGAGTGAACTAAACTTCACATTCGGCAATTCATAATAATGTGGTTCAAATTCGCCTTTGGTGAGAATGAAACCTAAGATTTCTCACTCGTAAGTAAAAAGAAATACCACTAAATTACTTGATCTTAATACTAAGTGGCACATTTGTACTTTTCCTTGGAATGCTAATAAACCCGCTACAATTTCGCCACAAAATCACCTTTAAAGTCGGCCACAAATGGAATTAAATATTTTATAGGTTATACTCATTTTTTTTGGTTAAATATTCTCTTTGTCTTATTATTTTCACTAAGTCGTAATTAAAAAGATTGATGATTTTCCTCTAATAGTTTCTCTTCTGTTGTTAAAAGATTAAAGATTAATGACTTTCCTATAATAGTTCATTTTCACTTATAAGTGAGAGGTCTTAAGTTCAATTTTCAATAAAGACGGATTTGAACCACATTATTAATTTCCTATAATAGTTCATTTTCACTTATAAGTGAGAGGTCTTAGGTTCAATTCTCACTAAAGATGGATTTGAACTATATTATTGATAACCTATTGTGAGGCTTAAGGGTGATTTGGTACGAGATCCCAAACCGAAAATGGGATCTCGAATTCCAAACCAAAAATTTTTAGGACGAAAATTTGAAGATCAATCCCGAACCAAAATTTCGGTATTCCCAATTTTTGGGATTTCCGAATAGTTTTTTACACACCCTGACCCAGAAAGTCCATTAGGATACTAAAGTCGAGCTGTGCTGGCCGACACCTGGAAGGTGACGAAGCCATAAAGTGTAGTGATGTGGAAAATGTGAATAAATTTAAACCTAAAAGTGTCTAAACATCATAGTGGCGCAGCGGAAGCGTGGTTGGGGCCCAAAGCAGACAATATCGTGCTACGGTGGTGGAGCGGGCCCGGGAAGTGGTCCCACCCGGGTTGGGATGTGACAATTGGTATCAAAGCCTAACCCTGGCCGCGTGTGTGCCGACGAGGACGTTGGGCCCCTAAGGGGGGGTGGATTGTGACATCCCACATCGCCCAGGGAATGATCCTTAAATGTATATTCCCATCCCTACGTAGCACGAGGCCTTTTGGGAGCTCACTGGATTCGGGTTCCTTAGGAACTCCGAAGTTAAGCGAGAAGGGGGCTAGAGCACTCCCAGGATGGGTGACCTCCTGAGAAGTTGCTCGTGAGTTCCCAAAAACAAAACCGTGAGGGCATGGTCGGGGCCCAAAGCGGACAATTTCGTGCTACGGTGGTGGAGCGAGCCCGAGAAGTGGTCCCACCCGGGCTGGGATGTGACAGTTTTCGTTATTTTGGGATGGATTATGATTGGATTTTGGGTTTTTGGATTGAAATTTGATATTTGAGATTTTTTTGGATGTGGGCTAAAATTTGGACTTTTGGCCTAAAATTTTGTTTTCCAATTTCATATAAATTAAAATTTGGGTTTTTACCTCATTTTAATTTGAAATTGCATACCAATTGAAATGCCAATACATTCATACCAAGTCAAATTAATGTTCCAAAGTTTCAAACTACTTAATTTTATACTCCTATTTCTAATATAGTCTACTACCAAACTACTTAAATTCAACATTCAACATGCATGCAACTAAAATAAATATATATATATATTTTTCAGTTCGATTCGGGATTCCCGAAGTATTGAATATGTAATCCTGATTCCCGTACCAAAAGGTTCGGGATCGGTTCGGTATGGATCCAGAAAATTTTGGTATTATTGATTTGGGAATTTTGGGAAAATTTTCCAGCCTTAATGGCTTAGCCACTCCACTGTCCCTTAGTGTAGGTAATATTATTTGTTCAAAAAAAAATTTAAGAGGAAAAACCTCACAATTAAATCTCCAGCGCAAGTTACTCGATCCTCATTTGAGAATGCTTGCGTAAGCACTCATGTTCCTAAGCATTTTAGCAAAAGCACTTTCGATGGAAGCACATTTTATTAAAAATCACAAATATTATACAAAAAAAAAAAGTCTATCTAAATTTCTATAACAAAATATATTATGAATTGAAATAAAAATTAAGATTAAATATAATTAATAGATTAAAATTAGGAAGAAAAGGAGAAATAAAATATCAAAATATGATTAGTACATGAGGTGATTGAATGTATGATAACATGTAAGTTGAGTTAAGGGACTAAAATTATTTTAAATCTTACACAAGATTTAGTCAAAAATTGTTTTTTTCTTTAAAGGCTAAAATGAAGTTTTCTACAATATTAATTTGGAGAATTTCTAAACGGTCGGTTTAGCTAAATGTTAGTATAAGGCTATTTCCAGCAGAAAAGGGTTAAACATAGCTCCGTTCAAAATGATAGTCATACAAGAAATTATTTTTAAATGAACAGTATTAGGCTATACTTATATATAATTTCCAGCAGAAGGGCTAAACATAGCATCCTCTCGTTTTAATTTAAACTTGCAAGTGAGAGGTCTTCGAACCATATTATTATGACTAGCCTACTCCCTCACTCCTTTGTGTAGATAATATAGTATGTATTAAAAAAAGTTTATACTTTAAATTTGTTGGTTAATTTGGATATTTTCAATCTTAATCATTAAATTCAAACCAATTATTGCAGTAGAAGAGTTTGGCCCCAAAAAAAAAAGACTAAGAGGAAGGTTACACTTGGCCAGCTTGTTGCAATTTTAGGTAAATAATGGTCTAATGAGTTCCATATAATTGTAACTCAGTCATCCAATGAAGATGTATTTTTAGACAAATCAGACCACTATTTAGCTTTTGGACCTATAATCCTCTTCATTGAATATTGCCTAAAAAAATGTAATTAGCGACCTGTAACAATGAATAATAAAAAAATTAAAGTGCACGTGACTTATCCAGTAAGAACAGAGCAAAACTAATTATAATCTCTTTCACTAAACAGCACAATATATCCCAAAGTTATCCGTAACACATTAAGGTAATGGTGTACCTGGATCCTCTCCTGAGCCCAAGGAGAGGATCCTCCTGACCAAAGATCCAAGGCCGTTGGATGAAAATTCAACGGCTACAAACAGGGGGGATCCATTTAAAGTTATAATAATTATAGCCATTAGATTTTTATCCAACAGTCTTGGATCCTTGATCAGGAGGATCTTTTCCTTGGACTCAGGAGAGGATCCAGGTTCAGGTAACGGTGTCCTCTCTGACACAATACATGCAATTTACTGCGACAATTTACTACATGTACGGAAATGCATAGATTTGATAGTAGAACAAGGACAAGTTATTAAACAGAAAAGCCGTCTATGAAAAAGATTACACCAACATATCAAGAAAATAGGACAAACGCAAGACAGTAGAATAAGGAGAAGTAAATGCTTAACTTTAAAAGATTTGGAAAGTGCAAATGAACATAACTTGACAAATATCTCCATGCTGCTCGTGATCGTCTAAATCCGCTGCTCGTGATCGTCTAAATCCGCTCACTTGAGTCACACGAGTTGCCTCGATTTTCATCTCATCCCATGAATAAGGTACAAGCTTTTGTATTCCCTTGATGATAATATAAAGATGATCAAAATAACTACTTCGTGCTCCAAGAACAACAGATAGAGCCAATCCCAATAACGTGTCCCCTTGTAAATGTAGAGGGCCTTCAAAACAAAATTCATTTTCTGATAGATGTTCAGTGGTTGTAAGATGGTCAAGGGGTATAGCCGGGCCACTTTTGAACTTCATTGCTTGGCAGAGTAACTTGCAATTCAGCGAGCTGAACAGATTCCTGCAAATTAAATAATGTATAGATAACTAATTACTAACAGTCGTGATTTGAATGCTCTCTCTAGTATTAATAAAATTAATTTTCATTTCAAGAGAAATTAAGAAGAAGAGAGAGCAACCTCATTCAACCAATTGTGTTTCAACCTTGCCACTTCATCGCCACTTAGTTTAATGCAATTAGTCAACTCCAGACACTCAAGCATCGGGGGCAATTTTGGAATTTTCTCCAATGATGTGCAATCATCCAGATATAAGTCACATAGGCTTGGTGGAAGGACTTGTGGAATTTTCCGAAGCCTTCTGCAACTACTCAATCTAAGTTTCATTAAGTTGACAAATTTGCTAATGCAATCTGAAAGACTAACAAAATTGTTTCTTGACAGATCAAGGCTTGCTAATGCGAACCAGCAACCAAGAGGCACGAGAAAATCACTTTCTGATAAATTGCATCCTCCCAAATCAAGATCAAATAGGTTGGGAAGGAGGGCTAATGTGATACAGTTGCCATCTGAAATATCTAAGTTCACCTTGTTCTTCCCAAATGTCACGAGTTTTCCGCACTTACCGAAATGAACTTGAATCAGATATTGCAACCCATATATATGATGTAATGATGTACCTGTAAGGTTCTCACATTCATTTGCTTTCAATCTTTGAAGCCCAGTAAGATATGCAATTGATGAAGGCAATTCTCTTATGCCACTTTGTCGTATATCCAAGTCCGTTAGAGATTCCATCACGCCTTCTTCTATTTCTGGGAATCTCTCAAGCCTTGTGCAACCTTTGAGATAAAGCCATTCAAGGGATCTCAACCCAAGTCTTGTTACAAACCTCTTAAGCTTAGAGCACCCATTAAGATTCAAGTAAACAAGTTTATCAAGAAATCCAACAGAATCATCAACCTCAACCAAACTTTTACAGCCACTTAGAACCAAGTGCTTTAGATTTGGGCTTCCAGATAAGTCGGGAATTTTTTCTAAGAATTCGCAGCCTCTGAAATTCATAGATGTAAACTTTGCCGAATTCTGTGAAACCAAAAAATGTCACATGCTTTAAAAAGAATATAATGAAACACTTGGATAGTTTTTTTTTTTTTTTTTTTTTTTTTTAGAGAAATAAAATATGTGTAAATAAATAATAGTTCAAAATAATTTAAAGTATGTACCTTAAACCCCTTCAATTGTCTCATGCCTTTGTATGACATATCAAAACTATCTTGTTGCATGGCATCATCCCAGGCATCATAACTTTTCCTAAGTTCTCTTTGAATATCTTTGAAAGGTTCTCCTTCATAAGAATCGTTACCATCCGGTGTAATTTGTAAATGATCTATACTTTTCTTACGCAGATCAGAACCTTTCAAAAATGTGCCATCATGTACTCGAACTAAGATATCCTTAACAATGTCATTGATTATTTTAGTTTCGCGGCTAGCAATTCAAAACAAATAACACATTTAATTAGTGAACTATCTTTTTTTTTATACTTCAGAAATGTAAAAACAAACAGAGAGAAATATTACAAGATATCAACAAAAAAGTGTACTTGATTTTTGTTTTTCTTCTGTTTCTATCCAAAATGCACTAGTAATTACTAATAAAGTTCAGTATGTGTCGCTTGCTAAAGATCTAAAGAGTAAAAATGAAACTCAAAACTAAATTGATGACATTATTGTAGGAAATTAACTATATAAATATACGGTAGGGGGGAAGAAATGTACGTACTCTTCCTCCTTGACATGATATCCTGACAAATTTGCTACTTTTTTAAGAGCTGTCCTCCACATCAGCACCATCTTGTCTTCGAATTTTGTATCATGGCGTTTAAAGGCGTCACCATAACTACCAGTTTGATTTCGTACATGGGACGGATCCACCTTGTAAAAAACTGGCAAAACTATTTGTTGCTTTAATTCTCGACATTGACATATCTTGACGAGCTCTTCCAAACACCACCTTGAAGATGCATAGTTTTGAGAGAATATGACAAGAGAAATTCTTGATTCTTCAATTACTTTGAGGAGCGTTAGTGATATTTCTTCGCCTCTTGTAAGTTGGTCATCAATGAAGGTCTTGATTTTCTTACCATCCAAAGCGTTGTATAAATGATCTGTAAAATTGGTGCGCGTATCCGCTCCTCTAAAACTCAAAAACACATGATATTTCCATGAAGGAGTTGAGGAAGAAGAAGCGACATGTTGATCGGCCATCGGAGAATTAAAGCATGGTAACCTAAAGAAAAGAGCCTCTCAAATAATTGGAATGTGCTGTATGGTATGACAATGGACTCTTATATCAATCCCCATGCTTTTCTTCCTACATACTACCTTCCAATGTGAACGTGGTGAAGTTGAAGGAGAGGACTTTCCCGACAACTTCATTTTCACTTAAGAGTATTTTAATTGCTGGACTACGGCATACTACCTTCCAATGAAAGCGCAGTTGCTTGTCTGTCTTATATTACAGTTAGTCTTCAATTCACATAGGTAACACTAATACAAATAAAAATAAATAAAATAAAATAAAATAAAAAAAACCTCGATATATGCGTCCGTAAACAAAATATATAAATATAAAAATTAAGCATGAAGTTTCCCGAAGCCTAGTTGTTTGCGATCTAATAATTAGGGCTTTTACTATAATATTTCGGAGTATGAGATGCACCAGTATTTAAGAGGTTAGATTGAAAATCTGAAGATCTAGCCATACGAATCTGACAATTCAAATGTTTCATGCATCTTATACACAATTATATTGTAGAATTTTTGCTATTTTTTCAGACAAATAATAGCGTTAATGGGTGAATTGTTTTTGCTAAATTAAAATTGTGTCTTCGCCTTTTGGTCTTGTATCTTTACTTATACTAATTATGATGAGTTTTCTTACCGTACAGTTAATAAAAACTTATGAGGATTTGATCGTCAAATCATAATCGAATTCTATTTTAAGTTTACATAATCACATTCCTAATTAATAATTTTGTTCACAACACTCGCTCTTGAGCATGTACAACTTAAGAAGCAGTCGCATCGGGTTTTTCTTGATTAAGGAATGGAGTTGTGTCATCAGTTCTCGGTAGATTTAATAATTACTAACACGAGTCTTATAATAAATTCCCTCGTACCGTCGAGGTTCTTCAAAAACAAAAAGAAACAGAATGAAAAAGAGTCTCATAGTAAGAGGCGCCTATCAAAAAGAAAATCTCACAAAAATCTTGCTACAGTAATCCAATGGACTTAAGGAGAAAAAGTGAGTTAATGTAGGATGTCGATGTTTCATATTTTCAGGAGGATCAATAAAGCTCGCAAAGGTATGACTAACCCAAGTGTCTCATCAAAATATCATCACGTTATCAAAAACCCAAAAAAAAAAGTGCTTCTAATTGTAACGAAAATGGTACATTAAAATCAAGATAATATACTTTAGAATACTCCCCTGAGTTCCAAAAACTCCCTTAATTTGCCATAGAATTAAAGCCATATAAGCTAAAGAAAAGAGTCACTCACAGAATTGGAATATGCAGTATTGTATGGACAGTGGCTCTATATTGTTATATCAATCCTCATGCTTTTCTTCCTACTTACTATGTAATGTAGTCAAGTTAAAAAAGATGAACTTTTGTAGCAAATTAATTTCAAAAGTGATTTCTACGAAGCATTTTTCTACTTATCACCTTTCATTCAGGCAACTTCATTTCAAAATTGAATTTGAGGAATTGTTCTTTTAATCAGATAATTACACATCATTGCTTTTGTCTTATATTATAGTTTGTAATAATAATAATAAACCATTCACCAAAAAAAAAAAAAAAAAAAACTCGCATGCTCATCCCTAAGGTAATAAAGATGAAGTCTCTCATAAAACTGTTGTATGAGATATATTTAGAGATGATAATTTAATTCATTAAACTCGATATATGATTAATTCTGTCAGCCAATAATAACTCAACCTTAATTTCCACTTGACTTTTTTAAATTGCTGGCTTACGGCTCCGATGCAACAATATAAAATAGGGGTGTGCTATCCACACACCCCTTTTTACTTCTCACACACCCCTATTACTTTCTATCCGTTAGATCTTCTTCAATTCATCTGATCCGACGGCCAAAATCCCAAAAGGTGTGAGAGAAGTAAAAAGAGGTGTGTGGATATCACACCCCTATAAAATATATTATCCACATGAAGCTTCTCAGTCGTATATTACAGCCTACCGTTCACATGCGTCTCCGTAAACAAAATATATAATATAAAAATGAAGAACGAAGTTTCCTAAAGCCTAGTTGTTTGCGATCTAAAAATTAGGTTTTATTTTTTATTTTTTTTTATGATGAAAAAAGATTTAGGGTTTTTAACTTTTTATTATAATACTTATTTGAAAAGTTCAACTGAAACGGTCAAGGTACAGCAGTACAAATCTAACCATTCAAATGTTTCATGTATTAAGTAAACAAGTGTATTATAGAATTTTCACTAATTTTTTTTTTTTGACAAATGATAGCGTTAGTGGGTAAAAAAATTTCAGTAACCAAGGAAAATACCTAGATCATTCTGATGGGAACTGGGACTGGGAGTAGTCATTCACTGTTTGATATGTGCATAAATCTTTATTTTTATATATATGTTGTGAACTGAAAATAAAAAGTGATTTTTATTTTATTTTATGAATTTCTGAATAATGTTCTTATTTTACGAACTTTTAGTAAAAAATGGAACCTGAACAACAATAAGACATTGAAGGGTCAATCGTGATTATTGGATTTACCGGATTGAATTGTTATCTCTAAGTGTAACTCATACATCAATTTTTTTGGGAACTTCATTTTTATTACTAAGGAGCATGCGATTTTTTTTTAGTCAATGGTTTATTATTATTATTACTAACTATAATATAAGACAGAAGCAATGATGTGCTGTTATCTGATTAAAAAGAAAATGAAGTTGGTGAGTCCACATCCAGATCCATCGGATGCGGTAAGCCAACAATTAAAAAACTCAACGAGTGGAAATAATGTTAAGCTAATATTGGCTGAAAGGATACTATTTTATGAAGGTTTTTTTAAGCCAAAATTATTTTTGAGATTTGTATAACTCTTTATTTTGTTCCTTGAAACTTGAAATCAATATAATTGGCCTCTAAGTTTGTCTACCATCAATCATTTTGATCATTTCATTGAGAAATCTCCAATAAGAATACAATGACCAAAATATTTTTAATTTTTTCTAACCATTTTAGCCCATTATTTATTAAATTGAGAGTATATTTGTTATTTTGATTCTTATTTAACATAATTTTGCACGAAATGACCAAAATAATTGATGGTGGACAATCTTAGAAATCACCTCTATTGATTTCAAATCTTACAGATTAAAATAATGTATTATGTAAATCTCATAAATTATTTTGGTTAAAAAAATCTTCATAAAATAGTATCCTTTCAGCCAATAATAGCTTAACCTTATTCCCACTCGTTGAGTTTTTTAAACGTTGGCTTACGGCATCCGACGGATCAGCATGGATGTGGACTCACGGACTTGATTGTCTTTCTAATCAGATAACAGCACATCATTGCTTCTGTCTTATATTATAGTTAGTAATAATAATAATAATAATAAACCATTGACTAAATAAAAAAATAAAAAAAACTCGCATGCTCCTTGGTAATAAAAATGGAGTTCCCAAAAAATTGACGTATGAGTTACACTTAGAGACAATTCAATCTGGTAAATCCGATAATCACGATTGACCTTTTACTAATGTCTTACTGCTCTTCAGGTTTCATTTTTCACTAAAAGTTTGTAAAATAAGAACATTACGCAGAAGTTCATAAAAAAGAAATTAACTTTTTATTTTCAGTTCACAGTTTATATACAAAAATAAAAATTTATGCACATATCAAACAGTAAATAAATATTCCCAGTCCCAGTTCCCATAAGTATTTTCCTTGGTTCATAAAACTCAGTATTCTTTCAGCCAACGATAACTTAACCTTAATTTCCACTTGTTGACTTTTTTTAATCGCTGGCTTACAGCTAATTTCAACTTAACTTTTTTTAATTGCTGGCTTGCGGCTCCGATGCAACGACGTAAATATATTACCCATATGAAAGCGTCGTTGCTTTTCTGTCGTATATTGCAGAGTCGTCCGTTCACATGCGCGTCCGTAAACAAAATATATAAAAATGAAGGATGAAGTTTCCCAAAACCTAGTTGTCTGCGATCTAAAAATTAGGGTTTCTATTACATCAAAGTTTAGACTGAAACTGTCAACATACAGCCATACAAATCCAACAATTTAAATGCTTCATGCATCTCGTACACAAGAGTAGTGAATAATTTTTACTTTTTTTTTTGACAAACGATAGTGTTAGTGGATAATTTTTTTGTTTCACTAAATTAGAATCGTGTCGTCACCCTATGACTTGTATCTTTAATTATACTAATCACGATGAATTTTCTTGCCTTGCAAGTAATACAAACCTATGAGGAGATTTTATTGTGATGTAGTTAATATTCAAATAAGTCTATATATACACTTAATATTTGTTGAGTTTGGAGTGGAGGCATTTGATTGCTGATGTTCGGTGATAGGAAATTTAATTGTCTGAAGTTTGACAAAAACTTGAAATCGGTTGCTTGGGTTTTGCTTAAAGTTTTGGCTTTTGTATGAAACTGGGAACTTTGTATATGCGAATTTCCGGGTGATCAGTTGGGGCATTGGGCTGTCACCAGCGAAATGGGAATTTACGGCAACGTCGATGCCGAGATGGATATAATCAGTGCTGGTTGTCGAGTTGGGATGTTTGGCATTCTCTTTTCGTTGTGGGGAGGTGGGGTGAGCTTCAGAAAAATCAAGATACAATTGGAATTTTGTAGGATTTTTAATGTGGAGTGGTTTCATAAATTTGTGGGGTGTAAATAAAATTACCCTATATAATTTAGGGGTGTGATATCCACACACCTTTTTTTACTTCTCTCACACTTTTTTGGGTTTCGGCCGTCGGATTAGATGAATTGAAGAAGATCTAACGGACAGAAAGTAATAGGGGTGTGTGAGAAGTAAAAATGGTGTGTGGATAGCACACCCCATAATTTAATGACTCAAACCTATCGAGGGATTGAAGCAAAACCTTCCATGTTCTTCTCTGCTGCTGCATAATCTTTTATATTCTCTTCAAGATTTACCATCTGCAAGAAGCTTTTTGCATTCAATTGTATTAAATCATCTAGTTTGGGCAACTTCACCACAATTGTCGGGGCCGGAGGGAGGTGACTCCAGCCCGGCCATCAAATTTGGAGGAATTAGGCTGGCCCGTTTTAAAATGCAACGAGACAGGTCGGGCCGGTTATAAAAGTTTTGAAACTTGGAGTCAAACTTAACCCGGTCTGTTTGAAACCGGCCGGTTCGGGATGGGTCCACCAATCCATTTACATTTTTTGTTGTTGTTAGAACATGTGAATATTTTCAGTTTTCCAGGTTTTAGGTTGATTACCACCACCAAATCAAGTCAATCAAAGAAAACATATATGTAAATTTACTAATTATTATGAACAATATGCCAACGAAATCAAAGAAATATCACTCCAAAACCAATTTAAAGAAAGAATCTAAACAAAATCGGCAACTCACTCAAATGAAAAGGATTGAGAAGAAATCACACAACGTGAAAGTATTTTAAACAAAAATTGGAATACTGGTTCAAAAGTAGCCATCAATTTGATGAATACAGACAAAAAAAACCTAGAAAACCCAAAATCCAAATCCATCTCATAAACCCAAAAAAAACCCAGAATCTACAAACAAAGAAAAAAAAATCAAAGAAAGAAGGCCACTGCTAATATACTTATAATATGATACAGACCAAAATCAGAGCTTTTGAGTGGGAGAAAAAAAATACCATAAGCAAAATCTAAAAATCCAGTCAATTGCTGCACATAGCTTGATGCCAGATCATGTCCATAGGGTCAAGATTGCCCCTCCTGGTAAGCCAACCTTGGGATCCAGCTTGTCCATGTGGACGCATCGCGTGCCAAGGAGATTGTCGACACCCATCGCGTGCCAGGACTCGTTTGTTGGATCTGAGCAGATGGAGAGGATCCTCCTGACCAGGTCCATTGGGCAGTTTAAATTTTATCCACCAAGCCCATCATACAGTTTAAATTTTATCCAACGGTTATAATTATTATAACTTTTAGGAGGCCTTATTTGTAGCCATTAGATAAAATTTGAACAGTCCGATGGGCCTGATCAGGAGGATTCTCTCCATCCTGATCCCCGTTTGCCTAGCCCTAATGGATAGCGAATGGAGGGATGGTTGGGTGGGAGCAAGGGGTGTTGAAAAGTAACTCGGCTAGGGTTTGGAAATATGAAATCTGGGAACCAACTTTGTATATTTCACTTAATTAATTTTACAATAGAATACAAGACTTATATAATACAAGGAAGTCTATTCTAGGAATGAAATAAAGATAATTTACATTGATTTATATGGATCAATTCTACTCCTATGATTAAGGGGAATCAAGCAAGTATCCTAAACGATATTGTCGTCCAATACTCCCCCTCAAGGTGGAGTGTGAATGTCAAGAACACCCATCTTGCCAAGTAGAGAACGGAATGCGGACTGTCCAAGTGGCTTGGTGAATATATCGGCAAGCTGTTGTCCAGTAGGTACATAGGCTGTCGAAATAACGCCAGAACGTAGTCGTTCACGAACAACATGGCAATCGATCTCTATGTGTTTGGTGCGTTCGTGAAAAACTGGATTGGCAGCTATGTGGAGTGCAGCTTGGTTGTCGCAGTGTAACTTTGCCGGTCCCTTGTGATCAATTTGCAGATCGGCCAATAAGTACTTCATCCACGTAAGCTCACATGTGGCTGAAGCCATGGCACGATACTCCGCTTCAGCTGAGGATCGCGAAACGGTAGATTGTTTCTTGGTTTTCCAAGATACTAATGCACCTCCAAGAAATATACAATAGCCTGTGACAGACCTTCTCGTAAGTGGACAGCGAGCCCAATCGGCGTCGCAATATCCTTTTAATGTTAAACTCCCATTTGAAGGAAAAAGAAGCCCTTGTCCAGGTGAACCCTTTAAGTATCGTAGAAGACGATGCACTGCGTCTAGATGAGGCTTTCTCGGTTGTTGCATAAATTGGCTGAGTATATGGACCGAGTATGAAATCTCCGGCCTAGTGATTGTGAGGTAAATAAGTTTCCCAACAAGCCTCCTGTATTGCGAGGCATTATGGAGAAGTTGTCCTTCCGTGGGAGATAATCTCAAGTTTTCTTCCATGGGAAACTTTGCAGGCTTTGCACCAAGTAAGCCGGCTTCATCAATAATGGCAAGTGTATATTTACGTTGTGAGATGGCGATTCCTTGAGAAGACCGAGCCACCTCCACACCAAGGAAATACTTTAGGTGTCCAAGGTCCTTAATGCGAAAATGAGATTGAAGAAATTGCTTAAGGTCATGGATGGCGGCCTCATCGTTGCCTGTGATAATCATGTCGTCAACATAAAGCAAGACGGCTGTAAACGAATTGCCATGCACCTTAGTGAATAGGGAGTAGTCAGCCATTGACTGCTGGTAGCCGGCTTGGCTTATGGCAGTGGAAAATTTATGGAACCAGCTGCGAGAGGCTTGCTTAAGGCCATAAAGAGACTTGTTGAGTCGGCATACATCATGCTCCCCCTGCCGAGGAAGTCCAGGAGGCAGCTGCATATAAACCTCCTCAGAAAGGTCACCATGAAGGAAGGCATTATGGACATCCAGTTGGTGTAAGGACCAATGACGAACAGAAGCAACGGCTAACAAACAACGGACGGTGATGAGTTTGGCAACAGGAGCAAAGGTTTCCTTGTAATCGATACCTTCACGTTGAGTAAAACCTTTGGCAACAAGACGAGCTTTATAACGCTCAACGGTACCGTCAGAGTGGTACTTGATTTTGTAGACCCATTTGCAACCGATTGCGCGATGACCAGGAGGGAGGGTAGTGAGAGTCCATGTGTTGTTTTGTTCAAGGGCCAGAAGCTCAGAGTCCATGGCAGCACGCCATTGAGGATCACCGTTAGCCTGTGCAAATGTAGTGGGTTCGACAAGAGTCGAAATAGCACAAGCAAAAGAGCGATGCGATGGTGAAAGATGAGCATAAGATACATAGTGAGATAAAGGATAGCGAGTACCTGACATGGAGGAGGACGTGGCACTGGGAGCAAGGGAGTGCACATTATATAAATGGTATCCCTGGAGCCTGACAGAGGGCTTGAGGGCTCGGCCAGATTGGCGAGGGGCAGGTGGGTGAGGAAGGGAAGGTTCTATGGGAAGAGAAGAGTCGGTCGGGGGGGGGGGAAGAGAAGGTTCGATGGGTCGAGAAGGGTCTGTGGGAGTGAGAGGAGCAGATGCAGTCGGTGTGGATAAAGGAGTCGGTGCAGTCGGTGCAGTCGGTGCAGGATGAGGATGAGATAGAGAGTCGGTGGGGATAGGTAGGATAGGTGTATCAGGATGATGGTCAAGTGGTTGAGTGGAGAAAGGGAACGTGGTCTCATGGAAGATCACGTCACGAGTGGAAGAAAATTTGTGTGTGGTAAGGTCATAAACACGATAGCCCTTCTGACCTAATGGGTACCCAACAAAAATACATTTTGAAGCGCGTTGGTCAAACTTATGGTGAGGATGGAGGTTGGTAGCATAACATAAACAACCGAAAACCCGGAGATGCGAAAAATCGGGAGTTTGACAATGCAAAAGCTCATAAGGAGTTTTATGACTAAGAAGAGGGCTTGGTAAACGATTAATTAAATAACATGCTGTTTGTATGCTTTCCCCCCAAAAAATTTGTGGTAAATTGGCTTGAAACCGTAGAGCTCGACCAACATTTAGGAGATGACGGTGTTTTCGTTCAACAACCCCATTTTGTTGGGGTGTGGACGGACAAGAAGTTTGGAAAATGATGCCCTTGTTATCGAAAAAAGAACGTAAAGAGGTAAATTCACCACCATTATCAGCCCTAAGTGCTTTAAGCATGCATTTAAATTGTGTTTGGACCCAAGCAATAAAAGATCGTAACAACCCTTGTGTTTCGGATTTAAACCGCATGAGATGGATCCAAGTATAGCGAGAATAATCATCAACAATCGTTAAAAAATACCGAGCCCCCGAATGGGAATTGACTCGATGAGGTCCCCAAATATCACAATGTATCAAATCAAAAGGTGCTTGAGAAGAAATAAAACTGGACGGGAAAGATAACCGGGTTTGTTTAGCAAGAGGACAAATGTCACATGTATGACTGGAATCAAATACTATTGATGGAACTTGTTTGGTTAAAGTTTGCAGAGGACCGGTAGAAGGGTGCCCTAATCGTTGGTGCCAGAGGATGGAGTGGCGGCTAATGTGATGAGCAAGGCGAAGGTTTTGTGTTGGCGCCAAGTAGTAAAGCCCATTATATCGCTTGCCCAGGCCAATCGTCCTCCTCGTATCCATGTCCTGTATTACACAGAAATCAGGGAAGAAAATCACTATGCATCGTAATGCTGCAGTAAGTTTGCTAACAGATAATAAGGAAACTCGAAAGTTAGGCACATGAAGCACTCCATCAAGTTTAATGTGTGGGGTAGCTTGTACAGAACCAATCGAGTCTATTAAGGCATGTCCTCCATTCGGCAATTGAACAGAATCCAGCATGGATAATGACTTCTTGTCTAGCAAATGAGGAGAAGGAGATACATGGTCTGTTGCCCCACTATCAATGATCCAATATAAAGTTTTCTCTGACAAGTCAGAAGAAGGTGTGATTGTACCTGTTGCATTTGCAAAATGCTGCGGATTACCATCAATGTTGCTCTTCTTGAGCATTGCCATAAGTTGATTATATTCTTCTGTGGTGAACTTTGGACCGTCACTGGACGTCGCCTTGTGTTGTGAGTCTACACCCTTGGTGGTCTCGGTCTCCACTGTTACTTGATTTGCCGCAGGTTTTCTTTTGTTTGGTGGCTTGACTGTTTTGCCATGATACTTATGGCCAGGCGGGAAACCATACAGGTAAAAGCAGCGATCCACGGTGTGGTATTTTTGATCACAATATGAGCATTGAATGGTGTTTCCTTTTGGTGCAGCAGTTTCCCTGTTACGGGTTATATTCATAGCATGCAGATTTATATTGTTACGATTTAGAGATACCTCTACTTGCTTCTCTTGTTGGAGAACAAGGGAATATGCCCTCCGAGTGTCTGGTAGGGGCTGCATCAAAAGGATCTGTCCACGTACTGCTGCATAAGAGTCGTTTAAACCCATCAGGAACTGCATCACCCTTTCTTTCTCATCTCGATCATCTATCTTCTTCAATCCCCCACAGGTGCAAGTTGGAGTTTCATTGTAGGATGCCAGTTCATCCCACAACGCTTTCAGTTTGGTGTAGTAAACCGAGATCGATTGTTGTTCCTGTCTGTGATCAACGATCTCTCTCTTGATTTGATAAATGCGTGAGTCGTTTCCTTGTGAGAAACGATCTCGCAGGTCAGCCCAAACATCGGCTGCTGTCGTGTAATAAGAGACGCTGCTCGCAATGTCGTCGTGGACTGAGTTGAGAATCCAGGCAAGGACCATATCATTGCATCTTTGCCATGATGCAAATTGTTTGTCAGTCTCTGATGGAGGGTCAACGGTGCCATCAACCATGCCAAGTTTATTTTTCGCGCTCAAGCTAATTCGCATAGCACGACTCCAGGTATTGTAGTTGTCTCCTTGAAGTGTTTTGGAGACCAAGATATTCCCAGGTTGATCTGAGGGGTGTAGAAGAAAAGGGTTCGAGACATCTGTGAATGTCTCCATAGGTTTAGGTGATGTTGTGTTTGTTAGGGTTTGCGGAAGCTGTGTGGGTATTCAGAGTCACCAGAAACGGTGCTCTGATACCATGTTGAAAAGTAACTCGGCTAGGGTTTGGAAATATGAAATCTGGGAACCAACTTTGTATATTTCACTTAATTAATTTTACAATAGAATACAAGACTTATATAATACAAGGAAGTCTATTCTAGGAATGAAATAAAGATAATTTACATTGATTTATATGGATCAATTCTACTCCTATGATTAAGGGGAATCAAGCAAGTATCCTAAACGATATTGTCGTCCAATAAGGGGTGTGGCCCATATTTTTTTACTCTTTTTGTATTGACACGTGGTAAGGAGTCTAATAGTAATTGTAAAATTGGAATTAGTTGGCCAATGGCTATATGTAATTAGTTGTAAATGTTAAGGTCAATTTTGTCAATTAAATTGTATCTATATATACTAAAATGTGTGTATTGTTCAGTAGGTCAATGAAATGAGAAGAAGCATTTTTCACACCTTTGAGTTTTCTTACAAGCTAAGATTCAATTTGGTATTAGAGCTAATTTAACATCAACCTTAAGGGATGTATTTTTAACACCTCTGAGTTTTCTTACAAGCTGAGATTCAATATGGTATCAGAGCTGAAATGTGTGACACCTAGTCATTGTCCATGTGTGCGTCATGCTACTAGTTAACAGTTGATTTAACATCAACCTTTAGCGATGTATGAAAGTGTTCCAAATTACGACTTCAAGTACCACTTTAGGATAAATAAAATTTAATGTACCAAATGTTGAAAACTAAGAAACTTCAGGTGGTAAAATGAGATTAACTCAAAAAGAATAATAATTTTTGGTATAGAGTAAGAACTTTAATCATATATAGCCAAATTTTTGCCCCCAATTTCATAAAAAATGTAAATTTCTATAAAAAAAATTCATACATAACCAAACCACTCTTAAATAGACTCAAATACCCTCAAAATTATAAATTAAAACCCTTTCTGCTTGGTGCCTTTATTTTTTTTTCTTTTTTTTATTTCATTCTCTGTAGCCTATGCTTAGCTTTTTCCCTTAATGAATGAGCAGCAAGTATGCAAAATTTCATAGGCTTACGATGAATTTGGATTCACCGCAAAGAAAATTGTTCATAAACTTCATAGTCTGTTGAGGGGTCATGGCCGTTAAAGATCTTATGACAATACATCTGTTATCACAGCAAATAGGAGTTAAATTTAAAAGAGACCATGTTTCAGCTTTACAAGATTTTCATACAGTTCAAAGTGGCGAACACTAGCAGCCTGGCCAACTTCTAAGCTTGACATCTTCGTTTCTTACATTTCCATGGACATAAACCTTGGGCTGTTTAACCTGGAACGATGATGAAGTAGTAGTTACCATCTCATTATTGTTTTGGTTTTTTTTTAGTACAACGATATATTTTATACTAAAAAGATGAAGAAATTCGGCTCAACTCAAAATAAGTAATTTAATTTAATATCAAATTTGCATGTGTGTTTTTAATCTTTGGTTTTGAAGCAAATTTCTTTGGTACATATTTTATTAATTTGTCGTTATGCACGTTTTTAATGGATCTATCGTCAAACTCTTCCAAACAAAACAAAAAAAAAAAAAAAACAAATTGGATCTGTAGTCAACTCATAGCAAATAAAATAATTTTTTGGTCAGGAGTAGAGAGTTCAAAAACATGTCCATGTGATGGGCGGTGGATCACATGTTTATTTTTATCTACAAAAACAATTGTGGGCCCAAATTTTAAATTATAAACATGAGAAAATGGGCCCCAATATGAACAGGTCCAATTACTCTCCTCTTAGAGCAAGTCCACCCCTAAGGACTTTGTGCCAGCACCCAGTGCATTTATCCACTTAATTGAACAGTAATAGACCCAATGAACAGTAATAGGCCAAAGCATCTCCACTCCTAAAAATAAGCTGGCACCCAGTCTATCTAATATTATATTATTTTATTCATATCCATTAATATTTTATCATTTAATTTATTTTTTATTTTTTCTTCTTTCTTCCTTTCCCTCTCCGATCCTTTCTTTTTCTCTCTCTATCTCCCTCTCTCTCTCTCTCTCTCTCTCTCTCTCTCTCTCTCTCTCTCTCTCTCTCTCTCTCTCTCTCTCTCTCTCTCTCTCTCTTTTCCAGCTCACTCCCGTGAGCTCTTCTTCTCATTCCTCTTCAAAACCTTCCATTTCTGCACGCCATCCAACCCTGCATCTCCGACGTCGTCGACGCCGTCGATGTCGACTCCGTCCACCCCTGCATCTCCGACGCCATCCACCCCTGCATCTCCGACGCCGTCCTCCTGCATCTCCACACCTCCGACGTCGTCGCTTCGTCCTCCCGTCGTTCTCCCTCCGTGGTTCCTTCCCTCCCGACATCCTCTCCCGCCTCGACCAGCTCCGCTCCTCAGCCTCCACAACAACTCCCTCTCTGACGTCATATGCCCTCCGACGCCACGCTGACGTCAGATAGGCCGGTCCCAAGGTCTGTCGATTTTAGGCCGGTCTGTGGACTGGCTTGGGCTGGGTGCCAGTCGATTTCACAGGCTGGAGTGAATTGACAGGGTGCCAGCCTGGTTTTTTGACTGGGTGCTGGGCTCTTTTCTTCCCGGTGGACTTGCTCTTAGCAAGTGTCATTTAATACCGTGGTAGAAATGTGTTGAACTATTGCATGATAGCGTAGTTCAAATTTCGTCGATGACTAATTTAACATTTAATTTAATAAAAATCTATCATTTGACCAAAAAATTTATTTTTATTTTTTTGTTTTTTTACTTTGCTCTTCCATCTACTCCCCGACGAGTTTCCACCGTCCGATTTGTCGACCCATATTCCACGGTCAAACAGTGGGAGAAAATCAATGACATAATTTTCTCTGGTCAATCTAAATTTCATTATTCGCTTAGTACTGGTAAACTTTATTGCTCATGAGTGGGTCAGGTGAATTGATCGAGAGCAATCTACTTGTTGCTTTGCATTAAGATAAGTTAAAGATAATTTTTTCACAAGTGAGACTCGTTATGAATTTTTTATCATTTTATGTTTTTGGCTTAATTTTAAAAACATAAAGTGTCAAAGAGTTCTTAAAGAATCTCATTTGAAAAAAAAAAATTCCTTAGCAATTCTTGTTTGGATTTGAATTTGAATGCACTTCTCAAAAAAAGTGGGCATGTAAACTGCAATAAAGAGATCCTTTTGAGCTACATTAGGGGACACGTTAACCAACCTCCTTACATATGGATTCGAATGCACTTTTAGACGTGGTTCTCTAGTTAAAAAAATAAAAATAAAAAATAAAAATAAATCTCTTTCTAGACTCAAATGGATTTTTAGAAAAGGAGAAAGTCGAACAGAAACCTCAAAAACATGAGTAAAGGTTCTAACCTTTTTTAGATACAAGCATTGTTTAAAATTTCTTCGATATGTTAAAATATCTAAAAAAATAAAAAAAAGATATGCATTCCCTAATTAAGACTTCATTATTTGAAACCGTTTTGAATAATTAAAAAAAAAATCTAAAAAATGTATGAAGTGTTCTTACCGGTAATAACCTTCATAAATATTTAGCTCGGATAATGCTTGTGTTCTTAATGGTAGGAAGCTATGTGAATATTCAGCTCAGATATTGAACGTGCTCTTACCGGTAAGAACACGTGCAAATAAAAGATGCATTTCATTACATGTCTACCCTCGAATCGTGGCATGCCAAAACATAGGCGTTAACATGCGATGACATGTCATGGCATGCATTTTTTCGACGTTTTGTGCCCTTGGCAAGGCTTGTCTTGACACAGTAATCCTCGCATCGTGGCACGCCAGGACATTGATGTTGGCCATGAGATGACAAGCATCGCAAATTATTAGCAGAATGCATGTCATGACATGCCATGCATTCTCTCTATAAACCTTAATGCTCTGCTTGGTTTCTCGAAAAAGGTAGGAAATTGAAACTAAGAATTTGGAGATGAGAGAAAGAGAGGCTTACGTATGTGATTGACGAGTGAGGGAGCCGGTTTACCGAAGAGAAATCGGAGGAGAATTTTGAAAGCCAACAACATTGTTAAGGTAAAGCTGAGAAAGGTGAACCGCCGTGCAATTTTGTTTTTTCCTTTCTGGGTAATGTCTGCCAACATCGATGTTTTGGTGTGCCACGATGCGAGGGTTAGCGTGTCAAAGTATTAGAAAAATGCATGTCATGGCCTGTCTTGACATGGTAACCCTCGCATCGTGGCACACCCAAACATCGATGTTAGCCACGAAGTGACAAGTGTTGTGAATTGTCGGCAGAATGCATGTTATGTCACGCTATGCATTATGTCGATAATTCGCGAGGCTTGTTATGACGTGTCACGATGAGAAGGTTAGCGTGTCAAGACGAGTCATTACACGTCGTGCATTTTTCTAACACTTTGCCTACTATTTCGGAATAATTAAAAAAAATTAGGAAATATATGAAGCGTTCTTACTGGTAATAATCTTCATAAATATTCAACTCAGATAATGCTTGTGTTCTTATCGGTAAGAAGTTGTGTGAATATTCAGCTCAGATATTGAACGAGTTCTTACTGGTAAGAACACGTGCAAATAAAAATGCATTTCATTACTTGTCTACCCTCGAGTAGTGGCATACCAAATCATCATTGTTAGCATGCGATGACATGTCATGGCAAGCATTTTGCCGACATTTTGCTCGCTTGGCAAGGCTTGTCTTGACACGGTAATCCTCGCATCGTGGCATGCCAGGACATTGATGTGGCCACAAGATGACAAGCGTTGCAAATTATTAGCATAATGCATGTCATGACACGCCATGCATTCTCTCTATAAACCCTAGTGCTTCGCTTGGTTTCTCGAAAAAGGTAGGAAATTGAAACTAAGAATTTGGAGAGGAGAGAAAGAGAGGCTTACGTATGTGATTGACGAGTGATGGATCCGGTTTACCGAAGAGAATTCAGAGGAGAATTTTGAAAGCCAACAACATCGTTAAGGTAAAGTTGAGGAAGATGAACTGCCGTGCAATTTTGTTTTTTCCTTTCTGCGTAATGTTTGCCAGCATCAATATTTTGGCGTGCCACGATGTGAGGGTTAGCATGTCAAAATGTTAGAAAAATGCATGTCATGGCTTGTCTTGACATGGTAACCCTCGCATTGTGGCAGACCCAAACATCGTTGTTAGCCACAACGTGACAAGTGTTGTGAATTGTCAGCAGGATGCATGTCATGCCACGCCATGCATTATGTCGATAATTCGCGAGGCTTGTTATGGAATGTCCCGATGCGAGAGTTAGCGTGTCAAGACGAGTCATTACACGCCATGCATTTTTCTAACACTTTACCTATTATTTTGGAATAATTAAAAAAAAAAGATTTAAGAAATATATGAAGCGTTCTTACCGGTAATAACCTTCGTAAACATTCAGCTTAGATAATGAATGTGTATTATTCTACCATGGACTACCATCATGCTGTAACTTGTTGGGTTTTGACTCCATCCAAAAATTACTTGCAATTAATTTTCAACCAACCAAGTGAGCCCATTTCTTCTACCAAAGTTAGCCTTATTATTGCCTTTCAAAAATTGTCTGTGTAGGATGTTTGTTCTTTTGTCTCCATTTTTCATTCACTTGAACATATATGATCATTTCTTCACACTTACAGGGATGGCAAAATCAAATTATTTGGCAAAGATAACACCCAAGCTCTACTTGAGTCTGTCAATGCAGTTCCAAGCAAGTTTTTACAGGTTTTGTACCAGTATTACGTGTTACTTTCTTCGATTTCCAACTGTTTTAGTTTCCATGTTAACGTAATGAAATTTAGCGACCCTTTTGTTCGTCTTGAAAAGTATAGCAGACGGTTCTTTCGTACGATGTTTTGATAGTCCGATATAAACGGTGATGTTTGTGTTCAGTTTATGGAGAACCGAGTCATACTTCTAAATGTAAATACCATGAACCACACTGAGGCAAGTTTCTGCACTATGCTTTCCTCTGATATAATTTTCGTTGTTCGATGAATGAATGATCAAAACTTGGTTTTTGGCTATGTTTAGCTACTGCATTTTAATAATTATTTTGCAATGTTGTGCTTAGGTTTGGGACATAAACTTACTCTAAAATAATTACAATCAAAACATACACTAGTCTAAGACATTATAAACTTATGTGTTTTAGGAGGAACTGCCAATTTTACACTAACACAAGCCTCTATTGATCGAATGATCAAAACTTGGTTTTTGGCTATGTTTATCTACTGCATTTTAATAATTATTTTGCAATGTTGTGCTTAGGTTTGGGACATAAACTTACTCTAAAATCATTACAATCAAAACATACACTATGATTTCCCCTGATTTATTTTCCGACGTTCGATGAATGAATGATCGAACTCAGGTTTTGGGTTTGTTTATCTACTGCATTTTAATAATTATTTTGCAATGTTAGTGTTTACTGTTTAGGTTTGGGACACATACTTAGACTAAAATAATTACAATCGAAACATGCATTGGTCTCAGACATTACAAACTTAGTAGTTTTACTAGGAATTGCCAATTTTACACTAACACAAGCCTCTATTGATCACAGTAGTTGTCGACATACCTTGGCGTAAGCTTTTAGCAAATGTCGGCAGGAATTGGGAAGTGCCCAACATGTGCTCAACGAAATGGTCCAATGACTCTTTTTTTTTCTTTTCATAATTATAGCTTCATTATTTGAAAATTCTGGCTCCTCCACTAGACATCAATATGCGTCTGCTTAGAATGATCATCCACTAGCTACGAAGACGCTTAGAATGATCATCCACTAGCTACGAAGACAAGGAAAGTCATTGCTCTTGGTAATCATATGCATCATAGAAGATATCTGAGCCCGCCGAGGAGGCCTCTTCCCAAGAGTACTCGTTGGGCAAGCCGTTCGTCTTGGTTGCGCGTAGGAGATGCACCCCGCATCTTTTAATGGATGCGTCTTCGCGGAAACGAAATCTAACTTGACAAATAACTCTCCGCTGCTCGTACTCGTCTAAATCCAGTACCCTGAGCCACACATGAGTTGCCTTGATGTGCCTGTAACGCGATAAATTATTTGTAAAATATGGAAATCTGTTGACGAGAGTATAAGATTTACAAAAGGACTAGTAACCGGTGCATCAAGAACCACAGATACAGCCAATCCTAATAACGTCTCCCCCACTTGTAAATTTAAAGGAATTTCAAAACTAAATTCACTGGGTCCAACTAATAATTCTTCTTCCACGGGTGTGGGATGATTAGAGGTATAGCTGAACCACTTTGGAACTTCATTGCCTGGATAAATAACTTCCAATTTAGAGCGCCGAAGAGATTCCTGCAATAGTAGGTATATATATAGTTAACCTGCAAAGTTGATTTTCATTTCAAGAGAAATTAAGAAGAAAGAGGAACCTCATTCAACAAATTGTTTTCCAGCTTTGCCACCTCATCGCCACTTGGTCTATAACAATTCGTCAAGTCCAGAAACTCAAGCATCGGGAGTAGTTTTGGAGTTTTCTCCAATGATGTGCAATCATCGAGTTGTAAATACTTTAGGTTTGGTGGGAAGAGTTGTGGAATTTCTCGAAGCCTCTTGCAACCACTCAAATTAAGTATTTCCAAGTTGACAAATTGGCTAATGCAATCCGGAAGACTAGGAAGAGCAAATGTGCTACAGTTGTCCTGTGAAGTCTCTAAGTCAGTTGAAAGCAGTTGAGATTCGGTACTGCTGGATGAAACTTCATCAAACTTACTCTCGTTCTTCCCAAATGTCACCAGTTTTGGGCATTCACCGAAATGAGCCTGAATCAGATCTGGCAACCCATATATATGATGTACTGATGTACCTATAAGGTTCTCACATTTATCTGCAAACAATTTGGCAAGCCTCTTATGCCATTTTGATGAAGGCAATTCTCTTATGCCACTTTGTCGTATATCGATGACCGTTAGTGATTCCATCTTGCCCTCTTCCATTGCTGGGAAACTCTCGAGCCTTGCGCAACCACGAAGACAAAGCCTTTTAAGTGATCTCGATCCAAGTCTTGTTACAAACCTCGTAAGCTTACAGCACCCCTCAACATCCAATTCAACAAGTTTATCAAGGAATCCAACAGAATCATCAACCTCAACCAAACTTTTACAGTCACTTAGAACCAAGTGCTTTAGATTTGGGCTTCCGGATAAGTCGGAGATTTTTTCCAAGAATTCGCAACCACTTAAATTCATATTTGTAAGCTTTGCCAAATTCTGTGAAACCAAAACCAAAACAAAAGTTCACATGCTTTAGAAAGATATAATGAAACACTTCAGTTTTTTTTTTTTTTGGTGGGGGCGATAAAATATATGTTCAAATAAAAAATGGTTTAAATAATTTAAAGTATGTACCTTAAATTCCTTCAATAGTCTGATGTCACTATATGACACATCAAACCCACTGAGATGTCTTGGATGATAATTGGACGGTAAATTGAACACAAGTCTGTGCCTTTGTGTAAAATTGGATTGCCCACCCAATTCAATCCACCTCAAATTGCTGGGCAGATAATCAACGCGCCAAAAAAAGAGTGCATTACGGTTTATAAAAATTTCAAGATTTACCATCCGCAAGAAGCTTTCTGCATTCAAGGTTATCACATCTGGTTTAGGCAGCTTCACCACAATGCCTCTAATTTTCTTTGTTCCCTAAGATGAAAAAAGAAATAATGTTAGCAAACAAGTCATATAACAAAGAATTCACAAAGACGGTTTTAAAATCCTTTTTTTTTTGGTTCTATATCATGCCAAATTAAATGTAAGAAAATATATTGTACTTACCTGATTTTCAGTTAGAACATGGTACACGTCTTCATGAAACCACAACCTGCTACGTTTCCTTGGTTCAGCGGGAGATTCTTCGTAAACTATACGCTTACCCATTTTTCTAGGAAGTCATGCATCAAAATCAAATTTTGTTCAATAATTATGATGGCATTCTCAATGAGTACTTCAATACAATCTTGAGGTACATTGAGTTTCGAACTTTTTAATATTTGTAACACGTAGTCTTTAGGTTTACCCTTAAAGAAACATGCAATGTCTAGGAAAACTTGTTGCACGACATAATCCTAGGCATCATAACTTTTTAGAAGTATTCTTTGAATATTTGTATAAGGTTCTCCTACGTAAGAATTGTAACTATCCAATATAGCTTTCCAACAATCTATACTTTTCTTACGCAGATGAGAACCTATCAAATTAAGAGCTAACGGAAGGCCTTGAGCATAAGCTATTGCATGATGTGCGAGTATTAAATAATCATCCGGAGGTTCATTTGTTCCAAATTACGGCTTCAGATACCACTCTGCGATGAAGAAAACTTGATATACCAAATGTCGAAAACCAAGAAACTTCAGGTAGTAAAATGAGATTAACTAAAAAAAAAAATTTACATTTTCCTGATACTATTCACTACACCTTTATTTGTCATTTTTATTAAAACAAAAGTTTTTTTAAATTTTTCGTTAGTTTTTCTTAAATTTAAACACTTTATGGTTCGTGCCTTTTTTGTTTTCTTTCTCTATAGCATATGCGTAGCTTTTTCTCTTAATGAATAAGCAGCAAGTATGCAAAATTTCATAGGCTTACGATGAATTTGGATTCACTGCAAAGAAAAGTGTGTATAAATTTCATAGTCTGTTGAGGGGTCATGGCAGTTAAAGATCTTATGACAATACATCTGTTATCACAGCAAATAGGAGTTAAATTTAAAAGAGACCATATTTCATCTTTACAAGATTTTTATACAGTTCAAAGTCTTGAACACTAGCAGCTTGGCCAAATTCTACGCTTGACATGACATCTTCGTTTCTTACATTTCCATGGACATAAACCTTGGGCTCTTTAACCTGGAGCGAGGATGAATTAGTAGTTACCATCTAATTATAGTATTTTTTTTAGTACAACAATACATTTTATACTAAAGAGAGTGAGAGTTCGGCTAAGCCACACATTAACTTAATTTAGTATCAAATTTGTCATCAACAATATTCGAATATAAAGCCTCTCACTTTCAAGTGAAGAAGAATATTACCAACAGTAGTACTGAGTGACGATTATTGTATGTTTTTAATTTTTGGTACATATTTTATTAATTTGTCGTTATGCACGTTTTTGATGGATGTATAGTCAACCTTTAAAAAAAAAGAATGAAAATGACTTAAAAACTTTAAGTTTTAACTATAAGGACAAAATAAAAGGTAAAGTGAATAGTACCATAATTGACTTTTTAGTGTAAAAATGTGATTTTTCGTTAAAATGAATAGCAACGGGAGCTTTTCATTAAAGTTAAAAAATAATCTATAGTCAACTCATAGCAAATAAAATAAACAAAACAAATCGATTAATTTTTTTTTTTTGAAACACTTATAGATTAATAATTTTTGGTAGAGAGTAAAGGGTTAAAAACAATTGTGGGCCCAAATTTAAAATATAAACATGAGAAAATGGGCCGCAATCTGAACAGGTCCAATTACTCTCCTCTTCCATCTACTCCCCGACGAGTTTCCACCGTCCGAATTTGTCGACCCATATTCCAAGGTCAAAGAGTGGGAGAAAATCAATGAGATAATTTTCTCTGGTCAGTCTAAACTTCATTGTTCACGTCATGTAGCTGATACACTTTATAAAAAATTTATCGAAACATTTGTGGTACTGTTTATTTGTAACAAAAAAATTAATTTTTTTTATACTATTTACTACATCATTATTTGTTATATTTTATTAAAATTTTTAAAAAAAATTACTTTTTGTTAGTTTTCTTAAACTTTATTGGGTGGTCAATTGGTCGAGCGTAGTTAGTTGCTTCTTTGCGTTGACAAATGATAAGATAGTCTCTCAAAATTGAGATTTTTCATGAATTTTCCGTTACCTTATTTTTTTTAGCTTAATTTAAAAAAAACGTGAGGTATCGGAGAGTTCATAAAGAGTTTCATTTTTTAAAAAAAATCCCCCTAAGCATTTCTCATTTAAATTTGAATGCACTTCTCGAAAAAAGAGGCATGTAAAATGCGATAAAGAGATCCTTTTGAGCTACCATAGGAGACACGTAGTTAACCAGGCTCTATACATATGAATTCGAAAGCACTTATAGACGTGGTTTTCTAGTAAAAAAGGCTCTTTCTATACTCAAGTTGTGTTTTAGGCAAGGATTTAAATATCGATATTATCGACGAAATATCGCCGATAATTTCGTTTTTTTAACACCCCGATATTTTTTATACTATCGCGATACCGACAAAATTTGAATTAAAGAAGAAGGCCGAAGCTTGCACAACTCCCAACTCATACATCGTCGCCAATCGAAACCCAAAAAATATTTAATAAAATCTGTTTAATATCATGAGAACAATTAGTTCACATTTAAGATATTAAACTACTAAAAGACACTAACCTTCATCTCAGCCAAAAGGCCAAAGAAGGAATGCTTAACTTAAGGATGGGATGTTCCATTTATAGGCTTTGAGCATCCTCAATGCTTTCCCACAGCCGATGTGGGACAACGCCAGAAGCAAACTGCTTTCCCACAGCCGATGTGGGACAACGCCAGAAGCCAATCCAGTTTTCCGACGAGCACAGCCACTTTCGAGGCACTTTCCGGCCAAACCACGGCGAATTATCCGGCGTGCAGGGTGTCAATCTCTTCATCTCGTTGAGTACTACAACTTTCATGTTTGGATCACTTAATTTGGTTGAGTAACGAAGAAGTTATGGACGTTCAAAGTTAGGGTAAAATTCCAGTTTTTTGGGCAGCACCGCCCCTTTCGAGGCGTTTTCCGGCCAAACCACGGCGATTTATCCGGCGTGCAGGGTATCAATCTCTTCATCTCGTTGAGTACTACAACTTTCATGTTTGGATCACTTAATTTGGTTGAGTAACGAAGAAGTTATGGACGTTCAAAGTTAGGGTAAAATTCCAGTTTTTTGGGCAGCACCGCCCCTTTCGAGGCGTTTTCCGGCCAAACCACGGCGAGTTATCCGGCGTGCAGGGTATCAATCTCTTCATCTCGTTGAGTACTACAACTTTCATGTTTGGATCACTTAATTTGGTTAAGTAACGAAGAAGTTATGGACGTTCAAAGTTAGGGTAAAATTCCAGTTTTTTGGGCAGCACCGCCCCTTTCGAGGCGTTTTCCGGCCAAACCACGGCGAGTTATCCGGCATGCAGGGTATCAATCTCTTCATCTCGTTGAGTACTACAACTTTCATGTTTGGATCACTTAATTTGGTTAAGTAACGAAGAAGTTATGGACGTTCAAAGTTAGGGTAGAATTCCGGCCGAACTCATAAACCGTGGTCGTTTGGCCATCTTTCAGGTCATTTTCCAGTCAACACCGGCCATCACTTGGTCCTCACTTGGTATGAACCTCTTCTCCACATTCCTAACTACATTTTAGCTTTTGAATCACTTAATTTGGTTAAGAAACGAAGAAGTTACAAAACTTTGAAAATTGCCCAAAGCTTAGAAAATTGCCCAAACCTTCGGCCCCAAACTCAGTTTTTCGACGAGCACCGCCCCTTTCATGTTTGCTTTTCTGGGTTCTTTCTCCCTTTCATGTTTGGATCACTTAATTTGCTTTTCAATTATGATGAACATGACTTACTAAGTTTCACTCAAGCGCGTTAAACATTGATTAGGGTTTTGGATAAACATCCATTTCTCTCTTTGTTTTAAGTTATAATTATAAATGTTATATAATTATAAATTATTAGATTTTTTTTTATGCAAGCATATTAGATATGTACATAAAACATTCACATATGTATGTTCTTTTATAAGAAATAACATATTATTCAATAATTATTTACTAATTCATTATATATAAATTATTGTAATTGGTTCGGCGCAATTGTTATTGGTTCGGAGCAACAGCTCACATTGCTTAATCCCTTGCTTAAATGAGTGTAAAATATTGTACTAATTCATTATATATAAATGATTATGGTGTGTTTAAACTTCTTTCATTAATTACTACATATTTTCTACACTCACAATGTTTGCCAGCTCGCTATATAATCAACTTAAATCAGTTAAATCCATCATGCAATGCATTTCCTTCCAATTTTTTGTGATAAACTAATAGATAATTGACTAAATAAACATCCTACAAAGTTTCAATAAAAATTTCCAAGTTTTTCTTACAATTTCCGTGGTTTCCATGTAATTTTTATCGATATCGATATTTTATCGATATTTCCGTCGATATTTCCGTGTTTTCGGACTACCGATATTTCCGATATTACCGATATTTAAATCCTTGGTTTTAGGGAAGGAGAAAGTCGAACAGACACCTCAAAAGAAAAAAAAGAGTAAAGGTTTTAAATTATTTGAGCTACAAGCCTACAGGTCACTCGGCAGTTGGAATACTCAAACTTCCTCTTTTTTGTTGGTCCTCAGCGTCTATGTTGTTGCTTTTGTGGCCAGGAACAGTTGATGATAATATTAAATTATAAAGGAGATTATCTATTTGATTCTAAAAGCAGTTTAAGAGTTAACATTACTTATTTGATTCTAAAAGCAGTTTAAGAGTTAACATTGCCTTTGAGAAATTGTCTGTGCAGGACGTTCGTCGTTTGTCTTCATTTTCTTTCACCTGAACATGTATGATCATTTCTTCACATTAACGGGGATGGCACTGGCAGAATCAAATTATTTGGCAAAGATAACACCCAAGCTCTACATGAGCCTGTCAATGCAGTTCGAAGCAAGTTTTTATACAGGTTTTGTACGAGTGTTACTTGTTGCTTTCTTCGATCTCCAACTGTTTTGTTTCAGTTTTCATGTTAATGTAATGAAATTTAGAGACCCTTTTGTTCGTCTTTAAAAGTATATTAGTCGGTTCTTCGTACGATGATTTGATAGTCTGATGTAAATTGTGATGTTTGTGTTCAGTTTATGGAGAACCAAGGCATACTTGTAAATGTAAATACCAAGAACCACATTGAGGCAAGTTTCTGCACTATGTTTTCCTCTGATTTAATTTTCGAACTTAGGTTTTGGGTTTGTTTATCTGCTGCATTTTAATAATTATTTTGCAATGTTGTGTTTAGGTGTGGGACATAGACTTAGACTAAAATAATTACAATCAAAACATGCACTAGTCTTAGATACTACAAACTTAGTCGTTTTACTAGGAATTGCCAATTTTAAACTAACACAAGCCTCTATTGATCACAGTAGTTGTCGACATACCTTGGTGTAAGCTTTTGGCAAATGTCGATAGGAATTAGGAAGTGCCCAAAATGTGCTCGACGAAATGGTCCAATAAATTTTTTCTTTTCTTTTCGTAATAATAGCTTCATTATTTGAAAATTCTGGCTCCTCCACTAGACATCAATATGCCTCCGCTTAGAATGATCATCCTCTGGCTCCGAAGACAAGGAAAGTCACTGCTCTTGGTGATCATATGCATCATAGAAGATATCTGAGCCCTCTGAGGAGGAGGCCTCTTCCCAAGAGTACTCGTTGGGCAAGCCGTTCGTCTTGGTTGCCCGCAGGAGGTGCACCCCGCATCTTTTAATGCGTGCGCCTTCGCTGAAACGAAATATAACTTGACAAATATCTCTCCGCTGCGTGTTCTCACCTAAATCCAGTACCTTGAGCAACACATGAGTTGCCTCGATGTGCTTGTAACGTGAAAAATATGGTCCAAACCATGGAGATTTGTTGATGAGAATATAAGAATTATAAAGCTTAGTACCCGGTGCATCAAGAACCACAGATACAGCCAATCCTAATAACGTTTCCCCTTGTAAATTTATTGGAATCTCAAAACAAAATTCACTGCCTCCAACAAATTCTTCTATTTCATCATCCTCTGGTAGGTGTTCAACGGTTGTGGGATGGTTAGAGGTATAGCTGAACCACTTTGGAACTTCATTGCCTGGATAAATAACTTCCAATCCAGGGCACCAAAGAGATTCCTGCAATAGTAGGTATATATATATATAGTTAACCTGCAAAGTTAATTTTCATTTCAAGAGAAATTAAGAAGAGAGAGGAACCTCATTCAACAAATTGTTTTCCAGCTTTGCCACCTCATCGCCACTTAGTCTATAGCAATTAGTCAAGTCCAGATAGTTAAGCCTCGGGGGTAGTTTTGGAGTTTTCTCCAATGATGTGCAATCATTGAGATATAAAAACTTTAGGTTTGGTGGGAGGAGTTGTGGAATTTCCCGAAGCCTCTTGCAGCCAGTCAAATAAAGTGTTTCCAAGTTGACAAATTTGCTAATGCAATCCGGAAGACTAACAAAATTGTTTCTCGAGAGATCAAGCCATGTGCTACAGTTGTCCTGTGAAGATAAATCAAGAGGCACAAGGAAATCACTTTCTGATAAATTGCATCCTTCAAGATAAAGTTCAAATTGGTTGGGAAGAGCAAATGTGCTACAGTTGTCCTGTGAAGTCTCTAAGTCAATTGAAAGCAGTTGAGATTCGGTACTGCTGGATGAAACTTCATCAAACTTCATCTTTTTCTTCCCATATGTCACCAGTTTTGGGCATTGACGGAAAGAAACCGCAGAGAGAGTTTGCAACCCAGAAAGAAGATGTAATGATGTACCTATAAGGTTTTCACATTTATCTGCAAACAAATAGGCAAGCCCAGTAAGATATGCAATTGATGAAGGCAATTCTCTTATGCCACTTTCTCCTATATCCAAATCCGTTAGAGATTCCATCTTGCGCTCTTCTATTTCTGGGAAACTCTCGAGCCTTGCGCAACTACGAAGAGAAAGCGTTCGAAGCGATCTCGATCCAAGTCTTGTTACAAACCTCGTAAGCTTACAGCACCCTTCAAGATCCAATTTAACAAGTTTATCAAGGAATCCAACAGAATCATCAACCTCAACCAAACTTATACAATCTCTTAGAACCAAGTGCTTTAGATTTGGGCTTCCAGATAAGTCGGGAATTTTTTCCAAGAATTCGCAACCACTTAAATTCATATTTGTAAGCTTTGCCAAATTCTGTGAAACCAAAACCAAAACCAAAACAATTGTCAAATTCTGTGAAACCAAAACCAAAACCAAAACAATTGTCAAATTCTGTGAAACCAAAACCAAAACAAAAGTTCACATGCTTTTGAAAGATATAATGAAACACTTCAGTTTTTTTTTTTTTTTTTTTGGAAATAAAATATATGTTCAAATAAATAATGGTTTAAATAATTTAAAGTATGCACCTTAAATTCCTTCAATAGTCTGATGCCACTATATGACACATCAAACCGAGCGAGATGTCTTGGATGATAATTGGACGGTAAATTGAACACAAGTCTGTGCCTTTGCTGAAAATTGGATCGTCCACCCAATTCAAACCACCTCAAATCGCTGGGCAGATAATCAACGCGCCCAAAAAAGAGTGCATTACGGTTTATAAAAATTTCAAGATTTACCATCCGCAAGAAGCTTTCTGCATTCAAGGTTATCACATCTGGTTTAGGCAGCTTCACCACAATGCCTCTAATTTTCTTTGTTCCCTAAGATGAAAAAAGAAATAATGTTAGCAAACAAGTCATACAACAAAGAATTCACAAAGACTGTTTTAAAATCCTTTTTTTTTTGTTCTATATCATGCCAAATTAAATGTAAGAAAATATATTGTACTTACCTGATTTTCAGTTAGAACATGGTACACATCTTCATGAAACCACAACCTGCTACGTTTCCCTGGTTCAGCGGGAGATTCTTCGTAAACTATACGCTTACCCATTTTTTCTAGCAAGTCATGCATCAAAATCAAATTATGTTCAATAGTTATGATGGCATTCTCAACCAGTACTTCAATACAATCTTGAGGTACATTGAGCTTTGAACTTCTTAGTATTTCTAACACATAGTCTTTATCTCTACCCTTAAAGAAGCATGCAATGTCTAAGAAAACTTGTTGCACGACATCATCCCATGCATCATAACTTTTTCGAAGTATTCGTTGAATACCTGTATAAGGTTCTCCTATGTAAGAATCATAACTATCCAATATAGCTTTCCAACGATCTATACTTTTCTTACGCAGATGAGAACCTATAAAATTAAGAGCTAACGGAAGGCCTTGAGCATAAGTTGTTGCACGACGTGCGAGTATTAAATAATCATCTGGAGGTTCATTTATTCCGAAGGCGTTCAAACTTAAAAGCTCAAGAGCCTTGTCATCCATCAGCTTTTGAACCTCGTATGTCAACTCAACTCCATAAGATTCCAGCAATCCTCTATTTTTTGAGGTTATGATCACCCTGCTACCCTCAGCGAACCACTCAACTTCAACCAAGTTGTTTAACTGCTCCAATCTATCCACATCATCAAGAATTAAGAGAATCTTCTTTCCCCTCAACAGTTTCTTTATAAGGCTGATTCCTTCATGAACATCGACAACTTTCAACTCTGTACCGCATAGAACTTTAGAAAGAAGAGTGTTCTGTAGTTGGATTACGCCTTGACTTGATGTCGATGTTTCTCTAACATCTGCCAAGAAACATCTACCTTCAAACTTATGAGCAATCGCGTTATAAACAGCTTTTGCAATTGTTGTCTTGCCTATTCCGGATATCCCCCAAATCCCAACCACACAAGGATCATTTCCACCAACACCTAAAAGCTCTTTCACCTCTTGTACGCACGACTGTATTCCAACTGGGTATTTGGCCACATTCAAATGTGTGCCATCACGTACTTTGACTAAGATATCCTCAACAATGTTGCTGATAAATGTAGCTTCAGAGCTAGCAGTTCAAAACAAATAACACATTTAATCAGAGCTAGCAGTTCAAATTGCACTAGTGATTACTAAAGTCCAGCATGTGTCGCTTGCTAGATATCTAAAAAGTAAAAATGAAACACAAAATTGACATTATTGTAGAGAATTAACTATGTAAATAAAACACTGTAAGGGGAAGAAATCTGCGTACTCTCCCTTTTGGAAAGGATGTCCTGACAAATTTGCTACTTCTCTAAGAGCTCTCCTCCACATCAAGACCTTCTCCTTGTTGTCTTTGAATTTGCTCTCGTGGTCTGTAAATGCGTCACCGAAACAACTAGTTTGATTTCGTACATGGGACGGATCCACCTTGTAAAAAACTGGCAAAACTATTTGTTTCTCTGATTCTCTACATAGAAGGATCTTGACGAGCTCGTCCAAGCAACACCTTGAGGATGCGTAGCTTTTAGAGAATATGACAAGAGAAATTCTTGATTCTTCAATTGCTTTGAGAAGAGCCGGAGATATTTCTTCTCCTCTTGGAAGCTGGCTATCGATGAAGGTGTGGATTCCTTTATCGACCAAACCCTTGTATAAATGATCGGTAAAATTGGTGCGTGTATCCTCTCCTCTAAAGCTCAAAAAGACATCATATTTCCATGAAGGATTACTGGTGAAGGAAGAAGAAGAGACAAGTCGATTGGCCATGGGAGAACTAAAGCCAGATAAACTTGAGAAAAGAGCCTCTCAGAGGATTGGAATATGCAGTATGGTATGGACAACGGACTCTCTCTTGTTATATCAGTCCTCGACTCCTCGTACCTTTCTTCCTACCTTATCGGGTCAAGTTGAACAAGGAACTTTCGTGGTCGTTATCTTCACTACTTTGGGCTGGGCATGTTGGATATAAGGCCCGACCCGCCCATATCAGTCCCAAAAACTTGACCTTCTGGAGGATTGATATTAAAACAGACCGACACCGTCAATAATCTGGAGGATTAAAGCATTTCATTTCTTTTAGGTGCTTTAATTTTGTTACCCAGCCACGAGATCTGTTATTTATGTTTCAAAATCACTTTTTAAAGTCGTCATATGAAATAGAAAATCCTCTATAATTAAAAAAGGCGAAAATAGAGGATCTAAATATATTTTTGCTGGTAGCGGATGATTTTTTTTTTGTTTTAAACACTTTCATCTTCTTGTGATTATAAATGCTTATCTATTTTATCTAATACTACTTCTCTTCCGTTGGAGTTCTTTGTCTAAGAAAAATAAGTTATTTTGCAACTCTCTACGCAATTAACCTTAAGTAAAA
Organism: Crataegus laevigata; assembly: GCA_963580275.1. Taxonomy (NCBI): domain Eukaryota; kingdom Viridiplantae; phylum Streptophyta; class Magnoliopsida; order Rosales; family Rosaceae; genus Crataegus; species Crataegus laevigata. The sequence goes on along the minus strand of OY756942.1, from coordinate 32,560,124 downwards.
GTACCTAGCTGAAATACCTCACGGCCAAATTTCAGGCACAAGTGTCTACTTAGGCCCCGTTTGGGGTTGAGGTGATTATTAAAAAAACCCCATGAAAAAAAGCTGGGACTCGTTTTGTTGTTTGGTAAACTAAAAAAAGGACCTATTTTGAAAGCTGCTGTGAGAATAAGCTAAAATCAAAAGAAAAAGCTGAAACACCTATTTGTAGCTTTGGAAAACTGGTTTTTTTTCAAAGCACACGGAGCTACAGTGCTCCTTTAATGAAAAGATCCACTATCAGACTGCTTTTTTTTCCAAAAGCACTTTTACAAAAATGTTTACCAAACACTCAGCTGATTTATTTCACAGCCGCTTATTCTCACAACAACTTTTTTTCAAAGCACAGCAATACCAAACTAGCCCTTAAACCACACTTTGGAAGCACTTCCGATAGAAGCACATTTCATTAAAAATCTTTTTGAAGCCGCCAGCACTTTTCAACTTTTTGTCCGACCTCAAACCTCCGGAAAATGCTATGATGTGTTTGAAAATGGTTGAAGTAGTCGAGCTAACCATCGGAAAAATACCCGTTGGAAAGCATGGGAAACCCAAGCTCATGTACTAGTATTTAACCCTTGGAAGACCCCACAGCCAACATAAGTCGGTCTCTCGTTCTATGGCACAGGTACACTACAACCATACAATCCCGTGCCAATGCGTCTCCGAAAATTACAATATTGAGCATAATACCGCCACATTAACCTCCCAAATTCTCGTCTCAAGACTTTGTGTCCCAAACAGTAATCTAGGGAGAATCTCTCAACGCAATTATTCCAACGTCCAGAGGTAAAATCAATAACCATTCCCAGGGTTAAGCCGAACACCAATATCATCGCATCACATTCAACACTGAGCAATGATAACATCATAAACCAAAACCCCAAATGTAGACTAAGCAATGTGTAAATGCTAATTAAAAGTAAATCACACACTAAATTGCATAATAAGAAACTAACGAAAGCGTGATGCTACGAAAGCAAACTGAAATTCATTGAACATAAGGAGGATCATTAAGTACAAAAACGACGATATGGGAATCAAGGGGAGCAGACAATCTTCAAACTTAATCCCATTTTTGTTTGTGTTTTTCCTAAATCTAATCCCTAAAAAGCAAAAGTAGAGAGCCAGCAACTTATCCATAGTGAAGACAAAGTGCAGGCAGGTCTTTCAATTATCCTCTAAGCAACCCTACACAGATTGCTTCTCCCCCTCCATTTCGATTCCCCCTTCTCTCTACTCGTCGTCGTCTTCCTCCTACAACGCAACGAAAACAAACAATTAAGTAACCAATTCAAGTAATTGAACATGAGAAGAACAGGAAACAAACACAATGTGAGCTCAATTAATCACGACTGACCTCGCCGCTCTCATCCTCATCTTCATCATCATCATTTACCTCAGACTTGGACTTGTCAGACTCTTCTTCATCAGCTTCATTGTTTCCATCAGCCTAATTCACGTAAATAATCCAACAGTCTCACAAATATCCTCAATCCGATAACTAAATGAATTAAAAGAAAGCCGGAACAAGAGCGCTTACTAATTGCTTGTTGTACGCCTGAATGGTCTTGTTATACTCAACCTTCCTCTTGTCTGCCTTGGCTTGGTAGGGAGCTTTCTCCTGATTAATTCAAGGACAGAACAATCAAATCAGCAATTAATTTCATATTATTCACTAATCAAGGTAATTAAAACGATAATTGAACACTCACAGCATCTGACAACGATTTCCATTTATCACCACCAGCTTTACCAACCTGTTTGATGACAATTGAACAAAATCAAGATTAATTTGCATTAATGTTTAATCTAACTAATTAATTAATTAATCAAACGGACTAATCAGATTAAAATCGAAGAACAAGTTCGTGGATCTGACAGGATGAGATTTTGACTTACGGCAGCAACCGACTTGTTGTTTGGATGCTCCTTCTTGTACTTCTCTCTGAAGTCCTCCCTGTAAAACGACGAAATCAAACTTAAATTTAGTATAAAAAAAATATCTCATAAATTCGAAGATGCAGAAAAGGTCAGATCTAGAACTTCAACAGAAGAGAGAGAAAGAGAGTTGACCGTACATGAAAACGAAGAAGGCACTCGCAGGCCTCTTCGGCTTGTTCGGATCCTTTCCGGCTTTCTTCGCCGGCTTCTTGCTCGCTCCGGCACTCTTGCTCTTCAACCTTTCAAAATTCAAAAAAATCAGCAAAAATTTCAAACACACGTAGCACAGCAGAAATCAAAACGCGAGAGAACAATCACAGTTCTCCGATCGAACCAATGCAATCGGAGAGCAATCGAAGCAAAATACAGCACAAAACTCACTTCGTATCGCGTTTGGGAGCAGCAGCTCTCGTTTTACCCATGGCGAACCTGCAAACACACAAAATAATTAAAAAAATCGGTGAGAATCGGCGAAATCGAGCGAGAATCGTTCGGAAACGGTCAAAACTGAGCGATCCGGACCGAGTCAGAGCGACGGGGGTGCGAGGCTACCTAGGGTTTTCGAGAACAAGACGAAGACGCAGAGAGAGAGAGTAAACTACGCCTTTGTTTTTTTGTTGTTGCGGTGTGTGGGTGTGAAATTGGCCAAAGGGCCGAAGTGGGGAATAAGAAGGAATTAAGAAGGGGCAAAACCGAATTTCGACTAACCCAAAAAATTGAAGTTTTGGGTTTCGGCGGGATTTCAAAAATGTTTTGCCGCGTCAGCTATCCGTGCGCTACGCCTTCATTTGCTGCTGGACTCTCCCTTAGAGCAACTCCACCGTGGGTTTTTTTGCCCAGCACCCAGCACAAAAACAAGCTGGGACACTGTCAAACAGCTCCAGCCCATCCTTTTGCCTGGGACGCAGCCCATGCTGGTCCTTGGGCCAGTCAAATTTTCACAGACCCACGGGCCGGGCAAATTGCCCTGGCGCGTGTAATTCACGCGGGCGAACGGCGAGTAGCCGACAGGAAAACACGCGGCGGGCCCGCGCGCGCAGGCGCAGCAGCTGAGTGATGGTAGCGCCACGTGGCGCTTTATCTGCCGTTGGATTTCCAACGGCTAGATCTTCTAGACCGTTGGATTTCCAACGGTAAAAAAAATTTGAATTTTACTTTATATCTGGACCGTCCGATCACAGATCAACGGTCCAGATTAATTAACTAAATTAAAATTTATTAAAAAAATACAGAAAAATTATTTTAAAATACAGAAAATTTTAAAAAAAAATTATTTTTTTTTTCTATAAGTAGCTAGCCCTTATCTTCCATCTTATACTACATTTCAATATTTTCTACACTTTCTACCAAAGCTTTCATATACTTTTGTGTGAAAAAAATACCAAAAAGCTCATCCTTAATTTTTTTGTCCATATAAACCATACATCCCTACATCCATCTTCATCGTTTTCAAATCTTGAGTTTTTTTTTATAGTTTATTTGATGATTTTATGTGATTTTATTTTAGTGTGTTTATTTTTAAGTTTATTTGACGAGTATGTAATTTTATTTTAGTGTATTTATTTTATCTGAAATTGGTTAAAAATCTTATCCAAAATAAACTTTAAAAAAAAAAGACACACCAAATAAATGCGCTGGGTGCCAGCGCATTTTTTTAGGGGTGGAGATGCAGTGGCCTATTACTGTTCATTGGAGTCTGTTACTGTTCACTTGAGTGGATAAATGGGCTGGGTGCTGGCACCCAGTCTTAGGGGTGGACTTGCTCTTATGTGCTTCCTTGTGTGCTTCTTTGCTAGCGAGGAGGGCACGTGGGGATGCACGTGATAGGGGTAGGGTTGAAATGACGAATTTGGGGTTTGATTTTGTGGGTTGGGGTCTTTGTGGTTGAGAGCGATCGAATCGATAGAATAAAACGCGTAGTACGCAACAGCTGTATTGGGGTGGGATATTACTGAGCGGGGGTAAATAAGTAAATTCGGTGGCTTGATATTTCGGGATTTCTGGATTATTTTTTTAATTAGGGTTTCGGAGTGGAAAAGTTGGAGATACTTGGAAGTGGGCTGTCGGGTTGGACTGGAGTCCAGGGAGGTCTTGGGCTTTCCAATTGATTCGGTTGCAGAGAAGCAAGAATTTGGCCAACCGTAAGCCATTGCATTAGGCGCGAATAGAAAAGGTCACGACGAATAGGAGAAATTCTTCCGTATCCCGATTCAAACGCGATTTTGTTAGGTTCACCGGGCTCACTTTGTCTCACTCTGTCTCACACCACACTCATAGCCCAACACATTTGACGATCTCATAGAAAAATCTCTCGACAATTAGAACATGTTCTAATATAGAACAAGATGTAATATACAACAATAAATGATTTACGCATTCTCATTTTTTTTTCTTTGCTGCCCTCTTTATTGTGGTTCCTTAATTCTCCTTCAAGAGAAAATCATAGCGCAAAAATCATTTCCCATATACAACCAATTGTGATACATTTTTACGATAAATACTGATTGTCCTAGATCTTTACAATTTATTAATAATTAAAGTATATTGTAAATAGTGGATTGTCTGGGTATATAAGGCATTAATCTTAAATTTACTGCGTCCCTATATCCAACGTTGCCCCCTGCATTTTGGTGTAGATTAGCATAGTGATAGCTCGAAATAAAACATAAAAGTAAAAAAATATTATTTACGGGTATTTTCCCAATAAGCACTTATAGCCCTTTTAAAAGAGGTCTAGAACATGCCCTTATAATTGTTTCATCGCGTAATATTGGAAACGCCTTTTAAAATAAGAATTCTAATTTCAGCTCTCTCAAAAACAATTTGAACAAGCCTTTTAAAATAAGAATTCTAATTTCAGCTCTCTCAAAAACAATTTGAACAAGCCCTTGATATTTACTTCGAGCTCATTTGAATATGCATTTAAAATGATTGAAAATACATCTAAACGAGCCCTTCATCGCTTGACACGTGCTGCCCAAAAGTCTCCCGACATGGACGGATTGTATAAAACTGCAGCATCAGTTAAAGCCAATATTCTTGTCACTGGCCGTTAACCGATTAAATAGCCAAATAGTTTTATAATGCATTTTCCTCCAAGCATTTACAAATTCATAAGAAAGACCAAATCAATATTACTAATAACATCGATATTGTGACCATATTCGATATGTGTTAACCTCGCCAGAGACAAGGTTAAGGACACGACCGCGCTCGTAATCAGGCCAAGGAAGGCAGAATCCTTTTCTTGGAACACATTCTTAGAAGCATTCACAAATACTGAAGCAAGGGCGCCAAGATAAAAGTACCACCAGTTTTCATCACAAGAGTCACGAAAACAGAACATGTATACCCTCTGGATCCATTATGTGAAGATCCTCCCTCTGGATCCATTATATAAAGATCCTCTCAGCCGTTATCATTTATCGTATGGTTAATTTTTGTCACATACTTAATGTATTTAATTTAAAATAATTAAAAAAAAATTCTAATCGCATAATTCATGATGCACAACTAAAATATAAAAATTCCTACCTAATGAATACGAAGGAAATCCATGTTACCAAAAACGAGACAAAATCTAGGGCAATCTTAAAAAACAAAAATACCACCATGCTTCGGTGCACTAAATATACCGAGAAATTTGGCCGTCAGACCATGATTCCTTGGCCTACAATTTAAGGGTAGAAAATCTCAATTTATAACATGCACACAGCATCTTAAAAGAAGAGTTGACTTCATGCCTTGCTAAAAAGCCACTGACAGGTTTGTCATCCAATTGATGTTGAGAACCAATGGAGAATCCCCAAATCAATGCAAAGGAACCAATGGCAGAAAGTCAAAAGAGAGTCGCGGATTGAATTCAAACAACCACCAACACATAAAACAAAGTGGAGAATCAGTGTCGGTATTCTAAACTAATCACAAACTCTTGCAAAGAAAGGTTACCGTACGTCACAATAAACATTGCAACTCACTTGGAATACCTACACCGTGACATCCATCTTATACAAAGTTCAAATGCCACGACCATAAGAAAATGCACAATGCAAATCAATCCCAAGCATTAGAATAAAAGGGCTACTAATTAGAGCAAAAGAGAAGTCATTTGAACATAAAAACGATCATTAAGTACAGAAACGATATGGGGAATCAGGTGGGTGAGTCCCGAAACATAACCCCTTGTGTTTTTCCTTTTCCTCCCCTAAACCTAACAATGTAGCTATCTTATCATCAGACACACAGCTTTAATCAGAAAGTGCAGGTCATTCGATATGTTCTAACCAATAACCCTACCCACGAATTGCTTCTCTCCTCCATTCAATTTCCGGCTTTCCTTCTCTACTCATCGTCATCGTCCTCCTACAATTAAACAAAACCAACACAGTTCAATCACACTAATCACAGAATTAAGCAAAGAAAACGTGATTAACACAATAACAAGAGCCAATTAGAAAGAAAGAAAAAAACCTCTCCGCTCTCGTCATCATCTTCATCTTCGTTTTGCACCTCGGACTTGGACTTATCAGACTCTTCGTCCTCCGCTCCATTGCCTCCCTCAGCCTAATTTCGCAATGAAGCAACAATTCTCACAACAGCACACAAATCAATTAAAACGAAAATCGTAAATCAAAAAGAGAGCACTCACTATGCGCTTGTTGTACGCATTCATGGTCTTGGTGTACTCGGTCTTCCTTTTCTCTGCCTTGGCAATGTAGGGAGCTTTCTCCTGAATAATTTAATTAAATTAACCAACAAATTAATAAAAAGTTTCAGAATATTCATGTAATTAACAAATCGATTAACAAAATTGATTGGCCTAAACACTCACAGCCTCTGAAAGCGATTTCCATTTGTCACCACCAGCTTTACCGACCTATTCAAATTTATCGAAAATAAGAATTAATTTAATTTAATTTTGCAAATTTAAACAAAAAATATTCAAAAAAAAAAAGGAAATTAAAAGCGCAGATCTGAGAAGATGAGATTCACTTACAGCGGCGACAGATTTGTTATTAGGATGATCCTTCTTGTATTTCACTCTGAAATCCTCCCTGTATAAAATTGAACCAAAAATTCATAAAAAAATATAATTACAAAATAAACGATAATAAAATCGTTCGATCTGCACAAAAAGGAGAGAAAGAGAAAGAGAGAGACAGAGAGAGCGCGTTGACCGTACATGAAAACGAAGAAGGCGCTTGCAGGCCTCTTAGGCTTGTTCGGATCCTTCGCAGCCTTCTTGCTCGCGCCAGCGCTTTTGGTCTTCAACCTATCAAAATTCAAAAACTCATACATAAATTCAAAATCGCCATTTCATATCGAGATCTCGGATTGAAACGAGAATATCGAAGAAAATTCACAGCAAAACCGGAAGCTTACTTCGCATCAGCTTTTTTGGGAGCAGCAGCTCTTGATTTCCCCATATTCAGCTAAACCTGCACACAAAACCGCAATTAAACGATGAGAATCGTTCAGAAACGGCACAAAATCGATAAAAACCGTTCGGAAACGGCGAAAAACGACGAGAATGCCTCCAAAACGAGCGAGAATCGCTCGGACACCGCGAAAAACGACGAGAATCGTTCGGAAACGGCGGAAAACGATGCGACTCGGTCCGAGTCGGCAGGCGAGTTTACCTTTGGTGAAGGGAGAGGATAAGGCGAGGACGCAGAGAGAGAGATGGAGAATAATGAGAGAGATATGCCTTTGGGTCGTTTGCTTTGTTTTGGTGCGGTGTGCGTGTGTAAAATTTGCCCTTGTTTGTGTGAAGGGACAAGAAGGGAAGCCCGTGGCTCAAAAATAAAAAATAAAAATGGCGGAAAATTATATTTTGATTTATTGAAAGGATTGAAGTCCGGGTTTGGGCGGGATTTCAAAATATTGGTGCCACGTTGGCGATCCGCGTGATGGGGGTCAATTAGTTGGGAGCTTCGCTTGGGATCCCGTTTGTGCTTCCTTGTGTTTCTTTGTTCTATTTCCGCTGCCGGTACACTGGAAATCGGTGGAAATGGGGGGACACGTGGACGATGTGTGCGTGGGAAAAGGAAGGCCCCTGCGGAATTATTGGTGAAATTACAAGTTTGGGGTTAGGGCGCTTCTAGATGGTTGTGGCAGGGTGATCCATTCACTGAATTAAATTTGGAGCACGCTACTCCTGTATTTATTTACGGGATATTATTGCTTTGGGGGTAAATATGTCAATTGGTTGCTTGATATTATTTTTTAGAAATGAGACATTATCAGGATAAATTTGGTATTATTGTGTTTTTTTTAATTGATTCTGTTGTGGCATAAGAATAAGTAGTAGCTGTAAAATAAGTGTTTCTTAAACTTTTTTTTTTGTAAAAATGCTTATAACAAAAAAATAGTGTATAAAGGTTTGATAAACTTTTATATGTTGTAAACAAATCCTAGTTGAAGTATGATTGTGTAAATCCTAGATTAGGTTTAATTAGAGTTGTTATCTTTATCCTATTGTATCTCTTATTCCTTGGAGAGCAAGGAATGCCTTTACCCTAATACTATAAATAGAGGTGCAAGGTAGGAGGAATATACAACACAATTCCCCTACAATTCTCTCCTTCTCTCTTGCTTGTGCCGCCGGCCACTCCCTCTCCCTCTCTCTCCCTTTGTCAGATAAAATAGTCCAGAACACGTTATCAGCACGCTCCTACCGCTGCGCTTAGGAATCTGACGTTGGAGAAATTTTCTGCATCAAACCAGTTCATCCATATCATCACGCAATCAGGTTCTTTTCAAAACAACGGCTTTTAACTCGATATTTTGTAAGCCCTGATAGCATGAACATTCACCATGATGCATGACCCAACTTTATGTTTAACGTATTTTAGATTCTACATAAATTGTGTATGCCTCATAATCATAATTGTTTAAATTATGTGAATTTGATATTTGCCATGAATTGAATTTTACATATGTACATGCATTGAAAATATTATTTTTGCATCTGCATCGATCTACATATGTGATTCATTAAAATATATATTGCATTAAATTATTTAGAATTGAAAAATTGGTTTTGTTTTTGCACTGCGGCATGCCAGCCGCACCAAAGCAATTTTTTTTATGGCATTTTTGGTTCCCCAGCAAACCCTACTGGGCTCCAGTTTTTGGCCCGTACAGTTTTTATCAAAAAAAATAAATAAATAAAATAAAAATTGTTTTTTGCGGCATACAAGCCGCACCACCCCAAAGGACATTTTTTTTGTTTTCATCCGAAGCCCTAATGGGCTCCAGCCGAGAGAAAAAAATATATATATATATATATTTTATTTTTTTTGGGTCTGCCTAATGCAGCCCATCTCTAAAAAAAAATAAAAAAATAATAATAATAATAATTTGGGCTGCTGCCCCGTTTCTTTCCGCGGGCCTGGAGCCCCACAATGAACATTTTTTTTAAACCCCCCCCGGTGGTTTGTTTATATTTTTGTTTTGTTTTTTTTGGGCATATGTTTATGAACCATTTTTTTAACAACCACCGTGGCTTTTTTTTTTCTTTTAGGCCCCGAAAATTGTATTGCCTAATTAATTATTTTTAGGCCCAATGGGTTTTTCATATTTTTTCACCCACACTTTATTTTTTTTGGCCCGAAGTCCAAATAATTCTATTAATTAATTCAATTATAATTATACACCTAAAATTATATTTTTGCATATTTGTTTGCATATATATATTTGTGTTTGCCTGCAGGAATATATGAACCTGAAGTTCATAATCAATTTGAAACCTGAAGTTTCTTATAAACATGCCTTTATTTGAAAACCTGAAGTTTTCACTTAAACATATCACCCATGAAAACCCGAAGTTTTTCATGCAAAAATTAAACTAATACATGTCTATTAGAACCTGTATGTTCTACTCCTATGTGAATGGATTGATTTTTCTCCATTACACTAACCACATCTTATATATCTCTTGTGTGATAGGAACATGTCGAATTTGAACAAACTCGACTTCACCGCTTTAGAAGTTTCTGGAAGATACTATCTCAAGTGGGTTCAAGATGTGAAGCTCCACCTCACTACAAAGAACTTGCGTCCTGCTATTGAAGAAGCAACTAATGTGCCTGTTGGCGAAGCTGAAAAAAAGTCACTGCTATGATCTTCATTCGAAGACATATTCATGACGCTCTGCAAACTGAGTATGTTGCTGAGGAGGATCCACGTGCATTATGGGTCGCTTTGGCTGATCGTTTTGATCACCAAAAGGACATATTCTTGCCTGAAGCAAGACACGACTGGCAGCACTTGCGCTTTCAAGACTTTAAGTCTGTGAATGAATATAATTTTGAAGTTTGTCGAATCCGATCACTTCTCAAGTTTTGTAATGAAACTTTGACTGAAGAGGATCTCCTGGAGAAGACCTATTCGACCTTCTCTGCTTCTAATATTGTCCTGCAGCAACAATATAGAGCTCAGAAGTTCACCAAGTTCTCGGATTTAATCTCTGTTCTACTTCTCGCTGAAAAGCAGAACCAGCTGTTGATGAAGAATCATCAAGCTAGACCTACTGGGGCTACTGCTGTGCCTGAAGCACATTATAGCACTAACCAGCACCCAAGGCGCCAAAAGAAGCGTGGTAGGGGTGGCCAGAAGCCATCCAACCAAGGTTAACAGAGCCAAGGCCCACCCAAGGGAGGAAATAAAGCCCAGCAGCGCCCAAACCTCGCTCCCAAGGCCCAGAACTTCAAGAATAAGGGCAAAACACCTAAAACCATGGATAACGATATGTGCTATCGTTGTGGTGCTAAGGACCATTGGTCCCGTGTTTGCCGCGCTCCCAAGCAGGTTGTAGACGCATATCATTCACGTCGTCAGAAGTTTGAATCAAACTTCATGCAAGTGGACGAACCGGAGACTACAAAGATGGAGGTTTCTGACTTTCAGGAGGATACCACCCCTATGGAAGATTAGAATCTTAGACATAGACTTATTTTTTAGTTGAAATAAGACAAATGGGGCCGAATTCCACCTAGTGGCCGAACCCCACCTTGTTTTTTGGTTGATTTTTGAACAATTTTCCTTTATGTTTTGGATTATTAGTTAGTGATTTGTTTTTGGATATTAAGTTTTAATCCTTGAATAAATTAAATTATTTTGAATTGATAATTGTTTTATAAACCTTTATGCATGTGACCGATTCAAATTAATTTTTCATTCTAGGTATGACTTGTGGGAAAGTTAGTTGTCTGGCAGATAGTGCAACCACGCACACTGTTTTGCGTGAACGCATCTATTTCACTAACTTCATACCTAAGAATGCACCTCTGACAACCCTCTCAGGTCCATCCAACCTGATAGAAGGATACGGTAAGGCACGTATAATGTTGTCTAATGGTACAATCTTGACCATTGCTGAGGCACTCTATTCCCCACGTTCCGGAAGAACGTTACTAAGTTTCAAGGATATTAGAGATAATAATTTCCATGCTGAAACCCACGTAGAAAACGGAGTTGAATTTCTGTGCATAACTTCCTACGAATATGGCCATAAGCGTATTCTAGAGAAGATGGAGCGTATCCCGAGTGGTCTGTATACTACAACCATACGCCCCATAGAAAGCCACTATGTGGCCGGCCCTACTACTGGGACCGCGCACGAAATTACACTTTGGCATGACCGTTTGGGACATCCTGGACGAATAGCGATGCGCCGTATCCTCAAATCATCACACGGGCATCCACTAACCCGAAGTTTAGGTTCGATCCAAGGAATCGCATGTCAAACATGTTCTATGGGAAAGCTTATTACTAAGCCTTCTTATGACAAGATTCGTTCGAATCCTCCCATTTTTCTACAACGGATTCAGGGGGGACATTTGTGGACCGATTCAACCTCCCTGCGGACCATTTAGATATTTTATGGTTTTGGTTGACGCTTCCACACGTTGGTCACACGTGTGCTTGTTGTCCACAAGGAACGCTGCATTCTCCAAACTGTTGGCTCAGGTTATCAAGCTCAGGGCTCACCACCCTGATTATCCAATCAAATCTATTCGATTGGATAATGCTGTAGAATTCACATCTAAAACTTTTGATGACTATTGCATGTCGGTTGGGGTTGAAGTTGAACATCCAGTACCCCATGTTCACACCCAGAACGGCCTGGCAGAAGCTTTCATTAAGCGCTTACAAATGATTGCTCGATCGTTGGTCATACGTACCAAGCTCCCGATCGCTGCTTGGGGCCATGCAATATTGCACGCAGCAAAGTTGGTCCGCCTGAGGCCTGTTGCGACACAACCATTCAGTGCCCTTCAGTTGGTCACCGGATACGAACCCGACATATCGCATCTGCGCGTTTTTGGTTGTGCGGTATATGTGCCGATCTCGCCGCCCTTACGTACAAAAATGGGGCCTCAGCGAAGGATGGGAATCTATGTCGGATATGATTCTTCTTCGATTATTCGTTACTTAGAACCTTTGACAGGCGATCTGTTTACCGCTCGTTTTGCGGATTGTCACTTCTATGAGACAGTCTTCCCGTCATTAGGGGGAGATAAGAACGTCAACGTTCCTGAAGAACGACGCGAATTATCGTGGACGACTCCCACTTTGTCTCATTTAGATCCCCGCACCGCTCAGTCTGAAACTGAAGTGCAGCGCATATTAGATCTTCAGAGCATAGCTCAGAGCATGCCAGATGCTTTCACCGATCTAGCGCGAGTGACAAGAGCACACATTCCAGCTGCGAATACGCCTGCAAAGATAGATGTACCAAATGTACGACGGACTGCCCTCCTGGAAGCCCGGGACGCCAATTCTGGTGATCCACGTACATTAGCGGCTAGCCAATCATCTGCCCCTACACAAAAGCGTGGCAGACCCCTTGGTTCAAATGATTCACACCCCCGGAAGAGGAAAACTACGGCACAAGGTCCTGAAGAGCCTACCGTGAATCCGACTATCGTTTACTCATTCTACCCAACTCATGAGGAAATTCTAGATTATGGAAGCGTCCTTGAAGAGACGAATCCTCCTCCCGAGAATCGTGAGATTTCGGTCTATTATGCTAGCTTAGATGATGTGTGGCGTAGAAATGAGATGATTGTCGACGATGCATTAGCATTTGCAGTAGCTACTGAGATCATGTTGAGCGATGACATTGAACCACGTTCCGTTGATGAATGTCGACGTAGAGCTGATTGGTCAAACTGGAAACAAGCAATCCAAGTCGAACTCGATTCGCTTGCGAAACGTAAGGTGTTTGGACATGTAGTTCCTACTCCTCCACATGTGAAGCCTGTTGGCTACAAGTGGGTTTTCGTTCGGAAGCGTAATGAGAAGAACGAAATTGTGCGTTACAAAGCTCGTCTTGTTGCGCAAGGCTTCTCACAACGCCCCAGGATTGACTATGACGAAACTTATTCACCCGTTATGGATGTGATTACTTTTCGCTACCTTATCAGTTTGGTAGTTTCCGAAAAACTGGATATGCAGCTGATGGACGTAGTAACCGCGTATCTCTATGGGGATCTTGATACGGAAATTTATATGAAAGTTCCTGAAGGACTTACATTGACTGGTTCAAATATTTCCAAACCCCGGAACACGCTCTCAATTCGGCTGAGGCGTTCACTCTACGGTTTGAAGCAATCCGGAAGAATGTGGTATAACCGTCTGAGTGAGTATTTGACTAGTCAGGGATATGTGAACAACGAATTATGCCCTTGTGTGTTCATTAAGAAGTCACATTCCGGATTTGCGATTATTGCAGTATATGTCGATGACATGAATCTCATTGGAACTCCTGAAGAGCTCGCGAGAACTGCTTCACACCTGAAGTCGGAATTTGAGATGAAAGATCTAGGTAAGACTCGATACTGTCTCGGTCTAGAGATAGAGCATTGTTCGGATGGAATCCTAGTACATCAATCGAACTACACCCAGAAGGTGTTGCACCGCTTTAATGAGGATAAAGCGAAGTCTTCGAGTACTCCTATGGTCGTTCGTACGCTAGATGCAAAACGAGATCCCTTCCGTCCGAAGGAGGATGATGAAGAGATTTTGGAACCTGAAGTTCCTTATCTAAGTGCGATAGGCGCTTTATTGTACTTAGCTCAATGCACTAGACCCGACATCTCCTTCGCTGTTAATCTTTTGGCAAGATACAGCAATGCACCTACACGCAGACACTGGACTGGCGTGAAAGACATCTTCCGCTACCTTAAGGGTACTACGGATATGGGCTTGTTCTATCCTTACGAATCCTCGAATGAGGCTACATCTTGTGCTCCTCGAGTTGATTCACGCCTTGTTGGTTATGCCAACGCTGGATACTTATCGGATCCGCACAAGGTGCGTTCTCAAACGGGTTATGTCTTTACCGTTGGAGGCACCGCAATATCTTGGAGGTCAACGAAACAGACCTTAGTTGCCACTTCGTCTAACCATGCTGAAATTCTTGCCTTACATGAAGCAACTCGGGAATGCTTTTGGTTGAGATCAGTAGTGGGCCATATTCGAAGCTCCTGTGATCTTCATCCCGCCGTTGATGTCCCGACGACGATCTTTGAAGACAACGCAGCTTGCATCGAACAGCTCAAGAAGGGTTACATCAAAGGAGACAACACCAAGCACATTGCGCCGAAGTTCTTCTTTACACATCAACAACAAGAGCATCAGAAGATTGAAGTCAAGCAAATCCGTTCACAAGACAATCTGGCCGACCTCTTCACCAAATCACTGCCGAAGGCGACGTTCCAGAAGCTTGTTCATGGAATTGGTATGTGTAAACTTTCTGAGTTGTAACTTTGCTATTTCTCTTTGGAATTATGTCAAACTCAGGGGGAGTATCCTGTAGATACTTGCTTGATCTTAATGTACTCTTTTTCCCTACGATTAGGAGCATTTTTCCCACTGGGTTTTTGCTACCTAACTAGGTTTTAACGAGGCACCCACCTTGGGCTGGTCATATCCCTGAGGACGTCCTGTAGACGTTTCTTTTGACTTTGCATTTCTCACGCATTTTTCCTTAGACTATGGATTTTGTCCCTACTCCGGTTTTTGCCATAGCCTTAGGGTTTTTAGTGAGACTTACTTACTTATGCAAATTCCTACCTTATTGAGAATAAACGTTGTTCCTTGGAATCAGCACTGACAAGTCGACTTCATCAACTTCTGCATGATGCTAGATCTACCTTGAGTATTTACACACTCAAGGGGGAGTGTTGTAAACAAATCCTAGTTGAAGTATGATTGTGTAAATCCTAGATTAGGTTTAATTAGAGTTGTTATCTTTATCCTATTGTATCTCTTATTCCTTGGAGAGCAAGGAATGTCTTTACCCTAATACTATAAATAGAGGTGCAAGGTAGGAGGAATATACAACGCAATTCCCCTACAATTCTCTCCTTCTCTCTTGCTTGTGCCGCCGGCCACTCCCTCTCCCTATCTCTCCCTTTGTCAGATAAAATAGTCCACAACATTATATAAATTGTTGTGAATATATAAAATGATTAAAAAAAATATAGAATTTAATGTGATATAATAATTGTCAATGAAAAATGTGGGGGCAATGATTATAATTTTGTAAATATGTGGGATTATGTGACATCTCACATCGCCCAGGGGAATGATCCTTAAATGTATATTCTCATCCCTACCTAGCACGAGGCCTTTTAGGAGCTCACTGGCTTCGGATTCTATAGGAACTCTGAAGTTAAGCGAGAAGGTGGCTAGAGCACTCCCATGATGGGTGACCCACTGGGAAGTTGCTCGTGAGTTCCCAGAAACAAAACCGTGAGGGTGTGGTCGGGGCCCAAAACGGACAATATCGTGCTACGGTAGTGGAGCGGGCCCGGGAGGTGGCTGCACCCGGGCCGGGATGTGACAGATTATACCTACTATTTAAAAATTTTATTAGACCATCTCCAATGGTGGGCTAAAAGCCAAATTACCTCCCAAACTCACTCCAATGCAAGAGAAAAATTCGGGCTAAATGTTAAATGCCAAACCAAGGCCAGATTCCTCCCAGAATTTAGCCCAAAAATCGGTGTGGGCTCCACCGAACCGAGTGAAAATATTTATCGGAATTTAAAAAAATTGATTAAAATGTTCATAAAATTAATTTACGATAATCTACATATTAATTTTTTTTTAATTTAATTTAAGAAAAAAAATAGTCTAAGTTTATTTTTTAATAATCCCGAGCTAAAATTTTAGGCTTGAAACGGTTGGAGTAGAAAAACTGTTTTTTAGCTAAAAATTAAATTTTTCGGGCTAAAATATTTGGCTTTTAGCCTAACCATTGGAGATGGTCTTAAAAGGGTACTAATTACTATGCTTTAAAAAAAGAAAAAAATATTTTTTTAGAAGCATGATAGACCTTCTTCTGCTTTTCTATGTTTTTCCATTGTCATTTATAGCAGTTTTTTTTTTTTTACTAAACACATTTGATATTTGATATTTTATTTTAAGTTTTTTTTAAAGTACCACAATCTCAAACCAGCCCTCAATGCTTCAAAATTACTGCACTAAACAACAATTGTAATAATACAATTTGTAGAATGATACTTGGTGTATCAGGTCCTTTTCTTGACAAACTAAATATTTCTCAGTAAAATCATTACATCTTTACATTTTCATTCCTTTATTTTTTTTATGTCGTGTATTTTCTATTACATCAAACTTGACAGGGAAACGTATTCAATTTTAGGGATTTTTATACATTGATGACTTTATGTAATTTGATGAAATTTTTACTCGTTTATGAAGATTTTACGTTAATTGTGATTAAAATTCTCTAATTGACTTGTGAGATTGTGTAAGCTTAAAATTTAATAATAAAATATTTCTAATTCCTTTGGAATCCATTTTTTCAGTAATCATAAATTTAGATTAATGGATGAGAAAATAAAATAGTTGCAAACTCATCATTTTTGATATTCGAATTTAAAATATTTTATTTATAAATTAAGAGAAAATCAATAAATTATCGTACTAAGTCTTTTTAAAATCATTGAAATCAATTCACAACAAAATATATCTAGAGTTATAGAGAAGTTTTTTAAATTGATTTTTGTGAAAAAAAAGATTAGGAGAAGGGAATTCTATCCAATCTTAAGGGTGACATACAATAACGAAAAACTCGATATTTATGAGATTTTAGCTAACTTGGGCTTGTTAAATTAGACCATTGTCAAACAACGTAGGCCCAACAGGCCCAGTTAAATCGGGGATACCCAGTGGAGTTTTAGACTAGGGTCTATAGCAGCTGACCCGGTTGCAGAGAAGCATAGAAAATCCGAAACGAAAGAGGTGGTGGTCTGTCATACGGATCGAGCAAGTAAGCAATCAGACATGGGAGGGGTAATAGATCCCTACCGGCGCACCGGAGCTCCTTCACAGCTCCAGTTGTATTCATCGTCGTCGTCGCTTTCCAATTCATCTCTAGGTGGCTGGAACAGTTAAAGAAGGTAATTTCCTCGACTATTTTTAACTTGCATTCACACAATTTAATCCTAATTTTTGTGCGAAATTAAGCTCTTAATCTCTTTTGTTTTTTTATGCTTCAATTGCATTTATTCTGAAATTAAAATTTGAATTTGGGTGATATGTTTTGTTGGCAGGGAGGAGTTGAGAATGCTACGGCAACCCGATTGCGTGGAGAAATTAAAGACCTCTTGAAGGAGGCAAGGTCCTTGTCCTAGTGAGTGATTTTTTGTTAATTATTTAATCATATTTTTCTCCAATTTATAAAATGGAATTTTATTTATTTATTCATTTTTGGATTTTCAGCATTGTTTTGATGCTTGCAGCTTCAAATTTCTTAGCTTTATAGTATCAGGTGTTAGTTTGGATTATTTGCAGTTGCATGATCTTTGTTTTTGCCTGAATCCAGGCCGTCGACTTTTGCGCAAGCTGCGAAACTTCGGAGGATGGCAGCTGCTAAGGAGAAAGAACTTGCAAATTGTTAGTTTGCAACTCCAGCCCTTGGATTATTGGTTTATGTTGATCATATGTATAATTATATACAGGCATTCCTAAAACACGTATACTACGTATATATGATTGCAGAGAGTAATTATACCTTAATGTTTCTTCAGTCCTGTGTCATATCCCTCTCTTCTGTTGTACTGCATATACCTTAATGTTTCTACACCCTCTTTTTCCCCGCTTTACCTTTCAATTTTTCCGTCGGTACTTGCAATTCTCTTTCCTAAATGCCATACGATTTCAATGTATGTACTATAATCATTTTGTCTCAAACATTTTAATTTATTGCGATCTTTACAATTTTGTATAGTTATTATGAGTTGATTCTAACATATTATGTGCTTTCCAGATCAAGAATTACACGGCAAGGAGATAGAACTATCATATGATTTGTACATGAGAAAAAAAACACTGAAAATGCAGAACCCCTCTTCTCCCTCCCGAGTCTCCCAACCACCTCCCTCTCTTCCACTCTCTTCACCTCCCCTCCCATCCAGGAACCCACCCCCACCGAGTCCAGATCTTCTACACCCAAATCCATCTGTGGCCTCTATGTGGCTTGTTTTCCAACTTGATACCTGTCTTCCACTGACTCCATGTTAAACACTGTTAACTCACTTAAAAACAATAAGAATAAAAAATAAAATACAAAGCGAAGAAAAAGATTCTTCAAAGTTCTAGAATTTCAGCTGTCTCTGCAAATCAAACTAAAAAAAATCCAATCAAATCCTCAACAATCACACCCAATGGCATCATCTGGTGACTGGTGGTGATAGTTAAAGTTGGGTATTAGCATAAATAGTACGTTGCAAGAGAAGAGAGGCAGTTAATGAAATATTAATTGCTTGTATTGTTGTTTGATATCTCTCTCCGTACAATCGTAGAAGACGTAGAGTGGGTTCTAACATTGGTATCCGAGCCAGGTTGTTGGTTCCTCTTAATTCTTCTCTGTTGCATAACACGACAAACGTCGCGCAAGACCATGGAATCGAGGGTTTCCAATCTAGAAACCAAGTCTGATGATTTCAAGACTTCTCAGGCCAAATTCTGGGACGAAGTCATAGCACGCCAAGCTGTGATCTTGCAGCAATTGAAGTTGCTTGTAACAAAACTTGGTGTGGAATCTTATGCAGCTACACCGACGCATCAGCCATTCATCAATTCGATCCTTCCACAAGGAAAAGGTTCCACAAGGAAAAGGTTCGAGATTGAGAGAAAATAGATGAATTCTGGTCTCAATTTCGTCCAAGATACAAGCCCAAGACTCATCCTTGTCTACGACCCATATTGAAGAAATTCAAGAAGGTTCGTTGTTCTCATCAGTGTTCCAAATTTTCGTCGTACCAGCCACTGAAGCAGGAGGATCTTGATCATGGTAACAAGTCTAATTCCTGTTCTGTCTTTGAAAAAATTAAAGCTCATGATATGATTCAAGGAATTCTTAAAGATGAAACTTTGGAATTTGAGTGCCAGAAAATCTGGGTTACTGAAATTGGAGAAGAAATCTACCCGTTCAGGTCGAAACCAGCTACTATTCTTGAATGTGATTGTAAGGGTGGCAAATCCCAAGTTTTCATTTTGGAAATTCATGTTTCTAATGTGGAGTTCAAGAAAGCTAACTTACCTGGTTCGCGTGCACTCTACCTGTTCGAAAAAATGTCAAACTCAGGTTACATTCTGGTACGACCAAGTCGGATCAAAAGTTGAAAATAGAAAGAATTGTAAACAGTGCAGGAAAGATAAGAAGAATAAGGGAGGAATTTGAGGCAAAAGAGAAAATAGATTTCATTCATTCATTTCTGACCCCGAGAAGGCTGATCATTACACATTTATACCCAGACAAAAGGGTAAAACCCTAGCTAAGTATCATAGGCTTTAAAGACAGGACCAAGCATTTTTTCACAAAAAGGGTTGTGCTTTAAGAGAGGTGTGAGGCCCAGCTAGCAAGTCCTAACAACCCATCCCCCTTGAGAAGAGGCATGTCCCCAGGGCTTAAAATCTGGGTAGCGAGTGATGATTTCGTCGGCTTCTTCCTAGGTGGCGTCCTCAGCTGGAAGTCCGGACCACTGGATGAGTCATTTAGTAATTGCAGCATTTTTCTTTTTGAACATTCCCCTATCCAAAACCTTATCGGGTTGCTAATGCAATAGGCTTATTGAGTTAATGGGGGGTAGATTCAGGGTTAGAGTGATAGCATCACCAATCTTTTTCTTCAACAAGGAGACATGGAAGACGGGGTGGATTTTGGAGTCTTGGGGTAAATTTAGGTGTTATGCCACGACACCGATGCGAGCCTTCACTTGGAATGGGCCATAAAATTTTAGTGCAAGTTTGTTGAATGGTCGAGTGTTACGGACTGCTGGCGGTAGAGCTGAAGTTTGAGATAAACCTAATCACCAACATTGAATTCATGATCTGTGCGTCCTTTAATATATATTTACTTCATGTGGTTCTGAGCAAGGTGCAAGTTTGCATGCAAGAGACGTAGCAACTTGTCGCGGTCCTGCAAAGCTTCATCAACTGAATGCACAGTCTTAATCCTGGGCATGTAGGACTGAATTGAGGGGGGTGGAACTCCGTATAACACCTGAAATGTGGTGTTGTACCACCATTCAGCCTATGGAATGAGGGTAGCCCACTTGTGAATACAATCAACATAAAAACATTGGAGAAAATGCTCCAATGTACAGTTGAGGACTTCGAATTGGCCATCAGATTGAGGGTGGTAGGCTGAGCTGCGACAAAGTTTGGTACCTTGATTTTTGAAAAAAATCTTGCCAAAAGTGACTAAGGAATGTGGGATCACGATTAGATACAATGGACTTGAGCATGCCGTGGAGGCAAAAAATCTCTTTGATGAAGGTGTCCGCAATGGAGGCAGCCATATATAGGTGCTTGATTGGTATGAAGTGGCCATACTTAGTTAAACGATCAACCACGACCAAAATAACCGTGTAGCTGTTAGATGGTGGCAACCCTTCTACAAAGTCAAGTGCAATGTCCTGCCAAATGTCGTTTGGAATGGGAAGAAGCTGCAAGAAACCCAGCGGGTGAATCATCTCATTGTTCTACCTTTGGCACTCTGGGCAAATGGACACGAAGTACTTGATGTCATTTTGCATACCTGGCCAAAGAAATTTGCAGGAGACACAATAGTAGGTGCGAAGGAAACCTAAGTGACCCCCTTGCAGTGAAGAGTGAAACTAATCTAATATTTTTGTATGCCACTATGATGAAAAAGGGACAAAGACACGCTGCTTGTAATGAAGGATACCATTAACCAGAGAAAAACCACGAACACTTGAGTTTGGTGTATGTACTAATGAAGGCCAGAGATGTTGAACTTGTTGGTCTGTCACATACAATTGCTGGAGTTCAGGAATGCAATAAAAAATAGGTGAGGATAAACCCATAATAAGCAGCAGTTCAAGACGGCGGGAGAAGGTATTCGGGGCACCATTTTGCCAACCCGGCCTATAATCCACCGTGTAATTATATCCGAGCAATTTCACAAGCCATTTTTGTTGTTGAAGCGTTGAAATACACTGTTCTAAGAAGTGTTTTATAGGTTTGTGATATGTCACGATAAGAAATTGTTGACCCAGTAAATAATGTCTCCAATTTTGCACAGCGAAGACAATGGCGAACATCTCTTTGTCATAAGTAGGGAGGCCAATATTATGACCGCACAATGCCTTATTGAGGTAAGCTATGGGGTGATCGTCTTGACATAGAACATCATCTATACCCACACCAGACGCATATGTTTCGATTACGAATTTTTTAGTGAAGTCAGGAAGTGCAAGAATCGGTGTAGTAACAAGCGCATATTTAAGCTTATCAAAGGCAGCGGTGGATTCAGTTGTTCAAGAGAAATTGCCTTGCTGTAGCATGTTGGTCAGCGGCTTAGCAATCAAGCCATAATGACGGACAAACTTCCGATAGTAGCCCATTAAACCTAAGAAGCCGCGAAGACCTTTGATAGACTGAGGTTATGGCCAATCTACAATCTGCCACCCCTTGTGCCGAAATATTGTGCGCAGTGCTCATTTTTCTTGTAGTGATGGATGGACGTAATCCTTTATTATGTTTTTAAACACAAATCATAAGACTATATATTTCTAGTTTCATTTGACCTATAATTTATAATCTGCCCCCTTACAGTTTAAACTTTAAAGGTTACTTTACTTTAATCCTAGTTCTTCACAATCAATGAAGAGTAATAACACATACAGACATTAAAGTTGAAACCTTTTCCAAACAGATGCTACACATACAAAAAGATATCAAGCTTAAAGACCTTAATATCCAGCTTTGGATAATTGGCAAGTATTTGCTAACCTTCCCTTATATGCTACAAATTCTGACCTTAGCTTAGGAGCAATGGAATTTGATTAGAATTATTCAGAGTACAAAAATATGCGTAAACACATACGAAATTCTTTGAGCCGCACGATATTGCTCAATATATCATGGATTATTAATCAGTCAGATAACCACAATAAAGGCAACAACAATAAATTAAAAAAAAAAAGCAAAATTTCCATGCTTAAAGTAGAAAAAGTTCACTCTATTGCAACGAATCGACATTAGAATCAAGCAACCAAGTTATGAAATACGAATTTAAAATGTAACAGTTTACTTTGTCTGTCTGTGAAATCAAATAGTTAAACCTTAAAAAGCACCACTGCAAATAGCATAAGAAAATCGAAATTAACCCTAAAGAAATTGGGAGAGAATATATGAAAAGGGAATACCTTTCGGCCTTTTGAGTTATTGGTAAAAAAACCCAACAAAGCAAAAGCCTCCAATTCCAAAGACTATTGTGAGATTTTGAAGAGAGCGAGAGAGAGAGAGAGAGAGAGAGAGGGAGAGAGAGAATATCAAAAGAAATGAAGCAAAATGGGGAAGAAGAAGAAGAAGCAGCAGCAAAAGCGAAGCAGAGGAAGAAGAAATAAGGGGAACATGACTATTGAAATTAATTCATTAAACGACGATTGAATCGAGAGTTATGGAATAAATCTGTACTTCACTGACATGTAGAAAAGCTCGGATCTTTGAAGCAAAACGAAGACAATGAGTGGATTGCGGTGAAGGCTGAGCTGACTCAGAGCGGATTCGTCGTCGTAGTCCTCCCCAACCTGCGAAGCGCTTAAATGTCATAGCAATAGCGGTAGTTCAGCTTTCAGATGGAGTTTGCTTGTGTATGGGCCTGCAACTTTGTTTGCAAGCGTGATGTTTCCATGGAATTTCTCTCAGGTTTACATAGAGAGTAAAGCGAGAGAAAGAAAGCTCTCTATATTTTGTGAACTGGAGGCCTGAGTTTGGTTTTTGACAAAAATGGAGGCCATGGTTTTTCAGAGAGATCAGCGAGCTCACATTTTTCAATTCTCAGAGTGAGAAAACTCTCGAGCTTTTGCAGAAAAGGAAGTTTGTTTTCTCGAGGTTTTGAGTTATAGGGAAAGCTAACGAAGGGAGATGAAAGAGAGGTGGAGTGGCTAGGGTTTGAATATGGAAGAGATGAAAAATGGAGAGAGCATCTGTTTTGGTTGAAACAGATATCAAATCTTCTGCACCCAAATTTGGTGTGGCTTTTTTGTGGCCCCAATAAGTGATTGACACATATTAAATTCATAACAACAAAATTTAGAAAAGTAAATAATAACTACGTGTCAATAATTTATTGGGACCACAAAGAGGCCACACCAAATTTGATTGCAAAAGATTTGATCTCGTTGAAGCACGGCTCACACACACGTGGATCAAAAGTAGTGGCAGAGAGAATGGTGTGGAAGATTGTAGAAGTAAAAGAGGCAGGGTATTATTAAAAAATAAAATAATTTTACAAAATTAGCCTTAGATTATTTTATGCATTCAATTTTCCTGCTTTGAATTTTTTTTGACAGAGGGGTATTTTCATCCAACTATTTTTGTCGAAGCCGGTGACACCAAAACCGGCCTCTGGCTATATATATATATGTGTGTGTGTGTGTGTATATATATATGTATGTATATGTATGTATATGTTCCAAATTTTGATACATTGCCAACTCACAAACTTATCTACAATGAAGCTAGCAGACAAACAATTAACCAACACCATTTGCAAATTTAATCTGCATAGTACACTTGCCACTTGATTAGTACTAAACTTAAAAACTAACAAGCCGTTAAATTTCAAAAAAAGAAAAAAAAAAAAAAACAAACAAAAGTAAACTTGTTGCTGCTTCAGCTACTTCTTTTGCTTCGAATTCCGGTTACTAGAAACGATTTAGGCTCCAACAGCTACTTGGTCGGCTGACGCCTATAAGTTAGCTTCAAGACTATCGATCTAGACAGCGCAAAAATTGAGTAAGTTATCAACAATACAATGCCTAAATACAAATGGTGCAGGAAATGCGGGGCCTTTAGTGTTTTGCTTTCTAAAGAAAGAATGGAATGTGCAAAGAAATAGAAGAAAAAGCAGCCAAGCACACAAGCTGCAAGGGCTAATCCTGGAGAATAACCGCCAAGTACTGCGTATGTGCCAGCAACAAATGCACTCACCATTGCAATCAAAGCCAACATTGTCAAAGTTACTACCATGTAAAACGTATGAGAGGTTTGGATCATGTGCTTTCGTTTTGTGTAAATGGAGGAATACAGGAGCACCAGGACAGAACAACTAGACATGGCCATGGCTAGTGTATTTGTTATAACAAATGCTTTGAACGCTGTGTTTCTTGATAGAATCGGAGAACCCTGGTCCGATCCGCTTTCGCTGTGGTAACCACCGGGCATGGTAAAACCCGCGGCGAAGGTTACTGTTGCTATAAGTGTGGCCACCACCAGTTGGGTTTCTTTTGCTTTCATTAAGCTTTCTCCAGTGTCTCTGCTACCTTGGTTTTCCTCCTCCACTTCATTGCCATCATCATTGTGGCTTTTAACTCTGTGACCTGGTCTCCCATACCTGCTTTGCAAAGTTTTTTTCATATTTTCCTGCAAGACATAGAAGATTAATGTTATCTTTAAGGACAAATCTAAGGATGAAGTTTAGTACCATCCTTATTATTGGTCATGTAATTGTACGAATAAGTGATCCTTAATTAGACAACTTTGGATTTTCTTCAATGACGGAGCCGGAAAGGTATTTTTAGTGGGTAACATAATAAAAGGTTTGTCTTTTGTAGTCCAGTCTATCAAATAATCAGACTTTTTAAACAATTTCACCATTCAATTTCTTAACAATAATCTTCATAGTTATATTTAGAACTACTCAGTAGTCCTAGACAGTTGAAGACAAATTAGATAATAACATAAAAGAAAATTAGAGGTGATACATACCAGCTCAAGTCCCTTGTTTCTGTTGTCCTCATTAGCTAGAATGATGTCGAAAGTGTTTAAATTTTCCTTGTTGAACGACATTATATCAACTTTATCATCAAGTACAAAATTAAGCATCCCAAGTTTGGGATAATGAGCAAGGTGATGGAGAGGTGCATTGCCCTTTCCATCCTTGGCATTTAAGAGGATGTTGCTAAGCCACAGATCTGTTAACACAAAATCAACTACGTGATATTGACTGCTCTCTATAGCATAGTGAAGCACATTCTGACATTTGTTGTCGACCAGTTCACAACAATCAGGGCAATGAGTAAGAAGCTCTTTCATTATATCTAGATGGCCTCCGGACGCTGCAAAGTGAAGAGCTGTCAGCCCATCATTGTCAGCGACGAAGGCAGTAGATTTATCACATTCCAATAGTTGCTTGACCGTTGAAAAGTAACCAAAATCTGCAGCCATGTGAAGCGGAATGTTTCCTCGTTCGTCTGCAACTTTTGCCAGAGTTCCATCCGATTTTAGTAATGCTCTCATCATTACTTAAGTATAAAAAGAAAAAGAAAAAGAAAAAACACAAATAAATACTTCAAGAAACATATGTATTAATAAAACTTGAAATGAAAGATAAAAGGAAATTGTTTTTTTAACTATTTTCTATATACATTTACCTTCATCATTGCGGATAACTGCAGCGTGCAAAGCCGTTCTACCATTTGGGCCTTCATAAGTTGGATTTTTGCAACCTTCAAGTATATGAAGACAATAAAGATCGTATCCCCTCTCGACAGCTAGGTAAAGAGGAGTCTCACCGGCATCATTAGGAGAGTAGGAAAACTCAGGGTCTGCTTTGGTTAATATCTCCACCACACCAAAGTAATTAAAGCGGACAGCTTCGTGCAGTGCCGTGTCCTTCTTCTTGTTGGTTTTTCTGATGAGCTTTTGCTCCTGCAAGGCGGCATCTTCTGATGAGATCGCACAGCCTTGCTCAAGGTCGCCTTGATAATAAGTTTTTGTAGCTAGGAGGAGAGCTCTAACTATACCAGCACGCCCATATCTTGCCGCAATGTGTAGGGCAGTATCACCACTCTCGTTCTGCTGCCATAGTAGTGCTGGACACGTTTTAAGGATAGCGTCCACAGTGTTCGTTGACTTGAGTATCTCATCCTCAGATTCTTTGTACGTTGGGTGCCTATAGCATGCTGTATAGATATGAAGGACTGTGTTCTTGGTTGCTGTCAACATTTTGTCCAGATTCTTGCCTTGTTCCTTAAGGACATCGAGATTGCCTTGTTTTGCACCGTTGAAAACATCAGGATCCATGCTACTTATTAAAACTCTACTATTCTTGCCTTCTAATTTTGTAGCTTCTTGGACGTTGGTCTGATCTGCTAGCTCGATCTGGTCAACGACATCGATTGATGCTAACGGAGTAATAGGACTCTCTGATTGATCAGCCAGATTGGAGGCGTCCATGTTGAGGGGTGAAGAGTGATGCAGGAGGCGGTGAAAGGCAAAATTACAACAGGGTGACTAGTTCAAGCTGCATTCTGGTGGAGGTTCATCACTTTGTTCTTAATATTTATTCCTATACAATTTTGTCGCATATGAGGTTAGGTGAATGAATTCTACGTGTTTTGTTATTTTTAATTGTTGTATTCCCTAAACACGCGCTGACCTTTAAGGGTTAGCAAAGTTGTTTAATAAACATAGTACATTGCATACAATTTATGTATTATCAAATGGTAAGCAAGTTGGTCTTTCTTAATCTATAATTGAAGCGCGACGCAGATCGGTAATATTATTTACGAGGGTTAGCAGATGAGAAAGCGATTTTTATACACTTATTTTCACATCTTAAGAGACAAATAAAAACATGAATATGTAGGATGAAAAAGATGAAGTGCGAAAATCGTTTTAAAACACTATTTATTATGTTTTAATTAATTAATAATTTATTTGTAAACTAGTCCTTTGCTAAAGTTTCCACGATTTTAATTTGTTCAAATGTCATTGGATGACGTTGAAATATGTATTGAAAGTGCTATTTAGGGATTGGGACCTTTACTTGTGGAAACAAAAACACAAAATACATTTTATAAAACTTCAGTAGTTTTGAATCATTCAAGGAAAGAAAAAAACTTAAACCCGAACAAACTGAACCCCAAAAACAAGCAAACCAAAATTCAAAAATTTCAGCCATGCCTCCAACTTGTTATATAACCAACACCAAAACTACAAACTGACACCATTTATAAAAACTTCAAACTAATTTTAGATCCATAAAAATTAATTTTTGCACTTCTGCAATTCGGTCTTGTTATATTTCTATACAATTTTGTTTCAGTTCCCGGATCATCCCTTTGAGTGGCATTTTGTTTCAGTTGCTACAAAGTTTTGCATACAATGGAATTATGTCAGCGCTTCAGGACACACAAAAAAAAAAAAAAAAAAAAAAAGGTAAGCAAGCTGGCATTTCTTAATATATATATATATATATATATATATATATATATATATATATATATATATATATATATATATATAGTTAACGCGCGATGTAGACTGGAGATCCCAGTTGCTGGTTGGTATTATTTACGGGTGTTAGTAAATGGGAAAGCAATTTTTGTACACTTACTTTCACACTTTGCACATTCTTAGTTATTTATGACTTTTAGATAGAACATAACAAAGCGACAAATAAAAACACGAATGTGTAGGATGAGAAAAATAAATATTTTAGTAAATTTGCTTATAGACTTGTCAAGTTTATAGAAAAGGATGGTTTATGCCATCTTTAACAATGCTAAACAAGCTGGCATTTTGTTCTTAATAATTACCATTTGCCAATCCAAATCTTATTTTGTTTCAATTAATTAATAATTTAATAATTTATTTGTAAACGAGTCCTTTGCAGAGCAGATTCCACCACTACAACAAAAATGGGCACTGCACACCATAAATTATTTGTGCCCTTTGAGGCCAAAGGACACCAACATATGTGCCTATAAACCAATGGCAACAGTGCAGCAACTATTATATTGTCTGTGCCCTTTATGGGCGTCACCATTCGTGAAAGGGCACAATATGACTTTTTGTGCTCAAACAATACAGCACAACATTCTGACAGTCTGTCAGACGATCTAACAACCACCTGACGGGCACTTTTTTGAAATTGTGCCTAATAAGCTGTATTTTTTTAAAAAAAAATTGAAAAATCAAAACAGGCTACAAACTGAAATTTAAGCAAAACAAAAGATTAAAAATTTCATAAAATGAAAACCAACGGCTTCAGTTGTTAGAATGAACCAAACAGTAAAAGTGGAATATCATTAATGAAAGTATACAAGTATTCGTCATAAAAAAAAACGTGTACTTTAGCCAGGCAAAACTGATATATCCAATAGAACTTAAGCAATACATGCATCTCTACATATAGCCAGGCAAAACTGATTTCACCTCTTTTTTCCAACTTGGTGGATAATGCAATCATCTTCCTGAAATCCAAACCAAAGGGAAAATGAAAATAAATTGTTAAGGACCTATTTCCAGTGATGTTCAAGGATCAAAACTTTCAATTGGCATTGAGAACTCACAAGCACTGACGCATTGCTACTTTGTTATACTAAATAACAACAAACAAAACAAGCAACTTAAATGAGCAGCTTAACCATCATTACTAGCAAACAAGATGTAAAAAACAATACAAGTTTGGACAATCATTTAGCTTTAGGTCAAATGTAGTGAGATAAATCTCAATGTTATGACATTAATTTCTAAGAAAGATAGCAAATGCTAAAAACCTTATCGGATCTGCAAAGCAGAGTCAAATAAATAAGTATTTTGAAATCTAACCTTGCTTATATTCCCCAGTTTTGCATCTTATCCAATCTTTGCTCCACAAACGAACTAATCTGGATGACATGTGTGGTATTTGGACCTCTCACTGCCAAAGTCATGAATAGTACCAAAAATTAAAACGATCGATCTAATTCATCAACTTTAATCAGCAAACACTACACGTAAACGTAGAAGTACAAATATTTTAAACATGTAAACGTAACTCATGGATAACAAAAATACCAAATTAATCTACAACAGCAAAAAGTGGTGAAACGGTTCTATCAATTTCAAATCAAGATCAATCCCGACAATAACCAACATAATCAGCCAATAATGCATATGAACCTTTGCCTCCTTGAATCCACGGGACCTTACAATGTGGGAACCCAACTGATTTTTTTAGCAAAAGAAGTGGCATTTCTTTGATTTTGGAGTAATAGTTATTTTTTCCTGTCAATTAGTTGTCTGCTTTTTTAATTAGCTTATGAAAAAATAGCTTTAAGGATAATGCAAATGAGGCATCTTTCAAGGGGCATATGGAATGTGTCTCCCACCATTTCAATGACTTTTTTTAATTACTATGATCTTCTACATCTCTCCTCTCGCTTCATGAATTTCATTTACAAATTTCTCATTAATTAAGGCCTTTAGCATCATGCCCTTTTTTTAGTAATCAGATATTTACAATTTTACACTTGCTTAAATGATGAGTTTTATTATAGTACTAATAGTTATCTAAACCTACCACATGATGACTCACACTTTTGCCTAAAATCTGATAAGACTGCCTTAATATGTAAACCCAAGTGGAAGATTTCAGTAAAGTGAACTCACACATTTATCTTTTGTAGATGAAGGAATGAATGGAAGAAGCTAACCAACTTCTGCACTACCTGTATGATTTGTTCATGTGATTGATCATGGGTAGTTTAGCTAGATCATAAAACTCAATCCATCGGAGTGACACCAGATTACAGTTTAGTCCTCTTACACCGTCTATCACAAGCCGGATGCTTGCATATGAACCTTTGCCTCATTGACTCCATGGGACCTTACATTGTGGGAACCCAACTAAGTTTTTAGCATCTTTCATTAACTGGAAATAAAAAACAAAAACAAAAGAAAAACACTGTAATTATCCTGTAATCGTATCTTAATCTCACTGCCATTTCAAATTAAGGGAAAGAAAAAATTGAAAACCACCTGAGTCAACGAAATATCCTGTAATCATACGACACGGAAATGAATTTAAATAATTAAATTAAATTCAACATTTGGCTTGATTGATATTGGTCGAATATTTCCAATCTTTCTTTTCCCGGGGAAACAAAAGCGACTACATGGAATTCTATTTTATTTATTTTCCTTCATCTTCTAGGCAACCAAAACAAAAAAAAAACAAAAAATGCTAGAAAAGTTGATGAAACAAACTACAATAAGCTATAAACATTAAAAATTAAATGACCAATTTAAAACAAAAATATTACATGCGACTAAACTTTGAAATTCCGAGCAGTCTCCAAGCGAGTAAACTTTGACATGCATACAGAAAAGGGAATTAAAATTCAAAATCTAAAATGGATCCCAAAACTGAAAGTTTTTATTTTAGAAAAGAACTTACACTGGAGGACAACCCACTAAGAGATGATCATCTTTACCTCTAGGGTCGAGGTGCAATTCTGCCAGGCTTGGCCGAAAACTGGCCAAAAAAATCTGTGGTCACCGTTTCTTAGATCTGAAATTGAGGAAATCCGGCTATGAATTTGTAGAAACTAACTTGGGGGTTCGAAAGAGGACAGAAAAATGATTATGGAGGTATAATTTGACGGTCGTTGGTGATCGAGGGACGGCGGTGCTGTTGCGTGCAGAAGAAGGGGGAGAAAGAGGATACGGGCGGGGGAAAGGAAGGTAGCTGAGGACAAGGAGAGTTTGAGAGAGAGTGGAAAGAGAGAGAGGCGTTAAGTAGAGTAAAAGTAAATCTAAAGGATAAAAAAATAATATTTATTTAAATATATTAAATTAGAGGGCACAAAAGCCTTTTATTGTGTGTTTATAAATTAATAAAATAATATCTACAGAGTGGAAAGAGAGAAAAGTGTTAAGTAGAGTAAAAGTAAATCTAAAGGATAAAAAAAATATTTATTTAAATATATTAAATTAGAGGGCACAAAACCCTTTTATTGTGTGTTTGTAAATTAATAAAATAATATCTATCTCTGACATTAAAAGGACACATGCAAGTTGGACACAAAATTTTGTGTTCAAACCTTAGTAGGCACAAATACACAACACAAACTAATGTGCTTTTTTGTTAGAGGGCACAATTGAGATATTTGGGTGTTCAATGGACCTTATAAAGCACAATTATGTATTTGTGCTCAATGAAAATGAGAAGGGCACAAATCAATTGTGTTCTTAGCCCATTTTTCTTGTAGTGCACGATTTCTGTTCAAATGTTTTGCATCGGCGGACGTTGAAATATGTATCGAAAATGCTATTTAGGGATCGGGATCATTACCTATGGAAACAAAAAGGACGCTGATTCTCTGCTCCTTTTTTCTCATACACCTCTCATCCTCTCCCATTTGTGAGTTTACGGTTAAATCACGTTAATATTTTATATTAATTTTTATAGAGATAATAAGACAAAAAGACGTGGCTTAACCGTGACCACACAAATAGGAGATGATGAGAGGTGTATGGGAAAAAAAGAGTAGAAAATCTGCCTCCAAACAAAAAACCACAAGATTGTTGAGATTTAAGCTGCATACTAGCTTGAAATCTACATTACAGATGACTATCTTGCAAATGCAATTGAAGAGAATGATGAAATTGAAGAACAGTGAAGAACTTCCTAATTTTAGTAATAGCCGTTAGAGTTTAAGTTGTAACGGCTAGTTTCTTCTTTCTATTTTTAGTAAATAGCATATATGTTGCTCTTATCTTTTAGAGTCGTACTGTGTCTTTTGATCTTCTCCCAAGTGGAAGGATCACAACCTCTGATGGCCTGAATGGCTGGAGATGTGTCATTACTCCCTGAAATGTAGGATCTGAGCAATGGACCAAGTTAGGATTATAATCTTGCATTTCCCTCTCTTCGATTTCAATCAGAATTATTAGAACTTCTCTCTTTGTGTTTATCTCTCACCATTGTTTTATGTCACAAAGCTTTGATCTTTATTGTTACTCCTATCATTACATGCTTGACACCATTTCAACATGGTATGTCACGCCTCGATCTCGACATATGTCCAAGATCAACAAGTGACATCACCAAGTATCGGTATATCTAACATAACCCACCTCCGGGATATGTCCAAAGCATAATTCAAGATTCGAATTGTGTAGTAATTTTCGTACACTTTATGGCTGCATCTAACCTCGTCGTTAGACTGCGTACGTACCCTAAATAAGGATCAAGCCATTCGTAGTTCATCATTCACTAGACTTGAACATTCATCACATAAACCACTATGTCCCAACATAATACCACGATTCAGGCATGCAACATCCCAAGGAACATTCGACGAAGCACAATAATATTCTCTAGTCATCTTGCCATTCACACACACATATGCTTTCCAACACCATCCAATAATCACACAAATCAATAACACATACAATACATCAAAATACAGGGCTAGAGTGACACAGTTTGGCCGAAGCCTACATCTCTAAAGCTGATATCAAATCCAAGGATCCAACAAGTCAAATGATGCGATTTCGGACCACTTAACGAAATCCATCAACATCGGGTTCCAGACCACTCAACAGAACCAAGACACCAAAATGGATTCCGAATCACTCAACGAAATCCAAACTGCAACGCTCCGCCCTGACTTATTAAATTCAGGGAAATGATATTGGTGATGGCCTAGAATAAACTTCGTCTTATTTAGCAAATGTTAAAACATGATTCTTTCCTAATTACCAAGGCATATGCATAGATTTTCTTTTAAATATAAAATTACTTCCACTAACTCAACTTCTCAACATAAATAAATTCTTGATTATCAAACTATGAATTACTCACAAAATCTATAACCCATCTCATTTTCCAAGAACATAAGGTTATGTGTTGTAAACGAATCTCTCAATTACTCTTCTTAGACCAATTCCAACGTATGATTATCCTCGGTTATTTTTAACTATCACCAATCATAATTATTTAATTATATGCCTTACTTCCTTCCATGGTCTATAATTCATAAGTTCCATACCGAATGTACTACTTATATTTTCACTTTGTCACTTTCTCCTTTTATAGATAAATTCCCATTCAAAACAAATTTATTCTCGAAGCGTTTAAGGTTGCATCTAACATTGTTAGACTGCCTACGTACCCTTGAGCGGGATCAAGCCTTTTGTAGTTCACAATTCCACAAATTAAATCAAATCCGAATATATTCATTTAATTCCACATATACCACAATTGTATTAATATTCAAACCACGACAGTTAGATCTCACAAGCATAATTAGTATAATGAGATTCGCATAAAATCACAATGTCGGCTCCATGGCCATGCGCCGCCTCACCCGCGGTGGCGGTTGGTCACTCCGACTCACTGGAAAATTCAACTATTTCTAAAAATTCTCAAAAATTACAGAAATGAAGATCTCAAAGAGTAGAACAAATTTTATACCTAAGGCCAAGTCCAATTTGGCCTGAAAAGGCTCGAATTTAGCCCAAACCTGCCGGAAACCCTATACTTGTGTGGCCTCAAATCGTCACCTCCGGTGCTCCGCCGCTCCTACAGTTGTTTGGGCTTTGTTTTAGGCCTCAAGAAAAGTCTAGTAATGGTGGTAATTGGAGGGAATCATTTCACAATTGGTGGAATTCGGACAAGGGTGGCTGCGACACCCACAGGTGTTTTGTCACCAAACCACCTCCAAAACCCTTATGTTTTTGGGTGGAATTGAGATAGGTGAGGTATGGTAACTGTTTCCAAGTGGTGGGTGGTGGCAATTTCACCGTGAAACACCACGAAGGGCGTCGGTCCTTCTCACCAGGTTGGGTCGGGAAACCACCTGCACCCCCCTTTCTTTTTTCATTTTTTCTTCCCCTATTCTTTCTCTCTTTTCCTTCCTTTTCTTTCCCTGATTGGCCTGTGACTCTCCCTTTCTCTCCTTCCCTTTGCATCCCAGCCACACACATGGCTTCTCAGATCCTTGCTCCAGCAAATCTGGAGCCTTCCAGATATTAATTAAATGACCATTTTATCCCTAACTTCAATCGTTAATAACTTTTTCGTTACAACTCCGTTTCACGAACGATTTTGCGCCTACACGTTCGTGAGATCGAGCTCTATTCAAAAATATATATTGTGACCTCAAAAGGTTTACGAATTTTAAATAATAAACTTCCAAACTTTAAACTTCGTAAATTATAAAAATTTCCCAAATCTATTTTCATAACCATAAATCAATTTTTTTGTTATTTATTTTTTCGATTTTCTCCACATATTCATAATTATGAGTATATAATTCATATATTTAAGTTTTCAGGGTATTACACAAACCAAGATACAATTTCGGACCACTTAACGGAATTGCGGAGTACAATGCATATCAAATCACTCAATGAAATCCAAGCTGGATACGATTCTGGACCACTCAACAGAATCGCAGATCACAAGGGATTTCAGACCACTCAATTAAATCCAGACAAAACAAGGAATTGGACCACTCAACAGAACCCTAGTGGAAACCCAGTTCTAGATTAATCAATGGAACCAAGCAAAAGTCCAAGGAATGTAGCAACAGCTCAAAGAAACAATACAAGAACCAAGTACTCAATTTAGAAGGTTGAACGAAATGAAACAAAGAGCAAGTACTAAGTTTAGAACAGATCAACGAAGCAAGATATGAAACGATATCGAAGCAACGAATCCCCATGAGAGTGGGTTAACGGTCCACTACTAGCCTTCACATTTCATCACATCATACCAATCATACAAATCAAACCACATTCCACAAACATGTTCAATGCACAAATCAAAACATACTTAATAAACAAGTATAATATACTACGATGCACAAATCAAACATACCAGTACAAAGAAATAGAAGAAAAAGCAGCCAAGCACACAAGCTGCACATGCAAATTCTGGAGAATGACCGCCAAGTACTGCGTATGTGCCAGTAACGAATGCAATCACCATTGCCATCAAAGCCAACATTGTCAAAGTTACTACCATTTCAAACGTAGAAGAGATCTGGGTCATGTACTTTACTTTGTGTGAATGGAGGAATACAGGAGCACCAGGACAAAACAACTAGAAATGACCATGGCTAGTGCATCTGTTATAACAAATGCTTTGAACGCTGTGTTTCTTGATAGAATCGGGAAACCCTGGTCCAATCCTCTTTCGCTTTGGTAACCACTGGGCATGGTAAAACCCACAGCAAAGGTTACGGTTGCTATCAGTGTAGCCACCACCAAATGGGTTTCTCTTGCTTTCGTTAAGCTTACTCCAGTGTCTTTGTCACCTTGGTGTTCCTCCTCCACTTCATTGACATCAGCGTTGTGGCTTTCAATTCTGTAACTTGGTCTATCACCCCTCCTTTGCAAATCTTTTTTTAAATCTTCCTGCAAGACATAGAAGATTAATGTTATCTTCACAGACAAATCTAAGGATGAAGTTTATTACCACCCTTATTATTGGTTATGTAATTGTATGGACAAGTTATCCTTATTTGGATAGCTTAGGATTTACTTCATGGACAGAGCCGGAAAGGTATTTTTTTAGTGGGGTAACATAATAACAGGTTTGTCTTCTGTAGTCCAGTGAGTAGCTCGACTTTTTAAACAATTTCATCATTCGATTTCTTAACATCAGTCTTCACTGTCCAATTTAGGACTATTGAGTAGTCCCAAACTGTTGATGAAAAATTGCATAATAACGTAAAAGAAAATTAGAGGTGATACATACCAGCCCAAGTGTGTTGCTTACGGTGTCCTCATTAGCTAGAATGGTGTCGAAAGCGTTTAAGTTTTTCTTGTTGAATGATATTATATCAATTTTAGCATCAAGTATAAAATCATAGTCCCTGAACCAAGAATAATGAGCAAGGTAATGGAGAGGTGCATTGCCATTAGCATCCTTGCCATTTAAGAGGATGTTGCTAAGCCACAGATCCTTTAACACAAAACGAACTACGTCAACTTGACAGCTCTTTATGGGATAGTGAAGCACATTCTGACATCGGTTGTCGACCAGTTCACAAACAATCAGGGCATTGCCGCATTAGGTAAGAAGCTCTTTCATTATCTCTAGATGGCCTTTGGACGCTGCAAAGTGAAGAGCTGTGCACCCATCATGGTCAGCAACGCAGGAGGTAGATTTATCACATTCCAATAGTTGCTTAACCATTGAAAAGTATCCAAAATCTGCAGCCATGTGAAGCGGAATGCCTCCTTGTTCGTCTGCTGCTTTTGCCAGAGTTCTATCCGATTTTCGTAATGCTCTTGTCATTACTTAAGTATAAAATGAAAAACAAAACACAAATAATTACTTCAAGACACATGTGTTAAGGAATCATGTAATGACAGATAAAAGGAATTAAAAAAAAAAATATTTTCTATATACATTTACCTTTATCATTGCGGATAACTGCAGCGTGCAAAGCCGTTCTACCAATTGGGCCTCCATAAGTTGGATTTTTGTAATATTCAAGTATGTGAAGACAATAACGAGTGTATCCCCTCTTGACAACTAGGTAAAGAGTGTTGGAAAATATTAGTATTTAGGTTTATTTTTAGTATTTGGATTTTGCTTGTTAGTTTAGGATTTGGGCTTAGCTCATCTGAGTTAAGGTTTCTTAGGTTTAGTTCCCTATAAATAGAGCTTGTAATTTAGTTTGAAAATCAAGTCATTCACAACGTAGCCTCTTTGGTTATGTAGTCATCATTGCAATCTTTCGCTCACTCAATAAAAATATGTTAGTTTATAATTAGTTTGTTCATTTGTTAATCGTGCACTTTGATATTCAACTTGGTATCGGAGCAGGTTTGATCTTTCGAGATTTAATCTGCCCTTGATTCGTATCAGTTTGTTTGTCCGTCTTGTTTGTTGTTCCGTTTGTCGTTGGTTTAGTTTGAGGGAAAAAAAAAGAGGTTGTTCGTTCGTTTTTTTGTCCCGTACTCCGTTCTCTGACTTGCACCCACGTAACCTGGTCCGCATACCCACACCACCATCTGCTCGCACCCAAATCTGCACCATTGAACACTGCAACCTGTAGGAGCATCCCACAAGTCTCTATTGCTGCAAAGAAAAAAGAGGAAAACGGAGAATGGTATTAAAAAAAGGAAAAAAGGGGGGGGGGTTAAAAAAAACAGAACAAAAATTGGTTGATTGTTTGAGGCTTAGGCCCACACGGGCTTGGTTAGATTTTTTGATTGTTTGTTCGGAAGTTGGAATTAGCATCGGCATCGGCATTAACACTGGAATTTGAAGTCTTGCATCCACATCTACTTTGGCAAATCCATGTCGTGTATCGCCATGAGTTTGACGGGGGATGTTGGAAAATATTAGTATTTAGGTTTATTTTTAGTATTTGAGTTTTGCTTGTTAGTTTAAGATTTGGGCTTAGCCCATCTGAGTTAGGGTTTGTAGGTTTAGTTCCCTATAAATAGAGCTTATAATTTAGTTTGAGAATTAAATCATTCACAATGTAGCCTCTTGAGTTATATAACCATCGTGGCAATCTTTCGTTCACTCAATAAAATTATATTAGTTTATAGTTAGTTTGTTCGTTTGTTAATCGTGCACTCTGATATTCAACTAAGAGGAGTCTCGCCGGCATCATTAGCAGAGTACGAAAACTCAGTGTCTGCTTTGGTTAATATCTCCACCACACCAAAGTAATTAAAGCGGACAGCTTCGTGCAGTGCTGTGTCCTTGTTGTTGGTTTTTCGGATGAGCTTTTGCTCCTGCGAGGGGGCATTTTCTGATGAGATCGCACAGCCTTGCTCAAGGTCGCCTTGAGAATTAGTTTTTGTAGCTAGGAGGAGAGCTTTAACTATACCAGCACGGCCATATCTTGCCGCAATGTGTAGGGCAGTATCACCACTCTCGTTCTGCTGCCATAGTAATGCTGGACACATTTTAAGGATACCGTCCAGAGTTAGAGATGGGCAAATCCCCATTGGTTATGGGTAACCTTGGTTATGGGTAACCGCGGTTATCCGCCCATTTAAATTAAACGGTTACGGCTATGGGTAATCGTTTAGATAAATAAACGGTTATGGGTATAACCGTTTACCCGCTAAATTTAAATGGACGGTTATGTGTATTAACTGCGGTTATAACGGTTACCCATTTATGTTAATAGATATATAAAATTAAAAAAACAAAAAAACCTAATCTGTAAGAATACTGTCTTCGCTCTCTCCGCCAGAAAGCCAGGACCGCCGTCAGCCGCCCGCCGCTTGTCTCTCCCTCCTCGCTGCTATCTTTCATCTCCGCTGCTCATCTCTTTCCTCGCTTGTCTCTCTCTCCCCACTGCTCCCTCTCATCTCCACCGCTCATCTCTCTCCTCGCTGCCCACTCTCTCATCGCTGCTTATCTCTCTCTCTCCTCGCTACCCACTTTCTCATCGAATGCATTGGCAGGTTTCGCTCAGAACACCCATACTCTCAAACTCCTCTGGCAGCTTTGCTATCTTGTCCTTTGCGTCCTCCATAGCCCAGCCAGTCCCACCTCCTCAACATCTCAGAAGCCTCTCGCTAGCATGACGAGCAGAAGTTAGAGATTGAGTCGATCAAACAGTCTCACTTCCACTGCTATTTAGTGGCAACTTGCTGCCAATTTCTTCCAAATTCAGAGGAACTAAAACATCATCAATTACAGCCCTAGCCAGAAAAAGAGTAAGCTCATTCAAAGCATCCAAAATGTCCAATTCTCTATCCTCTACAAATTCCAGAAGCAAGACAAATCCATTAACTATGTCCTCGGCTGAAAAGATCTCGATGTGAAGGGCAGAAAGCAAAACAGATGCCATTTCCTTTTCACGGTTCTTGCGATCCATTACAAGGCTTATCAACTTCTTCAAGAATAATGGATTATATTGAGGTGCCCCAATATGTTTGATAGTATTAGCAAATATGTTTGATGGACTCAGAAGTATTAGTAGCTATAAGTCAGATTGTAATTAACCTTCTTGTTTGTCTTTATTATTTCAATTATTGGAGTTGTAGAGGTTACGGTAAAAAAAAAATGTAAATAGGCGCAAAAAGGTATAAATGGGTTAAAAAATCAATAAACGGGTAAACGGTTATGGTTAAATGGGTACGCGGTTATAAATATGGTTAACCGTTTATAAACGGTTATGGGTATGAGTATAACCGTTTAGGCAATTACCCAACGGGTAAACGGTTATGTGGGTATGAGTATAAACGGTTATGAGTAAATAACCGCAATTACCCGCCCGCTATAACCATTGCCCATCCCTATCCACAGTGTTCGTTGACTTGAGTATCTCATCCTCAGATTCTTTGTACGTTGGGTGCCTATAGCATGCTGTATAGATATGAAGGACTGTGTTCTTGGTTGCAGTCAAATTTTTGTCCAGATTCTCGCCATGTTCCTTAAGGACATCGAGATTGCCTTGTTTTGCACCGTTGAAAGCATCAGGATCCATGCTACTTATTAAAACTGTACTATTGTTGCTTTCTAATTTTGCAGCTTTGCAGCTTTTTGGATGTCGGTCTGATCTGCTAGCTCGATCTGGTCACCGACCCGATCGGTTGGATGTCGGTCTGACTGATACTAGAGGCATCCATGTTGAGGGCGAGAAGAGTAATGCAGGAGGGAAGAAAGGAAAAATTACAAGCGGCCAGTTCTGTTGACTAGTTCAAGCTGCAACCTGTTGGAAGTTGTGTTGAGAAAATTAGAGTACAAAATAAGTAAACAAATGTTGTAAAATTGACGATGTGTGCAGTGGAATAAATAAGCAAGACGCAAAATTTACGAGGTTCCTCTACAGTCAGTGTGACTGGAGTACATCCTCGGGGCAGCAGTAGTGCTTTCATTATATTTTGGAATAGTAGGAGTACAAAGATAACTCTCTCTTATTCTCTCCTTCCTCTTCCTTTCTTCCCTCTCTCCCGTATTACTTGTGTGTGTGTGTGTGTGTGTGTAACCTCTTCTTATTCTTTGGCCTTCCTTATATAGGCAAATGAATAGACAAGATGTTAAATCAAAACCTACCACACTCACTTAATGCTTTCACCTATTACATACATTAAGCCTTTACCTACTATACCAACCACACTCACTTAATGGACATCCATATTTACATCTATATTTACAACAGTCCTCCTTGGATGGCCATAAGTCTTCGATTGACTCGTTAAAATCTTAATCTGTTTTGGATGCTCCCCCTGATGAGTATCTCCCCCTGATTTCAAATCATTTAGGCTGATAGTTGATCATTCTGTTTCGATCTCTTAGCGAGAAGAGTTACCAACAGAGTTGCTTTACTAGTAGTTAACTTTCCACAGGCTTATTCTTGAACAGGGTTGGAGGGCCTTCTTCTTGCAAGTGCTCCTCAGCTTAGTTGAGGATGAATCAGCACGTTGTCTCCACATGCTTCAAGTAGTCCGGTCTCCACGCAGGTGTGGCATCTTCTTTTGCAGTATTTTTCCTCTAATGCAAAAATTCCCATGAAAACAATTGGAGATGCCGCTCCAAAACATTCAATGTGGAGATTAGCTATGCTGCAAAAATTCCCATGAAAGCATCAGAACATCACTTCTCAGCAACTCATCATGTTTTCCAGCTTCCAACATCAGTTGAAGATGACTGCTCGAGAGCAATGCTAGGTAAGCAATCAGGGAAGGGTTCCAGACAATCAGTCCCAGATCGGAAGCTTGACTCCAAGTGGCGACTGATCGCTCTCTTTCTCCTTGTCTTGCAAGTGATAACAAAGACAAAGAAAAAGACATGGAGAAAGCATGATATGAGATACTCTTACTCTGGATGACTAAGTTTGTAGAGGTACTCTAGGGGATGAAGAACACTGAGTAACTCGAGAGTTTTCTTTGGGAATACATTTTCGGAAATGAAGAAGTGCTGAGGGAGTTTGCCTTTGCTAATGGAAGGCGAAGGTAGACGTTTATAGGAATAATTCTTCACAACCGAAACTATTCCCTTACCCCTGTCGGCAGCCGGTGGATGGATGAACAATACAAGTTACGCGCTTTCTGACAAAGCTGTCCGTAATTTCCACAAAGCTGACAGTGCATGTGACGAGTGACAACAATTCTGGAAAAGCTGACCTCGTGATTTCTGAGCAGACCCGGCTTTTGAGAGAGGTGTCCGACATTTGAGAACGGAGTCCGGCTTTTTAGAAAAGAACCCGGCTCTTCGATTTGTGAGATTTGCCTCTTCGATTACTGAGTGATGCCTCATCGATTTTTTTATTTTTATTTTTATTTTTATTTTTATAGAGGCACTCATTTGGTTCCACAGCACCCTGAATTGCCAAAACACTCTCTTCTTGCACTTGTGAAATCTTCATCTCTCCGATCTCTTTTTTTTTTTTTTTTCTCAACACCTTCGAAAAATGTCTTGCCCTTCTGACCGTTGCCTTAACTTGAATGTCGGGGAAGACGTTGACATGTCTTCTCCAGACAACATATGGCACCCATCCTTATTATCCCCTAACGGTCCTCTTACAATTGGGGATTCTGTGATGAAGAATGACATAACCGCTACGGTGGTAGCGAAGAATCTTCTCACCCCCAAGGATAGCAGGATTCTTTCCAAGCGATCCGACGAGTTGGCTGTTCAGGATTCTTTAGCCTTCAGCATTCAGTGTGCAGGCTCTGTATTAAATATGGGCCAACGTCTTCTTGCTCGATCTCGTCAGGTCGAGTCTCTGATGGCTGAAGTGGCTAGTCTTCGGCAAGAGGTCAGAGGACTCAGGCTCGAGAATAAGGAGTTGCACATGCTCGCAACTAGTTACTCCACCAGCATGAAGAGGAAGCTGGACCAGCTGCAGGAGTCTGAAGGTCGGATCCAGAGTGATCATCAAAGGTTTATGGCGTTACTCCCGAGGTTTATGTTACCTTCGTCATCTGGAGTTGCACCAAGTGTTGAGGCTCCGGAGAATCCAACTCTGGCTCTTCGTCTTTCAGGAGCTCCATCGACTGCTGAGGCTCCACATGAGCAATCAAGGCTCCCTCATGTTTATCTGTACTTTGTATATATATATTTTTTTTTCATAATTGTAGCTCATGTGTATGCACATATCTGTAATTTCTTTGAAATATCAATAGATAAGCTTTATTTCATTCAGTGTGTTGTGCCAAATACAATAAAGCATATTCTTCACTAAGATGTGGTACTTCTGGACCAAATATCAATTTATCAGTTCCCTCGTGAAGATAAACGATCGTTCTTAGTGTCTAAATCATTTGAGTATTCAACTCATAATCTTCAATCCATATGATTCTTTAATATCATAAACATCATGGATAAGATTCGTGTTGGCATATTGTTCGATTCTGCTGTTCAAGACAATATCTCTCTCAACACTTTACAAATTTTCTTAACTCTTCAGGAGTCCCAATTTAATATCATCAACTCTTCAGGAGTTCCAATTTAGTATCATCAACTCTTCAGGAGTTCTAATTTAATGTCATCGACTCTTGCAAGAGATTTTAGTATGTTGCAACAATATCATTATGATAGTACTCACTAAGGCAATTTATACCATCCATTGGTACTGAGTACATAATTTATGCTTTATCCTTCTAGGACTTACTTCAAGCAATCTGAATCCTTCAGAGATTTTCTACACTTCATGACACATTTTCTTTTGAAATTTATACAGAGCAATTTGCTCCCATGTATACTTGAGGGATTTACTTATGGAGATATGATGTGGGCGACTCACAACCCTTCGTATATAATTATCCATTCATATGAACTCGTTTACAGGAGTATAATTTCAGGTTTCAATTAGTAACCTTGTGTCATATCATGTGAGTGTAATTCACTGTATTACAAATGCCCATATGTAACCTCTTTGCTTCAACATCTTTTGGCTATTTGTATTATATTCAAATATATATAGATCCATTTTTCCACGTTCTTACAAGATTGTAATGGAATTGCCTTTCTCCATTTTTTTGCCAATAATTTTTCCTTTCGTCGACGAACAAAAGAACGTGACTCATTATCAACACAGCTTATTGATGAAATTTAGTAGCTACTTATAAAAACCAAATTTACCATTGGTTATCATCAATTCGTGATCCCATATTCTCATGTGCATGCGCATGCATAAAAAGCTTTTCATTTCTTTGGATATCCATTGCCTATTCAAGGGCATTACACTATCTCTTCCAGGATAGCCATAATTTAGAGAATGCGGATCATAACCTCTTCTTGAGCGTTATAAAGCTTGGATTTTAATTTCCACTTCGGGAGTTGAGTCATTGGAACCTATACGTCTATCATGCTTCATGCATGAGACACCAACATTCCCATGTCCACGGATTGTCATTCTGGAACATTTATCCATGCGGTGACTGTCATGCTTCCAGCATGTAACAGTTATGCTCCGGGAATGCAATAATTCTTTAGTGCCATATTCTTTTTCTTTCAAAGGACTGAACCTTTTGAGTCTGAGGGTCTGCCATGCTTCAGGCGTGCAACAGATAAATCATTTGCTGCCACATTATTTTGTCCAATAGGGACATCAATTCTTGTAGGCACATTTGCAGCAAGTATATGTGATTTCATCACTTTTGTTACATCATTCAATTATTCTTACTTCATTTTCTCATTGATTTATTCGTGAATCAAAATAAGACAAATTCACTTCGTTCTTCTGGAGCGGTCTTTTCTCATCATTCTTCTGGAACGATGTTATTTTCTCCCCCTAATGGTGGGAAAACTGTCTTATTAAAATCATAGTTCGCAAATCATGCGGTAAATATATCCCTAGTAAAGGGTTCAAAATATTGAATGATGGATGATAAATCAAATCCAACATAAATTCTTAATTTGCAATGATGCCTCATTTTAATACGTTTGTGGCATTGCAATAGGCACATAGATAACATAACCAAAAAAACTCGTAAATATGTAATGTTTAATTAGTGCCCAAACACGAGTTATACTAAGAAGTATTAGTGGTTGGCAACATGTCTCAACCGAACTTTAATAGTGCATCACGTAACATGGTATGTCCCCATGTAGAAAACTTGGCAATTTCGTTTTCATGAGCAGAGCACGGGTAATCAATTGCATCCGTTTAATAAATGCTTCTGCTAAACCATTTTGAGTACGGACATGAGGAACATGGTGTTCAACATCAATGCCCAATGTCATGCAATAATCATCAAAACTTCGAGATGTAAGCTCTCCAGCAAACATGTATTATATTATCATTTACATACATCAAGGAACTTCTAGTCCTTATTTAATTGCCTATGAATTGGTACTTTCATGGTTTTTATTACAATTAAGTTGTGGCACTTCGGCTCTTCAAACTTAAAGTACTCATCAAGAAACTTCATGTCTGATCTCTGAGGATCAAGGGTCTTCATGCCCAATCTTTTTGCATGATGGAACTTCTGGTCCAATCATTTTTATATGATGAGGATCAAGAAACTGCAGGTTCTAATCTGATCAAGGAACTTCGGGTCCTTGTTATACTCATCGTAACAAAAGGAGTACAATAAATTAAATTAAAGTAATAGGCAATAATTCCAACCATGGTAAATAAATTGCTTTTAAGTAAATAAAGCTTGTGATAAGGGCTTTGATTCAGCACCATTCACATAAATCAAAACTTAACGCAATAGGCGGTAAAACCGTCCATGGTAAATAAATTGCTTTAAAGTAAATAAAACTTGCGA
This sequence comes from Crataegus laevigata, assembly GCA_963580275.1. Taxonomy (NCBI): domain Eukaryota; kingdom Viridiplantae; phylum Streptophyta; class Magnoliopsida; order Rosales; family Rosaceae; genus Crataegus; species Crataegus laevigata. The sequence continues at coordinate 32,515,148 of OY756942.1, read as the reverse complement.
ATGGATTTTAAACCAACACCATTCACATAAATCAAAACTTAAAGCAGTAGGCGGTAAAACCGTCCATAATAAATAAATTGCTTTAAAGTAAATAAAACTTGTGAATGGATTTTAAACCAACACCATTCACATAAATCAAAACTTAAAGCAGTAGGCGGTAAAACCGTCCATGATAAATAAATTGCTTTAAAGTAAATAAAACTTGTGAATGGATTTTAAACTAACACCATTCACATAAATAAAGCAATAATAGAAAATGGTGATGATTAAGTTTCCATTAATTTTCTTTTCTTTTCAAATGGTGCAACTCACCATTCCAAAACCTTTTCTTTGTCTGCCACTTATAAGAAGATCAAACCGTTAGATTTAGCTCAAATTTTAGTATGATATGGATAAGAGGATACCAAACAACTTTCGTGAAGAAACGGTTTCAATCTGAGCAACTGAAAATGGCGTTTTGGTACTCATAAGATGGCTGTCCAGTTTTCTGCGGAAATTGGAAACTGGTTTGGTATTTCAGACATATGTGACGATCGCACCGTTAAAGTTTTCTGAAATTTTAATATGTTGTAGATACTGGGAGGATGGACAACTTTCAAGAAGAAAGTTTTTCAATCCGAGGTCTGCAAGTTGGAGTTCCGAGGCTGTTTCCATGGCTATTAGATTTTCTACAGATTTTGAGTCCGTACCATTTTGCTTCTGCAAATGATGATATACAGTTATACAACAACATATACATATTTGCTTCAAGAAAATCAGTAGTACAAATATTTTAAGATGAAATGAAAAGATTTTCTTATCTGTGAGATTCCAGGCGACATAGGTGAACAAGATTTGTGGCGTTGTGCTTTCCACTGACACGAGAGCTTCTCGTGCTGATAACGTGTTGTAAAATTGACGATGTGTGCAGTGGAATAAATAAGCAAGACGCAAAATTTACGAGGTTCCTCTACAGTCAGTGTGACTGGAGTACATCCTCGGGGCAGCAGTAGTGCTTTCATTATATTTTGGAATAGTAGGAGTACAAAGATAACTCTCTCTTATTCTCTCCTTCCTCTTCCTTTCTTCCCTCTCTCCCGTATTACTTGTGTGTGTGTGTGTGTGTGTAACTTCTTCTTATTCTTTGGCCTTCCTTATATAGGCAAATGAATAGACAAGATGTTAAATCAAAACCTACCACACTCACTTAATGCTTTCACCTATTACATACATTAAGCCTTTACCTACTATACCAACCACACTCACTTAATGGACATCCATATTTACATCCATATTTACAACAACAAATGACTTGTATTACACTCACAAATATTACAACACAAACTCTCAAAGACACAATTTTAGATACTCGGGCTGACCATCGACATTGGCCGATTCTAGTTGAGTGCTAGTGATCTCAGTTGAATTATTATCCGTTTACAATAATCAAAGTGAGCTTTTTGGCCAATGCAGGCATCAGAAATTTATAAAATATGAAGGGACAAAAAAATGAATGGACGAATAACAGAGATGGGCAGATGAGATTTGAGTGGATCATGTGATGGGAATATTTACCCGGAAGGAACAACCATATGAATGTATGAGTTTAGGATCATTACTGTACTGGATGAGATTTGAGTTACTTAAATATTTTGTCTTTATTTAAATGTCTAGTATACTATGATGCACTCATGCAGGGATACTTGTGGTTGGTTGCGTATTCCGTATCCGATACTTGATTGAGTATGATATTTTTTTAATATTCTCAAATATTTGCCGGACACATACCATGGTCAATGAACACGGTTTTGACTTGATGGATACGCATCTTTCACATTTAGGATAATCGTATCCAAATTTTAGGGCACATTTACACTTTTAAAAGAAAAGATATTGAGCAGAAAATTAATAGGAGACATCTATAATTGAAAGTTGATGAATACAAAGAGCTTTTAATCTAATTAAAACAATGAATACTACTCTCACACTTCTACTATACTTAGGGGTAAATTACATAAAACTACCTCAACTATTGGATCATTAACAATTTCATACATCGTCTTTAAAAAGTTTCAATGTCATACCTTATCTTCGAATTTGTTGCAATGTCATACCTTTCGCCAGTTGTCTATCAATTCTTCTGTTAAATGTTGATGTGGCATGAGGCGGGACTCACTTTCTATTTAAAAAATTAATAAAATATTAACTAAACATTAAAGAATTAAAATTAAAAAACAAAAAACAAAACCCAGATCCCATCAACCCACCCCCTCCCCGAAACCCCATCCCCTTCATCATCCTCCCCATCCAACTTGCAACCCAGAAAGAAAAAAAAAAAAACCATCTTCTTCTTCCCCGACCCCCCTTCCCTGCAACCCACCCCTTTCTTCCCCCTCCCATCTTCCCCAAACCCACCGCACCCATCATCCACGTCCTCTTCCACACCCGTCCGGGCACCCACCCTCTTCCCTCCTCTTAAATCCACACCCACTGGGGAAGATGGGATCTGGGTTGTAGGGAAAAGGTGGTCGGGGAAGATGAAGATGAGTTTTTTTTCTTTCTTTTCTGGGTTGCAGGTAGTGCGTGTGGAGGAGGAGGTGGAGGATGGGTGCATGGTGGGTTTGGGGAAGACAGAAGGGGGAAGAAAGGGGTAGGTTGCAGAGAAGGGGGGTCGGAGAGGATGAAGATGAGTTTTATTTATTTATTTATTTATTTTTCTGGGTTGTAGGTTGGGCACGGGTTGGTGGGGAGAGATGGGAAGATGGGTGGGGGGAGGAGGTGGAGGATGGGTGGGAGTGGTTTTGGATTTGGGTTGCAGGGAGGGACGACGGATGTGGATGAAGGGGATGGGGTTTTCCAGGGGGTGATGGGATCTAGGTTTTTTTTTATATTTTATATTTTAATATTTTAATATTTAGTTTATATTTTATTAATTTTTTAAATTTTTTAATAGAAAGTGAGTCCCGCCTTATGTCACATCAGTATTTAACAGAGGAATTGACATACAACTGATGGAAGGTATGACATTGCAACAAATTCGAAGATAAGGTATGACATTAAAACTTTTAAAAATGAGGTATGAAACTGTTAATAACCCAATAATTAAAGTGGTTTTTGTTGTAGGCCTAATTGATTGAGCGATCTAGGGCTAGAGAGAGAGGGAGAGGCCGGCTATTGTAGAGAGAAGGGAGAGAGATTTAATTGTTGGGTGATATGATATTCATCCCATTGTGCCTCTATTTATAGTGATAGAAAGACAAAACCTTTTCCATAAGGATTACAACATAGAATAGGTAACTAACTCCTAATAGGACTATAAGATACATTCCTATATCTCATAGGATTTACACAATCATATTTCTATCCTAATTAGTACTACAACAGTTTTATATAATTTACCCTATATTTAAAGAGGATTAGATTTTTAACTTTTCTTCTCCAACTCTCAAATGTACTTGAATTTGAATGATGAATTATGTTTAAATTGTATAATAAATTTTTTATTGCTATATATATATATATATATAATTTGTCGTATTCATAGGATACCGTATCTTAATTTTTAAATTTTTTTTGAATTGTTGTGTTGTATCTTATCGCCATTATCCGTATCCTATGCATGCTTCATAGCCAATATGTATAAGCTGCATTTATTTGATTATTTATAATTCTGGAATCTCGAAATTTTTATTAAATAACTTAAAACCAACAAGTTTAAATAAAGGACAACATCACAAAATTAAAAGCAAGTGAAATATCTTACATCCTGCGTACAAACTTATGTACAAGAGAAGAGAGACTCGCCATCTCCTTTTACTTCTCAGAGTTTGGGAGGCAACCCGCTAATGATCCACCTATAGCAATTAACAAGTTACTCATCATCAACAAATAGCCGCGAACCATGTCTTTCAGTAGAGAGAAGAGAATTTGCGAAGACAAAGAAGAAAATGCAGCCAAGCACACAAACTGCAACGGCAAGTCCTGGAGAATGGCCACCCCAGTACCGCATATGTGCCGGTAATGAATGCCACCACCATTGCTATCAAAGCCCACATTGTCAAAGACACTACCATGTGAAAAGTCATAGATATCTGGTTCATGTAATTCCACTTTGTGTGAATTGAGGAATAAGGAGCACTAAGACAGAACAACTAGACATGGCCATGGCTAGCGTATCTGTTATAACAAATGTTTTGAACGCTGCGCTTCTTGACAGAATTGCGGACCCCTGGTTCGGTCCTATTTCACTTTGGTAACCACCGGGCATGGTAAAACCCGCTACAAAGGTTACAGTTGCTATTAATGCAGCAACTACCATATGAGTTTCTTTTCCTTTCTGTAAACTTTCTCCAATATTTTTCTGTAAACCTGCTGCAAAGTTTCTTTTGCTTTTTAAATCTTCCTGCAAGCCAGAGAATGTTGAAATGTAAGCTATGTTGCAGATTTGGAGAATCGAAGGCAGTATCTAAAGGACTCAAGAGTTCAACGGCTAGTTTTTGTTTAAATATGTAACGGCTAGTTTGAGAAAAAAGGCATAGGATCCTAGTTCTAAGAGTAGTTGTAGGGCTAGGATTAAGAACAAGTGAAAGGCTGAGATTTACACAACCAGCTGTCCAATTCAAGGACATGTACTCTCTGCAATTATTGCATATAAGAATGTAAGAAAATGTTGAATGAATATGGCAGTTTTGCAGCAATCATTTGCTGACTGTTGCACTTCTTAATATTTCTAATTCCCTTGGAATCTATTTTTTCGGTAATCATATATTTAGAATAATGGATGAGAAAATAACATAGTTGTGAACTCATCATTCTCGATATTCGAATTTAAAATCTTTTACTTATAAATGAAGAAGAAATTACTAGGTCATCTTACTAAGTCGTTTTAAAATCATTGAAATCAATTCATGACAAAATATATCTAGAATTACAAAGAATTTTTTTAAATTGCTTTTTGTAAAAAAAAGTTTAGGAGAAGAGAATTTTACCCCATCTTAAGGGTGTGCATATCACAAATCCCTGTGAGGACATACAATAACTAAAAACTCGTTAATTATGAGATTTGGGCTCACTTGGGCTTGTTTAATTAGACCATTGTCAAACAATGTAGGCCCAATGGGCCCAATTAAATCGGGGTTACCCAGTGGAGTTTTAGACCTGGGTCTATAGCAACTGACCCGGTTGCAGAGAAGCATAGAAAATCCGAAACGAAGGAGGAGGTGGTGTCTCATACGGATCGAGCAAGGAAGCAATCAGACATGGGAGAGGTACTAGAAACCCTACCGGCGCAACGGAGCTCCTTCGCGCTCCAATTGTATTCATCGTTGTCGTCGCTTTCCAATTCCTCTCTAGGTGGCTGGAACAGTTAAAGAAGGTAATTTCCTCGACTATTTTTAACTTGCATTCAAACAATTTAATCCTAATTTTTGTGCGAAATTAAGCTCTTAATCTTTTTTTTTATGCTTTAATTGCATTTTTTCTGAAATTAAAATTTGAATTTAGGTGATTTGTTTTGTTGGCAGGGAGGAGTTAAGAATGCTACGGCAACCCGATTGCGTGGAGAAATTAAAGACCTCTTGAAGGAGGCAGGCTCCTTGTCACAGTGAGTGATTTTTTTATTATTTAATCATATTTTTCTCCAATTTATCAAATGGAATTTTATAGTATCAGGTGTTAGTTTGGATTATTTGCAGTTGCATGATCTTTGTTTTTGCCTGAATCCAGGCCGTCGACTTTTGCGCAAGCTGCAAAACTTCGGAGGATGGCAGCTGCTAAGGAGAAAGAACTTGCAAATTGTTAGTTTGCAACTCCAGCCCTTGGATTATTGGTTTATGTTGATCATATGTATAATTATATACAGGCATTCCTAAAACACGGATACTACGTATATATAATTGCAGAGAGTAATTATATATGACATCCTTGGGCTCAAAGTTGTGTTTGTATAATAGCGTCCACGCATTTTATGAGTATGATGTTGTTAAGCAAAGTATTGAATGGCTACTACAGTTTAAGTTGTTGTTCAATGTCGTTAGCGTCTAGCTGTCCCGATACAAAAATTTCATACAGAGAGATGAGTTTAGTATAAGTTTAGTATTGTCTCACTGCCGATTAGGTGAATCTGTGACTTTGAAATTTAATTTCCCGTCTTTCTTCAGTCCATTGTCACGTCCCTCTCTTCTGTTGTACCGCATATACCTTAATGTTTCTACACCCTCTTTTTCCCCGCTTTACCTTTCAAATTTTCTGTCGGTACTTGCAATTCTCTTTCCTAAATGCCATACGATTTCAATTTATGTACTATAATCATTTTGTCTCGAACATTTTAATTTATTTCGATCATTACAATTTTGTGTAGTTATTATGAGTTGATTCTAACATATTACGTGCCTTCCAGATCAAGAATTACAAGGCAGGGAGATTAAACTTTCGTATGATTTGTATATGAGAATTTTGTTCATCTTAAAGGTAGTTCTCAGTATTTTGGACTTTTGAAATATTTATTAGCTTTCTTCAATAACAGGGACTTGCCTGAGCTGGGGTTCTTAATAGATACACTTGGTTGTCCATTTAGGTCTTGACATATATTGTGCTGGTTTGCTGGTTTTGGAGAGTTCCTGTTGCCTCCATATCACAACAACTTGTGCAACCCTTTGGTAACATGTTCTCGATCCAAATTTACTTTTCGAGTCCCCTCTTTCCTATTGAGACAGTACATCTATAACAATTTATAGAAGTTACTGATTTAGTCTCTTGTTGCCCTGCAGGGAAGCTGATATCATGGAGGGCCGGAGGAGTTGTGAACGAAAATGTTATGGTAAATAAAGTTGGAATTACTTTTGATCGTTAAGTGTCATATATTAAGGTGCCTTAAATAAATAATCTAAAAAATGCCAGTCTCTTATCACCTCTGTAAGAGTATCTATATTTGCTGGCACTCTAATGTCTCGTCAATACTATGTACTGTCACTTTCGTGTTTAGACTGCCGATGTTTGCATATTATGTATCTCGGGTGAGAAAGAAAAGAGATGTGCATTGCTTAGTATGCGATATAGAGAAATCTTAAGCATGGTTTTGAGTATTGCTTCTGATTATTCTTGAATTGTTTTTGCAGGTAGGAATTATTCCTTGGTTGATATTATCTACCAGGGTTAGCAAGTTTGTATGTCGACTTGCCAAGTTCTAGAGTTTAAATTATTCGTGTCCTGTAAAGTTTTTATTGTACCGACGGAAACATACCTACTCATTTAATTTGAACCAGTAGTGTGCATTACTCTTTCTGTTGTCTATGAAATTGAGTTTATCGTTGTATGCAGAAAGCTCACCTCTTGTGAAAATACGATTCTTTGAATTTATACAGCATAAGGAAATTCCAGTAAACATGAACAAGTTCAGATCGTGGAAAAATGTTTCAGTGCTCTCAGTTCTGGGCTCGGAGGTCATGATAGTGTTTATGAATTTTGTGTTTAAATGATTCTTGTTCTTGGAGCTGTGAATGACAAGGGATGGAATAAGGAATTTTCAGAACGGTGACGGCTAAAGGTTGTGCAAATGCAGCAGCTCTTACATCACAATACATATATATATATTTTTTGGTACATTGCCAACTCACAAACTTATCTACAACGGAGCTAGAAGACAAACAATTAACCAACACCGTTTGCAAATTTAATCTGGACAGTACATTTATTACTTGAATACTATTAAACTTTAAAACTAGCAAGCCGTTAATAAAAAAAAATATATATATATATAATTAAAAAAATATAAAATAAAATAAAAACCCCAAACAAACAGACAAAAGTAAACTTGTTGCTGCTTCTGCTACTTCTGTTGCTTCGAATTCCTGTTACCAGAAACGATTTAGGCTCCAACAGCTACCTGGTCAGCTGAGGCCTGTAAGTTGGCTTCGAGGTCCGCGGAGGCCTGTAAGTTGGCGAGAGCACCTTGTCAAACAGCGCAAGAATTGAGGAACCTATCAGCAACACAATGCCAAAATGCAAATGGTGCAGGTAATGCGGGGCCTTTAGTCTTTTTCTTTCAAGAGAAAGAATGGAATGTGCAAAGAAACAGAAGAAAAAGCAGCCAAGCACACAAGCTGCAAGGGCTAATCCTGGAGAATGACTGCCGAGTACTGCGTATGTGCCAGTAATGAATGCAATCACCATTGCAATCAAAGCCAACATTGTCAAAGTTACTACCATTTGAAACGTATCAGAGGTATGGATCATGTGCTTTCGTTTTGTGTAAATGGAGGAATACAGGAGCACCAGGACAGAACAACTAGACATGGCCATGGCTAGTGTATTTGTTTTGTTATAACAAATGCTTTGAACGCCGTGTTTCTTGATAGAATCGGGGAACCCTGGTCTGATCCACTTTCGCTGTGGTAACCACCGGGCATGGTAAAACCCGCGGCGAAGGTTACTGTTGCTATAAGTGTAGCCACCACCAGTTGGGTTTCTTTTGCGTTCATTAAGCTTTCTCCAGTGTCTCCGCTACCTTGGTTTTCCTCCTCCACTTCTTTGCCATCATCGTTGTGGCTTTTAACTCTGAAACCTGGTCTACCACCATACCTGCTTTGCAACATTTTTGTTATACCTTCCTGCAAGACATAGAAGATTAGTGTTATCTTCAAGGACAAATCAAAGGATGAAGTTTAGTAGCATCCTTATTATTGGTTATGTAATTATACGAATAAGTGATCCTTATTTAGACAACTTTGAATTTTCTTCATGGACGAAGCCAGAAAAATATTTTTAGTGAGTAACATAATAACAGGTTTATTATTTGTAGTCCAGGTCTACCGAGTAGTCCGACTTTTTAAACAATTTCACCATTCAAATTTCTTAACGTCAAAATTCACTATTTAATTCAAGACTACTTAGTAGTCCCAGATGGTTGAAGAAAAATTGGATAATAACATAAAAGAAAATTAGAGGTGATAAATACCAGCGCAATTGCCTTGCTTATGTTGTCATTAGCTAGAATGATGTCGAAAGCGTTTAAATTTTCCTTATTGAACGACATTATATCAACTTTAGCATCACGTACAAAATTATCCATTGCAAGGCTGGGATAATGAGCAAGGTGATGTAGAGGTGCATTGCCATTTCCATCCTTGGCATTTAAGAGGATGTTGCTAAACCACAGATCCGTTAACACAAAATCAACTACGTGATTGTGACCGCTCTTTATGGCATAGTGAAGCACATTCTGACATTTCTTATCGACCAATTCACAACAATCAGGGCAATGATTAAGAAGCTCTTTCATTATATCTAGATGGCCTTTGGACGCTGCATAGTGAAGAGCTGTGCGCCCATCATTGTCAGCAGCGTAGGCCGTAGATTTATCACATTCCAGTAGTTGCCTAACCGTTGATAAGTAACCAAAATCTGCAGCGATGTGAAGCGGAATAATTCCTCGTTTGTCTGCTGCTTTTGCCAGAGTTCTATCCGATTTTAGTAATGCTCCCGTCATTTCTTATGTATAAAAGGAAAAATAAAACGCAAATAAATACTTCAAGACACATGTATTAATGAATCATGAAATGAAAGATAAAAGGAAATTTATAAGAGAGATTTTCGATGCAGAAACCTTGTTGATTTTCAGTTTTAGATCGAAGCTCCTGATATTAATATAGTAATGTATTTTTATATAGGTTATTATATTTTTTAAATTAACATTTGAAATTAGTAGTTCTTTATATCAATGAGATTTTAAATAAAATCCATAATTTTTGGAATTAATAGTATTAAAATATAAACTATACTCCTGATATATTGTATATATAAACATGGTTACATTCTTAAAAACACAAAAACATTAATAAGTTTCTTCAATTGAACTTGACATGCTACATACATTCTCAAATCGATAAAAAAAAATGTACCCATACAAGTTTTAAAATGAATTAGAAAAAAAAATTGAATGAATTTTATATAAAGAAAAATGGGTACATTTTATATAAAAAATAGTACATTATACATATAAAAATTGGTATATTTAAGAATTGGCCCATTTAAGATTAAAAAAAATTTAAAAAATTATATGAATGAGTACATTTATGATTAAAAATTGAAATTCGTTGCACTTATATTAGATTAAGAATTTAATCGTGCAAATCATATCATACCTGGGATATCCATGAGATTCTATCATATCTCTTAGATAGATATTATCATATTAAATTTATAATCCTATTGGGATAAGGAATTTACCTTCCCTATTATTATAAATACAGGCACACTTAGGTAAAATAACTCACATCTCACAATTACACATTTCTCTTTTTCTCTTTTTGCCGCCACACTCCTTCTCTTCTCTTTATATTATTCAGTAAATTAGGGCTACAACAAAAATCCTTTTATAAAAACTAATAGGTACAAGCTTATTCTATTTTTTTATTTATCTTGAAACTATTTTGAATTAAAAATTAATTATGAGTGTTAATAAAGGTGTGGGTATTAAAACACTAATCAATTACTAATTTTTATTTTAAAAATCATGTAACTAGAAATGTAAAATTATTATTACATTAATACTAGGGATTTCGATTGAAATTTGAAAACTAACAAAGTCTTAGTCAATGAAGATTAATAACTAACAACTGAATACTAATTTTTCCTTTTTTTTTTTATAACTATTTTCTGTATACATTTACCTTGACCGTCGGGGAATATAACTGCAGCGTGCAAAGCCGTTCTACCATTTGGGCCTTCATAAGTTGGATTTTTGCAACCTCCAAGTATTGCATCACAGCAAGCACTGTATCCCCTTTCGACAGCTAGGTAAAGAGGAGTCTCGCCGGCATCATTTGCAGAGTAGGAAAACTCAGGGTCTGCGTTGGTTAATTTAAACGTCATACCACCGTAATTAAAGCGGACAGCTTCGTGCAGTGCTGTGTCCTTCTTGTTGTTGGTTTTCCTGATGAGTTTTTGCCACTGCAAAGGGGCATCTTCTGATGAGATCTCACAGCCTTGCTCAAGGTCGCCTTGATAATAAGTTTTTGCAGCTTGGATGAGAGCTTCAACTATACCATAACGCCCATATCTCGCCGCAATGTGCAGGGCAGTATCACCACTCTCGTTCTGCTTCCATAGTAGTGCTGGACACACTTTAAGGATACCGTCCACAATGGTCGTTGACTTGTGTTTCTCATCTTCAGATTCTCTGTCCGGTGGGACGTGTGGGTGCATACAGCATGCTGTATAGATATGAAGGACTGTGTTCTTGGTTGCAGTCAACATTTTGTCCAGATCCTTGCCTAGTTCCTTAAGGACATCGAGATTGCCTTGTTTTGCAGCGTTGAAAATATGAGGATCCATGCTACTTATTAAAACTGTACTATCGTTGCCTTCTAATTTTGTAGCTTCTTGGACGTTGGTCCGATCTGCTAGCTCGATCTGGTCACCGACATCGGTTGATGTTAACGGAGTAATAGGACTCTCAGACTGATGAGCCATATTGAAGGCATCCATGGGTTGGAATTTTTGTATCAAGCTAGAACATACACAAGACTTCAACAAGAGACATACAAGATTTGGATGAAGTTGGAAAAGAGAAGAACAAGCTAAGTTTCTGCGGAAAATTGTTTTGAGGTAAGAAAACTAGAAAGTTGGTGTTTGGCCTTTTGTTGATTTCAACGGGAGTAAATTTGAAAAGAGAGATTTTCTCTTCTTTTTCTTATTAAGGATGGGGTTCAATTTTCTGTTGTCATTGTATTCAATTGGCTCCGTAAAGAGCTCTTTTATATTACAAATTATACAACTAATATCTAATACTATTAACTACATGTTCCCTCTTTAATTGACAACCTTTATTATGAAGAGTAATTATCATTAACAATAGAGGCACTAGCATGTGAACAGACAGCAGCTCTTAGCAGCCCTTGTTGACACTCCCCTCAAGAGATTTTCTCTTCTTTTCAATAGCTTGTGAACCGACAGCAACTCTTAGCAGCCCTTTAGTGAAGTTTAATCGTAAAACGATGCGTGATTAAGAATGAAACAAAATATTACATCTTATAATTTATCAAGTTCTTTAAGAGAAGGGAATCCATTTTCAACAAAAGATTTCCTACGGTTGAGTGTGTAATTCCTATTTTTTGTTAAACACGAGTATTCATTCTCTTAAAAGACCTGTATGATATGAGTATTCTTTTTGTTAAAAAACTTGTACAATTTATATTGTCAATCTCTTGATGTGAAATTTTAAAAACATAACATAGTGACAAAGAAAGTTTATCCAAATGTTTCAAAAGAAAAAGAAAAAGAAAAAACGAAAGTTTATCCAAATCCGGTTGAGTGTTGACTCCAATTATTGGTGGTAGCAATGTTGGTCTCATTTTAACCTAATCTTTGTGGCACGTGAGATGATTTCTACTTTCTTGACTGCCAAGACACTACAGAAAGCAAAGGGCTGATTCAGCAGATATATAAAGCCGGCTCCAGTCCAATGGGCTTGGCCTAAAGCCCAAAATATTGAGCCCAAGCTCGTCCTCAAATTTGAGGATTGGATCAATGGGTAGGTTCAAAGCCCAAGAGACTGGTGAGTCACGGACCCAATAACGCTGCTGGGTCAACGGAGAGTCATATATATCAAAACTCTGAAAATCTGGTTTTCCCTATCTAACAATCGCAATTAGGGTTTTCTGGAGCACACTCAAATCCCCAAAGTTACAGTCTTTCGTTCTCCTTCAGAGTCTCCTTCAGAGACTCGAAGCTACCTTGGAATTTAAATCGCTGCAACCATGTGCGGATCGAGACGGTAAGCGTAGTTCGATTTTGTATGCATCTGTCTGTTTCTTGCGACAGAATTGATTTTTTGCTTTGTTTGTATCTCTGAAATCTGTGGTTGTTTATCTTTGGACATAATTGATGTTTTTAATTAGGGTTTTGATGATTCTTGGATTAGGAAACTCAATCAAATAGATAAAATTGATCAAGAAAATTCAATCAAATAGGTAACATAATTGGGATTTTTTCGAAATCAAAGTAGAACACCTAGAGCTTGGCTAGGTATTGACCTATATGTGTAATTCATCGAACCAGTAGGGCGAATTTGGAACTTGAACTGTCTTTCGAGGACCGAAAATATAGATTAGGGAAAACGTTGCTGAGTTTATGATTTTCATGAGCAATATGTGACATGTGCGAATAGTTCATATATTAGGCGGTGGCGGGAATTATTAAAACCGTAAAGTGTGTAGCAGAACATGGGTGGACGGTTCTCAGGAGAGGCCTTTGTTGTTTTTGTTGGACCAATGCAGGTTGAGCTTGCTCTACAGAGAGATCGGCAGAACATGGGTCGTAGGTATGTCGAAGTTTTCACTTGCAAGAGGCAGGCGTACTACAAGGCTGTTTCGGCGGAGGTAAACTATGAAGGAATTTATGATAATGACTATCAAGCAAGCCCTCCTCCAACTAAATCAAAGAGGTTCAGCGACATGGAGAAAATGGAGTACACTGAAATATTGAAGATGCTCGGCCTCTCCTTCTCAGCAGAAAAATCTGAAATTCTTGAGTGTTTTGGAGAATTCAAGGTTGTAGAAGAGAGGGTGCATATTGCCTGCCGCCCAGATGGATCTTCACGAACGCCCAGGTTTCAATGATCAGTTCTAAGCTCTGAGGTCATGATAACGTTTATGAATTTTGTGTTTAAATGATTCTTGTTCTTGGAGCTGTGAATGACAAGGGATGGAATAAGGAATTTTCAGAATGGTGACGGATAAAGATTGTGCAAATGCAGCAGGTCTTACATGAATAGATAAATGTTCCAAATTGTGTACGGTTTTGGTACATTGCCAACTCACAATCTTATCTACAATCGAGCTGGAAGACAAACAATTCACCAACTCCATTTGCAGATTTAATCTTAGTCATTGAGGCTATTAATCTCGACAGTACACTTATCACTTATGAAAATGTTATGGTAAATAAACTTGGAATTACTTTTGATCGTTACTTGTCATATATTATGGTAATAAAGTTGGAATTAATTTTGATTGTCATGTGTCATATATTAAAGGTGCCTTAAGTAAGTGATCTAAAAAATGCCAGTCTCTTATCACTTCTGTAAGAGAGTCTATATTTGCTGGCACTCTAATGTCTCTTCAATACTATGTACTGTCACTTTCGTGTTTAGACTGCCGATGTTTGCATATTACGTATCTCGAAGAGATGTGCATTGCTTAGTATGCAATATAGAGAAATCTTAAGCATGGTTTTGAGTATTGCTTCTGATTCTTCTTGATTTGTTTTTGCAGGCAGGAATTATTCCGTGGTTGATATTATCTGCCAGGGTTAGCAAGTTCGTATGTCGATTTGCCAAGTTCTAGAGTTTGATTTGTTCTGACATTTACTCCACAATGTATAGTCATGAACTTAAGGTTGTTACCTACTCATTTAATTTGTACCGGTAGTATGCATTACTCATTTGGTTGCCTATGTGAAGTTGAGTTAATGTTGTAGTGCAGAAAGGCTCACCTCTTGTAAAATACGATTCTTTGAATTTATAGAGCATATGGAAATTCCAGTAAATATGAACGGGTTCAGATCGTGGAAAAATGTTGTGGAGTGTGTCCAAACACATGGTTAGCGCCGTAATGAGTTACTAATTAGTTAGCACTTTAGCGCTCCTATTCCCTCATAATCGCATTAGTACTGGAATTTCAGTTTTGTCCGTTCACTTTAACCCAACAAAAACCCTTAGCATATTAAATAAATCACAGGGGTTAAATTTCACTTAGTAAGATGGTCTTCTCTGAGAATCCAACACAAACATCTGGCGGTGGGGAGATAATTGGCTAAAACAAAAGTTTGGGGTGGAAATTGACAATAACTTGCAATTTCAGAGTGAGGGGACAATTGGTTGAAACAATTAAACAAAAGTTCGAAGTGAAAATTCACTAACTTACAAGTTCAGAGACACATCAATTCATTTAAGCATCCATAGAAGATTTAGCAGTTTCTTCATTCGCTATTCTGGGAAAAATCGAGTCTGAAACTACCCCTTGTGTTATTTCCAAAGCTCTAGCATCGTTCATCCTGTTTCCTTCAATGCAATCTTCATCCTCATTCCGGCCCATGTATCAGAGGTAAGACTTGAAGTTAGTAGTCATCCTTATCCTCTAGAAATCATAATTTTCTCCATTAAACATTGGAGCTTTAAGCCCGCCGCCGCTCGATCCTTTCATCTTGGATTCGAGTTGACGTTTGGGGTTTCATCCTGTCACACCCGCCCCTCAATTATAATTAAGTTTTAGAAATTGACCCCAAACCTTTTTTCAATTATGCCATTTTAATCCCTAAAAGTTTTACAATCTTTCAATTTAGTCCCTAAACCACTCTCTTTAATTTTATATTATTTTTGTTCTTAAATGGTGAGCCCAATGGGCCCACCCGGTTTTGGTCTCCCCCCCCCCCGAGTCCTCTCTCTCATTTCTGTCCCTCTCATCTCTCTCAGTCTCTCACCCCTCTCGAACCTCTCTCCCTCTCTGCACTCTCACTCCCCCGTAACCCCTCCTCTCGACTCTCTCGCCGTCGCACGAACGAACGCACGCCAGCGCGCCACCCTCATCGTTCGCCTCCCTCTCTCTCTCTGTCGCCGCGTAGGACAGAGAACCCAGAAAATCCCCCGGCGTTTCCCTTGAATATTCCGGCGAGGTTTGGTGGCGGTCGACGAACGGGTGCGCACACCCATTTCCGGCGAAGCCCGTGAGCTTCAAAGGGGTTTCCGACCAGCTTCGGTCGTCTCTCGGCGAATCCAAAGGGGCAACTTTTGGGATTGTTCTAGATTCGCTAGCAGCGCAGCGTTGGACGGCTAAGTACTGTGAGTGGACCCCTTCTAAAAATACATGTTTTATTAGTAGAATTGCATGTATGAAAAGCATGATAGCATGAGAATGATGTATGTGCGATAGTTCTGATAGTGTATAAATGTATATGCGATAGTTATGATATTACCGCTACGGGATGTAGGGATAAGGTTCCGGTCCATCCCGGACGACGGTTTAGGTCCACTTCCGCCACGGGATGTAGGGATAGGGTTCCGGTCCATCCCGGGCGACGGTTATGGTGCTGGCATAGGGCCTGGAGTGTGTTACCTCTGACTTTTGAGTACAGGGACGGGAAGCTGGCATTGGGCTTGCAGTGTGGTTTCCTCTGACTGTATGCTCAGGGACGGGGAGCCGGCATGGGGCCTGAAGCGTTTATATTGGACATTCACTAGCGACTATTCTTTTATGAATATGATTATAGTATGCGAGTTATGAATTGAGATATTGCATGATGAGTTAGGACATGAGATATTACACGGCATTCTAGGTTCAGAAAACCTATGTTTATCATGATATAATGGTGTTTTCATAAAACCTGGGGGATAGTACGTTGATAACTGTTTTCTTATATGTATATCAAATTGGTCCACTCACCTTTGTTTTGCGCCCCTTCAGGGCTTAGATTCGAGGCATACAATCCCGGCGTCAAGGCACTTCCGCACTGGCATCTTCGAGTCCTCTCGGTGTAGGACCTACTCTTTTTATGTAATCAATTTTATATTCTTTCTTGTAGTATTTTCAAATTAGATGTATGTTCTGAACACGTTCCTGAAATACTTATTAAATGTGTAATCTAAATTCATATTTCTCGTTTTTATACCTTCTAAATGGCTTTCGTCACCCCTCGGGTGTCGGCCAGCACGTGACCACCCCGATGTTTACAGGACATCGGGGTCGGGGCGTGTCAGATTGGTATCAGAGCGTGGTTTGTTCAGAGCATACTTAGGATCTTCTGTCACCATAGTAGTGTGTCAGTTATGACGTCATTTGGATGTCGTAATTTCTGAAATTGGCGCCATTTGTCACAGTGGTACAAATCTTCTCCGTTTGGATTGTCGCCTTCTGGATGAAATATCAAAACTCGTGTCGAGATTATGCCTCATTTAAGACGTGTTTGGTGGGTGGACGACTTTCAGCATATGACGATACTTTACGACGTGCCTTCCAAGGGAATGGCGGGTAAAGTCGGTAATTCTTGAAAGCGACGTGTTCGAGAAATCTCAGTTTAGGGAAGTATGGTCAAGACCAGTTGTAGACCTGTAATGGCAATGCCACTCTGCAACATGCATTCCCTAGGAATTGCGGGCAGAGTCGACTCTACGTTGAAAATCTTGGGAAACGGACATCGTGGCGATATGAGTTGGTTCAAACCAACTAGGAATCTGAAACGGTGATATCATTCTGCGACATGTGTTCCCCCGGGATTGGTGAACAGAGTCATGCCTTAGTGATAGTCACCTGAAACTTTCTTAGTGTTCGTGGGAGAACGCGAGTAAGTACGAGTTGAAGTGACGGCTAGTAAGTGGTAGTTGGTGGGAACAAATCAATGTTCTTGGACTCATTACCACTGAAGGAAACTCGTGTGAATCCTTGGAACAGGTCATCAGTGATTGTTCTATCGATAACCTTCTTTCTTACTCTGAAGAAGAAGTCAAATTCCTTAACCTTTGACCGTCAGCTTCACACCAAATTCTTCAGGCGTTGACTTCGTTGGCATTAATTGTTTCATTGGGAAACCCCTTGACAACAGTCAATATCCTCACCAATTCCTAAGCGGAGTGGTGATTCTGACTGGTGTCGTAGTTGAACTTGGACAATGGAGATCCAGACTTGTTTGGATAAACAGACTCCTTGAATTTCACCTGGGTTTGGTACTTGGTAGTAAACCCTAGCTCCTTATCCACGTACTTTTCGGTAGAGGTGAACTTAGCCTCCTGCTTGTAGCCTAACCGATCAGTGCTCTTGTTCCCTACCTGTTCTGCCTTGTAATTTTCAGTGTAATGGTTTAAGGCCTTACCATATTCATCTTTGTACGAAGATCGAGCTTAACTTTAAACTTCTCTGGACTCATTGAGCTTTGGTTTGCTCAAGAGCATCACTTTAAGGTAGCCAACCGTGTCACTGCATGCATACACAGACTGCTTTGTATCCTTCTTCTCTATCATTCTGTTAATTCAGAGGTATTATGTTTAATTTCTGAACTTTGTGATAGTCCCCACAAAGTGTAGTAAATTTTGAAACGTCTTTGGCCTTGTCAAACCTTATTTCCAATTTTTGACTATTTTTGGACTTAGGCCTATTTTCTTTTGGTTGAGAAATCAAGTAACCTTATTTCGGTATTTGACCAAATAATCATAAACAGTGACTTCTATCTCTGTTCCTTGCCGTTCCTTGCTTAGTTGTTTCTCAATACAAATCGAATCATGCCAACGTTTGTTCTCGGCATGGTTTCTAGTTCAAATTTCGATATCCTGTAATCCAGATTTGATGGACTTGTTTTGACCCTCAAATTCTTGAGTGTTCTTTTAACCTTCTCGACATGGTTTCTCGCTCAGTCAGTGAGAAATTAACGATCGATGGATTCGGCAGAAGTGTACGCCTAGTTCATATCGCGTTGGACAGGAACGTGGAGAACATAATCTTTTCACGAGATTTCCCAGACTTAGCAGGAAGAATTCCGCGTGGCTGTGAGATTTCAGCTGCCTTGAATAAGAGTTGGATGAGGATTATAGTACAGACGATTGGCGGTTTGTGTCACCATCTTACTATAATTTATAGGCATCACATCGTTTCCTTCTCCAATGATGTGTGTTCCTCCCGACGTATCCCCCCCACTATCTCTCTTCAAGATCTGGTGGATGGTAGGTACGTTGACATCTAAATATCCCTAGCAAATCTATTTCGTACACTCTGACGTGACGCCCCGGCGTGATCAAGAAGGGAATCTGAAGATCTTTTCGCTTCCCTCGAAAGGCGTGTGCTTTCATGGTGCCTTCAGGTTGATCTGACAGGTCTTCTTCTTTCCACCAACATTAATCTTGTTTGACTATAAATCTGCAACTAAGCAAAAATGGAGAGGTGGATTGAGCACTGCAACAACTCCCAAGAGATACTGCTTGTTGGGAAAAATGAATTCTCGTTTTTCTACTTGCTTGGTTCGAGCTTTTGGGTCTATTACTAACATGGTAGCAAGACAAAGCAATGCTGAGAAAGTAAAAGAAGAGGAAGAGAATCGCTAAAGAAGAATCACTGAATCAGTCAAATGGAAGTGTTTAGCTGTGAGAAAAGGATTGGGAATTACAGCAACTATCAGACCGTGGTTAGCGTGAGAATGAGACTTCTCTTTTGCCGTTTGATTTGCCAGAGCTTTTGACTTCGCTGTCAACATGGTGGCCACTCCTCTTGAATCCCAAGTTACTCTTCCAAGTGGATTCCTGGTTGGCAAAACACTGGAGTAGTTGGTCACATTTGGAAGAACTGATACAGATAGAGCGCTTGGTTCGGGATAAAGTTTTACGACGACGGTTTCCGTTCTGTCCAGTCGAGTACGACACTATTTGCGTTACGATACGAGAGTTGCTACAGGCAACATAGGTTGGCAGAGTAGTATTACGGACTAGTAGTTAGAGGAACGAATTCGCCACGTGTGCAATCGTGCACCATCGGAAATTATTGCTTACTTATCAGGACAACGAATGAGTGGTGGATATCAAGGGCGGCCGACTGTTGTATCGATAACTTGTTCGTTGGGTTGTTAAGCAAGTGAGTAGGTAGACTCGTTTATAGTAGCCGTTATAGATTTCGCTATCGCTAGGACTTGGCACAAAAAAAAAACAAATCTATTCTCGAGGTACGTGTCGTTACGTACGCTTGGACAAGACCCATTTTCGTTCTCAGTTTTGAATTTTCAGCGCAAGTATTTTAACTCTTTTTACGCTAGTTACTTATTTTATGTTACAAATGTTTTGGGGGAAAGTATTTTCGTTTTCGGTTTTCAGCTTGAAGTTTTCGACCTATATGTTAGTACGTATCTACTTTGGCCTTAACGTATTTTACGTATTTACTTTTGACCCTATATTATTATATGTTTAAATTTTATATCTTTATAAATTATGTCTTTATGTCTCACTGATGGGAAGAAAGTAAGAGATTGGAGGCATGATAGAGGATTTTGTGAACCGCTCGCGACGGTGTGACTTATTCTCTTTGATGCACCCCCTCTAATTTGATTTCTCATTATATACCTATATTCTTTATACTATTTTCGGGTATTTCAGCTTACTTTGTGATTTTAAATTTCGGGGTCGAAATTTTTTTGTAAGGAGGGTAGAATTGTCACACCCGCCCCTCAATTATAATTAAGTTTTAGAAATTGACCCCAAACCTTTTTTCAATTATGCCATTTTAATCCCTAAAAGTTTTACAATCTTTCAATTTAGTCCCTAAACCACTCTCTTTAATTTTATATTATTTTTGTTCTTAAATGGTGAGCCCAATGGGCCCACCCGGTTTTGGTCTCCCCCCCCCGAGTCCTCTCTCTCATTTCTGTCCCTCTCATCTCTCTCAGTCTCTCACCCCTCTCGAACCTCTCTCCCTCTCTGCACTCTCACTCCCCCGTAACCCCCCCTCTCGACTCTCTCGCCGTCGCACGAACGAACGCACGCCAGCGCGCCACCCTCATCGTTCGTCTCCCTCTCTCTCTCTGTCGCCGCGTAGGACAGAGAACCCAGAAAATCCCCCGGCGTTTCCCTTGAATATTCCGGCGAGGTTTGGTGGCAGTCGACGAACGGGTGCGCACACCCATTTCCGGCGAAGCCCGTGAGCTTCAAAGGGGTTTCCGACCAGCTTCGGTCGTCTCTCGGCGAATCCAAAGGGGCAACTTTTGGGATTGTTCTAGATTCGCTAGCAGCGCAGCGTTGGACGGCTAAGTACTGTGAGTGGACCCCTTCTAAAAATACATGTTTTATTAGTAGAATTGCATGTATGAAAAGCATGATAGCATGAGAATGATGTATGTGCGATAGTTCTGATAGTGTATAAATGTATATGCGATAGTTATGATATTACCGCTACGGGATGTAGGGATAAGGTTCCGGTCCATCCCGGACGACGGTTTAGGTCCACTTCCGCCACGGGATGTAGGGATAGGGTTCCGGTCCATCCCGGGCGACGGTTATGGTGCTGGCATAGGGCCTGGAGTGTGTTACCTCTGACTTTTGAGTACAGGGACGGGAAGCTGGCATTGGGCCTGCAGTGTGGTTTCCTCTGACTGTATGCTCAGGGACGGGGAGCCGGCATGGGGCCTGAAGCGTTTATATTGGACATTCACTAGCGACTATTCTTTTATGAATATGATTATAGTATGCGAGTTATGAATTGAGATATTGCATGATGAGTTAGGACATGAGATATTACACGGCATTCTAGGTTCAGAAAACCTATGTTTATCATGATATAATGGTGTTTTCATAAAACCTGGGGGATAGTACGTTGATAACTGTTTTCTTATATGTATATCAAATTGGTCCACTCACCTTTGTTTTGCGCCCCTTCAGGGCTTAGATTCGAGGCATACAATCCCGGCGTCAAGGCACTTCCGCACTGGCATCTTCGAGTCCTCTCGGTGTAGGACCTACTCTTTTTATGTAATCAATTTTATATTCTTTCTTGTAGTATTTTCAAATTAGATGTATGTTCTGAACACGTTCCTGAAATACTTATTAAATGTGTAATCTAAATTCATATTTCTCGTTTTTATACCTTCTAAATGGCTTTCGTCACCCCTCGGGTGTCGGCCAGCACGTGACCACCCCGATGTCTACAGGACATCGGGGTCGGGGCGTGTCACATCCACTGCCTGAAATAATCCAAGTCGATCTTCACTAGCCCCCAGGTTTCAATGATCAGTTATGGGCTCTGAGGTCATGATCATGTTTATGAATTTTCTGTTTAAATGATTCTTGTTCTTCGAGCAGTGAATGACAAGGGATAGAATAGGGAATTTTCAGAATGGTGACGGCCAAATTGTGTATGGTTTTGGTACATTGCCAACTCGCAAATTTTTCGGCAATGGAGTTAGAAGACAAACAGTTAACCAATTTCATTTGCAAATTTAATCTGGACAGTACGCTTGTCACTTGATTACTACCAAACTTAAAAACTAGCCGTTACATTAAAAAAACAACACAAAACAAAACTTCTTGTTACTTCTGACGTTGCTTGAATTCCCGTTACCAGATACGATTTAGGCTCCAACAGTTACTCGGTCCGCCGCCGCCTGTGAATTCGCTTCGAGGCTATCAAGTTACATAGCGCCAGAAATGAGTAACATATCAGCATTAAAATGCCTGCATATAAATGGTGCAGGAAATGCGGGGCCTTTAGTATTTTTCTTTCACAAGAAAGAATGGAATGTGCAAAGAAATAGAAGAAAAAGAAGCCAAGCACAAGAGCTGCAAGGGCTAATCCTGGAGAATGACCACCAAGTACTGCATATGTGCCGGTAACGAATGCAATCACCATTGCAATTAAAGCCAACATTGTCAAAGTTACTACCATGTGAAACGTATCAGAGATTTGGGTCAGGTATTTTCGTTTTGTGTGAATGGAGGAATACAGGAGCACCAGGACAGAACAACTAGACATGGCCATGGCTAGTGTATCTGTTATAACAAATGCTTTGAACGCTGTGTTTTTTGATAGAATCGGGGAACCCTGGTCTGATCCTCTTTCGCTTTGGTAACCACCGGGCATGGTAAAACCAGCAGCAAAGGTTACGGTTGCTATCAGTGTAGCCACCACCAGATGAGTTTCTTTTGCTTTCGTTATGCTTTCTCCAGTGTCTTTGCTACCTTGGCGTTCCTCCTCCACTCCATTGCCATCACCTTTGTGGCTTTGAATTCTTAAACCTGGTCCACCACCCCTCCTTTGCAAAGCTATTTTTAAATCTTCCTGCAAGACCTAGAAGATTAATGTTATCTTCACAGACAAATCTAAGGATGAAGTTTATTACCACCCTTATTATTGGTTATGTAATTGTACGGACAAGTTATCCTTATTTGGATAGCTTAGGATTTACTTCATGGACAGAGCCGGAAAGGTATTTTTTTTAGTGGGGTAACATAATAACAGGTTTGTCTTCTGTAGTCTAGTCTATTGAGTGGCCCAACTTTTTAAACAATTTCATCGTTCGATTTCTTAACGTTAATCTTTACTGTTTAATTTAGGACTACTCAGTAGTCCGAAACGGTTGAAGAAAAATTAGATAATAACATAAAAGAAAATTAAAGGTGATACGTACCAGCTGAAGTGCCTTGCTTATGTTGTCCTTATTAGCTTGAATGACGTCGAAAACGTTTAAATTTTTCTTGTTGAAAGACATTATATCAACTTTATTATTAAGTATAATATCATCCATCACGAGGCTGGGATACTGAGCAAGGTAATGGATAGGTGCATTGCCATTTCTATCCTTGGCATTTAAGAGGATGTTGCTAAGCCACAGATCCGCTAACACAAAATCAACTACGTGATCTTGATCACTCTTTATGGCATAGTGAAGCACATTCTGACATTTGTTGTCGACCAGTTCACAACAATCAGGGCAATGATTAAGAAGCTCTTTCATTATATCTAGATGGCCTCCGGAAGCTGCAAAGTGAAGAGCTGTCTGCCCATCATTGTCAGCAACGAAGGCGGTAGATTTATCACATTCCAATAGTTGCTTGACCGTTGAAAAGTAACCAAAATCTGCAGCCATGTGAAGCGGAATGCATCCTAGTTCGTCTGCTGCTTTTGCCAGAGTTCTATCCGATTCTAGTAGTGCTTTCGTCATTACTTAAGTATAAAAGGAAAAAGAAAACACAAATAAATACTTCAAGACACATGTATTAATTAATCATGAAATGACAGATAAAAGGAATATTCTTTAACTATTTTCCATATACATTTACCTTCATCATTGCGGATAACTGCAGCGTGCAAAGCCGTTCTACCATTTGGGCCTTCATAAGTTGGATTTTTGCAACCTTCAAGTATTTGAACACAATAAAGATCGTATCCCCTCTCGACTGCTAGGTAAAGAGGAGTCTCGCCGGCATCATTAGCAGAGTAGGAAAACTCAGGGTCTACTTCGGTTAATATCTTCACCACAGCAAAGTATTTAAAGCGGACAGCTTCGTGCACTGCTGTGTCCTTCTTGTTGTTGGTTTTCCTGATGAGCTTTTGCTCCTGCGAGGGGGCATCTTCTGATGAGATCGCACAGCCTTGCTCAAGGTCGCCTTGATAATAAGTTTTTGTAGCTAGGAGGAGAGCTCTAACTATACCAGCACGCCCATATCTTGCCGCAATGTGCAGGGCAGTATCACCACTCTCGTTCTGCTTCCATAGTAGTGCTGGACACATTTGAAGGATACCGTTCACAGTGGTCGTTGACTTGAGTATCTCATCTTCAGATTCTTCGTACGTTGGGTGCCTATAGCATGCTGTATAGATATGAAGGACTGTGTTCTTGGTTGCAGTCAACATTTTGTCCAGATTCTCGCCATGTTCCTTAAGGACATCGAGATTGCCTTGTTTTGCAGCGTTGAAAACATCAGGATCCATGCTACTTATTAAAACTGTACTATTGTTGCCTTCTAATTTTGTAGCTTCTTGGACGTTGGTCTGATCTGCTAGCTCGATCTGGTCACCAACATCGATTGATGCTAATGGAATAATAGGACTCTCTGACTGATGAGCCATATTGGAGGCATCCATGTGTTCGAATTTTTGTATCAAGTTAGAACATACAGTCAAGAGTTCAACAAGAGGTGTACAATATTTGGATGAAATTAGAGAAGAGAAGAACTACAACAGGCAAAAGAGGAACATTACACAAAAGCACCTGCGCGGCCTTCACAAAACCACAACAGGCAAAAGAGGAACATTACACAAAAGGACATTTGATGTTCTTATAATTACAACTGAATATTGATGCCACGTTGGCCATCCGCGTGATGGGGATCGATTGGTTTTGAGCTTCGCTTGGGATCTGGTTTGTGCTTCCTCGTGTTTCTTTGTTCTATTTCTGCTGCCGGTACACTGGAAATCGGTGGAAATAGGGGTACACGTGGACGATGTGTGCGTGGGACATGGAAGGCACGTTCGTAATTATTGGTGAAATTACAAGTTTGGGGTTAGGGCGCTTCTAGATGGTTGTGGGAAGGTGATCGATTCACTACTGTAGCACGTGCGTAAATTAAACTTGGAGCACGCTCCTACTGTATTTATTAACGGGATATTATTGCTATGGGGGTAAATATGTCAATTGGTTGCTTGATATTTTTTTTTAGAAACGAGACATTTTCAGGATTAGTTTTGTATTGTTGTGTTTTAAACAAAAAATGATTCTGCTATAACATAAGAATAGAGAGTTGTAAAATGAGTGTTTCGTAAATTTTTTTTTTTGTAAAAGTGATTTTAACAAAAAAAAAATAGTGTATGAATGTTTAGTAAATTTTTATATAAATTGTTGTGAATATATTAAATGATTAAAAAATATATAGAATTTAATATGATATAATAATTGTTAAACAGAAATATGAGGGCAATGGTTGTAATTTTGTAAAATATATGGGTGTATACTTGCTATTTGAAAATTTCCTTAAAACGGCACTGCTTTTTTTTTTTTACCAAACACATTTGATGTTCCAAATTTTATTTTAAGCTGTTTTTTTTTTAAGCATCACAATCTCAAACTAGCTCTCAATGCTTCAGAATTACGGCACTAAAGAACCATTATAATAATACAATTTACAGGAATTTGAAAATTAAATTTGAATCAATTGTATTAATTGTAATAATACAATTCGCATAAATTTGAAAATTAAATTTAAATCAATTGTATTATGACACTTGGTGTATTGGGTCCTTTTCTTGACAAACTAAAATATTTCTCAATAAAATCATTACATCTTACATTTTCATTCCTTTATTTTTTATTTTTTATGTCATGTATTTTGACACGCCCCGACCCGAAAAGGTCGACGCATGCTGGCCGTCACCGTGAAGTGACGTAACCATAGGGGTAATGTGATGTAAAAAGTGTATAAATTTAAATCAAACATAGAATTTATTAAAATTTGAAATAGTGACAGAGTGCACAAACGTGGATGTGGCCCACTATAGTTATTCAGAGCTTAAAGAGGAAACGACTACCGAAGGGTAGTCAAGCAACTAAAGTACGCTTATTACACATAGTGATAAGTTCATACGTTAGAAGCGGAATGCCGAATGTCAGAAACGTTTCAAGGTTCCTCGAATGCCACGAAGAACAGCTATCTAGGTCCTGGAGGGGCGAAAAACAAGTTGAGTGGGTCAGCAAAACAAACTTATGTGAAAACGTTTGGTTTTGAACATACTAACCCCTCGCCGTAAAACAATTATAGTTTCCTTTATTAAAAGCACATTATGAGTAATTACGTACATATATATATATATCCACAATACTAAAGCCAAGTATAAATGACAATATGTAATTCAATTCGTGATGAGATTGGTGCTGCAGTTATATGATCATGTGGAACACAGTAAGACTAGGAATATGTCAAGTAACGATGTATTCGTGCTACAGTAGTATAATCATGTGACAAACAATATTTCTAAGTGTAATCAATACGCTCAAGTACTATGATCAAGTACTACAATACAACCTACTACTCATCATCTAATGGCTAGCACACAAGTCGGATTGCCTAATGCAATCTACCCGACAGGCTGGGTGTAATCAATACGCTCTGTACTACGGTCACGTGAAGCTGGTGCAAAAGCACATCACATACAAGTCGGATTGCCTAATGCAATCTACCCGACAGGCTGGCACCTAACCTGGATCCAGACGAGCGAACGGTGCAATGTGAACATACACGTGAAGGCTGGCCCTGGGCCTGGGGCAAGTACTAACACCAGTGCAGCAGATGAGTATGTATATGACATGTATGAATATCATGACAAGTATATCTCAACCGTATATCAGCATTTATCACAATTATATCTCAATTATCCAATACTTAACAACATATACGTAAAGTGAATCATTCATGCATTTTTGGAAACTGTAAATACGTATAGGTATAAAAACAAACTGCCCACTCACAGATACGTAGTCGAAACGAAGCCTCCTAGCTTGGCTCAATCACATACGTCCTCGGAATACGTTTCCCTAGTAGGAGTCCAAATGTGGTCGAGGTTGACCGGAAAAAGTCATTGAAAGTGACCTCGCACGACATCTAACTCGCCGTGGTTTGGCCGAAAACTGCCTCGAAAGCCGCCGGACTCGCCGGAAACTTGCACACCGGCCAAATCGCCGTGGTTTGGCCGGAAATTGGCTCGAAAATAGTTGTATGAACTCGCCGAGTCGAACCTTCCGAGTTGGACGTCAAAAACTCCTCTAACACATGAACCACAGGTATGGTTGTGTTCCTGGGATCGAAAGGATCATGATGGTGTAATTTGTTTGTTCCATCTATGAGTCTTAAAGCTTGTTCAAGGTGTAGAAATGAAGATGGAGTATACGGGAGAGAGAGATAGAGAGAGAGAAGAGAGTTTGTGAGTTTGAGAGAGAGAGAGACTGGGATGAGAGAGAGAATGGAATAATATTTGTTTCTCTTGGATCAGATTACTGGCCAACGAATGTGCAATGATGAATGATCATGGACAGAGAGGTATGTTTCGGGAAGGTTTGGTGGAGTTGGGTTGGTGAGGAAGGGATACGGATCCCTCATTAGTTTTACAATTATTTTCTAATAATATAAGTTTTAGAATATATTAGTTTAATCGAAATAAACTTAATATAACGTTTTCATATTACTCAACGATAAGGGTATAATCGTCATTTTACACGCACGGGAAGAATTTACATAGGAAAATTAGGGACGGGTCGCCACATATTTCCTATTACATCAAACTTGATATGGAAGCGTATTCAATTTTAGGAATTTTGATAAATTTATGATTTCATGTAATTTGATGAAATTTTTGTTCGGTTCTGGATATGTTACGTTAAGTGTGATTAAAATCCCTAAATACTTGAGTTGTGGGATTGTGGAAGCTTAAAATCTATTGATAAAATATTTCTAATTCTTTTGAAATCTATTTTTTCAGTAATCATATATTTAGACTACTGAATGAGAAAATAAAATAGTTACGAATTCATTATTCTCAATATTTGAATTTAAGATATCTTACTTATAAATGAAGAGAAAATCAATAGAGCATCGTACTAAGTCGTTTAAAAATCATTGACATTGCCTTGTTTTGCAGCATTGAAAACATCACGATCCATGCTACTTGTTAAAACTGTACTATTGTTGCCTTCTAATTTTGTAGCTTCTTGAACGTCGGTCTGATGACTCTGATCTGCTTGCTCGATCTGGTCACCGACATCGGTTGATGCCAACGGAGTAATAGGACTCTCAGACTGATCAGCCATATTGGAGGTATCCATGTTGAGGGGGTGAAGAGTGATCCAGGAGGGGAGAAAGGCAAAATTACAAGAAGGCCAGTTCTGTTGACTACACTACTATAATATTAGCTTTAGGTGTCGGACGATTCTGGCGGTTAATAAGCCATTCTGACGGATAAAAGATATCCGACACATAATTTATTTACTATCGGATTAAAGTTACTTTCTGTCGGATATATCCGACATAAATTCCTGGCGGATTTAACCGCCATAAAATTATTATAACCCTCAGTATTTTTGAATTCTTTTTTTTTAAATATTTTTAACATATTCTGGCGGTTTGTTAGTTAATGGTGGCGGTTATAACCAACAGAAATTGACTATTTTATTATTTTAAAATGTTACATTGATTAAAAATAAATAAACAAATGGTTAAAATTTTTTTTTTCACTCACGGTCCCGTTACCTAATCTCTGAATGTTTTTTTTTTGCGATTTTTTACACATGCTATCTCGGAGTATATACAAACATATTTGACGGTTAGATCATTGAAACTAGCTTCGTAGAATGCATATTCTATCAAATTGATAGATTTAACAAACACTTAAGAGTTAATGTTATACTTCCATTAAGTATAAAAAATTATCCACTAGTGTAAATATTTTAAATTGAAGATCGAATTCATTCAATGATTCTTATAGGGTCGAGGAGTGTAGATGTAAAAAAATCATCAAAATCAGAGCTAAAATAACCGTTAAATTGTGATTTTTTGTTTATAACCATCGAAATTTTTTGTTTCATTATTTAATCTCTGAATGTTTGTTTTTTACGATTTTTTACGTATACAATCTCGGAGTGTGTAAAAATAAGTTTGACTGTTGGATCGTTGAAAAAAGTTTCATAGAATGCATATTGCGTCAAAACTGTAGATTAAACAAACACTTAGAGTTAATATTATACTTCTATTAAGTATAAAATAAGATTTTGTAGTATCCACTAGTGTAAATATTTTAAATTGAAGATCGAATTTATTCATTACATTCTTATAGGGTTGAGGAGTGTAGCTGTAAAAAATCATCAAAATCGAAGCTAAAATAACCGTTAAATTGTGATTTTTCTTATGTGTCAGGTTAGTGTCGGTCAAATCCGATAGAAATCATTTAAAACCGTCAGAAATTAATAACGGTCAGAAAAATATTTATTATGTCAGAACGTCATTATTATATCAGAAGGGTTGGTATCTGGCAGGTTAGTGTCAGGTTGGTATCTCACAAAGTCTTTATAGCATTTTTTTTTTTAAATTCAAGTCTTTTTTTTTAATTTAAATTTATTCTCACAAAGTCCTTTTATGGCATTTTAAAATATTTACGTCTTTTTTTTAATTTTTTTTTAATTTGTTCTCACAAAGTCTTTCTATGGTACTTAAAAAAAAATTAAGTATTTTTTAATTCTCATACACAAAGTTTTTTTTTTAATTATATATGTTGATCCATAAGGAAATCCATAAGGAACCCAAATTGTTGGTGTTATCGCCCGAGCACCCACATATTCTTGGAAATTATATGTATCTGCGGGATTAATTTGGAAAAACAATATAATTGAGAGTTTTTCTTCATCATCATTTGCAGCTTCTTGCCCAACTAAAATGGAAAAGACAATGTTCGAACCCGATCATCGCATTGGTAAGCTATTGCCTCACCAACTTGCTAAAAAATTCAAGTTGCTATTGAAGTTAGTAAAGTTATTTCATTGTAATTAGACCTAACAAGGATGGAATCACGCTCTGTAGGATTTCAGATGGGGTTTTGGAGACCCACGTTCTACCAAATTGAACTAAGAGCGCTTTAAAGAAAAGGATTGTATGGAATTTTTGAAAAAATTAGGTCTTTTTATTTACTCTCAGAGAGTATTTTTTTATTAATCTTTTTTTTTTTTAAATTTTTTGTTACAAACAATAGCATTCAGTGGGTTAAATTGTTAATTGTTAGGGGGAAGGAAAATCGGTGGGGTCAAATTCGCATCTGGGTGTATAGGCATGATTGTCTTCCGCCACTACGGTAAAGAGCAATTTCACTACTACAAAATAGATTATTAGTGTCACTATAATAACCGACAAGAAACAGCTATTTCTGTCGGAAATTAACTAAAATCCGACAGAAAATTGATGCAATGACGGATATATTAACCGACAGCATTGCTGGCGTCAGGAATTGGCTTTTCTGTCGGTTAATGCCCTAAAACCGACATAAATTCTGTCGGATATATGCGACAAAAAACGTGAAATACGGTCGGATATTATCCATCTTCTGTCGGTTATGACTGCCAGAAATTATAAAAAACCCGTCGGATATAATATCTTTCTGTCGGTCATAACCGACAAAAAATATTATAAAAAATTAATTCCACTATTTTCCGTCGGTCCTAACCGACAGGAAAATATTATAAAAAAATTAATTCCACTATTTTCCGTCGGTCCTAACCGACAGTAAAATAATAGTATTTAAAAAAATCCATTTTTCTTTATTTCTTTTACTGACTGAATAAAACAAAATTTTAAAAATTAAAAAAAAGTACGACTCTTTCTTTTTATACTTTTCTTATTATTTTAGAGAATGTATAAATATATCTGACAGAAATCATTTAAAACCGTCAGAAATTAATAACGGTCAGAAAAATATTTATTATGTGTCAGGTTAGCGTCGGTCAAATCCGACAAAAATCATTTAAAACCGTCAAAAATTAATAACGGTCAGAAAAATATTTATTATGTGTCAGGTTAGTGTTGAAAATGCTGGTGGATAATGAATGCCCACAGTGCAGTGTTGAAAATGCTGGTGGGTAATGAATGCGTAATAAATGCCCACAGTGTAGTGTTGAAAATGCTGGTGGGTAATGAATGTATTGTCAAAGTTGTATGTTATAAATGTCAAATTGTAATAATACGAGTTGCTCTATAAATAGAGAACTCGGCTGCAATCAAAAGAGAGAGAGAATATAGAAAAATATTATAAAAAATTAATTCCACTATTTTCCGTCGGTCCTAACCGACAGTAAAATAATAGTATTTAAAAAAAAATCCATTTTTCTTTATTTCTTTTACTGACTGAATAAAACAAAATTTTAAAAATTAAAAAAAAGTATGACTCTTTTTTTTTTTTTTTTTACTTTTCTTATTATTTTAGAGAATGTATAAATATATCCGACAGAAATCATTTAAAATCGTCAGAAATTAATAACAGTCAGAAAAATATTTATTATGTGTCAGGTTAGTGTCGGTCAAATCCGACAGAAATCATTTAAAACCGTCAGAAATTAATAACGGTCAGAAAAATATTTATTATGTCAGAAGGGTTGGTATTCGTCAAGTTTTTATTGTACCGGCGGAAACATGATTTTGTTATGACATTTACTTCACAATGTTTAGTCATGAACTTAAGATTGTTACCTACTCATTTAATTTGAACCCGTAGTGTGCATTACTCTTTTGGTTGTCTCTGAAATTGAGTTTATCGTTGTAGTATGCAGAAAGCTCACCTCTTGTAAAATACGATTCTTTGAATTTATACAGCATAAGGAAATTCCAGTAAATATTAACGAGTTCAGATTGTGGAAATTCCAGTAAAATGAACGGGTTCACATCGTGGAAATTCCATCATAAGGAAATTCCAGTAAATATGAACGGGTTCAGAAAGCTCACCTCTTGTAAAATACGATTCTTTGAAATTTTACAAGAGGTGAGCTTAGAGAGAAGCTTGGATTTAAACTAGCTACCAGCTTAGAAGGGAGTGTTGGAGTATAAGCATGGCAGCTGGTTCAATCATTCAAGGTTGGAGTTAAAGCTTCAGAAAGCTCACCTCTTGTAAAATACGATTCTGTGCACTCAGAGAGAAGCTTGGAGTTAAACAAGCTACCAGCTTAGAAGGGAGTGTTGGAGTATAAGAATGGCAGCTGGTTCAATCATTCAAGGTTGCAGAAATGAAGAAGAAGAAGTTCGAAATTGCTCTAAGTGTTAGTGAGGTTATCAAATTGTGTATTGAACGGACAAGATTAAAACATCTTAATGGTGTGTATCTTGCCACGTGTTCAGTTTGTCAGAAATTAAGTGAAAACATGTGTGTTGCACGTGATCATAGTCACGGTGCTGTGATGAAATCGCAACGGCTATAAGGCCGAGTTTGTAGGCGAGTTTGGTGCAATCGAATCCAACGTGAATTGAACAGAGCAACGTCCTCTCCTTCTTGAATGTTCTTCTCTGATATTCCCTCTACAAATCCATTTCAATTTCTTGTTGAATTGATCACCATTTCTTAGAAAAACGTAGCTCAAAATAGCTCAAACACTAACATGGACATAAACAAGGCCAATGCATCTATTACAACAAAAGCTTTGAAAGCTGTATGTCTCGTTAGAACTGCAAATTCTTGAGCTGGTGTTCCTTTCTCACTTTCGTAACCATCACTGGGCATGACGAAACCTGCTGCGAAAGTTGCAGTTGCTATCAGTGTAGCCATTACTAGATGGGATTCCCTTCTTGGACTTGCTTCAATATTACATCAGTCTCTTTGCCACATTCCAATAGATTGATTTCATGTAGGCATCGAAGAAGAATATATTTTGTCAAAGTCAATAGTGTAAAGTCGATATGGTTCCTACAGTACCACCTGCTAACCCAACATCAGTGAAGTTTAGTTGCAAAGAGCTACGTGATTAAGAATGAAACAATGTATTATATCTTATAATTTATCAGGTCCTTCAAAGTAAGGGAATTCATTTTTAACAAAAATTGAGATCACATGCTCAGTCGTTGGATCTCTTTTATTGAGATCGTATGGCTGTCATTTAACCACGTCATTTTTCTCTTCCTTCAACGCGAGAAAATCTGGACTTGGATCCTCTCCGGATCCCCTTCATGGGGATCCTAGGGATCAAGTCACATGAGTCGTTCATAAAAAATCGTGCGGCTAAAATTAAATGATTTTTATATTTTTAAAAATAAAGCAGTTTCGTTTTGCATAAAAAGCATTTAATTGTAACCGTACGATTTTTGATGACGACCCATGTGGCTTGATCCCCGGGATCCCCATGGAGGGGATCCGGAGAGGATCCAAGTCCAGATTTTCTCGCGTTGAAGGAAGAAAAAAATGACGTGGTTAAATGACAGCCAGACGATCTCAATAAAAGAGATCCAACGACTGAGCATGTGATCTCAATTTTTGTTAAAAATGAATTCCCTTCCTTTGAAGGACCTGATGGTTGGCCAGAGGGCTCGTTTTAGCCATTTGGCCCTCCAAGATTCTCCAAGATATTAATATTTTAATGAATAGTACATGGCCATATTTGCCTCCGTTTCCAATCGAGGGCCAAAGGGCCAGAAGGCTCGTTTTAGCCATGTCACAAAAAATCGTCTCCAACCGAGGGCCAAAGGGCCAAACATAATTTATTATTCAAAAACTACAACTTAAATGTTGTTTAAGTTTCATGTTGTTAAATGTTTTTTTTATGTTGTATAATTTTATATATTGGTTAATGCTATTAATGTTGTTTCATATTGATTCATGTTACTTAATTTAATTTAATGTTGTATAATGGCTTAGGAAGTTATAGGAAAAAAATAGAATTAAAAAAAATATGATTTTTTTTTTTGTGAAATAGAAGTTATAGGAAAAAAATAGAATTTAAAATAAAAGAGTAATGCTATTCTTACCACAATTTTATACCACATTGTTTTACCATCTTAGGTGGCAGATGAGTTGGACAAGCTACATCATTTAATTTCAATCTTTTTAAATAATGATTGTGGTATACGAGAAGTCTACTTCATCCACCTAAGATTATTTTAGTGTTTTAATTAATAAAAAGATTGAAATTAAATGATGTAGCTTGTCCAACTTATTTGCCACCTAAGATGGTAAAAAAATGTGATATAAAATTGTGGTAAGAATAGCATTACTCAAAATAAAATGAAACAAATTTTGTGAAATAAAAGTTATAGGAAAAAAATGGAATTTAAAAAAAAAATATGAAACAAATTTTGTAAAATAAAAGTTATAGGAAAAAAATAGAATTTAAAATAAAAATGAAAAATAGAAGTTATAGAAAAAATTTTGTAAATAAAAAATATAATAAAACTGTAAAAAAAAAATCAAAGAATTCCAATCGGTTATAACCGACAGGAATTCCGACACATTTAAAAAAATTATGGCCAACCCTCTAGCTTTGTGGCCATTTTCGATTCCGTAGGGCCCTCTCAGATTCCACATCTCTCTGGCCTAGCTCTCGATTAGAAACGGTTTTCGGGCTATTTTTGGTCCTCTGGCCCTCTGGACATTTCGGTTGGAGATGGCCTAAGGAGAAAGAACTTGAAAATTGTTAGTTTGCAACTCCAGCCCTTGAATTATTGGTTTATATGATTACAGAGAGTAATTATTTATAACATCCTTGGGCTCAAAGTAGTGAATGGCGAACAGTTTAGGTAGTTGTTCAATGTCGTTAGCGTCTAGGTGTCCCGATACAAAAATTTCATACAGAGATGAGTTTAGTGTAAGTTTAATCTTGTCGCAATGCCGATTAGGTGATTCTATGATTTCGAAATTCAATTTCCTGTTTTTCTTCAGTCCTCTGTCACGTCCCTCTCTTCTGTTGTACCGCATATACCTTAATGTTTCTACACCCTCTTTTTCCCCGCTTCACCTTTCAAATTTTCTGTCTGTACTTGCAATTCTCCTTCCTAATTGCCATACAATTTCAATGTATCTACTATAATCATTTTGTCTCGAACAATTGGGATTTTGAGAGATTTTAATTCTTTTAATGAATCTAATGGTATTCAATCAGGAATTTAAGTGATTCTCCGAAATTCAATGTGTATTCAATCAGGATTTTGAGATAGTTTATTAAAATCCTCAGAAATCTAGGTGTATTCAACTAGGATTTTAAAGAAGTTTATAACATTCCAAATGTATTCTATTAGAATTTGATTTTAAAGAATTTGAAAAAGTTAAGGAATTAGAGGGAATTGGAGAGATTTTGTAGTGTATTTTAAGCATGTACAAATCTCTTCTCTCCCCAATTTTGTATAATTATTATGAGTTGATTCTAACAGTATTACGTGACTTCCAGATCAAGAATTATACGGCAAGGAGATAAAACTTTCATATGATTTGTATCTGAGAATTTTGTCAATCTTAAAGGCAGTTCTCGGTATTTTGGATTTTTGAAATATTTATTAGCTTTCTTCGATAACAGGGAATTGCCTGAACTAGGGTTCTTAATAGATATACTTGGTTGTCCATTTAGGTCTTGACATATATTGTGCTGGTTTGCTGGTTTTGGAGGGTTCCTGTTGCCGCCATATCGCAACAACTTGTGCAGCCCTTTGGTAACGTGTTCTCGATCCAAATTTATTTTTCGAGTCCCCTCTTTCCTATTGAGACAGTAAATCTATAACAATTAAATTGATAGAAGTTACTGATTACTATCTCTTGTTGCCCTGGAGGGAAGGTGACATCAAGGAGGGCCGGAGGAGTTGTAAACGAAAATGTTATGGTAAATAAAGTTGGAATTACTTTTGATCGTTACTTGTCATATATTAAAGGTGCCTTAACTAAATGATCTAAAAAATGGCAGTCTCTTATCACTTCTGTAAGAGTATCTATATTTGCTGGCACTCTAATGTCTGGTCAATACTATGTACTGTCACTTTCGTGTTTAGACTGCCGATGTTTGCACATTACGTATCTTGGGTCAGAAAGAAAAGAGATGTGCATTGCTTAGTATGCGATATAGAGAATCTTATGCACGGTTTTGAGTATTGCTTCTGATTCTTCTTGATTTGTCTTTGCAGGTAGGAATTATTCCTTGGTTGATATTATCTACCAGGGTTAGCAAGTTCGTATGTCGACTTGCCAAGCTCTAGAGTTTAAATTATTCGTGTCCTGTAAAGTTTTTATTGTACCAACGGAAACATGATTTTGTTCTGACATTTACTCCACAATGTTTAGTCATGAACTTAAGATTGTCACCTACTCATTTAATTCGAACCAGTAGCGTGCATTACTCTTTCGGTTGTCTAAGAAATTGAGTTTATCGTTGTAGTATGCAGAAAGCTCACCTCTTGTGAAAATACGATTCTTTGAATTTATACAGCATAAGGAAATTCCAGTAAACATGAACGGGTTCAGATCGTGGAAAAATGTGTCAGTGATCAGTTATGGGCTTTGAGGTCATGATAATGTTTATGAATTTTATGTTCAAATGATTCTTGTTCTTCGAGCTAAGGGATGGAATAATGAATTTTCAAAACGGTGACGGCTAAGAGCAATTCCAGTGTGTAAGCGCTCTCCATGGCAATTGACAATTGAATCCCCTCCATTTCATGTTCTTCGAGCAGCTCTTACATCACAATACATATATATATGTTCCAAATTTTGGTACATTGCCAACTCACAAATTTATCTACAATGGAGCTAGAAGACAAACAATTAGCCAACTCCATTTGCAAATTTAATCAGGACAGTACACTTGTCACTTGATTACTACTAAACTTTAAAACTAGCAAGCCGTTAAATTAAAAAAAAAAAAAAACAAACAAACAAACGAAAGTAAACTTGTTGCTGCTTCTGCTACTTCTGTTGCTTTGAATTCCAGCTACCAGAAACGATTTAGGCTCCCATAGTTACTCGGTCGGCTGAGGCTTTGTAAGTTGGCTCATAGAGCATCCAGTTACCCAGCGCTATCATTGAGTTAGATATCAGCAACACAATGCCTCCATACAAATGGTACAGGAAACTCGGGGCCTTTAGTATTTTGCTTTCAAAAGAGAGAATGGAATGTGCCAAGAAATAGAAGAAAAAGCACACAAGCACACAAGCTGCAACGGCTAATCCTGGAGAATGACAGCCAAGTACTGCATATGTGCCAGTAACGAATGCAATCACCATTGCAATCAAAGCCAACATTGTCAAAGTTACTACTATTTGAAACGTATCAGAGATTTGGGTCATGTACTTTCCTTTTGTGTGAATGGAGGAATACAGAAGCACCAGGACAGAACAACTAGACATGGCCATGGCTAGTGTATCTGTTATAACAAATGCTTTGAACGCTGTGTTTCTTGATAGAATCGGGGAACCCTGGTCCGATCCTTTTTCGCTTTGGTAACCACCTGGCATGGTAAATACCGCAGCAAAGGTTACGGTTGCTATCAGTGTAGCCACCACCAGATGGGTTTCTTTTGCTTTCATTATTCTTTCTCCAGTGTCTTTGCTACCTTGGTGTTCCTCCTCCACTCCATTGCCATCACCTTTGTGGCTTTTAATTCTGTGACCTGGTCTACCACCCCTCCTTTGCAAAACTTTTTTTATATCTTCCTACAAGACATAGAAGATTAATGTTATCTTCGCAGACAAATCTAAGGATGAAGTTTATTACCACCCTTATTATTGGTTATGTAATTGTACGGACACGTTATGCTTACTTGGATAGCTTAGGATTTACTTCATGGAAAGAGCCGGAAAGGTTTTTTTGGGTGGGTAACATAGTAACAGGTTTGTCTTCTATAGTCTAGTCTACTGAGTAGTCCGACTTTTTAAACAATTTCACCATTCAATTTCTTAACATCAATCTTCAACGTCCAATTTAGGACTACTAAGTAGTTCTAGACTGTTAAAGAAAAATTGCATAATAATGTAAAAGAAAATTAGAGGTGATACATACCAGCTCAAGTGCGTTGCTTATGTTGTCCTTATTAGCTAGAATGATGTCGAAAGCGTTTAAGTTTTTCTTGTTGAATGACATTATATCAATTTTAGCATCAAGTATAATATCATCACCCCAGAGGTAGGGATACTGAGAAAGGTAATGGATAGGTGCATTGCCATTAGTATCCTTGCCATTTAAGAGGATGTTGCTAAACCACAGATCCGTTAACACAAAATCAACTACGTCAACTCGATGTCTCTTTATGGCATAGTGAAGCACATTCTGACATTTGTTGTCGACCAGTTCACAACAATCAGGGCAATGAGTAAGAAGCTCTTTCATTATATCTAGATGGCCTTTGGACGCTGCAAAGTGAAGAGCTATGCGCCCATCATTGTCAGCAACGTAGGAGGTAGATTTATCACATTTCAATAGTTGCTTAACCATTGAAAAGTAACCAAATTTTGCAGCCATGTGAAGCGGAATGTGTCCTCGTTCGTCTGCTGCTTTTGCCAGAGTTCTATCCGATTTTAGTAATGCTGTCATCATTACTTATGTATAAAAAGAAAAAGAAAACACAAATAAATACTTCAAGACACATGTATTAATGAATCATGAAATGACAGATAAAAGGAATATTCTTTAACTATTTTCCATATACATTTACCTTCATCATTGCGGATAACTGCAGCGTGCAAAGCCGTTCTACCATTTGGGCCTTCATAAGTTGGATTTTTGCAACCTTCAATTATTTTATTACAACAAGCACTGTATCCCCTCTCGACAGCTAGGTAAAGAGGAGTCTCGCCAGCATCATTAGCATAGTAGAAAAACTCAGGGTCTGCTTTGGTTAATATCTCCACCACAGCAAAGTAATTAAAGCGGACAGCTTCGTGCAGTGCTGTGTCCTTCTTGTTGTTGATTCTCCTGATGAGCTTTTGCTCCTGCAAGGGGGCATCTTCTGATGAGATCGCAGAGCCTTGCTCAAGGTCGCCTTGATAATAAGTTTTTGTAGCTAGGAGGAGAGCTCTAACTATACCAGCACGCCCATATCTTGCCGCAATGTGTAGGGCACTATCACCACTCTCGTTCTGCTGCCATAGTAATTCTGGACACATTTTAAGGATACGGTCCACAGTGTTCGTTGACTTGAGTATCTCATCCTCATATTCTTTGTACGTTGGGTGCCTATAGCATGCTGTATAGATATGAAGGACTGTGTTCTTGGTTGCAGTCAATATTTTGTCCAGATTCTTACCATGTCCCTCAAGGACATCGAGATTGCCTTGTTTTGCGGCGTTGAAAACATCAAGATCCATGCTACTTATTAGAACTGTACTATTGTTGCCTTCTAATTTTGCGGCTTCTTGGACATCGGTCTGATCTGCTAGCTCTATCTCGACATCGGTTAATGCTAACGGAGTAATAGGACTCTCTGACTGATTAGCCATATTGGAGGCATCCATGCTGAGGGGAGGAAGAGTGATGCTGGAGGGGAGAAAGGTAAAATTACAAGAAGGCCAGTTCGGTTGACTAGTTCAAGCTGCAACCTGTTGGAGGTTGTGTTGAGAAAATTAGAGTACACAACTCTCATATAAATGTTGGAGAGACAAAATCATTAAACAAATTACTTGTATTTCACTCACAAATATTGCAACACAACTCTCAAAGACAGAATTTTAGAAGCTATGACACTCTTATTTTTTAGAGACAAACTTTAGATCACTCACATTTCTCATAAAGACTACTTGCAAACAACACCACCGTTACTTCTTCAAGTGGAACCCACTTCTTGGTTCTTTGCTTTGCTCTTTTTTTATTTTTATTTTTTTTTGTTCTTTGCTTGCTTCTTTTTTGGGTTCTTTGCTTTGCCTCTTTTTCTTTCTTCTTTTTTTCTTTTTTTTTGTTCTTTGCTTGTTTCTTTTGTTTGGTTCTTGTCTTGGTTGATTGCTTCTCTTGGTTGATTCAAATGGGGTGGATACTTTCTTCTTTTGTAGGCATGGATGGAACCTTGGATATGTCATCTGTACGATTTGAACTCATGACCTCTACTATCAAAGTGGAGCAACAAGGTGCCACCGAACGATCGTTGACAATGAATGACTTTAGATTAAAAATCAAGTGCATCAAAGATAATTAGAGAAACTACATTCAACTAAAGAGTTTCAACAATAATAGAGTTTTATTTCACTAAGTGAGGTCAACTGTATAAATTCTAGATTCACATGTTCAAACCCATTTGCCCATTTGCCCTGAGCCTTGCTCTCATAATTGCATCTTTTAACCGAAGCATCGGTTGGCTCTTGATTCACATGTACAAACTACCTTAACTGATTTTCTCTCAATAAAAGAGTTTCCATTTCTAATTTTCTTTGGACCCGTACCTCTTTGATGTAAACAACTTTGCTATCTGGCGTATTTTGCTACGTGCTGTAATCATGAACTTAGCTATCAGCATCACAAGGCCACTAAACATGTGATTCAGGAAATGTGGCCCCTTGAGTATTTTTCTTTCATTAGAAAGAAGGGAATTTTCCAAGACAAGAAGAAAAAGAAGCCAAACACAAAAGCCGCTATGGTGAGTTCGGGAGAAGGGCCGGCCATCAAGTACTGCATATGTGCCGGTAATGAACGAAACCACCATCGCAATCAAAGCCCACAAAATCAAAGATACTACCATGAAAAAGGTGTCAGATATCTCATTCTCATAATTTGGATTTATGTAAACGGAGGAATAAAGGAACACCAGGACGGAACAACTAGACACGGCCATGGCTATTGTATCTATTATCACGAATGCTTTGAACGCTGCACTTCTTGATAAAACTATGGCACCCTGGTCAAGTCCTTTCACACTTTGGTAACCACCAGGCATGGTAAATCCGGCTGCGAATGTTACAGTTGCTATCAAGGTAGCCACTAGCAGATGTGTTTCTTTTGCTTTATTCCAACTTTTTCCGATTTCCTTGAAACCTTGATTTTCTTCCACTTTATCGCAACCATCTTTGTGGCTGTTGATTCTGTGACCTGGTCTACCACCCCGCTTTTGCAATTGCACTTTATGATTTTCCTGCAAGACAGAAAAGTATGACAATGTGGCGGAAAACATAACTCAAAATTTTCGGACACAAGCAGTAGAAGGTGATTACTACTGAGTATGTACCTGCTCTTATGACATGCTTATCTTGTCCTCATTAGCTAGAACGATATCAAGGGCGTTGAAGTTTTCCTTGTTGAACGTCATTCTAGATATTCGAATTTAAGATCTCTTGTTTATAAATGAAAATGAATATCAGTATTCAATAGTACTAAGACGTTTTAAAAATCATTCAAATCAAATATCTAGAATTATATTTCTTTTTGTTAAAAAAGTTTAGGGGAAACCACTTAGTACTACGGTCTAATAGTATTTATCTTCACTTGTATGTTCGGGGTCTTAGGTTCGATTCTCGTCAAAGGTGAATTTGAACCACATTATTGCTAGCCTATTGTGAGGCTTAGCCTGCTCTTCCACCCCCTTAGTGTAAAAATATCGTTTGTTAAAAAAAAATGTTTAGGAGAAAGGAACTCTATAACATCTTAAGGTGTACATACCACAAATCTCTTTTAAGAACATGCAAGAACTAAAAACTCATTATTCATAAGATTTGGGCAAAATTGGGCTTGTTTAATTGGACCATTGTCAAACAACTTAGGCCCAATTGAATCGGGTTAACCAGTGGAGTTTTAGACTTGGTTCTGTAACAACTGATCCGATTGCAGATTAGCATTTAAAATCCGAAGTGAAGAAGGTGGTGTCTCGTACGGATCGAGCAAGGAAGCAATCAGACATGGGAGAGGTAATAGAAACCCTACCAGCGCACCGGAGCTCCTTCGCAGCTCCAATTGTATTCATCGTCGTCGTTGCTTTCCAATTCCTCTCTAGGTGGCTGGAACAGTTAAAGAAGGTAATTTCCTCGACTATTTTTAACTTGCATTCAAACAATTTAATCCTAATTTTTGTGCGAAATTAAGCTCTTAATCTTCTTTTTTATACCCATTTAACCATAACCATTTATCCATTTAACCATAACCATTTATCCATTTAACCATAACCATGACCATTTACCCGTTTAATTTTTTTTTTTACCCATTTACTCATTTTTTCACCCGGCTACATGTTTTTTTTAACAACTTGAAAATTACAAAAAAAATAAATTATCATAATTTTTGTTTTCTAACAATTAAACACCGTTATTGGTACACTTTAACGATAACCATGATTAAATTGTCATAATCTTGAATGGAAATAGAGAGAGGTGATTGGGTTTCATGGCCGAGTGAGAGATGAC
This sequence comes from Crataegus laevigata, assembly GCA_963580275.1. Taxonomy (NCBI): domain Eukaryota; kingdom Viridiplantae; phylum Streptophyta; class Magnoliopsida; order Rosales; family Rosaceae; genus Crataegus; species Crataegus laevigata. Next base: position 32,472,855 of record OY756942.1, on the reverse strand, counting down.
GAAGAACCAACAAGATAGGGTGTTTTCCCTCCACCACAAATGCGAGATCGGTGGCGTCAAAATTCTGAGAATTCCACGGTTCAATCTACCATGAACGGTGGCCAAACAGCACAAACTCTAGGTGGGTCCTGTTCATGGCACCGAGAGAAGTGGAACTGTGGTAGTGGCAATGGTGCTTGTTGCCAGAGTTCACCGTAAACTCACTTAGGCCTAGGAAACAGGTCGGGGCAGATATCCGGATCACAGCAGACACACGAGTCTGTTAGATTGGTCTAGGGAGAAAGGGTGGTGATTGGCGGGTGAGGGCAACCGTGGGTTCTGGTTTTGACGGTGAATGAAGGAATGCTGGGGGAGACGGGTGGACTGGGAAAGAAGGGTGAGGGTAAGGGGTTTGTAGGGGATTGTGCGGCACATGAGGTGAGCGGCGCCGGTGGCCATAGCTCTGCCTCTGTGCCGTGAAGAAAGGCTCCTCCAAAGAGTCAAGGTCTGAGAGAGAGAGAGAGAGAGAGAGAGAGAAAGAGACCAGAGGGTCTGTGTGATGCGGTTGTTTGAGGTGAGGTCGAGGAGGGTGGTGTCGAAGTCGAGATTGTAGAGACGGCGGAGAGAGAGTGACGGGGAGAGAGAGTAACGTAGAGAGAGAGAGTGACTGACTGTGAGTTCTACAGTTCTTTTTTTTTATTTTTTTATTTTACATATATTAAATTAAATGGGTAAATGGATACCTGTTTAACCGTGGGTAATATTCATAACCGATGGATAGCCGTTATAACCGCGGATAATATCCATAACCGCCCATTTAAATTTCGCGGGTAAACGGTTATACCCATAACCGTAACCGTTTAATTTAAATGGGCGGATAACCGCGGTTACCCATAACCAATGGGTATTTGTCCATTCCTAATTGAGACAGTAAATCTATAAGACTTGAATTGATAGAAGTTACTGATTACTATCTCTTGTTGCCCTGCAGGGAAGCTGATATCATGGAGGGCCGGAGGAGTTGCAAACGAAAATGTTATGGTAAATAAAGTTGGAATTACTTTTGATCGTTACGTGTCATATATTAAAGGTGCCTGTTGGAGCGGAAAAATTCGGGTACTGCAATTCTCCACCAACAAGTAATCTTGAACATGTTGAGAACCCTTGGACACTATTTCGCTTGTCAACAATGAGAGCGGGGAGACCTGCAAGAAAACACTCTAACGCTCAAGTCAGTCGTTGTTCAAAATAATTGCAAGACATTGTAAATCTATCTAATACTTCCATTTTCTCCATCCCCCCTCCTGATGGGATTCTAGGCCTTTTATAGACGTAAAAAACTTGGACTCCAAGTCCCACTTTCCTTCTATTTCTCCATGTTCCATCTTCCATGATCATGCCCCTTTATTCTAGCTCCACTCCCCCAAATTTAGGAAGTGGCTGCTTGCTTAAGCCTTATTTTTTGCACCCACAAATGCCCTCTTTTTTCTCTGCAAACGTATATCATCTTAGTTTGTAGAGGAAAAATATTTCTGTTGCAAAAAATCATGTGACTTGAAATTTCATTACGAGTTTAGCCTTCCACTACAGTCATAGTTTAGCCTTTGGTTGCGATCACAAAGTCATATATTATCCCTTGGACACGATCAATTGGACATAATTTAGCCTTCGGTTACAATCTCATGATCATAATTTAACCTTCGGCTATGATCATATGGTCATAATTTAGCCTTCAGCTACGATCAAGGGGTCAATGTTTAGCATTCAGCTACGATCATACGGTCATAATCTAGCCTTCAGCTACGATCATAGGTGAATGTTTAGCCTTCGGCTACGATCATATGGTCAATGTTTAGCCTTCGACTACGATCATACGGTCACATTTTAGCCTTCGGCTACGATCATATGACATTCGACCATGGGTTTGGGTTTTCAACCCTCGGTTTTGGGCTTCAATCATAATTCGGTCTAGGGTACTCGACCCTCAATCTTGACCTTTCAGCTCTTATTCGGCCCACAATTTTGTGATCTTCTACTACGAATTTCTGCATTACTAACATGCCTCTAGAATCCAAATGCAATGATTTGCTACCTTATGACAACAACTAAGCAAAAAATAAATCATCGATCTGGACATTCAACAAATGCCAATGAGCAATGTAATAAATATAAGTTTTCTTTCTTATCTGGAGTGAAGTGATGGTCCACGCTATTATCATATAATTAGAGATCTTGGCCATCAAACAATGCTTTCCCTTCTCTTCTCATCAATGAAAACTTGCAATACATAGTCCTTGTAGCGTTTAGCTATTGAGCGACATAGTTCGGTCTTAACCCATTCGATCTTGGGTTTTCGATCTTAACCCGGTCTTAACCCATTCGATCATGGGTTCTCGATCTTAATTCGGTCTTAACCCATTCGATCTTAGGTTTTCGATCTTTATTCGGTCTTAACCCATTTCGATCTAAGGTTCTCGATCTTAACTCGGTCTTAACCCATTCGATCATGGGTTCTCGATCTTAAATTGGTTCGGTCTTAACCCATTCGATCTTGGGTTTTCGATCTTAACTTAATCTTAACTCATTCGATCTTGGGTTCTCGATATTAATTCGGTCTTAACCCATTCAATCTTGGGTTTTCGATCTTAACTCGGTCTTAACCCATTCAATCTTGGGTTCTCGATCTTAACTCGGTCTTAATTCATAAACCTTAGTTTAATTTTATATTTTCAATTTTTGGTCTCAAATTAATAAACATCAGTTCATAATAAATCATGCAATTCATAAGCAAGCATTCTAATAATAGCATAAAAATGGACTGTATTATATACGCAGGTTGGTGCGGCACCCATAGTTGTCATGCCTTAAACATTCGCATGCTGAATCCTGCCAACAACAACGTTCAAGAGCAAAGGAAATCATCAATTTCATTCACAATATTAGGGATCCGAGGTGGCATGCCGATCATCTTCGTCTTGCCTTTATAATTATGTTGTTTAAACATTCCTCTTAGGTGACTTCGTCGTCACTGGAGTTGATGTAGAGTGCTTTTCTTTTGCTCAAAAGCCTTGAGTACACACCCTATAAGTGGCTTTTAAGTCTTTATGTTTAGCATACTGAAAAATTGTCCATACTAGCAATAGACATGAATTCTTGTTACTGGGGTTTAATCATGAGTCAGTTATTCACAATATATAATAGCATTAGTTGTACTCGTAGTCTAACATCAGTTTTCATACCTCTGCATTGTGCACTATTTTCCCTCCTTTAGTCATTTTTGCCAATGACCAAACCATTTCTCAAATATGAATCACGATCAAACGTTACCTTAATTAATCCAACATCCTAAGTAAATCGTGGCTTGTCCCACCATGCAAACTTTTTGGTATGAAAACTTTCCTTGTAGAATTGCCTCTGGTCCAAGCTTGTCATGTGTCCCCACATGTTGCTCAACGTTCTCTTTCTGCGATGGTGTTTGTTCCTCTGTTTGGTTCCTTGACGATTCGGGATGGTCCTAGGCAGTTACTTCACCCAATGTAGTTTGACCACTGTAAATCTATCCCATTTGAATGCAAAGTCTCATCGCCAATTATGGTTTGAGGATAGGGGTCTCTAGACCCAACTATCCGTGCGCGTACTCCACACGATTCACTTATCGTGAAACTCATCTCCAAATAAAAGCAACTGAAAAGATTTAGATCTTATAACATTCAAGTATGGAAAGATAGTCGAGTTAACATAAGCTAGATATTCAATCCTTTGACAAGTTTCAAAGAATCTGATTCAAGAGTGACTGACATGTAATTTATTTCCTGACCAATTCAAGAAATAGAAAGAGTTTAGAAGCTTTGTCTAAAACGTAACATGGACAACACACATTCTAGTATGAACTCACATAAAATTATTCTTCATGTAGAATTTAAACCCGATAAAAGATTTTTCTTTGCAAAATTGTAAAGCGATAGAGGATTGGTACGCAAATCTCTTTAACATGTTATGACGAAAATATGTAATGATAGAATTCGTATTTTCATGGTAAATCGTAAAAGAGCTAGATGAAAGAAATTCTTCTCTATGTTTGGGGTATAAATTTGTGCCCCCATTGTTGCTTGGAGGGCATTCGTGTCTTCTCAAGGCGACTTTTTGTGCGTTCCCATAGTCTTGGGCCTTAGGCCCTAATTCGTTCTCGGTCTACAACCAACAGTCTTATGATATTCGATCAAGAATTTATGTAGTAATAGCATGCTCCAGGCCATGAGTGCTTGCCGAACAATTTCCTTTTCAATATGCAACCAAACGATGTGTAATATAAGCATTTTCACTTTATGTCCATATTCTCATAAATCGATTCGCCTCGGCTTTGGTAGTTCGATCTGCTAGGAGTTGCTTCCGTGCCCCCACTCCACAATAGATCTTCCATAGGTACTTGGTTGGTTGTCCTGCTTGGCTTTGTAGGAACTTATTGTTGAAAGAATCTGAACTAGGGTTGTAAATATTGAAAAGCATGAACTCCAGCGTTTTGTATTCATTAACCACCGTATGCTCTATATATAAGTTCTATATGTACGCATGCAATAAACTAAAGACACGCATGCAATAAACAACTAACAGTAAGTGAATGTTGTCTAGCTGTGAGTTTATACAATATTCTTATGTCCATCTTGTAGCACATGGCAGCACATGGTTTAGCAGCACATGACTCAGGTAGTTCGAACTGTATGGATTGCTGACATGGAGTGATGTGCTGACATGGAGAGAATGAAGGGAGGCCAATAGGTTTATCATTGCTGTCGTGGATTACTGTGATTGCTGACATGAATATTTGGTTTATCACGCCCCCGCAAGCTGAGTGAGCGCTGAAGAACAGGAAGCTTGGAAAGAAGATAACTGAACCGTGCGGTGGACAAACCCTTTGTTAATAGATCAGCAAGTTGTTCAGCAGATGAAACATATCCCACAACAAGTTCATTTCGAGTGACTTTTTCTCGAACATAATGATAATCAACTTCCACATGACGCATACGAGTCTGATAAATGGGATTGGAAGCTACTGCCAGTGCACTAATATTGTCACACCACAATTTGGGTGGAGTGAGGGGAAGACGAAGATCACGAAAAATGAGTCTGAACCAAGATAAGGTGGCAGCTGTGTAGGCCATTTGGCGATACTCGGCCTCAGTACTTGAGCGAGACACACCACGTTGCTTTTTAGAACTCCAGGAGACCAAGTTATCCCCTAGAAAAATGCAATGACCACCAGTGGAGCGACGATCATCGGGGTCACCAGCGTAGTCAGCATCGGCAATGCTGTGAGAGACAAAGAACTGGGTTTGTAAACTAGACCACGATCATGAGTGGCTTTCAAATAGCGAAGAATGCGCTTGACGGCAGCCCAGTGTGTAGTGGTGGGAGAATGCATATACTGGCAGACTTGATTCACAGCGAAAGCAATGTCAGGCCGTGTGAATAAGAGATATTGGAGAGCCCCAACGACACTTCGAAAAGTTGTTCCATCCGGCAAAGGCTCGCCCTCATACAAACTGAGTTTGCGTCCAGGTAGGGCTGGAGTAGACAAGGGTTTGGCGTCAGCCATCTGAGTTCGTTTGAGGAGGTCCAGGATATATTTTGACTGTGTTAAGAACATGGCCGTCGGTGTTCTCGTAATTTCCATTCCCAGAAAATAATGCAAGGGACCAAGGTCCTTCATGGAAAATTCTCGACCCAGTTGATGAATCAAGGTAGAGATGTAAGCTGGATTAGTACCAGTGATGAGGATGTCATCAACGTAAATGAGTAAGTAAATGACATTAGTTCCATTGCAGAAAATGAACAGCGAAGAATCTGCCATGGAGGCTTGAAAACCGAGTTCCTCCAGATGGTGAGAGAAGCACTGAAACCAGGCACGAGGAGCCTGTTTTAAGCCGTATAAGGACCGGTGAAGACGGCATACATGTGACGTGACACGCCCCGGTCCCGATGTCCTGTAGACATCGGGACCGGGGCGTGTCATGACGGAAACTGCGAATCAACAAAACCAGAAGGTTGGCGCATGTAGACTTCTTCAGTTAAAGAGCCATGGAGAAACGCGTTTTTGACATCAAGTTGGCGAATTGGCCAGTTAAAATGAAGAGCCACGGAGAGAATAATCCTGATGGTAGCATGAGTGACAACAGGACTAAACGTCTCAGTGTAATCAAGCCCTTCTTGTTGATGGAAACCATTGGCAACAAGTCGTGCTTTAAATCGTTCAATGGAACCGTCAGATGTCCGTTTGATACGGTAAACCCATTTATTTGGTAGGACATTCATGGAGGGATGAAAAGGAACGAGGGACCACGTTCCGGTGCTTTGCAGAGCATTGAACTCGTCTGCCATTGCCATACGCCATTCTGTAGACTTATTTGCCTGTGTAAAACAAGTGGGCTCAACAAGGTCATTAGTCATATTAGAAACAAGAGCATATTTGGGGTTTGGTTTTTGAATGCCATCCTTTGAACGGGTAACCATGGAGTGAGCAGGTTGAAGTGGTCTCTGAGAGGAAGATGAGACAGGAGCAACACTTACTGCATTCGTAGGGGATGGGATGGGAGAAGAGGCAGGGAGTTGCGGATGTAGTGGGAAAGTAGAGGAAATAGGGTTAGGGTGGAGGGATGGTAAAGTGGGATGCATGTGATGGTTCGGAGGTTGTGGTAAAGGGCAGGGAAGAGGACTAGGGTGAGGTGGGGTGAATAATGTGGGGGAAGAGGTGGACGGATGGGGGTAAGAAGAGGGTTCAATGTTCAGTACCGTAGAGGGTTGGGAGGATGAAGGCTTGGTAGAAATGGATTCTTTGTAAGGAAAATTTGTTTCATCAAATAAGACATGGCGTGACAAAAAAATGCGACCTGTGGACGTATCTAAACACCGATAACCTAATTGATTTAATGAATAGCCTAAGAAAATGCAACGTTTGGAGCGAAATTGCAGCTTGTTGGTATTATAAGGACGAAGAAATGGAAAACATGCACATCCAAAAACTTTAAGAAAATCATATTGAGGAGATTTTTGAAACAGTTTTTGAAATGGAGACTCATCATGGAGAACTTTAGTCGGTAAACGATTGATCAAATAAGTTGTTGTATGAAAAGCATCATCCCAAAAAGAAGTTGGTAAGGAGGAATGAGCAAGAAGAGTGAGACCAGTTTCAACGATATGACGATGTTTACGTTCGGAAATTCCGTTTTGTTCAGGATGATGTGGACATGTAAAGCGATGTAGAATGCCATGTTGAGTCAAAAAAATTTTAAAATTGTTGTTTACGTATTCTCCTCCTCCATCAGTTTGAAAGGATTTAATTGTAGTGTGGAACATGTTTTCAACCAGTTTCTTAAAAGACACAAAAGTGGGAAAAACATCAGATTTTAATTTTAAGGGATATAGCCAAGAGTAGCGAGAAAAATCATCAATAAATACGACATAATATTTAAAACCATTAATAGAAAACGAAGGTGAAGTCCATACATCGGAGTGAACCAATTCTAATGGAGACGAAGACCGAGAGACAGACAAAGGAAAAGGTAACTTGTGACTCTTACCCATGGGACATGAGTGACAGAACCCACTAGTTACAACGCCCTTAATAGGCAAGCTATTCTTAGAAACTAAACTTTGCAAAATATGAGGAGATGGATGACCTAACCGAGAGTGCCAAATTGAATTGGACACCCTAGTGCCTAAAAATGCAGACACGCCTTTATTTGAAGATGAAACATCAGAAAAATGGTAGAATCCATTTCTACTCGGGCCTTGTAAAAGCATCCTCCCCGTGTGAAGGTCCTGAACACAGTATGAGTTTGGATATAAGGTTAGAGAGCAGTTATTATCAGTAGTAAAACGATGGATAGAGATAATATTGGTAGATGCATTAGGGCATAGTAGTGTATTTGGTAATGTGAAAGTGAAGGTAGGTGTACGAATGGAAGTGTTGCCTGTGTGTGAAATGTTCAAACCTGTGCCACCAACAACTCCATTGACTTGGTCCATGCCATTATAAGGATGAGGATTCGCAATAGTAGCAGGATTATTGGTGATGTGAGCATTGGCCCCGGAGTCAAACAGCCATTCCTGTATGGCAGGTGCCGTTGCAGAAGCAGGAGGGACACGAGCAGCAAAGGCTTGAAGGCGTGGTGCAGGGACACGTCCCTCATAAGACATGTTTAGGCGGTTGAAGCAGTCAATCGCAGAATGACCATAACGAGTACAGATTTGGCATTGAATCCGGCCTGTAGTGAAAGGACCTTGGGAAGGAGCGGTGCCAAGAATCCCATCATGTGGACGGGAGTGGGATACTTGGTGAGAGTTGGAGGAGCTGTAGTGGCGATTGGTAGAGCCGCGACCAGTATTGAAATGACTACGACCACGGAAGCTAGTAGAGTATCATCGTCCTCGAGAAGAAGTAGGTGCGGGGTTGCCATTGCGAACGGCAGCAAGGGCAGTGAGACCACTGTCAGTACCAAAAGCGGAATGCATTTTTTGTCGTCTTTCAGCGCCAAGGAGAAGGGCTTCTAAAGCATTGTAGGTAATAGCCTCATCACGGGCTTGAGCGGAAGCAACGGTGCTTTCATAGACAGGACCAACGTTGTTGAGAATGATGGCAACGATGTCGGAGTCTGAAACAGGAGCACCAGAGAGAGAGAGGGTATCTGCGAGACAATTAATTTTATCCAAAAATTCAGAGATGGAAGAATCACCTCGGTGAGTATTCATCAACTCACTACGAAGCTGAAGAAGGCGACCGATGGACTGAGAAGCATAACGATCACGGAGTGTTGTCCAGGCAGAATGGGAGCTGGTTTTCCCAATTAAAACAGCAAGCACGGTAGGATGGACGGAGGAGTTGATCCATGACATAACAGTTGCATCATGTTGTATCCAAGTGTCGAAATCAGGGTTGGGTTTGTCAGTGATATTACTATCCTCATCTGTCAGGAATGCAGGGGGGCACTGACTAGTTCCATCAACAAAGGAAACCAGATTTCGACTGCGGAGGAGAGGTAGCATTTGGGCTTGCCAGAGGGGATAGTTGGTACGATCAAGTTTGATCGTGAGAAAATTGGAGACATTAGGGAGGGGAATGGAAGAGGAAGATTGAGAAGCCATGGGAAAGGAAAAAAAAAGAAAACTATTGTCGTTAGACTTTAGCTCTGTGATACCATGAAAGAATCTGAACTAGGGTTGTAAATATTGAAAAGCATGAACTCCAGCGTTTTGTATTCATTAACCACCGTATGCTCTATATATAAGTTCTATATGTACGCATGCAATAAACTAAAGACACGCATGCAATAAACAACTAACAGTAAGTGAATGTTGTCTAGCTGTGAGTTTATACAATATTCTTATGTCCATCTTGCAGCACATGGCAGCACATGGTTTAGCAGCACATGACTGAGGTAGTTCGAACTGTATGGATTGCTGACATGGAGTGATGTGCTGACATGGAGAGAATGAAGGGAGGCCAATAGGTTTATCATTGCTGTCGTGGATTGCTGTGATTGCTGACATGAATATTTGGTTTATCAATTGTCACTTAGTGCAATTGTCTTTCTCAAGATAGGGTTGAATGCAGTGTTCTTTCTTTCCCCCACTTTTGGGCTTTTCTTTTTGGTTCACGCCTCATTTTTAGCAACTATGTCCTTTTTTTGTCCTCAACTGGCTTCAAAGCAAGCTCCTGATATTCACAGGGCGTTATCCTTCCATCATCCTATTTCCGTCCGATCAAAAGCATCATTATCCAATAGTAATAGATTGTATTCAGGTTCATCCAGTGCAGTTCTCTTAAATGGTGCATTCCAACGCCATAGCCCTTTTGTACACGGGCGATGTGTAAATGCCACTTGAAATCCGAAAAGCTGGTTAAGAATAAAGCTCTTTCCTTGGTAGGCATGACCAACGACACCAATGGAGACAACCCCTTGATCCCTCCGGAACTTCCCATTCTTGTCAAGGTAGACAAGCCGTATCGGCTTCGGAGGACCCATCACCGATCGCAAGGGCAAGGAAGAGAACAACGGCAATGGTGATGGCGGTTAAGAGTCGTCTTCGCCTCTGAAAAAGTTCCCATGATTTACCCTCTGAAGAATTTCCCCATGTTTAACCGTTGCTCTCGGTTACAACGTCTTATAGTGATTGTGCTTTCCTTCATCCAGTTCAATGAGAACATGGGATAGAGAGACAGTCGAGGGTTTTAAATTGGGCAAAGAGATGAATAGAAAAACTTACTCAGGTTTTTGGCACGTGTCCCCATTGTGGCGTGCGTGACACCATGACTTCTCAAATACGGCTTTTTGTACGAATTCCCACAGACGGCACCAACTGTTGGAGCGGAAAAATTCGGGTACTGCAATTCTCCATCAACAAGTAATCTTGAACATGTTGAGAACCCTTGGACACTATTTCGCTTGTCAACAATGAGAATGGGGGGACCTGCACAAAAACACTCGGACGCTCAAGTCAGTCGTTGTTCAAAATAATTGCAAGACATTGTAAATCTATCTAATACTTCCCTTTTCTCCATCCCCCTCCTGATGGGATTCTAGGCCTTTTATAGACGTAAAAAACTTGGACTCCAAGTCCCACTTTCCTTCTATTTCTCCATGTTCCATCTTCCATGATCATGCCCCTTTATTCTAGCTCCACTCCCCCAAATTTAGGAAGTGGCTGCTTGCTTAAGCCTTATTTTTTGCACCCACAGTGCCTTAAATAAATGATCGAAAAAATAGCAGTCTCTTATCACTTCTGTAAGAGTATCTATATTTGCTGGCACTCTAATGTCTCGTCAATACTATGTAGTGTCACTTTCGTGTTTAGACTGCCGATGTTTGCATATTATGTATCTCGGGTCAGAAAGAAAAGAGATGTGCATTGCTTAGGATGCGATATTGAGAAATCTTAAGCATGGTTTTGAGTATTGCTTCTGATTATTCTTGATTTGTTTTTGCAGGTAGGAATTATTCCTTGGTTGATATTATCTACCAGGGTTAGCAAGTTCTTATGTCGACTTGCCAAGTTCTAGAGTTTAAATTATTCGTGTCCTGTAAAGTTTTTTGGGTGCATTACTCTTTCGGTTGTCTGTGAAATTGAGTTTATCGTTGTAGTATGCAGAAAACTCATTTCTTGTGAAAATACGATTCTTTGAATTTATACAGCATTAGGAAATTCCAGTAAATATGAACGGGTTCAGATCGTGGAAATATGTTTCAGTGATCAGTTCTGGGCTCTGAGGTCATGATAATGTTTATGAATTTTGTGTTTAAATTATTCTTGTTCTTGGAGCTGTGACTGACAAGGGATGGAATAAGGAATTTTCAGAACGGTGAGGCTAAAGGTTGTGCAAATGCAGCAGCTCTTACATCACAATACATACATACATACATACATACATACATATATATATATATATATATATATATATATATATATGTTCCAAATTTTGGTACATTGTCAACTCACAAACTTATCTACAATGGAGCTAAAAGACAAACAATTAACCAACTCCGTTTGCAAATATAATCTGGATAGTACACTTGTCACTTGAATACTACTAAACTTTAAAACTAGCTAGCCGTTAAATTAAAAAAAAAAAAAAAAACAAACAAACAAAAGTAAACTTGTTGCTGCTTCTGTTGCTTCGAATTCCAGTTACCAGAAACGAATTCCAATTAACCAACTTGTTGCTGCTTCTGCCGCTTCTGTTGCTTCTGCTGTAAGGTAGCTTCAGGAGTCGGTAGCTTCAAGAATATCCATCTTAACAGCGCAATAAATGAGTAACTTAACAGCATTACAATGCCTAAATACAAATGCCGCAGGAAATGCGGGGCCTTTAGTATTTTTCTTTCTATAGTAAGAATGGAATGTGCAAAGAAATAGAAGAAAAAGCAGCCAAGCACACAAGCTGCACTGGCAAATCCTGGTGAATGACTGCCAAGTACTGCATATGTGCCAGTAACAAATGCAATCACCATTGCAATCAAAGCCAACATTGTCAAAGTTACAAACATGTAAAACGTATCAGAGGTTTGGGTCATGTACTTTCCTTTTGTGTGAATGGAGGAATATAGGAGCACCAGGACAGAACAACTAGACATGGCCATGGCTAGTGTATCTGTTATAACAAATGCTTTGAACGCTGTGTTTCTTGATAGAATCGAGGAACCCTGGTCCAATCCTCTTTCGCTTTGGTAACCTCCGGGCATGGTAAAACCTGCAGCAAAGGTTACAGTTGCTATCAGTGTAGCCACCATTAGATGGGTTTCTCTTGCTTTCGTTAACCTTTGTCCAATGTCTTTGCCACCTTGGTGTTCCTCCTCCACTTCATTGCCATCAACGTTGTGGCCCTTAATTCTGTGACCTGGTCTACCATCCCTGCTTTGCAAAACTTTTTTTAAATCTTCGTGCAAGACATAGAAGATTAATGTTATCTTCATAGACAAATCTAAGGATGAAGTTTATTACCACCCATATTATTGGTTATGTAATTGTACGGACAAGTTATCCTTATTTGGATAGCTTAGGATTTATTTCATGGACAGAGACGGAAAGGTTTTTTTTAGTGGGGTAACATAGTAACAGGTTTGTCTTCTGTAGTCCAGTCTACTGAGTAACTCAACTTTTTAAACAATTTCACCATTCGATTTCTTAACATCAGTTTTCATTGTCCAATTTAAGACTACTGAGTAGTCCCAGACTGTTGAAGAAAAAATGCATAATAACATAAAAGAAAATTAGAGGTGATACGTACCAGCTCAAGTGCGTTGTTTATGTTGTCCTCATTAGCTAGAATGGTGTCGAAAGCGTTTAAGTTTTTCTTGTTGAAGGACATTATATCAATTTTAGCATCAAGTATAATATCATCACCCCAGAGGTAGGGATACTGAGGAAGGTAATGGATAGGTGCATTGCCATTAGTATCCTTGCCATTTAAGAGGATGTTGCTGAGCCACAGATCCGTTAACACAAAATCAACTACGTCAACTCGATGTCTCTTTATGGCGTAGTGAAGCACATTCTGACATTGGTTGTCGACCAGTTCACAACAATCAGGGCAATGAGTAAGAAGCTCTCTCATTATATCTAGATGGCCTTCGGACGCTGCAAAGTGAAGAGCTGTGCACCCACCATTGTCAACAATATAGGCGGTAGATTTATTACATTCCAATAGTTGCTTAATGATTGAAAAGTAACCAAGATCTGCAGCCATGTGAAGCGGAATAACTCCTAGTTCGTCTGCTGCTTTTGCCAGAGTATTATCCGATTTTAGTAATGCTCTCGTCATTACTTAAGTATAAAAAGAAAAAGAAAACATAAATATATACTTCAAGAAACATCTGTATTAATGAATCATGAAATGAAAGATAAAAGGAATTTTTTAAGAGAGACTTTGGATGCGCTCTCTATCTTTCAATATTCTTTGATAGAAACCTTGTTGATTTTCAGTTTTAGATTGAAGTCCCTGATATTAATGTAGTAATGTATTTTTATGTAAGTTACTATATTTTTTTAAAATTAACATTTGAAATTGGTAGTTATTTACATTAATATTAATGAGATTTTAAATAAAACCCATAATTTGTGAGATTAATAATATTAAAATATAAATTATACTCTTGATATATTGTGTATATAAACATTGTTACATTCTTAAAAATACCAAAAAAAAAAGATATTAGGCTTAATAACATTAATAAATTTCCTTGATTGAACTTCAATGGATAGATACATTCTCAAATCAACGAAAAAAAATGTACTCATATAAGTTTTAAAATGGATTAGAAAAAAAAAATTGAAACGATTTTTATAAAGAAAAATGGGTACATTTTAGGAACAACTAGACACGGCCATGGCTATTGTATCTATTATCACGAATGCTTTGAACGCTGCACTTCTTGATAGAACTATGGCACCCTGGTCAAGTACTTTCGCACTTTGGTAACCACCAGGCATGGTAAAACCGGCTGCGAATGTTACAGTTGCTATCAAGGTAGCCACTAGCAAATGTGTTTCTTTTGCTTTATCGCGACCATCTTTGTGGCTGTTGATTCTGTGACCTGGTCTACCACCCTGCTTTTGCAATTGCACTTTATGATTTTCCTGCGAGACAGAAAAGTATGACAATGTGCCGGAAAACATAACTCCAAATTTTCGGACACAAGCAGTAGAAGGTGATGACTACTGAGTATGTACCTGCTCTTATGACATGCTTATCTTGTCCTCATTAGCTAGAATGATATCAAAGGCGTTTAAGTAAACCTTGTTGAACATCATTCTCGATATTCAAATTTAAGATCTCTTGTTTATAAATAAAAAAGAATATTAGTAATCAATAGTACTAAGACGTTTTAAAAATCATTCAAATCAAATATCTAGAATTATATTTATTTTTGTTGAAAAAGTTTAGGGGAAACCACTTAGTACTACGGTCTAATAGTATTCCTCTTCACTTGTAAGTTCGAGGTCTTAGGTTCGATTCTTGTCAAAGGCGAATTTGAACCACATTATTGCTAGCCTATTGTGAGGCTTAGCCTGCTCCCTCACCCCCTTAATGTAAAAATATCGTTTGTTCAAAAAAAAAATTAAAAAAAGGGAACTCTATCACATCTTAAGGTGTACATACCACAAATCTATATGAGAACTTACGAGAACCAAAAACTCATTATTCATAAGATTTGGGCAAAATTGGGCTTGTTTAATTGGACCATTGTCAAACAACTTAGGCCCAATTGAATCAGGGTTACCCAGTGGAGTTTTAGACTTGGTTCTGTAACAACTGATCCGATTGGCAGAGAAGCATTTAAAATCCGAAGCAAAGAAGGTGGTGTCTCGTACGGATCGAGCAAGGAAGCAATCAGACATGGGAGAGGTAATAGAAACCCTACCGGCGCACGGGAGCTCCTTCGCAGCTCCAATTGTATTCATCGTCGTCGTTGCTTTCCAATTCCTCTCTAGGTGGCTGGAACAGTTAAAGAAGGTAATTTCCTCGACTATTTTTAACTTGCATTCAAACAATTTAATCCTAATTTTTGTGCGAGATGCTTTAATTGCATTTATTCTGAAATTAAAATTTGAATTTGGGTGATTTGTTTTGTTGGCAGGGAGGAGTTAAGAATGCTACGGCAACCCGATTGCGTGGAGAAATTAAAGACCTCTTGAAGGAGGCAAGCTCCTTGTCACAGTGAGTGATTTTTTTATTTATTTTTTATTTAATCATATTTTTCTCCAATTTATCAAATGGAATTTTTTTTATTTATTCATTTTTGGATTTTCAGCATTGTTTTGATGCTTGCAGCTATAAATTTCTTAGCTTTATAGTATCAGGTGTTAGTTTGGATTATTTGCAGTTGCATGATCTTTGTTTTTGCCTGAATCCAGGCCGTCGACTTTTGCGCAAGCTGCAAAACTTCGGAGGATGGCAGCTGCTAAGGAGAAAGAACTTGCAAATTGTTAGTTTGCAACTCCAGCCCTTGGATTATTGGTTTATGTTGATCATATGTATAATTATATACAGGCATTCCTAAAACACGTATACTACGTATATATGATTGCAGAGAGTAATTGTATATGACATCCTTGGGCTCAAAGTTGTGTTTGTATAATAGCGTCCACGCATTTTATGAGTATGATGTTATTAAGCAAAGTATTGAATGGCTAAATACAGTTTAGGTTGTTGTTCAATGTCGTTAGAGTCTAGGTGTCCTGATACAAAAATTTCATACAGAGAGATGAGTTTAGTATAAGTTTAGTCTTGTCTCACTGCTGATTAGGTGAATCTGTGACTTTGAAATTTAATTTCCCGTCTTTCTTCAGTCCTCTGTCACGTCCCTCTCTTCTGTTGTACCGCATATACCTTAATGCTTCTACACCCTTTTTTCCCCACTTTACCTTTCAAATTTTACGTTGGTACTTTTAATGCTCTTTCCTAAATGTCATACGATTTCAATGTATCTACTATAATCATTTTGTCTCGAACATTTTAATTTATTTCGATCATTACAATTTTGTATAGTTATTATAAGTTGTTTCTAACAGTATTACGTGCCTTCCAGATCAAGAATTAAACGGCAAGGAGATAAAACTTTCATATGATTTGTATATGAGAATTTTGTTCATCTTAAAGGTAGTTCTCGGTATTTTAGATTTTTGAAATATTTATCAGCTTTCTTCGATAACAGGGAATTGCCTGAACTAGGGTTCTTAATAGATATACTTGGTTGTCCATTTAGGTCTTGACATATATTGTGCTGGTTTGCTGGTTTTGGAGGGTTCCTGTTGCCTCCATATCACAACAACTTGTGCAACCCTTTGGTAACGTGTTCTCAATCCAAATTTATTTTTCGAGTCCCCTGTTTCCTATTGAGACAGTAACTCTATAAGAATTGAATTGATAGAAGTTACTGATTACTATCTCTTGTTGCCCTGCAGGGAAGCTGATATCATGGAGGGCCGGAGGAGTTGTAAACGAAAATGTTATGGTAAATAAAGTTGGAATTACTTTTGATCGTTACTTGTCATATATTAAAGGTGCCTTAAATAAATGATCTAAAAAATGCCAGGGTCTTATCACTTCTGTAAGAATATCTATATTTGCTGGCACTCTAATGTCTCATCAATACTATGTACTGTCACTTTCGTGTTTAGACTGCCGATGTTTGCATATTACGTATCTCAGGTCAGAAAGAAAAGAGATGTGCATTGCCTAGTATGCGATATAGAGAAATCTTAAGCATGGTTTTGAGTATTGCTTCTGATTCTTCTTGATTTGTATTTGCAGGTAGGAATTATTCCTTGGTTGATATTATCTACCAGGGTTAGCAAGTTCGTATGTCGACTTGCCAAGTTCTAGAGTTTAAATTATTCGTGTCCTGTAAAGTTTTTATTGTACCAACGGAAACATGATTTTGTTCTGACATTTACTCCACAGTGTTTAGTCATGAACTTAAGATTGTTACCTACTCGTTTAATTTGTACCAGTAGTGTGTGTGCATTACTCTTTCGGTTGTCTGAAATTGAGTTTATCGTTGTAAAATGCAGAAAGCTCACCTCTTGTAAAACACGATTCTTTGAATTTATACAGCATAAGGAAATTCCAGTAAATATGAATGGGTTCAGATCGTGGAAAAATGTTTCAGTGAATCTGAGGTCATGATAATGTTTATGAATTTTGTGTTTAAATGATTCTTGTTCTTGGAGCTGTGAATGACAAGGGATGGAATAAGGAATTTTCAGAACGGTCAGGCTAAAGTTTGTGCAAATGCAGCAGCTCTTACATCACAATATATATATATATATATATATATATATATATATATAGGAACACGCTCCCCACTATTTCAAAAAAATGGGGACACGCTCCCCACTGTTGAATTTAACTTTAATAAAATTGTGTGGTTGAGATTGTGTGACCTGTTTTTTAATCTCAACCACACAATTTCATTAAAGTCAATCTAACGGTGGAAAGCGTGTCCCTATTTTTTTTGAAAAAATGGGGATCCCTCCCCTTAAGCTCTTTGTGTGTGTGTATATATATATGTTCCAAATTTTGGTACATTGTCAACTTACAAACTGGAGTCGTGTTTTGTACGCGCCCTATGCGCTGCGAAAACTTTTTCGTCCCTCGAAATGAGGGTGCCGCTGGGTCTCTGAAAATCCAGATCTGAGATCTGGGCACTCCGATCTCCTCTGCCTTTGTATTCCTGGTATCTTACGGACCATTCCTCACTAAGCGGCCATCCTGTGAACCTGAGGCGTGGAGTGAACGGTAAGCTTCCCATCTGAAGACTTTTGCCTGTCTGGAATAGTTTGTAGATCTGCTTTTGGAAACCCTGTTAGACGTTCGGGGCTTCCCCGTGTCTCATTGCTGCTCCGGCCGATTTGATGTGCGACTCCATGATGCATGTAGCGGCAATCTAGCCTGGCTCTCGGGGGACCTCTCACAATATGGCAAAAGACCTTGATAAGAGCGAGTTAGAGGATCTAGGTTCGCGGTTTGGATCTAAACTCAGATTATCGGAAAAAGAGAGAGAAGGCATCTGCATTGGCAGGAAAGAAGTGGAAGGAGCCCTGCTGGGCTTACAACACACACTTATCGCTGAAGTTCTAAGTTCTAGAGATGTGAATGGAGAAGTCTTTATCGATCGATTCATGTCGCTCTGGAGGGGGCGCGAAGGTGTATTAATCCGCGACATTGGAAAAAGAAGGTTTTTGGCAAGATTTGCAGGTCACCGCGACCTTCTTAGGGTTGTGGAGGCAGATCAACCTTGGTCCTTCAAAAACGACTTGGTGATGGTAGCGGATCAATCGGAAAAGGGGCTTAATAAATGGGCGCCTCTTACACTCGGAACATTCTAGGTCCAGATTCATAACGTCTCGATTCTTAGTATGACCTAATCTGTTGCGGAAGCTATCGGTGGCCTTCAGGGCACAGTTTGCAAAGTTGATAAATCTGGTAGCAGGGATTGCATTGGTAGGTTCCTAAGAGTTAAAATTAGATTTAATGTCAGAGAACCTTTCATGAGGGGGACATTTGTATCCTTTCCAGATGATGGAAGATTATGGGTGGATTTTAAATATGAAAGCCTTCCTAAATACTGCCTCATTTGCGGAATGTTGGGACATGCCACTAGAAGTTGCAAGGAATCATGAGACTGGAATTCTGGATGAGGGAATCCTTGAAGATAAAGATGGATTTTACGCCTTTAAAGGCTTAGACGCCACCATGGACCTGAAGGGCAATCCTTTGGGCTTCGGGGACCGAAGCAAAGGATCTACTGAGGTGAACAGAAGACGTACAAGTCCGGAACCCAGGTTTGGAGAACGCACCGAATAGCAGGATGGTGGTAAAAGATCAGGACGATCATCAATTGCCTCTGGGATGGGAAACCATTCACATCACTGTGAGGAAAAATCACATAATGGCAGTGATTATTCTATGACTATGGAAAAAGAAGTGAATGACACTGCTATCTCTCCTAGTAAACCAAGATGGTCGACGAACAAGAATGAAAACAGGAATTTCAAGCTGGCAAACATGATCCGGAATCAACGACTGAAAGAAAAGGAAGAGAGGAAGTCTAGAGAAGTCGTCTTCGATGCTGGCCTCATTGGACCATGAGGGGTCATTGCAAAAGGTGCAGAACATATCACTCTGCTTGAAATTAAAGAGAAATGGGGCAAAGTGATTGTTACAGGTGGAGTCGCAGAAACTCACGAGTTTTGACTTAAACTCGGAGCCCTCCGATCAGTACTGTGGTGACACCCTGATAAGCAATGAAATTGAATCGGGGAAAGACTGCACTCATGTAGACATTGATCCTCTGACCACACATACGACGGAGGACGACCATTTTGATCTAGGGCCTATCATTTAGGCAGTTACTAAGGAAACAAAAAAAAAAAACGTGCTCATCAGGAGGTGGAGTATACCATGACGGCTCCTGGACTGGAAACAAGAAACAACAGACGTAGGATAAGCTGTCCCAACGTGGTAGAGGAGACCAGTCGTAAGGGGTCTCCCAAGGCTTCATGAAGATAATCACTTAGAATTGTTAGGGTATCGGGGGTGACCTGACAGTTGACAATTTGCTGGAAATGAACCGGCGGCACACCCCTGACAT
The DNA here is from genome assembly GCA_963580275.1 of Crataegus laevigata. Classification (NCBI taxonomy): domain Eukaryota; kingdom Viridiplantae; phylum Streptophyta; class Magnoliopsida; order Rosales; family Rosaceae; genus Crataegus; species Crataegus laevigata. The sequence goes on along the minus strand of OY756942.1, from coordinate 32,453,230 downwards.
AGTCATCTTGCTTGAAACCAAGAATAGAAGTGAGAACTATGTGTATTTGAGAAAGAATTTAGGTATGGAACACTTATTTGCGGTGGAACCCCGCAGGATTGGTGGCGGACTTTTATGTCTTTTGGAAATGTGAAAAGCTTGTGAGGTTGGTCAAATCGGATGAATTCATGATCGAAGTCAAACTTTGGGATGACCTATTAAACCTAAACTGGCGTCTCTTCGCCATCTACGCTAGTACGTATGATCGAAAGAGGAAGGCTCAATGGCTTAATCTCAGTAACCGGATTGATCAGGACTCTGACCGTTGTCTACTAATGGGGGATTTTAACGACATATTGTGCAATGAAGAAAATGATGGTGGAAACTATAGGCCGACCTCTAGTATGCGGGATTTTCGAGAGTTTGTGGCTCGAAACAGGCTTATGGATTTGGGTTACGAAGGCTACCCCTTTACTTGGAGGAATAATAGACATTCACTACCAATTCAGCAAAGACTCGACCGTGGCCTTGCAACCTTGGGATGGAATAATTGCTACCCTAACTCTAAGATCAGGCATGTGATCTTGGAAGGTTCTGACCACGCTATGCTGATTCTCTCCACTGATGTGGATTGGATTCGTAATGGAAGAATGTTCTCTTTCGATGCCCGCTGGAGCAAGTCAAAGGATTGCAAGGATTTGATCCTTGAGAATTGGCGGGATAACTTCCGCGGCTCACATGCCTACCGCTTCTGTGATAAGATTAGGAGACTACGCCGGGGCTTAAAGGATTGGTATAAAGGCAACAGAAGAAATACCAAGAAAGGGATCGAGAAGCTAAAGTTGGAACTCTGCGAGGCCTACTCCTCTATCAGTTTCAATAAAAAGACAACCCACTGCAAGGAGCGTGAGATATTCATTCACACTGCTGTTCTTATGATTTCAGAAATATCTTTCAAATACATTAATGGAACCAAAGTCTGCAGTAAATAGTAAATTTTAATCATCTTTCGATGTTTTCATTCACACTGCTTTTTAGCGCATTTCGAGAAGAAAAACGCGGGGGGTTGGTGGGGTGGGGTGGCCTGGGGAGAGGAAGAGGATCCACTTCGGACCTTAGTGTCCGAAGCCTCCTCATCAATCAATTTGGGCCGCACAAATTGAATCAAACGGTCTCCATTAATTCATTTTTCTGGCCCACCACACACAACCAACGGCCCTGATTTGACTTGCACACTAATCAGCGGCCCAAATTGATTGATGAGGAGTCACCGGACGGAAAATCAACAAGTGGGCCCGCAAATCTCCCTTTTCTATACTTTTCTCAGTTGCATCATTGCTACATACCAGCATTATCAGATGTGCCAAATTGCTTTACATATGTGCCCATCCTTAAAAATCCATGTTTACGATCTAATCAAAAGTTAAAAACCAACAAATCTTTTGATTTCATGTATGTACCGAAGAAGAGGTTTTTGTCAAATACTATAGATACATGTAGATGGTTTAAAGTCGATATTGTTCCCACCGTACCATCTGCTAACCCAACATTAGTGAAGTATGATCATAAAAAGCTTCACTGTGGTTATGGAACAATGTATTACATTTATAATTTATTTTATCAAATTCTGATGTGAGATTTTCGATACATAACAAAGTATTATCCAAATCTAGTTGAGTGGTGACGCCAACGACTGGTGCGGTAGCAATTTTGGTCTTATTTTAACCTAATCTAACTTTGTGGCACGTGTGACGATTTCTACCTTCTTGATTGCCAAGAGAGAGAGAGGCAATGGCTGATTCAGCAGATATATAAAACGGGCTCCAGTCCAATGGGCTTGGCCTAAAGCCCAAAACATTGATGCCTAAGCTCGCCCTCAAATTTGATGATTGGATCAATTGGTCGGTTCAAAGCCCAAGAGACTGGTGAGTCAAGGACCCAATTACAAGGCTGGGTCAACGGAGACTCCTATATATAAATACTCGATAGTGTGGTTTTCCCCTTCGAACAATCGCAATTAGGGTTTTCTGGATCACACTCAAATCCCCAAAGTTTCAGTCTTTCGTTCTCCTTCAGAGACTCGAAGCTACCTTGGAATTCAAAACGCTGCAAGTATGTACGGATCTAGAGGGTAAGCATAGTTCGATTTTGTATGCATCTGTCTGTTTCTTGCGATAGAATTGATTTTTTGCTGCGTTTGTATCTCTGAAATATGTGGTTGTTTATCTTTGAACATAATTGATGGTTTTTAATTAGGGTTTTGATATTCTTGGATTAGGAAAATCAACAAATAGATAAAATTGATCAAGAAAATTCAATCAAATAGGTAACATAATTGGGATTTTTACGAAATCAAAGTAGAATACCTAGAGCTTGGCTAGTTATTGACCTATGTGTGTAATTCATCGAACCAGTAGGGCGAATTGAAACTTGAACTGTCTTTCGAGGACCGAAAATGTAGGTTAGGGGAAAACGTTGCTGAGTTTATGATTTTCATGAGCAATATGTGACATGTGCAAATAGTTCATATATTAGGCAGTGGCGTGAACTATTAAAACCGTAGAGTATGTATGAGAGATTTGATTGCGTGAATTAGAGTGCGATATTCTTCTCTGTGAAATCCCATGTGATTGCTTGCATCTGTTAGCATAAGTAGATTGATATCTTGTTTATAGGAAAAAGGGGGTTTTCTTTTTTCTATGCTTTGCTATGCATCTGGGTTTATTTCTATATATATATATATATATATATTTGTTTGATATGGGTTTGGTGGATATGATTATTATTTATGTTGGAATATCAAATCTAGGGTTTTAGACATTAGGTGTCAGGGAAGTGTGTGGGTCGGGTTCGGTTTTATTAACAGGTTGAGTGGGGGATTATCTCTTTTTTGGGTATTTAAGGGCAATGTTGGGAAGCGGGGGGGTTTCGGACGGGTACGAGGTCGGCTCAAAGAGACCAAGAATGATGGATCCCTACTTCGCAGTGAGCAGCGGCGCAAGTGGCTTTCATCCTTATGGCTATGGTGGGAATTTTCAGCCCCCAGTTTTTCCAGTGGCCCGTCTCAGGGGACTTCCATTCAACTGCACGGATATTGACATCTTCAAGTTCTTTGCTGGACTGGATATTGTTGATGTATTGCTGGTCAACAAGGGTGGACGGTTCTCAGGAGAGGCCTTTGTTCTTTTTGCTGGACCCATGCAGGTTGAGCTTGCTCTACAGAGAGATCGGCAGAACATGGGTCGTAGGTATGTTGAAGTTTTCACTTGCAAGAGGCAGGAGTACTACAAGGCTGTTGCAGCGGAGGTAAACTATGAAGGAATTTATGATAATGACTGTCAAGCAAGCCCTCCTCCACCTAAATCAAAGAGGTTCAGCGACAAGGAGAAAATGGAGTACACTGAAATATTGAAGATGCGCGGCCTCCCCTTCTCAGCAGAAAAATCTGAAATTCTTGAGTTTTTTGGAGAATTCAAGGTTGTAGAAGATAGGGTGCATATTGCCTGCCGCCCAGATGGAAAAGCTACCGGAGAGGCATATGTCGAGTTTGTCTCTGCAGAAGAGGCGAAAAAGGCAATGTGCAAGGACAAGATGACAATTGGTTCGAGGTACGTGGAGCTTTTTCCATCGACACCAGATGAAGCTAGACGGGCCGAATCCCGATCAAGGCAGTGATTAAGCGCTATGGTCGCAGATTTAAGGTTTAGATCTATATGTGATATTTCCATTGTGTTGCTTGGGCAAAAACATTTCTCTCTAGTTTTATATACGAACTGTAATTGTTGGTTAAATTGAAGTCCTTGTGTGGACAAAGGAAGATGAGGTTTTATTTTGTAGCATCTCCTCCCACAATTGTTGGGTTATGTGTTTTTCTTTTTCCTACTTGTTTTTGTGCTTGGTTAATCTGAAAACCGTCATAAAATCTATTTTTTGTGGAATATTTCGAAGATGTTTTGGACTGATCTCTATTGTTCTTACCGTGTTATTAATTTGTACGTTTTCAAACCCAAAAATTAAATTTGATAAAAGAATTACTATTATATGTGAATCAATCATCTGTAAGACCGCTTCTAAATGACTTATAAAATTCTGCTTGTCATGCCAATAATTTAAATTTTACAAAAACCATCATGCAACATATTATGCTGAAATTTATGCCACATCATAAATATCTTAGAAGTCATGTAATATGTTTAGAACACTGTAACATGTTTCGAAGATGTTTTAGCCAACAAAGCTTCGTTTTGAATATGTTAAGCGTTGCGCTAGTGTTTTTATTGGTGTTTTTGTTTTGTTAGTAACACCACACAATGTGTAGCCCCCTAGTACCCAAATGAGAACGACATGTTGCCGAGCACGTTCTTTCTTCACCCAGAGTTAGGGGTGGGCATTCGCACGGGTTACCCGACCAACCCAACCCACCCACGCAAAACTAGTTATGTTAGGTTAGGTTTTGTCTTTCAAATTTGGTTTGGCCATAACCCGCCCACCCGTGTGAAAAGGGGTGACATTCGGTTTATTAATCCTCAGTTCCGTCGGTATTCGACTCACCGGCTTGTATAAATAGTGGCAAGAGAAATGCTAAGAATAGGAATGGCAATTTAACCTGTCAAATCCGATCTCCGCAAGTAACCGATCCGAATGGTTCAGTTTCAGGTATAAAATTTCGGGTATTTTACAGGTATGGATAACCGTCGGGTAAATTTTTCGGTTTCGGGTTCGGTTATGGTTATTGGAGTATCCGCCCCAAACCCATACCCGAAACCGAACCATTTCATCAATAAATAAATAAAATATAAATATTTATTATATGAAAATGGGTTGTTAATAATCATGCATTATTAAATATGAAATTAATTATTTACTTTTATATCATTAATAATAGGAATTATATGCTTATAATTTTTAAGAGTGTAAATGTTTTCTTAGTAATGTAAATTTTTAATGTTACTTATTAGATGCATTGTATCAATTGTATTAATAATAGCAATTTATTTAATATCTTTTTTTTAATATTCTTCATTGAGTTAATAATATAAATAAATATATAAATATCATCATTGGGGAAACCGTTCCCCGATAAAAAATCCATCACCCGACGGGTTCGGTTATGGAGAAAACCCGTTCGAGGATTCTACGGGTTCGGGTTTGGGGAAAATAAACGGGTTCAGGTTTGGGAATGACACATCCGAACCCAATCCGCCCCGTTGCCATCCCTAGCTAAGAATACTATCTTAAAAGGGGTGTGCTATTCCAACACCCCAAATTACTTCTCACACACCCCTTGTTAATTTCTGTCCGTTGAACTTCTTCAATTCATCCGATCCGACGGCTGAAAATTAGAAGGGTGTGAGAGAAGTAAAATGGGATGTGTGGATATCACACCCCTCTTAACAATGAAATCTTGTCATTTCAATTTTTTTGCACGATATTTTATAATAATGATACGAGAATTAACGTTAAACTAGGAGATAACAAAGAATAAATAAAAAATTCCACTTCAAAAGTCCCCAACATTTCTCCTAGGGGCAATAAATTTACAACTTTTTAACCAAAATGATTCATGAGATTTAAATAACCTCTCACTTTGGCCCCTAATATTTGAAATCAGTAGAACTGCTCAATGAGTTTATTCACCATCAAACATTTTTGGTTATTTTCATGAAAAATCTTGATTAAATAAGCAGAAAATGACAAAAAATATTTTCAATTTTTGTCAAATAATTTTGATCCATTGTTTACTAAATTAAGAGTATTTTTTTATCATTTTTTCCTTCATTAACATTTTTTTTAACGAAATGACCAAATAATTTACGTGGAATCAGAAATAATTTTGACAAAAAAAAAAAAAAAATAAATAAATAAATAAATATATATATATATATATATATATTTGTTGTGGTCTTCAATATGAAAAATCACCTGCAATCTCGCATTAGAATTCTACGAGCTATTTCGCTCCGACTCTTCGTCTTCCTTCCGGATTCCCCAGTAAGTTCTAACGACCTTCAATCCACCGTCTTCCTTAAACCGGTTTGCTTTTATTTTTCCATTTTTCGGCTCCGGCTTCTCGAATTTCATTGATCTCAGCTGCCCTTTTGCTCTGTAATTTGTACTTCTTATCTTCCGATTAGTTATTGCTTACATTGCACTTACAAGTCTGATTTGATAATTTAGTAAATATAAATATCGAAGCTTTAGTTTCAGTAGCTAATCAGTTGACTTGCTTTTAATGAACCCATGGTTGTTTCACCGAGAATTTGAGATCTTCTACTCTTTTGGGCATGAAGTGAATTGCTAGTGATGTAATTTCAATATCGAAACGGCCCCCATATGGATAATATGCTGTAATAATCAAAACCCACAACTTATTTTTCTTCGAAAGTTAGATATCTGAGCTTAGTTTTGTATAAGTATTGTATTAACATTGAGTTTCTTGTTTACTTGCTTTGTTTTCTTGTAGGTTTGGTTTGGATTGTGCGTATTGGCCTGCCGGGTTAGTTAGTTTTAAGTAAAATTATAGTCTCTGACCTTGCAAAGGCAGGGTCTTTAACTGATATTTGCAACTATTTCGACCCAGTGCCATGAGTGATTCATCTTTGTACGATCCAATCGAACTCGAAACCACCACCTTTGACCTTATTGTTGTTGGGACAGGCCTCCCTGCAACAGTAATTGCCGCTGCAGCCTCTGCTGCCGGAAAAACTGTCCTCCACCTTGACCGGAACCATTTTTATGGCAGCCAGTTTGCCTCTCTTCACCTTGATGAGCTCACCTCCTTCATAAATTCCCATGCTACACCGCCCTCCACCATCATTGATACCACCTCTACAAGTAGTAGCCATGATTACACCGCCTTAGATGTCACTCTCCGATCAGTATACTCTAGCATTGAGACTGCCAACTATGCCCCAGAAATCCTTGCAGATCAGTCCTCAAAGTTCCTTATTGACCTGGGCGGGCCTAGGGTTTTGTTTTGTGCTGACAAAGCCGTTGACCTTATAGTTAAATCGGGCGTGGACTCGTATTTGACCTTCAAGAGCATTGATGTGAGCTTCATGTGTGACGAGAGTGGGGGGTTATCCAATGTGCCAGACTCTCGATCAGCAATATTTAAAGACAAGAGCCTGAGTCTTATAGAGAAGAATCAGTTGATGAGATTCTTCAAGCTTGTACAGCAGCATTTGGCAGCTTCCGCTGGCGATGATGGAGGGAGTGAAAGTTCAAAAATTTCCGAGGAAGATTTGGAAAGTCCCTTTGCTGACTTCTTAAAGAGGATGCGATTGCCACCCAAGATTAAATCGTACAGATCACATTGCCTTTCTCTCTCTGTTAGTGACAGTACTTTGTTCCCTTGCCTTGTTGAGATTACTCTACTTTGCTGTGTTTATAGATATTTCTATTGCTTCAGCAGGCTGTTACTGTATTCTGGCTATTGAACCATTTATAGGATACCCCATTAGCATGCTTGTTATATTGTTTTTATGTAAAAAAGAAAAATAATTGAGTTTTTATTTTTTAATTTGTTGTTTTCCAACAAACTAAGCACAAGTAGTCTTTTTAGTAGACTACATCAAGAAAGCAGCTGGCTCTTTGTTATCCTGAATATTGTTTCTATTATTGATCTTCATATCCTGGAAACTGTTCCTTCACTGCCTTGGATAGTTCTTGTTTTCATTATTCTGAGAACTTGTGTCATTTTCTTCCATATAGGATTATTCTGTATGCCATTTCCCTGGCAGATGACAATCAGGACAACTTGGAAGTTTGTAAAACTGTACTTAAGACAAGAGAAGGGATGCAGCGTTTAGATCTCTACCAAAAATCGGTTGGAAGGTTAGTTGTCTCGTTTTGTTTTGTACTTAAACATTTATTCTATGATGTTTTAGTTTCTGTGTGAAGTACTATTGTAATGATGCTCGACCTAGTACCTATATGGTATTGATACTATGTACCAAACGTGTTTGATTTGTTTATTATCTAGTGACAACTTGAAGATTGCTGAGAGTTATGTTTTTCAGTAATAAAAAAAAATTGAAGAAACCGTACAATGTTTGACAGCCATGGTTTATGATTATAGAAAATAAGTTCATTTGTGTAGAAGGGGAAACAAGGAGTAGAAATGGGTGGTATCCTGTTCATGTCATTGAAACTTATATGTAAGAATAGGGACTGTTCAAATGTAGTGTTTTTCTTATTTGAACTTAATGATTTCAATGTATCCCTTGACTCAAAATACGAGCTTCAAATTTATACCAAAGAAGATATTTAAATTTGTATGCTACAAGTAGTTTCTTTATTGTTCTATCTTCTTAGGTTTCCAAATGTACCTGGGGCTTTGCTATATCCGCTTTATGGTCATGGTGAGATATCACAAGGCTTTTCCCGTCGTGCTGCTGTTAAAGGTTGCATCCAAGTAAGTTCAAGTTGAAGTATTGCTACCTAACTTCGAGGAAAGTATCCTAAACTGTTATTGGCCTGGCCATATTTCTTTGTATCTATCTGTCTTAATTCTTTATTTATTGTTGCGCCTACATGTGCTCTCTTAATTAACTTTTTTCAATATGTTTGTACTTTCTTGAAAATTTTCAGTTTGTCTCTGTCTGTATTTTCCAAATTTGTGAATTATGTTACTTTTAGAAAGAACATTAAGTTAGCTTGATGTTATAGCTCTATTGATTCACTTTAAAATGGGATGTACATTAATTCCTGCTAAAATGAGTCAAAGCACGACATTTCACTGGAAGAATATATGCACAAACATACATCTATACCGCTGCATTTCTTATCTGTATCTGAAACATCTTTCATCCAGGTTCTGCGAATGCCAGTGACTGCCCTGCTTATGGACAAGGTAATGGATGTACTAATAATTGTTCATACTATAACACATTTATTGAAATAAACTATTTTTACCAGAAAGTTTCAAATAGTTGATGTGTATCATTACTTGAGCTTTTGCAGGAAAATGGGCAATATAAGGGTGTTAGATTAGCTTCAGGCGAGGAAAAGCTTAGTCAGCAGCTGGTTTTGGATCCAACCTTGACGGTCCGATTGCCCCTCGCTTCATCTTCCCCAGATTTGAAAGAAACCCTTCAAGTTTTAAATCTGAAAGATGATAAACGAAAGGTGGCCAGGGGAATATGTATTACGACCCATTCCTTGAAGCCAGATGTATCAAATTTATTGCTTGTATATCCTCCTAGATGTAAGACCTAACTCTGGTTATGTTATTTTGCTTCTTTGAAAACGAGTACTAGAACTAAAATTGCTCGTCTCAATTCCTCCCCCCCCCACAGCTTTGTTTCCTGAGCAGGATACTTCAATCCGGGCTATCCAGATAGGTGGCGGTTCGGACAAATTGGCTGTTTGTCCGTCAGGCATGTATGTTTATGCTCTGGTTTCCTGTAGTTATGATGTGGAACTGTCTAATTACTTGGATCTACTGCCTAGATGTTACTGAAGTTAGGTGGCTAAAAGGAGTTATTAACAGTTATCACTCTTTCTTCTTTTGTGATCGTATGGATTATATTTAAATGGCGAAAAATTTAACCTGCCCTCAAATATTTGAGGAATCCGTTGAGTTTGACTTTGTTTGCCTTCTCTACTTCAGGTTTGTATTATATTTCTCTGGTTTATGTGATGATGCTGAGCACGGGAAAAGGTTATTACATGCAGCCACGAACGCGCTTCTCACTCTTCCTGTTTCTGCAAATCCCGTAAGTGGTTCCACAGTTCAAAGTGAAGATGCAGAAGTCAAACCCACACTACTTTGGAGTACGCTATACATTCAGGAGCTCACAACGGTGCACAATGTACGTATGGACTGAAGTTTGTTTCACCGTAATTCTGTCTTGCACTTGTTTGATGCTTTTTTTGTTCTTGGCGCTGTTTCATATCGAGCTATGATTTACATTGATTTCAGGATGAACATGAAAATATCTTCTTCACTCCCGTGCCAGATGGAAATCTGAACTACAATGATCTCGTAGATTCAACTGTGGCGGTACATATTCTTTTAACGGACTATTTTTGCTTCATAACTCTTTATGCTTAATTACATGTTACCTTTCACACCTAATTTTAACCCTTGTAAATCTTGGTGTTGATGCTGGTTCTCGACAGCTTTTCCAGAAGATGTATCCCGATGAGGTATTCTTTGCAGAGACACCCTCCTCGCCCGAGGAGCCTGAGAATCCGGAGAATGATACCGAGCTTAATCTAGATGACTGATGGCTGTTTATCGGACTCAAGTCAGTGTATACTGTATACTGGGGGTCAGTAAATCATCCCCACAACGCATTGCTACATGAATTTGCAGCTGTGGAAATGGGACTGGTAGCATCTTGTACTCTTAGGCAAGAAAACAATGTTCCATTTTTCTTCCAAGATTCTTGCAAATCCCTACTTACATTGTTTGTCAAGATTATGTTTTCAGACATTTTGGCTTTCAATTTTGTGACAAGAAGATATTGTTTGCTCTTCAAATTTTGAAAGGGTGCGTTTGGTACCCGGGACGGGACGGAACAGGGTGGGATGAGGCATTCCGTCCCGCGTTTGGTGCGCCTAAAACGAGTGGGACGAGGCGTTCCACGGGACAAGTTTTGGATGATTTTTGGTTCCACCTCCCCCCTGGAACGAGGTTGTTCCACGTCTGTGGGACATAAATTTTTAACATTTTAGGACAAAAATGCCCATTGTCTTTTTCAAAATTTACAACATCCGTCCCGTCCTGTTCCGTCTCGTCCCGTCCCGTTCTGTTCCGTCCCGTCAGCGTACCAAACACACCCTGAAAACCTCCATAGGAAATTTCTAGCTCATGAAGATCTTTCGTCAGGCCGATTTTCATACGGTATGTCTAAGTATCAACAAACGTATTTGACTATCGTCATGTCGTTCTTAACTAATGATGTTACATCATCTTTTTAGTTGGTCGGATCAGTTATATGATTAGGCAGTTTGATCTGAGTAGAATTTGCAATTTACAAAAAAAGAAAGGACTTACATGCAAAAACAAAAGAAGCACACAACTCCGAGTAGTCCAAGCGTCCCAACTACCCAATCTCATCAGAAGTTGTGCATCACTGGCAGTTTCTGCTTCAATGGAAGTTGCAAACGTATTGGACAAGGTAAAATTAATTAATTAACTAACTAATTATTTATTATTTCTAGCTCCCGTTTTCGCCACTTTTCAAACATGCCCAAAGCTAGCCGCTACGGATTCAGGGACCAAGTTTTATTTGTCTTTGACCAAGCTGTCCCTGTCACCTTTTCCAACTATTTGATCATTGATTACGTCTGGAATTTAAAATTTCTTTTATACGTATATGTTTTATCGTGAAAGAAAAAAAATCGAGAAACTCTCTCAAAAATAAGATATTTTGTAGATTTTTTGTCATTTTATAATTTAACATTAATTTTCGTATTAATATTATAAAATATTATACTAAAAATTTAGAGAATTCATAAATAACTCCACTTTATAGAGAGTCCCCGTAGTATTTTTCTTCCAAGGAAATATAAATAAAATAAAAAAGTATGAAACGAGAGGTAAAGTCTAAACTTCACAAGACATCAGAGAAATTCGAGTAAAATCGATAGATGATTGATATTTTCTACATATGATTTAATATCATCTTACTTTATATAACATTATCTAAAATTTCATTTTAAATGTTCATGTTATTAGAAATTTTTTTATCATTTTTATCGAAAGCAACTGCAACATCTATATATTTTAACCGTTACCGATATTTTAATTGGTAAGTGTGAGTTTACGATGGCATAAAGGGACTCTTTTTTTTCCTAAACACTTTCATCTTTTTCTTGTTTGTGTAGTTACGATTAAGTCACGTCAATATTTTATATTGATTTTTTTTATAAAAATAATAAGACAAAAAAATTTAGTTTAACCGTGACCACATAAACAAAAAAATAAAATGAAAGTGTATGAGAAAAAAAAAGAGAATCCTCCTCCGGCATAAAGAGGTACTTTGTGGGATGAATGATCCACTTTATTGTCATTTTCCAAGTCAGTAGAGAGCAGAGGTTAGGTGAAGAAGAGAACAGAGGTTGGCGTGGCAGTCCGCTTGTATTAAGTAGCTACATGACAAAATCATATATTTTCCTTTTTTTTTAGAGAGCTTTAATAAAACACTCCTGACACTGTTTACTTTTAACGAAAAACCACTTTTTTACCTTTAACTGTCACTATTCATTATACCTTCAAAAAGGACTTTTCATTAAAACTGTCACTATTCAGGGACTTTTCGTTAGTTTTCCTTTTTTTTTATGAGTAATTCTATTATTATTATATTTTTATACTACATTTCTATATTATTTTAGATGACATGTAACGTGAGCAGTCACATTATTATTCTATATTTCTATACTTCTTTTTTTAGGTTTTACAAATTTTTTAAATAATGTAGATGTCTACATCAAATGTTACCTAATGTGATATAAAAATATAGTATAAATAATATTACTCTTTTTTTATAGAAACAATAAACCAATTTATTGTGCAATTTAGCCCAATTTTTTCTCTCTTTTAATGTAAAATTATGGTTGTAACTTAAAACCCATTTACATAGAAAATAATATATTTTCCTAAATAAAAACAATTTTTACCATGAAGATTTTTATACAATTATTAAGCTTAGGTACAGATTATGCATAAATAAAATGTCAAGTTGGAAAAACGTCATTATAATAAACATATTTTTTAAGAGAGCATTAAATTACTGAGCGCTTAGGTTACGTTAATAATTACTTCCGTAAAATTATAAGAGAACAATATATAAGTTTGTTGTTTAATTAGCAAAAGAGATAGATACCGCTTTAATATTAGAAAAACAAATATTATATTTAAAGCAATTTAAAACTTTCGTATTTAATTCAGGAGGTTTCTAGATTTGATAACATTAACTTTTACAGTCAGTCGTACCATGTTGTGATCGAGGCCATTTTAATTTTTTTTCAAATTTCAGGCAGAAAAAAACCTGGAATTATAGAAGAAGGCAACAAAAAAAGGAGGAGGAAAAAAAAAACAAATTTAAGAACTTGCTCCAAAATTCAAAGCCTGGGTGTCTGCATTCGTTCATTCTGTTCCCTCTCTCTCCTCTCCGTTTTGAGCTGTCAATACGGTAGCTGCAATGCACTAGTCCTTCTTCCCTACTTTTACCACCCCCACAGCACTATGATCTTCTTCTCTCCCTTCTTATGGATTCCTGTGACTGTGATTGTGACCCCCATTTGCTGAGATCTCTCCTCGTCTTCAAGAACACCATCAACCACGGTGAGTTTATGAAAACCCACCATCCCCATTTTCCAGTTTTTCCTTTTTATTTCCGTAGATTGAATCTCTCTGCTCTTCTGCTTGTTGGGTTTTGTTTGTTTTTTCATTTTTTTTTGAAAAAAAATGGTTTTTTTTTTGTGTTTGGCAGAGTTGATCAGGAGCTTGCATGTGTACGGATTGGATGAGGGGAAGAGAAATGAGGTGGAGAGGGAGTTTGTGTTCAGAGAAAATGGCTTGTATGTGGAGCTGCCAGCTGAGCCGCTTCTGAGATTGATGAAATTTCCAGCTTCCCAAGTTCCCCAAGGGCATGTCAATGGCTGCTGGGTCTGCATTTTAGCATTTCATGAAAATTCACCTCCTGATTTTACATGCATTCCCTCTATACTTTCAGTCTCCAGGTACCCCTTCAGTCTAATGAATTTAGTCTTATGTTGTTTCTCTGTTTTTGATGTTTTTCATGCTCTTGTTCTTTTGGTTGGGGGTTGTCATTGTTTGTGTTTGTGTTTGAGATGCAATAATTGCAGTGTTAACCGATTACGGATTTGTAAACATGTCGTTAGAATGATTAACTTGATGTTTAAGCCTGTAAATGCAGAGGAGATTGGTTAGATAAGAAATCCATGGTGGTAGTCTCCTCATTTCGCCGTTGGAAGAGTTGGTGGTTTGTTGAAACTCTTTTGTTTTTCTGCAGCTTTATATTCCTTTTTCAGGCATTCCCAATCCTAGTTAACTAGGTACTGACAAATGAGTAAAGATGTCCATCTTATCGGGTTTCAGTGACCGAGAAATTCTTACAGGAGCCGGTGTGTGAAACACACCTATCGCATTTGCCCCTTGCGTGCCTTACAAGGGGTGCATGGAACGCCCCTTTCAGATTTGCGCATGTTGGTCACGTGATCAGTTATTATGAGAAGCGTAACGAGCTGGTCATGTTACCTGTTTTATGTTAGAATTCGTCCAGCTTGGCTTGAAGTGATTGAATGATAGTCGAGTGGGAAACTTCATTAATGTTGAAATATGGTCGTAACGTCTATGCTCTTTCAAACTTAATCAGGAGGGTTTACTGTAGAATTTGATGTGCATCCCCTGAGGTATTAGCATATCAATATGGAAATTCTCTAATTGAAATTTATCTAGGAGAGTCTTAGAGTTCGAGTGACCTCTTCCTCCGTTTCTCTACTGATTGATATGTGTGTCGAAACTGATTTTAACAGAATAACTTATCCGTTACCATAGGATATGAAAACATATTTGGAAAATATCTCTGTTTTCCAATTCTTTACGTTTCCTTACAAAACAATTGATCTTTGCTGAAGATAATCCTAATTCTAACAATATTTTCTCCAAATCTTTCAGAAATCCGAAGTTGAAGACAATTCCAAGATTGTCTAATGACCTTGAGATGATTTTTGAGTTGAGCTGCAAAACGGATGACAACAAATCATTGCAAAGTTCACGGCAGGAAACAAGCCAAGTGAGTAATGAGAGTCACCACAAATCAAGAAGGTTGCCGATACTTGATCTGGATCTGAACTCTCTTCCTAGCACCGTCACAATGTCTGAATCATCTCAGGATCAAGAAAGTGGAAGAAGTTCACCAGGTTAGATGCCATGGCTTTCTATTATTGTTGCCACACATTGCTTTCTGTTCTTCAGATTCATTTTTGTAGTTGTTGCCAGGGTAGAAAAGTTTAAATTTCTATGCAGTATGCATCCTTCAGGGTTTTGTTTTTTTGTTTTTATTTTTTATAATGGTATTGGAGTATATGGAACTGAAGCTAGAGTTTCTCTTAGCAGCAGCTTACTTAAGAATGCTACTACGTAAAAGTGATGGGTATCTTCTAATTCGGACTCGGGAGCAAAATATTGGACATTTCATAGAAATCGATATTCAATATTTTTGTTTTAGAAAAATCTTTTTTCTTCAATGTTCCCCCCCCCCCCCAATTAAAATACTTCCGCATTATTTGAATTTGATATCTCATAGGTTAGGTGCAAGGTTGCAGGTATTACAGAGAAGAAGAAAAGGGCACCAAGTGGACGCATAGCAAATATCGCTTTATCAGATCTGGCAAAGTATTTTGATCTACCAATTGTGGAAGCTTCAAGAAATCTGAATGTTGGACTCACCGTACTTAAAAAGAAATGCAGAGAATTTGGCATTCCTCGGTGGCCACATAGGAAGATTAAATCGCTTGACAGTCTCATTCGTGATCTTCAGGTCTCTCCTATTTCCTCTTCCTGATGTGTTCACTCACTTTCCATTTTAGTGAACATTGACATGATTGTACTGTATGGAATATCTCCCAAACTCAAAGATATCATTCATTACTTTAATAACTAGTAACAGCCAGAAAATGAGCGCCAATAAGTTCATGTGAAGCAGATGAAAGATTACGAATACAACAGATGCGTAATGAATGAAGACCTGAATGTGCAGTAGGCTGTACACATGTATCGACGTATTTGCACACACAGTTACATATTTTGGCACCTATTCTATACGTGCAGTTGTTCATATATATGAATGTGCAGGAAGAGACAGAGATCCAACAGAAGGAGAACAAAGCCGCGGCCTTGGCAGTTCTAAAGAGGCAAAGGATGCTGGAGAGGGAAAGAGAAAGTATAGAGAGGAGGCCCTTCTTGGAGATGAAGACCGAGACCAAAAGATTCCGGCAAGATGTTTTCAAGAGAAGGCACAGAGCTAGAGCTCTGAGTAGCCAGGGCTTATCAGCCTCTGCCAATTAAAGCATCTGTATAAAATATAAGGAGAGCTTTTGAACTCATTTCAAAATTTTAAAGAACTTCCAGATTATGAAATTTCTTGCATTGGGGTTCAAGGCTCAAAACTCTTCCCTTTAGGTTCTGACATTACTTTTGGTAAACCAATAAATTTTATCCCTAGTTCTATTCGGTCGCAGTTTATGACATGTTCACTTACTTGAAACAAGATAGTATGAATGTTGGAGTTATTCTATTTTTTAACTTCTCGGAGCACAAGGGTATTGGAATTATTTTGATTCCCGACTTCTTATGTGGCTAATAAATTACAATCCGTAATTCAATACGTGAAACATCGTGAGTTAGATTGATTAAGGGGTAGTAGTTGATCTCATTCTCATCCTCATTCTCATTCCTGCTCTCGCCTACTTTTGGCTTTCCCAATTCATGACTTCTCTTCTAAGTAAGCCAACTTGTTCGTTAATCGATTTCCATTTCAGGTTTTGGAGCTCATTACGTCTTCCAGTCAATAGTTTCTTGCCTTACAAGCCATAGCTTCGTGTGTGCTTCCATATGAACACTAGGCCTGAAATCTTGCCTTCGTCACCCTTGCCGATAGTCCGCAATAATTCAATACCGAAAAACCAGGAATAAGATTAATTGTGAGAAGTAGTTTGTCTCATTATTCTTCTTTCTAAATTCACGACTTTTAATTTTGAGTAAGTAAACATGCTAGCTATGACCTTCCATTCAACTTCCAGTCCGACAGATATTTGTATATAAGCTTCCATGTAAACGCTGTATCTCAGCTTTCTGTCCCCCTTGAACATCATAAACTGATGTGCACGTTTTGCTTTGTCTCTTGCCCCAAATTTCAAAACACAAAAGGCGGCTGACACGAATTCATACCTGAAACTTTTGTTGTCCCATGGGTAGGTCAATTCCTGGTCAACCTGTCAAGTATGTATGTTTATTTTTGTTGACAATGTCTTCCACGAGTTGACGAGAGGAATGACACTGCATGTGCTTATAAGTAGTTGGGCTCCTCCTCATATTGTCAAGTAGTTTTTTTGTAGAACCTCATCTTCCTTCAACCTTTTCCTGCAGAACCGCTTCCTGCAAACTTGCAAAGAAATCATATCGTCTTGTTTTGGTTGGTGTTCTAGAGCATAGGACACTTCCTGACTCAAACATTTCGGACTTTTATAACCATTAGATTTTCATTTTTCTTTACGTAATCTTAAAGTTAAAAAGTTCTTAGTACTCTATATTCCGAAGCATCGTAGAAAATGCATGTTTTGGTTTGTGCTTTGGACATTTGAGTCTGGGTCTCTAAGGCCATCTCAAATGTAACCCATCTCTTAGCCACTTGTTTGGGCCATGTTCCTCACTTATAATAGTTGATTCAAATTCAACGGCTAGATTTGAAAACATCAAACGGTAGTTTAACTAAGTTAACTTATCAAATTAAAGTTTAAACTTAAAACTAATAAATTATTGAGAGGCTATGTTTAGCCTCTTTGGTTAGAGATGATACATGAATATGGCATGACACTGTTCATTTAAAAATAATATTTTGGAGGACCATAATTTTGGATGGGGAGGGCCAGATGGCTCTCTTTAGCCCTATAGCCCTCCAAGAAACTATATTTTAATGAACAGTATCAGGTCATATTTCATACCATCTCCAACCATGTCACATCCCGGCCCAAGGTCTACCACATCCCGAGGCTGACCTCCATCGTAGCAAGATATTGTCCGCTTTGGGCCCCGACCACTCCCTCACGGTTTTGTTTTTGGGAACTCACACGAGAACTTTCCAGTGGGTCACCTATCATGGGAGTGCTATCGTGCGCTACTCGCTTAACTTCTGAGTTCCTATGGAACCCGAAGCCAGTGAGCTCCCAAAAGGCCTTGTGCTAGGTAGAGATGGGAATATACATATAAGGTTTACAGGATCCTCTCCCCTAGGCGATGTGGGATGTTACAATCCACCCCCCCTTAGAGGCCCAATGTCTTCATCGGCACACTTCCGACTAGGGATTGACTCTGATACCAAATTGTCACATCCCGACCCGGAGTCTACCACATCCCGGGTTCAACCTCTGTCGTAGCACGATATTGTCTGCTTTGGGCCCTAAGCACGGCCTCACGATTTTTTTTTCTGGGAACTCACACGAGAACTTCCCGATGGGTCACCCATCATGGGAGTACTTTCGTGCGCTACTCGTTTAACTTCGGATTCCTACGGAACCCGAAGCCAGTGAGCTCCCAAAAGACCTCGTGCTAGGTAGAGATGAGTATATACATATAAGACTTACATGATCCTCTCCCCTAGGCGATATGGGAAGTAGGGCTGGAAAAAAATCCCAAAAATTCCAAACCAAATTGAAAAATTCCCGAAACCAAACCGAAAAAATCCCAAACCAAAATTCCCGAAAATTTCGGTACCAAATACCAAACCAATCCTGAAATTTCGGTACGGGAATCGATCTCAAGTTTTTGGGATTTCGGTAATCCCAAACCAAACCGAAAATATATATATATATATATATATATATTATTTAATTTTCAAATACCTTTTAAACTCCCCCACTGCTCTCCAACAATTAACTGTATGCAAAAATCTCTTTCATTTTTTTGCTTTCATTTTGGTAAATAGCAAATTCTCTTTATTGCAATGAGTCATCCTAGTAATACATCAATTCTCTTTACTACAAAATAACTTGCTTGCATTAGCACTTCAAGTGTAATTAGTTGCTGCCATACTTTAAAAATTGTTTATGCATTCTCACATCTTTGTTTTGTTTTGTTTGATGAAGTTCTAGTATTATTGATTAATATGGTTTCACATTTTAGACACTAACCTTTAGATGTTACTTACTTTCAGGTTTTTGAAAGCAAGGAAGTTTGATGTTGAAAAAGCCAACCATATGTGGGCTGATATGCTTCAATGGAGAAAGGACTATAGTGCCATGGAGGTAACTGCGGCTGATAAAATTTGTTTGATTATGCATACTTTTTATTTCTCTTTTAATTTACCATGATGTTTCTTCAGCACCTGCAAGTTATTATAGCCCAAAAACCGAAAAGCCCAAAAGCCCAAAAAAAGGCCGAAAAAGCCCAAAAGCCCAAAATTTTTTCGGGATTCTCGATTGGTCCCGAAATCCCGAAACTATTTTGGGATTCCCGAAAATTTGGTTTGGGATCGGTATTGAAATTGGAATTCCCGAAAATTTCGGTTTGGGAATCGGGACAAGGGTTTCGGTATGGGATCCCATACCGAACCACCCCTAATGGGAAGTTAGGCCATCTCCAACCGATGACTGGCTAGATGGCTCATTTTAGCCCTCTGGCCCTCCAAGATTCTCCAATATATTAATATTTTAATGAACAGTACATGACCATATTTGCCTCCGTCTCCAACCGAGGGCCATAGGGCTTGTTTTAGCACTATCACAAAAAAACCGTCTTCAATCGAGGGCCAAAGGGCCATAGGGCCAAACATAATTTATTATTTAAAAACTACAACTTTATTATTTAAGTTTCATGTTGGTTAATGTTATTTAATGTTGTTTCATATTGTTTAATGTTGTTTCATGTTACTTAATTTAATGTTGTATAATGGCTTAGGAAGCTATATGAAAAAAAAAGAATTTAAAAAAAATTATGAAACAAATTTTGTGAAATAGAAGTTATAGGAAAAAAAATAATTTAAAATAAAATGAAATAAAAGTTATAGGAAAAAATAGAATTTAAAAAAAATATGAAACAAATTTTGTAAAATAAAAGTTATATTAAAATTTTGGTAAAAAAATAATAATAATAAAACTGTAAAAAAAAAAAAAACCAAATGCAGCTAGCCATTGCATTTGAATTTTTTTCTTAAGAATTCATGTCGGTTATAATCGACAGGAATACATTATATTACTTCACAGAAATGAATTCCTGTCGGTTATAACCGACAGGAATTCCGAATGATTAAAAAAAAAACCAGCCTGGAGCTAGCTGGTTGGCTGGAAGTGGCCGGCCCTCTAGCCTTCCAGCCCTCTCCGATTCTGTGGGGCCCTCCCAGATTCCACAGCCCTCTGGCCTAGCCCTCAGTTGGAGACGGTTTTTGGGCTATTTTTGGCCCTCTGGCCCTCTGGACCCTTCGATTGGAGATGGCCTTACAAACCAAAGAGGCCAAAAGGCTATAAGCCAAACATAACCCTTTGACAAAAAACCATCTTCAACTGAGGGGGCCAAAGGGTCATAGACCAAATATAAATTATTATTTTAATTGAATTAATATGGTTACTTGACACACCCCGACCCGGAAAGGTCGACGCATGCTGGCCATCACTGTGAAGTGACGTAACCATAGGGATAAGTGATGTAAAAAGTGCATAAATTCAAATCGAAATAGAACTAATTCAAATAAGGATAGTGATAGAGTGCACAAACGTGGGCGTGGCCCACTATAGTTATTCAGAGCTTAAAGATAGGACGACTACTGAAGAGTAGTCAAGCAACTAAAGTACACTTATTACACACGGTGATAAGTTCATACATCAGAAGCTGAAGCTTAATGTCAGAAACTGTCAAGGTTCCTCGAATGCCACGAAGAACAGCTATCTAGGTCCTGGAGGGGCGAAAAACAAAGTTGAGTAGTTCAGCAAAAAAAACTTAAACGAAAACCTTTAGTTTTGAATGTAATAACCCCTCGCCGTAAAACAAATATAGTTTCCTTTAATAAGAAGTACATTATGAGTAAGTATGTATATATCCACAATACTATAGCCAAGTATAAATGACAATATGTACGCCAAATCATGATAAAGTCAATGTCGTAGAGGTATAATCATGAGACAATAATGTAATGAAATTCTCATCCATCTAATGCTAGCACACAAGTTCGAACAGACAGAATCTGACACGAGCAGGACTGGGTGTAATCAATGCGCTCAAGTACTACGATCACGTGAAGACTGGTGCAGAAGCACATAACATACAAGTCAGATTGCCTAATGCAATCTACCCGACAGGACTGGCACCTAACCTGGATCCAGATGAGCGACCGTCGCCGTCGCCGGAAAACTGGAAAATTTTCAATTCTTTATATCTTCGTCGTTTTTCATCAATTTTTCACGCAATTTATATCAAAATGAAGCCTTCAACATGTAGAATAAGTTTATACCTCTTTGGAGCTTCAAATCCTTCGAAATCTCGTCGGAGTAAAATCACGAAAACCGGCCAACTTCGAAACTCATGATCCCGACGTCCAATTCCTTCAAACGAACCACTCCGAGGTTCTTGGGAGAGTTCTAAGACTCGTGGTGATCTTGGTTTCCCTTAAAACACAACCATTTAAAAGTTGATGAATAGTACTAAAGTCGGAGGTTAATAGTTCGACGTGAAAACGATCGAGTTCTTACCTGAAATTGATGTCGACGAACTCGTGAGGTTCCAAGCAATCCAATGGTAACCTTGGATCCTTCGATCTTCAAGGTTTGAGTGGTCTACGAGTTTGTCCGTAAGGAAATGATAGAGAGAGTGTGAGTTTGAGGGTAGGAGAGAGAGAGTGTGACTGAGAGCTTGAGAGAAGCGGAAGTGAGAGAGAGTTGTAGTATTTTGTTTTCGTTATGATTTAATGTTAATGGAATAAGGAATGATGAGTTGTTATGGATGGAGGATAGGATTTTAGGGAAAAGAAGGTTGACTGGGTTGGTTGAGGGGGACATGGATCCCCTTATTAAAGAAGAGAGAATATTTTCTGACAATATACACCTTTGGTGTATGATTTAAGTCTCAATACAGTGTTTCAAGCACTGTTAAATCTGTACGTGTGAGTAAAATTAGAACACTAAAGCGTGAACAAAATAAAATTAATATAACGCGTCCACGTCACTCAACGATAAGGGCATAATTGCCAATATACACATGCGGGGAGAATTTACATAGGAAAATTAGGGACGGGTCGCCACATTACTTAAATTAAACTACCATATTAAAATTAAGAATTGGAATAGAATAGAATGTGAAGAATTGAAATAAATTATGGAATGTCAAAATTGAAATAAAATGAAGAATTGAAATAGAATATAATGTGAAGAATAGTATGGAATGGTGAAAATTATATGAGAAATGGTATAGGAATGACTTAGTTATTTATACGAAAAAAATTAGAAATAAAAAATTTGTCCAAAAAAAATTCAAATGTAATGGCTACTGCCATCATGCTGACGTCAGCTAGCTGTTGAATTTGAATTATTAGGTCAACCTGAGGCTAGTTGGTTGGCTGGGGAGGGCCAGCCGATTGACCCAATATCACCCTTTTGGCTGTGTAAAGCCCATGAGCCCTTTGGCCTAGCCCTCAGTTGGAGACGGTTTTCGTGACATTTCGAGTTATTTTTAGCTCTATAGCCCTTTGACCAGGTTGGTTGGAGATGGATTAAGATTTTGCCATTTTTGGCCAGGTATTGTGTACTAGCATTAGGGGTGGTTCGGGTCGGAATCCCAAACCAAAACCCAAAGCCCGAATCCCAAACCGACCATCTTCGGGATACGATTCTAAAACCCGAAACTGTACTGGAATTTTGGTATTCTCAAATTTTGGGAATCCTAAAATTGTTTCTGTTTTTCAGTTCGGGATCGAGAATGGATGCAATCAGAAGATATCAACCTAATTTAGGAAGATCGAATGAATGCAGTCCCCAAATAACAAATTTCCAGTCCCCTAATCCCAAATTTGCAGACAACCCATCAAAAATTAAACAGTCAAGAATCGAAGAAGCATTTAATCAAAATTCAAAAGCAGAAAAATACAAAGCAATCAAGTATGCAGTAACTGAAATTAGGGGATTTTCAAAACAAAAATCCTAATTTTAATTCTAAATCCCCAAATTGAAAGTTCAAAACCCTAAACCTCAATTTCAGAATCCAAATCCAAATCAAAGTACAATAATTTCATGCAGTTTGGCACCTTCAGATTAGACAAGCTTCGATTTGGAGCTCGTTGGAGGTGGAACCATGGAAGTTTGGATTTGGAATATGTTGTAGTGGTCGATGACTCGCTGACCGACGTGTTGAGTTTGTGACAAGGGGAGGAGGAGGAGAGCAGTGAGTGGTGAGGATGTTGGCATAGCAGAGGAGGAGATGAAAGAGTGTAAAGAGATCCGAGAGGTTAGAGAGAGGCGCAAAGATCCATTTGAGAGTTATGAGAGATAGTTGGCTCAGTGGTTAAGTATAAGTAATTAATGGTTATTAAGCATATAAATATATTTTTTGTATTATAATTTCAACAATTGAGAGTTGGCTAGTGGTGAAGTTTCGTGATTCGCAAGAGGAGATAAGGGGTTTGAATCATTGCAGCCTCATTTTTGAGGTAATCTAAAATCGGTTCGGTTCGAAAAAGACTGAAATTCACAAATGTTAGCCGAATACCAAACCGAACTGGGCGGTTTGGGATAATGACCGAACTGAAAATTTTCAAAAACCAAAAATTTCAGGAAATTTTGAGATAATTTCGGTTCGGGTTCGATCGGGATCGGGATTTTTGGGATATTTTTCCAGCCCTAGCTAGCATGTGATTTTGCCACGTGTCATGTCCTGTCACGTTAAGTTGTGTAAAACGTGCCAATTGCGGCTGTTTACCATTTTTTTTCTTCTGCTTTTGGGCGACTCGGTTTGAGTCACTCCGTCCGACGATGTTCCGTCGCTTTTCTTCTTTGATGAGCAAACGTGAGCCCCAAAGTCAGTAGTCCCAATTTTGTACGTTTTTGGAAAAGTCAAAACTCAAAAGGACAATGATCACCTGTTATTTTTCTTCCAAAAATGGGACAGATTGCCCGTTACAATTATCGTTTGCACTCCAAACCATTTAATTCATTCATAATCGACAATATCTAAAACATAAGGTATTTCTTCAACTACAACCTCAAACGACTAATTCATAATAGGAAAACTAATGAAAATGGCTTGAAAACTTTTCTTTTAACGAAAAGCTAGTTTTAAAGGTATAGTGAATAGTGACAGTTAAAGGTAAAAAAGCGGTTTTTCGTTAAAAGTAAACAGTACCGGGGGTGTTTTATTAAACATCCCATTCATAATTATTATAATGAGTCAGTAGAGATACACTTACGTAACAAATTAAGAATGAGATTTTGCAACTTCTGACTAAGACCTAGTTGAAAAATAATAATTTCAACAAATATTCGACCCAAGGAGAACTACTACTCATTTTTGCTTAGGCGGAGTCTAACTTACAAATCCCATGGAACATTACTATCTGAGTTCATTTAAATCTACAAAATTTTACCTTCATCTCTCAAATCACTAAATTGTACTACACACACATACATGTTAAATGCATGGCTGAGACTGCTTTGCGATATGCTGAAAGTGTTTTTTAATTACTAGAAGTGTTTCAACTATGTTTGGTAGAAAAAATTCTACAATAAAAACACTTGTAACAGAGACTTACGAGCACAAATGCTTTCGAGTTCCCAATCAGCACAAAAGCCGTGATTAATCGGAATGTATAAAGTGAGGTCCGTGTGTCCCCGCGGAGTAAGACTGTTGTCTTGTAAACCACCTTTATTAAGTTGAGTGGCCATGGAAGCAAAGTTGCTTTTGTCTTTGAAAATTGAAAGCAATGGTATTTGAATTTTTGGTTTATAATTGGAGCTTTGGTTTTTGAATTAAAAATCTGTAAATATTGGTCTTTGAGTTTGTTATAATGTGGAGTAATGAGTTTTTACACTAATTCCGTTAGTAATTTCGTCCAAAATAAAGGGTTTAAAGGGGCAAAAAATGCATGAAAGTTCTAACGGATTTAGTAAAAAAGATCATTGCTCCACCTTATTACAAGTTCAAGTACTAATACTCATGAATTTATAGTTCACGAACCAAAGCTCTAATTGAGTTAAAGTTGAGGGTCCACTGTTCTAATTATTTTGTTTTGGTAAAATATATGCAAAGTTTATTTTTTTTAGTCTCTTATTTTTGCTTTGACTCCATGATGAGACATGGGCGGAGCCACTATAGGCCTAAGAGGGGGCGGATGCCCCCACACAGTTTTGTGTGTGTGTGTGTGTGCACGCGTTTGGGCAAAAAATATTGTACAATATTACATCCCAATGACCAACCCTAAATAAAATACAATTAAACACTATATGTTAATTGGTACTGTCTAGGTAAATGCTAAGGAGACTCTTCTAAAATGGGCCTCTCTAGGGACTCTCCGCCACCTCATGTTTTTGGCACAAATTCCATACCAACATTATAAAATATTGTGCCAAAAACATGAGATGGCAAAGAGTCCATGAAGAGTCCCATTTTGAGAGAGTCTCCTTAGCATTTCTCGTGGTATCAATATGATTGACTTCACTGACAATGATTCTAAGTGCTTTGTATGAAAAACATTATGGATTAATGTAAGATCTCACATCACCCAAGGGAGTGATTCTTATTTGTATATTCTCATCTCTACCAAGCACGAGACTTTTTGGGAGCTCACTGGCTTTGGGTTCCGTTGGAACTCCGAAGTTAAGCGAGTAGCGCGCGACAGCACTCCCATGATGGGTGACCCACTGGGAAGTTCTCGTGTGAGTTCCCAGAAACAAAATTGTAAGGGCGTGGTAGGGGCCCAAAGCGGATAATATCGTGCTACGGCGGAGGTCGGGCCTGAGATATGGTGGACCTCGGGTCGGGATGTGACATTAATATATAAGTGTTTTGTTAAGTAAATTTTTTAGCTTTTCAATTGCAACTTTGTTGTTTAAGGAAGCCCCCATTCATACAAATCTCTACCTTTGTCCATGTGATGAGGGACGCACAATTACAAAAGGATAGTGCTAGTCACACACTCATTTTTTTATCTCTCACACACCGTTGTTAATTTTTTACTATTGGTCTTCTTCAATTTATTTAATCCGACGACTGATAATTGAGAGAAGTGTGCAATAAGTAAAAATCGATGTGTGGATAGCACTACTTTCACGAAATGAGGGACCATTGAAATTGCTCTAATCAAGGAGATAATATATAAATGAGTAATATAGGTTGTTATGAACTTATGATGTATTTGTAGGTTTTAGCATTCAAAGTTTCAAAATTTAAGGTATTTATTGTATTCTAATAAAAATAGCTACGGAGTACTCATTTGTATTTTTTTTATGGGGAACATTTTTACGAAAGTTTTAAAGTTAATTTTAATATGTACGGTATAAAAATTCGTAGATGATCTTTTCTGTAACTATTTTAAATTATTTTAATTTTAAAAATAAATATTTCAAAGTTATGTTTTCTTTTACGGCCGAATTGGGTGATGAGAAGGAACCGCACATAAAATTATAGATGTATGAATATGTGTGTTTGAATTGTTTGAGCTACAATCCCCAAAAACTGAGAATTAGATTAAAAGTAATGCTAGTAGATTAAATTTGTAAATTAAATGATGTGTCACAGATAAAAAATATTGTATATGGATAAAAAATATTGTATACACATTTAGTCTTCCTAGTGTTACATTTAGATTAACTATGGGAAGTAGTTTATCTCATTATTCTCCTTTTCTAGATTCATGACTTTCTGAATTCACAACTTTTCATTTTGAGTAAGTAGTAAGGAATTGAGTAATGCTAGAGAGACTAAATTTATAAACAAATTTGTAAACTAAATTATGTGTCACTAATAAGAAATAAACACATTTATCAACGTTCAAGTAATAATTTAATCATCAACTTTAATGTCATTTAATTTACAAAATTTTTATATATTCAACTTCTATATCATTTAACTTACAAAATTTTATATACAAATTTAGTCGTCCTAGCATTACTTTTATGAACTACCATTCATCTTCCAGTCAAACAGATTCAAGTATATATGCTTGCTTCCATGTACACAATGTAATATCTCAGCTTTCTGTCATCCGAGCACGGCTTCATCCCCCCTTGACGATCTTAAAATGATCTGCACTTTTTGCTTTGTCTCATGCCCTAAATGTCAAACAGAAAATGCGGCTGACCCGAATTCATAGAAACGTTCGTTATCCCACGGGTAGGTTGACTTCTGGTCAACAGGTCAGGCATGGAGGTTTGCCTTTACCTGCAGACACCTTTTATGCGAACTTGCAAAGAAATCATATCATCTTGTTTTGCTAAAAAACTATATGGTGTTTTGAAGTATAAAACATTCTCTAACTAAAATACTTATGGTTTTATTACTCAAATTTTGTATTTCAACTAAGAATTCAAAAGTAAAAAAGTTCGTGATATCCCACATTCCATAGCACCATAAAAAATGCATGTTAACTTTGTGCTTGGGCCACTCTTTTGATCCTTCGCATCTGGGGTTTTGGCCAGGGAGTGTGTGCTAGCGTGCGGCTTTCCCACGGGTCATGCCCTGTTACGTTAAGGTGTGTAAAACGTGACAATTGCGGCTGCTTATGTTTTTCTGCTTTGCTTTGGTTTTAATGGCCGCTTGGTTTGGCTCCGTCTGAGATGTTTCTATCGCTTTTCTTCTTTCATGAGCAAAATAAACTAAGCAGCCTTAATATTATACGTTTGAGGAAACTCAAAAGTACAATGGTCAACCGTTATTTCTTTTCAAAAAATGGACATACCTTTGTATAACTTAAATGGTTAATAGATTGAAATAACCTTTTTCAATTATCATTCACGATTCAAATAATTTAATAGATTAAAATAGGCAACATCTAAAATATAAGATTTTTCTTCAGTCACAACTACAAATGATTAATTCACAGTTGCTGCAAAGAGTCAGTAGACATATATAAGACTACAAGCTCTCATATCGAAAACACTTACGTAACAAATTAAGAGTGAGTTGTTGCAATTTATTTTGACTTAGAGCTAGTTGTGAACTCAAAAATAATAATTTCAACAAATATACGACCCTAGGAGAACTGCTAATCATTTCTTCTTAGGTGGACTTACAAATCCCATTGAGCATTATTATCTGAGTTCGTTTAAATCTACAAAATTGAATCTTCATTGCTCAAATCGCGTATAAATTGCATAACCCGTGCATACATGTTAAATGTTTGATTGAGACTTTTACAATGGGCTAAAAGTGTTTTCTAACTGCTAAAAGTATTTCAAACTATGTTGGGTAGAAAAAATTCTACAAAAAAAAAAAAAAATACTTCTAGCACAAATGCTTTCGAGTTCCCAATCAGCACTAAAGCCATGATTAATTGGATTATAAAGTGAGGTCCGTGTGTCCCCCGCAGAGTAAGACTGTTGTGTTGTAAACCACCTTTATCAGTTGAGTGGCCATGTATGCAAAGTCACTTTTGTTTTTGAGAAAATTAGAGCAATGTTCTTTGAATTTTGATCTATTTGAAGTTTTGGTATTATAAATTGAATATCCATGAGTATATATGGTCCTTGAACTTGTTATAATATGGAGTAATGATCTTGTTTACTAATTCTGTTAGAACTTCTATCTAAAATAAAGGGTTTAAAGGGGCGAAAAATGGATGGAAGTTCTAACATAGTCAGTCAAAAATATCATTACTCTACATTATTACAAGTTCAGGGACCAATACTCATGAACTTTTAGTTCAGGAAACAAAGCTTCAATTGAGCTATAGTTGAGGGACCATTGCTCCAATTATCTCTTTTCTAGTAAATATATGTGCAAAGTTTTTATTTGTTATTTCTTATTTTCGCTAGAGGAACCATTGACATTGCTCTAATCAAGGAGATATGCTGAATAATATAGGTTGTTATGAACTTATGATGCATTTTTAGGTTTTAGCAGTCAAAGGCTCAAATTTTAAGGTACTCATTGTATTTTTGTGGGAGCTATTTTTCTCACCAATTTAACCATAGGTGTATGGTAATTGTATTTTAAGGTATTCATTGTGTTCTAATTAAAGAAAAAAACAACATGCTCATTGTATTCTTTATGATCGTGCACGTGAATTTGGTTTTATAACTTTTTACGAAACTTTTAAAATTAATAATTTAAATATGTATACGTTTTAAAAATTCTTAGGTGATCTTCTCTGTGATTATTTTAAATCATTTTAATTAAAAGAATAAAAATTTCAAAGTTATGTTCTTTTTTACAGCCGATATTGGGTGAGGAGAAAGAACCGCACACATAATTGCAGACGCATGAATATATGTACTTGAACTGTTTGAGCTACAAAACCCTTTGTAGTTGAGGTTAAGAGAAAAACAAAAAAACTTGGGTCAACCATTACAAGAGGAGTCTAATAAATGTAAAGTCATTTCTTACCTATAAGCACTTGGCGTCGATGTAGTCAACAAGAATAATAGTCAAGTGCTCCTCTCTAAGTTTTAGCATAAACAAACCCTATTCTTTGGAGAAATTTTTTAATGTACCAAAAACACAGTTTAGTACACTAAATTTCATAATACATACTCTAGCTATCTAGAACCTAGAGGGGCGAAAAACAAAATTGAGTGGGTCAGCAAAACAAATCTTTTCAAAATCATTCTTTTCTCAAAAGTATAACCCCTCTCTGTAAAACCTGTATAAATTCTCAGAAAATAGTACGTACATATATATCTCAAACATGCTCAGCATTATTCATTATCAAACGTATCTCAAAATATGCCATGCAATGCACTTCAATATCATTCTGAATCTCAAAAACCATGTCCTGCAATGCATCTCGATAACCATATCGCTACTAGGTATCAACTTAGCCCTCGACTGTATATATAGCTCATAACATCTCAATCTCATCATATATATACTCTGCACATACATCAATATCCTCGTGAGGTCATTATCACATCACTGTATCAATATAAGAATGCTCTAGTGCTACAATCACGTGAAGACTATGCAAGGGATTCGCGGGTCACCTACGAGTCGAACCCACTTATAGTGGTCTATACGACAGGACTGTGCACCTAACTTGGATCCAAGGCGAGCATGCGGTGCGGGAGGTGAACAACACGTGAAAGACTGTGCCCCTAACTCTAGGCGTGAGCACTAACAATATGTGCAGGTTTATGAGCTAACAACATATCACATCATATCACATCGTATCTTGTATGTTCTTTCTTAGCAATGCATGCACTTACCTGGTACTTACCTAGGCGTCCTCGGCACCAACATATGCATGAAATGTATATATGAATACTCATGCATCAATACTAAGTTATATGTATGGCGATAAAAACGTAATTTTCATTTAAAAGCTGATTCCAGGAAAAATCATTATAAATATAGGTTTATACGGAAAAATAGTTGCCCACTCACTGATAGGTCGTCGGGTCGTACGCTCGTCCTCGGAATAAGTCTCACCTATATGAAAAATTACTAAAAATACGTTATTTAAGCACATAGACGTAACTACGGAAATAACTTTTCATACATAGCTCAATTTTGGTATGCGAATATACCAACGTGACCTACTCGACGTCAACATATTTTTAGAAAAAATTTAGGACGGGCCACGCGCCCCCACGTGCCGGGGAGGCCATAGACCCACGCGCCCCCCACGTGCGTCATCCCCTACCTTAGTTCGCCGGAAAATGTCGTCGGCGCCGGAAACCTACAACTTGGGTTTTCTCGGTCATTTCTTCACCATTTTACCCCATTTTTCTTCCTACGTGCTCAAAATTAAGAGTAGAACAAGTATATACCTTCAAAAACTTCGAAAAACATCTGAAATCTTGTCGGGAATTTCTCCAAAACCGGCCACCTTCATTCTACACTATCCCGACGTCAAAACTTAGCAAACGATAGTCTCCGAGCTTCTAGAGGACCTTCTAAGGCTCGTGGTAATCTTGGTTTCACCTAAAACGCAACCAATGAAAAGTTGATGAAAAGTGACAAACTCGGGGAGTGAGTTTTCAACGTGAAATCGTGAGAGTTCTTACCTAAAATGGGTGTCAACGTGCTCGCAAGGACCTCAGGATCACGATGGTGGTCTTGGTTGCTTTGATCTGTGAGGATTTGCAATGGTTATGGGTGTGCCGTACGTAAATGGTAGAGAGAGAGAGTGTTTTCGAGAGGGGAGAGAGAGAGAGAGTGATGGACTGAGAGAGAGAGTGACGGGAGTGAGGTGAGAGATTAGATGTTGTGTGGTCAATGTGCAACCAACCAATAATACACCTACTAAACTTTAGTTCTCATAGGTCTCTAAAACTTAGGAATCTATGTAATTGGCCAAAACATAACCAATAACGATACACACCCGTCACTTAAGGGTATATAAGTCATTTTACATAACGGGAATTATAAATTCAGGATGGGCTGTCACATAAGTGTTATTTAACAAGTTTATTTTTTATTGGCGATACATTATTTGATTTTAAAATTTAATTTAAAATTTTGGTCTCTCTATCATTATCCAATAAATAAAAAACCAATGATGAAAATGCCTATGCTGCTGGATGGATATATAAAACTGTGCTGTCATATGACATCGATAACAACTGGGGTTGACTGTTAAAATGGGTTAAATATTCCGTTGTTATAGATGATGCCAAGCAAGTGAAAAATAGAAGGGTTTGGTGCTTTGGATAAAAAGAAACAGTTGACCGAATGGAATTAAGGATACAGACAGTTACATAAATACCAGGAAAAAAAATGAAACGAATTAATCCTTATTTTTTGGAGTTAAATATGAAGATTAAAGTTTTAATTTTTTTTTAGAAATTAGAAAATGAAGCAACCTAGTAGATTCATGGCAACTCCCCAGTTGAGCAGAAAGTCCAACTCTCCAACTGTATAAAATGCCAATTCCAACCACATCAATTCCACTTCCATTCTCCTCCTTCAAGATCTCTCCTTTTGTCTCCCCACCTCTGCAAAATTACCCCAACTTTATTTCTCGTTGACAAAATTGAATTATGGGGAATTGCTGGACATCTCCTGATCCTCATCCCAACAAATACATACCTTCAACTCCAGGTAAAGTTTGCTCCAACATTAGACCACATTAAACAGAAAAAGGTCAATAAAAAATTCATAAATCTATCTCAATTCTTCAAGTAGAGTGCTTGGATCATAATCTTTTAGCATGCTCGTACATGGGTTGTTTTTTTTTTTTCATTAATCAATCATCAAAGTTCATATTATGTTAGTTCGCTTGGTCAGAACAATCTAGCAGCCTTGCCGCCCTGGTACTCCAAGTTCAAATCACCATCTCGAATATTTCGAATATCGTGTTTTCAAAAGAAAACAGTCATTGAATTTCATACACGATTCATGCATATTAATCATGTGTTATGTTTTTCTAGGGACATCTGGAACTCACAGCAAGAACATATTATCAAACACAAACAGCAGTGCAGGAAGAAGTCAATTTTCAGAAGCAACATCAAGCCCAAAAATTGAAGAATTACAACCACAACAACCCAATGGGCAGATTTTGGAGTCCCCAAACTTGAGGGTCTTCACTTTTGCAGAGATGAAGGCTGCCACCAGAAATTTTAAGTCAGATGCAGTTCTTGGTGAGGGAGGATTTGGGGTAGTTTTCAAGGGTTGGGTGGATGAGAAAACACTTCAGCCTTCAAAAGCTGGCACTGGAATGATGGTTGCTATCAAGAAATTGAACCCAGAAAATGGGCAAGGTTTTCAAGAGTGGCAGGTATTTTTATTATTTTTTCAACTTTGATTGCATTATTGTGAGTTTTCAATTAGTTACGACCAAGGTATTAAATATCCATAATATCCCGATATTTCCATCGAAATTTCCGTGTTTTTGGACTACCGATATTTCCGATGTCATCGATATTTCCATCGAAATTTCCGTGTTTTTTAAATTTCTATATTTAAAAAAACACCAAGGGGATTCGAACCCCTCCCATTTTACTCTTTCAACATCTTAACCACCATATCACTTATGTTTTTGTGAAAATATGCTAAAATATTTACATATTTTCTACACTCACAATGTTTGCCAACTCGCTATATAATCAACTTAACTTAGTTAAATCCATCATGCAATGAATTTCTTTTCAATTTTTTGTGATAAACTAATAGATAGTTGACTAAATAAACATCCTGCAAAGTTCCAATAAAAATTTCCAAGTTTTTCTTACAATTTCCGTGGTTTTTATTCAATTTTTATCGATATCGATAATATCCCGATATTTCCATCGAAATTTCCGTGTTTTTGGACTATCGATATTTCCGATATTATCGATATTTAATACCTTACGACCAGTTGTCCTGCTTTTTATTTATTTATTTATTTTTTTTTTTCAAAAGTAGAATTTATCGAAGACGGCATCTTTTTGAATTTTAATCATAACATGTCATGATTTGGCAAGCCTGCTACCTCACATTATTTATTATTTTTTCAATTCCATCAGAGTTCAACAGGATGTGGGCCCCACTTTAGAAGAAATATCTGTTTTTTTTCTTGTTCATTCCTAATTAAGAAATAGAAATAGACCGTGATATGAGCAAGTCATGGGGGAAAGGAATTAGTTCAATCGTGCCAAGATCAAGCCATGAATTGAGTTCGACCTAACTGAAGACATTTAGTATTGATTTGGTACTGAGATGCTTTTATAAAATATAAATATAAAAAAAAGTTAAACTCAAAAGGTGTTTCGTAAACATTTTAAAACAACTTATTTTTATAATTTTGAATAAAAAAATAAAGGTGAAAACATCGTGCCAAGATCAAGCCATGAATTGAGTTTGACCTAACTCAAAACATTTAGTACAGGTTTGGTACTGATGAGTTTTTATAAAAAGTGGATATAAAAAAAGTTGAGTTCAAAAAAGTGTTTGGTAAACATTTAAAAAAAAACTTATTCTCACAGCACAACATAAGCAATTTTTTTTTCAAAGCATAGCAATACCAAACCAGTTCTTACTCCTGTCAACAACATTTAAATGAAGACTTTGTCGAAAATGTCCCTAACTTGCATTTGCATTGCAGATTACAGTTTTATTATGAAAATGTCTAGATAACAGTTTTATTATGAAAATTTCTCGATGAGTTGATTAATAGTATAATCATTCATTATATAACTCTTTCACTATGCATTGATCATTACATTTTTTATTTATTCGAGCGACATTTTTAATTCAAAACAATGGTAAGATATACTTAAATTTTAGTACAGAAGTGAGAAATTTGAACTTGTATGGTTTAGTTCCACACTTCATTAGTTTGGAAAGCACCACTTTTGTCATGAGATCATATTAGTTGGAGTTCATATCATTCTTTAAAATCCCAATCCAAGTAGGTGGTGTGGTTTTAATGCCACATTGTGGTTTGCTATGATGCTATCCTAGTTATACAATTTGGTTCACAGTCTGTCATGCCTCGTAACCCTATTTCTTCTTCTTACATAATGTTTCAGCATTACTCTTTCTTTTGAAACTAATTATGTTTCTTTTTTCTTGATCATATTTGACAATGCAGTCGGAAGTGAATTTTCTAGGACGGCTTTCGCATCCGAACCTCGTGAAGCTATTAGGTTACTGTTGGGAAGACAAAGAACTACTCCTTGTCTATGAGTTCATGCAGAAAGGAAGTTTGGAGAATCATCTTTTCAGAAGTAAGAAACCAATGTGAAACCATGAAACTTCAGATTTTTTTTCTTGTTTACCATTTTGTTAATTTTAGAACTTTTGCTTCGATCAGGGAGCGCGGGCATTGAACCGCTTTCTTGGGACAGAAGACTAAAAATAGCTATCGGAGCAGCTCAAGGCCTGGCCTTCTTACACAGTTCAGAAAAGCAAATCATCTACAGAGATTTTAAGGCCTCAAATATATTGCTTGATGGGGTTTGTACTTCTATCTAATTCTTTCTCTCATAAATATATATTATGCATGTTGCATTATCTTTCTAAGAACCCACAATTATAACCATATGTGTGATGTAATACATGCGATATTATACTTTATACTAATCTGAACAGCTGGGAGAGCAATTTGAAGTTGGGTGCATGGGGAGGAGCGCATCCACTCTAGCTAATGTAGCTATAACCACGCTGCATGTGCGTGATATAATTAAACCGTCTTTTTTTGTTAATCTCCTCTTTTATTTATGCAGAGTTTCAATGCAAAAATCTCTGATTTTGGCTTGGCGAAATTGGGGCCAGTTGCTGGAGAATCACATGTTTCGACTAGGGTCATAGGAACATATGGTTATGCTGCTCCAGAATACATTGCAACAGGTAATCAATCTCTAACAAAAAGGAAGATTTTTTGGAATTTAGATATGAACATTCATTCTGTTGATTTTCACATATTAGATGGATACATATTCCTGACTGAATACCCTAATCCAACAGGCCATTTGTACGTGAAGAGCGATGTGTATGGATTCGGCGTTGTCTTGCTTGAAATTCTGACAGGGCTACGAGCACTTGATCTGAAACGTCCCAAGGAACAACAACAACTTGTAGAATGGGCGAAACCACTTCTACTGAACAAAAGAAAGCTGAAAACTATTTTGGATGTGCGGATGGAAGGCCAATATGCCTTCAAGGCAGCAATACAGACAGCACAAATTACTCAAAAATGCTTAGCGCCGGACCCTAAAAGCCGGCCTTCCATGACAGAAGTCGTGGAGCAATTGGAACAAATTCAAGCAATCAAGGAACAACCAAAGCAATCTAAACTTACATCTGTGCAAGCCACTTTTACTTTTGGAGCCAATAAACAGTCGATTCGCCGTTCATCGCATCACTCTAGGTTTCATAGCCCTCAATGAGATAAAGTCTGACAGTGATACTACAAGGTGTATGTATGTAGACGTTCAAACATCAAATTGAGAGTGTTTGAACAGTCACATTTATTTTTGTCAATTTCCATATTGATTTTTTCTTTAATTGTAGCAATTGAATATTGAAATTCATGATAAATCTTGTTCTTGTAATCACCATTTGAGCTGAATTAAAGGATTGTTTGTTAAACCTACTATTAATATTAACAAAGCAATTTATAATGAGAGATTATATTCACACACCCCAAATTACTTCTCCCACACCCTTTTAAATTTAAATTTTGCGATTCCTATTAGCCCATCTGAATTACATTACACACAATCTCTCTCTCTCTAACACCTAAATATCTCTCTTTTGAATTTTTCAAATTGTTCAATCCACAGGCTCAGGATTGTGAAATCCGTAGAGAATCTCAATCCGTTTTTTTCCAAAGAATTATTACAAGGATCTCGACTCTTAAACATAGCACAAATATGTCGATAAATTATTCGTCACACGTACGTTAATCGTAATTAACAAACTGCATAATATATAATACATGGAAATATTAAGTAGATAGTTCATGTTAATTGCATGCTGCATACGAAATTAATATGCTGAGTTTTTTTTGTTGAAAAATGGCAGATATTGTGACTTTCAAAACTGCAAAGGGAAATGATGATCCTTACCAATTGATCAGATGCACTGAGAGCATTTTACATGTATAAAGAAGATGCACAACATTCTTAATATCAATGATTACGTTGGTTAGATATCTAGTTGTAGCTACCTCTGACAACGCAATTTGTAGAAAGTGATTTTTACATACATTTTTTTTCTCCATTGTTACCGTGTTATGATGAAGAAAGAAGAAAGGTAAAGACCATTTCATGCATGTATTAAGAAGATGCACAACATTCTTTAATATCAATGATTACGCTGGTTAGATATCTAGTTGTAGCTATCTCATTATGACAACGTAATTTTCTAGAAAGTGAGTTTTACACGCATCTTTTTTTCTCCATTATAACCGTGTTATGACGGAAAAAAGAGAAAGTAAAGAGCATGTCACGTATGTATAAAGAAGATGCACAATGTTCTTTAATATCAATGATTATGCTGGTTAAATATCTAGTTGTAGCTACCTCATTATGGCAACATAATTTGTAGAACGTAATTTTTACACACTTTTTTTTTCTCCATTGTAACCGTGTTATGAATGAGAAAAGAGAAAGGTAAAGAGAATTTCATGCATGTATAAAGAAGATGCACAACATACAGATTTTCACACATATTTTCTCTTTCTATCATATCTGTGTTATTTTCTGACATTTCGAATAAGCTAAAAAATAGTTGAGTAAAAGTAGAAAAAAGTGTTCGAAAATCTTTTTTATAGAAGAGAATAAACACCCATTTAACCAAGTACTCTTTCCAACAAAAACCTACGGAACAACTGGGACAAAATCAGCTACAAGAATATGAAAACACAACTTATGAGATGGTGAGATCATTGTATAGAAGTTTTTAATTATTTACGTTATTTGTATTGTTGGAGGAGGTTTTCAATTTATTTTTCGTGAAATTTGTACATTTGTGTTATTACATTAAAAGGAAAATAAAACTAAACTTTTAATTATAATAGTCGACCATATAATGTGATTGTTGATGAATATTTATAATTATATCATATGGTTCATTTTTATTTTATGCCAATTATTTGTAGATGCATACATTGTTAGATTAGATGTGGCGAGTTCTATGGCATGACGGCTTCGATTCATGGTGGTAGCCAAGGTTTAGTCAGGATTTTTGTTGTTTTTGGGCATAACCAAGAGTTATGCTCAAATTTCGTGAGATGAGTTTTGTAGTTGTTAGTACAGATAAATTTTCTGTTTTAATTTTTAAATTTTATTCGGCATTTTCATTTTACTATTAGTAATTTTTACGTCTTCTAAATATTTTGGGTAAATTACATTTTACTCCATTCAGGTTTGGGGTCAATTTCAATTCCTTACAAAAAAATTTAAAATATTTCAATTTCATACATTTACTTCTAATTATATCATCCAACACACCCTTGTCCATTGTCATCATCATCATCTGCTTTGCTTGAAAGAACCCAGATTGAAAGTTATAAAATTTCTGAATAACCAGAAAGATTGGAGACTGGTTGGAAAACCCCGACCCGATCAACCCGAAGCCCAAATTGGGGCTTTGAGTGAGAGTGTGGTGGTTGTTGTTGGAGAAAGCACCAAGCAGCGGCTGATGGTGAGAATGGGGTGGGTCTTTTGGATGGGAGGGGAGGTGAAGAGAGTGGAGAAGGAGAAGGTGGGTCGGGGGAAGGGGTAAAATTATTATTTTTAAATGCATAAAAATTATTTTTTTTGTAACGTGGCACAAATTTGACAGTCACGTCAGCATAAATGTAGATTTTATATTTTTCACGTCATCACTTAACAATTTACTTAACAAATTTTTTAACCGATATATAAAATTAAAATAAAATAATAAGTAAATGTATGAAATTAAAATGTATTAAAGATATTATAAAAAATTAAAATCGATTCTAAATCTAAGAAGATAAAATATAATTTATACAAACTTTTTTAATGTACCGTTAAAGTTTGTCCGGTGAATAACATTTCCTATAAACATCATCCATTGTCGTCCTCCTATGGTTATAAACGTGAGCATTCTTGTTTCTTTTAAATAAATAAAAATGTAGAATAGATTATCTTTTATCTTTGTCCTTTGTTAAAGAAAGACAAAGCAAGCGTCCCTGAATAAAATACCCCCACAAAACGCAGAAGAAAATGATAAAAAAAGGGCGTGACTGTGAAATGCAGGGAGTGCACTTTCCTTTTCAATTTTCTTTTCATTATTTTTTTGTAACTTTGCAGACTACAGTTAAACTACTGTTCTCTTCTGTGTGCGTCTCCCTATCTGTGTGTGCATATGTATTGGCTGTTTTGCTTTTGGTTTCTCACTTTCATACCAAAAAAACCAGCAAACATCACTTTCTTCTAAACTCTTCACTTTCTTCTAAACTCTTCTAATTTTCTCGCAATCGTATATTTTTCGTGGCTTTTGTGTTCTCAATTATCTTCCATTTTCTGCGATCGATGTTTTTCTTTTATTCTCATATTTTTGGAGAGATAATTTCATGTTTTTGTGGCTCAGTGGCTCCCTAAACACTCTTATATATAGGTCTTAATTTTCTTCAATCTTTATTCGGTAGCCAGTGCTCGACTAATTCATCAATATATTCCTGTAAGTCCTTAACACTTTATCTTTGGGATTTTTTTTTTCCAAGGGTCATGGGAAATGATTTGTAGGCATCTTTTTTTTTCCCGTCGCGTAAACTCTCGTTTATTTCTAGTCTTTGAATCGAATGAAATAAGGAGAATTAATAAACAGTTTTAAACAAGGCGTGTAGAGGGAGAAAAATGCGTGTCCAAATTCTTTTCTTCATCTGTGTACTTATATATAAATTTTTATTTAGTTTCTCCTGTAGTGTGATTGAGTTTTAGACTATTTCTTTTGTTTTTGTACTGCGTTTGGCTGCCCAGAAAACTGAAGAGGTAGGGAGAAAAAAGTCCCAAATTTTGAATTTCTTTTTCGGTCTTTTGTGTCATTACATGGAACCCAAAATTATTTTTGACTGCTGACAATAAAGTTCAGTGCTCCGATGGTATTTTTTTGTCTTTGTTGAGGTGAGGTTTATTTATTTTTTATTTTATTTTTAACATGGAATTGATAAGGGAGGAATTATTTATAATTTGACTTAAGGGTCATGGACTCCAATTATAATTTGGGATGACCTCTCTTCTTCTGTTTGACAAATTGCTCATCTATGAAGTGTTGGAATTTATTATGTTTATTTAGAAAATTAATTAGAATCTTAGCCTGATTTTTCAACTTAAAGTTTGTATGTGGACTTAGGGGTGGGCACGGTCCGGTTCCACCCTCAAAACGGAACCGAAATTGAAAAATTTCAACGGTTCGGTTTGATCCGGTTTTGTTTAAATTTTTACTAAAACCGTACGGTTCGGTTCATAACAGTTTCGGTTCGGTTCATACCGGTTTACGGTTTTAACCAAAAAAAAAAAAAATATATATATATATATATATATATATATATATATATATTTCTTCTAATTTTTCTACTTCTAATACCAAACACATATTTCAACCATTAATTCAAGCAAATTTGAATTTTCACTACTAGATCTACAAGATTTGTGACCGGTTAATAGTAAGTGTGCATATAAATATAAATCAAAATATAAAAAGGTTCATATCAAGACCAAAGTGTAGATCTTAAACTAAAACTAAAGTGTACATAATGCATAACATACTAGAAAAGAATGGAGAAAAATAATGTAGGGGGAGAAAAGTGATAAAAAACAAAGGAGGGGAAGAGAAGTGAACATTGCTCGAGTACTTAGAGTTAAAAGAGTCATTATGTCTTACTACGAATCATGTACTAAAATATATGGAGGCAAATTCTCTGTTCTCCCATTTTTTTTATTTGTGCAGTTACAATTAAGGCACGTTAACATTTTATATTACTACTACTTTTTGTCTTATTATCTTTATAAAAAAATTAATATAAAATATTGATTTGACTTAACTATAATTGCACAAAATAAGAGGAAATAAGAGTGTATGAAAGTGAGAGGTCAAAAAATCTGCCTTCATAATATATATAAGTAACTTAATAAAAGCACAACGCACATGTCCAACGGTGATAGATTTGTAACGAGGAAGCAATCATGGTTCAGATCTTTCAACTCATTTTCTTTATTTTCTTCTATTTATATGGAGGGTATTTAATGTTTCGTGTTCACTTGAGGTTTCATTTCTCTTCAGCAGGCTCATATGATGGAGAAAAACAGTGTGATTAGTGAAAGTGAAAGCAGGGCAATTGCAAGCCAAAAGTTGGGGGGTTTGGGCACTTTTATGAGGAAATGCTTGTTCAGCGTTGTTCGACTGTTTCATCTTGAAGATGACAAATTGGGCATTGAGGGAAGCAGCACATCTCCTTCTAAACAAAAGAGTTTTTGTTGCAATAGCCCCCTTTGTACATTTCCAAACAAATTTTTTAATTTTGGGGGAGTTGAATATCAGAGTGCAGAACAAATAAGATTACAAAATAATAAGAATATTATTAAACAAACTAGAATGCCAAAACGGTTACAAAACCTTAA
This sequence comes from Crataegus laevigata, assembly GCA_963580275.1. NCBI lineage: Eukaryota > Viridiplantae > Streptophyta > Magnoliopsida > Rosales > Rosaceae > Crataegus > Crataegus laevigata. Next base: position 32,412,352 of record OY756942.1, on the reverse strand, counting down.
GAGGCTACGTTGTGACTAGCTTATCATTCAACAAGCTACAAAGCCTCATATATATAAAGAACTAACATAACCCTAATAAGCAAGAAAACGAAAAACCTAATACTAATAGGCTGAGCCCAAATTCAAACAATAAAATAAATAACTAATTTTCAACACCCCCATCAAACTTATGGCGATATACGACATGGGTTTACAAACAAGCAGATGCGGATGCATTCTCATATTCCTCCAGATGGATGGATGATATCCTCCGCTGCCCTTAGTGGCCGGAGATGTGTACTAGGTCCCTAAAATGTAGGATCTGATTTGTTGACCAGAGAGGGGCATATAGCCTTTGTAATTCCTTTTGTTCTGATATATGAAAATACAAACTCTTCTTATTCTCTCAGATGCTCTCTAGAAAACACAGGCTTTCAAATATTATTGATAGCTTCATCATTTATTAAGAAACCTAATCTCCATGCCTGGTACCATTTCAAACATGGTATCAGAGCGTTAGGTCTGATTCTGAAGAAAGGGCGTGATACTGTGAGAGAGATCCAACTCCAAAGAAAACCCAGAAAACCTTAAAGGTGGTTTTTTTATTGTGACTCTTTGTATTCTAGCTCAAGAAATGGCTGGATCGAGCACATCTGGTGGTGATTTACAAACACCACAGTTTAATGGATCAAACTACGATTTTTGGGCCATTAAAATGGAAACCATTCTCATAGCCTACGATCTATGGGATGTGGTTAAAGCTGGGTTACCTGAACAACACATTTCCAGAGAAGAAGGCTCTGAGGAAGAAAGAGAAAGCGAGATGGAGCACATTCCGGTTGAATCTCCTGTTGTCTCAAAGGAGGAGAGAATCAAGAATGCCAAGGCTTTAAGCCTCATTCAAGGTGCAATCACTGATGAACTTTTTCCCAGAATCCGAAATGAGAATACTGCAAAGGGTGCCTTGGAAATCTTGAGAAGAGAGTTCAGAGGAGATAAAAAAGTAAGAGCTGTGAAATTACAAGCCATTAGAGCTGATTTTGAATATTTAAGGATGAATGATGTTGAATCTCTGGATGACTATTTGGCTCGGTTTTTTGAGATAGTAAACACCTTGAAATCTCTAGGAGAAGATGTAACAGAAAAAATGATTGTTCAAAAACTGTTGATAAGTCTAAATAGGAGATACAAGTCCATAGTGTCAATCATTGAAGAAACCAGAGATCTAGACAATATTAGAGTTGAAGAAGTCTTAGCTTCGGTGAAAGTCTATGATAAAAGAGAAGATTTGCACGATGAAAGAGATAAATACACTGGTACTGAAAGGGCCTTAAGCAGTCTCAAAGTTGGAGGAAATGGAAATAGTACTGGAAATTTCAAAGGGTCTCAGTATAAGACAAATCCAAAATGGAGTCAATATAAAAAGAGGAAGAACTGTTCTCAGAATGGGAACTGGAACAATACCAGTGGTTCAAACTGGAACAACAACTCTGGAGGAATTTGGAACAAGAAGTCCAATCCACAGAACAAGCAAGGGGGTAATAGTCAAAGTGGTGTGAAACCTCAGTGTCAAGTCTGTGAGAAATACCATTTTGGTGTGTGTAGATACAAAGGAAAAGCCAAGTGTGGTAGGTGCAATCGATTTGGGCACTTAACTAAGGATTGTGACAGTGGTAAACAAGTTGCAAACTGTGCAAAGGAAGAAGATGCAGTCACAGGAACAATGTTCTATGCTTGTCATGCAAGTTCAATTGCATCAAGCAAGTCTGTGTGGTTTGTGGACAGCGCATGCAGCAACCATATGACCTTTCAAGAGTCTGTTTTAATAAACATAGACAGATATGTAACATGCAAAGTGAAAATAGGCATAGGTGACCTTGTACAAGCTACTGGGAAAGGCACCATAGTTGTTGAAACTCAGCGTGGGAAAAGATATATAAATGAAGTCTTGTTGGTTCCAGGTTTGGATGAAAACTTACTGAGCGCAGGCCAGATGATGGAGCATGGTTATTATGTCCTATTTGGAGGCAATATGGCAATGATCTTTGATGACAGCAAGCTTGATAATGTTGTTACTAAAGTTGCAATGACTGGAAATAGATGTTTTCCATTGTCTTTGGAATCTGTCAACACAGTAGCAAGAAGAGCTGCAGTACAAGAAGATCCATGGGTTTGGCATAGAAGATTGGGGCATTTGAACTTTGTCAATCTAAAGAAAATGCAACAAAAACAAATGGTGTTAGGCTTGCCTGATTTCTCAGGGAAGGAAGGAGTGCGTGAAAGCTGTGTGTATGGTAAAAGTCACAGAGAACCATTTGACAATGAGAAACCTTGGAGGGCAAACTGTCCACTTGAGTTGGTACATACGGATGTATGTGGTCCAATGCAAAATGAGTCCATTGGAGGGAACAAATACTTCATCACATTCATTGATGACTATTCAAGAATGTGTTGGGTATATTTCCTCAGAAACAAGTCAGATGTGATAAATGTGTTCAAAAAATTCAAAGTTTTTGTTGAACTTCAAAGTGGATTCAAATTGAAGAAACTAAGAAGTGACAGAGGTGGAGAATACACCTCACATGAATTTCTTGACTACTGCAGTGATCATGGCATGGAGAGGCAATTGACTACACCCTACTCACCTCAGCAAAATGGGGTTGCTGAGAGAAGAAATAGGACCATTGGAGAAATGGCAAGATCAATGATGTCTGAGAAGAAAATACCTATCAAGTTTTTGGCTGAAGCAGTTGGCACTGCTGTGTATCTACAAAATAGGTGTTATACCACTGCAGTTATAGACAAAACACCATTTGAAGCCTTCACATGAAGAAAACCAGGTGTAAAACATCTGAGAGTGTTTGGAAGCATCTGTTACAACCACATTCCATCGAATCTTAGACAGAAATTTGATGATAAAGCTAGCAAAGGGATCTTCATGGGCTATGGGAGCTGTGAGAAAGGTTACAGGATCTATAATCTTCAAACAGAGAAGATTATCCTCTCAAGAAGTGTAGTGTTTGATGAGAATAAGACCTGGAATTGGGAAAGCAAGCAAGCTGAAACTGTCTACATGCCTCTCACCATTGTAAATGAAAACTCTGAGATAACAGAAACAGAAGAACCTTCTCATGAAACTCACAGCATTGACTCTCCAAATCCTACTCAATTAATCTCAGATGATGAACATGTCTCTGGAAGCAACATTGCCAATACAAGTCAAGGCTCAACACCAAGCAATACACCAGTAAAGATGAGAAGCTTGGAGGACATTTATGCAAGATGTCATATGACCATTATTGAGCCTGAAACCTATCATGAAGCTATTGAAGATAAGGCATGGAAGGAAGCAATGAATGCTGAGATTGAAACCATTGAGAAAAATGGAACTTGGGAGCTGGTGGAAAGACCTGCAGACAAACCTGTCATAGGAGTCAAATAGGTGTTCAAAACCAAACTGAATCTAGATGGATCAGTTCAAAAACACAAGGCTAGGCTTGTGGCAAAAGGGTATGCTCAGAAACCTGGTATTGACTATAATGAAACCTTTGCCCCAGTGGCAAGGTTAGATACAATTCGAACCTTGATTGCACTTGCAGCACAAAAGGGTTGGAAATTGTTCCAACTAGATGTTAAGTCAGCTTTCTTAAATGGAGTGCTTGAGGAGGAAGTTTACACTGAGCAACCCGAGGGTTTTGAAGTTGAAAATGCAAGTCATAAGGTCTACAAGTTAAAGAAGACTCTCTATGGATTGAAGCAGGCTCCTAGAGCCTGGTACAGTGAGATTGACACTTATCTCACTAGTTGCAATTTTAAAAGAAGCACCAGTGAGGCTACCTTATATACCAAAACTGATGAAGAAGGAAATCTGATCATTGTCTCTCTATATGTTGATGATATAGTTTATACTGGAAGCAGCAATGTATTGCTCAGTGAGTTTAAAAAAGACATGATGCTGAAGTATGAAATGACAGATTTAGGACTCTTACATCATTTCTTGGGAATGAGAGTCCTACAAACTGATAAGGGGGTATTTATTCATCAAAGCAAGTATGCAAAGTCCTTACTTGCAAAGTTTGGTCTTGATGATTGTAAGTCTGTTGCAATTCCTTTACCCACTGGTGAGAAATTGAAGAGAGTTTATGGAAGTGAGTTAACTGATAAAGGCTTGTTCAGAAAAATTGTTGGAAGTCTGCTATATCTAACTGCAACAAGGCCCGATATAATGTATGCAGCCAGTTTTTTATCAAGATTCATGCATGGTCCTACAAAGAAACATATGGGAATAGCTAAAAGAGTTCTCAGATACATTCAAGGAACACTTAGCTATGGCATTGAATTCACAAGGGACAAGGATGCTGTTTTGATTGGATTTTGTGACTCAGATTGGGCTGGCAGTGAAGATGATAGTAGAAGCACATCTGGATATGCATTTAGTTTTGGTAGTGGTACATTTTCGTGGGCCTCAGTCAAGCAAAGCACAGTTGCATTGTCAACTGCAGAAGCTGAGTATGTCTCAGCAGCTGAGGCAATAGCTCAAGCCATCTGGCTAAGATTTGTGTTGGATGATTTTGGTGAATTGCAAGCTGATGCAACACCATTGTTTTGTGACAACATGTCAGCTATATCAATGGTAAAAAATCCTGTCTTTCATCATAGAACCAGACATATAAATAGAAAATATCATTTCATTCGGGAAGCATTGCAACAAGGATCTATTGATGTGAAATATTGCAGAAGTGAAGAACAGTTGGCAGATATATTTACAAAGGCTTTGCCTAAAGATCGATTTAATTATTTGAGAATGAAGTTAGGAGTGAAGCCAGTAAGCAGCTTAGGAGAGGCTGTTGAGAATTAAGCTGCCTACTAGCTTTGGAGTTAACCTGCAGAAGCTAAACCTATAGATGAATTCGAATGGAAGCTGAGAAGTTTGAAGAATGAAGAACTTGCTAAAACCAGAAGGAGCCGTTGAGTTTGAATTGCAACGGCTAGTTTTGTTTTTGTTTTTAGAATGCCTACAGCTGGTGTTCTTATCCTTTTTTATCTGTACTATGCATTCTCATCTTCCTCCAGATGGATGGATGATATCCTCCGCTGCCCTTAGTGGCCGGAGATGTGTACTAGGTCCCTAAAATGTAGGATCTGATTTGTTGACCAGAGAGGGGCATATAGCCTTTGTAATTCCTTTTGTTCTGATATATGAAAATACAAACTCTTCTTCTTCTCTCAGATGCTCTCTAGAAAACACAGGCTTTCAAATATTATTGATAGCTTCATCCTTTATTAAGAAACCTAATCACCATGCCTGGTACCATTTCAAACAAGCTTAAGCCCATTCATACTCAGTTGAATGCCATCCAGGAACCCGAGATCAACAACCCTCTTAAATAATCGAGAGAGCACTTCACTAACAGTTAAGAAGAGGTAAGGTGAGATGGGATCCCCTTGTCGCAATCCCCTCGAAGGCTTAAAGATCCTACCGGGCTGCCCATTTATAGGCACTGAAAATTGAACCCATTTAACCAAGTACTCTTTAGAACAAAAACCTACGGAACAACTGGGACAAAATCAACTACAAGAATATGAAAACATAACTTATGAGACGGTGAGATCATTGTATAGAAGTTTTTAATTATTGGGGCATTTTGATCCAAGGCCAAAAAAATCACCTACTTTCAGATGAAGTCCAGTTTCATTTGATTTGTTAGTATGTTCATTTTACCCCTTAAAGTAAAAATAAAAATAAAAACATTTTAAAAATCCATATCCAACAAATATGATAAGTTTATAAAAAAATAAAAGTAAAACAATTGTGAAAGGTAGATAAAAAAAATTAAAACCTGTGATAGAGGTACGTATGTGGTTTTGTCCACCTCTATGGGTGGAAAAGGGTTTTCATTCTACTTCTATGGGTGGAATTAATTAATTAATTTTTATCTACCTGTCTTGGTGGAATCTCTTTTTTTAATCCAATCAAATGTATATTGATCATCCTTATGGAAGGAGGAGGAGAAAAAAATGAGATCTAAATCCCTAAAAATAATCCTATAATTAAGGATAAGATTAACATTAATCACAAATTAAAAAAAAACAATAATTACTCAATTAGTCACAACTGGGACAAAATCAGCTACAAGAATATGAAAACATAACTTATGAGATGATGAGATCATTGTATAGAAGTTTTTAATTATTTACGTTATTTGTATTGTTGGAGGAGGTTTTGAATTTATTTTTCGTGAAATCTGTACGTTTGTGTTATTAAATTAAAAAGGAAAATAAAACTCAACTTTTAATTATAATAGCCGATCATATAATGTGATTGTTGATGAATATTTATAATTATATTATATGGTTCATTTTTATTTTATGAAAATTATTTGTAGATGCATACATTGTTAGACAACTATTTGTAGATGCATACATTGTTAGATGTGGTGAGTTCTATGGCATGGTGGCTTCGATTCACGGTGGTAGCCAAGGTTTAGTCAGGATTTTTGTTGTTTTTGCTGTTTTTGGGCATAACCAGGAGTAATGCTCAAATTTCGTGAGATGAGTTTTGTAGTTGTTAGTACAGAATCCACAGATGAACGTCTGTTTTAATTTTTAAATTTTATTCGACATTTTCATTTTACTATCAGTATTTTTTATGTCTTCTAAACGGTTTTAATGTACCGTTAAAATAGTGTACCGTGAATAACATTTCCTATAAACATCATCCATTGTTGTCGTATGGTTACAAACGTGAGCAATCTTGTTTCTTTTAAATAAAATATGTAGAAGAAAGACAAAGCAAGCCTCCCCGAAAAAAATACCCCACAAAACGCAGAAGAAAATGATAAACAAGGGGGTGACTGTGTGGGAGTGCCCTTTCCTTTTCACCTTTCCTTTCAATATCTTTTGCAACTTTGCAGACTACGGTTAAACTATTGTTCTCTGTGCGTCTCCCTCTCTTTTTTTTTGGTAAACGTGTCTCCCTCTCTGCGTGTGCATATGTATGGCTGTTTTGCTTTTGGTTTCCCACTTTCATACGAAAAAAACCAGCAAACATCACTTTCTTCTAAACTCTTCTAATTTTCTCGCATTCGTATATTTTTCGTGGCTTTTGTGTTCTTCTCAATTATCTTCCATTTTCTGCGATCGATATTTTTCTTTTATTCTCATATTTTTGGAGAGATAATTTCATGTTTTTGTGGCTCAGTGGCTCCCTAACCACTCTTATATATAGGTCTTAATTTTCTTCAATCTTCATTCGGTAGCCAGTGCTCGACTCATTCATCAATATATTCCTGTAAGTCCTTAACACTTTATCTTTGAGGTTTTTTTTTATTTTTTATCTAAGGGTCATGGGAAATGATTTGCATTCATCTTTTTTTCTCGTCCCGTAAACTTTAATTTATTTCTAGTCTTTGAATCGAATGAAATAAAATCTTTGAATCGAATGAAATAAGGAGAATTAATAAACATTTTTAAACAAGGCGTGTAGAGAGAAAAAGAGCGTGTTAAAATTATTTTCTTCATCCGTGTACTTGTATATAAATTTTTATTTCGTTTCTCTTGTAGTGTGATTGAGTTTTAGACTATTTCTTTTGTTTTTGTACTGCGTTTGACCGCTCAGAAAACTGAAGAGGAAGGGAGAAAAAAGTCCCCGAACTTTGAATTTCTTTTTCGGTCTTTTGTGTCATTACATGGAACCCAAAATTATTTTTGACTGCTGACAATTAAGTTCAGTGCTCTGATGGTATTTTTTGTCTTGTTGGAGGCGGTTTTTTTTTTTTTTTTTGAACATGGAATTGATAAGGGAGGAATTATGTATAATTTGACTTAAGGGTCATGGACTCCAATTATAATTTGGGATGACCTCTCTTCTTCTGTTTGACAAATTGCTTCATCAGTAAAATATTGGAATTTATTATGTTCATATAGAAAATTAATTAGAGATTTGATTTGATTTTGTATTAGAGTATTTATGGTATTTACGCGGTAAGATTTCTATGAATTTACATCGCTATAAATATAATTTGTAATTTAATTTGAGAAACAACTTAGTCAAAATGTAGTCTTTACCGGTTATATTTTGGTTATTCGTTGCTTAGCCTGATTTTCAACTTAAAAGTTAATGTTTGTGGACTTTTCTTTGCCTTCTTTTCCATTTTGGTCTTTTATCGTGAACAATGCTCGAGTACTTACAGTTAAAGAGTCATTATTTCTTACCTACGAATCATGTACTAAAATATATATAAGTAACTTAATAAAAGCACAACACACATGTCCAACGGTGATAGATTTGTAAAGAGGAAGCAATCGTGGTTCAGATCTTTCAACTCATTTTCTTTATTTTCTTCTATTTGTATGGAGGGTATTTAAGGTTTCGTGTTCACTTGAGGTTTCATTTCTCTTCAGCAGGATCATATGATGGAGAAAAACAGTGTGATTAGTGAAAGCGAAAGCAGGGCAATTGCAAGCCAAAAGTTGGGGGGTTTGGGCACTTTTCTGAGGAAATGCTTGTTCAGCGTTGTCTCCGTGGGCCCCGTTCCTGAACACATAGCCTTCATCATGGATGGAAACAGAAGGTACGCAAAGAGGAGGAACTTGCCTGTTGGGGAAGGCCACAAAGCCGGATTTCTATCTCTCGTGTCAATTCTCCGGTACTGCTACGAGTTGGGAGTGAAGTATGTGACAGTCTATGCCTTCAGCATTGACAATTTCAAGAGGCGGCCCGACGAGGTGAAAACTCTGATGGATTTGTTGCAGGAGAAGATTGAAGGGTTGCTTGAGAAAGAAAGCATTGTAAACCAGTTCGGCATTCGGGTATACTTTATCGGTAACTTGAAGCTTTTGAACGAGTCTGTGAGGGTTGCTGCTGAGAATGCAATGAAGGCCACTGCCAATAATTCAAGGGCTGTGCTTTTGATCTGTGTGGCTTATACTTCTTGTGATGAGATTGTCCATGCTGTTGAAGAATCCTGCAACGTGAAAAAGAGCGAAATTCGAGCACAGATTGACGGAACAAAGGGTGGCTGCAATGGCGGTATGGATGGAGAAGCGGGGTTAGATACTAGCGAAGCTTGCAATGAGAAAGTTGAGGGGGAGGAGAAGGAAAACGCAAGGGTTAAACATGTCGAAAAAGATGAAGGGGAATTTCTAGAGAGTGAGAAGCAGATTCCTGTTGTAAAGGTAGTGGATGTTGAGAAGCACTTGTACATGTCAGTGGCACCTGATCCAGACATTTTGATTCGAACTTCAGGTGAGACACGCTTAAGCAATTTTCTGCTTTGGCAAACTTCTAACTGCCCGCTGTACTCCCCCGCTGCACTGTGGCCGGATTTGGGTTTGTGGCACCTGGTTTGGGCAGTTCTGAACTTCCAGAGAAACCACTACTATCTGGAGAAGAAAAGGAAGCAGATGTAACGATCATAATGCCGTGGAGATTTGTAAATCATGTGATCATGCTTACAATTCCTCTGGAAGCTTGGAAATGTTGAACAAACAGCTTATATGTTCCAGGATTCTTAATTTATACTATGTATAACAGTGTGTCAATATTTGGTGATCTTAATTAATAATATATGCTTCTTACTTACCAAACCATTCATGTTATAACCCGTGTATAACAAATCCTCTACTGCTCAGTTTAGAAGAACCAGGACTCGGTAGAAGATTGGGCCACAATGATTTTGTTATTGTGATATGTTTTTCACACTCAATGTAAATCTGGATACATTTGAAGGCGGCTATAGCTTTTGAAAATGATGCAGGAACCAATCCAACTTTTTTATCATGGTTGCTGCATGAAAATTCAAAGCAGAGATAAGGACCAACCATGAAAATTCAAAGCAGAGATAAGGACCAACTATCTAGATAATCAACCTAACCCCCCTTTGGATGGTCTTGATCAAAACCCCAAAATCTGTGCTTTGTCGATCGGACGGCAGATATTGAGTAAAAAAATTACCTACCAAATGTGAATTTATGCTCTCCCATTGTATAAGACTCCACACTAAAACTAGACTTTCATGTAAAATTCAGTCTTCTCCAAGGTCTTCGTGCTAGAACTGCCATGGCTCTAGCTCTGCGATTCGATATGGTTCTTCTTCCGGTTCTACTTTCCGCCCTCCTCCTAACTAAAGCCACCTCTACCTCTCATCACCACCATGACCGTCACCACCATCATCTCAAGTCCCTCCACTTCACTCTCTTTCAACACGAAACCGTAAACAGAACCGGATATATTGTAGTGAATGGTGTAACAGGAGCAGGCGTAAGTCAAACCACTACCCCTTTTGGCACCGTGTTTGTTTTCCAGGATCCGATGACTGTCACAGCCAAGCGATCCTCGAAAGCAGTTGGGATAGCTCAAGGAACTTCTGTCACATCCAGCTTGGATGGGCTTCAGAGCATTTCAGTAGCTAAGATCACTTTGCGCTTGAAGAACCACTCTGGTTCAGTTTCTATAGTCGGCGGCACGCATAATGTGAAGCCAGCCGATCATCCTGTTGTGGGAGGCACCGGCGATTTCCTGTTTGTTCAAGGCTACGTGACATCGTCCCCTGTCGATCTCAGGGGCCTAACTGTTGTCTACAAGATTGAATTTCACCTTTACTGGCCTCCATATGCAACTCAAGCTTCTTAAGTGTGATTCTGTATCTCCGCTTTTTCTTTAATGTTATCGCTATCTAAGATTGAAATGTAATTTGATAAGATCATCGGTTAAATCCACGATGAAAACCGAAAATAGATGAATCAATCTGATGTAAAAATAAATAAATGTGGTTTCGTTTCACGAAACAGGAATCAAAGTTTCAATCTCTAATTAATCGTCATAGCGAAGATACAGAAAATTTCAAGTTACAACCTTCAAACCATGTCCATGAAAAGCTTGAACAAGGCGCAATCATTTACAGAAAAAAGAACGACGATAAGAATAAAAGTCGTTACCAAAAGAAGCAGGTGTTTACATGTCGTATTAACTTTCACGTACACCTGATCAAGAACTCAGGACTGTGTGTGGAATACGAATCAAAGAATCACATACCGTGAAGCAAGCAGGAGAAGCTTCACAGCAAAATGAATCGGCCACAACATTGTGAGCCCAGAATTAAGACCGAGGCTTGTGTAGACGAGGTCTGTTGCAGAAAATACGCCCATTGGCCCTCACGAATGCAGCTATAGCAATACTTAGACCTGCCCATATAACGGAGAAGAACAAGTGCCGTAGATCGTACCTAACTGCAAAAGCATTGGAGACAAAATCATCGTTCAGTTGCAGATTTGCAAAGATGTTAACGATCAGATATTGTTTCTCTCAAGAAAATGAACCAACAGTATTCCGGTCCCATCCCACCCTTTCACTACCGAAGCCATGATTTCTGCAAATCTATCTTTGTCACAACATGACATGTTTATATTTACCTTGCCTCAATGACAATGTCGCAAAAAAGAACCCCGTCAAAACGAAAAACAAAGCCAGTGGAAATGACTGCAGAACAAAATAATGCGAGTTAAGACAGGTCGGGAGTTGGGAAATAAAAAAACAAAGTTAACATGAATACACATCTTAATTTGACTTACAGCAACAGCCTCAAGTCCTCCTTTTTGTGATGACGGTGTCATATCTCTGCTGACTGAGACAATGTAATGTCCTTGGAGGAGGTCAATTGCATCCTTCAGGCATTTCCACCAAAACAAAGAAGGAATCAATACGTAAATAGTTGCAGAAGAGATGACATTGCTTTTCATACAAACAGATCCAACACTTATGCACAGAGAAAGGGAGAGATGAATAAAAGGAAGCACACCAACCTGTTTTGTTCCATCGCAAAAGTTATTATAGTAATAACGTAGAAGTGCACTGACTCCATCCTTAGCGATCCCTTGCATTGTCCGCTGTCCACATCTAAGATCCAGCCAAATAAACAAAAATTACCACACCAAAAAACTAAAACTTTGTATCTCATTCTTATGTCAGTAGCAAAACATAAACATGCTCTGAAACCTTCCAAAAGATTCTTCCCCGGCTTCCTAAGTCAGAATCACATTTTCTAGGGTAAGAATGCATTAGATGTATGAGTAGATCCATGTGTAAGTACCTTACAAAATCCCCCTTCAAAGCAGGAGTTCCAGAATACTGAATGCTTACATCATCCCCATGATTAGCCCACACTGGGAAAACAGGAAAGAAAAAAAAAACAATAAATCAGAAGCAATACGCACCACCTCCACCTGCTAGAGAGAGAGAGAGAGAGAGAGAGAGAGAGAAGGTAGAAGAAAAGAGAAAAGGATGTACTCACGGACTCTAAAGCATTCATCTAAATTGGGATGTGATTTAATAGTTTCTTCAGCAGCAAAAATTCCAAGCCTTCTAAGTTGGCATTCCAACATATTTCGGGCTATCATGCTCTGCAATAAATCATAGTCATTTAGGGAACAAACATTGGGAAAAAAAGGTATGCAACTAGAACCATCAATAAAGTGATAATAGAATAGTAGTCTGGGTTTGGCTGCATAACTGAAAGAAGTAGTAGCGACAACAGGAAGAAAAAAAAAGGAGAAAGATAAAGGGTTTGGCATTTTCTACAAACGATTTGCAGATCATCAACTTACCTGGGTAACATTTGTACGATCTAAGCAATCAATGCAATTGGTCCTTACAACTCCCAGTTGCTCCTTCATTTTCTCACCCTTTTCGTTCAATAGAAGATACCTATATTTCAATCGTGGTGAATAAGCAAAATAAGGGTTAAGATGACATCCTCCAATTGTTAGGCATTGAGTACGTAACGGACTTATGATAAATGCTTCTTCACACAAATACACAGGATAGCAAATAAGTATAAATCAAACATAAACTGCGTAAATTACTTCATCAACTTTGTTGTTGACATTAGCTTGTTGTGTGTCATTCCATCCCAGACCATTTAAACTTTTGAGGTATATTACTTTTGTGGTATATGGGTAGTCTAACACTTAGTAAATCGCTCCTTATTGCAAAAAATATCACAGAATATATCTTATGAAAAAGCTATCTGTGCCTATCCTCCTATTAATTAGAAAACGTTACCATTGCGAACATTCCTCTGCGTGATGCAATGCAAGTGTCTAGGATTAATCTACTTCGGCTGAACTCACCCTCAACAAGTAAAATGATATTTGAAAGGGAAAAATGAATAATGAAGCATTATATACCAAAAGGCATGTCAAGAAATTAAATGCTTATTACAGTTTGATGGAAAACATACCCATTTCTGTCCAGGAAATCTACAATTTGCTCATAAAGTATAGAGAGGCGCTCGAAATGGACATGTCCACAGATATGGTGGAAATCGAAGTGCCAATATCTACAATATTCAGAAGTCTCAACATAAAACAGATCCATACCAAAGAAGAAGAAAAGAAGGGTAAAAGGGTTAGGTGAAAGGAAATTCTACCTCAGATCCTCACTAACAATATGCTGCATTGCACTTGCAAATTTCTCACTCAAGCGTCCTTCACCTCCATGCTGGCAAGATAATAAAGTATCTTGAGACATAACACCCAAAATTGTGCGCACACCCACATATTGAATGTCAAAGAATGAAAAGTTTAATAGCATGCACACCTAAGATTACACTGACACGTGCACATTACACAATCTATACTTATATACATATATACATTCATTAGTGTAGATAGTCCTCAAGATTGCCTATTGGCTGGGTATTATCAGATGAATTATTCCACAAAGTTTGGGACAGGAGGTCGCACCGTGTTAACAAGATCAACAGCTAATACAGCCCCATACTTTTTTCTTAAATCCAGAAAATGCCGCTCTGCCACTCGAGGCTGCATAAGATGTAGTATGCCAGTAGTCAGATGAAGATAGAATGAAATAGAAAGAATCATAGGATTTAAAAACAAGTAACCACCAACTCACAGCTTCCTCAAGTCGCACAATTTCAAACTTGGGCTTGTATGTTAAATCAACAATTTGGTCCCAAAGCAACGGAATTGACCCCCTAACCTGCAAAAAATGAAAAAACCATTAATGATGTGCTAAACTATTTAGGACAGTTAATCAGGGACAAAAAATAAATAAAACCCAGTAAACAGAAGTCCATAACATAATTATACATGCACAGCTATACAATTTTACCTGGACAAATGATGAAGTAAACCCATTCAAGTGCATAATCTGCTCAGTTTCCACAAAGTTTGCTACATACCCATCAGAATCAGCTCCTCTTCTCCACATCCGGGTGCCTTCCAAGAAATGCAAATTAGTATTGACGAGACTCACTAGAGTTACAAAGACATAAGTCCTATTTCCGATGGATATAGTGGCCCTAACTTGATAAGATATTATAACCTCTACGATTCCCAAATTTAGCATGAATGTTATTCTGCTGGAAATGCATATACTCTTTACATAGATGCACACCAGAAATCACTGGACCCTTTACTTCCTACTGCACTGAACAGATGCAACAGATTTGAGTTTGGCAAATCACTCTAGATGCTATAGTACTTTCTACTTGTACCGTTCAACCGTCCTATTTCAATGTTACCTATTGAAATGAAGGGCAGTTGGTCCATGGCTCAAACACTTGTACGTCCATGCAAATATAATTTTTTAAATAGACAAATCCTTAGTTCTCCTCATAGATGGTATAGTACTAAAACCAACATCTGTATTAACCACATATCTGCAATGGTATGATAACTGTAAAATAAAGAGCATGGCGATAAACAAACGACTGAAAAGGCAGGGCAAGATTTGAATACCATTTCTCCTAGTGCATCTCCTTGCAATCAGAGTAACATCGATAATATCTTTGCCAATGGCTGCTTGAAAGTGATGAAAACGTGATGATCAATTAAGGAGAACCTTTTCAATGGAAAAACAGTTCATAAATCTAAAACCACCACACAATGAACTAAACAAACTAAATAATACACAAGTATGAAATGTATGCATGTATGCAGGCACACAAGCACAAATGAGAAAACGGCAATGAATTGAAAGGAAGAACGAAATAAGGATATTCCCTTGAACAACAGGAAGTAGGTACGGATCGAGCTGCAATCAAAGACCATATAAATGCTCAAAAGTTAGTAAACGGTAATTAATAGTTCATCAGAAAACAGAACAGGTAAAACTAAAAGGTTGGCAAAGACCTGACCTTGTTATCTATCATTCCTTCCAACATATAATTGTTCCAAAGAAATCTAGGCTCTGCCTGTGGAAAAACATTTGGAGAAATGAGATTAAAACCATGAAGATAAACATAAAACATGGCTAAGTGACTTATACATAACTTTGGCAACACGAAAATATTGGGAAACAATTTCAGTCTTCAATTGCAAAATCAAGGGATACCTGTCTCCAAAGTGGAAGCAATTTAGATTCATCGCCCAAATCATGCAATCGCTGTGCACTGTAATTACGCAAACTTTTTAATATAAGGAATAGCACAATTTCACCTCAAATCTTAAATGAAACCCTTGTTCTTGTTTATCACGAGGGCTTAGAGGGTGGGGGACAACTTAATGTGGAAAAAACTTCACCTCAGTGTTAAATTGGTCTCATATGAGAAATAAAGACCAGGAGTCTTCTCTGCTATATTAAGCAGCCCAGAAAACTCTGTCTCCATCTTTTTCTGCCAAAAAGGTACAACAATATAAATTTCATGTCAGTAGCCACTACTTGATTAAGGAAAACAGAAAAGTATCAATAGGCACTCGCATAAGGAAGACTAAAGCAGGGGTGAAGGGTGGAGCAACAATGGATTCACCTGTTCTGCAGGGGAATTCTTCAAAGAATGGTCACAGGGAAAAACCTTCAAAGATGAAACCTTAAAGATAGGATGCCCCAAGTAAGAACCAACATGTTCACGGTCTGTTATAACCATTAGATATGACCCTGAAATCATAATGATCTAACAACATCAATGAAATGGAGAAGCTGCAACTCCAGGGCTAGAAAGGAATATACAATTTCTCATCCAATACTTTAAAATTTCAAACCGCCATAGTATAATAGGAAAACTAATGAAAAGAGCTTGAAAATTTTGAGTTCTAACGATAAGGAAAAAATAAAGGGTAAAGTGAATAGTACCAAGATTGACTTTTTTAGTGTAAAAATGTGATTTTTCGTTAAAGTGAACAGTACCGAGAGCTTTTCGTTAAAGTTCCATAGTATAATATGTTATCCTATTACGCTTATTAAATAGTAGAACTTTGCAATTATATTAGATTTGGTAAATCTAAGGCCTAGCCTCTGCTTCCACATTATGTAATGAATTGGTTTGTGTATGATGTCGATTACGAAAAGATTAGGATGCTGAACTCAAATATAAAGCATCACAAATCAAAGATTTCAAACACAAGATGAAACGTGAAGGTCTGACTGGTTTGAATAAGGCAACGTTACCAGCCAAAAGCTTTAGAATCCCAACCACACCGAAAATAGTTCGAATCTTAGGAACCCGAACGGAGCTGGAATCTGGAAGCTTATCTGCAAAGCCGGAAAACCCAAATACACAAACAGTAAAATCTGTAGCATTTAACCCAAGAAACAAAATTAAAGATTGTTACTTTTACACAAAGAAAACCCACCAATGAGCTGCATAGAGCCGTCAACCCTACTGACTGCCAAAGAGGAACCCTGAGAGCCATCAGTGGGCTCGACCACATACTGATCCGGAAACTCCCACAGCCTCATTCGTGTGTACAGCTTCTGCCCAGAGTCTGCCTTCTCCATCATATTACTTGGGTAAAAATCCAAATCACTGAACCAATCCAAAATTTCAATTTCATAAATTTCAAACCCGACAACCGCATTAAAATTCCATCGAAAGGGAACCCAATATTTCAAATTTCATAAATTTCAAATCTTTATTCCAAAAAGTAAGGAATAATCAAAGTCATGAACATTGAACAGCATTACAATTTGCTAAAGAACTACCTTTTCAGAGACCACCACGTGCAATTGGCGTGGTAAAAGTTAAAGAGCAGAAATTGAGATCCAAATCTCTCTCAAAATTCTTGTGAAAAAATGGAAGATCAAAGAGCAAAGCTAGAGCCTTTTTGGGGTTGATCTGAGAATTTGACAAAGTAAAAGAAAGATGGGGTTGTAAGGCTGCTAAGGCCGTGCTTGCGTGCGTGTCTAATAAAACGCATAAGTCGGTAACGGACTCTCTCTCTCTCTCTCTCTCTTCCAAAGCTTTAACGGTATTTTGGGCGGAAACTGCCAACTGTTTTTGCCCAAAACAGTGCTGGAGGAAGGAACTTCCCCAATTAAGTAATCAGAATATTAACAAGAAGTTAAAAAAAGCGAACGTGGAAGATGGTGATTGGGCGTCGCTCTAGTACTTGGGGGATCCAGAGACGTGGCCTGGTTTGGTATTGCTGATTTTAAAAAAAGATGCTTCTGCTGTTCTGTGATAATAAGCAGTTGTGAAATAAAGCTACAGAGTGTTTGGTAAACTTTTTTAAAACAGTGATTTTGCAAAAAAAAAAGCAGTAGTATAGTGTTTAGTAAACTTTTGTAAAAAAAAAACTAGTTTTTCAAAACTGAGTTTTGCAACTTCCTGTTTTTTGTTTTTTTCACCCAAAACTGTGAAAAAAAAAATGAAGCTGAATGTTTCCCAAACATAAAAAAACTACCAACTTTTTTTTTATACAATTTTTTTTTTCAAAATCACCTCAGTACCAAATCAGAGCGTAGTCATTTGTCTTTTCTTCTAGGCAAAAATGCAGTCGTGTATTGGAGCTTGGATTTGAGACCGTTGGATCTGCTTAGAAGAGAACGACCGGCGGGATTAAACTAGTACTAAAAATACATGTATTTATTGCTTTAAGACAATGCGATAGATGGTCATCTGCATTATGTTTAAGAGTGCTTTTATATAGGTCCATGTTTATAGGCATCTATTGGGAGAAATTTTTCGTTATGATTGGAGCACGAGTGGTACACCACGTGTTTTATATAAGTAGTGAAATTTTTTATTTTTAATACACATATCCCATTATTTATATAGTTCGTGTTCCGTCACATTGAAAAATTTCTCGTGTAAGACCAGAGAAATTTTCCATTGTAACCGGAACATGGGTAGTACACCACGTGTTTTTATTTAAGCAGTAGGAAACTTTTTTATTTAGTTTTATTTATTTTTAAGTTATTATCTTTTTAACACACATATTTCACCTTTTGTATTGTGACACGTGATGTACCATCTCGTTTTCAAATCACACTGAAAATTCTCTCGTAAGACCAAACATTAAATCAAAGATCGCAAATCGATACGAAAATTCATGTAACACATTTGTGGAATAATAAATGGCAAAACTTCTAATAGTTATGACAGAAGATATTTCTCAAAAATAAAAAATTTGTATGTTTCTCGAAAAAAAACGTTGACTAACCGTCACAATTTTAAGTCATAAAATCTATTTGATTTCACTGTCACCGTACCGTAAGACTTTTCGTTGATATTCTTGAGTTTAGAATTTCTTTTCAGCAATGTTTTCGTACCACTCTATTTTTTTTACTTTTTGGCTTACATATTAGTTTGAAAATACATTTGTGGATCTATAAATGGTAACAGTGCTACTAAATTCATTCCATTATTCTATTTTTTTTACCTACATTTTAATAAAAATGTTAACAACATATATATTCTTTTATAAAAAGACTTTTAGACCTCTATTTATAAATGGGTAGTTGACTTTTATATGCTGCACCACCATCAACTACCATAACCATTTCAATGGAGAAACTTCTAGACATCCGTATAGATTTGCATTGCACCAAAAAGATTGTTGCGTTCTAGGGTTTAGGTTGGATGAGATGCATTGAAAACCCAGATGACGATGGGGTTGGGGGTGTCTAGAGAAACGATTATGGGTTAGCTATGTAGTTGGAGAATGATTTGGTTGTGCATAAAAGGGGGGACATGTTTGGGTGGGTTCGTGGTCTGTGACTTTCTGGCATGGTAGATGGTGGAGGCTCTATTTCCATGATAAAGTTTGCATGCGAAGAAGAAGGAAGCTTCAGTCAATAGTTTGTCATTTCATGGTTTTGGTTGCTGGGTTTTTGGGTGGCAGAGAGGCAGAGATCAGGACAGATCTGTGGTGGTGGATGGGTTGCCAGCTGGGGGTGATTGGGAGGGCGGGCTGAGGCTTTGGCTGTCGCTATGACTCTGGTGCGGCGATTAATGATGAAATATATATATATATATATATATATATATATATATATATAAAATAAAAAATATTTAAATATTTAAATATATATTAAAGGGTATTTTAAGAATAATAGTGGGAGACAAAATAGCATTTTAATTTTTTAACTTTTTATGGTGGATAAAATTATAAAATAGATGGAAAAATAAGACACTTGGGTGGGTTTATCAACACTCAATAGTAAAATCACTTTCGAAAAAACTTGGCATTTTCCTCAAAAAACGTGGGCTGTGCATCACATTTTTGGGCGGTTTGTAAAATAGTATAAAGATTGTCACAAAATCTATATGTTTTCACCTTCACCACACCGTTAGGTTTAGAAATTTCATGTAAGACTTTCATTGATAGTCTTGAGTGTGGGATTCCTTTTCGGCAATGTTTTCTCCCCACTACTACTTTTTCCATTTATTTTTCAATTTTCGGCTAAAATATTATATTAAAACACATTTGTGGGTCAATAAATGGTAAAAACGCTTTCAAATGTTTTTTAAAAGTTTTACGTAATCATTATAGAAAATATGCCCCCCAAAAAATTGTAAGTTTCTTAAAAAAATATTGACTAGCCATCATGATTTTCAAGCAACTTTGCAAATTTTGTACAAAATTGTCATAAAATCTATTTGCTTTCATCATCACCGTAGCGTGAGGTTTAGAAAACCCATGTAAGACTTTTTGTTGATATTCTGGAGTTTGGAATTTCTTTTCAGCAATGTTTTCGCACCACTACTATTTTTTTCATTTATTTTTTCAATTTTCGACTTAAATATTACACTAAAATAAATTGTAGCTTCATAAATGATAAAACCGGTTCCAAATTCTTTAGAATTTTTTTTAAACATGACTAAAAATATTTTGGAAAAAAAAACATTTTTCTCAAAAAACATGAGCTAACTCGCATGATTTTTTGGTAGTTTTGCAAAACAGTACAAATATTGACTTAAAATTTATATGTTTTCACCTTCACCACACCTTGACATTTTGTAAATTAAGGTAAGACTTTTTATTGATATTATTGAGTTTGGAATCTCGTTTTGGAATTGTTTTCTCGCCACTACCATTTTTTCCATTTGTTTTAAGTTTTCGGTTAAATATTATGTTACAAACACATTTGTGATTTAATTAATGGTGATAGTGAATATCGTGATTACTTGAGTATGATGAACAAAAATATAATAATAAAAAAGAAAAAAAACTTGGGTACCCTTTTCCCTTTATTTGGGCTTGGCCCTCTGTTTCATTTTTCTGGGCGACTTTGGACACTTAGAAGTGCCAACTTGTTTACTTGGATCCCTTCATTAACAAATCGTGGGTCATGCTGAGTAACTGCCGAGAAAAAGGGCACTAGATGCAACACTGCCGAGAAAAAGAGTGCCTGATGCCCAGATTTCTAGTAGTGTTTCTCTCAATTTTCATCACTGGAAGTAAGAGGTTGATTATTTTCAAAGATATAAATATGGTTGTTTACTAATGTAATTTTCATTTAATTAACCCTTCTGAAATCAGTCCTAATATGTTTAACATGTCTTCAACGCATATGAAACTTAACCGGGTTAAAAAAAAAACGCATATGAAACTTAAATGAAATCACTTGGAAAAAATAAAGGTAATTATCATTTGTTTGATACTATATTATTAATTAATTGGATATTTAATCAAAGGTTTCTATATATTAGGGGCAACCCATCATTATGTTTTCTTTTCTTCTTATCACTTATGTTTCATCAGTCTTCAAAGTTCATAATATCCATCCAACTATGTATATAGGTGTTGACCCTAAAAACTACTTAGCATACGTGGCACGCAGACCGAGTAATTAATAAGCTAACTACGTCCTTCAGTTATGTGCGGGGTGTGCCAACTCGTCGGGCGAACTCGGCCGGAGAGTAAAATATGCTGATGTGTTGCGTTGATGCGTGCGGCTGACTTCTATGTCTTGCAATTGCGGCCGAGGAAGGAACACGTCTCGGCCTCTAGATTCTCAAGCCTAAAGACAAGGCTACTAATTATGTGAAGTTCACAAATCATTGTCATCGGCTTTGGTCACAGTGATGGTATTTGTCAGAGTAAACTCACGCCGAATCGACACCAAAGTATTGAGGCATAGATACTCAAAGCGGATATAAGTCTTGATGGTGGATGTGGTTTGGTCGTTTGAATGCCGAACTCTAAACTGTACTTGTGAGTAAGCGATCATAAAACAACTCGACGTTCAATGTGCCGAGCCTAATAATCAGTAACACCTCACTTCGCCGAGAAGGCTTATGAGATGACCTCTACCAATAAGGATTCAAAAACCCTTGACGCAGTGCTGTTTATCCAAACTGAAGGTGCTCCGAGGTCGGCTGATTCTACGACGATAGTGCTGTTTATCCAAACTAAAGATACCACCGGTTGCCTTCACAGTGTTGTTTATCCAAACTGAAGATGTGTTGGCGAAAAGGAAAATAAAAATCTCAAGTTTGTTGAGAGGTTTTCGCGTAGATCGAAAGTTTGCGCAGGGTAAATTTGTGTGTTGAATTGGAGGTTCTTTTTCCGTTGCCATTGCATCTGTATTTATAGGACTGATGTACTTGCTTGACACGGCTAGATAATTGTGTAGAGTCCTTTTGCAACTTAAACTCTGTCGAACATCACTTCAGAACTGGTGTCTAATCACCTTGGCTGTCAAATATCTCTAAGATATGATAAAGGCTATCTCCTAATTTCCCTTGAAAAAATAAATAAATATTTCCGCATACATGACCTCGCCAAATAAAAGCATCCTATTCCAATTGAAACTCCTCTTTCTCCACCATGTTAGTCCAGGTGCAACCGTGCATGCATGCTGAATGGCATTTTATTTGCAACACAACCTGATCACTTTAAGAGACCATTCTCTATCAAAACCCATCTGACAACATCTCAGGTTCCTTTATGATTATCCATGACTTTTAAAAAAAAAACAAAAACAACACCTAGGCTTATCAAATCACCAGGCCTATCACCCTTTTGGATTAACCCACACGTACATTTATTCATCTGTAGTTGTATGCATGCATAATCCCATCCTTGCATGCTTCATTGCCGTGCATATCCCAATATCCCATATGTTCAAATCAATGGGAATGTAGACAAATATTAGGTTTCAATAATTTAATATATTATTAAGAGATAATATCATGATTAAAATCACAACATTATTTCTTGATAATAATTAAAAATTATTCCAACCACTTTTCATTCAACGGTCTAAAATTCTGCTTATTTCACGGCCTTGATTACTTGGGCCAATAGTGTAAAATTGGGTCCAAACAATAGGCTTCAAAAGTCACTGTATGGACTTATATAGGCTTCAAAACTCACTGTATAGACTTAAGGAAGCTCCAAGAGTATTAAATGAGAGATTCACTAGCTTTTACCATAATTGGGGTTCAAAGCTGATCAATACTTATTTGTTCAGCATTCTCCATAAGGCATTATTGTCTTGCTTATGTGATTCTAATTGGTAGCTCCTCACTATTAATATCACATGTGATTATAGAACTTACTACAGAATTTGAAATGAAGAATTTAGGCACTGTGTACTATTTTCTTGGGCTACATATCAGTTATACACCAAAAGGGTTGTTTGTGTAACAGTCAAAATATGTCAATGTGTTAATTGATAGAGTTGATTTGCAGAATTGTAAACCCTATGCTACTCCATACATGCCTACCATATCACATGATGCTTAAGAATGATGGAAAGCCATATCATAGACCTAAACAATACAAAAGTGTAGTTGGAGCACTTCAGTATCTCACATTCACAAGGCCTGACATAGCCTTCTTTGTGGATCGAGCTTACTAATTTATGCATAATCCTGTGGAATCTCATGTTATTATAGTGAAAATAATTCTCAGATACCTTAAGGGCGCTTCAACTTATAATATTCATTTTAAACCATGTCCTATACATTTATAGTCCACTAGTGATGCAGATTAGGCTAGTGACCCAAACGATAGAAGATCCACCTCAAGGTTTGTAGTACTTCCTGGTTCAAATCCAATTTTATGGACATCAAAGAAGTAGTACACTATTTCAAGATCATCAGCAGAGGCTGAATATAGAGCCCTTGCAATCACAACTGCAAAAATTGCTTGAATAAGATAGTTGTTATGTGATCTATATATATATATTTTTTTTTCAACCACCAATGATTCGCTGTGATAATGTCTCAATTATAGCTCCATCCACTAATCCTATAAGTCTAAACACATTGAGATACACTATCACCTTGTCCGAGAAAGAGTTACAAGATGTTTCATCTGCAGATCAATCAACTGATATACTCACTAAGGGTTTTCTGCGCCCTTGTTTCAACAAGACTTTGGCAATCTCATGCTCATTTCACTTAAGCATGAGATTGAGGGGGATGTGGGAGTGAAGACAAAGACAAAGATAAGGATCCAAGTGAAGATGTATCAAGGGTCTAGCTATTGCCACTTGTCATAAGATAAGATAGGGAGTTATAAAGATTGTTACAAAGTTGTTATAAAGGAAGTTAGAAAAGAATATTATACAGTCTTAGCTTATATTACAAGCCATGTAATAAACCAATACATATAGCTAAGTGTAAGATTACTTGACAATCAAGGAAATACATTTCATCTTCCAAACTCTCAAGCTCTCTTTTCTGCAAACCTTACAGTTTCTTCTTCGATTTCTTCAAGCTTCTTCTTCAATCTTCATAGCCTGCTTCCCTGGTCCTAGTCTAATAGGGTAACCCTTGTGTGATATGCACGTCAAAGACTCTGTCCTAAAGCCATTGCAGCCTCCCTATGTGCAAGTACGTACACTGACAACTTACAAGACTTGAACATACGACTCCATAAACATGCTCAAATTCCGTTGTGAAGGAGTGTTCTTCTAAAGCAACCAAGAATTCTAGCAACCTCCTCTCATAAAGTATTCTAGTAAGTTAGTAACGTCCACACACTAAAATGTAGAAATTAAACTATTGGTTATGTTAATTGAAACTCTCATATTCCTCAAAATATTGTGTAAATAAATTATCAGTTAAACATCAAATTAAAACAAAAACCAAACTGAAAATTCAAACTAAAAGAATTATATAACTTTAAAATTACAACAGCTATATATATAGCAACCTCCTTGTTTCATTATCCCAAAACCTTTCTGGAGCTAGAGGGAGCTTAATTAGTCTTTTTTTTTTCGAGCTTGGTTTTGCATCCTTCTTGTGTACTGTGGAGCCAAAAAAAATCACAAGGCGACACGTGGATTTTTGGGTGAAGATGACAAATTTACTCTCGAGGCACATCGGGTCTCCTACACGCGAGTAGTGGAGAATCATCCATCAACCAAATCAGGAGTGCCCAAAATAGGTAACAAGTTCAAATTTGTCTCAATCATCCTCATTCCATAACCTTCAAAACCTTCCACATAAATTACATAACCTCTAAAATATTCATTCCAAAATTGTGTTAATTGGTTAATTAATGGATTAATTACCCAATTAATCCATTAAATACCAATTAGTCACATAACTCCCAAAATTAACCCCAAAAACTAGTCAAAACCGGCCATCCCCTTAGCTTTCTACCTTTCCTATCTTTTCCCACTTTACTATCCCAATTAAGCTAGCTAATTGATTCTATTGTTGGAGTATGAGTGTGATTCTTACAAGTTGAGATAATCCTTGTGTGTTTCTGATTGACATAAAAGGAGTCTTATTAAGTCTATGAGAGTTAATCCAGTAGTGGTTTTGGATTGAAACTCTGTTATTGGTTTTGAAGTCTTGTATTCAATATAGGATTGTTATAGGGCAATCCGAATATGGTAGTATAAAACCACAGGCCCACTGCTCTCACAGATAACGCTCCTTTTGTTCCGATAACCTATTTGTTGGAGAGCATTGAGTTTTGAAGAGAGGAGAAGGCTTGTGTGTTGACTGGAGTAGTTTCCCTTTATTCCAATATGTCTGCAGGTATGGTTTCTTGTTCAGTTCAATTCAATATTGATCTTTCCTGTGCTTGATTGCAAGATTGTGATTTAGTTGTTTGATCCGAGTATGTCTATAGTATAAGGGTATAAGATCTCTCCTTACATGTGGTATCAGAGCCTAATGGATCTGACAAGTAAGTTCAATCAAATTTTTCTTCGCACTGGGATTAAGATTCAGATTGATCAAGTTGGCTTCAAATAAAAAAAAAAAAAAAAAACGGTGTCGTTTTGTATCAATTTTGACCGTTGGAAAATAAACGAATAAAAGCAAGTTTTCTGGGGAGTTTAAAATTCGACCGTTAGAAAAGCAATGTCGTGCTTTGGAGCTTTTGCCACCAATGGCCTTTGCTGCAATATTTTCAAATAAACCAAGCATTGATTTGGAAAAGGTTTAAAAGATTTCTATTGCATTCACTAAACATCATCGCTGTTATGCATGCTTCCGCTGTGTAAATCTGGTATTGAAATTCTGAGGTAATAATTGTATGCTTCTTAATCTCATGTTGTAATTGTGTAAAAGTAATCTAATTATTTGATGTTATTGTGAGAATAGAGATCGAAAGATTAGTATGGTTAACGTTATATATAAATTTTCATTCTGTTGTGTGCATTTAACTTGCTTATTGTTTTTGTTGTGATGATCTGATTCGTTGGAACTGCAACATTGTGAGGATTGCATCTTCAAATTAAGTCCGAAACCATAACTACAGAATTATTTAATCTATATATGCTTTTCA
Source organism: Crataegus laevigata (assembly GCA_963580275.1). Lineage (NCBI taxonomy): Eukaryota > Viridiplantae > Streptophyta > Magnoliopsida > Rosales > Rosaceae > Crataegus > Crataegus laevigata. The sequence goes on along the minus strand of OY756942.1, from coordinate 32,386,432 downwards.
CTCATACTGAAAAGACTATATGTATGACTAAATTAATTCATTGATGATATGTAGTTTGTGAAATATGTGGATTGAAATCAGAACTTATAGTTCTTTTTGTGATTTCATTTGCATGTCTGCAGTTTCGCTTAAGACTCTCAATCTAGCCAGTGTCCCAATTCTCAATGGGGGAAGTAACTATAAGAAATGGAGGCGTGAAATTGGGTTGTTGTTAACTTTAAATGAGTTTGATGTTGCTTTGGACACACCCAAACCACCACCATTGATAGATAAAAGCACAAAATCTGATAAGGCTGAGTTCGAGAGATGGACTAGGGCAAACAAGATTGCTGTGTCTATTGTTGAAAGTGCAATGACTGACACAGTAAGAGGGGGAATCAAGAAGCATGATCTTGCTATTGACTACCTCAAGGCTATTGAGAGCAAGTTCAAAGAATCCGAGATAGCGGAAATCAGTCAATATATGTCCATGCTCACAACTTACAAGATTGAAGGGACTGCTTCCATCAGAGATCATATTATGAAGATGACAGATGCTGCGGAAAAACTCAACTCAATGGATGTGACTATTGGTGAGAAACAACTGGTCTTCATGATATTACAAGCTCTTCCAACAAAGTACAGTCAATTGAAAGTGTCATATAACACTCAAGACAAGACATGGACTGTAGATGAGTTGATAGCCCAATGTGTGCAAGAGGAAACTCGACAGAGACTAGAGAAAGGCAAAGAGGTAGAAGCTGTGAACCTTGTGCATACTGGAGATAAAGGGACCATGGCTGCTTCTGGTAAGAGACCTAATCACCACAATTTTATTGACAAGTCTAGTAAGCCTGCTAAATACTCAAAACCCTCTAAATCTAACAATCTTAATGTTAAAACTAGAGATGTGACTAAACTCAAATGTCATCATTGCAAACAGAAGGGTCATTTCAGAAAAGATTGTGAAATATTCAAAGATTGGCTGAGGAGTAAAGGTAGAACTGATGTTTATGTCTGTGTAGAGTCTAACTTGGTTGAAATTCCTGCTAATTCCTGGTGGTTTGACACAGGGTGTTCAGTTCACATCACAAACACATTGCATGGTTTTGAAAAACAAAAACAAACAAATAAGGATTCTTATAATGTTTTTGTAGGAAATGGAGCAAAAGTGTCTGTTGAAGCAGTTGGGGTTGTAAAACTCAAAATGAACTCGGGTTTTGTTCTCAATTTAAAAGATGTCCTTTATGTTCCTAATATGAGAAGAAGTTTAATTTCTGCATCAAAATTAGTGAAACAAGGTTTTGGTTTTCTTTGTGATGATTCGTGCATCAAATTTTTCCAAAAGAACAAGTTGAGTCATACATTGTGGACAGCCACACTGTATGAAGATTTATGGAAAATGGATTACATTTTTGAGGAAAATCCATCACTGGTTTTAAGTACTACTTTTAAAAGAATGCATGAATCTGAGTCATCATATAGTCTATGGCACAAAAGATTAGGCCATATTTCAAAAGAAAGAGTTTTACAATTAGCTAAAGCAAACTTAATTCCTGCACTTGATTTCAAAAATGCAAAAGAATGTGTCGATTGCATGAAGGGGAAATTGACTAACACAAGGAATTTTGAATCCAAAAGAAGTCAAAGTCTTCTAGAGATTGTGCATACTGATGTGTGTGGCCCTTTTCCTGTTAAAACCATATGTGGAAATAGCTATTTTGTGAATTTCATTGATGACTTCTCAAGATATGGTTCTACTTTTCTCATTAGTGAAAAATCAGCTGTGCTTGACTGTTTTATAATCTTCAAGACTGAAGTTGAGAAGCAATTAAATAGAGAAATTAAAATTGTTAGATCAGATAGAGGGGGAGAGTATTTTGGCAGGTACACTGAGGCTGGACAGCAGAAGGGTCCATTTGCAAATTACCTTCAGCAACAAGGTATCGTGGCACAGTATACTACGCCAGGTACACCTCAACAAAATGGTGTATCCGAGAGAAGAAACAGGACTCTTATAGGGATGGTCCGTAGCATGATTTCCAGGTCTAAATTGCCTAGTTTCCTATGGGGTGAAGCACTCAAGACTGCAAACTACATCTTGAATAGGGTGCCAACAAAGTCTGTCAAAGGAACACCTTTTGAAATCTGGACAGGAAGGAGGCCTAGCTTTGGTCATTTCCATGTGTGGGGATGCAAATTAGAAGGCCGGTTTTACTATCCAAATGAAAGAAAGCTAGATGCAAGAACGACGACTTGTTACTTTATTGGATATTCTGAGAAATCGAAAGGTTTCAAATTTTATTGTCCACATGCTCATTCTAGAATTCAGGAGACTCATAATGCTATGTTTATTGAAGATCAAGATGTATCGGATTTGGCATCCGAAGAATTTGTATTTGAAGAACTCAGTGACCTCTATTCTTCAGAAGTGGATTATGCAATTAACAACTATGTGCAGGTCCCTATCTTCAACAATGCACCACTTACATCTGGGAATGAGGATCATGAGATGGCTGAGAATGAGATTCAACCTGAAGAAAATGATCATATGGAGCCAGCTATTGAAGAGATTCGAGATGAAGACCATCAGCTAGTGCAACAACCTTTGAGACAGTCAACAAGACTCAAGAGACCAGCTATTTCGAATGATTATGTGTACCTACAAGAAAATGAGTTTGATCTGGGTGACATTGAAGATCCAGTAACTTATTCACAAGCAATGGCTAGTCCACAAGCAGCCCTATGGAAGAAAGCTATGGAAGAAGAATTGGAGTCTATGTCCAAGAACAATGTTTGGACTTTGGTGGAATCTGATCCCAAAACTAAATCCATAGGTTGCAAATGGGTTTATAAAACCAAGAGAGATTCTCAGGGCAGAATTGAGAGGTATAAAGCTCGATTAGTAGCAAAGGGTTTCACGCAGAGAGAAGGTGTTGATTTCAATGACACGTTTTCTCCAGTTTCTTCAAAGGACTCTATGAGGGTTATGATGGCATTAACATCATATTTTGATCTCGAATTACATCAAATGGATGTAAAAACTGCTTTCCTCAACGGAGATTTAGATGAAGACATCTGCATGATTCAGCCACCTAGATTCATTGAAAGGGGGAAGAATAACATGGTCTGTAAGCTCAACAAATCGATCTATGGACTCAAGCAAGCTTCTAGACAGTGGTATTTGAAATTCGACAGAGTTATCACAGCCTATGGGTTCACAGAGAACAAACTTGATGACTGCATCTACTTCAAGTTTAAAGGTACCAACTTCATCTTTCTGGTACTATATGTGGATGATATTTTGATAGCTAGCTCTAACCTGCAATTGCTATGTGAAACCAAGACCATGCTCAGTTCTACTTTTGAAATGAAAGACCTAGGGGAGGCTCATTATGTGTTAGGGATTGAGATAACCAGAGATAGGAAAATGAAGTTTCTGGGATTGTCACAAAGAGGATATATTGAGAGGGTTCTGAGTAGATTTAATATGGAAGATTGCAATGGTGCTGATGTGCCTATAAACAAAGGGGATAAGTTTACTCGAGACCAGTGTCCGAAAACTGAGTTAGAAAAGAAGAAGATGAGCATAAAACCATATGCTTCCTTGGTAGGAAGCTTAATGTATGCCAACATATGTACTAGACCCGATCTTGCTTTTGTTGTTGGGTTATTAGGGAGATTTCAATCGAATCCAGGTGAATCACACTGGATGGCTGCAAAGAAGGTATTAAGATATTTACAGAGAACCAAGGGCTTTATGCTTGTCTATGGCTGTGAAGATGAGTTAGAAGTAATTGGTTTCACTGATTCGGATTTGGCTGGAGATTTGGATGAAAGGAAATCGACTGGAGGATATGTGTTCATGCTTAATGGGGGTGCTATTTCTTGGAAAAGTGCTAAGCAGACCATGATAAGTACTTCTACCATGGAGGCAGAGTTCGTGGCCTGTTTCGAAGGCATAAAGCAGGCTGTGTGGCTTAAGAATTTTATCACTGAGTTGAAGATTGTCAGTTCGGTTCAGAAACCAGTGAAGATGTTTTGTGACAACAATTCTGCAGTGTTCTTCTCGAAGAATAACAAGAGAACTTCAGCTTCTAGACTCATGGATGTGAAATTTCTCAAAGTAAGAGAAAAGGTCAGACTAGGTGCCATCATTGTGGAGCATCTATCCACTAATTTGATGATTGCTGATCCTTTGACAAAAGCATTGCCCAATGGAGTCTTCAAGTCACATGTCGCTCGAATGGGAGTAAGAGAGGCTTTAGAAAAGTGGGAGTAATTATTGAGAGACCGAGAGTTGCTGGAAGATGATTATGGTTTATCTTCGTGCTATGGTAATCTGCAACAGTTTCTGGAAGCTAAGAATCATGGTTAGTTTTAGCTAGTTTTGTTATTCTGTTTTTAAGATAGTTTGAGGTTTTCATTTAGTGCAACTTTTCCAAGAATGTTTGTGATTGGTTGTACTAGGAAGACAGATTGATAATTCAATAAAAGCTCTTGAGTCCTTTTGATTTAATGAGATGATTGTTTGAATTATAGTCAGATTATTCATATTGATTAGAATAATTTTGAGTTAATGAGTTTTCTGATTGAAAATTTTGATCTAATCAACTCGTTGGGCTATATGAGTGGGAGTAACCAGATCTGGGTTACTTGTAAATATAGAACACATTGTTGCTTGTATGAATTGGACGTTTGTGGTTTATAAGTTGATTCTGTATTTAGTATTGCAGAAAAGATTATAAGTTCAAATGTTTTGATTCATGTAAACCATTGTGTACTGAAACAATGACTTGTTAGAATAAGACCTATTGTCCTTTTATGCAATTCTAAGATGATTATCTGATGTAGTGAACCACACTCAAGTGGGAGAATGTTGGAGTATGAGTGTGATTCTTACAAGTTGAGATAATCCTTGTGTGTTTCTGATTGACATAAAAGGAGTCTTATTAAGTCTATGAGAGTTAATCCAGTAGTGGTTTTGGATTGAAACTCTGTTATTGGTTTTGAAGTCTTGTATTCAATATAGGATTGTTATAGGGCAATCCGAATATGGTAGTATAAAACCACAGGCCCACTGCTCTCACAGATAACGCTCCTTTTGTTCCGATAACCTATTTGTTGGAGAGCATTGAGTTTTGAAGAGAGGAGAAGGCTTGTGTGTTGACTGGAGTAGTTTCCCTTTATTCCAATATGTCTGCAGGTATGGTTTCTTGTTCAGTTCAATTCAATATTGATCTTTCCTGTGCTTGATTGCAAGATTGTGATTTAGTTGTTTGATCTGAGTATGTCTATAGTATAAGGGTATAAGATCTCTCCTTACATCTATAACCATCCATTTATTCCCTTTATGTTTAATTAGCCAATTAATCATAATAAATTGTCTTGTATCCACATGTACGTTTGGCACCACTTTTGATTATTTTCTATTTGTTTCTTGTTCTTGGATTCCCTTCTTAATTGTCTTGTATGGATTGTAGAAATATAAATCTTGACAAAAAAGGAAGAACATAAAAAGCAATCTTGTGTGAGAAGATAGAACTCATAATATATTACAGAGAGAAAATGTTTGTTACAATATAACCAACCGACTACAAAAGAGAGAGGGAAAAGATGTTTATACAAAGTATTTTGAAGACTACTTAATTCTAAAGCTATTGCTGACATGGCAGTTGCCTATGTGGCATGCATATCTAATATCCCCCCTCAATCTTAACTGGGATAGTTCAGATTAAGATTGTGGTAATGTTTGATGTTGAAGATAATTCCAAGAATTAAGCTGATGAATATTGTAAACTGATTGACTTTGGTTTCCTTCCTTTTCTGTATGTATATCAGACACAATCATAGGAGATAGTCTAGGACTCTAATTGTTTTTATCCTGTATAAAGATGTAATACTTGCTTGAGAGAATGTATAAAAAAAATCAAATTTTCACCAAATATTCTTCTAATATGGTACAAGAGCGTCGATCTTGGTAACCTAAAGAAACCTTAGCCGTCACCATGGGAGATGACAACACAAAGAAGTCAACTCAGTTGAGCATGTCATCAAAATTCGACAGTCCTAATCACTCGCTGTATCTTCACCATTCAGATCAGCCTGGGTTGGTACTTGTATCACAACTTCTGACCAAGGATAATTACAACAAATGGAGCCACTCCATGACCATGGTGTTGAATGGTAATCTTGTCTTGGCCCAAGATGGATCCAGCCCATGGACAAAGAAAGATCTATACACATGCTAGAGAATTCTAGCAAAGTTCAAGTTGGTGGAAGAGTCTAGAAGAATGGTGAGGTTTCCACCAACATACAAGATTAGTGTAGATAATTCTAGCATGATGTTTCCATGCTTCTCCAAGGTTCTATCCATGCCTATAAAAGGAGGCATCCACACCATTTGGAACAACCAAGTGAGCAAGAAGAAAAACCAAGAGAGCAAGTAGTGAGAAGTGAGAAGAAGCAACAAAGCTTCTAAGAGTGTTTGAGTGTTTCCTCTTGTATTAAGTTTGTGAGTGAATAAAAATTTTGTGTAATACTTTGAGTGTTCTTTCTTTCTCTTGCCTATCAAATTCCGCTGCGTCACATTCTTCTTTGTGAGATAAACATCTCCAAAGTATTGAAGTCCTTTTTGATCCCCAACAAAGTGGTACCAGAGCCATGGCTAGCAACGCAATGGCATCCTTCCAAGTTCCAATGCTCAACAACAACAACTTCGACAATTGGAGTATCAAAATGAAGGCCCTTTTGGGAGCACATGATGTCTGGGAAGTCGTGGAGAAAGGCTACACTGAGCCAGAAGATGAAGCTACTTTGTCCCAACCCCATAAGGAAAGTTTGAAAGATTCAAGAAAGAGAGACAAGAAGGCTCTCTACCTCATCTACCAAGCATTAGATGACAATGGCTTTGAGAAGGTCTCGAGTGCAACCTCCGCCAAGCAAGCATGGGATAAGCTTCAAACCTCTTACAAAGGAGCCGAACAAGTGAAAAAGGTTCGTCTTCAAGTATTAAGAGGTGAGTTCGAATCTCTACAAATGAAAGGGTCTGAATCAATCTCTGATTATTTCTCAAGAGTCTTAGCCGTTTCTAATCAATTAAAAAGAAACGGTGAAAAGTTGGAAGATGTTAGAATTATGGAGAAGATATTACGCTCGTTAGATCCCAAATTCGAGCATATTGTCGTAACGATTGAAGAAACTAAAAACTTGGAAGAAATTAGCATAGAGCAATTAATGGGTTCACTGCAAGCATATGAAGAGAAACATAAGAAAAGGCAAGGGAATGATGAGCATCTTCTCAAGACGCATGTTCAGCCAAAGAAGAAAGAAGAAAGCTTCAACAACGAGGGAAGCCAATACGAAAGAGGTCGTGGCCGAGGTCGCGGACGTGGGCGTGGACATGGACGTGGACGTGGTTGGAACTTCAACAACCATAGCAACTATGAAAGAGGAGAAAGCTCAACTAAAGGTCGTGGAGGAGGGCGCTCAAACTCGAGGTATGAAAAATCTCAAGTTCAATGCTACAATTGTCAAAAGTATGGGCATTATGCTTGGGAATGTAGAGCTCCAAGCAACAGACCTGATGAGATGGTCAATTATGTGAAAGAAGAGAAAGAAGAGAATGGTGTTGTGCTACTGGCATGCAAAAATAATGATGGAGACCAAGACTATACATGGTACCTTGACACCAGCGCCAGCAACCACATGTGCGGAAGAAGAAACATGTTTGTAGAGCTAAATGAATCGGTGAGTGGCAACGTTTCTTTTGGAGACGAATCCAAAATACCCGTAAAAGGAAAAGGTAACATCCTTATTCCCCTGAAAAATGGCAGCCACCAATTAATTTCAAGTGTCTACTACGTGCCTAATATGAAAAGCAACATTTTGAGTTTGGGCCAACTCGTAGAAAAAGGTTATGATTTTCATACGAAAAATTATATCCTTTTTCTTAGAGATGACAAAGGAAGATTAATTGCTAAGGCGAAAATGTCAAAGAATAGGATGTTTCCTATGAATATTCAAAACGATGTTGCAAAATGTCTCAAGATATCTTACAAAGACACATCCTGGCTTTGGCATCTTCGTTTTGGGCATCTTAACTTCGGAGGACTGGAGTTATTATCCAATAAGCAAATGGTGAGAGGCCTACCGTGCATCAGTCACCCTGATCAAGTTTGCGAAGGATGTTTACTTGGGAAACAGTTCAGGAAAAGCTTTCCAAAGGAGTCGACCACAAGAGCCCAGAAGCCACTCGAGCTCATTCATACTGATGTGTGCGGTCCAATAAAGCCAAGCTCTTTGGGTAAAAATAATTACTTCCTTCTCTTCATTGATGATTTTTCAAGGAAAACCTGGGTATATTTCTTGAAGCAGAAATCAGAAGTCTTTGGAGCATTCAAGAAGTTCAAAGCCGCTGTAGAAAAGGAGAGTGGTTGCAAGATTCAAAGCCATGAGATCTGATCGAGGAGGAGAATTCACTTCAAAGGAATTTCAAGAATTTTGTGAAGCCAATGGAATTCGTCGACCTTTGACAGTTCCAAGATCCCCTCAACAAAATGGTGTGGCAGAAAGAAAAAATCGAACTATCCTCGACATGGCTCGAAGCATGCTCAAAAGTAAGAAACTACCTAAGGAGTTGTGGGCAGAAGCTGTAGCATGTGCTGTCTATCTATCCAATCGGTCTCCAACAAGAAGTGTGTGGGGAAAAACTCCTCAAGAAGCATGGAGTGGAAGAAAGCCAGGTATCTCCCATCTAAGAGTTTTTGGAAGCATAGCCCATGTACAAGTACCAGATGAGAGGAGAACCAAACTTGACGACAAAAGTGAAAAGTTCATCTTCATCGGCTATGACACAAATTCAAAAGGCTATAAGCTATATAATCCGAAAAATGGGAAGATGGTGATCAGTCGAGACGTGACGTTCGATGAAGAAGGAGAATGGGATTTTGGCCCGCATGCAGGTGATCTTCACTTCTTTCCTCAGTTTGAAGAAGATAATGAACAAACAATAATGGAGGAAGCAAGAGATGTTCAACAACAATCCACTACTCTACCTGCTTCACCAACATCAACCAATCATGGTAATTCACCAGCATCAACATCATCAAGTGGGAGTCCAAATGAGAGAGATGTTCCACGCACAAGGAGTTTACGTGAACTCTATGAGGTAGCTGAAAGACTTGGTAATCCTACACTTTTCTGTCTCTTTGCTGATTGTGAACCAGTCGACTTCCAAGAAGCAGTACAAGATACTAAGTGGAGGAAAGCAATGGATGAAGAAATCGAAGCAATTCAGAAAAATGACACATGGGATCTCGCTATTCTTCCGGAAGGACACAAAGCCATTGGAGTCAAGTGGGTGTATAAGACAAAGAAAAATGCAAAAGGAGAGGTCGAAAGATACAAGGCAAGGCTAGTGGCGAAAGGCTATAGTCAAAGAGCCGGAATCGACTATGATGAGGTATTTGCACCTGTAGCTCGTTTGGAAACTATACGATTACTAATTTCTTTGGCAGCTCAAAACAAATGGAAGATTCAACAAATGGATGTGAAGTCTGCCTTCCTAAATGGAGTCCTTGAAGAAGAAGTCTACATTCAGCAACCATCAGGTTATGAAATCAAAGGGCATGAAGACAAGGTTCTGAAGCTGAAGAAAGCCCTCTATGGGTTAAAACAAGCGCCAAGAGCATGGAATAGTCGCATCGACAAGTACTTTCAGGAGAACAACTTTATGAAGTGCCCTCATGAACATGCTCTCTACGTCAAAGTTAAAGATGGTGATATTTTGATTGTGTGCTTATATGTGGATGATCTAATCTTCACCGGAAGCAATCCAAGCATGTTTGAAGAGTTCAAGAGAGTGATGACTAAAGAATTCGAGATGACCGACATTGGGTTAATGGCATACTACCTAGGCATCGAAGTCAAGCAGAATGAAGAAGGCATTTTCATCTCCCAAGAAAGCTACACAAAGGAGATACTGAAAAAGTTCAAAATGGACGACTGCAAGCCCATAAGCACGCCAATGGAGTGTGGAGTCAAGCTAACCAAGCATGACAAAGGAGAGAGTGTAGATCCAACATTCTTCAAGAGTCTAGTTGGAAGCTTGCGCTACTTGACATGCACAAGACCAGACATTCTCTATGCCGTCGGATTAGTCAGTCGCTACATAGAGAATCCCACAACTACACATTTGAAGACGGCCAAAAGAATTCTTCGATACCTTAAAGGTACTGTGAACTTTGGCTTGTTCTATTCAAGTTCTGATAACTACAAACTTGTTGGATATAGCGACAGTGATTGGGCAGGAGATTTCGATGATAGAAAAAGCACTACTGGATTTGTGTTTTTCATGGGAGACACTGCATTCACATGGATGTCGAAGAAGCAACCGATTGTCACTCTCTCTACCTGCGAAGCTGAATACGTAGCTGCTACCTCATGTGTCTGTCATGCAATCTGGTTGAGAAACTTGTTGAAAGAATTAAGCATGCCACAAGAAAAGCCAACAGAGATCTATGTCGACAACAAGTCTGCAATAGCTCTAGCAAAGAATCCGGTGTTCCACGACAGGAGCAAGCACATAGATACCCGTTATCACTACATAAGAGAGTGTATTGCAAGAAAGGATGTGCAAGTGGAATACGTGAAGTCTCAAGACCAAGTCGCCGACATATTCACCAAGCCACTCAAACAAGAAGACTTTATCAGATTGAGGAACTCAATCGGCGTCACAAGACAAGATTAAGGGGGGATGTTGAATGGTAATCTTGTCTTGGCCCAAGATGGATCCAGCCCATGGACAAAGAAAGATCTATACACATGCTAGAGAATTCTAGCAAAGTTCAAGTTGGTGGAAGAGTCTAGAAGAATGGTGAGGTTTCCACCAACATACAAGATTAGTGTAGATAATTCTAGCATGATGTTTCCATGCTTCTCCAAGGTTCTATCCATGCCTATAAAAGGAGGCATCCACACCATTTGGAACAACCAAGTGAGCAAGAAGAAAAACCAAGAGAGCAAGTAGTGAGAAGTGAGAAGAAGCAACAAAGCTTCTAAGAGTGTTTGAGTGTTTCCTCTTGTATTAAGTTTGTGAGTGAATAAAAATTTTGTGTAATACTTTGAGTGTTCTTTCTTTCTCTTGCCTATCAAATTCCGCTGCGTCACATTCTTCTTTGTGAGATAAACATCTCCAAAGTATTGAAGTCCTTTTTGATCCCCAACACATGGCCCTGACAGTAAAAAAAAAAAATGGCTTTGTTGATGGGTCGATCAAGAAACCAAGTGAAAAAGACATTGATGAATTGTAGCAATAGAGACGCTGCAACAGCTTAGTCAAAACCTGGTTGTTGAGTTTGATCTCCAAGGAGATTGTAGCTAGTGTGTTCTACTGTGATGGAGCACAAGCAGTTTGGAACGAGTTGCGAGAACGTTTTTCCCAGATAAACAGCGTTCAACTTTTTCAAATTGAAAATGAAATTCATGATTGTGTTTAATGGACCATGTCTGTTGGGTCATATTTTACCAAACTCAAAGGCTTGTGGGATGAAAGGGACATTCTTTGTCCTATCTCGGCTTGCAACTGTGGAGTTACAAAGGAGGAATTGTCCTATCGAGAAACACAAAAAACTATCAAGTTTCTCATGAGATTGACCGAGTCTTTCGCTATGATGCGAGGAAAAATATTAATGATGGATCCACTGCCTAAGGTCAGCAAAGCCTATTCCCTTGTTCTCAAACATGAGCGTCAGCGTGATGTGTCCGCTGGAAAAAGGGGTGACTCAACCTGAAGCATTGGTGTTTGCAGCCACAGACACGCAGAAAGACACTGGGAAGAAAACTAACAACTCCAAGTGTGACAAGTCCGACAAGATTGGCCACATCATAGAGAACTGCAGATCACATTTGAAGTGCACTTATTGTGGGTGGAGAGGCCACACAGTTGATTATTGTCGCAAACTCAAAAAGGCTAAGTCCGATCCACTTAAGAGTGGTTCTAAGGGTAACCGTGTTGCTGCCCATGAACCTGAGAAGAAGGATCTTTCCAACTCTTTTCCCTTCACACAAGAACAGTGCCAACAAATTCTAAACATGCTCGGCAAGAATAAAACTGCCATGGCGAATCATGTCGGTAATTCCTCAACACATGACGAACTCTCAGGTAAAGCCTTTTGTTTTTCTACTAATGGAAGGAAAACTACCTGGATCTTAGATAGTGGTGCCACAGACCACATGGTTTCTAGTCCCGCCTTACTTACTTCTTGGAAGCCTCCCAAATCATCAACAACAAATTGAATCAAAACAGAATTGGAGCTGGTAAGAATTATATCTACAGAGTAGTAATATAATGACATCAGACCCAACTTGTTTCGCAAACAAGCTAGAATCTGAAAGAGAACTGAAAACCAATCGCTACCAGATAACTTGTAATCTTGGCATTCGAAGCCCTTGGAGCCTGTTTAAGACCATAAAGGGATTTCACTAGCTTAGAAACATGTGTAGGACATTTGGAATCAACAAATCTAGGAGGTTGTTTTATATAAACCTCCTCATGTAACTCCCCATGCAAAAAAAGCATTTTTCACATCAAGTTGTCGATGTGACCACTTATCTGTTGTAGCTAAAGCCAAGATCATTCTTACAGTAGTGTGCCTAACTACTGGACTAAAAGTCTCTGTATAGTCTAAGCCATTTTCTTGACTGAAACCTTGGGCAACTAATCTAGCTTTATATCTAGAAATAGTTCCATCAGGATTTCTCTTTAGTTTATATACCCACTTACAACCAATAATGTTTTTATCAGGTGGAGAAGGTACTAGAATCCATGTACCTTGTGTTTGAAGGGCACCATACTCTTCTTGCATAGCCACCTGCCATTGTGGAAGTTGAGAAGCTGTTTTAAAGGTTAAAAGGCTCTGCAAAATCAATGATATCTGCAACACGAATTCGAGATTTGAAAAAAAAATTCCCAAAACATATTGAACAAATCAAGAATCCAAAAATTGAAGAAAAGATCCATAAAACTTCGCCGAAAAGTGCTGTGGAAAACCCAACCAAGATCAACGTGCAAGCATAGCTGGCTCGATACGATCTTAACTATCTTGTATGAATTGCAGAACTATAAATCTTGATAGAAAAGGAAGAACATGAAAAGCAATATTGTGTGAGAAGATAGAGCTTAGAATATATTTAAGAGAGAAAGTGTTTTTTACAATATAACCAACCGACTACAAATGAGAGGGAAAAGATATTTATACAATGCATATTATAACCTTGTTAACCTTTCTCTAGATTGGAATCTGATCAACTCCAAATATAAAGCCACATTGCAGATCAATTTATAGGCTGTTGATCTTATCCTGCATTAATCATTTCGATTTGTTTGTAAAAAAATCATATTCAATTTCCATAGATGGTTATCACGTGTATTTAACGAATAATTACGGTGAATTCATAAAATTGAAATCAGTTAGAATGGTTGATTTGTTTCCTCATACCGCTGAGGTTAAAAAAAAAGTCAAAATGGCTGATTTATTTCCTTGTATCTTTGTTATTATTAATAACTGGATTCATATATATATATATATATATATATATATATATATATATATATATATATATATATATATATATATATATATCTACATTGACTATATATACGAAAAGTTTCGATTAGGTCCATCATTTAGATCATTGACTATATAAAGATTAGAATGTCATTAAGGGAGCTTCCAAATACTTGCACATGCAATTGTATTTTATTATCTATATCACATATTAGGAGCATAACTTATGATTTCATAGAGAAGAGCCCTTTCAACAATTTTAAATGTAATTTCAAATCAGCCTTAAAGATTCGAATTCAAATTTGATCCTACACTTCCATACACCATAATGTACTTTTAAAATTTTGTACGGAATGATAAGTACTAAAATTAGATGACATAAGTACGTAACAAGCATAATACTAAAAAAATGGAGAAACAACATGTTTATCATCAACAAGGACATATTCTTTTTCTTTATTTTTTTTTCCAACAAAGACATATTCAAACTTCCCACACATGGATCGAACTTAATTTCATAATTATCATTAGAGATTACTTAAACACTTCATTAATATCGGAATCTCTTACTTCCACCGGCCTTAACCCTAATTCCTGCCATTAATCACCAAAATGCACTGTCTTACTAACCTTCCACCGGCCTTAACCCTAATTCCTGCCATTAATCACCAAAATGCACTGTCTTACTAACTACTACTACAATCCATGATATACTGTAAGTAATTTTCTAAGCCTCAGCAGCACCACCACCGTCACCACCATCCATGTTGTCATCAGGAACACCATTATCATCCTCCGCCGCGGGCATGTTCAGGTCGAATCCACCACCGCCTTCATTGTCCTCCTCCACATCGACGGCTTCGTTGAGATCGAATCCACGTATAACATTAGCAGCAGCATTACTTGCTTCCTCTACGTACACAACATAAACAATGTTGATATAATTATATACCAATATCATCATCTATGATACAAGCAAATTAAACAAAAAATGAAAAGTTAATTTCGTTGCGACTTAATTGTTAGATTAAGGGCAAACTAATTAATTACCTTGTTGGTGTCCTGGGGGTGGGAAGGCGCCCCTATAGCCACGCTCCGGGTGGCTACGCAGATGCCCAAACAATGCTTTCCACGAACTGAAATCCGACCGTTTGCACACGGGGCAAGTCGGAGTCACTCCTTCTGGGGCATTGACTTCGGCTTTTCGCTTGCCCGGCTGGCCACCGGCGGCCGTGCTCCCCGCTGCTGCAAGTCCCCCTCCTAAAGATATTTCAACGCTGACGGGAGTGAAACTACTCCCACCAATTTGAGTGATCTTTCCCGCTGCAGAAGGAGGGGCCGAGGACGACCCTCTCCCTAAAAAAGAGGGCGATCCTCTCCCGCTAGGAGGAGATTTTTCGCCAGAGGGTGATCCCCTGCCGGGAGTCCTCCGGCCACCAGAGCGTGCGCCCCTTCTTGGGGTGGATGTCCCCCTAGCAGGAGAGGGTGACGCACGACCAGGAAGTCCTCTGTTGGGTGCAGGAGGAGTCAGAGAAGACCCTCCGGTAGCAGACCCTCCTCCCACATTGGATTGACCAGAGGTAGGAGGAGTACGAACAGGAGGAGACCCAGAGGATCCTCCGACAACGAACCCACCAAACCCTCCTGATCCCACATTGACTTGACCAGTGCTAGGAGGAGCAGGAGTCGGCGCAGGAGGACTTGGTGGTCCAGTAGGAGCAGCCCCAGTAACGTTGGAGCTAATGTTCTCGTTACGTGGTTGCTGTCCCTCGGCGGAGGAGCCCTGTTTGGTGGTTGTGGTAGTGGCAGTGGTGTCCTTGGGGTTAGTCATAGTGATATTTGTCACTTGAAAGAGAGAAAGAAACAGTGTGTCCGAACGGCAAAGTGTTCATCATGTCCTGCGGAAGAAGTTTATATAATTAGGGTTCTAGGAAATTCCAGATTGGCACTGTTCTGTACAAAAAGATGCGTCTCAATCTTCGAAGGGCACTCACTGCAAACTGCAAACTGCAATGCATGCGACTCTTCGTAACTTCTGGGAATCATATGCAGCGCGCCATTTGCACCAAGGGTCGTGTTTTTTGAACATCGACCGTTGATGTTCGCGTGTAAACCCATCGGACGGTGCTCGGTGGTTTTCATGCATGAAGGCACCGCCACATTGCATATCACGATTGGGTGGCTTTCCAAGGAGCAGGGAATTGTACCGGTTGGTGTGAGAGGGAACGAAGCTTGAGTGAACGAAATGATGATTTTGACCTTGAGGTCCAAGTCCTCCGACGAAACATATTTATTGACATTTAGGGCAAATATGGTATGACATGCAAGAGAAAACCTGAAAATTTAATCACGAAACGGCTTCATATTTGTTCATATGTGAGCCAAAATCTAAGCTGGATTATTTGTTTCTAACAATTTGGGATACACTACACTTCTAAGGGCTCGTTTGAATGTGATTTTAAAATGACCAAAACTGTTTTTGGTGAAAATGTTTTAGATGACAATATCTTTAGTAAAAATCCAAGTGGATCATGGAAAAGCACTTTAAGTGCTTTTAAAACTCAAAATCAATTTAACCAAAAATGCTTTCAGACATTTTAAAAGCACATCCAAACGAGTCTTAATTCAAAATTGAGAGATTGGTGAGCATGTAATTTTTTATTTAAAGAATATATTATTCTAATTTACGGAAACATAAATTTAAATTTGAGTGCAAAGCGGCAATCACACTATCGTTATCAAGACCTAACTCATATTTGTAATTGAGTAACAAGCCCCTCATTTCGAAAATCTCATTGGTGGACACAAACATTATCCAAATAAAAATAAAAATAACTTTGGAAATGATGAGGTGGCTAAATTCAAGTATAATGTACGACTAATCTACTGCATGTAATTTCTTATAGAAAATCTACTACAACTCATGTTTGGTTGAATTGGATTAGATCATTAACAATTCGATAACCTTAACTAATTAGGATTAAATAAACATAGGAAGTTGTTGAATTAATTCCATGTATTTCTTAGTGGGAAGAGCAATGTTATTTACACTCAATTAATATAATTGGATTTCACATACAATAGCATGGCCTACCAAAAAAATGGTAACATAGTAATTCAGCCTTGTCTTTATCCACTTAAAATTTATAAAAAAGATGGTAGTTCTCCAGAAAGGTACTTTGATCCAAGTCCAAATATTTGAGCTGTTATTAATTTTTCTTTAATTATTTGAAAATATGACTAAACTTATTTGCTGACTGAATATGAAATTTTTGTGATTTAGAGTTAAATTTTGATGTCAAATTTATTTTAATTAATCTTAATAGTGAATCCCTTATTTCACTAACATTTTACCCAATAAAAATTTTATTTTAACAATTTTTTTAGATAAATACAACCATTTAAAGCTCTATATTAATAAGAAAATAACATTTGACAATTGGGTTGAAGAAGTACAAAATTTGATATAAAACTTCAGGTTGCCTCATGAGCGGCAATTGTAATTTCTGTTGGAATTGACATTTCCATTGGGTAAGTGACACACCCCATCCCGAAGGAGGGCATGCTGGCCGTCACGTGGAAGTGACGTAACCATTTACACAGTACGGAAGCTTTAATTATATCACTTCTAAGATGAAACACCCAAAGGTGAGATCCAATTTTGTCCATTCTGTCAGAACCCCGTTGAATTTCCTCGTAGACACCACACCTCTGAAATCTTAAACCTGGAGGGGCGCAAAACCAAGTTGAGTGGGTCAGTAAAACAAATCTTTTCCAAATCCAAACCATTTCTCAAAACTTTGTAACCCCTCTCCGTAAAACTTGTATACTTTCCCAGAAATGTAAAATATCAATATATATACATATATATTCTCAAAACTTCAAATCACTATCTCAACATTACTTTCAATACAATATGCCATGCCATGTCTAAATTTAACATTATAGTATGGATGCATTAACATAAATCAGGTGGAAGAAAATAATCAACCGGAGACCCTCTAATGGCCCTGTACGGCTGAATCTATATCATTTCTATCATCTCAGCCCTCGGCTGTATCTAGAGCTCCAAATCTCATCTTGCTTCACTTCAAATTCTCATCTTGCCGGAGTCACCACCTGTGACCTGTACGGCTTTCTGCACATAAGTCGGAACCACCTAATGTAGTCTGTACGACTTAATGGTTAATATTACGCTCTAGTGCTTTTCTCATCAATCATTTCTCATCAATCATCTGTGCACATAATCTAAGGTCACCCACCAGCCGGAACCTCTCTAAAGGTCTGTACGACTGGCCTGTCGGAACCACCCCTTGTGGTCTGTACGACTAGCATCTACTTGGATCCAAGGCGAGCGTGCGATGCGGTGAATAATATAAGCACTAATACCATGGTGCAGGTCATGAGCTCAACATATCTCAACATCATCATAACAGTAATATATACTCACCTGATACTTACCTGTGCGTCCACCGCACCAATTCATACATATGCATCATATATCAATTCACAATTTTCATAACATTCTATGCATGGCAATTCAATTCACATGTGCGTCCACCGCACCAATTCATACATATGCATCATATATCAATTCCTATTTTCATATCATTTCATGCATGGCATTTCGATTCACATTTCTATATAATTTTCACATACTTCTATGCATGGCATTTCGAATCATATTTTTATATGAATCTACGCATGGCGTTTGAAAACATACTTTTCATATCGTTTCTATGCATGGCATTTAAAGCATATTGTTATTCAATTTCAATTTCTGGGAAAAACGTCAAGTATATATGTATACGGAAAACAAAACTGCCCACTCACAGATACGTAGTCGAGACGAAGCCTCCTAGCTTGGCTCAATCATATACGTCCTCGGAATACGTTTCCCTATACATGAAATTTCTAATTAACTTAGTTTAACGACACATAAACGGAAACGTAAATAAAATCTTCATAGATTGTCCAAATATAGGGTTTAAATATATGAAATCGATCTACTCGACGTCACGAACGTCGCTATATTTTTAAAATAATTTTTTCACTGTTCACGCGCTCCCACGCGCCTGCACAGTGCACGGCACACGCGCCCCCCACGCGCAGTGCACACTGACGGCGTCAGAATATTCTTGGAATATTCCGTTAACTTTAACGGTGTCAGTAACGGCGTCAGTTAACGGCGTCAGAATATTCCGTCAGAATTGACGGAATATTCCCCTGCCGGTTGTCTTCTCCGGCGACTCGCCGGCCGCCGGCGACTGTTTCGCCGGAATTTCTGGGAAAACTTCAAATTGTCATATCTTGCTCATTTTTCATCCATTTTTTTCGTACTTTATATCAAATTGAAGCCCCAAACATGTAGAATCACGATACACTACTTTTAAGCTCCAAAAACAACTAAATCTCACCGGAAAATTCCAAGCAAAACCGGCCACTTTGGTTCTACATGATCCCGACGTCCAAACCTTCCAAACGAAGCACTCCGAGCTTCCTTAGGACCACGCCAAGCTTCCTACAAGCTTCAAAATCCCAAAAACATAAGGGTTTACGTGTGTATGAACAGTGCACAATCACGGGGACTTTGAAATCTAAGTTTTCCGAAGTCAAACTTACCTGAAAATGGTGTCTACGTGCTCGTGGAGGTTCCAGGAGTTTGATGGTGGTCTTAACTCCGCCGTTGGTAGAGGTTTAGGGTGGTTTGTGTGGTGGTCCGTGTGGGTTCGAAGGAGAGAGAGAGAGAACTGAGAAGAAGAGAGAGAGAGACAAGATACGGAAAATGGGGAGGGTGATGAGGGATTAGGAGGTCCTACCTAAACCCCATACACAAAATTAATACATACTAATAAAAATCTAAGCCTAAGTTTGAGTTCCTAAAACTAATGAATATTCCAATTAACAATAGTTTAGGAACCTTAGGTAGAACTAATATCCAATTTACGCACCTTAATTCCGTTTAAGGGCATTTTCGTAACTTCACGTCCTCGGAATTAAAAATTCCGGGACGGGCTGTGACAGTAAGAAAGTGGGAAGACACAGGGAAATTTAAACAGTTATGTCTACAAGTACTTGAAAAGTGTATGGAATATCTCCCATAGCACACAACTTTGCCAAACCATTCATGTGATGAATTTCTCTTTTTCACCAGTATGTGCACTCGGGACTGCCAGGCCTCCGAGGAAGGAGACCATAATCCGATGACCATAGATTTACGCCGTCACTAACATAGGGCTCGTATTGTCAGAATATCAGCGTATTCACACCCGAAATGGGCGCTCAATTACATCTCAGGTCTAACATGACTGATCTCGGCAGCCACCACATGAACAGAACCAGATAAATGGAAACATTGAAAATATAACCTATCTGCCCAAATTCCCCAAAAGCCGCTCGACTGCTGCGTGGACATTTCCTGCGGTGGCCATCAGAGCCCGTATGTTCTCTTGTCTGTCAAAGAAACCCATCTCCTGAAGTTGGGAAAGCTGCGCGGCATAGAGTTCTACCGGAGGCACTGAAACACACGGGATAGAATTAGTACAAAATAAACAAAACAAATCCTTTTAGATAAGAAATGAAAGGTAAGTAGTAACCATCAGGCCGATTGCGAACAGCCAAGCTACCAGTGCTAAGCCCGCCAAACATGTTCATCAGCGTGTCTAACCCCATGTTATTGAATAATCCTGTTTCAATGAATGCATTAACATGCGACCAATTACCACAATGAATATCCTTAAAACAGAATCCGCGGGTGTACTCTTTTAGATTAGGTTGTTACTATAACCTGTTTCTGGAATCTCACTTCAATCAGTCTGACCCGGCCCCCTGCAAGTAAACATGGATTTAGTACAACTCGACGAGAAAAAACCAGTAACGACAGCTAATCAACACAAGCAATGCAAATACGAAAGCCTAACCAATGAACATGCACAGTTATGTTCTTTCTTATTTCCAATAGGAGTTGATTCAATTACCCCGCGCCTCTAAACTAGCGACTTCATATGGTATTGTCCAAGCAGTGAATCAATGACCATTTACCCAACTTGTTTAACAACGAAATCCAAGCCAGGACAAACCAAACTACAGTAGCAATACAACGCTTAGTAAAGGAAGAAATTAAATAGTCTAACTCAACTGGCCAAGAACTCTTGACATACAGTTTCAAATTCAATCAAGTTGCATAACTGATCCATAGTGGTCTACAAGGAATCCTCAGGCAGCTAAGGGAGATATATCAATTCGGGCTATATCTATTAGACGTATCAACGAAAAAATTATGCCGCTTCTTACTGGGTTGACTGTTGCCGTTGCTGATCAAGTTATGTCAGAAGTGATTGCTGCAATGTCGAGAGCATCTGCAAGATAGAATAAAAAAAACAAAGACAAACAAAAGCAAAATAAAGAACAGAGAATTTGACAACGAAATAAATAAATTATTTCCTATGCTAGCAAACGATTGCAACATCAACTCGGGGATTTCCATATTGTAATTTTAGTTTTACTTTTGATTTCTTGAGGCCGTCCCAAGACAATGAAGCTCTAAGTGTTGTTTTAATTTTTATTCGAGTGGATACAAAGTAAAATATGTTCTTCTCAATCGTTCGTAGGCATATATTATCACCATCGTTGTATGTGAAAATTGAATCTCGAGTTTGATTTACTAAAACCTAGACAGGAACCATAGAGTCACTAAATCCATGTTTTAGTTGGATGGCGCCAACAAAAACCAAATTAATGATCGTGGCGAAATCAATGACCATGACATCTCTTTTGATTTTCATTTTTAACAAAAATTGTCTAATACAAGTAGGTAGAAACTTAAAAAAAAAATTCAATCACTTATATATTTGAACCTTGTGTACCGAACTGGTGCCCTCATAATGTGACATGTAGGCTTGAAGGGAAAGAGAAAAAAACAAAAAACAAAACAAAACAGACACAAGTAAGCATTTTTTATCTATAAAACTCAAAGTGGGACCCGCTCAAAGCAGCAGTAGTAGATGAGGCGCTGACTGCACTCGGTCACAGCTAGGTGATTTTATCACAAGGGGTTACATGAAAAGCCAAAGAAAATTGCACGAAAAAATGTGCTGCCGCTGCTGCAACGCACAAAAAAAGGTGCCAGAAAGCGCGCCATGATATTCATCTTCCATGGCGATAATGTCTCCGCGAGGCTCCAACAAGTTCTTGCTATCTCGCCTCGGAGCCCTAATCACGCAACAGGTCCCTCTCTCTCTAACCTTTTATTTTCTTTGAGGCATTTCGTCGAACATTTGGTGACTGGTTTTTCCTCAATGCGCAGAGACTCGTCCACGCATTGTCTGAGGGAGGATTGCAAGCTCAGGTTCACCCTAAAATGGTCCCGGACTCAGTAACGGACCAAGGTATGTGCATTAAAGTCTGTACATTTTTGTAACTTGAAAGGAAAGGTTGATTTTTGTTATAGCTATTAGCCATTGACGTTGTGTATAATATGCACTTTTGTTCATTTATGAATTGGGTAGGTTTCATTGATATGTATAAGTGGAAAAAGATCGACGCGAGGGTCCTCGGGATAAAGCCCTCCATGATTTCGCATCCCTCTTGGATTGTGTTGAAACTTCTTCAGGCTGAAGGTAAACATCATGTTCCATTTACGCTCTCATTGTTGATGTACGTATGTTGGTGGTGGTGTTGTGTTTTTGTAGAGCTAAGCATTTATATGCCTCACCGAAGTCCAATAACCATCGGAATTATTCAGTTAAACGGGTTATTTTGACTTAGCTGAATTGGATGGTTTGCTTATCTTTTAATGTATGCAGGGTTTGAGGCCTACTTAGTGGGTGGATGTGTTAGAGACTTAATCCTCAAAAGAATACCTAAAGACTTCGATGTGATCACTACAGCTAATCTTAAAGAGGTTCGTAATGCTTTGTTTTAAAGTTTTCTTCTCAACTCCTGTAGATTGTGATAAATTGCTAGGCGGGGAGATTCAGACTTCTTTGGTTGTTTAACGCTATTACAGATCAAGAAGAAATTTCATCGTGCAGATGTTGTTGGGCAACGGTTTCCTATATGCAGGGTGCATGTTAAAGGCACTGTCATTGAGGTTGGTTGGTGAACCTTTTAGTTACCGTATCTTCTTGCGTGACTATTTTTATTGTTCGAGATATCATTTTCTTATTCAAATAGTATGCAGCTGTTTCAACTTGCCTTTAGTATCCTATCTTGATGTTCTTTTGTTCTTCCTTTGACTCCTTTAACAGGTATCGAGTTTTGAAACAGTGGCAAGAGATGCAGGAAAAAGGAAAGAGAAAGAGAAAGATAATTTATCTTTTAGGCCGCCTGGCTGTGATAAGAAAGATTTCATCCGTTGGAAAAACAGCATGCATCGGGACTTCACTATTAACAGGTACCCTTATCTTCCATTTTTCACTATACCATGTGCTATGCTAGCAATGTAAATACTCTCTCTATTCATTTGCCTGTGTCAATTCAATTTCATTTAACAACACAATTTGAAATTGTGCAAGCAGTTTATTCTTTGATCCTTTTACAAATAAGATCTATGATTATGCCAATGGAATGGCGGACTTGAGGCACTTAAAGGTAACTCCCAATTTCCCTTTGTTTATGGAAATCTTCACCTTCCTATAAACTAGTTTTTTTTTTTTTTTTTTTTTTTTTTTTTGATATGTCATCTAAAGTTTATTAAGATGACTTATTTTTTTGGGTGGCATGGACTTAGCTACGGACACTAGCCCCTGCCAAGTTGTCATTTGAAGAGGATTGTGGTAGGTGTTCCCATCTTTTATGCAAACTTTTGGGTGCGTTTGGTACGCGGGACGGGACGAGGCGTTCCGTCCCGCGTTTGGTACGCCTAAAACGAGTGGGACGAGGCGTTCCACGGGACAAGTTTTGGATGATTTTTGGTTCCACCTCCCCCCCCCCCCCGGAACAGGGTTGTTCCACGTCTGTGGGACATAAATTTTTAACATTTTAGGACAACAATGCCCCTTGTCTTTTTCAAAATTTACAACATCCGTCCCGTCCTGTTCCGTCCCGTCCCGTCCCGTCTGCGTACCAAACGCATTGATACCATTTGGATGCAGCAGCTAAGTGAGTGTATCAGATTAACATAACTTGTTAATATTCAAACTCTCTGATACAGCAAGAATCTTGAGGGGCTTAAGAATTGCTGCTCGTCTGAGCTTGTCAATTTCAAAAGAAACTGAGACTGCAATGCATAAGCTTTCTTCATCCATTTTGAGTTTGAGTAAGGTACCTCTGAAAGTACTTTATATGCATAAGATTGCATGCTGGCTCGGTTATTTTCCAATTGTCTTTGGGAGGGATAATGTCCGATACCACATGTTCAAACTGACATTCTTTGTCCATTCAGTTCAGAAAAATGATGGAGATGGACTATATGCTTTCTTATGGAGCTGCTGAGGCGTCACTATGTTTGCTGTGGAGATTTGATCTGATCAAAATTCTGTTTCCCTTTCATGTCCGTGCTCGTTTCATATTATAAAATAATCCTTTGTTGTAATGAAACATATATTACAAATAATTTTTTCATTACAAATAAGTCCATAGTCATTTGGTGTATATCTGACACAAACTGGTATTGCAGGCAGCATACTTTGACCAACAGAGTGAAAACTTGAAAGGCGCTCAGAGTTCCTCGATGTTGATGGTAAGTAAAACACTACAAAAGTTTCTTCAGTTTTAATATTTAACCAAAAGAGATTTCTTAAATCCATAATAGTAGAGAGATTGTGCAAGAAAAAAAAAAGGATTTATAAAAAGCAATGCATTGAAAACTACAGAAGGATCTTTTTGCGTCCCAAATCAAGTGTGGGTTGATTCAGTAACTTTGCAAGAGCTCGAAGAGGAATCATTTACAGAGATACTTCTAAGTTGGATTCTTCAATATTATGATCTAGAAGGGTCTCAGTTTTCTTTTGTCAAATAAAAAATCATATAATTATTTTTTAATATGTTAAACTGTTAATAATGTTAGAACTTTTATCACGTCTCCCAATTAGAATTTATGGAACAAGAGCTATTGAGAGTTTTCTAATTTTTTTTTCATGACAGTTTTGTGTGTGCTTGTGGTATTTGTTTTTGTATTACTCAAACTGTAGGTGTCTAGTCTTCGACTCTTTTTCATTTGATGTGGAGCCAAGTTAATTTATGCCAACCCAGCAATTTAGTTAGATTTTGATTTTTCTTTCTTTTTGAACAGAAATTATTCTCGAATATGGATAAAGTGGTTAGCTGTGATCGGCCTGGTCACTGCTCTTTATGGTGAGATAAATGTTTATTGTTTCTGTTAGATTATAATATCTAACACATCATGGCATTTCATTTTATTTATTTTTATAAACTTGGTTCTGATCACTTTTAAATTTTTTTAGCCTGTTTATATGACAATGAGCCTATCCTAGCTGTGCCCTGTGCCTTACGTCTATTCACATTGGGAATTCAGTCTTTTATAAATAGTTGGGTTTCAGGTTTCTATATGTAATGCAGATGTCACTGCTGATTAATTGTCTTTATTACAGGGTCGGACTGTTGGCATTTCATCTGGCACTAGTCAATAACCCACAAGATGCTCTTGTAGTGTTGACTTTTGCATCCGTTTTGTATCATGGAGAATGGGAAGAAGGTGTTAAATTTTCCAGAGACAATGCTGCATCGATAGGTGACTATGTACCTGAGATCTCAGGCTCATGTGGATTTAAATCAGAGGAAGAACTTGCAAAACAAGTTTCCAAGTTAGCTTCTTTTATGCTAGATTATATTGCCGCTTTAACTGGAACAAAAGATCCTGATGAATCAATGTCCAGATATCCTGTTTTGCCATTCTCTGAGTTGGTAAGTACGTCTAATTGATATTCAATTCCTGAGCTGGAATTTGATGTGTCTCTCATGTCACTTATCTGCATTTTTCTCATCCCATCATTAAACGCTGTTGTTATGGAATTTGGTATTAATATTCAACCGCATTACACAATTTTTATATGCATTTTTGTTCCCTTGTACTGTTTTACCATATCATGCTTTGATTTTGTATCACAGGAGTATGTCACAAATCCTTGGACAATAGACTAAGTGTTACCTTTTACAGTTTTACCATATCATGCCTACTATGTGCTGTTACTGTCAAATCCCATTTAGCAGTTCATTTTAAAATAAGGAAAACTAATGAAAATGACTTGAAAACTTTTGAGTTTTAACGATAAGGACAAAATAAAGGGTAAAGTGAATATTACCAGGATTGACTTTTTAGTGTAAAAATGTGGTTTTTCGTTAAAGTAAACAGTATCGCGGACTTTTCATTAAAACTCCCTTTAAAATATTTGTTTTTGTGCTTGTATAAAGTTGTTCTTTGGTTGGAGTACTTATATATTGTTTCATATGTGCCTAATTCGATTAAAACAAATGTGATTTGTTCAGGCATTTTTACCAAAGAATATTGCTAAAGGTGTTGCTGCAATTGTTGAAGTCCTGACCAACGACATCGAATATTACAATCAAGGAAGGAAGAATTTTGAGATTGATTACTACTCACTTGGGAAAGGTCATATGTGCGAGATTAGGTTTGTTTTAGGAAAAGTTATTCTAGAAACCATGGACAGTGGGATTTTGAGAGCGAAGGAAGTCGTTCAGGGGAAGGAGGACTACTACCACCTGCAGCAGGATATCATTGACAAAAATTTCACTAAGGGTAGAAAACGTGCAATTGATGCCACTGAAATAAAACAAGAGTTGTCCAAGAAACATAGGGTGAAAGTAGTTTTTGATCCAGATATTGCTAGCAATAACCAAGAGGTTGTCGAAGCAACTCAATCACCACAGAAGGAGTTGATTTCAGTTCTGGGAAATATGTTAGAGAAGAAAAAACGTCAGTTACCAGAAGAGGTGATTGAGGAAAAGCAAGAGCTTTCTGAGAATGATAAGTTCCAGACGAAGGAGAAGAAGAATACTAAGAAGTGTAATTCAAGTCAGGAGGAGACTATTAAGCTGGAAAATATATTAGAGCAGAGAGGGTATCCTGTAACACGGAAAGTGATCTGTGAGAAGATTACGGACCTCAGACAAGAAACAGATGAGCAGAGAGGCAGTCCACCTCCCCTATCTTGTATTTTCAGCAGGGGTGTTGAGGAGAGTCGGAAACGCAAACAAGTAGCAGAAAAGCCAATATCCAGTCTCCGTCGACTATCTAGTCTCTTCAAGTGAAACTAATGTCGTAAACTAACAAAAATGACATGTATGTTTATTGTGCCTTCCCCTCCCTCCCTCCCTCCCTCTCTCTCACTCACAGTTTTCATCAATAATTCTTCCTTTTCTTTCTGCATTGCAGGTGTATCCATAAAAAGTCCTAGGAGCTGGAGGAAAAGTCCTCAGATATACCCCAGGTTTTGCACATTGTAACATTCTGCTTCCCCGTCCTCATTTCCCTTTCATTTATCGGTTTTTAACCATTTTGGTTAGCCTTAGGCATTACGAAATCATGTTGGTTAAGGAGCAGTGTGAAATAGTTTGTGCTATAAATGGCTGGATCTCATGTTTGCAAATTGAGTAACATTTGACGTATCGAAATAAATGTTCAACTTCGGATTCTGACTTGTGTAGTTATTTTGTAGTCGACCTGTCAATTTTATGCACGACACATTAACTTAATATGAAACAACACAGAAAAAAAAAAAAAAAGTTTTGGATTGGGATTAAGATGCCAAGGTGTTTTATCAGGCCAACCCATTAAGCACCCGTTAAATCACAAGTTGATTCAAGTCTACCCGTTGTTAATGTTTAATAATTTAGTATGAAGTTTTATTTATTTGATTATTTATTAAAGTAATATATTGTCCTTAGACTATCTCCAACCTTGGGTTAAAAGTCAAATTATCCCCCAAAATTTTCCCCCAAACTCACTCCAACCCAAGGAGAAAATTCGGGCTAAATGCTAAATGCTAAACCAAGGCCAGATTCCCTCTAGAATTTATCTCAAAAATCGGTGTGGGCTCCACCAAACTGAATGAAAATATTTATCGAAATTTAAATTTTTTTGATTAAAATGTTCATAAAATTAATTTACGATAGTCTACATATTTTTTTTAAGACCATCTCCAACCCTTGGGCTAAAAGCTAAATTTTTTACCCCGAAAAATTTAGCTTTTAGCCCAGAAACAGTTTTTCTGCTCCAACCATTTCTAGCCTAAAATTTTAGCCCGGAATTATTAAAGAATAAACTTAGGCTATTTTTTTTTCTTAAATTAAATTTTTAAAAAAAATAAATATGTAGACTATCGTAAATTAATTTTATGAACATTTTAATAAAAAAAATTTAAAATTTCGATAAATATTTTCATTCAGTTTGGTGGAGCCCACACCGATTTCTGGGCTAAATTCTGGCCTTGGTTTAGCATTTAGCATTTAGCCCGAATTTTCTCCTTGTGTTGGAGTGAGTTTGGGGGGTAATTTGGCTTTTAGCCCAGGGTTGGAGATGGTCTAAAAATTTAATTTAAGAAAAAAAATAACCTAAGTTTATTCTTTAATAATTCCGGGCTAAAATTTTAGGCTAGAAAGGGTTGGAGCAGAAAAACTGTTTCTGGGCTAAAAGCTAAATTTTTCGGTTTAAAAAATTTGGCTTTTAGCCCAAGGGTTGGAGATGGTCTTAGCGGGTATAACGGGTCGGTTCGAGTAATCCGTTAATTTTAACGGTTCGGCTTAGGGTTTGAAATTTAAAACTCGTCACTATAACAGGTTTGACATGACACGATCTATTACGATAACAAGTTTGACACAAAAACAATACAAACACGACCCATTTGCTACGTCTATTTCGCAGTGATTGAACTACTTCACGTTGTGCCCCTAAATTTTTTTTTTCTTTTTTATTTGCAAAATCTATATTAAACTAATTTAAATTACATGAATTTTTTTTTATAACAACGACATATTTACATTAAAGTTAAACATAATAAATTGAAATCTAGTTCATCATTTACCAAATTTGAACTAAAATTTACCACCTATAAACGAAGAAAATTTTGAACTTAATTGCACAAATAAAAAAGACAATATTCCATTTTTACTGTTCAAATTTGGCAAAATTCATGTTAGTGCGCATGTAGGCCCACTGGTATACGGGGCCACATGGAATAAAAAAAAAACCAGTACGCTCTCCATCTCTTATTTCACGATTAATTGTTTGGTTAATATTTGTCTTAACGATTTCGCTATTATCTTATCTTGTTACCTATTTCCCCTATTTTGTCTTGGATTTCATATCAATGGAAAGTATTTAATGTGCCACCAAAATGTTCACATCACAATTTCTTATAGCTCATTCATTCATTTGAGCAAGACGCGCAAAACTAACGTCATTATTGAAACACTCTTTAATACAGTTAGATTTCATCTCAGTTACAATAATAAACCCTTTTTACAATGTTCTCGTGTGTCAGCAATTATGTCAGTTACTTGTTCAAACCTCCTTAAATGTAATTTTGTCTACCAAATCGTTATAATGTTAATTTTCCAAATTAATCTAGCAAAAATTATAGTCAATGCTTTTACAAGCATTTCTCGCAGTCTCTCGAGTTATTCATGCTCCTACAAACCTTACCGCGATTCTTCTCACTCTCTCCGTTTTGCCGTGAGAGTACATTGAGAACGTAAATATTGTTCTAATAAAAGAAACACTCAACATTAGTTGCTTAGCATCGTAAATTTCATAATCAAATCACATAAAACATTCACGCTGCCATCGCAATTAGAAACCTTCACCCAATAGACATTTAAGCAACGTTAAATATGGTAATTTGGAAATAAATACAAATTTATAATTTAAACAAGAAAATATTCTGTCCACTCAACAAATAAGAAGCCACACATAAATTTGGTTAGATGCTAAAATATCCAAAATTTATTAATCTTCTAAATATAACCAATCTAATTAGGTAACCATTATCCTAATTTGATATAATATTACCCCGAAAAAAAAAAAAAGAAGGATCCGGTGGGCAGGAGCGCATAGGATTTTTGAGTCCACACCCCAATCATTGGATAATTGATTAAAAAAAAAGTGAAAAGAATTTGATTAATTTGAAATCCCACAGGCCAACACCACATGCGAAGGTGACCGTTGTTAGGACATAGGGGTATTACATAGAAAGTCATCTCAATCCGCATGATCCAACGGTCACTTTTCACTAGCCGTTGTATTTGAAAAAAGCAGAAGGGTAATTTTTGGGGTCCTCTCTCTCTCTCTCTCTCTCTCTCTCTCTGGAGACAAATACCCACTGATTTGTCACTTTATTATGTAGCTCAGCTCTGTCTTTATTTCTACTACTACTCACTATATTTTGCAGAGATTACAGTCCCTCTCTCTCTCTCTCTCTATAGATGCTCTCTTGGGGAGAAGAAATTTAGGGTGACTCAGAATTCTTAGCCTCTTTGATTTGGATTTGATTTGGATTGTTCCTTCAGGAAATCATAAGCTTAAAATGGTTATTTCTGATGAGAACCGTTCTAATCTGATCAGACCCACAAATATGCAAGGTGAATGAAGTCACTGAAACGGGGTTGATTTTTTAAATTCTGGGCATTTGGATTTTTGAGATTTTGAGGTTGAAAATTTCAAAAGATTCTGACTTTTTTCGCGTTTTGAACGAAATGTAGGAGGACTAGAGGTGGTGGGTACCGGCAAGCTTGGACAGCAGCAGTTTAGGCAGACCAGGAGGGCTTTAGGAGTCATTAATCAGAGCTTGTTAGGAGCTCCAGCATACCCTTGTGTTGTTAACAAGAGACCCTTTTCACAGTAATTTTCGAACACTTTTTCGCCTTTCGAATTTTACATCTTTCACGGGCATGTTTTCTTGAACTTTTTTTTATTTATTTAGTTCTTTTTTTTTTGTTAATCTCAGAAAACATGAAGTTTATGAGAAGAAGCAGGCAGATCCAGCGCACAGACCAATCACCAGGTTTGAATTTTAACCTTCTATTTTTTTTTCATTTTTTATTTCAATTGTTGGGTTATGAAATTCAAAATTTTGATCTTTAGATCTTAAACCAACCTGAAACTCAAATTTTTAATACGTATTTAACCAAAATTTGATGTTGATTTACGCTTTTTACAGGAAGTTTGCTGCACAAATTAGCACTCAGCCATCTTGTTTCGAGGTACCGCTATCCACATCCAGATTGATTTTTAACTTTTCTGATCTGTTTTACCTTATTTGATTGATGGGGTTGGTGTGATGTATATCATCAGGAAGTCAAGATCCCCAAGGTGCCAAACAAAGCAGATGAAACCACCAACTCAGCTGGTTTTGGAGATTGCATTAGTATATTCGTAGACGAAGAATTCAAGTCCCCTGAAGGCCAAGCAGAAGCAATGACGGAGGACGCAGAGCCCATGTTCTTAGAGCAAGAAGAATCAACGCCGGAAGAAGCAAATGATACGGTATATCTTTCAGTAAAACATGTCAAGTTTTTGCATTGTGTTTTGTTGGAAAACCCCAATTTTCGGATTTCACATAAAAAGTTGGTCTTTCAGAAGGAGGTTGAAATGGAGGACATTGTGGAAGAGCCGATTGTGGATATTGATGGCTGTGATTTGAAGAATCCGCTTGCAGTTGTAGACTATGTTGAGGACCTCTATGCTTACTATAGGAGAATGGAGGTGAAAATTGCTCACTGAACAATTAGATATAGCAAATTCATTGTCAAATGACCATAGATATGAAATTCTTCAAATGTCTCGAGATATATGACCTGATTGATTCGCGCGAAAGCGCGCTGAAGAAGTTCTTCGCGCGCCGCAAAAAACTTGCTACGTGCCTGTACTGATTTAGTAAATTACCTGTCACATTTAAGAGTCGCATATCTCGATTCTCGATTGACAAGTAAATCTGTTGTGGATCTCTTTCCATGGCCATTACTGCAAATGGAAAGCATTTATGTCAGGTCTTAAATTTTCGTCTTACAAATTGTCTGGCATTTGCATTTTAATCGACATCAAACATTTTCTGTAAAATGTTTGTACATTTTTGTCACAGAGGAATTTGATTTGCTTCCTATTTAGCAAAAACCATTAATGAAGTTTTCCTCTTTCGACAAAAAACGAAAGTGGGAAAACATCCATTTCTCAACCAAAGTGTGACTGAGTTAACCAACATTCATATTTGCAGGGTTTTAGCTGTGTCCCTCCTAACTATTTGGAGCAACAATGTGACATCAATGAGAAGATGAGGGCTATACTAATTGACTGGCTTATTGAGGTATACTTTTCTTTCCTAAATGGATCAATTTTCCGAAAATGGCAAATGGATTCTCTTGATTAATCAACAGTGCAGTTTGTTTCAATCAACCTCTATTACGAATTACAAATGACTAATCTGTTTGTCCGAATCAACAGGTGCACGACAAGTTTGAGCTACTGAAGGAGACATTGTTTCTTACCGTGAACCTTATAGACAGATTTTTATCCCAGCATACGGTTGTAAGAAAGAAACTTCAGTTGGTTGGTCTGGTTGCCATGCTTTTAGCATGCAAATACGAGGAAGTTTCTGTTCCTATCGTCGGGGATTTGATTCTTATATCGGATAAAGCTTACACAAGGAATGATGTCCTGGAAATGGTAATTCATTGTTCTTTCTCGGGCGAGGGCGATTATGCTCAACTGTTTTGCACACTTTGGAAATAAAGTTACTTGTTGAAGTTGTAGTAGTTCTAATTGTTCTTCCCTTTCTGCTGCAGGAGAGCCTGATGCTCAACACATTGCAGTTTAACATGTCAGTTCCAACGCCGTATGTTTTCATGAATAGATTCCTCAAGGCTGCTCAATCCGACAAGAAGGTCAGTAGTGATTCGTCGAAGATCAAAACATTTCTCTCACGCCAACGAGATTCTGATTCCTTTTTCTTTAATGTCCTCAAAACAGATTGAACTCCTATCGTTCTTCTTAATCGAGCTCTCTCTCGTGGAGTACCAAATGCTGAAGTTCCCACCATCGCTGTTAGCTGCTGCTGCAGTCTACACTGCCCAATGCACTCTTCTCGGGTTCAAGCAATGGAGCAGCACCTGCGAGTGGCACACAAACTACCCAGAAGAACAGCTCTTGTGAGTACTTATTAGTTTCTCCCATCTATAAAACAATAACTAAATCTTAATCGGTCGAAGAATTTACTAATAACTCACTAATTTGATGGTAACAGAGAATGCTCAAGTTTGATGGTGGGATTCCACCAGAAGGCGTCGACGGGGAGGCTGACAGGGGTGCACAGGAAGTACTGTACGTCCAAGTTTGGCTACATTGCAAATTCAGAACCAGCAAAGTGTCTGGTGCAGAATCAACAACCATAGCGCAGGCCCATATACTCACTAACAAACATTACATATGATGACTTTGTTAATTGGGGTTTAATTGAGTAATTTGGGAAGAAGAAGAAGATTAATGCACTTAAATAATTCAGCAACTGTGGTTGCACAACCTAGGAAAGTTGGGTTACCCTAGATTTCTAGGATTTGCAGCAGCCTCAAGTTGTTTGCTTGAGAAAGCAGATTAGTGTGTTCTAATTGAACATGCTCCATTTTTCATAAATTTTTACTTTGAACTTCAAATAAATTGATGATACAAATGGATTTCATTTTCTCAATTGCTGTTGCTCATGGTTTATTTTTGAACTTTTTTTCGATAGTTGTTGATGATAAATATTTTCTATAGAGAGCAATTACTGGTGCTTTTCAAAAATCATCATAAACTTCGTGCTGATAAAAATATAAAGACTAAAAAAATGTATAATAACTATCTTGGACCGCTAGTAGCAAAATACCAAACATTTCTACATGACTCACCATCCTTTGGAAAGTGCTTGTGCTACAAGTGCTTGTGTCTTCCAAAACTAACCTACCTTGACTTATGAGCCGCCACAACTTATACTATTCAGAATTTGAGTACAAGTCTAGTACTTGCAAGCCACGTTGCTTCACTTAAACGACGTCATTCTGCTCATTCAAGTTTTCCAACATTTTCTTCACCAACCACAATTTTTTTTTCCTTCACCAACCATACCGATTTAACAGTATCACTTCTCTGTTTCGAATATTCAATTTTACTTAATTGCAGTATTGGTCCTTGAATTGTACTTTTAGTTTAACTTTAATTCATTCGATCTCGTATTAATTTTTTTAGTTTTTAGATTTAAGATTTTATATTATTAGTCATTTTCATTAATTTCGTTTGCTTTTATTTATTTATTTAATTGATAGAAAATTAAATTATCGTTGAACAACTAACAAACGAGGGCATTAGTAAGGTGAGATAAAATCTCTGATTTTCTCTTCAATTTAACGAAAAAACAAACGAAGACGTTTGTTAAAGAGACCGATGTCACAACGCATTGTTAAATTTGAAAGGACCTACAACTAAGCCTTGTATAAATACCCCCAGCAAGGTTAAGATCTTTGCCACTACCCCCCACCCCCGCCCTCCCCTCTCCCTCCTCTCTCTCTCTCTCTCTCTCTCTCTCTCTCTCTAGCTTGGTCTGAGGCAGCAACGCCGACACCATGGCAATGACAACCACACCTCACTCGCTCCTCCTCCAAAACCCAAACACCAGTTTCCTCAAAAACTCCAAAACGACCTTCGCCACCATCCCCATGACCTTCACCCGCATCACCACCACCACCCCCCTAAACCCCGCCAAACCCATCTCCGTCAAATGCTCAGCCACCACCACCACCCACATCCAAGATCGCTCGCCGGGCCAGTCCGAATCCCAAGATCGGGTCTTCAACTTCGCCGCTGGACCAGCCATTCTCCCCGAACACGTTCTCCGCAAGGCTCAATCGGAGCTCTACAGCTGGCGCGGATCTGGGATGAGCGTCATGGAAATGAGCCACCGAGGCAAAGAGTTCCTCTCCATAATCCAGAAGGCTGAGTCTGACCTCCGGACCCTCCTCAACATCCCGGACGAATACTCCGTCCTCTTCCTTCAAGGCGGCGCCACCACCCAGTTCGCCGCCATCCCTCTCAACCTCTGCAAACCCGACGATGAAGTCGATTACTTGGTAACCGGGTCGTGGGGCGACAAGGCATTCAAGGAGGCGCAGAAGTATTCGAACCCGAAAGTGATCTGGTCTGGGAAATCCGAAAAATACACAAAAATCCCGGCTTTTGAGGAATTGGAGCAGAGCGCGAACGCCAAGTATTTGCATATATGCGCCAACGAAACGATCCACGGCGTCGAGTTCAAAACCTACCCGAATCCCAAAAACGGCCTCCTGATCGCCGACATGTCCTCCAATTTCTGCTCCAAGCCGGTGGACGTTTCCAAATTCGGGATCATCTACGCCGGGGCACAGAAGAATGTGGGCCCATCTGGGGTCACCATTGTGATAATCAGGAAGGATCTGATCGGAAATGCTCAGCCGGTGACGCCGGTGATGCTGGACTACAAGATTCACGACGAGAACAAGTCGTTGTACAACACGCCGCCGTGCTACGGCATTTACATGTGCGGATTGGTGTTCGAGGATTTGCTGGAGCAGGGCGGGTTGGTGGAGATTGAGAAGAAGAACAAGAGGAAGGCTGACATTCTGTACAATGCCATCGATGAGAGCAAGGGGTTTTACCGGTGCCCGGTGGAGAAGTCGGTGAGGTCGCTGATGAACGTGCCGTTTACGCTGGAGAAGGCGGAGTTGGAGGCGGAGTTCGTGAAGGAGGCGGCGAAGGAGATGATGGTGCAGCTGAAGGGGCATAGGTCGGTGGGAGGGATGAGAGCTTCGATTTACAATGCAATGCCATTGGCAGGGGTGGAGAAGTTGGTTGCTTTCATGAAGGAGTTCCAGGCAAAGCATGCTTAAAACATTGATGTTGTTTTGAAACATTAATTTCTACTAGATTTGTTTTTGTTTTTCCCAAGCGTTTGTTGTTTGATGTTTATGAAATTGTTGTCGTCTGCGACGAAATCAATGTGCTACAA
Organism: Crataegus laevigata; assembly: GCA_963580275.1. NCBI lineage: Eukaryota > Viridiplantae > Streptophyta > Magnoliopsida > Rosales > Rosaceae > Crataegus > Crataegus laevigata. The sequence goes on along the minus strand of OY756942.1, from coordinate 32,350,902 downwards.
GTTTTAGGGATTTAGACCAATTTCCGATGTTTAATTTTTGTTGTCATAGGCTGAGAGTAATGAATAATACAATTCTTCAGTGAGTAAAGTTTGTCACTTGTTTTTAGAAAGTTTTAACGAAATTCTAGTACTGTTTACTTTTAACGAAAAATTACAGTTTGTTAATTGTTTTTAAGTTGTTTTAACGAAATTATAGTACTGTTTACCTTTAATGAAAAATTACAATTTTATATTTTCCTGTTATTATTTACTATACATTTTTTTGTTATTTTTCGTTAAAACTAATTTTTTTCTTTCTTTTCGTTAGTTTTTCTTTGTTTTTAATGTTGAAGCCATGTTTTAAATTAATCTAATATTAGTTATGAGAAGATGGGTTTGAATTTAGCAGTAGGGATTTTTTTTGGATCTCACTGTTTAGAATAAGACTATACAACCCAGATCACTTAAATTGAATTCGATAATTCACACAATCTAAGAGTTAGAATTTTTTGATCCTCCGGACAGTTAAATCCGAAGGAGATCCAAATTCCGAATTTAAAAGTAGAAAGAAAGAAAAAAAGCTGCCCTAGCTTAAGTTGTTTGTTTGTCGAGATATACCTACTTTTCACGAGTGTTTGGTGGTAGTCTTTCCCTTTGTAACAATTCTTTGGTATTTTCTTGTTCTCACGTAGCTTTTAATCTTAGTAACATTGTTGACTTTTTATCTTTTGCTATTTGAAGAAAAAAAAATCTAACGGGAAAATTGCAAAAATCTTTGGGCAAGTTACCCCGAAAGGCTTATATCTTATTGTCCCATCTGATACTCTTCTATTGGTAAAAATAATGCACGACCCACCCGTCGGGCATGGACAAAAGTCGGCCTGAGCGATCTCATGCTAATCTTAATGTCCTGTCGGATACTCTTCTAACTCAATTGCCAATTATTTAAGAGCGTTTATTTTTGTACAGTATCACAAGATAGAGACTGTATATTTATTGTGGACAAGTCCCATCCTCACCTGCCTGCCCCGAACCACCAGATGGTGGAATGGATGGTCGCAACTCACAAATTGATTCACAACCACGGAAACAAAAACAAGGAAATAATCAGTCGGCTGCTTAAAAACAATGACATGCAATTGCTGTGTACAAGAGTGCGAACAGAGGAAAGAGAAACAACGAGCTGAGCTGAATAATGATACTACTGTCTCACTAGCAAAGATCACTCGTAAACCGCACGTTCAAATTTCCGCTATAATCTCCAAAATCATGCCCTTGCTTCTGTTACACTCTACAATAAATCAATGGGGAAGGGGGGCTTCCTTCCGGATGGAATAACCCGGCACGGGCAGAAACTCTTCACTCTTATCTCTCGCTATCTTTTCACAATGAATATGGTTCTGTCGTACTTTACATTTAACGTTCACCGTTATAAAAGAATACAAGATATGCTGCGGCCGCACCTGCACCGCCTCTGAATCTGGAGGCAAGCAGTTGGTTAGCTGCGCAGCTAGTTTCCGTGCAAAGAATTCTCTACAATCTTCATGTCTACGGTTATGAAAATGAGAATCTTGAGAAAAGAGAGACACCAGATCCTGAAGTATCACTAGCAGGGCTAGGAGGAACGTCTGCCGATGTGCGGTATGCTTGCTGACACTTCTGCAACTGCATTGGTACATAAAATGGATAAAATTACAATGCAATTGATAATCTAGTAAAATGACACAGGAACCCTAACAATGCCATAAACAAGTAACTATACGGCACCAAGTAGGAGATCAGAATTTTACCTCATCCGGACTAAATTGAAGAAGCATGGCAACTACAGGTAATAGGGCCTCCACTTCACCTATTTGAATAATAAAAACATTCAGACTTTCCAACTCCACTCGTACGTTCACATCTCATTAAATGATTGTTTGAATGTAGCAAAAACAAAATTACATAACAAAAAATATGGACTTCGGTTGCTATAAAAGCCCTTCATAAAAATACCTGTTTCAAGAAGCTTTAAGATTACATTTTTCAGGTAGGTCATATCTACTCCTTCCCTCTTCTGCGATCTTTCCATGTTCCGAAGCTCAGCCTTCAACATGGATTCCTACATATATTCATGACATTCATCAGATCAATATATATTAAGAAAAGCAAACATATATGTTCGGTGACACCAGCATTTTCCTTTTGGATATGCTAAATTCATGATAAATTTACTGACTGCCCGCATTCTATAAATTTACTAAAATTACAAAAACAATTCCCAAACAACTTGAAATCAACCAAGCCAAAAGAGTAGGGCCAAAAATCTGCAAAAACCAGGCTTCTCGGTACCTGTTGGCTGTGCAGACGATTCTCACGCTCCAGCTCCTCAATTTCCTCCTGAGTTGAAACAATAAACATATATCAGAACTACACTATAGTGAAGTAGCAATCACGACGGGGGATTACACACTTGAAGCGCTAAAATGTGCCGTTGGGACTGTGCTAGCTCTTCCTCTCTTTGGGCTTGCTGCCTTGCCAAAATCTGAAATTCATATTACGCCAGCACATGATTATTTGGATGCACAGCATGAAAAGGAGAAAAACAGTTTACAAGTCTTCAATAGTAATAACTCAAATACCATCAAGTTCATCACAACAAAAAATGAATCACATGGACGCTCTAATTTGATCAAACCCACTTGTCATAGTTTGGAGAACAAGTACAAATCGCTCGCATGGCAAGCCATGCTAACAAGGTTCAATGAAAAACCCAAGTTCTACCTAAGAAATATTTTTTCGTGGTAAAAGAAATCAGAAACTATATAATTACCAGAATCTGCTGTTCTGCAGCAGCAGTGCTTATACTTGCTGCGTCCTGTTTATTCATGCCTGCGTACACCAATGTCAAAAAAGAAATTGTTACGTTAGAACTCCACTAACCCCAGAAGGTCAAAACGGCCATAATTCCAGTAATACAGAAACTCTTTATCTAATTGGAACAGATAATATGAAATTGTACTCAGGATCCATCTACCTGTGTTATAGTCATCATTGCGATCAGCCTGAGGTCATATCGAAAACACCATCAGAACAGTAAAGTGTAAAGGTAAAGTTCGGATGTCAGTCAAGAAAAAGAACCTACCCGTGGTCTTGACTCCAGTGATTGATGAAGATTCTTATTATCATCCACAAGTCTAGAAATTTCATTGTCCTTCTCCTCAATCATTCTATCAGCAAGATCACGAAATGAACTGTGCTCCTCCTACAAATGGTGAACACAATTAACAGAAAACAAATACTCACATTGTATCAGGACAAAAATATGAAAGATTATCGCAACTTACCTTCAGCTTTTTATACCGTAATTTGAGCTCTTCCAATTCTTTTTTGACATCATCTCCAGAAGATGATTCATTTTGAGCTCTCAGTGTGTCACATCTTACTGAAAAAATGATTATTCCATGAATAAGTGCTCTCAAACTTTGAACAATAAGTAATTCCTAGACCAAGGAATAGGATAAGCATAGAAAGGGAAATAAAAGAGAAAATATATATGTGTAAGTAAATTAGCATGGAGATATTACCCCGCCAAGTTTCTTCCAAACTATTAAGGTTCGCTTCCCATGCTTCTTTCGCTGATCGGTAATGGGCATTAGTAGATTCAAGCTTTGATTCTAAGCTCTTGATCTGCTGCATGGCATTGTAAAGAGCAGCATCTCTGTAACAAGTAAGGAACTGAAAGATCAAGATCACTACTTAAAACTTCACGAAAGTTGATTACCTAACTCTCTGCAGAATCAAACAACGCTCCATGAAAAGTGGAAGGCTTTAAAGCAACAAACAAGGTTCAAAGTTCAAACTACATTGAGGAGGAACAGGCACCATGATTAAAATAATTCTGGTCATGAAAATGGTGAAAAATTGGGTACAAGTTAAAAACACCGCAATGTTGAAATTGATCGCATCAGAGCAGTAGCATGTACTCCTGGTTAAGCACACGGTGCTTTATTTATTTACCTTATAATTATATTGCCCTTTGCATTGGTCTTATTAGGATATTTTGAAAACAATCCCAAATTTGGCAAGCTCACTGTAGCAGATTATAACTTTTACCTTTCTGCTATTTCTTTATCATGATTCTTTAAAGCCTCCTTAAGATCATGAAGGGCCTTATTCCTTTCAGCACTCACAAACGATACTTCTTTTTCAGCATCCTACAGAACACAAAATATATATAAATATATATATGTATAATTAATAATAATTCTCAGATGAGTGTCAGGTCACGATTTTTCTTCATGCTACAAAAATAAAGATTAATTGCAGGCACACACTTTCAGTGCTTCTTCAAGAGCTTTGACTTGTTCTGAGTCTTTGGCTCCAGCTAACTCTGCATCCTTCTTTTGGAGAAGCGCATGAGCACGGCTTTTGTAAGAAGAAAACTCACGTTCAAGGCGGTTGATCTGCAGGAAATAATAGGTCAAACATATGAGGACAGAAGACAGATCAAGAGATATTTAAATGTAAGCAACTTCATTTTCAACAACATATTGCAGCAAAATTTGCAGTAAAGTTACGCAACAACATAGCCCCTGAACCAGGGATGCAAACTATATCCATGTCGGAATGGAAGATTCCAAGAATGCATGAGCATTTAATAACAGCTGTCAGCTCTAAACTAAACGTGTCCCAAACAAACAATGGTTATCCCGCTTCTGTAAATAAGTGTTATGTACCTAAACTGTTATTATTATGACACCGGATAATGGAAATCAAAGAGAAACCACAAGTGAACGCTCAAAGATAAACAACTCGCCACTCTAAGGAATCCACCAAAGAGATAAGAGTTTACAGATAGGAAGAAAAACACTCTTCACTAAACCAAGTTTAAAAGTAATTCTTAATTTCTGAATAATTCCATACATGAGTAGTGGATTTAAATAACTAGACATGGAACAACTTTCTAACTTCCAGGAAGAGGTTATTAAATATAAACTTAATGTAATACTAATCATGAACTCAAATGAGACCATGAACCATCTTTAAATTAAATTAATAAGCAACAACCTTCAACCTTCCAAATTCTATTCGGTGTCATATTACCATCAATATATTCACTAAGTTTAAGCCCATTCAGAATAAGGGGAGATGGGGAAGGATAAAAACATGTACTCTCTGCACACTTCAACAGTCATCAAATGTTAATGGAAGAGAGGCGGATTCCAAAAAGAGTAAATTCAAACCTCTTCCTTGAGGGCTGCAAGTTCAGCATCCCTCGCATCAAGCTTTTGTGTTTGTGCAGACACCTCTGACTCCAGCTGGCCTGCCCAATAAGAAAAGTATGTGACACTGATATACATATATACACAGATATCTTATCTAAACAGATGAAATTCAGCAAGGAATAGAGATATACTTCTCATTTTGGCTACTTCAATATCAGCACATATCCGGTTGCTCTCAGAAATTTCTAGCTTTGTTTTCAGTGCTCGGGTGGCAGCTTCCCAGCTCTCCTTTTCTTTCTCCTGAAATAACAATAAAAAATTTAGGATATAAAAATTAGAAGCAGCCTATCCCAAAAGCCAGAAGCTATAAAGTAACCGAAGACAAGAGATATTAAATAAGGAACACATCATGGTCTGCCAATAAGATCTTGTTTTTTCACAAATAAAAGAAACAAAATTCTTATCCTGGCAGCCATAATGCAAATAATCCATCTGCATAAGTTTTTACTTATCCTAAGTTCGAGTTGTACATGTTCATGTTTCAGGTGAGCAAGCTCTCCCTTGACAGTTTCCAACGTGGCTCTAAGCCTTACTGCCTCACCCGTCGATGCTGCTTCCATTTCTGCAATCTTGGATTCTTTCTCAGCAACTAGCATCTGGAAAATTACATTCACTAATTAGTCTGATCCCTTTACAATTACAGAAACATTCAGTCAAACTATATAATGGTGTAAAACTATTATCCCATATTGAAGCCAAGATAAAGGATAAAGAAGCTAGTAATCCACTTCTACTTTATTGTTTCTGAAGCCAACTTTCCAGCTCCTTGTATATCAAGTGGGGTTTTATAACATTCGATTATAAAGATAATAATAATAAAGAGCTGCAATTGAAAGGAGTGGAAGACTCGGAGCTTGATTTAACGTGTTTATGGTTTTTTTCTAGACACAATCTAAGGTTCAGCATGCTACAGTGTTCCTAGAAGACTTATGAACGAGAAATAGTTTTCAAAAAGAAATTTCAGCCCTATCTATATTCTACATAAGTTGTCAAAGATGGAGTGAACGTTATGATTAAAGCTCTCACCTGCAGTGAAGAAATGGTTTCAGTTGCTTTATTTCTATCAGACGAAGCTTCAGCAAGCTGGGCTTCATAACTCTCCAAATTCTGAAAGAAACAGAGACAAAGGGTATTAAAACACAATTTATGGGTGATTGTAATGGCAGGGACTATAATTATAAACAAAGAGGACTGCTAATTAGGCATACAAATGCAAATACACCTTTTGATGTTTAGCAGAGAGTTCAGCTAATGAAGCTTGCCTTTTTTCTTCAGCAGCCTGCAGCATCCCTCTCATGTCTTCCAACATCTGAAACAAATGCAAGATAGCAATAACGTATATATTCTTTTCGGTTTCACATGGACATTACCCTAAGGCCCAAGCACATACGCAAACATCCACAGACGGAAAACAAAAACAAGAGGATAATCGACTTCTTGATCCATCAACCGAATAATTTTGAAGTCAGAAACTGAACATCCCAAGGGATAAGCACAAACAATCATACCTGCTCCTTATCTGAAACTGTTTGTTGCAATGTCTCAATAGCAATTTCCTTTGGTTGCAACTGGTTCCGCAATTCCTCAAGGTTGTCTCGTAGTCTGAATGTCGGCAGCATGGCGAAAAAAAAAAAAGAGTAAAAAAAGGAACAGTTACGATTTTCTTTAGATATACACAAATTGGTCAAGGTTGGAAGTTAACTGGAGATTTACTTATTGTTTGCACTTCTCAGTTGTTGCCTCTCTGCATCAATTGCTTTCAGTGCGTCATTCGCTTGTTGCCTGGTTCTGTCCAGCTCTTGCTGCAATGCCGTCTGCTGAGACAATGCACCCTCAGCCGCTTCATTTACTTCACGAAATCGAGCCTCGAGATCATCTTTTTCCTGAGTAAAAAAAAGAAGACAATATCGAACCAACAGAGCTTAATTCAAACGGCAGTTAACACAAGAAGAAAAAGTTCGATAGAAATAATCGAGACAATTTACCTTTTGAACATCTTGAATGCGCTGCTTAGCTCGTTTGTGAAGCCGGGTGAATTTCGAGTCGAGATCGGAGTACTTCTCTTCCCGCTCTTTTATTTCTTGATCCAACTTCTGTTGCGCTGCACAAAAACAACAGCAAACAGTTCTAACATATTCAAACTCCGAAAGATTGTGAATTTCAAAATTAGCTAAATTTTCCAAGGAAACTAGAAATGTATGAATGAAGAATCACAAACCGACCTTCAGCGAGCTTTACAGAGAGCTCTTGAGCTCTGGAATCTGCTTCAAAGTGCGATTCCTGAAGATGCTTCAGAGCCACTTCCGCCGCAGCTCGCGTTTGCTTCTCTTCCAAAAGCTCCACATTCAGCGATTCAATTATTTCCCGCAAGTGCTTCACCTCCTCCGATTCGCCGCCTTCCGTCTCGCTCGGCTCCGGCGGTTGAAGATTCCGAAATCCTTCGAACTGAGACTTGAGGAATTCGTTCTGCAATTTGAGCTCCATGACCGTCTGGACGAGCTCATCGTGAGTGTCGCCCGAGTCCGGGCCGCCATTCTCCTGCGCGAGATCTCCATTGCTGTTGCTTCCGCTCTTCAGCGGTTTCGAATCCGCATTCGAATTCTCTTCCATTTGGCCGTCGATCGCCATCGTCGACATTGCTAAACGCTCCGTTGCAACCTGAGAGAGGCAAACGCTTCAGAACCTAACCGAAACAAACATCGAAGCCAATTCAGCGAAATCGGCCGTGCTTATATCCGAAGCGGTTACTACACGGTACCGTTTTGGTGGTCGGAGAACCGGAGATCTCCAGGCGCAGGGAGGAGAGCGGAAATGGAGATCGCCGGTGTTGCTCGGCTGGCGGTCTGACGCTAGCCAAGCCAGGCACACAAAGTAGCTAACAGACACAGTGCGGGACCGATAAACGGTGCCGTTTTTCGACGGAATTGCATCTGCTATAACTAGGGGTGGTTTTGGTATCTTGTACCGATTACCATACTAAATATTTGGTACGACAAAATCTATTATTATTATCGTATCAAACTTTTGGTATACCGAATAATTTGGTTGGTTTGGTATATCAATGGTAATTACCACTTTGTTTGTCTAAAATCTAATATTTTTCTAACCTAATTCAAAGCCCAAAAAATATACACAGTTTGACATATATGCACAATTTAACCAAATTCAAGATTTTTTACTATTGTATGTCAAAGTGGTAAAAACTTAATAAATCATAAAACAAGATTTCTATAGCATGCTAAGACTCAAATGATCCAGAAATGTAAGACAACAAACCACAAAAATGTAAATATCCATAGCTGTGCTCGACGACTGGCTTGCTGATTTGAACCCACAGTCCAAGGCGGTATGTAACAACCCATTTCAAAATTAGGTACAAAATTTCAAAAATACCCATGTGTGGGTATTGTAACTAAGCCATTTCTTTTCTTTTCCTCTTTTTTCCCGAGCCCTTTCTTTCATTTTCTGCAATTACTCTCTCTCTAAAACTCTCGAAAACTCTCCTCCTCTCTCTTAAGCTCTGAGAGCTTTGCCCTTGCTTCCACTTTGATTCCCTCACCAATCCAACTCCAAAATCACATATTTGATATCAATGGGACTCAGGGAACCTAGTGATGGTCTTGCATGCACCATCGGTGCATTATGCAGTGCATGTGCCAGTGAACCCGAGAGCTTGAAACTCTCAGACTAGTACTCAGGTGAGGTTCTTCCCTGATTCTTTTAAATTTCTGGACTGCATGTTGGTGTGGTGTTCTGTGTGTAAAATCAAAGACTAACTCTACTGTGTGGTTGTACATGTCTCCCGTGCTGGTATTCCCAGAACTCGGTGAGGAAATTCTGGCTATTCTATGGTTTTTGCAGCAAGGTTGAGGGTTGACACTCGAAACCATTTGGGTACGACCTAGGTAACTAGATATCTTGTTGCTTAGGAATTTCTGGTGGAAGATCATTGAGATTTAATATGCATGCACTTTATTTTCCTTCTCCAGAATCCGGCGAGGAAACCCGACGGGTTTTGTGACGAATTCCGGCCAACTCCGATACGGTTGATCTTGTGCTTGTTCAAAAATTGGTATAACCTTGTCCCAGCATCATTTTTAATATTTGCATCGTGATTTTTCAGCAAGTTTAGCCTCAAATCGGAATTGGAAGAAAATCCCGATCAATTCCCGGTGTTCTTCTTCGAATGGGTCTGGTGACCCACGATTAACTCGGGTCGACCCGACCCGCATACCATTTTAACTCAAATTCCCTTAAACTCATTCAATTAACTTGGGTTAATTAAGTTAGGTCCTAAAACTTGTTGGACAGGCCCAAATCGAATTGGGTTATTAACTAATACGCAACTTAATAACTAAATCCCTTAACCCAGTTTTGGACATTGGGCTTGGCAGCCACTAGCCCAGCCCGTGTTTCCCTTAATTCTTTGAACCCGAGCCTAATTAAATTAAATTTTATTTTATTGGGTGTTTAGGTGCAACTGTGGGAAGTGATTCAGTACATCCTAATTCGGGCGGCTCTCTGGGAGCGGAGTACCTGTGAGTGGACCTCTTCTAAAATTATCATGATTTTTATGATTTAATTGCATAATTGAAAAGCATGCCTTACGAGTTTATGAACTGATTTTATGTTAAGCATATTACTGAAATGTTGAATATCGTCTCATTATTTTGTGAGGAATTAATTGTTGGCCTATATTGAGCTATATTTTGATATATCGTATTTTCTATAAAAATCATGAACTGGTAGACTATCTGATGGATGACGATTGGGTGCTAGAACATGTTTTAGAAACCCCTCTTTATAGTATAGACGATGGATAACTCTATACTATGAAGTGGTTATTTTTAGAGGCGAAACTATTTGTGCGTACCTAGTGGACACTATGCCGCCTGGGGCGAGGATCTGGTGTTGGCAGTTAGACCGGGATAAATAATCCCTAGCGAAAGGCTGAGGGACACGGAGACAGGCATTGGGCCGGGAAGGAGTTATCTCTGGCTACGGGCACAAAGACTTAGGTGCAGGCATTGGGCCAGGAGTATATTATTATTTAGTGATCTTACTAGCAGCACACTGCGCTTATGAGACGACTTGTGAGACGATTTATGCTTGGGTTTTACGCGATGTCTTTCCGCGATATATCTTTTGAGATGTTTATGGCATGCTAAGGTTTTCAGTGAGCTATCACTTATTATGCTAGTAGTTTTCATTATATAACTGTGGGGGTTAGTATGTTCATAACTGTTTTCGTACTATGTATGTATATAAACTTGGTCCATTCACCCTTGTTTTGCGCCCCCTTCAGGATTTAGATTCGAGGTACATGATCCCAGCGTTAAGACAAGTTTGCTCAGCTATTCTCGAGTTCACTTCACATGGGTATTATTCCATTGTTCGTATATTTTCCTAAAACTTCTTTTATGTTATTCTTAGAAATGTATGCTCTAAACTCGTTCCTTAAATGTCTATTCCTTATGTTCATAAGTCTTATTTATCCCTTATTTTCAGCAATTGCACTCAATAAATGGCTTTCGTCACCCTTGGGTGTTGGCCAGCACGTGCCTATCCTGATGTTCGGGGAATATCAGGGTCGGGGCGTGTAATGGTAATACCTAATGCATATGTTGTGCCCTCACTTGGAAGACAAAGTTGTTGGAAACAAGAAACGAAGATGAATCGATGAAAGAGCTGCGACGGTGAAACAAGCCATAGGTTTCTAATGTGTCGAGCAGGAACCAGAGTGAGAGACTAAGAGTGTTTGGTTTGTGGAGATTTTAGAAATAAGATAAATGAGTCAAAGTGTTAAACGACATAATATAATATTACATAATACATAATTATATATATATATATATATATGAATAAATATATAATATAATATTAATAATATTAGTAACCGGTAGGTATGGTATACCACTGGTATTAGTTTTGAGTACTAGTACCATACCGAAACAGTATGGTATGGTACAAATACCGTACCATTACCAGTGGTACAAATTTTTTGGCACAACTTTAATATGGTATGGCTGGTAATACGATAAGTATGGTAATGTGGTAAAAAATTCCACCCCTAGCTATAACCTATATTTCTCACGGTGAATCGGGAGGACGTGACCGATGTCATCACCGTGAGAGACGTAATAATTTAAGCTTGTAAGAGTGTTTTAGTAACTAAAAAGATAGCCCAAATTATTCTTGCACCCAAAATTTGGGTGGGAATCTTAACTGAATTTCAATTGAATTTTCTCACTTTTCATATCAACTATCAAGCCCAAAGCTCTCAAATTCACAGGCCCAAAGCCTAAATTTTTTGTTTGTTTGTTTATATTCTAAGCATAGCCGTCATATTCGTTCTAAATACACGAATAATATGATTGAGTAACGATCACGTGGCAACTTTGATACAATAAAGAAAGTAAAGTTGTAACTAATTAGTCATAAGAGGAGTTGCCCAAAACCCTATGAGCCTTTGCATGGTCTCTTGATTTTCTGACATAAGACATTTCCTTGTTTCGATTTTTTTTTAAAATCTCAACGGTATGAGAAAAAATTTGGACCATTTCTTGATTTATATGTGTCATCCTTACGCAAAGGGTCGTGCTAATATTCTATCTATCGTTCCAATTTTATCGGATATTAGCATATTCGGCCAAACCAGCCATTTTTCGAGCCATTTTCGGCAAAATCACGGTGATTTAGCCATCACAAAAGGTACCATTCTCTTCGTCTCATCAAGAAGTATAATTTTCGTTTTTTAATCACTTAATTTCGTTGAGTATTGAAGAAGTTATGGACGTTTAAAGTTTACCCAGTTTCCAGCGAGTTTTCCAGTTTTCCATCGAACCAGTCAACTTTGAGGCTATTTTACAACCATCTCTGGCAACCATTGGGCTTCCAAATAGATATAATCTTATTCTACTCTTTCCTATCTTCATTTTGATATATTATGGGTTGAATTTGGTTAAGAAACAATTGAGTTACAAAGTTTTGAAAATTGTCCAAACTTCCGGCCAAAAGCTCCGGGACACTTAACGAAATTTTTAACGGAATGACCAAAATGATGGATGGTGGACAATCTCAGGGACCACTTCTATCGATTTGAAATTGACCAAACTGAGGAGTTATGAAAATCTCAGGGACCATTTTGGCAAAAAAGCCTTTCAAAATTAGTGTGGTGTATTGAAATTGCAATAAAAAAAAATGTTGACTCTTTTTCATGGCAACTTATTTTGAAGAGATTTATAATGTTGTCTGTCATGTTAAAATTTTGGATCAGTTTTTTTAATTTTTTATCAGTTCTCTGTCTTTGTAGTTGAATTATTCTAAAGTACATAAATTTGGCAGTCATATTCATGGGACCTCAATTTTCTTTTTGTTGTTATGATGAGTGGCTTGAGTGATGTTACAGCTTTGTTCTATGTTACTATGGAGATCTTATCTTTTTCTATTTGGAATTGTCTTCAGATTAATATCAACATAAAAAAAATTATGCTGCATTTGAATTTGGATTCCAATTCTTCTGCACTTAGCTGCTTTCATCTATCAAACTGATTGGCCATTCTATATATTTGTAAGTATTCCCTTTGTATAATTATTTTCTGTGAGACTGTGAATCACATGGGGCTCTATTATACATGAGATGGTTCTTTTTAGAAACTTTTTTAATTGCATTGCAAGCTTTAGCTACATTCAGACTATAGTTTGAGCTCTATGTTGTGCATGAAAAATGGGCTTGGTTTTATCAATAAAATTTATGTATTCTGCATTTTATCTTTGTTCCTATTTCTTAATTAGATCATGGGATTTAACTACATTCAGATTATAATTTGAGGTGGACAATGTTTGTTGAGATTGACAGATGCATGTGTTTAAGTGCATGCATCTGTTTTTGGGAATTTATATGTTCTTTGAAAAAAATTTATTGTCTTCTGTTTTCTCACATTTGTATTCATAATTTGAGGCTTAATATATGTCACATCCCGGCCCGGGGCGGACCACTTCCCGGGCCCGTTCCACCACCGTAGCACGATATTGTCCGCTTTGGGCCCCGACCACGCCCTCACGGTTTTGTTTCTGGGAACTCACGAGCAACTTCCCAGGAGGTCACCCATCCTGAGATTGCTCTAGCCCCCTTCTCGCTTAACTTCGGAGTTCCTACGGAACCCGAAGCCAGTGAGCTCCCAAAAAGCCTTGTGCTAGGTAGGGATGGGAATATACATTTAAGGATCACTCCCCTGGGCGATGTGGGATGTCACAATCCACCCCCCTTAGGGGCCCGACGTCCTCGTCGGCACCACGACCAGGGTTAGGCTCTGATACCAATTTGTCACATCCCGGCCCGGGGCGGACCACTTCCCGGGCCCGTTCCACCACCGTAGCACGATATTGTCCGCTTTGGGCCCCGACCACGCCCTCACGGTTTTGTTTCTGGGAACTCACGAGCAACTTCCCAGGAGGTCACCCATCCTGAGATTGCTCTAGCCCCCTTCTCGCTTAACTTCGGAGTTCCTACGGAACCCGAAGCCAGTGAGCTCCCAAAAGGCCTCGTGCTAGGTAGGGATGAGAATATACATTTAAGGATCACTCCCCTGGGCGATGTGGGATGTCACAATATATGTGTGAGATGTGTTATTAGTAAATGTTTGGTTGCATTTTTTTTTAATTTTTTTTTATTTGCACACTAAGTGTGAATATTTGTTGATAATATTGGTATTTGCAGTTTATGGTCGGTGGATTCAGCTTGACTGTTTATTCTTTTGTTTGTGAATTGGTTATTGTTGATCGATATTGTTCTTTGTTTCTTACTAGTTTGGTCTTTGTTGATTTCTCAGTTTTAATTTTTTGTTTTCTTATGATGTCCAAAATTTATATTGTAGTTCTCTGTTTTCTATTTTGTTAATTAGAATTATATTCATGATATTGAATTCTTTTTTTCAGAGTGTTTTACACCAGTGTCTTTTGCGATGTTGACCGTTTTTTGTGTTGGAGACCTCTGTTTGCTAAAGGTGCGTAATTTGAATTTTTAAATTGTTAAGTTTTGGTGTGCCTTTTTTTTTGTTTGGTTGTGATGTATAAATATTTGTGTGAACAATTGCAGGTTTTTAAAAAAATTCCAGCTTAGCGAGCTTTTAAAAAAAAGGTGACGGTATTCAAAGCGTGAACTCATAAAAAAATTGTATGGATATTGTGCTTTGCTTTAAATTTGTAATTTATGGTTTTCAACTACATTAATTATTTAAATCGTTTTAAATTCGATTGATTCTCTGTTTTCTATTTTGTTTATTAAAATTCTGTTTATTGAATAGAATTTTATTTGTCGATGTGTGATAAAAAAAATTGCTTGGCTTTTTGCAGGGATTGACATTGCTACTTTTTTTAAGTTTCAACTCTTTAAGGTAAGTGATTTAGGCATTTGAATTTTTCAGCTTTAAGTTTTCATGTATCTCATGGTTGTTTTTTGTTTTTCTCAAGTTTTTTGAAATGTCTAATTGATTTTTTTAAAGCATTTATATATCTGTGATGTGTATTTGTTTGAAATTTGTATTATTTGTTTGTTGACACCTCTTTTTGCCTTTTTTCTCTTTTTAATATGGTTTGCAGTGATTTGCTTGAAAGTTTTATAAAAATTGGTTTCCATCATGTCAAAAAGACCTATAAATGCCTTAATAACTCATGATATAGAGCAGCAAAAAGACTTTGTCGATGGCGAACACAATGTCCTACCTGAATATAGCCATCAGCGTAAAAGAATGTGTAGAATAAGTTGCATAGAAAACTGTGTCAACATTGTTTCATCCAAAAGTAGTCCCTTTGTTCATCAAAATTCATAAAGTGAATATCAATGTGGCACTAGCATTTGTCATGGTCAACAAGATGTTTCCTCTGAAATTTTCAATGACTCTATGTCACATCCCGGCCCGGGTGGGATCACTTCCCGGGCTAGCTCCACCACCGTAGCACGATATTGTCCGCTTTGGGCCCCGACCACGCTCTCACGCTTTTGTTTCTGGGAACTCACGAGCAACTTCCCAGTGGGTCACCCATCATGAGAGTGCTCTAGCCCTCTTCTCGCTTAACTTCGAAGTTCCTACGGAACCCGAAGCCAGTGAGCTCCCAAAAGGTCTCGTGCTAGGTAGGGATGTGAATATACATTTAAGGATCACTCCCCCGGGTAATGTGGGATGTCACAATCCACCTCCTTTAGGGGCCCGACGTCCTCGTCAACACACTTCCAGCCAGAGATAAGCTCTGATACCAATTGTCATATCCCGGCCTGGGCGGGACCACTTTCCGAGCCCGCTTCACCACCGTAGCACGATATTGTTCGCTTTGGGCCTCGACCATGCCCTCATGATTTTGTTTCTGGGAACTCACGAGCAACTTCCCAGTGTCCCCCTTAAGGGCCCGACGTCCTCGTCGGCACACTTCCGACCAGAGATAGGCTCTGATACCAATTGTCACATCCCCGCCCGTGCGGGACCACTTCCCGGGCCCGTTCCACCAACGTAGCACGATATTGTCCGCTTTGGGTCCCGACCACGCCCTCACGGTTTTGTTTCTGAGAACTCACAAGCAACTTCCCAGTGTCCCTCTTAAGGGCCCGACGTCCTCTTCGGCACACTTCCGGCCAAAGATAGGCTCTGATACCAATTGTCACATCCCCACCCGTGTGGGATCACTTCCCGAGCCCGCTCCACCACCGTAGCACGATATTGTCCGCTTTGGGCCCCGACCACGCCTTCACGGTTTTGTTTCTGGGAACTCACGAGCAACTTCCCAGTGGGTCACCCATCATGAGAGTGCTCTAGCCTTCTTCTCGCTTAACTTCAGAGTTCCTACGGAACCGGAAGCCAGTGAGCTCCCAAAAGGTCTCGTGCTAGGTAGGGATGAGAATATACATTTAAGGATCATTCCCCTAGGCGATGTGGGATGTCACACTCTGCAATTTCCAATGAATCGGATCACTTCCGTTCAAAAAACTTCTCACTTTGCTAATAAAAGAGGAAAAAACGTTGTTAGTGCATTAGATCATCCAACAAACAGCGTTGAAAAAACTGATCATAACCAGAATGACAATTTTGTCAATAAAGGTCAAGTGTTTTTTCAGAGAAATAGAGCATGTATGTTTTTTATTTATAAATTAATTTAATTTATTGTAAATTATGATTTTGACACTGCCTTATTAATATTATACTTATCATTTGTTACTTTTTGTTTTGTTTTTGTGCATATCCTATCGTGTAGGAGTTCTTAAAGAATATGTCGACTAAGGAGATAAAAGTTATAAATGCATTTATTGTGGTGCTCATTTTTGGTTAAAAGAGTCTCTGAAATAAAAGTGCAAAAATGATCAGCCTATTTTTACTTTTTGTTGCCAACAAGGAAAAATTAAGTTTCCAAATCCAAAATCGCCACCAGCTTTTTTAGATTACTTGCTTGATCCAACTAAAGGTAAAAATGTTCATTATTTCGAGAAAATATTAGAGCTTACAACTCTATGTTTTCATTTATTTTCAATGGGAGCAAAAGTTGATCACTCAATTAATAATGGTTCAGGTCCTTATATTTTCAAAATTAGCGGTCAAGTTTGTCATTTAATGGGATCTCTTTTACCTGCTAATAATGAGTCACCAAAATTTGCTCAATTGTATGTCTATGATACATATAATGAGGTTGAAAATCATCTTAGAGCTTTTAATTCTGATGGAAAGAATGAAAGACTTGATCCAACAATTGTAGAAGGTTTGATTAGAATGTTTGATGAATCAAATGAATTGGTTAAAGCATGTGAAACAAGTACATCTTTGGTGGCACCATCATTATTCATACTTTTAGACATCCATTCTAAACCCTTCAGTGATCAGCGCAGTTATTAGCCATGCTTTAGGACCAACTCAACAGAAAAAGGTATTTGTCTACAAATTGGTAACAGTCGATTCCTTTGAGAAGGAAAGATGGAAATGATGATCGTTTCTCCAAATTATCCAAGTTAAAATAACTTAACAATTTATGCCTCTCTATTATATAGAAACAGCAAACCAAACGTATTTGATCCATCTCTGTACACTGTCTCCTTCCATATTTACAAAACAATTCATACAAAATTGACTTTTAATTAACAATGTTATTATTCACTTTTGATGTATCAGGTTTCTGTAGAAGATAACTCAAGCATGTTATCAGCCTAGATTTATACTTATCACTTTCATGCAGTATTTGATTATATGCCATGAACAAACAAAGATTTTCCAAACTTTACAAATGCCTATTTTCACGTATGAACAAATTAACATTGATTACATTTTTTTAACCTTTCCTAACTCATTCTCTACTACATTTGTCGACAACTTGCCTTAGTTAGCTATATTTTTACTTTGATCCAACAATACAATCTATCAACCCCTTTTCTCCTTATTTTTATTCCCAGATGTCATGTGCGAATACAACCATAACACATGTTCCATTCCTTAGATCATTAATCAGTTAGAAACTATAATACTTTTATTTCTAATTTTACATGACTGCACTACACATAAAAACACGCTTAACTGTTTTTTTCCAACATTAAAACCAATCTTCAACAAAAACACTCAAAAAAAAAAATTCCAACAAGTAGTTAGCAATTTTCCCAACTTTCCAGTTCTTCAAACAGTTGAGAACGTAAAAATTTATTCCTATTCATCCATTTCCCAAGCTCCTTAGGCCATCTCCAACCGAAGGGTCCAGAGGGCCAGAGGGCCGAAAATGGCCCTAAAACCATCTCCAACCGAGGGCTAGGCCAGAGGGCTATGGAATCTGGGAGGGCCCCACGGGATCGGAGAGGGCTGGAGGGCTGGCTGCTTTCGGCCAGCCAGCCAGCCCCGGGCTGGCTATTTTTTATTTATTATTTTCTTACTACTGTCGGTTATAACCGACAGCATTAAAGAAGGATTTCTTAATAGCCGACAGTAATAGGTATTCATAGGCAAATGTATTACTATTAGTGTCGGTTGTAACCGACACTAATAATTTGAAATTCAATTTAAAACAACTAGCCGTTGCATTATTTTTTTTTTTGAATTTGTTTTTTACAGTTTTATTATTATTTTTTATTTACAAAAATTTTCCTATAACTTTTTATTTTTTCCTATAACTTTTATTTTTTCATATAACTTCTATTTTTTCATATAACTTCTATTTTTTCCTATAACTTTTATTTTCTCCTATTACTTTTATTTTTTCCTATAACTTCTATTTTTTCATATAACTTCTATTTTTTCCTATAACTTTTATTTTCTCCTATTACTTTTATTTTTTCCTATAACTTTTATTTTTTCATATAACTTCTATTTTTTCATATAACTTCTATTTTTTCCTATAACTTTTATTTTCTCCTATTACTTTTAATTTTTCATATAACTTCTATTTTTTCATATAACTTCTATTTTTCCCTATAACTTTTATTTTACAAAATTTGTTTCATATTTTTTTAAAAGTCCGTTGTGACATCCCGTCCCAAGTTTTATAATACGTTGAAGTGAAATGACGAAATTGCCCTTACCTACGTGTGAACGGGTACGTTTGGACACGATATTGGGCTTTCGGGTGTCCTAAATATTAAGCCCAAAAAGATTGGGCTGATGTTGACACGTGTGCAACACATGCACACACCCACGTTTTCATTTCATCTTTTCTGTTTTTCTTTCTTATCTCTCTCTCTCCCGAACTCTATCTCATCTTCTCTCGACTTCATCCAACTACGGACGAACACACACACAAGTCTCGAACTCGAACCAAGGCCTAAGGTAAGCCTATTGTTACTCCCCAAGACTTGCTGAACGTATCTATATAAGTTTTAAGCTTTGAAACCCTCACAAACACCTCGAACCCGTGACCTAAATTTGAAGTACTGTTCATGTGTTTTTATTTTAGGAGGTTTTAGGTGAAACCAAGATCACCAGTCGTCTTAAAATCTCCCCACGAGGCTCGGAGTACCTCGGTGACAAGGTTTGGACGTCGGAATTGGTAGTTTCAACTTTGGCCGAATTTGGAAGGATTCCCCGAGGAATTTCTAGACGTTTTTCGAAGGATTTGAAGGTATATTCGTGTTCTACATTGAATTTAGAGCATGTAGGAAGAAAAATCATGGAAAAAGGATGAAAAATGAATGAGATAGGCTAGTTTGAACTTTTGGCCGGAATCGGTCGCCGGCGCCGGCGACGGTCGCCGGAAAAACCAGTCCGGCCGGCGACCTGAGGTAGGGGGTGACGGAATATTCCGTCAAAGTTGACGGAATATTCCAACGCCGTTAACTAACGCCGTTAACTGACGCCGTTAGGAGTTAACGGAATATTCCAACGGAATATTCCAACGGAATATTCCTCGGCGCGTGCACAGCACGTGACAGCGCGTGGGGGCGCGTCTGTCCGTGCTATTCCAGGCGCGTGGGGGCGCGTGAGCAGTCCTAAAATTATTTTAAAAATATCACGACGATCGTGACGTCGTGTAGGTCGCGTTAGTATATTCAAATGCCAAAATTGACCTTCGTATGAAGAATTATTTACGTGGTCCGTTTATGTGTTGTTAATGACGGTTTTGCGATTAATTCACGTATAGGTGAGACGTATCCGACGGACGAGCGCAGTCACACTAGGCTCGGGGGATACGACCCGTCGACATACCAGTGAGTGGGCTTTTGCTTTCAGTATATATATATATATATATGACGTTTTTCCCAGAAACGTAAATTGATTGATTTACGAATTGATTGGATTTGATAATTAGAATGCCATGTCGAATGCCTGCTATAGTTTATAAATATAATTATGATTGCATATATTGTGTGCTGATGCCGAGGACGGCCAGACAAGTTAGGTAAGTACTGTGGTAGTGTTTGAGATGTGATAGATTGTGATTTAGTTAATCACCTGCACCTCGGGTGTTGTGCTCCGCCAGAGTAGGGCCTAGCCTTCACGTGATCGTTCACCTCACGCACCGTACGCTCAACTTGGATCCAAGATAGGTGCCTAGCCTGTCGTACAAACCACAATAGGTGGTTCCGACTCGTTGGTGACCCGCGATTCGTCGCACAGCCTTCACGTGATCGTAGCACAGAGCGTAATATTATACACCTAGCCTGTCGTACAGACCACAATAGGTGGTTCCGACTCGTGTGCAGGATGATAATAAGAATGATGATAATGATAATGATTGATAGGGATTGAGTATGTTTGATATGGCCTAATCTTGAGCTTGATGATGAGTTGTGATATGTAGACGATGTTTTCGTATATACGTTTATATACGTACTATTTTCTGGGAAAATTATACTGATTTCCAGCGAGGGGTTATTTATGGATCTTATGAAATGGTTTTGGAAAACTTTGTTTTTGCCCACTCACCTTTTATGTTTTGCGCCCCTCCAGGTACTAGGTAGCGACGTCGTGGACGTTTAGCGAGGCACCAAGGCGGTTCTGACAGACCACCACTTATGTAGGATTTCTTTCACAGTTGTAACGTTTGTTTTAACTTGACCGCACCTAGGATCGGCTCTGTATCATATGTATATTACAAACTTAACTTTCACTGCTGCACTAAATGCCAATTTTGCTTCCGCTGACGCACACGGCTACGTCACTTACACGTGACGGCCGGCACGCCTCGGTTTCCGGATCGGGGTGTGTCAACTTGGTATCAGAGCCTAGATTTTGGTAGTTCTGTGCAGTTGTGAATATTCTAAATCGTTTGGTGTTTCTGTCAGAACGATGCCGCCTCGACGAGAGCCACGTCCACCTGTTGATCCTAGTTTTCCCGACCTTTCTCAGTTGGGAGATGTTATTGCTCATGCTATTCAGTCTACCCTTCGTCCTTCCCATAGGACCCCTCTCGAGAGTGCGCATAATTTGAGGTTACCGAGATATGAGGGTGACGAGGGGCACGAAGGTGCCAAGCGCTGGTTTCTGCAGATAGAGCGGACTTTCCGAATATTACATAGTCAGGGTAATCTAGCTGCGGGAACTTGGGTCGAGACTGCGACTTGGTTTATGGGAAAGGAACCTGCCACTTGGTGGGAACAGCTGGCTGATAGGATGCCACCAGAAGAGGCCAAGGACTGGGAGGTGTTCAGACAGCAATTCTATGAGCGATTTATCCCAGACGCCTATCTCGACCGTAAGAAACAAGAGTTTACGAGCCTGAAGCAGAAGAAGATGTCAGCGAACGAGTACTACAGGAGGTTCACTGATCTTTCTCGCTACCACCCTGAGGTTGCTAGGAATCAGGCCGAGATGCTTCGGAGATTCAAGCTGGGCACTCGGAAGAAA
This sequence comes from Crataegus laevigata, assembly GCA_963580275.1. NCBI lineage: Eukaryota > Viridiplantae > Streptophyta > Magnoliopsida > Rosales > Rosaceae > Crataegus > Crataegus laevigata. The sequence goes on along the minus strand of OY756942.1, from coordinate 32,329,355 downwards.
TGGCGCACGATGGCGACTACGAGGCACTGCGAGACCTATCACGACTTCTACGCGGTCTTGGTGCAGATAGAGGATTCAGAGAATCTGCCAAGTGATAGCGACAACGAGGAAGGGAAAGAGGAACCGAGGAGAGACGACAAGGGTAAATGAGTGGTATCACAGGGGCCTCGGAGGACCCAGAGTTTCAAGAGAAGTGGTTTTAGCTCGAGTTCTTCTTCGAGTGGGGGTACGAGTTCCCCGGGTCAGAGGAGATGGGGCGGATTCGCCGGAGGTCAGCGTTTCCAGAGGCAGCGAGATGCTGGCGGTCCTTATGCACCGTTCTGTCGGAGGTGCAACAGTCGGCATTATGGCGAGTGCAGGCAGGGCGCTCGTGGATGCTTTACATGTGGGCAGCAGGGTCATCGCGCAGCAAATTGCCCGCAGAGTCAGCCGAGACCTCCACTGTTTGCGTTACCACCTCCAGTTCCTATCCAGCAGGTCCCACCTCCTGGTGGATATGGTCAGCCGAGTCGTGGTGGTACTTACCATTATCAGGGTGACGTTGCCCCTTATACTCCCGCACCGTATCCATATCCTCCAGATCCGTACTATTCAGGCGGTTCTCAGAGTAGCTACGCTCCGTATCCTGGAGGGTATACTTCATATCCTTCTTATCCTGCCGGCGGACAGCAGTGGTATTCGGGAGTGCAGCCACAGCAGGGAGAGGCTACTTCTAGCAGTGCAGGATCATCTAGACAGCCTAATCCTGCGGGATCCAGTCGTGGTGTGCCTGGACGACCTGGTCAGCCGAACAGAGGTCGCGGTGGTCGACAGCAGTCGCAGGGCCGTATTCATAACCTTACAGCGCATGACGTCCAGAATAACCCGGATCTGATAACGGGTAAGTTAAATGTACTTGGTCATTTCGCTAGAGTGTTGATAGATTGCGGTGCTACTCATTCGGTCATTTCTTACTCATTTGCCCAATTGACTCAACCTGAGTCTGCCCCCCTCGCATTTGAGTTAGAAGTGTCGATGCCTAGGGGAGAGACATGTCTGGTCAGTTGGATGTATCCAGGGTGCCCCGTGTTGATTGAGGATGTGATGATGCCCGCAAATCTTATTCCGTTGGATATTGTTGAGTTTGATGTGATATTGGGCACGGATTGGCTACATTTTCATCGAGCCAACATAGATTGTTACGAGAAGAGAGTTACGTTTCATCGGCCGGGGTTACCTGTGGTCACATTCACTGGCGAACGTAGTAATGTTAGGCACGGCATTATTTCAGCCGTGCGAGCTACGAAATTGTTGCAGAAGGGTTGTCAGGGGTATCTGGATCACGTGGTATTGAACGATAGTGCTCCTGTCAGTTTGGAGGATGTGAAGGTGGTCAGGCACTTTTCCGACGTATTTCCTGACGATTTGCCAAGCTTGCCACCGGACCGAGATGTGGAGTTTTCTATCGACTTATTGCCAGGTACAGACCCTATATCTCTGACTCCCTATCGAATGGCTCCCGCTGAGTTGCGAGAGTTAAAGATTCAGTTACAAGAGTTGTTAGACCAAGGTTTTATACAGCCGAGTATTTCACCTTGGGGAGCTCCAGTATTGTTCGTGCGTAAGAAGGATGGTACTCTACGGCTGTGTATTGACTATCGACAGCTGAATCGGGTAACGATTAAAAACCGTTATCCATTACCTCGTATTGACGACTTGTTCGATCAGCTGCGAGGAACTTGCGTATTTTCGAAGATCGACCTACGATCTGGCTATCACCAGTTGAAGATTAAGGGCGAGGATGTTCCGAAGACGGCGTTCCGAACCAGATATGGGCACTATGAGTTCTTAGTCATGCCATTCGGTTTGACTAACGCCCCAGCTGCTTTTATGGATTTGATGAACCGGGTATTTCAGCCGTATTTGGATCGGTTCGTCATTGTGTTTATCGATGATATTCTGGTGTACTCTAAATCGAAGTCAGATCACATGCGACATCTTTCATTGGTGCTGAAGAAGCTGAGGGAACATCGATTATACGCTAAGTTCAGTAAATGCCAATTCTGGCTAGACCAAGTGGCATTTTTGGGACACGTTATCTCAGCTCAGGGTATTCAGGTGGATTCCCAGAAGATAGCAGCGGTGGAGAATTGGGAACAGCCACGAACTGTTTCTGAGGTACGGAGTTTCCTCGGATTAGCAGGCTACTATCGGCGGTTCGTGCAAGACTTCTCAGTGATTGCGTTACCTCTCACGAAGTTAACCAGGAAGGATGTTCGATTTGAGTGGGATGATAGCTGCGAACGGAGCTTTCAGCAGCTAAAACATTGTCTTACTCATGCTCCGGTGCTAGCACTTCCAGACGATAGTGGTAACTTCGAGGTCTATAGTGACGCATCATTGAATGGCCTGGGTTGCGTGTTGATGCAACATGGTAGGGTGATCGCCTACGCATCGAGGCAGCTGAAATCGCACAAGATGAACTACCCTACTCATGATGTTGAGTTGGCGGCGATTATATTTGCGTTGAAGATCTGGAGACATTACCTCTACGGTGAGAAGTGTAAGATCTTTACAGACCACAAGAGCCTCCAGTACTTGTTCACCCAGAGAGACCTGAACCTCCGCCAGCGAAGGTGGATGGAGTTGCTGAGTGATTACGATTGCACGATTGAGTATCATCCGGGTCGTGCAAACGTAGTAGCTGATGCACTTAGCCGGAAGTCTCAGGGTAGAGTGGATGCTATATACGCGAGCCGTGCTCCTTTGTTGGCCGAGCTGAGGTCGACCGGAGTCGGATTGGAGATTGATTGTTCGGAGGCAAAGAATCGAGGGAAAGCATTACTTGCTCACTTCCAGGTCAGACCGATTCTGATTGATCGTATTCTCGAGACTCAGTTGAATGACGCGGAGACTCAGGAGTTGATTCGATTGAGGGGTGAAGGTAAAAAGATCGATCTGCGGATTCGAGAAACCGATGGTATGCTCATGCAAGGAAACAGAATGTACGTGCCAAACGACACAGAGTTAAAGAAGGCGATTCTCGATGAGGCACACGTATCAGCTTATGCGATGCATCCGGGCAGTACCAAGATGTATCATACCATTCGACCATTCTACTATTGGCCTGGTATGAAGAGGGAGATTGCCGAGTACGTGAGCAGATGTCTTATTTGCCGCAGGTTAAAGCCGAGAGGAAGAAACCGTTCGGACGAATGCAACCGCTTCCCGTTCCTCAGTGGAAATGGGAGAACATCACCATGGATTTCGTCTATAAGTTACCCCGTACACTGAATGGTTACGACGGTGTGTGGGTAATAGTTGATCGGCTTACGAAATCTGCGCATTTCATTCTGGTTCGAGAGAAGTTTTCTCTACCACGATTAGCTGAGCTTTTCGTATCGAAGATCGTCAAGTATCATGGCATGCCAGTCAGCATTATCTCAGATCGAGATCCGAGATTCACATCCAAGTTCTGGACGGCATTCCAGGAAGCCCTCGGCACGAGGCTACTGTATAGTACGGCTTATCACCCACAGACGGACGGACAGTCCGAGAGGACCATCCAGACGCTCGAGGATATGTTACGATCTTCCGTACTACAGTTTGGTGATGCATGGCATTTACGTTTGGATCTGATGGAGTTCGCGTACAACAACAGTTACCATTCGAGCATCGGAATGTCACCATTCGAAGCGTTGTACGGTCGAGCTTGTCGTACGCCCCTATGTTGGTCGGAAGTCGGCGAGAGAGTACTTGAAGGTCCAGAGATAGTCGATGAGACGACTCAGAACATCCAGGTAATCAAGTCTAACCTGAAAGTGGCCCAGGATCGCCAGAAGAGCTTAGCCGATAGACACGCCACTGATCGGGTTTACGTGGTAGGCGATTGGGTATTTCTGAAGTTGTCACCGTGGAAAGGAGTTGTACGGTTCGGTAAGAAGGGGAAGTTGAGTCCCAGGTATATCGGACCATACTTAATCACCGAGCGGATAGGTGAAGTGGCGTACAGACTCGAGTTACCTCCAGAGCTATCTAGAGTACATAACGTGTTTCACGTTTCGATGCTACGTCATTACGTCGCTGATCCGTCTCACGTGCTACCTCCGCAGCAGTTAGAAGTTAGTCCTGATTTGACGTACGAGGAGGAGCCGGTGACTATCATAGACTGGAAGGATAAGGTTCTGCGGAACAAGACGGTTCGGTTAGTTAAGGTGTTGTGGCGAAACCATTCGGTTGAGGAGGCTACTTGGGAGTTAGAGGAGCGGATGAGAGTTATGTATCCGCGCTTATTTTATGTTTATTAGTGTTTGCTTGTGTTATGTAAATTTCGGGGATGAAATTTTATTAAGGAGGGTAGGTTGTGACATCCCGTCCCAAGTTTTATAATACGTTGAAGTGAAATGACGAAATTGCCCTTACCTACGTGTGAACGGGTACGTTTGGACACGATATTGGGCTTTCGGGTGTCCTAAATATTAAGCCCAAAAAGATTGGGCTGATGTTGACACGTGTGCAACACATGCACACACCCACGTTTTCATTTCATCTTTTCTGTTTTTCTTTCTTATCTCTCTCTCTCCCGAACTCTATCTCATCTTCTCTCGACTTCATCCAACTACGGACGAACACACACACAAGTCTCGAACTCGAACCAAGGCCTAAGGTAAGCCTATTGTTACTCCCCAAGACTTGCTGAACGTATCTATATAAGTTTTAAGCTTTGAAACCCTCACAAACACCTCGAACCCGTGACCTAAATTTGAAGTACTGTTCATGTGTTTTTATTTTAGGAGGTTTTAGGTGAAACCAAGATCACCAGTCGTCTTAAAATCTCCCCACGAGGCTCGGAGTACCTCGGTGACAAGGTTTGGACGTCGGAATTGGTAGTTTCAACTTTGGCCGAATTTGGAAGGATTCCCCGAGGAATTTCTAGACGTTTTTCGAAGGATTTGAAGGTATATTCGTGTTCTACATTGAATTTAGAGCATGTAGGAAGAAAAATCATGGAAAAAGGATGAAAAATGAATGAGATAGGCTAGTTTGAACTTTTGGCCGGAATCGGTCGCCGGCGCCGGCGACGGTCGCCGGAAAAACCAGTCCGGCCGGCGACCTGAGGTAGGGGGTAACGGAATATTCCAACGCCGTTAACTAACGCCGTTAACTGACGCCGTTAGGAGTTAACGGAATATCTTGAAGTATTAATATCTTGAAGTAGCCCTCTGGCCCTCTGGCCCTCTGGCCCTCGGTTGGAGACGGAGGCAAATATGGCCCTTCACTGTTCATTAAAATATTAATATCTTGAAGTAGCCCTCTGGCCAGCCATCGGTTGGAGATGGCCTTACCATCTGAATATAACTTTGTATTTCAACTACTTATCCTTTATTTATTGTTCTTTTGCAGCATAATCGGTTTCTGTGTGTACCATGGTTCCAGTCATCATTTATTAATTATAAGGTACACCATTCTAACACTATATTTTATTTGCTTTGATAAAATTATTTCTCAACTATTCTGATTATTAACAATAATAATATTATTTTTTCCTGAGTTGCATATTAATTATCATAATACTCTCCTACATGTTAACTATCAATTTACAAACTTAACAACCCTTCACAAACTAAATCAACAATTTTCACCCCCTACAGAACAACTTTAACTATTGAATTACATCTACAATGTTTCCTACAATTCCTCCGTATCTATAAAACTTTTTACAAATCTCATACATACACTTTCTAAACCCGCAGCAACGCGCGGGCACAATTGCTAGTCATATATACTAAAAGTGAGTTTCCCTCGACATTGTTCATCACCAGTGTCGGGACTGAAATACCCCTGATTTCTTCTCCTCTTGCCGTGCTGTTTACAGTCAAAAGTCGGTTTTCTCCAATTTGATCCATGCGTTAATCATCGCTGAGTGCTCTCTTTCTAACTGTGTTGTTTGCTTTACCTTTTGTTTTCACTACTCTGCTTAGCAAACTCTCTCACAAATCTCTTATTCTGTCGCTCTCTATCTCGCCCTCCCTCGCTTTCCAACCTCGCGTTCTCTCTCACAACATACCTACAAAGGAAACCCTAGTTTTTGTTGTTCTAGGAATTTTGGTTGGGGCCTCCATATTTAGAGGATGAGTCGATCCTTGGAAACCTAGATTTCTCAACGTTTTGTCAAAGCCCTCATATTTGATTTCAACAGTTTTATCTCGATGTCACAATCGTCAGCTCAAAACCTTGAGAATATTGGTCTTTGTTTTTGTCTCCCACCTCGGAGTTCAGACTGGCTTTTCAACAAATTTTCAGTCAATCTAGGCACGCCATGCCTTGAAATCACGACCAGGTACGACTAGGCACGCCATGCCTCGAATTTGTGTTGATTCGAACGAAATCTTAACGACTTCGGTTTCAAGCGTATTGAATCGCTCAGTCTCCTCTTTGTATGTGTGTTAATTTTCATTTTGCAATAATTGAATTCTTCAATTGCAGATGGAGGAAGGCGTAAAGCTGGTTGTAAAGTTATCAAATTTTCGAATGTGAAACTATTGTTGTTTGTATGATTATATTGACCAAATTCATGTGTTGGATAGGGCTCTCAAAAGATTGCTGCAAAAATTGAAGATGCAGGAAGCAAGGGATGTGAAAGAGGTTTTATTGTTGTTGAGGCAAAACTGAGATAAATTGGATGAAGTGAACAGAAGACTGTTGGATAGACAGAAATTGCTGCAGCAGAGAGCTGGGGAAGGAGGGAGTGACTTGGAGAATTTAGGGCCTGTTTGGTATTTTATTTGAAAAATTTTATCATTTCTCAAAACATTTCTTAAGAACATTTCTTGAAAACAATTTTCTTTAAGACTCAAAAACTTGATTGGTTTGCAATTTAAAATTTTTAAATCTTACGACTTAAACTTGATTGGATTGGAGTAGAGACGAAAAAAGTAAAAAAAAAAAGAGGAGAAAGAAAGAAGAAAAGAGAAAGATATATTTGGAGTGAGAGGGGAGGAGGAAGAAAAAAAAATGAGTGAGTTTAAGTTTAAAAACTTTAAAAACTCACTTTTTATGTTTTTAAGGAATAGACTATATTTTTGAGTTAGTCTTGAGTTCAGTTTTTAAAAATAGTCATACCAAACAAGTTTTTAAGATCTAAAACTTGAAAACTGTTTTTGAGTTTAAAAAGTTGGATTCAAGTACACTACCAAACAGGCCCTTAGTTTCCGGAAGTAGTACAGAAACCACTCCGCATAAGCAAACTCAAGAGAATGGTGGGGAACAAGGTGAGTTGATTTTCGATTTTCTTTTGCCTTTTTTGGAATATAGCTTTTGTTGTAGCAATAAGCATTACTTAATATTTAGCTAATTTTAGATCAGACATATGGTAATTAAACCTGATCATCTGATATTGACTTTGCTTTCATTGAATATTGACTTCATGACTACCCTTGACACACCCCGATCCAAAAACCGAGGCGTGCCGGCCGTCACGTGTGAGTGACGTAGCCGTGTGCGTCAGCGGAAGCGAATTTGGTATGAAGTGCAGTAGTGAAAATTAAGTTTATAATATACATATGATACAGAGCCGATCCTAGGTGCAGTCAAGTTAAAACAAACGTTACAACTGTGAAAGAAATCCTACATAAGTGGTGGTAGTCTGTCAGAACTGCCTTAGCGCCTCGCTAAACGTCCACAACGTCGCTACCTAGTACCTGGAGGGGCGCAAAACATAAAAGGTGAGTGGGCAAAAACAAAGTTTTCCAAAACCATTTCATAATTCCATAAATAACCCCTCGCTGTAAATCAGTATAATTTTCCCAGAAAATAGTACGTATATAAACGTATATACGAAAGCATCGTCTACATATCACAACTCATCATCAAGCTCAAGATTAGGCCATATCAAACATACTCAATCCCTATCAATCATTATCATTATTATCATCATCCTGCACACGAGTCGGAACCACCTATTGTGGTCTGTACGACAGGCTAGGTGTATAATATTACGCTCTGTGCTACAATCACGTGAAGGCTGTGCGACGAATCGCGGGTCACCAACGAGTCGGAACCACCTATTGTGGTCTGTACGACAGGCTAGGCACCTATCTTGGATCCAAGTTGAGCGTACGGTGCGTGAGGTGAACGATCACGTGAAGGCTAGGCCCTACTCTGGCGGAGCACAACACCCGAGGTGCAGGTGATTAACTAATCACAATATAACATTATTTCAAGCACTACCACAGTACTTACCTGGCCGTCCTCGGCGTCAGTGCATAATGAATGCAATCGTAATCATATTCATATACTATAGTAGACATACGACATAGTAATCTAATTATCACATCCAAACAATTCATAATTCAATCAATTTACGTTTCTGGGAAAAACGTCATATATATATATATTGAAAACAAAAGCCCACTCACTGGTATGTCGACGGGTCGTATCCCCCGAGCCTAGTGTGACTGCGCTCGTCCGTCGGATACGTCTCACCTATACGTGAATTAATCGCAAAACCGTCAATAACAACACATACACGACCTACGTAAATAACTTTTCATACGAAGGTCAATTTTGGCATTTGAATATACCAACGCGACCTACACGACGTCACGATCGTCGTGATATTTTTAAAATAATTTTTGGACTGTTCACGCGCCCCCACGCGCCAGGAATGGCACGGACAGACGCGCCCCCACGCGCTGTCACGTGCTGTGCACGCGCCAGGGAATATTCCCTAACAGCAAAGGAATATTCCGTTGGAATATTCCGTTAACTTCTAACGGCGTCAGTTAACGGCGTTAGTTAACGGCGTTGGAATATTCCGTCAACTTTGACGGAATATTCCGTCATCCCCTACCTCAGGTCGCCGGCCGGACTGGTTTTTCCGGCGACCGTCGCCGGCGCCGGCGACCGATTCCGGCCAAATTTCAAACTATCCTATCTCCTTCATTTTTCATCCAAAATTCATGAAATTTATACCAAAATGCTCCAAATTCAATGTAGAACACAAATATACCTTCAAATCCTTCGAAAAACGTCTAAAATCTCGATGGGAAAATCCTTCAAATTCGGCCAACTTCGAAACCACCACCTCCGACGTCCATGCTTTGCAAACTAAGTACTCCGAGGTCCGTGGGAAGATTTTAGGATGACTGGTGATCTCCTTTTTGTCTAAAACATTCTGAAACAAAAGTACATGAATAGTGGCTCGAGTTTAGGTTACGGGTTTGAGTTGTTTTGAAGGTTTCCAAGCCCTAAAACTTATATAAACAAGCTCAGCAACACTCAAGGAGTAAGAATAGACTTACCTCAGGCCTTAGTTGGATCGCGATGGTTGTATGTGTGTATGTCCGTAGAGAAAAGTCGAGAGAAGTGAGAGAGAGAGTTTGAAAATGAGAGAGAGATAAGGAAGAAAACAGAAAAGATAAAAATGAAAACGTGGGTGTGTGCATGTGTTGCACACGTGTCGACATCAGCCCAATCTTTTTGGGTTTAATATTTAGAACACCCGAAAGCCCAATATCGTGTCCAAACATACCCGTTCACACGTAGGTAAGGGCAATTTCGTCATTTCACTTCAACGAATAGAAAGTTAGGGACGGGATGTCACAACCTACCCTCCTTAATAAAATTTCGTCCCCGAAATTTACATAACACAAGCAAACACTAATAAACATAGAATAAGCGCGGATACATAACTCTCATCCGCTCCTCTAACTCCCAAGTAGCCTCCTCAACCGAATGGTTTCGCCACAAAACCTTTACTAATCGAACCGTCTTGTTTCGTAGAACCTTATCCTTCCAGTCTAGGATAGTCACCGGCTCCTCCTCGTACGTCAGATCAGGACTAACTTCTAACTGCTGCGGAGGTAGCACGTGAGACGGATCAGCAACGTAATGACGTAGCATCGAAACGTGAAACACGTTATGAACTCTGGATAGCTCTGGAGGCAACTCAAGTCTATACGCTACTTCACCTATCCGCTCGGTGATTAGATAGGGTCCGATATACCTGGGACTCAGCTTCCCTTTCTTACCGAACCGTACAACTCCTTTCCACGGCGACAACTTCAGGAACACCCAATCGCCTACCACGTAAATCCGATCAGTGGCGTGTCTATCGGCTAAACTCTTCTGACGATCCTGGGCCACTTTCAGGTTAGACTTGATTACCTGGATGTTCTGAGTCGTCTCGTCAACTATCTCTGGACCTTCAAGTACTCTCTCGCCGACTTCCGACCAACATAGGGGCGTACGACAAGCTCGACCGTACAACGCTTCGAATGGTGACATTCCGATGCTCGAATGGTAACTGTTGTTGTACGCGAACTCCATCAGGTCCAAGCGTAGATGCCATGCATCACCAAACTGTAGTACGGAAGATCGTAACATATCCTCGAGTGTCTGGATGGTCCTCTCAGATTGTCCGTCCGTCTGTGGATGATAAGCCGTACTATACAGTAGCCTCGTGCCGAGGGCTTCCTGGAATGCTGTCCAGAACTTGGATGTGAATCTCGGATCTCGATCTGAGATAATGCTGACTGGCACGCCATGATACTTGACGATCTTCGATACGAAAAGCTCAGCTAATCGTGGTAGAGAAAACTTCTCTCGAACCAGAATGAAATGCGCAGATTTCGTTAGCCGATCAACTATTACCCAAACACCGTCGTAACCATTCAGCGTACGGGGTAACTTATAGACGAAATCCATGGTGATGTTTTCCCATTTCCACTGAGGAACGGGAAGCGGTTGCATTCGTCCGAACGGTTTCTTCCTTTCGGCTTTAACTTGCTGGCAAATAAGACATCTGCTCACGTACTCGGCGATCTCCCTCTTCATACCAGGCCAATAGTAGAATGGTCGAATGGTATGATACATCTTGGTACTGCCCGGATGCATCGCATAAGCTGATATGTGTGCCTCATCGAGAATCGCCTTCTTTAACTCTGCGTCGTTTGGCACGTACATTCTGTTTCCTTGCATGAGCATACCGTCGGTTTCTCGAATCCGCAGATCGATCTTTTTACCTTCACCCCTCAGTCGAATCAACTCTTGAGTCTCCGCGTCATTCAACTGAGTCTCGAGAATACGATCAATTAGAATCGGTCTGACCTGGAAGTGGGCAAGTAATGCTTTCCCTCGATTCTTTGCCCCCGAACAATCAATCTCCAATCCGACTCCGGTCGACCTCAGCTCGGCCAACAACGGAGCACGGCTCGCGTATATAGCATCCACTCGACCCTGAGACTTCCGGCTAAGTGCGTCAGCTACTACGTTTGCACGACCCGGATGATACTCAATCGTGCAATCGTAATCACTCAGCAACTCCATCCACCTTCGCTGGCGGAGGTTCAGGTCTCTCTGGGTGAACAAGTACTGGAGGCTCTTGTGGTCTGTAAAGATCTTACACTTCTCACCGTAGAGGTAATGTCTCCAGATCTTCAACGCAAATATAATCGCCGCCAACTCAAGATCATGAGTAGGGTAGTTCATCTCGTGCGATTTCAGCTGTCTCGATGCGTAGGCGATCACCCTACCATGTTGCATCAACACGCAACCCAGGCCATTCAATGATGCGTCACTATAGACCTCGAAGTTACCACTATCGTCTGGAAGTGCTAGCACCGGAGCATGAGTAAGACAATGTTTTAGCTGCTGAAAGCTCCGTTCGCAGCTATCATCCCACTCAAATCGAACATCCTTCCTGGTTAACTTCGTAAGAGGTAACGCAATCACTGAGAAGTCTTGCACGAACCGCCGATAGTAGCCTGCTAATCCGAGGAAACTCCGTATCTCAGAAACAGTTCGTGGCTGTTCCCAATTCTCTACCGCCGCTATCTTCTGGGAATCCACTTGAATGCCCTGAGCTGAGATAACGTGCCCCAAAAATGCCACCTGGTCTAACCAGAATTGACATTTACTGAACTTAGCGTATAATCGATGCTCCCTCAGCTTCTTCAGCACTAATGAAAGATGTCGCATGTGATCTGACTTCGATTTAGAATACACCAGAATGTCATCGATAAACACAATGACGAACCGATCCAAATACGGCTGAAATACTCGGTTCATCAAATCCATAAAAGCAGCTGGGGCGTTAGTCAAACCAAATGGCATGACTAAGAACTCGTAGTGCCCATATCTGGTTCGGAACGCCGTCTTCGGAACATCGTCGCCCTTAATCTTCAGCTGGTGATAGCCAGATCGTAGATCAATCTTCGAAAATACACAAGTTCCTCGTAGTTGATCGAACAAGTCGTCAATACGAGGTAATGGATAACGGTTTTTAATCGTTACCCGATTCAGCTGTCGATAGTCGATACACAGCCGTAGAGTACCATCTTTCTTACGCACAAACAATACTGGAGCTCCCCAAGGTGAAATACTCGGCTGTATAAAACCTTGGTCTAACAACTCTTGTAACTGAATCTTTAACTCTCGCAATTCAGCGGGAGCCATTCGATAGGGAGTCAGAGATATAGGGTCTGTACCTGGCAATAAGTCGATAGAAAACTCCACATCTCGGTCCGGTGGCAAGCCTGGCAAATCGTCAGGAAATACGTCGGAAAAGTGCCTGACCACCTTCACATTCTCCAAACTGACAGGAGCACTATCGTTCAACACCACGTGAGCCAGATACCCTTGACAACCCTTCTGCAACAATTTCTTAGCTCGCACGGCTGAAATGATACCGTGCCTAACATTACTACGTTCGCCAGTGAATGTGACCACAGGTAACCCCGGCCGATGGAACGTAACTCTCTTCTCATAACAATCTATGTTGGCTCGATGAAAATGTAGCCAATCCGTGCCCAATATCACATCAAACTCAACAATATCCAACGGAATAAGATCAGCGGGCATCATCACATCCTCAATCAACACGGGGCACCCTGGGTACATCCGACTGACCAGACATGTCTCTCCCCTAGGCATCGACACTTCTAACTCAAATACGAGGGGGGTAGACTCAGGTTGAGTCAATTGGGCAAATGAGTAAGAAATGACCGAATGAGTAGCGCCACAGTCTATCAACACTCTAGCGAAATGACCAAGTACATTTAACTTACCCGTGATCAGATCCGGGTTATTCTGGACATCATGCGCTGTGAGGTTATGAATACGGCCCTGCGGCTGCTGTCGACCACCGCGACCTCTGTTCGGCTGACCAGGTCGTCCAGGCACACCACGACTAGATCCCGCAGGATTAGGCTGTCTAGATGATCCTGCACTGCTAGAAGTAGCCTCTCCCTGCTGTGGCCGCACTCCCGAATACCACTGCTGTCCGCCGGCAGGATAAGAAGGATACGGAGTATACCCTCCAGAATACGGAGAATAGCTACTCTGAGAACTGCCTGAATAGTACGGATCCTGATGATATGGGTACGGTGCGGGAGTATAAGGAGCAACGTCACCCTGATAATGATAAGTACCACCACGACTCGGCTGACCATATCCACCAGGAGGTGGGACCTGCTGGATAGGAACCGGTGGTGGTAACGCAAATAGTGGAGGTCTCGGCTGACTCTGTGGACAATTCGCTGCGCGATGACCCTGCTGCCCACATGTAAAGCACCCACGAGCGCCCTGCCTGCACTCGCCATAATGTCGACTGTTGCACCTCCGACAGAACGGTGCATAAGAACCACCAGCATCTCGCTGCCTCTGGAAACGCTGACCTCCGGCGAATCCACCCCATCTCCTCTGACCCGAGAAATTCACGCCCCCACTCGAGGAAGAACTCGAGCTAGCACCACTCCTCTTGAAACTCTGGGTCCTCCGAGGCCCCTGTGATGCCACTCCTTTGCCTTTATCGTCTCTCCTCGGTCCCTCTTCTTCGTTGTCACTATCGCTCGGCAGATTCTCTGAATCCTCTATCTGCACCAGAACTGCGTAGAAGTCATGATATGTCTCGCAGTGCCTCGTAGTCGCCATCGTGCGCCACTTCTTCTGAGTGCCCAGCTTGAATCTCCGAAGCATCTCGGCCTGATTCCTAGCAATCTCAGGGTGGTAGCGAGACAGATCAGTGAACCTCCTGTAGTACTCGTTCGCTGACATCTTCTTCTGCTTCAGGCTCGTGAATTCCTGTTTCTTGCGATCCAGATAGGCGTCTGGGATAAATCGCTCATAGAATTGCTGTCTGAACACCTCCCAGTCCTTGGCCTCTTCTGGTGGCATCCTGTCAGCCAGCTGTTCCCACCAAGTGGCAGGTTCCTTTCCCATAAACCATGTCGCAGTCTCGACCCAAGTTCCCGCAGCTAGATTGCCCTGACTATGTAATATTCTGAAAGTCCGCTCTATCTGCAGAAACCAGCGCTCGGCACCTTCGTGCCCCTCGTCACCCTCATATCTCGGTAACCTCAAATTATGCGCACTCTCTAGAGGGGTCCTATGGGAAGGACGAAGGGTAGACTGAATAGCATGAGCAATAACGTCTCCCAAGTGAGAAAGGTCGGGAAAACTAGGATCAACAGGTGGACGTGGCTCTCGTCGAGGCGGCATCGTTCTGACAGAAACACCAAACGATTTAGAATATTCACAACTGCACAGAACTACCAAAATCTAGGCTCTGATACCAAGTTGACACACCCCGATCCAAAAACCGAGGCGTGCCGGCCGTCACGTGTGAGTGACGTAGCCGTGTGCGTCAGCGGAAGCGAATTTGGTATGAAGTGCAGTAGTGAAAATTAAGTTTATAATATACATATGATACAGAGCCGATCCTAGGTGCAGTCAAGTTAAAACAAACGTTACAACTGTGAAAGAAATCCTACATAAGTGGTGGTAGTCTGTCAGAACTGCCTTAGCGCCTCGCTAAACGTCCACAACGTCGCTACCTAGTACCTGGAGGGGCGCAAAACATAAAAGGTGAGTGGGCAAAAACAAAGTTTTCCAAAACCATTTCATAATTCCATAAATAACCCCTCGCTGTAAATCAGTATAATTTTCCCAGAAAATAGTACGTATATAAACGTATATACGAAAGCATCGTCTACATATCACAACTCATCATCAAGCTCAAGATTAGGCCATATCAAACATACTCAATCCCTATCAATCATTATCATTATTATCATCATCCTGCACACGAGTCGGAACCACCTATTGTGGTCTGTACGACAGGCTAGGTGTATAATATTACGCTCTGTGCTACAATCACGTGAAGGCTGTGCGACGAATCGCGGGTCACCAACGAGTCGGAACCACCTATTGTGGTCTGTACGACAGGCTAGGCACCTATCTTGGATCCAAGTTGAGCGTACGGTGCGTGAGGTGAACGATCACGTGAAGGCTAGGCCCTACTCTGGCGGAGCACAACACCCGAGGTGCAGGTGATTAACTAATCACAATATAACATTATTTCAAGCACTACCACAGTACTTACCTGGCCGTCCTCGGCGTCAGTGCATAATGAATGCAATCGTAATCATATTCATATACTATAGTAGACATACGACATAGTAATCTAATTATCACATCCAAACAATTCATAATTCAATCAATTTACGTTTCTGGGAAAAACGTCATATATATATATATTGAAAACAAAAGCCCACTCACTGGTATGTCGACGGGTCGTATCCCCCGAGCCTAGTGTGACTGCGCTCGTCCGTCGGATACGTCTCACCTATACGTGAATTAATCGCAAAACCGTCAATAACAACACATACACGACCTACGTAAATAACTTTTCATACGAAGGTCAATTTTGGCATTTGAATATACCAACGCGACCTACACGACGTCACGATCGTCGTGATATTTTTAAAATAATTTTTGGACTGTTCACGCGCCCCCACGCGCCAGGAATGGCACGGACAGACGCGCCCCCACGCGCTGTCACGTGCTGTGCACGCGCCAGGGAATATTCCCTAACAGCAAAGGAATATTCCGTTGGAATATTCCGTTAACTTCTAACGGCGTCAGTTAACGGCGTTAGTTAACGGCGTTGGAATATTCCGTCAACTTTGACGGAATATTCCGTCATCCCCTACCTCAGGTCGCCGGCCGGACTGGTTTTTCCGGCGACCGTCGCCGGCGCCGGCGACCGATTCCGGCCAAATTTCAAACTATCCTATCTCCTTCATTTTTCATCCAAAATTCATGAAATTTATACCAAAATGCTCCAAATTCAATGTAGAACACAAATATACCTTCAAATCCTTCGAAAAACGTCTAAAATCTCGATGGGAAAATCCTTCAAATTCGGCCAACTTCGAAACCACCACCTCCGACGTCCATGCTTTGCAAACTAAGTACTCCGAGGTCCGTGGGAAGATTTTAGGATGACTGGTGATCTCCTTTTTGTCTAAAACATTCTGAAACAAAAGTACATGAATAGTGGCTCGAGTTTAGGTTACGGGTTTGAGTTGTTTTGAAGGTTTCCAAGCCCTAAAACTTATATAAACAAGCTCAGCAACACTCAAGGAGTAAGAATAGACTTACCTCAGGCCTTAGTTGGATCGCGATGGTTGTATGTGTGTATGTCCGTAGAGAAAAGTCGAGAGAAGTGAGAGAGAGAGTTTGAAAATGAGAGAGAGATAAGGAAGAAAACAGAAAAGATAAAAATGAAAACGTGGGTGTGTGCATGTGTTGCACACGTGTCGACATCAGCCCAATCTTTTTGGGTTTAATATTTAGAACACCCGAAAGCCCAATATCGTGTCCAAACATACCCGTTCACACGTAGGTAAGGGCAATTTCGTCATTTCACTTCAACGAATAGAAAGTTAGGGACGGGATGTCACAACCCTGGTCTTTGTCAAAACACTACAATTAATTTCAATTCGTGATTAATCCTTTTATTAAATTTAAGTTTGATTCTATCAAAAAATACTTATATTTTATGTGCAAATACATATATGATACTGTCTATATAGTTTGTATAATGTTGGTAAGAATATTGAGTGTTTTTTGTGTGCATACAGAATGGACAATGTGTTGTTGACGAATACGAAACATGAGACGTGGACATGGTTTACTTTATATGGCAAAGACAGGTTAGTTTGATTGTAATTGCTTTTTTTGTTTGGTTGAATTGGAAGTTAGTCAGCTTGAATTTAATTAGTACATGCTGAAATTACAGGTTTTGTTAATGCTAATGACAGAAATCAACCCCAGTTCAAAATGAAAAGATATGGTTATTTTTGTTGTTGTAAGAACTGAGAACTCAGTACTCTTTCTAAGTTTCCCATTTTTTAAATTAAGAAACATGGTTAGTTTTTTATACCTATTTTGTGATGATTCAGTAAGAATTGTTAATCGTTTTAATACATAATAGGATTTCTACTTTTTCAAATTCGTTTACATTTTTGTAAATTACTTAATTAGATAGTCAAATTTTCATGTTAAGTGTGTCAATATGCAGGGCCGGTCCAGATATTTTTGAGGTCCGGGGTGGTGCTATAAAATGTGCCATCACTTCATATAAAAAAGTATTTGTTTTCATACGTAAAACATCGATAAAATTATATTTAGAAAAATACTTTAAACTCAATAATTTAGAAACACGGAATAACTAATTTATTTTGTATCGAGAGAAGGAAACCAAAAAAACTTCGGCCTTACAAATAGACAGATTATGAGTTTTGTTTTCCTTCTGAACTTTTAAAGTGTTTTTGTATAAATCGTGATGTATTTTTTCTTATTTACTAACTCGTCAATATAAAACTAAAATAATAATAATGTTTTCGAGCCTTTAAGGATATGTATAAGTAATAAATGAACATTAAATTAAACCTTTTGATGACACGTAATATTATTTGTAAATTAGTCTAAAAATTTAGTCTACGTGTTACTCTTTGCTGAATATTAAACTTGAATTGGAGTGGATATCTAAAAATAGCAACCCACATAACTACTAGCTAGTAAATAATTAACAACTAAACAAAAATTTGTAAAAATTGAAAAAAAATAAACATGCATATAGTATTTCAAACTTAAGACCTCTTGTTAATTTTAAACAACAAAAATCATTGTTTCTAATTAAACTTCTTAATCATTTAGCCAAATTTTATAAATTTATATTGTTATAAAAAGAAATTTGTAAAAATTGGAATGTAAATAAGCACAAATAATGTTTTGAACCTAAGACCTCCTCATTAATTTTAAACAACAAAACCATCAATTCTAGTTAAATTTCTTTGTCATTAAACCAAATTTTATAAATTTATACTCTTATAAAAACATATATAAATATACCACCCTAATAATTTTGATGCCCCCAATTTTTTTGGGCCTCGGACGGTTGTCCTGCCTGCACTGGGCCTGGGTCAGGCCTGTCAATATTTTATCACGATGGTTTAATTAGATGACAGCGTGTCAATTATTGTCATGAATTGATCATCGGTTTGATATTTATTGTTTGCCCTATTATTGATTTTGTTGTCTGCTTCAAGCTTGATGTTCATGACTATTTGTTGAGGAGAAAATTACTTTCGTCTGCAAATGCGTTTATAACAGAAGGGAATGTTGCTACAGATCTAGTACGTAATTTTGCCAACCTTTGAATCATTCTCAACTCACTTAATGATTATGTTTTTAGAAAATCCAACTTA
Source organism: Crataegus laevigata (assembly GCA_963580275.1). Classification (NCBI taxonomy): domain Eukaryota; kingdom Viridiplantae; phylum Streptophyta; class Magnoliopsida; order Rosales; family Rosaceae; genus Crataegus; species Crataegus laevigata. The sequence goes on along the minus strand of OY756942.1, from coordinate 32,310,822 downwards.
GCATGCGTCAACGACATTTTATAATTATTGTTTCATTCCCCGGGATGACATGATCTAATTGTATGTATGTTTGTTTTCTTTTTAAAGATTTTTTATGAATATTCTACAGTATATATGTTGAGTAATTTTTGGTGAGTAAACATGTTTTAGATTTGAATATGCATCAATCGATGCACCAGAAGGATTCCTCTTTCAATGGTGATTTGTCTTTTGGGATATATTCATTGCAAGGACAAATGAGAAGCATTTGGAGGCTGTTGTTGTACCTTACATTGAGGTTTCTTCATTGTGTTATATTTGAATTTTGTTATTTTAGAAATATCTTTTCAGCAAAATAGAAATTTGTTGTTTTCTGATTTTTATTTCTTTCTACACATCTTTTTGTCATGTTTTCAAGGAAAATTTTCAAGTTTTATACTTTATATGCAAATTCTGTGTTCTTTTTGTATGTGCAGAGTGAACAGTGCGTTCTCTGCGAAGACAAGATAGGAGACAAGGTTTGCTCCATAAGCGAAGCAGAGGTTAGTTTGATTGTGATTACTTTTTTGGTTTAGTTGAATTGAGAATTGGTCAGATTGAGTCTAATTTAATTATTTGCTTACACATATTGAAATTTTTGGTTCTATTAATGTTGACGACGGAAATCAACCCGAGTTCAAATTAAAACAATATGATAATTTTGGTTATGGTAAGAACTAAAAACTTAGAACCCTTTTTTTTGTCTTTCCACTTTTTGAAATGAAGAAATTAGGTTACCTTTCTATACCTTTTTTTGCGGTCATTCACTCAATGTGATTAAAAGTCGGACATCGACCTGGTACGCAACTCACATTTTTTTCCTACTTTAGGGAATTTGTTGCTAAATTTTATTTCTCAATGTTCCTGATTTATTTTTTTATTTTTTATTTTTTTATTTTAGATTTACAGATGAATTTGGTGTTTAAATTTTCTTTTTATAATTTTGGGGGTTTTGTTTGACACACCCCGACTCAGAATGTCCACTTGGACTCCAAATCGAGTTGTGCTGGCCAACACCTAGATAGTGACGAAGCCATAAAATGTAGTGATGTGGAAAGTATGAAGAAATTTAAACCTAAAAGTGCCTAGTCAAGAGAGTATGCAGGTGAGCGGGATTGAACCCTATTCACACGTGATGTCAGAGCATAAGACAGTATAGTAAACAGGATGAGAGTTATACCACTAAAGGTAACCATCTCCTGAGATTTGCCAGAATCCTCGTATAAACGTAAGCACAGCTACTAAACCTGGAGGGGCAAAAAACAAAGTTGAGTGGGTCAGCAAAACAATGCTCATACGAAAACTTTTATTTTTGAATATACTAACATTTCGCCGTAAAACAAGTATAGTTTCCTTAAAACATACTGCGTAAGTATGTAGCAATAATACGATAGCAATATAACTAGAAATATGCCAAGTAACGATATATCAATGCCACAGTAGTATAATCAATATGTATAAGAATACGCCAAGTCATGATATAAGAATACGCCAAGTCATGATATAAGAATACGCCAAGTCATGATATAATCATGTAATAAACAATATAATTAAGTACTCATCCATCTAAGCTGACACACAAGTTCGAGCAGATAATATCTGACACGAACAAAACTGGGTATAATCAATATGCTCAAGTACTACGATCACATAAAAACTGGTACAAAAGCACATCACATACAAGTCGGATTGCCTAATGCAATCTACCCGACAGGACTGGCACCTAACCCGGATTCAAGATGAGCGAACAGTGCAATGTGAACATACACGTGAAGGACTCGCCTTGGCCCTGGGGCGAGTACTAACACCGGTGTAGCAAAATGAGTATGTATACAAGTATGTAAGAATGCCATGACAGTAATATCTCAACCATTTAGCAGCATTCATCACAATTTATCTCACAATATTAAGTATTTGGCAATATAGGCATAAAATGAAGTAAATACGCATTTATGGAAACTATAACATGTATAGGTATAAAATAAACTGTCCACTCACAGATACATAGTCCAATCAAAGCCTCCTAGCCTCGCTTAACCACGTACGTCCTCGGAATACGTTTCCCTATACGTGAAATTTCTAATTAACTTAGTTTAATAACACATAAACAGAAATGTAAATAAAATCTTCGTAGATTGCCTAAACATAGGGTTTAAATATATGAAATCGATCTACTCGACGTCACGGACCCACACGTGTCGACCACACACCGCCAAAAAGGGCTGCACTGGAAGCCACGCGCTGCACACGCCAATGGCTCATAAGAGTCTACTCGCGCCTACACTCCGCGAGTACAACCGTACTCGCCTTCCTCGCGAAAACTTGCAAAATTGTAGGTTTTTGGTCCAACTTCCAGAGCTCCAAACAAGCTCATTTCTCAACCAAAATCCGTGATTCAAAAACCAAAATAAAGTTAGGAATGTAGAGAATGGATCTACCTTCATAGAAAGTTCATGTGTGGTTTGTTTTGATCAGAAATTTGGCCTAAAAGTGGCCAAATGGCCACGGTTTTATATTTCCAGAAAACCTAAATTTTCTTCCTAACTTCCAAAATTGATTTCTAACTCGTTACTTAACCAAACTTGATGATTCAAAAGTCATTTTGAAGCTAAGAATATAGAGAACGAGTTTGTACCTAATGGGAGTCCAGTTGTGGTCAAGATTGACCAGAAAAATGGGTTGAAAGTGACCAAACGGTCACTGTCCTCGCCTAAAAGTTGTGTAGTTTTCACACTTCGGGTTTTGTATAAAACCACATTTCCGAAACACAAAAAAATGATCAATATAAACCCATAGGGATGGAATGAAGGTTCTAAAGGTTTCTCGAGGCTTACCTAAGCCGTGAATGGCCTGAAAATCGAAAAATTGAGACTCATCGAGTCGGACCTTTCGAGTTGGTGAGTCAAAACTCGTCAAAACCAGATTCCAATGACATGGTTGTGATCGTGGGACTGAGATGAGCACGATGGTGTAGTTTGTGAGTTCGATCTACAAGCTTTGAGGCTTGTTTATGGACTTATAAGGATATGGAGCATACGAGAGGGAGAGGGAGAGAAGAGAAAGAGCTTTGAATTATTTCTTCCTTTTCCTAATTGGGTAGTGTGACAGGGAATGGATGGGATTGGTGAGAGAAGAGTAAGTTGATTGGTGAGAGTGGTAAATGGAGGATGGTGCATGGGTTGGGTAGGAAAATAGGGTAGCTAGAGTTATTTTGGATTTCCTACAATAAAAAGAAATCATAACCTATCCAAAATAGATATTTTCGCACTGGTAAAATCTATGTAGCTTCGAAATAATGCGTGTGATTTAATTTGCAGAGCGAGAAAATAATTAAGAAGGAAATAAATACGTCCACATCATTTGCCACTAAGGGCATATCCGTCAATACACATACACAGGAGAAATTACATAAGAAAATTAGGGACGGGTCGTCACAATCTACCCCCTTATAAGAATTTCGTCCTCGAAATTTAAAATCATTTGTCAAATAAAACTCAAAGATAGAATGATCAAAATATATGTATGTGATGAAGAAATCAAGTTAGAATGGTTGTACAAAAGAGGAAATGTCGCTCCGTCGCGATTCAGAGTGCATTAATTCCCTTTCATGCCTCCAACTCATACTTTTCTTCTTTTTCAGTGCAATACTAAGTATAATAGTTTTGCAAAACAAAATGTCGAAAATATTTATATGTACTAATGTCCCGTCGAAAATACATACATATAACAACATAAAGTTAGAGTAGTTGTACTGATAAAGAAGAAATTGATATTACGGTCTACAGCCCACGATATCGACAACTTACTGTTGTCATGATAAGTAAGTAACAAATTCCCGAGGGTGCAATATTACCATCATGCCCCCATTGGGAAATACACAAACAACATCTGATCAAGTCTCTACCGTGTTCACACACTACCCCATTGGGTAACCACAACAATAAAACAATTCTATATTGTGAACTCTCACAATTGAACACTCGTTCATAAAACTCCTCTATCAAACAAGTGTTAAGTAAAGAATCTCCAAACTACGTCTTACAGTGTCTCAACCCAGACCAAAAATTCTAACCGCAGTTACAAAGAGTTCTATCAGAGATAAGCATGTAGTACAATAATGTTATCACTAAATAGCAAATAAGCGTAACATGCCAATAAGGTCTGAGTAAATCGTTAAAACTAGTCGTTAATTTGAGGGTGAAATGTAGTCAATGACAAAACTTACTACACAAGGCATTCGAGAAGGCTTCCCAAACAACTCGAAGGTAAAACATGCATCTTGATGAGATACAATAGTGACGTACCTACCACGTAATCAAACCATGAAGTCCGCAACTCCTTAGCAAGCAAATTCATAATGAAACATTCTCTCAAATTTAGTGAAAAAGTAGCTACGTCGAGGAGCTAGAAGAACACTCCAGAATTTGAGGATCAAAGCAAGTCCATCAAATCTAGAGTACGAGATAACTAGATTGAATGCATAACATCAATCACAACAATAGCTTTCGAGATATTCAATCACCATGGTAAGATTCGTCCATCTGAGCATTTGTTGGGTGATTGAATAGTTAATGGTCACGACTGCACTTCCACTATCAATGGTTTTTTTCCAGACAGTGCATCCACTTCAATGTTATACCAAGTGCAGTAGTGTAGACACATACCAAAGTTAACTAGAATGCCTTCCGGCACCAAGAGGTGAAAAAGTTGTCCTTTTGGACCAATGGAAAACGAGTTGACTTGCTAAGTCAATCAATAATCATCGTACATCACCAAAATCTCTGTATGTACAAGGAACTCGTATTAGAAGTGCATGGCGATATTTTTCTATCTCTATTCAGACATAGGAACAATTACTCAAATGATTCTTGCTAACTTGTAAGTATCGTCAAATTGTAGCTTGTGAATTCCGACTAGAATGCGATAAGACAAACTAGAGGTGTTCAAGGGTGGATACATCTTTTGCTTCTGTAATGGTAATGCGCTTGCACAATCGAGGTAATACACGATAGTGCAATCGTAGATGTTGATTTAGTTCTTCCAATGTCGCTGTCAAAATTTTAGCTCTTTCCAGACGAACATGTACTCCAGAAATTGTGGGGATGGCAAAGATTTTGTACACGTTTCTCCACAGAGAAGTGTCATCCAACTTTCGAATGAAGATGATGACTGTTGACCTTAGCTCTTAAATAAGATAGTTCGTTTCGAACAGTTTTAACCGTTGAAGAATAAAAATGATATTCCGGCATGCTGCCTCTATACCGTAGAAACATCTGAAGAACATGTCATTCTGGATTGCGATACAATCAGAGTCAACAAAAGGTGTAAAATATGGTAAGATGAGACAACGTTTCAGTTGTCAGAACTTTATTCATTTTCAACAACCTAACCTAAAATTTACTTCCATCAGTCGTAAATAAGAAAGGATACTGTAGCTGAAAAGACCGCCAATAGTTTGTCGATAAATCGACAAGATTAAAGATATTTCCGTTTTTGCAACACTTTGCGAGAATTTCAACCTTTTTCCTTTAAACCCTCTTTGGAAAAGGAAAGAATGTCATTTACTAAGATCACGTCTCCTAGGAAAATGCAAACTTAGCAATGATTACTTTAGGGGAATGATATAAAGCTGAATGTCGGTGTCCCCAATATTTGATTCTATTGGAATTCACGAGAGTCGCTTATAAGACCACTTCGAATTTCGTCAACCTATGAAAGAATTCTCGGGTTCCAAAAGTCAGTTGGAGAGTACAATAACTCGAAGTAGGACTAACGGTTTTCGTCGCCAACCGATTAAATTGCTGAAATCTAAGTACGACCCTAATGTCTGGCCTCTCACTTTTAAGGATAGGTTTGGAGTTCCCAAAATAAGGTAATTGGTTGAATAGGCGACAAAAGTCCTCCAAAAGAGTTACGTGTCGTATTCTCTTAAAGGTTCAAAAAGATGCAAGGAAAACTAGCGCAATATAGAGAATAGATTGAGGTGTACCTCACCTTACTAATTGGGGATGGCTTTGAAAGAACTTTAAGCAAGGCCACCAAGGGTACATGTCCTCGGATTGTATGATATTGCTTATTTTCTCTACGTCACGTGCTACAACGTTTTCGTAAGCTTCTTAAATTCGTTCTGCTCTTACATTTCCACGATCTAGATTCTTCGGCTCAAACAGCCACTGTCAATTAGTCTATCAGTCACGCCGCTAATTAACACGCTTAAGATATTTTAATATTGTTCGTTACCTTGAAATTGTGAATCGACATACTGGCATAAAGTATCAGTCCCAGATACTAGTACTGCATCCGGTATCAGAAATCATACCACCGAACATTGGTCAACGATCTCTGGATATCGAACAACATTGTCAATTAGTTGCGTCATCGTAAGCAGATTACGATTTAGAGCCCATACGAGTAGAAGCTTCAGGTAATTGGAAAGGAACTGGCCAAGCGAAGTAGTTCATTGATCCTAGAAGGATTTGATTACTACTTTTTGGATTTCTGATACTCCTAGGATATGACAACTCACACTCCCAAGCTTTTACTCACCCAATTGATGAGTATAACAATGAAAGGAAAATCTGGGAATTAGCGTTGGTTGAAAAATTCCAAGGCTGGAAAAGGTTTTGCTAAAGATCTACTTCAAAACGACTTTATCAAAAGTCGATCTTCCTCCTAAAGATCCAGCATGAACACTAGTATGTTTGAAGACATTAGTACCACAGGGGACTAAAAGTAATTGTCCCCCAGATGATCTTTCATCAATTGCTACCGCTTTAGCACCAGGTTGTTGCTTCAGACGTTTTTAGAGTCTTGACGAAGTAATATTCTCATGGGTTTTAAGAGAGAGTTAACTAATATATGTTACTAAAGAGACAAAACCATTTATGGTTTCGTAATTCGAAGGGTTGGTAAAAACAATTAGTAAAACCCTAGTGATACTCAACTCTTGATACCTTAGCCCGGCTGCGAGGCTAGCAACTTGTTTCTTCCAAAACAAAACTTCCTTGATAAGGAGATTCATCGTTTAAAATTCAAGGGGTGATTTCCAAAACGATTCTCTAAAATGACAATAAGTCATCTAAAGTGCCCAAAACTTGAGTAAAAGTTAACACATTTTTCGTGCTTAACGAGGTGGCAAGATTCGACACTTAGGTTCAAGAACCAAGAATGCTTACATCACGTGTGTGATGAACACAATACTGCCCAAACGTAAGCTCTGATACCAAACTGACACACCCCGACCCAAAATGTCCACTTGGACTCCAAATCCAGCTATGCTGGTCGACACCTGGACGATGATGAAGCCATAAAGTGTAGTGAAGTGGAAAGTATGAATAAATTTAAACCTAAAAGTGCCTAGTCAAGAGAGTGTGCAGGTGAGCAGGATTGAACCCTATTCACACGTGATGTCAGAGCATAAAACAGTATAGTAAACAGGATGAGAGTTATACCACTGAAGGTAACCATCTTCTGAGATTTGCCAGAATCCTCGTATAAACGTAAGCACAGCTACTAAACCTGGAGGGGCAAAAAACAAAGTTGAATGGGTCAACAAAACAATGCTTATACGAAATTTTTTATTTTTGAATATACTAACCCTTCGCCGTAAAATAAGTATAGTTTCCTTAAAACATACTGCGTAAGTATGTAGCAATAATACGATAGCAATATAACTAGAAATATGCCAAGTAACGATATATCAATGCCACAGTAGTATAATCAATATGTATAAGAATATGCCAAGTCATGATATAATCATGTAATAAACAATATAATTAAGTATTCATCCATCTAAGCTGACACACGAGTTCGAGCAGATAATATTTGACATGAACAAAACTGGGTATAATCAATACGCTCAAGTACTACGATCACGTGAAGACTAGTGCAGAAGAACATCACATACAAGTCAGATTACCTAATGAAATCTACCCGACAGGACTGTCATCTAACCTGGATCCAAGTTGAGCGAATGGTGCGATGTGAACATACACGTGAAGGATTCGCCCTGGCCCTAGGGCGAGTACTAACACCGGTGCAGCAAGATGAGTATGTATACAAGTATGTACGAATGCCATGACAGTAATATCCCTACCATTTAGCAGTATTTATCACAATTTATCTCACAATATTAAGTATTTGGCAATATAGGCGTAAAATGAAGTAAATACGCATTTATGGAAACTATAATATGTATAGGTATAAAATAAACTGTCCACTCACAGATACGCAGTCCAAAGAAAGCCTCATAGCCTGGCTTAACCACGTACGTCCTCGGAATACGTTTTCCTATACGTGAAATTTCTAATTAACTTAGTTTAATAACACATAAACAGAAACATAAATAAAATCTTCGTAGATCGCCCAAACATAGGGTTTAAATATATGAAATCGATCTACTCGACGTCACGGACCCACACGTGTCGACCACACGCCGGCTGGAGGCCGGACACCCCATTACGCGCCGCCACAAGTGGCTGCACACGCCGATGGCCCACGGGAGTCCACGCGCGCCCACGTGCCGCGAGTACAACCGTACTTGCCTTCCTCGCAAAAACTTGCAAAATTACAGGTTTTTAGTCTAACTTCTAAAGTTCCAAACGAGCTCATTTCTCAACCAAAATCCATGATTCAAAACCCAAAATAAAGTTAGGAATGCAGAGAATAGATCTACCTTCACAGAAAGTACATATGTGATCTGTTTTGATAAAAAATTTGGCCTGAAAGTGGCCAAATGGCCACAGTTTTATATAGGGGTGGTTCGGTATGGGATCCCATACCGAAACTCTTGTCCCGATTCCCAAACCAAAATTTTCGGGAATCCCAATTTCAATACCAATCCCAAACCAAATTTTCGGGAATCCCAATTTTCGGGAATCCCGAAATAGTTTCGGGATTTCGGGACAATTCGGGAATCCCGAAATGGTTTTGGGCTTTTGGGCTTTTGGACTTTTTGGACAAAAAACCAATATTGGGCCATGGCCCAAATCTGTCCACCCAGCCCAATAAATATGGGCTGCTGTAGCATCTGTCCGCCCAGCCCAATAAATATGGGCAGCTGCTGTAGCATCTGCCTATTTAGTTTGTACAAATCTATTTTAAAGCAAAATCTAATTCAATTGAAATCTATGTACAAATCTATTTTAAAGCAATAGCATCTGCCACTGCCTATTTAATTTGTAGTATGCATGAATAAAATAAATTAAGTACCAAATCCAAATCCAAAAGCAAAAATATTAGTTACAACTTACAAGCCAAGGTTTTAAAATAAATAAAGTAACAAACTCAAAAGCAAAAAAATTAGTTACAAACCAAAGTTTCAATAATTAAGTTACAAACCAAAAGCAAAAAAACAAAGCCTAAAATTTATTAAGATTGTTGGCCTCTTCGGCTCCTTCGGCCCCTTATCTTGTTGATGCTTGTGGTTGCTCTCTTCTTGTTGGTACTTGTACTCTTCCCCTTGATGGTTGAGCCCTTCCCCTTACAATGGGTGGTCGTGGTCGTGGAGGTAGTGGTTGTGGAGGTAGTGGTTGATTTTGACGTTGTTGAACTTGAACTTGAGGTGGTCGAGGAGGTGGAGGTGGCATTTCATTTTCTTGTGTTGTATTATCCTCACCTCCCAAATTAGCCGTGCCTAAAACAATAAACCACAAATCATTTACATTGAATTATAATCTAATAGATAATAAATACTAAGAAATACATTGTATTATCCTCTAATAGATAATCATTTACATTGAATTTTGAATACAAGCTTTGCATTTGCAACGCAAGAATAGGTATTGATATTGCAAAGTTTATGTACTGACCATTTAAAAGAAGAAAATGAACAAAGAGCCCTGAAATTCTCTGCCGTCTTAGGAACAACATCAGCAAAAAGCTGCAAATTTTCAGGAGAAACGAGTTTAGCACAACTGTATTATATCAAAATGCAAGCTAAAAGTTTCCTTTTGAAACAGGTCGAGCAAGCTACAAAATCCAACAATGGAGAGTGTCACGATTTTTACGTACCTCAATAACAATTTGTTCCACAGGGTCCCTATCAATTGATATATCTAAGAAGACGCGAGGGTTCTTTTTCTTGCTCATATCTTCCTGTCTCAAGAACATCAGGGCAAGAGAAGTAAATAAACATATACCGTTGTACAGTGTAAGCCTGCGTAACAATCACGCATAGATAAAAGTAAAATCTACATACTATTTAGCTCAAGAAAGTAACTTTGCATGTAATTCAGCAAAAATACACAAATTGAAGGAAATTTTTTTGAACAAGATATAGTGAAACAGTAAGCACAGATAGAAAAAAACCAAACCCTAGAAATAGGAAAAAGGAAATGCAGGGTTCTATTTAGTTCCAAGGGTTTGGCAATGATCTTGATATTGATCCTTTTCCATGCCGAACCCATAATTCGGATTCCGCTTAATGGTTTTCCATCGGCATTGCATTCGAATGCCAAACGTGCCCCAATTTCACAAACCACTCCAAGTTTAGTTCTTTCAGCTAATCATGGGAACCAAAATCTACATACCCTCAAGGGGAATCGTAAAACCTAAAACCTAAAGGTCCAATTACGTTTCTTATCAATCTGAAAACCCTAATTCTAAACTCTCGGATTGCATCCGTTACTGTGAAACAGAGTGTTGCAGTACAGGAACTATAAATCTGTAGGTGAAAGCTCGTATGAGAAATTGAAGAGTACCTGTTGGTTGAGCTCGACTCGGGCTGGGTGAACTCGGTTCCGGATCTGGAAACAAAATACGACGGCGGCGAGGAAGAAAAAATGAAGAGACGATGCTTCGCCGCTGCTTTGCTGTCGCAGGCGCTGCCGCTAAAACCCCCGATAGAGATCCTACGATTCTTCCCTATCTTGGGCTCGGTGAGGGAGGGGCTCGGTGAGGGAGGGGTTCGATGAGGAAGGGGGATGAGAGATCAGATGAGAGACGAGAGAGATGATGAGGGCTCGGTGAGGGAGGGGTGTGGTGAGAGATCAGATGAGAGACGAGAGAGATGATGATGATGAGGGCTCGGTGAGGGAGGGATCAAACGAGAGAGATGAGACGAGAGAGAGAGACGATGAGGAGGGCTGCGCGTTTCTCTGGATGGAGGAAAGAATGAACGGACTGTGTGAATGATGTCTGACCTAAAAACAAATTAACGGCATAGATTAAATCCAAAATAATCAACGGTTGATATAATTTTCTTATAATTAAAAAATAATATATATATATATATAATTTTTTTTTTCGGTTCGGTATGGGAATACTGAAAAATGGAGATGCAATACCGAATCCCATACCGAAAATTTCGGTTTGGTTCGGGATGACATCCCGAAAATTTCGGGAATTTTGGTTTGGGATTTTTTTTGGTTTGGGATCGGGATTTTTTTGGTTTGGTTTGGGATTTTTGGGATTTTTTTCCAGCCCTAGTTTTATATTTCCAAAAAACCTAAATTTTCTTTCTAACTTCCAGAGTTGATTTCTAACTCGTTACTTAACCAAACTTGATGATTCAAAAGCCATTTTGAAGCTAGGAATATAGAGAAAAAGTTTGTACCTAATGGGAGTCCAGTTGTGGTCGAGATTGACCAGAAAAATGGGTTGAAAGTGACCAAACGGTCACTGTCCTCGCTTGAAAGTTGTGTAGTTTTCACACTTCGGGTTTTGTATAAAACCACATTTTTAAAACACAAACAAAGGATCAATAGAAATCCATAGGGATGGAATGAAGGTTCTAAAGGTTTCTCGAGGCTTACCTAAGCCGTGAATGGCTTGAAAATCGAAAAATCGAGACTCACCGAGTCGGACCTTTCGAGTTGGTGAGTCAAAACTCGTCAAAACTAGATTCTAAGGACATGGTTGTGAGTGCGACTGAGATGAGAACGATGGTGTAGTTTGTGAGTTCGATCTGCAAGCTTTGAGGCTTGTTCATGGCCTTGTAATGATATAGAGCATAAGGGAGGGAAAGAGAGAAGAGAGATAGAGCTTTGAATTATTTCTTCCTTTTTCTGATTGGGTAGTGTGAGAGGGAATGGATGGGATTGGTGAAAGAAGAGTGAGTTGATTGGTGAGAGTAGTAAAGGGAGGATGGTGCACGAGTTGGGTAGGAAAATAGAGTAGCTAGGGTTATTTTGGATTTCCTACAGTAAAAGGAAATCATAACCTATCCAAAATAGATATTTTCACACTGGTAAAATCTATGTAGCTTCGGAATAACCTGCATGATTTAATTTGCAGAACGAGAAAATAATTAAGAAGAAAATAAATACGTCCATGTCATTTGCCACTAAGGGCATACCGTCAATATACATACACGAGGAGAAACTACATAGGAAAATTAGGGACGGGTCATCACATTGTTTGTGTGCTAGGATGTTGCGTGTGGCTGTCTTATTTCATTCTTTTTTGCTTTCAGAAAATGCTGGTGTTTGAATTTTGGGGTTTTGCTAAAGGTATATAATTTGCGGGGTTGAAATAAGTAACTTTTTCTTCATTCTTTATCATAGCACTATGGATTCGAATTGCATTGGGTGGTGTTGTTGATGCTGTATTCTCCATGGATATTTTGGAGGCGTTGCGTGATTTATTGCGTCTAGGCCGACCTTGCACACAGAGATCTTCACTGATGGTAAACTATTAATCTCTGAGATCTGTCTTTTTTTATTATTTCACATGTGTGGCTATTTATTGAAATTTGATCTGCCAAGAACTGGAGATAGTCTTTGTACTTCCCTTTTAAATGAATTTTAAGATCAGCTCCAGCCCATGTTTGTTTAACAATGTTGTATCATTCATTCTTGCTGAACTTGGTTTGGTTTTCTTTTGCTTAGGAATAGAGTGAGCAAATCACAATTGGACCAAGTCTTGAATGATGAACTGAGCCAAATCATTGAGGTCTCTTTGTCAAGTTAAATTTTCATTCATATTTTTTCTCGCATTAGTAATGCTCATTTCTTGACTCAAACGTTGCTTATGAGGCGAATGAATTTGCATAATCGTAAATATAATTTTCAATCCCGCAACAATATAATTTTTAATCCCACAGCAACGCGCGGGCACCGTTGCTAGTTCCTAACTAAACTAGAACAGCAACAATTACGTCATTTTTTGTGCTATGACCTAGTGGTACATAATCTCTTTACTGGGAATTTCTTTCTTATTTTAGAGGACAATTGCTCATTAATTTACTCGAAACATTCACTTAAGAAAACAATCCAGCAGATGAACAAGAAAATAGAACTGCAGCCAATCCAGAAAAGCAATCTGAAGACCTCTGAGCGGGATAAACCTCGTTTATACTGATCACGAATTTCCATAGTGAAGGAGAAGAAGCATGACGCAGTGATATAATACGCATGCAGTAGCCTCATATATGTCCAGACCAAAGATATACATAACATCGCGCACTCCACAAGGGCCACAACGTAGTTGCAGATTTTACAGCGGGGAAATATTATCCCGTCCAGTACTGCTGTTGCAATCCGCTTACTCTCTCCAAGCAGAATAAATGTGTGCAGCGTTACCCAGAAAACAATAATTATGATCAGGCCTGATATACAAAACCCTAGAAAATGATAGATCAGATTCATTATTTCCTTTACTGTATCGAATGTCTCGCTCCCATCCTTCGCCAATTCTACTAGTTGATCGCCGTGTTTCCTCGCCATTTCCAACCCCTTTCTCCCATCCCTCGCCAATTTAACAAGATCGTCGTGGTTTTTCCTCGTCAAAAGCAAGGCCTCTTTTGTATCGCTCGCTGAATGCGCTGTTAGCATATCTAACTCCCGTTCGAGAGCCTCGTCCAAAGCGGTGAGTTTGTTTGTATATTTAGCCTTCTTGTACCACTTGGGATTGTTGGAGCATTCGCCAACCAGCTCTACGCCATCAGACAAGGCCTTCTTTAACCTTTCTGTCTCCTTGTTTGAGATTTTCAGTTTCTCATTTCGATCTTCTATCTGTGGGATCAGTGACTCCAAACCGCCAACCGTTAATTTGATCGCTTCGAGGAGGGGGCTGAACTCGTTAGTCTTTTTTATCAGAGTAACAACAAGATTATACAGCTCTGAACACAATGTGCCTACAATCCCTCCTCCTATAAGGTCTCCTACTGCAGCCATTTCCTGTAAATTCTGGCAGAATATCGTAAATGGAAACTCTTTAGCAACGAGTACTTGAAATGGAAAAAGAAAAAGAGAATCTGTCTCAAATTAAATTGACCGAAACTATAGACAGTTAGATACCGCGTAGAATTTATACGAAGATTACCTGGTGATTCTCTTATGATCGGCGGTGCCGGTGCCGGTGCCGGTGCGACTTCAGTTGGTGTGCCAAATGTTGACGGTTAAAGCTTTTTGAGGAGAAATTATACCGTTCGTCCCGAGCTTAAGCAGACACGAGGCGGAACAGAAGACGGGAGGAAGACGAAAGCTTGGGTGAGGGACAGAAGCAAAGATTGCCGATATGGTTTGTGATTTGGGAAGAAGAAAGATTTACTGAGAGGGAGAGAGATTAGGACCATAAGGTTGCGGCTTGGTTTCTAAAACTGGGTTTGGTTATATAGAAAGGCTGAATCAATGAAGGGGGAGGATTATTGGTGTTTTGACCAAAAGAAAAGAGTAGGTGGCCGCAGTCAAAATTTTCCCAAAATTCATGGTCGTTTTTCGTCGATAAGCCTTGCTATTTGATGAGGTTGGTTTTTGGGTACAAGACTTTACCAATCGAACGGTTAGATTTTGTCACTAAAGTTTATGAACTGTGATGTCGGATTTTGAAGTTAAATCATTTACTAAAGTTATAAAGCTTCACTACCAGCGTTTGTATTGTTTTTACACTTTAAAATTTAAATGACAATGTAATTACCATTAAAAGATGCGAAGCGATTGCGCATATATATATATATATATATATATATGGAATAAGATCAAGGACAAACATTTTGATATTCTTTTTAAACCTTTAGATCACATGACATCCAAAAATTCTTATTTATTCATTAAATAACATAGATGTTTATGTGAATTTTAACTAACATTATAAATAAAAAAAGGCATAAAATCTAAAAGGAATTAAAAATTAAATTAAATGTAAAGAAACCTATGAGCGTCCAAACAAAAAAGGAGTAGTTCGCCACTGATTCGTAATCTCCATCTCCCTCTTTGCCGATGGGTGTGCAACCTCTGACATCTTAACGCCCTCAACGTCGTCCCCTCTGCCAGCGAAGGCATGGTAAGCCCCCAAGACTTTGGTAAATAAAAATTTGAAAATAAAATGTTAAACTAATATTACAAGTTTATAATTTTGAGGTACAGATTCCACCGACCTCGAACTCATCTCTCTGTACCTAGCTTCTGATGCACTACACCTCAACTGTACTTTGTAATATTTTAACCTGAATGAACTCTACTTTCTACCCCCCACTTGCTGCAATTGCCCTACCATTACACATTGTTTATAGCCCCGACCCACGTTTAAGTCCGATGATCACGAATCTAGTCATGTGTAGAATTTTTATATAAGTGACAAAAAAAATTTATTTTAGGTAAATTATATTTTATTCTTTGGATCAATTTCAACCTCATACAATATCATTAAGACATTTTAATTTCATACATTTATTTATTATTTTATTTCAATTCCATACATCTGTTAGAAAATATTAAGAAAAAAGGTTATGTTTTTTACTAATCAAGCTGGGGGTCAGAAAGGGTTTTTTATTACCAAATTATCAGAAAAAAGGGATTAGAAGAAGGAAAAAAAAAGATCAAGAAGGGTTTTTATTTATTTATTTATTTTTACCAAAGATCAGAAAAAAAACCAAGAGACGAAGGCAAAGTCTTGGGGGCTTACGCCTCCGCTGGCAGAGGGGACGACGTTGAGGGCGTTAAGATGCTAAAGGTTGCAGACCCATCATCCAAGAGGGAGATGAAGACTACGAATCAATAGAGGTCTATTCCTTTCTTATTTGCACGCTTATTAATTAATAAATAAAAATTTGAAAATAAAATGTTAAACTAATATTACAAGTTTATAATTTTGAGGGACAGATTCCACAGACCTCGAACTCCTCTCTCGGTACCTAGTTTCTGATGCACCAACACATCAACTGTACTTTGTAATATTTTAACCTGAATGAACTCTACTTTCTACCCCCACTTGCTGCAATTGCCCTGCCATTACACATTGTTTATATCCTCACCCACGTTTAGGTCCGATGCTTGAGTATAATTGGCACACAGAAGAGTATATTACATATCATTATATAAATAGTAAAATATATATGCTAAAAAGTTAAAAGATAAAATTTTGGATTTTTTTAATAACATCCCACAAATTCTTGAATACATCCCACTTAATATATAATGTTAAATGACTTGGATAAAATGACTATTTAAGCCCTATTTTTTCTCAAAAAAACCTATAAAAAAACAATTTGCTACACCCCAAATCATAAAAAATAAAATTCTAAAACTATCTTTAAGTTTATTTATAATTTTGTACACATCTGCACTCACAATGTCTGGTCATTATTTTTTTTTATTAACTGTTAAGTATTATGCAACATAACAGGCAAATATATATTCCGAAATATTCAAATCTTCTTTGAGATAGTTTAGCAGTATTTTTTTTTTCTTTTGCTAATTTTTTTTAAAGAAAAACTAATGAAAATGGCTTGAAAAGTTTTAGTTTTAATAAAAAAAAACATGTTAGAAGTTTTGTTTAATAAAAAACTATGTTATATGTTTTAGTTTTAATAAAAAAAACCATGTTATAAGTTTTGTTTAATCAAAAACCATATTATAAGTTTTAGTCTTTCTCCTTCCTTTCCTTAGGTTTTGCAATTTTTTTAAATAATGTGGTTGCAAACCTTCTTCTTTTTCTTTGAAACAAAAATATAGATCCTCATGTTATTTAATTTGTATTTTTGTATTATTTCGTTGAAATGTGATCGTTGTTATTATTCATAGTGTATTCGAGATACTGTTTTTCCATTTTTCTTCGTCAGTGAACTTCATAATTTGTTTCTCCAGAAAAAAATATTTGAGATCTGCATGCTATTCAAAAATAACGACGGACACTATTTCTATAATGTAAAAATAAATTATTTCTGGAATTGAAGTCACTGTTTCTGGATTTTGGTTACGGACACTGTTTCTGGAATATAAAAATAAACTGTTTCTGGATTTTAAGTAACATTGTTTATGGAATCTAATTCATTGTTTCTGGAATTTAAGTCACTGTTTCTAGAATTTAAGTCACTGTTTCTGAATTTTGGTTCTTTTCTTTCTAGAAACAGTGACTTAAATTCCAAAAACAGTAACTTAACCACCAAAGGGCTTGGTGTGGTTGCTGCTTGCCAGAGCTAAACGAAAGGGAAGGTCAGATTTCGGCCGGAAAGTTGGACAAACATTAAACGCTCATAACTTTGTCAATACTCAATGAAATCGAGTGATTCAAAAATGAAAATTGTAGTTCTCGAAGAGACGAAGAGAATGGTACCTTGCACGATGGCTAACTCGTTGTGGTTTGGCTGAAAAATGTCTCGAAAGCCTCGGAGGTCGCCAGAAACTAGGTAAGATTCAAATGGATATAACTTCTTCAATACTCAATAAAATATGGTGATTCAAAAAGGAAAGTTGTAGTACTCAGCGAGATGAAGATGAGGAGGTGGAGGGCCAAAGGAGAGCCCATGAGTGACTGGCTGGTGATCGAGCTGTCTGTTGGTTTGGTGGGTTTTACTTTGTTCTGTGATGGTTTTTGGTTAAAAAAAGTTATAGGATGGTTTTTGGTTAAAATAAACTTAGTTCAAGCCCTTTTTATTAAAGTTCCTTGTTTTTTAAGCATGCTTGCTGTTTATTTCTTAGGATGGGTGGGGGTGCAATATCATTCAAGCACGATTGCAGAACCGAATTTTTTTTCAGATTTGACATTTAGATAGATTAGTAAATTATGAGCGCTAATAAAAAAAATGATCTTCATGGCTAAATCGGTATTTAAACAAAGCAAGTGAATACCATCATCCCCAAACAAGATGCAAACACCTAGTCTCCTACGTTAACACGAGTCACCGAGAGGATATAGTTCAAGATGTTAAATAGAAGCAAAGGAGAAATCCAAAGTAGCAAAACTATCTGTTGGACAAAAAGAAGGAAACGAAAGATCATTCCATGAAAAATAATGAAAACCACATAAGCAAGAATATAAGCTCAGATCAATTTTTTATAATGTTTTATTTAAGGTAACAAATGCATCGACTAACAGAACTTTAATATAATAAAATTTAAAGAATGTGGGGTGTATGTGAAAATATAAGGTGTATGTTGAGAACATGGGGTATGAGGGTATTATGGAGAAGTATGTGAGATGTGTTAAGATAATTTTTAGTTAAAAAAGTAAATGTAAAGTGTATTAAGTATGTGAGATTTATTCAACAATATGTGAGTATTAATATAATAAGCCTAAAATTTTTCATCAATTCTATTAAAACACGTTATATATCAGGTGTGTTTCCGTTACAATTAAAATTTTCTCGATGCTCACGGATCTAGTCTTCCCTTCTTTTGGTCAAACACCAATAATCCTGCCCCTTCATTCATTCAGCCATTCTCGGTCCTAATCTCTATCTGTATATCTTTCTTCTTCCCAAATCACAAACCACATCCGCAATCTTTGCTTCTACCCCTCTCCCAAGCTTTCGTCTTCCTCCAGTCTTCTCTTCCGCCTCATTTCTGCTTAAGATCAGCACGAACGGTAATAATTTCAAAAAGCTTTAACCGTAAAAGCATCCGGCACACCAACTCCGGCACCGGCGACCAGTAGAGAATCATCCGGTAATCTTCGTATAAATTCTACGCGGTATCTATAGTTTCGGTGCAATTTAATTTGAGACAGATTCTCTTTTTCTTTTTCCATTTCAAGATCTCGTTGCCCAAGAGTTTCCATTTACGATTTTCTGCCAGAATTTACAGGAAATGGCTGGAGTAGACCTTATAGTAGGAGGGATTGTCGGCACATTGTGTTCAGAGCTGTATAATCTCGTTGTTACTCTGATAAAAAAGACTAACGAGTTCAGTCCCCTCCTCGAAGCGATCAAATCAACGGTTGGTGGTTTGGAGTCACTGATCCCACGGATAGAAGATCTAAACGAGAAACTGAAAATCTCAAACAAGGAGATAGACAGGTTAAAGAAGACCTTGTCCGAAGGCGTAGAGCTGGTTGGCAAATGCTCCAACAAGCCCAAGTGGTACGAGAAGGCTAAATATACAGACAAACTCACCGCTTTGGACGAGGCTCTCAAACGGGAGTTAAATATGCTAAAAGTGCATGCAGCGAGGGATGCGAAAGAGAACTTGATTTTGGCGAGGAAAAACCAAGGCCAACTTGTTGAACTAGAGAGGGATTGGAGCAAGTGGTCGGGAATGGCGAGGAAACACGGCGATCAACTTGGAGAATCAGTGAAGGACGGGAGGGAGACGTTCGGTGCAGTAGAGGAAATAAAGAAGCTGATCAATAAATTACTAGAGTTTTGGGTATCAGGCCTGATCATAATTATTGCTGTCTGGGTAATTCTGCTCATATTTAGTCATCTTGTAGAGAGTATGCGGATTGCAACAGCAGTACCGGACTGGAAAATATTGTACCGCTCCCGCTGTAAAGTCAGCAAATCGGTTGTGGGGTGGGTGAGGGTCAGTGTATTTTTCGTCGGGTTATTTTATAAGCTATTTGGGTATGTTATCATTGTGTTAGGCCTCTTCCTCTCGATGGCGGCTGATATCACTTTAGAAATTCGTGCTCAGCATCAACAAGGTTTCTCCGGCTCACGGGTCCGCAGATTGCTTTCCTCCAATGGCTCCCGTTTTATCCTTCTGGTTATGATATTTGAATGTTGTGTTTAAGAGACAGGAAGCCCAAAAGCGTTAAACCAGGTTGCATTTGCCCCAAGTCCAATCTTGAAGCCTGATGCAGATGAAAAGCCTTCTCAGCCAAGACATGAGCCACGTATTTATAACTAAAATGACAAATGTTGGAGACCAACCTACTATCAACCAAAAAGTACTTTTCAGTGGCATTACAAGTAAAAAGCTATCTTTTGTTTAGTGTAAAAGCTCTGCTTCCTTCCTTACTGTTGTAGTATCGATTCTCTCGTGTAAAACCTGTTTACCATCCATCCCTTTTAGCATACAACCCCTATAAACTCAAAGAGAAGTGGATGTAAGAAATTCAACATTGCCAAACAAGTTGAAATCTTGTCTGAATCTCTTTGTTTGTCCTTTAAATTAGTAGATCTGTCATCTAAATGTACTTTTCAGCATGTATTCAAGTTATATCCAGTTATTCCCTACTTAGAATTTCATGTGCATCCGAATTTTGTTAACGCAATAAACCTGTTTTCATTAAGAACAACCTGGAATCAAGCAAATGATTTAAAGGGCTCTAGACTCGCTCATTTCGAACATACAAGATTATGAACTAAAAGTCCTTGTTTACAAGGCAAGAAAAAGAACTTAATACAAACTTAACCCATCTGTAACAATCCTTTGATAAACAAGAAGTCTGACTTAAAACACACTTGTTCTACATCTGCTATACTGAGATAATAGTAGTACACCTAAACATTTAGTTAGTTTTGATTGCGAGTCTTAAGGCCTACACCTACACCTAAGGCACATTTCATAACTAACTTCAAGCTCTTATTGCAACACACCAACAAGCAAGAGCCCGACTACCAAACGTCAAAGTGTCAATCCGTTGGGGAGATGTCCTGAGGTCCAGAGACCTTCTCCAGATAAATCTTTGCCCGAACATAATTTTGGCATGCCCAGTGGGATCCATTTTCTTGTATGCCAAGAAGAAGAAGAAGGAAGGAGCGAACCTTCAGGTGGAACACAGAGTACGGGTCACCCCCAATGTTTACCAAGATCAGACATGATAGATCATTCAGAAGATTTCCCCTCCCTACGAGGACAAGCTATTCTGGAAAGTCCGACTTCATCTGAGAAGTCAGGAAGAAATGTGACCAATGAAGACTTGCAAGCCACCATGGTGCAAAGTGTTGAAAAGTATGGAAAAGATTTCTCTGGAGACCAAAGGAGAGGTGAGCAAACTCTGTTCTTTAACATGAAGTTTGCAGAGAATACTAGATCTGGAGTATTCTACCCCAAAAGATGGTTATGCTAGAGAAATAATGAGGGAGGCAAGCCCCGAGAAGGAACCGGCTATTCCCCTATTTCCTTTACCCGAGAAAGGGAAGGACAGAGGAATCTTTACACCAACCAGCAGGTCTTGTATCTCTACACCGCACAGCTACACGTTCGAAAAACTCTTTGGTAATATCTGCTGATTCATAACAAGAAATTTTACATGTGAGGCATGATAATCATGAATATCTCAGTATCCTAATTCTAAACAAAACTTATACAACAAACGCAAGACCTAAGCTCAATGTGAACAATTATTAATTGCATCCCAACCATATGACATACCGTGCTTCATTGTTAATGAAGGATCTATTTCGTCTACATATCCGATCACCTCTGCTGGTATTCCCGCCACCATGCTTGAGCACCAGAGAAAGAAATGTCACTTTCATACGATTGTAACTAGAGTAAATACATATTCATGAAACATTAGTTACGTTACTGCACTGAAATACCGAAATTACTTTCTACCTGTGTGGAGGGACATCTTTCAGCACAAGGGAACCAGCAGCTACCATTGCTCCTCGACCTATCTTGATATTCCCAAGTATAGTTGCACTGGCTCCAATTAGGCAGGTCAGGAGAGGGAGAGTTTGGGGTTTTGCTTTTCAAGGGTTTACAGAGGAGAGAGACGAGAGAGAGGGGGATCGAGTCGGGGAGGTGGTTGCGAAGGAGAAGACAAGGGGGATCGATCGGGTAGGGTTCGAGTCCGTGAGAGGTAGAGATTTGGTGGAACGAAGGGAGGGAAGGAGAGGAATGGAGGGAGGGGGAGTCGAAGAGGTGGCGGAGGAGAGGTTTTGGATTTGGGT
This sequence comes from Crataegus laevigata, assembly GCA_963580275.1. Taxonomy (NCBI): domain Eukaryota; kingdom Viridiplantae; phylum Streptophyta; class Magnoliopsida; order Rosales; family Rosaceae; genus Crataegus; species Crataegus laevigata. Next base: position 32,288,804 of record OY756942.1, on the reverse strand, counting down.
TGTAGGGAAGGGAAGGAAGGGGAAGATGGGTTTTGGGTTTTTTTTTTTAAATTTTTTAATTTTTTTTAAGGGTAAATTATTATTTTTAATATTTTAATAATTTTCTTAATAGAAAGTCGACCTCACCTCAAACCACGTCAGCATTTAACAATGAATTGATAAACAACTGACGGAATATATGACATTGTAACAAATTCGAAGATAAGGTATGCTATTGAAATTTTTTTAAGACATAGTATGAAACTGTGATTGACTTAATAATTAAGGTAGTTTTATATAATTTATTTAAAAAATTTTAAGCTGGGGTCATAAGCAATCAATGATCTTATATTAATTATTGCTATCAATGGTGCGATGGTTATTGCCATCAATGGACAAATTAGTGAGAAGTGTAAACGAGGTCTCTCCTCGTAGGATGTCCCCAAAGTGGTTTACTGGATATTGTTTATTACGGTTTTATCGTCGGTGTCTGAAGATTGTGTGCGGTTCGTCTGGGGACTACTTTCAAAAGTTAATTTTTATAATAAATTAATGAGCAGTTGTCCTCGAAATAAAGACAGTAAAGAGATTATGTACCACTGGATCATAGCAGCAAAAAATGACATAATTGTTGCAATCCTAATTTAGTTATGAATGTAAATGCGTAAATCCTATTAAGATTCTATACTATTTTTTAATTAGTATCTATTTGAGTTGTAATACCACTAGAAAATATAAGCACAATGAGGTATAAATAACACCACTGGACTCACCCAATTCTCTCCTCTCTCTTTGCTCGCCGTCCCTCACCTCTCTATAATTCTTCAGTTAAATAAACATACAACAATAAACGGTGCCGTATTTGGACTGACTCGCATATGGTGGTAAGACTGCTATAGCATATATCTCTCACGGTGGACCGGGAGGACGTGGCCGATGTCATCGTCGCGAGAGACGTAATAATTTAGGTTGGTAAGGGTGTTTTAGTAATTAAAAAGACAGCCCAAACTATCCTTGCACCCAAAATTTGGGTGGAAATCTTAGCCGAATTTCAATTGGATGATTTCACTTTCAATTATCAAGCCCAAAGCCCTCAAATTCTCAGGCCCAAAGACCAATGTTCTTTTTTGTATTCTTAGTAGGAGAGTTAAATTAAGGGAACTTTAACGAAAAGCTCCCGGTACTGTTCACTTTAACGAAAAACCACATTTTTACACTAAAAAGTCAATCCTGACACTATTCACTTTACCCTTTATTTTGTCCTTATCATTAAAACTCAAAGTTTTCAAGCCCTTTTCATTAGTTTTCCTATAGGAGCTATATGTACTATGTACTAACAAGACAAGAACTCGCTTGAAAGTGTTTTTAGAATGACTGAAAACGTTTCTGGCAAAATTAATTTTGGCGCCTTGGAGAATCTGACTCCAGATATAGAAGAACTAAGGGACAAACTACTCGTTGAATTGACGAGGGATGGGAGGAAGACGTTGTATGCAGTAAGGGAAATAACAAGCTGATCAACCAATTACGAGGCTCGTGGATATTTTCGTGTTTGTGTTGTATGTTTGTTCGGAGTTCTTCGGGAAGATTGCTTTCTCAAGTTAATTTTGACGGTAAACGAATGAGCCATTGTCACATATGGAAAGATTACATTGTTCACCCGCCAACAGGGAAAAATATGACAGACTCAGAACTCCTATCAGTTTCTATTCTTCTGATGCATTCAATACATTAATGCAGTCCAGTTTGACTACGATAAGATAAATAATCGACCCTCAACTACCTTCGACTTCTCCGCATCCGATCAGGGGATTCATTCTTTCTGGATCATCGGTAAGAAACTTGCTGCTGGTTCTCGCTGTTTGTTTTGGTATAAAAAAAGAAGATAATCTGGTGCTTGGATTAAAATCCCCAGTACTTTAAACCGCTCGTACGAGAACCTCAGCATCAGCATAGGTAGCAGAAGGGTGAACATGCTTAATGAAATTGTATACTTCAAGCTGATAAAATAAGTCGTCTTCTCCTCCGAAGACCGCAAACTGCCTTCACGCTAGCAATCTACGCCTAACTACATATTTCAAATGCTCCCATCAATTCTTCCTGAGCTCTGACCTCCTGAAAACAATTAGCAGATCTTGAGCGGCAAAGAATTAATAAAGGGACCAGTTTCTTGAGGGCCTATAAGATCAAAATTATCAGCCACACGAACCAGCAGGTCTTGGATCTCTACGCTGCACAGCTACATGTTCGAAAAATTCTTTGGTAGCATCTGCATATTCATAACAAGAAAATTTGCATGTCAGACATGATAATCATGAATATGTGATTACCTTCTAACTTTCTAGCCTAAATCTCAGTATCCTAATTCTAAATAAAACGTATACAACAAATGCTGAATGTGAACAATTATTAATTGCATGCCAACCATATGACATACCGTGCTTCATTGTTAGCGAAGGATCTATTTCGTCTACATATCCAATCACCTTTGCTGGTATTCCCGCCACCATGCTTCAGTACCAGAGAAAGAAACGTCAATTTCATGATTGTAAATAGAGTAAATATTACATATTCAGGGACATTAGTTATGTTACTGTACTGAAAAAAACCGAAATTACATTCTACCTGTGTGGAGGGACGTCTTTCAGCACAAGCGAACCAGCAGCTACCATTGCTCCTCGATCTATTTTGATATTCCCAAGTATAGTTGCACTGGCTCCAATTAGTGCGCCGTCACCTACTTTTGGATGACGATCACCAATTTCCTTCCCAGTTCCCCCCAAAGTCACACCCTGTTGATAAAAGCAGAATACATAGTTCTTCGTTAGCAACAAGTACTTTTCAGCACAACGCAAACCAACCCATAAACTGAAACAGAAACGAATTATGAAATTGACCTACATGCATCAGTGAAACTCTGTTTCCTACAACAGCAGTTTCGCCAATAACCACACCAGTACCATGATCCAACAGTATTCCCTCTCCAATTTTTGCAGCTATAGAAAAACCACCAAAGAGAAATTATTATAAAGGATAGGTTTACTGTCTACTTTAGATGCAAATTCTAAAGACAACAACCACTTTCGGAAAACAAATCAAGTTTTATGCTTAACGTTCAATTACTATATCGTGACAAACTTAATATCATGATGCCTACAGGTTGCAGAGAAGAAATGAGCATACCTGGGTGAATGTCCACTCCAAAGACCTAGGATAAAATGGTTTATAGATTAGAAGGAGAACAGAAAACCACAAACCTATAGAACAGTTATTAATGCTCAACAACGATACCAAAAAAGGAAACTACCTCACTAATTCGGCTTTGTAATGCCAAGGCCAATACTTTACGCCCTTGACTCCACAAGGAATGAGCTACCCGATGTACTTGCAAAGAATGGTAGCCCTGCAAAAGTAGAAGGCGAAAAGATTAATCAGAAAATAGAGTGATGGATGCTTGATTATATTATTCATTTTCATTTTCTTCGAAGACATAACTAAAGTGCAAGAGCAGAATACCTTGAGATACAATAGGGCTGAACAATACGACAAGCAGGCCGGATCACGGTCTTTAAATGCCTGATGAAACAAAATTGTAAGACCACAGAGTTTCGATTAGCTATCCAAACAGAAACATAGTCAACCATAACATTTTCGAAACAAACTTGAAGTTACCTGCACATCTAAGCGAATGGATCGCTGAATATCTTCATCATGCAGCATCACATCATAGAATATATCCATCAGTTGAGTTGCCAAAAGCGTCGGGTTTTGCAGTCTGTTGGCGAGAACAAACCCCAACGCCTGCTCCAAACAATCATGTGCCAAGATGCTGGCATACAAGAAGCTACTCAAAATTGGCTCCTTTTCTGCCTGAAATGTTTAAAATCCAAAAAAATCACTAAAAACCCACCAAACAAAACTAAATTCGAAAACAAAATAGTTAATGGGATTCCATTAATAACTTAAAAGCTTCAACCTGTCCTGTTTGGGACTGCTTTCAAAAGCTAAAAGCGTTTTTGAGTGCGTTTGAAGAAAAAGAAGTGCTTCAGTCATAGAAACGCTTTCTGAAAAAGCACATGACAAATGCTCATTTAGAAAACACTTCTAATTACTTTTTCGGGAAGTACTTGAACTTCAACATGTTTTCAACGAAAGCACTTATAAGCATAAGCGCTTACGAGCAGATGTTTTCCTGTTTAGCAGAGAAGTGCTTGAGCATTAGAAATGCTTTCTGAAAAAGCACCTGACATATGCTTATGCAGAAAATACTTCTAATTTGCTTCTTTTTTCCCGGAAAGTAATAGAATTTCGACGTATTTTCAGTAAAGCACTTCTGAGCAAAAAGTGCTTCCAGAAACAAACTAATTTTGAGTTTACTAAAAAATTCCAACGAAAAAATTGCTTTGCAATTTGTATTACCTCCAACTTGGCCTCTTCCCTTACCGCATCCCAAATCGGGTCGCCCGAAACGGAAGCGGGCCCAACAACGGAGTCGGACTTAGGATTCGAAATCCCCAATGCATAAACCGGAAAAACCTTCTCCAACCGGTACGCTGTGGACTCGGACCCGAAAAACCCGGGCTGGTCGTCGTCGTCGTCGCGGCGGTCGTCTTCCAGGAGAGAGAGGCGGTCGAAGAGCAGTTTAGGGAGAGGGATCCAGCTCTCGTCGCTGACGCAAGCCATGAGAGAGACTGAAAGAAAGGAGGGAGCTTTCAGGAAGGGGCCGAATCCCTCGTGGAGGTTAGAGAGAAGAAGTGAGGTGAGAGAGAGAGTCAAGGCGGTGTTCTGTGTGTGTGTGGCTGAGTGTTATGGCGCGGTCTTGGTGCTGTGATGAAATGAAACTGCTGCGTTTCGTGGGTTTTTTTTTGGTAATATTTTTGGCGTTAAATTGTCGTGGATGAAGGGAAGGGGGGAAGGGAGGATGGAGAAGACGACAGAGACGCGGAGGGTGAGAGCTTTCTTGAGAAATTTTGTGAATGGATGGTTCATATCATGTGTGGGTGTCGGTTTTAAATAAGTGGTGTGTGGAAGGTTTTAAATGAGGGCTGTGCTATCTATACACTCCTTTTTCCTTCTCACACGCTTTTATTATTTTTTATCCGTTAGATCTTCTTCAATTTATCCGATCCTACGGCCGAAATCCAAAAAGATGTGAGAGAAGTAAAAAAGGAGTGGATATCACACCTAGACCTGTAAACGGGTTGGGTTTATCGGGTTTAGGTCGGGTTCAACCCGACCCGTTAAGCTAACGGGTCACCCGAACCCAACCCGTTAAGTTAATGGGTCACCCGAACCCGACCCTTTAAGACCCGTTAGACCCGTTAACAATTTTTATTTTTATTTTTTTGCATAGAGTTTATTTTTTGTTATTACTAAAACATCCTCAACTAACGGGTGCTAACCGGTGTTAACGGGTCTAACGGGTTGACCCAAAGTGACCCGTTATTTAACGGGTTGTTAACGGGTTCACCCGTTAGCGACCCGACCCGTTAAGCATCCACCCAAATACTAATATTAACGGGTCGGGTCGGGTCGGGTTAACGGGTCGGGTCAAAAATGCCACCTCTAATCACACCCCTTAAATAAACAACTTTCGATTGGGCTAAGTTTATTTTAATAAAAAATTATGTTATAATTTTATTTAATAAAAAAAATTTAAATTTTAATAAAAAGTCTTTAAACTTTAATAAAATGACAAAATAACTTAAATCTCTACTAATTAATAAAACAGTCATTGTCAACTAAAATCTTATGAAATGACATGTTTAACCATCTAATTAAAATGAAACATGAATAAGAAATATGAACATAAAGGTAATTTCACACAACTAAATTTTGCTATTTTTTTCAAAACTTCACCTACATGTGATCCTAACACATCTCTAATTTATTTTTATTTTTTTAAAATATACTTCCCACTCTCACATTTTCTATCACTCTATTCCACTATCCTATTTCAAAAACAAAAAAAAAAAATTTCACTGCCCATTGTTTACATACTATTTTTGAAAATTACTACATTGTTTACACTGTTTATAAAAATTACTATACTATTTATAAAACTTACTATATTATTTATGAAAATTAACGATATTACATTTTTTTTTTATGAAACTTAATGCGCGCTGAACACCCATGTGTATGGATAATACTTTAGTACTGACCAGTCGTTACCCAATTTGCTGACCTTTTGATGTGGCCACTGATATTTTAACACGTCTTTTAAAAAAAATTCTCAATATTTGAGATTTTGCAAACCAAACACCAGCTATTACTTTAAATCCGTTGCCAAACACTACCCTTCTTCTTCATTCTTCTGTCTGCCATGGTTGATTCGTCGACTCCGACCACTCCGGTCACTCCTCTAACCTCTCTCCTCCGTCAACCACCCCCACTATCTCCAATCGTCGTCCCAACCCAATCCCACCTCCCTCATCGGGACCAACGCACACTTCGTCTTCCGATTGAAAAGGATAATGAGTTTGAAAAATCGGACTGGTTGGAAAAAGAGATGGGGATGGGCCAGTGAGGTTGGTGGAGCAGCCATGATCGGCGACGATCCACCATGGCAGTTGAGAAGGTGGCGAAATAAAGATATTGTTTGGTTGTACGTTTAAAGTGATAGCTCGATGTTTGGCTAGAAAAATAGAAAATGTCTGGCCATGTATTGTCCCACGTTTAGATTCTATGTTTTTTTCTTCTTTTTGTTTTTAACATTAAATAAAGTTATTAGATAATTTTTTGTTAAAATGTAAAGTTTTGAATTTTTTTTAAATAATGTATGAACTTTTTTTTTTTTGAAAAAAATAAGGAAATTTATGAATTTTACTTTCTTTTTATTTTGAGTTAAACAATAGCATTATTAGACAAGAAGTTAATTGGTAGGGAGAAGGAGAGTTGGAGGAATCAAACTCGCACCAAAATATATAGATCTGAATGTTTTCTTTAGTGTAGTGAATCGCCATTTACATGAATTATTAATTCATAAAATGAGAAACTAAATATGAGTACAATATTTAAAAATAATAAATAAATAAAAGAAATATCTTGACAAATTACTAAGCTATTATCGGTTATTTAATATTTCAAGAAATTAATAAATTTCATTGATCCCAATACTATTAATTTATAAAGGTTTAATTGTATATAAGTATGATGTAGGACTTATGGGTTGAGTAATGGCTTTCCGTAATTTTGTTCTTGAGAAATGTAACATCCCACATTGCTCAGAAAAGATGATCATGTAAGCCTTATATGTATATTCTCATTTCTACCTAGCACGAGACTTTTTGAGAGTTCACTGGCTTCGGATTGTATCATAACTTCAAAGAGCGAGTTTGGGCTAGAGCAATCCCAAGATAGGTGACCCACTGGGAAGTTCTCGTGTGAGTTCTCAGAAACAAAACCGTGAGGATGTGGTAGGGGCCCAAAGCGAACAATATCGTGCTACGGTGGAGTCAAGCTCGGGATGTGGTCGAGCCCGGGTTGGGATGTGACAATTTGGTATCAGAGCCAATCCCTGGCCGGAAGTGTGCCAACGAGGACATCGGACCCCTAAGAGAGGTGGATTGTAACATCCCATATCGCCTAGGGGAAAGGATCCTATAAGCCTTATATGTATATTCTCATCTCTACCTAGCACTCACTGGCTTCTGGTTTTATCGGAACTCTGAAGTTAAGCGAAGCGAGTTTGGGCTAGAGCAATTCCAAGATGGGTGACTCCCTGGGAAGTTGCTCGTGAGTTCCCAAAAACAAAACCGTGAGGGCGTGGTCAGAGCCCAAAGCGGACAATATCATGCTACGGTGGAGTCGAGCCCAGGATGTGGTGGCGGCCGGGGCCGGGATGTGTCAAGAAATGCTAAGGAAATTTTCTAAAAAATAAGACTCTTTATGTTTTTTTTGCCACCTTATGTTTAAATGTCAATTGTCGTGTCAATATTATAAAATATTGGGCTAAAACATGAAGTATTAGAGAGTTTATGAAGAGTCCAACTTAGAAAGAATCCCTTCAACATTTATCGTCGTCTATTCAAGCAATACCATGTGTATTAACCTTAAAAGAAGGTTTATGTATGATACTTAATTAAGTCAATGTATCTTTTATTGCGTCTGAAATGATTCATGCATAGGAGGATTAGGGTTTCCAAATAAACTAGTAACTATAAATGTTGAGGTATTAAACCATTCTCCAGAACATGTGTATATATGAACACTTCCTATACACATTATACCTTTACCTATCTTGCTCCCATTATTTAATGTGGTTTGATAAATACAGGCCCTTTAAGGACATAGATCTCTATTTTAAAAAAAAGAAGAAAATGAATTAGTTGTTGGACTCACTTTATATTGAATTTTAACGATCCAAACTTTTTATTTTGTCTATTTGTAAGTCTCAATTCATAGGTCAATCTTACAAAAATTCAATTCAATCTAAAACAATTTATGTATTTAACTATCACAATGAAATGTCATTGTTTCTTATAGAACAAATTGTTTAATTTCTTTGAATTCAATTAGATGTCTCAATATTTTCGAATTGGCTAATATTTTGTAAGGATGAACTAAGATGTGCAACTAGAAAAATAAACTATTCGGATCGTTAAAGTTTGATGTTATGTGGGCCCAAACTAATCCCTATTTTTAAGAAAAAAAATGAAAATTCATTACCTTAAAGGCCTCGTTGATAAATATATGCAAACTTGAAAGATTTCATCATTTAGTCATTTATGAACTAGGGTTTCGATTAAACACTCAATTCTCTCTTGTCATGATTAATTAATTGACAAACGATTTTCAATTCGGTTAATCATTTTTCAAAAATGAACTTGAAAGAACCTAAAAAATTAAAAATAAACAATAGTTATTATCTGTTATGAGGAAAGGGGAAGGTGCAAGAAATGTAGCTTAGATTCTCCGGATAATTTAACATAGTTCAATTACAATAATTTAGGAGAGGGGGAGTTTCGAACTCAAAGACGTATAGATGGAAAGCAAATATCATATCCACTTAAATATTGGATCACAAGCCAAGCTGAATTTGAACTAAGCATAGACATATTGCCAACGAATTTATAGTTGCCCATTAACCACTCGAGCATTGACCTAAAAAGAATCAATTCCAGACTTAATAATAATCCACCATCAACTTCCTTTCGCCCTACCCCCAGGGGAAATCGAATTCCCGCTGCCTCTATTTAGTATTTATTGAGACAATTCATACTAATGTATGCAACTTATCTTTGGTGGAATTTTAGTCAATTTGCTTCTAGCATAAAAGATTTGCCAACTTCAAGTATGTATCGAAGAGTTGAATACCACCACATCTTGACTCATTTTGTTCATAAAGTTGCGTTTACAAGTCCAAATCTCAATAATTTGGATCTTAGGGAATGAGGGCAATGATTGTCCACATATAATGTATTTAATTTATCATTAATTATTGCTGAAATTGATTAAGGTGTTCAAACAACTCATACAAAATAGTGATCGTTGTGTTGGAGAATAGAGTCTCATATTTTTTTAAATTAAGGGGTAAATTATGTCACCGATGTAAATGAATAAAACAAACTTGGTTCACTACTACAAAATGGACTTATTGTGTCACTGGGTGATGTCGCTTTAATATAATATAGTGGCGCATTAGACTGTAGCGACACTAATTGAATATAACGTCGGTTTTACTGTCGCTTATAAGTGTCACTAATATACTAGTGTCGCTTTTAAACCGACGTCAGAATAATTTTAATGTTTTTAAATTCTAGTGTCGCTTATAAACCGACGTAAGAATAATTTTTAATGTTTTTAAATAGTAGTGTCGCTTTTAAACCGACGTTAGAATAATTTTAATGTTTTTAAATTCTAGTGTCACTTTTAAACCGACGTAAGAAATTTTTTTAATGTTTTTAAATCCTAGTGTCGCTTTTAAACCGACGTAAGAATTCATTTTAATATTTTTGAATATTAGTGTCGCTTTTAAGCGACATAAAGTGCACTGACATGGGATACAAATAATAATAATTATATAACCCTAAAAAAATACTATAATAATTATATATATTAATTTAACAATTTTATACCCCTAAAAACTATAATAATTATATATATATATATATTAAATTAAATTCTAAAAAATTGGTGACCATTGGATTAGCTTAAATATACATATCATTCAATTTCTTAAGTGTTATACGTACAAAATAAATAAATTTAAATCTACTTAATATATATATATATACACACACACACCATTGAACTTGATGGGATACAAATTCTACAAAACTAGTTTCAACGATCCAACCGTCAAACTTGTTTGTATACACTTCGAGATCGCATACGCCAAAAATTACAAAAAACAAACATTCAGAGATCAAGTAACGGGATAAAACGTTTCGACGGTTATCAACAAAAATTCACGATTTAACGGTTATTTTAACTCCGATTTTGATGATTTTTTACAGCTACACTCCTTGACCCTATATGAATACAATGAATTAACTCGATCTTCAATTTCAAATATTTACACTAGTGGATACCAATAAATCTTATGTTATACTTAATGAAAGTATGAATAAACTCTTAAGTATTAGTGAATCTATCGTTTTGATGGGATACGCATATACATACAAGTTTGACGGTTGTGATCGTTGAAATTAGTTTTGGAGAATTCGAATCTCATTAAAACGTTAGATTCATTAACACTTATAGTTTATTTATACTTTCATTAAGTATAACATAAGATTTTGTGGTATCCACTTGTATAAAAATTATAAATTGAAGATCAAATTCATTCATTGTATTCGTATAGGGTCAAGGAGTGTAGCTGTAAAAAATCATCAAAATCGGAGTTAAAATAACCGTTAAATCGTGATTTTTTGTTTATAACCGTCGAAAAGGTTTGTCCCGTTACTTGATCTCTGAATGTTTGTTTTTTGTGATTTTTTGCTGATGTGATCTCGGAGCATATACATACAAGTTTGACGGTTGTGATCGTTGAAATTAGTTTTGGAGAATTCGTATCTCATTAAAACGTTAGATTCATTAACACTTATAGTTTATTTATACTTTCATTAAGTATAACATAAGATTTTGTGGTATTCACTTGTATAAAAATTATAAATTGAAGATCAAATTCATTCATTGTATTTGTATAGGGTCAAGGAGTGTAGCTGTAAAAAATCATCAAAATCGGAGTTAAAATAACCGTTAAATCGTGATTTTTTGTTTATAACCGTCGAAAAGGTTTGTCCCGTTACTTGATCTCTGAATGTTTGTTTTTTGTGATTTTTTGCTGATGTGATCTCGAAGCATATACATACAAGTTTGACGATTGTGATCGTTGAAATTAGTTTTGGAGAATTCGTATCTCATTAAAACGTTAGATTCATTAACACTTACAGTTTATTTATACTTTCATTAAGTATAACATAGGATTTTGTGGTATCCACTTGTATATATATTTTAAATTGAAGATCGAATTCATTTATTGTATTCATATAGGGTCAAGGAGTGTAGCTGTAAAAAATCATCAAAAATCAGATCAGATCCGAACTTTTAGCCATAAATCCATGAGGTTCGACATAAGTAACTTATATTGGTACTTCTAAATTGTTTGATAAATAATCCTTTGATCAAATCATAATGCTACTGCAGTTTTGCCAATACCAAAATATCTACTTGATAATTTGATAATTCAAAGTTTATTTTCTACTGACCCTATATGAATACAATGAATGAATTTGTTCTTCAATTTAAAATATTTACACTAGTGGATACCACAAAATCTTATGGTATACTTAATGAAAGTATAAATAAACTCTAAGTGTTAGTGAATCTTTCGTTTTGAAAGTATAAATAAACTCTAAGTATGTGATGATATTTTATAATAAAATTATATTTATGTTTTTTATTACGTATTTTATTGAAGTTAAATTTTATTTATTAAAATCTTAAAATGTTATAAGAAACAACACAAAAAAAAAAGCTGATTATTTTTTTTCTTTGGGTTAAATATTAGGTGGGAACTGTATGGATATCTTGAGGAAATTTCCCAAACATTAGGGAATTTTGGGCGGGAAATTTCCCAAACTTTGGGTTTAATTGAAAAATTCCCGGTTTTTTTGCACGGGGAAATGGATTGGAAGCAGCAGTCTGTCAGAGTTGGTGTCGGTTTTAACCGACGCAACATCAGATTATTTCGACGCCACATCCAATCGCACTGACATGTCAAAAGTGTCAGGCCTTTCAGTGCACTCAATGTCGGTTTAATCCGACGCGAACTCAGCATATTTACGCCCCTTCCTTCCCCATTTCATCCGTGCCTTTGTTTCTTCCCCAATTTCAGTCTCTCCTTCCCAATTTTGTCTGTGCGTCCATTTCTTCTTCCGTTTCAGTTTTTCTACTTCGTCTGTGCGTCCCGCACAAAATTCTACAGCAGCACAACAGCAGAGATTGAAGGAGGAGAACGCAGCTCCTTCTTCGCAGCCACAACAGCAGTAGCAGCGCCGTTTCAAATTCAACAGAGTCCAGTCCTTAATTCAACCCATCAACCCTCCCATTCAATCTCTGGTAATGTTTTCAAGCCCTGCATGTTCGAATCGACTTGGAATCCAAGGTCTAAAACACCTGTAATTTTCTGTTCTTTAATTCTAGCACCTGGCAATTTCCTCTGGCGGAACTCCGACGAGTTCTAAATCAAACCTGTCCCAAATTATGAAATTTCTAATATGAGGTAATGTCTTTTTGCATCTCGGATTAAATATGGGTTCGAAATCTAGGTCTCTAACCTTTGTGATTTGTTCTTTACCCCAGGTTCTGATTTGGAGCTCCGCCGAGGAACTCGGTAATGTTGAGGGTCCTCTGAGCTCGAATGGGTTCTCATTAAACATTTCATGCTTTGCATGTTTGAATTTACCTAAATTTGGAGGTGCTAACCTATGCAAAACTTTCGTTGATTCCCCAGAATTGTTCCGGCAACACCTGTTATTGAACTCCCATGGTATCAGAACATCCGATGAGTTATAGATTAAATCCGCTTTAGAACCATGAAATCCTGCAGCGGGTTAAGGGCCTAAGAGAAGGTGAGGATAGAGAGAGGGTGAAGAAGACGATGAAAAAGAAAGAGTTCTGGAAAGGGGAAAAAAAAAACCAATTATTAGGTAGTGTCGCTTTCAACCGACACTACATTTGATATTTTAAATTTTTTCTTGGTACTTCACTGATGTGAAGCTTAGTAAAATATTTTTTTTAATAGAACTACTGTCGCTTTTAAGCGACATTAAGTTAGTATTTTGTTTATTTTAGTAATGTAGTGTCGGTTTAAAGCGACACTACATTTGATTTATATTTTTTTTAATAGAACTAGTGTCGCTGATAAGCGACGTGAGTTTAGTATTTTACTTATTTTTTTAATGTAGAGCGACACTAATTTTGATAGGTTAATTATTATATATTAAATAATGTCGGTTTAAACCGACGTCTGATTGTCTGAGGATGTCGCTTTTAAGCGACGTAAGGGCCTATGTCGCTTTCAAGCGACGCTGTTGTTCTATTTATTTAATAATACTTTCCTTCTTAGTGGCGGATTAAGGTGGATAAGCGACGCCAATACCCTTTTGTGACGGTAGTATTAGCGTCGGTTTAATTAAGCGACATTGCATGATTTAATGTCGGTTTATTGCAAATAACCGACATTAAGTGGCTTTTTTTGTCGGTTTAATAGCGCCACTGTTAGTCTCTTTTGTAGTAGTGGTTGCAAGTATGCAAAATGATGAATGTCGTGTCTTGGTGATGTGTTTTGTGACGAAAGGCACTATCATATCACCAATTTACTACGTGATTATATATATATATATATATATATATATATATATATATATTGAGTGGATAATATACTGCTTGAGCACGTGTCAAGTATTTATTAGACGTAATAAATATTACTGATTGCATTGGAAATTCTATGTCTAGTGAAACTGGATTTGATAAATTATTGTAAGAGCGACAACCCTTTCTCACTGCAAAACACAAGTCGACAAGTTAAGTGAGTAGGACGAGCGAAGTCTCTACAACTGAGTTACTAAATAGGAGTAGGATTCTCTCCCCTTCTATTATCATCTCCTTCCTTCCCCTCCTCTCACACTTTTCATTTTTGTCTTTTTGTCTATATAAAAAAAAATTCAAAACAAGATGTTAACGAGGCTTAATCCAACTCCTACTGAATAAACACAAGGCAACAAGTTAAGTGAGTAGGATGAGCAAAATCTCTGCAATTGCGTTACTAAATAGGAGTAGGATTCTCTTCCATTGTATTACCTTCTCCTTCCTGCTTCTCTTCTCACACTTTTCTTTTTTGTCTTTCTCTATATAAAAAGTTCAAAATAAAATATTAACGTGACTTAGAGCAGTTCCAGCCCAGCCCTTTAGGCTGCCACCTAACCCAAGCCATGCCACAGGGCGCCCTAAAACTGACAGAGGAAAAGGACAGCCCATCTGATGTCATGCTGAAGCCAGAGTGACGTCGAAGGGCCTTTTTTTTTCTTTTTGTCAGGCAAGTAGGAAGGACGTGTGATTGGGCGCGTGTCGCTGAGAAAAAAGCAAAGTCGAGCCCGCTTGCGTAAGCGCACTAAACCCATCTGACGGGAGGCTACGTGGCCAGTCCGCAGTCGTTGGATTTCCAACGACTAGTTTTCTAGACCATTGGATTTCCAACAGTAAAAAAGAAAATTGAATTTGAAATCCAATGGCTAGTGACGTGGCTTGATTTGGACCATCCAATCCATAGATCAACGTTCCACGTTTTTCCCCATAAATTAAAAAAGAAGGCACAATGGTTAGAATTATGACCGTTTGCCGCATGTCAACGTATAAGTTGTTGGATTTGATTTTTTTTCAAATCCAACGATCCATATTAATTAACTAAATTAAAATTAATTAAAAAATATTTAAAAAATGTTAAAAAATACATAATGTTTTTAAAAAAATTATTTATTTATTCTATAAATACCTAACCCTCATCTTCCACCTTACTCCATATTTCAATATTTTCAATACTTTCTTTCAAAGCTTTCATATACTTTTTGTGTGAAAAAAAAAATACCAAGAACTTCATCCTTTCTTCTTTTGTCCATGTAAACCTTATATCCCTACATCCATCTTTATTGTTTTCAAATCTTGAATTCTTACAATGTCTTCTTCAAGAAGAGTGTATAAACAGTTTGAGGAGCAATAGAAAAGATTGTTGGCATAACAAGAAGAATTGGTCAATCTCGAGGAAGGTGGAGGTGGCGATGAGGCTTTCGCAATGGAGGAGGATGAGGATGATGACCATAGAAGGCAGAGGGCCTCACATTCCCGTCGTGTCATGGAATGTCTGGTTATGATGACGATTGTCCAGTTAGCTGCCAGAATGTTTGATGTCGAGGCACTTCGATCCATCATGATGATGTGTATCATTCTCCACAACATGATTGTGGAAGATGAGTATGATTATGATGCCGTCGACGAATATGAGCCAAACACAATGAGCAACTCAATAACACGTATCTATTGTGCTCATGACACCACCAAAGACCTCGTGCAACATGAGCCATCGGAACGAGATGGACGTTACAATGACTTGATCGTTGAGCGATACACTTCATTGCAAGAGCCATACTAGCATTGTAACCGTCAAAGTGAATTGATTGAGCACCAATGGGGATTGCAACAAGGTCACGATAATTAAAAGTAGCTTGGGGTGGAAAAATAAAGTTCTTAGTTTATTTGGTGTGTTTTTTTAAGTTTATTTGATGAGTTTATGTAATTTTATTATGAGAATGACATGTGGCGTGACGAAATTAGTTAAAAATCATATCCGAAATTAAAAATATTTTTATTTATTTATTATTTTATAAAAAATTTAGTAATATTTTAAATAGACTGGGTGCCAACGCATTTTGTAGGGGTGTAGATCTTTTGTGTTAGTGCATTTTTTAGAATTTGTGCCAGCACATATTTTAGGAGTGGAAATACATTTAGCCTATTACTATTTATTGAGATTTATTATTATTCATTGAATGGATTAAATAGACTGAATGCTAACGTAATTGTTTAGCAGTAGACTTGCTCTTAATTCTACTCCTACTGAATAAGCACCGTAAGAAGAGGCACGTGAATTAAAGCCGAAAAGGAAAGGCACAAAGGGAATCAATTGGGACACGGACATTCCCCAATTTGTATATGGCCATGTACACGGCCAGGGACATTCCCCTCTCTCTATATATTCATTGTTCTTGATCTATCAGATCAGAGGGTACTGGTATTTGAATTGAATTCCTCATGCTAATATAAAAATACATTTTTGATGATGCATTTCCGACTCACCCACAGAAACTTGTCAGCATCTGTAGGCCCAAAAAGTTGGGGATTGGATCCTCTCCTGAGCTTGGGCTCAGGATCCTCCTGACCGACACACAATGACCGTTGGATTTTGATCCAACGGCTACAAATAGATGGGTCCTCTAAAAGTTATAATAATTGTAGCCGTTGGATCAAAATCCAACGGCCCTTGTGTGTCGGTCAGGAGGATCCTGAGCCCAAGCTCAGGAGAGGATCCAATCCCAAAAAGTTGAGCGGATTAGAATTTTATGTTATGGGTTAAATTTAGAATTGAGTAAAATGACGTTTTAAAATTCACACAGTTGACCCTATTTAGTGAATTTTTTTTAATTATTATTGTTGTTGTGTTAAATTCAACTCTTCTTCTAATACCGCTTGTATAAATAAATTAAAAAAATTATATGAGATTAAGAGTATAATTGAATTCGTATTATCTTATCAAATCCAATTTATTAATTATTTCTTCTATGTGAGAGGAACTCCTAGCTTTAATTATTATAAATAAAATTAGACTTTTTAATTCTATTGATTCATAATTGTTATGGCTCCATAGATTAGAGAGTATGATTGGAGTAAAATTTTATAGGGAGTTTCTAAAATAATTTTGAAGTCTTTTTAGCTAAATTTGACTTAAAAATGGGGAACCTACAACCATATAATTCCTAAATATAGAGACAAAAGGCTTCTAATGGGTCGAAAATGAATTCCTCAAAATATCTCAACATAGGGACTCGCCGGATACCTCAAATAAATCCTCAAATATGAGGACTATATATAAGAACTAAAAAAGTAGACCCCTTGTTGATTTTGAGTGGGAAATGAATACTGCACAACAGCTGCTCTTTTTGGTTTTTGAACCCACCTATGTTGGATTCTCATTTTGATTTTTTCTCGTAGCTTCCTTTTCTTTCTTTTGTTTGAATAGTTGGAAAACCAACGGTAGAGATATCTTTTGGCTCATATTCATGGCTACAATGCTCCATCGAAACTAGAAGGACTTCCTATTGCAGATAATACTTCTTAGGAACTATTCCTTTAAAGTTCCCAAATGAATCATCAAAGTTGGCGGTGGTAGTTTCTAAATGGAGACTTCCATAGAAGGTGCTCTTACTACATACCTATGGTGCAAGCAGAGTGTGCCTTGTAGAGGTCCAACCAAACTCGATCTCTTTTTATAAAACAGATCATTTTATTGTCATACTTAATTACAAGCTAACGCTATTAGACTCGAGGTAAACATCTAAAAATACCTCTAAAATGGAATTAGGCTTTTTTTATTTATTGCAATGTCTTTATGTTTATAGCACTAATCAGGGCCGGTCCAGAGATTTTTGAGGCCCGGGGCGACGCTAAAAAAAGTGCCCTAACTTCGTATAAGAAAATTATTTATTTTCACACGTAAAACATCAATAAAATTATACTTAAAAAAAAACACTTCAAACTCAATAATTTAGAAACACAGAAAGACTAATTTATTTTGTATTGAGAGAAAAAAACAAAAAAAACTCTGGGCTTACAAGTAGATAGATAATGAGTTTTGTTTTCCATCTGAACTTTGAAAGTGTTTTGTATAAATCATGAGGTGTTTTTTTTCTTATTTACTAACCTTGTCAATATGACTAAAAAATAATGATGTTTTCGAGTCTTTAATTGATATGTATTAGTAATGAATGGGCATTAAATTAAATATTTTGATAACACATCATATAATTTGTCAATTTGCTCTAAAAATTTGGTTTACGTATTACTCATTATTGAAGATTAGACTTGAATTGAAATGAATATTTAAAAATAATAACCCACATAGCTACTAGCTAGTAACTAAAAATAAATTAACAACCAAACAAAAATTTGTAAAATTGAAAAAAACAAACATGTGCATAGCGTTTCAAACTTAGGATCTCTTGTTAATTTTAAACAAAAAAAGCCATTGCTTCTAATTAAACTTCTTGATCATTTAACCAAATTTTATAAATTTATACTCTTATGAAAAGAAATTTGTAAAAATTAGAAAGTAAAAAAGACATGTGGTGTTTTGAACCCTTGACCTCTTCATTATTTTCAAATGACAAAACCATCACTTCTAGTTAAATTTCTATGTCATTGAACCAAATTATATAAATTTATACTTATATGAAAACATATATAAATATATCGCCCTAATAATTTTGGTGCCCCCAATTTTTTTGGGCCCCGGACGGTCGCCCTGTTTGCACTGGGCCTGGGCCGGCCCTGGCACTAATGAGTAAAGGGGACCCCAAATGATGAACATCCTGAATAAAGGATTAGTCAACGAATCATCGCAAAAGTGGCGCCTTTTCCCGCGCCAATTCCCTGCCCCTGCTTTCCCTCCTCGTCGGCCTCTGCTTTCGGTCCAGCCGTCCCCACGCTCCCGGTCCCACCATCATGAACAGTCCTCACCAATTGTGGCCCACCATTCTCTATCACTTTTCCAACTTTTCCCATTGAACCAGATGTGAGGATTTAACTAAAGAAAAATTAATAAAAATGATTTGAAAATTTTGTGTCACATCCCGGCCCAAGCGGGATCACTTCCCGGGCCCGCTCCACTACCGTAGCACGATATTTTCCGTTTTGGACCCTGACCACGCCTTCACGGTTTTGTTTCTGGGAACTCACGAGCAACTTCCCAGTGGATCACCCATCATGGGAGTGCTCTAACCCCCTTCTCGCTTAACTTCGGAGTTCCAACGGAACCCAAAGCCAGTGAGTTTCCAAAAGGCCTCGTGCTAGGTAGGGATGAGAATATACATTTAAGGATCACTCCCCTGAGCGATGTGGGATGTCACAATCCACCCCCCTTTGGGGCCCGACGTCCTCGTCGGCACACACGCGGCCAGGGTTAGGCTCTGATACCAATTCTCACATCCCGGCCCGGGCGCAGCCACCTCCCGGGCCTGCTCCACTACCGTAGCACGATATTGTCCGCTTTGGGTCCCGACCACGCCCTCACGGTTTGTTTCTGGGAACTCACGAGCAACTTCCCAGTGGGTCACCCATCACGGGAGTGCTCTAGCCTCCTTCTCGGGAAGTTGCTCGTGAGTTCCCAGAAACAAAACCGTGAGGGCGTGGTCGGGGCCCAAAGCGGACAATATCGTGCTACGGTGGTGGAGCGGGCTCGGGATGTGGCTGCGCCCGGGCCGGGATGTGACAATTAAGCCAGTGAGCTCCCAAAAGGCCTCGTGCTAGGTAGGGATGAGAATATACATTTAAGGATCACTCCCCTGGGTGATGTGGGATGTCACATTTTGAGTTTTAACGATAAAGAAAAAATAAATAGTACAAAGATTGACTTTTTAGTGTAAAAATGTGGTTTTTCGTTAAAGTGAACAGTACTATGAGCTTTTCGTTAAAGTTCTCTTTAATAAATTCTTTAATTGTGTTCGTTTATTATAAATTGTGCGGTCATTTTTCGTCAGATACTATTTATATTCAATTTTAAATAAAAAATTTAAAATAAATTCTGACAGCACGATTTACGATAAACGAACATAATTAAAAAAATATTCGAAAATGATCCTCATAGTTCCCCATTAATTAATAAATTAATTTTTAATTAAAAGGTAATTATTCTCCAGAATCTCATAATTCTGTCACTCTCTCTCTCCTCTTTCTGATTCGGCGTCGTTTCCCCGCAAATGGCTACTCAAATCGCATAAAGACATCACCACCATCAAATCACGACTTCTCAAAACGAACCCCACACCCACTCCCACCTGGACCCCCCAAGTCGCCGCCATGGCCCGCAGATCCGTGCAACTCCTCCGCCACCTCCTCCCGAAAGCAACCGCCCCACCTCTCTCCCCCACCTCCAACCCAACCCGATCCGTAACCTACATGCCCCGCCCCGGAGACGGCGCCCCTCGCGCCGTAACACTAATCCCCGGCGACGGCATCGGTCCTCTCGTTACCAACGCCGTCGAGCAGGTCATGGACGCGATGCATGCGCCAATCTACTTCGAGACCTTCGAGGTCCACGGCGACATGCCGAAGGTTCCGGATGAGGTGATGGAGTCGATCAAGAAGAACAAGGTGTGCTTGAAGGGCGGGCTGGCGACGCCCATGGGCGGCGGCGTGAGCTCTCTCAATTTGCAGCTGAGGAGAGAGCTCGATCTCTACGCCTCCCTCGTCAACTGCTTCAATCTGCCGGGGCTGGTTACGAAGCACGAGAATGTCGATATTGTCGTGATCAGGGAGAATACCGAGGGCGAGTACTCTGGGCTCGAACACGAGGTCATTCCTGGCGTCGTTGAAAGCCTTAAGGTATAGTTAAATCACTGGGACTTTTGGATTTTTTAATTCAATTATATTTTTGGGTTTTGTTGTTATTTGATTTATTTTTTTATTATTTGGTTGAATTTTGTTGTTTTCTAGTTTAATTACCTATGTTTAACACTAATTGGGAATGTAATCATGATTAATATATAATGTGAGGCATGAAACTTGACACGTTTGGCAAATGGTAGTGAGTAAAATTATACTCTCCTGTGACTGATTGTTGGTATTGCACCACCAACCTGTGTGGGCCCCTCCCACGTTGTGGAACCATTGGAAAGACTGTTGCTTGACACTATCCTAGCTTAGGGATTGTTATCCATATCTGAGATATACCTTCACGTGAGTGCCGAGATATACCTTCATGTGAGTGTTTCACTTATCACGTGATACTCGATGTTGTCTCGCGTCATAGTGCTATTATAGGACGTCCTCTCACAATGTTTGTGGAACGACCATGCGTTCTTGATGGGTTTATTACTATTTGTTAATGCCCTTTAATTTTCTAGCAATTTTGAAGGGATTTTATTGTTATCCCCTCCATACTGCATAGTCTGGGATATATTCGTCACTTATACTTACTCTTGTGCTAGGTGATCACAAAGTTCTGCTCGGAGCGTATTGCTAGATATGCGTTTGAGTATGCTTACCTAAACAACAGAAAGAAGGTGACTGCTGTGCACAAAGCAAACATTATGAAGCTTGCAGATGGTCTCTTCTTGGAGTCTTGTCGTGAGGTCGCCACAAACTATCCTAGCGTTGCGTATAATGAAATCATTGTCGACAACTGCTGCATGCAGCTTGTTTCGAAGCCTGAGCAATTTGATGTCATGGTATGCAATTACATTCATTCAATTGTTAATCTGTTTTATTTTATGCTGCATATCTATGCTATTATTTGTTAAACTGTCCCACATCGGTGGGGTGAAGAAAACCAAAGGGGTTTAAATATGATTACCCCACTCTAACTAACATCGAGGCCTTTTGTGGTAAAACCCCACACCTGACGGATTGGGCAGGTGGTTAAGTTGGGGACAGTATCGATGTCGTTAGAGTGGGGCGGGCCCGGCGATCCAAAATTCCAACATGGTATCAGAGCCCACGGTTGCGGGCTTGTGCAAGCCAACGAGCTTGTCACCACCCAGAAGGAAACAAGTCTGAGCTCTTAATATAGAGACGACCTCTGAGTTTTCAATTACCGATGTGGATCTTCACGTGTGAACCACTAAAATGAGGTTACACGTGAGGGGGAGTGTTAAACTGTCCCACATCGGTGGGGTGAAGAAAACCAAAGGGGTTTAAATATGATTACCCCACTCTAACTAACATCGAGGCCTTTTGTGGTAAAACCCCACACCTGACGGATTGGGCAGGTGGTTAAGTTGGGGACAGTATCGATGTCGTTAGAGTGGGGCGGGCCCGGCGATCCAAAATTCCAACATTATTCACTGGAAAGCAGGGCCTTCAGTTACCGGAGCACTTTTCAGATTCCCTGGTACCTCAGAAATGAGGCAATGAGGCATCTGTTGTGAGGTTTAGAAGTTCCGTTATTATATCATGGACAAAAACTACGATTTTGCATTTTACTGCATTCTTTCTGTTAAGTACTTGATTGTAATAAAACATTGTGCCTTGTGGATTCTTGTGGGAGAATGAAGCCTGTTTTGAATTACAGAAAGTATGGAGTGGGTTTCGCTTTAGAAATGAAGGCGGGAAAATTTAGAGCGAACCACTTTGGGAGGAGTACAATTAATATTCATGTGTGAATTTTCTTTCTAATTTTGACAGATTCTTGTTTTTTAACAGATCTTCTAGATTGAAATATCTCGGTTTTGTCTTCGAAATCAAAGAGGTGAGACCGTTTTTCGTGGCTAAAGCGTGCTGATTTTGATTTTGCAGGTGACACCGAATCTTTATGGCAATCTTGTTGCCAATACAGCAGCTGGTCTTGCTGGTGGCACTGGAGTTATGCCAGGAGGTGAGGACTTCTTTCAAATTGATGTGCTAATGTCCTCTCAAATGACAGAGTTATAGGGAAAATAAACCCTTTCACATGTTCTACAATATTTTGCTTGTTGAATATTAGGCTATTTTCAATGATGGTTGTAGTGTTTTGGTTGCAGGCAATGTTGGGGCTGATCATGCTATTTTCGAGCAAGGCGCTTCAGCAGGAAATGTTGGAAACCAGAGAATATTGGACCTAAAGAAAGCAAACCCAGTGGCCCTCCTTCTCTCGTCCGCCATGATGTTGAGACATCTGCAATTTCCGTCCTTTTCTGATCGACTAGAAACTGCAGTGAAACGAGTAATATTGGAGGGTAAATTCAGGACAAAGGACCTTGGAGGACAGAGCACAACCCAAGAGGTTGTTGACGCGGTCATTGCTGCCTTAGATTGACAGAGAAGAGAAGAGAAGGTATTCATTCGAAGAGAAGGTATTCATTCTTCGGCTACTGTTCATCGTTCCATATGGTTTTTCCAATTTGGCATGGGAAGTGTTTACCTGCCATAAATTTTGAAACGTTTTTAACATTATTCTTTGATTCCTCTTAAGATGTTTTACAAAAAATTGTTTCATAATAATTTTCAAAGACGACGAACACTTATTCTGGTGTTTTTAATACAAAGTTCCGATCTATCGTGTTTATGCTCAATCCATCTGTGTCCATACTTGTATTTCCATCCTTGCAAATGCAATTGCAGTCCTCAGATAACTTACTATATGCGAACTTCTGCCATACACTCACAGCTTCAAGGTATGAAAAGGCAACAACAGATACATATTAGTGTTGTGTTGAGACAGGTGTACCCCCTGCACTTATGGCAGAACCTCCGGCGAATACCTCCCACTAAGGCTGTTATCATCGTTGGACACACTGGCGTGCCAACGGTGGTACTGCTTGTACTCGCCTCGGTCTTGTTCAAGCTCCAACCATAACCACATTCATCAGCCTGACAACGACGCAGATACCACCTTTATCGGCATTTCTTCTTGCGATTTGAATTCATCTCTCGCCTCGCCAGTTCTAGTCATCTCTTCTTATTCACAATTTTCTTCTTCTTTAGTGATTCTTTGCTGAGCATCGCTTGGTGAATGGTGAGTGAGTGCTTAACATTTGAGTTTGACAGTGAGCTGAGCTCCAGGGGGCAAGAAAATAAATAAAGAAAACAAAACAAGGGGGAACAATGGGCTCTTCTTGTTGGGTTCACTGAAATTGGGTACCAAAAAATTTTAATTGGGCCAAAATTTGGGCCACTATAAAGTAACATATGAATTAAAAAAATATAATAATTTTACCATATTATATGATATCAACAAAAAAAAAAAAAAAAAAAAAAAATTACTAAATGTGAATTTGTTAGGTGGCCAAGTTATTTATGACCATACTATATGAGCGCAGTCCAATTTTTTTATTTTATTTTTTATTTATTAACAAAAGAGCAAAGTCCAATTATATTGCCTGCTTATTTGTGACTCCTCTCCAATGAAAATGACCAAAACTCCCATCCATTACCCAAATCCGGACAAGAAGTGAAAATGTTGAAATGCAAAGGTGACTAGCATTCTCCACAAAAAGATAATGTCCTTTTTTTAACACGTGACAAGTATTTATAACACAGTTGCGTCAGTGAAATTATGTATTGGTTGCAAGAGAGAATCTCTCATTGTAAAGGCAGTACGACAATAAAACGTTATGAATGACACTAGTTAACTTCACATTGTCATATATTCTAATCTTTTCATCTGCATCATTAGTTTGTAGTACCATCATTGTCTCATCAAGTTCTTCAAAATTTTAATGTGATTAGTTTACACTCAGACCGAACAAACATTTGTAGAATAACTGGCTACATAGCCTGACTGTTACATCATTCATAATTTACCCAAAGACTTCCATGAGCAGCCAACTAATGACATTGGATTCAAGCAACCTTATACGATCAGTCACTCCCTAATTCCCTCGTTACCTCCATCGTCGCGCTGTGAACCACCTGGTCAAGAACTCGTGGACTCGTCATTTGACTGTTAGTCTGCCCTTGACTCATAATACTTACCATCGCCAATGCTCTCATTTTTTCGGGAACAATTCCGAGCTGGAGTCATGGAGTCGATATAGCGAGCTGCGAAGGCTTACACTCACCAGACCTCGCTGGTCTACGGCTTGTAGAAATTCACCTCAGAGAGAGAGAGAGAGAGAGAGAGAGAGAGAGAGAGAGAGGGGGTGGGGGTGTTCAAACCCATCAGCGCTGCCTCAGGTCAGCTTCTGCTCTCAACCAGCCGGGAATTTCCCCCGGTGATGTGGTCAGTTTTTTTTTTTTTTTAGGAGAACTGTGGTCAGTTTTTTTTTGGCCATTCATTCGTATACATAAATGTATATATACAGGGCCTTTAAGGGGAGGGATTTTTTTTTTTTTCAAAAAAATGGAGACACGCTCTCTACTGTTAGATTGACTTTAATAAAATTGTGTGGTTGAGATTAAAACACAGGCCACACAATCTCAACCACACAATTTTATTAAAGTTAAATCCAATGGTAGAGAACGTATCTCTATTTTTTTTGAAAATGAGGATCCCTCCCTTTAAAGGCTTCATATATATATATATATATAGGAATTGCTTAAGGGGAGATATCTCCAATTTTTTCAAAAAATGGGAACACGCTTCTTACCGTTAGGTTTAACTTTAATGAAATTGTGTGGCCTGTATTTTAATCTCAACCACACAATTTCATTAAAGCCAATCTAACGGTGGAGAGCGTGTCTCCATTTTTTTCAAAAAAATGAAAATCTATCCCCTTATGCTGTGTGTATATATATATATATATATATATATATATATTTGTCTTTCTCGTTGGATAAGTCAAACGTCAAAATGAATGAATATCAATAAATGGGAGTGTACAATAGGAGAAAAAGAATGTGCCGAAATCATTTTTCAGCACAAAATCATACACTGAAATCTATGTTTTGATTTGATTGGAAGCACTTGCGTGGCAACTACATAGAAGTGAAGGACCGGTTGGGGAGAGAACAAAAGCATAGTTGAGGTCGAAACAATTCTATTTAGCCATCCGGCAGTTCTTGAGGCTGCAGTTGTCAAATTAAATATGATAAACACCAAAAATATATATGACAATATTTGAGAATTTCTTGTATATTCATTAATCTTTAAATTAGAATATATAGGAGTTACAATTGGTATTACATATGTTCTTCGTCAATGTGAGCCAACAAACTATTATTTATACTTTAACTAATATATAACTCGCAACACTCCCCCTCAAGTTGGAGTAAAGATGTCACGCATGCCCAATTTGTCAAGTGAGTTGAAAAACACACTATTAGACACAACTTTAGCAAGCACATCAGCAAATTGATCTTCAAATCCCACAAACGAAATACATAATAACTCCAACATCTAATTTTTCCTTGATGAAATGTCGATCAATCTCCACATGTTTTGTTCGATTGCACTGGATTATGAACAATCTCAATAGCAGCTTTGTTATCACAATGAAGTTTCATAGCACCCTTGGGCTTAAATCCAAGATCTCTCAACAATTTTTTCAACCACAACAACTAACATACACTATGAGATATACCACGAAACTTAGCTTTAGCACTTAACCTAGCCACCACTTTTTGTTTCTTGCTTCTCAAATTAACTACATTACCACCCACAAACATAAAGTATCAAGATGTAGATCGCGGGTCAGTGATGGAACCTGCCCAATCTGCATGTGTATACCATTCGACATTCAAATGACTATTCTTGGAGAAAACTAAACTTTTGGCAGAAGCCATCTTTAAGTACCTCAAAATACGGATTATTGTATGCATGTGAGCTTCATTGGGGAAGTGCATGAACTAACTTACCAGTTACCACACTAACTGCATAAGTAATGTCATGGCGAGTGTGAGACAAATAATTAATCTCCCCACAAGCCTTTGATGTCGTTCCTAATGAGTAGGAACTTGATTTGGAAATAAACCAAAACAATGATTCTGCCTAATCGGACTATCAGCAGGTTTGCAATCTAACATACCTGTTTCAGCTAACAAATCAAGAATATACTTCCATTGAGATAGAAAAATACCATGCTTGGATCGTGCAACCTCGATTCCAAGAGAATACTTCAATTCACCTAATTTTTTCATCTCAAATTCAGTAGCTAGGTACTTTTGAAGGCGTTGTATCTTTTTTGATCATCACCAGTCACTATCATGTGATCAACATAAATAATCAATGCAGTTAACTTACCATTTTGTCGCTTTAGAAACAAAGTATAATCTGAATGACTCTGAAAATACCAAAACTTCTTCATTGAACTTGTAAACCTCCCAAACCACGCTCTAGGAGATTATTTTAAACCATACAAAGCCTTTCGCAATCTGCACATAACATCTTTTTCAGAAGATATTCCGATACCAAGTAAGAGATCAATATAAACTTCCTCCTTGAGATCACCATGAAGGAAAACATTCTTAACATCAAATTGTAATAAGGGCCAATCTTGATTTGCTGTTAAGGACAGAAGAACACGCACATTATTAAATTTGGCAACATGAGCAAAAGTCTCTTGATAGTCCACCTTATAGGTTTGAGTATAGCCCTTAGCAACTAATCTGACTTTGGACCAGTCAAAAGAACCATTTGCTTTATACTTAATAGTGAACACTCATCTACATACAACAATTTTCTTCCCATTTAGCAAAGGAACCAAATCCTAAGTGGAATTCTTTTCCAAATTTTCCATCTCAACATTCATAGCATTAACTCACTTAGGGTTAGATAAAGCATCCTGCAATTTTGTTGGAACTAACACACTAGATAGTTGACATATGTAAGATGCATATAGTTTGGACAAACGATGAGCGGACACATATTTCTTGATAGGATACTTGGCTTTGGCATGCATATTAAGCTCATATTGTACTTTAGGCTTTCCATGATTAACTTGTGGAGGCAAATGATAAGTAGAAGAATCATAAGAATTTACCTCATATGTGTCACCATCTTGTACCAAATAGTTAGAAGAATCATCACTCGACGAACCATCATCAAGCAATTTGTTAGACATATCAGCAACATGCAATTGGTCATTAGAAGGCAATTCGTCAGACATACCAACAACACGTAACTCGTTGGGCACATCCGACCGGTCATCAGTAGAAATAGTCTCGGGAATGACAGTTGACCGATTACTATCTATAGCCGACTGGTCAGTGTTTTGCAGCATAACAGTTTTTGTCCTCAACTCTACCTGTAGCACATCATCCATAACATTTCTTCGAATCTGCACTTCACTCCCCTTCTTCCTACTCTTCACCTGAAGTGGAGAGTCAGAAAAGGGCTTCACAAAATACGGAACTTCCTCGTGAAGGATGACAACCATGGTAATATAAGTTTTATGAGTTGGAAGATGATAACACTTATAGCCTTACTGGTTATTAGCATACCCATAAATACACATCAGAGAGCACATACATCAAGTTTACTCCGCTGATGAAAGTAGACATGCACATACACTATACACCCAAACACATTTGGAGGAAGTTTGGATACAGAAACAGGAGAAACATGTTTTTGTAGCACATCAAGTAGTGTATGAAAATCAAGAACCCTACTAGAAACATGATTTATTAAATACACAACAGCCAAAACAGTATGACCCCACAAATCATTAAGAACATATTTATCCAACATCACGGAGCGAGCAACCTCCATTATTTAACAATTCTTCCGTTTAGACACACCATTTTGTTGGGGTGTAAACGGAGTAGTCGTGTGTTGAATAATACCTTGATCATGAAAAAAATATGTCAAACTGTGATTCACATATTCTCATCCGTTATCAGACCTAAAGACCTTAACTTTGGTCTGAAACTGAGTATATACCATTGCACAAAATTCTTGAAGAAGCAAAGGGACATCGCTCTTATTCTTCATCAAGAACACCCAAGTTAATTGAGTACAGTCATCAATAAAAGTAACAAACCAACAAAATCCATTAAAAGTAACATTCACGAGACCCCACACATTAGAATGTATCAAATTAAATGGCAAAATAATTCTGGAATCACTTATGGGAAATGAAGCATGATGACTATTAGCCATGACACATGTTTCACACTTGAACTTTGAATCACTACAAGTGCGAAACAAAGAAGGAAACAGATGCTTCATATAACTGAATGATGGATGCCCCAAACGTTGAAGCCACAACCAAATTTGATGTCTGTCATCAACTTTAGCACTTAGAACTTGATGATTATTTGAACCTGAAACAATATTATCCTCCATAGTCAAGATGTATAAACCCTCAAGATGTATAAACCCCCAATTCTTTTACCACGATCAATTATCTTCTGAGTTTGAATGTCTTGAAAATAACAATACGTAGGGTAGAAGTGAGCGGAACAATATAAGGTATCAAGTAGTTCCTATTGACAAAATATTAAACTTAACATCAGGAACAAGTAAATCATAGACTAGTAATAAGGTCGGAGTAAGAGAGATAGTGCCTTCATCCTTCACAGGGGAAGGTGCTCCATTTGCACTAGTAATATACAGATCATAAACATAGTCACATAACTCATCAAACACTATGATGTCACCAGTCACATGATCATTGGCCCCAGTATCAATTGTCCATATATTTGTTCCACCAAGATGCATAACAACACTATGATTGTATTGAGCTATTTAGCTAAACCACGAACAATAAAGGCACAAAAGATACGAAGCGGAATTAAGACAATTTACCAGAATCACTGTTCACAACATTGTAACAAGGACTATTTTTGACACTGTAGCATGGTACGGTTCACCCATTTTTTGTTTTTTGTTTTTTCGGAATGAAGAAATCGCGACAAAAGTAAGCACATAGTTAAAGCACACAGGTCACTAAGAAAGAACTGCTATGATGCCAAGTCAAATTAAACATGGTAAATACCAAAAATATATATGACAATATTTGAAAATTTTCTTGTACATTCAATAATCTCCAAAGTGAATTATATATAGGAGTTACAATTAGTATTAAATATGCACTTCGTCAGTGTGCGCAACAAATTACTATTTACAATTTAACTAATATATAACTCACAACAGTTGCACAACTAGGTAACCACTGGGGACAGACTACCTGTGCATTTGTGAAACCGAAGGGTGGATTTGATCATGTGAATGCGAAAGAAATAATTGAGTTCTGCCGTGAATGGCTCAACGGACAGTCATTTTCGATGACATACCAAAAAAATGCAACCAGAAAGATTCAAAGTTTTATTCTGAGAGAAAAAGCAAAGGCATCGGGCAGCCTCTCTTGAACAAAGTTCTAACAAGTGTCACTGAAAGGTATCTTTTCGTCACCTTATTGCATATAAGCAAGGCAAATTTACATAAATCGAACACGACCATTGCATCTATCGTCTTCTCTACTGAACCTACAATTCCATTCTATACGCGTTGAATATTATATCAAGGGACTAGGTATTAGCTCATGTGGTGGCATGTGCAGAATGTCGATCCAGATCGAGGCGGATAATGTAGGGATAGACGACGGAACCGCAGTAGAGGTACTTTCCAATCTTGATCCCACTTGTAATGAGAAACAACTCAGGATCAGAGTAGTGAGCAATCGGCTCCCCATCCATATTCACAACAAACACGCCAGCATTCTTCTCCAAATGTGGTCTGACTCCTGCATACCGCTTCACGATCGCTAGGACTTTCCGAATAAAAGGATATCGAAGTGCTAGATCCCAGTATGGTTTAACATCCTGCCAATTTGCCATAGAAAAATGTCAGGAATAAGATGCATCCATGAATTTGTGGTCGAAATTTACAGACCGGGATTTGTCTAGCAATAGAACATTTAATCGATCGATACTCTATTAATTAACAGATTGATGTGATTTTTCAAAAAATAAAGAAGAAATCATACCGTGATCAGTGCAATCCAGTAGTGGCCTTCTCCATCATATCTGATATTATCAGGCATGCCCGGTAAATGGTCAATAAAGTTTTCTACACTCCCTTTTTTACTGCCTTGCAGGTAATATTTCCCACACCTTCTCCTGCAATATTAACCATGCAGCATAGTCTAAAACTTTGTCACATATACTTCAACAGGAAACAATGTGATTTTTGCACTTTCTTTTTCTCGCCCTGCACTTTTCATTCTTTCTTTTAGCTATAAATTGAATATACATAAAAGCATAAAACATTTGAGAATGTGAGAATCACTACTCGATAAAAAGTGCAAGTCTCAAAACATACATGATAGTTTCACAGAAGATGACATAGTTTTGATCGGGAGAGACCGCAACTCCGTTAGCAAAGTACAGGTTGCGAACGAGCACTTTGGTCTCTTTAGTCGTCGGATTGTAGCTCAGAAATCTACCGTAGGGTCTACCTTCTAAAAAGTCCGACAGGAACTCAGGCGAGCTGTATTTGTACGAAGCATCTGTGAAATAAATCATACCATCTTCTGCGACATCTACAAAATCTGTTAGCTTGAATTTTACACCCTCGGCCTCATCTGTCAGCAGTTCTATTTTTCCCTCCCCACTTATCTTCAGTAGCCCCTGATACAAACCCGAAAAAAGAAGCAAAAGTTTGTTGATGGAAAAATAGTTGAAATTTCATCAAACTAGAGAGTATAGTTAGGCGAGCTATAAAGCCGACATTTGTTCTTTATTAAAAAAAAGCAGCTATTGATACACCATAGATA
Source organism: Crataegus laevigata (assembly GCA_963580275.1). Lineage (NCBI taxonomy): Eukaryota > Viridiplantae > Streptophyta > Magnoliopsida > Rosales > Rosaceae > Crataegus > Crataegus laevigata. Next base: position 32,257,419 of record OY756942.1, on the reverse strand, counting down.
ACGTGTTATTATTCTCTCAACTATTCATCCATTTAGGACTTATGTTTTCTTTGAAAATAGTTTTGACAGAATTCAAATGTTAGCTTTCTCGTATAATTGGATAGTTCATTGATGTATAACGATACACTTATAGCCTAATACATAGGAGAAACCTAACCGGTGCATCAATGAACTATCCAATTATAGCTTTTCTATAAACTTTTTCTAATATTAGGTAAGAGGTGCTTATCTACTCGGGTTATATCTAGTAAGTCATACCACGTGTATTTACAAAGAAAGTTTTCCGTCCATCCCGTGTTCTAAATATAGACTGTGAGAGCCGTATATTAAATCAATATTTAGGTTACCAGTTCATGTCACCGCCTATTATGATGTTGTATATCAAATATCGTAATACAAAGTGAAGAAACATTAAAAAATATTCTCTTCATTTATATTATGATACATGACATACCGAGGTTAAGGCAAAGATGGCCATGCCAAATCTTGATTAGGCCATCTCCAATTGAGCCAATCAAAGGACTACATAGGCCAAATCATAGCCCGTTTTGATACGAAACTCATCTCCAACAGAGGGTTGGACCAAAAAAATTAGGACCCACCAAGCTGAAATATAGCCAAATGGCCAGAGGGCTGGACAAACATAAGCAGCCAGCCAGCCCTAAAAGTTAAGCCCAACTGTGCTGCTAGCTGATGTGATGTAGCTTTTTTTGGGTTTTTAAAACAAAATTTAAAATTCTAATTTTTTTTTCTTATAAATACCTAAGTCATTTCTATATCTTTCTCACATTCTTTCTACCCCTTTCATACTATCTTACCTCATTTTAATGTTTAAGTTGTTAACATGCAAGTAAAATTAAACATTTAATAACATAAAACTTAAACAACAAGAAACTTAAAACAACATTTAGCGACAAGTGACCATCAAAATATGTCCGGGGACTTTATTTTAATAAGGTAGTTTAATTTAATTAACCGATAAAATTAAAGAACAAATTTAAAATAATAAATTGTTGAGGGGGTAAAAAAAAATAGCCACTACAAGACAACAGCTCATCTACCACGACAAATTTATCATGGGCTTTATGAGTTCGTTATAAAAAGTACAATTTATCAAGAACATAATAAGCACATGGTGAATAATAAGTTTTTATCACATACAAATTTTAACGGGTTGTAAAATAACAATGAATGACTACACACAAAGATGCATGTTATAAATATAGTAATCCACCACGAGCAATCAATATTATTAGTATCCACATCACAGTTTTGTTATCTACCACTAGCATAATTTGTAATAAATTCATATATACTTCAATTAAAAATAAAAATAAAAAAGGCAGGTCACTAAGTTGGCAGGTCACTGAACTTTTACAAAATTTCAAACATTTTGAAATTTGAAATTTTCACACCACTCGAGCAGGGCCCCGCACAAAATTCAAATTATAAAGAGAGAGAAATCCAAATTTTTTCTTTTATTGGTTAATCTTAGAGCAGCTGCAGCGGGAGCACTTGCTCGAGGGACGGGCTCCTGAACAGGGCTGGATTGCCCGAGGGAGGAAGTCCAGCGTTGGCTGGTGAGGGAGCCCGAGCAGGCTCGAGCGCCAGACCCGTTGATTCGTGCCTGCCCTAGCGCCCGAAGGCAATCGACGTGGGCTGATGTCAGGACGACGTCTCCACGCTTTTTGAGGGCCACAGAGACGTGGGTTCCTCCTCCTCCCGCGAATTCATCTCCCCCGATAAACAAAGAAAGAAGGAAGAAGAAGATGCATAATATTAATATTAATATAATATAACTAATCCAAAACACAAAAACTCAACTCAGCTTACCCTTCTCACAAATCTGTCTTTCGTTTCTTGTTCTGGTAATTTTTGTCTCTGATTTTGGTAAAAATACGTATTTTACTTCAATCTATAGAAAACTCAGTCCTTGCTTTCAACAAACCCCTCTTCCGAAATATATAATATAAATATAATTAATAATATAATATTAATTTATACAAAGTGAATAATATAATATTAATTATAAATAAAAAATATTAATATTTTATTATCTATTGCCAGGGCTATTCAGTGCAGGGGTGGAGATGCAAAAGGCAATTGCCAAGGGAATGCACTGTTTATTAAGAGCAGTTACTGTTCACTAGGTGGATTAAATAGTGAATAGCCTGGGGGGCTCCCACGGTGGAACTACTCTTATCACCCACTCTCTCCCACACTACTAGTACCATCTAAAACCCTACTCCCTAAATATATGTATGCCTCATGGGTCATGGCTGAGCAACCGTCAATAGGGTTTCGATATCACTCCACAACCGCAAGCAGCGGCGCCAACCTCCATTCCCACCCATTTGCATTCTCAAGGTTGATGGTTGAAGTTAGAATATAAGCAGGTTTACCATTTTGGTTCCGAGGCATTTTCCCATTGGATATATATATGCCTCCATTCCCACCCAACTGCACCAAATCATGCAGTGGTGATCGGTCAAATTGACGGTTTTGCAGTGGAACAAGACCGATCCAACTCGGGCCCAACCCTGGCCTTCATCAGTTTTCTTATATGCCCCTCTCTAGACTTTACTCTCTCTCTCTACAATCATCATGGGTATTGATCTTAATTTTCAATTATTGGTTTCGATTTCACCCTTTTTGTTGCAGACCTTGTTTTTATTCTCTTTCTGTATTTTACTTTTTGTTTTTTTGACCATTTTCGTGTGTTCTTGTTTGTATCAATCAGCAACATCCAGCATAAAGATCAAGATCGAAATCAACGGTGATGATCTGATCCTTCATTTTTTGTGCTTTGATGTTTGGTTTGTTTATCTGTGATTGATGTGTGAATTGATTGAGATTTGAAATGAAATAGGGTTGGGAAGAATTGGACGACTGGTTGCTAGGGTTGCTCTTCAGATGAACGATGTTGAGCTCTTTGCTGTCAACGATCCCTTCATCACCACTGACTACATGGTGAGTTATTTACATGGATATAGACTGAAGGAAGCGTTATCACTGGTGCAAAAGATGTGAAGTATTGGTGTGAAATCTTCAGTACATACATATACAATTCTATTTACTTACACTACCTTTATTCATGCATATTGCGGCATAGGAAATGTAGAAGAGGCAGATAAATTGATGACTAAAACGAATGAAGAAGGAATTACAGCCGATTCGTTGACTTACACATTACTAGTTGATGGATATGACGTGTGGGATTAATTGATTGTTCATTTGATGTTTTTAAGCGCATGTTTGATGCTTGTTGTGACCCCTCGCATTATACCTATTCCCTTCTCTTCAAACATCTTTCGAATGAAAGGTTTGAACCTGGTTGTTGTTGTGGGTACCTTTTGATTTTCAGTACCTTTTGAACCTTGTGTTTTTTTTTTTTTGGTTTCAATTGTTCATAGGTTATCAATGATAGGTTTGAAGTATTTGGAGATGTTCAAGGAAAAGTAAAGTTTTTCAACTGACCACTTCCTTGTTAGTAAAGGTCTATTTGATACTGCATGTGTAATTTGGTAAATTTTTAGTAAAAAACAGTGGTGGTGGTGATGTTAGTTTTGTACACCTTGTAGTACATTTGACCATATGAATCTAAATGAAACATAGTAGTATAGTAAATGTGCAATTATATTGTTTCTTTTATATAATTTTTAATCAATTAACTTTTTATTTTTTAAACCTTTTTACAATTGGCATTGGCCGTGGTCAATTGGTAGCCTACAATGGTCGTAGCTCATGGTGTTAAATTTTAATCTACTACAGATTTTGTTCATGATTATTATATCATTAATAATGTGCTTTGGCCACAGTAGAAGTTGAGACTTTTTATCACATTCAAAATCCTAACAAGTACAATGTTCGTGTTTGATTTTAATCTATTACGGGTATTCACCGTAGTAAATGTGGATTCGATTAGAGATTAAATATAGATATAGTATGAAATTGTTTATTAAAAAATCATTTTTTCAGAGCTATAATCTAAACGATTTTCAGTTTACATATCCATGTGTATGTGAAAATTGACAACATAATATACGAACAAAATCAGAGTATAATAAAAGGGATTCTCTCCAGATCATTTCCACAAAATTTACTAAGATCATAAATTCAAGCTCTTGAAATTTGATTTAACTGTTAAAGTTATTATAACTTTTAAAATGTGCTTCTATTTGTATTCGTTGAATCAAATTTCAAGGATCCGAATTTGTAATTTTGGTAGATTTGGTAACCACAAAAAAAGTGCCGTGAATTAGGATCAGGCTAACCTTTTCCGCGTCAGCCACGTAAACCTCCTTGTCAGCGCCGTGAGCAAGTCCGAGCGGTCGCCCGCCGGTGAAAACCCAGTTCTCCACCACCGAGTCAGCAGCCGACTCGTTCAGCGTGACTCGCTTAACCCACCCGTCAGCACATCCGGTATAAATAAGTCCCGTCTTCGGATCGTAAGCCACGTCTTCCGGTGCCACCAAAGCCCCGGCACCCACAATCTCCGACCCCTTGAGCATATGAGCATTACGCTTCGGAGCAGCTGCGACTGGTTGAGTAAACTCGTGAAGCGGCAGAGGAGCTGGGTTGAGCGTGTCGAGTTGGTCAATGAGTAGGGCTATTGCTACTGGAGCAAGTACTGAGAAGAGGAGAAGAGTTGAGTGCCATGAAGAAGTGTTTCTTGTGGGTGTGGGATGAGTGGCGTCGGACGCTTGGGCTGGGGAAGGGGAGTTCATTGCTTTGTGACTCACTGAGGTTTGGTAACTCGGTCCAGAAGGATCTATCCATCTATCACAGTAAGTAGGTATATATATAATTTCGACTTTCTTTTTGAGTAATTAGTTTCAGGCATTTAGTCTCAACGTATATTTTATCATTTTTATTTTGATCAAACGATAATTTTATTAAATTAAATATTAAATAAATTAACGACCGAAATTAAATTCACGTCAATAAAAGCTTAACATAATTTTTATTTATGTGGTAAAGGAGTACCTGCAACGCATATTTTATTATTAGATTTCAGACTTTTAAAGCACTTAGTTACGTGTATCGTGTACGTTTCAACTTTCTTTATCAAATATCTTAAATTGATTGGCTAGGATCGCAGCCTGCAAAACAAGATATGAGTTGATAGCGACTGCCATATGGTAATCATAATTTTTCAAAGCAATTTATCCCAATGTACTTTAATATTTTAAAGCGGTGTGCAATCCACACACTTTTTTTTTACTTCTCACACACTTCTGTTAATTTTTGTATGTGAGATCATCTTCAATTTATCCGATCCAACTGGCCAAAATTCAAAAATGTGTGAGAAATAAAAAGAATTGTGTGTATATCACACTCCTATTTTAAATTGGAATATAGAGAGGATAAACACGATCATTAAAGTCTGCAGGTCTATTTAATAATTTCTGGATATAGAAATGTAGAACTTTGAGGACATGAAAATTCCTACGGTCGTAGTTATGGTCTATTATTTATGTCATGCATGGTCTTCTTATCATTGCCTGTATAGGTATGATCTATTATTGTCAAATTATCAAAATACAATTGACAAAACTAAATAGTTTATTCACGTCAACACTTTATTAGGTAAATTAATTCTTTAAATCAAATTTAGTAAATTAAATAATGTGATTGTTAACGATTGAATTGTTAATTTTTTTCTTTTGAAAAAATATAAAAATACATTAGTAAATTTTATTTCCGCAAAAGGTGTAATACATTCCGCACGTGTTGAAGATTATACAAGGGACTAGGTATTAGCTCATGTGGTGGCATGCGCCGGATGTTGATCCAGATCGAGGCGGATAAAGTAGGGATAGACGACGGAACCGCAGTAGAGGTACTTTCCAATCTTGATCCCACTTGTAATGAGAAACAACTCAGGATCAGAGTAGTGAGCAATCGGCTCCCCATCCATATTCACAACAAACACGCCAGCATTCTTCTCCAAATGTGGCCTGCCTCCTGCACACCGCTTCACGATCGCTAGGACTTTCCGAATAAAAGGATATCGAAGTGCTAGATCCCAGTATGGTTTAACATCCTGCCAATTTGTCATAGAAAAATGTCAAGAATAAGATGCATCCATGAATTTGTGGTCGAAATTTACAGACCGGGATTTGTCTAGCAATAAAACATTTACTCGAACGATACTCTATTCATTACTAACAGATTGATGTGATTTTTCAAAAAATAAAGAAGAAGAAAACTTACAGTGGCCAGTGCAATCCAGTAGCGACCTTCTCCATCATATCTGATATTATCAGGCATGCCCGGTAAATGGTCGATAAAGTTTTCTACACTCCCTTTTTTAATGCCTTGCAGGTAATATTTCATACACCTTCTCCTGCAACATTAACCACGTAGCATAGTCTAAAACTTTGTCACATATACTTAAACAGAAAACAACGTGATTTTCGCACTCCCTTTTTCTCGCCCTGCACTTTCATTCTTTCTTTTAGCTATAGATTGAATATACATAAAAGCATAAAACGTTTGAAAATGTGAGAATCACTACTCGATAAAAAGCTTAAGTTTCAAAACATACATGACAGTTTCGCAGAAGATGACATAGTTCTGATCAGGAGAGACCGCAAGTCCATTAGCAAAGTACAGGCTGCGAACGAGCACTTTGGTCTCTTTGGTCGTCGGATTGTAGCTCAGAAATCTACCGTAGGGTCTACCTTCTAAAATGTCCGACATGAACTCATCCAAGCTGTATTTGTATGAAGCATCTGTGAAATATATCATACCATTTTCTGCTACATCTACAAAATCTGTTAGCTTGAATTTTACACCCTCGGCCTCATCTGTCAGCAGTTCGATTGTTGCCTTCTCACTTATCTTCAGTAGCCCCTGATACAAACCCGAAAAAAAGAAGCAAAAGTTTGTTGATGGAAAAATAGTTGAAATTTCATTAAACTAGAGAGTATAGTTAGGCGAGCTATAAAGCCGACATTTGTTCTTTATTAAAAAAGCAGCTATTGATACACCATAGATAACGTGTTATTATTCTCTCAACTATTCATCCATTTAGGACTTATGTTTTCTTTGAAAATATTTTTGACAGAATTCAAATGACGCTTTCTCGTATAATTGGATAGTTCATTGATACACTTATAGCCTAATACATAGGAGAAACCTAACCGGTGCATCAATGAACTATCCAATTATAGCTTTTCTATAAACTTTTTCTAATATTAGGTAAGAGGTGCTTATCTACTCGGGTTATATCCAGTAAGTCATACCACGTGTATTTACAAAGAAAGTTTTCCGTCCATCCCCTGTTCTAAATACAGACTGTGAGAGCCGTATATTAAATCAATATTTAGGCCACCAGTCCATGTCACCGCCTATTATGATGTTGTATATCAAATATCGTAATACAAAGTGAAGAAACATTAAAAAATATTCTCTTCATTTATATTATGATACATGACATACCGAGGTTAAGATAAACATGGCCATGCCAAATCTTGATTAGGCCATCTCCAATTGAGCCAATCAAAGGACTATATAGGCCAAATCATAGCCCGTTTTGATACGAAACTCATCTCCAACAGAGTGCTGGACCAAAAAAATTAGGACTCACCAAGCTGAAATATAGCCAAATGGCCAGAGGGCTGGACAAACATAAGCAGCCATTCAACCCTAAAAGTTAAGCCCAACTGTGTTGCTAGCTGATGTGATGTAGCTTTTTTTGGTTTTTTATAACAAAATTTAAAATTCTAATTTTTTTTTCTTATAAATACCTAAGTCATTTCTATATCTTTCTCACATTCTTTCTACCCCTTTCATACTATCTTACCTCATTTTAATGTTTAAGTTGTTAACATGCAAGTAAAATTAAACGTTTAATAACATAAAACTTAAACAACAAGAAACTTAAAACAACATTTAGCGACAAGTGACCATCAAAATATGTCCGGGGACTTTATTTTAATAAGGTAGTTTAATTTAATTAACCGATAAAATTAAAGAACAAATTTAAAATAATAAATTGTTGAGGGGGTAAAAAAAATAGCCACTACAAGACAACAGCTCATCTACCACGACAAATTTATCACGGGCTTTATGAGTTCGTTATAAAAAGTACAATTTATCACGAACATAATAAGCACATGGTGAATAATAAGTTTTTATCACATACAAATTTTAACGGGTTGTAAAATAACAATGAATGACTACGCACAAAGATGCATGTTATAAATATAGTAATCCACCACGAGCAATCAATATTATTAATATCCACATCACAATTTGTTATCTACCACTAGCATAATTTGTGATAAATTCATATATACTTCAATTAAAAATAAAAATAAAAAAGGCCGGTCACTGAACTTTTACAAAATTTCAAACATTTTGAAATTTGAAATTTTCACACCACTCAAGCAGACTCCCGCACAAAATTCAAAATATAAAGAGAGAAATCCAAATTGTTTCTTTTATTGGTTAATCTTAGAGCAGCTCCAGCGAGAGCACTTGCTCGAGGGACGGGCTGGATTGCTCGAGGGAGGAAGTCCAGGGTTGGCTGGCGAGGGAGCCCAAGCAGGCCCGAGTGCCAGGCCCGTCGATTCGTGCCTGCCCTAGCGCCCGAAGGCAAATGACATGGGCTGACGTCAGGACGACGTCTCCACGGTTTTTGAGGGCCACAGAGACGTGGGTTCCTCCTCCTCCCGCAAATTCATCTCCCCCGATAAACAAAGAAAGAGGAAGAAGAAGATGTATAATATTAATATTAATATAATATAACTAATCCAAAACACAAAAACTGAACTCAGCTTACCCTTCTCACAAATCTGTCTCCCGTTTCTTGTTCTGGTAATTTTTGTCTCTGATTTTGGTAAAAATACGTATTTTACTTCAATCTATAGAAAACCCAGTTCTTGCTTTCAACCAACCCCTCTTCTGAAATATATAATATTAATATAATTAATAATATAATATTAATTTATACAAAGTGAATAATATAATATTAATTATAAATAAAAAAATATTAATATTTTATTATCTATTGCCAGGACTATTCAGTGCAAGGGTGGAAATGCAAAAGGCAATTGTCAAGGGAATGCACTGTTTATTAAGGGCAATTACTGTTCACTGGGTGGATTAAATAGTGAATAGCCTGGGGGGAGGGCTCCCACGCTGGAACTGCTCTTATCACCCACTTTACCAGTACCATTTAAAACCCTGCTCCCTATATATATGTATGCCTCATGGGTCATGGCTGAGCAACCGTCAATAAGGTTTCGATCTCACTCCACAGCCGCAAGCAGCGGCGCCAACCTCCATTCCCACCCATTTGCATTCTCAAGGTTGATGGTTGAAATTAGAATATAAGCAGGTTTACCATTTTGGTTCCGATGCATTTTCCTATCGGATATATATATGCCTCCATTCCCACCCAACTGCACCAAATCATGCAGTGGTGATCGGTCAAATTGACGGTTTTGCGGTGGAACAAGACCGATCCAACTCGAGCCCAACCCTGGCCTCCATCAGTTTTCTTATACGCCCCTCTCTAGACTTTACTCTCTCTCTCTACAACCATCATGGGTATTGATCTTAATTTTCAATTATTGGTTTCGATTTCACCCTTTTTGTTGCAGACCTTGTTTTTATTCTCTTTCTGTATTTTACTTTTTGTTTTTTTGACCATTTTCGTGTGTTCTTGTTTGTATCAATCAGCAACATCCAGCATAAAGATCAAGATCGAAATCAACGGTGATGATCCGATCTTTCATTTTTTGTGCTTTGATGTTTGGTTTGTTTATCTGTGATTGATGTGTGAATTGATTGAGATTCGAAATGAAATAGGATTGGGAAGAATTGGACGACTGGTTGCTAGGGTTGCTCTTCAGATGAACGATGTTGAGTTCTTTGCTGTCAACGATCCCTTCATCACCATTGACTACATGGTGAGTTATTTACATGGATATAGACTGAATGAAGCGTTATCATTGGTGCAAAAGATGTGAAGTATCGGTGTGAAATCTTCAGTACATACATATACAATTCTATTTACTTACACTACCTTTATTCATGCATATTGTGGCATAGGAAATGTAGAAGAGGCAGATAAATTGATGACTAAAACAAATGAAGAAGGAATTACAGCAGATTCGTTGACTTACACATTACTAGTTGATGGAAATGACGTGTCGGATTAATTGATTGTTCATTTGATGTTTTTAAGCGCATGTTTGATGCTTGTTGTGACCCCTCGCATTACCTATTCCCTTCTCATCAAACATCTTTCGAATGAAAGGTTTGAACCTGGTTGTTGTTGTGGGTACCTTTTGATTTTCAGTACCTTTTGAACCTGTTTTTTTTTTTTTTTTTTGGTTTCAATTGTTCATAGGTTATCAATGATAGGTTTGAAGTATTTGGAGATGTTCAAGGAAAAGTAAAGTTTTTCAACTGACCACTTCCTTGTTAGTAAAAACAGTGGTGGTGGTGATGTTAGTTTTGTACACCTTGTAGTACATTTGACCATATGAATCTAAATGAAACATAGTAGTATAGTAAATGTGCAATTATATTGTTTCTTTTATATAATTTTTAATCAATTAACTTTTTAGTTTTTAAACCTTTTTACAATTGGCATTGGCCGTGGTCAATTGGTAGCCTACAATGGTCGTAGCTCATGGTATTAAATTTTAATCTACTACAGATTTTGTTCATGATTATTATATCATTAATAATGTGCTTTGGCCACAGTAAAAGTTGAGACTTTTTATCACATTCAAAATCCTAACAAGTACAATGTTCGTGTGTGATTTTAATCTATTACGGGTATTCACCTTAGTAAATGTGGATTCGGTTAGAGATTAAATATAGATATAGTATGAAATTGTTTATTAAAAAATAATTTTTTCAGAGCTATAATCTGAACGATTTTCAGTTTACATATCTATGTGTATGTGAAAATTGACAACATAATATACGAACAAAATCAGAGTACAATAAAAGAGATTATCTCCGGATCATTTCCACTAAATTTACCAAGATCATAAATTTAAGCTCTTGAAATTTGATTTAACTTAAAGTTATTATAACTTTTAAAATGAGCTTCTCTTTGCATTCGTTGAATCAAATTTCAAAGATTCAGATTTGTAATTTTGGTAGATTTGGTAACCACAAAAAAAATGTGCCGTGAATTAGGATCAGGCTAACCTTTTCCGCGTCAGCCACGTAAACCTCCTTGTCAGCGCCGTGAGCAAGTCCGAGCGGTCGCCCGCCGGTGAAAACCCAGTTCTCCACCACCGTGTCAGCAGCGGACTCGTTCAGCGTGACCCGCTTAACCCACCCGTCAGCACATCCGGTATAAATAAGTCCCGTCTTCGGATCGTAAGCCACGTCTTCCGGTGCCACCAAAGCCCCGGCACCCACAAACTCCGACCCCTTGAGCATATGAGCATTACGCTTCGGAGCAGCTGCGACTGGTTGAGTAAACTCGTGAAGCGGCAGAGGAGCTGGGTTGAGCGTGTCGAGTTGGTCAATGAGTAGGGCTATTGCTACTGGAGCAAGTACTGAGAAGAGGAGAAGAGTTGAGTGCCATGAAGGAGTGTTTCTTGTGGGTGTGGGATGAGTGGCGTCGGATGCTTGGGCTGGGGAAGGGGAGTGCATTGCTTTGTGACTCACTGAGGTTTGGTAACTCAGTCCAGAAGGATCTATCCATCTATCACAGTAAGTAGGTATATATATAATTGCGACTTTCTTTTTGAGTAATTAGTTTCAGGCATTCAGTCTCAACGTATATTTTATCATTTTTATTTTGATCAAAAGATAATATTATTAAATTAAATATTAAATAAATTAACGACCGAAATTAAATTCACGTCAATAAAAGCTTAACATATTTTTTATTTATGTGGTGAAGGAGTACCTGCAACGCATATTTTCTTATTAGATTTCAGACTTTTAAAGCACTTAGTTACGTGTATCGTGTACGTTTCAACTTTCTTTATCAAATATCTTAAATTGATTGGCTAGGATCGCAGCCTGCAAGACAAGATATGAGTTGATAGCGACTGCCATATATGGTAATCATAATTTTTCAAAGCAATTTATCCCAATGTACTTCAATATTTTAAATTGGAATATAAAGAGGATAAACACGATCATTAAAGTCTGCAGGTCTATTTAATAATTTCTGGATATAGAAATGTAGAACTTCGAGGACATGAAAATTCCTACGGTCGTAGTTATGGTCTATTATTTATGTCATGCATGGTCTTCTTATCATTGCCTGTATAGGTATGATCTATTATTGTCAAATTATCAAAATACAATTGACAAAACTAAATAGTTTATTCACGTCAACACTTTTATTAGGTATATTAAATCTTTAAATCAAATTTAATAAATTAAATAATGTGATTGTTAACAATTGAATTGTTGATTTTTTTCTTTTGAAAAAAAATAAAAATACATTAGTAGATTTTATTTCCGCAAAAGGTGTAATACATTCGTTTCACAATCATAAACCAAACACTACCATCTATAGTCTGTGCTTAAGTTTCTCTAGTGAACCTACAATACCATTCCGTACGTGTTGAAGATTATACCAAGGGAGGGGCTAGTTTGGTATTGCTGTACTTTGAAAAAAAACTGCTGTGAGAATAAGCGGCTGTGCTGTGAGAATAAGCGGCTGTGAAATAAATCAGCTGAGTGTTTGGTAAACATTTTTGTAAAAGTGCTTTTGAAAAAAAAAGCAGTCTGATAGTGGGTCTTTTCATTAAAGGAGCACTGTAGCTCCGTGTGCTTTGAAAAAAAGCCAGTTTTCCAAAACTACAAATAGGTGCTTCAGCTTTTTCCTTTGATTTCAGCTTATTCGCACAGCAGCTTCTAAAATAAGCCATTTTTTTTAGTTTACCAAACACCTAAAACTCTTACAGCTTTTTTTCATGTGTGCTTTTTTTTTAAGCACCTCACTCCCAAACTAGGGCTAGGTATTAGCTCATGTGGTGGCATGCGCCGGATGTTGTTCCAGATCGAGGCGGATAATGTAGGGATAGACGACGGAACCGCAGTAGAGGTACTTTCCAATCTTGATCCCACTTGTAATGAGAAACAACTCAGGATCAGAGTAGTGAGCAATCGGCTCCCCATCCATATTCACAACAAACACGCCAGCATTCTTCTCCAAATGTGGCCTGCCTCCTGCATACCGCTTCACGATCGCTAGGACTTTCCGAATAAAAGGATATCGAAGTGCTAGATCCCAGTATGGTTTAACATCCTGCCAATTTGTCATAGAAAAATGTCAAGAATAAGATGCATCCATGAATTTGTGGTCGAAATTTACAGACCGGGATTTGTCTAGCAATAGAACATTTACTCGAACGATACTCTATTCATTACTAACAGATTGATGTGATTTTTCAAAGTTATATCATTTTGAATCTTACCCAGTTTCTGGCGACCTCCGAGGCTTTCGAGGTGTTTTACGGCCAAACTATGGCGAGTTAGCCATCATGCAAGGTACCATTCTCTTCGTCTCTTCGAGAACTACGATTTTTGTTTTTGAATCACTCGATTTCGTTGAATATTGAAAAGGTTATGAGCGTTTAAAGTTTGTCCAACTTTCTGGCCGAAATCTGGCCTTTCCTTCCGTTTAGCTTATAACATGGTTTTTTATTAAACAAAACTTATAACATGGTTTTTTTTATTAAAACTAAAACTTTTCAAGCCCTTTTCATTAATTTTCCTAAAAAATAATTTCTTTTTTAAAAACTTGAATTTTTTACAAAAAAAAAAAAGAAGATGAAACCCAGCGACCAGAAAAAGAAGAAGAAGAAGAAAAAGGAGGAAGAAGAAATTCCCCCCCTCAGCGAAGAAGAAAGAAAAAAAAAAGTAGCCCAGCGACCAGAAGAAGAAGGGAAGAAGAAGAAGAAGAAGAAGAAGAAGAAGGAGGAAGAAAAAATCCCCCCCCCCCCCCCCCCCCCCAGTGAAGAACAAGGAAAAAAAAACCTAGCAACAAGAAGAAGAAGGAGGAGGAAGAAAAAATCCACCCCCCAGCAAAGAAGAAAGAAAAAAAAAAGAAAAAAAGTAGCTCAGCTTCCGAGTTTTTTTTTTGAGTAAAAATTCAGGTTTAAAAAAAAATTAAAAAATTAATTTTTTTGCCACGTCAGCACTTAACGGTTCAATGGATGAAAAATGTAACGGAGGTATGAAGTTGAAATAAAATAGTACTTGATGTATGAAAGTGAAATGTTTTAAACATGTTGTATGGGGTTGTAATTGACCTCAAACTTGAGGGGGTATGGTGTAATTTACCGTTTCTTTTTTAATTTTTTTAATATCACGTGAGCCTAGTCATTCACTAACTAGGCGCCACGTAACTAGTTAACGGCTGACTTAACAACAACCTTAACATGTGTATAAAACTGTCTCAAAATTTTAACTTCAGGTACCATTCTGAGATGAAAAAAATTTGATATACTAAATATTGAAAACCAAAAAATTTCAAGATAATAAATTGAGATTAACCTATTTTTATAAAAGTGGAAGAACTTTATGATTATCTTATAAGTGCCAACATAATCTTCTTTTTTCCAAGAGATATTATATTCACACACATCTCAAATTACTTCTCCTACACTTTTTTTTTTCCATTTTTTAATATTTTTTACACACCACTAACACTTGATAAAAAAATATTAAAAAATTAAAAAAATGTGTAAATTAATTTGGAGTGTGTGAATATAATCTCCCTTTTCCCAATTGAGAGTATTTTTGCTCACTATCATAACTATAATGCATATTCATCATACATCTTATTATTTGACACATTCATTTCATCTAACTCTAGTTAACTTTCACATTAATGTTACTTTTACAATTGTTTAAAAAATTAACCAAAATTAAATGAAAAGACATGTAATAGGTGGTTAGACATCAAAGTTGAGAATGATGAGCAAAAATGCTATGTTTTTTTATTGGCAATTAATAAAACCAATTATGCCCTTTGATAAAACCAATTATTGTCTTGTTTGTGAAAAAGAGAAAAGCAAAAGAACCAAAACCACAATATAAAATATCGATATTATCGTCGATAATTTCATTTTTTTCACCCAGCGATATTTTAATTACTATTCAACTAGATTTCGTTAAAATATCGCGATATTATCAATAATATCGATAATATTGAGATATTTCCAAAAATATTGCGATATTTTGAATATCATCACGATATTTTCGATAGATGCAAGTATTGTCGGGCCTCAGGTCCTTTTTATAGCCCTACACAACCTTTGTGGTTGGAGACTTGGCCGATGTGGGACAAGGACGATTTGATGAGGCCGGACGGAGAGGCAGTTTTCGGCCAAAACACGACGAGTTAGACCTCGTGTGAGGTACCATTCTCTTCATCTCTTCAAGAACTACAATTTTCCTTTTTGTTTCACCCAATTTCGTTAAGTATTGAAGAAGTTATACTCGTTTGAATCTAACCCAGTTTCCGGCGATAAACCGTGGTCGTTTGGCCATCTTTCAGGTCATTTTCCGGTCAACTACGGCCACCACTCGGTCCTCACTTGGTATTAACCTCTTTCCACATTCCTAACTACATTTTAGCTTTTGAATCACACAATTTGGTTAAGAAACGAAGAAGTTACAAAGCTTTGAAAATTGCCCAAACCTTCGGCCCCAAACCCAGTTTTCCGACGAACACCGCCCCTTTCGAGGCGTTTTCCGGCCAAAACACGGCGATTTGGCCGGCTTGCAGGGTATCATTCTCTTTATCTCGTCGAGTACTACAACTTTCATGCTTGGATCACTTAATTTGGTTGAGTAACAAAGAAGTTATGGACGTTCAAAATTAGGGTTTTCCGACGAGCACCGCCCCTTTCGAGGCGTTTGCCGGCCAAACCACGGTGATTTGGCCGGCTTGTAGGGTATCAATCTCTTCATCTCGTTGAGTACTACAACTTTCATGTTTGGATCACTTAATTTGGTTGAGTAACGAAGAAGTTATGGACGTTCAAAGTTATGGTTTTCCGACGAGCACCGCCCATTTCGAGGCGTTTTCCGGCCAACCATTTCTTTTTCATTTTCTGTTTTTATTTAAATTGTTTAAAATGTCTTGGGCCATTTTAATTTGGGGCCTTTGGCCCGTTCCCTTTTTAAAACACCAAGGGGATTCGAACCCCTCCCATTTTACTCATTCAACACCTTGACCACCATATCACTTATGTTCTTGTGAAAATATGCTAAAATATTTACATATTTTCTACACTCACAATGTTTGCCAGCTCTCTATATAATCAACTTAAATCAATTAAATCCATCATGCAATGCATTTCCTTTCAATTTTTTTGTGATAAACTAATAGATAATTAACTAAATAAACATTCTGCAAAATTTCAATAAAAATTTCCAACTTTTTCTTACAATTTCCGTGGTTTCCATTGGATTTTTATCGATATCGATATTATCCCGATATTTTCGTCGATATTTCCGTGTTTCCAGACTACCGATATTTCCAATATCATCGACCAAAACCAATATCAAATTCGCATGCTTGATTTTATATCCGTTGCTTTATCTCCAGTAAACTGTAAAAGCAAAGATCATTTCATTCGGTGCATGGAATTCATCAAAAAACCTATATCAATTTCCTGTGCAAATAAACAACTTCCTGAGTCCATAGTGCAGATACATGGAGAGAATCGAACTGTACTGCTAGGGCATTTGATTAATTTCATGGATAATGTTAGGGATATCAAATTTGTAAACTAACTGATGTTTCATCAATACGAAATAAGCACGTTAATCAATATTTAAGTAATAATTTAATGATCAAACACCAAATCATTTGGTTTATAAATTTGAATTAAAAATTTTGGTCTCGCTAGTATTATCCTAATTTCATGTGATAAAAAAAAATTTCTTTTATTCTCACTGTCCTAATAAATCAACCATTGAATGATTAGTACGCACGCACAAATACTACAAATTAAATTGAGGAAAACCAAACAGAGAATGAGTAATAAGGGAGAAGGAAAATCAAAACCTTTATTTCCGCCATGCGATGCTCTAAGATGGTAAGAAGTTGATTTCTTAACGTCGTAGGCTTCAGTTTCTTGATAGAAGGGGGGAGCGACAGAGAGTGTTTATCCTATTAATTGCATAACTGCACCTGGTTTAGTGGATAAATTAGGGTGAAATCACAGTCGATTTCTTAACATCGTAGGCTTCAGTTTCTTGGTAGAAGGGGGGAGCGACGGAGAGTGTTTATCCTTGTAATTGCAAAAGGTTTTTGATTGTGAAGGAAATATTTCACTGAGGAATATCACACAACTATTAACTGAAAAGGGGAGGATATATATCTAACAATATCAAAGCAAACGTCACAAAATGAGATATTAAATATTGAGATTTTGCTATAGTCAAACGCCCACTCGGCTGAAATTCCTCATGTAATGGCTGCACTTGGTGGGTTTTCTTGAATGTTAAGGCGAAGCATGTAAGGGTACACCGGCGAACCACAGTAAATGTAATTACCAATCTTGATGCCACTTGATATAATTGACAATCCTGGATCATAGTAGTGAGCAATCAAATTACCTTCTATATCAACGGCCAGAACTCCACCATTCTGCTCCACACTGGGTCTTAATTTGTATTTCTCCATAATTGCCATCACTTTTCTTATGAAAGGATATCTAACAGCCAAATCCAATGCCAATGAAAGCCCCTGCGTTCAAAATTGCACACGAGAAAAACCTATTAATTTTGAGCCCTTTACTAGGTAATCTCGGAAACTTAAAGGGCATAACTGCAAAGTGGTTTATAACAGTCTTAATTTACTAATTACCATTGACATTGCAATCCAGTAATGGCCTTCTCCATCATATCGGATGTTATCTGGCAAGCCTGGAAGATGATCAATAAAAGTATCCACGCTTCCCTTTTTCTCACCTTGTATGTAAAACTTTCTACACCTCCTCCTGCAAAATGCATAAACAGAAAGACAGTCTAATATGTTACACTATCACTACTAGGTTATCAGTTTACATGATGCGCTCGAACAACAATTTACAAATGAGGCAAGCTCATATCGCATGCAAAAATTGTAAACTAGTTCACAACGTACATTGGGGTTTCGCAGTAGATTACGTGACTCTGATCCGGTGAAACCACCACTCCATTAGCGAAGTACAGATCGCGCAGCAGCACTGTGGTCTGTTTGGTTGCTGAATCGTAGCTCATGAGTCTTCCGTGAGGCCGGCCCTCCAAAATGTCCCAAACATGGTCCTTCATGTTGTATTTATATGACGCATCTGTGAAATAAATCATGCCATCCACTGCTACATCTACAGTTTCCGTCAGTAAAAATTTTACACCCTCAGCCTTGTCTGCCAGCACCTTTACCTCACCCTCACTTGTTACATTCAGCAAGCCCTGCCATACATTTAATTATTCTGTATAGTATATACTATAGATAAAGTGTCTAATGCCTTTTTATCCACAACATACTACACCTTCATGGGATACAATACCGTACAATACCTTAAAATGAACATGTAACATTTTTATTGTTTTGGTTTGATTTATTCAATCCGGCTACCCTAAGTAAAGGGGGGTGTGTGTTGACACGTGGTTATGTTTGCCGTGTCAATTAGTTTTTTTAATGTTAAAATATATTTGTTAGAAAAACTAATTTTGCTTTTTATTAAAAAAATATTCAAAGAAAGAAATGAAGCTAAACATCGAATTGAGAGTTTTATTTTGAAATTTATATTCAAAGTTATTTTGAGTTGCTAGTTTAGCTCCGGTTAAGTCATTTGTATCTTTTTTATTTGTATGAATTATAAGCGATGACATTACTCTTTTCTATACTAAAAGAGGGGAGAGTTTCGACCTTTGAGAAACATTGGGTTGAAAAACAATAACCTATCCACTAGGCCAATATCGACCATTTGTCAATTGTAATTTTTTAGAATTCTAGTTTACAAAGTGTAAATTTTGAAAGCTTCATAAAATTAGCGTTCTTCGTTAATATATTTAGATGGACATTGTTTGGCTTTTTAGACGATGGAGTTACAAAGTGACGTGTAAAAAGATGATCTTGAGAATGAATGTTTGTATTATAAATTTGCACAGTAAAATAATGTCATGCCATCATGTAAAGAAGAATAACAACTTTTGAAACATGTTGATACACAAAATTGAGTTTATCTTGGATCAACTCAGATCTGACCGTAAATAATACAAATGCACAGAAACACAAAAATATGTGGTTCACCCTGAGTTAACTGGGGCTTCACGATGGTGTAGTTTCTGGTTCACCATGTAAATGTATATTACTCTGTGAATGAGGCTTGTCGCCTTTTAGAGAATACAGGTGCTTATGAATGATGACCATCTCTAAGATGAGGGTGAGAGATCCCTTTTACAGGACAAGAGCTTCCCTACCCTTTTACATAGCTCATGTGGGCTGACTAGATAAGTAACGAGGCCTACATGTGGTACAATAAAACACATACCATATCTATACTACCTATTAATATTTTAATACGAGATTTTTTGTCAACAAAAAAAACCAATTAAAATATTATTATACCCTTCCATACAAAATTAGAAAAAGAAAAATTAATGAAAAATGTTTGAAAACTTTGAGTTTTAACAATAAAGACAAAATAAAGAATAAAGTGAATAACACCAGAATTAACTTTTTAGTATAAAAATATAATTTTTCGTTAAAATAAACAATACTACGAGCTTTTCATTAAAATTTTTTTAAAAGAAACTATTAAAAAGAAAAAAGTATGGGCATTAAAATACCTTTGAACAAAAAAGTTCTTTTTATTCTTCCCTCACCAGCATATTATCAAAGCATTTTTTTACTCCCTCTCTCTCTTCCTCCCTCTCTCTCTTCCTCCCTCTCTTTTTTTTCAACTTCTCCCTCTTCCATATATATTTTTCTTTTTTAGTCTTTTTTATTTACACAAACATAATGTGTGGCCTTCTTTTATTATAAATTAAGAAGATGATTTTAACACACTATCTGTAGTCTTTTACAAACTCTTGTTTAATCTTAACACCGTTGATTTTGTTTAACTTATCCAATATGATGACTATAAATAAAAAGAAATTTGTGAAAAGCTAATAAAAAATAAAAAAATCACTTTCCTTTTATAAATCACTTTTTTTTTGTTCTTAAAGTTGCATTTTTTGTGTCATATAGTACTACGGTATAGTGATGTTCATTTTCACTCGTAAATAAGAAGTTTTAAGTGCAATTTTCGTCAAAGACTAATTAAGCTTATCTTTTTTTTTAGTATAGATAATATTTTTTATTTAAAAAAAATTACATTTTTGGAGGCCATTCATTAAAGGTTCTATTGAAGACTATTCATACAAATATAAATAATATTTAGATATTCACCAACTAACAGTATTCTATTTTATGTACTCTTTTTTTTATTTGACTCAATAAAAGAATGCCACGTGTTCAATATTTTACTGGCTAACCTTGTCGGCATCAGCCACTAGAACTTCACCGTGATGCCCGAAAGCGAGTCCGAGCGGTCTGCCGCCCGTGTTGACCCAATTCTCCACCGCAAACTCGGGATTCTCCGACTCGTTCCTCTTGATTCGCTTCATCCACCCGTCTGCACAGCCAGTGTAAATAATCCCCGATCTCTTATCATAAGCCACGTCCTCCGGCCCCGGCAGGACTCCATACCCCACACGCTCAGCTCCTCGAAGCATGCGAGGGTTTTGAGCTGGGGCCTTCTTGATTAAGTGCCGTGTCAACTCACGAAACGGCATGGGGGCCGGGTCGAACGAGTCGAGTTGGTAAATTAGGGTTGCAGCAAAAATGGGGATGATCAAGATTAGAAACAGAGAAGTTGGAGCTGAGAGCCATGGTGATTTGGAGCTGGGTTGGGGTACAGAAACCGAGTCTGCTGAGTTCATTGACTCGGGTATGGCGTTGAATTTGTGGTTTGGTTATGAATACTGAACAGACTGATCACCTGAAATTATTGATATCCAAATATCTAGTACATCTTCTTTTCTATCCTTTGTGAGAGACCTCCGTTGTGAGTGCTTTTCTCTCCTATGTGAGAGTTATATTCACAATCAAACTGTTGTTTTTCATCAATCCACCAGTGCAATCTGTTTGGTTTAGGTTGGTGTCTGGTTTCTCGGTAAGGTGAGAGTTACTTTGGGATTTGTTTTGTCCTTGGGTACTTTCTAAGTCGGGTGGGATCAGGAGGTGTTTTGGTGATGGCTGAATTTGGGTTTCAGGGAGTGGTACAGTAATTTTCCCCAGTTTTCTTGTGGATTTTGAAGTGGTGTCAGGGAATTAGAGTTTGGTGTGTGGGGTTGGTGAGGGTATTAATTTCCCTTACCTTACCTCAGTGGTCCTGCGGTTGGTGTGGAAAGTAGTTTTGGAGGGGTAGATTTGCACGTTTACCAAGAGTAATGGAAATAAGAAAAGGGAATTGAATTTATTTTGGTGTTCATTAAATATTAAGGAATAAAAAAAAGTGGTAGAGCCTACACGAAACAAGGAATACAATTCCTGAAATTGGAGGAACGGGATTTCCTAGTTTTGTGAGGTATTTGAATTCCTTGAGGGTAAGGAAATCGGGAATGCATCTTTTATTCCTATTATGCCCTCACTTGTTTCTTATTATCTCAATATTGCCCTTCATTTGACACTTATTATGCCATTCTTTAATAAATAAATAAAACCTATTTATATGTTTTTATATAGATAATTTTATAAATTTAATTAAGAATTTAATTTAATTAATTAGTATGAAAATGATTTATTTATGTAAGGGCAATTTAGTAATCAAACTAGTTTTCATTTCGATTGATGTGAATTAGTAAACAACTTATATGGACTCAACATCATTCCTGCCATCTTTTAATAAATAAATAAAATCTATTTATATTTATATAGATGAATTTTATTATATAAATTTAATTAAGAATTAAATTAAATTAATTAGTATGAAAATAATTTATTTATGCAAGGGCAATATAGTAACCAACCTAGTTTTCATTCAAGTGAGTTAGTAAACAACTTATATGAACTCAACTTCATTCCTATTCCGATTCCAGATAGTTTTAGTAAACAACTTTAACATGAATCTGATTCTGATTCTACCTCATTTCAATTCCTCCTCAATCCAATTTCTCTTCAATTCAATTCTTCTTAATTTGATTACGAATTAGTATACGCGCGGTTTAATGCTAGTTTATGGTTCCGTAGGACACGAAGTCATGGTCAGATCTAATCGAGTTGGAAGAGGTTTTTGGAGGATGGTGTTATTTACTATGGTTCCTATTCTGGGAGAGAGGGTGGTGGTGCCCACGTTCCCAAAAGGACATTGCAACTCGAGAAGAAGAATTATCAGGTTGTTGTAAATATGGATGTAAATATGGATGTCCATTAAGTGAGTGTGGTTGGTATAGTAGGTAAAGGCTTAATGTATGTAATAGGTGAAAGCATTAAGTGAGTGTGGTAGGTTTTGATTTAACATCTTGTCTATTCATTTGCCTATATAAGGAAGGCCAAAGAATAAGAAGATGTTACACACACACACATAAAGAATAGAGGGTATTATGAGGACAACATCAAAGAGAAGAAGAGATGAGAGAATTGAGAGAGTTATCTTTGTACTCCTATTATTCCAGATTACTAAATGAAAGCACTACTGCTGCCCCGAGGATGTACTCCAGTCACACTGACTGTAGAGGAACCTCGTAAATTTTATGTCTTGCTTATTTATTCCACTGCACACATCGTCGATTTGACAACACGTTATCAGCACGAAAAGTTCTCGTGTCAATGGAAAGCACAACGCCACAAATCTTGTTCACCTATGTCGCCTGGAATCTCACAGATAAGAAAATCTTTTCATTTCATCTTAAAATATTTGTACTACTGATTTTCTTGAAGCAAATATGTATATGTTGTTGTATAACTGTATATCATCATTTGCAGAAGCAAAATGGTACGGACTCAAAATCCGTAGAAAGTCTAATAGCCATGGAAACAGCCTCGGAACTCCAACTTGCGGAACTCGGATTGAAAACATTTCTTCTTGAAAGTTGTCCGTCCACCCAGTATCTACAACATATCAAAATCTCAGAAAACTTTAACGGTGCGATCGTCACATATGTCTGAAATACCAAACCAGTTTCCAATTTCCGCAGAAAACTGGACAGCCATCTTATGAGTACCAAAACGCCATTTTCAGTTGCTCAGATTGAAACCGTTTCTTCACGAAAGTTGTTTGGTATCCTCTTATCCATATCATACTAAAATTTGAGCTAAATCTAACGGTTTGATCTTCGTATAAGTGGCAGACAAAGAAAAGGTTTTGGAATGGTGAGTTGCACCATTTGAAAAGAGAAAAAAAAAAAAAATTTGATGGAAACTTAATCATCACCCTTTTCTATTATTACTTTATTTATGTGAATGGTGTTGGTTTAAAATCCATTCACAAGTTTTATTTACTTTAAAGCAATTTATTTATCATGGACGGTTTTACCGCCTACTGCTTTAAGTTTTGATTTATGTGAATGGTGTTGGTTTAAAATCCATTCACAAGTTTTATTTACTTTAAAGCAATTTACTTACCATGGACGGTTTTACCGCCTACTGCTTTAAGTTTTGATTTATGTGAATGGTGCTGAATCAAAGCCCTTATCACAAGCTTGATTTACTTAAAAGCAATTTATTTACCATAGTTGGAATTACCGCTTATTGCTTTAATTTATTTATTGTACTTCTTTTGTTACGATGAGAATAACAAGGACTCGAAGTTCCTTGATCAGATTAGAACCTGCAGTTTCTTGATCCTCATCATATAAAAATGATTGGACCAGAAGTTCCATCATGCAAAAAGATTGGGCATGAAGACCCTTGATCCTCAGAGATCAGACATAAAGTTCCTTGATGAGAACCTTAAGTTTGAAGAGCCGAAATGCCACAACTTAAATTGTAATAAAAGCCATGAGAGTACCAATTCATCGGCTATTAAATAAGGACCAGAAGTTCCTTGATGTATGTAAATGATAATATAATACATGTTTACTGGAGAGCTTACATCTCGAAGTTTTGATGATTATTGCATGACATTGGGCATTGATGTTGAACACCATGTTCCTCATGTCCGTACTCAAAATGGTTTAGCAGAAGCATTTATTAAACGGATGCAATTGATTACCCGTGCTCTGCTCATGAAAACGAAATTGCCAAGTTTTCTACATGGGGACATGCCATGTTACATGATACATTATTAGCTTGGTTGAGACATGTTGCCAACTAATACTTCTCAGTATAACTCGTGTTTGGGCACTAATTAAACATTACACGTTTACGAGTTTTTGGTTATGTTATCTATGTGCCTATTGCAATGCCACAAACGTATTAAAATGAGGCATCATTGCAAATTAAGAATTTATGTTGGATTTGATTTATCATCCATCATTCAATATTTTGAACCCTTGACTAGGGATATATTTACCGCATGATTTGCGGACTATGATTTTAATAAGACAGTTTTCCCACCATTAGGGGGAGAAAATAACATCGTTCCAGAAGAATGATGAGAAAAGACCGTTCTAGAAGAACGAAGAGAATTTGTCTTATTTTGATTCACGAAGAAATCAATGAGAAAATGAAGTAAGAATAATTGAATGATGTAACGAAAGTGATGAAATCACATATATTTGCTGCAAATGTGCCTACAAGAATTGATGTCCCTATTGGACAAAATAATGTGGCAGCAAATGATTTATCTGTTGCACGCCTGAAGCGTGGCAGACCCTCAGACTCAAAAGGTTCAGTCCTTCGAAAGAAGAAGAATATGGCACTACTGAACTATTGCATTCCCGAAGCATAACTGTTGCATGCCGCAAGTCCGCTATAAGTTATATTTACTGGAACTGCCGTGGTCTTGGGTTGGACATGGTAGTTCAAGCCATTCATGGGCTGATTCGCAAATATAGACCAGTTTTTATCTTTCTCTCTAAAACTAAGATGAAAAATCATCGAATTGATGGAGTACGAAGACGTATAGGGTTTGTGGATAGTTTTAATGTGGCTTTAGTGGGCAAAGCAGGTGGACTTAGTTTACGGTGGGATGCTTCTTTGGAAGTGAATATTATATTTTCTTCTAAGCATATAATCGATGCTTGGGTTAGAGAACTTGGGGAGCAAGATTGGGTGAGGTTTACTGAAATGTATGGTGCCTCGTATAGGGCAAAAAATGATAAGTTCTGGGGATGGATGAACAATCATTTTTTGTCTTCCACGATCCTGTGGTTGTGTGGAAGGGATTTCAATGAATTTATATGAGAGTGAGAAGTCAGGGGCACCCAGGGATCTCCTCATAGACCAAGGTACTTGGAACGTTTTATGAATTGTATGGATCTATTGGATGTTGATTTTAAGGGGCCGGCCTTTACTTGGCGTGGTACTCGAAATGGGATTTCATTCAAGAACGTCTTGATAAGGGGGCTTTTCAATAGTTATTGGCAGGAGCGATGGCCTAATACTGTTGCAATACATGCTACAGTGTTGGGCTCTAATCATTGCCCAATTATTATTCAACGAGAATCGGACATTCCGAAGGGCAAAAAGAGATTTCGGTTTGAGGTTTTTTAGGCAAAGGATGAGGAATGTCGGGAATTAGTGGGATCTTGCTAGAATGAACCATGTGAGGGAACGACATTGTGAATTTGGCTTCTTAGGATCAATACATGTCGCTCGAAGTTAATCTATTGGAGCAAGAACAAATTCATGAGCTGTTAACTTTATTAGATGCATTACAACAGAAGTAGGAGAATAATGTTGATCAGATTAGGGACATGTCAATTAGGGTGGATAAATTATGGGAATAGGAAGAAATTTTTTGGCAGCAGAGATCTCGAATTCTGTGGCTACAGGAATGGGATGCAAACACTAAGTTCTTCCACCAGACTACTCTTAATCAGAGTATGAGGAATAAGTTGCTAAAAATAAAGCAAGATAATGGTTCTTGGGAGGATAGTCTAAGGAAGGTTCAAGATTTGTTTGAATGACATTTTATGAATCTCTTTACTACTTCTAGTCCAAAGGAATATGGATCGGTGTTGGATTGTCTTTCGTCGATGGTCACTGCAGAGATGAATGATACTTTCACAATGGCCGACTCAGTCGAGGAACTGAAATCTGTTGCTCTACAAATGGGGAGTCTCAAAGCTCCGGGACCGGATGGGTTTTCTAGTGTCTTTTATCATACTTATTAGGAGAATCTTGTTGATGACATCAATGCGTTAATTATTGAGCTGATGGAGGGACATGGCTGCCCAAGTCAGCTTAATGCTACCCATATTGTATTAATTCCTAAAGTACAGTCCTTAGAATTAGTGTTGCAGTTCAGACCGATCAGTTTGTTTAACTTTTCCTACAAAAATTTTCCAAGGTGTTGGCCAACCGGTCAAAGCCTATATTGCTGACTCTAATTTCTCCCATGCAAAATGCTTTTGTGCCGGGTCGACAAATCCAAGATAGCATTGGAATAACACATGATCTATTTCATTTCCTCAAGATGCGGAGAGCTAAAGGTAAGTTTGAGTGTGGCGTAAAACTGGACATGCACAAAGCTTAGATCGGGTCGAGTGAGATTTCCTTGAAGCTGTAATGGAGAAATTGGGGTTTTGTATTGGATGGAGAAGGATTGTTATGAGTTGTCTTTGTACCGTCAGTTTCGCTGTCATTCTTAATGGGCAACCAGGTGATAAGTTTTCTCCCTCTCGAGGTCTTCGGCAAAGAGACCTGTTATCCCCTTATTTATTTCTTTTGGTTAGTGAGGTGTTATCCCGATTGATCCAATCAGCAGTGGAGAAGAGATATCTGGATGGCATTCAGTTGATTCGTAATGGCCCTGTAATTTTGCACCTTTTCTTTGCTAACGATACAATAATTTTCTTGAAGGCTGATAAGAAGAATTATACATATCTTGTTCAGCTCCTAGAGGATTATTGCTCGGCATCTGGACAAATGGTAAACAGTCAAAAATCTAATGTGTTTTTCAGTGCTAATATTTCCAGAGATGCCTCTGTGGAATTGGGGGCCATTCTTGGGATGAATATTGTCTCTGATCTGGGTATTTATTTGGGGGTTCTTGCACTGTGGGGTCGGTCTAAGAGCATGGGTTGGCTTATATAAAGGATCGAATTATGGGGAAATTTCAGGGGTGGAAACGATGTACATTATCTCTGGCAGGGAAAAAGGCTTTGATTAAAGCAGTGGTGCAAGCCATACTAGTATATTCGATGAATTTATTTAAATTTCTTGCGGTGGTTTGTAATGAATTAAATGCTATGATTTCTGCTTTTTGGTGGGGGAAGGCTAGTGGGGAGAGGAATATTCATTGGGTGGGGAAGAAAAATCTTGGTCTTTTGAAGAAGCAGAGAGGTATGGGTTTCAGAAATTTCCAAGAGTTTAACAATGCCCTTCTTGCTAAGTAATGTTGGTGTATTATCCATAATTTGGAATCCCTTTGAGCTAGAGTCTTGAAGGCAATATATTTTCCCTATTGTTCTTTGTTGGATGCTAAAAAGGGTTGTCGTGCATCTTTGTTGTGGTCTAGTTTGTTGGTGGGACGTGGGCGGTGGGCATTGACAGATTATGAGAGGCAGAGATGTTCGGGTTTGGCTTGATAAGTGGCTTCCTTCTCTTCCTGTGGGACATCCGTTACCAATGGGTGGTGCTCCGGTGTCGAGGAATACCTGTGTTGAGACTTTAATCTGTAAAACTACCAAATCATGGGATATTGATTTTCTTCGGGTCATTAAGGATATAAAGCTTGGGGATTTGTTAAGATCAGATCGGCTAGTTTGGCTTTATGATAAGCGTGGCATCTTTACGGTGAAGTCGGGTTACCATTGGGCGTATTCGAAGGCGAATGGTGTCGCGGGTCAGACTATCTCATATGGTAGCTCAATCTTTTCTCATGTCTGGAAAGCTGTTTGGAGGTTGAACACTTCCGTAAAACTAAGGCAATTTATGTGGAAGTCTTTACATGGTGCCTTACCCAGAATGGCTAATCTATTTCAGAGGAAATCTACTTCTTCGTCGTTGTCCCATATCTGTGATGCCACTGATGAAACAATTGAACATCTTCTCCTCCAATGTCCATGGGTGGAAGCTCTTTGGTTTGGGGGTGTCCTTAATTACAGGGTTGGCAGCGCTGCTGTTTCTTCGTGGAGTCACTGGTTTGAAACATTTCTTTGTTCAGATTGTTAGGCTGCCCAAGAACGACAATGAATTCTCTGTTATGTTGTTTTCACATGCTGGCATATATGAAAGGCAATGTGCAATTTCTTTTTTAATCATTACATTATTAATCCGGCTTATATTTTGTTTGCTGTTAATACTGATGTGGGAGCGTTTTTAGAAGTTCACCAGTTTGACAAGGTTCAACAGGGGTCAACAGTTGGGGAAAGGGAGACACGGTGGTCCTCGCCACCTAATCCTTTTTGTTAAAATCAATGTTGACGCTAGTTGGGTTGTGTTGTCGGGAACATGGTTTGTTGGATTGATGGCGAGGGATAATGCATGGAAGTTTTTGGTAGCTAGTCGGCATGCTATTTTGGCTCAGTGTGTTAGTCAAGCTGAAGCAATGGCTCTTTTGTATGGTTGTGAATTGGGTCTCTCTCACGGTTTTAAGTGTGTCATTTTGAAATCGGATTCCTTATAGTCCATTTCTTGTTTAAATGACAACTTGGATAAGAGCAGCTGGAGGGCGTTTCCCTTTTTGGTGAAAGTCAAGGAATTTCGGGATTCCTTTTAGGCTTGTAGCTGGTCTTGGACTCCAAGATCATCCAACAAAGTGGCGGATCTGTTAGGGTCGCAGAAGTTAAAGGAGATGTGCGATGTTTTGTGGGTTGACCGACCCCCATCCTCCTTGGTTTTTGTATTAAATAATGACGGTTTGCCGTGTCCTCATTAGGTGTTCATGGCTTTGTTGGGGTTGGGGTTGGGGTTGGGGTTGGGGGGGAGGGGACGTTTGGGCACGCGGTGCCGCGTCAGTCTTTCTTGTAACTCCCTGCAAAGTGTGTGTGCCGCGTCAGTCTTTCTTGTAACTCCCTGCAAAGTGTGTTTTTCCTGCTTGCTGTTTGCCTTGTTGTGGCTTTCTATTTGTTTGGCTTTTTAGCCCTGGCTATGGTATTCCAGTTTTCCAAAAAAGAAAATCTAGTACACTAACTAAATAGTAGCATTAAAGAAAAAAAGAAATAGAAAACTTCATTTTAATTCTTAAAAAAGATGAGTTTTAGACTAAAACCTTGTGTAAGATTAAAATCTAATTTTAGTCCCTAGTATATTTAATCATCTCATTTATGACACACCCCGACCCGAAAGTAGGGCATGCTGGCCGTCACGTGAGTGTGACGTAACCATGTGCGCTGTGCGGAAGCGAAGATCGATGACGTAGTACGAATTTATTAAAAATCGAAATCTAACAACCTAAATACGGATGTGTGCTAGAAATAATTCAATACTTATACATATTCAGAGCGTACTAGGTCGAGTACAGTCAAGCATAAGTAAAAGAAATCCTACATAAGTGGTAGTCTGTCAGAACTGCCTTGGTGCCTCGCTAGCCGTCCACGACGTTGCTACCTAGTACCTGGAGGGGCGCAAAACTTAAAATGTGAGTGGGCAAAAAACAAAGTTTTCCAAAACCATTTCATAAATTCATAAATAACCCCTCGCTGTAAATCAGTATAACTTTCCCAGAAAATAGTACGTATATAAACTTATATACGAAAACTCGTCTTAACATCAAATCTCGTTATCACAATGTAATAATAGGTCATATCGATATACGAACTCAGAATCATTATCATCATCAGGCAAGTAATATAAAACTAGGGTGTCCCTAGTGCCCTATCAGCCGGAGTCACCTCTAATGACCTGTACGGCTGAATCTATTGCTGATCAAACATACTCAATCATATCAATCATCATTATCACTATCATCATCCTGCACACGAGTCGGAACCACCTATTGTGGTCTGTACGACAGGCTAGGTGTATCATATTACGCTCTGTGCTACGATCACGTGAAGGCTGTGCGACGAATCGCAGGTCACCAACGAGTCGGAACCACCTATTGTGGTCTGTACGACAGGCTAGGCACCTATCTTGGATCCAAGTTGAGCGTACGGTGCGTGAGGTGAACGATCACGTGAAGGCTAGGCCCTACTCTGGCGGAGCACAACACCCGAGGTGCAGGTGATTAATTAAATCACAATCTATCACATCTCAAACACTACCACAGTACTTACCTGACTTGTCTGGCCGTCCTCGGCATCAGCACACAATATATGCAATCATAATTATATTTATATACTATAGCAGGCATTTGACATGGCATTCTAATTATCAAATCCAATCAATTCGTAAATCAATCAATTTACGTTTCTGGGAAAAACGTCATATATATATATACTGAAAACAAAAGCCCACTCACTGGTATGTCGACGGGTCGTATCCCCCGAGCCTAGTGTGACTGCGCTCGTCCGTCGGATACGTCTCACCTATACGTGAATTAATCGCAAAACCGTCATTAACAGCATATAAACGACCTACGTAAATAACTCTTCATACGAAGGTCAATTTTGGTATTTGAATATACCAACGCGACCTACACGACGTCACGATCGTCGTGATATTTTTAAAATAATTTTTGGACTACTCACGCGCCCCCACGCGCCTGGAATAGCACTGACAGACGCGCCCCCACGCGCTGTCACGTGCTGTGCACGCACCGAGGAATATTCCGTTGGAATATTCCGTTAACTCCTAACGGCGTCAGTTAACGGCGTTAGTTAACGGCGTTGGAATATTCCGTCAACTTTGACGGAATATTCCGTCACCCCCTACCTCAGGTCGCCGGCCGGACTGGTTTTTCCGGCGACCGTCGCCGGCGCCGGCGACCGATTCCGGCCAAACTTCAAATCTTCCTATCTTCTTCGTTTTTCATCCTTTTTCACTCGTTTTTCTTCCTACATGCTCTAAATTCAATGTAGAACATGTTTATAAGTTCAAATACCTTGAAAAATGGCTGGAAATTCCTCGGGGAAACCTTCCAATTTCGGCCAACTTCGAAACCAATGATCCCGACGTCCAATCTTTGTGAACGAGGTACTCCGAGCCTCGTGGGAACCTCCTAAGCTTCACTGTGATTTTAGTTTCACCTAAAACGAAGCCACGAAGAAGATGATGAACAGTGATTTAAGTTTGGGCTCGGGTTTGAGGTGTTTTTCGAGGGTTTCAAACCTTAAAACTAATATTAATGAATTCATTAAGGTCTCACGAGTTCAAAACGATTTACCTTAAGTCTTGGTTCGAGTTCGAAGTGAGTGTGTGTGTCTGTACTTGGATGAAGTCGAGAGAAGTGAGAGAAAGAGTTTCAGAAAGAACGAGATAAGAAAGAAAGGAAGAAAGAAAAGGTGGGGGGGGTGTGTACGTGGACGTGTGCATGTGCAAGCACACGTGTGGGTTTAACAGCCCAACTTTTGGATTTAAAACTTAGGACACCCAAAAGCCCAAATTCGTGTCCAAAATACACCCGTTCACACGTAGGTAAGGGTATTTTCGTCATTTCACATCGTCCGTATAAAAGTTCGGGACGGGATGTCACAATTTATTAGTTATATTTTGATGTTCTATTTATCTTTTTATTCCTACCTATTTTAATGTATTAATTATATTTAAATTTAGTTTTCATTTCATTCATCATTATATATTTTAATGTCTACATTTAGGCAACTAATTTTTTTTATGGGAATTGTTATTAGCACTCCAAAAATCTCATTCTACATTCCAAACTTTCTATATTAGGAAAGAAAAATAAACTTGTGAGGATTGTAGAATGAGATTTTGGAGTGCCAATAACATTTCCCTTTTTTATAATATATATTAATTTTGTATTTTCTTCATTTAGGTACATTAATACATTTGAATATTTTGGTATATCCATCGATACAGATATATAGGTACATTAATTCAATATAATGCATTTCGATACGTACATTTTGGTACTCACATTTGAGTATTGACTTTTAGGTACATTAATTCAATATACTATATTTGGGTACATACATTTTGGTAAGTACATTTTGGTACGTACATTTTGGTATCAACATTTAGGTACATTAATTCAATATAATACATTTTGGCACATACATTTTGGTTCATTATAATATATTTCAGTACAATCATGTAAGTGCAAATATTTGGGTACAAAAAAGTCAATTTTATATATTTTAGTACAGTCATTTCTGTACACTTATGTATTTATATATTTTTGTATCACAAATATCTTTTAATATTTTCTCATTTATGTTCATTGATAATTAAAGAGCAAAATATGTACATATTAATACAATTAAAATTTAATGTGGAGAGATTAAATAAAAATGCATATTAAATAACAAAAATTGAATATAAATCTGGATAAAAGTACTCTTCAAGGGATTAAATTGAATTTGTAATCTAGCATCAAATTTTTTTTTTTAAATTTTAATCTTTTGATCAAAAACCCCTTAAAGGGTTAGCCAATGATGTATATATTTGTATTTAGTTATTGATCCATTTTGTATTTAATTTGATATATAACTAATAAAAACGATATAGTGCAAGTTGGGTATTCTTCTAGTGGTTTGTGTTTCCTTTTTTAACCAATTGTATCTTGAGTTTAAATTTTAAGGCTATTAGCTGTAATAATATATTTTGATATTTGGTTGCAAAAATGATCAGTGTTTATTATGTCATTGTTGCAGTCCTATTTAGAATAGGAATGTGATTGTGTAAATCCTAGTAAATTAGGAATGTATCTTATATTCCTATTAGGAGTAGATTACTTATTAAGTATTGTAATCCTTATGGGAAAGGGTTTGCCCTTTCTACTACTATAAATAGAGGCACAATGGGGTGAATAAAACACACCTCACAATTAAATCTTTCTCTCTTCTCTCTAAAGTGGCCGGCCTCCCTCTCCCTCTCTAACCCTAGATCGCTCAATCAAATAGGCCTACAACACGTTATCAGCACGCTCTTGACGCTACGCTAAAGAGAGTTTATTCTTCAATCAGGGGAGTATTACGTTTTAATTATTCTTTTTGAGATTAATTTATTATTATTTTGAATTAATCTACATGCTATTAATTCAAATTTAATTTTTCTTTTTTGAACGTGGTACAACGCATTGGAGACGCAATTTCGGCTTTCTGAGAAGGATCTTCTACAAATTCAAAGGCTTTTATAAGTTTTCTGCCAATCAGGTACGCTTAAAATAAAGTAAGATATTTGAAACGACCGTGAAGCATGAAAACATTCCCCATGATGCATGAACCCCCTATGTTTATATTTTCCTTCCGATATATATATTGTATATGTTCATATATTTGTCAATATATATATTTGTTTCATGCATTACGCAATTATAAATCGCTATGTGGAATTTGTGAGTCAAAGAATCGAATTAAATTAGAAACAAATTAGGGTTCCTAAACCCTAAGGGTATTGAAAAAGAAAAAAAAACAGCAAAAGAGGGCCGGATTTGGTGCGGCACCGCACCATCCTAGTGGAGCCAGGACACCAGGCTTCGACCTGGACCTTCCCTGCTGGGCCTGCAGCCCACGGTTTCCTTGGCCCGCATGACGCCAGCCTTACCGCTTGGTTCTCCCGTGCGCACCATGAAGGCCAGCCTCGCGGCTGGGCCTTGTGCTTATAGCCTGCATGAAGCTAGCCCACGTGGCTGGGCCTTGCACTCCGGATCACACACTGCCAGCCCACGTGGCTGGGTTCCCCCGTGACAACCAAAGGCCAGCCTCTGCTGGACCTTGTCCCGAGCAAACCACACGGCCAGCTTTTGCTGGGCCGTCTCCATGCTCCTCTTGCGGCCCAAAAACCCAACCCAGCTTCGGCTGGAGGTTTTTCTGTCCCTCACCGTGGCCTGCAGCCACTCCCTTTGAGGTCATTTAGGCCCTGCCCATTTTATTAAGGCACCTCGTGCTTTTCTTTTTACACGACACCCATACCCAAATTTTTTTGGGATATATTTTTCAACCCACATGCTATTATTTTAGCATTATAAAATAATTTAACCCGTATGTTAAATATTATTTTGCTTCTACAATCGACCCCGTTTGGTCCCGATTTATTGAATTAATTAAAAGTGACATGCAGTCCATTAATCTGATAATGAATCCAAAATTCTTGGCCTGAAGCTCACTTTTGGACATTAACGATTCAATAATTTATTTCTCTTCTTTGAACCGTTGACTCACTTTCGTAGTCCCGAAGCACTCACACTTGAGTTCCCGAAGAACCTCAAAATCCACTACACTTAGTTGTATATTGCATTCTGTGTTCTTGCAGGAACCTCTCTTTTATGAACTAAACGTTCATAAACTAAATCGAACCTGTAGTTTCGAATTTAGTGCCTTTGAAACCTGAAGTTTTCATAAAACAATACACCCATGAAAACCTGACGTTTTTCATGAAAATCATGTCTTAGAACTCGAATGTTCTAACTTTGATGCTTATGGATGACTCCTTCCCATAGCACCAATCACAATCTTGTTCCTTCCAATTCAGTGGATTATCGAACCGTCACAAGTTTGATTTTCCTGATTTGGACGTTTCTAATAGAAACCACTTTATGTGGGGTACAAGATTTGAATCTCCACTTGACTATTAAGACGTTGAGCAACCATTGAAGCCAACAATGGCATGGAAGAGCTGAATACGCCTCCGCCATGATCTTCATTCGAAGACTTATGCCCGAAGCATTACAAATGGAAATACCTCCAAACGAGGATTCTATGGCTCTTTGGCTCGCTTCTACGGACTGTTTAATCATGAAAGATATTGCCCGCAGCATACCATGATTACGTCCATGAATGAGTACAATTCTGAAGTTTATAAATCCAATTGAATTTTGACTAGAGAATACTTTTCTCGTCCTTCCTTATTTCTAACTTGTTCCTGGAGCAATAAGTGTAGAAAGCGGAAGTTTACCAAATTCTCGGATCTGATTACTACCACAATTATATGATAGAATCAGGGCCTGCCAAGGTGTGGCATCATGCACGAAGCGTGATCCTTGGCACTTAATACCTAAAACTTCAAGAATAAGGGATAGTATTCCCGAACCTTAACCCTGCAGAATCTACTTCCGTCTCGATGGAATAGATCATTGGTTATGCACTTGTTCGTGCCCCTACCAATGTTGTTAAGGAGTACCATTCTCGTAGTCAATATGTGAGATTAATTTTGCTCCACCAAACACCGTTGGAGGAGCATAATTATGACATGGATGGCCTTATTGGCTGAATCCCCTTAGTAAACCATTTACTTTGTGAACATTTTTCCATGTTCTTGGATTCAAGTTTGGTGTATGTTTTACTTATGGATAATCTTATTGATATTGTCCTCGAATATGAGTTAATTGAATCATGTTTCTTAGTATATGTGACCGATTCAATTAAACACGTGATTAGGTAGGAATGTGGGGAAGTTAGTTGTCTGGACGCATGCGTACTACGCACACTAACTTTATGCCTAAATCACATCTCTAACAACGACTTCAGGTCTATCCAACCGGATTAAGAGCATTGGCACGCTCCTCGTTGTATGAATGGTACTGCATCACCATTTAAGGGACCTTAAATTCTCCCTGACGTTGAGTTTTTAAGGATATTCGAGATGACAATGATCATAAATGAAACCACTAAAGAAAATAGAGTGAAATATCTTTGCACCACCTCCAAATATAAGCCTGAAGCTTCGATTTGGGGCCAATGGGTTGTCTCCCAATTGGGAACATGCTGCATGTGGCCGGCCTAGAGCTGGGTGATTGAGCAGTTTCCTTACTTTGACCTGACCTTTTTGGGACACTTAGGTCGAACAATGACGCTACGACGCATCTCCTTACCCGAAGTAAGGATCTTGTGCCTACAAGCACACTTTGTCAAGCCTGCTCATTAAGCAAAATTGATTTTCTATATCATTCCTCGCAAATATACGAAATCACCTATTTTCCATAAGTGGATTCAAGGGAATATATGTGGACTAATCCAATCAAAATGCGGACCATATAAAGACTTATGGTTTTGATTGATGAATCGACAAACTGGTCACATGTTTGTCCACACACATTACTGCTAACCCTCTTGGGCGATTATGGGTTCACCACCCTACTTATCCCTTAAGGTCCTGAAGACTGGATAATGCCGGAGAGTTTATATCGACGGTTTTCGATAAAGTATTGCATGTTGTTTTGGGTTTCTAATTGAACATTGAATTCCCATGTTCACCCCAAATAGCCTCGCCTAGTGATCATAAAGCGCAATTTAAATGATCGCACGAATTTTGGTGAACATACCAAGTTTTCGGTTTCTGCCTAGGGCTATGCAATCCTTGTACGCAGTTATGTTGGTCCGCCTTGAGGCCCATTGCCACCCAACCTATATGACGTTACAGTTGGTTACTGGGTACGAACCTGACGATTTTCGTATTTACGCATTTGGGAGAGCATTCCATGTGCCAAGTTGCGCCGCCGCAACGTACCACCATGGGTCCTCAAAGAAGGATGTGTATCTTTTGTCGATCATGATTCTCCTTCACACTAGCTCTCTTCGAGCCCTTGCATGCGATCTCTTTAGCGCTTATTTGCGGGTTGTCACTTTAATGAGACAATCTTCCCGCCGTTAGGGGGAGATAAGAACGTCAACGTTCCTGTAGAACGACGCGAAGTTGCGTGGACGTTGCCCACTATGTCTCATCTCAATCCCCATACCGCACAAGTGTGATAAGCAAGTGCGATGAATTCTAGATTTCAGAATGTTGCTCCAGACGCATTCCTCTGATCTAGCTAAAGTGACGAGATCATATACTAGCTGCAAATATGCCTGCAAGGATAGACGTACTTAACAGACGTCGAGTCAACATCCCTGGAGGGTGTGCTGCCCTTGTAGGACGGTTTGGACGCCCCTGTTGGACGATCCGGTACAACGACGGATAGCCAATCAATCTGTCTTGGCCTGGAGCACGACAGATCATTCGGTTCGTAGGATTCACTTCCCTAGAAGAGGAAGACACGGCACAACTATGAATCTAAACTCGATCGCTGTCTCAAATCATTTCCATCTCATGAGATTAATCCGGATTACTCCCGAGACATGAAGTTCTTGGTCTAGTATACTAGTTTGGATGAGAAAAATGGAATTGAAATGAGATTATCATCGATGATGTTTTCACTTATATGGTAGCTACCGACATAAATGAAAAGCGACGATATTGAACCGTGTTCCGTTGATTAAGTGACAACGTAGAACTGATTGGACAACTAAGATTACAATCTAGGTCAAATTCCTTACCAAATTGTGTATTGGACCTATCGTTCCTACACTGCCCAAGGTAACCCTATTGTGTTACAAGTGGGAAAGGAAGCGTTATGAGATGAATGAAATAGTGCGACGTGATGCACGCCTTACGGCGCAAGGTTTCTCTCAAACGTCCTGTGATTGATAGCAGCATTATGAAATGTGGTTAGTGTTTCTCCATGGGGATATAAATATGGAGATTAACATGTAAGTTCCTGAAGAATTACATGGACTGGTTCAAAAAGTTCCAAAACCACGGAACACCCTCTTAACTTGTTTTGAGGCGTTCACTTAAATTCGACGGATGTGGTATACCCGTTTAAGTGATTGTTTGATCAGTCAGGGATATGAATTATGCCCTTGCGTGTTAAACTATGAAGTCTTATTCCAAATTGATAGAGTTACAGTTTATGTCGTTAACACGAATCTCACTAAGACTCTGGAAGAGCTTGAGAAAACTGCCTCGCACCTGAAGATGGAATTTGAGATGAAGGATCTTGGGAAAACTCGTTTATGTCTTGACCTGAAGTTTAAGCGTTGTTCTGACGGTACCTTGGTCTACCAGTCAAACTACACTTCAAATGTGTTACCTTTGAGTATACCTTTGATCGTCCATACGTTATATGCAAATGAGACCCTTGAAGAGGTTATGGAATCCGAAATTCCATATCTAAGTTCAACTTTGCGCTTCGTTGTACTTAGCTCATTGTATTTAGACAGGACATCTCATTCGTTGTTGATCTTGGTAAAGATGCAGCACCGCGCCTACACGCAACCATTAAATTGGTATTAAAAGACGTACCCTGAAGGTATTACGAGGGCAAATCCCAATGCATCTTAGTGGATCCGACCCCCCTGATCCTCGAAATGATGCTTGCCTTGTTGTTATGCTGACGCTGGTTACTTATCAAACCCGCACAAGGCAAAATCCCCAAATGGTTATGTCTTTACCGTTAGGGACATCGCAATATCTTGGAGGTCCATGATATGACCTTAGTTGCGAAATCTTTGAATCGTTCCAAGACTCACCTCACTTCACTACGCCACAAGTGAGACATGGTTAGGAGTTATTGTTGAGCATGTTCGTAGTACTTGCTGTGTTTTCATCCCTCGTTGAGTCCCGACAATGATTCATGAAGACTATGCCGCATGTATCCACCCGACCAAGCCATGATACATCAACGAAGTCAACGCCAAGACATATTGCGACTACATCTACATCAACAAAGCATCAGGAGATTGAAGTCATGCAAGCCGATCCCAGACAACCTTACCGACCTCTACACGACGTCACTGCCGAAGTCAACCTTCTAGAAGCTTGTCCGAGGAATTGGTATGCCTAACTATTATATGCAATGCTTGTAGTTCTCATTTGGAAGTTATGTCAAACTCATGGGGAGTATCCAGAAGTATACTCACTTGATTTTAATGTACTCTTTTTCCCTACGATTAGGAGCATTTTTCCCATTGGGTTTTTACTACCTAACTAGGTTTTAACGAGGCACCCATCTTGGGCTGATCATACCCTTGTGAGCTCTTCTACTTGCGTCCAAAAGACGTATAGTTTTGACTTAATGCAACTTCTCATTTTTCTCCTTAGACTATGGGTTTTCCCCACCTTGGGTTTTACCATAGCGAGGTTTTGTAAGTTTTACTTTTTATGCATTCTTCCGTTGATTTGAGACTCGCATTCGCCCATTGTGCCGACAACTTCATCAACTGTACCTGTTTCATCATTGAAGACCTGATGCGCCATTTACTTGAGTATTTACACACTCAAGGGGGAGTGTTGCAGTCCTATTTAGAATAGGAATGTGATTGTGTAAATCCTAGTAGATTAGGAATGTATCTTATATTCCTATTAGGAGTAGATTACTTATTAAGTATTGTAATCCTTATGGGAAAGGGTTTGCCCTTTCTACTACTATAAATAGAGGCACAATGGGGTGAATAAAACACACCTCACAATTAAATCTTTCTCTCTTCTCTCTAAAGTGGCCGGCCTCCCTCTCCCTCTCTAACCCTAGATCGCTCAATCAAATAGGCCTACAACAGTCATTATGTTGTTATTATGTTATTATTGTATCGTCAATCTATTATCAATATCTCATCATTACTAAAAAATGATCATAACGTAGACTATTATAATGAAAAGCAAAATAGTATAACTTTGAAATAAAAATTCAAGAAAATAAAAAAAGAAAAACAATCTAGTTGCCGGGTATTGAAAGGTGAATCACACATCAATGAAAAAAAGGACTTTCATGTACTTATAAGTAGTTTGACTATTCCTCATATTGCCTATTGATTTCATAATGGAACATCAATTTTTTGCATGTAGTACGTGGTTTTTTTTTTTTTTTTTTATAAATTTTAAATAAAAATAATTATAAATTAACTTGTTATTTGAAAAAGTAGAGAATAAGATATAAAAAAGGCAGATGACGCTTTACTGCAGTGACAAAAAGCAATTATGTTTATGCACTATGGTGTGAATTCAATCTCCATCGATCTCTTTTCTCCATAACAACTAACAATTTAACCGCTATCGTTATTAAAAAATTATAAAAAATGTTAACAATAATAAAAAAATAAAAAAAATCAGTTGCCACATACGCTAAAAAGGCTAGTATATGGTAGAGAGACCACATTTTATGCTTATAAACCACATTTCAATCATATCTCTAATAATGAGAGGATCCACAATACAAGTAATTCTGATCTCTATTAAAAGAACGGTTTAGATGTGTTCTACAAAATCTGTGCTCCCTTGTAAATTTTTTTGGCCAATTTTTTTTCGTGATCCCTGTGGTGACATGCTACTTTCAATGTGACCCTCGTGGTAAAAAAAAAACTTTTAATTAAACCCTCGTGGTGGGTGTTGTTAGCAATTGAGATCCAAATCTAAATTTCCGTTAGTTTTCCGTTAAATAAACTCACGTGACTATCACATGAAGGGTTAAATTCGTTCTTTCAATCCAAATTACATCTTATTCAATGGACATCTATTATAATTTAGGGTTTAACTGAAATTAGATTTTACAGAAAAAAAAGAAAAAAAAAATCTTGAACGCAAAGATTGAAACTAAACCTGTAAAACCATGTCTATGGCTAGGAGAAGAGGTGAAGGTGAAGTCGCCCCTAATTTCTTAGGTATGATTTAATTTTGTTTGGAAAAATACTTGTAATATACCATTGTTTTTTTTTTCAATGCCAACACATCTTTGATCATGAGTTAGTGTCTTAGTCTTACTTAAATTTTCATTCTTGTATCAATTTGTACCAGTTTGAATGCATAAATGCCTTTCAGTTTTGTCTTTAATTGGTAATGTGGTTTTATGCAGGTCCTAGTCGGCCAGTACATAACCTATTAATTTTTTTCTTAATCTTCTTTGAATTTTAATTCTTTAACTTTCTTACGCTCTTGAAGTTTATATGCAGAGGGCAGACCTGAAGATTGAATTTTCTGCAATGCCTTTCACCCATTGTCTTTAATTCTACAATGCCTTTCACCTGTCTGCATTTCACCCATTGTCTTTAACTCTTTAAGTTATTCTTGTACATATGTGATTTTTCTGCATTATATAGGTTGAGATACGTGTGCTATCAAATTGGGTTGATGGTTAGTGACGTTGGAGGAGGTCTACTAGTGGCTATGGCGGTGGCTGGGAGCCTGAGATGAGATACGAGAACTGTTGTGTTTTTTTTTTATTTTTTATTTTTACAAGTTTCTTTTATTTGTAATTTTATTTTAATCCAATCATATTTTTGTTTTTTTATTTTCCAAAATAAATAAACTTAATTTTGACCGATCCACATGTGCTAGTCACATGATTTTATTTAACGGAAGACTAACGGAAATTTGGATTTGGACCTTAATTGCTAACATGGCTCACCACGGGGGTTTAATTAATAGCTTTTTCACCACAAGGGTTACATTAAAAGTGGCATGTCACTACAGGAACCACAAAAAAAAAAATTAGCCTTTTTTTAAAAAAATAAAAAAGAAAGAAAATGACAAGGGTTGGCCGGTCTACTTGGCATTGTAAATGAGTTGGTTAGTGTATAAACATATAGTAATAAGAGATCAAGTTTCAACGCCCAAAACATAATCTCTAGATTGTAGTTAATTTGTTTGTAGGATTTTATCGTTTTTGAATGATGATGTTAGCAACTTAACATTGTCAAGTTTCGAGGCAAAGGTCAAACTTTTGGTATTCATGTCATACGACAATGTTGCCATTTGTGGCTTTTACGATGTTTTG
The DNA here is from genome assembly GCA_963580275.1 of Crataegus laevigata. Classification (NCBI taxonomy): domain Eukaryota; kingdom Viridiplantae; phylum Streptophyta; class Magnoliopsida; order Rosales; family Rosaceae; genus Crataegus; species Crataegus laevigata. The sequence continues at coordinate 32,215,729 of OY756942.1, read as the reverse complement.
GGTGATTTATACAGATAAAATGATCAAGGGTTGAGATAGTAAGGGATTCAACGGCTATGATTCAAGTGCCATAATTCAAGGTTTAGTTAGGCTGTGTTGCATATATAAAGACTATCCTTCTGCTCACTGTAATCAATCAGTCTTGTTAATGTAATCAAAGGCTTTCTTGCTCTTCACTTCATCTCTCGATCAGAGTGTAGAGATTATTTTTTTCTTTCGTTATATTAAGGAATCGATCATTAAATCTATCATGTGTTATTTAACGCTAAGATATTAGACATATACTTGTATACAATTGGTAATAAAGATTTCTGTATCTCTAGCTCGGTGGCGAGGGTCTCAAAACCATTTTTTTTGTTTAACAGTATACTCATCCTAGAAATAGCTCAACCATAAGTTCCAACAGCTGAAAGAGCACGGTAATTTACCAAATTTAATTGTATGGCTTTATTGTATATCCCTATTCAGCCCGCCTCTTGGACCTTGCCTGCCTTTATTTTTTGTTTGGGTTGCGTCCATTTTGGGCCTTTGCATTCTTGGTTCTATATTTTTGTTTATTTATCTATGTATTTATTTATTTTTCTATCTAACTTTCAAGAATTCAAATTTGATAACTCAATAATCAAATGTCCCATTCGGCTTCTACAATGAGAAGTTTAGAAACACCGTTTTGTGATGTTATTCATGTGATATAACATGGGTGACCGATGGATAATATGTTTGCGATATTTTACTTTCAAGATGTATAAATATATGTTGTAAATTGATTATCATTGTTGATGTCAATGATATTCTACATTATATTAATCTAAACAACATGAAAATTCCAATTCAGGTGCAGAAGGGAGCACCCAAGTATGCTAAACAACATGGGGACTCTAGCACCTTTTGGCTGAACCTCAAGTCTGCCACTTGTATATATATTATTTTTTTATTTTAAAGATTGTTACTCTTTTCGATAGTGATAATGTACTCCCTTCCCCTAATATTGCTGGTTGTGTGGTAAACTTTTATCGATCTTTATATAACTCTCTGTTCACTCCAAGTGGAATTGAAAATATTTGTGGTATAATTCTGCCTATGGTTAGCGTTTGGGAAAATCTTGCTTTTTCTTGTTTATATTCAGCTAATGAAATAAAAAAATGTTGTTTTCTCTATAGATCCCTCAAGTGCTCCAGACCTGATGGCTTTCCTAAATCTTGTTATCAGTCATGTTGACATATTGTTGGTTTAGATGTTATTGCTTTTGTTCAAGATTCTTTTTAGTTGTGGCTGGCTTTATGCAAATGCTAATATCAATTTTGTGGTGCTTATCCCTAAAGTAGAAGAGGTTGCCACCATTGCTCAGTATTGGCCCATTACTCTTGCTAACTGTCTGTTCAAAATTATTCTCAAGATTCTTGCTGATCGGCTTGACTTTATTGCCACTCGCATAAATTCTCCTTAGCAAACGACATTTTTGAAGGGTAGAGATATTAATTATTGCATTAGGCTAGTTTCAGAAAGGTTCAATTTTATGGACAAACGAGACTTTTGGTGGTAATGTGGCCATAAACTTCTATATTGCTAAAGCTTTTGATACTTTAAACTGGAACTTTCTTCTCCACATCTTTTCTATCTTTGGATTTTCTCGTATTTTTGTGGATTGGGTGCATATTTTGTTACAGTTAGCTCGTCTTTTAATTTTTTTGGTAAATGGTACACCACATGGATTTTTCTCTTACTCTCAAGGTGTACGTCAGGGAGACCCTCTTTCTCCACTTCTTTTTTTTCCTATCAAGTAGAGGAAACTTTGAGAAAAGGTTTATCTTTGCTTTTCTCCACTGGATAGATTACTATTGTTTCAGCTCCACGAATTATTGCCCTTCAACTCATGTGATATATGGTGATGATCTTCTTTTTTTTTGTCGTGGGAATGTTCGATCTCTTCAAAAGTTCTTGAATAAATATGGTAGTGCTTGGGGACATCTTGTTAATGCAAAGTCAAATAACATCAAAAGTGTTGGTTTCAAAAGATTGGAATGTCTAATGTTTTTTCGAATAGACTTTTTTATCTTGACACCACTTCTACCCATCATAGAGTGCATGTCTCGAGACATCTTGGCTTTCATATGGGTGATGTTCCTTTCACTTATCTTGGGGTACTTATTTTTCGTGGTAAGCCAAGGATAATTCACTTTCAAGCTTTGGTAGATAAGTCTAAAGCTTGCCCTTCAGGTTGAAAGGTAAACTTCTCTCAATGGTTGGACGACTCCAATTGGTACAATTGGTTTATCAAAGCTTGTTTCTTCATAGCTTCTCAGTTTATCAATGGCCAACTTGCCTTTTAAAGTATCTTTCTGCTTGTGCACAAAATTTTATTTGGTCAGAGAGACTTGGCTTCGCGAACATTAGTAATTGTTGATTAGAGTATGATGTTTGGATCTAAGCATGAAGGTGGGCTTGGTCTTCATGATTTGGCTGGTTTGAACTTGATAACTTTGATTAGTTTTGGTTGGGATGCTTTACAATCCCTTTTTTGTTGGGTCTTTTCGCTCGTCAATGTTTTCCTCTTGCACTTTACAAAAGAAAAAAAAGATATCTATTTATGGTCTTCTATGTGCATGACACGGTTTGAAGCGTGCTTTACCTATTCTGAATAAGATAGTCGTTGGATTATTAGTGATGTAAAATTAGTTTTCTTTTGATTTGACAAATGGTTGGATAACCCGATTATAGTCCCTTTATTATTTTCGTTCATTTTACCTACAGTTCTTCCAAGGGTTTCAAATGTTATTGAAGCTCAAAGTTGGTCTTTACCAGATTATTTTGTAGATTTATTGGCTTATGTGGTGCAACAAATTCTATATCTACCTTTGCCTTTAAATGTAAAGAACGACAAATTGATATGGGAGCCTATATTTACTGCAAAATTTTCCTTCTCTTGTGGCTATCATCTTATTCGACGAAAATATAGTGATTGTGGCTATCTCTTGTGGCTATCATGTAATTGTCAAGGGATTGGCTATTAGATGTGCATCTAGACATACATGTTTATCTCACTTTTTTTCCCTTAACCTTGTGATATTGTTCAATCTGTTTTGCAGGTTTAGACCTTTAGGATTGCTTTAGAAGGGTTAGGTTTCATGTCCCCTCCCCCTCTTTTTCCTTCTATCTTTATTGCTTCATTTCTAGTAGAATACGGTTTATGTCCCCCCCTTTATTTTTCATGTATTTTTCTTATCCTTTTTTTCTTGTGTTATGAGGGAGTTAGGTTTATGTCTCCCTTGACTATGAGTAACTTATTTTCTCCCTTATCAACAAAATTTTCTTCGTACCGTCGAGATTTCTCAACAAAAAAAAAAAAAAAAAAAAACTACACAGTGATGTTTCAAGTATGCTAAAGAATTAGTCATATATGAGTCTCGAATGAAAACTTTGCATCTATTGATCCATCAATTTATCTCTGATATTAAAATAGAGCGAACTATCATTGTAATTTCAATAAATAAAAGTACTTATTGATCTAGTACTTTATTTCTAATATCAAAATAGAGCGAACCATTATTTTAATCTCAATAAATAAAAAGTCCAACGAAGAACCTTGTACTATCAACAAATAATAAGAAATCAAATCAGTCATATCCCAAATTTTAAAGGTTTCATGCATATATAACAAAGTCTGAAGCGAACATGTTTTCCAATTGTATGTGCCCGTATAAGAGATTAGGCATCTTATTCTAGGCTTCCCACAAGATTGGCCTTCTCCTTTAGAACAAACTTTTGTATCTTCCCAGTGGAATTAGGCAAATCCCCAAACACCAAAGCTTGTGGAACCATAAAGGCAGGCATTTTCTTCTCACAAAACCTCAGAATCTCTTTACAACTTTCTTCACCACCACCAAAACCCTCCTTCAACTTCAAGAAAGCGCAAGGAGTCTCCCCCAAAACCTCATCATGTTTCCCCACAACAGCAGCCTCCAAAACTTGTGGATGAGTCAACAAAACTGCTTCCACCTCAAGTGTGCTTATAGCCTCCCCACCAGAAATTATAATGTCCCTTGCTCTATCTTTCATCTGAATATACCCACCTGAATGCCTAATTGCCAGGTCACCAGTCCTATACCATCCACCACTGAAAATTTCATGATTAGGGTTTGAGTGTTTCAGATATCCCAACATCAAAGTGTTGCCCCTAAACATGATCTCCCCCATTGTTTTTCCATCATATGGCACACTCACCATACTGTTTGGATCCTTCACATCAACCCCTTCCATCATTAGATTGTACTGAGATTCCAGCTGGGGTTTGCATGGTGTGACAATTGCCGGTCCAAGAGCCTCGGTCATGCCATATCCATGGCTCACATTAAACCCTAATTCTGTAACCTTGATCAGAATCTCGGGTGCTGGCAATGCACCAGCAACAATAATCTCCACACTTGATTTTATAACCCTAGTTTGATAATTTTCCGAGGCATCTGCTAGAATGTTTAATATAGAGGGTGCACCACATAAGTGTGTTACTTTGTGAAGATCAATTGCTTCAAAAATGGCTTTGGCTGAGACACTTCTGAGACAAATATTGGTGCCACCAAGAGCAGCAACGGCCCAAGGGTAGCACCAGCCATTGCACCGAAACATTTCGACCGTCCATAGAAAAACCGGCATTTTTCTCATGTCATTCTGAAAAATTGCTCCCAGTGAATTCAGGTACACCGCTCTGTGGCTGTACACAACTCCCTTGGGATCACCGGTTGACCCAGAAGTGTAACTCACCGAAATTGGGTCACATTCATTGTTGGGTCTGAGAATCTGAAAATCGGGTTCTGCTGATTCTTGTAGGTCATTGTAATTAAGGGCATCTGGTGGAAGATCAAGATCAGTAGAAGAAGATGATGATAATTGGCCACACTTTGGGATTTGAATGAGGAGAGGTGGCTTGGAGTTGGAGTTTGTTTGGGACAAAATGTCAAGTGCTTGGAGGACAACTTTAAGGTACTGATGATCTACAATAATGGCTTTGGCTTCCAGTTGTTGTAATATCAATGCTAATGCAGGTGCGTCCAACTTAATGTTAAGTGCACAAAGAACTGCCCCTGCCATTGGAACGCTGAAATGTAGCTCATAGAGTTCTGGAATGTTTGGTGCAAAAGCTGCAACCTGGTCAGGGAAGAAGTTCAAACATTTTAATTGATTAGAAATTACTGTTACATTATACATACTGCACAAAGTCAAGTCGTGTGCTTCCTGCTATACAGAACGTGTGTCACCTTTCTTATGTAGTGGGCAAATGCATGTCATAAGTGAGATGGGCCTTTTACTGCAAGAATTTTTATGGCACACTCAAATGTGTGGGAAAATGATAGAGAGATCAACTATTTAAAATTAAATTTTGTAAACTATATGAGATGGTTGTTGATGATTGAATTATTATTTAAATGTTTTAACATGCTTGTTTTCTATTAGTGACACATTACATAGTTTGTAAATTTATTCTAAAAAAAATTAGTCTATCTTGCACTACTCCACTATGTGCCGTGAAGTATTTTTATGGCATACAATATGCGACACGAAAAGCTAATTTTGGTGTAGTGTTTGACACAATCCCACTTCAAATTAATTAACAAGGAAAGAAAGAAAAAACCTTAATCAATGACTTCGATCTTAAATCATCCTATATATTTAATTGGCTGATGACTGGTTCCCAACAGTTAAAGAATAGTAGGAGGAGATTTTTCTTTCTCCAGTTGGGTTTATTATATTCGATAAAAAGAAGTTTCGATTATGTACGTCACACCAGTTATGTCACTCGCACATATGTAGCTTCAGTAACATGCAAATTTTTAAGACAGGACCCCGTCGTAAGACAGTACGAAGTATGTGAGAGAGAGTTTGAGAAATCTGCAACGCATCCAGGACCAGATTAGGACACAAAAGAAATCTGCAAACGTAAGCTTTTTAGGTTTTAGTCGGTTTGGTCAAAGACTCACAAGTGTTTGTGTTTCCATTGAACTCTTATTCTCAATAAAGTTAGGCAAAGGGTTAGGTCTTTATCTATCATTTATCTTGGTCGGCCTAGGTCTGGAAGATGAAAATACACACATACCAACGGACAAATTAATAAATACAAACGAGAATAAAATTAGCAATACACAACAAACATCTACATGCGCATGAGTCGATTTCAATGACATAAAAAACTTAGAGCATAAACCAGCATACATCAGTACACGAGGATCCTACACATAATTTTCTACATGCAACGACTTATGAGTCGTATGTACCTGGACATACTTGAACTGAATATCCAACCTAAAATCAATTAACAATGAGAGAAAAGTCATAACTAAATTAGAATTAAATATAAAAATGAAGAAATGAAAGAAATATGATGAACTGAGAGCTTTTCTGTGTCTCATATTTCTTCTCGATCAAATACAGTCATTCTATTAAACTCTCTCTAGAATCTTATGATTGTTTTGAATATATACAGTTTTATTTATTTATTTTTTATTTTTAATATAACTTGAGTAAGCTAGTTTTCGTAGTCACTAAGTCTCCCACTTAGAGCTTAACAAACTATAACCACTTGATTAACAGGCTAGGATAGCTTTACAGCTCTCATTCAGATGATGACATCTGGCAATTGATAGACTCGATATTTTTAAGGGAATTGAATCCGCTCCGGACTTTAGTGTCCAAAGCCTAATGATCAATTTATCTGGGCTGCTGATTACTGTGTAAAAGAAATCAGAGCCGTTAGTTTTGTTTGCTGGGCCAAGAAAATGAGTTAATGGGGACCGTTTGATTGAATTTGTGCGGTCCAGATGAATTGATCCCTAGGCTCTAGATACTAAAATCCGGAGTGAATCCAATTCTATTTTAAAATACTTTATGATTTCCATTTCAAATTTGGGAGATACCCTTAACAAGCACAATCTATATATATAACCTATGTGTTTTGTATTAACTGAAATGGGATGTGTGGTTTTATTTAAAAAATGAAAGTCGACATATGCACTGCACATACCGGCAGCTGATTCACCGTGCATGTTACTTTGGCGGTTCCATGATCATGGTTCCCCATGGACTTTGTCCATTTGACCCACCCTGCACTCCAAGATGCATGAACAAGTTGCAATTGTTGACTTGGTGATTTGGCACCATTGACTTACAAAATTCATTAACTAATTTGGGTCTTATAATATTGGGTCCATAATATTTAAATACTAAATAAAACAATAAATTCTTGACTTTACTACAGTCGGAGTCGTTGGTGACTAGTTAGTCGTAAGCTAGATCGATCTCCATCGCCATGGCTAATGGTGATCAAAGTTCCCTGAAACTCAAATTAAAATGTAATGTGATCTTAATTGTTAGAAGACCTTCAGCTACAAGTTTGTATTGAAAAGTATTACTGTATGTGCAGACATTACTTTTAACAAAAAAAAAAAATTAATTTTTTGTACTGATTGATAAGTAGCTCACATTAAAGATATATCGTATATAACATTCAAAGTTTCTACTTTAATATTAAAGCATATACTAATTAATATGACAATTCTTGAAACTAAATATACAGTGAAATCCTTATATACTCATGTTCATAAAAATTAGTATGTAGCTACTTACAATATCATGGCGACATATGCCTAAGTGGACGAAAGCTGAGGCGACCTTGCGACATCTTTCAAGCGTCTGCTGCCATGAAAATCTCACTCCACCGTAAATCATCGAAATCTTATCGCCGTGGACAACAGCAGCTCTCTCTAAGAAGCTTATAGGTGACAAGGGTATGTAGTTTGCCGAGCACTGAACAAGACTAGCCTTCTTCATGATTGCTAGCTAGTCTCTAGGCTTGGCTAGCTAAGTGCAAAAGTACAATATCTCTCTCTCTCTCTCTCTCTATATATATATAGGACTCTTCCACACATAATGTTAGAGAAGTGACTTCATGTGCACATGCTTCTCCTTCATCTCCATGCGGCTGACTCGGGAAATAAACAAATAACTAAATAGAGCATGAGATGTCATTTAGTATTACGGTCTAGTAATATTTTTTTTTTTTATAAGTGAAAAGTTTTAGGTCCGATTTTTGCCAAAATTAAATTTGAATCACATTATTGCTAACTTATTATGAGACTAAGCATACTCCCTCTTCTTAATGTAGACAATATCATTTGTTTAAAAAATAGAGCATGAGATTAATCCAGATAAGGACGAAATCATAATGCAGCCATACGCAGTTGATGACAACTCTCTAAACAGTCTTTGCTCTTCTAAAATAAGTATTAATTATCTCTTTGTATTAGCAATCAAAGGGTAATTACTTGATCCCATGTAATTACTACAAACACCACCACACGGTATGATATCATTTGTCTAAGTTTTCATTCTCTTTGATCTGGTTTTCTTTATTCTCTCCCCGTTCAATACAGTACATCAACAAAACAAACAAACAAAAAACCCATCAAAATAGTTTATTTTCGTTCCCCATTTAAGGTCGACATTAGGTGCTTTACTATTTCTTTCTTCCCCATCAAACTTCCAGAGTATCCTACGGTCACTACATCATCAATCCCTGCGTCTCTCAACCTTCCATTACCCTTTTCATTTCTTCTTGTTTTCTGTGTCTCCTCCAAACGAAGCCTTCCCTTTTATCCTTTAGTTGCTTCAAAGTTACGCTTTTGTTTTTCTTTTTATTATGGCATCCCCTCCGCCTTTAGTCCAAACAGCATGCAGTCATGGCCCTTCCACGGCATTCTGCATGGCCCAGCAACATGCAGTCATGGCCCAGCCGCACCAACAGAAGCAGCAGCAGCAGCAGCAACTCACATGGCTTGGGCACCCATGTGAGAATGTGAGGACAAAGCCTCACATGGATAAGGACTAAATTATGTAAGAACTTATAAGATTTTAGACTATTCTTTAGAGAACAAGACTTGGCTACTGCAAATTTAACAGTATCTGCTGATTACATCCAATCCCGGCTGGACACGTGTTCAAATTTTAATCAAAACTTGGACACGTGTCCAGCCGGGATTGGATGTAAGCAACAGCTGCTGCTGAATTATTCACAACTAAGTTCAATTCTTTCTTTATATTGCTAATTAATTTTATGGTGAAACCTTAACTTCTTCAACCTAAACCTGCTATTATTGGCCTTTTTGGTCCTCCCTGGTGTTGGAATTGGATCCCCTCGGGGATCCTCCTGATTGAACAACACGGGCCGTTGAATTTTGATTCAACGGCTACAAACAGGGGGCCCCCTCTAAAAGTTATAATAATTGTAGTCGTTAGATCAAAATTTAACAGCCCGTGTTAGTGGGTCAGTAGGATCTCGAGACTTTGCCTCAGAGGGGATCCAATTCCCCTAGTGTTATTCGTGTTATACCTCTCAACACACTCATGCCACATGTCTTCACACGCCTCATGGGCCCGATACTGCTCATCTCCTTGCCGAAGTCCAATTTACTCTTCTGTCTAATCCAAAATATTATTTTGATACCAGGTGCCACTCACCACATGACCAGCCAATCCTCTACACTTTTTGCTCCCCAACCATATACCAGTTCCAAAATGTTTATTTGGGCGATGGTGATTCGATGAATATAACCATACTGGTACAATTCCTGTAACTCTTGGTCCTAATAAATTCCATCTTCTTAATGTTTTTCTCATTCCTGAACTTCACAAAAATCTTCTTTATGTTGTTCATTTTACTCAAGAAAATCTAGTCTTTTTCGTATTTGCTCCTAACTTGTATCAAATCTACACCAGTACTTATGTCGAACATAACCAAACTCACGCACTTCATAGAACATAACCAAACCACAATCCCAAACGTGTTCACGTTTTACACACAACCTGAAGTGCAGTTAATAGAACCACCACAAGATGGTTTAGTGGTTGAGGCTAAATTCCAAACATGTACTTCACATAACATGTTCTAGGTTCGATTTTTTACGCTGATGAATTATATGATGGTGGTAATGGGTAGTGGCGAAGCTACGTGAGGGCGGGGAGTGGCGGCCGCCACTCCTCTCGCCATAAAACATGCCTAGGAGCGCTGGTTCAGCCCCTCCGTTCTCGTCGGAATTCATGGAACATGGAAGGGAGGAAGAATCGGCGCCAAGTCGTGACCAACGAGTGAGCAGGTGTGTAAGTGCTGCCATGATGAAGGAAAAGGTTGGGTATGAATGGGCAGGATTCAATTCGACAGAGGAGAGAGATTGATTGAGAAATTCGGGTTGGATTTGAAGCAATGAGATCTGTAGCATGATCTGAGGAGAGAGTAGAGAGAATGATTGTTTGGTTACAGGAGCAATCTTAAAGTTGGGTGTTTGGTTATAGGTTTAGAGGGAACTTTAAAATTTTAAATGACACGAGATTTTATGTGATTGGGCCACATGTAATTTCAGTATATTGGGTCCTTCCTGGTGAGGACCCAGGTATTATCCCTCTTAAAATACTATGGTTTATTAATCCATTTCTTTCCTTTTTAAAAAAAATTCTTGTATGTATTTTTATTTTCTTTTTTAAGACTCACATAGTATTTATCTTAAACTCTCACATTATTTATAAATATTGTATTATTTTTTTTAAAAACAATGTAAATATTATTTTATTTTACGATAATTTAAATCCATCTAGGCTCCTGCCTAGATCTCGTCAACCCCAGTCTGTTGTTTGACTAGCGCCTAACATTTTTAGGATCTAATCCTAACCAATTTAAGATTCTTATATTGGCTTTGATATTATTACTTACAACCGCTTTAGTAGAGATACTATTTTCTGCTATGAATATTGACTCAAAACTTTGCACTCTCCAATGTGAAAGCAACCGTTTTGATTGAATTTTGCAGTATTTTGAATTTTGCCCCTCTGCTCGGCAAATCCTAGCTTCGCCACTGGTAATGGGGAGTCTGAAATGGTTGTGTGAGTTTTCCCTGACCCAGAGAAGTACATTGTCATGAGAAAATCACCAGCTAAACTGCTTTTTTTCTTTCTTTTCAAGGGTGCAGCTAATAGAAAAACATTTTAATTAAACAATTGTAGTTCATACTTTCGCAGATCGTATGAACAAATACCCAATAAGTTTCTTGCTTACTAATAGAGAACAAAGAAGTGCGTCCCAAGTTGAAAAGTTTGGTAATTTTAATTATACTTATAAAACTCTTACATTCAAGGTATATTTGTCGACTTTCCCCTGAATTTGTATTTAGCTGCCAATTTCTCACTTGAACTTTAATTTTAGCCAATTACTCCCTTAAACTTTTTAAATTAGCCACCCCTAAACTTTTATAAATAGCCACTTTCCTTCTCACGTTAGATTTCAAAAAATTTTATCTAATTTTCCATCCATCTTGATCACAGAAACAACACGTGACAACTGTATGAGGACAAAAAGAATGAAAAATTGAATGAAATTTTTTAAAATCTAATGCCAAGCGGCCCGGGGGGGGGGGGGGTAATTGCCTATTTATAAAAGTTTAGGGGTAATCGGCTAAAATTACAGTTTAAGGGGAAAATTGGCTAATTAAAAAAGTTTAAGGAGAAAATATGTTAAAATTAAAGTTTAAGGGAAAAATTGGCAGCTATATACAAGTTCAGGGAGCAAATAAACAAATAACTATAAATTCAAAGATAAAAACAACCCAAATTCATCAATCACACGTGAAGACTAATAAACATAACCTTCAAACAAGGAGGAGTAAGTAAAAAATATGACCAATAATAATAAGAGAGGCACATAGTTACGATTAGACGTGCAATTTGGGTTGGGCCAACCCAAATCCCCCAATTTCCACTCTGATTTCAAACATAATTGAACATGTTAAAATGACTAAAAGCTCGTCCATAGTATTTATCTTAAACTCTCACATTATTTCTAAATATTGTATTTTTTATTTATAAAAACAATGTAAATATTATTTTATTTTACGATAATTTAAATCCATCTAGGCTCCTGCCTAGATGTCGTTAGCCCCAGTCTGTTGTTTGACTAGCGCCTAATATTTTTAGGATCTAATCCTAACCAATTTAAGATTCTTATATTGGCTTTGATATTATTACTTACAACCGCTTTAGTGGAGATACTATTTTCTGCTATGAATATTGACTCAAAACTTTGCACTCTCTAATGTGAAAGCAACCGTTTCGATTGAATTTTGCAATATTTTGAATTTTGCCCCTCTGCTCGGCAAATCCTAGCTTCGCCACTGGTAAGAGGGAGTCTGAAATGGTTGTGTGAGTTTTCCCTGACCCAGAGAAGTACATTGTCATGAGAAAATCACCAGCTAAACTGCTTTTTTTCTTTCTTTTCAAGGGTGCAGCTAATAGAAAAACATTTTAATTAAACAATTGTAGTTCATACTTTCGCAGATCGTATGAACAAATACCCAATAAGTTTCTTGCTTACTAATAGAGAACAAAGAAGTGCGTCCCAAGTTGAAAAGTTTGGTAATTTTAATTATACTTATAAAACTCTTAAATTCAAGGTATATTTGTCGACTTTCCCCTGAATTTGTATTTAGCTGCCAATTTCTCACTTGAACTTTAATTTTAGCCAATTACTCCCTTAAACTTTTTAAATTAGCCACCCCTAAACTTTTATAAATAGCCACTTTCCTTCTCACGTTAGATTTCAAAATTTTTTATCTAATTTTCCATCCATCTTGATCACAGAAACAACACGTGACAACTGTATGAGGACAAAAAGAATGAAAAATTGAATGAAAGTTTTTAAAATCTAATGCCAAGCGCCCCGGGGGGGGGGGGGTGAATTGCCTATTCATAAAAGTTTAGGGGTAATCGGCTAAAATTAAAGTTTATTGAGAAAATTGGCAGCTATATACAAGTTCAGGGAGCAAATAAACAAATAACTATAAATTAAAAGATAAAAACAACCCAAATTCATCAATCACACGCGAATACTAATAAACATAACCTTCAAACAAGGAGGAGTAAGTAAAAAATCTGACCAATAATAACAAGAGAGGCACATAGTTACGATTAGACGTGCAATTTGGGTTGGGCCAACCCAAATCCCCCAATTTCCACTCTGATTTCAAACATAATCGAACATGTTAAAATGACTAAAAACTCGTCCAAACCCAACCCAACCTCACAATCATTTATTGGGTTGAGTTAGGTCAATGCCTTGTCTTGGCATGTCAACTCAAACCCAACTCCATTTCTAGTCCGAATTCGATTATGCACATATTATGCACCTCACTTCATAATATATAATATATAAGCTACATATAAGTTTTGTGATGACTATACTTGAAGTTTGTTGTTGGTTTTCATATGGATAATGAATGATATTGTTGCATCTAGATTTTTTTTTCTTGGGTTAAAACTTTTGCATTCTCTAATATTTTAATTTCAACTTTGCATGGTTTAAAGTAGGGGTTTTTGAACTTTAATCCTTCAAGAAGATTAAAATTTAAAAAAAAACCTGGTGTTAGATTGAATATTGATTTTTAGTCCCTAATGTGTCTTTAATTCAAAATAATTAATGTGTATTTTATTTAATATCTCCCATTAAATATTTAAATTTATTAATGCAAAAATTTTAATTATTTTTTGACCAACAAAAGAGTTTTTTAATTTATTAATTTTATTTAACATTCTTCAAACTTGAAAGACTCAATTAATGTACCTAAATGTTAGTACCGAAATGTGTGTACCGAAATATATTATATTGAACTAATATATTTAAATGTTAGTACCGAAATGTATTAATATTAAAGTAATGTACCTGAATGTGTATACCGAAATGTATGCACCGAAATGTGTGTACCTAAATATATGCACCGAAATGTATATACCTAAATATATGCACCGAAATGTATGTATCTAAATATATGCACCGAAATGTATGTACCTAAATATATACACTGAAATGTATTAATATTAAATTAATGTACCTAAATGTGTGTACTGAAATGTATGCACCGAAATGTTAGTACCGAAATGTATGTACCTAAATGTATGCACCAAAATGTGTGTACCTAAATGTATGCACCAAAATGTGTGTACCGAAATGTATGCACCGAAATGTTAGTACCAAAATGTGTATACCTAAATGTATGCACCGAAATGTATTATAATGAATTTAATACACCTAAATGAAGAAGTTACAGTACATCGAAATATATTGTATAACAAAAATTAGTTTATCTAAATGTTCACAACAAAAATATATTACAATGAATGAAATGAAAATAAAAATTATAATGAAATAAAATTAATACATTAAAAATTAGAAAAGAAAAAGATAAATAATTAAAAAATCAAAATATAATTAATAAATGAAGTTATTAATGTATCAATGGACTAAAATTAGATTTTGATCTTACTCATGGTTTTAATCAAAAAGTAATCTTTGCCAAGGACTAAAATGAAGTTTTCTATTTAAAGTATCCCCTTGTAATTTGGTTTTCTTTTGTGAAAACGGTGACGTGTACAATGAAATTTTAGCTAGTATTGGCATTATTTGGAACAAACTTTGAAAAATCTTACAAAATAAGATATTACAAGATTGCATTAGATAAAGTTGAGCAAATCTGAACTCAATCCGCACCAGCCCGAACCCTATTGAAACCTAAACCCAAATGAATCCAAACTCAACTCAAACCGAATTGTAAACGTTGCGTTTGGGTGGGGTTGAACACCCAATCCGCCGAATTACAATTACACCCCTAGTTACGATTCTAAAGATGTAAACGCCTCTCTCTGCGTGCATGTTAGTTGTTAAAAAAAATTCAAGATACAAGATATCTAATCTGCTAAGCAAGATTACGAATTTACGATAGATTGCGTGTGAAAGTGGGTAGGAGAGGACAATCCAAGATTTAGATGAAGTAAATGTAGTTCAACTATTATTATTTTAAATGATAACAAGAAGGATCGTATCTGTTCAGTTTAATGAGACTTTCGAGTCGTCAAACAGGGATCAAAAGTGAATGTGAACTCATAAAAGTTCAAGAGAGACTTTTGTGCATGATGTCTTTCTTTTAAAAGAGAAATTTTTTAGTGTGACTGCACACGAGGTAGTATACCATGTGTTATTATACAAATATTGAGATATGTGTGTTAAAAAGTTAATAACTTAAAAAATAAATTTCTCACTACTTACATAAAAACACGTGATGTACCACTCGTATTCCCGTCATAATAAAAAATTTCTCCCCTTAAAAGTTCCTGTTCAAATTTGGAATTAACAAAGTGATATTCAAAGTAAACGTGAGCGACAAGTTTAGTTCGCCACTATTCCTGCCTGCCCATTTCCATAAATTCTATGATCTTAATCAATTGACGCGTTTCAAGGGGAGCCTGGAAAGAGATGAACTAATCAACCCTGAGCCAAATTTCGTTAGGTCTGCCCTAGCATCCTGATCAAATTTGAGAAAATGGTCAAACAAAACTGCTCCAGAAAAAAACTATAAATACACACACCCAAGACCTAATTCATAGATCAGAAAACCATCAAACACTTTCACAGAAAAATATATATAAAACGAAAAAGAAATGAAGTTGCAAGCTCTCATTCTTTTGTCCCTAACTTTGTTGCTAGGAATCTCAGCAGAGCAATGTGGGAGCCAAGCCGGTGGAGCCGTGTGTCCAAATGGGCTGTGTTGTAGCCAGTATGGGTGGTGCGGCACCACATCTGACTACTGCGCCACTGGTTGCCAAAGCCAATGTGGCTCAACCCCTAATCCTACTCCAACCCCAACCCCAAGTGGTGGTGGTGGTGATATCGGCAGCCTCATTAGCTCGTCGGTTTTCGACCAAATGTTGAAGTATCGAAATGATCCACGCTGCCAGAGTAATGGGTTTTACACATATGATGCTTTCGTTGCTGCTGCTCGGTCTTTTAATGGGTTTGGCACAACTGGAGATGATGCTACTCGCAAAAGAGAGCTTGCTGCTTTCTTGGCACAAACTTCTCATGAGACTACTGGTCAGTACTCAATCTTGGTCATGTTTTTATTTGTTTGTTTAGTTTTTGTGTTTAATTATCATGAGAATAAAGCTGGTTTAATCATTTTGACGCATCACATGACTGATCACCTCTCTAATAGGTTTTTAGATCGTGGGGCAAAATTTGAAAATCAATTGAAAATATAACTTTATTAATTCTTATTATATTCAATGGAGTTCCACACTACCTTAATTTTGTCTACCACAAATCACCCACCATATGACCTTTGAATTAAATTTAATGTTTTATTGTTGAATCATATTCGTTAATTTTCTTTACTATGAATTGATGTCTTAATGATTTTGGATTTGTCAATTTTTTTTTTTGTAGGAATGATCTATAAATGATGTATAAAATTATAGACATATCGAATTGAAGAAATACTTTACAAAATTTGCCTTACAAAATGAGTGTTAAAATATGTATTAAAAGTGTGTGTCCTCAAATTCTAACACATTATTTAATTATGTAGGAGGATGGGAAAGTGCACCAGATGGTCCATATGCATGGGGATATTGCTTTGTCAATGAAATAAACCAAGATGTGTATTGTTCTTCCAACCAATATCCATGCGCTGCTGGCAAGAAATATTACGGCAGAGGACCCATCCAACTCACCCAGTAAGTATATCTTACTTTTCAACTTTAAAGCATTAATATTCACCAACTTGGCAAAAGATCTGGAAATGTACTCATTATCATATGTGTGTGTGTGTATATATATATATATATGTTATAAGAGTTAATAAACAAAAACACTTATTTCATATATGAGTTATAATGTAATTTTACGGTGTAACAATCATATCAAAAAATTTATAATAAATATGATCTGTTGAATTGTTGACTTTGACTATTGGAGACTGACTTGTTTTTCAACTTCTTTGACTTTTCTAGCAACTACAACTATGGTCAAGCGGGTGAAGCAATCGGAAAGGATCTGATAAACAACCCAGATCTAGTGGCCACAGACCCGGTTGTGTCATTCAGGACAGCTATATGGTTTTGGATGACTCCACAGAGCAACAAGCCATCAAGCCATGATGTCATCACTGGTAGGTGGAGCCCATCTAGTGCAGACACATCAGCGGGTCGAGTTCCCGGGTATGGAGTGATCACCAACATCATAAATGGAGGGATTGAATGTGGCAAGGGTCAGGATGCTAAGGTTGCTAGTCGGATTGGGTTCTACAGAAGGTACTGTGAGATATTGGGAGTGAGTCCGGGGGACAACTTGGATTGTTACAATCAAAGGCCTTTTGCCTAAGAAAATGACTATAATCCCATGTACCAAATAAAATGCAATAATAATCTTATGTAATAGGAAATTCCTGTTAGATTCTAGAGAGAGAAAGGTTTGAGTAAGAGAGAATGTAGAGAGAGAGTAAAAATAATATTGTGGATTTTCATTACCTCAATAAGATTACACTTAAGTATTTATATACCAGCATTTACACATACAAATAACCACCGATCTTAATGACTAAGAAATGTAATTAACCATGATAATATCACTCATTTTTATTTTACAATACTACCCTTAATATCCCCCTTCAAACTGAACGGAGGGAATCGAAGAGAAAGTTTGTCCCGAAGAAGAAGAAACCGATCCTTGGACAGGGCTTTGGTGCAGATATCTGCAGTTTGATCCTGTGAACAAATGAAATGAACTGTGACAGACTTTGCCAACAACTTTTCCCTAATATAATGATAGTCAATCTCCACATGCTTGGTTCGAGCATGGAAGACTAGATTCTTGGCAAGAGAAATGACAGATATGTTATCGTACCAAATATGTGGAGGACAGGGAAGAACAAAACCAATATCACTCAATAATTTGCAAATCCAAGTCAACTCAGTAGTTGTGTTTGCCAATGATCGGTATTTAGCTTCAGTTGAGGATCGGGCCACAGTAGGTTGTTTCTTGGCACTCCAACTAATGAGAAAGTCACCCAGAAAAACACAAAAACCGCCTGTAGATCGGCGATCTAATGAACAACCTGCCTAGTTTGCATCTGAAAAACCATTTGAACATAGTTGGTTGGAACTTTTGGGAAACCAGAGACCAAGAGAAAGAGAACCCTTCAAATATCTAAAAATGCGTTTAACAACCTGGAAATGAGATTGTCGTGGACTATGCATATACTGACAAACAAGGTTAACTGCAAAGGAGAGGTCACGTCGAGTCCATGTTAAGTATTGAAGGCCGCCTACTAATTATCTGTATTCCTCAGGATTGGGAAGCAATGGAGAAGTATGCTCGATTTTGGAAGTGCTTAATGGAATAGCACAAGGTTTAACTACTTCCATGTTTGCCTTTTTGAGAAGATCTATGATATATTTAGTTTGTGAAAGGAAGATACCCTTGGAAGACCTTTTGACTTCAATTCCCAAAAAATAGTGAAGAGATCCCAAATCCTTAATAGGAAATAACGCACAGAGTTGTGAAATCACAAGTTTGCAAGCTGCAGAATTTGGTCCAGTAACCAAAATATCATCCACATATACTAAGACATATACCACAGAAGGATCTTTCTTGACAAACAGGGAATAATCATTATGTGAACCAGATAATCCAATAAACTATAAAACATCTGTCAGCTTGTCATACCAGGCTCTGAGAGCCTGTTTCAGGCCATACATCGATGCAATTTGTAGACATGATGTGGGTTGACAGGATCGTCAAACACGAGAGGTTGAACCATGTAAACAAATTCAGTAAGAGTACCATGCAAAAATGCATTACTAATATCTAACTGATTTAAAAACCAATCAAACTAAGATGCTAAAGTAAAGAGGAGTCGAATAATGATTGGTTTAGGAACCAGACTGAAGGTTTCATTATAATCCAGGCCTTGTTGCTAATGAAACCCTTTAGCAACAAGTCTGGCTTTGTATCTGTCAACTGAACCATCAGGTTTGCGTTTGATACGGAACACCCACTTGCATTTGTTAAGCAAAAAAAATATAATAATAATAATAATAATAATAATAATAATAATAATAATAAAATAAAGAGAAGTTTGCAAACAAACAAACTTATCAAAAGACAAAGGAAAGGTAGCAAGTCTTAGGCTTGGAAAACCCAAGTCGACAAAGACGGGAGCAAAAATAATAATAAGTCGACGGGAGCAAAAATAATAATAAGTATATATAAAGAAAAACACATATATCTCCCTACAGAAGAGGAAGAAACGTGGAGCAAAAACTCCTCATTTTCTGCAAAACGTGGGAAGGTTGCAGTCGTGGAAGATTGCTGCACAGATAGTGGGAGAAGTTAAGGGAAAGTGGAGGCCTCTACTCCCCCACGTAAAAACTCCAGAACCTTTCAACCATGCCTATAAATAAGTACTAGTTGCAGTGCAAGAGGGGGGAAACGGAAACAAGAGAAGAGACGCTGCAGAAATTGATAAGCACATAAAAGGAAAGCAAGAGAGCAAAGGCACAACAAAGGAAAAGAAAGAAGAAGAAGAAATCAAGAGCTACACGCAAGAACAAAGAACAGGAAAAGCTACACAGCATTTGAAGGTATAAAGCCATCTCATTTAATTTTTTTGGGTTGTTTCCTTCTTCTGCTTTGTAGGAAGAAAAGAAGCACTTTGCTTCTTCTACTTTTCCCACTCCCCAACATTCTCGAGTTGCAGTCCAACAAAGCCAACGAAATCACCACTTCCGCTCCCTGCCACTGCAGTTTAATCCCATGAATTTCTTCGGGGTCTAAACCACCCCGTGAAGTTCCGATCAAATCAAAGAGCTCCACTCCGTGCCGTTGCAGTTTAATCCCATGAATTTCTTTGGAGTCTAAGCCACCCCGTGAAGTTCCGATCAAATCCAAGAGCTTCGCTCCGTGCCGCTGCAGTTTAATCCCATGAATTTCTTCGGGGTCTAAACCACCCCTTGAAGTTCCGATCAAATACAAGAGCTCCGCTTCTCGCTGCTGCCGTCATTCCCATAAATTTCTTCGGGGTGGTCTAAACTACCCCGTGAAGTTTCGATCAAATCCAAGAGCTCCGTTTCCTGTCGTAGTCATCGAGTGAAGAAAAAAGGGCTGCTGACGATAAAGAAGAAGAAGAAACAAAGTCCACCAAAACTGGTGCCTTTGTTCCGCAGAGAGAATGACCATTGGGTTACTGAAGTAGGAGAAGGTGCATCCGTCGTTCCCCCGTTCGAACAAAGTCTCATGTCGGTGCCGTTCATGGTCAGGAACTCTCTGCCATGATGCCTTTTTCACTTGCCAAAGAGTGATCACCTCACGTGGGAGTCCCCTCATATGGAAAAGAAAGAAGGTTTTGTTGAACTTTCAAAGTCTTATTGGAACTTAAAGGCCTGGAAAGTCATATAAAAATGAAGAAGTGGAGAGAAATTTAAAGTTTGCTGTCAGAAACTTGGGAGTCCCAACTTTATACTTAAAGAAAAGACAAAAGTCTATTTCGCCTTGAACCATGCATCTCACATGGAGAGCAATAGAGAAACTGTGCTCTGCTGCTCAAGCGATGATCTCTGCCGCTCAAGCGTGGGTGAGACTGGGTTTTGCGGCTCAAGCGTTAGTCTCTACTGCTTAAGCAGGTGTAAAGCTGTGTTCTGCTGCTCAAGCGTAGGTAAAACTAAGTTCTGCCGCTCAAGCGAGGGTCCAATTTTCATGCTTTTAGAATCCTATTTCAATTAGGATTATCTGAAGGCATCCAGCAAGGAAAGGGAAAAGATGGGGTTCACTACAGATAAAATACTCCCTAAATAAAATAGGAATGTTGCTTCACATGGAGAAAAAAGAAAATCTCAAAGGGCACGAAGCCGTAACAGGTATCCAAGGGCATGAAGCTGCACAAGACTTAAAAGGCACAAAGCCACGACAAGTTTCAAATGGCATGAAGCCGTGTTAAATTTCAAATAGCATGAAGCTATTACAAATGGCACAAAGCTACTACAAATAGCACAAAGCCGTTACAAAATGGCATGAAGCTGTAAAAAAATATCAAATGGCACGAAGCCACATCAAAGTTCAAATGGCATGAAGCCGTATCAAATCCCAAAAGGCACGAAGCCGAAGAAAAATCTCAAATGGCATGAAGCCACGCCCATTGCTCCTCGCCCGCATGAGCTAAAACTGCACAAGGTATCAATAGTTCCAATTGACTTAAAGTCTTTGCCTGCAAGAGATTAAACTGCATAAGGCATCAAGCTCCAACGGTCTAAAGTCCTCGCCTGTAAGAGCCTAAAATGCACAAGGCATCAAAAGCTCCAATGGCCCAAAGTCCTCGCCTGCAAGAGCCTAAACTGCACAAGGCATCAAACGCTCCAATGGCTCAAAGTCCTCGCCTGCACCAGCTGA
This sequence comes from Crataegus laevigata, assembly GCA_963580275.1. Lineage (NCBI taxonomy): Eukaryota > Viridiplantae > Streptophyta > Magnoliopsida > Rosales > Rosaceae > Crataegus > Crataegus laevigata. The sequence continues at coordinate 32,194,428 of OY756942.1, read as the reverse complement.
AATTGCACAAGGCATCAAACACCGATTCAAGGAACTATGAATGACTTAGTCCCTCAACGAGGGTACGTAGGCAATCTAGGGCTCTACCTAGATGCAGTCACAAAATCAAATGAAACAACCAAGTCCCCAATTTACGATTTATTCATATTAGAATCAAAGGGTATTTCTTTCCCTGGAGAAAAGTTGTAATTAATAGGAGTGTAGCCTAGAATGGGTCGAACTCGAAATCAATAAAACCCTCTTCGAAAATAAACGAGGGTGAAATTATGTCGAGTGAATTATTTGTTTACATATTGTGTACAATTTTGGCTCAACAGCATCCAACCGGGTTCTGAGAGGAATGGGGAGGTATGAAAGACCATGTACCAATGTGAATCAAGGCATTAACATCTTTTTGCATAGCTTGTCTCCAATGAAAAAACTTGGAGGCTTGAAGATAGGTAGAAGGTGTGAAATCAAGAGAAAGATGGGATGGAAGAGGATGCATAGTAGCCAAGAAAGCTTTGGGTTTGAAAATACCCGATTTGGACTGAGTAGTCATTGGATGAATATTGGTTGTAGGAGAGGGTTGGATAAGGGATGATATTGATGAAGGTATAGGTGATAAAGTTGGTTTTGGGTTGATAGGTGATGAGGTAAGAGAGACAGGGACATTGTGTATGGGAGAGGAGGATGAAGAAATAGGAAAGGAATTAGTAAAGGTTAAGGATGTATGAATAGAGAGTGGAATAAAAGTAGTGGTAGAAAAAGACATTAAGGGCACAGTAGCTGGCTGATGAAGAAAAGGGAATATATGCTAATCAAAGATAACATGCAGAGAGATATAAATGTTTCCAGTTTGAACATCCAAACAACGATACCCTTTATGATTGAGATTATAGCCTAAGAAGACACATGGTTTACTTTTTGGATCAAGTTTGGAAGAGGTGTACGGTTTTAGCCACGGGAAACATCGACAGCCAATTTTTTTGAGAGTGGTGTAATCTGGTGGTTTATGAAAGAGAGATTCCCAAGGAGAATGTTTGACACCAGTTGGCATGCAATTAATGAGATATAGAGCTGTGGAAAAGGCTTCAACCCAGTAGATGTGATGAACTTGAGAAACTTTAAGAAGAGTTCGAGCAGTTTCAACCAAGTGCCTATGCTTTCTCTCAGCACATCCATTATGCTCTGGAGTATGGGAACAACTGAGTTGATGAGAAATCCCATGTGCTTGAAACAAGTTGGAGAAATTGTGATTGACAAACTCACCACCAAAGTCCGATCTCATAGTAATAATCTTGAATCCCAACAAGTTTTCAGCCATAGTTTTGAAATGAGCAAAAGTGCTATAAACTTCAGACTTAACCTTGAGTGGAAAAAACTAAGAATACTTAGTAAAATCATCAACCAAAATGAGGTAATACTGATAGCCATTAACAGAAGCAATGGATGCAAGACCCCATACATCAGTGTGTACAAGTTCAAGAGGCTTGCTGGTAGTCCATGGAACAGAAGTAAATGATTTTCTAGAGCATTTGCCTAAAGCACAACTGGAGCACACAAATTTATTGATCTTATCTGAGGTAGAAATACTAGTATGAGAAACTAGTTTATTTAGAACTTTGAACGATGGATGGCCTAAACGTTGATGCCATATATCCTAAGAAGCTTTAGTACTTGCTACATAAGCAGATTGATTTCCAGCAACATAAGGTGCAAGAAACGGATAGAATCCAGCCTTAACAAGGCCGTTAAAAAGCTCCTTCCCCGAATTAAAATCCTTCATAGTAAAGTGAAAAGGATATAGATGAACAGAAAAAGCTCCCTAAGAGAGAATGTAGAGAGAGAGTAAAAATAATATTGTGGATTTTCATTTACCTCAATAAGACCACCTATCTTAATGCCTAAGAAATGTAACTAACCATGACAATATCACTCATTTCTATTTTACAATACTACCCTGAATAATTCCTTGTTTCTATTTTCATAGAAAAAGCTCCCTAAGTTATTGGTTTTATTGTGACTTTGTGAAGAAGAGAATCGAGCTCAAGGACTTAGTTCTTGTTGCGAAAGCGAATCACTTATCCTTATACTATTATTAAGAAATTCTCTAAATTTGTGTAAATGTGCGAATAATGTTTAAATATTGTTTGTTTAATTCAATAACTCTCGTTCATAAACTTTGATTCGAAAGATTAACTCCAATAAAATTAGAAGCAAAATCAAATAGTGACTCCATCCCATCTTCTGAAAATTTAGCCTTTTCAACGTACGCAAAAATTCCACTCCAATAAGGAAATTTTTTTTTTTGTCGAAACCTATGTGGATTCCTGGTCTTGACCTTGAGCTATTGAAGACCGATCACTATTATACCAATTACCAAATAATAACTAACAAAAAGCTTTACTAGATAATAATTTATAAATATTAAATCACCTTCATAACCCACTACCTCAAAGAATATATGCACAAAACCACAAACAAAAGTTGCAAGAAAATACTCGTTGAATAAAAGTAGCACCGACTCTGAAAAAGAACTTAAAAGAAACAAAAAGTGTAGCGACTATTGGTTTTGTTGCTCTCTGAGTGCAAAATTTTTAATCAGTCCATAATCCAAAGGCACCGCGTGACATCGTGTTTGTTACATTAGAGATAGATAGTTTCAGCACATTTTTAATAATATTGACAATGAGTATGTTGTGATTAATAGTTAGCACATGTGTGGTTGTGTAAATCATAAGTAGATTGAGTTTATGACTACTCTTTATGCAAGTGATTCTTTTTCTATTAGACTTTGTATTACGCAGAGAATAAGTTTCTCTCTCCTCATGGTTTACTATAAATAAAAGTATTGGCATAGGGGATATACATCCTACAATTTTCCTAAGCCTTGTTTTCTCCACTCTCTCTATTGCCACTCTCCCTCTCTCTCTCTCTCTCTCTCTCTCTCTCTCTCTCTCTCTCTCTAATAAAATTGGCCCCAACACGTTATCAATGCGCTCTTGACGCTACGCTAATCTGAAGAGTATGTTTTTTGTTACAAACTAGTTCACATTTATATTCACGCAATCCAGGTTCTTCTAAAATATGATCATAATTGTTGATATTTTTCAACTTTGATTGCATAAAACATTCACTATAATACCAGAACCCAAATTTTAAGCGTTCCGAATTAGAGAGTCGATTATGATTAAATTGTATTCACTTTATTTTCCGTATGTATTGAGAATTGATGATTGTGAAAGAAGGAAAGAAAAAAGAAGAAGCAAAAATTAGAGCCTGTTTGGTATCTTATTTGAAATTTTTTATCATTTCTCAAAATATTTTTTAAGAACATTTCTTGAAAACAATTTTCTTTAAGACTCAAAAACTTGATTGGTTTGTGATTTAAAAATTTTAAATCTTACGACTTAAACTTGATTGAATTGGAGTAGAGACGAAAAAAGTAAAAAAAAAAAGGAGAAAGAAAGAAGAAAAGAGAGAGATATATTTGGAGTGAGAGGGGAGGAGGGAGAGAAAAGAAATGAGTAAGTTTAAGTTTAAAAACTCTAAAAACTCAATTTTTATGTTTTTAAGGAATAGACTATATTTTTGAGTTAGTCTTGAGTTCAGTTTTTAAAAATAGTCATACCAAACAAGTTTTTAAGACCTAAAACTTGAAAACTGTTTTTGAGTTTAAAAAGTTGGATTCAAGTACACTACCAAACAGGCTCTTAGCTTTTTTAAACAAAAACCCGAGCGAGCCACAGCGTTTGAGCCACCAGCGCGCCAGGCCTGCAGCCTGCGCAGTTGAGCCGAGCTGACGAGCCCTAGAGATGAACTGCTCCACCAAAACCTCCAAAACGACGTTGTTTTAACATGGACATGGGTAACCATGGACCTCGCCTAAAGTCGAGCCCAGCCATCGTGGATCACCAGTTTCTGGTGATAACTCGCCAACCCTGATGATCCGAAGTCATCCCTAATGTGGATTGTAGAGATTTCGGCCGAAATCTCGCCGGATTTTCAAACTTCGATTTCGAAAAATCCACGGGTTTTGGATTTTAACGTCGATGAATTTTTCCTCTGTCGCGACCATTGGGTTCCAGTCGAAGCCAGGACCTCCCTTTGGCCTAAGGTCACTGCTGCCTGCTGCTACGCCACCATTTTCCGTGACACCGACACCTAGCCTTGCTGGGTTAACCTCCAGTCCACCTGAGAAGCCTTTAGGCTCTCTCGCTCGACCCGTATCCAAAAGCTTGTGGGCTTCCTTCTTGGATCGCTTGCAGTAGCCCAGCCTAAATGGGCCAGACCTCCCATTTTTCTCTGATGTCTTTGTTCATTTCAGTCCCCAACAAAACCCAGCCCAGTTGTTTTGGGCCTGGGAAGTTCTACTTCTGTCTTCTGCCCTTATGGGCTTGGTCCTTATGACCCAAAATTAAATTACCTAGTTTTTGGGCCTTGGGCTTCCTGTCAGTGTTTTTTTTTCTCTACTTACATGCAATCCATTAGCTATCACCTCCTTAATCTAGTCGAAGCCTGAATAGTTCATCCTTGAAAAAATACTTATTGGACATGGTTTTGCCCATATAAACAATCTCCAACTTGTCTCATGCTTACTTAGCAATCATATTTTCTGTGATGTAGGGCTTGACTAATTTCGTGAGATGGATCTCGATGGAGCTCTTGGCCTTCTTGAGACCTTGGTCCATGCCTCTGTTGTCATGGTCGTAGGCTTCTCACCAACAAGTGCATCATCCAATCCTGCTGTATCAATACATGATTCATCATCCTTTGCCAGTTCATGAAGTCATAATTGCCATTAAAAGGTTTTAACGCAGCCCTAAGTCCGTAGTCGTCTTTCCTTTTGACATTGTATAACACCTTGAACTAAGCTCTTTGTGAATACCTCTTGATCTTGATCTTTTATGTATCCGACAATCGACTAAAACTTGGAAAAATAGAGAAAACTAGAAACACACAAGATTTATACTGATTCAGCAGAACTTTTGCCTATGTCCAGTTGTGATTTCTCTAGGTAGAGAAACCACGGTTTCTTTGATTAATAATAGAGTTATAGTACTTTTGCACACCCTAAAACTAATCCCTTTATTTCTGATGGTCGTCTCTAACTTACACTTTTCCCAGCCTTACCGCACCATATTTTTCTTTTCCAAGATATGTTCTAGGATTCCCAATGTAATTGTAAAATGAAACTTTGATTCTTTCGTAGATCTTTTAGAAGAAGCATCGGTGCACCTTTAATTTACCTAATATAGTTCTAAACAGAATAAAACACTAATTTTGACGAGTCAAAATCCTAACAAATCCAATAGGAGCAGCATCTTCATCTTCTCTTTTCGTTGATCGGTTAAATCAATTCCTCATTGGTTTTAGTTTTCAATTTATAGAATCAAAGCATAATTTGAACACAAAACACTAACACCTTTGGGCAGCATCACGATTGCAAAGATCAAGCTGACAAAGTTTTGAGTTTGGATGTTAACTTGACAATTCATGAAAAAATTTTGGTGCTTAATCACTAATGAGATGAAGAAAGAAAGTTTAATTTAATTTTTATTGAAATGAGACACTGCATTTACTAATTTTCTTTAGAAAGAGGAAGACTGTCATTTGCGGTTTTTTTTTTCCGTTTAATATATATATATATATATATATATATATATATATATATATATATATATATATATTATATAAGGGAGTTTTATGTATAGAGACAAAAACTTTCACTATATTTCAGAGAACTCCACTAGTTTTTAAAGATGTCAAGGATAGAAAAAAACATAAAAACAATTAAAGCTCAACCCAATAACATGGAACAATGCTTTAAAATACCAGCCATACCCCTAAGGCTTTAGGGTTGTTAATAGAACATAACCCTCACAATTCCAACAAAATTAATATGTGACATAAACTCAACTTATCATCGACTATTTCTCAGAATCAGTTTTGAAACTATATGTAGAATTAATTTGTATCCTTTATTGCTAGAATTAGTTTAATCTGTCCTCGATCATTTTTGCAGAATCAGTTCAACTCGTCCTCGATCAGTTTTGCATAATCAGTTCAACCTGTCCTCAGTCATTTTCGCATAATCAGTTCAACATGTTCTCGTCTATTTTTACATAATTAGTTCAACCCGTTATCTAATATTTTTGCTCCATTTTTGCAAAATCAGTTTAACCTGTTGTCAACCATTGTTGCAGAATCAGTTTAACCCGTCTCGGCCATTTTTGTAGAACCACTCCAACCCGTCATCGATTATTTTTGCAGAATCAGTTCAACATGTCCTTAACCATTTTTGCAGAATCAATTCAACCCATCTTCGACTATTTTTGCAAAATTATTTCACCATTTTTGCACAACCAGTTCAACCCATCCTCGGCCATTTTTGCAAAATCGGTTCAACCCACGCTCGACCATTGTGCAGAATCAGTTCAACCCATTCTCGATCATTTTTGTAAAATATGTTCAATCGGTCATCGACCATTTTTGTAGAATCAGTTCAACCTTTCAACAATCATTTTTGCAGAATCAATTCAACCCATCCTCAACCATTTTTGCAGAATCAATTCAACTCGTCGTCAACCATTATTGCATAATCAGTTCAACCCATCCTCGACTATTTTTGCAGAATCAGTTCAATCGCCCTGACGTCTGCTACTTTGAGGTCAAGGACTAGGTTGAGAAGTTCGCTGTGCTTCCGTTCGGTGTTTGTCCCTTTTGTTGGGACTCTTTCAAAGGCTTTTAGACTGCTCATCCAAATGTGCCTTTTGCTTTTCCATTCTGATTTTTTTGTTTGGGCTCTTTTGAATGCTGAGAAAGTGAGGAAGAAAGTAAAGTACACAAATTTAGGAATTTGCATGTGCAACACGACCCTGACATCGAATCAATGAAAAATGAGAGAAATTGGAAGGAAATTGAATTGGATCTGAGAGGCTTCTCGCCGATTGTCAGTCTTTCAAGCTCCACTCCAACTTCACCTTCGACCTAATATTTCTTGAAGAGATAAATGAGTAACAGGTGATGAGATTGAATTGTGAAAGAAAAATTTTATTTGAGCACAATAATTATCTTTCCACAGCCAACTTAAAATTTTTATCCTACAAATTTCTTGTTTTACCCTAAAAAGATGTTTGGTGTAGAAAGAAAATTGTTATGAAAAAAATCACAACATAGAAAACCCAACCACCACCACCAACCATTGGAGCAACTGTAGATCTCATGGTTGTTTGAGAGAGAGAGAGAGAGAGAGAGAGAGAGAGAGAGAGAATTGATTCATATGATAATCCCAACCAAGTGTCTAGTGTAGAACTTGGTCATCTTGCATGGCGACTACTTCTTTTATCACTTATCAGTTCAACATTAGGGTTTTGAAGGCAGGCCACAAATTGACGAATTGGAGTGGTTGGGAATAAAATTTGACCATTTTTTTTCTTTTCTAGGGAGAGAGAGAAAAAGACACTGTGGGTGCTGGAGACTTGACGACTGCCAAGAGGGTGGAAATTGTTGTCGTCTGCCAGTTTCTTTGCTTTTGTGATTTTTATTTTATTTTGTAGTTTGATTAAGGGCTCCGACCAAAACAAAATTTGATTAAGGGCTTAAGGGGAATAATGTAAAATATTTTTATAAGTTGGGATTGAAAAGATAATACTTGAGTTTAAATAAAGTCACCTTACCACTATAATTAAAAGGTATATTTGTAACTTACACTCTAGAGAAAAAAAAGATTAATAATGTCATCTTTTACATGTATTAACTTTTGTCATTCTTTAAAATGTTTTAAAAAAATTGTCTCAATATAAAATTAAGTATTAAAAGTATACTCTATGTGTAATTTTTCCTATATTATATATATTATTTGGTTCAGATTTGGGTATAGATATATACTGGGGATGTCTATAACCATATCCAAAGTCATAACCGAATAAAGTTCACGGTTTTCCCCATATCAATAAGATACCTGAATTTTTATACCTAAATTGGCTCCATTCGGGCGGTTATTTACAGTTATCGAGTTTAACGGTTTGAATTGTCATCCCTAGTCAGCGTCAAGGAGAGGCTACACCATTGCCTTTAATTATACTATGTCGTTATGGAGTAGTTTTGCCAACAAAATCATTAGGGTCATAAGTCGTATGATCTGTAGCACCCGAGTGTATAATCCAACCACTAGAAACAGTGAGAGATTCTTCCTAAGAGATCAAGGATAATAGAGATACAACAGTAGCAAGAGAAGCTTGCCCTTGCCTCCCCGTTGCCGCGTCCCTCTCAAATTGGTCTCAACCATGTTTATGATTGCTACCAGTGGCGAAGCCAGGATTTCTCAGGGGGAGGGGTGAACTTAAAAGAATGCAAGGTTAAAGAAAAATGGCAACAACTAAATCTTTTTATATAGTAATGTCTTCCATTACGTAACTGTAAAATGGAAAGAAAAAAAAAATCTTAGACTCTTAATCCTAGAGTAGACTATACTATAATATGCATAATAACTAATTCAATCAACCAACAATTCAATTAATCAATACCAATAAGCATACAAATTATTCAATAAATAAAAATTCAAATCAACTAATCATATTCATATGAATACAACAGTTGAGTGACCATCCATTGTCCAACCTAGAAAGTGCATTTAAGTTGGTTTCTAAATGTTTTAGGGATTAGGGGACTAGACAACCATCTTCTATTTACTTAAAGAGTTGTGCTTCTAATATTTTCTTGTGCAACCCACCCACGGATGCCTGTCCAAAGATGAAAGATGCATATGTTTCTTGTGCAACCCATTCGATCGCTACACATGTTCGGTGTTCCCTCAGTACAACAAGCATTAATTCCAACAGACACATAATCAATTCAACTAATCATCAAGAATTCAAATTTTAATTTTTACCCTAAAAAATAATTTCATAATTTCATATCAATAATCATAGAAGCATATGATTCACATCAATAACTAATAACCATATTAGTGCATTACCATATGATTCTATACCAATTAAACGAATTTTGTATTAAATAATTAATTAAGGTTAGGGATTATACATTTAGGAATTAAAAAATTTACCTTTGAAGGATGGAAGCCGATGGCTTAGCGGCTAGAGAGTGGCTTGTGACGGCTCAACGAGAATTAGCCTAATGGAAATTAAAGGGGAACGGTTAGCGTTGGTAACTTGGTTGGCTGTTAGGATTTTGGGAGTAGCTTTGCTCTTTCTTTCTCTCTCTCTTGATTGGTGAACGGGACGAGAGGGAGGGCATAGGGATTGAAGTAAAGGGGGGAATGGAATAAGGATTGAAGTAAAGGGAGAACAGAATAGGGGTTGAAATTAGGCGGGAACGGGGGTCCCCCTTTATAATATATATATATATTTTACAAATATTCAAAGCGGCGCCGTTTTGTTTTAAAATTTTTAATTTTTTTTACTAGGATCAAAACGACGTCGTTTTGGCCTGGTTAAAAAAGAAAAGAAAAAAGGAAGCTGCTGCGCGTAGCAGCAGACTGCCCAGAAAACAGAGGTTCAGAGGAGATGAACCAGTGGGTTTTTCGGCGAGGGGAGTGGCGGACCCAGCTCTCCAGTGGTGTTTCTCGGCGAGGGAAGTGGCGGCCGCCACTCCTCGCCTTTACGTGGCTTCGCCACTGATTACTACAATATGTACACCTGCCTTCTGGAACTAGTGGCTTGACCCTAGGAGCAAGAGTGGTTGGTGCTGGATGCATGGAAGATTTGGCAGTGGACTGCATTGGGTCTGCGCTGGGTTCTATAATTGAAGAGGCGTAGTAACAGTGGAAGACCTTGAATGGCCACTGGGAGTCTGGGCTGAACGCGACGTTGGATGAGCCACCATTATTACACCAATAGTGGTGCTCATCATTATAAAATGTCGTATAGCATCTCGTCGAACATAGGCAAATGTTTGTTAGACAGAAGAGAGATGATTAGTATGAAATACATCACTCAGAATTTTATCGAATATATCATCTTACCTAATAAGTACAATATAGACTCGAAACCGTTTGAACAATGTTGTTATAACTTTTGATATCATCACTACTTCATGGGATTGGGATACCTATAATCAATCCCCTGCCATAGTGACTGGAGATCATTATAATGCGCCTTAACAGATTGTCTGCCTTGCCACATTCGAGAGGCTTTACAGGTAAGAACATATACTTGGGAAATATCAAAACCATCATAGTACATTCGGGCAACTACGTCATAAACCTCCTTGGTCGTTTGTAATAAATAAAATACCCAATTAGATTGGTTTCCATAAAGTTGACCAACCATCCTTGCACAAAGGCGTCCTTAGTTCGCTATTTAGTGAAGATCGGGTCAGTCGTAGAGGGTTGTGGGTTACTTCAAAAAAAAAATCCCAATTTATCTTGCCAATGACAAATATCTCAACAATTTGGGATCGAGCTCCATAATTAGCATAGTTGAGCTTGACGGCAATCGGCGCAACAAATGTATTCTGGTGAATAAATTTGTTCACCACATGGGAAATCATCATCGGGTTCTGTTGACCCTAAAAACTACCTAGCTTACACGACGCGCAGGCCGAGTAATTGATAAGCTAATTACGTCATTCGATTGTGTGTGGGGTGTGCCAACTCGTCGACCGAGCTTGGCCAGGGAGTAAAATATGCTGTTGTTACGTTGAGCGCGCAACTGACTTCTCAATCTTGCAACTGCGGCCAAGGAAAGAGCACATCTCGGCCTTTGGGTTCTAGAGCCTGAAGACAAGACTGCCAGTTTTGTGAAGTTCAATATCAATTTTGGCTTTCAATATGCCGAATGTAGTAACCTGGTAACACCTCACTTCGCCGAGAAGGCTAATGAGATGACCTCTGCCAAAAATGACTTCAAAATCCTTCTTGATCGAGACTTGGATAGATGACCAGTTGGCCTCGACGCAGTGCTGTTTATCCAAACTGAAGGTGCTCCGAGGTCGGCGGATTCTACGGCAACAGTGCTGTTTATCCAAATTGAAGATATCATTAGTTGCCTTCACAGTCTGTTTTATCCAAACTGAAGATGTGAAGGCGGAAAAAGAAAATAAAAATCTCAAGGTTGTTGAGAGGTTTCGCGTAGAGTGAGAGTTTGCACAGGGCAGTTTGTGTGTTGAGTTGGAAGTCCCTTTAATGATGCACTGTGTCCTATATTTATAGGGGGAAAATGTTATGTGGCGCTACTTCACGCTAGTATTTGATTTCGGCTCAAACTCACTAGCTAGAACTTTAGTCAACGACTTCTCTCAAGGTAGATAAAAGTCTATCCTATAACTACCATCATCGTCTGACTCAAATACCATCATCTTCTGACTCTGCTTCATTTATTCAAAAACCCAAGTCTTCCTTCCAAAAAATCGTGCCTTCAGAGACTCCTAGTCCAAATAGAACTCAATTTCCATCACATTGATCCGTGTGTAGCCATGCATGGATAATAATAATCTCAAAAAACACACCACGTGACCAAAACCACAACATCAAAAAAGGCATATCCCATCTATACTTTATATGATAATTATCTCATCTGCATACATATTTATCTGCTCCATTCACCATGACTTTTCAAACCTCATTTAAACCACCACCTCGGGATGCTAATTTCTGGCGCCTATACCAAAATGTTTATCCATATAATAATCAATTTGCAGCATACTAATCATCCAAACTGATCCCATCCACATATTCATATGCCAAACATCCAGATTAACTTGAATTCATATGCCAATCATCCAGATCAACTCGAATTATGCCACCGTGTTCCCAGCTTGGAGATCTCTCGTAATAAATTATTATTAAAAGATAATTATGATAAAAACCATAACATTATCCTTTAATAATTACAAAATGATCTTTTATCTTTCCATACGATGGTTGGGAGCTAAGCCCACTTAACAGCCTTGATGCACGAGCCAATAGTGTAAAATCGGGTCCAAACAGGTTCACAACAAGGTCAGTACTAGGAGTTGAAGTAGTAAGGCTAAATTCAAGTAGACTAGGGTTGATAGAACCGGTGGTGGTTCCACCATTAGGGAGTAGATTTTCCATTGAAGCTTTTCTTGGTTTTCAAATGGGAACAAGTAAAGTAGATATTCTAGGATCTGCTCTAATACCATGATAAATTTAGGTTGTAGAATTCTTCAATGTATTCCTTTCACTTAGAGGCAAGATATATAATTCAATTTAACTTACAAGGCAAGAATAAATAATAAAGTCTACCCTAATCACAAGGAAACAATCAGGAAGAGAAACACTAAGGAGATTCTCTTAGAGTGGGACTCTCCACTATCTCATATTTTTGGCACAATGTTTTATAATGTCGGCACGAGAATTGTGCCAAAAACATGAAATGACTGAAAGTCCATATAGAGTCTAACTTTTGAGAGAGTCTCCTTAGCATTTCTCCAATTAGGAATCAAATCACAAAATCACATTAATTACACTAAGAATTTTAACTCACGCCTTTGTATATCATCATTGGTCCAACCCAGGATGAAAGAGAGTTTGGAATCTCTAGAAGCCTTTAGAGAGCTAATTAATGAATAATGATGCATGTGGAGAATACTACATTCAAAGGAAAGTAATGGTTGGTTCATTTACCTTATGCATTGGAATTAGCACTAGTCAAACATGGGAAATCTATGTGGTGCTTGAATATAGGGAGTTCCAAAGCTAATGCGTTGGATGGTGCATTAGTGTTTCGACTTCCAATAATAGTGTGTAGTTAATTCTAGACTCACTATGATGTTCCATACTAGCATATAAATAGAGGTGGCATTTCACCATTGTGGATCATCCCAAAAAGCAAGCATACCCCACTCCAAGAGAAAGTGAGAGTTTCTAAGAGTTGCTCCACTCAAAGGTTGAGAGCAGGTTGGTCACCGCCTCAATTAATACATAGGCGTTTGAAAATTAAGAAATGACGTCTTGACTTGATGAGGTACCCGCCTAGACCACCTAGGCACCCGCCTAGCCCGCCCAAACCCGTCTAGACACCTACTTAAGTTGCGACTCACTTAGACAGATAATAGACAACTTTCATTTTGTATTTTATTTTTTTTCAATAAATTGTAAGAGACTTGCTGAATAGTTAAATAAACACACATTATATGCTTGTTCTCCATGTTTTCATTATGTTCTAATACTTCACAATATATATATCATTCTGTTTTTTAGTCTATGATGAATATATATATATATATGTATTAACTATAAATAGATAGTTATTTACACGAAATATAATAGATTTACTTAAATCCGCCTAGACCCCGCCTAGCCGCTTAGGCGCTAGGTAGTTTGGCCCAGGCCTAGTGCCACCAGGGCAGTTGTCTAGGGCGCAAAACTGAAAGGCACAAAAAAAAAAATCCAAATAACTAGGTATAAAAAAAAAAAATTATGTCCAGAGCCCAAATAGGGGTTGGAAGGCAAGGGCTCAAGTTTGACAAAAGATGAAAAAAGGGCTCAGGTTTTGTGCATTACCCAAAAAAAAAAAAAGAGACATAAGAGGGACCGCTTGGTCCCCAATTAACCCTAACTTCCAAATACATCCACCCTTTTCCTGATTCACCACTTCCCTCACTGGCCTGCCGTCCCTAACTCCTTTTTCTTTTCTCCTAATTCCATTGGCTGCAAGTGAGTGATTTGTTGTTTCCTGAGTTGGCAACTCAACTGTAAATTGCTGCGTAGCCAAACAGGAGGTCCTTCATTCTCAGCTTAGCGCCATTCACCATTGGCTACAAGTGCATTCACTAACCCTTTTGAGTTTTGAGGTAAGCTAATTTTTTTTTTTAAATTTGAATTATTAATTCATAATTTAATATAAAATTTTGCAAGTGACATAGAATTATATGATAATTGATGTATAGAATTGTTGTTGTTGATGAATTGAATTGAATTATTTAATTTCATTTCAAACCCAATTTTTAGGTTCAATTTCATCAATTTTTATAATATGTTAGACTATGTGTTAGTGTTTTTAGCATTAGGAGAACTTTCCAATTTTGATTTTGTATTAAGTTTGGTTATTTGATATGACATTTTGTTGAAGATTAACATGGTGAGCACAAAATTTCAATCTGAAGACATGCGTCTTGATGTTGCTATAAAGGCATAGGAAGCACTTGTTACCTTTTTTGAAAACTACAGAGAAACTAATTTTGCTTCTGCCATGCGTGATGCTAAAAAAATTGCACTTGATCAGGAAATTGACCTTGTTTTTCAAACTAAACGTCATAGACTAGAAAAAGACTTCATGATGAAGTTGATGGTAATGAAAGGAAACAACAATCTGCTGAAGAATTATTTAGAACATATTATTTTCTTGTTATAGTGGATATTGCTCTTTCTCAATTGAAACACATGTCTGAACAGTTAAAGGCTTTTGAATCTATTTTTGGCTTCTTGTTTGATGTACCGAAGTTAATTTCATTAGATGATCAAGAGCTAAAAGAAAATTGTATGAATCTTGAAGCACATTTGAAACATGGAAATACCATGGATGTAGATGGAGCCGACTTATGTTCTGAATTACAGGTTTTGCAAATGATGTTATCTGAAGAAGCATTTCTCTTTAATAACCCTTGGACATCCATGGAATATAGCAAACTTTGTAAAAAAAACTGACATGTGTCCTAATGTCTTGATTGCTTATCGTGTATTGTTGACTGTACCTGTGACCGTGACATCTGTAGAAAGAAGTTTTTCAAAATTGAAATTATTAAAATTTTACTTGCAGGCCACTATGACTCAAGATAGGCTAAATGGATTAGCAATCTTATGCATTGAAAAATATGAGATTGAAGACTTGAAGTATGATGATATACTTGATGATTTTGCTTCAAAAAATGTCAGAAGACAAATTTCTTAAAGGTTGAAATTTCAAGGGGGTTTGCTAGGAGTGGTTGTATATGATTGTACTTTTGATTGTCAGAGTTTAGGTACTATGTCCCCCCATTGTATATTTTCTCAAGTAATATAATTTGGGCGTGAGGGCCTAGCCACCCCAGCTTCGACTGGGTTCCAGTTCTCGTTAATTTTTTTTTCTTTTAAACATATGTTTCTGTATTAAAAAAGAGCACATTTTGAGCTTTCGCACTAGGCACCCAAAAACTCAGGACCGGCCTTGGTGCTAGGCCCTAGCCCATTGCCCGACTAGTGCCTAGCGTTTTTTAGAACCTTGGTTGAGAGTGAGAGTGTTCCACCACAAATTGTGTGAGTGAGATATACAGTGTGAGAGAATGTGTTACACAGTTATACTTTCTTGTATCATCAACCCTTATCTTTGGCTTGGTAAGATTGTTATTGTTGTACCCATTATTTTGATATAGTGGAAGATTAATCGCTGCCCTAAGGACATAGGCACAAATGACTGAACCACGTAAATTCTTAGTGTCTTTCTACTTTTTTTTTCTCTATCCTGTAGTGCTGTGGATCCTAACAGTGAACACTTACGAACAGTTATTGAATAAGTAGCATTGGAGACACTAGTAAATTTGGTTCAAAACTCTAAAACATTACTCTGATGACAAATTGTGGCATTATCAACAATCTGGTTCAAGAGAATAATTCAGGTACGTCAACGACATTACTATAATATTACCGGATGAGCGTAGTGGCGTTGGTTGTTCCCTCAAGAGCTGTTTGGAAGCCTTAGGATTTGGGAGTTGGATATTACTTGGACTGATGCTAAACAAGTACTCTCTAGCTATTATAAATATCGATCTTCTACTCTTTTGTTGATATCGAAAGGGTTGGATTTTAATATAAAAAAGGTCTGTTAAAGTTCGGAGCAAGACCATCCAGTACTGTGATCTTCGGATTTTGATTAATGAATGAATTAAGCCCTGCCCAAAATTGCCATATAGCTGCGGAAGCTATACGGAGAATACCAAATAATCTGTTTGAACTTGGTCCAACATTAGCCTCTCAAGCATGATTAGGATTATTTTGCATCTCCAAGTTGGAGACTCCAACGGTCCAAGTTTAGCCACCGTCTTCAGTGAAGGATATTTCTAGTATTGGAATCAACATAGATAAACTAACACAGATGCAACTAGGAGAATACAAACATGTTATAATTTGACAGAAAAAAACTGCTTCAATCGGTTCATCTGAATAAAGGAAGAAAGATGAAGAAGAGCTATATTTTTTATCCTCAAACCTTCATTCTTCTTTTGACAAACTGGTCAAGCTTTTTTAATTTTAAGCTTTAAAGCTCGAACCTGCTTGGTGGGGGTGAAATACGTATAGAAGCTAAATCGAAGCAAGACAATAATGTAAGGATGACGATTGAGTATGCTGATACAGACATAAGTGCTTTATATTGACATACTTGTACATAATACATAACATATTGTAAAACACACTACACATACATAGACAGATACGAAACAACCAAAGCAACAAGCTAGACTGATCACACTTACATAATTATAAAACTAAGTGTCAGACCATGTGATATCTAGGCCACCCCAGTTGTCCTCGGGCACGCCCAAGGCTTCGCAGACAGCCTTTCAAGCATCAACAATGTTGTTAGGGCAAGGCGGTTGATAATCATGGTCGGCATCACATCCTTCAATAGAGTCTCACTCATCAACGACCATTGCCACCACACTCCTCCCATTAGCACTAATGGTGATGTTGTTGAGGCATCTTCCTCCCATTAGCACTCATCCAGTGGACAATGCCACAACAGAGATGTTGTCATTGTGGTATTTGTTGTCACATTATCATAGACCACCGCCATCTCCACCTTTTAGGGTGCGTTTGGTACGCGGGACGGGACGAGGCGTTCCACGGGACAAGTTTTGGATGATTTTTGGTTCCACCTCCCCCCCTGGAACGGGGTTGTTCCACGTCTGTGGGACATAAATTTTTAACATTTTAGGACAAAAATGCCCCTTGTCTTTTTCAAAATTTACAACATCCGTCCCGTCCCGTCCCGTTCCGTTCCGTCTCGTTCCGTCCCGTCTGCGTACCAAACGCACCCTTAGAGATTTTTGATTAATTAGTAAAGCTTAATTTAGATTTTCTTTAAATTAAATTATTAAGGGAATGCGGAGGGTTCAAAACTATTATAATAATTTAGGAGAGGGGGAAGTTTTCAACCCGGAACACATGAGTAAAAAAACTCAACACCTTATCCATGAGGATATTGGACAACATGCTAAATTTAGATTTTACATTCATGTCTTTTTTGAAGAAAGTTGAGGTTCTATTATAAAACCAATTGGTAATATGGGAAATAGCTCAACCTTTTATAAGCCCTTACAAGGTTTCTCCTTTTACCAATGTGGAATTCTTTTACCTTTACATTCTCACACGTCCCATCATGTGTGGCGAGTTTTCAAGCCAATCACCAGGACAACACGAATTAGGTGACGTGGAGCACATGTAGCCATAAGGCTTCACATGGACCAACCTACAATGATACCATGAAGAAAGTTTGGGTTCCATTATAAAATCAATTGACAATATAGGGAGTAGCCCAACTTACTTATAAACCCACGCAAGGTTCATCCTCCCATCAATGTGGGATTCGTTCTTAAAATGCCTCCTCACGTGTGGCTATTTTCAAGCCTAACAAGTGGACAACACATCGGGGTGTCGTAGAGCGCATGTAACCGGTTGGTTTCACACGTGGGACAACCTGCTCTGATACCATAAAAAAATTGGGGTTTCATCATAAAAACAATTGGCAATATGAGAAGTACACCAACCTCTTATAAGTTCTTGCAAGGTATCTCCTTTTACCAATGTAAAACTCTTTTACCTTCACATTATCACATTTTTTAACTTCTTGTGATAAGAAGGCAAGTATACCTTGACATGAAAGTAAAAAAAAACTAAAAAGAACAGCTGCTTGAAAGTTTTAGATAAGACCTAGATAACGAACTAAAACAAAACAGAAGTCGAGTGATATGTATATGACTATGTAATATTACTTTATAATTTACAATAGACAACGTATAAGAAAAACAAGTTTAAATATATTGATTTCTTAAATAGTATAGTACTTAAACATATTATAGAACACAATTCATAACGGCCATATACGCAAAGCAACAAGCAAGACGGAAATTAATTAATGTACTAAGCTTCGGACCAAGTGATATCTAGACCACCCCATTGGTCTTCAGGCACACCCAAGGCTTTCCAAACAGCTTTTGAGGCATCAACAATGTTGTTAGGACAAGGAGGCTGGTAATCATGATCTGCATCACATCCCTCAGTAGAGTCACATTCATCCACCACCATGGCCAACACGCTACGTCCGTTACCATTAATTCTGATGTGTTTATGGCACCTATTTCCGTTGCTATACCATCCAGTGGACAATGCCACAACTGGTGTGTTGTCATTGTGGTATTGGTTGTCACATTCTGATGGACCACCACCATCTCCACCTTTCTCGAAACTGTTAAGGGTGAGGGTGGCCTTGGTGCTCCCTGACAATGGTGGTGAACATGTGTAGGTTGGGTACATTTTGCCCGCCTTACAACAATCAGAGTCATTTTCCTGGTTGCATTGTCCAGGAGGGGCCTTCCTTCCTCTGATTTCGCCGCTTGGACGGCATTGTTGAGCTTCAGCTACCAAGCAAATGGCCGAAAGAAGAATTACTAATAGGACAACGGACTCTTTGGAAATGAAACTCTTCATTTTCTCTGTTTCTCTCTATCTCTCTAGTTGTGCTCTTGTGGTGGATATGAATGCATAAAAGAAATTGTTGGTGGGTATATATAGGACCTTCCAAACCATATTATCCTTGGATGTTTGCTGAATATTGACAAAATTAAATTCTGACACTGAAGAAAACTAATTAGTTTCTTTGCAACTTGGTTTTGCCAGAACGCAACACTTTTCAAATTCAATATAGTATAATATATATACACACTCCATCACCATAACGTTGCGTAAAAATAATTTTGAAGGAACATACTACTTAAGTATTCAAAGTTTCCATTTTCTAAAAATAAAAGTTTTCGGGTTAAAGTCAGAATTCTTGTTAATCTCACATGCACTAGGAATACTATAATTCTTCTTGGAGGAGAATGTTTTGAGAACAAAATAGCAATACTAGCCTATTAGGTAGGGGGTGCAACTTGGGAGGGTTGAAAGGTACCCCATTCATAACCCAACTTTTACAATTCGGAATCGGGTTCATTTGAGCTCGAGTTTAATTGGGTTCGGATTTACTTGGGTTGGGTTCGGGTTGCCTAACTTTTTCATGTTTAATCCTGTAACAACTTAATATCCAATAATTCCTAAAAAAATTAAGCTAAGTAGCATCAAAGCTATTCAACTTCAATTTCATAAATCAATCAAAATTAAAATTCAGTTCCGCAAATTGTATCCATTATAAAGTTAAATTAAATATGAATGTTTCAAGCATGCAAAGTTTGAATTAAAATACAACAAATACCAAAGCTAGTACCAAAAGAAAAAAAAAAGAGAAAAAAAAAAGATGAACACTTCATTGTCTGAAGCTAATACCCAACTCAAATCTTGTCATATGAAAGTCAATATAATAGGCATTCCTATTAAATATAGAACAAAACAAAATAGTTAGTTATACTCATTTATGATATATAATCACAACAAGCATTATAATCTCTTGAAAGAAATACAGAAGAACATAATAATTACCGAATAGAATCAAGTCTCTGTAGTGCATGAGACCCCAGTGCCAAAAGCTTCAGCAATATCAACTACACCTATAAATGAAATTGTACCAAGTTTTATTTCATTACAAAAATTCTGAAACAAAAAAATTTAGTTTAAAATAAATACCTGCTTCAAGCTCCTCAAGGATCTCTAGCTTCTCTTCAATCTCAATTGGGGCTGGTGAGTTCCTTATAAAAGATGATATCTTCGTGATCTCTTGAGATTGTTTCTTGTTTCATCATGATTTCCAGATTGCCTTGTATTATTAAAACATTCCCTTTATGTATTATTTGTATATTAATTATACTTGTAAATCAAGTCATTGTACACTATTTAAATCAATGATAATGCACCATCCAAGGTATTGAGAGATTAAGCCAAATTACCTTCTCTTACCTTTGCTATCTTTTCTACAATTACTGCTTTGGATAATCTTTTATGGTATCTCAGACCCGGTCTTCTGATGTCTTTCCCTCCGTTTCTTATGCGATCAACATCAAGCTTGATTCTTCCAACTATTTTGTTTAGTTGGCTTAGTTGCTTCCTGTTCTTCGTAGTCGTAAATTGATGGCTTTTGTTGATGGTTCTTCCACCTGCCTCTTGGCGTTCTTGTCCAATGTTACTGGCAAAGTTTCTACCAAACCTAACCTCGCGTATGCTGAATGGGTTCAGAATGACCAACTTGTGCTTTCCTGGATCAATGACTCTCTTAGTCATTAGGCTCTCGTCGCGATTGCTCGTCATTCCACTACCTGTGATGTTTAGGTTGCTCTCCACTAGCGGTTTGCCTATACAAACCAAAGTCGCATGCTTCAGCTTCGTACCGATTTCTTCCAGACCAAGCGAGGTGATACTTCAATTTTTGATTTTATTGATAAGATCAATGGTATTGCAGATCAATTGGCTCTCACCGAAGTGACTGTTTCTGCCGATGACATGGTGCCGGTTGTCATGTCCAATGTCGGCCCTAAATTTGAGAACATTGTTGCCGTTCTCAAGCTCGTGATAAACCCATCTCATTTCCTAATCTTGTGGCTCTTCTTCTCATTGCTGAACTCCGCCTTGCTGATCATTTTGCTCTGCCAGACTCTAGTGTCTCTGTCATGGTTACCTCCTGTGACTCCTCTGTCTTTCGTGGCCGCTCATCTTTTGATCACAGTAGTGATCGTGGCTTTGGCTGTTTTTCTCGTGGGAGTGGTCGTGGCAGTGGTCGTCCCCAGAACGATGGTCCTAGCAACAATAGAGGTGATGGCTATTGTGGTTATCGAGGTGCTGATGGTTTTCGCGAATGTAATTTTCGTGATTATGGGGATCATTCTCTAAGATTTTGGGGCTCCAACAATGTCTTTAGGCTTATTGGCACAGCCCCATTTCAAGGCTCCTTCCGTCCTTGCGGCCAAATTTGCAACACTTTGGGCCATGGTGCCCTTAATTGACACACCCCGACCCGAAATGTCCACTAGGACATCGAAAATGCTTACATCACACGTGTGATGGATGCAATACTACCCAACTTATGCTCTGATACCAAATTAACACACCCCGACCCGGAATGTCCACTAGGATATCGAATCGAGCTATGCCGGCAAACATCTAAAAGGTGATGAAGCCATAAAGTATAATTATGTGGAAAATGTGAATAAATTTAAACCTAAAAGTACCCAAATACCAAAGTGCGCTAGTGAGCGGGTATGCACCCACTTCACACGTGTCGTCAGAGCATAAGTAAAGTACAGTAGTGTGGGTAAGGATCACACCTTCAGAGGTAGCCACCTATACTGAGATTAGCCAACAATCTTCGTTGATACGAACTTTCAGCAGTTAAACTTGGAGGGGCGCAAAACAGAAAATGTCAGTGAGCAAAACAAAGCTTTGAAAACATCTTTGTTTTTAGAAATGTAATCACCGTAAAACCCGTATAATTCCCAGAAAATAGTAGTATATGCGTATATAAGAATCATGCTCAAAGTGGTGGAAATCCAAGCATATGCCATGTCGAAGTATCTCAGTAACAATTATATAAGCAAGATGAAATAAATCAATATAAAATGATATGTCAGTCGGAGTGACATGAACAGCTGTACAGTTACATCCATCTAGCCGGAGTGACATGAACAGCTGTACCCATCTAGCTAGCTGGAGTCACTTGTACGACTATATCTATCTAGCCGGAGTCACCTAATGTGACCAGTACGGTTTACCGACCCTCATCCATCAATAGTACTATATCAGCCGGAGTCACCTAACGTGACCTGTACAGTTGACCCTCATTGGAGTTACCTAACGTGACCTGTACGGCTGACCTTCATCCATCAATAGTATTGTGTCAGCCGGAGTCACCTAGCGTAACCTGTACGACCCTCATCCATCAATAGTACTGTGTCAGCCGGAGTCACCTAACGTGGCCTGTATGGTTGACCTTCATCACAACTATACTTACTGCAATTTCTATCTTCAATAAGTACTCACCTGAAGCTTACCTGGCCATCTGCAGCGTCATGCAACATTATGCATATCTATAGTAATGTATATACTAAAATGTAATGCAATTGACTTAGCATTTAAAAACGTAATTCCGTTTAAAACAATTTTTGGAAAATAAAGCATAAATATGTATATATATATATATAGAAAACCAAAAGCCCACTCACCTAGAGTCTGTGCTACAACTCCCTAGCACAAACATTGAGGTGTCACGAATAATCGGCGCCTAGAACAATTATTAAACCACATCTTAGAATTCGTATCGATAGAATACATAACTTACATAAAACACATATTTATGTAATTCGATCCAGAAGATCTGCATCACAGATTTCCGATCCGTTACTTCCAAGGATCCACATTATGCTTTTAGAACATCCTCCTAAAATTTCATTATGATACAACGGTTGGATCTCCGCCAATTGCAAATTCAAGTGGCGGTTAATGTTTTATTTTATGAACTTACAATTCCAATTCGGGGAGATCCGTACGTCGGATTTCCGATCCATAAGTTCCTACATTTCTCAAATATTATGAATAATAATCTATCAAAGTTTGATGATGATCCAACGGTTGGATAGTTGATTCATATAATGACCTATTAAATT
Source organism: Crataegus laevigata (assembly GCA_963580275.1). NCBI lineage: Eukaryota > Viridiplantae > Streptophyta > Magnoliopsida > Rosales > Rosaceae > Crataegus > Crataegus laevigata. Next base: position 32,171,682 of record OY756942.1, on the reverse strand, counting down.
ACCGTAGATAATTTAGGTTCTAACGATCAACCTACGTCATTCAATTCTAAAAAATGAACTGAATGTATCTAATATAACCTAAAAATAGCATTGAAAGCCCTCTAGCCACGTGTCGCCGTGGGTGGCGGTCGGCCGCCCCGACTTGCCCAAAAATTTAACTATTTCTAAAAATTCCCAAATTTTACAGAAATGAAGATCTTAATGAGTAGAGTAACTTTCATACCTGTGACCAAGGCCAATTTGGCAACGAAGTACTCCAATTTCTCTAAAACCCATCAGAAACCCTAGGGTGGGTGTCCTCTGATTCGTCCTCAAATCAACTCCGACGTCCCAAACAATGGTTGGGCATTGTTCCTGGGCTCAAGGGAAATTGTTTGATGGTATGGATCAAAGGTAAATATTTTAGAAAAGGGTGGATCTCCAACAAGGGGTCTTCGGACCCGTGGGTCATTTTTTTGTGGAAATCTTGAGAAAACTTTGTTAATGAGGGCTATAATTAGATGCTGGGACACTATGGTGATGTTTAGGGGTGACGGGAGGCCTCAAATTTTCTAGAAAACAGCATCAAAATCATCAGAATTCTTCAATTCTGTTGGGTCGGGTCGAATAGGAAAACTGAGCAAGGGATCCGGTGGGTCTCTCTTCTCTCTCTTCCCCTCATTTCTTCCCTCTCGGATTGGGTAACTTATTCCTTTCTCCTTTCTTCATTAGCCACACGTTTCCCTCCTTTCTCTCCTTTGCTTCTCCTCTCCACCGCCCATCTCTCTTTCTTTTAATCTGGGCCACACACGTGGCATTCCAAATTTTGCTCCAAAGACTGAAGCCTTCTAGATTAACAATCAAATTACCATTTTATCCTTAGCTTTAAACGTCAATATCTCTTTCGTTATAACTCCGTTTCACGAACAGTTTGCCCCTATGCGATCGTGAGGTCAAGCTCTATTCAATATGTCAAGAAACATGACAGAATATACAAGAATCAAATGCATCCTCATTAAATTATGTTTTCCCCTTAGGGCATTTCTGTCAATTCCCTCAACTAAAACAAATAAAAACATAATTTAGGGATGAGTTGTTACAAATAAAAACCACTTGCTAGACAAAAGTAGTGAAAAGACAGTAGAAAAATAAATACATGAAGGAGATATCAAGTTAAAGCGGCTGCATAAAAGAAAATGTCATTTCGTCGCGATCGAAGTGCAGTAATTCCTCTTTCATGCCTCCAAACTCAAACTTTCCTTCTCCTTCAGTACAATACTTCAATATAAAATCCTTTACAAAAACATCAATTCAAAAATAGATATGTAAAAACATAATGTCAAATTACGTATATATATATAATGATGTAAAGTTAAAGTAATTGTACTGAAATCAAGGACCGAACATAGAAAGATTTCACCTATGCTCTTGTAAACAGACCTAGTTGCCCACTTGCTTAACGAACCCAACAATAAGTTATTGTTATTACAGTCTGCAGCCCGCAATACCAGTAATTCACTGTCGTCTCGACAAACAAGTAAGGAGTTCCCGAGGTGTAATATTACCATCTTGCCCTTTATTGGGAAATACACATACATCGTCTAAACCAAACCCCGATCGTGCTCATGCACTACCTTCTCAGGCAACATCATCAATATCATAAAATTTTCATGTCACAATCTCGATCATTCAAATACCTGTTCGCAATACTCTTTTGTAAACCACATACCATATCTCAAATGATGACATGCTCACAACCAAGAATGTAACCGCAGTTACACATAACTCTAGCAAGAGTAGGTGTCCACCAATCACGTACCGGGTGTAAATTCTCCATATGTCAACTCCAATGATACCATAGCTAAACCAAAATTGTAACCGTAGTTACAAGTAACTAAAATAGAAATAATGGTATGTTACAACCATACTATCTGTGGGACGAACAAAATGCAACACGTCCATTAAGGTCTAAGTAACTCATTTTAGACTAATCCTTAGTCTCAGGGTGATAATATGATACTAGACAAAATCTAGTACTCATAATCCTTAGAAAGACTTCCCAAAGCTTGGAAGTGAAATGCGTAACATGATGAAATATAAATTTATCCAGATAATAATCTGGTCCGGTTCCTATTTGTCTAAACTAGTGTTGAAATCTAGAAGCAACCATCTCATAATGACATCATCATCTGGAAGCAAACAGAGAAGAAACTGTGGCTACCCAGAAAGTTTGAACTGTATATCCTTAACATCCTCTCAACTCTAACCAAAAGCAGGGTGTGTCCAGGATGATGATTCTTTTCAATCACATCAAATGGAGCCTAAATTTTAATTCCTTTCTTATCTCCACATTTGATCATATCACGAACGAGGACTTTTAAATCACGTCACGCGGAGAAGTTAACAACAAGACACTTGTGAAGCTAACTAAGATAGAAGTGAGATTTTTGGATAATGGGTAAGAAATTGGTCCTAGGAGGTAGTTCATTAATTCTAAGGAAAATACTTCCTACTTCAAGGATTTCTACTAACCGTAGGTGTAACAACTCGTACACTTGTGCCCATACTCATCAAAATGACAAGTATAGCACCAGAAGAAAACTCGAAAACTAGTGTTGGCTAGAACGTCCTAAGGCCAGAGAAAGAATTTTCTCACAATTTACTTTAGTATGAACTGAAACAGAAGTTGATCTTCCTCCTGAAGATCTGAAATGATCACTAGTGTGCTAGGTAAGATTAGTGTTATCAGGGACCAAAAGTGATTGTCCCAAAATGTCCTTCCATCGAGCGCTACCCCTGTAGTACCATATTGTCACTAGAGACATTTCTAGAGTCTTGACAAGAGTAAACTTCATAGGAATTCTAATAGGTGGTACTCTAATGGACTCTGCCATGGAACCAAAACTATTTCTAATTTCCAATCTCAAAAGGGTTAATAATGATGGCTAAAGAATAGTGATGGAATTGAGTTGTAGATCCCTGGTGATACACCATTATTTTAGGGCCATTAACTAGTCTCAAATCTACATCTTTCCTTAGCATAAAAGCTTTTCACTTTAAGTCTAAAAGTGTTCGCCCAAAGTAATCTTCTAAAACGTTGACAAGTCGAAAAAATTGCCTAAAACTTAAGAAAAACGAACACCTTTATCGTATTTGACGAGGTGGCAAGATTCAATATTTATGTTCAAGAACCTAAAATGCTTACATCACACGTGTGATGGATGCAATATTACCCAACTTATGCTCTGATACCAAATTGACACACCCCGATCCGGATTGTTCACTAGGACATCGAATCGAGCTGGGCTGGCCAACGCCTAAAAGGTGACGAAGCCATAAAGTATAGTGATGTGGAAAATGTGAATAAATTTAAACCTAAAAGTGCCTAAATACCAGAGTGCGATGGTGAGCGGGTATGCACCCACTTCATCTATACTGAGATTCGTCAATAATCCTCATCGATAAAAACTTTTAGCAGCTAAACCTGGAGGGGCTCAAAATAAAAAATGTGAGTGGGCAAAACAAAGCTTTAAAAACATCTTTCTTTTTAGAAATGTAATAACCCCTCACTGTAAAACCCGTATAATTCCCAGAAAATAGTAGTATATGCGTATATAAGAATCATGCTCAAAGTGGTGGAAATCCAAGCATATGCCATGTCAAAGTATCTCAGTAACAACCATATAAACAAGATGAAATAAATCAATATAAAATGATATGTCAGTCGGAGTCACCTAACGTGACCTGTACGGCTAAATTTATCTAGCCTGAGTGACCTGTACGGCTGTATCTATCTAGCCGGAATCACCTAACGTGACCTGTTTGGTTGTATCCATCTAGCCGAAGTGACTTGTACAGCTGTACCCATCTAGATAGCCGGAGTCACCTAACATGACCTGTACGGCTGACCCTCATCCATCAATAGTACTGTGTCAGCCGGAGTCACCTAACGTGACCTGTACGGCTGACCCTCATCACAACTATACTTACTGCAATTTCTATCATCAATAAGTACTCACCTGAAACTTACATGGGCATCTGCAGCGTTATGCAACATTATGCATATCTATACTAATGCACATACTAAAATGTAATGCAATTGACTTGGCATTTAAAAACATAATTCTCTTTAAAACAATTTTTGGGAAATAAAGCATAAATATGTGTGTGTGTCTATATATATATATATATATATATATATATATATATATATATATATATATATATATATATATATATATATATATATATATATATATAACCAAAAGGCCACTCACCTGGAGTCCGTGCTACAACTCCCTAGCACAAACATTGAGGTATCACGAATGATCGGCACTTAGAACAATTATCAAACCACTATCGATAGAGTACATAACGTACATTAAACACATCTCTATGTAATTTGATCCAGAAGATCCACATCATGGATTTCCAATCTGTTACTTCCAAAGATCCACATTATACTTTTAAAACATCATCCTAAAATTTCATTACGATCCAATTGTTGGATCTCCGCCAATTGCAAATTCAAGTGGCGGTTAATGTTTTATTTTATGAACTTACAATTCCAATTCAGGGAGATCCGTACGTCAGATTCTCGATCAGTAAGTTCATACATTCCTCAAATATTATGAATAATAATCTGTCAAAGTTTGATGATGATCCAACGGTCGGATCGTCGATTCATATAATGACCTATTAATGTATCGTAGATAATTTAGGTTCTAACAATCAACCTACGTCATTCAATTCTCAAAACTGAACTCAAGGTATCTAATATAACCTAAAAATAGCATTGACGGCCCTTTGGCCACCCGCCGCCATGGGTGGCGATCGGTCGTCCTGACTCGCCGGAAAATCTAACTATTTCTAAATTTATAGAAATGAAGATCTCAATGAGTAGAGTAACTTTCATACCTGTGGCCAAGGCCAATTTGATCACGAAGTACTCCAATTTCTCTAAAACTCCTCGGAAACCCTAAGGTTGGTGTCCTTTGATTCGTCCTTAAATCAACTTCGACGTCCCAGACAATGATTGGGCATTGTTCTTTGGCTCAAGGGAAGTTGTTTGATGGTATGGATCGAAGGTAAATATTTCAGAAAAAAAGGTGGGTCTCCAACAAGGGGTCTTCAGACTCGTGGGTCGTTCTTCGTGGAAATCTTGAGAAAACTTTTTTGATTAGGGCTATAATTAGATGCTGGGACACTATTGTGATATTTAGGGGTGACATGAGGCATCAATTCATCGGAAAAATAGCACCAAAATCGTCGGAATTCTTCAATTCTGTTGGGTCGGGTCGAATGGGAAAACTAGGCAAGGGAACTAGTGAGTCTCTCTTCTTTGCCTTCCCCTCATTTCTTCCCTCTTGGATTGGGTAACTTATTCCTCTCTCATTTCTCCATTAACCACACGTCTCCCTCTTTTCTCTCTTTTACTCCTCTTCTCCACTGCCTATCTCTTTTTTTTTTAATCTGGGCCACACACGTGGCATTCCAGATTTTGCTCCAAAAGCTAGAGCCTTCTAGATTAACAACCAAATTACCATTTTGTCCTTAGCTTTAAATGTCAATATCTCATTTGTTATAACTCCGTTTCATGAATAGTTTACACTTATGCGATCGTGAGGTCAAGCTCTATTCAAATATGTCAAGAAACATGACGGAATATACAAGAATCAAATGCATCCTCATTAAATTACGTTTTACCCCTTAGGGTATTTTCGTCAATTCCCTCAACTAAAACAAATAAAATCATAATTTAGGGACGGGTTGTTGCATTAATTGTGCTTAATGCCTCAATTTGGCTTATGAAGGTTGCCCTCCTTCCCCGTCTCACTACCTTGATGGCTCAACACTCACAGCCTTGGCTCCTTGATTCTGGGGCCAACTCGCATATCACCAATGATCTTACTACATTGTCTCAATCATGTGACTATCATGGTGATAATTCCTTCGGCGATGTCGTTGGCCATACAGGTTTGCCTATTAACCATATTGGCTCATCCACACTCTCTCATAATAATATTTCTTTCAAGCATAATGATGTTCTTCATTGTCTGAATGTTTCTACTTTTGTGTTGTCTGCTACTCGTTTTATGTTGGATAAGAATTGTTATATTACATTGTTTCCCACTTGTTTCTATATTCAAGACATGGAGACGGGGATGATTTTTTTTTCTTTTCGGGCAAGATCAGCAATGGTTTTTATCCCTTTTCATCTTCATCACTGTCTGCTCATGGTCGTGCTACTTTCCTTGGTGTTCGTGTTGGTAGTGATGTTGGCACTCTCGTTTAGGCCATCCATCCTCATCCATTTTGAAGTTACTTTTCTATAGGCATCTGAATAAATTGCCTGTTTCTAGCAACCAAAATCTAAATAATCTCATGTGTCATTCTTGTCCATTGGGCAAAAGTATTACGTTACCCTTTTCTGCATCTTTGACTGTTACTGATGCTCCTCTTGAGCTTATTCACTTCGACGTTTGGAATGCATCTAATAAATCAATTAGTGGTTTTCAATATTATGTCCTATTTGTTGATAATTTCTCTCGTTATTATTGGATTTATCCCATGAAATTAAAATCTGAAATTTTACTATTTTTACTCACTTTAAGGCCTTGGTTGAAAATCAATTCTCCACTAAAATTAATATGTTTTAGTTTGATGGTGGGGGCGAATACACTAGTCACCAATTCAAGAATTTTTTACTTAAACATGGCATTCATCATCGTCTCTCATGCCCTCACCATCCTGAGCAAAATAGTTTGACGGAACGAAAACAACATCACATTGTTGACACTGGGCTTACTTTAATGCCTATGCATCGATGCTAATAAGCTCATATTTATATATATTTTACATCAAATGCACTTGTCTTTTCTTAGTTAGTTCCTTATATTTTTGAGCTATTTACTTTGGTTTTGTGTTTTGAAGGATTTGTCAAGCAAAGAAAAGAAAAATAGCACAAGTGGGATTTTAAGTAACAAATTCGTCAAAACTGTCTGTGCAGATCAGCTGACTTTAAAAGCTAGTTTCGAACAGCTGAAAATGAATTGGAGAATGAGCCTTATATTCATGGAAAGCTACAGATGTCTATTTTCCGGAGCATTTCGCGGATTACTAATATCATTTTTCTAGAAGAAGTTATTGTTGTTTGAACAATGAAAGGTTCACAAGAGGCTGAGGAGTTTGTAACTGACAAGAAAGCATTGAAAGCAATAAACCCAATAAATCTAGCAGCCAAAACTGATGCAGCCAAGAACAAACCAGCTAACACCTACTCAAATATAAAAGGAAATGGAATTAAGGAATTAAAGATGAGGATTAAGTAGAAGTAATGGGCATAAAGGCTACCTAGAGAGTTACAATTGTTTTACCATTTCCTCTCACTTATTGTCATCACTAAATGGCTGTTAGTGGGGTGAGTTATGGAGAAGACACTGGGGCAGCAAGTAAGAACAAAAAGGCTGCAGGTTGCAGTGGAAAAGGAGAGAAAAAAATGGAAAGGTGCAGCTAACGAAAATGGGAGGGAAGAAAGCAAGACATCAAGAAGTTAGACGAGGAACAAAGCAGCAGCACTGAGGAAGGAAGGAGAGAAGAGGAGACTCGATTCTTTTGGTTTTATCTTCTTAAACCCATGTTTTACTTTTGGTTTAATTTGAAAATAATGTGTAAGTTAGGGGCTGTTTTGAAGCCCTGAAAATGATTGCAAATGTGTTATGACATTTCGTCTCAATTTCTTTTATGAACGGATGAAAATTGCTTCACTACTTATCTCATTGATGAATTCTTTATGTGTTTTCTACAGATACATACTTAGTAAGCATATTTAGGATTCTAATGCTATGAATATGTGTGTGCCTGCCCTTGTCGAATGAGGACTTACATATGGTTTAGAGTAGTACTTGTTAATTGCGATTAACATGTCAATTTCTAGGATAAGTAAGACAACGCCAATACTTACGATGCCTTGTGATGACTCAAACTCTTTTCGTTCTTAATGATTTTTACTTGTTAAATCTATGAACACGCCATTCTAGATTGCATGCGAGGGACTAAGTTAAGTTGAAAACGCCATTCTCTTAACATACTACATAAGCAAAAAGAGTAAAAGATTGAGTTCTAACATTGAGCCAACTTGAGCATCTTCATCTGGAATAAAAGGAATTTGAATGAAACATAACATGTTTGCATTATTATTTTGTGGTGGATAGCAATTCCCCTTACTTGTTTTTTTTCTTAATTTGTGAAATACAATATGTTTTTTTAATTTAAAATATGTTTCTGTCCTGTTTTTGTTCGATTTAATTTAAATAGAAAATCAACTCCAAAAATTCCAAAAATTTGTGTGAGTGTAGCTCTGTGTGTCTAGTGTCAGTATATTAAATTTTGTTGACTTTAGATTAGTGTAAGTTGATCTAATAATTATTTTTCGGTGTCTGGTCAGTAGGGACAGCAGCCCAGTTTTTGTGACATTTTAAGTAGTTAGATTAAACAATCTTCTGCGGAAAAGACATGCTACAATTGAAAAATCTTAGTATTAATAAGAAAAATCAATAGGATAGTTGTGTGCTACTTTGTGGTGTGCTTTTAATCCTATCAGATGCTTCCTACCTATTGGGCTGAGGCCATGCACACTGTAATTTATCTTATCAATCAGCTCCCCTCTAAGGTACTTGGTTTTATGTCTCCTTATCAAAAGCTGTTTCACAAGGAACCTAATTATAGTTTTTTAAAGACATTTAGGTGTGCATGTTTTCCCTACCTTAGGCCCTATAATAATAATAGACTGCAATTTCGTTCTACTAAGTATATTTTTCTTGGTTACTCTCTCAATCATCAAGGTTATTGATGCTTAGACATCTCTACTGATCACATTTTTTATCAAGCCATGTTGTGTTTGATTAAGGTTCTTTTCCTTTCAAGGAGATCTATTGCCACGGCCCTCACAGGCAGGTTCTTTCTTTTGAACAAGCTGCAGCCCAACTTGAAGGTCTGAGGCCCACGCCCGTAGCTACCTCTGCAGCCCCATCTGTTGCAACTCCCTCTAATTCCCATGGTATGTTGACTAGGTCCAAAATGGCTCATCTTAAGCTTCCCAAATATGGTTTTTGCTGCAATTAACTCTTCTAATGGCCTCATTGAGCCTACATGTTTTAGTCAGGCCAATAAATTCCCAAAATAGTGTACTGCGATAGCCGATGAATTTAATGCACTTTAGCGTGTTAGTACTTGGACTCTTTTTCCTCGCACTGCTTCTATGAATATTTTGCCAAACAAATGGGTGTTTAGTATTAAACAAAATTTCAATGGCTCTATTCAATGGTAAAAAGCTCGTTTGGTTGCACATGGCTTTCATAAGCAACCCGGCCTAGATTATGGTGAAACTTTTAGTCCTGTTTTCAATCACTCTACTATTCAGTTAATTTTGGCCTTTTCAATTTAGTTTAAATGGCCTATTCGCCAGTTGGATGTTTAGAATACTTTTCTCCACGGTTCTTTGTCTGAGGGTGTTTATATACACCAACCTTGTGACTTTGTCGATCCACAGTTTCCTAATCATGTGTGCTGCCCTCGTCGTTCTTTATATGGGCTCAAGCAGGTGCTCCGTGCCTGATTCTAGTGTTTTTCCATTCATTTGGAAGATTTGGCTTTTTGTCTATCTACATTGGATCACTCTCTTTTTACCTATATTCATGGCCCTACTCGTATTTATCTCTTAATTTATGTTGATGATATTTTGGTCACTGGGAATAATCCCTCTTACTTTGTCACACTCATTAAGAATTTAGGTCTACGGTTTTCTATGAAGAACCTTGGGCCGGTCCATTATTTTTTAGGCATAGAGGTGGTCCGCACTTCATCTGGTCTCTCTCTTTCCTAACATAAATATACCACCGACCTTTTTCACTGCACCAAAATGCATGGTGCCAAGCCAATTCCTATCTCTACCGTCAGTGGGCGACGGCTCAGCCTTCATGATGGCGACCATCCGTCGGATCCTACTGAATACCGTAATGTTATCGGCGTCCAATACTTGACTCCCACTTGTCTCGACATCAACTTTGCGGTCAATCAAGTATGCCAATTTCTTCACCAGCTGACTTCCATTCATTAGGTTGTCGTCAAATGCATTCTTCGTTATCTTGTTGGCATTATTACTCACGTTCTTACTTAAAGGCCCGGTTCACTTAGTTTTACGACCTTTTCTGATGCAAATTATGATGGGGATCCTAATGGTCGGTGTTCAACCGGAGGCTATTGTCTGTATCTGGGTTCTAATCTTGTCTCATGAAGTGCTAAGAAATTAAATAGGGTCTCTTGTTCTAGCATTGAAGTCGAGTATCGTCAACTTACCATCGCCGCTACCACAATTTCCTAGTTTTTTATGCTGTTTCGTGACCTGCAGTAACCTCTCCATTGCCCCCACTCTATTTTGTGACAATATCAGTGTTATTTCCCTTGCTTCCAACCCGATGTTTCATGCTTGCACTCGGCATGTTGAGGTGGATTACCATTATGTTTGTGAGAATGTTGTTCACAATGAGCTTGATGTTCGCTATCTTTCCACTCATGATTAGATCACCGTTATCTTCACCACGGGTCTTTCTCTTCCTCATTTTAGACTTCTGGTTTCCAAGCTTCATGTACTCGATTGTACTGTCAGCTTGTAGGAGCATAAAAGATGATATCTTCATGATCTCTTGAGATTGTTTCCTGTTTCATCATGATTTCCAGATTTCCCTGTATTATTAAAACATTCCCTTTATGTATTATTTGTATATTAATTATACTTGTAAATCAAGTCATTGTACATTATTTAAATAAATGATAATGCACCCTTCAAGGTATTGAGGGATTGAGCCAAATTACCTTCTCTTACCTTTGCTATTTTTATTTTTTTTATTTTTATTTTTTTGCAATTGCTGCCTTGGATTATCTTTTACCTTAACCAATCTTGTGCACAAATCAAAGAATTCACTATTTTTGGTGTCAAAGAGCTACAAAATTGGTCTTGTACTCGACCTGTCATACTAAATGCAGATTCGGAAGCAATCGTAGAAATAGAAATTGCCAAAATGTCATGTGCCGTACAAGAAAGAATTCGATATGAAGTTGATTTTTCTTGCCACCAACCTAAAATATCAAAATTGGATCGATTACTTTCAATTGATTCTTCTAAGTAACACTCCAACTCAAACTTTACTGTGATTTCCTCTTCTCTCAAAAAGTTGTACCATCCTGAGCGTTCTTCCTCAATGAGTTCATCCACTTCATTCAAACTTGAGACATTTGGATTTGAACCAGTATCCAATGCTTGTGTGTTCTCTAATAAATAAAATTGATAAAGCTTCACCGACAAATCTTGAACCTTAGCAATTATATCAATCCTTTTACTTTCATAAAATTTGGTATACCACCACTTGACATACTTCAACTTGTAACGAGGATCTAGAACCATTGCAATGATTAATAAAGTATTCGCCTTATCAATGTTGCAATACTTATCAAACTTGGACTGCATTTTCAAGGCCATATCAGAAAAGTAAGCATCATCACTCTTTGTCCAGTTAGAAAGAAGTGTTTGAATCATATTCACTTCAAGAAAATTAGAGTTGGAAGTGGTGTAGCGAGACCCCGATACACGTTTTGTAACCATATAAAATGCTCTAGAAACTTTGACAAATTTTTCATTGTACTCTAATCATCATTAGTCATCTCATCTTCCTTCTTGAACTCAATGCTCAAATTTGCATCTTGATCATGCAAGTGCTCAAATGTTCTTTGAAAATCAAGAGCAACATTTAGCTTCATATAAGTTGAATTCTAGCATGTTTGCACATCCAAGCACAAATACTTCTTAGAGGCAATTCTTTCTTCTCTTGCACACTTCTCTTAAATGCTTCCAATCTTGAAGGAGAACTTCATACAAACTTTACATATGCACGAAGACGACTTAATGAGGTGCTTACATTATTAAGTCCATCCTTAACTATAAGATTCAAGACATTTGCAAAACACTTGACGTGAAAAAAAATCACCATCCAACAACAACCTATTTTTCCTACTGAACTTTTAACCAAACTTGTTGCTCCTGTATCATTTGAACTTGCATTATGAACTGTGAGTGTGCATAACTTTTTTTATACCCCAACCCAATAAACATGTTTCTACAACTTGTGCAATGACCTCACCACGATGTGGAAAGGGAAACACCAGAAAATTGATGATTTTTTTTTGTAACACCCAATCTTTGTCAATGAAATGTGCAGTAAGACACATATATCCAATATTTTGAACAGAAGTCCACAAGTCAGTTGTGAGACTCACTCGCGAATTTGAAGATTCAAACATCTCCTTCAGTTTTTTTTTTCCTTTGCATATAATTGAACACAATCTTTTGTAGTTGTTGTACGTGACAACAATTTAAATCTTGGTTATGCAGCATTCATAAATGTTTTGAAGCCTTCCTTCTCCACAAAGCTAAATGGTAATTCATCAACAATAATCATTCTAGCTAAGAGTTTTCGGCAATGCTCTTGGCCAAACTTCCAATTAGAAAGAGACTCTGCTGTTGTAAAAGACAAGATTTCTAGTTCTTGTCCCCGTTATAAGGGTACTTCTTACACTTCTCTATTTGCTTTTTGAGTGTAGTGGTTCTATTGGTGCTAGAACATGCAAATATTTTCTTACAATGGGTGCATTGTGCCTCACCAGACTTACTTCCATCGGCATTTAGAAATCTTTCATAATGTGCCCAAACTTTAGACTTTGGTTCATATACTCTTTTGCGTTCAGATGGTACCTGAGGTTTAATCGTAGCATTTTGAGGCTCTACCAGAGCAGCTCACAGAGGCTCTTTTGGAGTAGTTGTCTGATTATGTTCTACCATATATGACAATCAAATGGACGTAAACAATTAACACATGAAACAAAATATTAACATATGACAACAAAAATAGCTAATAGGAAGTAACATAAACATATAAGAAAGGTGTCAAAATTTTAGTTAAGTATCATACATGAGGAACTAAGTAATTGAGATTTTTTTTCTTCAGATATGCATGCATGATTACCTAGAATACTTCTTTTTCTTTTTTATAATTCTTTCTTCACTTTCATGCGATATGATTCGAAAGAGCTCCTAATCAAACTTTTAGTGTATATTATATCACATTATGTATATTATATATATGATTAAACCAATAGGTCCATTGATCAAGGAGAAAAGGCTTACTTTTTGTTTAGGCAGAATGAAAGACGTAGATAGAGTTGCTGAGCAATTGCTTCTAGACAAAAGAATTTCGGGTTTGGAGACTAACAATTTAATATATAGCTTTAGGGTTTAAAGATTGGAAATATGGGTTGACTAATCAAAGCCTCTTATTCCTTTTTTTTAAGAGAGATTATATTCACACACCCCAAATTACTTCTCTCACACCCTTTTAATTTTTTAATATTTTTCTATCAAGTGTTTGTAGTGGGTAGAAAATATTAAAAAAATTAAAAAGGTGTGGGAGAAGTAATTTGGGGTGTGTGAATATAATTTCTCTTTTTTAAAATTTTATTAAAGGAAAAGATATTTTTTCAGGTCGGACCCAAAATCCTTTACTACTCAATTAAGAAATCAATTAGGATGATGCAATAGATTAGATTATGGATTTAAGGAGTAATTTATTAAAAAATATTAGAAAGGATGTGAGTTTTTGGACTCAGCCCACTTAGGTGTAATATGAATATAATTAATTAGACCTGACAGTTTCTTACACGACACGTAAACGACACAAAAATAATGGGTTTCGGGTCAACACGATAACTAATCGGGTCGTTATCGGGTCACACGATAAGAACCCGTTAATAACGGGTCCTTAACAGGTTTACACGAGAGTGACACGCGGGTAACCTGTTTCGACACGAAAAGAAAAAAGTTATTTTGATGATTTTCATTTTTTTAATTACTAAAAAAAACTTACTATAAAATACAACAAATATAGTGGATATATATTGTTAATTAATTATTATTGTATTATTATTCTAAATAAATTTTAAAATTTTAAGTTTTATTTATTTATTTTATAAAATATTTATGAGCAAAGAGTGAGATTAAAAAAATTATAAAACACATTAAAAATAAAAACATCAAGTAATTTAAAAATACCAAATACATTTAAATATTTATAATAATTAATTTACAAGTGCAAAAAATGTGAAAAAATATGCAAGCACTCTTAATCGCATCTTCTACGCTTTAAAGGTGCATACATGAATTTTTAAAACTATACAAACCCTCATGTATTTTTAAGGAAGTTCAAAATAAATAAAATTCATAATCATTAATGTATAAGTTTGAAAATGTGAAAGCATGTATAAAGGGGTGTGATATTCACACACCCCATTTTACTTTTCACACACCCTTCTAATTTTCAAACGTCGGATCAGATGAATTAAAGAAAATCAACAGATAGAAATTAACAAGGGGTGTGTGGACAGCACACCCCTATACAAAAGCTCATGGTTGCATCCTCTACCTTTAGACAATCGTTACATGGTCGTTTAGATTTTTAAAACCCTCCAAATCTCATGAATAATGTTTTTTAGTGCAAAATTAATAATATTGTAGAAGTGTAAAAAATGTATATATATATATATATATATATATACACACACACACACAATCACTCGTAATCACAAGTTTTACAACTTTCGTGAAGGGGCCAAGTCTGAAATCTAACACTGTAATCCATAAACCTTAGATTTAAATTTAACCGTCCATTGTCGTTTACACTTTATTCTACTCACCAAATTTCATTTTTTAGATTTTCTTTTTTGAAAAGTGATCTTTTAACGGATGTAGAAAAATGAACGGTTTAGATCGTTGATATAACATTCCGATATTTACGGTTAACTAAAATATGAGTTCATGTTATATAGTTTCTAGAGACTTTATAGAATTCGAGCTATATTTTCACTAATGGTAAAACTCCCATCGTAATTTAAACGATCCAAACCATTCATCTTCCTGCATCCTCTAAGAGATCATGTTTTCAAAAAAGAAAATCCGAAAAGAAAAAAAAAACAAAATTTGGTGAGAATAATGGAACGTAAATGTAAACGACAATCAACAGTTAAATTTAAATCTATAGTTTATGGATAATGGAAAACCTCAGTGAAAACATCATCAATAAGTTCCAATACCATTTCCCTCTGTGATTGATGAAGCTTGAAGGGGTTTATTGTAAAAAATGTACAAGGTTCCTCAATCTTGAAACATAACCCTCTTCATTTTGCATATCTTTGAACATTTGTATTTTGTAGTATGCACTAATGTTTTTTCATTAGACTCTTATTTTGGGGTATGTAAACTTGAAAGAAAAATGTTTTATTTATTTATTTATTAATGTTTTGAAGTAGTATTTATGTGACAATGTGGTATATATATACTAATTTAGTATTATGTTTTACATTTTTTAGGGTCAAATTATGTTTTTCATTTTCATTATTTATTGATTTAAAAAATATTTTTCTTAACAGGTAACGGGTCGGGTCACATTACCTGATAATATTAACGGGTTGATTTCGGGTTGGGTCATATTACCCGTTTATTTTAACGGGTGTTACACGACACGACCCGTTAAGCTATCGGGTATGACACGAAAACGACATGAACACGAGAAACGCGACACGAATGCCAGGTCTATAATTAATTGATATGGGCCACATTCGGGTTTGGTTAATCGGGTTGGGTTGGGTTGGGTTAGGTTGGGTTCAGGCGGGTTATAACCAAAAAAACCCGTTTGTTCGGGTTTAAAGTCGGGTTGGACATGGGCAGATTCGGATTGGCCTAACCCAAGTTGCACCCGTACTACTAGGAAACAAATCCGAAACAAACCTCTAGTCCACATGACATGAAACTGAGACTTAGAAGCTAACACAAATTTTTTTGATAATTACTCCAAAATTACAAATTGATCAAGACAATTTTTTTTTTATAATTACTCCAAAATTACAAATTGATCAAGACAACTACTGACATTGTAAACTAGGGAACTTCATTAAAGAGCTTCAATGGTACCAGCATTGTTCCCACATTTGATCGGTTTCCTTTAATACATTTCTGCATCCTTTGTTGCTTCTACATTATCAAAAATTTCATGAAAATCATGAAATAACAACAAATGCATAATGTACATATATCTGTAACGATGTTTGAAGCTACACCAAACAACATCACTGCATAAATATGAATCATTAATATGAGTAAGGATTTCATACCTCACTCTCACATTCAAAAAGTGATCAAGGCATGCTATGCTTGTGACATGTCTTTGGAAGGACGTAAAATGTAAGGCTTTTTGGCAAAGGGTCTGCTATCATATTGAAAGTACCAAGATGTTCTATCTCAATGACCTTCTCTTTAACTTTGTCTTGAACTTTCAGATATTTAATATCCATTAGCCTTGATGCTTTTGATCTTTTTTTGGTACCTTAGAACTTTCTTTCAGATATTCGATGTGATTCAATTAGTTGTCAAATAATTTTTTTTTTTTTGAACTAACAATATTATCTACACTAAGGGGGAGAGGGTGGGTGTAACATCCTACATCGCCCAGGGGAGAGGATCCTGTAAGCCTTATATGTATATTCCTATCTCTACCTAGCACGAGGCCTTTTGGGAGCTCACTGGCTTCGGGTTCCGTAGGAACTCCGAAGTTAATCGAGTTTGGGCTAGAGCAATTCCAGGATGGGTGACTTCCTGGGAAATTGCTCGTGAGTTCCCAGAAACAAAATCGTGAAGGCGTGGTCGGGGCCCAAAACAGACAATATCGTGCTACAGTGGAGTCAAGTCCAGGTTGTGATGGGGGCTCGGGCCTGGATGTGATGGGGGCTCGGGCCTGGATGTGACAATTTCACGTCCTGATTTAGGTCGGAGTGTGTCAATGGGCTTAACTTTACAATGGGCTAGCAATATTGTAATTCAATAAGTTATTTATTAAATATTATTTTCTTTATTTTTAAACATGTTCAAAACATCTTCAGAGGCGTGTACTACCTGTGATATAAAAAAAGTCTTTCGCATGCGCACAATAATGTGATTCAACAAGTTGTTTATTAAATATTCTTTTCTCTATTTTTAAACATTTAAGAGGCATGTAGTGCCGGTTATAAAAAGGGCATTTTGCACACGCATAACAATGTGATTCAATTAGTTGTCAAATGATCTTTTTTTTAACAAACAATATTATGTACACTAAAAGGGGGTGGGTTTAGCTTCACAATGGGCTAACAAAAATGTGATTCAATCAGTTGTTTATTAAATATTATTTTCTCTATTTTTGATGTAAATTCAATAGAATGTAGATGAAAATTGAAAGACCGATTTTATCATGTGGATTCAACTGCTTTGATTGGTTTATGAAGGGTTTCTTATAGCATGGTCTATAATATTATTCGTTTAGTCCAAATATTTGACTTTTTTTATCATAAAAATAAAAATATTGAAGCAATTCATGCATATAAATGTATTTAAAATGTGTGAGTCTTACGTAACACGCTGTGATTCAAAAAATATTTTTAGGCTTATGCATAATAATGTGATTCAATTAGTTGTCAAATGTTTGTTTTTTTTAACAAACTATATTATCTACACTAAGGAGGAGAAGGAGGGCTTAGCCTTATAATGGGTTAGCAATAATATGATTCAATTAGTTGTTTATTAAATATTATTTTCTCTATTTTTAAACACGTTCAAAACATCTTAAGAGGCGCGCACCGCCGATGATAAAAAAAGGCCTTCGTACTCGCATAATATTGTGATTCAATCAATTGTTTAGTAAATTTTATTTTCTCTATTTTTAAACACTTATGAGGTGCGCAGTGCCAATTATAAATAAATAAAAAAATATATTTCGCACACGCATAATAATGTGATTCAATTAGTTGCCAAATTATTTTTTTTTAACAAACAATATTATCTACACTAAGAGGGAGGGGGTGGGCTTAGCCTCACAATAGGCTAGTAATAATGTGATTTAATCAGTTGTTTATTGAATATTATTTTCTCTATTTTTAATGTAAGTTCAATAGAATGTAGATGAAAATTGAAAGACCAATTTTATTATGTGAATTCAGCTACTTTAATTGGTTTATGAGGGTTTTTTTTTTCTAGCATGGTCTAATATTATTCATTTGTCCAAATATTTGACTTTTTTTGTCATAAAAATAAAAATATTGAAGCAATTCACGCATATAAATGTATTTAAAATGTGTGAGTCACGCGTAGGACACCGTGATTTGAAAATGCCTTCTGCACTCGCGTAAGCGCGCGTGCATGAAGGCTAGTGATACGAAATGAAAGGACAAGATTTAAAAAGACTATTCAATACTTGTGGAAATCTATATTCAGTACAATATCCAATAGTTCCCCTTCTCCAATGCATCTGCCATTTCATCTCAAATACACTACAAAGAAAGGTAGGCCTACAAGTAATAATCAAAGGGAGTATAACAAGTGACCAAAACATAGCCACATCTTTAACTACACAAGAATTAAAGTTTCCACAATTCAAGTGGGAATGTGTTGGCTTCATGACTTAGTAATTTAAAGTCTTGGTCCTTGGAATTATTAGGTCATAAAATACAATATTTGTTGACTTGAAGTGCATACATAAAGTTGGATAAAATCTATATGGTCTTTTAATCAATCAGCTGGAGCAAATAAATGGACATTTCATAATACTTAATCTCAATTTACTACCCTCAAAGTTTTTGGTTTTCGACATTTGGTACATCAAATTTTAATGGTACTTAAAGTCATACTTCAGGAAAACTTTCATACATCTGTTAAGGTTAATGTTAAATCAGTCATTAATCAGTGACGTAACGCCCACATGGACAATAACTAGACGTAAGATGTCAATATAAGCCCCACATGGATATTAAAATTAAAACTTAAAAAAATAAATATGGGCCCTACGCTCAATAATTAATTTTGTTTTTAATGGGTTTTTTCTTCTCTCTTTTGATTTTGGTCAGAAAGGTTTATTCTACTCAATTCCTATATTTTCCCAAGACCCCAAGGCATCGAGTCTTGGGATATGTATTTTGTTGGGTTATTTGATTTTTTGCATAAGACAAATAACAAAAATGGCTGTGTAGAAATCTAAGATGTAGAAAGCGATATTTTGAGCAAAAGCTCCCAGATCCAATCTGCCACCACTTTGTCCAATGCATTTGCCATTTCATGTCAAACACGGTAGAAAGAAAGGTAGGTCGACAAGTAACTATCAGAGGCAATTTAACATATGATCAAAACATAGCCACATTTTTATACAAGAATTAAAGTTTTCACAATTCAAGTGGGAATGTACTGCTTCATGACTTAGTAGTTTAAAGTCTTAGTCCTTGGAATTATTGGTTCAAAAAATACATATATTGTTGACTTGTAATGCATGCATAAAGTTGGATAAAATCTATATACTCGGGATTTAGTATTTGCTTTAAATGTTGTTTGCCTTAGTCCTTTGACATGTGTGATTTACTTCTTGTGCATGTGTAAAATTGGACAAAATATATAAGGTTGTTTAGTCAATTAGCTGTGGCAAATAAATAGACAGTTCATAATGCTTTTACTCATTTATTTTTATATAGTTGAATGACTTAATGATTCATATTTTATTAATTTTTTTTTATAGATATGATCTTTACAAAGTATTTTATAATATAAACGGTTTCGATCATAAACACAAAATTTCGTGAATTGAAAGCTAAAGTATTTTAAGGAAGTTGATTTAATGAAAAAAAATGATACTATTGTATATAATGACAAACATAGGCATAGTTGTGGGGGTGGTGGTAACAACAACAGTGGTGGGGGTAGCGGCAGTGATGGCAGCGGCAAATGTGGGGGGGTTGGTGGTTTTGACAATAGGTTGTGGTGATTAAGGTGTAGAGGTAGCAATGGTGGTAGTGGTACTAGTGAGGATTGTGGTGGTGGTAATAGTTGTGGTGTTATAAGGTTAGTCGTTGTAGTGGTAGGTGGTGGCGGTCTTTGTTCTCTGAGGGCAAAAATATATGTAGAAGGATAAATAATGTCAGTTTTCATTAATGATGGTATTTATAAGAACTAAAAATAATCATTAAACGCTTAGCTCTGCTTTTTATAAAAGCAAGTTTTAAAAGCAACCTATACGTTGCTTTAAAAAGCTGTTGACTAGAGGCGACTGCAATAAAAATAGGTACGATATAGGTGTAGAGAGTAAGTTGAGTGTGAAAAAAGATTATATGAGTTCAAATAAAATTTCTCATTTATTTTTGTTATAGATAATGCTAGAGAGACCAAATTTTTAACAAAAATGCTACTTTTACCACATAGTTGTACCATCTCTCTAGTAGAGATGAAACTCATATGTGTTGGCGTGCCTTACCTCTATTAGAGAGATGGTACAACTAGGTGGTAAGTGTAACATTACTCAATTATTCATCAAATTTGCAGACCAAATGACATGTCGCCAATAAGACACGGTTGAAGATGGAGGAGTTAGAGGGTGAGCTGCAGTTGATGAGGTAGTTGTCTGAGGGAGTGCAGGAGGCTGTGAAGTGGAGGAGAGAGAGGAGGGTTAGAGAGAGAAAATAGAGATTAATGGTGTTGAGGGTTTGGGAGAGGAAATTGAGGGTGGGTGTGCGGAGATGGTGTGCAGATGAGAGAAGGGAGGGATGGGGTCAGGAGTTGAGGTAGGGGACAGCCCAGAAATATTATTTTTTTAATGTTTTAATTTTTTTTAATATTTATGTGGGCCGTTATGACATGTGGCGCCTAGTCACTGTCCACATGAGCGTCACGTCACTAGTTAGCAGTTGATTTAACAACAAACTTAACGGATGTATGAAAGTGTTCCAAAATTATGACTTTATGTACTACTCCAGGATGGAAAAAAACTTCATGTATTAAATGTTGAAAACTAAGAAACTTCATGGTAGTAAACTGAGATTAACCCTAATGTTATTATAAGAAATTTTATTTGGACCCAATTGTCTTATCTCTACACCCAACTAAAACATTTTCTCTATTAAACTTTCAAGTTTGCCCTTAAATAAATGACAATAAGAAAATAAACATTGGTGTTTTTATCTCTGCACCCAATACCAGCACACCACTGCACCCCTCCATTATTTCCAACGAGACCCACCTAAGTGACAGCAAAAAATTCTATTAAGACCACGAAGCCATAGGCTCCAAAATTTTCAATTGGTATTATTTATTGGAAATTTTAGGGCTAAATTATCGAGACCATATCTAGTAATATAATCGAAAAGCAGCAGATGCAGCACTGGAGCATCTGCTCATGCTTGGAAAAAAAGCATTCATATGGTCATATGTTACTTTGGGCACCCTCAACTTCTTATCAGACATCATATTTTCCATCTCCAGAAACTATAAATTGGTGATACCATTTGGTCTGTTTGTTGGTGCCTCTTGATTGATGTTTTGAAGGAGACATTGCAGGAATTGCTTTCCAAGTCAGAGGAAAATGCCAATGGGATAGCAGTTTGTTTCGCCAAAAATAATGGAGGGGTGGAGTGGTGCCCTAGGTTTTGGGTCATTGGGTGTAGAGATAGAAATATTGATTTTTATTTTCTTATTTATTTATTTAAGGTTAAACTTGAAAGTTTAGTGGATAAAACTTTTTAGTTGGGTGTAGAGATAAGATAACTGGGTCTAAATAAAATTTTGCTTTTATTATTTTGGTTATTAGTCTAAAACTGCACCAAACGTCACACTAAATTAGTTTAACTTAGTCTAGTTTAAGCTAGTCTAGCTTAGTCTTTGAACCTAGTTCAGTCCGAAATAATCTAGCACAACAAATGCACCTTAAAAGGTTAATCCAAAGTTTTCTGAAAGTAATTGGTTAAAACTTAAAACCAAAATTTTGCAACACTCACGTTGGATCAAATAACACGATTCCACGAAGACTTAACATTTTAATCAGCTCAAAGCATGATCATGAACAAGGATGGAAAATACCAAGACTAAACATATTTACAACAAAATTTACATAACATATTATCCTTGGCAAGACATTCAGAATTTTTTTTAGAGTGTTTGCTAGGAGATTAATTAAATAGAAGTTTATTATTCACGTTCATCTCAATTTCTATAGACCAGCTAGCCTTTTGATCGAGTCGTAAAGTATAAATACTTAGAGTCGTTATTGTCATTTTGAAAAAGTTATCTTGAACTCTTCTTTGTAAAAATACAACTGAATGATTTTAGTACATGATGTCTTGCCCTAGAGTTCCTGCTCAAAAGACGAAGTGAGATTTAAAAGAAAACCTGAGCTTCAATTTTAGGTCCGCAAAATTGCTCCCCTTTTCCTTAAATTCTGTGGTCTTTTATCAATTGACGTATCTTAGGGGAAGCTGGATATATAATAGATGAACTACTCAATCAGTAACCAAATATCTTGAGGTCTCCTTTTGCATATCCTCCCAAAATTCGACGTCACTAAATACAAACACTTTTTCTCACACTTCCACAACAAAACGAAACTAGCTAGAAAAGCACGTAAAATGGGGCACTTGAGCAAAAGACAAATAAAACCACTTCACAAAACAATATATGTACTCACACACCCCAAAACCCAATTCATAGATCAGAAAAACCATCAAACACTTTCACGGAAAACGAAACAAAAAATGAAGTTGCAAACCCTAATCCTGTTGTCCCTAAGTTTGCTGCTTGGGATCTCAGCAGAGCAATGTGGGAAGCAAGCTGGTGGTGCCGTGTGCCCAAATGGGTTGTGTTGTAGCCAATATGGGTGGTGTGGCACCACATCTAACTACTGCGCTGCCGGTTGCCAGAGCCAATGTGGCTCAACCCCTAAACCTACTCCAACCCTAACCCCAACCCCTAAACCTAAACCTACTCTAACCTTAACCCCAACCCCAACCCCTAAACCTAAACCTACTCCAACCCCTAAACCTAAACCTACTCCAACCCCAACCCCAAATCCTAAACCTACTCCAACCCCTAAACCTAAACCTACTCCAACCCCAACCCCAAATCCTAAACCTAAACCTACTCCAACCCCAAATCCTAAACCTACTCCAACCCCAACCCCTAAACCTAAACCTACTCCAACCCCAACCCCTAAACCTAAACCTACTCCAACCCCAACCCCAATCCCAACCCCAACCCCTAAACCTAAACCTACTCCAACCCCAACCCCAAAACCTAAACCTACTCCAACCCCTAAACCTCCAACCCCAATCCCAACCCCAACGCCTAAACCTAAACCTACTCCAACCCCAACCCCAACCCCTAAACCTAAACCTACTCCAACCCTAACCCCAACCCCAACCCCAAAACCTAAACCTACTCCAACCCCAACCCCAATCCCAACCCCAACGCCTAAACCTAAACCTACTTCAACCCCAACCCCAACCCCAATCCCAACCCCAACCCCTAAACCTAAACCTACTCCAATCCCAATCCCAACCCCAACCCCAATCCCAACCCCAATCCCTAAACCTACTCCAATCCCAACCCCAATCCCTAAACCTACTCCAATCCCAACCCCAATCCCAACCCCAACCCCAATCCCAACCCCAACTCCAATCCCAACCCCAACCCCTAAACCTAAACCTACTCCAACCCCAACCCCAACCCCTAAACCTAAACCTAAACTTACTCCAACCCCAACCCCAACCCCAACCCCAACCCAAACCCCAACCCCAACCCCAATCCCAACCCCAACCCCAATCCCTACTCCAACCCCAACCCCAACCCAAACCCCAACCCCAACCCAAACCCCAACCCCAACCCCAATCCCAACCCCAACCCCAACCCCAACCCCAATCCCTACTCCAACCCCAACCCCAACCCCTAAACCTAAGCCTACTCCAGCCCTAACATCAACCCTAAGTGGCAGCGACGGTGACATCAGCAGCCTCATTACCCCGTCGGTTTTCGACCAAATGCTGAAGTATCGAGATGATCCACGCTGCAAAAGTAATGGGTTTTACAAGTACGATGCTTTCATTGCGGCTGCTCGGTCTTTTAATGGGTTTGGCACAACTGGAAATGCTGCTACTCGCAAAAAAGAGCTTGCTGCTTTCTTTGGTCAAACCTCTCAAGAGACTAATGGTCAATACTAAACTAACGGCCATGTCTGTTTGTTTTGATTTCTGTGTTTATATTGTTGTGAGATCATAAAACTAGTTTAGTCACCATCGTCTCTCTAGTAAGAGAATAACTACATATGTATACACTTTTGAGCGTATGGCATTACTTAGTAACCAAGTGGTTAGATCAGTGAGCTTCTTTGTCTGTACATAAGTTCGAATATCTTTTTATGAAATTTAAAGGAATTTGGTATAATATCGTTTGTAAAATATTGAACACATCATTTTGATGGTTATAACATATGAATTCTTTATTTTTACTATAGAACCTTACTATAGATGATCATTATTTTTGTGCTTCATCATCAATTTAATTATATGTAGGAGGATGGCCTAGTGCACCAGGTGGTCCTTATGCATGGGGATATTGCTTTGTCAATGAAATAAACCAAGATGTGCATTGTACATCCCCCCAATATCCATGTGCTGCTGGCAAGAAATATTATGGCAGAGGACCCATCCAACTTACCCAGTAAGTCTCTCTTATCTTTCAACATCAAAGTATTCACCAACTTTGGTAGTCGGTCAAGAAAAGTATTTGGGTGTCCACGTAAAATTATTACGTGGTGCTTCTAATCTAATGTATTATATAAATAGGAGTGAACGAGTTTATGATTTAATTAGTGTACTAAATTGATTTTTGTTCGCCACATTTTTTCATATATATTTTTATTGTTTTTAATTTTTAAATTGAATAAATAAAAAAGGGAATAATAAAGAGGGAAAGACATAGGTGCAGAAAGAAAAAAATGAAAGTGTAAAAAGTGATTATCTTTCAGGTGTATAGGGTTACTAAATAACACAAGTGTTATAACAGAGGTGAAATATAACACCATGCATGTTGACTGGTTGAGGGGAGACTGACCTGTTTTTCAACTTGTTTGACTTATCCAGCAACTACAACTACGCTCAAGCAGGCAACGCAATCGGAAAGGATCTGATAAACAACCCGGATCTAGTGGCCACAGACCCGGTTGTATCATTCAAGACAGCTCTATGGTTCTGGATGACTCCACAGGGAAACAAGCCATCAAGCCATGATGTCATCACTGGTATGTGGAGTCCATCTAGTGCAGACAGATCAGCGGGTCGGGTTCCCGGGTATGGAGTGATCACCAACATCATCAACGGAGGGCAAGAGTGTGGGAAGGGCCAGGATCCTAAGGTTGAAAATCGGATCGGGTTCTACAAAAGGTACTGTCAGATATTGGGAGCGACTCCGGGGGACAACTTGGATTGTTACAATCAAAAGCCTTTTGCGTTATAGCAATATAGCTCAGGTAAAGTATAGTCTTGGAGATATTGTCATAAAGACAATAACCCTATCCTATGTACCAAATAAAATGCAATAATCATTTAGTCTTGGAAATATTGTCATAAAGACAATAATCCTATCCTTTGTACCAAATAAAATGCAATAATCCTATGTAATAAAGGAATTTGTCGTGTACACTATAAGTTGTTAGTTTTAATTGCAATATGAGGGAAGAGAGAATCAAACACGAATTTTTTTATATCATAAGTAAGACCAACTCTAATGGTTGGGTTTTAAACTCCTCAAAGCTTCTCTAATGATTGGGTTAAAAAAGGTTTTGGTTTAAAACTTATTTTGGGCAAAATTTAGCCTAGAAAATGAGCTAAGGATAACGGCTAGGACCTAATGCTGAAGCTATGGGCCACTTGTGGAAAGACAAACGGCTATTTTTTTAGTCGGGTGGCCAACGGTCTAGTCAATTTCTTTTTCAAAAAATAAAACTTATAAATATATTAAATTCAATGGCTGAGATCTAATATGAAAAATCAAACGGTAAAAAGAATCTAACAACTCAAAATTAAATTCAAAGACTAAAACAATTAAAAAAATTATTTAAATTTACCGAAAAACTCTATAAATACATATGTACTTGTTCAAACATTCTTCACTTCCATCATACAATTCTTCTTCTTGTTTTTTTTCTTCCTACCCACCTGTGTATTTGTATTTAAGAATGATGTAGGTTTAGTGATTTTCATTATCTATTTGGATTTTAAATATTTTTAGATTAAAATTTCCATAAAAATAAATTAGGATAATCTACATACATTTAATTTTTGAAAATTTACCCGAAAAATTTCTAGGTTAAAACCTAAATTTCATGGGTAAAAATTTAAGTTTTAACCTCAACCATTAGAGTTGTTCTAAGGGGCGGGGGAGAGTTCAAAACTATTACAATAACTTAGGGAAGAGTTTTGAACCCAAGATGCATGAGTGGAAACTCAACACTCTATCCACAACGATATTTGATCACATGCAAACACGAAAATTTAGTTATTGTTGCAATGGTAAATCACATAATCTTATATTACTACTATGAAGCTCACTTTGTTTACAAAGTTATAGGCGGAATCATATACTCTCTCTTGTGGCTATAATCTAGATCTTTGGAAAATTTAGGCGGGTTTAGTCAAATTAAGATTTGAAAGGATTTTAAAATACTTTAGAATCAAGGTGTAGTCAATTAGGATTTTTTAAGACTTTGAAACCATAGTATAATCAAAGTATGATTAATTTAACAGGATTTAAAAGAATAATTCTAAATCTAGTTGTAATCAATTAGAATTTAAAATCCAATGTGCAAATCTGGAGGTATTAAAAAATGTCATTGATTTTAAAGAATTTCATTAAGTAAGAGATTTTGTAGGATTTAAGATTAAATATTACTCGTACAAAGACTATAAAGAATCTTACCTTCACCCCTAATTTCTTTTCAAGTTTCTCTCTCAAGCTAACTTTTCTATCTCTTTCATACAAACCTCACGTCCTGCATTTAAACCACGCATCAGTATCGTGTCATCATCTCCCTTCAACACAAAACCTCATAGCCAATTCCAACAACTGGGTCTAGGAGTTTTAGTCCAAAGGTTCTCTCTCCTGATAGTGTGTATGAGTAGACAGGATTTTGACAAGTGTCGTTATGTTAGTGATAGTATCTTAAGGAAGTTATGTGGGTGTAGAAGTATATACACTGAGTTGTAATAATTCTCTCATTCATTCAATGAAAAAACAGAAAACAGTCATTACAATTCTCTCTCTATTATCTCTCACTCTTATCTCTCAGTAGTTGCTTATACATTAAGCTTTTTCTAGTTTGTTAACATGGTATCTTCACCGGTGGCTACCACCGTTGAGTGACGATCTTGGTGCTTCCGCTTGGTTTCTCGGTGTCGGACGTGGACTCTAGTTGTTGTTGCTGAGCTGTGGTGTTTCTGCTCGTCGTCGCGCTCGATTGTCGTTGTGATTTTTCGTTCCTCTGATTTGGGAATTTCTGGTACATTATGTCTGATTCCTATTGATTGATTTGTTTCTGGTCTGTGTTGTGTGATCATTTTGCGTCTCGGTTGCATTGTTGATCTTTGTCAATAATTTGGTAGTTGATTTCTGCATCTGTGGCACTTTGGAGTATTGCGATTGTGTTTCTTGTAGTATTGTTGTTCTTGATTATGGCTTCACTCATCTTGGAGTTGATTATATCACATTGAAGCTTTCTCTTGTTCTACTCATCATGGTGAATTCTTCGCAATTAAGTCTCACACAATCTCCAATTTCATCTCTTATTCCGAGTGTTGGTAACACGGTCACTGTTAAACTGGATGATTCTAATTACGTGACATGGAATTTTCAAATGGACTTACTCTTGGAGGATAATGGAATTATGGGGTTTGCTGATGGTTCTATTGCTTGTCCAGAGAAGTTTGATAGTACTGATACTGAAGATGGTATTGTTGTGAAGGATACTATCATTTCTGATGCATACAAAGTCTGGAAGATACATGACAAGGCTTTAATGACTCTTATCACATCTACTTTGTCACCATCTCTTTGTCTTGTATCATAGATTGTATTAGTTCTCAAACTCTGCGTGAAAGATTTGCTAGTATAACCAGAACTAATATTGTTCAACTAAAGATTGATCTTCAGAATATTAAAAAAGGACCAGAAACTATTGATCAATATTTGCAGTGAATTAACGACTTACGGATCAATTGGCTATTGTTGGAGTTACAATTTTAGATGAGGATATTGTTATTGTTGCTTTAAGGGGTCTTCCTTTAGAGTATAATACTCTCAAAGCTGTTATCAGGAGTAGAGGAAGTTTGGTTAATCTGAAAGAGCTTCGACCTCAACTTAAAGCTAGGGAGTCAACCTTAAATGAAGCTGCTAAACAGATACCAATCATGTCTACTATGCTTGCTCAAGGGTCTGGTTCTACTTCACTATATGATCCTGGTTCTACGTCGAGTGTTCAATCCCCTTTCTCTCAAGGGTCATCATCAGTATCACTGCAGGATTTTTCCCCATCTTCAATGCCTCAGATGTCTTCGATGCCTCAAATGTCTCTTATTTCTCTAATGCCAATGCAAGGGTATTTTAAACCTCAGTTTCCCACTATACCTGTTACATATGCTTCTCAATCCACCCAGCAGTTTGGCAACTCTGGTTCATACAATAATTTCTAGGGCAACAATTACAAAGGCAAAGGAAAAGGGAAGAAATTTTATTCTGGTTCTCAGTCAACCCAGCAATTTGGCAACTCTGGATCTCAGTCTTTTTATCCATCATCTGGTCAACAACAGACTTCTCCCACTGTCTATAATCCATTGCAAATTTGCCAGATTTGTGATAAAAGGGGTCATTCTGCACTCAATTGTTTTCAACATGAGTGTCAAATTTGTCACAAGGTTGGATATGTCGCCGCTACTTGTTTTGATAGAAACAATGGTCAGTCTCAGGCAACCCATACTATTCCTGATCTGGCATGATTGCTCCACAATAGTATCAGTATTCACCACCGGTTATGATGCCTCCTACCTATTCACAGTCTTCCCATGTTGCTATGCTTGAAATGATCAATCCATCTCCTTCTGCACCTTAACAGAAATATTGGTTAGTGGATTCTGGAGCCACTAATCATATAACTTCAGATATTACCAATCTTCAAGAGGCTGCTCCTTATTCTTCTTCTGAAACTGTCACTGGAGCTGGTGGTGAAGGTTTAGCTATTGCTCACATTGACAACACTTATTTAACTACTCCGTCTCATCAATTTCAACTGAAATCTGTGTTACATGTTCCTTAGTTGTCTCATCCATGTTCCTTAGTTGTCTCATCATTTGTTATCTATGAATCAGTTATGTAGAGATAACAATTGTAGGTGTATTGTTGATGAATTTTCAATTTGTATACAGGACAAGGCCACAGTATTCACCACCAGAAGGATAGGATTTTCGAGTAATCCACTTTAGGACGAACTTAAATAGAAGTCGATCTTCCTCCAAAAATCCAGAATGATCACCAATTCCATTGGGAGGATTAGCGTTATTAGGAACCAAATGTAATCATCTCAAGGTGTTCCTCCGTCAAGTGCTACCCTTGTAGCCTCACATTATCACTCTAGACATTTGAAATCTCGGCAAAGGTAAACTTTGAATGCATTCTAATAGGAGGTATTCTAACGGATTTTGCCAAGGAACCAAAACCATTTCTAATTCCAACTCAAAAGGTTTAGTAATGATGGCCACATAACAGTGATGAAATCGATTTGTAAATCCCGGGTACTACGCCGACGTCAAAGCACTAACCTTTCTTTAAGGCCAGCACCCACTCTCTATCCACATCTTTCCTTGGCAGGGAAATTCTTCACTTCAGGTCTAAAATATTTGCCAAGTAATCTCCTAAAATACCAAGGAGTTGGCAAAAACGCCCAAAACTTAGGAGAAACTAACACATTTTCGTATTCGACGAGGTGGCAAGATTCGAAAATTAAGCTCAAGAGCCTAGAATGCTCTCATCACGCGTGTGATGGATGCAATACTGCCCAACTTATGCTCTGATACCAAATTGACACACCCCGATCCAGAAAGTCCACTAGGACACTAAAGTCGAGTTGTGCTGGCCGACACCTGGAAGGTGACGAAGCCATAAAGTGTAGTGATCTGGAAAATATGAATAAATTTAAACCTAAAAGTGCCTAAACATCAGAGTGTGCTCGTGAGCGGGAGCGAACCCATCTCACACGTGATTTCAGAGCATAAGCAAATACAGTAGAGCGGGTAAGAAATATACCCTCATAAATAGCCACCAGTCTTGAGATTCGCCAAGAATCCTCGTCGATACGAACCTCATCAACTAAACCTGGAGGGGCGCAAAACAGAAAACGTGAGTGGGCAAAAACAAATACTTTCCAAAACCATTTCACAAAACCCGTATATAATCCCTCACTGTAAATCCAGTATAGTTTCCCAGAAAATAGTACGTATATACACTTATATACGAAAACATCGTCTAGAAATCAAATCTCAGAAATAAGCCATGTCGATATACCAACTCAAAAGCAAACAATATCAGGCAGGTGTGATAAATCAATATGCATCAATATTATCATGTCAGCTGGAGTCACCTTTACTGACCTGTACGGCTGAATCTATAGCTCATCAATCACAATCCATCACTATCAATCATTATCCTGCACACGAGTCGGAACCACCTATAGTGGTCTGTACGATAGGCTAGGTGTATAATATTACGCTCAGTGCTACGATCACGTGAAGGCTGTGTGACGAATCGCGGGTCACCTACGAGTCGGAACCACCTATAGTGGTCTGTACGACAGGCTAGGCACCTGCCTTGGATCCAAGGTGAGCGTACGGTGCGTGAGGTGAACGATCACGTGAAGGCTAGGCCCTACTCTGGCGGAGCACAAACACCCGAGGTGCAGGTGATGAGCTAAATCACAATCCATCATCATCTCAACTACTAACTATCATACTCACCTGACTTACCTGGCCGTCCACAGCGCTGGAGCATAAAGAATGCAATCATACTCATAATTATAAAATATAATTGGCATACGACATGGCAATTCAATTATAAAATCAATTCAATTCATAAATCGTTCAAATCACGTTTCTGGGAAAAACGGCAGTCACATATATATATATATATATATATACTGAAAACAAAAGCCCACTCACCTGGAGTCCACGCTACAGCCCCCTAGCATGACTCTCGAGATATCCCAAATGATCCCAAATGATCACCGCCTAGCATAAATATCAATTCATGTCTCAGAATCTGTACTGAGAGAATATGCAATTTATAATAAACGCATCCCTACAAATTCGATCTGGAAGATCCGTATCACGAATCTTTGATCCGTCACTTCCAATAATCCAAATTAAGCTTCTAGAATAATTTCCCAAAGTTTCGTTACGATCCAACGGTTGGATCTCCGCCAATTGCCAAAACCAAGTGGCGGTTAACGTTTTATTTACAAACTTACAATTCCAAATCGGGAAGATCCGTACGACGGATTCCCGATCCGTAAATTCCTACATTCCTCAAATATTACATACTACCACATACTAAAGTTTGGTGACGATCCAACGATCGGATCGTCGATTCATATTTTGACCTATTACCGAATCGTAACGAATTTAGGTCCTAACGATCAATTTACGTCAATCCATCATCAAAACTAATATCAAGGCATTGAATAATGCCTAAAAACATCATTGGCGGCCCTCGGGCCACGCGCCGCCGCGGGTGGCGGTTGGCCGTCCCCGAGTTGCCGGAAAATTCAACATTCACTAAAAATTCTCAAAATCTCCAGAATTAAAGATCTCAATGAGTAGAACAACTTTCATACCTGTGAGAAAGTCCAATTTGGCCTCGAAGACCTCCAATTTTGCTACACCCGCCAAGAACCCTAGAAATGGGTGTGTTCCAATTCGACCTCTAAATCAATTCCGATGCTCCAAACAATGATTGGGCTTTGTTCCTGGGTTCTAGGGGAGTATTTTGGTGTAATCAATTTCATGAAAACGTTTTAGGATTTGAGGGTTTCGAACAAATTTCCCACCGCACCCACGGGTGCGTTTTCCCTATTTTGGGGTTCAAATCCCACCAAATTTGAGATGAAAAGGATAGAGGGAAGGTTATAGAGAGGTTTCTAGGTGATTTTTTGAGGTAATTCGAAGGAAAGATGGGTGAAAAGTCGTCGAAAACACCATGGAGGCCGACGGGGTCGGGTTGCCCAAAATGGGGTCCCGATCCCCCGTGTCTCTCCCCTCTCCTTTCTCCTCCTTTCTTCTGTTTCCCATTGGGCACTCTCCCTCCTTTTCTCTCCTTGCTAAACCATCTCAGCCGCCCATTCCTCCTTCCTTTAAATCTGGGCCACACAAGTGGCACCCCAAATTTCTGGAACTTTCCCAAACAATTTTAGAAAGTATCAATTTTGCCCTCAACTTCAAACGTTAATAACTTCTTCGTTATAGCTCCAAATTCAAATCCGTTTGCGCCTACGCGTCCGTAGCGACGAATACTATAAGGATATGCCAAGAAAACAAATCTTAGATGTCACTACGAGGCAGTCAACACCAATCGAAGTATGTGCCTCGAATGGTATTTTTGTAAACTCACTTATTAAAATTATAAAAATCAAAATTTTTAGGGACGGGTTGTCACAAAAATCAAAATATAATTAATAAATGAGGTTATTAACGTATTAAGGGGCTAAAATTAGATTTGGTTTTTTTTTATTAGCACCCCACATAAAGTTGAATACACCTCACATTAAAATTTGATATCAAATGACTTATATACCTTACTATGTAATGATAATTTTGACCTCATTACTTAAAAAAAAATTAAATACACCCCAAATCATTTTTTACATATATCCCAAGATTATTTATTTTCTTCAACTCTTAAAATCACTCTCTAACAAACCATAATCAATAAAACTACAAACAAATTGATTAAAAAAATTATTTTTGACCAAACATGAAATCGACGTTTCGGAAGCTTCACATGATGTGAAGGTTTCATATATTTTGTTATTATTTTAGTGACTTCAACAACATCGGCATGCCTATAAATTGATATCTCTTGAAAAAAGTATGGTCGATTCATGGATAACTCCCACCCCATGTCTGTTATTGCTTGCTGGGGTTGTGGCTCAAGATTGAGAGGCCTAATTATGTTATTTTATAATTATCTTATTGTTATTATACATAAATTCTACCTTTTAAAACCGGTTTCATTGTTTTGTTATTATACAGAAGTAAAAAATAAAATATGTATTTGCATCTAAGACATGAAAAGTGTAGGGTGTATATAGAAAATGTAGGGAGTATATAGAAATGTGGGATGTATGTAAAAAAATGTGGTGTGTATTTTGAAAGTGTGAGGTGTGAGGGTATTATGGTACAGTATGCAGGGTGTATTAAGATAAATTTTAATCTAAAAGTCATCTTTGCCAAGGATTAAAATGATGTTTTCTATTTTAGTTATGTAGACATTGAAATTTCGGTAAAATAAATGTTGACCAATAATTAAAATTTCAATGCTCTCGTGTCACATAAATTTTACACGTAGCGTATGACTCGACGAAAAATCGAAAAGAGTCAAAAAAGCCATCAAACAGGACACGTGTCAACACCTGGCAGAAACGACTTATTTCATCTAATTATTTAAATCCAAAAATCAAGTTTTGGAATTCTATAAATAGGAAGCCATTCCATTCATTTCCTTTCACCAATTCACAAATACATTTCTCTACTCCCAAATTGGAAGAGAATTCACTTGAAGTTCGTTCTTCGTTCATCGTTCTTCGAGATCAAGCCCCAATGGCCCTTGAAGAAACGCTCATCCACCTTCGAGATCAAGCCTAACAGCCCTTGAAGAAACTTCGCTAGAACCTTTGAAGAATCAACAAGCACTTTGGTCACGTGCCGATTCTTCATCAAGATCAAGGCCCAACGGCCCTTGGATCAACACAATTGTTCTTCAATATCAAGCCCAAAAGCCCTTGAAGATCCATTCATCGTTCATCCGTTCATCCACCTTCAAGATCAAGCCCCAAAGGCCCTTGAAGATTCGTTCATCTGTTCTTCAAGATCAAGCCCCGACGGCCCTTGAAGCAACGTTCATCCACCTTCCAAGATCAAGCCCCGACGGCCCTTGGATCCACACATCAGTTCTTCAAGAATCAAGCCCAAAAGCCCCTTGAAGTTCATCCATCGTTCATCGTTCATCATTCTTCGTTCGTCGTTCATCCATCTTCAAGAACAAGCCCAAAAGCCCCTTGAAGATTCATTCGTCATTCAACGATCATCCAACTTCAGGATCAAGCCCCAACGGCCCCTGAAGATCTGTTCATCAGCCAAACTTCAAGATTAAGCCCAACGGCCCTTGAAGAAACTTCCCCCAGTTCATCCAAGATCAAAACCTCAACGGCCCTTGGATCAAGTCCACAAATCAAGGTCTTACGGATATCGAATCAGAGGAACAAATAGAGATTGTAACCCAAAATTATCAAATACAAATATTATTTTGTAGACGCGTTCTGTCCCCGTTGTCTCTCATTCGGGAATTTTCCGTGTTCACAAATTTGGCATGCCCAGTGGGACAATCTCTACCTCTCATCTCTTTCTCCGTTTAAGAAAACCGAAGCACACTTCAAGAACGATGTCTTCAAACAAGGAACAAGTCATCGGTGCTACCTCTATGGAAGAATGGCTTGTTCAAATGAAGGAAATGATTGCAACGATGACGAGAACCCTTGAAGAAAAGGACTTGAAAATCGCTATGCTCTTAGACAAATTGGGGGCAAGGCATGATGAAGGATCTGGCTCCGATTCCAAGAAAGGTGGCGACGAAGAGGAAGAGCCTCCGGTGGAAATGGTTGAAGAAAACCCAAAGCCAGATCAAGCAGCAGCGCTCATGGCATCCCTCTCCATCAAGCAGTCGCAGGAGATGATCGCCAACACCGTCAAAGCGCAATACCAAAGGAACTCAAATACCTTCGGGTTGTACTCAAAGCCTTACTCCAAGAAGATTGATGCCCTGAAGATGCCAAGGGGCTATCAACCACCTAAATTCATGCAGTTCGATGGAATGGGGAACCCGAAACAGCACGTCGCCCACTTCGTTGAAACTTGCAACAACGCGGGTACTGAAGAGGACTACCTTGCCAAGCAGTTAGTGCACTCGCTGAAAGGTAACGCCTTTGATTGGTACACCGATCTCGAGCTCGAATCCATCAACAGCTGGGAGCAATTAGAGCGAGAATTCCTCAACCGTTTCTACAGCACCCGCCGCACAGTCAGCATACTGGAGCTGACAAGCACAAAGCAGTGGAAAGATGAGCCAATTGTTGACTACATCAACCGATGACGCACCCTTAGCCTCGACTGCAAAGATAGACTCTTGGAGCGCTCTTCGATCGAAATGTGCATCAAAGGCATGCAATGGGGATTGCACTACATCCTTCAAGGCATCAAACCGCAGACCTTCGAAGAGCTAGCAATTCGCGCCCATGACATGGAATTAAGCATCGCCAACCACCAACTCCAAAGAGAAAGTGTTTACTCTGAAGGTGGACGAGACTGGGAAGAAGCCCCCCAAAGAAGCTTTTGCCGTCAAAATCTCATCTGCGCCCGTCAAAATCTCGATCAAGTGCAAAACGAGGGAGATAAAGAGATGAAAGCCTTCTTACACCCAAGACAGGTACAAAAACACCTTGAGGGAACTAAAGCAGAAGACGTATCATTTTTCGGACTCCGACGTGGCTGCAATGCTGGGTGACCTATTGGAGAAGAAGGTGATCAATTTACCTGAATGTCGATGGCCGGAAGAAATAAATCGCACCGACAACCCAAGGTACTGCAAGTACCACCGCTTCGTCAATCATCCAACGGGAAAATGCTTCATGTTGAAAGATCTCATCATGAGGCTGGCCCAGCAAGGGATCATCGAGTTGGATCTCGACGATGTGGTAAAGTCAAATTATACCACCGTCACTTTTGGCACATTTGATTTGAAGTCTTCATCGCCGCTGCTGGGGGCATGCTCCGAATCAAGTGAAGCTGAATGATGGATTCATGTCGCTCTAAAGAAAAAGTGCATGAAGTCTACATCTCCACCACAAGTTCGCCAACCGAAAAGGGGGCAAAGCAGCTTTTGTCAACCTCCAAAGCAACATGAAAGTGTTGAAGATGAGAAAATTTTGACACAAAGATCGTCCATGCGCAAACTCTTTTTCCTCAAAAAATTATTCAATTACTCGATCAAGGCTCCTTGCTATGAAGATTATGAAGAACTCTTCTCCAAAAAAGCCTAAACTGCAAGACGCCATGCTCCTTGTTCGCACGAGCCTAAACTGCATGAACGGATGCTCCTTGTTTGCACGAGCCTAAACTGCATGAACGGATGCTCCTCGTCTGCATGAGCTGAAACTGCAAGACACCATGCTCCTCGTCTGCATGAGCTGAAACCGCAAGACCCAATGCTCTTTGTCTGCAAGAGCCTAAACTGCAAGACATTAACACTCTTGGTATGCACGAGCATAAAAGGCAACATCAACGCTCCTGGCTTGCATGAGCATAAAAGGCGACACCAACGCTCCTCGTTCGCATGAGTCTAAAAGGCGACAACACCAATGCTCATTGCATGCACGAGTTAAAAACTGCAAACGGCGCCAAAAGAAAATACCAAAAAAAAATATGCATGTATTTTGAATTACGTTATTACTTGATCTCTTCTTTGGAGGGGTACGTAGGCAGCTTGAATATTCACTTTTCGAGTTCAGTCACATCAAAATAAAAAATAAGGGTCGTATTAAATGTTTGACTGATGAAAGTCAATTTTTATTACAAATTTGTTTTGTGTACGAAAAAAAAAGGAAATGAATACATATGTTTATGTATTTACCAAAAAAAGAAAGAAAAAAAAATTCATATGTTTTATGTATTTGAAAAAAAAAAAGAGAAAAAAAAGAATGCTTATGTATTCACAAAAGAAAAAAAAAGTGTTGTTATCATGTATCTGAATTAAAAAAAAGATACAATTTCTTATTAAATACATATGTATCATGTATATACAAAAAAATGAATACATATATTTTATGTATTCACAAAAAAAAAAGAAAAAAAAAGATGCAATTGTTTCGGCCCAGGTTCAACTCTAAGCTTTCGTGGCCCATCTTCCCAAATCCAAAACCCCTGCCGAAGGAACAAAAGTTGAAGCCCACAAGCTCCTCCTCGTCTCGATGGAGTGGCCTGCGCTGGCATCAAAAGTTCATGGGTAACTTCCTCCATCTGCGCCTCATCAACACAACCAGCTCCGCCGGATCGGATCCCTTTGCAACTCTGTCTCTGCCGGGATCGAACTTATCATCTACTTCATTCTCTCTGCCATTACCACGCAATTTTTTTGTTGTCATTCTCGGCGGGGAAGATGATAAGCAGGGTTGGGTTGATGGAGGCCTTTATGTATTATGACTATGTATCTATGTTGTTCACATGCGCGACCGAAAATTAGGGGCCATATAAGGTTAACTCGAGCAGAAAAAGCTCCTCGAATAACCACCGTGGGTGCTGGGATAGCTGTTCGTACCTGATTCTACCACTCGCACCCTGGATTTGGCTGTTGGCTATCTGATAATGATGCTTGGCCAAGAACCACGACAGACAGCATCTGAACTTGCACATCCTCTTTTGAAAGCGTCTGGGCGAGGAGAGGGTGTGTGGAGGCCTTCCTTCCTTCCTTCATTCCCATGACAAAATATGTTGCTCCGAAGCCCCCAAATAGCTGCTTCCTTGCTCCGTTTGTGCCATCCACCGGCACCTCCGCCATAATCATTATCACCGGTCTTCCAAATGCACTGTGTAGAGCATCAGCAGGAAGCGGAGCGGGAAAGAGACACCAATAGCAAGGATCTCGACCTCGAGAGAGACGGCTCTCAGAGCATCAACAGTGAAGATGACGGCACAACCCACATCCTCTTTGCTTTACCGAGTCATCATCGCCACCCACTGCATCGCCTCCTGCGTGCACCACGAACTCTCCACATCCTCTGGACCAACCACCAAGCTCCGCACCATCTCCTCTTTGCTCCTCGCCTGCTCCTACACCAAGGTCTCCACCGTCCTCCTTACTCTCCGCCGTTGAGAATCCCGTTGTTGAAAAGCAAAACACAGCCATAGCAGCAAGCGTAACAAGTAGCAGCAAGCAGTGCACAGTCAACGACAGCACATCCTCCGTCCTCCCTTGCTCCGTCCATGCTCTCCACCGTGAGCACCCTCTCTGCCCATCTTCCACCACAGCGCCTGGCCTCCCTCGAGCTCATCACTATGGCCACCACGATAGCAAAGAACTTCAACGACCGCCGTCAAACGACTAGCCGGTCGTGAAGCTCGAAGCACCATCTTCTCGACCTCCTTGCTCCGTCCTTCCCTGCAAATTCCTCAGCCAAGCATCCTAATTTATACAGAAAAAAATATGATAAAAAAAGGAGATGATGGAATTTTGGTGTTGGCACCACGTGAAAAAATGGACAAAAAATGATGGAGGTGCATGGGCACCATGTGCGGAAAGCAAGCAAAAGAAAAAAAATTTGTGAGTGGTGCATCCAGCACCGAAAGCAAAATAAAAAAAATAAAAATAATAATATATATATATTGAAATGATGCATCCGCACCGTGTGAAAATAAAATAAAATATATATATATATATATATATATATATATATATATTTGGTCATGATCGTGCAGTGTGTATGTATATATATGTATGTATGTATGTATTACACGGTGTATTATTATTATTAAAAAAAAAGGTTGAAAAAAAAGAAGCATTTAG
The DNA here is from genome assembly GCA_963580275.1 of Crataegus laevigata. Classification (NCBI taxonomy): domain Eukaryota; kingdom Viridiplantae; phylum Streptophyta; class Magnoliopsida; order Rosales; family Rosaceae; genus Crataegus; species Crataegus laevigata. The sequence continues at coordinate 32,132,843 of OY756942.1, read as the reverse complement.
TGAAATAAAATCCATTTTATTTATTTCTTTAAAATTTTACATAAATTTACATTATACATGTCTCAAAAAAAAAATTTACAAGAAATGTGCAAACAAGCAGTGACTCTTCAAAGACGATCACGAGAAGCCTCATTACTCTGTAGAGCTGCAGAAAGACGAGGCGCTGAAGTTTGATTATCCGGAGCTTCAACACTTGGTGAAGCTCCAGAGGACGACGGCAAAAGATGTCTCTGGAACAAAGCCATAAACATTTGATGATCACTTTGAATCCGACTATCAGATTCCTGCAGTTGGTCAAGCTTCTTCTTCATGCTCGTCGAGTAGCTGTTGGCAAGCATGTGCAACTCCCTATTTTCATGCTTAAGCCCTCTGATCTCCTGCTTAAGGCTTGCCACCTCAGCCATCAAGGATTCAACATGGCGAGTACGAGCAAGAAGGCGTTGGCCCATGTTTGACACAGAGCCCGCGCACTGGACGCTAAAGGCTAAGAAGTCCTAGACAGCCAGCTCATCGGACCGCTTGGAAATCACCCTATTGTCTCTAGGGGTGAGAAGATTTCTAGCCACCACAGTGGCTGTTATATCATTCTTCATCACCGAATCTCCAACCGTAAGAGGACCGTTCGGGGATAAAAGGATGGGTGCCATACGTTGTCCAGAGAAGACATCACAGCCTCTTCCCCGGCATTCAAGTCAAGACGACGGTCAGATGGGCAAGACATTTTTCGAAGGTTGTGAAGAAAAGAAAAAGCCGGACAAATCAAGATCTCAAAGGTACAAGATGGGAACTTCTGTAAGTAGCAATTCTCAAGTGTGCTTTGGGAAGCAATCGATGCCTCCATAAAAAGAAGAAGCAACAAGGCCGCCTGCTCAGAAATGGAAGAGCTGCCTGCCCAGAAATCGAAGAGGCACCACTTTTCCAAAAGCCAAATTTTCTGGATCAATCTGTCAGCACCCTTCACATGCAATCTCAACTTTGAGGGAGTCACGGGCCAAAATCAAGGAAGCTCGACACTATCCTCCAAACCTCAAAAGCTCTGCCGCTTGTTCAAAAATCAAAGAGTTGCTTACCCAGAAATCGAAGAGGCGTCACCTCTTCAAAAGCTTGTCGCCACCATTCACGTGTTGTCTCAGCTTTGCAGAAGTCACGAACGAGTCTAAAAACGCGTGAATTTTACTGTTCTAGTTACCCACTGTCGCTGACAAGAGTAAACGAACAGTATCATTATCGGCTACTCGGAAATCCCTATATAGGGCAACCTTCATCATTTACGGTAAGGCAAACCTGGAAAAATGCCAAAGCTATTCCAAGATGCATTTCCAACAAAACCTCTCGAAATACTCAGTATTCCTCATCCCCTGCAACACATCTGCGAATAAATCACACCAGAGCAAGAGTACCTTATATCATCAGGGTCGAAAGTAAGAGTATCTCATATCACGCTTTCTCCCTGTCATTTTCCTTGTCTTTGTTCTCACCTGTAAGACAAGGAAAAAGAACGCAATCAGTCGGAACCTGAAAACAAACTTCCGATCTGGAACTGATTGCTCAGAACCTTTGCCTGGTTGCTTACCTTGCATTGCTCTCGAGCACTCATCCTCAGCTGTTGTCAAGGTCACAAATTCATTCGTCAAATACTTTAGCGCAGTTGATACGGTGGTGGCTCACCATTCAAATGCAAAGGTTGCGCACCACTTTTGCTATGCAAAAAGATTGAAGCAGAAGGATCAACGATGAGCTAGCACCATCGCTGAAGAGTAAAGCTTCGCTGTCAAACGCTGGCAAATCGTCACCACTTCTTCAAAAGTAAGAGTATCTCATATGACGCTTTCTCCCTTCCTTTTCTTTGTCTTTGTTCTCACCTACAAGACAAGGAAAAAGAAAGCAATCAGCCGGCATTTGGAATCAACTCTCCAATCCAGAACCGATTACCTGGAACCCCTTCCCTTATTGCTTACCTAGCATTTGCATTCCACTCCTGCATCAGTAAAGCAAATACTGCAAGAGAATATGCCACACATGCATGGGAGAAAACCAAAGAAGATGCCGCTTATGCAAGGGAAACAGATAAGGCAAGGGAAAATGATACATTGAAGCATGTAGAGACAAGCACGACAAAACATGTGCCGGGCCGTCCGCTACTTCTTCAAAAGCAAAAGTATTTCATATCATCAAGATCTGATGTACTCTGGAGTTGATGGACTTGTTTTGACCCTCAAATTCTTGAGTCGGCTCGCGAAGATCACTTGCCACGTAGCGCCACTCATGGTCCCATTTCCTTCAAGATCAAGCTACCAACGGCCCTTGAAGAAATCACAAGTTTAATTCAAGATCAAGTGTTCACCACCCTTGAATCAACTTCAACTCCTGATAAATGGGTAAGCTCAGACTTTTAGCAAGTCTAGCAGAAGAAAACCCTCCTGTCCAGTTCAAGAATAAACCTGTGGAAATATACTTCTTCAAAAGTAAAAGTATCCCATATCAGCAGAGTCGAATGCAAAGATATCTCATGGCATGCTTTTCCTTTACCCTTGCTCTTGCCTACGGGACAAGGAGAAATAGAGCGATCGGTCGGCACTTGGAAAGATTGAACAGAGAAACAGACCAACACCTCTACCTCGTGCATGCCTGCAATGCAAAAGAAACAAAGCAGAGAATAATGCAGCATAGGTCGTACAACTACACATGCTGATTCATCCTCAACTAAACCGAAGATTGCTTGCCATATCAAGCCGCTCGTGGTCCGACAACCTTCAAGATCAAGCCGCAAAGGCCCTTGGAGAAATCAAAAGCCTAATTCAAGATCAAGTGTCCATCACCCTTGAATCAACCTTCAAGATCAAGCCGCAACGGCCCTTGAAGAAATGACGGGAATTTATTACCGCACAAATTTAACCCTCTTTTTGACAGATGTAGTATAGGTGTAAGTAGGGTATCGTTCTAGGCCGGGGATTAGGAGGGCTTGCTAAAACCTCTATTTTAATTTGAAAACGTAAAAACAAAGTTTAAAACACTAAACTAAAAATAAAAACACTTAACTAAAATAACTCAAAATAAAACTAACAAATAAACTAAAACAAATCAAAAGACTCAAAACAACTCAAGACTCTAGAAAATACAAACTAAACTAAAAACTCGAAACACACTAAAAATGACTCAAAATAATGAAAACAATTTCAAATAAAAACTAGGAAATTAATTGGACGGAAATTAAATTAAAAGATTAAAAATAATAAAAATTAACTAAATAATAATATTATAATAATAGGGGGGTTGGTTTGGATGAAACGTAAATTAAACTTAAATAAATTATAAAATAGACAAAAACATAAAATTAAAGTAAACGGATGGGTGACGGATTGGCTAGAGGGTTTTTCTCCACACATGACACATAAGCAACCTAAATTGATTTTCAGTTGTTCTTTCAATAAATTGTAAATTTCAATACTCCAGATTAACCGTGAACAGCACTTTTTTAATCTTCAAGTTTTCCTTATGTTATTAAATTGGATGAACAGCATACAACAATTTAACACATTCTCTAAAAGTCCCCTACGTGAAAAGCACAATAGAGATACAATCAAAGATCATTAAACTTTGTGAAAACTATAAATACTGACGAGGCATTCGTAACTATGAAAAGCATGATACTCCTGCCAAGAATTTACTTAACGCGATTGTGGATAACAACCTTCACTACTCATGAATATAAGTTCATAACGATTAGGTGAAATTCACTTATATTCTAGCATCAAATTCATGCATGTAAATTAAGTATGCATTCTTAATCAACATACACAAATAAGTTATCAATCAAGCAGTTAAGCAAATTAAATCACAATTCAGAAATCACAACTGAAGTTACCAATTCAAATTACAAATATAATCATGCTTTTGAATTATCCTCTAGCCAAAATAAATTAATTACACATTATTTATAAATTAAAAACATAAATTAAAAATATAAGTTTGGAGGATTAAACCAAATTGAAGATGCAAGGGTTTTCCTCTGTGCACTTGCTGTGCACCGTATCCCTGTCTCCACACTCCCTTCAATCCGTGGTGCGCTGCTGCCCTGATTTCTCCCGTATGCCAAGGCAGCTTTGCTGCGCCTGTTGCTCTGCCTTATTGCTCTCTGCCCAATCCAGCCCGCTGCACAGTTTCCTCTCGGCACAGTTTCCACCTGGCTGCCTTTGGCAGCCTTCGTTCTCTCTGTTTCCGTGCGCCAAGACTTCCTCCCCAGGCTCGCCCCTTTTTCTCCCAGCGCTGCCTTTAGGCAGCCTTCCCTCCGCCAGAGCTTATCTCTTCTTTCTTCAGTTCCTTAAATGGCTCCCGAGGCCCTTTTTTTTATTTCCTTTCTTTTTTTCTAGCGGTCCACTCTTTACTAAATGGGCACCCTCTTAGCTACATTCATTATTCCTCCCGTGCCCCCTTTTTGCTTTCTCACCAGCTTTCTTCTTCTTTAGTATTTTTAATTCCACAAAAGGCACCACTAACTCCCTTGGCTAATTATTCCTCCAATTCTTTCGGTGCTCATCATCATATTTTTCTATCCTCTTTGGTGCCCTCACATGCTGCCTTCGTGCAGCTGTTTTCACACACACACACATTAAATTTATATATATATATATAAATATATATAAATATATATATATATATATATATATATATATTATTTTCCAAATAATAAGATAGTTTAGACGAGTTTATTACTTAACACTTCACTTATTCTATTTTTATTTTCTTTTCTTGAAAATCTTATAAAACATAAAAATAATGTAAATAGCTCAAAATATAACGAACTAGCTAAGAAAAGACGAGTGAATTTGATATAAAAATATGTATAAATATGATCCGATCAAATACCCCCACACTTAGCTTTTGCTAGTCCTCGAGCAAAACAAAGAAAACAGAAAAAGTAATAACATGAAAAACATTAGCTTCCCCCTATTTGACCCTCAAAGAATTTTATTCGAGAACATAAATCATCAAGAACCATAGTTAGCACCAAATAAGCTAGTCCAAGTTCATTTTCCTTATTCAAATATTAGCAGTAATCTTTAAATCATCCTTGAAGTGTAGTGTGTGAGATAGCCATGCTAATGCAATTTCAAGTTTTTATTTTAAAAATCATCATATGCAAACCAGCAACCTTCTCACGGGAATGCACTCAATCACAAATGTGTTTAGTTTTAATGTGTTTCGCTCAAAGAAACAAATGTGAAAGATCTACCATAAGCTTGCATAAAAATCACTTCTCCACAATCATAATTGCAAAACTTAAATCAAGAGGACTTTTATTGGATGTAATGAGGCTTAGGGATAGGGCTATTGAAACGAAAGAATAGGAAAACACAAGTTCCAAGTTATACTGCAAGCAATTCTTTTAGTTGAGATTTATAAGAACTCAAGTTCTCCAACGATTCTTCTAACACTTCCCATCACACCCTTAACTGAAACTTTAGAAACTTTTTATTTCTTCGTATACAATCTTTCTTTTCTTTTCTTCTTCCTTTTCTCATTTTTTTTTTTAAAACACAAATATGAAATACCCCCACACTTATTCTTTTGCCAACACCTTCCAAGTACTTCACAAACATTTCTCATAAGACAGTCTCAAATTGCTCGCTTGGAAAGGGTAAGGAAACATGTTTGAGGTGTAAGGATAGACATATCTGGTGATAAGAAATAAAAAGGCTCAACAAAAACGGCTCAAATATGCAATCTAATGATATCATTTTTTTTTTCTTTGGGAAATATGGTTATTTGGGCCATGGTGGTGAACCTAATGCCTCTATCATTTTCAAGTTCATGCAATCAATGACAAATATTTCAAAAGATCGTTACGCAAGTTCTAGAGATGCATCTCACATAAGTTCATCACACATGAAAGAATAGGAGTGTATGAAAAATGCACACACTTTCAATAGGCTCAAAACCTCACATAGGATGTATATGGTCACTAAATTCACATATGAAGCTTTAAGTCATGCTTTAGTTTCACATCAACAAGGCTATGTGCATTTGGATTTTCAAGAATGATCAAACATGTACAATACTAACAAGAGAATAAGGAATTTCACATAACACATGTTAACTAAGTTCTTGATAATCATGGTTCAAATTTAATCCAATTATATCATTGGGTCGGGAAACTAATAAAAATCTAAATAAAAACAATAAGGAAAACAAGACAATATTTTTGGATTTTTAAAATTTTTTCGAAAAAAATTAAATTAAATAAAACACAAAACTCAGAATAAAATTAAGTAAAACACAAAACTAATTAAGAAAACAAAAAGCAACAACATGGAAACAAATGAAACCAGTTCAAAGTCGAAGGTACAAAAAATTTTCAATTTGGTCATTTTTTTATCCTGATACCCCCACACTTAAACTAGACATTGTCCCCAATGTCAGAAAACAATAAAATGCAAATAAAAATAAAATGAATAAATAATACGAAACAAAATAAAGCAAAGGGACTGAAAACTTCTCTAAATTGCAGAAAACTAAGCGATGACCTCCAAGCGTAAATTTTGCAATCAACTTCAAGGGAGAAAATAACCAAACGTTCCTGCAAAGAAAAGAAATAAATCAGTTAAGCACGCAAGCAAAATATAGAAAAATGCAAACGAAAAATAAAAATTGAAAATAAAAGATAACGAAAAGAACTAATAGGTGGTCATTGGTCATGACTGTTGATTTTCCACAGCTTTCATCTTGAACTGGATGGGCCTCCTTCTTGCAAGTGCTCCTCAGCTTAGTTGAGGATGAATCAGCACGTTGTCTCCACATGCTTCAAGTAGTCCGGTCTCCACGCAGGTGTGGCATCTTCTTGAACTCTTGGATCAACCCAGACTCATCTGCTCTTGGGTGCACCTCAGACTCCTCCTGCTTCGTCTATGAGGTACTTTTGTTTTTGAAGAAGTACCTCAACACAGGTTTATTTTTGAAGTGTGTTGGGAGGGGTCTGAGATGAGTACTCGAGAGCAAGACTAGGTAAGCAATCAGGATCTCACTTTCTCCACGTTCCTCAGATGAAGGTGAGGAGAAAGCATGATATGAGATACTTTTGCTTTTAACCTTTTTGATATGAAATACTTTTGCTCTAGAAGGTTTGTTTTCTGGGGTGATCCAAGGGATGAAGAACACTGAGTGACTCGAAAGCTTTCTTTGGGAAAACATTGTCGGAGATGAAGAGAGGTTGAGAGGTGGAGAGGGTGAGAGGTTGTGAAGGTGTGCCTTTGCTGTGGAAGGCGAAGGTCGAACTTATAGAAATTTGGATTCACAACCGGAACTATTCCTTCACTATTTGTCGGCAGCCGGTGGATGGATGAACAGTGCCCGTTACGCGCTTTCTGACAAAGCTTCCGTAATTTCCGCGAAGCTGACTGCGCATACGACGAGTGACGACAAATTGGAATGATGATCTTTTGAAAACCGGGGTTCAAAACCGGGTGCGGCTCGTGGTTTTCGCAACGCTCCAAGCTGCACGTGATGAGTCACGACAAAATTGGAAAAACAGAACGCCTCGTGATGCCACGTGATTGCTGAGTCAAGCCCAGCTTTTGAGAAAGGAAACGGCTCTTTTGAGAAAGGAGCGTCCAGCTTTTTCGAATTGCGTGAGGACGCGTCTTCAACCTCCGAGGAGCGCCTCTCTTTGATTTGCTTCTTTTTATAGAGGCGCTAATTCTGCTTCACATCACACTTGAACTCCCTTCCTCAAACACTCTCCTCTGTAAACACTCTCTTCTGCACTTCTTAATCTTACTCCTTCCGCTCTCTTCCTGCACTTCTGCACTTTTAATCTTTCCGAACTCTTCTTCCGCTTCAGCAATCTTAATTTTTCCGAACTCTTCTTCCTCAACCCCCTCTAAAAATGTCTTGCCCTTCCGACCGTTGCCTTAACTTGAATGTCGGGGAAGACGATGACTCGTCTTCTCCGAACAACATTTGGAATCCATCCTTCATATCCCCCAATGGTCCTCTTACAGTCGGGGACACAATGATGAGGAATGAAATCACCGCTACGGTGATTGCCAGAAATCTGCTCACTCCAAGGGACAATAGGATGCTATCTAGGCGGTCGGACGAGCTGGCCGTTCAGGAATCCCTTGCCCTCAGCGTCCAGAGTGCAGGCTCAGTTTCGAACATGGGCCAGCGCCTGCTTGCCCGAACTCGTCAGGTGGAATCGCTGATGGCGGAAGTGGCCAGTCTTCGGCAGGAGGTCAGAGGACTCAGGCACGAGAATAAGGAGTTGCATATGCTTGCAACTAGTTACTCGACCAGTATGAAGAGGAAGCTGGACCAGCTGCAGGAGTCGGACGGTCGGATCCAGAGTGATCATGAAAGGTTCATGGCGCTACTCCCGAGGTTTATGTTGCCTTCGTCCTCGGGAGTTGCACCAAGCGTTCCGGCTCCGGAGATTCCAACTCTGGCTCTTCGTCTTCCTGGAGCTCCGTCGACTTCACAGGCACCACCTGACCAATGACCAATGACCAATGAACACTATTAGTTTTTCGTATTATTGTAATTTTTTTTTAAAGTTTATTTTAAGCAAAATAAAATAAATGTAAATCAAAATATGTAAATTAATGTAAATTTTAATTTTAATTTTTTTTTAAGTTTATTTTAAGCAATATAAAATATGTAAATCAAAATATGTAAATTAATGCAAAAAGACTTTGTTTATCCGCACTAAAAATAAACAATGCCCTTAATTTATTTAAACACAAACTAAACAAAAATCAACCAAATAACACAACTAACTAAACAAAACAAAATGAAAGCAGTAAATAGAAGGGTTTAGGAATGCAAATCTGATTGTGGGTGATTCCTAGGCTTCCCTTCTTTATTCAAGTGCATGGCTTTATCCTTGAACGGACAGTGGTACTTGAAATGATCCGGCAATTGTTTGAATTCACGAGTGGGTGCCTGAATCATAAAAATCAGATTGTTAGTAAAAAACAAAATTAAAAATGGAGAAGATGGCTTACTTTCATTCTCCGACTCAAAATCAATAACAAAAACCACATTTTCAAAAGTCTCAGGGACTTTGATTTTGGCCAAATTGCAAGTGATGATTGTGGCCGTGTGATCCACTCCAATTTCCTCCTTGATGAATTCAAGATGCTCCTCAACCACTTTTTCCTCGTTTAGAAGTTGCGGCAAGGGTTGTTCTTCCCTTGCCGTGCCTTGTGCATCCTCCTCCTCTTCGAGCAGTAGCAATTCATCCATAGGCTCATCTTCAACCATTTGTTCTTGAATTTGTTCCATGCATTCTGCATTCTGCCCAAATTGATTGTTCCACTCAGCCAACTCCTTTGCTTGATAGAAATCCTCAATTGGTTGCCAAAATGCGTCTTGTTGAAATGGTTGAGCTTCCCTGCCCTGCTCCAAAGAATTTAGTTGCTGAATAACTTCCTTATAATAATTTGATATACCTGAATTTGGATGTGAAGGTTGAGGGGGAGGCTGTGGTGGTTCATATGGCCATTGACAGAACTCCTCATACGGTTGCCAATATTCTTCATGTTGAACTTGTTGAGCTTCCCACCACATAGAATTGGAATGATCTTGCCCACCATATGTAGGGACACTTTGCATTGTAGACCTTCCGGCATTCTGAGACAATTGAGAAGTAAGATTTGCCAATTGAGCGTGAATGGTTGCCATATCTTGCTCCATTAGTACCTAAAATTAAAGAAAGAAAAATAAATCAAATATCAAAAATAAAACAAACAAAAACACAAATATAAAAATAAACACAAACAAAAATAAAGGGATTAGCAAAGTTGCTAATCCCCGGCAACGGCGCCAAAAATTTGACGGGAATTTATTACCGCACAAATTTAACCCTCTTTTTGACAGATGTAGTATAGGTGTAAGTAGGGTATCGTTCTAGGCCGGGGATTAGGAGGGCTTGCTAAAACCTCTATTTTAATTTGAAAACGTAAAAACAAAGTTTAAAACACTAAACTAAAAATAAAAACACTTAACTAAAATAACTCAAAATAAAACTAACAAATAAACTAAAACAAATCAAAAGACTCAAAACAACTCAAGACTCTAGAAAATACAAACTAAACTAAAAACTCGAAACACACTAAAAATGACTCAAAATAATGAAAACAATTTCAAATAAAAACTAGGAAATTAATTGGACGGAAATTAAATTAAAAGATTAAAAATAATAAAAATTAACTAAATAATAATATTATAATAATAGGGGGGTTGGTTTGGATGAAACGTAAATTAAACTTAAATAAATTATAAAATAGACAAAAACATAAAATTAAAGTAAACGGATGGGTGACGGATTGGCTAGAGGGTTTTTCTCCACACATGACACATAAGCAACCTAAATTGATTTTCAGTTGTTCTTTCAATAAATTGTAAATTTCAATACTCCAGATTAACCGTGAACAGCACTTTTTTAATCTTCAAGTTTTCCTTATGTTATTAAATTGGATGAACAGCATACAACAATTTAACACATTCTCTAAAAGTCCCCTACGTGAAAAGCACAATAGAGATACAATCAAAGATCATTAAACTTTGTGAAAACTATAAATACTGACGAGGCATTCGTAACTATGAAAAGCATGATACTCCTGCCAAGAATTTACTTAACGCGATTGTGGATAACAACCTTCACTACTCATGAATATAAGTTCATAACGATTAGGTGAAATTCACTTATATTCTAGCATCAAATTCATGCATGTAAATTAAGTATGCATTCTTAATCAACATACACAAATAAGTTATCAATCAAGCAGTTAAGCAAATTAAATCACAATTCAGAAATCACAACTGAAGTTACCAATTCAAATTACAAATATAATCATGCTTTTGAATTATCCTCTAGCCAAAATAAATTAATTACACATTATTTATAAATTAAAAACATAAATTAAAAATATAAGTTTGGAGGATTAAACCAAATTGAAGATGCAAGGGTTTTCCTCTGTGCACTTGCTGTGCACCGTATCCCTGTCTCCACACTCCCTTCAATCCGTGGTGCGCTGCTGCCCTGATTTCTCCCGTATGCCAAGGCAGCTTTGCTGCGCCTGTTGCTCTGCCTTATTGCTCTCTGCCCAATCCAGCCCGCTGCACAGTTTCCTCTCGGCACAGTTTCCACCTGGCTGCCTTTGGCAGCCTTCGTTCTCTCTGTTTCCGTGCGCCAAGACTTCCTCCCCAGGCTCGCCCCTTTTTCTCCCAGCGCTGCCTTTAGGCAGCCTTCCCTCCGCCAGAGCTTATCTCTTCTTTCTTCAGTTCCTTAAATGGCTCCCGAGGCCCTTTTTTTTATTTCCTTTCTTTTTTTCTAGCGGTCCACTCTTTACTAAATGGGCACCCTCTTAGCTACATTCATTATTCCTCCCGTGCCCCCTTTTTGCTTTCTCACCAGCTTTCTTCTTCTTTAGTATTTTTAATTCCACAAAAGGCACCACTAACTCCCTTGGCTAATTATTCCTCCAATTCTTTCGGTGCTCATCATCATATTTTTCTATCCTCTTTGGTGCCCTCACATGCTGCCTTCGTGCAGCTGTTTTCACACACACACACATTAAATTTATATATATATATATAAATATATATAAATATATATATATATATATATATATTATTTTCCAAATAATAAGATAGTTTAGACGAGTTTATTACTTAACACTTCACTTATTCTATTTTTATTTTCTTTTCTTGAAAATCTTATAAAACATAAAAATAATGTAAATAGCTCAAAATATAACGAACTAGCTAAGAAAAGACGAGTGAATTTGATATAAAAATATGTATAAATATGATCCGATCAAGAAATCAAGATCCGATTCAAGATCAAGTGTCCATCACCCTTGAATCAACCTTCAAGATCAAGCCGCAACGGCCCTTGGAGAAATCAAGATCCGATTCAAGATCAAGTGTCCATCACCCTTGAATCAACCTTTAAGATCAAGCCGCAACGGCCCTTGGAGAAATCAAGATATGATTCAAGATCAAGTGTCCATCACCCTTGAATCAACCTTCAAGATCAAGCCGCAACAGCCCTTGGAGAAATCAAGATCCGATTCAAGATCAAGTGTCCATCACCCTTGAATCAAAACCAGTTCAAGATAAAGCTTGTGGAAAGTCAACAAGCACAAACAAATACACGTGCCGATTCACCCCAGTAAAGTTGAATATAGTCTCAGCCCAATTCAAGATCAAGCCTCAACGGCACTTGAAGGAGATCTCAGCCCGATCCAAGATCAAGCCTCGACGGCCCTTGGATCGACGTCTACATTAAAGGACTTCAAAACGCATCTTCTACACGTGACAAGCACATGTATACGACACACTTTGAAGTGGGGGCATTTGTAGACATTGAAATTTTGGTAAAATAAATGTTAACCAATAATTAAAATTTCAATGCTCTCGTGTCACATAAATTTTACACGTAGCGTATGACTCGACGAAAAATCGAAAAGAGTCAGAAAAGCCATCAAACAGGACATGTGTCAACACTTGGCAGAAACGACTTATTTCATCTGATTATTTAAATCCAAAAATCAAGTTTTGGAATTCTATAAATAGGAAGCCATTCCATTCATTTCATTTCACCAATTCACAAATACATTTCTCTACTCCCAAATTGGAAGAAAATTCACTTGAAGTTCGTTCTTTGTTCTTCGTTCTTCGTTCTTCGTTCATTGTTCTTCGAGATCAAGCCCCAACGGCCCTTGAAGAAATGCTCATCCACCTTCGAGATCAAGCCCAACAGCCCTTGAAGAAACTTCGCCAGAACCTTTGAAGAATCAACAAGCACTTTGGTCATGTGTCGATTCTTCATCAAGATCAAGCCCCGACGGCCCTTGGATCAACACAACTGTTCTTCAAGATCAAGCCCAAAAGCCCTTGAAGATCCATTCATCGTTCATCCGTTCATCCACCTTCAAGATCAAGCCCCAAAGGCCCTTGAAGATCTGTTCATCCGTTCTTCAAGATCAAGCCCCGATGGCCCTTGAAGCAACGTTCATCCACCTTCCAAGATCAAGCCCCGACGGCCCTTGGATCCACACATCCGTTTTTCAAGAATCAAGCCCAAAAGCCCCTTGAAGTTCATCCATCGTTCATCGTTCATCGTTCTTCGTTCGTCGTTCATCCATCTTCAAGAACAAGCCCAAAAGCCCCTTGAAGATCCGTTCGTCATTCAACGTTCATCCAACTTCAGGATCAAGCCCCAACGGCTCCTGAAGATCCGTTCATCCAACTTCAAGAATCAAGCCCAAAAGGCCCCTGAAGAAACGTTCATCCACCAAACTTCAAGATCAAGCCCAACGGCACTTGAAGAAACTTCCCCCCTGTTAATCCAAGATCAAAGCTTCGACGGCCCTTGGATCAAGTCCACAAATCAAATTCTTACGGATATCGAATTAGAGGAACAAATAGAGATTGTAACCCAAAATCATCAAATACAAATATTATTTTGTAGACGCGTTCTGTCCCTGTTGTCTCTCATTCGAGAATTTTCCGTGTTCACAATTTAACACAGCAACAAATGAATTTTCAAATAACTAAAGAGCATTATGAATTTTCAAATCGACGCCTGGAGGTTTGTCACATATTCCTTTGTGGAACTCTTGACAACTTCTATGAGTCGTAGAAGGGTTCTAGAAGTAGCCAAATACTCAATTGCAGTTCATAGTAAAATAAGAGCAAGATACATAAACATGGTTCATAAAAAAGCTGAATAGATTGTTGGGTGGAACCTAGAGAAATTAAGAGAGCAAGCAACTTCACCCCATCTAATGGAACAAAGGAAGATCTAACTACAGGTTCCTTAAGTAATATTTAACACCAGAAATGTAGAAAACCCTTTATCTGTGTGTAGGAGCAGGAATTGCAGAGGCAAAAGTTGAATTGAACAAAACCAGAATTGCTTCCTAAAGAGTTTAGCCTTGTAATTGAATATATATAACAATTGTTGCCAATTTAACAAATTAATACATTCAACTATTGTTATATTCAAATCTCTACATACTGGGTCTGGATATGTTCCTATTTGATTTAGAATTTTTACATAATGGTTTGGTGAAGTTTACTAGTTGGGTCGGGGAAAAAAAAAGATAAATGATTGAGTATCTTATTCATATTGGTTTGGTGATATTTAGAAATTCTAAGAAATCCATGAGACCAGTCCTTACAAATTCATAGAAATTTATAATAGAAATCCATATAAATCTGTCAAAATCTATATAGAATTCTAGAATCTATTAAAATCTTTTAAAATCTATCACTTAAAAAAAAATTATATTAAAATCCTCTGAAATTCAAATTGACTACACCCTAAGTACTTTGTTAAAAAAACAATACGTGCGTCTCACATGAGAGGTTAAAATTGTCATTTCCAATAATTGACTTAGCTAAGAAGTAAAAAAAATTGAGAATGGTTGTTCACTAAATAGAAATGTTATAGGCTTAGGAGTTTAGTCAAGTCAGACCGTAACATTAGAAGTTTTCTGATTTTATGCTTCTAATAATCCAACTTAAAATGAAAGGGCAAACAAACCGACATCGAATGAAATGACAACAAACTTTGGTGATGTGTATCAAGCTCTAGGTGAATTTTGAACGACCGACATCATTTTTACATTTCACAAAATATGGTTGACAAACTTCTCTACTTTACCCCTTCGGAACTCCAGAACTTTGGACCTGTGGTTCTAGAAAGGAGTTTGTTCCTCCCTCGTTCTCTCTACCAAGTTCCCCCTCAATCTTAGCTAGAAAAATCCCAGTCTAAAATTGGAACAGTGTTGTAAAAACAATAGACTATGAAGACCTTTTGTAAGTACATCTGCAATCTAAGAAACAATAGTAATGTATTGGATCTGTAGGCTCACAAAATGGTAATCAGGATCAAGGTGCTTAATCCTTGTGTGAAAAACAGGATTAAAACATAATGCAAGAGTAGAAAGATTGTCACAATGTAGAACCGATGGAGAAGGCAGATACACTTGTAAATCTTTGAGAATTAAACGAATCCAAGCCACATTGGCTACTGCATTAGCCAAGGCTTTGTACTCAGCCACAGTTGAGCTTGTAGATACACTGCCCTGGTTCTTGGATTACCATGACACGGGATTAGTTTTGACCCAAGAAAATAACATAATCAGTAGTCGATCTTCTGGTATTAATATTTTTATCCCAATCTGCATCACTATAGGTCAACAACTCCATTGTATCAGAGGAAGAATATGTGAGATGACAGTTTAAGGTACTTTGCAAGTACCTTAAAATCCTTTTGACTAAATAGAAATGAGCATCAGTGGGAGAGGACATAAACTGCAGGCATCATTGACAGCAAAAGCAATGTCTGGCCTTTTAACAGTAAGATATTGTAAAGCTCCAACTAAGCTCCTAACATTGTGGGATCAGTCAATGGAGTACCCTCATCCTTAAGTAATTGTGTGTAAGATTTGCAAGGAGTAGGACATGGTTTACAATATTTCATTCCAGCCTTTTTTCAACAAATCCTTAAATACTTTGGCAGCTGAGGAATGAAGATATCACCATTATTTTTAACCCCAAGAAATAGGTAAGTTTACCCTTATCCTTCATATCAAATACATCTCCCAGATAATCAATCACCTGCGCTGGACTAAACTTGAATTTGAAGCCGTAATAATGATGTCATTTATATACGACTTAAGCGATCTTTATGTTGTGAATGTAGTTGGTTCGTCATTCCGGTTGAAGCTCCTAGAAATAAATTTTTGTTTTAGGGTGGTCTGAGTTGATATTTCTGCCCCAAATCTTGTGTCATTTATATACGACGGACCAAATGCAAGTGAATGTAAGAAAGGTGACAGGTAGATTCAAATTTAACTAATTATTAGGTTGGTCAGAGTTAATAATCTTTATTTAACTAATTTTTTGTTGAGATAATTTTGAAAGGTGACATGTAGATTCTTAAATATAAAAGTACAGAAGGTACAAAGTGTTAAAATTGCAGAAAAACCTTGAGAAAGAAAGCTTAGAACACAGAGGTGATCGCAAAAGAAGAAATAGAGAGTGAAAGAGAGAGTTAGATCTTAGAGAGAGAAAAGGTTGTTGTATTTCTTGATAATTTTTCAACAGATTTCCAAAGTTTGTTATATAGTTTTTACAAAGCTTTTGCACTAAGCTAAAGACTAACTACCTTATAACAACCTATGTTATCTCTTGACAAGTGTCACTCAATTCAACCATTGATTCATCTTCCATATGGACATTAGTTTTCTTCACTTCACTACTCTTACATCCCCCCTCAATCTCATGCTTGATTGAGCTGAGCATGAGATTGCCACAATGCAACTGAAACAATGGTGCAGGCAATCCTTTGGTTAAGATATCAGCTGATTGATCCGAGGAACAAACATGTTGAATCTAGAGATCTCTTCTTGTAACCCTTTCTTTGACAAAATGATAGTTGATCTCAATATGCTTGGACTTGGCATGAAATATTGGATGTGCTATAGCTGAAACATTGTCACAATGAATCATTGAGGGCAAGGATAGTGGAATATGAAGATCACAAAACAATTGTCTTATCCAAGCAAGCTCAGCAGCAGTGATGGCAAGAGCTCGATATTCAGCCTCTGTGGAGGAACTTGAAACAACATGTTGCTTCTTCCAAGTCCACAAAATTGGATTTGAACCAAGAAAGACAATGAAACCAGAAGTAAATCTTCTATCATTTGGGTCTCCAGCCCAATCTGCATCACTATATGATTGCAGATAAATAGGTCCTGATTTAAATTGAATACCATACTCAGAAGTGCCTTTGAGATACCTAATTATCCTTTTTACTGCAATAACATGTGACTCCATAGGATTATGCATGAACTGACAAGCTTGATTGACTGAGAAAGTTATGTCAGGTCTAGTGAAGGTGAGGTATTATAGTGCTCCTCTGTATTGCTCAGGGCTATGATAAGGTTTGCCATCATCTTTGAGCCAACTGTGATAAGGAAGACTTAGAGTGGCACAAGGTTTACAGTCTTGTAAATCAACTTTGTCCACTAACTCCTTTATGTACTTTGTTTGAGAGACAAGCAAACCATCAGAGTTATAGTGTATTTGTAGCCCCAGGAAGTAGTTTAAGATTCCCAAGTCTTTCATGTCAAACTCTTTGGTAAGATTGGCAATTACATTTGAAACCAAATAAGGATCACCACATGTGAGGATTATATCACCAACATAGAGTAAGAGAACAATTGTGCCTTGTAGTGTACGTTTAATAAACAAAGAATGATCTGCTTGAGACATTTGAAACCCCAATCCTGGTAGAAAACTTGTAAATCTCTCATTCCAAGCTCTGAGGGCTTGTTTTAGACCATAGAGTGACTTTTGAAGTTTGCAGGCATAATTTGAAGGATGGGTAGAACTTTGAAAGCCTGGTGGTTGTTCTATATAGACCTCTTCTTGAAGTATACCATGCAAAAATGCATTCTTGACATCCAATTGTCTAAGAGTCCACTTAAACTGAGTTGTCAATGCAAGAAACAATCGAATTGTTGTTGGTTTAACCATTGGACTGAAAATTTCTCCATAATCTATACCTTCTTCTTGACTATACCCCTTGGCAGCAAGCCTTGCCTTGTATCTAGAAATGGACCCATATGCATTTTGTTTTATCATGTACACCTTACAACCAACAAGTTTTTATGTGTGGAAAGAGGAACAAGTGACCATGTGTTCTGAGAAAGAAGAACATCAATTTCCTTTTGCATTGCAAATTGCCATTCTGGTATTTTTACAGCTGCTTTGAATGTTTTTTGTTCTATAGGTGTGGAATTTGCAACTACTGAGGCAGAATAAGCATTTCTTTTGATAATTCCACTCTTTGACCTTGTCTGCATTGAATGCAGATTCATATGGATAGTAGAACAACAGTAAGTTGTTCTTGTTGGAAATTAGGATCAACAGGAATAGGGAACTATGTAATTGTATGCTGAGAAGGTACTGTGATTGGTGAAACTGAATATAGATCTAAAGTATGTAGCATAGGTGTTTGAATAGAATCTGAGGCACTACATGATTGTGTTTCCAATAACTCTAAGGCTGTAGATGATGTTTGATTCAAAAACTATGAAGCTCTAGATGAAGATGAATGCATATGAGATGAGGGTAATGTGACTTGATTATGCAAAAAGACTGATGGTATTGATGGTGTAGATAAATGCAATGATGACACATATGGTGGTTTTGAGATGGGATGTGGATCAAATGACAATTTTGAATATGGAAATTGTGTTTCATAAAAAAGAACATGCCTACAGATATAAATCTTATTTGTACTCCTATCTAAACATAAAAAAACCTTTGTAGTTTTCTGCATACCCTAAGAAAACACAAGTTGTTGTTTTTTGTTGTAATTTAGAACTGACATATGGTTTCAGTAAAGGGTAACATGCACATCCAAAGATTCTGAGATGTTTAAGGACTAGAGGTGTGTCAATCAATAGCTTGTCGGGAGACTGCATTTTCAAGGTAGCACAGGGCATTCTATTAATTAAGTATATGGCTGTAAAGCAAGCAAAAAACTAGAATTTGGATGGAAGTTTAGCTATTTGCATTAATATAATAGCAGTTTCCAAAATGTGTCTATGTTTCCTCTTTGCTAAACCATTTTTCTTTGAGGTATATGGGCAAGATTTTTGATGAAAAATTCCTTTTGATGCTAAGAAATTTTGAAACAGGTGACTTCTATATTCACCACCACCATCACTTTGAAATGTTTTAACATTTGCAGAGAACTGAGTATTGAGAAAAGTATGAAACTTAACAAATGTTGCAAAAACTTCAGCTTTATTACTCATTGGAAAAATCCATGTGTATTTGGTACATTCATCAATGAAGCTAACATAGTACCTAGATCCTTCAAATGACAACACAGGGGCAGGTCCCTACACATCACTATGAATCACTTCTAATGGAGTTACAGATTTAGTTGCAGGAAAGGAAAAAGACAATTTTGTAAATTTGCCTTCCAAACAAGGTGATCAAATGATTTGAGAAGTGTCTGTGAGTGTAAAAGCCTTTGTATATTATAGCATTGCAGAAGTAATCGCATTGGATGAATGTCCTAATCTCTGATGCCATAAGCTTGTATGAACAGATTTGGCTAGATAGCATGCATGTGAGTGTAACGCAGATAATGGCTTCTGTGAAGAATGGAATGGAATGGGATAATAACCTGCATTACACAGTCCCTTGAGAAGTATTGTCCCTGTGATTTTGTCCTGAACCCAAAAAGAAATATCATCACATATGAATTTGCATTTGTTATCTTTGTAGAGTTAATATTTAGACAATAAGTGTTATGATAGCTTAGGGACATGCAACACATTTTTCAATGCAAAAGTGTGGCTAGGTGCTTGCAGTGTTGATGTACCAATGTTAGAAATGGTCAAACATGCACCTCTAGCAGTGCTTATTGTATCAGTGCCTTGATATGGAGTAGATAGATTCAAATTTGCAAGGTCTAAGGTCACGTGAGATGTGGCACCAGTGTTTGCAACCCAAAACTGTTCAGGTGGTGCAGAAAGATTATAAGTGGCTTGCATTGCAGTAAGATTGACTGAGAGTGATCTTCCTTGGTATGCAAAATTGTTCCTGTGGTAGCACTGAGTTGCTGAATGTCCAAACTTTCAACAGATTTGACATTGTATGATTGCACCATTTCCAGGGGATAATGTATTGTGCCTTTGAAAACAATCTGCAGCTACATGACCCTTTTTGTTGCAGATTTGACAAATACAAATCTCACTTGGAAGATCAGGACAATTATGTTGAAATAGTTTTGGGGCACCAAGAATTCCAGAGCCTGAGTTGTACGATGGAGAATGAAATCTTGGACCATTATTGTATTGAAATCTGCATCTTCCTTTTCCTCTATAGTTAAACCCTTCGTATCCATTAAAATGAGATAGATTGCCATTCAAATTTCTAGAGCCATTTTGAGAGAATGACCCTTGACCAGAATTAGACCCACCAGAACTAAATCCTCCATTGATATTGAAGCCTTGGCTTGAAAAGCCTATATCAAAGTTATGAGATTGAGATGGAATTTGGTCAAGACCAAGAGCTTTTCCTTTTGCTAATTGATTACTAGCAACCATTGTAGACCCAAAATTCACAAAAGACTCACAAGACTGTCCAATTATTGCATCCTCAGCAAGAAGCTGTGATCGAAAATCTTTCAATGAAATCCCATTTTCTCTTCCTCGAACAACACATCGAAAGGTATTGTAATCAACTAATAACCCTTTAAGAGCAAGAATGATTATGTCTTTATCTTCAAAAATAACACTTGTTGCAGCAAGATGATCTCTTGCATCCTTGATTTTCTGCAAATAAACAGATACAAAATCAGACCCCTTCTGAATGTTTTGTAGCTCTGTCTTCATTTGAAAGATTGTGGCTTTTGTGACTGTAGAGAATCATTCTTTAAGACTTGTCCACATCTCATGAGAACTTGTACTTCCAAGAATGCAGGAAATCACAGTTGATGATAATGTAGCTATGAGAAGTTGCATAAGAGCACGATCGTGCATTTTCCAAACTTGATAGGCATCTGTTTCAACTCCTTCAAGATTTACCTCATCAAGAAACCTCTATGGACACTTCTTGGACCCATCAACAAAACTAAGAATGCCATAACTCTCAAGCAAAAGACTTATCTGAAAGCTTCATACAAGATAGTTGGAGTCATCCAATTTCACCGTAACCGAAGATGAAACAGTAGTGATGAGATTTGTAATGGGTGATTGCATGATTTGCAATTGTGCCACAGTAACTATTGTTGTATTCGCAAGAAAAAATTTCACTTCGAACTTTTGTCGAACAGGTAGCACGCACTATACTATCAATCAAGTGTCTTCAAGATTAGGGATTTTGACGAAACCAAAAAATCACAGAGAATTCACAAATCAGAGGATTGAGAAGAGAAATGTATGTTGCAGAGAGTATGCGGAAGCGTTAGATCCACCTATGGCGAGGATACCATGTTAGAATTGCAAAAAAACCTTAAGAAAGAAAACTTAGAACACAGAGGTGATCACAGAAGAATAAGAAATAGAGAGAGAAAGAGAGAGAAAGTTAGATCTTAGAGAGAGAAAAGGTTTTTGTATTTCTTGATAATTTTTCAACAGATTTTCAAAGTCTGTTATATAGTTTTTACAAAGCTTTCTCACTAAGCTAAAGGCTAACTACCTTATAACAACCTATGTTATCTCTTGACAAGTGTCACTCAATTCAACCATTGATTCATCTTCCACATGGACATTAGTTTTCTTCATTTCACT
This sequence comes from Crataegus laevigata, assembly GCA_963580275.1. NCBI lineage: Eukaryota > Viridiplantae > Streptophyta > Magnoliopsida > Rosales > Rosaceae > Crataegus > Crataegus laevigata. The sequence goes on along the minus strand of OY756942.1, from coordinate 32,111,514 downwards.
ACTCTTACGCAAAGAAAAGTATAAAGAGGAAGGTGTCTAGCTTTATGCTTTCCCTATTTCCACGTTTCATCCTTCTGTTTTTTTTTTTTTTTTTTTCAGTTTCATAGTGACAAGGTTAATAAATAAATAAAAAATCACATCACGATTTGTATAAAAACACTTAAAAGTTCATACAGAAGGAAAACAAAACTCAAACTTTATCTACTTGTAAGACCTCTTTTTTTAGTTCCCTTCTCTCAATACAAAATAAATTAGTTTGTCTGTATTTTTAAATTACTGAGTTTGAAGTGTTTTCCTAATTATAATATTATCGAAGTCTTACTTATGAAAACAAATAATTTTCTTATAAGAAGTTAGGCATATTTTCTCGATCGCTCCGGACCTCGAAAATCTCAGGACTAGCCCTGACCATCACTAGATGGGGCATTGAAGGTGTGCAAAATGTGTAGTGACACAGGGCCCTATATTTCTTAGAGGCCCCAAAAAATTTTATCATCCTATAAATTACATTTGAGTATAAATTTTCTAATAAAAGAGTTTTTAATTGAAAAGAAAAATCATCATGTGATTTTATCAATATTACAATTGATTAAGTGGAGTTTATACTTAATATATTAATATTCCACTCTTCTCTAGCAATAAACACTTGTGTATTACTTTCTTCTATTTTTTTAACAATAAAAAATTAACTTGTGTACTACTTTTTTCCACAAAAACAAGTGTATCTCTCTTTCAGTCATGGTTCATTTTTCATGGATGAATCCTTAGTCATGATTTCATGGCAAGTGAAAATTATTCAACTAGTAAGAGTGAGATGCTGATTTTCAATTAAGTTTGAATATTGATTATTGAACTTTGTATGAATATATTATACAAATTTTTTTTTTTAATAAGAGGGCCTTTTTTTGGGTCAAGAATGAAGCTTCATTAATGAAAAGAAAATACAATTTATGCTTAGAAAGGCCTAAACCTAAACAAAGCACACAGTCTTACACAACAAAGCAAACATGAAATAGAAACCAAGCCCAAGAAAACAAGCCCAAAAATGAGAGCTACAACCATAGCCACAAAGGGAGGCCCACACAAATTTAGGCCCGTAGGCTACAGAATAGTAAAACCCTAAGCTCCAGGAGCCAAAAATTAGTCATCACCACCACACTGCTGCTACCTTTGCGAAGGAAGACATCACATCAAACTGAAAAAATGAACCCAAACCAAATTAAAAACTAGATTTAAGAGTATTACGCAAAGTCAATCCACTAAGAGCCAAAGCCTCCAAAGCCACACCTGCAAGAAAAGTCACCAAAAGTAACAGGATGAGGGGGAGGGCAAAGGGAGTGTGTAAAACACCCTTGTTGGAAAAATTAGGGTCTAATTGCTATAATAAATCACATAGAAAATCAAGAAATAATTCTTGAAATTATATATCACAATCATGCATGCACATGAGTAATCAATGTTAAATGAACATGATATAATGAATTAGAAAAACCTAGAAAATACGGTCGAGGCAAGTGTTGGACACTTTGTCCTTAAGACGAGTTTATACCCCACTATGGTGGTCATGATTGATCGGAGCATGTCTCCCAAGATATAACGACCACGTCCTTGTAATAATAGCACTCCAAATCACAAGGTTCTCTGAACCACGATTGTGTTGAAAACTCTCTCATACGGACTCAATGAGACTCTAATATTTAGTGCACTCTATATATGATTATGTAAATAATGAAAAGTTCTTTTGTAATTATATGGGGCTTGCCTATTTATAGAATGTGAGATACCTCTTTAGAAAGCATGTGACTATTCATGAAGAGTCAAAAGTTGCAACTCTTCATTTGGATAGACACATCTTTCTACCAAAAGGTTTCACTTCTAATTTTCATTCAATTAATAAATTTAATATAATATTAATATTATTAAATTTTCCAACACCTTGTTCCGACGTGAATCATGTCACACTTCGCCCAATTTTTCCAGTAAGTCGGATCAACAGTGAGATTTGAAGCTTGAGCCTTGTGTCAAGATAGAGCCCAACACTCCGTGCTCTAATTCATGGTTATGAGTTGGAAAAGATGAAGGGCATGAAGAGGGAGGTAGGAGAAAAGAGTGTAATGAGGAGGGAGGAGGGGGATGGCAATGAGCGGCAGTTGACCGAGGAGAGGGTACAAAACTGAGACAAAAACTCAAATAGATGAGACATAGCTCATAAAAAAGCATATAAAAACGAAGAGAAATGGAAGAGAAGAAGAAAAAGTAGAAGAAAACAAGAGAGATTGAGGACTACCACTGACCCAAAAGGCAAATGCTAAGGCCGGCGGCTAAGCAAGGTTTTCTTTTGGAGCTTTTTCAGAGAGAGAGAGCGCTTTCCTTTGGGGTCGTTTATTAGGTTTGACTAAGGGGAAATGACAATAAGAGGGCCTTTTTATTAAATTCGTATAGTGCCCACAAAATGTCAGGAATGGCCCTGACCACCTCCTCCTCTCTCCGATCTCCCAGAAAACCAGTTATGAAATCCTAAAAATAAGTGAGTTCCTTTCTCCCTCGCTCTCTCTGATTTAAAGTTATGTAGCTTATTTGGTATCTTTCTCGAATTCATTTTTTGCCTTTGAATCGACAAAAGTAATTTAGTTACATTCATTGTTTTTGAAAATTATAAAAATTAGTTTCAAATCGAATGTCAAGTAATTTAGCTGCTAAACTGACTAGCTAGCATGAGACTCTAGGCTCTGCCATACTTAATGACTGATTCTTTGTGAATTTTGCTAATTTGCCTCAAAATCTGCAGCTTATCTGACTAAATTGTTCCAGCATACAATGAGGTTGTCACCAATCTTGATACCTTCGGATGTGACTCCCGCTACAATCAAGTGAAAATTTTGGACTTGCTCCACAACTGATTTCCCATCCACCATTTGGCAACGAAAAAAACAACTTGCTGCATATTTCTTTACACCTACCTCCTCGGTGTTATATTTAATCTACAAAGCTTTCCATGTCTTTTTTACAAAAGAGTAAGTGGTACCATAATAATCATAAAAATGATTAGCAAGACAATTCAAGAGATAATACCAACACTTGTACTCTTCTTTTTCATATCATTGGACTTTGTCTTTATGGTCATAGAACTCATCTTCATTCATGTTCTCCGTGCTCTCTTTGCTTAGATTTTTGTTGGTGAGAACGTAGGCAACTTTGAGAAGATTGAGTTAGAAAAGGACTTTCCCCTTCCACCTCTTGAACTGAGCCCTTGAAACGGAATGGCTTGTTGAGATCTCCAACATTGTCAAACGACTTCTCAGGTACAGGCTCCATGATATGTATCTCAAAATTGTTGGGAAATTACAAAAAAATTGCAATATTCTTCTAAGAAAAGTGTACACAATTAGGCTGAGGCACAGGTATCTCGTTCTCTTTAAGAAAATTCAAGCCCACTGCGGCTTGACAAAAATTCACAAACCGATGTAACATTATATCTCTTGACTTGTCCCCTCTAGGATACAGCAGTCTAACTGAATTGTTGTTTGACTCAAGCCTATCTGCACAAAAATGTATGAGTCTAAAGCTTGACCACAAGAACAACCTCTTTGGCCAATAAGTAAAAGATAAAAGGATGGAGGAATAAAGAATAATAGTTATAGAGGAAATTTCTAGTAGGATGATGGATAAAAAGCTACTAATCATAGGTTTATTATCACCCTTAGTGAATGGGGTAATAAATCTATAATTAACATCAAAGTATTACAAAAGATAAAAGGCTAAAGACTTCATCTTAATTTCCCACCAACCCCAAATAATGACGAACAAATTTGCTTTCTCACTAACCACCAAATAATGACAATTATAATTAATTTAATATTAAAAATGAACCAACGTGAATCACTTAACCTCCCACTATTACTAAGAAACTCTCTAAACTTGTATGTATAAATGTATGAATAATTAATGTTTAAACATTGTTTGTTTATTTCAATAATTGTCGTTCATAGATTTTGATTCGAAAGATTAATTCCAATAAAGTTAGAAGCGGAATCAGATTGTGACTCCTCTGAGCTATAGTCCGTCGCATCTTCGGAAAACTTAGGCTCTTCTACGTACGCGAAAATTCCACTCTAACAAGGGGAGGAAATGGTCGACACCTATATGGATTCCTGATCTTGCCCATGAGCTAGTGAAGACCGAGCACTATTATACCAATTAACAAATAATAGCAAACAAAAAGGTTACCAAATAATAATTATAGATATTAAATCACTTCATAACCCATCATCATTGGGAGTATGTGCACAAGACCACTAACAAAATTAGCAAGGGAGTATCTGAAAAGGGACTTAAAAGAAACAAAACGTGTATCATGACCTTGGTTCTATCACTCTCTAGGTGCGAAAATATTTAATCAACCCATAATTTGAGGCGTGACATAGTATCGGTTACCATAGAGATATGGACTCTGGGCACCTTTTTAATAATATGAAAATGAGGTTAGGATGTTTCAATTTTCAATCATTCTTCCGTATTAGAGTTATAAGGTTTGATTTTCTTCTTCCTATATCACTTGTAGTCGTTGGACTTCACATATGTGACAACGTGCTCTGTTATCATGAAAAAAATTGATCAACTGGCAATATAAAAAGTAATTGGCAATATAAAATATAACTCAACTTACTTATAAAAACTTATGTGATGTCTTTTCACCTATCAATGTGAGATTTATCCGGAGAAAATTTTTCTATCTCAGATTCAACTAAATGGACTTGTGAGATCCATTAGCTAAAAGGTTAGTCCAAAGTTGACTGAAACTAATTGGTTAAAACCAAAATTTTCGAACTTTTTACTCAGGTCAAAGCATAATTAGCATCAAGGATGAAAAATATCAAGAGTAACTTTTACTCACATTATGGTGAAACTATTCATTTTGTAAGTCTGTTATTTGAAATAGTTAAGATTGTCCCACCTAAAATTGATATTCGCCTTGATCTGTCCTTTTCATTTAGCAAGACGAATTGTGACATATTTACAACAAAATTCCAGATACATTTAGTCAATTTACATATTTTCCTTTAGCAAGACATTCAGAAATTTATTTTTCCGAAAGGGTTTGCTAGGAGATTAATTAAATAGAAGTTTATTATTCACGTTCATCCCAATTTCTATAGACTAGCTGGCCTTTTGATTGAGCCATCACAAGTCTAATTATTATGAGTTGTTAATGCGATTTTAAAAAGGTCATCATAAACTTTCTCTTTAAAAATACAGTTGAAAGATTTTAGTACATGAAGCCCTTGAGTTCCTGTTCAAAATTTTAAATTGACGAAGTAAGATTCAAAGTAAACCTGAGCTTCAATTTTAGGTCGGCACATTTACTACCCTTTTCCTTAAATTCTTTGATCCTTTATCTATTGACGTGTTTTAGGGGGAACTGGATCTATATGAGATGAACTAGTCAATCAGTAACCATTTATGTTTTGGTCTCCTTTTGCATATCCTCCCAAAATTCAACGTCACTAAAAATAAAAGTACTTCTGCAATTTCCACAGAAAACGAAACCAGCTAGAAAAGCACTTAAAATGGGGCACTTGATCTTCAAGAAGAAACTTGTACCCAACAACCCAAATTGAGCAAAAAGTCAAACAAAACTGCTTCACAAAACACTATATATACTCACACACCCCAAAACCATGTTCATAGATCAGAAAAACCATCAAACACTTTCACGGAAAAGGAAAAAAGATGAAGTTGCAAACCCTTATCCTGTTGTCCCTAAGTTTGCTGATTGGGATCTCAGCAGAGCAATGTGGGAGGCAAGCTGGTGGTGCCGTGTGCCCAAATGGGCTGTGTTGTAGCCAGCATGGGTGGTGCGGCACCACATCTGACTACTGCGCCGCCGGTTGCCAGAGCCAATGTGGCTCAACCCCTAAACCTACTCCAACCCCAACCCCAAGTGGCGGTGGTGACATCAGCAGCCTCGTTAGCTCGTCTGTTTTCGACCAAATGCTTAAGTATCGAAACGATGGGAGGTGCCCTAGTAATGGGTTTTACAAGTATGATGCTTTCATTGATGCTGCTCGGTCTTTTAATGGGTTTGGCACAACTGGTGATGTTGCTACTCGCAAAAAAGAGCTTGCTGCTTTCTTGGCTCAAACCTCTCATGAAACTACTGGTCAGTACCAAACTAACGGTCATGTTTTCTTGTTTATATTTCTGTGTTTAAACTGTCATGAGATCATAAAAACTAGTTTAGTCACGATCGCCTTTGTAGTAAGAGCATTACTAAATAACCAAGTTAGTTAGGTCAGCGTGTTTTTGTATCTGCATTCAAGTTCGAATCTCTTTTTCGGTAATTTAAAAGAATTTGGTATATATCGCTTGTAAAAAAATTGGACGCACATTTTGATGGTTATACATACGAATTCTTTATTTTTACTATAGAAATATACACGATCATTATTTTTGTGCTTAATCATCAATTTAATTATGTAGGAGGATGGGCAAGTGCACCAGATGGTCCTTATGCATGGGGATATTGCTTTGTCAATGAAAGAAACCAAGATGTGTATTGCACACCTTCCAGCCAATATCCTTGTGCTGCTGGCAAGAAATACTATGGCAGAGGACCCATCCAACTTACCCAGTAAGTTTCTCTTATCTTTCAACATCAAAGTATTCACCAACATGGTATAGTTGGTCATGAAAAGTATTTGGGTGTAACCGTAAAATTATTACTCAGTGTTTCTAATATATGTTATATATGAATAGGAGTGAACAAGTTTATGTTTTAAGAGTGCTACTAGACCCACTCCAGTGTCTTATTTTTACACACACATGATAATCTCACCCACCATAAAAAATAAAAAAAGTAAAATGTTATTTCTGCACCTACCATTATTCCCAAAATAACCTTAATATATTTATTTAAATAACTCTAATATATCTTTAAATAATATTATAAATAAATAAAATGAAAGAAAATGCAAGATCTAAAACCTAGACATTCATCATCTCCTTCACACCTATCGTTGCCCTGCAGAGACCCAGACCCCCAAATCACTTTTTTTCCTCTTTTTTTGTCAAAACCACAAATCTCATACCCAATTTTTTTTTTCTCCATTGAAGTTTATCGCCTTCATCTAGCACACGCCCATTACTTCCTCCAACCTTTCCGTCGATTATAACCCAAATCTTTCCCAACCTCTTTCCACCAAAGATATCACACCCCACCCAGCATTATTTATTTTTTATTTTAAATTATTTTTTATTTTTTTCAAAATTTTAGTACTGAATTAAATAAGGGTATAATAGTTTTTTTTATAAAATGATAAATATGTTATTAACATTTTCATTAAATGATGGGTGCGAAAATAAGACACCGGGGTGGGAATATCACTACTCGATTTTAATTAGTGTACTAAATTGATTTTTTCACGCCACATTTTTCACATATTCTTTTTTTTTAATATTTAGATTGAATAAATCAAATAAATAAATAAATAAGCATTAATATTCAAACAAATAAGTGCAGAAAGAAGAAAAAAAAACGTGTGTGTAAAAAGTCATTATCTTTCAAGAATATAGGGTTACTAAATAACAAAGATGAAATATAACACCATGTTGACAATTGAGGGGGAGACTGACTGTTTTCAACTTGTTTGACTTTTCCAGCAACTACAACTATGGTCCAGCGGGCAAGGCAATCGGAAAGGATCTGATAAACAACCCGGATCTAGTGGCCACGGACCCGGTTGTATCATTCAAGACAGCTATATGGTTCTGGATGACTCCACAGGGAAACAAGCCATCAAGCCATGATGTCATCACTGGTAGGTGGAGTCCATCTAGTGCAGACAGATCAGCGGGTCGGGTTCCCGGGTATGGAGTGATCACCAACATCATCAACGGAGGGCTTGAATGCGGGAAGGGTCAGGATGCTAGGGTTGTTAGTCGCATCGGGTTCTACAGAAGGTACTGTCAGATATTGGGAGTGAGTCCGGGGGACAACTTAGATTGTTACAATCAAAGGCCTTTTGCCTAAAAAAATATGGCTCAAGTAAAGTTTAGTCTTGGAGATATTGTAATAAGACAATAATCCCACCCTATGCACTAAATAAAATTCAATAATCCTATGTAATAATGAAATTTCTCGTTTGCCCTTTAAGTTATTAGTTTTAATTGCAATATGAGGATGAGAGAATCGAACACGAGAACTTAGTTGTTATTTTTGTTGTTGCAATGGTAAATCACTTAGTTTTATATTACTACTAATGGCTGGTTTGGTATTAATGTGCTTTGAAAAAAAAAATTGTTTTTGTTGTACTGTGAGAATAAACAACTGTGAAATAAAGCAACAAAATGTTTGGTAAACTTTTTTGTAAAAGTGCTTTTGGAAAAGGAAAAAAACAGTATTATAGTGTTTGGTAAATTTTTAAGTAAAACAGTTGTGACTGTGTGAAACGACCAAAAAAGTATAATACTATATGTGCCATTAATTTTAATTTTCTTAACAAATAAAAGTGAATTACTAAATATACTTTATTTTTAAAAGAAAAATATTTATAAACTTTATCTTAAACATATAATCCAACGTTTAACAAGAAATCATAATCCAACATTCAACATATAATCCAACATTTATGTTGCTTCACGTTTTCAGCTTTTTTTCAAAACTCATTTTTGCTGCTTTACGTTTTCAGCTTTTTTTTACCCAAAACTGTGAAAATAAGCTGTTTTTAAGTGTTTACCAAACACCTTTTAGAGCTCAGTTTTTTTGTTATACCCAATTTTTATAAAAGCACCTCAGTAATAAACCAATACTAAGAAACTTACTTTGTTTATAAAATTACAGGTGGAATCATGTACGCCTTGTTTATAAAGTTACAGTTGATGGTACCTTGCAATTACCTTAAGGAAAATTTTATTTGAATCCAGCTATCCTCTTTTCACACTATTTTTGCATCTAAACTCTCAATTTTACCCTTACAAAAACTGAAAGGAAAAAAAAAAGTGAGCAAAACCTGAACAACACTATTTACAGCGACATTCCGCCAGATGCCGTCAAATCTGCCATCATCGGCAATGGTTCTCTTCCTCATTCACTTCTTCCTCTTCCTTCTCTCTTGTTTCTCAAATTTGCATCCTATAGATTGATAGGATCAAATATCGCCTTGGTGTTTTTTGGCCACGATGATGAGGATAGGAACCGCCACTTTAGACCAAACTTTGGCGGTGATGGAGCATGCCGGTAACAAGGTGGAACTAAGCGTCGTCGTTGGCGAACGCTGTGAACGACTTGTCGTCGAAGAAGTTAAAGACGTAATAAGATGTGTAGGTGTCGGGATCAGGTCTGACGTAACTTATATTAGGAGAGGAGGTGGTAAAGATAAAATTGAGAGGGAGGCACGTGGTTGTGGTTTGGGTGGTGGCGCTAAGTTTGGTGAGGGATGGGTTTTAGTCGTTAGGTTGAAAATAGGTGTAGAAAGATTATTTTGCATAAGGGTAAAATGGGAATTATGAAGAATAATTTTTGTTAATGGGTGTAGAAAGAAAATTTTTGGGTCTAAATAAAACTACTCTTACCTTAAATTCCTTTTGACTAAATAGAAATGAGCATTAGTAGAAATAAAAATTTTGGGTCTAAATAAAACTATTCTTACCTTAAATTCCTTTTGACTAAATAGAAATGAGCAATAGTGGGAGATGAGATAAATTGACAGGCATAATTGATAGAAAAAGTAGTGTATGGCCTTGTAAACGTAAGATATTGTAAAGCTCCAACTAAGCTCCTAAACATTGTGGTCTCAGTCAATGGAGTACCTTCATCCTTAAGTAATTGTGTGTGAGATTTTGTTGACCCTAAAAACTACCAAGCCTACGTGGCGCGCAGGCCGAGTCACTAATAAGCTAACTACGTCCTTCGATTATGTGCGGGGCGTGCCAACTCGACTATCGAGCTCAACCAGGGAGTAAAATATGTTGATGTGGCGTTGAGCGCTATTGACTTCTTGACCTTGCAACTGCAACCGAGAAAGGAACACTTCTCGGCCTTCAGGTTCTAGAGCCTGAAGACAAGACTGCTAGCTTTGCAAAGTTCATAAAGCATTGGCACTGGGTTTGGTCTCAGTAATTATATTCGTGAAAGTATAAGTACACTGAACCATTATCAAATTATACGGACATAAATACTCGAAAAAGATAAATGTCTTGATGATAAACATGGTTCGGCTGTCGGAATGCTGAACTCTAAAATATACTTGCAAATATCCAATCATAAAATAAAACTTTGCGTTCAATATGCCGAGCCTAGTAACTTGTAACACCTCACTTCACCAAGAAGGCTAATGAGATGACCTCTACCAACAAGGACTCGAAAATCCGTGTCAACCAAGACTTGGATAATAACCAGTTGACCTCGAAGCAGTGCTGTCTATTCAAACTGAAGATGCTCTTCGATCGGCTAATTTTACGACTCCAGTGCTGTCTATCCAAACTGAAGATATTGCTAGTTGCCTTCACAATGTTGTTTATCCAAACTGAAAATGTGTTAGTGGGAAGAAATGGGAAGAGGGTAAAATCTCACGGTTATTAATCTTGATGTTTTTGTTTTCTAAAGTCGTTGCATGATCTCATTATTCTTTGCTTGGTTGCTACTTAGAAGGCGTTTTATCATCTTAGTTCCAAATACTAGAACTTATATCCGTTTCATTCAAAGCATGACATTGAATTGCATAACCATATCAAGATGAAGTTGTTTAGTGAACCACCACATCTAAAAAGCCTTACCTTCCATGTTTCTTATGTTCTGTAGGTTTATCCCTTTTGAGCCTTGTTTAGCCTATGTTCTTTGTTAACCACATTAACCTTACCTAGCCTAGTGTAGGATTGTTCATACCCTTGTTCCTAAAGGATAGTGAAGCATGACTTAAAATGAATTCATTTTGATCTACACTATGCAGAAAAACAAGTGTGGGGGAGGGATTGGTGATTTTGAGCTCAATTGTACGTTTTGTGTTTCAAAAAAATAAAATGAAGAAGAGAAAAACGTGTCAAAAGAAAGAAAGAAAGAAAAAGAGTTTGAAAAGAAGTGAAAATGAGTTCAAAAATGTTGATTGTTGAAGAAAATGGTCCAAAAGTTTGAATTTGATCCTAAGTGTTGCATGAATCTCCCCTTGTGTTCAAAGTTGAGTTTGCATTCGAAAGTGAATTATAAGTGTCAATCTCATTACTTTGCTTATTATTGCTTTAAGAACCTTTGTTTTTCCATATCCTTTTTTTGTTAGCCAATACCCTTAGCCCCGTTACAACCCTTTGACTTTTATCTTGGTTGTTGTGTGTTCAATATATGGAGTTTGGGATTGGTATGAGCATATGGTGTCCCTGGTTCTCGCATCTAAGTAGTAGCATTCTGTTCGTGAGATCATATTCATATATTCACTTATAACTCCAGAAAAGTGCTTTCTTTGTTAAAACATATGTGAGTTTTAGTTTTCATGTGTACATCAATCTTCTCACATATACCTAGTGTAGGGAGTGTAGTTTGAAAATCTGAGTGAAAAATGAGTGCATATCTAGTAAAGAATTGAGGGAATTCTCTAAGGCATGTTACTACATTCAAAATGTTGTTTTAATCGATTAAAAGAGAACTAGGAAATGGTGACTATGGTTAAGTGTATGCTTAAGGATATTGATGGCCAAAATCTGTGCAAGTAATGATTTTTAACATTTGCATTGGAAATCCCTGAGGTAACGTTGGAAGGTTTAGATTGTGTTTTGTTTCTTTTTGTTTCTTTGTTTTGCTAGAGGACTAGCAAAAGCTAAGTGTGGGGGAGTTTGATAGGAACATATTTATGTGATTTTATTAGTTTGTTTCCTTGCATTTACTTAATTAGTTTCATCTTATTAGAATGTTTTAAGCTATTTTCGTGTGTTTGTAGGTTCTAATAACAAAGTTAGCAAAGAAGTGCAATTTGGTGCAATTTGGAGCTGTTTTGGGGTGGAATGGATTGCATGCATAAGGATGGACGTTTTGGTGCATGAAAGGGTTTCAAACATATGCTAAAATATGGACACACTTCACCTACAACATCCACATACTTCACCTACAACATCCACCCACTTCACCTACAACATCCACCCACTTCACCAAGAAAGTTTGTGGTGGTGATTCATTTTCAAAGTCTATAAATAGGCTTGTCCATCACAAGACAAAGGGGGAACATCTACAACACATTCCATAAACAACACAATTTCTGCCGCAAGTTTCCTTCTTACTCCATCCATCTCCATCCACCTCTTTTCCTATCCATCCCCTACCACCCTTCCATACTCTCTCAACCTATCCAATCTCTGCCACATCCCCTAAACCATCCAAACACCACACCCACCTCGGTGTCGCATGTTTGCAAGAAAGGAGGAGGACTTGGAGCAATGCTAGCCATTCAAGACGTTGGATTGCTGGAGCATTCTAGGTGTTTTCTACTTTTGTTTATCATGTTTAAATTCAATTATAGTTGTTTAATTGCAAATATGTGGAACTAAATTCGTTTTGGCTAGAGGTTGATTCAAAGCCATGAACATATTTGTAATATGAATTGATTACCTTCAGTTGTGATTTCATGAGTTATGAATTCAATTTGCTTAACTGCTTGATTTATAACTTATTCTTGTATGTCGATTAAGGATGCATACTTAGTTTGCATGCATGAATTTGATGCTAGAATATAAGGGAGTTTCACCTAATCGTTATGAACTTATATTCACAAGTAGTGGAGGTTGCTAGTCACAATCGCATTAAGTGAATTCTTGGCAAGAGTATCATGCTGTTCATAGTTACGAATGCCTCGTCAATGCTTATAGTTTTCACAAAGTTTAATGATCTTTGATTGTATCTCTATTGTGTTGTTCACGTAGGGGACTTTTGAAGAATGTTTTGAATTGTTGTATGCGCTTTTCCGTCCAATTCAATAACTTCAGGAAAACTTGAAGGTTAAAAAAGTGCTATCACAGTTAACCTGGGGTGTTGAGTTTCATGGTTTATTGAAAGAACAACTGAAAATTGGTTTGTATGCAAGTGTGTCGTGTGGAGAAGAACCTTCTAGCTAGTCCATCTATCCATCAATTCACTTAGTTTTATGTCTTTGTTTAGAATCTGCAAGTTATTTACTTTGTGTTTTAATTTTCGTCAAAAACCAATCCCCCATCTTTAAGTTATATTAATTTAGCTAGAATCTGTTTAGATTTGTGTTTAGTTAATCTTTTGAGTTTATTTTCGTCCAAATCAGTCCCTAGTGTCTAATTTGGGTCAATTTGATTGTTTTGAGTTAATTTGAGTCAATCTAGTTTGTTTTGAGTCATTAAAGTTCAGTTAAGTGTCTTTAGCTTAATTTTGTGTGTTTTGAGTCTTGTTTAGTGTTTTTAAGTCAGTTTAGAGTAGATTAGCAATCCCTCTTAATCCCCGGCCTAGAACGATCCCTACTTACATCTATACTACAATTGTCAAATAGAGGGTTTAATTTGTGTGTTGTTTTGCAATGCATCAATGTCCTCCCTTAATGAAAATGTTCATAACAAAACTTATATAAAGTGGGTTGGAAATTGAATGAATAGGTGAGAATAACAACATTATCTCTTAATATCTAAATATCAAAACTGTCACTCTTATCATATTTTTATACCATATTTGTAGACTTCTTTAATAGAGATAGGACGCACTCGTTTTGGTGAGCCAGACCTTTATTAGCAAGGTAGTACAAATATAATATGAAAAATATTGTGAAATCCCGTCCCCGAAATTTCACTATTCATTACGTACTTTGTAATTTAAATTCGTATTTCACGTTTACGTTATTTTTCATTAGTTAACTTCATTTCTGTTAATTTTAGAAATTTAATCGATTAGTTGTCGTGTTTGAATTTTAGCTATTAATCTTTAAAATTTGTTGACCTTTCGAGGTCACAATCAATGTTTTCAAATAAATTTCGAAACCACGAACACATAGGCGAAAACCATTTGCGTGTTCAGATTACAACGGTATAGTTACGGACATTTAAAATCGTTTTACTAAACTTTAGTATTTTTTTTAAATTTGATTAAACTCCCGCAAGGAAGAAGACCAATTAGATTAGTGATTGTGGACCAATTAGACAAATGGCAAGAGGCCAATGAGGTATGTGTATTTGTGGACCAATCAGAAAATAGGGTGAGAAAGGCAGCAACCAATCGGAAATGAGGAGGAAAAAAAAAAGGGAGGGAAAGCCTTCAGCCTTCCCCCGACCCGTGCACCCGCACACCCAACTAAACCAATTTGGGCAAATTTCGCTATTTCTTCCGGCAAATCACCACCATACAACATCTACTACCTTTTCTTCAACCTTTCCTCTTCCATCTCCACCCAAATTTGAGGATTTTTAAGGTCCAATTCGTGTAGAACCCCACCACCACCCTTAATCAACTCTTCTTGGACCCAAGAACAAGACCCAACTGGTTGTAGGGGTGTTGGAACACCGAAGAAGTCGAATCGAAGCATACCCTATTTAGGGTTTCCGGCGGGTTTGTGTAAAATTGAGGTGTTTGCCGGCCAAATTAGCCTTTTTCACAGGCATGAAACTTGCTCTACTCATTGAGATCTACTTGCCTGTAAAATTTGGTAATTTTTAAAAGTAATTGAATTTTCCGGCGAGTCAGGACAGCCCGTGGCCAGTGGGCCAATACCCTGAGTTCATGTTTGATATTCGTATGACGTAATTTGATTGTTTGAACTTAGTTTCATTACGATACCTTACTTGATCAAAATATGAATCGACGACCTGACCGTTGGATTGTCACCAAATCTTAATGCGTGATATAACATAATATATGAAGACCATAGAAACTTACGAATTGGGAATCCGACATACAGATCTTCCCGAATTGAAATTGTAAGTTCGTAAAACAAAACGTTGACTGTCAATAGAAATTGTGATTGACGGAGATTCGACCGTCGGATCATAATGAAATTTTAGTATGTTGTTCTAGAAGCATAATGTGGGTCTTTGAAAGTTACGAATCTGAAATTCGATGCGCGGATCTTATGGATCAAATTACGTAGTGTTGTGGGCACCACCGTTGATCGAGAGTTGACTTTTGGTCAACATGTTTCGAATCGTTTTTAAAAATAAAATTAGTATTAATAGAAGCACAATAAGGCTATGCGGGCTTATTTCAGTGTGTGACTTTAATATATGTGATATGGTGATTACCTGATTCTTTATATTAATATCCTTTGTGGATATGACTTGGTTTCAAATGAGATTCTTTTATAATTGGTCATCGATCTATTTTATTAAATGTGAATTGATTCATGGATTAGTAATATTTGTGAAAAAGTGATTTGAATTGCTTATTGAAATGTTTGTTAAATTGAAGGTTAGTAAGAGACCATGACCCTGCTTGGTTAATCCGCGATAGGGGGTCATTATTGGTCATGCTTGGTTAATCTACGATAGGGGACCATATTATTTATAGATCGTGCTTGGTTAATCCGCGATAAGCGATCCTTACGGCCATACATATTTAGGAGTGATCATGCTTGGTTAATCCGCGATAGGAGGTCACTACCAACTTGGTTATCTTGGTTCTGCTTGGTTAATTCGCGATAGACAATCCCTATAACTTTAGTATGGCCACACACACTTAGAGGTGACTCTGCTTAGTTAATCTACGATAGGGGTCACTGCCTACTTGGTTACTGTAAGGGTGGCTCTGCTTGGTTAATCCGCAATAGGGGCCACTTCCTGTTTGGTTATTTATGTAGGCTTCGGCCGAACTGGAGTCCCTCTAGCCCTAGTTTTTAGTGTATTTATGAACGACGATTTTTGAGAATCTTGTGGACTGAATTAGAAAGACCATTGGATGCCTGGGTGACTCATTCGGAGTTTTCATTGACTTAGCTACGATTTCGTAAAAATATGATTTTATAATCAAGGTTTATAAACGATGATCGATGGTCTTTCTTTTAATGAATATCACATACTTGTATTATTGTCACTCACCCGAGCTTCACAGCTTATCCAAGTGTCTAATTTGCCCAGTGTGCCATCTCCATGATGTAGGCATTGATTATACATATGATAGGTCTGGATAGATTACAAGAATCAACTTGATATTTTGGTTTCGTTGAGTGGTTCGGAACCGGAGATTGTTGGATTTCGTTGAGTGGTCTGGAATCCTTGCTCTTACTCATTTCCATAAGGTTAGTCTAGAACCCTAGATTCGAGTGAATGGGAATTACCCCAATAGACCTTGTGAATATAAATTAGAATTATCGTGTTTATTACTCATAATTCAAGTAGGGAATTACGTAGAATTTCTTAATTAAATTCATGAAATGATATTGTAAACATGAAAATTTTCCGAAACAAGAAGAACACGTGTACAAAATATATTTGTATTAATGAATTTGGGTTACAATCTCTATTTGTTCCTCTGATTCGCTCTCCATAAGACTTTGATTTATGGGCTTGATCCAAGGGGCCGTTAAGGCTTGATCCTGGATGAGCAAAGGGAGTTTCTTCAAGGGCCGTTGGGCTTGATCTTGAAGTTGGGCGGGGTTTCTTCAAAGGGCCGTTGGTGGCTTGATCTTGAAGTTTGGCGGATGAACATTTCTTCAAGGGGCCGTTGGGGCTTGATCCTGAAGTTGGATGAACGTTGAACGATGAATGATCTTCAAGGGCTTTTGGGCTTGTTCTTGAAGTTGGATAAACGTTGAACGATGAACGATCTTCAAGGGTTTTTGAGTTGATTCTTAAAGAAACGGATGTGTGGATCAAATGGCCGTCGGGGCTTGATCTTGAAGAACGGATGAACGGATCTTCAATGGCCTTTGGGGCTTGATCTTGAAGGTGGATGAACAAAGCTTCAAGGGCTGTCGGGGCTTGATCTTGAAGGTGGATGAACGGATGAAAGATGAATGGATCTTCAAGGGCTTTTGGGCTTGATCTTGAAGAACAGTTGTGTTAATCCAAGGGCTGTCGGGGCTTGATCTTGGATGAAGAATCGGCACGTGACCAAAGTGCTTGTTGATTCTTTAAAGGTTTTGACGAAGTTTCTTCAAGGACCGTTAGGCTTGATCTCGAAGGTGGATGAGCGTTTCTTCAAGGGCCGTTGGGGCTTGATCTCGAAGAACGAAGAACGAAGAACGAACTTCAAGTGAATTATCTTCCAATTTAGGAGTAGAGAAATGTATTTGTGAATTGGTTATGAATTGGTCTTGATAGAGAAGCCTATTTATAGGCCTTGAGAATGAATCACTACCATCCATTTTTGTTGGTGAGAATGAATCACTACCATCCATTTTGTTGGTGAGAATGAATCACCACCATCCATTTTTGTTGGTGAGAATGAATCACTACCATCCATTTTTGTTGGTGAGAATGAATCACTACCATCCATTTTTTTGTTGGTGAAGTAAGTGGATGATGTAGATGAAATGAATGGAGGTCGTAATTTTGATGCTTTGATCAACATTTATTTCACCAAAATTTCGATGTTTACAGTTGTAGTCTTTAATGCATTGATCAACATTATTTCACCGAAATTTCGATGTCTACAAATGCCCCCACTTCAGGGCGCGTCGTATACATGTGTTTGTTACGTGTAGAAGATGCGTTTTGAAGTCCCTTAGTGAAGATGCCGATCCAAGAGCCGTCAAGGCTTGTTCTCAAATTGGTTTGGAAGTTTCTTCAAGGGCCGTCGGGGCTTGATTTGGAATTAATTTCTTCAGCTTTGCTAGCTTTGCTGGGGACGAATCGGCACGTGTATTTGTTGTGCTTGTTGACTTTCCACAGACTTCATCTTGAACTGGATTTGATTCAAGGGTGTTAGACACTTGATCTTGAATCGGGTTTGTGATTTTTTTAAGGGCTGTTGATGGCTTGATCTTGAAGGTTGATTCAAGAGTGTTGGACACTTGATCTTGAGTCGGGTCTTAATTTCTCCAAGAGTCGTTGAGGCTTGATCTTGAAGGTTGATTCAAGGGTGTTGGACACTTGATCTTGAATCGGATTTGTGATTTCTCCAAGGGCCGTTGAGACTTGATCTTGAAGGTTGATTCAAGGGTATTGGACACTTGATCTTGAATCGGGTCTTGATTTCTCCCAGGGGCCGTTGAGTTTTGATCTTGAAGGTTGATTCAAGGGTGTTGGACACTTGATCTTGAACCGAGCTTTCGATTTCTCCAAGGGCCATTGTGGCTTGATCTTAGAGGTTAATTCAAGGGTGGTGGGCACTTGATCTGGAATCGGGCTTGTGATTTCTTCGAGGGCCGTTGAGGCTTGATCTTGAAGGTTGTCGGACCACAAGCGGCTTCATATGGCAAGCGATCTTCGATTCAGTTAAGGATGAATCAGCATGTGTAGTTGTACGGCCCATGCTGCATTATTCTCTGCTTTGTTTCTTTTGCATGGCAGGCAGGCACGAGGTAGAGGTGTTGGTCTGTTTCTCTGTTTAATATTTTCAAGTGCCGACCGACCACTCTATTTCTCCTTGTCTCGCAAGCAAGAACAAGGGTAAAGGAAAAGCGTGCCATAAGATATCTTTACCTTCGACTCTGCTGATATGAGATACTTTTGCTTTTGAAGAAGTATATTTCCACAGGTTTATTCTTGAACTGGGCTAGAGGGTTTTCTTCTGCTAGACTTGCCAAAAGTCTGAGCTTACCCATTTATCTGGAGTTGAAGTTGATTCAAGGGTGGTGAACACTTGATCTTGAATCAGACTTGTGATTCCTTTAAGGGCCGTTGGTGGCTTGATCTTGAAGGTTGCCGGACCATGAGCAGCTTCATATGGCAAGCGATCTTCGCGAGCCGACTCAAGAATTTGAGGGTCAAAACAAGTCCATCAAATCCAGAGTATACTTTTGCTTTTGAAGAAATAGCGGACGGCCCGGCACATGCTTTGTTGTGCTTATCTCTACATACTTTAATGTATCATTTTCCTTGCTTTGTATGTTCCCCTTGCAGAAGCAGCATTTTCCCAGGTTTGTTTCCCACGCATGTGGCATCTTCTCTTGTAGTTTTTTGCCATGCACGAGTGGAATGCAAATTCTAGGTAAGCAATCAGGGAAGGTTTCCAAGCAGTCAGTTCTAGATCAGAAGTTTGATCTCAAGTTCTGACTGATTGCTCTCTTTCTTCTTGCCCTGCAGGTGAGAACAAGCATAAAGACAAGGACATGAGGAAAGCATGATATGAGATACTCTTGCTTTCGACCCTGATGATATGGGATACTCTTTCTTTGGTGTGACTTGTTTTGCAGAGGTATTTCAGGGGATGAGGAATACTAGGTATTTCAAGAGGCTTTGTTGGAAATGCATTCTCAAAGATAAGGATGAGCTTGGCATTTTTGCAGGTCTGCCTTACCATAGAGGACGAAGGCCGACAGATATAGGACTTTTCCCAATATCTGGTAGTGAGGCTGTTTGTTTACCCATGTCAGTGATAGCGGGTAATTTTGATTCACGCATTTCTTTAGACTCGTCCGTGACTTCTGCAAAACTGGGACAACACGTGAAGGGTGGCAACAAACCTCGATCTTTTAACAAGCAACTTTTGAATTTTGGAAGATAGTGCGAAGCCTCTTTGTTTTGTTTGTGACTTCGGCAAAGCTGAGATCACGTGTGCACAGTGCCGTCAATTTGATCCAGGGAATCCGGCTTTTGAAAAAGTGGCGCCTCTTCGATTCCTGAACGAGCGCCTCTTTGATTTCTGGGCAGGCAACTCTTCGATTTCTGAACAGGCAGCCTTGTTGCTTCTTCTTTTTATAGAGGCATTGATTGCTTCCCAAAGCACACTTGAGAATTGCTACTTGCAGAAGTTTCCCTCTTGTACCTTTGAGATCTTGATTTGTCTAACCCCTTCTTTTCTTCAAAACCTTCAGAAAATGTCTTGCCCATTTGACCGTCGTCTTGACTTGAACGTCGGGGAAGAGGCTGTGATGTCTTCTCCGAACAACGTATGACACCTATCATTTTTATCCCTGAATGGTCCTCTTACGGTTGGGGATTCGGTGATGAAGAATGATATAACAGTCATAGTGGTGGCTAGAAATCTTCTCACCCCTAGAGACAGCAGGGTGTTTTCCAAGCGATCCGATGAGCTGGTTGTCCAGGAATCCTTGGCCTTTAGCATCCAGTATGCAGGCTCTTTATCGAACATGGGCCAACGCCTTCTTGTTCGCACTCGCCAGGTTGAGTCACTGATGGCGGAGGCGGCAAGTCTTAAGCAGGAGGTCAAAGGGCTTAAGCATGAAAATAGGGAGTTACACATGCTTGCCAATAGCTACTCGACGAGCATGAAGAGGAAACTGGACCAGCTGCAAGAATCTGATAGTCGGATTCAAAGTGATCATCAAATGTTTATGGCTTTGTTCCAGAGGCATCTTTTGTCGTCGTCCTCTGGAGCTTTGCCAAGTGTTGAGGCTCCGGAAAATCAAACTCATGTGCCTCGTCTTTCTGCAGCTCCGCCAAGTAACGAGACTTCTCGTGACCGTCTTTGAAGAGTCCCTGCTTGTTTGCACATTTCTTTGTAATATTTTTTTCTTCTTTGGCATGTAAAATGTAAAATTTCAGAGAAATAAATAAAATGGCTTTATTTCACTCAATGATTTTTTTTATGTGGTGTTTTTGTTACCACATATTTTATTGATACATACATATATATATAATTTTTTTTTCTTTCCGTCCCTATCTTCACCAAGGTT
Organism: Crataegus laevigata; assembly: GCA_963580275.1. Taxonomy (NCBI): domain Eukaryota; kingdom Viridiplantae; phylum Streptophyta; class Magnoliopsida; order Rosales; family Rosaceae; genus Crataegus; species Crataegus laevigata. The sequence continues at coordinate 32,090,791 of OY756942.1, read as the reverse complement.
CTAAAAGACGCTAGGCGCTAGTCGGGCGGCAGGCTGGGGCCTAATGCCTAGGCGGCTAGGCGGGGTCTAGGCGGACTAGGCGGATTTAACTAAATCCTTTATATTTCGTATAAAGAAGTTTTTGTTTATACTTAAAATATATATAATTTCATCATAAACTACAAAATAGAATGACATATATATTATGAAGTATTTGAACATAATGAAAACATGGGGAACAAGCATATACTGTGTGCTCATTTAAGTATTCAACAAGTTTCTTACAATTTATTAAAAAAATAAAATCCAAAATGAAAGTTATCTATTTTTTGTCTAAGTAAGTCGCAACCTAGGCGGGTGCCTAGTGTCACGGGATGACTCTTTAAGCCTTCCACCCGTGCGGCACTTAGACTTGAATACCTCGATGAACAAGCTAAGTAAGCCTTCGAAGCCTCGCTTCCCCGGATCGAATCACTAAGAAAGCTAAGATAGCTTAGAGAATGCTAAGATCACTTAGAAGATGGGAGAAAGAAAGCTTTGTGTTGAAGCTTAAGAGAACTTTACAATTGCTTACAACTCTTGGATGGTTTGGCCAAATGGCCTTGCTTCCTATTTATAGGCCTAAGCCACCTCCTCAATGGAGGGTTCTAGAATTCCCTACTTACATCCAAAAATATCTAGCATAGTTCTAGATACAACTTGCCTAATCTAGATTGTTCTAGGTGAGGCTTAGATATGTACACTTGTGTGGAATGTTCCGGAATGCCCCAGATTATCTTGAACACTCCGCCATGTACTTGATTTTTCCGGGATGTTCCAGAAGCTTCCATAAAGACAAGGCTTTATGGGCTTAGACATATGATGTCTTGGGCGATTTCTTTGTTTTTAGTATGCGGCCCGTGACATCCTCCCCCACTTAAGCCGTCGACGTCCTCGTCGACTCTTGCCTTTCGAACGTCTCAATCAAGTCCTTATATTGCCATAAGGACGTCTCCTTCTCCCATGTTGCCTCGGAGTATGGTAGCCCCTTCCACTTGACAAAGTACTCCATGTGCTTTGGTTGTCTTGGCCGCACCACGACACGCTTGGCTTCAATGCTTTCCGCTTCTTTGTCAAATGCCTCCACCATCAAAGGGGGTGCTCGATGAGACTCCCCTCGGCTTGGTTCCTCATCGTCAGCATGATAAGGCTTCAAGTTGCTCACATGGAACACCGGGTGAAACTTGAGGCGGGGTGGGAGTTCCACAACATAAGCGGCTTTGCCAACTTTCTTGATGATAGGGAATGGTCCCTCATATTTCCGCAACAAGCTCTTGTGCAAGCCACGAGTGCTCTTGCGCTGAGACGCATTGAGCTTCACAAAGACTTGGTCGCCAGTTTGGAACTCCACATTCCTTCGCTTACGATCCGCCTATTTCTTCATCTTCTTTGAACCTTTCTCCAAATGAGCTCGAGCAAGTTCGTGGGCTAACTGCCACTCCCTAGCGGTTTTGAAAGCGGCTGGACTACTCCCCGTGTAGCCAGTCACGACCGTGTTCGGGGTCAAGGGTTGTTGCCCTATAGCCAACTCGAACGGACTTTTCCCCGTCGACTCCGAACGTTGCAAGTTATAAGAGAATTGGGCAACATCAAGTAACTTAGCCCAATCTTGTTGATTGGCACTAACATAGTGTTGCAAATAAGTCTCCAACAATGCATTAACCCGCTCCGTTTGTCCATCAGTTTGGGGATGAAAAGCTGTGGAGAAGTCTAACTTCGAGCCAAGTAGCTTGAAGAGCTCCTTCCAAAATCTGCCCGTGAAGCGAGCATCTCGATCACTGACTATGCTCTTCGGAACACCCCAATACTTCACCACGTGCTTTAGAAACAAGCGTGCAGCTACTTCGGCTGTGCACTCCACAGGTGTGGGTATGAAAGTGGCATACTTGGTGAATCTATCGACCACGACGAAGATAGATCCACATCCATCAGACTTGGGCAAATGTGTGATGAAATCCATGGTTAAACACTCCCATGGTCTTGATGGGGTGGGAAGTGGCTCCAATAGACCTCCTGGTTGCCTTTGTTCCCCTTTGTCTTGTTGGCACACAAGACAAGTCTTCACGTACGAATCTACGTCATCCCGCATTTGTGGCCAATAATAAGCATCGCTCACCAAAGCCAACGTGCGGTGAGTGCCAGGATGTCCTGCCCACATTGAGTCATGGCACTCCTTAAGGATTTCTTTCCTTAAGCTTCCCCACTTTGGGACGTAGATCCGCTTGCCCTTAGTGTATAGCAAGCCGTCCTCAAGCCAAAACCTTCTTGTCTTCCCATCCTTGACAAACTCCACAATGTTCTTGGCTTAGACGTCATGTGATAAACCTTCTCGGACACGGCCCAAGAGATGGCTTTGCGGCTTGAGTACCGTAGCCATTAACTCTGCTCGTCTACTTAGAGCATCGGCCACCACGTTCTCCTTTCCTTGCTTGTACTCTAGCTTGTAATCAAACTCTGCTAAGAACTCTTGCCACCTTGCTTGCTTAGGTGTGAGCTTTTGTTGGGTTTGAAAGTAGCTAGTGGCAACGTTGTCCGTCTTGATGATGAATGGGGTACCAAGCAAGTAATGCCTCCAAACTCTAAGGCAATGGACGATGGCGGTCATCTCCCTTTTCATGGGTCGTGTACCTCTTTCGGCATTGTTTAGCTTGCGACTTTCATAGGCTATCGGATGTCCTTCTTGCATCAACACTCCTCCTATGGCAAAGTCGGAAGCATCAGTGTGCAACTCGAATAGCTTGCTAAGGTCGGGCAACCTTAGTACAGGCTCCTCCATTAGGGTCTTCTTCAACCTCTCAAAGGCTTATTGACCCCGGTCCGTCCATTCCCATGCCATGTTCTTCTTAAGAAGGTCTGTTAAGGGTGCCGCTATGGCTGAATACCCTTTAATGAATCTCCGATAGTAGTTGGCTAGCCCCAGAAAGGATCGTAGTGTTGGTACCTTGGTCGGCGGTTCCCACTCTTGAATGGCCTTGATCTTGCCTTTTTCCATCATAAGTTTCCCCTCCTTTATCTTGTGGCCAAGAAATTCTACTTCTTTTGTGGCAAAGGAGCATTTCTCCTTCTTGACATAGAGTTCATGCTCCCGAAGGGTCTTGAACACTATGCGCAAGTGCTTGACATGCTCCTCCAATGTCTTGCTATAGACAACGATATCATCAATGTAAACCACGACAAACTTGTCAAGATAAGGATGGAATACCTTGTTCATCAATGTGCAGAATGTTGTGGGGGCATTGGTCAGACCAAATGGCATGACTTTATACTCGAACGATCCATATTTGGTCACCATCGCCGTCTTCGATTCGTCTCCAGGGGCTATCCTCACTTGGTAGTATCCCGAGCGAAGATCCAACTTTGTGAAGTACCTTGCTTCACCAAGTTGATCGAATAAGTCAGCGATCAACGGAAGTGGGTACTTGTTCTTGATGGTAATCTTGTTCAATGCTCTATAGTCGATGCACAACCTTAGGCTACATTCCTTCTTACGTTGGAACAAGACGGGTGCACCATATGGGGACTTGGATGGTTGGATGAAGCCAGCATCAAGTAGCTCGTTGAGTTGCTTCCTCAATTCCTCCAACTCAGGTGGCGACATCCTATAAGGTGATTTGGAGGGAGGCTTAGCACCAGGCTCCAACTCGATCGCATGGTCGACCTCTCTCCTTGGTGGCAACTTCTTTGGCAGTTCCTTAGGCATCACGTCCGCAAACTCCACAAGGACTGCTTCCACTTGTTTCGGCAAAGGCCCGTGCTTCTCCTCCCCTTCATTCAACATTAGGGTTGCAAGAAATGTGGCCTCGCCTTTCTTCCAAGGCTTGGCAAATTGAATTGCCGACAAGTGCTGGGTACCCTTCTTGGCTTGCCTTTCCAATGGCACCAGGCACGGTTGTCTTCCGTCGGCTAGGATACAGAAGATATTGTAGAAGGGAATGGGAAAGGCTCGTACCTTGTCCATGAACTCTAACCCAATGACTACGCCATAGTCGTCCATCTTGACTACGGTGAAGTCGATCTTTCCCTTCCATGCGCCAATGTCTACTTGTACATCGCGCGCAATTCCAACAATGGGGGTGGCAGGGGAATTTACCGTCTTCACGCTGCCAGGCTCCTTCGTGACTCGGAGGCCAAGCCTTGTGGCTTCCTCCGACGTCATGAAGTTGTGGGTTGCTCCCATATCCACCAACACACGCGTCGTCTTGTCACCAGTCTTGACGTTGACGAACAATGATCCTCCCCCAACTTGCCTGCCATGGTGTTGAGAGCGCCAAGGAGCTCATCTCGTAGCCCTTCCACCAAGCCACGCAGTTCATCCTTACCATTGTCCATCATGGTTTGGATTTCCTCCTTGTCGACAATGTCCTCATCAAGTCGAGTATCGAACTCGAGTATGGCTCGTTCCACCTTCTCGAGTCGCTTTTCCATGGTCTCCATCGATGCTTGCAAGTCCTTTAACTTTGGCTTGCTCTTGGCAACGTCTTGGACCTCGGCAGTACGCTCCCTTACCTCAGAGATTCCAGACACCATCTCTCCACTTGCCATATCTTACTTTCCTTCAAGTGATTCACGAACAAGGCTCTGATACCAACTGTCACGGGATGACTCTTTAAGCCTTCCGCCCGTGCGGCACTTAGACTTGAATACCTCGATGAACAAGCTAAGTAAGCCTTCGAAGCCTCGCTTCCCCGGATCGAATCACTAAGAAAGCTAAGATAGCTTAGAGAATGCTAAGATCACTTAGAAGATGGGAGAAAGAAAGCTTTGTATTGAAGCTTAAGAGAACTTTACAATTGCTTACAACTCTTGGATGGTTTGGCCAAATGGCCTTGCTTCCTATTTATAGGCCTAAGCCACCTCCTCAATGGAGGGTTCTAGAATTCCCTACTTACATCCAAAAATATCTAGCATAGTTCTAGATACAACTTGCCTAATCTAGATTGTTCTAGGTGAGGCTTAGATATGTACACTTGTGTGGAATGTTCCGGAATGCCCCAGATTATCTTGAACACTCCGCCATGTACTTGATTTTTCTGGGATGTTCCAGAAGCTTCCATAAAGACAAGGCTTTATGGGCTTAGACATATGATGTCTTGGGCGATTTCTTTGTTTTTAGTATGCGGCCCGTGACACTAGGCAGGTTTGGGCGGGCTAGATGGGTGCCTAGGCGGTCTAGGCGCCCTTTCTTAATTTTCAAACGCCTAGGCATTAATCGGGGCGGTGGTCAGGGGCCTAGCACTTAGGCGGGGATTTTTAGAACAGTGATATTCACCAAAGGAATTTTTTTTATTTTATATATATATATATATTTTTCTAATACATAATAACATATGTATATTTTTTTTTCTTTTCTAAATACATAACAACAACATATGTATTTTTTTTGTAATGAAATAAAACATTTTTTTTATGTGACTGAACTCGAAATTGAATGCTCGAGCTGCCTACGTACCCTTCCAAAGAAAAAGATCAAGTCAAAATGTAGTTCAAATACATACATTTTTTTTGTATTTTCTTTTGGTGCCGTTTGTAGTTTTAACTCATGCAGACCAGGAGCGTTGATGTTGCCTTTTAGACTCGTGCGAACGAGGAGCGTTGATGTTGCCTTTTATGCTCGTGCAGATCAGAAGCCTTGATGTTGCCTTTTATGCTCGTGCAAACCAGGAGCGTTGGTGTTGCCTTTTATGCTCGTACAGACCAGGAGCGCTGATGTGTTGCCTTTTATGCTCGTGCAAGCGATGAGCCTTGATGTTGCCTTTTATGCTCATGCAGACCAGGAGCCTTGATGTTGCCTTTTATGCTCGTGCCAGGATCGTTGTGCCATGCAGTTTGGGCTCATGTCGGCGATGAGCTTTGTGTCTTGCAGTTTAGACTCTTGCAGATAAGAAGCTTTGTGTCTTGCAGTTTAGGCTTTTGGAGACAAGGAGTAGTCCCCCATCGGATTTGTCAAGCTATTTTGGAGAAGCGTTCCTCAATCTTCATAGCAAGGAATTTTGACTGGGTGTTTGAAGAAGTCTTCCGGGAGGAAATAGCGCATCGTGATGAGGATGGGCGATCTTTGTGTTGAATTTTCATCATCCTCAACAATTTTCGACTGCTTTAGAGGTTGACAAAAGCTGCTTTGCCCCCTTTCCGGTTGGCGAACTTGTGGTGGAAGTGTAGGCTTCATGCGCCATTTCTTTGGAGCAACATGAATCCATCATTCAGCTTTGCTTGATTCGGAGCATGCCCCCAGCAGTGGCGATGAATACTTCGAATCGAATGTACCGGAAGTGACGATGGTATAGTTTGACTTTGCTACATTGTCAAGATCCAGCTCGATGATTCCTTGCTGAGCCAGCCTCATGATGAGATCTTTCAGCACGAAGCATTTTTCTGTTGGATGACTGATGAAGCAGTGGTACTTGCAGTACTTTGGGTTATCGGTGCGATTTATTTCTTCCGGCCATCGGCATTCGGGTAAATCGATCACATTCTTCTCCAACAAGTCTTCCAGCATTGCGGCCACGTCGGAGTCTGGAAAATGATACGTCTTCTGCTTTAGTTCCCTCAAGGTGTTTTTGTACCTGTCTTGGGTGTGAGAATGCTCTCATCTCTTTATCTCCCTCGTTTTGCACTTGGTCGAGATTTTGATGGGCGCAGATGAGATTTTGACGGCAAAAGCTTCTTTGGCGGGCTTCTTCCCAGTCTCGTCCACCTTCGAAGCAAACACTTTTTCTTGAAGTTGGTGGTTGGCTCCTTTTTTCTATGGTTGGCGATGCTCAATTCCATGTCATGGGCACGAGTTGCTAGCTATTCGAAAGTTTGCGGTTTAATTCCTTGAAGGATGTAGTGCAATCCCCATTACATGCCTTGGATGCACATTTCGATCGAAGAGCGCTCCAATAGTCTATCTTTGCAGTCGAGGCTAAGGGTGCAACATCAGTTGATGTAGTCAACAACTGGCTCATCTTTCCACTGCTTTGTGCTTGTCAGCTCTAGCATGCTGACTATGCAACGGGTGCTGTAGAAGCGGTTGAGGAATTCGCGCTATAATTGCTCCCAGCTGTTGATGGATTCAGGCTCGAGATCGGTGTACCAATCAAATGCGTTACCTTTCAGCGAGCGCACGAACTGCTTGGCAAGGTAGTCCCCTTTAGTGCCCACGTTGTTGCAAGTTTCAACGAAGTGGGCGACGTGTTGTTTCAGGTTCCCCATTCCATCGAACTGCATGAATTTAGGTGGTTGATAGCCCATTGGCATCTCCAAGGCATCAATCTTCTTGGAGTAAGGCTTCGAGTACAACCCGGAGGTATTTGAGCTCCCTTGGTACTGTGCCTTGACGGTGTTGGTGATCATCTCCTGCAACTGCTTGATGGAGAAAGATCCCATGAGCGCCGCTGCTTGGTCTGGCCCCGACTTTTCTTCAGCTTTCTCCACCGGAGGCTCTTCTTCTTCATAGCCACCTTTCTTGGAGCCAGAGCCGGATCATTCATCATGACGTGCCCCCAATTTGCTCACGAGCATAGCGATCTTCAAATCTTTTTCTTCGAGGGTCTTCGTTATCATTGCAAACATCTCCTTCATCTGAATCAGCTGTTCTTCGATGGAGGTGGCGTCGATGACTTATTCCTTGTCGGAAGCCATTGTGCTTGAAGTGTGCTTTGAACGGAGAAAGAGATGAGAGGTAGAGAAGGTCCTACTAAGCGTGCCAAATTGGTAAACACGAAAATTTCCCGAAACAAGAAGAACACGTGTACAAAATATATTTGTATTAATGAATTTGGGTTACAATCTCTATTTGTTCCTCTGATTCGATCTCCGTAAGACTTTAATTTATGGGCTTGATCCAAGGGGCTGTTAAGGCTTGGTCCTGGATGAGCAGAGAGAGTTTCTTCAAGAGCCGTTAGGCTTGATCTTAAAGTTTGGCGGAAGTTTCTTCAAGGGCCTTTTGGGCTTGATCTTGAAGTTGGGCGAGGTTTCTTCAAAGGGCCGTTGGTGGCTTGATCTTGAAGTTTAGCGAATGAACGTTTCTTCAAGGGGCCGTTGGTGCTTAATCCTGAAGTTGGATGAACGTTGAACGATGAACGATCTTCAAAGGCTTTTGGGCTAGTTCTTGAAGTTGGATAAACGTTGAACGATGAACGATCTTCAAGGGCTTTTGGGCTTGATTCTTGAAGAAACGGATGTGTGGATCAAATGGCCGTCGGGGCTTGATCTTGAAGGTGGATGAACAGAGCTTCAAGGGCCGTCGGGGCTTGATCTTGAAGGTGGATGAACGGATGAAAGATGAATGGATCTTCAAGGGCTTTTGGGCTTGATCTTGAAGAACAGTTGTGTTAATCCAAGGGCCGTCGGGGCTTGATCTTGGATGAAGAATCGGCACGTGACCAAAGTGCTTGTTGATTCTTCAAAGGTTTTGGCGAAGTTTCTTCAAGGGCCGTTGGGCTTGATCTCGAAGGTGGATGAGCGTTTTTTCAAGGGCCATTGGGGCTTGATCTCGAAGAACGAAGAACGAAGAACAAACTTCAAGTGAATTCTCTTCCAATTTGGGAATAGAGAAATGTATTTGTGAATTAGTTATGAATTGGTCTTGATGGAGAAGCCTATTTATAGGCCTTGAGAATGAATCACTACCATCCATTTTGTTGGTGAGAATGAATCACCACCATCCATTTTTGTTGGTGAGAATAAATCACTACCATCCATTTTTGTTGGTGAGAATGAATCACTACCATCCATTTTTTTGTTGGTGAAGTAAGTGGATGATGTAGATGAAATGAATGGAGGTTGTAATTTTGATGCTTTGATCAACATTTATTTCACCAAAATTTCGATGTTTACAGTTGTAGTCTTTAATGCATTGATCAACATTTATTTCACCAAAATTTTGATGTCTACAGATATGTTTTCACATTAATTGATTAATGTAGTTAAATGCTAAGATTTTACATCTTTGAGTCATGAATTGTTTAATTGGCGGGATGGTGGAATGATGTGGGATATGATTGTTATTATTATGATTAAACTCGTTGCTCAATGTGGCATGAGAATAATAATGTGCTTTGTTGGTTTTTTGATATGTTACATGTTGTGGATTAAGGTTTCATGTTGAAAACATAGTGATTTATATGATGGGTGAAGTGGAAATGTTGATTGTCATATTGGATTGTTATGTAGCTTTGAATCTAGTAATTCCATACTTGTCAAGTTCTAATGATTGATTAAGGAATGGTATGTCTTCCAAACCTTGAATGAACTGTGATAAATGTCGATATGTAGTGAATGACGAACTACGAATGGCTTGATCCCTTTTTAGGGTACGTAAACAGTCTAACGAGGAAGTTAGATGCAACTATAAAATGTACGACAAATGTTATGAAATTTGATTCTTGATTTATGCTTAGTACATATTCCGGAGCTGAGTATGTTAGTTATACGGGTTTCTGGTGACGTCACGTGTCGATCCTGGATGTATGTTGGGATCAGGGCGTGACAAATATAGTAATTGCAAAATTATTCCTAAATATTCATCATTGAGAACTGAGAATTAATATAGTCTTAAACTGTACATAAGGCTCCTAACACGTGAAAGTATAAAGGAGATAAACAAGAGGAAAAGTGCTTATAAAGGAAAAACAAGTGGGAGAGTGCAAAATAACTATTTTTGGGCAATAACAATTTCCTTAGTTATATGTTAAATCAATTTTGTACTTTAAAAAAATTAATTTTGTAATTATTTTTTATTTTTTATCGTTGAACCTCATTGTGTCTCGGTTCAAATTCTTTCTAATAAAGATTAGTGTATATCAACTATAATAAAATAAAATAAAAATAATTTATTATGTAGAGATGATATTGAAAAGGTGATTTTTTTTTTTTAACAAACGATATTATCGTTATTAAGGAAACAGGAGCTTAGTCTCATGATGGGCAAGCAATAAAGTGATTCAAATTTACATTTGGCTAAAATTAAATTTAAAACCTCTTACTTATAAATAAAAAAAAATATTATTAAATCGTAGGACTAAATGGCATATTTAAAAAGGTGACTTGAAAATACAAAGAAAAGTATAAAGAGGAAGGGATCTAGCTTTATGTTTCCTCCGTGTCTCTTTTTTCTACATGTTAACTTCTCTAGTAAGGTTGAGCATCCATTTTCCAACCCCAACACCTGAGCCACTCCCAACCATCACCGCGGTGCCCACTCCTCCACCACCACCTCCTCCTCCTCCTCTCTCCGATCTCCCCGAAAACCAGTTACGAAAATCCTAAAAACAAGTAAGTTCCGTTCTTCCATGAATTTGTATTTTATTGCCTTTGAAATCGATGAATATTAAGTAATTTAGTTACATTCATCGTTTTTGAAAATTATAAAAATTAGTTTCAAATCGATTATTAAGTAATTTAGCTGCTACCTGACTAGCTAGTAGCGCATGAGACTAGGCTCTGGCATACTTACTGACTGGTTCTTTGTAAATTTTGCTAATTTGCCTCAGAATCTGCAGCTTGTCTGACTAAATTGTTCCAGTATTAAGTTCAATAGTTAGCAAATGGAAGAAGGTTCGATGGAAATTCCAACTGCATCAACATATGATAAAAAACAAGATAAAACTCCAATGAATTTGGGTGATAAGGGAGAAACAAGTAATCCGTTGGAGGATCGGATTAGTCAACTGCCGGACGCGATTCTGGTTGACATCATTTCCCCGTTGAGGATTAAGGAAGTAGCAAGGACTAGTGTCCTCTCTAAGAGGTGGAGATATTTGTGGACACATGTTACACGTCTCAACTTTGATCATCATGATGGTGAACATCCACGTACCTCCACAAGGACCACAACAGTTAATCGGTCAGAGAGACGTCGTCTAGAAGAAGCGACCAACAGAAGACAACGAATCCTGCAATCGCACCAGGGTTTAACACCTTTAAACTTAGGCGAATGCAGAGGTGGTGCTTCCTCAGTGGGTTCCGGTTCAAGATCTAGGCACCCCGATGGGATTCCAAGACTAATTCGCCCACCATCACCACCACCGTGTACGGTGGTGACTAAAGTGCTGCAATCGCATCAGGGTCCAACCGTAGATGGAGTCAGAATTTGTGGATCTTGTTATAGCTCGGATAATGTCGATGATTTTATCGAATTTGCAATTCAAAAGAAAGTTCAAAGGCTTGAGATAGACAAATCGAAAGAAAAAGACACCAAGTCTTGGGAGAAGCCTTTCAACAACCCTTTAGGTGTTTCACGCATTAAGTCCCTTAGACACCTCTCTTTGAAGTACATACCTATAACTGATGAAGTTGTTGGGCTGGTTCTATCCGAATGTCAACTTCTTGAACACCTCAGTATTAATGAATCAAGGGATCTTTATGCTGTGAAAGCAGTTGGTTCATCACTCCGGTTGAAGTTCCTACAAATAAGTCATTGCGGTGGCATAGTCAGAATTGATATTTCTGCCCCTAATCTTGTGTCATTTATATATGGCGGACGAAATGTGTATAGAAGAGGAATTGTTTTGAAACATGCACCCAAGCTCGTCAACGTATCTCTCTCAGAAGACGAACCTGCTAATATTACCAAACATCTTCTGTCGATATCAGCCCGACTTTCATACCTACAGACTCTCAACCTGTGGATGAATCCGAGAGGGGTTAGACTCTCAACCTGTTATTTACTTTAAAATTTTCCTAGCTTCTTGCACTTGTTGGTTGATCATTTTCAAGTTTTTTATGTTCCTGTCTTTCAGACAAATGTTATGCTCCCACAATTTCCCGAATTAACTAGTCTCAAAGACTTGTCGTTGACTGTACATGCCAAAAATTATTGGCCAAGTCTCCTGGATATGACTTCCTTGTTAGAGCAATCTCCCTTCTTGCAGAGATTAACATTCCAGGTAAATTCAATATATCTGTAACATGGTTTTTAGAAGTCATATGTTGATCCTCTACTTTTCAAATATATTAACGTGGTCATCAACATTGTATTATTGATAATTCCGTTCCTCCTAGAAATCGCAAAAGCATGGAATTTAAAATGATGTTGTGATGCATGGAATTTAAAATGATGAATTTAATGTTCATTTGGAATTTTTGAAGTTTTTATCTGTTTTTTTATTTTTTGCATATAGTTGAAATTAGTGTTCATTGAACAACCGAGTGGAAATTAAAAGCAACAGGAAAGCGTATTTTTTACCACTTGTGATATTTTTTTTTTCATTACCGCATGAAACTTCTACTTGTTTTGAACTTTCGATACGAACGATAGTGGGGAGGAGAAACCAAACTCGAGACCTCGGGTATGAGGATGGATTCTCCTAACCAACTAAACTACAAGTCATTTTCTCAAACTTCTGCGTGTTGAAGTAACTTGTCATTAGAAGATTAATGTGAATCTGGTATGCTCCTCTTGCAGTTACAATGGGGATATGGTCGCAAGGGTTATACGAGAAATATGCAGGAGATTAAAAGATGTCCTCATCAATGCCTTAAGGTGGTGAGATTTTCCGGGTTCATTGGGATGGGCGGGTCAATTATCGATACGGAGTTTGCCTTGTATCTGGTGGAAAATGCTGTGGCACTTGAAAAGTTTATCATAGAACTTGAAAAGGTCGAATTAGATTATATACTGCCAGAGTTTGCTACAACGGAGGAGAAATTAGAAGCAACAAAGGAGCATGCTTCGCAGCTAATTGGAACACAACTACCACCAGGAGCTGAGTTGTTTATCATATGAGTCCTTTCATTTATCTGTTTTTGCAGCATACTTGAAGCTCTTTTTAGTCTGCAACATTTGTATAATTCGCAGTTTGCAAGTTTGCAGTTACTGATCATGTAATGTTTTAAGGGTATCGATGGATTAGTTTTGAGTTGGGTATGACCTTGGTTTCTTGATGTCTGTTTTCCCATATTTATTTTATAATTTTGACATTTTTCTGAAGAGTGCTGTTAGATTTACCTAAATAACACAAGTGTTACAGCAAAGATGAGTTATAACCCATGTTGACGAGTTGAGGGTAGACTGAATTGTTTTTCAACTCGTTTGACTTTTCCACTTTCCAGCAACTACTATGGTCAAGCAGGCAAGGACTCGGTTGCGTTGTATCATTCAACACCGCTATATGGTTTTGGATGGCTCCACAGGGAAACAAGCCATCAAGCCATCAAGCCATGATGTCATCACTGGTAGGTGGAGTCCATCTAGTGCAGACAGATCAGCGGGTCGGGTTCCCGGGTATGGAGTGATCACCAACATCATCAACGGAGGGCTTGAATGCGGGAAGAGACAGGATGCTAGGGTTGCTAGTCGGGTCGGGTTACTGTCAGATTTTGGGAGTGAGTCCGGGGGATAACTTGGATTGTTACAATCAAAGGTCTTTTGCCTAAAAAAAAATATGCTAAAGTAAAGTTTAGTCTTCGAGATGTTGTCATAAGACAATAATCCCATCCTATGTACTAAAAAAAATGCAATAATCCTATGTAATAAAGAAATTTCTCGTTTATACTGTAAGTTAGTTGTTTTAGTTATGATATGAGAATGAGAGAATCGAACACGAAAACTTAGTTGTTGTTGTTGTTGTTGCAATGGTAAATCACTTAGTATTATACTACTACTAAGAAACTTACTTGGTTTATAAAGTTACAGGCGGAATCATGTACACCTTGTTTATAAAGTTACAATGGATGGTACCTTGCAATTACCTTAAATTCCTTTTGACTAAATAGAAATGAGCATTAGTTAGAGAGGATATAAATTGACAGGCATAATTGACGGAAAAAACAATGTATGGCCTTGTAAAAGAAAGACTTTGTAAAGCTCCAACTAAGCTCCAAAACATTGTGGGATCAGTCAATGGAGTACCTTCATCCTTAAGTAATTGTGTGTGGGGTTTACAAGGAGTAAGATATGGTTTACAAGATTCCCTTCTAGTTTTTCAACAAATCGTTCATATACTTTGACTGAGAAATGAAGATATTACTAGTGTTGTCTGATGTTATTGTTGATGTGAACTTTTTGACATATTGTAGAGCTAAAAATAGTCTCAAATTTTCTGGAGGCGACACGTGGGCTTTTAGCAAAAAAAGACAAGACTGCCCTTATTAAGCTTAGCATCCTAAGACATGGATGCAGCAGACTACGACTGCTTAGAGCTCCACTGCACCTGGAAAATGTCAAAGGTATTTCATGATAGGATTATCCTTAAATCCTAGCATTAATACAGTCTCAATTGAATTCTATCAAGTAAGTAATCCCAATTATATTTAATTAGAGATAATTACCTTTAATTCCAAGATATTATTTACACAATATCCAGGGAATATTCTCACCAAATCCTACCCTAATGGCCGGCCATCTCATCTATAAATACCCCATTTCTCCACAAAAAATGGGTAAGGTTTTCTATATACAGAAAACCTTAAACACTTACTCTTTTCACTGAGACTAACTTAGGGCTCGTTTGGATGTGTTTTTAAAATGACTGAAAACGCTTTTAGAGAAAATACTTTTGGATTTCAAAAGCACTTTAAGTACTTTTCCAGGATTTACTTGCGTTTTTACTAAAGATTGGTTCTAAAAACATTTTCACCAAAAGCACTTTAAGTCATTTTAAAAGCACATCCAAACGAGCTCTTAGGTCTTGGAAATCTATTGGCCAAAATCCCCCCCCCCAACCCAATCGTAGGTGAGTGAGGTATTTGATTTTTTTTTTTTTTATCAAATGTGTTGATTGTTTTGCAGGTGCATTTTCGTTAAGACTGAAAATAGAGAAAATTTGCATTGACACATGTTAAAGGTCTTTGTTTTCATATTTATTTTAGAATTTTAAGGATTTTCTTACATGTCTTATTTTTCGCACATGTCCTCCCTTAATGAAAATTTTCAAAACAAAATTTATCTAAAGTGGGTCGAAAATTTGAATGAATAGGTGAGAATAACAACCATTCACTTTGAATATCTAAATATCAAAACTGCTACTATTGTCATAGTTTTATATCATATTTGTTGTGACATCCCACATCGTCGAGGGGAATGATCCTTAAATGTATATTTCCATCCCTACCTAGCACGAGGCCTTTTGGGAACTCACTGGCTTCGGGTTCCGTAGGAACTCCGAAGTTAAGCGAGAAGGGGGCTAGAGCAATCCCAGGATGGGTGACCTCCTGGGAAGTTGCTCGTGAGTTTCCAGAAACAAAACCGTGAAGGCGTGGTCGGGGCCCAAAGCAGACAATATCGTGCTACGGTGGTGGAGCGGGCCCGGGAGGTGGCTGCGCCCGGGCCGGGATGTGACATTTGTACTCTTATTTAATAGAGATAAAACGCACTTGTGTTGGTGTGTCTTATCTTTATTAGGAGATAATAAAAATATAATATGAAAAATGTAATAATTGCATAATTATTCCTAAATATATAGTCTTAAACTATACCTAAGGCTCTGAACATGTGAAAACATAAAGGAGATAAACAAGAGGAAAAGTGCTTATAAAGGAAAAACAAGTGGGAGAGTGCAAAATAACTATTTTTGGGCAATAACAACGTACTTAGTTATGTGTTAAATCAATTTTGTAATTATTCATTATTTTTTTCGTCTCATTGTGTCACGGTTTAAATTCTCTTTGATAACGATTAGTGTATATCAATTATAATAAATAAAATAAAAATAATTTATAATGTAGAGATGATATTTAAGGGTGATTTTTTTTTGTACAAACGATATTATCGTCACTAAGAAAAAGAGAGCTTAGCCTCATAATGAGCTAGCAATACAGTGGTTTAAATTCATTATTGACGAGAATCGAACTTAAAATCTCTTACACTATGTTTGGATGAATAAATTTAAGATTATTAAGGAATTTTAAAATGACGGAAATTGAATTGACGGAATTTTATTTTATAGAATTTGTGAATTTTCTTGTTTGGTTAACCTAAAAGAACAATGGAATTGAATATGGAATTTGTTATTTTTAAGCTCTCAATCATAGAAATTGGGAAATGACACCTATTTACATGGAATTTAAACTTGGGAATTGGAGGTCTCAAATTCCAAGTTTTTTTCCACGCGGAAATTCTAAATTCATATGTTTATGAATCCAAACAAGGGAATTGGTGTATGTCATTTTACAAATTCTGACTTTTATTCAAATTTCAAGTATATTTTCCTCATCCAAACATAGTGTTACTTACAAACGAAGAGAAATACTATTTAACGAAAATAAAAAAGAGACTCGAAGGTACAAAGAAAAGTATAAAGAGGAAGGTATATAGCTTTATGTTTCCTCCATGTCTCTTTTTTCTACACGTTAACTTCTCTAGTAAGCTCGAGTATCCATTTTCCAACCCCAACACTCCCCACATTTCCGGCTGTCCACGTTGGCCAATCATCACCTGAGCCACTCCCAACCCTCACCGCGGTGCCCACCCCTCCACCACCACCACCTCCTCCTCCTCTCTCCGATCTCCTCGAAAACGAGTTAGGAAATCCTAAAACCAAGTAAGTTCCCTTCTTCCTCGCTCTCTCCGATTTAACATTATCTAGCTTATTTGATATCTTCCATGAATTTATATTTTATCGCCTTTGAAATCGACGAATATTAAGTAATTTAGTTACATTCATCGTTTTTGAAAATTATAAAAATTAGTTTCAAATCGATTATTAAGTAATTCAGCTGCTAAACTGACTAGCTAGTAGCTAGCATGAGACTCTAGGCTCTGGCATACTTACTTACTGACTGGTTCTTTGTAAATTTTGCTAATTTGCCTCAGAATCTGCAGCTTATCTGACTAAATTGTTCCAGTATTAAGTTCAATAGTTAGCAAATGGAAGAAGGTTCGATGGAAATTCCAACTGCATCAACATATGATAAAAAAACAAGATAAAACTCCAATGAATTTGGGTGATAAGGGAGAAACAAGTAATCCGTTGGAGGATCGGATTAGTCAACTGCCGGACGCGATTCTGGTTGACATCATTTCCCCGTTGAGGATTAAGGAAGTAGCAAGGACTAGTGTCCTCTCTAAGAGGTGGAGATATTTGTGGACACATGTTACACGTCTCAACTTTGATCATCATGATGGTGAACATCCACGTACCTCCACAAGGACCACAACAGTTAATCGGTCAGAGAGACGTCGTCTAGAAGAAGCGACCAACAGAAGACAACGAATCCTGCAATCGTGCCAGGGTTTAACACCTTTAAACTTAGGCGAATGCAGACGTGGTGCTTCTTCAGCGGGTTCCGGTTCAAGATCTAGGCACCCCGATGGGATTCCAAGACTAATTCGCCCACCATCACCACCACCGTGTACGGTGGTGACTAAAGTCCTGCAATCGCATCAGGGTCCAACCGTAGATGGAATCAGAATTTGTGGGTCTTGTTATAGCCCGGATCATGTTGATAATGTTATCGAATTTGCAGTTCAAAAGAAAGTTCAAAGGCTTGAGATAGAGAAATCGAAAGAAAAAGACGCCAAGTTTTGGGAGAAGCCATTCAAAAACCCTTTCGGTGTTCCACGCATTAATTCCCTTAGACACCTGTCTTTGAAGTACATAAGTATAAGCGATAAAGTTGTTGGGCTGGTTCTATCCGACTGTCAACTTCTTGAACACCTCAGTATTTATGACTCAAGCAATCTTTGTGTTGTGAAAGCAGTTGGTTCATCACTCCGGTTGAAGTTCCTACGAGTAAGTTGTTGCCGTAGCTTAGTCAGAGTTGAGATTTCTGCCCCTAATCTTGTGTCATTTATATATGACGGTCCAAATATGTATAGAAGAGGAATTGTCTTGAAACATGCACCCAAGCTTGTCAACGTATCTCTTTCAGAAGACGAACCTGCTAATATTACCAAAGATCTTGTGTCGATTACCAGAGATCTTCTGTCGATATCAGCTCGATTTTCATATCTACAGACTCTCAACCTGTCGATGAATATGACAAGATGGGTTAGACTCTCAACCTTGTTTACTTTAAAATTTTCCTAGCTTCTTATACTTGTTGGCTGATCATTTTCAAGTTTTTTGTGTTCCTGTTTTTCAGACAAATGTTATGCTCCCGCAATTTCCAGACTTAACTAGTCTCAAAGACTTGTCGTTGACTATACATGCCCAAAATAATGGGCGAAGTCTCCTGGATTTGACTTCCTTGTTAGAGCAATCTCCTTTCTTGCAGAGATTAACATTGAAGGTAAAAATCAATATATCTGTTAGAGTGGTTTTTATCATCGCAAAGCGTCTATCACATTTTTACAAGTCATCTTTTGATCCTCTACTTTTCAAATAGATTAATGTGGTTATCAACCTTGTATTACTGATAATTCCGTTGTTCATAGAAAGGGAAAGTTCATTTCATCAGTATAGTTTACAAGTAGAGTTTTAGAAAGGGAAGGGCCATTTGATGATTTGAGATTGTAATAAGTGAAAGTGTTCAATTTTTTTTCTTTACTGAATTAAACTTCTGCTTGTTTTGAACTTTTGATACAAGCGATAGTGGGGAGGGGAAACGAAACTCGAGACCTTGGGTATGAGGGTGGATGCTGTTAACCAACTAAACTACAAGCCATTTTTCTCAAACTTTTGCATGTTGAAGTAACTTGTCATGAGAAGATTAAAATGATTGTGGTATGCCCCTCTTGCAGATACAATGGGGATCTGCTTGCAAGGGTTACACGAGAAACATGCAGGAGATTAAAAGAAGTCCTCATCAATGCCTTAAGGACGTGAGATTTTCAGGGTTCATTGGGATGGGCGGGTCAACTATCGATACGGAGTTTGCCATGTACCTGTTGGAAAATGCTGTAGTGCTTGAAAAGTTTATCATAGAACTTGAAAAGGTCGAATTATGTAGATGGCACAATATACTGACACCGGTTGCTACACCGGAGGAGATATTAGAAGCAACGAGGGAGTATGCTTGGCAGCTAATTGGAACACAACTACCACCAGGAGCCGAGTTGGTTATCATATAAGCCCCTTCATTTACCTGTTTTTGCAGCATACTTGAAGCTCTTTTTAGTCTGCAACATTGTATAATTCGCAGTTTGCAAGTTTGTAATTACTGATCATGTAATCTATTAAGCTTACGAGTTGGGCATGATCTTGGTTTGTTGATGTCTTTTTACCCATATTTATTTTGTAATTTTGACATTTTGTGAAGAGCGCTCCTAGATTTACCTACATGTCATATTTGTACGCCCGTTCTTCCTTGATGAAAATGTTTATAGCAAATTTTATGCAAGGTAGGTCGAGTGGGAAAATATGATAACTCTAGTCTAAAATAGTGCATGAAATTTTTTCGATACAGTCAATATTTTCTTGGAAATAAGAGAAAATATAGAATTAAAAGTAAAGTCTAAATTTCACAAGATATCAAAGAAACTCTTAAATTTCAATTAAAATCAACAAATTTTATCAATATTTTTAACATCTCGATTAAATATTAATAAACTGTCATATGTCATTGTATAAAGTTTCATTTTAAATGTATACATCTTTTAACAAATATTCACCATTTACATTAAATGTCACTATAATATCACATCACTAAATACTCATTGTAGTTTACGACGTGTCGTCCAAATAAAAGGTCTTTAGCGCCCGCACCCCAACACAAAATCCCCAAATCTCAAACCCCTGCAAAACCCTAACCTCTTCAACCTCACAGACCTACCACCATCCTCGACGAAGAACCCTAAACCCTAAATGGGGAAAATCCCACCATCGTTGCGCTCATCAGTTTCAACATCCATCATCAAAAAGCCACAATCTTTAATCCCAAACGAATCCCCATCTCACAAACCCCATCACTTTCCCAAGAAACCCACCAGGAAAATCCCACCCCAACTTTCCGAGAAAACACAGGAACCCACCGCCTTCCGCAACCCCTTCACCTCCCCAAACATCTCCGACGCCAAGAGGGTCTTCACCTCCATCGTCGCCGCCACGAAATCCCCACTCGACCTCCGCGTCCACAACGCCCTGCTCCAATCCTACGCCGCAATTTCCACCGTCAACGACTCCATATCTCTCTTCAACCACATGATCAAAACACACCCTGCGTTCTCCCCCGACAAATCGACCTACCATGTTTTGCTCTCCCAGTCCTGCAAAGCAGGGGTTGAGACACTGGGGTCCGTACACCAGGTACTCAACTTTATGCTCACCAATGGCTTCAGTCCCGATAAGGTCACCACGGATATCGCTGTCCGGTCACTCTGTTCTGCCGGTAATGTTGACCTCGCTGTTGAATTGGTTAAAGAAATGGCGATGAAAAACGCAGCCCCGGACAGTTATACATACAATTTTCTGGTGAAGTGTCTCTGCAAGTCGAGATCTGTGAGTAGTGTTTATGAGTTTATTGAAAGTATGAAAAGTTCTTTGAATTTGAAGCCTGATCTTGTCACGTATACTATTTTGATTGACAATGTGACGAATAGAGAGAATTTACGCGAGGCGACTAAGTTAGTGGAAATGTTAGCTAAGGAGGGATTTAAGCCTGATTGCTATATTTACAATACAATTATGAAAGGTTTTTGTAAATTGAATTTGGGCAAAGAGGCAGTTGATGTTTTCAAGAAGATGAAGGAGGAGGGCGTGGAGCCTGATCTTGTAACGTATAATACTTTGATTTTTGGGTTATCGAAATGTGGAAGGATTATGGAGGCTAAGAAGTATCTGGGTGTCATGGTGGAAATGGGACATTCCCCGGATGCGGTGACATACACTTCATTGATGAATGGAATGTGTCGGAAAGGGGATGTCTTGGGTGCAATGGAGTTGTTGGAGGAGATGCAAGCACAGGGGTGCCAACCGAATGTTTGCACGTATAATACGTTGCTTCATGGATTATGCAAGTCGAAACTTTTAGAGAAAGGGTTAGAATTGTATGGGCTGATGAAGGAATGTGGGATGAAGCTTGATACAGCTTCTTATGCTACACTTGTGAGGGCACTTTGTAGGGAGGGTAGGGTTGCAGATGCTTACGAAGTGTTTGATTATGCAGTTGAGAGTAAGAGTGTAACTGATGTTGCTGCTTACACGGCTTTGGAGGGTACACTGAACTGGCTTAAGAAAGCAAGGGATCAAGGTCTTGCTGTCTAACTGGTATTTCCTCTAATTTGTACAGCTATGTTTGCTTGGCGAATTCTAATAGTTTTTTAATGTTCAGTGATTTAATTTATCTTTGTAACTGAAGGTGCTGGTGTAATGTTATCAATTCCCATGTTGGCAGAAGTGTTCTATGACATATACAAAGCTTGGATTTTGCTGTTGTTTCAGCTTGATTGTTTTCAGTGGCATCTATTTTTGTTTAATGTTGATTTGAAAAGAGATATTACACAGATTTAAAAGTGCTGTAGTGAATTGCGAGTATTCGTTTTCCATTTTGGCAACACTTGAAAATGAAGAATTTTTTTTTTTCCTATGTGGTATGCCAAAGTTATTTTGATTTGTATGCTTTCTAGTTTCCTAGGTTTGGATCATTTTCAACTTGAATTAGGTTGTTAAATTGGAAATCAGAGTTTGTCGTCTTGGTTTGACTGCAATCCCGACATTGAACTCCCTTCGATGGTGGAAATTGAAAGTGTAGAACTATTTTAACATCAATGCTTATTTTTAGTACTTGATGTCCAAAACATAACGATTATGTTTATGTGTCTTTCACTACTTGTGCAATGTGTACTAAGGCTAGATATGTTCTCAAAATAAGGTTAGAAATGTGAATTGTGATTTTTCTTTTCCAATTATCATGCAAGTAAGGCTTTCACCCTACAATGTCCTGACTAGATTGAAACACTTGTTATTTTGGGCCACCAGTTTCGTTACAGGGCTGTTGGAGGTTGTTTGAGTTGTCAACAGTTGTTCCTGGTGAAGCAACAAGACTGCATGTAGGACGTTAGCAATCCCGAGTCTATCTTCACCAGGCCAAACAACTCTTCTGATGAACTGCAACAATGACAAAATCCCCAACTGGAAAGCCCTGGACAGGATGCCACGAGAATTTTCACATGTCTAGTCATTGGCTGTAAGATCTATACTAGATTTTGTGATGCTAATCATGCTACAAAGAGTTGCAATTTACAGGAACGGTTTGAGCACCCAGTGGAGCCAGAGTAAATGACCGGCATAATAATCTCCAGACGCTCAGTTCCTCCATTTTTGTATTCACCATCCAGACAAACATTTTACCCTCATGACAGATATCCTCCAACAAAGTCCCCATGGTCGCAGACAAACTTCTCCACCGGATTTTGCACCAGACACTATCTGCTATTTGTTGTTGATGAGCTACTCCTGTGGAGGTGTAATTGTCTGCTGCTGTCCATACAAGTACAAAAAAGGCCTTTCTTCTTGATTGGGTGGTCGCATAAAAAACTAGCTTATACAAATTGAGTCAAAAGGCCTTTAAGAAATGTTATCCAAATGATATCTGTCTGTTCAGATTTGCATTAACAATTGAGTGGGATGTCATTATTCCGAATATTTCTAATTCCCTAATCCTGGATAGTGGATGGTACATATTACTTCTCTATTCGACTTTTAACCACAAATGAACCCGGACATGGAGTACTTGGAGGTAACTAAAGACTTGGTGTAAAATCAAGTGCAGTGTCGTTTTAGGATTCATGCAGCTGACCTTCTTTTTACTTTAGAGGGGTAAGAATTCATTGTTGTTGGTTTATATTTTTATAAGTAATTTCATCAAATAAACTTGAAAATTAGTCAACAAAAACAAAACAATAAAATCAACACTTCTAATGGGCAAATCCACACAACTAAATAACTCACAATACAAGACCACCAAAGCCCTGAAACAATCCAGAAGCCTAAATCATGTGAACTACAACTACATGAAGCGTAGCCACCATCAAACTCACTGCATCTAACCAAGAAATAACTATGGAACACGAGATGGGGATGGGGAAAGTATGGTCTCCGGCGGTCCAATAGGTTGTTTATTCATTTTAACTATTGTGATCAATCTAAACTATTTAATTTACTCACGGGACGAGAATTATAACTTAGTTGTAAGTGAGAGGACGAACTGCCATGACCAACTGACCTAATCATATTTGTGTCCTTGTTGTTTATTCAGTGAACACAATTAAGCAAAGGCAGAAAAGAGTGGCCTAAAAAATGCAACGAAGAGTGTAGCATTACTCTCTGTCTTTGATTTAGGGTTTGCTAGGTCTGCGTTCTTCCAACAACGATATGCAAAATGCATGTGATATAAAAAATACAAGGGGCATTTTTAACTCCTGATGTTTGGGCTCTTTTGTGACACTAATTGGCAACAACCTGCCGCCCCTCTTAACCCCAAAAATGTTTAAATATAATCCTAATTAAAAGGTGAATTAAATTAAGTGTCAAAATGTTTCATTGTCTGTGAATTAAAAATTGGGTCTATATGGTACACAAAATGATACGGAAATCAGTGATTAATTGATTAGATGAACCTGACCATTTTGGTTAGATGAACCTAGCTAATCACAATTATTATTACTACCATAACCAGCAAACCCTAGCTAGATTCTTGTATTTGAGGCGTATAGATTTATGCTTAAATCTTGTCTCAATGTTGTTGTTTTCTTTCGTTTTTAAACCTACTGATACCCTCATTCGGTTTCTCTCCAGCGACCAGCAAAGCACTTGACAGCCTTTCATGTTCCATAAACAATCCATCCAAATGATTATATATGATTGTGGAGCAATTGTGCGGTGAATTTGAAACACGGTCATGTAACGTTATTGTTATACTCAAATTATAACACATGAATTTTCTTTTTATTAATATGTTTAGAAGTTGTAACATATCAACCACGTCGTTCACTCTTATTATAACTCATGAAATGATACGTCATATGACTTGTGTTTCCGGTGTCCATCAAAATTTGATGGAGAGAGAATGGGCAAGTAAATGATTGGGGAGGCACGGTTCACACGGCCTGTACATTGCTGTTTGCACATTGAGGGTCCAAAACCCTAAAAGAAATTAGACCTAAATTCATAAACTGAGTAAAAAAAGACATGGAATTTGTGAGTTGTTGGCCAAATTTGATACAGAATCTTCAAATTGCAGGGCGATCACATGCCGACCGTACTGGGTTGGCACCAAAAAAGGACATAAATGTAATCCTCATAATTTGATGTTATATATAGAGATTTTGAGAGTTGAGGTTTTCCAAATTACTTCAGGGTTTATTTCCAGTTTGTGTAACAATATTACAGACTGTTTGCAAAAAGTAAATGGCTGTTTCATTTGCATCCATAGTGCCTCTGAGGTCCATTAGCCTACCATCTAGGCTAAACCCTAAATCCCAAAAATTTGAGTCAGATTTAAACAAGTTAAAGGCTTCCAAATTTTCAAGTTCTCCAGTGAGTGAGGATCTTCTGGTGGGCTTGTCTGGTCTAGCAGAGTTGTACAATTGCATTGAGGAACTTGTTCTCTCTCCACTGACCCAACAAGCACTTCTCAACCAGCAGTGCAAAGCACTTGTGGAAGAAGCACTTGACGGGTCAGTTAGGTTGCTAGACTCATGTGCTTGTGCAAGAGACATTCTCTTGACAATGAAGGAACATATTCAGAACATCCAATCCGCATTGCGCAGGAGGACCGGAGATTCAAGCATTGAAACCAGCGTTCATTCCTACATTTGCTTCCGAAA
Source organism: Crataegus laevigata (assembly GCA_963580275.1). Taxonomy (NCBI): domain Eukaryota; kingdom Viridiplantae; phylum Streptophyta; class Magnoliopsida; order Rosales; family Rosaceae; genus Crataegus; species Crataegus laevigata. The sequence continues at coordinate 32,066,145 of OY756942.1, read as the reverse complement.
AATGGCGAGAAAGAGCACTGCAAAGAGCCTCAGAGATTTGAGGAAAATGGAAACAAATCTTGGGTCATTCCATCTGTTGGATTGCGACTACAATGTACAAATAGTGCTTAAACTGTTAAGAGATTTAAGTGATGTAACAATTTCCGCATTTCAATCCCTTTTCATGTTTCTATCCATGCCTGCAACCAGCGCAAAGGGTAGCAAATGGTCATTGGTGCCGAAACTGATGGCAGCGAAATTCACAGCCGCACAAAAAGACCAAAAGGTTTACAATGAAGTGGGAAGTGTTGATGTTGCTCTTTGCTCACTACGTGGAAATACCAGAAAGAGTGATCCCAAGACTGATGTGCAGGTGGTTCGGTGGAGACTAGACACACTTGATTGCAGCATATCTGGCCTTGAGGCTGGATTGGAAAGACTCTTCAGATGCCTATTGCAACATAGAGTGTCTCTACTTAATGTCCTTACACCTTGAAACTCTTAAGATCTCTGCAGAATCAGTCATGGCATCCACATTTTACAGGATTGTACCATGTTCAAGAACCATTTTGTACAATTGTTCCAAAGTTACAGAGAATTCAATACATGATATTATTCTTCTCACCTTATTTTGTGTTTTTATATGATTTGCCCTAAGTATGTTCTATACGAATATCGTAGGGTTTCGATTCTAACATTTACAAACTTAAGTTAATTACTTAGTGCAAGTAAACTTTTTTGTTGAACTCAAATTATGCAAGATTGATTAGGTTCGTGCTAATGGGATCAATTATGTAGGTATTGTGAGTTAATTGAGCAAAATTGAATTTCATTAATAGAAAATTAGATTGTCATTATAAAATGACATTTTCTTTATTTAACTCTGGTGAAATTACATTTTGATTTAGGTCTTACGTTAGGTACAATCATAATAATGTACCTAACCCTTTGGAAAAAAAGGAAGGTACCTAACCAAAAGGATAAAAATTAGAATCCAACACTACATGGGCATGGACGGAGCCAATGAAGGCTCACTGAGGGCATATACAATACACACACATATACTTGAAGAAAATATAAATATCTAATGTCCAGCATATATTTATACTGTATATACTTCATATCAATTATTATATGAACAAAAATGCTCTTATTCTGTCATTCAAACCAAAAAACCTCTCTCCCACGTAATCATGTATTAATATTTTTCTTATCACTTTGCCACTTTCTACTACTACACTGAAATTTTTGTAACATTGGAATTGTGATATATCATCATTTGAAATCATCTCTATTATCATATTGGGTATAAGCTATATTGTAATAAGGTTTTCTTAGTTGATTTTCGAGTTGCCCCTACTTAAAAAAAATTCTAACTCCGTCCATGTACATGGGTTAACATACAAAACTTATAAACTCATTCGTAAGTTAGCTCTTGATCTGGCGATACCTACCTAACTAATCGAATAAGATTCAAATTCGAATACTCCTCTCAATTGGTGAAAAATAAAATTCAACCAATGAAACGCCACAATCAATGTACAAAAATTTACAAATATTGATCAAAATGCAATTTGGCTCAAACTGATTGGATCTAAGAATATTATAACCAAATGTTCACCCCCAACCTAACATGATGTATTTTCCAAAATAAAAATCTGACATGATGTAATCCTATAAATTTCAATGATTGAGGACTATATTTTATAGACATATAGGTTTATGCCACCTGTATAGAATATAAACTTTTTGGCATGCACTTGATCTGCCCATTAAAAATTCTTTGATTCTTGCTGAATCGAGAAAACCTATGTGAATGCAAAGGAGATAATCCACTATGCTATAGCATGAAAAGAAAAATGCAACATCACTGAGAGCACGTCTAACCAATATAAAATTGCTAATCATGTATGCCTAACAAAATTAAGAAAATGACACCCATGCATCAAGCTTATTATTTTTTGTGTGGACATGGTCTGTCCACATGCAACTCATGAATTGATGCAGCTCTTGCTCATGCCCAAGGTCTAAAATATCGATGATATCGGAAATATCGATAGTCCAAAAACACGGAAATTTTGATAGAAATATAGGGATACTATTGATATAGATAAAAATTGAATAAAAACTACGGAAATTGTAAGAAAAACTTGAAAATTTTTATTGAAACTTTGCAAGATGTTTATTTAGTCAATTATCTATTAGTTTATCACAAAAAATTGGAAAGAAATGCATTGCATGGTGGATTTAACTGATTTAAGTTGATTATATAGCGAGCTGGCAAACATTGTGAGTGTAGAAAATATGTAGTAATTAATGAAAGAAGTTTAAACACACCATAATCATTTATATATAATGAATTAGTACAATATTTTACACTTTATACATTGCATGGTAAGATACATGATTGACTTATTACCACATAGAGTTCCTATGAGGTTCAAAATTTTCACTATCTTCATCATCTCTATGTGTAGAGTAAGTGTATTGTGAAGAATAGTCATCAAATGATAAATCCCTAAAATAGTTTTGCAAATAATTGTTAACATGCCACCCATATGGATCCGAGATTGGTTGACGTTGTCTATAAGCAAAATCATTTGAAGATTGAGTCTTGGATTCTTTCCACCCATAGAGATCTGAGATTGGTTGACGTTGTCCATATATATAGAAATATGACTACAACTAATTAGTTAGGTAAGTGAACGTGGTGAGTAGTTTAAAAGTAGATACTTGAAAAGAAATTGTCAAAGATTTATTGTCATGTGCAAATTTGTTTCTTGCAAAAAGAATTCAAAACAAAACTATATATATAAATATTTTAGCATATTTTAACAAAACAACATAAGTAATATGGTGGTCAAGGTGTTGAAGGAGTAAAATGGGAGGGGTTTGAATTCCCTTGGTGTTTTTTTAAATATAGAAATTTAAAAAACATGGAAATTTTGATGGAAATATCAGGATATTATTGTAAACACGAAAATTTCCTGAAGGAACAAGAACACGTGTACAAAATAATATTTGTTATTTGATGAATTTTAGGGTTACAATCTCTATTTGTTCCTCTGATTCTATCTTTGTAAGGTATGGATTTGTTGATGGGTTGTTGATCCAAAGGGCCGTTGGGCTTGATCCTTGGATGAACAGTGATGTGGATTTTGTTTGTGTTGATCCGAAGGGGCTGTTTGGCGCTTTGATTCTTGGGATGAACAGTGATGATCTTCAGATGTTTGATGATGAATGTAGAACGATGAACGATGGATGAGCTTCAAGGGCTTCGAGCTTGATTCTTGAAGGATGAATGTATTGATTCCAAGGGCCGTCGGGGCTTGATCTTGGAGGGTGGATGAATGTTGTTTCAAGGGCCGTCGGAGCTTGATCTTGAAGAAGATGGATGAACGACGAACGATGAACGAAGAACGATGAACAATGAACGAGCTTCAAGGGGCTTTTGGGCTTGGTTCTTGAAGAACGGATGAACGGATGAACGATGGATGGTGGATGGATCTTCAAGGGCTTCTGGACTTGATCTTGAAGAACAATTGTGCTAATCCAAGGGGCCGTTGGGGCTTGATCTTAGGATGGATGAGCGTTTCTTCAAGGGCCGTTGGGGCTTGATCTTGAAGAACGATGAACGATGAACGAAGAACGAAGAACGAAGAACGAACTTCAGAGAATTCTCTTCCAATTTGGGAGTAGAGAAATGTATTTGTGAATTGGTGAAATGAAATGAATGAAATTGGCTTCTATTTATAGAATTTTCCAAGGCCTAATTTTGAATATAATATCCCAGATGAAATAAGCCGTCTCTGCCAGGTGTTGACACGTGTCCTGTTTGACAGCTTTTCAGACTCTTTTCGAATTTTCGTCGAATCACACACTATGTGTACAATTTATGTAATACATGAGCGTTAATATTTTGACCATCGGTCAATATTTTATTTACTGAAATTTCACTGTCTACAAATGCCCCCACTTCAAGGCGTGTCGTATACATGTGTTTGTCATATGTAGGAGATGCGTTTTGAAGTTTCCTTACTGTAGACGTTGATCCAAGGGCCGTCGAGGCTTGATCTTGGATTGGGCCGGGATCTCCTTCAAGTGCCGTCGAGGCTTGATCTTGAATTGGGCCAAGACTATTTTCAACTTTACTGGGGTGAATCGGCACGTGTATTTGTTGTGCTTGTTGACTTTCCACAGATTTTATCTTGAACTGGTTTTGATTCTAGGGTGATGAACACCTGATCTTTGAATCAGATTTGGGAGCCTTTTTACTTGCAAGCGATCCTCAGCTTAGTTGAGGATGAATCAGCACGTTGTCTCCACATGCTTCAAGTACTCCGGTCTGAGCTTACTCATTTATCTTCAGCTAGATTTTCTAATCTTGAATCGGACTTGTGTTTTCTTCAAGGGGCCGTCACGGCTTGGTCTTGAAGGTTGATTCAGCACGTTGTCTCTACATGCTTCAAGTAATCGGATCTTCATGCAGGTGTGGCATCTTCTTTTGCAGTATTTTTCTCTAATGCAAAAATTCCCATGAAAGCAATTGGAGATGCCGCTCCAAAACATTCAATGTGGAGATTAGCTATGCTGCAAAAATTCCCATGAAAGCATCAGAACATCACTTCTCAGCGACTCATCATGTTTTCCAGCTTCCAACATTAGTTGAAGATGACTGCTCGTGAGCAATGCTAGGTAAGCAATCAAGGAAGGGTTCCAGACAATCAGTCCCAGATCGGAAGCTTGACTCCAAGTGGCGGCTGATCGCTCTCTTTCTCTTTGTCCCGTAGGCAAGAGCAAGGGTAAAGAAAAAGCATGCCATGAGATATCTTTGCCTTCGACCCTGCTGATATGAGATACTTTGGCTTTTGAAGAAGTACAAGTTGATTTTTGAACTGGGTTTGGGAGCCTTTTTGCTTGCAAGCGATCCTCAGCTTAGTTGAGGATGAATCAGCACGTTGTCTCCACATGCTTCAAGTACTCCGGTCCCCATGCAGATGTGCATCTTCTTGAACTCTTGGATCATCTCAGACTCTGCCTTCATCTGGATGTAACTCAGACTCCTCCTGCTTCGTCTGTGAGGTACTTTTGCTTTTGAAGAAGCACCTCTACACAGGTTTATTTTTGAAGTGGGTTGGGAGGGGTCTGAGATGAGTACTCGAGAGCAAGACTAGGTAAGCAATCAGGATCTCACTTTCTCCACGTTCCTCAGATGAAGGAGAGGAGAAAGCATGATATGAGATATTTTTGCTTTTAACCTTTTTGATATGAAATATTTTTGCTTTGGATGATTTGTTTTCTGGGGTGTTCCAAGGGATGAAGAACACTGAGTAACTCGAAAGCTTTCTTTGGGAAGACATTATCGGAGATGAAGAGAGGTTGAGAGGTTGAGAGGGTGTGAAGGTGTGCCTTTGCTGTGGAAGGCGAAGGTCGAACTTATAGAAATTTGGCTTCACAACCGGAACTATTCCTTCACTATTTGTCGGCAGCCGGTGGATGGATGAACAGTGCCTGTTACGCGTTTTCTGACAACGCGTCCGTAATTTCCGCGAAGCTGACTGCGCATGCGACGAGTGACGACAAACTGGAATGATGATCTTTGAAAATCGGGGTTCAAATCCGGGTGCGGCTCGTGGTTTTCGCAACGCTTCAAGCTGCACGTGATGAGTCACGACAAACTGGAAAAACAGAGCCACGTGATTGCTGAGTCAAGCCCAGCTTTTGAGACAGGAAACGTCTCTTTTGAGAAAGGAGCGTCGGCCTTCGATTTGCGCGAGGACGCGTCTTCAACCTCCGAGGAGCGCTCTTTGATCTCTGAGGAGCGGGCGCTCTTCATTTTCTTCTTTTTATAGAGGCGCGAATTTTGTTTCACCTCACATTTGAACTCCTTCCTGCAAACACTTTTCTTGAACTTCTGTAATCTTAATCTTCCTGATCTCTTCTTTCTTAACACATTCTGAAAATGTCTTGCCCTTCCGACCGTCGCTTTAACTTGAACGTCGGAGAAGATGACGACTTGTCTTCTCCAGACAACATTTGGCGTCCGTCCTTCATATCCCCCAACGGTCCTCTTACAGTTGGGGACTCAATGATGAGAAACGAAATAACCGCTACGGTGGTTGCTCGAAATCTCCTTACTCCCAGAGACAACAGGTTGCTGTCCATGCGGTCAGACGAGCTGGCTGTTCAGGACTCTCTGGCTCTCAGTGTCCAGTGTGCAGGCTCAGTTTCAAACATGGGCCAACGTCTTCTTGCTCGATCTCGTCAGGTCGAGGCTCTGATGGCTGAAGTGACTAGTCTTCGGCAAGAGGTCAGAGGACTCAGGCACGAGAACAATGAGTTGCACCTGCTTGCAACTAGTTACTCGACCAGCATGAAGAGGAAGCTGGACCAGCTGCAGGAGTCGGACGGTCGGATTCAAAGTGACCATGAAAGGTTCATGGCGTTACTCCCGAGGTTCATGTAGCCTTCGTCCTCCGGAGTTGCACCAAGCGTTCCGGCTCCGGAGATTCCAACTCTGGCTCTTCGTCTTCCCGGAGCTCCATCGACTTCTGAGGCACCACCTGATCATCCTTGAATATTTCCTGCTTGTAATTTTTTTTTTTTTTTTTTTTTGTGGCATGTAGAGTGCCAATTTATGTAATTTTCCAGAGAAGTAAATAAAATGGATTTTAATTATGCTCACGGGTTTGTCCTCATAATTGACTCCATCATAGGCTGACTGTGCTGTCCACTTTTGTTATCAAAATAAAGGGGAATCCGATATAATTGTTGGCAGGTCGTCTTCCACTCAATTTTGATCAATTATTCAACTTTGTTCTGAAAATATGCTTTCGTCCTCGCAGAGAGAATATTTTCAAAGAGTAAGAGTTCTGACCCTTTCGGAGCCATCATTTTGTCTTTCTTCTTTTATCATTGTGTTTGCTAGTGCCACTAAGATCCCATTCCTCATTGTCTTTCTTTTCACGTGGTTGACAGCTTGAGGCACTGAAACCATCTTTTATATATATATATATTTTTTTTTTTTAATTTTTTTTTTATATATATCTTGGTGATGGCAAGCAATGGACAGATAAGAGAAACGACCCTTATTTTCTTCGCCAGTTGCATCTCCTGGCTCTCTGAAATTCCTTATTTCTGCCCCAATTTGTCCGACACTTCCTTCAAAATAATAACTTATCTCTGAAACGAGCACCGCTACCTCTTCCTTGCTAACTTTGGATCATAATACTCTTGCTGCTCTAGATCTTTCTTTGCTTTCTTAGCATCTTTCAATTTTCTCAAGGTATCTGGGTTGCGATGCTCTGTGAGAGCTTTTCTGGAACGACTCAATGGCTGCTTCAATGTCCTTTGAGCATTCTGCCATCTTCACCAAGGCAGTTCCCTTCCTAGTCAAAGCTTTTGCCACTTATTTTAAAGTCTGACCTTAGCTCTCTTCAGGTTGTAATTGCACGGGCGGGTCTTACGGTGGGTCCAAAGACGGAGCAACAGACCTGTCGGTCTGTCTGGATCGTTGTTTTAACTTGACAGGGCGTTTGGCGTACACCGGCGAGTCCGTACAAATGGAGACCAAAAGCCGTACGTCGACGAGTCGTGGTGCTTCTGCTGCTGCTGCTGTCATTCAACTACTTGAAGCTACGTTTGGTCAGTTCTTGTTGCTAACGTGCACCTGGGATGCTCTTCTTGCTAGTCTGCTCACCGCCTCTTCCGTGCTCTCTCGGCCTCAAGATCCTTCTGCGCTCTCAAAAACTTGTGGACAGAAAAGTGTCGGAGACAATGAGAGTCAGCCTTCCAACTCCAAAGCAGTTGATGGTGACGAAGACGGAGACGAAGATAAGAACGGGGACGGCGGCTTTTGGCGATACCGAAGAGGAGCTATCTTTGGAAGACGGAGGCGGCACTGGGAACAATCTTAAGGGGAAGAGCAACAATTCCAAAGCCAGTTCTGGAGGAGAAGGTGGCGAGGTAGGTGAAGACGGTGAAGGAAACACAGGTTGTGCTTTGAGAGAGAAGATGAGTTGCACAGGGAGAAAGCTACGGGTTGTGTTTTGTGATCACTGGAGATGTTGTTTATCGAGTCGAAGAGCCAAGTTAGGCTGCATGGACGACATACTAGGTTCACCAGGTTAGGATTCCGAGATCCGCCGACCTCTCTTTTTGCCGGTAATTTCCAGCCACAACACATGTTCTCCGTCGAGTTATCATGCAGTAAATGCAGCCGCACCGCCATCTCCGTTCATCTCCACCTTTCTTTTCTTGTTGATTTTCCTGATGGCACAAAGTCCCCACCATCTAAACTGGGAAAGAGCTTGGTGGTGGTGAAGTTGTGATCACGTGATCGTGGAGGAGATCGTTCGCTTGGAATTAGGTTGTGACGTTTCCTATGCAAATCCGAACTTACAAGGTTGGTTTGTTGGCATTGCATGTTGACAACCTCAGCATGTGCTTTTGTTAGTTGTGCTTGCAGCGGGGGCGGAAGGAAGGAGAAGGTCCATGGAGGGTACGGAGTTTAGGCGTGCAATAATCTGTGATGATCAGGTCCACCTCCAAGCCGTCGAATCCGACGGTGGAGTTCTTTTCCTTTGCTAGTGGTGAAAATAACGACGTTGGAGTCCCAGTAGACTTGTCTCTCAGGACCTGTAAAGATCAGTCTTGCACAGAGTCTTCGATTATTCTGGTTCAAAGCCGCAGACGCATGTGGAGGAGGAGAAGGGACTTGGGCTTTGTGGATGATGATGGCACTGGGCTCTGAGTGTCGGGCCTGGGCCTGATGCGCATATGGGTTGTTGTGGTTGTGGAAGGGGTGAAGCAGATGGGTTGTTGAAATGGCAGAGAGACCAGGCCTGGATTTGGGCTCGCTTGAAGTTGAGTAAAGATGGGCCTGGCATTTTTGGGCTGCTCCCCTTTTTTTTTTTTTTTTTTTTTTTTTTCCGCAAAGACACTCACACACTTACAACTTGTATTCCCTTTTTTTTTTTGTAAATACATAAACATATGTATTCATTTTTTTTTTTTCAAAATAAAAAATAATAAAATAAAACGTTATTATTATTATTATTATTATTTTTGATGTGATCTGATGGACTTCTTTGTTGTGATGTCAGGAATTACGTAAATAATTTTGCGAAGGCATGGCAATGACGATGGGACTCCTATGAAGCTTCTGGAAATGGAGTATAGTGTACTTTGTGCTCTTTGCTGCCAAGTGCTTGCGCGAGAGACTGCGCCGGAGTTCCGCCGTGTAGTGCCTTTTGATTACAGTATTCCCTCGGTTGGTGCGCTGCCGTGTGGTGCTGTACAAGAGGCTGCACTGGGGCTTTGTTGCGTATTGTCTTTTGGTCGCAATTTTCCCTCGGTGGTGGTGTTGCCGTGCGGTGCAAGAAACTGCTTGCGTAGTCGCTGCGGGGTTTCGTAGTGTGACTACGTGGCATTTTGGTTTCTTTGCTACCGTAACGTGCCTTGAAGGACTGTCTTGTAGCTGCCCTTTTTACCGTGCTTGCTGCTCTGTCATCGCTGCATTTATTTGCCGCACGCCATTGTACTGTCCGCCGTCCTTGTTGCACTGTCTATTGCCCTGCTGCTTGAAGTTTATTGCAGTGCGTCACTTTTTTGCCATGTGGGGTTGTGCGTCACAACTTTCCTTGGTGGTGACGTTGCCGTGCACATTGACCTTGCTGCTTGACCGGGGCTTTTTGCCGTTGCTGCTTGCCGTGGGTTCTTTGCCGTTGCTGCTTTGGAGCTCGTTCCAATGCGTCACTTTTACCATGTGGGGTTGTGCAAAACAGACTGCAGCGAGTTTATGCTGTGTAATGTCTTTTGGTCACAACTTTCCTTGGTGGTGACGTTGGCGTGATGTTCACCTTCGTAATACGGCTTTGTAACCAAATTGTTTCTTTAAAGAAATAAAGTATTCATATTTTGAATTTGCTCTTCATTCTTTAAAGTGTTTGTGTTTTTTGTTGATGATGTGACTGTACTTGAAGTTTTGAAGTTTCAAGTTGCCTACGTACCCTCGGTTTAAGGAGGGATCAAGTCATCACGTAGTTCAAATGAATGATGGATTTTTATTTTTTTTATTTTTTTTTATATATGGTGATTTTTTTTTATGATGATTTTGCCGTACACAGTTTATGTTCTTGCGGGCCAGGAGCGTGGTTCCTTTCTCATGCGTAGTATCGCTTCAAGAACTTGCCGTTTATGGGGCCAATCCTCAAGCCATCTTCTTCCACGATCATGTAAGCACCGTTTCTGTAGACTTCTTGTACTACGTAAGGCCCATCCCACTTCGAGGTGAATTTGCTTTTCGTCTTGTGTGTCATGATGATAGGCCTACGTAATGCAAGGACGAGGTCTCCCACTTGAAATGACCTCGGGCGAACTTTCTTGTTGAAGGCCTTGGACAACCGTGCTTGATAACACTCCAAGTGCTGCTGAGCTTCGAGCCTCTTATCGTCTAGTGCTTCCAACTCTTGAAGACGTAACTTTGCGTTCTCTTCGTTGGTCAGTCCTTCTTGTATAGCAATTCTCAGGGAGGGGATTTGGCTTTCCAGCGGCAAAACCGCCTCTACGCCATACACGAGTGAATATGGTGTAGCTTGAGTAGGCGTCCGGTGCGTCGTCCTGTATGCCCAAAGCGCTTCGCTCATTCTTTCGTGCCAGTCTTTCTTGCTCCTACCAACGACCTTTCTCAACAGGTTGCATAGAGTTTTGTTGAATGCTTCTGCGAGACCGTTAGCTGGGGCATGATACATGGAAGACTTATGCTGTTTGAATTTGTATTTCTCACAGAGTTCGTCCATGAGTCGGTTGGAGAATTGTTTTCCATTGTCCGTAATGATGTAGCGAGGCACACCATATCGGTGGATGATATGCTCCTTGATAAAACGGACGACAGTTTCTTTCTTGACTTCCCTCAGGGGTATGGCTTCAGCCCACTTAGAGAAGTAATCTGTTGCAGCTAGGATGTAAGCTTCTCCTGCAGATGACTTTGGTGCGATCGGTCCCACGACGTCCAATCCCCATGCGTCGAACGGCCATGAAGCAACTGTAGGGTGCAATGGTTCAGGCGGTTGATGAATGAAGTTGGCATGGAACTGGCAGGCTTGGCACCTTTTGGCGTATTCCATACAATCCCTCACCATGCTTGGCCAATAGTAGCCCATTCTTTTAAGTTGGAAATGTAGCTTTGGCCCCGACTGATGTGCTCCACATATACCTGAATGTGCTTCCTCCATGGCTTGACTGGCTTCTTCTTCACCTAAGCATCTCAAAAGTACTCCTTCAAAAGAGCGTCGGTAAAGTGTTCCTTTGTAGTAGAGGAAGCGATGTGCTCGTCGACGTATCTCCGAGCGGTGTCTGGTATCGTTTGGAAGCCTTCCTTGCTCCAAGTAGTCGATTAATGGCTGTCTCCATTCTTCAGTGTTAACCAGGAGTACTGAGATGACGTTTGTGTCATTTAGCAGTATCTCAGCGGCAAGTGGAATTACCCATCTTTGGCAAACTGGCACATTTGCGACTTCTCCTTCTCCTAGCGTCATGCTAGAGGCTAGGTTGGCGAGAGCATCTGCCATTTGATTTTCTTTTCTTGGCACATGTTCTAGCGTCACCATCTCGAACTTTTGCAGCAGCTGAGTTGCCAGTCGGAAGTAGGGGACCAGATCATCTTTCCTCACCTCATACTCGGTCAGTAGTTGATTGATTATGAGCTTCGAGTCGCCATATACCTCAAGGGCTGTGATTCCTATATTGGTTGCCATTTGGAGGCCGAGGATCAATGCTTGGTACTCAGCGACGTTGTTAGAGCATAGTTCGCTCAGTTGGAAGGAATAAGGCAGTATTTGTCTTTGTGGTGACATGAATACCACTCCTGCCCCCGCTCCATCTGTTCGGGCGGATCCGTCGAAGAACATCGTCCATGTTGGGAAGACGTCGATGTAAAACACCTCATCGTCAGGCAAGTCGTCTGAGATTTCCCAATCGGCTGGGATCGGGTGATCGGCGAGGAAGTCTACCAGTGCTTGTCCTTTAACGGCTTTAGCTGGAACGTAGATGATCTCGTGTTGATTGAGAAGCAACGCCCATTTAGCTAGTCGCCCTGTCAGAACTAGTTTGGACATGACGTATTTAACTGGATCAGCTTTAGCAACCAAGTGGATGGTGTAAGCCTGCATGTAATGCCTGAGCTTTTGGATGGCGAACACCAAGGCGAGGCACATCTTTTCTATTGGGGAATAGTTCAACTCAGCACCGGTAAGAGTTCGACTGAGGTAGTAGAGCGCTCATTCTTTCTGGGATTCATTTTCTTGTGCCAAGAGTGCCCCTACTGATCTTTCTTGAGCGGCAATATACAATATGAGCGGCTTTCCGGGCACGGGTGCCTTTAAGACAGGTGGACTTGACAAATACTTCTTTATGCTCTCAAAGGCATTGTGGCATGCTTTGTCCCATACAAACGGAACATCCTTCTTCATGAGTCGGCTGAATGGTTGACAGCGCCCTGCGAGGTTGGAGATGAAACGCCTGATGAAGGCTAGGCGTCCTTGTAGACTTTTCAGTTCGTGCAGGTTTCTCGGCTCAGGCATGTTTTGAATGGCCTTGATTTTTGATTGATCCACTTCAATGCCGCGGTGTTTGACAATGAAGCCCAGGAACTTTCCAGATGTGACGCCAAATGCACATTTCAACGGGTTCATCTTGAGATTGTACTTTTGCAGTCTTTTGAACACTATTCGCAAATCCTTCAAGTGGTCTGATTTTCTTTTTGTTTTGACCACCACATCGTCCACGTAACATTCTACATTTTTGTGTAGCATGTCATCGAAGATTTTTTGCATTGCACGCTGATATGTAGCTCCAGCATTCTTTAGACCGAATGGCATTACTTTGTAGCAGTATATACCCTTTGGAGTGCGAAAGGCTGTTAGTTCCTCATCCTCGGGAGCCATGCGAATTTGATTGTATCCGGATGAGCCATCCATGAATGATAGTGCCTCGTGGCCAGTGGTTGCATCCACCATGATTTCGATGATTGGCAAAGGAAAATCGTCCTTCGGGCATGCATCGTTGAGGTCTCGGAAGTCCACGCAAACACGTATCTGTCCTGATTTCTTGAGGACGATAACGACGTTAGAGATCCACTTTGGGTATTGCACCTCTCGAATGAAGCCTGCTTCAATTAGCTTGTCAATCTCAGCCTCAATCTGTGGGATGAGCTCGGATCGATAGCGCCTTTGAGTTTGCTTTATCGGTCGCGATCCAGGCTTGACTGCAAGGTGATGTACAGCGATGGTAGGGTCAAGGCCAGGCATTTCTTTGTATGTCCAAGCGAAGACGTCTTTATACTCTAACAGCAGTTGGTAATACTCCTCTGCCTCGTCTACACTTAGCAGTGCGCTTACGAAGATAGGCTTTGGTTCCTCGCTTGTGCCTAAGTTGATTTCTTTGAGATCATCTACCGTGGCTTGCCCCCCGTCTTCGAGCTGTGGTGGTGCAGCAGTGACATCTTCTTCAAGGATCTCGTCTTCTTCGTCTTCTCGGACTGTGATGTGGAAGACGTCTTGGACTTCCTCTTCAGTGCCGTCCTCTTGGACTTGTTGGCATGAGGTTTGTCCGGTATGGATGATGGTGCGCCTTCTTACTTTTAGCGGTCCTTTTGTGTCAATCTCCAAGATTGCTTGACGCTTCATTCTTGAAGGAATTGAACTCCGAATATCGCCTTTTTCTGCTAGCATGTCGGGCTTTTCTTCTTTTGGCGCTGTCTCCTTTCTTCTAGAAGGCTTTTTGTTGTCTTCCAGTCTTTCGGAAACTGACTGTTGCAAAGGCGAGCTAGCTGTGTTGCCTTGTTTCTTAGGTTTTGACAGCCTTTCAAAAACGGATTTTTGGGATGTTGGCGTGTTAAGCCTCTTGAAGACGGATGTTCGGCTTTGACCACCAATGCGATGCAATGCCGATATTCTGGGTCTTGGGTGATTCATCCTATTGACGACCGGCATCCGAGGGACGGCTTTAGGCTCTTCTTGTTTTTGTATAACGCTCACGCTGATGTGCTGAGTGCTAGCATTTTTCGCCTTGCTCGAAATCTTCACAGGTGCACTTGGTGCGAAGCCGATTCCTGCTTTACCGTTGTCAACTCCGTAACCATGCTTTCTCAGCCTTTTTTGAGTCTCGGTGAGGTCACGTTCTTTGTTGTCGACAGCATCTGAAACATTCTTTCCAGGTTTTGAAGAGGGAATGAAGTCGTACCCAGCCTTTGACATGAGTTTGTAGGCGTTTGGATCAAAACCTTCTTCGGTTCTCTTGGTTGGGAGAAAACTTGATTCTACTCCCTTTGGCAGAGCTTTTATGAAACCTTGTGGTGGTCCTGCAACCTTGGTCCCACCTAGCTGTGTTAGAGGTAGAACTGCATTCGCCTTGAGTAATTCCACATCATCCTTGCACTGTTGCATGTCGGCTTTGCTTGTCCCAGTTTCGAATGGTGTTTGACCCTTCTTTCTTCTCGACATTGGGATGTATCGGAAGACGGGCGTATTTGGTTCTTTTGCAGGCGTCTTACCCCCTTTTGCTGTCACAAGTTCGTCGTTGCTTGAAGATGGTGTGGTTTCCCCTCCTTGCTTTCTGGGAACGGATTGCCATTCTTGTTTTTTAGGCGTTGCTTTGCCTGTGGACTTTACCTCTCTCAGGAGAGCTTCAGGTATCATGTCCTCCTCCATGTAGAACTTGGCGTCCGCAAAGTGTGATTCTGCCTCGGTAAATGGCCTTGTATCGCCTCGAACCACCTTCACTCCTTCCCGGTAGAATTTTAAACATTGGTGAAGGGTAGACGGCACTACTCCATTCTCATGAATCCAAGGCCTTCCTAAGAGCAGGCCGTATGAAGTTCTTGCATCGATCACATGAAATATTGTGCTGGATTTGAGTTCACCGATGGTCATCTCCACTCGGATCATGCCTATCGCTCTTTGTCCTCCTTGGTTGAAACCTTGGATTAGTAGACGGCTTAGAGATAGTTCGTCTATTTTGATGCCAATTGTGGCCATCGTTGACTTTGGCATGATGTTTATGGCCGATCCGCCATCCACCAACATGCGTTTGACTTTGCTCTCCCTTATGTATCCTGAGACGAAGAGAGGATGGTTGTGAGGTTTTGATCCCAGCAATAAGTCTTCGTCAGTGAAGTTGATTGAGTCTTGGGCGGCGCAACATGTGGTATATTCATGTGACTGAAGTTTTGAGCATTCGTCTTCGTTTCCTTGTACCCCATGGTCATCGGGATTTGCTAAGGCCACCATCAGTGCTTTCCGCATCTCTTTGGGTAATCGCAATGCCTCCTCGATGCTCACGTGAGTCGGCAGACCTTCTTTGGTCATGAAGGTCTTTACTTCTTCAGTGGTGATAACTTCCCCTCTTGATGGTTCTT
This sequence comes from Crataegus laevigata, assembly GCA_963580275.1. Classification (NCBI taxonomy): domain Eukaryota; kingdom Viridiplantae; phylum Streptophyta; class Magnoliopsida; order Rosales; family Rosaceae; genus Crataegus; species Crataegus laevigata. The sequence goes on along the minus strand of OY756942.1, from coordinate 32,050,751 downwards.
TTACCTCTATTACGTGGCACGTAGTGACAGTGTACCGTTGGAAGAAGTCATTTGGGAAGTACTCATGCAAGGAGACGGGAATGCGTGGCTCTTGCTCCATAGGCTCCCCAGCGTATGTTGGCTTAGCAGCTCTAACGCTTCTTTTGGGTTTCCTATTGTTGCGACGACGGTGTCTTCTCCCATATTCTACCTTTGGCTTTGCGGCCTGTGGCTTGGGTTTCTTTGATTTTCTGCGGGTCACTAAGGTCCATTCTTCACTATCCTCAATCGGTGCATCTTGGTTGTTTGCCCCCGATGGTAGTAGTGCAGAAGGGGCTGTGTGACGATGGTCGTGCATTACTTGAAGAGGCACAGGGTCAAAGGACCCAAACACGATCGTCGTGGTGTGTGTTGCGACTGTGTCTTCCAAGTCGAGTTCAATCTGTCCTTGTTGCGCCAACTTCATGATGAGCTCCTTGAGGACAAAGCATTTGCCGACGGGATGGCTCACGATGCGATGATATTTGCAGTACTTGGGATCGTCAACGCGATTCATCTCTTCTGGGCGCTTGCATTCAGGAAGCTCAATTACTTTCTTCTCCAACAGGTCGTCTAGCATCGGGGCCATGTCAGAGTCTGGGAATGGGTATGTTTTCTGCTCCAATTCCCTTAAGGTGTTTTTGTACCTTTCTTGGGTACGGGAGGGCTCACCTCTTTTTATCTCCTTTGCTTTGAATTTAGAGGAGATTTTGACGGGTGCAGCTGAAGTTTTAGTGGGGATGGCGTCAACGGCAAAAGCTTCCTTAGCGGGCTTCTTTCCACGATTGTCCACCTTTGGAGTAAACACCTTATCCTTCTTGAAGTCAGTGATCGGCTCCTTTTTTCCATGATGAGCGATGCTCAGCTCCATGTCGTGAGCGCGGGTGGCTAACTCTTCGAACGTTCGTGGTTTGATGCCTTGAAGGATGTATTGCAATCCCCATTGCATACCTTGCACGCACATCTCGATTGAGGAGATTTCTGAGAGTCTGTCCTTACAGTCGAGGCTCAGAGTGCGCCATCGGTTGATGTAGTCAATGACTGGCTCGTCCCTCCACTGTTTTGTGCTTGTCAGCTCCAGCATGCTGACTGTACGGCGGGTGCTGTAGAAGCGGTTGAGGAATTCACGCTCCAGTTGCTCCCAGCTGTTAATGGATTCGGGCTCAAGATCGGTGTACCAATCGAAGGCGTTACTTTTCAGTGAGCGCACAAACTGCTTGGCAAGGTAGTCCCCTTCAGTTCCAGCATTGTTGCAGGTTTCAATGAAGTGGGCGACATGTTGCTTTGGATTTCCCTTTCCATCAAACTGCATGAACTTTGGCGGTTGGTATCCCCTCGGCATCTTCAAAGCGTCAATCTTCCTAGAGTAGGGCTTTGAATACGACATGGAGGCATGTGAGCTCCCTTCATACTGCGCTTTGATGGTGTTAGTGATCATTTGTTGCAGCTGTTGGATAGACAGAGATCCCATGAGCGGCGCTGCTGCCTGGTCTGGCTTCTCCTCGAATTCTTGTATCGGAGGTTCCTCCTCCTCATCGCCTCCTTCTTTTCTGTCGTTCTCTTTTTCCAATCGGTTGACAAGCGCGGCGATTTGTAAGTCTTTTTCCTCAACCGTCTGTGTGAGTTTGGCAATTGCCTCATTCATTTGAGCCAGCTGCTCCTCGATTGAAGTTGCTCCGGTGGTCATGACTTGCATGGCCGTGCTGCTGCTTGAGTCGGCGTCAGAGAGCAGGGACTCGGAGTACTTCCCCTGGCTTTTCTCCCTTGGCGCCTTTAGCGAGGCTAGGGTGATCACAGGCTCGTGCCTTGGGTGTCCTTGTTTCTCCAGCAAAGTTGATGCGGGGGTGGAAGATGCGGCCAAGAAAGCTCTTGCCTTGCTTCGAGTTACAACCTCTGAAATGCTCCTACCTGCAGCGAGGACGGTCTTGTTCTTCACATTGGGTGCGGGAACGGTTTGAGCCTTCCTTGATGCCATTTGTGCTTTTCTTTTCGGATTTGAAGATAGAGATGAGAGGTAGAGAATGTCCCACTGGACGTGCCAAATTTGTAAACACGAAAATTTCCTGAAGGAACAAGAACACGTGTACAAAATAATATTTGTTATTTGATGAATTTTGGGGTTACAATCTCTATTTGTTCCTCTGATTCTATCTTTGTAAGGTATGGATTTGTTGATGGGTTGTTGATCCAAAGGGCCGTTGGGCTTGATCCTTGGATGAACAGTGATGTGGATTTTGTTTGTGTTGATCCGAAGGGGCTGTTTGGCGCTTTGATTCTTGGGATGAACAGTGATGATCTTCAGATGTTTGATGATGAATGTAGAACGATGAACGATGGATGAGCTTCAAGGGCTTCGAGCTTGATTCTTGAAGGATGAATGTATTGATTCCAAGGGCCGTCGGGGCTTGATCTTGGAGGGTGGATGAATGTTGTTTCAAGGGCCGTCGGAGCTTGATCTTGAAGAAGATGGATGAACGACGAACGATGAACGAAGAACGATGAACAATGAACGAGCTTCAAGGGGCTTTTGGGCTTGGTTCTTGAAGAACGGATGAACGGATGAACGATGGATGGTGGATGGATCTTCAAGGGCTTCTGGACTTGATCTTGAAGAACAATTGTGCTAATCCAAGGGGCCGTTGGGGCTTGATCTTAGGATGGATGAGCGTTTCTTCAAGGGCCGTTGGGGCTTGATCTTGAAGAACGATGAACGATGAACGAAGAACGAAGAACGAAGAACGAACTTCAGAGAATTCTCTTCCAATTTGGGAGTAGAGAAATGTATTTGTGAATTGGTGAAATGAAATGAATGAAATTGGCTTCTATTTATAGAATTTTCCAAGGCCTAATTTTGAATATAATATCCCAGATGAAATAAGCCGTCTCTGCCAGGTGTTGACACGTGTCCTGTTTGACAGCTTTTCAGACTCTTTTCGAATTTTCGTCGAATCACACACTATGTGTACAATTTATGTAATACATGAGCGTTAATATTTTGACCATCGGTCAATATTTTATTTACTGAAATTTCACTGTCTACAATTATGAATATTTTAGACCTTGCTCATGACTAATTAATTTGGATTTTGGCTGGAGTTGATTAGGTAGTTACCCCAGTACGGTCAAATGGGGCCCAAAGCAAGGGATTTATTTTGTTCTTTACCCCCTCTCTGGCGTGGAGAAAAGAGGACTGAATTAAAACCATGAACATAATTAGAGCCTTATGTAATGGGGGTGCATCAAATTCGTTGACTAGGTTAATTAGTCGAGAATTTGAGGTCTTACACATATAAATAGAGATAAATATTATTAGGCTTTCCACTGATAAATATAGAGAAACTCTACTTATCAAACAGTCTAAACCCAGATATCAAACGAGACAAAACAAACAAAACAAACGGACATGACAACAAAACTGATACCAACCAAAGCAAATTAAATTTCAAGGATTGAACTTGCTCTGATACCAAGTTGAAAATTAGATTACTCTACGAATAAACGGGATATAAAACTAGAAAGAAAAAAAACCTTATTAATCGAAAACAAAGAAACACTACAAGATTACCATGAAGACTACGAAACTCATAAAGACTACATTGTGACTGACTTATTATTGTACGAGTTACAATGCTTACTATTTAAACTAAAACATCCCCTGATCCCTAAGGGTAAAAATATATATAACCTTAAAACGCAAAAAAAAAAAAATTTAAAAATTTAAAAAATTTAAAAATTCATAATCCTTAACCCACAAGAAATCCAATAATACTAACACTAATTTTCCCACAAAATTCTCAACTAGTCTCTCCTAAGGAATATTATCGAAACGGGTATTCGCGGTAAGTTGGAAAAATGCTTGTAGACCTAAGCAGGCTGGTGGCTTGGGTATCAGGAACTTGGAGCACTTCAACAGGGCTTCTCTTGCTAAGTTAGGATGGAAAGTCTTATTTGATAAAGACAACTGGTGGGCAAATATAGTTAGAAGGAAATACCTAAGGGCTGAATCTTTTATGAAAACAAAAGTAAGGCAACACCATTCCGCAGCTTGGAAGGGCATTTTGAGTGCCAGAGACATCATATCAAAGGGTATGAGGTGGGTTATTGGTGATGGTAAGGACATCTTGTTCTGGACCCATAATTGGGTTTTTCCTCACCCTCTTTATCACCTCATACCAGAAAATCAAGTTTAAGGTATTGACTCGGATTTTAAGGTGGCCGAGTTTATTGTTGATAGGCAGTGGGATAGAATCAAACTGGGGCAAGTTCTTGATGGGGCTATTGTTCATAAAATATGTAGCATTCCGCTATCTATTGTTGCCTCCAATGACTTGGTGGTTTGGGGTCCAAGTAACAATGGAAATTTTTTGGTTAAGTTTGCAACGTGGATCCAAATGGAGGATTTGGGGGTATGTTCAAGCCAAAGACTTATGAATAGGATTTGGAAGCAAGTGATCCCTCCAAAAATTAAATTGTTTGCTTGGAGTCTTGTTAAGGGGAAATTACAAGCGAGGAAAAGAATTAGCAAGTTTATCACTAATCTAGACGATAAGTGTCCATTTTGTAATAGCTATGTGGAGGACGAAGACCACCTGTTTCGTAAGTGTAATTATGCAAGACAGGTTTGGAGCTGTTTAAGTGATGCCTTACTACCAAATATTGATGATAATACCACAGTAAATCAATGGCTGAATGATTTAGCTCATAGTAATAAAAATAATCTGAGTGATCTAAGCAAAGCTCTTGCCATTTGTTGGCAAATTTGGAATGTTAGAAATGCTTGTATCTTTAGGAAGGAAGAGAAACCGTTACATTATCGAACTTCTACTTGTGCCATGAATGTAGTTCATAACTATTATAAGGAAAACTCAAACCATAGCGAGAAAGTAGGTTCCATGAATGAGTATGCTGTGATCAAATGGCAATGCCAAAAGGCACCTTATGTCAAAATTAATTTTGATGGCTCACTCACTAACCAGATGGCAGCAAGGGGATATGTGATTCGAAACTAGGAAGGTAAGCCTATATTGGCGGAGGCAAAAAACTTAGGATCCGTGTCTATCAATGTTGCAGAAGTGCTTGCTCTTCGTGAAGCTTTAATTTGGGCAAGGAGAAGGGGTTGGAAGTATGTGGAGGTGGAGGGCAACTCCAAGCTTGTCATCGATAGGGTGCGTGGCTGGTGTGATGCTCCTTGGAACCGAAGGTCGATCTTCAAGGATATTTGGTGGTGTGCTGGTTTTTCCCATGATATAAAATGGAGACACATTTTCAAGGAAGCAAATTTTGTTGCGGATGCCATCCCATCGCTAGGATTCATGAAATAGGACCTTTGTATTTGGGATGCTTGCATTCCAACAGAGGCAAACATGGCTTTGCTTTTTTACTGTAATGGTTCTAGGTGTACTAGGGGTTCTTCTTTTTAATGCATTTCTTATCCTATAAAAAAAAAGAATATTATCGAATACATACGTTATCGTTGTGCATGCATATGTTTAGTATAAATGAACTATACTATGGTTAAGTGCATATGTTTTCTAATGATTTAAGCCTAAGGACAACTCTTTGTTCGATTGGCATCGATCATTTGCCTGCATGTGTGTAGTTTATTTCTTAATTTCCTATTAAAATCTAGTAACCAAGTGTTATCTAGCACACTGAATTATCATAAACGAATAAAACAAGTCTTTTCCGTCTCTTTTGGCTTAGGAGAAGCCCTTTCACTGTTGTCCATTTGTCTTCCTTATTATATCCCATGGTTGCCACTCTGGTAGGGTTAACTATCCAGCTGAGCCGTTGGCCACCACATCACTTCATTGTCTGCATGACTATTAAACCTTGTGGCGTGCAATCTATATAACTGGCCTTATGGGACGGCAAAATTATGTACCCTTAAATTTCAATGGACGACGTGGACCTCCCCATGACTTCAAATTATGCATGCATGGGATAACATTACAAATATTCTGCTTATACTCAGAGAATGTACGTGACCTATGAATATATAAACACATCTTTTGTGTAATTAATTGGTTTAGTACTAATAGCACTCTCACATGTTTCGGTAGTAAACATATATCAGCTAGCTAGATAAAGGAAGATAGAATTAATACAGGGTTTATATAAGTATAGGAGGAAGATATTTGTATATTTTAATTACTATATGTGTTAAGCAGAGAATGGGGTTAATTTATGCACACTGCAAAGACAATGAACTGTGCTTCATTAATTATGAAGAACAACAAATTATATTAATGCATGCAGAAAACTAGCTTAAGGAGACAAGAAGAATCATGTCCTCATGGATATTACATATACATGTGTAATTTTATACAAAATGAGCATTTGGTTTTATCAAGTTTTGGTCTGATGTGTGAAGAATTGTAGCTTTTATCTTAACTGCGGGATTGAGATAATATATTTGTAAATTAATTTACTATTATATGTGAGGGAGGGACCTCATGATTTTTATGTACAGTGCAAGGACAATGACTGCGATCCAGTAATATTACAGAAAATTAGTGCATGCTGAAAACCACCTAAAGGGGACAACAAGAATCAAGTCACCATGGATATATAAATGTTTTCTCATTATATATATATATATATATTATCCACACAAAGGAGAATGTGATCGATGCTCAGAATTGTTTTCCAACATTAAGCCGCCGACCCTGAAATATAATTTGTGTATTCATTTGTTTCATGCATGATAAAGTGTAGAGCTGAGCCAGCATCAATTTCCAATGCAGGAATGTGTTGTATCCGTATTGAAGAATGGGAGGAATATCTACTGCCTTAATGCCTCCTTGCCTCCCAACTTACACCAACATCACCATCATATATCACGATACATTATACATATAAACCTAATCCATATATAATTCAGTGCCACACTGCATAGTTAAAGAACAGGCAATTTGCCAATTTGAACTAAACATATATTATGATCGATTATGATTTATTCCAAGCCTCTTCAAGTATGATATGTTCATGGCCCGTAACAGCAGGGCTGGTGTCTATCTACTGCACGAAATGTTGAGCAAGCTCTATAGCTAAGTACAAAAAAATTTAGGGCATGTTATCGATATTCTTAGTGAGATCTTTTCAGCTCATCTTCTTGTTTTGCAATGTTACACAATAATCAAAATCATTTACTTTAAGATTTTACCATTTAAATATCAATTCTGCCAAAAACCAACCAAGTCAAAAATCGTTTAACTACTCGATCAATGTTATCAAATTCTAGTGTCTAACTGGACATGGTATACCTATTTATTGGATAAACACTACATGAATAAATAAATGATTTCCAATTTGGATGATTTCTAGCAAATTAATTTTAAAAGGTGATCTAGAAAATAAACAGCTCAATTCATTGTGCAACATTACAAAATTAAAGAAAACTCTGAAGATAAACAGAGAAGTTGCTATCATTCCTCAAATTTTAATTTAAATTAGTCATGACCCTCTTGGTTCTCAGAAGCAAAACGTATGCACTCATGGGATCCGCATGCAAAATTAACTAAAGTTTGAAAATCACTGCGCCAGACCGAGATATATGCATATGAGAAAACATTTGTACATCATATACGGTTTTTAAAAATAATCCATCAAATTGGTTGAGACTTAAGATGGATAGAAATGTCAGTGATGAACTCATCGATCATCATGTATGATGTTGGGAATGTGCAACATGAACAACAAGTGCAGCAGAATAACGTTGTAATGTTGTTCTTAATGGGCTGATGGAGACTGTACCCGATGTTCACGTTTTCAAGAACATGCAATGGATCATGGCACATGAACAACAAGTGCAGCAGAATAATGTAATGTTGTTCGTAATGGGCTGATGGAGACTGTACCCGCTGTTCACGTTTTCAAGAATATGCAGTGCATCATGGCATGATATAAATTTATAGAAAATGAGATCATCTTTTTAGATCATAAATTTTGTTAAAAAATAATGAGACAGCTGATGGTTGGGCGACTATTTTAATATTTAAATAAAAATTTCAACCACCAATCGACACATCATACATTTACAAAATATGATCTAAAAAATAATCTCTTTAGCATCACCCTAAATTTATTACCAAACAATATATATACTAAATTACTCATCAAATATCTCATGTGCCCCAATGTGACTAAAGAAAGTGTGTCATTTGTGTTTTTAGTTGGCCAAGAAGGTTGCGGAGGCCGGCATTAGAAAGTTACAGGATGATGACATAACATTAGTTATCTGATCGAAGCCCTTGTATAGATTTTCTCAGTTTTTTAGAAGATCCAACACCAAAGTTGCATAGATATGTAGATCCCGATCCTTAACATATTATTGCATGCACGAATGACTTGTACTAATCATGTCTCTATTAGACTTTTGGTAAATGTTTGCAGAGATGTCATGACTACACTAAAAGTCGACGTGTGGACCTTGGGGACATCTGGTGCTCTGTGCTTGGTTCTCACATTTGAGTCATATCACTAAATTATTGATGTAGATTTTCTCTTGAAACTTTGAGATTCAGTACTTATTTTATGTGTGGCTTTTTAGTAGTTTTTGTCGATAATTAACATGTGTTAAGTTTATGACAACAAAGTCAAAAAAAATTAAATTTATTAACACGTGTCAATTAATTGTAGAGGCTACAAAGATGCGGCAAACACAATGATTACGGAAGATTTGAACTCTAAGATTTTACATTTGGAAAAGGTAGGTGAAAACTGTTGAGTCACATCACCTAATCATCGGAGACGTCTTTTCCTTGAGTCGGAAAAATCATTGGATAGTAGTATTTTCTATTGAAATTAACTTTGCATCGTTGCATTAAAAGAGAAAGGTGCTGCTCTGCATTTAAAATAGGTGAAAACTGATGAGTGCTGAGTATGATTCAGTATGAAATCTAAGGTGTATTCTGTAAACTGTTGGTTTGAGTAAGTTTTGAGTTTCAGGATTAAGGTATGGCTCACTGAAGATATTGTTGATGTGATTACTAAACAGAGATGTGCCAGGCTGATATCGAATCAGCAGTATGTGTAAGCTTTCAGATCTAATTAAAGGAGTACAATAATAATGTTTAAAGTTTTCGTTCCATTACAAATAACACAGGCTTCTTAAAATAAAACCCCACACTTGAAGTCATCTTGGCTTCTCCAAGTGCATGGTTTGGAAAAGTAATGTATAAAAATTCTCTGTTTCTTTCATATGAAATATTTCTAAGGAAATTGAGGGGAAAGCTTGGCTATTTCATACAGTTCACCCATAGAACATATGCGACTCTGTGATTGCATGAGTCATCCCAAGGCGCTCTCACCCCTCGGATGTCCCTTCAACTTTCTTGGCCCTCAAAAAGGGCAAATTACGCTCTTTAATCCCATTGGGAGTTGTAAAGTTTTGATTACAAAAATTTGCTATCATCATACATGATGTATTGCTGCATAAAAACATGAACAAACATTAGAGAATTACAGCCATTAACTGAACGGTTTTGTTCTGTTGTTCTTTAATTTGTATGGCTTGTGGTTCACGCATGATGATTGATGAGTTCATTTCATCATTAATTACACAGATATATATATATATGTAAAATATGTATGTATAACCGTGGCCTAAAGATCTTCAAATTAAATGATTGTTTGTAGATCTTTAGATGATAATAAAAATAATGAACGATTCTAATTATATTGTTTGTACAGTGAAGATACGTTAATCTCAATTGCCAACAAGTAAGGTCCTATAAGAGGTAAACAAGTGCCTTCCTATAAGATATTGATTAAAGACTATTCTGGCAAGCTAGATAGCTAGATATATCAGCATCCACTCCACTTTATAGACGCACAGGCCATGAACCATATTAAGATCGATGCTTTATATTATAGGTAACTCCTAATTATCTAATGTGCGTGCACTGCAAAGACAATGTAATGTGCCCCAGTGACATTCCAAGAGAATACCGAATTAAATTAATTTATGCAGAAAAATCTCTTGTGGCCCTCATGGATATGAATTATGAATACAATATATTGAGCATGCGATGGATGTGCCATTAATTATGTGTTCTGATTGGTTTTATAAAGTTGGATTGGTCTGAATTGCATAGAATATACTGTACCTTTCTCCAGCAATATTAAGCCGCCCACACCATCAAATTTTGCATCTTTGGTATATATATTCGTTGCATGATGTAGCGAGCTAGAAATATCATTTTCCAAAGAATGAATAGGTTCTGTATGTATAGGAGAAAAGGAGAATTATCTACTGCTGTACTCCTTTCACCAACATACATCACGATTCATATATATATAGGGTATAACTCTGTTTAGTACCCTAATGTTTGGTGGGTTTCAATATTTAGTACATCAATTTTTTTTTCATCCTAGAGTCATATCTAAAGTGTAAATTTTGGGACAGTCTCACGCATCCGTTAGTCAAACTGTTAGTTCTTCCGTTAAGCGATGACGTGGCGCCCATGTAAACAATGACTAGGCGCCACGTGTCATTAAAAATATTAAAATAATTGTTTCTTCTTCCTTCTTCCTTCTTCCTTCTTCCTCTTCTCCTCCTCCTTCTTCTTCCTTCTTCTTCCTCTTCTTTTCTGGGTTCGGAAATTTTTTTTTTCCTTCTTCTTCTTCTTCTTCTTCCCCTCCTCCTCCTTCTCCTTCCTCTTCTTATCTGGGTTCGGATTTTTTTTTCTTCTTCTCCTTCTTCTTCTTCCGCTCCTCCTCCTTCTTCTTCTTCTTCTTCTTCTTCTTCTTCTTTCTTCTTCTTCTTTTCTGGGTTCGGAATTTTTTTTTTCTTCTTCTCCTTCTTCTTCTTCCCCTCCTCCTCCTTCTTCTTCTTCTCCTTCTCCTTCTTCTTCTCCTTCTCCTTCTTCTTCCTTCTTCTTCCTCTTCTTTACTGGGTTCGGGTTTTTTTTTTCTTCTTCTTCTTCTTCCCCTCTTCCTCTTCCTCCTTCTTCTTCCTTCTTCTTCCTCTTCTTTTCTGGGTTTGGGTTTTTTTTCTTTTCTTCTTCCTCCTCCTTCTCTTTCTTCTTCCTTCTTCTTCCTCGTCCTCCTTCTTCTTCTCCTTCTTCTTCCTTCTTCTTCCTCTTCTTTTCTAGGTTCCGTTTTTTTTTTCTCTTCTTCTTCTTCTTCTTCTTCTGGGTTAGGATTTTTTTTTCTTCTTCTTCTTCTTCTCCTTCTTTTTAATATTATTTTTATTTAAATAATTATTTTAATATTTTTTTAATGACACGTGGCGCCCAGTCATTGTCCACATGGGCGCCACGTCATCACTTAACGGGAGAACTAACAGCTTGACTAATGGATGTATGAGACTGTCCCAAAATTTACACTTTACGTATGACTCTGGAATGAAAAAAAATTGATGTACTGTTGAAAACCGCCAAACATGAGGGTAGTAAACTGTCATTTGCCTATATATATATATATATATATTTCAACAGTAAAACATCAATCTTAATGTTATGAAATTATGAGTTATTGCAGGCCTGTGGTTACCTGTAATAGTACATGTCGATCGATGTTTGAATGAGGACAGATAAGAGTGAGGAGCAACTTGACAAATAAGCTCAAAAACAGTAACATTCAAATTTTGCATATTTAGCTCTGGGTTTCGATTTGGGTCAAATTCTTCTCTTTTTTTTTTGGACGATATAATTTCATTAACATAACCAAACAATTACAAGGATGCCAGATGGGTACATGAACTTCAGCGATCACAATTGTGATCTGAAAGTAATAAGCACAAATTATAGATAAGTTTTAAAACCCATATACGGCAATCCTACAAAGAACACACCACTAGGACGAGTAGTCCCGAGAAGGAAATGTCCTCACCAAAGCCCACACGAAAACACCGAGGCCATAAACAGGTCCACATTAAAAATGAGACCACCATCACAACGCAAAAAACGAAGACAACATCAACCATCTCAAGGGTGCATACAAAGTCCATAGTGCAGACAAAGGTGCAGAATTGGCAGGAGACACAGGCGCAGGGTCACATGCAGAAGACAGAGGCGTGGGACGCCCACTATAGTTGGGGCGAAACCCAAGGCACCAAAGACCGTCTGTAGAACCGTCGTCCAGAGTGGGTCGAAACAGAAGGAAGGGAAGTGACAACCGACAAGGACGGCAGAGGGCACTATCCCATCCAAGTTGCCACGCCACCAGCCGCACCTCCCAAACGAACCCAGTTGGACTGAACGATATTTCCAAGGGAAAAGCCCTTAGGGAGCCCAACACACCGGGAGCAGTGGACCTACACATCACTCATGAACAACCATGCTGCCAGGAGCAACCAAAAGACTCCACCCAGGACAAAAGCACTGTAGAACAAGTTACATATCCGAAACAATTCGGCATAGCCGTGACACAAAAAAACACAAATTCGAGAAAAGAACTCCTTTATGAGGATTGAACACCACATGCAACAAGAGCAAGTCTACCGCAGCTAGCGAGCCAAGGCCACCAGAGGAGGGCGGAGCCACCAAGTAACAGATGAGAAGAGCCCCACAACACCGAAGCAAACCAAAGGGGAGGATCTGACACACCGAAGCAAACCAAAACCACTAGCCCACACCCGAAGATCTAGTCCCGAAACAGGGGAAGCATGTATAGGAAAATCGCGAGAAATGGAGAAGTGGCCTGCATCAGAGCCGAAAAAGTTGGTAGCCGACAAAATGGTGGGGATGAGATGTGTTGGGCAGCACCAGGCAAAATGGGAGGAAGGTGGAGGGCATGAGGTAGCGAGGTTTGGGAGATCAGGGATGGGAGGGAGGGAGGATATGGGAAGGGAGACGAGAAGGAGAGAAGGAAGGTAGGGAAAAGGAGAGGGATGAGAGGCTGCCCACCGGCCTCTAGCCTTAGCTAGAGGCCGGCGGCGGGGCTAAGGTTTTTGAAGGGAGGTGCTCTGATTGAGTTTTGAGGTGTGTATATTTTAATAGAAATTTTAGTTGATAGACCAATGAGTAATTAAAAGCATTTTTGTATTAAGGTGATTTCATGTAAAGGGTATAAGCCATTTTTAATTTGAAAATGTGCAAAATTCGTCTTCAATAAGCGGGCTATATGCTAGTCAGCAGAAATGGATGGATGTTTGTAGTCCTCAAGTGGGATACATTTAGGTCTCTTACAAAGATTTTTGAGGAGCTCACATGGATTTCCTATCTCTTTATTTTTTCTTTTTCTCTCTCTAAATACTATGAATTATTAGTATATAATCATGTGTGTACTAGTCAGCAATGGTGATGGAAATAATATAATTGAGATTACATGTTGAAAGAACAATATTTGGAGGCCTAAACGTGGCTCTCCTCACTCTTTAGCCTTTACTATTAGAGATAAGATTGTTACCCTATATTATCAATAAAAAACTTTTCTTTCATATTCCATATGTAGGTCATCGTTTGATTACTTTGTTACTTGAACTTGTGAGCTTGCCAACACAAATTTTAAATTAGTCAATACACATGCCTCTGTGGTTCTTTGAAGCAGGACACAAGACATATCACTGACAGGAGTATGACAAAATTAATTGTAACATGAAAAACTGTAAACCAAAAAAATGGCTAAGACCCTCAACTTCAACTAACATCGAACGTTGCTCGAACCAGCAAATTCCTTGCGCCAAGTTATGCCGGAATAACTCTTACCTGACTTTACTCCCCCATTCCCAAAAGTTCGAATTACTCTGTCTTCCTCGGAACTTTCGTTTTCCTTCCTCTGGAAAAGTGAAAAGTGTTGGAATCCCATTATCCAACGTCGGCTAGGGGAAAATGAGAAAAGCAATTTAAATAGAATTATCTCATTTAACTAATTTGAGACTTTTTGTGACAAAATTTTACACTTGATGGATTGGGTAGGTAGTAAAGTAGGGACAGTATCGGTGTTGTTGGAGTTCGGCCCGTCGACTTGAAAAATTCTCTATGTTATCAGAGCTAAGGAACAAGCTCATACTGCCACGTGATTGGATGAGTCCCAACATGACTCCACATAGGCCAATGTTGCCATGTGATTGAGTGGGTCCCCGTTTGGCCCCGCGTGTTGAGTGAGCCCCGACTTGGCTCCACGTGGTTGCCAATGTGTGCCCCTCCACAAGTGACCCACAAAATGGGGTCTTACATGCAAGGGCGTGTTGGAATCTCTTTATCCCACATCTCTAGAGGGAAAGGAGAAAAACAATTTAAATAAAATTACTCTACTCTAACTAATACTGAAGTCTTTTGTGATAAAACCTCACACCTGACGAATTGAGCAGGTGGTAAAGTGGAGACAATATCAATGTTGTTGGAGTCAGCCCTCGACTCATCGACCTGAAAAACTCTACAAAAAGGTCAAGTCATCTTTCCCTTCCGGTTGTACAGATCTTAGTCATATACTATTTTCTTTCTCCCTTTTAAGCAGATCTTAGTCATATACTATTTTCTTTCTCCCTTTTAAATTCTCAAAAACGATTGTGGTGTGTCATGACTCAAGAATAGGGTAGCCTCCCATCTCCCTCAACTTGTTCTCACCAAAAAAATAAAATGTCAGAACTAAAACATAACCATTAGAAAATTAGATATTGTACAATACAGTATTGTAAGAAACAAAAATGTTAAATACTGATGAATCAAGGTTATGGGTGAGAATTTGAGAGGTATATCATATATGAATCTATGATGTTAGGGAGGCAAGGCAACAACAGCAAGGCATGCAAATAAATGGTGTGCAGTATTATTCGTAATGGGCTGATGGAGAGCCTGCAGCAGGTGTTCACGTTTTCAAGAACATACAGATGCATCATGCATAATATAATATATACGGATAATGTTAGAAAATTTAAATTTATACACTAAATTTATAAACTAAATGAAATGTCACTAATAAAAAATAAATACGTTAATTTAAACTTCAATAATAATTAAATTATCAACTTTCATTATCCTTATCAATATATACGTCACTCGTCTCATCACGCGCATGCTCCAACCCCCAAAGCGATTAAAAGAAAGTGTTTTTTGTTGTCTTATTTCAGAGCGATGATGAGTGTGAAGACAAGGAAAGACCCGAAATTTTTAGTTGTGACGGGAACACAAGTAGTATACCACGTATTTTAATAGGAGTGGTGAGAAATTTTATTTTTTAAGTTATTAACTTTTTAGCACACATATCACACCATTTGCATAGTGACACGTGGTGTACCACTCTATATACCAGTCACACTGGTGATCTTGCTCAAGAAGTGGTGATGTTGCAATTTTGTTTTCTACTTGTTTCAAAGATGTGATCAATTTCTTGGCATCCTTGTTCATCTTCTTTCATAAGCAAGTGTACTTGGAAATGCTGCTTTCAAGGCTTGAGTCTCCCTTTCTCCTCCTAAGAGCAGATTGAAGATCTCTAACATGTTCCTTGTGTCACGGGATGATTCTTTAAGCCTTCCGCCCGTGCGGCACTTAGACTTGAATACCTCGATGAACAAGCTAAGTAAGCCTTCGAAGCCTCGCTTCCTCGGATCGAATCACTAAGAAAGCTAAGATAGCTTGCAGAATGCTAAAATCACTTAGAAGATGGGAGAAAGGATGCTTGGTATTGAAACTTAAGAGAGCTTTACAATTGCTTACAACTCTTGGGATGGATTGGCCAAATGGCCTTACCACCTATTTATAGGCCTAAGTCACCTCCTCAATGGAGGGTTCTAGAATTCCCTACTTACATCCAAAAATATCTAGTATAGTTCTAGATACAACTTGCCTAATCTAGATGGCTCTAGGTGAGGCTTAATTATGTACACTTGCGTGGAATGCTCCGGAATGCCCTAGATTATCTTGAACGCTCTGCCATGTTCTTGATTTTTCCGGGAAGTTCTGGAAGCTTCCATGAAGTCAAGGCTTTATGGGCTTAGATATATGATGTCTTGGGTGATTTCCTTGTTTTTAACATGTGGCCCGTGACATCCTACCCCACTTAAGCCGTCGACGTCCTCGTCGACTCTTGCCTCTCAAATGTCTTAATCAAGTCCTTATATTGCCATAAGGACGTCTCCTTCTCCCATGTTGCTTCGGAGTATGGTAGCCCCTTCCATTTGACAAAGTACTCCACATGCTTTGGTTGTCTTGGTTGCACCACGACACGCTTGGCTTCAATGCTCTCCGCTTCTTTGTCAAATGCCTCCGTCATCAAAGGGGGTGCTCGATGAGACTCACCTCGGCTTGGTTCCTCATCGTCTGCATGATAAGGCTTCAAGTTGCTCACATGGAACACCGGGTGAAACTTGAGGCAGGGTGGGAGTTCCATAACATAAGCGGCTTTGCCGACCTTCTTGATGATATGGAATGGTCCCTCATATTTCCGTAACAAGCTCTTGTGCAAGCCACGAGTGCTCTTGTGCTGAGACGCATTGAGCTTCACAAAGACTTGGTCGCCAGTTTGGAACTCCACATTCCTTCGCTTACGATCCGCCCATTTCTTCATCTTCTTTGCCGCCTTTTCCAAATGAGCTCGAGCAAGTTCGTGGGCTAATTGCCACTCCTTAGCGATTTTGAAAGCGGCTGGACTATTCCCCATGTAGCCAGTCACGACCGTGTTCGGGGTCAAGGGTTGTTGCCCTATAGCCAACTCGAACGGACTTTTCCCCGTCGACTCCGAACGTTGCAAGTTATAAGAGAATTGGGCAACATCAAGTAACTTAGCCCAATCTCGTTGATTGGCACTAACATAGTGTCGCAAATAAGTCTCCAACAATGCATTAACCCGCTCCGTTTGTCCATCAGTTTGGGGATGAAAAGCTGTGGAGAAGTCTAACTTTGAGCCAAGTAGCTTGAAGAGTTCTTTCCAAAATCTGCCCGTGAAGCGAGCATCTCGATCACTGACTATGCTCTTCGGAACACCCCAATACTTCACCACGTGCTTTAGAAACAAGTGTGCAGCTACTTCGGCTGTGCACTCCACATGTGCGGGTATGAAAGTGGCATACTTGGTGAATCTATCGACCACGACGAAGATAGATCCACATCCATCAGACTTGGGCAAATGTGTGATGAAATCCATGGTTAAACACTCCCATGGTCTTGATGGGGTGGGAAGTGGCTCCAACAGACCTCCCGGTTGCCTTTGTTCCCCTTTGTCTTGTTGGCACACAAGACAAGTCTTCACGTACGAATCTACGTCATCCCGCATTTGTGGCCAATAATAAGCATCGCTCACCAAAGCCAACGTGCGGTGAGTGCCAGGATGTCCTGCCCACATTGAGTCATGGCACTCCTTAAGGATTTATTTCCTTAAGCTTCCCCACTTTGGGACGTAGATCCGCTTGCCCTTAGTGTATAGCAAGCCGTCCTCAAGCCAAAACCTTCTTGTCTTCCCATCCTTGACAAACTCCACAATGTTCTTGGCTTGGACGTCATGTGATAAACCTTCTCGGACACGGCCCAAGAGATGGCTTTGCGGCATGAGTACCGTAGCCATTAACTCTGCTCGTCTACTTAGAGCATCGGCCACCACGTTCTCCTTTCCTTGGTTGTACTCTAGCTTGTAATCAAACTCTGCTAAGAACTCTTGCCACCTTGCTTGCTTAGGTGTGAGCTTTTGTTGGGTTTGAAAGTAGCTAGTGGCAACGTTGTCCGTCTTGATGATGAATGGGGTACCAAGCAAGTAATGCCTCCAAACTCTAAGGCAATGGACGATGGCGGTCATCTCCTTTTCATGGGTCGTGTACCTCTTCTCGGCATTATATAGCTTGCGACTTTCATAGGCTATCGGATGTCCTTCTTGCATCAACACTCCTCCTATGGCAAAGTCGGAAGCATCAGTGTGCAACTCGAATAGCTTGCTAAGGTCGAGCAACCTTAGTACAGGCTCCTCCATTAGGGCCTTCTTCAACCTCTCAAAGGCTTCTTGACACCGGTCCGTCCATTCCCATGCCTTGTTCTTCTTAAGAAGGTCTGTTAAGGGTGCCGCTATGGCTGAATACCCTTTAATGAATCTCCGATAGTAGTTGGCTAGCCCCAGAAAGGATCGTAGTGTTGGTACCTTGGTCGGCGGTTCCCACTCTTGAATGGCCTTGATCTTGCCCTTTTCCATCATAAGTTTCCCCTCCTTTATCTTGTGGCCAAGAAATTCTACTTCTTTTGTGGTAAATGAGCATTTCTCCTTCTTGACATAGAGTTCATGTTCCCGAAGGGTCTTGAACACTATGCGCAAGTGCTTGACGTGCTCCTCCAATGTCTTGCTATAGACAACGATATCATCAATGTAAACCACGACAAACTTGTCAAGATAAGGATGGAATACCTTGTTCATCAATGTGCAGAATGTTGCGGGGGCATTGGTCAAACCAAATGACATGACTTTATACTCGAACGATCCATATCTGGTCACCATTGTCGTTTTCGATTCGTCTCCAGGGGCTATCCTCACTTGGTAGTATCCCGATCGAAGATCTAACTTTGTGAAGTACCTTGCTTCACCAAGTTGATCGAATAAGTCGGCAATCAACGGAAGTGGGTACTTGTTCTTGATAGTAATCTTGTTCAATGCTCTATAGTCGATGCACAACCTTAGGCTACCTTCTTTCTTGCGTTGGAACAAGACTGGTGCACCATATGGGGACTTGGAGGGTTGGATGTAGCCAGCATCAAGTAGCTCGTTGAGTTACTTCCTCAATTCCTCCAACTCGGTTGGCGACATCCTATAAGGTGATTTGGAGGGAGGCTTAGCACCAGGCTCCAACTCAATCACATGGTTAATTTCTCTCCTTGGTGGCAACTTCTTTGGCAATTCCTTAGGCATCATGTTCGCAAACTCCACAAGGACAGCTTCCACTTGTTTCAGCAAAGGCCCGTGCTTCTCCTCCCCTTCATTCAACATTAGGGTTGCAAGAAATGTGGCCTCGCCTTTCTTCCAAGACTTGGCAAATTGAATTGCCGATAAGTGCTGGGTACACTTCTTGGCTTGCCTTTCCAATGGCACCAGGCAAGGTTGTCTTCCGTCGGCTAGGATACAGAAGATATTGTAGAAGGGAATGGGAAAGGCTCGTACCTTGTCCATGAACTCTAACCCAATGACTACGCCATAGTCGTCCATCTTGACTACGGTGAAGTCGATCTTTCCCTTCCATGTGCCAATGTCTACTTGTACATTGCGCGCAACTCCAACAATGGGGGTGGCAACAGAATTTACCGTCTTCACGCTACCAGTCTCCTTTGTGACTCGGAGGCCAAGCCTTGTGGCTTCCTCCGACGTCATGAAGTTGTGGGTTGCTCTCGTGTCCACCAACACACGCGTCGTCTTGTCACCAGTCTTGACGTCGACGAACAATGATCCTCCCCCAACTTGAGCCTTAGGTTGTGGGAGGGTTGTCTGGATG
The DNA here is from genome assembly GCA_963580275.1 of Crataegus laevigata. NCBI lineage: Eukaryota > Viridiplantae > Streptophyta > Magnoliopsida > Rosales > Rosaceae > Crataegus > Crataegus laevigata. The sequence continues at coordinate 32,031,388 of OY756942.1, read as the reverse complement.
ACATTCAGTAGATGGATGCATCTCATCCTTGCATCGTTACTCTCCTCGGGCTTGTCCTCCTTGAAAGCCATGGCCTTAAGAGCCTTCTTTTGTGGGTAATCTCGCATTAAGTGAGGGTCGTCGCATAGGTAACAATTGGGTTGCCAAGACTTACCCTTGCTTTTGTCATGCTTATCGGCTTTCTTCTCTTTCGGTTTGCTTGTCTCGGCCTTGTCCTTCGGCTTATGTTCTCCCCCACTTTTCTCGTGGTTACCCCTCTTCCCTGTGGACTTGGAATCACCTTGGTGGCTTGATTTAAACTCAATCAAGGATTCGGCAGCGGCAATGGCATCAGACAATGTTTGCACGTGTCTCCTTTGTAGTTCGAGTCTTGCCCAATTTTGCAGTCCACTCATGAAGTACATGAGCTTGTCTTCCTCTGACATGTTGGGCACCTCGAATAACAAGCTCGCGAAGGCGTTGACATAGTCTTTGACGCTCCCCGTTTGCTTGAGCCACCTTAGTTTCTCCTTAGCTTCGTACTTGGCATTTTGGGGATAGAAGTGCAACATAAGATCTTTCTTAAATTCATCCCAAGTGGTGAGGGAGAACGTACCTTGCTCAATCTCCATGCTTCGGCGACGCCACCACATAAGGGCATTGTCAGCTAAGAACATGGTTGCCGTTGAGATTTTGGACTCGTCGTCTTCAAGCTTCAAGTACTTGAAGTATCGCTCCACGTTCCACACGAAAGTGTCGAGCTCCTTTGCTTCCCTCTTCCCATTATAGGATTTGGGTTTAAAGGAGTCGATTACCTTGGAGTCCAACACCTTGATTTCCCTCGGCCCTTGCACGAATTGCTTCACGACCGCCTCTTTACAAAACGCCACATCTCCCTTAAGTTTCCTTGTGTCCTTTATCTCTTCTTGAAGCGTCACGACCCTTGCCTCTATGTTGTCAAGATGAAGCTGGACTTCCCTCCGTATCTTGTCTGCCATGGTGTTGAGAGCGCCAAGGAGCTCATCTCGTAGCCCTTCCACCAAGCCACGCAGTTCATCCTTACCATTGTCCATCATGGTTTGGATTTCCTCCTTGTCAACAATGTCCTCATCAAGTCGAGTATCGAACTTGAGTATGGCTCGTTCCACCTTCTCGAGTCGCTCTTCCATGGTCTCCATCGATGCTTGCAAGTCCTTTAACTTTGGCTTGCTCTTGGCAACGTCTTGGACCTCAGCAGTACGCTCCTTTACCTCGGAGATTCCGGACACCATCTCTCCACTTGCCATATCTTACTTTCCTTCAAGTGATTCACGAACAAGGCTCTGATACCAACTGTCACGGGATGATTCTTTAAGCCTTCCGCCCGTGCGGCACTTAGACTTGAATACCTCGATGAACAAGCTAAGTAAGCCTTCGAAGCCTCGCTTCCCCGGATCGAATCACTAAGAAAGCTAAGATAGCTTGGAGAATGCTAAAATCACTTAGAAGATGGGAGAAAGGATGCTTGGTATTGAAACTTAAGAGAGCTTTACAATTGCTTACAACTCTTGGGATGGATTGGCCAAATGGCCTTACCACCTATTTATAGGCCTAAGTCACCTCCTCAATGGAGGGTTCTAGAATTCCCTACTTACATCCAAAAATATCTAGTATAGTTCTAGATACAACTTGCCTAATCTAGATGGCTCTAGGTGAGGCTTAATTATGTACACTTGCGTGGAATGCTCCGGAATGCCCTAGATTATCTTGAACGCTCCGCCATGTTCTTGATTTTTCCGGGTAGTTCTGGAAGCTTCCACGAAGTCAAGGCTTTATGGGCTTAGATATATGATGTCTTGGGTGATTTTCTTGTTTTTAACATGTGGCCCGTGACACTTGATTGTTGAAATGGTATCTCTTGTGATGCCACATATGTCGAAGAGCCTCATGAGTGATCCATCCAACAACTCATCCATGCACTTCTTTTGTTGGTGGTGAGAAAGGAGCTGTTGGGTTGATGTCATCTGTAAAAGATCATCTACACACTATACAACTCCTCTAGCCCACATAGAGATTTGCAGATTAAGTCTGAAGTTTAATCACAAGATGAAGATGTTTGGAGCCTGCTCAACCCAGAGTAGTAGGGTGAGACCTCGAGGGCAAGCTGATTGATCTAATAACATGGTGCTTGGCAGCCATGGTTTAGGGTTTGACAAAAATGATCAAAGTTTAGACTGTTCTTTGTTTTTTAAAGAGCTCAAGTTTGAGGTGTTAATTTTTTTTTTTTTTTTTGGGGGGTGGACCAAGACTGTTCAAGTCAATGTGGAGAATGTGGAGCCAGAGTGGGCTTTCCTCGGGTTTTGGTTACCTTATCACATATTTGGGTAACATTGCCTCAATAATTTGCAATTTCTGTAGGTATGGCAATTGGCATGTGGATCCTGTCTTTGGTGCATTGGTTAGGGCAAAAGCATCACGAGTCATCATAAACATTGCTCCGCTAGTGCCACATTACCCTTCAATTTGTATTTATTAATGAGCCTTGTCTTAATTTTGGAGAAACTTCAACACCAAGATTCCATTAAACAAAAATTAACATGTTACACACACACACACATATATGGTAGTTAGAAAGCCAAGATTAACATCATCATTATTGGAATTAATCAGTTTTATATTATGTGCACGAGTGGTTTGCACTATTCATGTCTCCATTAAAATTATGGTAAATACATTTTAAAATTGGTTAATTCAGGAAGGTCCCCAAACTGTTTCATTTGTGTATAGGAGGTGTGAAGCGTACGTTGATGCCTATGCAGACACGTGTTGCTACTCCTTCGGTAGTATAGAAGTCAAGAGTTGATAAAATTTACTATTTAGTACTATAGTCTAGTGTTATTTCTCTTTATTTGTAAGTAAAAAGTCTTAGTTTCAATTCTTTTATTGGTTCTCTCATTCAGAGTCCTCTTATCACCAAATCATTGAAGTAGATTTCTTGTTGAAATCTCCTTTTTGTTTCTTGCATCTCTGATTCCTATCAAACTCTGAACAACTAGCACATCAAGGCTAAAAGAACTTGTGAAGAGTATCCATAGTTAAAACATCATTTAATTAACATCTACAGCATTTCAAATTCTTCAAAAAAAAAAAAAAAAAAAACAGTCTAATCGGATAAATAGTCCCCGTGGTCATAAAATATTCGGAAGATAAATGGTCCCCGTGGTCATAAGATATTCGGATTTAAACCCATGTGGTCTAAGTCTGTTTAGGATTTATGCTCGAAATTAAAATTTCTATCATTCCTCCGTTAGGTTTAGGTGTTTTGGTTAAGGAGAATTACACCATGAAGTGGGCTGCTGCTCGGGATGACGTCCTGGCCTTCTTCTGCCCTATTTGGTCAAGCCCTTTGGAGAATGCGTATTCCTAGGTCACCGGGTGGAAGCCATCAATGATGTTCCAGCTCGTCGAGTCGCTGAAGACGACGAGGCTGGTTTCCATGTCGGAGGAGCAGGTGAGGAAGGTTGAGCAGCTGAGGCAAAAGATGAGGTACGAGGAAGATAAGGTGGAGAGGGAAATGGAGAGGTAGCAGGTGGCGATGGCAGACAGGAGGATGGTGGAATTGGCCCTGCTGGCGACTCGGGCGAGGAACGGGGAAGCGGCGGCGGAGCTAGAAGGGCTGGTGAATATGGCGACGAAGGTGACATTGAGTGGGTTGGAGGGGGTGATGAAGGCGGCGGATTGTGTGAGGCTCAAGACATTAAGGGGTTGTTGGATTTGCTAAGTCCATTGCAGAGTGTGAAGTTCTTGGCTGCTAGGTGCAGATTAAGTTGAGGGAATGGGGAGGAAAAAATGTGACCAAAATCAAATGTTCTCCTTAACCAAAACACCTAAACCTAACGGAAGAATGACATAAATTCTAATTTCGGGCATAAATCCTAATAGACTTAGACCACAGAGTTTTAAATCCAAATTTTTTTACCACATGAGTTATCTTCCGAATACCTTATGACGGGGACCATTTATCCGATTAGGCCAACAAAAAAAAGTATCGATGCTTCTTTACATTTCTCTGTTAGGTTCCTTAGTGCTAGGCAAAATCCTTTTGATCTTGGTTAGTTTTGGCACACCATTAATTTACAATTCAAATTATGCTGAACATTATTCCCTTCATAAGAGATCCCTATGCTTTTTAATATTCGAGTGCGTAAAGTTGTAAACATCACTTATGCTCAAGCCCAATTAAGTTTTGAGTACCCTCCCTCCACTACTAAATCTCTTTACTGGTTTCATCAAGAATTAAATTTTTGGGCTTAGCTCCAACAGCACTCTTCGGGCACGTTTGTTTGACAGTATTAAAAGGGCTTGGACTGGACTAGACTATAGTCCTTTGTTTGGTGTGCATCCGGATTAGCTTTAATGAGCTTAACCCGGACTCGCGTGGATTAGGGACCTCCTTAGCTGTTCTTAACGAGCAACCCCAAAATCGGGCGGACTCGTAAGCCAGAGCAAACGGAGAGATTTTCGCACCTTTCCTTCGTTCTCCTTCGTCCTCATCTCTGCGTCTTCAACGTCGTCCTCTACGTCTTCCCTGAACGTCGTCGTTGCCGTGCTCCCTCATCGTCGTCCTCCTTCCGATCTCTGCGTCTTTCGATCTCTGCATCTGGTCGCCCTCATCTGCCTCGGATTCACTGGTAAACTTCGATTCTTGTTAATTTCGTCGATTTGTGTTG